>OX451739.1:34127109-36780763 GCA_948472305.1 Vicia faba | reverse complement strand
TTTTTGATGGAAATATTGGAAGTTTGGGTTTTGAAAACTGAAAAATCGCATTTGGAAAAGTTGTAGATTTTTGAGTTCTACAACAGTGGTAACCGATTATTGGATTAAGGAAAATACGCTACTGTCTTATGCAGTAACCGGGTTACCGTAATTCAGTAATCGGTTACCATAATGCAGTAACCAGTTACCTCTAGCAGATTTTGAAAAACAGGGCTACTGACTTGCACAGTAACTGGTTACTAGTATTGAAGTAACCGATTACCGCTGAAGGATTTTGTGTGATTTGTTACTATTTCGTGAAGTAAGCAGTTACTGGTATGAGAGTAACTGGTTACCCGCCGTGTTAGACAAAATTTTGAAAAATTTAAAACTCCATAACTTTCGCCTCGGGTGTCCGTTTGACGCTCCATTTGGACCGTTGGGAAGCAATAATCATTTTATATTTTCTAAAAATAAATTATAACTCAGTAGCTAATTATTTCACCGATATTGATACCTATCTATGTGTATTCCTTAGTAATATGCTATAAATTATGTTGCGAATGATTAAAATGACATTGTACGGATGTTTTGATTGTGTGACAGGATATGCGTGATGATGATGATGGCCTGTATTGGCATGGCATTGATGAGTAAGAGTAATTAATATAAAAGTTGTGTTATTTAATAGCAATGCTGCATGCATTCATTAAAGATGGTCTGTATTGGCGAAAGATGACCTGTATTGGCGATAGATGTCCTGTATTGGCGATAGATGTCCTGTATTGGCATTTTCCCCCTAAGTTGGCATTATTAAGATGAGGGTTTTTCCCTGTTGGTACCACATGCATCGAGTCAGTGCCAGTTTCACTGCATTACATGGTTGTTAATGATTGATCATCTAGACATTGGATGAGTCTCTAATTTTGTTATGACGAATGTTGTATTGTTCATCCCATTTAATTATATTGATGTACATTGTAGTATGATAACCAACAAAAAGGTATGAGGTAAAGATTTATAATGATGTGTACTTGAATTGCTATCTGCTTATTATTATGCTTCCACTTAAATTGTTATGATAACTCACCCTTTCTGTTTGAATGTTGCCTCTGCGTGGGTAACGTGCAGATAATTCGATGTAGCTTGAGGTCGAGGTTAGCTGGAGAATTCCTTCAGTTTTGTGTAAATTGAGTCAGTGTCTGCTCTGATATGTATTACTTGGGGGTTTCATGTTTGTTTTATTTCACTGGGAGTGAACTTTACACTACTCCATTGTTTAAGTTTAATTTATGACTATGCTGAATGTTGTACCCCAAAATTTGCCCTCCCATATTCTTCAAAGTTTTGGCAAGCATCATCTCAAGTCTACTCAAGGGTTGCACAGTTCAAACACCCTCCGAAGCCAGTCAAATTAGGGTTTTGGTTCTTTCAAGGAAGTTGAGGTTTTCAAGGGCTCAATCAAGTCCCATATGCTCATATACATTGTCAATCACCTACATGTCAAGTTTCAAGGCTCACAAGGTCAAGTTGCACAGTCAAGAACCCTAATTGCTCCACAGTCAACTGTAGGGGCAAAATGGTCATTTGGCAGTCAAAAGTCAAAATTTTTGGTCAACATCTTATTTTGAAGCCACAATCATCATTTGATCAAGTCTTGATCATGATTCTACAAGAATGGCTCAAAAATCATCAATGTGTCAAAAGTTTCTATTTTTGGACAGTTGAAAAGTCAAATGTAACTTGACCAAGGCATAACTTTTTCATGGTTCATCAGAAAAATCCCATCCAATGCTCATTTTGAATGGGATGACATTTCCTACAACTCATCTTCACATTCCAAGTCCAAGAAATGCTCTCACAAAAAGTTATCAATTTCAACATTATAGGTCATTTTCAAAAGTCAACAAAAGGGCACTTTAAGTCAAAGACCATAACTTGAGATTGGTAAATCAAAATGACATGGGACCAAAGGCATTGGTTAGAGGACTTCAAGAACTTTCCAAAATGTCCAAGAACATGTTCATAGCTTCAAAATTGAGCAAGATATGCATTGGAGAAGTTGGGAAATATTTGTGAAATGGCCAAAGTCAACTATCCTTGAAACTTCATTTTTGACAAAAGGGGCCCACTTTTCCCACTTGATTCAGCCTTGTCATGCCACCCACGTGTCCCATGATTTATTTTAATATTAAAAATTAATTTTTCTATTTTTATTTAATTTTATTTGATTTAATTTATTTTAAATCTTTAAAATTCAAATAAAAATCAAGAAAATTAATTAAGGGATATCTTTTGGTTTGAATAACTTTGATACACCATAATTCACATACCAATTTCGTGTAAGACCTATTCCAAGCATGAAATTCAAATTTGGAGCAAAAATGGCAAGTTGTTCAATGGTGGTTATGGAGAAAATCAAAACTTCATTGCAAGGCTTAAAGACTCCTTATTGTGACTGATTCTCATTGACTAACATATATGCAATTGGTCCATACCATTCACACGACCTAGAAACCTCTGAGACGGCCAAACCAATTCCAAAAAAAGCTCTGCAGAAAATCCCTATCCATGCTCACAATTTTTTTCGTACTCCATTCATTTTTTTTACATAGCTAAAAACTAATTTTTATACTTTTCTTACTTGTGTTTTATACACCACGAATCTTTAATTTCCTTCACCATCCATGACTACTACCAACAACTTTTCAATCTGAATTTGCAAACCACTATCATTTACATCTATTCACTAAATTTCACTATTAGACCAAAACATCTTGCAGAATCGCTGCAGATCCGAGAACCACCGTTTCCTAACCGCCATCACCCTCTGCGTGTAATTACGTTTTTTTTTTGTCAACATTTTGTTTTTTGTTTTTGTGTATGTAGGAAAGGGAGAATAAAGGTGCCTCTTTTTTTTCTACTCTTTAAAGAAGAAGAATGGAAAACAATCTATTAGGATGACAAAAGGGGAAAAGTAATTACAAGAGAAGGATAATAAAAAAGGCGCGATGAAGTGGTATCTTGACACAAACAAGCGAATGATGTAGTGGTTAATCGCTTGTCAATGATCTACCATGAACCTTCAGTACCCCATGTGCCAAGTGCCTGTGACTATCAATCCAATGGCTGCAAAGGAAGGAGCATCATGTGCTCAGGTCAAAGCAGGCATAGGCGATCATGAAAGTCAACAAGGCTCAGAGCATTGTTGGGCCATAATTCCAATCAAAACACCCCCATTCTGGCCCATACCCCCTTGGGTTTGCTCCTTTTTTTATTATTTTGTCATTTTCTTTTTTATTTTATTTCTTATTCCTTTTTATTGACAATTAACATAATTAACATTTTTTTATAAAAAATCCAAAAAAGAGAACTAACATTATTATTATTATTATTATTTTATTTTTGTAATTAAATACTAATAAATTGAATTAATTATTAATTAGGCAACTTTAACTTTTTTCTTAATAATTAAAATAAGTTTAGAATTAGGTTTTTTAATTAACTTTGAATTTTAATTCCTTTTTTTTATTTTCATTAAAAAACATAAAAAATACAAAAAACATTTTTCTTTTAATAAATTAACTAATTAGTTTAACAATTAGTTTTAATCTCATTTAATCACAAAAAAGACAAAAAAAATTCATTTCTTTTCTTAAAAGGGTCAAAACCCTTAGGACGTTCCCGATTAATTTTTATTCGCGCGCATTTACTTTATTTTGATTATTATGTAATTGCTTTCAAGAATGTAATAGTAAATAGGTTTACCGCTTTATTTAATTTCTCGTACTTATTTATCAAAACGGGTCTTTGTATTTTTGGCGATGTATAGACCCGCACCTTGTAATAGCGTAGAATTTATATTTCCGCAATTTACTTTATGCACCCCTAACTGTTAAATGCATGAAAGAATGTATGTAAATAAAATTAACCCGTAGCTCACAAATAACATGTACAAAAACATTAACTGAAACACAACACACAAAACACATGCCACTCCTAGGGTACGCTTCACTCGTTGCCTCGAAACGTGGTCATCAAGTATAGGGTGTCTTAGAGGTCGCCCTTCTGTCCAAAAGATCCAGTTGCCTCGAAACGGTTGCCTCGGATAAAAAGGATCTAGGACATTAGGGTTATTTCTAAGGTGTCCTACCATTGCTTTGGTGACCACATTGTCCCGATAATCGAATTGACCCGAACACCTCCAACGATGGTGCTACCTACCTCTCAATGGTGGGATAGCACTATCTAAAGGACTCTTACACAACTTAATTCCTTAGGGTAAGTAGATGACTCATGGGTACTTGCTCTTCTCAAAACAAACAAAAATACTTTTCGCACCCCACACTTTCAAAAAGTTTTCAAACAAAACACTTCATACACTCTTGAGGACTGATACAAGAGTTACTTAGAAGTTTTCCAAACGAACTTTTTGCAAAACCCACACACACTTGAAAAGCAAAAAATTTTGAAAACATAAGAGCAAGTACCTAAGAGCCCGTGGATAACCACAGATAGAAAGGGTGCTAACACCTTCCCTTTCTATAAATCTACCACCCGAACCGAGAAACATTCTCATAAGGAATTTTGCTGTGCTTTTGTCCTTTCCATGTTGGAGAACATAAAAGACGGTGGCGACTCTTGCTTACCGCGACATTTCGCGAAACCAGCTAAAAAAACAGTCAATTCTATTTCCACCGATCACAGAACTGGCGACTCTGCTGGGGACACTGTATAAGTGAGGTGTATCTTAGGATTAGATCATACTTATGTTTTCAATTGCTTTGCTTTGATTGCTTTATATTTGTGGGCTTTGCATCGGAGTTTCATAGATCCTAACCCGGATCTAGGGATACCCTTTTAGGTAGCATAAGCTGTGAGGGACATGTCCGGCGTAGACCGACACGGGTGAAGCAGTGGCTACGTTGGTGTGGCACCTTGGTCTGTACCAATATCCCTTGTGTTGCAACGAGGAGAATATGGGTCTTCTGAAGAGTCATTAAGCACCAACCGACCTTAGAACCCTAATGTGACCCAACTTGGCCATAGAACAGTAGCAGTATGCTACACCCATTGAGGCTAAACTCTCGCGATGGTTCTGGCCGCAAGAAAGATTGCGACGCTGGAGTTATGACCGATTGAGGGTAGTCAGTGATATTGGGATCCTCTAGAACCTGGTTACTTTTGATAGGACAGGTTTGAGCCCACCAACTTCAAGAGGGTAGTACCCCAAACTTCATGCTGGCCTGAACTCTAAGGGCTGTCTTGTGTGACTTGTGTGCCTTCAAACTTGACTACTTGCATGCTTGTTATCTGACACTTGAGTTTCTTGCAGGTCTTGTTTACAGTCCTTAATCGGGACTCATAACAGGGTTTACCTACATTACTCCACGCATAGCATAACATCATGCCATCATACCATTGCATACATCCTACATAAAGACTAATCCATTTCAAGGATCTCAAGGGCTTGTGATGCAGGTCGTGATGAATCAAAGTGTTTAGCAAGGGGCAAAGGGGATTTATTTTCCTCTAGCCGAGGTTGTCAGGGGCTATGACCCACTCGATATGGTGAGCCTTGACTCTTGAAGAAGGACTCTCAACAAAATGAAGTTCCTTCAATCAAGCTACAAAATTCAAGTCCTAACAATCTTTCTTGTTTATCCCGCGATATCCTTGAAAACATTGCATACATATCATACATATCATTGCATTACAGGTACCTTTGTTACAGGTCACTTACCTTCTTCGCTATTTATTTCAGCAATGGCTTCCCAACAAGATAACCAGGGTCTTCATGCTCAAGAGACTCAGTTCAGGGAGATCTTCCTAAGCCTATCCAAGGGGCAGGAAGAGTTTAGGACACTCCTCATGGGGAATTTGGCCAAGAAAAGTCCCAAAGATGATAAGGACGAACGGCTGAAACGTCTGCAAGCTGAGGTAGATACAATGAGAACCCAGATGCTGGGGAAAATGGCTCTCATCCAAGGCTTAGCTCGGGAGCAAGAAGAGTTGAGGACCATGATCAGTCAGCTTCATCAAGACATGAAGCAACCAGTCCAAGTCAGGGACCAGGTCATTGATCAGCTTCCAAGAGGACAAGAGTCTGGTATGGTGAAGAATAGACCTCTCCAAATTGCTACCACTTCACAGGTCCAACCACAACCTCGCCCAGAGCAACAGGTTGATCAGAGTAAGCCAAACAAGCCCAGAAGGCAATTCACCCAGCTCAACGTGTCGCTGTTTCAAGCTTTACAACACCTGTTGAGATTGAATCTGATTACACTAAGGGCTCCTCCCCGGAATCCCAACATCTCTGCTCCTAACTATCATCCCAACAAAAGATGTGCATACCACTCTGATAGTCCTGGACATGACACTGCCGACTGCTGGGCTCTGAAGAACAAGGTCCGGGACCTGATTAATGAAGGAGCAGTGGATTTCACCCAAGAGGGTCAGGCTGAGTTCTTCTACCATCCCTGCAGGATTCACCATTTGAAGTGACAAGTCCTGAGATGAGAAGACTTTTTGTCCATTAGAATTTTCAAGTTGTAATTTTCTTTTGATTGTTCAAACAATTATTGTCATGGCAAACGTTATTACTTTATCAATGCATCGCATATGTCTGCTTTGAATCAATATATTCGCATTCGCTATATTCAAACTGCTTTCATTTTTTGATGTCAACTCTCAATTAATAATTCTAAGCCTCTTGAGGGAGGATGACGAAAACGATACCATAATCTACAGTATGCTTTTGAACAGACCCCGCTGATGAGGTACAAGCATTATTTCAATTCCTAAACACTGGAGTTATAAGGAAGATAATCCCTCGTCAACCCCTTCGAGCCAAAGAAGTAGGAGTTTATCTTTTCGAAAATTAAAACCCTTAATCATAACCTGGGGCAGGGTAGTTTTCTCAGTTGATCCAAGTGCACAACGAATAGCACCAAAGAGGTCCTCACAAAACAAAAGACAGTGATGGTTCCGAATAATCATAAAGACAGACAGTCATTATCCCTCAAAATAAATGCCCATTAAGTCAAAACCTATGAAGGAGACTGACAAAACTGGGGCATCCCGCTGACTGTAATCACAAAAGAAACAGTTCAGGAAAAAATAGGGATAATAAAAAAAAAAAAGAGGTCCTACAAACCCTCAACACAAAAGGAAATGACTGCCTATTCAAAATAAACTGTCAGTATCCGAACCATCACTGGTATATCAAAGCAAAGACTCAAACAAGGTCTAACGTACGATCAGGTGAGTTTAGGTTTGAAGAACATCACGAAGAGCGGGTGGGTACAAATAAAATTTAAGCCTTTATCCTTTGTTTCTTAAACCGTGAACCAGGCCACGTTATAACCATTAAAAAGTCGTCGCTGAAGCATGGGTTAGTTCGAAAGCATACTGTTACGAAAGGTATCCTGACTCCTTAAGGCTTGATACACATCCTGAGTTGACATCACATTTTTACAAAATTTGCTCGTTTTACTAAAAAAATACATTTTCAAAAAAAAAACTTCAAGACAGACATGAGCTTTGCATTTTAATATAACATTGCTTGCATATGACTATTTGTTTGAACAACATAGAAGTTCGCACGATGAATGTCTAATGAACAAAAGCACCTCCAATCAAGGGGCATGGCATGATCATTGTCCATCATCTGGGGCAGTCCAGTTAAGATTCAGAGAATCTCTCAAATGCCAAATAAACAGGGGCAATCTCCATCTGGATCACTTAGGGGCATTGGTAATGGATTTCAGCAACAAATCTTGCATGATCAAACGAAGATCTTCTGGTCACATGGCAAACACAACAACAGGGGCACCTCCCTACATCCTGAGGGCGTGGACATAGTCAAAAAATACTACACATAATCAAAGACCCGCTAGGTTGACACACCTAGGAAAAAATAAGGGCTTCCTGGCGAACCAAAAAGGTTCGGGCAAAATGAGGGATGAAAATGAAAAATCTGTACACCCGGCAAGTCGAAAACCTGAAAAGGCAGCTTGGCCAAAAATGGGTATCCCGGTGGACTGAAAACCCGAAAGGGCGGCCCAGGCAAAAGTTAGGGATTAAAGCGTACAACTATGTCCCGTCATCTCGTCACTTGCCTACCAGAAGGAGATTTGTCAGAACGGCGGTTATCAAGACTTCCACAGGTACCTTCTCCCACAGGAACTGGGGCAATAAGAATTGTCTAAGCGATCTGGTTGCTCTGTCCACCAAGGTACCAAGGCAAGTTCAGCTGAAGAACATGACCAAGTTACCTCCACTCCCTGCAGAGTAAGACAGGAGTCAGCAATACTCTTCCCCGAGCAGAGTTTGGTCTCCCAATCAGCCCTGAAAAGGCACAACATTCTCCAGCAAGTCAGCAACACTCTCCCCAAGCAGAGTTAATCTACTGCCAGCCATAAGGAAGATGGGTATTCCCAGAAGATCTCAACATTCCCCAATGGAGTATACATATGTTCCTAAGCAAGCATCCCCGGCAGTCTTAATATAAGATTGTTCCCCAGCGGAATACAGACATCCTAGTGGAGCCATTCCCCAGTACGGTCCAAAAGTCTCCCCAGGAGAGTTGAATCAATCTCCCCAGTAGATTCTGGAAGCTTATCCCCAGTAGATTCTGGAAGCTTATACCCTGCGGAGTACAGACGCATCTCCCCAACTATATTCAAAGGTTATTCCCCACCAGGGCTTATAACTGGGTTATCCTCAACTAATTACCACGGAAAGATCGTCCTCGGCGAAGTTCTTCCTATCACTCGGCGGAGTTCATCAATTCCCCAACAAAGCTCATCAATGGAATCCCCAGCGGAGTTATCATCAAAACCTCAGCGAAGCATCTCTTCCCACAGAGTAATCTCTCCCACAAGTTTATTCCCCAACGGAGTCATCTTCTCCCACCGGTTTATTCTTGCAACCATCATCCCCAGCAGAAACGAAGAACTCTACTCTTCAAACATCAAGCCCAGGATTCAATAAGCTCCCGACATCCGTCAAGGATTTATTTTCCTAGACGAGAATACATTCATAAACATCGCATCGTCATGATACATGCATATACACATCATACAATCTCATTTTATGTTGAGAACATCATCGCTTGATCCATGTCATGCATTGCATGTGACTGACCTTACCTTTCAGGAAGGATACAGTTAAATGATCAGCTATGTCAAAGAAGACAAATATAGTCAAAAGAGACCAATCCAGTCAAAGAAGACAAATCCAGTCAAAGAAGACAAATCCAGTCAAAGAAGACAAATCCAGTCAAAGAAGACAAATCCAGTCAAAGAAGACAAATCCAGTCAAAAAAGACAAATCCAGTCAAAGAAGACAAGTCCAGTTAAATCCCAAAGGTTTTTTCTGATGCTCATCCAATCAAAGAAGACAAATCCAGTCAAAGAAGACAAGTCCAGTTAAATCCCAAAGGTTTTTCTGATGCTCATCCAGTCAAAGAAGACAGGTCCAGTTAAATTACTTCCTAAAGTCAAAGAAGACAGCCCGTCATTATAGACACCCGTCATTGAAGACAACTCGTCATTTAAGACAACTCGTCATTTAAGACAACTCGTCATTGAAGACAACCCGTCATTGAAGACAACCCGTCATTGAAGACAACCCGTCAATATAGACACTCGTCATTGAAGACAACCCGTCAATATAGACACCCGTCAATATAGACACCCGTCATTGAAGACAACCCGTCATTATAGACACCCGTCATTGAAGACAACCCGTCAGTATAGACACCCGTCATTGAAGACAACCCGTCAGTATAGACACCCGTCATTAAAGACAACCCGTCAGTATAGACACCCGTCATTTAAGACACCCATCATTATAGACAACTCGTCATTGAAGACAACTCGTCATTGAAGACAACTCGTCATTGAAGACAACCCGTCAGTTTAGACACCCGTCATTGAAGACATCCTGTCATTGAAGACATCTCGTCATTGAAGACAACCCTTCATTGAAGACATCCCGTCATTGAAGACATCCCGTCATTATAGACAACTCGTCATTGAAGACAACTCGTCATTGAAGACAACTCATCATTGAAGACAACCCGTCAGTATAGACACCCGTCACTGAAGACATCCCGTCATTGAAGACATCTCGTCATTGAAGACAACCCGTCATTGAAGACATCCCGTCATTGAAGACATCCCGTCATTATAGACAACTCGTCATTGAAGACATCCCTTCATTGAAGACAACCCGTCAGTATAAACACTCGTCATTGAAGACAACCCGTCAGTATAGACACCCGTCATTGAAGACACCCCGTCAGTATAGACACTCGTCATTGAAGACAACCCGTCGTTATAGACACCCATCATTATAGACAACTCGTCATTAAAGACATCCCGTCATTGAAGACAACCCGTGAGTATAGACACTCGTCATTGAAGACAACCCGTCAGTATAGACACCCGTCATTGAAGACACCCCATCAGTATAGACACTCGTCATTGAAGACAACCCTTCGTTATAGACACCTGTCATTATAGACAACTCGTCATTGAAGACATCCCGTTATTGAAGACAACCCGTCAGTGTAGACACTCGTCATTGAAGACAACTCGTCAGTATAGACACCCGTCATTGAAGACACCCCGTCAGTATAGACACTCGTCATTGAAGATAACCCGTCAGTATAGACACCCGTCATTGAAGACACCTCGTCGTTGAAGACTACTCGTCATTGAAGACAACCCGTCAGTATAGACACCCGTCATTGAAGACAACCCGTTAGTATAGACACCCGTCATTGAAGACAACCTGTCAGTATAGACACCCGTCATTGAAGACAACCCGTCGTTGAAGACTACCCGTCAGTATAGACACCCGTCGTTGAAGACTACCCGTCAGTATAGACACCCGTCATTGAAGACACCTCGTCATTGAAAACTACTCGTCATTGAAGACAACTCGTCATTGAGGACAACTCGTCATTGAAGATCACTCGTCGTTGAAGACAACCCGTCCATGAAGATAACCCGTCCAAAGAGACAACTCGTCAAGAAAGACAAAACCTCCTCTGGTTCAGTTAAATCCCAAATATTTTTCTGAGATAACCTGTCAGTATATACAACCCATCAACCTTTTGAAGTTCCAGATTTGATACCTGTATCTAGCCAGGGTATGTCTGTGAGCGACTGAGTGAAGATCAACCTCTGTAACAGGCCAGGTAATTATCTTTTTTTCTCAGGTACGCAAGTTCTCGCTAAGGAATCTCTTACGCGATCGACACCTCCCGATGGCATCTATAAGCCAATCTCCACAATTATCCATAACAGTTCCAAATGGCATCTATGAGCCCATTCCCGACAAGGCTCCGTCACAGCTCCAGATGGCATCTATAAGCCCATCCTCCTATCCATCATCTCTCCAAATGGCATCTGTAAGCCCATTCCCGCCATCACACTGTTGATACTCTACTATGTGAGTGCAAATTTCTGGGCACTTTAGTGTTCAATCATCTTCCACCTTCGGATCACGAAAGGCACACAAGCCAATCTACATCCTCAGGTCTAAGAAGATTGAACAGGGGAAACTGTTTTACCCCAAAATTTGCCCTCCCATATTCTTCAAAGTTTTGGCAAGCATCATCTCAAGTCTACTCAAGGGTTGCACAGTTCAAACACCCTCGTAAGCTAGTCAAATTAGGGTTTTGGTTCTTGCAAGGAAGTTGAGGTTTTCAAGGGCTCAATCAGTCCCATATGCTCATATACATTGTCAATCACCTACATGTCAAGTTTCAAGGCTCACAAGGTCAAGTTGCACAGTCAAGAACCCTAATTGCTCCACAGTCAACTGTAGGGGCAAAATGGTCATTTAGCAGTCAAAAGTCAAAATTTTTGGTCAACATCTTATTTTGAAGCCACAATCATCATTTGATCAAGTCTTGATCATGGTTCTACAAGAATGGCTCAAAAATCATCAAGGTGTCAAAAGTTTCTATTTTTGGACAGCTGAAAAGTCAACTATAACTTGACCAAGGCATAACGTTTTCATGGTTCATCAGAAAAATCCCATCCAATGCTCATTTTGAAGGGGATGAAATTTCCTACAACTCATCTTCACATTCCAAGTCCAAGAAATGCTCTCACAAAAAGTTATCAATTTCAACATTATAGGTCATTTTCAAAAGTCAACAAAAGGGCACTTTAAGTCAAAGACCATAACTTGAGATTGGTAAATCAAAATGACATGGGACCAAAGGCATTGGTTAGAGGACTTCAAGAACTTTCCAAAATGTCCAAGAACATGTTCATAGCTTCAAAATTGAGCAAGATATGCATTGGAGAAGTTGGGAAATATTTGTGAAATGGCCAAAGTCAACTATCCTTGAAACTTCATTTTTGACAAAAGGGGCCCACTTTTCCCACTTGATTCAGCCTTGTCATGCCACCCACGTGTCCCATGATTTATTTCAAGATTAAAAATTAATTTTTCTATTTTTATTTAATTTTATTTGATTTAATTCATTTTAAATCTTTAAAATTCAAATAAAAATCAAGAAAATTAATTAAGGGATATCTTTTGGTTTGAATAACTTTGATACACCATAATTCACATACCAATTTTGTGTAAGACCTATTCCAAGCATGAAATTCAAATTTGGAGCAAAAATGGCAAGTTGTTCAATGGTGGTTATGGAGAAAATCAAAACTTCATTGCAAGGCTTAAAGACTCCTTATTGTGACTGATTCTCATTGACTAACATATATGCAATTGGTCCATACCATTCACACGACCTAGAAACCTCTGAGACGGCCAAACCAATTCCAAAAAAAAGCTCTGCAGAAAATCTCTATCCATGCTCACAATTTTTTTCGTACTCCATTCATTTTTTTTACATAGCTAACAACTAATTTTTATACTTTTCTTACTTGTGTTTTATACACCACGAATCTTTAATTTCCTTCACCATCCATGACTACTACCAACAACTTTTCAATCTGAATTTCCAAACCACTATCATTTACATCTATTCACTAAATTTCACTATTAGACCAAAACATCTTGCAGAACCGCTGCAGATCCGAGAACCACCGTTTCCTAACCGCCATCACCCTCTGCGTGTAACTACGTTTTTTTTGTCAACATTTTGTTTTTTGTTTTTGTGTATGCAGGAAAGGGAGAATAAAGGTGCCTCTTTTTTTTTCTACTCTTTAAAGAAGAATGGAAAACAATCTATTAGGATGACAAAAGGGGAAAAGTAATTACAAGAGAAGGATAATAAAAAAGGCGCGATGAAGTGGTATCTTGACACAAACAAGCGAATGATGTAGTGGTTGATCGCTTGTCAATGATCTACCATGAACCTTCAGTACCCCATGTGCCAAGTGGCTGTGACTATCAATCCAATGGCTGCAAAGGAAGGAGCATCATGTGCCCAAGTCAAAGCAGGCATAGGCGATCATGAAAGTCAACAAGGCTCAGAGCATTGTTGGGCCATAATTCCAATCAAAACACCCCCTATTCTGGCCCATACCCCCTTGGGTTTGTTCCTTTTTTTATTATTTTTGTCATTTTCTTTTTTATTTTATTTCTTATTCCTTTTTATTGACAATTAACATAATTAACATTTTTTTATAAAAAATCCAAAAAAGAGAACTAACATTATTATTATTATTATCATTATTTTTGTAATTAAATACTAATAAATTGAATTAATTATTAATTAGGCAACTTTAACTTTTTTCTTAATAATTAAAATAAGTTTAGAATTAGGTTTTTTAATTAACTTTGAATTTTAATTCCTTTATTTTATTTTCATTAAAAAACATAAAAAACACAAAAAACATTTTTCTTTTAATAAATTAACTAATTAGTTTAACAATTAGTTTTAATCTCATTTAATCACAAAAAAGACAAAAAAAATTCATTTCTTTTCTTAAAAGGGTCAAAACCCTTAGGACGTTCCCGATTAATTTTTATTCGCGCGCATTTACTTTATTTTGATTATTATGTAATTGCTTCCAAGAATGTAATAGTAAATAGGTTTACCGCTTTATTTAATTTCTCGTACTTATTTATCAAAACGGATCTTTGTATTTTTGGCGATGTATAGACCCGCGCCTTGTAATAGCGTAGAATTTATATTTCCGCAATTTACTTTCCGCACCCCTAACTGTTAAATGCATGAAAGAATGTATGTAAATAAAATTAACCCGTAGCTCACAAATAACATGTACAAAAACATTAACTGAAACACAACACACAAAACACATGCCACTCCTAGGGTACGCTTCACTCGTTGCCTCGAAACGTGGTCATCAAGTATAGGGTGTCTTAGAGGTCGCCCTTCTGTCCAAAAGATCCAGTTGCCTCGAAACGGTTGCCTCGGATAAAAAGGATCTAGGACATTAGGGTTATTTCTAAGGTGTCCTACCATTGCTTTGGTGACCATACTGTCCCGATAATCGAATTGACCCGAACACCTCCAACGATGGTGCTACCTACCTCTCAATGGTGGCATAGCACTATCTAAAGGACTCTTACACAGCTTAATTCCTTAGGGTAGGTAGATGACTCATGGGTACTTTCTCTTCTCAAAACAAACAAAAATACTTTTCGCACCCCACACTTTCAAAAAGTTTTCAAACAAAACACTTCATACACTCTTGAGGACTGATACAAGAGTTACTTAGAAGTTTTCCAAACGAACTTTTTGCAAAACCCACACACACTTGAAAAGTAAACAAATTTTGAAAACATAAGAGCAAGTACCTAAGAGCCCGTGGATAACCACGGATAGAAAGGGAGCTAACACCTTCCCTTTCTATAAATCTACCTCCCGAACCGAGAAACATTCTCATAAGGAATTTTGCTGTGCTTTTTTCCTTTCCATGTTGGAGAACATAAAAGACGGTGGCGACTCTTGCTTACCGCGACATTTCGCGAAACCAGCTAAAAAAACAGTCAGTTCTATTTCCACCGATCACACTAAATTTTGAAAGATGATAATTATAACTCTTGTTGAAGAATTGAGATGATTCCTTATTGATGTTTTTCGTTACGAATAAATGAAAGGAAGTTTAAGACTTTTAAACATATGAGTTGTGTTGCGTATCTTATTTAATGAGCATGTATGATGTATGAAGCATGTGGCATCCTATTTTGATGTTGTATTTTAGAAATTAATTTATTCTTATTTTTATATAAATTACCGACGGGGAAATAAGGTATTACAACTATCCCCAGGTTCTCTTATCAGAGAGGTAGATTCCATTTCAGCCCGACAAACCTCGTCGCTCATTAGGGTCTTTATTCTTTCGGGAGTACCTTGCTGGACCTCTTCCTAGATGGTTGGGGCAGAAACTTGGGGCTCGACCATGCTGGAAGTTGCTTTAGAGCATACCCCCTTGCGCTTATTCAAATCTCAGATCTCCAACCCGGATGGATCCGAATTGATCGTAGAGGCCCCACCAGCACCCCTCCGGGCTTCCCTTGCCTCCATCATCAACTTCTTTTACTCGTCTACGAAAAGATCTATCATCTTATCTGCAAAAAAAAGAAAAGATAGTATGAGTATTGCATAAGAGTGCGTGATAGTTAAACAAAAAACAAAGGCTATTATCAAGGAAACCATGAATCTGTTTGACGGTTAGGAACAACGGGTCTTTAACTTTCATTATTCAGAAGGAATTAAGCACGGTCAGAGCTTGGACTTCCAAGTTGCTCAGCTTCTCAAACGTAAAACCGAATATAGGAGAAGGGTCCCGGGTTCAATAGAAGGGAAATCAAGGTTTCCCAACCAAAGATTATAAGACTTGGGGACACCTCGGTCCATATTTCACCTACAGGAACCACTCTTTGAAACCCTTATAGTTGGAGGTATACACCTGGAGAAAAATTATGTGGGGAAAACCATTCACTTGGATCCATAAAAGCTTCTCGGCCCCTTTTACCTTATAAAAAGAGAAGAACATACCGAATATGGGAACGATGTCAGTAATATGGTGGGAGAACTGACTTTTAGGTTTTGCGTTTTATTGCAAATATTGCGAATAACAAGAGTCGCCACCGACTTTTCTTTTATCCAATAAAGGAATGGGTGAAAAGAAAAGGAAAGACCTTTGAGAATTTTCTGAGTAAGGGGGGTAGGTTATGAAAAGGGAAGGTGTTATCACCCTTTTCACCCGTAGTTATCTACGGATTATTAATCGCTAGCTCCCTTTGGAAATGCTTTGTGTTTGTGTAAGTTTGAAAATACTTTGAAAAATGCTCGAGTTCAGAAAACTTTATAATGATTCTCGTATCGTTGAGAACGCATACAAAGTGTTTGTTTTTTTAAAATATTTCAGAAAAGTGTTTGTGTGAAAAGAGATGTTTTTTATTTGTGATCAAGAGACTACGATCTATTTACCTACTCAATGGTCTCTCGTTCTTTTTCTCCTCCTTTAGATAGTGCTACCATACCATTAGTTAGTAGAAAGCCCTACCATTGGATGTTGGAGTGACGAGACAGGTCATCGTACAGTCATAGAAGGCAACTTGTAGGATGCTTTACCAATTTCGTAAGGGACTAAGATCGTTTACTGAAGGCAGCATCAAAGGGTCGTCGAGAGACTACGATCTTTTTTAATCGAGGGTCTTTGCTAAAGCGTCCCACGTTCGAGGGGCATGACTATTTTATCCGAAGGCAACAAGTGAGGTCACCCTAGAGGTGCATGTATGAATAGTGTTTAGATTTCACTTAATTTGTCTTGATTAGGGTTATCTAGCGGTTGATTTTAAATCTTGCCATACACTCCTAATTACTATACAGTAATAAGTAATAAGTAAAACAATAAAGATATAAATTAAATGTCCTACGCTATTAAAACGCTTCGGGGATGAGTGTACAAATTTATGAATGAGGATGACATAAGAAATAAACACCGAAGCTATAATTAAATCACACAATACAAGTCCAAACTATTAAATAATTATTTGAGTTAAAACTCTTTTCATTTGATAAAATTAATTAATAATTTAATTAATAATGTCAAACAAAAATTATTCTAAAACTAATAATTATTTAAAACAATATTAATCTATTTACAAATTAAACTATAATAAAAAAATAAATTAATAAGCAAAACAAAAATAAATAATATGTAAAAGAAATAAAGAGAAATAGAGAAAATTTAGAAATGGGCCTGGACTGAAGCAAAATCTGGGGGGGGGGGGGGGCAGAAATAAATCCATCTAAGCCCAAATAAAGGGAAGCCCAAACCGAAGATGATGACTTGATGGTCTGGTGTGGTAGGTTGCAGGAGGTCCATCATGGATTCACAAATCTAGTTCGCTTGAT
This sequence comes from Vicia faba, assembly GCA_948472305.1. Lineage (NCBI taxonomy): Eukaryota > Viridiplantae > Streptophyta > Magnoliopsida > Fabales > Fabaceae > Vicia > Vicia faba. The sequence goes on along the minus strand of OX451739.1, from coordinate 36,763,458 downwards.
GATGATCAAGTGGCAGCGAAGAGATGGTGCACGGTATGACGGTGGGATGTGGTTTACAGGATCAAGTCGGTGTTAGATTAGAGGTGGTGACAATTGTCACCACCAAATTAAGTCTTAATTAATCACAAATTTATCAAAACAAAACCAAATTAAAAAACTAAACCATTTTTCACAAAAATAACTCCTCTCTCTGACTCGTTCCACTCTCTCTTACTCATTGAATGATTTCTGCCAAAGATGAAGAACATGCTGCACTGGAAATCACCTCACGGCGGTGACGTAGCTCCTATCTCACATTTCTTTTACATTTTTTAATTCCTTTTGTTCTTGTAATTACTAATATGTGGCTATTTTTTTCCAGAAAATGCAACGATAAAGTCTAGATCTAGAAGGGGATTTTCAAAACCCTAAATGCTTAGATGTGACAACAATCCATGATTATGATGAAGAATGCTAAATAGAAAGCAAAAAGAAAAGAAAAAGAAAGAGAGACAGGGGCCGTAGCGTTTAGATCCGCGAGCTTTCCAGCCTTTTGAGGCTTTTTCTGGTGAGATCTTTTCGGGTTGCTACGAAAATATCTTCCTCTTCTTCTTTGTGATGAACATTAGGGTTTCTGTGTTTGATAGCTTCTAAGATATTGAATCGTGAATGATTTTGATTTATGAAACGTCTTCTGTCTGATTTTTATTGAAGGGTTTATGAATCTGGAAAAGGATGGACAATTAGGGTTTGGGATTGGATGCTTACACAACTTTTGTGTTTCTCTGATATGAACAATATTCTCCTTTGATTTATGTGCAATTGATGCTTATATACTGATATCACTTTAGGGTTTTTCTGTTGATGAGTTCAATGATTGAGATAGCAGGCCTGTCATAATTTCATTCCCGTATTGGGCTTCTGATTTTCTTTTATATGATTTTTCTCATATCTGTTTCTGTTTGTGGCCTCTATCGAAATTTGTTATTGCAGTCTTGTTTTTGTCCTTGATTTTGCTGAGCTATGATATTTTATTATTTTTTGTTGTACTAAAAATGGGATGAGATAATGTTTATTGGACTTTCTTGGTTGAATGTAAATTGCGGGCATGTGCTTTCCATCAAAATCTGAACAAACATATGCTTGAAACTGGAATGCTTGTATTTTGTACTGTGAACCAAATTTTTTGTGATTTGCAATAGAGAATTAGGCCCATGATGAGATGTACTTCTAATTTTTTTGTGTGAAACAATAAGGTTTATGAGGCTTAGGAATTTGTTGGGCTTGATAACCAGACTATGATGCTTTTCTGCCTGCTATTTTCCAACTATTTTTGTTTTGCTATTGGGTTGGAGTTTGCAATTTTGTACTGGCCTATTTTTACTGCATTGTGATGAAGTTCTGAGTTACTGACCATTTGCTTCTTTTTTTGTCTTTACTGTGAACCAAACAAAATCCTCTTTGTGCATTTGTTTGAGATTTGTAGTAAATAAAATAAGCCCATGATTAGCATTGTAAATCTGATTTAGTTGTTTGTGAAATAAAATAATATGAGGCTTTATTGTTACTGGGCTTAAACATGATTGAAAACCAACCTTGAACTGATTCCTATCACAAGACCCTAGTAATGAACTTTGAAAATAAAACTTTAAAACCTTTTGATTATGTTCAAGTTTATTGATGACTGCTTGCTAACCAATTTGTGTTTTCCTTGTTTTCATATGATTGAGCAAAGTGGGCAAGGGCTTGAAGGAAACCGTGGCTGTCATGGAAGAGCTCTTGGAGGGAAGGCATGAAGCATGCAGATTTTGGAATCACATAAACGCTCATAGGATTTTAGAAATCTCATTTGGTTTGCAGTTGTAAAACAAAAAGAATTTGCCATGTAATTTGAACTTTGAATGAAGCTTAATCATATCTTGAATCCATGAACTTTAAAAGTCTTAAATTTGACATGAAACATAATGAATTTTAGAAATGAACTTGCAATGTTTTCCTTGATACTCATTCTTGTATCTTGAAAGCAAAACTTGGACAACAACTTGCCAAATTATGAGATTAAATTCCATTTGAAGCTTCTTGAATGAATGTTTGAATAAAAATCAAATTTTGAATTGTCTTGATGCCTTAAATCTCATTAAAGTTCCAATAATGAAAAAAATCTGCCCAACAAGATGCCCTCTAAAAGCCCAACAAAGATCCACTTTAAAAGCCCAACAACTTCAACAATTCTTGCATAATATGCTTCAATATCTATCCTCAAAATCAATGGCTCCACAAGTAGCTTAGAAATCACTTAATCATAGGAACCAGATAAAATCTCTTCTAATGAAAATCTATGTAGAAACTTCTCTTTAATTACTGAACTTAAGAACAATATCTTACCTTGGAAGAAACTCCATAATGCTTCAAGAGTTTTGTCAAGAAAGACATTATTCGCTTTAATAACTAAAGTCTTAGCACATAAGCAAAAAAAATAGGAGAAAAAAGTGATTCCGGATCAATACTTGCTACTTTGAGTCCCATGATGAAAAATGAGTTGAGATGTACTAAGGCCTAAGGAGCTTTGGTAGCCTTGAGTGATTAAAAACCCTAGGAGTATGAAGGGATACTTTTGAATGAAATCAGAGGGAAAATTCTGGGGTACAACAATGTCCATTGCCTCACAAACTATTTCAAAGGCCTTTATAAAGCCCCAACTGTTGGGACAGAGTTGTGATGGTGCGACGTTCATGGCCTTCAAGACATTGGCCTTAAACTCGGAAGAGGATATACGGACCCTGGAATCCTCTAAGACCCCAACATAGAAGTAAAATAAATCTTCATTAGTGTTCTTCCGAAGAAGTACACATATAATCTCCCCTAAAACACATGATTCCAGGATAACATCGCTTTCCTCCCCAGTTGAGGAGACCTTTATTAGAGAACGAAGCTTGGCAATATCTGTGTCGTCTAACACAGTATTCTTGTAATTCATGGCATCAGCGTCAAAGGGAGCAGACGCTTTCATCAGAAATTCTACAGATCCTGAGGAGGAAGAACCATGGTCAGAATCACTCAAAGAAGAGAGGGTAAAACCGTAAACCTCCATTGTGACATGATTAAAATCCTCCTGACTTAAAGAACCATTCATATCTCACATTCATTGTTTCCATAAATCTTTCCTCTCTTCGATATTAAAGGGCTTTACAGTGTTTCCCTCATCGTCACACTCTCTTAGAAAAAAGTGATTCAGGATCAATACTCGCTACTCTGAATCCCATGATGAAAAATCGGTTGAGATGTCCTGAGGCCTGAAGAGCTTTGGTAGCCTTGAGAGATTAAAAACCCTAGGAGTATGAAGGGATAATTTTGAATGAAATGAGAGGGCAAATTTTGGGGTACAACAACTTCCCCTGTTTAATGTTCTTAAACCTGAAGAGTTAGATTGGTGTGTCCGCCGTTCATGACTTAAAGGTAGAAGATGATTGAACACTTAAGTGCCCCGAATTTTTCACTCGTCTGTGCAAGAAGTAATAATGTTGGTTGATTGTACCAGGAATAATCTTAAAGATGCCATTTAGGGATCAACAAAATATTGTCGGAGATGGGCTTATAGATGCCATTCAAAGGTGATAGTGAGTCGTCGGAGATAGGCTTATAAATTCCATCTAGGATAACTATTGATAAGAAAAATCAGACTAAGTCTATGCCCAACTTTGTCTATAGAAGATGTACTTAGAACGAGTCTACGCCCAACTTCGTCCAGATGAGCTTCAGAAGAAATCTACGCTCGATTTCATCTGTACCAGAAGATGTCTACACCCGACTTCAACTATAATATATGTTGGATGGAGTCTACGCCCGACTTTTCCAAAAGAACTTCCAGAAGGAATCTATGCTTGATTATGTTTGAATGATATACTAGAAGATTTCTACGCTCGACTTTAACTAGAAGATGCTGGAATGAGTCTACACCTGGCTTTTCCAAAAGAATATCAGAATAAAATCCACACTTGATTTTATCTGAAATAGAAGATGTCTACGCCAGACTTCAACTAGAAGAGGTATTGGAATAAGTCTACGTTTGACTTTTCCAAAAGAAGTTTCAGAAGGAATCTACGCTTGATTACGTCTAAATGATATACTAGAAGATGTCTACGCCCGACTTCAACTAGATTATACTGGAATGAGTCTATGCCCGACTTTTCTAAAAGAATATCAGAATAAAATCTACGCTTGATTTTATCTGAACCAGAATATGTCTACGCCCGACTTCAATCAGAAGAGGTATTGGAATGAGTCACGTTCGACTTTTCCAAAAGAGGTTTCAGAAGGAATCTATGCTTGATTACATCTGAATTATATACTAGAAGATGTCTACGCTCGAATTCAACTAGAAGATGCTGGAATGAGTCTACGCCCGACTTTTTCAAAAGAATATCCGAATAAAATCTATGCTTGATTTTATCTGAACCAGAAGATGTCTACGCCCGAATTCAACTAGAAGAGGTATTCGAATGAGTCTACGTTTAACTTTTCCAAAAGAAGTTTCAGGAGGAATCTACGCTTGATTACGCCTGAATGATATATTATAAGATGTCTACACCCAACTTCAACTAGAAGACGCTGGAATGAGTCTACGCCCGAATTTTCCAAAAGAATATCAGAATAAAATCTATGCTTGATTTTATTTAAAACAAAGATGTCTATTGGAAGAAGTATCATAATAAATCTACGTTCGATTTAATCTGAGCCAGAAGAGGTCTATTTGATAATGACCCTCTGAGGAAATTGTTTGAACAGTCCTTTGTCAGATGTAGCCTTAGATAAGACCGTCGGGTCATATAAGTAGTTAGTGATGTTTGTTTGTTGATTGATCTTTCCTGAAAAGGTAAAGAGTTAACTATATGCAATGTCGTGATGTATGAAATGTATTGCGTAATGATGTTCTCAAAATAAATGAGATTATACTATATGCGTTTCATATACATATGATATGACATTTGTAAATGATGGATGAACGTGAAATATCTTCGAAGTGTAGCTCCGTATAACATCTCACTGGGGAAAATAAATCCCTGAATGGTGTTGGGAATGAAGAATATGTTTAATCTTCGATCTCGTGTGGAATGTTTCTGCCAGGGATTCTTGCTTTTTGTTTGAGGATAATCCACTGGGGAACGTTTATTTCTGCTTGGGGAGAAGAATTCAAGAACATTGGTCATTCGTCGCTATACTGGGGAACTTAAATTTTATATACCCTGACCGGGGATGAAAGAGATGGATTACCTCCCGAGGTGTTATTTGACCGAGTTTCCGATATGGACACCGACTTATCTGGGGAGAATAAGGTTGAATGATATCTAGTCTGATTTCAGGTTCAGTAACACTCTTTGGGGATAGCAACCTAGATTTCCCTTTGTTGGAGAAAGGGATTTTTCCGATGATTTGTAGTAGTCAGAGAAATAAACTCAAGCTGAGGAGACTGGATTTTGTTGGGGAAATAAACCCTTTTGATGGAGAAATACTATGATGAGGAAACACCCTTGCTGAGGAAATGAGCTCTGCTGAAGAAAAGAAAACTGCAGGGTTTTTACAATTTTGGAGGAATAAACTCAGCTAGGGAGGAGTATTTCTGTAAACTGCAGTGATTGGGACTCTGTAGGTGGGCGATATTGCCGGGAAAAGATCATATTTTTCTATCCGCTGGGGGAACTTGTTAGTGATCATGATAAGACTACTCTGGGGATAATCCCATGGAAGTGGCTCTATGGGGATTTGTGGACAGCTTGAACGTTATCCTAACTCCTAGAGTCACAAGTAATTGCTTATTCCTATTTTTACACACACATTTGTTTAACAGTTAATCATATTCATATGCATATGCATATGTTCATTCAATTTAGTCATTGGACGTTTTTGGGAACAAAACAGAAAAAAGAAAATCAGAATTTGAATTTTGAAATTGTATTTATATTGACAGTTTGCCTATAAACATACAGTTTTTGTATAAAGAGACAAATCCTAGTTAGAGGAAACTGTCGTGAAATGAAAAGAGTACAAAGTGAAAACAAAATATTAGCTATGTGAGAATAATCTCGTCGGGTTCCACCTATGCTATTGCCCCTATGTCTTTAAGCATCTCACCCCTCGCTGTCAGAAGAAAGTGATTGAATTGATCTGTATCGTTTGAACATGACGTTGGTAATAAAGCTTGCTGTAAGTGAGCCAACGGAACATAGCATACACTTCAGTCCCTAACTTTTTCCTGAACCTCCCTTTCGGGTTTTCAGTCCACCGGGATACCCTTTTTTGCCCAAGCCGCCTATTCAGGTTTTCGACTTGTCGGGTGTATAATCTTTTATATATATATATATATATATATATATATATATATATATATATATATATATATATATATATATATATATATATATATATATATATATATATATCCCTAATTTGTTTGACCAATCCATTTTGGTTTGCCGGGATGCGCTTATTTTTGCCTAGGCCAGTCAACCAAGAGGGTCGTTTCCATGCATAGTATCTTTTGACTATGTCTGCATTTACAGGGTGCGGGAGTTCTTCACCGTCCATGGTGGTAAGTATCATAGCACCGCCTGAAAATATCTTCTTGACTACAAATGGCCCTTCGTAGGTGGGAGTTCATTTTCTCCTGGGATCACCTTGCAGTAGAATGATGCGCTTTATTACCAAGTCACCAGCCTGATATACCTGATGCTTAATTTTCTTGTTGAATGCCTTGATCATATGCTTCTGATACGTCTGACTGTGACATACAACCGCCAGTATCTTTTCGTCAATCAAATTCAAATGGTCTAGCCTGGTCTGAATCCACTCATCTTCGTCTAATTCTGCATCTTTCATAATTCTCCAGAAGGAATCTGAACTTCGAAAAGTAGGACAATTTCCATACCATAGACCAGAGAGAATGGGGTTGCCCCAATTAATGTTCGAGCTGAGGTGCGATAGCCATGGAGAGAAAATGGTAACATCTCATGCCAGTCTTTGTAGGTCACAACCTATTTTTGCATAATCTTCTTTATATTCTTATTGGCGGCTTCCACTGTGCCATTCATCTTTGGTCATTACGGAGAAGAGTTATGGTGCTTAATCTAGAACTACGTGCATAGTTCAACATATTATTGTTGAGATTGGTACCAATGTTTGCGATGATCCTTTCGGGGATGCCATACCGACATATAAGGTTGTGCTTTATGAAACAGGCAACCATATTCTTAGTAACAGAGGCGAATGAGGCTGCTTCAACCCATTTTGTACAGTAATCAAAGGTGACGAGGATGAAGCGATGCCCATTAGAGGCAGTAGGCTTGATCTCTCCAATCATATCGATGCCCTACATTACGAATGGCCAAGGAGCACTCATGACGTTCAAAGGTACCAGAGGCACATGTTCTTTATCAGTGTAGACCTGGCACTTATGACAAGTTCTCGAGTGGTGGTTATAGACAGTTTCCATAGTCGACCAATAGTAATCAGCTCGCAAAATAGTTTTAGCCATAGTATGCCCACTAGAGTGAGTACCAAAGACATCTTCGTGCATATCTTATATAATTTCCTCTGCTTCATTCTTGTCCATACAACGAAGCAGAGATGAATCATGATTACGCTTGTATAAAATTCCATTGCTCAAGAAGAACTTAGCCGAGAAAATCTGTAGGAATTTCTTGTCATTGATCAATGTTCCTTCAGAGTATTCTTGAGCTTCAAGGTACCTTTTCACTTCATGAAACATTGTTTTTTCCTCTACTCCATTAGTGTCAATTTCATAGTAGTGTGCTGGTTCTTCGAATCTTTCAATGGTAATTCTGGGAGCCTTATTGTCCCATATGACCTTGAACATGGATGAAATGGTAGCCAAGCGTCCGCTAACTGATTCTCTTCTCTTGGTATATGCTCAAAAGTAATCTCCTCGAAATACAGAATCAATGTTAATGCATGTTCTAGATAAGGGATAAGATTTGAATGCTTCATATATTATTCTCCCTTGACTTGACTGATCACCAGGGCTGAGTCTCAATATACGCTTAAGAACATGATTCTTCAGTCAATAGCAGCTTTAAGACCCATTATGCATGCTTCATATTCAGCCATATTAATTGTTCAGTTAAAGCAAAGTCTAGCAGTGAAGGGCATGTGAAAACCCTAGGGAGAGATAGTTATAACACTGATTTCGTTACCAAGTTTGTTAGAAGCTCCATCGAAAACCATAGTCCATAGGGATCCTGGCTCAAGTCCTTCATATGGTCCGGGTTCTTCACAATCTGTTATTAGCATAATGTTCTCGTCCGGGAATTCGAAATTCATAGACTGATAATCCTCTACAACTTGATGTGCCAAATGATCTGCCAATACACTTCCTTTGGTTTCTTTTTAAGTGGTGTACTGAATATCGTATTCTGTTAGGACCATTTGCCATTGGGCTATTCTTCCAGAGAGAGCTGGCTTCTCAAATATGTACTTGATGGGATTCATTTTAAAGATCAACAAGGTATTATGGGTCAACATATATTGTCTTAGTCGGCGAGAAGCCCATGCCAAAGCATAATAAATTTTCTTGAGCAGTGAATACCTTGTTTCACAGTCGGTAAACATTTTGCTAAGGTAGTATATTGCATGCTCTTTTCGACCAGACTCGTCATGTTGCCCCAATACACACCCCATTGAATTCTGTAGCACTGTTGGTTACATGATTAAAGGTCTTCCGTCAACAGGTGGAATCAAAATCAGAGGTTCTTCTAAGTACTCCTTGATTTTATCAAATTCTATTTGACAGTCGTTGTTCCACTTTACTACTTGATATTTCTTCAACAACTTGAAGATTATCTCACAAGTAGCAGTCAAATGGGAAATGAATTGGGCAATGTAAGTCAGTCGTCCTAAGAAACCTCTGACATCCTTCTCGGTACAGGGAGCCGCCATTTCTTGAATATGTTTAACTTTTGCGGGATCAACTTAAATACCTTTACCACTGACGACGAAATCCAAGAGTTTACCAGATCTCACCCCAAAGGTGCACTTGTTCGGGTTTTGCCTTAGCTTATACTTCCTCAGTATTTCAAACAATTTATGTAGATGGTCAAGATGATCTTCTTCATTCTGTGACCTTGCTATCATGTCATCGACATAGACCTCTATCTCGTGATGAATCATGTCATGAAATAAAGCTACCATGGCACGCTGATAAGTTGCCCGAACATTCTTCAACCCAAAAGGCGTGACCTTGTAATAGAAAGTGCCACACCGTGTGACGAAGGTAGTTCTCTCCATGTCTTCAGGAACCATCTTGATCTGATTATAACCCGAGAAACCATCCATGAAATAGAATACCTTGTGTTGAGCAGTGTTGTCGACCAAAACATCAATATGTGGAAGCGGGAAGTCATCTTTAGGGCTTGCCGTGTTCAGATCCCTGTAATCTACACACATACGCACCGTTCCATCTTTCTTTGGTACTGGAACAACATTAGAAACCCATTGGGGATACGATGTCACTGCTAAGAACCCTGCTTTGAATTGTTTCATAACTTCAGCTTTGATCTTTTCCGACATTTCAGGATGCATGCGATGAACCTTCTGCTTAATCAAAGAACAAACCTCTTTCATCGGCAGACAATGAACTAAAACATCAGTGTCGAGCCATGGCATATCTTCGTATGACCAAAAGAGGATCTCAACATAGTCATGTAACATCTGAATCAACCTGCTCTTCACACTGCTTTCTAAGTTGGCGCAAATCTTGACTTCTTTTCTGTCTATTTTGGTACCTAACTTTACAACTTCGACTGGATATTCATGAGGTTGGATAGCCTTTTCTTCTTGTATTAAGAGTCTGGCAAGTTCTCCTGGTATTTCACAATCTTCCTCACCTTCGTCCTCGGCTTGGTAGATCGGATTTTCAAAGTCATAAGTGGAAATAGTAGGATCTTTATCAACGAAATCTAGAGTGGATGTGGATCTGTAATATAGTGCATGGGTGTGTCTAAGAATACATAGCTAATTGAGAATACAATAAGATAAAAGAAAAACAGAGATAAAAAAATTTGTATGCAAACGTCCAATGTTTTTATTGGATGAATAATGCTTATGAATTATCAACCCTTAACAAATGAACCATTGTGCCCTCGGGTAAGACACAAGTTTTAAAGTCATTGTTCTAAAAGAAATTACATAACCAAACATCTTAAAGAAATAAAACATAAATATCTAATACTCCTGATTAAAGGAGATAGGGAAAGTGTCTTCTTCTTTCCAATTGTCTTGTCCATCACTAATGGTAGAGAATATCCAGCTGCCGAAATCATAATCACTGTCAGCGTCTTATTTAGCATTACTTCCATTGTTACTGATACAGAACGAAGGTCTTCCAGCTCGAGCACAGAGAAAAATTCTTTGACCCTCTTATTCTATAGTTGCTTTAACATCTTTCAAAGAAGCCATCTTGTGCGGAGTCCCGGTGGTCTTTGGAATGGCAGAAACATCTTTAATAGTAGCAGAGGAAATCACTTCAAAGGTCTGACAAGGAGTCTCGATGAATTCCCCGTCCATCTCCATGTACCAGAATGAATTCAGATGGATGACCATGTATTCCTCTTCTCCACAGATAGTAACAACCTTGCCTTTCACATGATACTTTAATTTCTGATGCAGGGTCGAGGTAATGGAACCTGCCCCATGGATCCATAGATGTCAATTACATAGAATGTGGACTCAAATATCTATGAACCCACTTTGATTGGGAGGTCCACTTCTCCATGCACCATTCTTCTGGACCCATCAAAGGATGGAATTATGATATTATTGGGTTTCAGCATAACCCCTTCATAACCCAGTCAGTCAAGAGCACCTTTTGGAAGAACATTCAGAGAAGATCCAGTATCAATTAACACATGAGCCAACGTAGTGCCCATGCATTCAATGGAGACATACAGGGCCCTAAGATTATTTCTCCCCTCTGGTGTCAGGTCAACATCGGAGAAACCTAATCCTTTAGCAGTTGTTAAGCTCACCACGTAACTTTCAAATTGATCAGCCGAAATTTCTTGCGACACATGAGCAGTCTTCAAGAATTTTACTAAATCATGCACATGGGATTCATAACACATTAGCAAAGATAACATGGAAATTTTAGACGGGGTTTGCCACAGCTGTTCAAAAATTTTATAATTTCTTATGGGAATGATCTTCAAAACCTCTTCCAACTATTATTCATAGGTGTCCTTGATTGTGGTTTCTTTTGGTGCCTCCGTCCGGGCAGGCTCTATCATTGACTCTTTACCTCGAGCCTCGACATTTGTCTTGGTAAATGTGACTTGAATAGGTGGAGAGATTTCCGTGGAGAAAAATCTTTCCGCTCTTAGTAATTTTTCTAGTCCTTGCAATATTGTCAATGTTGGGATCATCCATTTCATCATCTTCATTAGACAAATCTTGTTTAATACCGTGGTAGTAGATGTCAGACCCATAATTCCATGGAATAGCCTTTTCCGAGGAATATGGAATGGGTCCAGGTGTTGTAATGATTAAATAAGCAACTTTTGGATTGGCGGTAATCCTTACAGTATCTTTGGAAGTGATCCTGAAAGGAGTACCGGATACAAGAAACAAATCTTGGCACAAATTCTCTGCATACAAAACTTTTTCAATGAAAATTTTGTGTTCATCCATCAGGCACTCAACGCATTTCTTCAGTAACCCGCAACCATTGGGTTGGACTGCACAACAATAACATTCTTCAACATAACCCAGAAATAAACCGGTTGTAACAAATTCTTTTTTATTGTCAAGAGGGGAGTAACCACATCACTTACAGAGGTAACATAAGAAACATCTTCAACATCACTTATGCCTTTGTCATGCTCCGACATAGGTGCAGTAATCACGTTTGGCGTCTCTGGAGGATCGAACTCAATTTCCTTGTTATCAATCATGTCCTAAATTTTGTTCTTCAGAACCCATCAATTATTGGTGTCGTGTCCAGGACTGTTAGAATCATAGACACACTTTGCATTTGGATTATGCTTTAGAGAGTAGATGTTGGGATTTTGAGGAGGATCCCGCAGTGAAATGAGTTCATCCTTTAATAAATGTTGTAATGCCTGAGATAAAGGCATGCCGATCTTGGTAAACTACCTCAACAGAGTTTCTGGTCTTTGCCAATTATCATGTTATTGTTGTTGATCTGGTTTTGGATTAGAAATCAACACCGCTGTCACAGACTGATTGCCGTCACTTTTACCATGGCCCTTCTGCCCATAAACATCATTAGTCTATTTCCTATTATTGAATGTCTTCTTAACATCACTAGAAGATGCATCCATTGGAATCTTTCTGCTCTTGATACCACTTTTAACTCATTCCCCAGTCAGAATTATCTTAATAAAGCCAGATGAAGAACTCCTAATCATATGATTAAAGAATGGGCCCGTCAGAGTACCCATGAACATATCAACTAATTCCTGGTCAAACATGGGAGGTTGGACCCTTCCAGCTAAGTCTCTCCACTTGTGGGCATACTCCTTGGACCCTTCATTCGAGCCCATGGACATGTTTTGCAATTGTACACGAGTCAGTACAAGATCAGCATTATATTGATACTGCTTGTAAAAAGCAGTAGCCAAGTCTTCCCACGTGTGAATGTTGGTTCCTTCCAGCGGATAGAAACATTCAAGTTGAGTGTCGTACAAACTTTCTTGAAAGAAATGGACCCATAATTTCTTGTCAGTAGTATGAGGTAGGATTTTTAGAACATACGACCTCAGATGAAGTTTGGGACAAGAGACCCCATCATATTTAGCAAATATGGGGACCTTGAACTTATGTGGGATGACCACCCCCAAGACCAGACCTAGTTCTCCAAAATCCAATCTAGGCCCCTTCTGGATTTCCATAGCCTTGAGTTTGTCTTCCAATTGCTTGTACTTGTTATCTGCATGAGGTTATTATTCGTTGAAGTAGTCTTCATCTTCATGAATAATCTCAGAACCATGGTTATTCTTTCCTTCAACCCTGACACTTCTACCATCTTCCTCTTGGTTATTGTCTTCATCAGAGGAGATATCATTCACTTGAACCGGTTGAGTAGGACCTTTGAATCTTCTCCCCATATTAAGGATATTAACTGGCTTTCTAGTATTCTTCTTTTTGGTGAGAAGCGTCATCAGATCTTTCTGTCCCTGTGCCAGACTCAGAAGAGTCTCTTGAAATTGTGCATGCTGAGCTTGGAGTTCCTTAACAGTCTATTCGAGAGCCATCTTATACTAAAATAAACAGTAAGTAGATGAGAAAACATGTATGAAAAACTTGTTATGTAATGATGCATGATATGTAAATGCAATGTTTTCAAGGACCTTATGGGATTTAAATTCATTAATCAAAAGGAAACAAAAACAAATATTTAATTAGTAAGTTCAAAATTACAATCGACTCTTAGGCTTACAATGAAAATAAAAGGGGTCTCAAAGAGACAACAATAGGAAGTTCTAAAACCTAAAACTCAAGTCTCCCACGAACGCTTTCTCTTTGTGTTGATGTATGCATTAAGGCTTTTCTCCATGTGAAGTTACTTTGTCAGCTCCAACACTTTCTTATCGCTAGCATAGAACTGAGTCTCAAAGGTGTCCCTTTCTTATTTCAGTTGAATCAAATACTTCTGTAACTCTTCAAGGTTAGTAGGCATATCTGAATGAAGAATGGTATAAGGAATATCCCCCTCAGTAATAGGCTCCACAATTACTGGTAAGACAACGGGATATGGCATTATAAGGTTTTGAGCACGAGAACATACCCATCTGATGTAGGGCTCCAAAGGGATATAATTATTTTGTCCTAAAGTCTTGCTATCAATCTTGTTGACCATGCCCCAAGCATGTATAAACCTTTGACGATAACCTTGAAAATCATTCTCGTAATCGAATACAATACCCTGAAATACCCTGAATAAGCATGTCATGAGGACCATCTTTTAGAGCATAACCAAATTGGCGTAAAGCTAGAGAATGGTTGTAGGTAATACCTCCCCTAATGCCAAGGAGTGGAACATTAGTGAATTCCCCGCAGCTGTCAATGATAGTAACATCTTCTAGAGATCGGGAACACTAATAGATATCTAAATGAGAGAGCGACATCAACCTTTGATACCACCTAAAACCTTGTTCATTCTTCAATACTGATCAGGGAAGGTGAGAAATAAACCACCTGGATAACAAAGGTATGCAACACATAGGAGTCCCTCGCTTCCTCATAGTACGAGTGTGAAGCGAATGCAAAATATTTCCAAGAAAAGTAGGCATACGGTTAAGAGTGAGAAAAATTTTGATAGCATTCACATCTATGAGTTGGTCTGGTTTAGGGAATAACACCAAACCATAGATCAACAAAGCCAATATTTACTCGAAAGCCTGAAAACTCATAGCATCCAGAAACAACCGAGCCTTCTCTAACAAAAATTTAGCAAGAAAACCCTTGACTCCACTTCTTATTTCCCAATTAGCAACAATGTCGGACCATTTCAGATGTAAGACTGTTGTAAATTATTCATGTTGTGGATCTTTCTCTAAACTGGTGAAAGGTGTCTTATCAAGAACATGTATTCCCAGTAGCTTAGAGAACTCTTTCATTATGGGTATCAACTGATAATCTAGAAAGGAGAAACAATGATGTGCGATATCAAAGAACTGGAATAAAACACTCATCATGTCTTCTTCAAAACCCGAGGAAACCAAACTGAGTACTTGACCATGCCTCATGGTGAATTGATAGCTTTCAGGAACTATTGGGACTAACTCCTTAAGTTGAGAAGGTATCCTTACAAAAATGATCTGAATAGTATTTCTGCGAGCAGAGGCCATAACCTACAACAAATAAACTAAGATAAATCCCTAGGTCCTTGAAATGGTTAGTGAAAATGATATGTGTAATGATGGCATGATATTATGATGTCATGTTCGAACAATTTTAATCAAACACAAACAAGACACACAAGGTTTTAGGTTCAGGCTTGCATGGGGTTTATAGGAAAGTACCCTCTTGAGTTTAGTTGGCTCAACCTATCCTAAAAGAAGTAAACGATTTCTAGAAATCAAAATATCACCGATCTTTCTCTCAGGAATTGTTTCAGCTCAAGCATCTAATTTGCGACCGAAATATCCCGAGAGTCCAATCTCAATGAGTGTAGTATCGAGTATCAACCAACTTCAGTCTACACCAAAGCCGACCATCTCACTACTTTCTAAGGGCTAAGTTTTGTCAACTAAGGTTCTAAGGTCAAATAGTGCTTATGGCACCACACGGAAGCCCAACATTCTCCTTGACTAACTCAAGGGACACCGACACCAACCAACGTGTCGCACTAATGTAGCCATCTCTTCAACCATATCGGTCTATGCCATGTAGTTTCCACGATCTATAGGTACTTACCTAAAATACCCTAGATCCGGGTATAGGATCCATACAGTAAAAAAACTCAATCTAACCTTTAAAAGTAAAGTAGGAAATTCAAACAATAAAAGCATTTAAATGTGAACTATCTCTAAGGTAACCCCACTTTGAGTATTTTCCCCAGCAGAGTCGCCCATTCTGTAATACGGTGGGAGAACTGACTTTTAGGTTTTGCGTTTTATTGCAAATGTTGCGGATAGCAAGAGTTGCCACCGACTTTTCTTTTATCCAATAAAGGAAAGGGTGAAAAGAACAAGAAAGACCTTTGATAATTTTTGGAGTAGGGGGGGGGGTAGGTTATGAAAAGGGAAGGTCTTAGCACCCTTTTCATCCGGAGTTATCTACGGGCTCTTAATCGCTAGCTCACTTTTGAAATGATTTATGTTTGTGTAAGTCTGAAAATACTTTGAAAAATGCTTGAGTTTAGAAATCTTTATAATGATTCTCGTATCGTTGAGAACACATACAAAGTGTTTTTTTTGAAAATATTTAAGAAAAGTGTTTGTGTGAAAAGAGATGTGTTTTGTTTGTGAGAAAACGACTACGAGCTATCTACCTACGCAATGGTCTCTCGTTCTTTTCCTCCTCCTTTAGATAGTGCTACCCTACCATTAGTTAGTAGGAAGCCCTATCATTGGATTTTTAAGGGACGGGCATGGGTCATCGTACAATCATAGAAGGAAATTTATAGGACGCTTTAACAATTTCGTAAGGGACTAAGATCGTTTACCGAAGGTAGCATTGAAGGGTCATCGAGGGACTGTGATCTTTTTTAATCGAGGGGCTTTGCTAAAGCATCCCACGTTCGAGGGTCATGAACATTTTATCCGAAGACAACAAGCGAGGTCATCCTAGAGGTGCGTATGTGAATAGTGTTTTGATTTTAGTTAATTTGTCTTGATTAGGGTTATCTAGAGGTTGATTTTAAATCTTGCCATACACGCCTAATTACTATACAATAATAAGTAAAACAGTAAAGACAGAAATTAAATATCCTACGCTATTACAACGCTTCTGGGATGGGGGTATAAATTTGTGAATGGGGATGACATAAGAAATAAACACCCAAGCTATAATTAAATCACCCAATACAAGTCTAAACTATTAAATAATTATTTGAGTTTTTCATTTGATGAAATTAATTAATAATGTCAAACAAAAATTATTTTAAAACTAATAATTATTTTAAACAATATTAATCATTTACAAATTTAACTATAATACCAAAATAAATTAATAAGCAAAACAATAATAAATAATATGTAAAAGAAATAAAGAGAAATAGAGAAAGTTTAAAAATGGGCCTATACTAAAGCAAAATATGAAGGGGGGGGGGGGGAGAAAAAATTCACCAGGCCCAAATAAAGGGAAGCTCAAACCCAAGATGATGTCCGGATGATCTGGCGTGGTAGGTTGCAGGAGGTCCATCGTGGATTCACATATATGGTTTGCTTGATGATGATTAGGTGGCAGTGAAGCGATGGTGCATGTTATGACGGTGGGATATGGTTTACAGGATCAAGGAGGTGTTGGATTAGAGGTGGTAACAATTGTCACCCTTAGATTAAGTCTTAATTAATCACAAATTTATCAAAACAAAACCAAATTAAAAAAGTTAACCCTTTTTCACAAAAATAACTCCTCTCTCTGACTCGTTCAACTCTCTCTCACTCTCTGAATGAATTTCGCCGGAGACGAAGAACGTGTCACGCTGAAAATCACCTCACAGCGGTAACGGCAGAGGCGTAGCTCCTATCTCACATTTTTTTTACATTTTTGATTCCTCTTCTTCTTGTAATTACTAATTTGTGGTTATTTTTTTAGAAAACACAACGATAAAGCCTAGATCTAGAAGGGGTTCTTTGAAACCTTAAATGCTCAGATGTGACAACAATCGATGATTATGATGAAGAATGCTAAATAGAAAGCAAAACAAAAAGAAAAAGAGAGAGACAGAGTCTGTAGTGTTAAGATCTGTGAGTTTTCCAACCTTTTAAGGCTTTTTCTAGTGAGATCTTTCCTATTTGCAACAAAAATCTCTTCCTCTTCTTCTTTATGATTCAAAACTTGAAATCTTTTTACACTTTCTAAAGGGTTTTGTGTGGAAAATGATGAACGTTACGGTTTCTGTATTTGATAGTTTGCTGAGATATTGGATCGTGAACGATTTTGCTTTGTGAAATGTCTTCTGTCTGATTTTTTGAAGGGTTTGGGATTGGATGCTTGTGCAACTTTTGTGTTTCTCTTTTATGAACAATATTCTCCTTTGATTTATGTGTAATTGATGCTTATATACTGATATCACTTTAGGGTTTTTCTGTTGATGGATTCAGTGATTAAGATAGCAAGCCTATCAGAATTTCATTCCCGTATTGGGCTTCTGATTTTCTGTTATGTTATTTTTTTGATATCTGTTTTTGTTTGTGGCCTTTGTCGAAATTTATTACTGCAGTCTTGTTTTTGTCCTTGATTTCACTGAGCTGTGATATTTTACTGTTTTTTGTTGTACTAAAAATGGGCTGAGACAATGTTTATTAGACTAGCTTCATTGAATGTAAACTGTGGGCCTGTACTTGCCATCTAAATCTGAATAAACATATGCTTGAACTGCTTGTATTTTGTACTATGAACCAAATTGTTTGTGATTTACAGTAGAGAATTAGGCCCATAAAGAGATGTACTTCTGATTTTTTTTTGTGAAACAAAATGCTTTATGAGGCTTAGGCATTTGTTGGGCTTGATAACCAGATTATGATGCTTTACTACCTGCTATTTTCCAACTGTTTCTGTTTTTACTGTTGGGTTGGATTTTGCGATTTTGTATTGGCCTATTTTTACTGCACTGTGATGAAGTCCCGAGTTAGTGACCATTTGCTTCTTTTTTTATTGTCTTTACTGTGAACCAAACAAAAGCCTCTTTGTGCATTTGTTTGATATTTGTAGTAGAGAAAATAAGCCCATGATTAGCATTGTAACTCTAATTTTGTTGTTTGTGAAACAAAACAATATGAGGCTTTATTGTTACCGGGATTAAAAATGATTGAAAACCACCCTTGAACTGATTCCTATCACAAGACCCTAGAGATGAACTTTGAAAAGAAAACTTTGAAACCTTTTGTTTATGTTCAAGTTTATTAATGACTGCTTGCTAACCAATTTGTGTTTTCCTTGTTTTCATGTGATTGAGCAAAGTGGGCAAGGGCTTTAAGGAAACTATGGTTGTCATGGAAGAACTCTTGGAGGGAAGGCATGAAGCATGCAAATTTTGGAATCACATAGAAGCTCATAGGATTTTAGAAATCTCATTTGGTTTGTACTTGTAAAAAAAGAAATTTCCTTGTAATTTGAACTTTGAATGAAGCTTAATCATATCTTGAATCCATGAAGTTTAAAAGTCTTAAATTTGACATGAAAGATATTGAATTTTAGAAATGAACTAAAAATGTTTGCCTTGAGACTCATGCTTGTATCTTGAAAGCAAAACTTAGACAAAAACTTGCCAAATTATGAGATTAAATTCCATTTGAAGCTTCTTGAGTGAAAGTTTGAATAAAAATCAAATTTTGAATCATCTTGATGCCTTAAATCTCTTTAAAGTTCCAATAATGAAAACAATATGCCCAACAAAGATGCACTCTAAAATCCCAACAAAGATGCACTCTAAAAGCCCAACAACTTCAACAATTATTGCATAATATGCTTCAATATCTATCCTCAAAATCAATGGCTCCACAACTAGCTCAAAAATCACTTAATCATAAGAACTATATAAAATCTCTTCTAATGAAAATCTATGTAGAAACTTCTCCTTAATTACTGAACTTAAGAACAATATCTTACCTTGGAAGAAAATCCATAATGCCTCAAGAGTTTTGTCAAGAAAGACATTACTCGCTTCAATAATCAAAGTCTTAGCCCAGAAGCCAAAAAAAATTAGGAGAAAAAAGTGATTCGGGATCAATAATTGCTATTCTGAATCCCATGGTGAAAAATCAATTGAGATGTCCTAGGGAGCTTTGGTAGCCTTGACAATTAAAAACCCTAGGAGTATGAAGGGGTACTTTTGAATGAAATGAGAGGGAAAATTTTGGGGTACAACAATGTCCATTGCTTCACAAAATATTTCAAAGGCCTTTATAAAGCCCCAACTGTTGGGATAAAGTTGTGATGGTGCGACATTCATGGCCTTCAAGACATCGACCTTAAACTCAGAAGAGGGTATACAGACCCTGGAATCCTACAAGACCCCAACATAGAAGTAAAAGAAATCTTCATAAGCATTCTTCTGACGAAGTACACATACATGCTCCCCTGAAACACATGATTCCAGGATAACATCACTTTCCTTCCTAGTTGAGGAGACCTTTATTAGAGAATGAAGCTTGGCAATTTCCGTGTCGTCTAACACACTTGTAACCCATGAAATCAGCATCAAAGGGGGCATATGCTTTCATCAGAAATTCTACAGAACCCGAGGAGGAAGATCCATGGTCAGAATCACTCAAAGAAGAGAGGATAAAATCGTAAACCTCCCTTGTGACATGATTAAACTCCTCCTGACCTAAAGCACCATTCATCTCTCACATGCATTGATTCCATAAATCTTTCCTCTCTTCGACATTAGAGTGTTTTACAGTGTTTCCCTCATCGTCACACTCTCTCGGGATAACCATAATCTAAAAAGGCAAAACGAAAATGAGAGAGTAAAAGGAAATACCTAGAAAAATGGAGAACACTTGAGGAAGATTGAATGCTCTCTTGAAAGATATAACGCCTTCTGGAAATACCAAAGATAGAAAAGAAAAGAATAGGGTAGGGCTTTAATAGAGCCCAATGAACATTGCACTAGGTGTGAGAAATGTCTCCCAATGAACATAAGTTTAGGTGGAAGTCATCATTACTTTAGAAAAGAGAAAATGATGACTCTTCATTTTTGTGCCACGTATGAAAAAGTAAATGGACGATGTAAAAACCGGAGATACCTTCAATATTTTATGTGACTTCATGACCGAACACTGCATTCTCGTGAAAATAATTTGAATTCAGAGGACTTGTGTACATCCCGGAAACATTAGCCTCGACCGAATTGTATAATCGGCGACGAAATGATAAGACTAGTAAGCAGATCAATAATAAATGTGCCCGGTCTGCAATCCGGTTAGAGGGACTGTACGATCATTATACCTTTGGGGAGAAGCCCATATACACCTTGGACTCAGGAAAGGATGGTGACTGTGGCCATTGGTCCATAGCCGGCTATCAGCCTGATTCATCAATGCTCTTAATCATCGACGGTACATTCATTACAATGTTACACAACTTTAATCATCTCTATTCATGGAGACGGCAGAGGTTATGTAGTTATAGAACTCAGGAGTTACTCATTAATTGAGGTTCTTGATGATACAAAGAAAAAACACTATAAAAGGGGCTACAACCAAAGGGATAAGCAAGACATTCTTCTTAGGACACACACTTCATTGACGTAGCTCCCAAATCCCCACTAATCATCAAAATCTACTTTCGTGGCTTTCCCCATCCACAGCGGGAGGTCAGACAGATATTTGTTTTACGTAAGAACAAAATATAATTAAAATTATTTAATTCAAATATATCAAAATACATTAAAAAAATTATACACTTAAAATTAATTAAAAAAAAAAATTAAAAATAAAATACATGTCAAAATGTTACTGTTAATTTATCATAGATGTTAAAATGTTAGCGTTAATTTATTATAGCTGAAATAAAGTTCCAAATATTACTGTTAATATATTTTTCTTTTATGTTGAAAAGTTCGATTTTTTTTTGCAATAACCTGGTATTGAATTTTTTTTGCAAATAACCATGTTTCGGAGAAAATTACGTAAATAATCATGTTTCAAAAAACCCCACAG
The DNA here is from genome assembly GCA_948472305.1 of Vicia faba. Taxonomy (NCBI): domain Eukaryota; kingdom Viridiplantae; phylum Streptophyta; class Magnoliopsida; order Fabales; family Fabaceae; genus Vicia; species Vicia faba. The sequence goes on along the minus strand of OX451739.1, from coordinate 36,742,117 downwards.
GGAGGAGCCAACTGAGATGGCGCATTGACTTGCTCATTTGCCCTAGGCACCATCTCACTTGGCGCATGCACTCTATTTTAGCCAAGTGAGATGGCACATGCACTCTAAAAGTGAGAGGAGGCGCCATCTCACTTGGCTCCTAGGGCAAAATGCATTTTTTATAAATAATTCATCCATTTCTCTGTCATTCTTCACACATTCTCGCACTGTCTTCTTATTTTTTTCTCTGTTATTTACGTCATGACATCGCCCATGATTTTTAACCAGAGATGGTTACGTTATTTTCTCGGCCACCAAACCTCCGATAAAAATTAAATTTTGGCATATTTACTCCATGGAGTGTCTGAAGAGAGATTTGATGCAATGGCTAGAGGGAGACATCGAGGACGGGGAACAAATTAGAAGGATCCAGCGAAGAAGAACTGCCACCTCACTTGCGACAGGAAGACCTAATTTTTGGTTGGAGGAAGTCAAAACAGACAGCGATGTAATGTTGTTGATGCATGGGTCAGATGAAATTATTTTAATGGTTGTAATTTCATAGACGATTTATCGTGTTTTATTTATTGTTCGCGCAAGGTTTGTTTTAACAAATGCTCTTAATGAAAAACATTAATGTTTATAACTTAAAAAAGTAAAGATGTTTTGTAATACAATTTTTATGTGGTTGAGCTAATAGCCCGAGTCAGACAATTTTTGCGATTGTGTCCGACCTGATGATATAAACCACACTTTCTTTCCAGCTTGTCAAGGGAGTCCATTTCAGTTGTGATGCACTTGCTTTTGGGACGATCCTTTTTATTCATTCGCATTTGTTCATTGTATCATACTATTTTTTACTAGATTTAATTATTTGTCCTCGCTTCTACCGACATATCCTACTTCCTAGAGAGAAAAAATTATCTCGTCGAAAAATCATAATTTATAAAAAGTTAATTGTTTTTTTATTTCTCATTTTACTTAATAAAAAAATTCTAATGTGAAAATAATTATATAAACAATTCAATTGCAAGAACAACTTAGTGATGGATCCATTTTTTTATATTGATTTTAATTTATAAATGAAAAAACTTATACACCTATTACCTTAAAATTCGTTTAATGCACAAGATATAATAAAAACATAATAAGATATAAAACAAAATAAGAATAAGATATGATATAAACATGATAAGATTTATCTTATCATGTGTTTGGTTCACACAACATATTTAATTTGATAAAAACATTAGAATTTTTTTTTTAAATTTCAATAATTTTTATTTTGAAATATTCCAATTTATTAGATTTTAATTTTTAAATTATATAAAGTTATTAAGTTATACTTATGACAAAATCATACATATCTTTTAAAAATTATTTATTAATATTTTTAAATTTAATATCAAATTAATTTTTATTTATATTTTATTATATTTAATTTCAAATTTTAAATTATATTATAGGGATAAATTAATAATTTTTTTTGACTTAAATGCACTTTTGATCGATTTTTTTTGTAATAACCAGGTATTGAAATTTTTTTCCGCAAATAACCATGTTTCAGAAAACCCCACAAGGGAAGAGTCATCTCAATTGGCGCCTACACCTTATTTTAAAGGGAAGGCGCCATCTCACTTGGCGCATAGGTGTTAAATTTGTGCCCTAAGCCAAGTGAGATGACGCCTTAGTGCAATGGGGAGGCGATTTTTCACATTTTTGTATTTTAAATGCGGGACGTTATGTAAACAATATAGGATCACAAAAATTCGACTTTTTTATTTACACAATATGATTACACAAAATGATTACATGAAAAAATACAAAATAATCAGTGGTCACCCGGAACCCGGTAACGACCCGCGGTTCCGCATCCCCGTCCTCGCCTTCCCCGTTGTGGGTTTCATCGTGTTTCCTGTTGTGGCAGGGTCGATGGTCCAATAAAGTCAATGCATTCCAGATCCATGAAATCGGTCAGATCTCCATATCTAGAAGATCCGCTTTGGTACATGTTAATTACCCATACCCTCAAAGTTTGGTCGTATTGGTGGTAGATGGGGTTTCATGGTTGGTCATAGCACTAGTCGTCTGAGTAAGCGGGGTAGAAAGGAAATGAATCCTGGGGTGTCTGGTATTGGGAATGTTGGGTGCTTTGGTGATGTGGTGGTTAATGGTAAGTTGGGTCGGTTGGTTCATAATCTTCGGAAAATCCCAGATCAGGGCTAAGGTTAGATATTGAGGGGCCCATATTGGGAAATGTAGAAGACTAGAATTTTGTGTGGGGCATGCGGGTGTATTGGTGTTCTGATTGAAATGGTGGTTGGGTGTGAGGCATATGGGGGTATTGGTATTGAGGTGGTGATTGTGGTTGGTTGTGGGGCATGTAGGTGTAATCGTACTATGGTGGTGATTGTGGTTGGGTGTTTGTGGTTCTGTTCCGTCGGGGAGGTTTGTGAGAAGTTGATGTGTGTTGCATTTATTGTTGGGGAAATGAGGGTTGTGCCCACTGTGTTCGTAGGTCAACAAAATACCTTGGATGAGACACGTGCATTTATGGGGTACTAACCGATCTATACTGTTGTAACCCAAAATTTTCCCTCTCATTTTATCAAGATTTTCCTCACAAGAATTCTTGGATTCAAGACCAATTTAGGGTTTGCTCAGCTCAAGACATCTCCTTGCACTGATAACCTGAAATTAGGGTTTGAGTTTGCACAGGGATTTTTGGACCACCAATGCTTCATGTGACTTTCATACACCATCTTGGACCCCTAAGATTGTTCATACCAAGTTTCAAGCCTTGAATCACATTTTTGACCAGTCAATTGGACAGTTGACCTAAAAATCAGGTGTATTGGGAAAAAAGTCAACCATGGCCAATTTACAGTCAAACTTCATAATTTTTTATCCACATCAACATTCTAGGCTCCTATGTACCATTTGATCAAGTTTGGATCACAACTCAAGAAATTTGATCAGATCATCAAAAGGGCAAAATGGTCAAAATTAGGGTTTTGACTGTAGAAGGGCAATTTCTGATTTTTGATCTAGCCAATGACCAATTAGGTTTAATAATGATTTAAAGGACTCAATAGAATCATCTTGACATAATCACAAGGTTCAAAAGATCTCAAGTACATAGGATTGACAGATGAATTTTCCAGTCAACTGATCTAAAATCAATTGTACACTGAAAAGTCAAACTTTGACTTTTTGGTCAAAATCAAGTGCCAAAGGTCATAATTCATCAAGATATGTCAAAATGTGAAACTTGTTGACCAAGAAACCTAAAATTGCAAATTAGGGTTTTAATTTGAAATTTTTCATAACTTAGAATTTTTCTAAGTATGGAAAATTTCTTATTTTTTCCTAACTTTCCACAACTTTTTCACCATGATGCAATTGGATTCAAAGAAAACTTACAACATGAAAGTTGTAGTACTCAATGAAAACTACAACTTTGATTCACAAAGTTTACACAAAATATGCTTGGATCTCAAGTTATGATTTTGTGAATAGGGGTCCACAAACTAAATAACTTAGTGAAATTTTGCCCTAGTTTAGGCAGGTTTTTGACCTAACTTCATGGCAACATTTCACCTAGTTCCAAGCGGTATCCGAAGTTGCATTTCAAAGATGGATTGTAAAGAATGTTGCAAGCTTTCCAAAATGTCAAAGAAATCTCCAAGATCATTTGTGGTTAGGGAGAATCGAAGAAGAGAAAATGGCAACTTATCACTTTTGTTCAAGCCATTTTCACAATGCTCCAAGTTGCAAATCAGATCCTAGCATGCTTGTACCTTGTGTTACAGGTCTTAATCCCTTCCACACTCCATAATTGAATGCAAACTCAATAGATAATGGATTTGTTTTGACTTTTGAAGCATTGCACAATGAATTAATCCAAAAATGGCATAAAGTTCACAATACTACTTTCATAAAGTTAGCTTTTCCCAACTTTACAGTTCTTGAGCCATGGACCTGATCTTTTGTTGCAAACAATATCCACAAATATCAGGCAACTTGTACCAACTCTATGCAGCTAGCAAGCAAGCCTGTACAGGCCTTTGGCATTATCACTTTCAACTTTCTTCAAAAGCAAGCAAATTGGCAAAAGTCGAGATAACTTGTGCATCTGATAAAGAGGAGCCTTGGCATTATTCTAAAAAACTTCAGAAACTTATCTCAAGCAAATACAAGATTACCTAACATCCCAAACACTCTCAAACACCAAAATCACATTTTTCTGTCCAAACAGGGCAGCTCTTGCAAATTTCTTGCAAACTCAATATTGGCTCGTGCGTTTCTTGATTCAACACTTGAAACACATTCCCTACATCACATCCAAGCTAACCAGGCCCTTGTCTTGCAACTGTAACCCCTGTTTCAAGCTTCACCATTTTCATTTTTGAAGGTTGCAGGTTAACTTCTACAAGGAGTTTCAGCCATCTACAAGGCCAGCTAAGCATTGGAAAAGCTTGAGGGAACTTCAAGGAAGCTCACACGATCTTCAGGCCTCACTCAAAGTCCCCATATTGCCATATACAAACTTAGCTGAACAAGGTATTTTTCAAAGTTCTATCTCCTTATTTAGGCATCCTTAGGTCACGATTTGTGAAGCAAAAATGTAGTCCTTAACTTGCTGAAGCTGTACATATGCATACTTTCCATTTATATTAACTGAGTAGTGAGAATTTGAAGCTTGAAGTTCATGAAAAAACTAGGTCAGAAATTAGGGGTGATTAAATTCTCCATGATCCTTGAGAGTTAGATTATGTGTTTTATATCACTGGAATCGTGAGATCATGAGCTACATGTTTTGTGTTATGGGTTTTTTCTTTTGTGTACGTATGTGAGAGTTGCAGGTTTGTACACGGGATGCGCGCGCGAAGCCAAGGACAAGGATGAAGTTGGTGTTCTGGGCCTGGCGCCTTGGGCCTGTTACTTTTCACACCCCCCTGTTTCCTATTTGCACCCCATGACCTATTTTCTTATATTTTTCAAATTTTCTTTTCATTTTTATATTTATTGCTTTTATATATTTTTATGAACATGAAAAAATCTTGAAAAATATTTTCTTTTCTTTTTTTGCATTTTATTTCATTTTTTTATTATTTTTTGGCATCAAAAATAGTTTATTAGCAATAATATACTTTATATTCTTAAATAAATTGTGAATATATTTAAATAAATACTATAAATTTTTATTTTTATTTTTCATATACATAAAACATTATTTTTGCATATATTTTAATTTTTAATATTTGTAAATAATTTTATTTATTATTTATTGTACATATATAGATAAAATAATATTAGGAAACAATATTTTCCTTTAAATAAAAAAAAACTAGGGTTTCCCCTTTTCAAAAATAATATTATTATTATTTTTTCTCTTATTTTTAGGACTTAAATAATTTTATTTTTACATACATAAAACAAATACAAAACATTTTGTTGCATATTAACATTTTATTGCATATTTAAATAATTGTTTATTTATTTATTATAACAAAATTCAATTGGGTTGTAATAGTAAATTAGGGTTTTACTTTGTGCAAATATCCCCATTCAAAGACTTGTATCCCCCCTCCCATAATATTGTTGTAATAGCTTAGATTTACTTTACGCAATTTATCGCATTATATACATGTTTAGTAAAATTATGGTTTGTATGATAAGACAAAAATCAAACAAATAGCATGATCTAATCCAAGACAAAAATGCATGTAAAATAACAACACATTGCACACAAGCACCCCTAGGGTTTCACCCACTTGGTTGCCTAAACAAAATGGCCATGGTATGCATGCAAGGTATCTTGGCAAAACAAAACAAAACAAAAGATCATAGTCCCTCGATGACGCTAGACAAGGTTGCCTAAAACAAGGATGATCATAGTCCCAAAAACTTGCTAAGATACTTGGCACCGTTGCTATCATGGTCATACGATGACCCACGCCCGTCCCGTTTAACATCCAAAGATAGGATTGTCTACCAAAACAATGGTAGGTCAACAATGTCAAAGGAATAAAAATGTACAAGAAAGACTTTTGAGTAGGTAGATAGCTTCTAGTTACTTGATCAATTTGCAAACAATCCTTGCTATTTTCAAACAAACACACACATTTTCAAAACATTTCCAAACAGCTTTCAAAACATTTCCAAACAGCTTTCAAAACATTGAAACATTTTTTCAAAAAACAAAAATCTTTGTATACATTCTTACGAACGAGAATCATTACAAAGATTGCCTAAACAAAGGCCTCTTTTAAAAATACTTTCAAAACCACACAAAGTACCATTTCAAACAACTGGAAAAGCAAAGCAAGTGATCTAAACAAGTAACTAAGAGCCCATGGAAAACCATGGATGAAAAGGGTGCTAGCACCTTCCCTTTTCATAACCTACCCCCCGAACTCAAGAAAACATCTCAAAGGTCTTTCCTGTGCTTTTTCATCTTTCCTTTTGGATAAAATAAAAGTCGGTGGTGACTCTTGCTAAACCGAAACATTTGCGACAAAACGCAAAACCTCAAGTCAGTTCTCCCACCGTATCACAGAACTGGCGACTCTGCTAGGGATTTTTATAAAAGTGGGGTTACCTTAGGGTTTTAGATCACCTTTACATGCTTATCTTGCTTGACTTGTTTGCTTTACACTTTCGTTCTATTGTTTGGGTTTGAATCCTCTACCCGGATTTGGGAGACATTCATAGGTAAATAGCAATACATTATGGAAACTGTGTGGGGTATACCGACATGGTCTAAGCAATAGCTATATTAGTGCGACATATTTGTGGGTACCGGTATCCTTTGAGTCAATCAAAGAGAATACGGGGCCGTTGAGTGATGTCATGAAGCACTAATGAACTTTTAGAACCTTTACTTGACCTACTTGGCCTTTTAAGATGTAGTGAGATGACCGACTTTGGTGCAGTCCGAAGTTGGTAGATACTCGATACTACACTCATTGAGGGTTGGTTCCTTGGAATATTTCAGTCGCCAGTAAAGAGGCTGAATTGAAATAATGAACAAGGAAACAATCTAGTGATATTGAGCTCCTTAGAACCCGGTTACTATTTCTAGGACAGGTTGAGCCAACTAAACTTCAAGAGGGTACTTACCTATGAAACCCCATGCAAGCCTAAACTAGGAACTTGTGTGACTTTCTTGTACATATATACTTGTGCATAACATCATGGACATCATGAAGCATCATATGCATCCACTAACCATTTCAAGGATTCTGGAAATTCATCTTTATTCCTGTTTTGTAGGTTATGGATTTACTTCGCAGGAAAACCATCCAAGTCAACCTTGTAAGAATTCCTCCACAACTCAAGGAGCTAGCTTCAAGGATTCATGAGAACTCTCCATTCACCGAGAGACATGGCCGCCTTCTCAACTTAGTCACTTCCAACACAGAGGAAGACATGGTGAAGGTTCTTTTCCAATTCTTTGACCCTTTGCATCATTGCTTCACATTTCTTGACTACCAACTTGTGCCCACTTTGGAGGAATTTTTCAACTCTTGAGGATCCCTATTCTCAATCAACTACCTTTCAACAGTACGGAAAGAGATCCAAATCCAGAAGAGATTGCTCAAGCCTTGCACTTGCACTCATCTGATGTCACAACCCATTAGGAAACTAGAAGTGGTGTCAAAGGCTTCTTCGCAAAGTTCTTATTTGAGAAGGCCCAAAGCTGCTGGAATTACTTAGACTTACAAGCTTTTGAGGAGATTGTAGCTCTTATCATCTATGGGATGGTCTTGTTCCCCAATCCTGACCAACTCATAGATATGAGTGCTGCCAAAATCTTCATGGCTCGCAACCCGGTGCCTACATTGCTTGGAGATATCTTACACTCTTTTCACACTCGAACAATGAGGAAAATAGGTGTTCTCATGTGTTGCACTCCTCTATTGGCAAGATGGTTTATTTCTCATCTTCCCCAATCAGTTTTAAAGAATGAGCAAGTTTTGAGATGGTCACAACGGTTGATGACCCTCACACATTCAGATATTCATTGGTGTTCTCGATCAAAAGAGAATGTTATTATCATTGACCGTTGTGGGGAATTCCCTAACGTCCCTCTACTTGGCATTAGGGGAGGCATCACCTACAACCCTTGTTTGGCTCTGAGACAATTTGGGTATGCCCGAAGGGATGACCCACATGACATGCTAGTTCAAGGTTTAGTTTTCGACTTCGACAACAACGATCAAGGACTTCGTCAAAGGTTCATCCGAGCTTAGAGGATGCCCAATAAGGTAGACAGTAAGACCTTGAGACACAAGAATTCCATCCCTCTTGAGCCTTACCTCAAGTGGGTACGAACCCGCGCCCAAAGTCTTATGATGCCTTACCCCTCTATTCTCCCAGTGATTATAGAGCTTGTTGAGGAAGGAGAGATTCCATACACCCTCCTACATCCTGACATGTCAACATCACTCGAAGACTTACAAAGGAGTTTGATACAACTCAATGGAGAACGCGATACTTTTGAAGCCCAATTCTACGCAAGCGAGAAGAAGGTTTTGGAACTCACTCGGTTACTTCACGAAGAGCAGACTCTCAACACCTACATTGCACTGAAGAGGATGCGCAAAGTCTTTTTATCTTAGAATTTTGTACTATTTTTCCCTAGGGGCATTGATGTAAACAAATTCTATTTTATTAATATAACGTTTGTTCCTTTTTGTTTGAAATAAATTGGATTGTTCAAATCCTTGAAAGCATTACATGAATACATATAATTCATTATATGCATAAACAAGTCTTCACACCAAGTTTCCTCATCTCTCTGCTGTTTATTTCAGCAAGATGGATATTGAACAAACGGTCAAAGACTTGCAAGCTCATAATTCACAATTCCAACAGTTACTCCTGACCTTGGCAAAGGGGCAGGAAGAGCTCAAGACTCTACTAGAGAAGGAAAAAGATAAAAAGAAGAAGAAGCGAGCCGGTGTGGTTCTTATGGGCAGAAGGTTTGAAGGACAAGCCAGACGGACCTTGGAATTTCCATCAACCTCTAAAGAAGGAGAGAGAAAAGGTAAAGAGATAGCAGTTCCATCTGAATCTGAAGCTGAAGAAGATTAAGATAAGGATTACTCCGAACAACAGTACCCTCCGGCCGATGACAAATACAAAAACTTGGAAGAGCGTCTAGCTGCTATGGAGATACAGAGAGTGCCTGGGCTGGACTTTGAAGAGTTAGGGTTGGTATCTGGAATTGTAATCCCTCATAAGTTTAAAGTACCTTTGTTTGCTAAGTACGATGGGTTTTCTTGTCCCAAGATGCACCTACGATCTTATGTCAGGAAAATTCAGCCACATTCTTCTGACAAAGACCTGTGGGTCCACTTTTTCCAAGACAATCTTTCAGGAACACAACTTGATTGGTTCTACCAGTTGGAGAGGTCTGATGTACATAATTGGGAAGATTTGGCAGCCGCCTTCTATAAACAGTATCAATACAACACCGACTTGGCACCAACCCGTACTCAACTCCAGAGTATGGCCATGGTGTCCAATGAGGGTTTCAAAGACTACGCCCAAAAATGGAGGGATTTAGACGGAAGGGTGCAACCACCTTTATCTGAAAGAGAGCTAGTGGACATGTTCTTGGGGACTCTGTCAGGTCCTTTCTTTAATCACCTGATTAGAAGCTCCTCTGTAGGTTTCACTGAGTTGATTCTAACTGGAGAAAGGGTGGAAGCCAGTATTAGAAGCGGGAAAATTCAGAAGGACGCATCTACCTCTGCTGTTGCAAAAAAGCCCTTCACGGGAAAGAAAGAAGTGTCGGCTGTCTATGCCTAGAGAAATCAGGGAAGAACCGAAAGACGACCAACAGTGGGGGCCGTTATGATTCAAAAGTATGCTTCAGACCAGCCGAGAAACAATCAACCGAGAAACGATCAGCCGAGGAATAACCAACAAAGGGTGGAAAGGCCTATAAGGAAATTCACCAAGATAAACATGACGCCTGCTTAAGTCCTATCACATCTCTTGAAGTTAAACCTGACCATGCTAAAGGAGGACCCTAAAAATCCTAATACTGCTTCTCTGCACTACCATCCGAACGCCAGATGCGCGTACCATTCAGAAAGTCCAGGGAACGACACCAATAACTGTTGGGCCCTGAAGAACAAGATTCATGATCTGATCGACGCTAAAGAAGTTGAATTTGAAGCTCCTGAAAAGCCGAATGTTATCTCCGCTCCAATGCCTAGGCATGGACACAATGCCAATGCAGTGGAAGAAGATCTGTTTGTTTCTACTGTGGATGAACTGATGACTCCTCTCCTAACCATCAAGCTAAATTTGTTGAAATCTAGGGTGTTCCCAGGTTGTGATCAAGATTGACATGCTTGCCTATCCTCCCTATTTGACTGTCCTCTATTGAAGAAAGGAATCCAACAATTGATTGATAACAAGGAAATTTAGTTTGAGAAAGCTCTCATCTCACCCATTCCAGTTCCAGAAGTTTCAATAATAACCATATACGCCAATCCTTCCAGGGTTCCTAAAAAACCCATTAGCATTACATCTGCTCCTATGACTACTCCGTTGAAGATAACAATGCTCGGGCCAGCCCTTTACAAATCCGATAAAATGGTACCATGGAACTATGGTGGAGAAATCTACAACCATGGTGTTAAACAGATTGAACAGATTGCAGAAGAAGAAAGCTCTGAGGAGGATACTCCCGACATCAGTAACATTGCCGAAACAAGCAAGGTTACTCGTAACAGAAGAATCTTTTCTCCAGAGATTGCTCCTCCAACAACAATCTTTGGACCCGTGACCACTCCGAATATTACCCCTGTGATTGTACCTGCAAGTGTACCCACTGAAAATAACAATACAATTCCAATCCCTATTTCCGCTGCTGAGAAAAGAGGAGAGAATGTTCAAGAGGAGCCTGTCTTGACAAAGGCTCAATCACTAGTCATTCCTGAAACATCCCAGAAAGAGATGGAAGAGATTCTGAGGATCATTAAGAAAAGTGATTATGATGTTGTTGAGCAACTGGGGAAGACCCCCTCCAAAATCTCTATGTTAGCCTTGCTGTTGTGCCCCGAGGCACATGCTAAAGCTTTGGTAAAATTTTTGAAGACGACCCACGTGCCGCAAGAAACCTCCGTTGATCAGTTCTAGGAATGTGTGGCTAGTTTAACAGCTGACAATGGTCTAGGATTCTTCGATGCAGATTTAACTTCGAAAGGGAGAAAACATAATGATGCTTTGCATGTCTCAGTGGTATGCAGAGGGACAACCCTAGCACACGTACTGGTAGACACTGGTTCTTCTTTAAATGTCTTGCTGAAGAAAGCCTTGGATAGATTAGATTGTGAAGGCCTAACCCTGAAACCCAACAATATAATTGTCAGAGCCTTTGATGGTTTTAAGAGGATGGTCCATGGAGAGGTGGACATCTCGATCAAGGTGGGTACCCAGACGTTCAATTCAACATTTTACGTGATGGACATCCATCCTTCTCACTCTTGCCTGTTGGGACGTCCCTGGATTCACAATGCCGAAGCTATCACTTCCACCTTGAACCATATGCTCAAGTACCCCGTCCAAGGGAAAATCATAATTGTTCATGGTGAAGAGGAATATATGATTAGTCATCTGAATTCCTTCCGTTATGTGGAGTTAGATGGCGAATTCATAGAGACCCCTTTCCAACATTTTGAAGAAGTCTCTCTTGAGGTAGTAGCGACTAAGGCGGTGTCCTTAACTCCAATGATCACAAGACCTGTACCTCAGATGTCTTCTCTAAAAGATGCAAGGGCAGTAGTGGAAGAAGGAGGATCCACTATCTGGGGTCAACTTCCAGACTTTCCTTTCAAATCAAACAAATTCGGCTTTGGGTTCACCTCAATTGCTCAGAAGGCTGTGCGCCGCTCCCGTGCCGGAGGGCCACCTGTAAATATCAGCCACCAAGGGGTTAATGCACTAGAGGACAATGAAGAAGAGGGCAGCCTGGAAGACTAGATTTTTCCTACTATTGGCGGAGGATTGTGCAACTGGGAAGCAATAGACTTTGTTCCGATTAGTTTCATACCGCAATAATTTATCTTTTCCATTTCTGTTGGACTGTAATAATTCACAAACAATTCATACTTTTTCAACCTTGTGTCTTACCCGAGGCACATAGGTCCATTTGTAAGGGTTCTTATTTCATTTTTATATGTCATTTTAATGAATCATGGACGCTTTTCATATATAAAACTTTTGTTCTCATTGTCTTTCTTTTACATTTTGTTGTTTTAAGATGGCTATGCCCTTACACACACCCACACTCACAAATGCAGGTAACCTTCCACTCCGAAACCCATGGGTAACGATACTGCTATGTCCTTCAGTGACTCTGAAGATCTGATCTACCAAGCCGAATACGAAGGTGAGGAAGATTGTGAGTTGCCAGGGGAATTGGTCAGATTACTTCAACAAGAAGAAAGAGCAATTTTGCCTCATGAGGAGTTGTTGGACACAATCAACTTGGGGACTAAGGAAGACAAGAAGGAAATCAGAGTGGGTGCCAATCTAGAACCGAGTGTCAAGGAGCGCCTAATTCAGCTTTTGCATGAATATGTTGAGATCTTTTCCTGGTCATACGAAGACATGCGGGGACTTGATACAGACATTGTGGTACACCATCTACCTACAACAGAAGACTGTCCACGAGTTAAACAAAATGTCCGCCGCATGAGACCTGACATGTCTGAAAAGATCAAAGTAGAAGTAATGAAGCAGTTCAATGCTGGGTTTCTGGCTGTTACTTCCTATCCATAATGGGTTGCTAACATTGTGCCCGTGCCTAAGAAGGACGGCAAAGTGAGGATGTGCATGGATTATAGAGACTTAAACAGGGCCAACCCTAAAGATGACTTTCCACTTCCGCACATCAACATCCTGGTTGACAACACAACTCAACACAAAGTATTTTCTTTCATGGACGGATTCTCTGGCTATAACCAGATCAAAATGGCACCTGAAGACATGGAGAAAACTACATTTGTTACACATTGGGGTACGTTATGCTACAAAGTGATGTCATTCAGACTGAAGAATGCTGGGGCAACCTATCAACGCGCCATGGTAGCTTTGTTTGATGATATGATACATCATAAGATAGAGGTCTATGTAGATAACATGATAGCCCGATCACAAACTGAAGAAGAACACCTTGATCACTTACAAAAGCTGTTTGTCAGGTTGAAGGAGTATAAGCTAAGATTGAACCCTAACAAGTGCACATTCGGAGTCCGATCCGGTAAACTCTTGGGTTTCATTGTCAGCAACAAAGGCATCGAGGTTGATCCTGCCAAAGTCAAAGCTATACAAGAAATGCCTGCTCCTCGCACTGAGAAGGAGGTCAAAGGTTTCTTGGGACGCCTAAACTTTATTGCTAGGTTCATTTCTCACCTAACATCTACTTGTGAACCAATCTTTAAGTTGTTGAAGAAAGATCAGGTAGTCAAGTGGAATGATGACTGTCAAGTTGCTTTCGATAAAATCAAGGAGTATCTGCTAGAACCTCTTATCTTGATGCCACCCTTCGAAGGAAGACCGCTAATCATGTATCTGACCGTCTTGGAAAACTCAATGGGGTGCATACTGGGCCAACATGATGAGTCTGGACGAAAAGAGCATGCCATTTATCACCTTAGCAAAAAGTTTACCGACTGTGAAACCAGATATTCACTGCTCGAGAAAACTTGCTGCGCTTTGGTATGGGATGCTCGCCAGCTAAGGCAGTATATGTTGACTCATACCACTTTGTTGATATCTAAGATGGATCCGATAAAATACATGTTCGAGAAGCCTGCTTTGTCTGGAAGGATAGCTAGATGGAAGATGATCCTAACAGAGTACGACATACAGTACACGACCCAAAAAGCTATAAAGGGGAGTGTGCTAGCTGACCATCTAGCTTATCAAGCTGTCGAAGATTACCAATCCATGAAGTTTGACTTCCCTGACGAAGACATCATGACATTGGATAAAATTAAAGATTTCAGACCATATGAAGGACCTGAACAAGGATCCCGATGGACCCTGTACTTTGATGGGGCATCCAATGAACTTGGAAACGGTATCGGCGCGGTACTCATTTCCCCAGAAGGTTGCCATACTCCCTTCACAGCCAGACTTTGCTTCAATTGTACGAATAACATGGCAGAGTATGAAGCATGCATCTTTGGACTCAAGGCTGCTATAGACTTGGGAATCAAATCTTTAGTTGTGTTTGGGGACTCCGCTTTGGTCATCAGTCAGATCAAAGGAGAGTGGGATACTAAACATCCAAACCTCATCCCTTACAAAGAACATGTCCTGACATTGTTACCACATTTCGAGCAGATTACCTTTGAGCACTTCCCGCGAGAAGAGAATCAGCTAGCAGGTGCTCTAGCTACAATGTCATTGATGTTTAAACTTAACTGGGATAATGAGGCTCCCCAGATCACCATTGAACGGATGGACGAACCTGCACACTGTCACGAGATTAATACCGAAGAAGTAGTGGACCAACCTTGGTTCCATGAAATCAAAAGGTATCTCGAGGCGCAAGAATACCCTGAAGAAGCTTCAGTCAATGACAAAAAGTTCTTAAGGAGGTTCTCAGCTAAGTTCTTCCTAAGTAATGGTATCCTATACAAACGCAATCATGATTCTATTCTGCTCCGTTGTGTGGAAAAGCTTGAAGCTGAAAGGATTATGGCTGAATTTCATGAAGGTACATTCGAAACTCACACTAGCGGGCATACGATGGATAAGAAGATTCTACGGGCAGGCTATTACTGGTCTACCATGGAAGATGACTTCTATCAACACTCCCGTACTTGTCATAAATGTCAAATCTATGCAGACAAGGTACATGTGCCTCCTGTTCCTCTAAATGTCTTAACAACTCCTTGGCCCTTCGCTATGTGGGGAATCGACATGATTGGAGAGATCAAGCCTACAGCATCCAATGGACACCGCTTTATTCTAGTGGCCATTGATTATTTCACAAAGTGGGTCGAAGCAGCTTCCTTCGCATCTGTTACTAAGAATGTTGTTGTCCGCTTCATCAAACAAAATCTTATTTGCCGGTACGGTATCCCAGAAAGGATCATCACTAACAACAGTACAAACCTTAACAATACTATGATCACCGCCCTGTGCGAGCAGTTCAAAATTCAACATCACAATTCATCTACCTACCGGCAAAAGATGAACGGTGCTGTCGAAGCTGCAACCAAAAATATCAAGAATATCATACAGAAGATGACATTCACCTACAAGGACTGGCATGAGATGTTGCCGTTTGCTCTTCACGGGTACCGTACCACGGCACATACATCAACTGGGGCAACACCCTATTCCTTGGTATATGGCATGGAGGCTGTTTTACCTATCGAGGTTCAGATTCCCTCTCTGAGAATCATGAAAGATGCAGGTTTGAGTGAAGACGATTGGATCCAAACTCGACTTGATCAGTTAAACCTAATTGACGAAAAGAGACTTACCGCTGTTTGCCACGGTCAGACGTATCAAAAACGAATGATCAAAGCTTTCAACAAGAAAGTCAGACGACAAGTGTATCAAGTTGGAGATCTTGTGATCAAGCGCATTATCTTGCCCCAAAGTGATCCCAGGGGAAAATGGACTCCTACCTATGAAGGACCATTTGTAATCAAGAACATCTTTTCTGGTGGGGCAATGATCCTAACCACCATGGACAGCGACGACCTGTCGCACCCTGCGAACGCAGATATAGTCAAAAGATACTACACATAAGAGACCCGCTAGGTTGACACACCTAGGAAAAACAAGGGCATCTCGGTGAATCGAAAACCCGAAAGGGCGATTCAGGCAAAAATTAGGGATAAATAAAAAAAATTTGTACACCGGGCAAGTTGAAAACCCGAAAGGGCGACTTGGGCGAAAAAGGGTTTCCCGGTGGATCGAAAACCCGAAAGGGCGGTCCAGGCAAAAGTTAGGGAATTAAAGCATATGACTATGTCTCGTCGGATCACTTTAAGGACAATCTCTTCACTGACAAACCTGGAGCTTCTGATCAATCCAATCATCTTCGGACGAAGCAACGAATGGACAAGAAATTGTTAGTTACGAAGGCTATAGCAGAATGGGAACCCCATGGGATTTTTTACACATAGCTATCTTTCTTTATATAAAATTTTCTCATTTTTTATGACACCGTCCTCTTACTAGGATGTCTGTCTCCTTTGTACAAAACACTTATTCAAAGTTAATACAAAGATATCTCTTTAAAGTCCAGAAAACTATTTGCCTTTTTCTTTTTTACACTTGTGTTTTATTTGCAAAAACGTCCAATGATTCATTAGTGAACATATGCATTTGAACATAATTACTGTTTACAAATAAACAGAAGTGGAAAAGAACAATTACCGACAGGTTGAAAGGATAGGAAAACGTCTTTAGGCTATTCCATGAGCAATCCCTACAATACATCATCTAGATCCCTAGTGGAGCTAAATTTCAAACCCTTAATCCCCATCAGAGTTAAAGCTTCAAACTCCCAACCCCCAGCGAAGCCAAAATTTTGAACTACAGATCCCCAGCGGAGATGAAACCTTCTTCCCCAGTCGAGTCCAAATTTCCAACTATCAATCCCCAGCGGGAACCATTCAGTTTTCCCCAAATTCCCCAGCAAGTTGTCTTGAAGTCTGAAAATTAACCAGATAACAGTTAACTTTTGTCTCTCCCCAACCTAGGGTAATTCCCCAGTAGAGTGGCATACAACCCAAACTCTTGAACTTTTTCTAAACAGGAATAAGCTTTTTCCCATAGAGTCCTGGACCTACTCCCTAGCAGTAAGCCTTCTTCCCCGCAGAGTCTTATTATTCCCCAGTGAGCTCGCCAGAATGAAGATTCTCATTCCTAATTCCCCACAGAAGTCATCCGAGTTTTCTCTATTCCCTAGTGGAGTAAGGTTTCCCATTGTGTAATCCCCATTAGACGTCAACAAAGTTCTCTGGATTTCCCCAAACAGATTATTCAAGCCGTTTGGAATTATTCTCAACAGAATTTTTGTCAAATACTCCAACTTCAAAACATGAAGGACCCTCATATCCCCACAGAAGTTGTCGAGGATTTTAATCCCCAACAGTCGCCAAGGATCTCTCATCCTCAGCAATCAAAGATTTTGAATCTCCAACAGCGGTCAAGGATTTATTTTCCCGGCGGCAGTCAAAGATTTTATATCCCTAGCTGTCAAGGAATCATTTTTCTCAACAATACAGCAAATCAGCTTACATGCGCATACATTACATTCCTATATCATAAACATTGATAAAGCACATTTATTGCATCTTGCATTTCATGCAACATAACTTTATGTTTCAGCTAACATTTTACCCTTTTTAGGATAAGATTAACAGCTATCTTTAACAATGTTCAAAGATTCATGATACAGTACAGATACGCTCCAGACAAGGATGCCATTCTGATATTCATTCAAATTTCAAAGTCCAGATACAGTTCGGATACGCTCCAGACACGGATGCCATTCTGTCACTCATTTAGACTTCAACAATCATGATTCAAGTACGGATACACTCCAAACACGAAACTCATTATGTTACTTATTCAGATTCCAGTCCGGATACGCTCCAGACATGGATGCTATTCTGTCACTCATTCAAACTTCAACAATCATGATTCAAGTACGAATACACTCCAGACACGGAAGTTATTCTGTTACTTATTCAGATTCCAGTCCAGATATGCTCCAGACGAGGTTGCCATTCCGTCACTTATACTGATTTTCCCCAACTAAGATATGCTCCAGACACGGATGCCATTCTGTCGCTTATTCAGATTTCAGACTCCGATACAATACAGATACACTCCAGACAAGGAATTCATTCTGTTATTCAATCAGATTCAAGTACAGATACATCTCAGATATGCTCCAGACGCGGACTCCATTCCATTGCTCATACAGATTCAGTCTCCAGATACAGTTCAGATACGTTCCAGACACGGACACCATCCTGATACTCCTTCTTTTGAGTTACAACTTACAATTCAAAAAACATTCTTGGATGGAATCTTTAATCCCGTCTCCAACAAGATTCTATCACCTCTCTAAATGTCATCTTTAAGCCCATTCTCTCAACTACACTTTGATGAGTGCAAATTTACGGGCACTCTAGTGTCCAATCATCTCTTACCTTCGAGTCACGAACGACAAAACTCACCAATCTAACTCTTCAGGTTCAAGAAGATTGAACAGGGGCAGCTGTTGTACCCCAAAATTTTCCCTCTCATTTTATCAAGATTTTCCTCACAATACTTCTTGGATTCAAGACCAATTTAGGGTTTGCTCAACTCAAGACATCTCCTTGCACTGATAACCTGAAATTAGGGTTTGAGTTTGCACAGGGATTTTTGGAACAACAATGCTTCATGTGACTTTCATACACCATCTTGGACCCCTAAGATTGTTCATACCAAGTTTCAAGCCTTGAATCACATTTTTGACCAGTCAATTGGACAGTTGACCTAAAAATCAAGTGTATTGGGAAAAAAGTCAACCATGGCCAATTTACAGTCAAACTTCATAATTTTTGATCCACATAAACATTATAGGCTCCTATGTACCATTTGATCAAGTTTGGATCACAACTCCTCAAGAAATTTGATCAGATCATCAAAAGGGCAAAATGGTCAAAATTAGGGTTTTGATTGTAGAAGGGCAATTTCTGATTTTTGATCTAGCCAATGACCAATTGGGTTCAAGAATGATTTCAAGGACTCAATATAATCATCTTGACCTAATCATAAGGTTCAAAAGATCTCAAGTACATAGGATTGACAGATGAATTTTCCAGTCAACTGATCAAAAATCAACTATACACTGAAAAGTTAAACTTTGACTTTTTGGTCAAAATCAAGTGCCAAAGGTCATAATTCATCAAGATATGTCAAAATGTGAAACTTGTTGACCAAGAAACCTAAAATTGAAAATTAGGGTTTTAATTTGAAATTTTTCATAACTTAGAATTTTTCTAAGTATGGAAAATTTCTTATTTTTTCCTAACTTTCCACAACTTTTTCACCATGATGCAATTGGATTCAAAGAAAACTTCCAACATGAAAGTTGTAGTCCTCCATGAAATCTACAACTTTTATTCAGAAAGTTTTCCCAAAAGTTTCTTGGATCTCAAGTTATGATTTTGTGAATAGGGGTCCATAAACTAAATAACTTAGTGAAATTTTGCCCTAGTTTAGGCAGATTTTTGACCTAACTTCATGGCACCTTTTCACCTATTTCCAAGAGGTATCTCAAGTTGCATTTCAAATATGGATTGTAGAGAATGTTGCATGATTTCAAAAAGGTCCAAGAACTCTCCAAGATCATTTGTGGTTAGGGAGAATCGAAGAAGAGAAAATGGCAATTTATCACTTTTGTTCAAGCCATTTTCACAATGCTCCAAGTTGCAAATCAGATCCTAGCATGCTTGTACCTTGTGTTACAGGTCCTAGTCCCTTCTACACTCCATAATTGAATGCAAACTCAATGGATAGTGGCTTTTTTTTTTTGACTTTTTAAGCATTGCACAATGAATTAATCCAAAAATGGCATAAAGTTCACAATACTACTTTCATAAATCTAGCTTTTCCCAACTTTACAGTTCTTGAGCCATGGAACTGATCTTTTGTTGCAAACAATATCCACAAATATCAGGCAACTTGTACCAACTCTATGCAGCTAGCAAGCAAGCCTGTACAGGCTTTTGGCATTGTCACTTTCAACTTTCTTCAAAAGCAAGCAAATTGGAAAAAGTCAAGATAACTTGTGAATCTGATAAAGAGGAGCCTTGGAATTATTCTAAACAACTTCAGAAACTTGTCTCAAGCAAATACATGATTGCCTAACATCCCAAACACTCTCAAATACCAAAATCACATTTTTCTGTCCAAACATGGCAGCTCCTGCAAATTTCTTGCCAACTCAATACTGGCTCGTGCGTTTCTTGATTCAACACTTGAAACATATTCCCTACATCACATCCAAGCTATCCAGGCCCTTGTCTTGCAACTGTAACCCCTGTTTCAAGCTTCACCATTTTCATTTTTGAAGGTTGCAGGTTGACTTCTATAAGGAGTTTCAGCCATCTACAAGGCCAGCTAAGCATTGGAAAAGCTTGAAGGAACTTCAAGGAAGCTCACACGATCTTAAGGCCTCACTCAAAGTCCCCACATTGCCATATCCAAACTCAGCTGAACATGGTATTTTTCAAAGTTCTATCTCCTTATTTAGGCATCCTTAGGTCACGATTTGTGAAGCAAAAATGTAGTCCTTAACTTGCTGAAGTTGTACATATGCATACTTTTCATTTATATTAACTGAGTAGTGAGAATTTGAAGCTTGAAGTTCATGAAAAAACTAGGTCAGATATTAGGGGTGATTAAATTCTCCATGATCCTTGAGAGTTAGATTACATTTTTTATATCACTGGAATCGTGAGATCATGAGCTGCATGTTTTGTGTTATAGGTTTTTGCTTTTGTGCACGTATGTGAGAGTTGCAGGTTTGTACATGGGATGCGCGCGTGAAGCCAAGGACAGGGATGAAGTTGGTGTTCTGGGCCTGCGCCTTGGGCCTATAACTTTTCACACCCCCTGTTTCCTATTTGCACCCCCTGACCTATTTTCTTATATTTTTCATATTTTCTTTTCCTTTTTATATTTATTGCTTTTATTTATTTTTCTGAACATGAAAAAATCTTGAAAAATATTTTCTTTATTTTTTTCATTTTATTTATTATTTTTTGGCATAAAAAATAGTTTATTAGCAATAATATACTTTATTTTCTTAAATAAAATGTGAATATATTTAAATAAATACTATACATTTTTATTTTTATTTTTCATATACATAAAATATTATTTTTGCATATATTTTAATTTTTAATATTTGTAAATAATTCTATTTATTATTTCTTGTACATATATAGATAAAATAATATTAGGAAACAATATTTTCCTTTAAATCAAGAAAACTAGGGTTTCCCCTTTTCAAAAATAATATTATTATTATTTTTATTCTTATTTTTAGGACTTAAATAATTTTATTTTTACATACATAAAGCAAATACAAAACATTTTGTTGCATATTTATATTTTATTGCATATTTAAATAATTGTTTATTTATTTATTATACCAAAATTCAATTGGGTTGTAATAGTAAATTAGGGTTTTACTTTGTGCAAATATCCCCATTCAAAGACTTGTATCCCCCCTCCCATAATATTGTTGTAATAGCTTAGATTTACTTTACGCAATTTATCGCGTTATATACATGTTTAGTAAAATTAGGGTTTATATTATAAGACAAAAATCAAACAAATAGCATGACCTAATCCAAGACAAAAATGCATGTAAAATGACAACACAATGCACACAAGCACCCATAGGGTTTCACCCACTTGGTTGCCTAAACAAAATGGCCATGGTATGCATGCACGGTATCTTGGCAAAACAAAACAAAATAAAAGATCATAGTCCCTCGATGACGCTAGACAAGGTTGCCTAAAACAAAGATGATCTTAGTCCCTAAAACTTGCTAAGATACTTGGCACCATTGCTATCATGGTCATACGATGACCCACGCCCATCCCGTTTAACATTCAAAGACAGGGTTGTCTACCAAATCAACGGTAGATCAACAATGTCAAAGGAATAAAAATGTACAAGAAAGAGTTTTGAGTAGGTAGATAGATTCTAGTTACTTGATCAATTTGAAAATAATCCTTGCTATTTTCAAACAAACACACACATTTTCAAAACATTTCCAAACAACTTTCAAAACATTGAAACATTTTTTCAAAATACAAACATATTTGTATACATTCTTACGAACGAGAATCATTACAAAGATTGCCTAAACAAAGGCCTCTTTTCAAAATAATTTCAAAACTACACAAAGCACCATTTCAAGCAATTGGAAAAGCAAAGCAAGTGATCTGAATAAGTAACTAAGAGCCCATGGAAAACCATGGATGAAAAAGGTGCTAGCACCTTCTCTTTTCATAACCTACCCCCCGAACTCAAGAAAACATCTCAAAGGTCTTTCACGTGCTTTTTTACCTTTCCTTTTGGATAAAATAAAAGTTCGTGGCGACTCTTGCTAAACCGAAACATTTGCGACAAAATGCAAAACCTCAAGTCAATTCTCCCACCGTATCACATATACCAAGCTAAATATTGATCCGGTTGTCGCATATTACAATGGTTGAGGAAAACTGGGAATTGCAAGACATGTCGGTGATGCCTCTGCTACATTTTACACCATGCTGGAGAAAAATCTTTCCAGTTGGTAAGACCCCATTGGGCGTCGACCCTTTTGAGATGCCATGGGGACAAACAAGTTTGATCACAGGGTATCTGTTGATGCATTCCAAACTGCATCTTGACACAGTCGCTGTGGTGCATCTCCATAACATTGAACCGTATGATTGCAGTCTTTACGCTCCAAATTGCTGCATCCTTGGAGTTTGGTTCATGGTCCAAACCCAAATATGGTCTCTAGATAAACTGCGGATAAAATTAAATCAACTTAATGAAAATGTAATAAATAAGTAATTTAAAAGTAGAAAGGTTGAAAGGTATGACGTACATCATCCAACCAAGGTGATCCAATAGATTGAGATATAGAGCGATATTGAATCTTGGATTCTTGCCGTAATCCATACCCCTCACGCAGTACCTAAAGGAATTGAAAAATATTTTATTTTTATCATATATTTGGTGAAGAGATGATTAATAATAAATGATATAAGTTATTGACTTACTTTGTTGCGTATGGGAAAACGAATGCGTTGTTGTTGACGGGGTTTAGGGA
Organism: Vicia faba; assembly: GCA_948472305.1. NCBI lineage: Eukaryota > Viridiplantae > Streptophyta > Magnoliopsida > Fabales > Fabaceae > Vicia > Vicia faba. The sequence goes on along the minus strand of OX451739.1, from coordinate 36,719,243 downwards.
CTCCATTCTCCACCAACCCCAGGTTTGAAGTAAAAAAACGCATCCATAAAAGGTACATTTTCCTTGATTACATTTTTACACACGAAACTGTATAGATGGGCTAAAACAGCAGAACCCGAACTATACTTTCTAGTTTTTTCAAAGTCTCTAAGTAAATTTAAATACATGAAATTTACACTATTCCCCGTACTTTAGGGAAATAAAAAGGTTCCAAAAAGTATCATTATATAATTTCTATCTTTTATTACCTTAACTAGGTCAGAGGAATTTTCGTTCAACTCCAGAGTCGCATAATGATTTTTGAGCTCAGTAAGTAGTATACCCTGGCCTCTCGCACCACCACCTTCAACCATATCCCTTCCCAACAATTCCTCGCATAGAGAATTGGACTGTTGAACCGACCCGTTAACCGCCTTATCATCGAGAGGGAGACCCAATAACATGTACATGTCCTCTAGTGTGACAGTACATTCACCTATTGGTAGATGAAATGCGTGGGTCTCTGGTCTCCACCTTTCCAACATTACAAGTATGAACTTTGAATCAATCATGCAGTTGGAGATCTTTATAACATTTCCGATACCTGCGTATTTGAGATAGGGTACGATCAACGCGTTGGGAGCAAGGTAGTTGTGTGACCGGATTCTGAATCTTTTAGTATCCTAAGTTATGACTGTAAAAAGTGTAAGAGTCCATAAGATGTATAAATAATTAATAAAAGTATGAAAAATTTATAAGTATATAAGAAACTTATAAAGGCTGCAATGTTGTCCCTTGTGCCTCTATGAGAATCGCCCATTGTGAGAAGAGCCATTGTTGAAATTGTCTGAGATTATGAAAGAGTTTGTAGCAGAGAGTGAGATGATTGTGGATGCAATAGAAGTATGTGAGGCAATATATTTATAGGAAAATTTTTATCACAGAGTAAGTGAGGTGGTTAGTGGGTGCATGCATGTATGATAAGTGTCACTCTTGCAGTGTGGGTGCATGCTAGGTGGCAGCCTTGGGAAAGGCATCTCTGCATGCATGTAATACGATTGGACGTGTAGGGAGGCACCATTGGACTTGGCGGATGAGTACAAAAATTAAAGGTGTTGCCATCCCTTTTGGAGAATTAGAGGTGGCATGGGTTGTAGTGTAGGTGCAGGTTAGGTGACAACCTTGGGGAAGGCATCTCTGCATGCATGTAATACGATTAGACATGTAGGAAGGCACCATTGGACTTGGCGAATGAGTATAAAAATGAAAGGTGTCGCCATCCCTGTAGGCGAATTAGAGGTGGCATGGGTGGTAGTGTAGTGCAGGCTAGGTGGCAGCCTTGGGGGAAGGCATCTCTGCATGCATGTAATACGACTAGACGTGTAGGGAGGCGCCATTGGACTTGGCGAATGAGTACAAAAATGAAAGGTCTCGCCATCCCTGTAGGAAAATTAGAGGTGGTATGGTTTGTAGTGTAGGTGCAGGCTAGGTGGAAGTCTTGGGGAAGACATCTCTACATGCATGTACTGCGATTATACGTATAGGTAGGCGCCATTGGCCTTGGCGAATGAGTACAAAAATGAAAGGTGTCGCCATCCATGTAGGCGAATTAGAAGTGGCATGGGTTGCAGTATAGGTGCATGCTAGGTGGCAGCCTTGGGGAAGGCATCTCTTAATGCATGTAATACAATTAGATGTGTAGGGAGGCGCCATTGGACTTGGGAAATAAGTACAAAATTAAAAGGTGTCGCCATCCCTGTTGGCGAATTAGAGGTGGCATGGGTTGTAGTGTAGGTGCATGCTAGGTGACAGCCTTGGGGAAGGCATCTCTGCATGCATGTAATATGATTGGACATCCCATTTGGAGAATTAGAGGTTTCTTACTGTTGTTTTATTCAAATTCAGTACAACCTATTTAATCCTACATTTAACAAAACACTTCTACACTCAATCACTCAAACACTCGAACATTCAGAAATTTAAACAATTAACTCAAAGACTCAAACAATCAAACACTTCAACCTTCAAACATTCAACACTTCAAACCTTCAAACATTCAAACACAATGGCCTTTGCACCACAATATGTGATCAGTGCACATTTCAACAGTGAGACATACATTTGTCCCACCTCAGGGTTTTTGTTTAGAGACATACATCTGATTTATTTTTCAATCCGTATATGCAGTCGGATGAAAACTTAAAAGAGAAAGACAAATTTTATAATAGAGAAGAATGTATCCGAGCCATAAAAAAGTTTCACATGCTCAACTCGGTCGATTTTAAGGTAGATCTTATAAATCCAGAAAGGTACAAGATCAAGTGTATCACCCCAGATTGTATGTTCAAGCTCACTGCATCATACAAATTAAGAGGTGATTGTTGGGTCATAGGTTCTATGTACACCAACACGTGTGTCAATTCTACTCAATCACAGGATCATCAGAAACTAAATTATGATCTCATATGTCAAGAAATCCTACCCCTCGTTAGCAACAAACCATCATTGAAGATGAAAACCATAATCTCTCACATCACTACGGTATTTAACTATACTTCGTCATACCAAAAGGCGTGGTAGCAAAGACCAAGGCGATTGAAAAGGTATATGGAAACTAGGAGGAGTGATACAAAGAACTTCCTCGCTACCTGAATGCACTTCAGACTTATTATCCGAGTACTATTTACATTATGGAAACACTATCGACGTACACCCCAGATGGTAGTCAAATCACCGGAAATGGAATATTTAGTCGAGTGTTCTAGGCTTTTCAACCTTGCATCACAAGGTTTGCATCATGTAAACCAATTATTCAAATTGATGGGACTTGGTTGTATGGGAAATACAAAGGCACACTACTGATGGCAGTTGCGCAAGATGGAAACAATAACATTTTCCCAATTGCCTTTGCCCTAGTCGAGGGAGAAACTGGTGGTGCTTAGAGCTTCTTTCTCAAGAATCTCCGAACACACGTGGCTCCTCAACTAGATCTCTATTTGATCTCTTATAGACATGCATCTATTGAGACTGCATACAATAATCCTGCAAACGGTTGGCATGACCCTCTTTCTACGTATGTATATTGCATTAGACATATCGTCCAAAATTTCATGAGGGAGATCAAAGACAAACCTCTTAGGAAAGCGGTTATGAATGCAAGGTATGCATTGACACAACCTACGTTCAAATATTATCGCAACGAGATCCGGTTGTCAAATTCGGATGCCGATAGGTGGGTTGATAACATTCCAGTTGAGAAATGGACTAGGTCATAAGACAATGGACAACGATGGGGCCACATGACAATAAATTTGATTGAATCCATGAACGGGGTATTCAAAGGTATACAAAACCTCCCAGTAACTTCTTTGGTTAAATCAACATATTTTAGGATGTCTTCATTGTTTGCAAAAAGAGGTGAAATATGGAATGATGTGTTGCAATCGGGACGACTATGGAGTGAAAGCTGCTTGACGTATATTAAGGCAGAAAGTGCCAAAGCCAACACCCATATGGTTATATGGTTCAACCGAAATAGCCACAACTTTATTGTCAAAGAGACAATCGACCACAACGAGGGGCTGCCAAGACAAGAGTATAGGGTTATACTACCTTCTCGTTGGTGCGATTGTGGCAAGTTTCAAGCATTTCGTATGTCTTGCTCTCATGTCATTGCTGCGTGTGCCTATACTCATCAAGACGCATTACAACTTCTGTCTCCCATTTACAAGTCTAAAACCTTGCTCAATGTATACAACAACTTCCCTTTGGTAGCAAAACCTGATTATTGGCCTGCATACGACGACAAAATTGTATGGCACAATGACCACATGCGAAGGAATAAAAAGGGTCATCCCAAAAGCAAGTGCATCACAACTGAAATGGACTTCCTTGACAAGCTGGAAAGAAAGTGTGGTTTATGTCGTCAGGTAGGACAAAATCGCAATTTCCGACTCGAGCTACTAGCTCAACCACATAAAAATTATATTACAAAACATCTTTACTTTTTTAAGTCATAAACATTACGGTTTTTCATTAAGATCATTTGTTACAACAAACCTTGTGCGAACAACAAATAAAACATGATAAACTGTCTACGAAATTACAACTATTAAAACAATTTCATCTAACCCATGCATCATCAACATTACGCCGCTGTCTGTTTTGACTTCCTCCAACCAAAAATTAGGTCTTCCTATCGCAAGTGAGGTGGCTGTTCTCCTTCGTTGGATCCTTCTAATTTGTTCCCCATCCTCGATGTCTCCCTGTAGACATCACATCAACTCTCTCTTCAGACGCTCCATGGAGTGAATGTGCCAAAATTTCATTTTCATCGGAGGTTTGATGACCGAGAAAATAACGTAACCATCTCTGGTAAAAATCATGGGCGATGTTGTGACGCAAATGATAGAGAAAAAAATAAGAAGACAGTGTGAGAAAGTGTGAATAATGACGGAGAAACGGAGGAATTATTTATAAAAATGCATTTTTCCCTAGGAGCCAAGTGAGACGGTGCCTCCTCTCACTTTTAGAGTGCATGCGTCATCTCACTTGGCTAAATAGAGTGCATGCGTCAAGTGAGATGGCGCCTAGGGCAAATGGGCCAGTGCATGCGCCATCTCACTTGGCTCCTCCCTTTTGGGGTTTTCTGAAACATGATTATTTGCGTAATTTTCTCCGAAATATGGTTATTTACGATTTTTTTTTCAATACTAGGTTATTGCAAAAAAAAAAATTAAAAAGTTCTCATCATTGAAATATCAAGCTTGGCACATGTAGAAACTTTATCACACTAACATTAATATTGTACATCCTCTGGGCCGGAGCGAGTATATTATTAATGTTTCTCAATCCTATTCAATCTCAACTATTTTTATTAATCTAATTAAAAAAGAAATTAAATTTTAAATAATTTTTTTTATCTTATTAGATGATTTTAAGAATATGAACTTGAATTTGTTTTCATGTAAGTATTTCTCATACTCTACATAAATTTATTCAATAAAATCTTATACATAAAAGTTTGTTGTTAAGTTTCTTAATAATTTTGGTGCCAAAATTAAAAACAAACTTTGTAATTTCATATTATAATTAAATAAAATAATTAATTAACATAAAAAAAACATGACTCCCCTAATTCCAATAACTAGCAAAATTTTAATTAGTATTAATTATTATCGTTGGAAATCCACCAAAATTTATGGAAATTTTTTATCAATCTTGATAAACAAGATTATTATCACTACACAATAATGATAAATAAGATTATTATCACTACACAATAATGATGAAAAGAAAATTAAAAAAGAAAAGAGATTAGGGTTTCTGCAGAGTTTTTCTCTGTCCACAAACTGTGAAAAATCTTTATTCACTTGCAACTACAAATTCTATGAATACAAGTTGTTTTAAAATAGTGGTTAATCCCTCTATTTATAATGAGCTTGCTTTCTCCCTAAGCTAAAAAACCCAAAACTATAAAAACCCAAAATGCCTATTTTAAACCTAAGTTGAAATCATGTGTGAAGCAACTTGCTTCGACACTTCGACATACACAACTCGACAAACAATTCAACAAACACACACACATACACACACACAATTAGGCTATTTCGACACACCTTGTGTCGAACAACATGCTGATTTCGACACAAGGAGTTACACTTTCAACACTGTCGCGCTGCGAAAAAACAGAGTCACTACCAAATTCTATTTATCTTGAAGGAAGGGAAGATATCGAGAGAACCCCAAAGGTATGGATAAGATGGTATTGCAACCAAGATAAACTATAAGGAAGTCGGTTACGCAAGGGGAAGGTATTAGCACCCCATGCGTTTGTGGTACTCCGTAGGATCTACTTTCGTTTGCTCTAATCTAAGAGTGTGTAAAAATCTATGTCTAAAGCTTACTGCTAAGAGGGAATGCATGCGAAAGAAAATACGGGGAAAAGAAGGAATTTTTACAAAGTTTAGATCGCCTAGGACCCACAACCTAGTGCCTACGTACTCCCTCGTACAATGGGAAAGTCGTAGTGTCGTAGTTCAACTCACATGTTTCAATTTTTTGTATGTTTTTTTCCTTGAAAAAGGGTTTCAAAAGAAAACCCAAGCGGTAAAATGAAGTTTGAATTGGTTGGTGTTTTCTACCTTGAAAAAGGGTTTTTGTAGTATTAGAGTGTTTTGAAGTTTGAAAGAAAAAAATAAGTTTTAGTTATAATGCATATGCAAAATAGAAAGAAAAAGGCTAAGGGAGACTAGCAAAGTAAGCCTAAAGTTAGCATGCAATATTGATCCTATAGTTGAGGATAAAAGGATGTTTACCTAGTGTTAGCATGCATGGTTTGCAACCTAAGGTCTATCTCAATTCACTTCTTAATATTGAATCGAGTAATCCTATGGGAGCATGGAAAAGGGTGCAATAGAAAGTAAAGACACATCACACAAAGTTTGAGGAGTATCCACTCACTCAAATAGCACACGCCTAACCGAGGCACAATGTAGCCTAGGTAGGAAATGAGAGGGAAGCCTAAACGAGATATCGTAACATCGAGGTAGGATAAGGGAAGTGGGACACCTAACTAAGATATAGAGTAATCAAGGTAGGATAAAGCGAGGCTTAACCAAGATATCAAATCATCGAGGCAAGCAAGAATGGGGGAATAAGGGATTTCTTAACTGCGATATCACGTTACCAGGGCAAGAAATATGAGGAACGTCGACCCTTAACCAAGATATCACATTATCTAGGCAAGAGAAGAGCAAGAATGAATTGTCACAGGTGACTAAACACCTATCAAGATATCACGAATCGAGGTAGGCGATAAAAGGTAATAATGAGATCACATCAAAGCGTCAATGTGTACGTCACATGAGCTAATGATAAAGCATGAGGGATTCGTTATAGATCCTTGTATTCCACTTGACTAACTCAATAAGAAGAATAACACGATTCGTAACATCAACACACGACGCGAGCTACGAATGACACAGACAGAAAATAAAGGGGTCGATTGCAGACCCTTTGCTCACCTTGCCTTCTATTAGGACTTATCAATGGGGAATGGGAATGAGACACCTCTTTTGAGGTATTTGGCACAAACGTAAACACACAGAACAAACACAAGTAGGATATGCCTACTACATGTCTTTAAACATCGACTTGCCTCAAAAGGACTCCCAGAACATGCATCTCTATCCTACTTCTCATGGCATCAGAATGCGGTAAAGCATGCATCTCTATTCCCACATCTCATGGTATCAAAAAGCGGTAAAGAATGCGAGAGATAAAATGAAACAAATGAGAATACCAATGGATCAGAAGTTCGTCAATTATCAGACGAAAGCAAAGAAACCCAGAATACTTCGAGCAAGCTTCAGCAAGAAAGCGCAACAGTCAGAAATGATATCCAATGAATATCAAGTGCAAAAATAAACCGCGAGTCACGAATGCATTGTGTGATAAGTTGGGAGAAATTCTTTGGTTTATTTTGTATTTTATGGTAATTATGTGGATAGCAAGAGTCGCCACCGAATTTTATTTTATCCAATAAGGAAAGGTGAAAAGAATAGGAAAGACCTTTGATAGATTTTGAGTTCGGAGGTAGGTTATGAAAAGGGAAAGTGTTAGCACCCTTTACATCCGTAGTTATCTACGGGCTCTTAATCGCTTGCTCACTTTATTTGTTTTGTGTGCGTGCTTTTGAAAAAGTTTTAAAATGCCAAATAGCAAGGTAGTTTAATTTATGATAACTTTTGTATCAGTCCTCAAGAGTGTTGATAAAGCATTTCGAAAATGTTTTTGAAAGTGTGAGGTGTGAAAAAGTGTTTTAATTTGTGAGCAAGCAATTAATAGTAACTATCCACTCATGGTCTTTCTTGTATTTTTTCTCCTCCTTTAGATAGTTCTATCCATACCATTAGTTAGTAGGAAGCTCTATCATTGGATGTGCAGTTGGGTCTCCAATAACCACAAGCAATAGTGCATATTTTTATTCACTTGAGTCTGACACGTTCCAGGCTAAATAGCAGGGACCTCAGTGCAATTTTTGAAGTTGAAATGTCAAAATAAAATTTAGCCGACATCGAGAAAAAACCCTTGTCTAAAAATGGGCTTAATCAGATAAACGGTGAATTAGTTATGAATTTTTTAAGTTTTGCCTCAGTCAAACTTATTTTGGGTTCTAGTTTCAACTCTGACACGTTCTTCAATAAAAAACTGGTATTGATCGGAGTAGAATACAGTCTCAACTTTAGAAGAAAAGTTGTAGATCTCTTAGTCAGTGACCTTGTGTAAAAATATGGGTCCGATCCGATAAAAATATACTGAGTTATGAATTTTTCAAGTTTCGACCCAGATGAAATAATATTCAGCATTCAGGATTTTCAGCGCGTCACACGCACTCTGGGAGAAAAATGAAGACCTTTTGAATACCGTTCGAACTTAGGACCTCCTGTGAAAATGTAGTAAACTCAATTTTTGAAATAATGGCACTGAAACCAGCTCGATACGATGAAAATCGACCAAGTTATGATTTTCTGAACATGACGCAGATAAACTTCTTTCACAAATTTTCTGTACGAAAATACTTGATAAATCCGTATTTTTGAAGACCTTCTTATCAAAATTAGCTTCCAGCCATGAAAGATGAAAATGTAGATGACGTTAAGATGGAATTTTGGCTACTAGAACGGGTTCAAAACGAGCCACGGGCTTTAAGTTATGAATTTTTTAGTGCGTAAAAATTGCACTTTCAACACACTTTTTTACCATATTTCTTCGAGAATATGTTACCAGGGATATCTTTGCGGACGAACACCTGAATATGACGCACCGGGTTGGACTTGTGAATCTTTGAACCCCGAGTCATTACGAAACAGCGAACTGATCTTCAGCACGGAAAATACTCTAAGAACATCCATTGACGAAATAAATGTCACTTGTAACCTGAAGAGGCTTGCTAAATATAACTTGATCTCATAACCATAACACTAATGATATTCGTGTATGTAATGATGAAATATAAGCCAAAAAGGTCGAAATGAATAAAGTAAATTTTGGGGTACAACAGCTGCCCCTGTTCAATCTTCTTAAACCTGAAAAGTTAGATTAGTATTTCCGCTATTCATGACTTGAAGGTAGAAGATGATTGAACACTTAAGTGCCCAGAAATTTGCACTCGCTTGTGGAAGAGGTAACGTTGTTGGTTGATTATTCAGAGAATGTGCTTATAGATGCCATTTAGAGAGGTGATGGAGAGTCTTCAGAGATGGGCTTATAGATGCCATCCAAAGTAACTGTTGACTTCAAACTAAAAGAAGTATCATAATAAGTATATGGTCGATTTAATCTGAGCCAGGTGATGTTTGTACCCGACTTTGAATGGAAGAAGCATCAGAATAAATCTTTGTTCGATTTAATCTGAGCCAGAAGAGGTCTATTTATCTTTACCTGGAAGAAGTATCAGAATAAATCTTTGGTCGATTTAATCTGAGCCAGAAAAATATCCGCTAGAAGAAGTATCATAATAAATCTTTGGTCGATTTATCCTGAGCAAGAAGATATTTATGCTCGCTTTTATCTGGAAGAGGTATCAGACTTAAACCTATACTCGGTTTTACCTGAGCCAGAAAATGTCTTCAACTGGAAGAAGTATCAGAATAGATCTACACCCGATCTAAGCTGAGACAGAAGAAAGTCTACCAGAAGAAGTATCAGAATAGATCTATGCTTGATCTAAACTGAGCCAACATATATTTATGCTTGACTTTGACTGGAAGAAGTATCATAATAAATATTTGGTTGGTTTAATCTGAGCCAAAAAAGGGTCTTCAACTGGAATAAGTACTAGAATAGATCTACGCTCGACCTAAGCTGAGCCAGAAGAATGTCTACTGGAGGAAGTATCAGAATAAAACTTATGGTTAATTTAAACTGAGCCAACATATATTTATGCTTGACTTAATTCGGAAGAAGTATCAGAATAAATCTTTGGTTGATTTAATCTGAGCCAGAAAAGGGTTTTCAATTGGAAGAAGTATCAGAATAGATCTACGCTCGACCTAAGTTGAGCCAGAAGAATGTCTACTGGAAGAAGTATCAGAATAAAACTTATGGTTGATTTAAACTGCACCAGCATATATTTATGCTTGACTTAATCTGGAAGAAGTATCATAAAAATAATCCATGCTTGATTTAATCTGAGCGAGAAAAGGGTCTTCAATTGGAAGAAGCATCAGAATTGATCTACGCTCGACCTAAGTTATGCCAGAAGAATGTATACTGGAAGAAGTATCAGAATAAAACTTATGGTTGATTTAAACTGAGCCGCAAATATTTATGCTTGACTTAATCTGGAAGAAGTCTCAGAATAAATCCATGCTTAATTTAATCTGAGCTAGAAAATGTCTACGACCCTGTTCAACTAGAAGAAGTATCAGAATAAATCTTGGCGAGATTTATACTGAGCTAGAAGATATCCGTGCTCGTTTTCAACTGCGAGAAGTATCATAATAGATCTACGCTTAATCTAAGCTGAGCCAGAATATGTTGCCTTTGAGAAGACTATATGGTCATACCAGTAGTTGATGATATTGGTCTGTTGATTGAACTTTTCCTGAAAAGGTAAAGAGCTAATTGTGTGCAATGTCATGATGTATGAAATGCATTGCAGAATGATGTTCTCAAAATAAATGAGATTGTGTTATATGTGTTTCAGTTATGAAAATGCTACAATGTATTTTAAATGTTGTATGACTGTAATATGTAAGCGTATCAGTTGCTCTTTGTAGTGTCGTTGAACCGGGGAAAATAAATCCATGACTACTGTTGGAGATGAAGAATGTAACTCCTAACTTTTTGTTGAAGTTAATTTTGCTGGGGATTCCTGCTTTCTATTGGAGGATATTCCGCTGGAGACTTTTGAATTCTGCTTGAGGATAGAAGCCTTCAAGGAGAGTTGATAACCTTTCATGGTTTCTGAAACAGATGGATTACATGCACTCTGAATTGGGATGAAGGGACGAATATTCATTTGATGCGAGTAGCTACCCTTTTGGACATGGCTAAACCTGCTGGAGAAAAGAATTTTGTCGGAAGAATTTACCAATTTGGAGAATAAACTCTGCTAGGGAATGTACTTTCGTAGTTAGAGAATTAAACTTTACCGGGGAACGACGCTTCATAAACTGCTCGGGGATTTTATGAAACTCTGTTTAGGGAACCCAAGAAATCCATAGACCATGCTGGGGGATTCTCCAAGATGCTAGGGAAAATGATTGAACTTCCTTATCTGTTAGGAGTTGTTGGAGCAGCTGAAACAATTAGGTTATATGCTGAAGATATGGCAGTGAACTGCGAGAAGATGTCCTTGTTTCTGTACCTACTGGGGAATGTATCTTTGCTGAGGATGAATTGGTGAAGATAGTCCTCTAGAGGTGGTTGCTCTATGGGGATTTATGGATAATTTGAACATTATCTCCACTCCTAGAGTCTTTAGTAAATGCTGATTAGAATGATAACTCTTCTACTGACAGACAAGTGACGAGATGATGGGACATAATCGTACGCTTTAATCCCTAACTTTTTCCTAGACTGTCTTTTCAGATTTTTGGTCCACCGGGATACCCTTTTTTTCCAAGTTGCCTTTTCAGGTTTTCGACTTGTCGGGTATATAATTTTATTTATATATCCCTAATTTTTTCCTAGGCCTTTCAGGCTAGCGGGTCTCTTTTTCATGTGTAGTATTTTCCGAATATGTCCGTGTTCAGAAGGTGCGGAGAATTGTCATTGTCCACTGCCAGAAAATGTTTACTTGATCGTATGTGATCCTCTACTGGAACTCATGTTCAATGCCCTGAACGACTCAGATGGAAGTCTGCTTCTGGCTATTCGGAACTTTTGAGAAACTACTTGAATCTTGAATCGACTGCCCCAGATCAGTTGGACACCAAGCCATGCCCCTTGATTATGAAAGGCATGTTATTGGAAATGTCTTTCCATCTGAGGTGATTCTGTTCATTAAGAGGATTTCCGTTCATTGAGTATCCGTCGTGCGAATTTCGCTGTTGTCGAACAAATACTCACATGCTAACAATTGCATTTAAAAATGCAAAGCTTATGCCTATCTTGAAGTTTTTAAAAGTTTATTTTTTAGTAAAACAAAATTTGCAATAATGTGATATCAACTCAGGATTTATAGCAAACCTTACAGGAGCCGGGATACCTTTTTGTAACAGTATGCTTTCGAACTAACCCATGCTTCAGCTAGGACTTTTAAGGGTTGTAGCGTGGTCTGGTTCATGCTTTAAGAAACAAAGGATAAAGGCTCGAAATTTAGTTGTACAAACCCATTCTTCATGATGTTCTTCAGTCCTATGCTCAGTTAATCATGCGTTTAGATCCCAATTGAGTTTGGAATCTTTACCCCTGATATTCTGGTGACAGTTCAGATATTGAAAGTTTATTTTGAGGAGGCAGTCATTTTTGGAAACATTTTGTTTTGTTGAGGATTTATGGTGATCTATTTTTTATTATCCCTACCTTTTGTCTTAACTGTTTCTTTTTTGATTACAGTCAGCGGGATTCCCCAGTTTTTTTTCTTAAGTCTCCTTCATAGGTTTTGACTTAGCGGGCTTTTCTTTTGAGAGATAATGGCTGCCTGACTTAATGATTACAGAGAACCATCACCGTCTTTTGATTTGGAAGGACGTCTTCGATACCATTCACTGTGTACAGAGTGAAAGATTGCGACTGAATGCGTATCTGAATTAACTGAGAAACTACCCTGCCCCAGGTTAGGATTAAAGGTTTCAATTTATGTGAAAAAGAAAACTCCTACTTCTTAGGCTTAAAGGGGTTGACTAGGGATTTTCTTCCTTATAACTCTACTATTTAGGATTTAAAATAATGCATATACATTGTCAGCAAGGTCTGTTCAAAAGCATATTGTATGAGACTATTGTATTGTTTTCGCCATCCTCCCTCCAAAGGCTTATAACTTTTTATTGAAAGTTGAATATCACAAAAAGGAAGTAAAAGCATGGTTTCAGTATAGTGAAAACGAATGGATTAATTCAAGACAAACTTATGCAATGCATTAATGGAATAACAAAGTTTGGCATAAAATAAGTGATCGAAGTAATCAAAAGAAATTACAATTTGAAAATCCTAATGAACAAAAAGTCTCTCTGTCTGAACTTGTCACTTCAGATAGTGTGCCTTTGAGGGATGGCAAAAAAATTCAATCAGACCGTCTTGTGTGAAATCCAACACTCCTTCGTCAATCAAGTCTTGAATCTTATTTTTCAATGTCCAACAGCTATTAGTGTCATGCCCCAGACTATTGGAGTGATAAACGCATTTCACATTAGGATTGTAACGAGGAGAGACGGTGTTGGGATTCTGAGGAGGACCCTTCAATGTTATCAACTCCATCTTTAACATGTGTTACAATACTTGAGCCGAGGACATGTTGATTTTGGTGAATTGCCTTTTGGGCGTGTCTTGCTTACGTTGATTGCCTTGTCGTTTTTGTTGCGTCGGCTCTGGATTAGAGATCCGCACTACCCCCACAGATTGGCTGAGATCACTCTTATTACGATCTTTCTGGTCGTACACAGTACTAGACTCATTCTTTCCATTGTATGATCTCTTCTGAGTACTCGAAGATGCAGTCCCCTAAATTTCGCTGCTCCTGAGGTTATTTTCAACATGTTCCCGCATGAACATGTCACCCAGTTCCCTGTCTTCAAAGAGAGGTTGATCATTGATTAGGCCCCAAGCTCTAGCAGTTTGCCCTAAATGGTTGTATTTGTCTTGATGAAGCTTGCTGATGAGAATCCTCAACTCTTCTTGTCCCCGAGCTAAACTTTGGACAAGATTCATCTGACTACTCATCTGGATTCTCATCCTTTCCATCTTGGTTTGCAATTGTTCCAACTGGTCATCCTTGTTATCTTCAAGATATTTCTTGGTCATGTTCCCAGTGAGGAGTGCTTTCAATTCTTCTTGTCCCTTAGATAAATTCAGGAACATTTCCTTGAACTGAGTATCTTGATTTTAGAGATCTCTTTCGTTCTGTTTGAGAGCCATTTTCCTTGCTAAAATAAACAACGAGAAGATGAGAAACATGTCTTGAGAATACATGTTATGTAATGATATGCATGCAAGAAGATGTTTGAATTGAATTTGACAGCAGCCTTGATTGAAGAACTTCGTATCATTGAATGTCCATCTACAAGAATCAAGCTCACCATGTCGAGTGGGTCATAGACAATGACTCAAGACATCGTGTTTTGACAATATTGGATAAAGGAAAATAAATCTCCCTGCCCATTGCTAGGAGTCTGGTTCATGATACTTTGGCGGCCTTTGGTTAGAGGAAAATAAATCCTCCCACCCCTTGCTAGGCGTCTAGTTCATGATAACCTGCATCACAAGCCCTTGAGATCCTTGAAATGGTTAACGACATGCTATAGTATTATGTTATGATGTTTATGATGTCATGTTTATGCTTAAAACAAAATAGAAAACACAAACAAGTCATACAAACACCTTAGGTTTAAAGGCTTGCATGAGGTCTATAGGTAAGTACCCTTTTGAAGTTTAGTTAGCTTAACCTATCCTAACAATAGTAACCGGGTTCTAGGGATCTCATATCATTGATCTTTCTCTCAGGCATTGTTTCAGCTCAAGCATCTGAATTGCGACCGAAATATCCCGAAATTCCAATCTCAATGAGTGTAACGTCGAGTATCAACTAACTTCAGTATGCACCAAAGCCGACCATCTCACTACTTTCTAATGGCCAAGATGAGTCAATTTAAGGTTCTAAAGGTCAGTTAGTGCTTAATGACACTATGTGAAAACCTAATGTTATCCTTGACTGACTCAAGAAACATTAGTACAAGCTAGAGTATCACAATAACGTAGCTATCATATCATCTATATCGGTCTACGTTGTACAACCTCCATGATTTATTGATAATTACCTAATGGTGTTCCCCAATCCGAGTGTAGGATCTTTGCAAGAAAATACCCAAATGAAACCCTCAAATGTAAAGCAATCAAAGCAAACAGTTTAAAGAAAGTAAATATGACCTAAGATGTTAAGCTAATGTCTCTTTTTATGTATTTTTCCCCAGCAGAGTCGCCAGTTCTGTAATATGGTGGGATAACTGACTTGGTTTGTTTTGAGTTTTATCACAATTGTGCAGAAAGCAAGAGTCGCCACCGACTTTTCTTTTAGCCAATAAGGAAAGGTGAAAAGAATAGGAAATACCTTTGATAGATTTTGAGTTCGGGGGGTAGGTTATGAAAAGGAAAGGTGTTAGCACCCTTTTCATTCGTAGTTATCCACGGGCTCTTAATCACTTGCTCACTTTTTATGTTTTATGTGTGTGCTTTTGAAAAAGTTTTGAAATGTCAAATAGTAAGGCAGTTTTCTTTATAATAATTCTTGTATCAGTCTTCAAGAGTGTTGATAAAGCGTTTTGAAAATATTTTTGAAAGTGTGAGGTATGAAAAGTGTTATAAGTTGTGTGCAAACAATTAACAGTAACTACCCACTCAAGGTATTTCTTATATTTTTCCTCCTCCTTTAGAGAGTTCTATCCATACCATTAGTTAGCAGGAAGTCCTATCTTTGGATGTGCAATTGGGCCTCCAATAACCACAAGCAATAGTGCAGATTTTTATTCACTTGAGTCTGGCACGTTATAGGTTCAATCGCAGGGACCTCAGTGCAATTTTTGAAGTTGAATATGAAAACAAAATGTAGTCGACATTGAGAACAAACTTCTATTCTAAAATGGGCTCAATCAAATAAATGGTGAATTAGTTATGAATTTTTGAAGTTTCGCCTAAGACAAATTTATTATGGGCTCCAGTGTGAACTATGACACGTCCTTCAATAAAAAATGGTATTGATCGGAGTAGAATAAAGTCTCAACTTTAGAACAAAAATTATAGATCTCTGAGTTAGCGACCTTGTGTAAAAAGATGGGTCCGATTCGATAAAAATTGACCGAGTTATGAATTTTTGAAGTTTCAACCCAGATGAAATAATATTCAGCATTCAGGATTTTCAGCGCGTCAAGCGCACTTTGGGCGAAAAACGAAAACCTTTTGGATATCGTTCGAACATGGAACCTCCTACGAAAATGTAGAGAACTCAATTTTTGAAATTTTGGCGCCGGTACAAGCTTAATACGATGAAAATCGACCAAGTTATGATTTTCTGAACATGACACAGATAAACTTCTGTCATAAATTTTCTTTACGAATATACTTGATAAATCCGCATTTTTGAAGACCTTCTGACCAAAATTGGCTTCCAGCCGTGAGAAATGAAAATGTATATAACGTCAAGACGAAATTTTGGCCACCAGAACGGGTTGAAAACGAGCCACGGGCTTCATGTTATGAATTTTTTAGTGCATAAAAACTGCACTTTCAACACACTTTTTCACCATATTTCTTCGAGAAAACTAGCACATTCGGAAACCTTCTTTAAAGAACTGGCTCTCATGCCGAACCTGAATTTGGGAAAACGTTACCAGGGATATCTTAGAGAAATAACACCTGAATATGACGCGCCGAGTTGGACTTGTGAATCTTTGAACCCATAATCGTTGTGAAACGGCGAACCGATCTTCAACACGGAAAATACTTTGAGAACATCCATTGGCGAAACAAACGTCACTTGTAACCTGACGAGGCTTTCTAAAGATACCTTGATCCCATAATCATAGAACCAATGATATGCGTGTATGTAATGATGAAATATAAGCCAAAAAGGTCGAAATGAAGAGGGTAAATTTTGGGGTACAACACATCGCATCAGAGTTCCTTCACACAATTCACATCTAGACAAAAACGCAATCTAGACAAAAACACAAACAGTGTATATTCCTCATGACATGAGAATCAAGATAAATCACATCGGAAGAGAATTCAAAAATCAAATGGTTTTCAATCACATAACGACCACTAAGGTACATGATCAAAAGCTTCTCACGGTGTACCTTGCACAAGTCATAAAACACATTAGCAAATAACAAGGAGTATTAAATGTAACTCAACAGTCGACATCACAAGCTAAAATGGAATATTATCATGCGTAGAATGAAATGAAACAAGCAACGGAAGCATAAAAGAGAATTCTGTGAAGCAAGTACATCATGAAAATGAGTGCGCAAAAAGTCAAAACCTAATCGCACAAAAATCACACGATAGCTTCCAAACATACCAAGAGGCTCACGAAAGTGTATATCACCAATTAAATCACATCATAAACACAAGTTACCGTTACGGGGCAGCAACATGGTTACAATATGAAATGTTGCAAAAAGTGCACCAAAATCAAGGAGAATCAAACACAATGGACCTCAAACAAACAATGAAGTGTACACATACATCATATGAAAGTTAATGCTCAATGTACATGCTAAACGAAACCAAATAGCTCTATGTTCAAATTTTAGGTACATGAAATGTCAGAACTGAATCGCAGGAAAATTACACAGTTAATTCCAAACGTATCAACGAACTCAAAAGAGTATATGCCTTAAGCGCAAGTACCACTTCCATTATCGGGGAAGTCGTGCACATTTGTGTAAATAGCAACCGAAATTTAACTTAAGTGATGGAAACAAGTGCATAAAAGTATTCAACGGTTAAAATATCATCACTTAAGAGAAATGCACAAGTTATGAATAATCAAATCACAACAAAAGCCTTGATTCCACACATAAATTGACACTAAAAAGTTAACGTAAATTTATCGAATCAAAACATTTTCCAATACAAAAAATTGATTTTATCAATCAAACGACATAAACTCGCATTAACTCATGAACACCAATTTAATTCTCTTCACAATTTTTAAATCAATGTAAACTAAAAATTAGCACTAAAGCTCTCAATCAAATAGTCAATTCCTAATTTATTCCACAACATCGCATAATTCAACATAATCTGGAATCCATGAATAAGCACTTCCACATGAGAATCAATTAGCAAATAAGTGCTTATTTACATAATCATCCAATTCTGAATTTAATTGACATCATCCAAATCAATTCACAATCAACAATAAAATCAATTCCTAAATCGATTCCTCAATCAAAGTTCAATTCAAGAAACACAACATGCTTATTCACAATAGTGATTATGTAAAAAAGGACTTAAATCAAGAGTTAAGAAATTACTGAATCGAAGAGGAGATTGAGAATTCTAGAATGGATGATGAGAGCACGAATCAGAGGGGAGAACCGCGTGGAGTTTGTGCGAAGCCGAGGAGGGAGTAGGCCATAATTGCAGCGGAACAAGGAGGCCGGAGGGAGTCGCATACGGCGACAGAGGGAAGCTGAAGGTCGCCGGTTATGGCAGTTGGTGGTTGTGCTTGCGGAGGTGGAAGGAGAGGAGAGAGAGAGAGAGAGAGAGAGAGAGAGAGAGAGAGTTGGACAGAAATTGATGATTTTGAATCTTGAGAGAAATGAGAGAATTGAGAGGAAATATTGAGTGTAAAACTAGACAAATGAATTGAGTGTTATGAAAATAGGGAGAAAAAATTGATATATAGTGTGCTTATTGGGCCTGATTTGCTTTGGATACAATTTGGGTTGCTCAGTGTCAGAAACGCACACGTCACAAGGACCTCAGTGTCCAAGTGAAATTTGAAACCGGGTTCAACGAAAAAATCAAAGATTTTGAAATTTGTGACACGATGCCAAAAGAACAGACTCAATCGCATAAACGACGAGAAAGTTCTGAGTTTTTGAAGGATCGCAGATGCAGAGCCGATTCAATTTTACCGTTGACTTCTGAAAGAATGCCACAAATGAAAATCCTCCTATTAAAATCCAAAATCAGGGTCTGTAGCAAACTTGTAGCTGACATCATTTGTGAAATTATGACGAATGAATTATCTCGATACGATAAAAATCAAAGAAGTTACGATTTCTACAATATCAGAAAATAGTGAATTAAAATTCTGGTTCACCACAATAAAATTTATCTGGTAATCCGTAATTCTGGGGGATTTACTTAATGAATTGATCTTCGACCCGAACATATGAAATGAAGACGGAGTCAAGAAGGATTTTTCGCCCAAAAGGCTCAAAAATAATGCACCGGGAGAAAGTTATTAATTTTCGAAGGTCTGAAAAAAACATCCAGCACAATATTTTCACCATATTTCCACTGTTTCTTTTTAATTTATCCACACGTTTGGAGATCTTCCTCAAAGAATTTGATATCGAGCCAAACATACGAAATGAAGATGACACTAATGCCAATTTAAAACCTCCAGAACCGCTCCAAGACAATATTCCAATCAGAAGTTATGAATTTTTAAGTGCTTGTGCAATGACGAACCAACAATTAAATTCTGTACACTGTCTTTAAAGAATTAAAATTCCCAGAGGTCTTTTTCACAAAATTACCCTTTGATCCGAACAAGAGAGATGATAAGAAAACCATGATGGTCTTAATGCTCGAAGAATCAACTGAAAATACCGAATCAAATGAAAGTTACAAATTTCCAAACGCTCGGGAAACAAATCACTAGTCAATAAATCTGAGTACCGCTTCAGGGAAATCAAATTATTCGGAAAATTCTTGCACATAATTGGCTTTCGGCTTGAACAGATGAAATGAAGAAAATACCGACACGGTTTTAATGTTTGAGGAATCTACTCGAAGTAGTATCCTGATTGCAAGTTGCGAATTTATGAGCTCAAACCAGCAAAAACACTGTTTCTGGTTCACACTGTCTCAAATTCACCGAAACACCCAATTTCTTTGCAGTTTAGAATGCACTGAAATACATGAGATCTTGACATGAGGATGGCTTGATTTATCACTGATTTGATAGCTTAGAAAACATGCAGAACACATTTAAGCCTTGAAAAACCAGAGTTCTGCTTTAATATGTAGCCCGACAGAACAATCTTTTTGTGTGGCTTCTAGAAAGAAATGCTTGATGCCATGACCATTTCCGAATGCATGCAATGCTAAATGGCCTACTGATGGATATGCATAAGCCATATGAGCCTTATAAAAGGGTAGGACAAATTAGGGGTACGACAGCTGCCTATATTTAATCGGCTTATACCTGAATGTGTGATTGGCGCAAGCCTTTCGAACGTTCGAGGTAGAAGATGATTAAATACTATTGCCAAAAATTTGTTCTGAAAGGATGGTGTGAACGAGTTTTTTTTTGTGATATCCGTTGGGGAAAGAATTTTTTCTTTTTTGGGTGGAAAAGGTGTATGGGTGAATTTTGAATAATGAATGCTCGTAACGGGGTAACGGTACCAATACGAGGTTCTCAAAAGGGATGTTTGTTGTATGATATGGTGATTTCCAGAATAGGTATGAAGATAGAGGATAAGATCTAAGGACGACCTGCAAACCTGAGGAGAAAGATACCTAAGGGATCTACGAGCGATCTAAAAACCTTAGAAGTGAGACCTACGGGCAATCTACTAGAAGGTTAGGCATACGGGCGACCTACAAGGGATCAAGATCTATGGACGATCTACAAACCTAAGAAGCGAGACCTATAGGCAATCTGCTAGGAGGCTAGGCCTACGAGGGACCTATAAGGATATCTAGATCTATGGGCGATCTAAAATCCTAAGAATCGAGAGCTATGAATGATCTGATAGAAGACTAGGTCCACGTGCGACCTACAAATGATCATGATCTACGGGCGACCTACAATCCTAAGGTAAAACCTATGAGCAATCTACAATAAAACTAGGCCTACGGTCTACCTACGAGAAAATCTAGATCTATGGGCAATCTAAAATCCTAAGGTAAGACCTACGAGCGATCTACCAGAAAACTAGGCCTACAGATAACCTACGAGGAAATCTAGATCTACGGGCGATCTAAAATCCTAAGGTAAGACCTACTAGGGATCTACCAGAAAACTATACATATGGGAGACCTATGAAAAGATAAGGATCTACAGACGACCTACAATCCTAAGAGAGGTGAGACCTATGAGAGATCTACTATGAGACTAGGCCTACAGGAGACCTATAAGGAAATCTAGATCTACAGACAATCTACAATCCTAAGAAGCGAGACCTATGGGCAATATGCTAGGTCTAGGCCTACGAATGACCTTCAAGGAAAGCTAGATCTACAGATGATCTATAATCCTAAGAAGCGAGACCTACGGGCGATCTGCTAGGAGACTAGGCCTATGTGTGACCTATAAGGACATCTAGATCTACGGGTGATCTACGATCCTAAGAAGCGGGACCGATGAGAGATCTTCTAGGAGGATAGGCCTACGGGCGACCTACAGGGGATCAAGATCTATGGGAGACCTATCTGGTATACGGTGGCAGAACCGACTGTTATATACTGGTTTTTGCATTTTTTGTTCGCAAATGTGCAGTAAGCAAGAGTCGCCACTGTATTTTCTTTTATCAAAATTAAGGAAAGGGTGAAAAGAACAGAAAAAGACCTTTTCGAGAATTTTCTGAGTAAGGGGGGTAGATTATGGAAAGGGAAGGTGTTAGCACCCTTTCCATCCGTGTTTTTCCATGGGCTCTTAGAGGTTTTGCTCATTTTTTCAAGATGCTTTTGTGCTTTTTGTGTTTGAAAATGTTTTTAAAAAAAACGCCTTAGTATGGCGAACTTTGTAATTTTTCTCGGGATAGTAGAGAAAGTATACAAAGTGTTTTGAAATTGTTTTTGAAAAGTAGTTTTCTGTGTAAGTGCAAAAAGTGTTTTTGAGCAAACTTCTAACATCTATTTACTTTTGTACTCGAAAAGTTTGTTCTTTTCCTCCTATCCTTTAGACAACGCTATCCTACTATTAATGAGTAGGTAGCCGTATCGTTGGATGTTTTAGGGACAATCAAAGTGACATTACAATCACGAATGCAATTTATGGAGATGCTTTAGCAATTCTGTTTTAGGGACTAGATCATTTATTGAGAAGGCAACTGTAAGGTCATCGAGGGACTAAGATCTTTTTATTTTACGGGTCTTTTGCTAAAGCATTCCTGCCTCATGACTGTTTTTTAAAGGCAACCAAAGTGGGCATACCTTAGAGGTGCTTGTGTGCAAGTGTGTTGTGTTTAAGTTATTTTATCTTTAAACATTTAGGTGTTCTACCGTTTGTTTTCAGATCTTGTCATGCAATCCTAGTTAGCATAGATCTACGCAATTAATATATGTACAAGAATTTAAAGTGCGGGAATTGTAAATCCTACGCTATTACAAGGCTTTGGGGAGGGGATTTACATTATACAGGGATAAATGGGATAAAGCAGTAAATATCCTAATTTTTGTCTATTACACCCAGTGAATAGATACAATAAATAGTAAAAATACGGAATTAAATAAACGCGCGCAAAGTAAAAGAAAATATTTTTTGTTGTTTTTGGTATAAAATAAAATAAGGCCTAAGTTTATTTAATTTTAGTTTTAGGAAAAATAAGATGTTAAAATAATTAATTAATTTATTTACAAAATTAATTTAGAGGGAAAAACAACTAGCCTAATATTTTTGTGATTTTTGTTTCAATGTTAATTAAAAATATAAAAAGTCCACTAAAAAAATAAAGAAAAGAAACAAAAGCAAAATAAGAGTACAAAGAGACATCCTTCGATTTAGGTGAAGAAGGGGGAGTTTCGATCCACAGAGGAAAATATATGGCCTTTTCGATTCAGGAGAGAGGCCTTTTTTCGATTCAGGAGAGATTCCTTCTTTCGATTGGGCTAGGGAGTAGGGCTTGAATAGCCTTCGATCTAGGGAAAGGGATTGCCCTTCGACCTTGGGGAAAGGGAATTTCCTTCGATCCAGGAAGGAGATGCTTTTTTGATCCAGGAGACTATGACTTCGATCCAGAGAAGGTATCTCCTTCGATCTGGGATGCTATACCTGCAAAAGTATATTAGCGAAATAAAATACTAGATCTAGGTATAGAAACCCAGGTCCTTCAATCCTGCGCTTGCTGGGTCTTTTCAGGCTATGTTTGTCGCAAATGTTAGCAAATGAAGAACATGACCTGGGTGCCAAACCCAAGCCCTTTGATCCTGTCTAGGATGACAAATCGAAGGTAACAACAAGTATGGATGTGTTATGAAAATACAAGGTTGGATAATTTACCATTTCTTACCAATAGTTTGAACATTCGATTTGGGCATTTCCTGGATGTAGGCACCTTCGATTTGGGGCTTCAAGGCTTGGATACTTTTGTTGAAGGGTGACTTTGGCTTGGAAAATTTTAACAACCTTTGATGGATTTTGGGGTAGCGTCTCTCTAGTCTTTCGTTTTTTTTCTCCTCCCTTGTGAAACACTTGTGATCTCTTTATATAGAGGGGGTAGAGGGGACAAGAAAGAAAAGGTTTAAACAACCTTGATTATGTTTGAAAGCCATAAATGGGAATTTGTAACGTTGGCCAAACACATGGCTTCAAGTCCCTTTTTGTTGAATTTTGAATGATATGTAACTGGCCTTCGAGTGCTCCCTTTTGAAGGGACTGATGTCTTCTTCGAATGGACCCTTCGAATGCTCTTCGAATGGACCCTTTGAATGCTATTCAAATGGACCCTTTGAAATTCCAATCGAAGGGCCTTTGTTGACATGCCAATTGAAGGACACTGTTACCATGCCTGTCAAAGCTTCCTTGACATAATGCCAAATCTAAGGATCCTTTTCCATGCCAATCGAAAGGCCTGACCTAGGGTCAAATGAAAGAGTATTTCAGAATGCCAATCGAAGGCCTTGATACAATGCCAATCGAAAGGCTTGTCATGAGGCCAATCGAAAGGCCTTGTATCCATGACAATCGAAGGGATTAGCCATCGTGCCAATCGGAGAATTTAGATTATCAATCGAAAGGTTTGGCTACAATGTTAATCGAAGAGAATTGTCCATGCCAATTGAAAAGCTCCTTCAGAATACCAATTGAAGGGTCTTTCAGAATGCCAATCGAAAGTTATTAAAAATACCACTTCAAAATTTTCCTTTTTTTTCTTAGGCAAGGGTTTATGGTCAATCATGTAGGGGAAGACCTTGGAAAACATGAGAGGGAAAATTTTGGGGTACAACAGTTGCCACTGTTCAATATTCTAAAACCTGAGGATGTAGATTGGCTTGCCAGCCTTTCATGATCTGAAGGTGGAAGGTGATTGAACACTAGAGTGCCCAGAAATTTTCACTCGTCTGAAGTGATACTGCTGGTGAATAATATTAGGAACAGGCTTACAAATTCCATTTGGAAAAGGTGACAGGAGACCGTCAGAGATGGGATTAAATATGTCATCCACAGAACATGACGGAGAGTCGTCGGAAATGGTCTTAAAGATGCCATCCAGAAGACTGTTGATTTCATGAGATACTCCTTTGTGGGGATTCTTGTTCCTACTGTCTGAGGAAGGGTCCGCTGGGGAATGTTCTTTAGGGAAATAGAGTCTAAGAGCTTCGGTTGTCTGTTGCTCTACTGGGGAGTCATCTCTTGACTGAAGAGACGGAAGTGAACTGCTATCTGGTCAGGATCCAGGCTTCACAGTGACTTGATGAGGATAATAAGGCTAACTGTTATCTGGTTGTGCTCCAGGCTTCATAGCGACTTACTGGGGAAATGAGATTAAATTGTTATCTGGTCGTACCCAGGCTTTGCAGTTTGAAGAAATTAAGCTGTTATCAGGTCGGGTCCAGGCTTCAACTTAAATCTGAGGTGTACTGTTATCTGGTCACATCTAGGTTTCGGTAATTTGAAGAAATTAAGCTGTTATCTGGTCGGATCCAGGCTTCAACGAGGTATAGCACTATCTGGTCGAATCCATGGTTCATAGTAACTGATAGAGTAAACTTCTATCTGGTCGGATTCTAGGCTTCACAACACCTTATGTTGTTATCTGGTCGAAATCCAGGCTTCACAGTGTCTTTGAAGAAGTGAGCTACTATCTGGTCGGATTCCAGGCTTCGCAACACCTTATGCTATTATCTGGTCGAAATCCAGGCTTCACAGTTTCTTCAATTGGAATGGAAATTAGAGAGATCTTAGTGTCGATCCGACTGAAACAGAGAAGGCATTGTGAGGACATCTTTATGAGGAATTTGCTGAAATAGCCCTTCATCAGGCGTAGCTTTTGAGAAGACTATCAAGTCGCATAAGTAGCGATGTTTGTTGATTTGATATTTCCCTGAAAAAGGTAAAGAATTAGTCATATGCAATGTCATGATGTATGAAATGCATCATGATGATGTTCTCAAAATAAATGAGATTATGCTGTATATGATGTATATGCATATGCCATGATGTATAAATATGGGATGCTATTGAGATGTTTCCCAGTCTAGGAAAATAAATCCCGGATTATTGCTAGAGAGTATTGGGAAGCTGAATCCTTCATTTCCGCTAGGGATGATGAATGGAGATGATTCGTTGGGGATTTCCTCTTTCAGTTTGAGGACTGATTCTGCCCGAGGATAAATCTGCGGAGAGAGGATATTCTATTAGGAGATTCTTATGATGTAGAGAAATAAACTCTGTTGGGGAATGAGCTTCCGCAGTTTGAGAAATAAGCTCTACCCGGGAGAAGGTTTTATAACTGTTTGAACTAGGCTAGGGAAAACAGACTTTAGTTGGAGAAGGTAATCCCTGCTTGGGGAAGAAGAGACTAAAACTCTGGTTGTGTCTGCTCTGTGGGGAACATATATGTCACTGGGTCGTATGCAATAGTGACTCCGTATCAAACTGTCTATGCCCCTGTACCTATTGGAAGGATTAATTGTCGAGACTGCAAATGTTTTCAGATTTTTCCCCATTTCTTAAAGTCATTAGTAACCGTCTTTTTATTTTTTATGCAAATATTTGTGAACAGTAATCATTTTCAAATGCATATGTCAAAAATAAGTTATTGGACGTTTTTTCAAAACAAAACAGAAAAAGAAAAACAAATAGTCTGTATTTTCAAAGCAATGATTTATATTGATTTTTGAAGTTTTCCTATAACAGGCGTTTTGTAGAAAGAGACTGACGTTCTTAGCAAGAGAACACCGCCATGAAAGTGAAAACTATACAAAATAGTGTACAAAGAGAAAATAGCTACGTGTAATAATCCCATTGAGTTTCAAATCTGCTATTGCCACTATGTCCTTGAGCGTCTCATCATTTTGCTACTCGTCCAAAGCTGACTGGACTGATCGGTACCATCTGAGCTTGATAGTTGGTATTGAAGTCTTGTCGCAAGGTGATCCTGTGGGGCATAATGATACGCTTCATATCCCTAATTTTTTCCTGGGCCGCCCTTTCGGGTTTTCAGTCCACCGGGATACCCTTTTTTGCCCATGCCGCCTTTTCAGGTTTTCGACTTGCCGGGTGTACAAATTTTTGTTTTGTTTTTTATCCCTAATTTTTGCCTGAACCCTTTTGGTTCGCCGGGTTGCCCTTACTTTTGCCTAGGCCAGTCAACCTAGCGGGTCTTTATTCATGCGTAGTATTTTTTCACTATGTCAGCATTAACGGGGTGAGGAAGATCATCACCATCCATGGTGGTAAAAATCATGGCTCCACCTGAAAATATGCTTTGGATCACAAATGGCCCTTCGTATGTGGGAGTCCATTTTCCCATGGGATCACCTTGCGGAAGTATGATGCGCTTGATTACTAGATCACCCACTTGATACACTTGAGGTTTGACCTTTTTGTTAAAAGCCTTGATCATCCATTTTTGATACATTTGACCATGACAGACAGTAGTAAGCCTTTTCTCATCAATCAAATTTAGTTGATTAATTCGAGTCTAGATCCAATCGTCTTCATTCAAGCTTGCATCCTTCATGATCCTCAGAGAAGGGATTTGTACCTCAATAGGCAGGACAACCTCCATACCATATACCAGAGAATAAGGCGTTGCCCCTATCGTCGTGCGTGCTGAGGTGCGGTAGCCATGAAGAGAAAATGGTAACATCTTATGCCAGTCTTTGTATGTCACCGTCATCTTCTGTACGATTTTCTTGATATTCTTGTTAGCAGCCTCTACAGCGCCATTCATCTTTGGCCGGTAAGGGGAAGAATTATGATGCTGGATCTTGAATTGCTTACACAATTTAGTGATCATTGTATTGTTGAGATTTGAACCATTGTCAGTAATGATTCTCTCTAGAACACCATATCGACAAACCAGGTTATGCTTGATAAATCGCGCCACAACATTCTTGGTAACAGAAGCAAAAGAGGCGGCCTCAACCCACTTCGTGAAGTAATCAATGGCTACTAGGAAGAAGCAATGCTCATTGGAAGTGGTAGGTCTAATCTCTCCGATCATGTCAATGCCCCACATTGCAAAGTGCCATGGAGCCATCAAGATGTTCAAAGGAACCAGAGGTACATGCACCTTATCAGCATAGATCTGGCATTTGTGACAACTTCAAGAATACTGATAACAGTCTACTTCCATAGTGGACCAATAATATCCTGCCCGTAGGATCTTTTTATCCATGGTGTGTCCACTAGAATGGGTGCCGAAGGTACCTTCGTGTAAATCTGTTATAATCCTCTATGCTTCGCTCTTATCTATGCACGAAAGTAAAGTAGAGTCATGATTGTGCTTATAGAGGATTCCATTACTGAGGAAGAACTTTGCGGCGAACCTCCTCAGGAACTTCTTATCATTGACATATGCCCCCTCGGGATATTCTTGATCCTCGAGATACCTTTTAACTTCATGGAACCAAGGTTTATCTGCTATCTTTTCAGTGTCAATCTTATAGCAGTATGCTGGTTCATCCATCCTCTCAATAGTGATTCGAGGGGCCTCGTTGTCCCACTTTACTTTAAGCATAGATGACATGGTAGTTAACGCGTCCACTAACTGATTCTCTTCTCGTGGGAATTGTTCAAAGGTGACCTCTTCAAAGTGTGGAAGTAATGTAAGCACATGTTCTTTGTAAGGGATAAGGTTCGGGTTCTTCGTATCCCACTCACCTTTGATCTGGCTAATTACCAAGGCTGAATCCCCAAAAACACTCAAGAACTTGATTCTCAAGTCAATAGCAGCTTTGAGACCCATGATGCATGCTTCATACTCCGCCATATTGTTGGTACAGTTGAAGCACAATCTGGCTGTGAAAGGAGTATGACAACCCTCAGGAGATACGATTACAACACTGATGCCATTGCCAAGTGCATTGGAGGCTCCATCAAAAATCATAGTCCATCGGGATCCTTCCTCGGGTCCTTCATCCGATCCAGGTTCTTCACAATCAGTAACCAACATAATATTCTCGTCCGGGAACTGAAAATTCATGGACTGGTAGTCATCCACAGCTTTATGAGCCAAATGATCAGCTAGTACACTTCCCTTGATTTCTTTCTGGGTTGTGTATTAGATATCATATTTGGTCAAGATCGTTTGCCATCTTGCTATTCTTCTGGAGACAGTAGGATTTTTCAAAGATTTACTTGATCAGGTCCATCTTAGATATCAACAAAGTGGTGTGAGTTAACATATACTGTCTCAGCCGGCGAGTAGCCCATGCCAAAGCGCATCAAGTTTTCTCGAGCATTGAGTATCTCGTCTCACAGTTGGTAAACTTTTTTCTAAGGTAGTATATTGCATGTTCTTTTCGACAAGACTCGTCATGTTGCCCTAACACACACCCCATTGAATTATCTAATACTGTTAAGTACATTATCAAAGGTCTTCCTTCAATCGGAGGCATCAGAATTGGAGGCTCTTGAAGGTATTCTTTGATTCTTTCGACGACAGTCTGGCATTCATCATTACATTTTACTACTTGATCTTTCTTTAGGAGTTTGAAGATTGGCTCACAAGTAGCAGTTAAATGGAAAATGAACATGGCAATGTAATTTAGGCATCCTAAGAAGCCTCTGATCTCCTTCTCAGTGCGAGGAGCCGGAATCTCTTGTATAGCCTTCACTTTTGCAGGGTCTACCTGAATACCTTTGTCACCGATAATGAAATCTAGCAGTTTTCCAGACCTTACCCCGGAGGTGAACTTATTCAAATTCAACCTTAGCTTGTACGTCTTCAACCTATCAAACAACTTTTGCAGATGATCAAGATGCTCGTCCTTGGTTTGAGACCTGGCTATTATGTCATCAACATAGACTTCTATTTCATGGTGAATCATGTCATGGAACAAAGCTACCATGGCTCGCTGATAGGTTACCCCAGCGTTCTTCAACCCAAACGGCATTACTTTGTAGCAGAAAGTGCCCCATTGTGTGATGAAGGTTGTCTTCTCCATGTCTTCAGGTGCCATCTTGATCTGATTGTAACCAGAGAAACCATCCATGAAGGAAAAGACCTTGTGTTGTACGGTGTTGTCAACCAGAATATCAATGTAGGGAAGCGGAAAGTCATCCTTGGGGCTTGCCCTATTCAAATATCGATAATCCACACACATTCATACCTTGCCGTCCTTTTTAGGCACCGGGACCACGTTAGCAACCCATTAGGGATAAGAAGTGACAACTAGGAACCTAGTGTTGAACTATTTCATAACATCTGCTTTGATCTTCTCTGACATTTCAGGGTGCATACGACAGACCTTCTTCTTTACCGGAGGGCAATCTTCTTTAGTTGGCAGACAATGAACCACAATAGCCGTGTCTAGTCCTGGCATGTCTTCATATGACCAGGCAAATATCTCAAGATAATCATGCAACATCTGAATCAAATTCCATTTCACATGAAGCTCCAAATTTGCACCTATCTTGACCTCTTTTCTGTTCTCTTCTGTACCTAAATTCACTGTCTCAATTGGCTTTTTATGAGGCTGTATAGCCTTTTCTTCCTACTGTAACAGTCTAGCAAGTTCTCCGGGTACTTCACAATCTTCGTCACTTTCGTCCTCGGCTTGGTTGATCATATTTTCAAAGTCATAACTTGCAATAGCAGAACTGTTATCAATGGGATCCAGAGTCGATATGGATCTGCAGTTTGATACGTGGGTGTGTGTAAGAGCATAACTATATAGACAAAGTAAAAGAAAAAAATAGAGAGCGCAAAATTTGTATGCATAAACGTCCAATGCTTTATTACTACCATATGAAATTGAATTATGATAGCCCTCACAAATAAACCATTGTGCCCCGGGTAAGACACGAGGCCATGGAGTTTATACTGTTTAGTTATTACATATCTAAAACAAAAAAGACAATTACTTCTGAACAAAAGTAATCGATACAAAGTCTCTTTCTGTCCAGTTACTGAGTCCACCATTGGTAGTAGGGAAGATCCAGCTATCCATGTCATCGTCACCATCACTGTCTTCTAAGGCGTTGACCCCATGATTGCTAATACGAAGGGGAGGTCCTCCAGTATGAGCATGGCAGATAGCCCTTTGACCCCTTGAAGAGAAACCCAAACCAAACTTATCAGATTTGTATGGAATGTTAGGGAGCTGGCCCTAGATGGTAGACTCACCTTCTTCAATAACTACTTTTTCATCCTTGAGAGATGCCATCTTCAAGGGAGTTCCGGTGATCCTTGGCAGATTGGTGACAACTTCTGATGTACCTCTTCGAAATTATGACACGGAGTCTCGATGAACTCGCCATCCATTTCTACGTACCTGAAGGAGTTCATATGACTGACCATGTATTCTTCTTCACCATGCACCGTGACAATGTTTCCTTTTGTCGGGTACTTCATCATCTTATGTAGAGTGGATGTGACAGCTCCTGCCTCATAAATCCAAGGGCGACCCAATAAACAATAATAGGATGGTCTGATATCCATCACGTAAAAGGTAGAGTCAAAGGTCTGAGAACCAATTTTGATGGGGATATCCACCTCCCCGTGCACCATTCACTTCGAACCATCGAAAGCCTTTACCACTATGTTGCTAGGCTTCAAGATCAAACCTTCACAGTCTAGCCTATCCAGGGACTTCTTGGGAAGCACATTCAGTGATGAACTAGTATTTACCAGGACATGGACCAAAGTAGTTCCCCATCATTCAACGGAAACGTGTAGCGCGTCATTGTGTTTTCTCTCTCTGGGTGTCAGATCAACATCATAAAAACCCAAACCATTGTCAGCCGTCAAACTAGCCACACAATCTTCAAATTGGTCCGCAGAGGTTTCATGTGGAACATGGGCCATCTTAAGGAACTTCACCAAAGCCTTTGCATAAGTTTCGGAGCACAACACTAAGGCTAGCATAGAAATCTTTGAAGGGGTCTACCCCAGCTGCTCGACCATGTTGTAGTCGCTCTTCTTGATGATCTTCATAATTTCTTCCATTTCCTTCTTGGAAGCCTTTAGGATAGATACTGATTGCGCCTTCGTTCGGACACGCTCAACCAATATGTCTTTTCCCCGAGTCTCGGTCAACTCGGTGATAGAGGTGTCAGCAGGGGTAGACACGGGAATTGTAGTAGTAGTATCAACAGGAACAAAAGAAGGAATAATCACAGGACCAGTAACATCTTCCGGAGGAGAAATCTCAGGGGAGAACACTCTTCCACTTCTTGTTATTTTGCTGGTTCCCACAATGTTGCCAATGTCGGGGAAGCATTCTCAAAAACCTGGTCTTCATCAGCCAACCAATCTTGCTTGACATCGTGGTAGTAGACATCACCCCCGTAGTTCCAGGGAACAATTTTGTATGAGGAGTATGGGATTGACCCTGGCATAGTAATTATCAGTGGAATCACCTTCGGAATAGATGTAATCCTGATGGGTCTTTTGGTGGAGACCCTGGGAGGATTGGCGGAAAATGGTTATTATTGAAACATCCTTATAAGAAGTGGTTGGAACAAGAGTCTTTTCAAAAAAATCTCTTTCTCATCCACTAGGCGCTGGACACCCGCCTTCAATAAATGATAACCAGCCGGTAGAGATAAACAAGGGTGGCAACCTTCACCACAGGCCGAAAATAAACCGGCCTTCAATAGGCTCCTCTTGACGGTCAGCAGAGGAGTAATAAGTTCATCAACAGCAGTAACAAACACATCATCTTCAACAGCATTAACACCACGACTGTGTTTGGGCATAGGAGCAATGATAACATAGGAGTAGTGATAACATTTTTAAAGCCCAACTGTTGTTGGTATCATGGCCTGGACTTTCTGAATGGTAAGCACAGCGAGCATTAGCGTTGTAGTGAGGAGAGGTAGTGTTTGGATTCTTCGGAGCTTCCCCCAGGGTTACCAGATTAGATTTCAACAAATATGGTAAGACTTGAAATAGCGTCATATTTATCTGGGTAAACTGTCTTACTGGACTTTTTGTTCTCGGTTGATTATTCCTTTGTTGAGTAGGTGCATGTTTAGATATCATGACAGCCCCTACCGCTGGATGGCATTCAGTTTTGTCCTGATTCCTTTGATGGTACACAAAACCAATCTCTTTCTTCCCAGCAAATGGGTTCCTTACTGTACTGAAGGACGCATCCTTTTGAATCTTCCCACTCCTGATTCTAGCTTCCACCCTTTCTCCTGTCAGAATCAATTCAGTGAAGCCAGCTGAGGAACTTCCAATTAGATGATTGAAAAATGGACTGGACAGGGTCCCCAGAAACATATCCACTAGTTCCCTATCAGACAGGGGAGGCTGGACTCTTCCTGCTAAGTCCCTCCACTTCCGAGCATAGTCCTTAAGGCCCTCACTCAAACCCGTAGACATATGTTGGAGTTGTGTACGAGTGTGAGCAAGGTTTGTGTTGTACTGATACAACTTGTATAAAGTAGCAACCTGGTCCTCCCAATTATGAATGCTGGCTCCTTCCATCTGGTAGAACCATTCTAGTTGAGTTCCGGACAGACTATCCTGAAAGAAGTGGACCCATAAGTCCTTGTCAGTAGTTTGAGGCTGGATCTTCCTCACATAATATTGGAGGTGCATCTTTGGACATGAGACCCCATCATATTTGGCGAACACCGACACCTTGAACTTCTGTGGGATGACAACCCCATAGACCAAACCCAGCTCTTCAAAATCCAGACCCGGTACTTTCTGGACTTCTATTGCATTTAAATGACCCTCCAGCTGTTTATATTTTTCATTAGCAGGAGGATACTGCTCCTCATCATAGTCGGATTCATCATCGGATTCTTTGGAACTGAAGTCTTCCTCTCTTGTTTCCTCCTCCTGATTGTTTCTTCCCTTTGATGAATTTATCAGTTCAGAAGCATGTGGCACTGGTCCTCTGATCCTTTTTCCCAGATTCACTAACCCAGTCGGCTTTTTTGGCTTCTTCTTCTCTTTAACAAGCAAGGCTTTCAGTTCTTCTTGCCCCTTGGTCAGAGCCATAATCATCTGTTGACACTGAGCATTCTGAGTCTGTAGATCCTTCACTGTTTGTTCTAGAGCCATTGCTGAAATAAATAGCGAAGAAGATGAGAAACATGCTATGAAACCTGTCCATGAAATGATATGTATGATATGTTTATGAAATGTTTTCAAGGACCTTATTGGATTTAAGTCCTTTTAAACAAAACAAAAAGCAAAACCTTTTATTAGCAAGTTTTTAAAGAAACAAAAGATTACACAAGGATAAACATTGAAAGGAAGTTCCTAAGTCTCCATGGGCATTTCCTCTTGGTGTTGAGGTAGGTGTTGAGGTTTCTCTCTTCATGAAGTTGTTTTGTTAATTCCAGCACCTTGTTCTCAGTTGCATAGAATTGTGCCTCAAAATATCCCGTTCCCCCTTGAGCTGAATCCAAGACTTTTTCAACTCTTCGAAGTTGGTTGGCATATCAGGATGGAGAATAATACAACACTCGTCCCCTTAGACAATAGGTTATAAGATCACCGGTAAGATGGAATCGTATGGCATCATAAGACTTTGGGCTCGAGCTCTCACCCATTTTAGATAAGGTTCCAAAGGGATGGAGTTATTGCGCCCCGAAGTCTTACTATCAGTCCTCTTAACAATGTCCCAAGAGCGGATGAACCTCTGATGATAATTTTGCAAATCATCTGAGTATTTGAACACAATAACCTGGATGAGCATATTCGGTGCACCATCTCTCTGTGCATATCCAAACTGAAGTTGTACTAAAGAAGCATTATAGGTGATACCTGCCCTAATGCCCAGCAGTGGTACATTTGGAAATTCTCCGCAGCAATCAATAAAAGAAATGTCTTCTTGAGAGAGAGGACACCATTGGATGTCGGAGTGAGAGAGAGAGACATTAGCCTTTGACTCCATATTAAGCCGAAATCATTTTGCATTACTGACCGAGGAAGGTGCGAAATAAACCACCTATATAGAAGAGGGGTGCAACACATGAGAGTTCCTCGCTTCTTCAAAGTACGAGTATGGAGAGAATGTAGGATGTCCCCGAGCAAGGTAGAAACTGGATTGCAAGAAAGAAAGATGTTGATGGCATTCACATCTATAAGTTGATCTGAATTAGGAAACATGACCAACCCATAGATCAAGAGGGCTAATACATCTTCTAAGGCATGATAACTCATAGCATCCAGGAAAACCTGAGCTTTCTTCATCAGGAAATTTGCAAGGAGACCCTTAACTTCACTTCTTTTTCCCCAATTGAATTCAATGTCAGATGGCTTCAAGTCCAGAGCTACGACAACATCTTATGAAGCTGGGTCTTGTTCTAAACCAGTGAAAGGTACTCACTCCAACATAGGTAAACCAAGTAACTTAGAGAATTCCTCCAGGGTAGGCACCAGTTGATAATCATGGAATGTTAAGCAATGGTGCTTCGGGTCGAAGAACTGGAATAAGACACTTATCAAACCTTCGTCAAACCCGGTGGTAACCAAACTGAGCAAGTGACCATGTCTTTTATGGAATGATGAGTCCTCGGGGATTTTCAATACTAATTCCTTGAGCTTAGGAGGAACTTCTGTGAAGCGAATCCGGATGGTTTTTCTGTGAACTGAATTCATATCCT
The DNA here is from genome assembly GCA_948472305.1 of Vicia faba. Lineage (NCBI taxonomy): Eukaryota > Viridiplantae > Streptophyta > Magnoliopsida > Fabales > Fabaceae > Vicia > Vicia faba. The sequence continues at coordinate 36,684,391 of OX451739.1, read as the reverse complement.
ACAAAACAGTCAAGAGGTAAATCCAGCAGATCCTTGAAAGGATTAGTATATCTGAATGTCATGATGTTTATGACGTCACGATTATGCTAAAAATCACAGATAAACACAAGCAAATCACACAATAGACCTTAGGTTCAAAGGCTTGCATGAGTTTTTAAGGTATGTACCCTCTTGAATATTTAGTTGGCTCAACCTGTCCTATTAATAGTAACCGGGTTCTAAGGAGCCTCAATATCACTGACCTTCCCTTCAAAAATTATTTCAGCTCCGCACCAAAGTATTGCGGCCGAAAAATCCTGAAAGTCCAGCCTCAATGAGTGTAGTATCGAGTATCAACCAATCTTCGGTCGGACCCAAAGTCGGTTACCTCACTACTTCCTAATGGCTAGGATGAGTCAATTAAAGGTTCTAAAGGTCAGTTAGCGCTTAGTGACACTATGCGGAAGCCTAATGTTATCCTTAACTTACTCAAGGAACATTAGTACAATCCAAAGCATCGCGCTAACGTAGCCACCACCTTGTCTGTATCGGTCTATGCTGTACAACCTCCATGGTTTATTGCTACTTACCTAATAAGGTGCCCCAGATCCGGGTGTAGGATCTTTTAGTAACAACCCAAGCAAACCCTTAAATATAAAGCAAGCACACACACAATAAAGCAATTTAATAATGAATTACCTCTAAGGTAAACCCCACTTTTTATAAATCCCCAGCAGAGTCGCCAGTTCTGGTATACGGTGGCAGAATCTACTTTTATATACTAGTTTTTGCATTTTCTGTTCGCAAATGTGCGGTAAGAAAGAGTCGCCACCATCTTTTCTTTTATCCAAATTAAGGAAAGGGTGAAAAGAACAAAAAAAGACCTTTTTGATAATTTTGAGTAAGGGGGTAGATTATGGAAAGGGAAGGTGTTAGCACCCTTTCCATCTGTGGTTTTCCACGGGCTCTTAGATGTTTGCTCATTTTTTCAAGATGCTTTTGTGCTTTGTGTGTTTTAAAATGTTTTTAAAAAAACGCCTTAGTACGACGAACTTTGTAATGTTTCTCGGGATAGTAGAGAAAGTATACAAAGTGTTTTGAAATTGTTTTTGAAAAGCAGTTTTCTGTGTAAGTGCAAAAAAGTGTTTTTTAGCAAACTTCTAACAGCTATCTACTTTTATACTCTAAAAGGTTTGTTATTTTCCTCCTATCCTTTAGACATCGCTATCTTACTATCAATGAGTAGGTAGCCCTATTGTTGGATGTTTTAGGGACAATCGAAGGGACGTTACAGTCACGAAGGCAATTTATGGAGATGCTTTAGCAATTCTATTTTAGGGACTAGATCATTTACCGAGAAGGCAACTGTAGGGTCATCGAGGGACTATGATCTTTTTATTTTACGGGTCTTTTGCTAAAGCATTCCTGCCTCATGATTGTTTTTTAAAGGCAACCAAAGTTGGCGTACCTTAGAGGTGCTTGTGTGCAAGTGTTTTGTGTTTCATTTATTTTATCTCTAAACATTTAGGTGTTCTACCGTTTGTTTTCAGATCTTATCATGCAATCCTAATTAGCACACATCTAAGAAATTAATATATGTACAAGAATTTAAAGTGCGGGAATTGTAAATCCTACACTATTACAAGGCTTTGGGGGGGGATTTACATTATACAGTGATAAAGGGGATAAAGCAGTAAATATCCTAATTTTTGTCTATTACACCCAGTGAACAGATACAATAAACAATAAAAATATGGAATAAAATAAACGCGCGCAAAGTAAAAGAAAATTTATTTTGTTGTTTTTTGTATTAAAGAAAATAAGGCCTAAGTCTATTAATTTTAATTTTAAGAAAAAAAAGATGTTAAAATAATTAATTAATTTATTTACAAAATTAATTTAGTTGGAAAAACAACTAGCCTAATATTTTTGTGATTTTTGTTTCAATGTTAATTAAAAAGATAAAAAGTCCACTAAAAAAATAAAGAAAAGAAACAAAAGCAAAATAAGAGTACAAAGAGGCATGCTTTGATTGAGGTGAAGTAGGGGGAGTTTCGATCCACAGAGGAAAAGATATGGCTTTTTCGATTCAGGAGAGAGGCCTTCTTTTGATTCAGGAGAGAGGCCTTCTTTCGATTTGGCTAGGGAATGGGGCGTGAATAGCCTTCGATCCAGGGAAGGGGATTGCCCTTCGACCTTGGGGAAAGGGAATTCCCTTCGATCCGAGAAGGAGATGCCTTCCTTGATCCTGGAGACTATGGCTTAGATGCAAAAGTTTATTAGCGAAACAAAATGCAGGACCTAGGTATCGAAACCCAGGTCCTTCGATCCTGCGCTTGCTGTGTCATTTCAGGCTATGTCTGTAGCAAATGTTAGCAAACGAAGAACATGATCTGGTGCCAAAACCACGCCCTTTGATCCTGTCTAGGATGGCAAATCGAAGGTAACAATAAGTATGGATGTGTTATGCAAATACAAGGTTGGATAATTTACTCTTTCTTACCAATAGATTGAAACTTCGATTTGGGCATTTCCTGGATGTAGGTACCTTCGATCTAAGGCTTCTGGGCTTGGCTACTTTTGTTGAAGAGTGACTTTGGCTTGGAAAATTCTGACAACCTTTGATGGATTTTGGGGCAGCGTCTCTCCAATGTTTCATTCTTTTTCTCCTCCCTTGTGCAACACTTGTGAACTCTTTATATAGAGGGGGTAGATGGGACAAGAAAGCAAAGGTTTAAACTGCCTTATTGTGTTTGAAAGCCATGAAAGGGAATTTGTAACGTTAGCCAAACACATCAGATCCTGTCCCTTTTTTTTGAATTTTGAATGATATGTAACTGGCCTTTGAGTGCTCCCTTTCGAAGGGATTGATGTATTCTTCGAATGGACCCTTTGAATGCTCTTCGAATGGATCCTTTGGAATGCCAATCGAAGGGCCTTTGTTGACATGCCAATCGAAGGACACTGTTACCATGCCTGTCGAAGCTGCCTTGACACAATGCCAAATCGAAGGATCCCTTTCCATGCCAATCGAAATGCCTGGCCCAGGGTCAAACGAAAGAGTCTTTCAGAATGCCAATCGAAGGCATTGACACAATGCCAATTGAAAGGCTTGTCATGAGGCCAATCAAAAGGCCTTGTATCCATGCCAATCAAAGGGCTTGGCCATAGTTCCAATCAAAGCATTTGGAATATCAATCAAAAGGTTTTGCTACAATGCTAATCGAAGAGCATTGTCCATGCCAATAGAAAGGCTCCTTCAGAATACCAATCGAAGGGTCTTTCAAAATGCCAATCGAAAGATATTAAAAACACCACTTAAAAATTTTCCTTTTTTTTCTTAGGCAAGGGTTTGTGGTCAATCATGTAGGGGAAGACCATGGAAAACATGAGAGGGGAAATTTTTGGGTACAACAACCTACATTCCTAAGGTAAAACCTACGAGCAATCTACCAGGAGAAATGGGCCTACGGGCAACCGACACTTCTAAGGGGGTGAGAACAGCGATTACGAAACGATAACCAGAGGTATGGGAATGACAAAATATACTTATTTTACTAGGATTCAAGGAATAAATAAAGACAAGCGAGTATTTTAAAAGATGACACAGACGAGTGTTTGGACAGCTGACACAGACGAGTGTTAATAAAACTGACATGGACGAGTGTTTAGAAAACTGACACGGATAAGTGTTTAGAAAACTGACAAGGACGAGTGTGTTGGAGTACATGATACTGACACCATTAGTTGGGTTTCGTGATGTAACGAAGGAAGTCAGTTGGGGATTTTGGAGTGATGTTCTCTGTGAATATTTATTGTTGTTTTGAATGATTCATGTCTTTTATGCAAGGTACCCGATCTGGCTTATGCGTTGTATGCATGTTTGAATTTTTTTATGGCTGTTGTACCCCAAAATTTTCCCTTCCATTATTCAAGACAAATTAATTCAAAATACTGATAATCCACACACATACGCACCTTTCCATATTTCTTATGATAGGGCACGATGTTGGTGATCCAATTCGAATATTCACACACTAACCAGAAACCCGCATTCAGCTGCTTTTTAAGCTTTTCTTTGATCTTGAGAGACATATCTGGACGAGTTCTGTGCCGTTTTTTCTTTACTGGAGGACATTCTGGCTTGAGTGGAAAATGATGCACAACTATATTAGTGTCCAAATCAAGAATGTCTTCATACGACCAGGAAAAGATGTCAAAGTACTCTAGGAGGAGCTCAATCAACCCATTCTTTACTTCATCTTGCAACGCAACCCCTATCTTGACTTCTCTTTTCACTGTATCAGTACCAAGGTTAATGATCTCTATAACTTCTTGATGAGGCAAGATTGCTTTCTCTTCTTGTCTCAAGACTCTTTCCAATTCCTCAGGAATTTCCCAATCTTCCCCACTATCTTCATCGGCTTGGTCATTCGGATTCCCAAGGATATTGATGCAAGGAACCGTAACATTATCGTTTTTAGTGGAATTTGAGGAAGACCTGCATGATTGATGAATCATGCTTTATTTTAGAATGTGAATGCGAAGGGAAATATTTAAATAATGAAAGGAAAAGCATTTCCATTTTTTTATGAAAAATTAAAAGGAAAGATAGGGAACATAAATTGTATGCGAAAATGCAATTTTATTTAATGTTAAACAAAAATTGAAACACACAGAGGCCCTTCATACAAGTTGTCAATATGCCTTGGGCAGAGCATATGACTTATTTGAAACAAAGTATTACATGTCATAGAAAAAAACTTCAGGAATTTCTATAACATCCAATTGTTGAGCTCCTTGTCAGGCGTAGTTGGTAGATGAAACGGGAAATATCTGTATCATCGTCCTAATCTTCCACTGCATGAACCCGCCCTTGTGTACTTGTGCCAGCGTGACAAACACTTCTGAACCTGCCCAAACTTATCTTTTTTCTCACGCACCTCGATCACTTTATCCTAATCCTCGTTAGGGACCCCAAACTCCACAATGGCCCTAACATCATTTAAGGAGGCCATAGAAGTTTCAAACTTCTTCTTAGTCTCCAAAACAATGTGAACTCTATCAACTGAAATAATCTCCAATGCTTTAAAGGGGTTTAATGGACTTCCTCGTTCACCTCGACATAATGAAAATAGGTAACATTGTTGATCACAACATCTTCTTCACAGCCAATGACAATGCTTTTGTCTTTCACGATGAATTTCAAGCACTAGTACATAGTCGAGGTTACAGCCCCTGCTACATGGTCCATGGGTGACCCAGTAGACAAGTATACGAAGGACGAATATCCATGATTTAGAAGGAGAGATAGAAAACATGAGGACTAATTTTGATGTGTAGATCAACTTCCCCATCAACAGACCTCCTCGAACCATTGAAAGCTCTGACCGTCAGAGTGCTAGGCTTCATCATAATTCCATCCATATTCAAATTGAATAGATTATGCTTGGGAATCACATTGAGAGAAGACCATGTGTCTACCAGAACTCAGGATAATACAATGTCTAAACACCCTATAGAGATGTGTAAAGCCTTATTATGGGCACGACCCTCGGGTCGAAGTTCGTTATCACTAAAACCCAAACAATTTCCTGTAGAAATATTGGTGACAACCCTTTCGAATTTGGAGACAGAAATCTCAGGATTAACATGGGATCCATGCAAAATATTTATCAAGGCACTACGATGGGCCTCAGAGTATAGGAGAAGAGATAAAATGGAAATCATAGTCGGTGTCTGGTTAAGCTAATCTATCACTTTGAAATCACTTTTCTTGATGATATTTATCAAATGTTCCACCTTCTGATTGAAAGACGGCCTAGGAGCTTTGCTAACCACTTGTTTTCCTTTTTCCTTTATGGGGATCTCTTCAATATTGTCCTCGGAGGAGGTGGATTAGGAGGAGTAGGAGCAAAGACTCTACCACTACGCGTTATACCACTGGTTCCCACAATGTTGATAATGTCTGATTTTTCCACCGGAGCATAAATAACTTTCTTCCCACGGATACACACTATGTTGTAATCCCATGGAACTGCTCTTGAATTATCAATTAGAATAGGAGTCAGATTAGCAGGAGTTGGAGCCTGAATCAGCAAGGGAGTGGCTAGAGCATGATTCACTGTAGGAAATGCAAGACCTTGAATTACCAAAGGAACCTTTTTTGGAATTTTGGCCGGATAATAAGGAATATCTAATAAGGAAACATCTTCCTTAGAGACTACCTTTTCTATCTGGATAACACCCTCATCCATGAACTTCTGAATATCATTCTTCAGCTTGGCGCACTCTTCCAGATTAGACGAACACTGTAAACAGAAATCATGAAGTTCTTGCAACACCTCATGTTTCACCAAATGTTCCCTGACAACCACTAGTGATATCTAAATCTCATCCACATTAGTCACTAAATATTTCTCTTCATCAAACCCAATAACATTGGCCACTTCCCCATTGTATGGAGGCATAAGATTATTTTGAACATTTGAACCAATAGGGGTAAAACTGATCTCTTTAGCACCCATAAGGTCTTGAACCTTATACTTCAATGCCCTAAAGTTCTCAATCGAGTGGTCTAGAGCCCCCAAAAGAAATTCATAGTGTGTATTTGTGTCATGTCCCCTTGGGAGATTCTCTGATGGAAGACTGAGCTCACAGAGTTGAACTAACTCACTAGCAAGTAACCGCGGAAGAAGTTGAGCATACAACATGGGAATTGGATCCAACTTCCTATATGGGTACCTCTGTTGTCTTTGTTGACCTTTCTAACCTTGAGGTCTCTTATTTTATTGCTGATAATTTCATGGAGGTGCATGTTGTTATTGAGGAACAACATCATGAGTTGGATAGTAAGGAAGCTGAACAACGACCTTCCCTTTGTCGATAGATGTACTACTCGACCCATCTTCCTTCTTCTTAAAAAAACCACCATAATATGGCTTCTTACTGTTACCATAAATACTGTTGCCAATGCCAAATGCACCAGGAAACGTACCAGTCTTAACACACATCTCAACACGTTCCCCGATGATAACCATATATGAGAAAGAATTTGAAGTAATACCAAGCATATGTTAGAGATAAGGACCTCGCAGGGTATTCATGAACAGATCAACCAATTCACGATCTAGCGGGGAGGTTGGACACTTGCAGCTAGTCTGCGCCACCTCTGGGCGTACTCCTTAAAAGATTCACCAGTCTTCTGTGACATGCCCTAGAGTTGAGCACGACTACGTGCCATAGAGGTATTGTAATGATAGTTCTTTATAAAAACATCAGCAAGTTCACCTGAAGTGTTAACATGAGTCCGCTCGAGTTGTATGTACATTCTAAAGGAGCCTCCACTAGGCTGTCCTGGAAAAAGTGCATAAGAAACAACTTATTACTAGCACAGGCAGCCATCTTCCGACAGTAAGAACGAAGATAAGTTTCGGGACAAGTAGTTCTCTTATATTTGTAAAACTCTGGGAACTTGAATTTCATAGGAATAACAACCATAGGAACCAAACACATATCAACAACATTAAAACCAGGCCTCTTGGAAGTCTCCATATCCTTAAGATGTTCTTCGAGAGACCAATACATCTTAGCAGTTTCAGACATGTCGGTATTAAGACCATCCTGCGGTCCATCAAGATCGATGACATGGTGATGATCATCCACTATGACCTGAGGATTATCTTTAAGAGTCGCACCATTTGAAGTCCTAGGTCGCCCATTCTCAAAAGTAGCAACACTGTCAACAAGCTTGGCGACATTCTGCATGAGTTCTTCATGTCCCTGAATAACATTATGGAGGGTCTCCATAAGCTTATTCAATATTTCCCCCATGATGTCCATGTCCTTATGAAGTTCATTCTGATTATGTTCAAACTGTCCCATGATCCTTTGTTGATTAGCTCGAGTGCGGTACGGATGTATAGAAGTCGTCTTTTAAATTATGATAAGAAGAAGCAATACCCATAAATAAGAAGACCATTCTGGACAAACCCGTAATGCACATGAAATTAATGACATAGATTGTATGTATGAATGCATACAATATCATGTTTAAATATTCCCAGGACTCTAGAACTTTAATTCAAGTTTTTAAGCGATAACCAGAGACAAGATAATAGACACCGAAAAAACCGATATTCATTAAACCAGAATAAGAAATAATACAAATAGTTTGAACAATAATCTCTAAAAGTAATACAATTTCATATAAGAGATCTCATCAACAAGCCTGATGATGATCCTCGAAAAAGAAAATACAACATCTAAACATCTAACTTTGGATAACCCGCAACTCCTTGTCCTTTCATTTGGCTTTTGATACTGGAAATTTCTTTGATAGCTTTTGCTAATTTCATATTGTGCCCCTTCAGTTGGTTTTCAACCCCTAGCCTCTAGACAATTTCTTCCTTAAGCTGTGAATTCTTGTCCCTAAGTTGTTTCTCCAACTCTTTGACCTTCACTTCATACCCTTTTTCTATGTCGGACTTTGACGCTTCGACGTTGTCACATTCTCGGCTTTTTTGCTTATACTTCTGTTCGACCTCAGCCACAACTTTCTGGTGATCTTCCAAAGAAATAAAATTGTCATTAAATCTTGATCTTTTCCTTGAAACATCTAGCATCTCTCCCTTGAACCATTTCAGTTCTTGGACTACCCGAGTCTTCTCTTGAGCAGCTATAAGACACTTTACCTGCATGGTTTTGTGTTTCTCAAGAAAATGCCGATTGCGAGCCTGCACTAGCTCATAATCGCCTTTTGGTACCACATCAAGAAGATCCGACTCTTGAGGATACAAAGGCTTTTCTATGGAGAACGACCAATGACGATCTTTGTTTCTATCTTTGATCCACTGAACATAAGGTGCATAAGTTGTAGGATCCTTCCTACCTAAATACTGCCCTCCTTCAAGATGAATACTTTTCCAAGCCTTAATATCCCTATCCATACATCCGGTGCTATCAGGAACATCATAGAATAAGGATTCTTGCACATGTTTCTCTTCAGGTGGTCCTTTCAAAGCATAACCCAATTGTCTTCGAGAAAGAGTCATATTATAATTAATTCCACCTCTTATACCCATGAGAGGTACATTAAAGAATTCTATGCAATGGGAAATCACTTTGCCTTTAGTTCCAGACAAATCTAATTTATACCATTTAATATCCTTGGATGTAAGCCCCATCAGCCTGGGATCTCACCTCAGAGTATGCTAGGTGTTAACAAAAGCACCATTTCAAGGAAGATTACCTCTAAACTAATGATACAACAATGGCGCACAATAGTGAACAACTCCGCCTTTCCCTTTGTAGTTCCGAGAATGTATGGAATGATAAAGATCTCCCAAAAGGGTGTGTACCAGATTCCTCACCATGAATATGGCAATAGCGTTTTCGTTAATAAACTTGATCTCATTCAGAAACAAAACCATCCCGTAAATGTAGCAGGCTAAGATAGTATTGTAACCTCTCCAATCTTTATATCATCCTCAGACTTAGCTTCTTTCAACAGAAAACTCAAATGAAAATCGGGCACAACTCCTTTCTTCGTAAAGTTGGCATTTGTAACAAATTCACCCAAATAAAGGGCGGCAATAATTTAAGCAGTATCGAGCTTCTCCATAGTAGTATGGAAAGGTACTTGGCGCAAAATAGGAATGTCCAAGATATTAGAGTACTCTTCTAAGGTTGGAGCCAACAAATAATCAGGAAACATGAAGCATCTCAATGTGCGGTCATAAAACTGAAACAGGGCTTGGAGAGCATCTTTCTGATATTCATTGAGCAGAGACTTCAAACATATCAAGATTCTTCCACAGTATTTCGTAAAGGTAGAAAAATTCTATGGAGGAGACATCTTGGATAATAGAAGAAGATCATCAAGAGCTGGTGCTGGGAACTTGTAGACGACATGATATCAGCGGTTGTCTTCCTTCTCGGTATCCATCTCTGAAGGTGGCCTAACAATAAGAATCAAAGACTAGAATACCTGGAAATAAGAAAACATGTATGCCAAAATTAAGTAAATACAACGTTACATGAATGCAATGGGATTATGGCTTCCATAAATTGAACCACTGCTATGCTAATAACAGAACCACGATCACATGTAACAGGATCAACGTGTAAGAACAATATTTGGTTATGTAATATTATCTCGAAGTTTTGATGATAACATATGAGTATGTTTGTATGAACAACTTTGATACTCTAATGTTTGTTATTTTTGAGTATTTAACAAACAAGTTCTACTTCTGATGGATGGAGTGGGCAAGACATTAGAAGAGAATTAATTCTGCTTCTGTGTTACACAAGTTTTGATGAACAGTAGCAAGACACTCTATAAGACTTTGAAGTGTAGGCTCTGATATGATATCTAAAGAAACCAGTCATAAGATCTGAGGAGAGAAGTTTCTACTGAAGTCCAGATGCTAAAGACTCCTGTTTTTGAAGACAACATGTTATAAAGAAACAAATCAAGATCTAAAGACATAAGTTTCTACTTAAGTCCAGATCCTGAAGACTAATGTTTCTGAAGACAAAGGGTTATAAAGACGAGGTGCTGAAGATTCTGATAGACAAAGTTCTAAAGATTCTGAAGACTTGAAGTTCTAAAGACCCATGGTTCTAAGAAAAGGGTTCTAAAGACCAAGTGCTAAAGACTCTGAAGACAAAATTTATAAAGACTCTAAACACTTGAATTTCTAAAGACCCAAGGTTCTAAGAAAAGGTTCTCATGACCAAGTGCTGAAGACTCTGAAGACGCAGTTATGAAGACTCTGAAGACTTGAAGTTCTGATGACCCTGTGTTATGTTCTCGCTTTCAAACTCATGCTCGCAGAAACCTCTGAAGTGCAGGAGGAAATAAGATAACGTTAACATGGTATAAATAGTACATGGTACAATGAACATTTCATTCCACTACCATGAAAGGGCGGACATGTTGCACGATCTTGTCCCCCAAGTTATTGCTCAAGCCGTCAATGTTTTTGGAAATCCCATGAGTACCCCTCAACGGATATATTATTTTATTGGATATATAAAGGCTAGAAGACTAAGAGAGAAAGCTGACAACCAATTAAATATCTATGCACAAAGCGTTGTTCATAACTTTCATATTCTTAAGTAATTGTTCTTAAAATAGTTTACATATTCAACTTGTGTAAAAGCAATATCATTGTAAACAAAACTTGTATTCAAAAAGTTGTTTTATTTCCTTAAGAGACCAGTTATGTCTGTATCCTTAAGAAGTCTAGGACTAGTGTGTCTTAGAGGTTTTAGTTTTCTTAAGGGACCAGTTAGGTCTGTATTCTTAAGAAGTCTAGGACTTGTGTGTCTTAGAGGTTGTTAGTCACTTGCGGGTAGCTTGTGAATTGTAATAATCAGTTTGGTTATAGTGGATTAAGTCCTCGATTGAGAGAGGAGAAATCACCTTGGCAGGTGAACTAGACTAGCTTGATAGTTTTCAAGTGAACTAGTATAAACATACATTGTTCTTTACTTCCTGTTCTTAATTATTTTTATTATCAAGAGTGAAGGAAAAAGTATTTTAGTTAAAGGGAAATATTTTTAAAAGAATTTTTTTGATTTAAAACTCAATTCAAACCCCCCTTCTTGTGTTTTTCACACCTTTACAACTGTCTGGATCACATCAGAATTCCAAAGAACCAAGTATTAAAGATCAGCATTTATACCTGTAAGAATGATTACCCACCCCAACACACATGTAAAATCTAATCAGGACAGGGTCCCTAATGATAAACAGAGATGAAAGTTTTCCATCTGAACACCTCGTCTAATCATAAAGGGCACAATACAAAAGGCATCATCAAGAAAACCTCATCTGAGTATGGTATCTCATGCCTCCTCACACGTGTCAATAAAACACATGATTCTACATAAGTATCCATCTAGCCAATGTATCACTGGCCTGGGTAATGGGTCTTTTACCTCATGGAACACCCTCCTAAGATGAAAACAGAACCAACACAGCTACAGTAGTATATGGAAAGTGGTAAAGTTCTATGCAAACATATGCACGAAAGCGTGTAAATAAAGTAGCAATAAAGCAATAACACAAAAACACCCAAAGACAAGAAAATAAATGAAAGCTAGGATTGACTTGCATAGGATGGACCAGTAATTGGTCAACCTGTCCCCAACAGAGTAACCAGCTATCATGTTGTGAAGAAAGAAAGTTACCACTGAACTTTATTTATCCCGAAGGATGGGGAGATATCGAGAGGACCCAAAAGAAATGGATAAGATGATATTGTGATAAAGAGAAAGGGTAAGGAAGTCGATTATGCGAGGGGAAGGTACTAGAACCCCATGAAACTGTGGTACTCTACAAGATCCACTTTCCTTTTCTCTAATATAAGGGTGTGTAAAAATCTAAGTCTAAAGCTTACTGCTAAGAGGGACTGCATGCGAAAGAAAATACGGGAAAAGAAGGAATAATTTACAAAGTTTCGCTTGCCTAGGCCCTGGAACCTAGTGCCTACGTACTCCCTCGTGCAATGGGAAAGTCATAGTGCCGTAGTTCGGCTTAAATGTTTCAATTTGTTGTATGTTTTTTACCTTGAAAAAGGGTTTTAAAAGAAAATCCAAGGGGAAAATGAAGTTTGAGTTGGTTTGTGTTTTTTACCTTGAAAAAGGATTTTTGTAGTATTAGAGTGTTTTGAAGTTTGAAATGAAAAAAGAAGCTTTTGTTTTAATGAATAGGCAAAATAGAAAGGAAAAGGCTAAGGGAGACTAGCAAAGTAAGCCTAGAGTTGTCATGCAAAGTTGATCCTATAGTTACGGATAAAAGGAAGTCTACCTAGTGTTAGCATGCATGGTTTGAAACCTAAGGTCTATCTAAATTCGCTTCCTAATATTGAATCGAGAAATCCTACGGGAGCATGGAAAAGGGTGCAATGGAAAGTAAACATACATCACACAAATCTTGAGGAGTATCCACTCACTCAAGTAGCATACGCCTAACCGAGGCACTGTGTCGCCCAGGTAGGAAATAAGAGGAACGCCTAACCACGATACCGTATCATCGAGGTAGGACAAGGGAAGTGGGACACCTAACCAAGATATTGAGTAATCAAGGTAGGATAAATGAAGGCTTAACCAAGATATCGAATCATCGAGGAAAGAAAGAATGAGGGAATAACAAATTTCTTAACTGCGATATTACGTTACCATGGCAAGAAGGATGAGGAGCTTCGATCCTTAACCAACATATCACGTTATCTAGGCAAGATAAGAGAAGGAATGAATCATCACAGGCGACTAAACACCTAACCAAGATATCACGAATTGAGGCAGGAGACAGAAGGCAATAGTGAGATCACATCAAAGTGTCAACATGTACGTTACGTGTGTTAATGACAAAGCATGAGAGATTGGTTACAGATCCTTGTATTCCACTTGACTGACTCGATAACAAGAATAGCACGATTCATAGCATCAATGCACAACACGAGCTACAAATGGCAGATAGAAAATGACGGGATCAATTGTGGACCCTCTGCTCGCCTTGCCTTCTCTGAGGACTTATTAATAGGGAATGGGAATGAGACACCTCTTTTGAGGTGTTTGGCACAAACGTAAACACACATAACAAACATAAGTAGGAATTTCCTTCTACAGGTCTTTAAACAATAACTTGCCTCAAAAGGACACCCAGAACATGCATGTCTATCGTGCTTCTCATGGCATCAGAAAGTAGTAAAGCATAAATCTCTATTCATACTTCTCATGGCATCAGAAAGCGATACAGAGTGCGAGAGATAAAAGGAAACATATGAGAATACCGATCAAACGCAAGTTTATCAGTTATCAGACTAAATCAAAGAAACATGGAATACTTCGAGCAAGCTTCGACAAAAAAGCCCAATAGTCAGAAATAATATCCAATGAATATCAAGTGAGAAAATAAATCGCGAGCCATGAATGCATCACATCGCATCAAAGTTCCTGTACACAATTCGCATCTAGACAAAAATGTAATACAGATAATAATCACAATAGTGCATATTATCATGAAATGAGAATCAAGATAAATCGTGTCAGAAGCGAATCCATAAATCAAATGCTTTTCATAGTTACATGATCAAAAGCTTCTCACAGTCTACCTTGCATAAGTAACAAAATGAATTAGCAAATAACAAGAAGTATCAAATGTAACTCAATAATCAACATCACAAACTAAAATGACATATTATCATGCTAGAATGAAATGAAACAAGCAACAAAAGCATAAAAGTTAATTTCGGGCAGCAATTACATCATGAAACAAGTGCGCAAAAAGTCGAAACGGAATCGTACAAAAATCACAAGATATCTTCCAAACTTACCAAGAGGCTCACAAAACTGTATATCACCAATTAAATCACATCAGAAGCACAGGTTATCATTACGGGGCAGCAACACAGTTACAATATGAAACATTCTGAAAAGTGCACCGAAATCAAGGAGAATCAAACACAATGGACCTCAAATGAACAATAAAGTGTACACATACAACATATGAAATTTAAAGCTAAATGTACATGCTAAATGGAACCAAATAGCTCTATATTCAAATTTTAGGCGCACGAAATGTCAGAACGGAATCACACAAAAATTACACGGTTGCTTCCAAACATATCAACAAACTCAAAAGAGTAACACTACCATTACCGGGGAAGCAGCGCACATTTGTGTAAATTTTAATCGAAATCGAACTTAGACGATGGAAACAAGTGCATAAAAGTATTCATTGGTTCAAATATTATTACTTAAGAGAAATGCACAAGTTATGAATAATCAAATCACAACAAAAGCCTCGATTCCGCACATAAATTTACACTCAAAAGTTAATGCAAATTTATCGAATCAAAACATTTTCCAATACCGAAAATTGATTTTATCAATCAAACGACATAAACTTGCATTAACTCATGAACACCAATTTAATTCTCTTCACAATTTTTCATTGAACATAAACCAAAAATTAACTTTAAAGCTCTCAATCAAATAGTCAATTCCAGATTTATTCCACAACATCGCATAATTCAACATAATCTGGAATCCTCAAATAAGCACCTCCGCATGAGACTCAATCAGAAAATAAGTGCTTATTTACATAATCATCCAATTCCAAATTTAATTGACATCAGCCAAATCAATTCACAATCAACAATTAAATTCAATTCCTAAATGAATTCCTCAATCAAAGGTCAATTCAAGAAACACAACAAGCTTATTCACATAAGTGATTATGTAAAAAAGCACTTAAATTAAGAGTTAAGCAATTACCGAGTCGAAGAGGAGATTGAGAATGTCAGAATCAAATATGAGAGCGTGAAATAGAGGGGAGAACCGCGCAGAATTCGTGCGAAGCTGAGGAAGGAGTAGGCCGCAATCACGACGAAGCAAAGAGGCCGAAGGGAATCGCATACAGCGGTGGAGGGCGGCTTGAGGTTGTCAATTATGGTGGTCGGTGGCTCTGCTTATAGAGGTGGAAGGCGAGGAGAGAGAGAGAGAGATATCAAGAAGAGAGATAAAAATTTGGAGGGAAATTGATGATTTTGAATCTTGAGAGAAATGAGAGAATTGTGAGGAAACTTTGTGTGTAAAACTAGACAAATGAATTGAGTGTTGTGAAAATAGGGAGGAAAATTTGATTATATAGTGTGGTTATTGGGCCTGATTTTCTTTGGATCCAATTTGGGCCTAATCTGGGTTGCTCAGCGTCAGAAATGCACGCGTCACAAGGACCTCAATATCCGTGCAAAATTCGAAATCGGGTTTAACCAAAAAACCGAAGACTGTGAAATTTGTGACTCGATGCCGAAAGAAAAAACTCAATCAGATAAACAATGAAAAAAATTATGAATTTTGAAGGTTCGCAGACGTAAAGCCGATTCAGCTAATGTAGATTTTCTCAGTCAATTTTACAGTTCAGTTATGAAAGATTGCCACGAACGAAAATCCTCCGATCAAAATCCGAACTCAGGTTCTGAAGCATACTTGTAGATGACATAATTTGTAAAATTATGATGTAAGAATCATCTCGATACAATAAAAATCAAATAAGTTGTGATTTTTATAATATCAAAAAACAATGAATTAAAATTTCGGTTCAGCACAATAAATTTCTCTGGTAATCCGTAATTTCGGGGGCTTTCCTCAATAAATTGATCTTTGAACCGAACATATGAAATGAAGATGGAGTCAAGAAGGATTTTTCACCCAAAGAACGGATAAAAAATAATGCACCGGGCGAAAGTTATTAATTTTCAAAGGTCCAAAAAATAACGGTTCAACACAGTATTTTCACCGTATTTCCAATGTTTCTTTTCAAAGTATACATATGCTTGGAGATCTTCCTCAAATAATTTTCTCTCTAGCCAAACATACGAAATGAAGATGACATTAAGGCATATTTAACGCCTCTAGAAGCTCTCCAAGATAATATTCCAATCAGAAGTGATGAATTTTTAAGTGCTCGCGCAACGATGCACCAGCAATTAAATTCAGTACATTGTCTTTGAAGAATTAAAATTCTCGGAGGCCGTCTTCACAAAATTAGCCTCGATCCAAAAAAGAGAGATGATAAGAAAACCATGATGGTCTCAATGCTCGAATAATCAATTGAAAATACTGAATCAAATGAAAGTTACAAAATTCAAAACGCCTGGGAAACAAATAACCAGTCATTAAATCCGGGTACCACTTCAGGGAAATCAAATTATTCTGAAACTTTTTGCATATAATTGGCTTCCGGCTTGAACAAATGAAACAAAGAAAATACAGAGATGGTTTTAATTCTTGAGAAATCAACTCGAAATAGTATCTGATTGCATGTTGCGTATTTTTGAGCTCAAACCAGCAAAAACATTGTTTCTGGTTCACACTATCTCAAATTCACCGAAACACCCAATTTATCCGCAGTCCAGATTGCACTAAAATACACGAGAGCTTGACATAATGATGGCTTAATTGATCACTGATTTGATAGCTTGAGAAACCTATGAAACACATTTAAGAATTGAAAAACTAGAGTTATGCTTTATTATGCTTCCCGGCTGAACAATCTTTTTGTGCGGCTTTTGGAAAGAAATTCCTCGATCCCATGACCATTTACTGGTGCATGCAATGATAAATAGCCTACTGATGAATATAGATTATCCAGATGAGCCTGATAAAAGGTTTGGACAAATTTGAGGTATGACAAACACACCACCTAATTCATTGTGTCTAAGATATCTACATTCATCAAAGCTCATAGTCTTTTGAACACTTTGACTTGCACACTCTTCATCATGATGTGTGCAATTTGATTCTCAATTATGCAGTGTTCCAAGTTCATCTTCCCATCCGCTACCCGCTCTCAAAGATAATGGAACCTCATCTCGATGTGCTTGTTTTAACCATGTGCTATCAGATTCTTTGCCAGATTAATAGTTGACATGCATCGATCTTCATGGTAATTACTCCATGATCTTTCCCTATGATTTCCAACAAATTTTACCATCTACGTTTCTTGACATGCACAAAGAATAACAACTATGTACTTTTCATCGCACGATGATAATTCCATTATTGGTTCCTTTCTCGAACTCCAAGCAACTGGTGCACCATCTAGCATAAACACATATCCTGCTGTGGATTTTCGATCCTCAACATCACTACATCAACTTGAATCAGTGTGCCCCACTAACTTGCATTATTTTCCTTTATCAGCTGCATGAAATAAAATGCCATAGTCAAGAGTTCCTTTCAGATACCTCGGTATCCTCTTTGTCGTTGCTAGGTGTGATACCTTTGGATTTTGCATGAATCTACTTACCATACCTACACTGTATGCTAAGTCAAGCCTTGTTAGACAAAGGTATCTTAATGACCCAATAAGTTTTCTATATTGGATTGGGTCGACATCATCTTCATCTGCATATTTCGACATTTGTAGTCTTAGTTATGCAGGTGTCAAAGTTGAGTTGCATTCTTTCATCTCATATATCCTGAGAATCTCACTTGCATATCTTCTTTGATGCTTCATGAAACATCTATTATTCTTGTAGAATAATATTCCAAGGAAATATGAAATGTCATCCAGATCTGATATTTCAAATTCCTTGCTGAGATCACCTTTGAAGTCTTCAATCTCCTTCTTGCAACTACCTACTATTAACAAGTCATCAACAAAGAGACATAGTATAAGAAATTCACTATTGCTTTTTCTTACATATTCTCCATATTTGGTTTAACACCAGACCAAAATTCGGTATTAGGTTTAACACCAGACCAAAATTCTTCTGGAATAATTCCTTCTTACCTTTTTGTTGGACATCTATTCAAAATATATGTTGCTACAGACATAGCTTCTCCCATAACTCTTTGGGTAGATGCTTTCCATTCAACATTCTTCTCACCATATTCATGGTTTTTCGATTCTTTCTTTCTATAGTTCCACTCTACTGTAGAGTGTAGGGTGGTACCACCTCATGTACAATCCATTCTTTCTCACAATAATGTATCAAAGTCTTTTGGCACATACTCTCCACCACCATCAATTCTCAAAACTTTTAGCTTTCAACCACTTTTCCTTTCGACCATAGATTTAAACTTGGAAAATACCTCGATCACTTCACTTTTATTCTTGATCAGTTAAATCCATAGTTTTCGACTAAAATCATCTACTAATATGACAAAGTATTTGTTACCTTCCATCAAATCCACTTGGATTTGTCTACATACATCAAAGTATATGATTTCAAGGATTTCCTTTGACTTGCTTTCTACTACCTTACTGAGGTTGTTCTTGTGATGCTTCTCCTACACACACACTCCTCACACACCTCATTTGGAATATCGATTTCTGGTAATCCTAAAACCATATTTCTTCTCTTCAAATATCCGATGTCTTTGAAGTTGAGATGGCCAAGTCGATAATGCCATATTCACTCATCTTTTCTAACCGCAGTTTCTAGGCATTTGTGCTTCATTACATTTAGTTCAATCTCGAAGGTTCTATTCTAAGACATATGAGCCTTCAAGATTAACCTTTCTCCTGTGTCGACGACTCTCATCATCTTGTCTTTAACTGACACTTTGTAATTCTTTTTGACCAACTGCCATATGCTGAGAAAGTTTCTCTTTGTACCTGGTATGTGCATCACGTTGTAAATGACTGACCTTTTTCCATCTTTTATCATTATCAAAAGATCTCCAATACCTCCAGCTGCTAGCGTATTCTCATTTTCAAATTTTACCATGTTCTTCATTGAGGGCTTTAGGTTGACAAACAAATCTTTCCTTCCAGACATGTGTGATGAGCATCTTGAATCCAAGTACCATTGGTTCTTGAATTTCTCTTCATATATTTTTATGACCATGAACATTATCTATTCTTCTCCATACTTTGTGAAATTTGCAAAACTTTCTTGATTCTTTCACTATTTTGGACAATCACTAGAATAATGACCATATGTTTAACAATTGTAACACTAAATGTGACTCTTATCAAGTTTTCGACTACCACCCCTTCCTCTACCTCCAACACCACCTCTTTGGATGCCATGGTATTAGGGTTTTCTCTGATCTGACATAATTCCTTCCTGCTGGTTTCCTCTACCAGTCGAATTGTTGTAGCCACCTCTACCTTTGTCGAACCACTTTCTTTAGCTTTACTTTCTTTTGATGAATGTTCCTACAAAGCCATATCACTCTTAAAATTTCCTGTAGCTTTCTCAACAATTCTTTGTTCATGAGCTTCAAGTTTCCCTTGAAGTTCTTCCTTTGTTAATTTCAACAAATCTTTCCCCTCTTCTATAGCCACCACCATGTGGTCAAACTTAGGGGCCAAGGATCTCAAGGGTATGATGCAAATTGGTTTGTGTAGTTTTAGATCCATGGTTTTAGGATTGGCAATAATTTTTCTAAAACATGGTTCATGATAGATGCTAAGCAAGAAGTCATAACATCTTTATCTGAGTGCTACAGCAGAGTGTGAAAGTTACACTAAAGATAGATGTTCTACCAGATGTTGTGATATATTGTACAAAAATATGAGTACAAACTATTTTAAATCTTGATAGATTTAATTTAATTTTGTGATATATCTTTTGGATATATCTCGAAGATTTGTGAAGGTCCAGAATATTTAATCTGGAACATGTGAATCAAATCTCCAACAACATTAAAGTTTCTAAAATTGATTTTTGAGACAATTTAGGATACTTGAAGATTTGTTCTAAGATTTAAGGAGATTTTCCTGCATAACTGGTGAAGCCTTTAGCTTGTGAATCAATAAATATTTGGGTGAAGATTTCGAAGTTCGTGGATTGTTGAGTATTTAAAGAGAACCCTAGACCTAATGTAATTTAACTTTCACAATTGTAAAATTAGGGGAAGTATAAGTCTTAGGTTTAGAGAGTCTCTTGTGTTCTTTGTAACACCCCAATTTTAGTAATTATTTATATATGTTATAGTAATTAATTATTTGTGTGAATTTGTGGCTAATTGATTCATTTGAATTATTCAATATGTGTTGTGTCTGATGGGTTAGTCGGGTTAAAATGGAGAGTCGTAGAATTATAGTTAGTTTTGGTGTCGGTTAGTAAATAACTATTTTATTGGTAATAATTATATAGAATTAATAGAAATAAGGTAAATGGGCCTATTGGGTGATAAAGGGAAATGTAATGTGGAGGTTATGTGTTAGTAAGCCCAATAATGGTTACTTGAGATTGTAATTTGTAAGGGTTTAATAAAAAGAAAATAAATAGAGTTAGTAAGAGAGGATTAGCAAAAGAGAAGAGGATAGGTTTTCACGAGAAAAGAAAAGAAGAGCGAGAAAGAGGAAAAGGGAAAGAACGCAAAGGTTAGGACAATTTACCTAGAATAAGGTAAGGTTGGGTTTTCATTTGGTTATTGGGATTATTGATGAAGCATGATGGATAGTAACATGTGTTAGGATCAATTTCACTAATTTCCATGTTTTGAATTGCTTAGGTTTCGATAGAGAATCCATAGAATTGGTTTGTGATTGTGTTATGGTGTTTTGGTTTGAAACTATATGATGTATGTATGTTTTAGTAGCTTAAATCGTGACAAGTTGGATGTGAAAACATGTTTTGGATGAAGAAAATTACATTGGGACTGTGTTGTCATCGCAAGATTTTCTGCAAAAATTGCAGAGCATGCTAAGCCTGAGGTTACGCACTTAGTGTGGTCAAGTTAGTGAGTTTTGCGCTCGGTGCTTCGGAGCTCGCTTAGTGCAGTTTCCTGGGAAAGGAAAAATAATTATTTTGCTGAATTGTCTTGGAATTATGTATGCTTATATTTTATGCTAATTCATACTTAATTTTCTGGAATTTAAACTGTATGTTTGAATGGGTTTTGAAGGCTATTTTTTAATGACATGAAACTTTGTTTATGTTATGTATGTATGTTTGTAACTGGTTTTGAACCTTAATGATATTCTTGTGCATTGTTGTTATGTGTTGTTATGATGTTTTGGAGCAATGACGCTATGAAACGAATGATATGTGAATAATTCATGAGTATGTGTTATCTGTGCAAATGTGTGGTAATTCATGTGTGATGAAATATTGAAGATATGCATGGATGTTAAGATTAGAGAATGGTCTTAATTTGTATATGGTTGTTGTAATTGCACATGCATCATTTGTGTCAAGAGGCAATGCTTGTTATTTTCGCGGGAGATAGTGACTTGTCCCAAACATAAAGAGGGGTTTGAAATCTTAGAGAATAGGCTTTTTGGTATGTTATCAGTTTAGATAAAGGACTCGGTTTAAAGTAAAAATCAAAAAATAATAACAAGAGATTGGCACCACATGCATGAGTATTACATTTAGTTGCATTGAGTCGTATTATGTTGTTATCATAATATGAGATTATGTGCACTTTGTGAAATTTTTGTGTTTTGCAAAAAAGAATGCATGCAAAAGGTAAAACACGGAGAAAAGAAAGAAATAATTACAAAGTTCGCTCGGCTGAGCCCCGTTACCAGATGCCTACGAATCCCTTTTAAGGAATCAGAGCATCGTAGTTCGACTCACGTGTTTTGGTTGGTTTGCATTTTTTAATTAAGAAGACAAAACAAAAATCAAGTTAGCATAACATCAACAACGATGACAAAACATCAACAATGATAGCAACATATCAAGTATAGATGATAAAATATTAGAAAAGATGGTAAAACATCAAATAAGATGGCAAAACATCAATAATGATAACAACATATAAAGTATAGATGACAACACATCAAATGATATGGAAAAACATTAGATAAGATGGAAAAACATCAAGTAAGATGGAAAAATGTCAAGTGAGATGGAAAAACATCAACAATAATAACCAAAATACCACACCTGACAATGATATCAACAATCAAAGTAGGATAGCAAACATAAGCGATGAAAAAATCGACACCAGGATGGCAATACATCATGGCATGGCATGGATAGAAAAACATCACAACATGGATGGAAAAACATCACAACATGGACGATGAAACATCACAACATGGATAAAAAAACATCACAACATGGATAACAAAACATCAAAACATGGATGGAAAAACATCACAACTTTAGATGATAAAACATCACACCTAGTAATGATATCAAAAATGAAAGTAGGATAACAAACATACGCGGTGATAAAACATCGACACAAAGATGATACAACATCATAACATGGATGATAAAACAACAATATAGCAAAGTCTAAAGCAAATCCAACAGGCACAAAAACAAATAAGATTGGTTTGTAATTTTTTTACCTTAGAAAATGATTTAAATTTTGTTAGAGTGTTTTGAAGTTTGAAAGAAAAAGAAGGTTTTAGTTTTAAATGCAACATGGAAAAGAGAAAGACAAAGATTAAGGGAGACTAGCAAAATATCCCTATAATTGCCATACAAGGATGGCTCCATGTCAAGGATGAAGGGGGAATATCTACCTAAGTGGACATACATGGATAACTATCCTAATGTCTAGATCAGGGACTAATTCTACTCGAGCAATCCTATGTGAGCATGTCAAATATCTCATAAAAGATACGCAATAGTAGTCATACTTCCATAAGAGAAAGTACGAGAATGGATGACGAAACATCCAAATGGAGATAGGAAACATCACAGATCCTATGACAAGAATCAAACAAACAGATGGAAAAACATCTGAACAAAAAAAAGCTCGTGCATCACTCGAATATCAAACACCTACAAGGCACATTCCAAGTAGTAAAAGGGTAGGTCCCTCCATAGGAAAGCAACCAAGCCATAAAACTATGGGAATAAAATAGGTTCTTAACCGCGGTATTAATTGTTAAAACATAGTTTACTTCTACATTCTTCTAAGAGTTTTAACGATAACAAATACATGTTATTTATAAAGAACAAATATGCTCTCTAATAAAGTATTTTAATATGCAAGGAAACTCTGATGAAAGAAGCATAAAAGATAAGAGAGTTACATTTATGATGATCTGGTTCAGCACTTAGAAGCAAATTCGTATGACACGCTTAAACGAAAAAGTTCTAACGTTACAACTTCTGAATGCACCAATGCTGCGAACAATTAAACAAACTCTGATATTCTGATAAGTAAAGTTCTGGAAATAACTAAAGAAGTATCAACGGTAACATCCATCTGCTGATATAATTCAAAGAAGGAATGTTTTGAAGTGTTACATTTCATTCATTGCAAATCAAACGTAACGGCTGAATCAAGACATGAATCTCTAAGTTTAGAAAGAACATTAACTACTATTTATCAACCTTCCAAAAGCTTCTTCTCATGTCTCTCATGAATCTCCTATATAAAGAAGACGTGAAGGAGAAATCGCACACAACATCATTGTGCTCTAAAAAAGAGAAATCGCATTACCCTTTTATCTTGTACTTTTCAATTGTGTAATACATCACTGTAGTGATATTTTTTTATCTAGAAAACATCTTTGTACACACTTTCAATTATATTATTGTGTAATACCTTGAGAAAGCCGAGTTGTGGTTTAATATAAATAAGACTTTGACAGTTGTCATTGTATCTGTGTAATCAAGTTTGATTAGTGGATTAAGACCTCATTTGAGAGAGAAAAATCACCTTGGCGGGTGGACTGGAGTAGTTTGAGTTCAAAAGAACCAGGATAACTAACGTGTCTATTGCTTTAATTTTAAAAACCCTAATTCCAACCCCCCTTTCTTGTGTTTTTCCATTCTTCATTAATTACCAAAGCAAGAAAGAGCTGGGGGAAAATACAAGGTGTATGCATACCGAGCATTAGTGTCGGTCAACATGAGCTTAAGAAAACATAGGGATCCGATTGCAGGAACCCTTTTCACTTTCCTTAATAGGACTTAGACTCATTCGAATCTTGGGCACATGTTCAGAGCATCTACTTGTAAAAAGTGAGCATAGGAACGACACCGACGAGGGACTGCGGGGGTTGATTACTAACCCTCTCCACTTGCCTACTCGTGAGAACTTAGGAATGGTTGCCATAAAAGGACCTAAAACCATCATCCCACTATGAAAACACAAATAATAAACAAACAAATACATGGCCTCCTAGTGAGGACTTCCAGAATTTCCTGCTAATTGGCACGGACTCCCAACCCTAAGTTAGCAGTAAAATGCGGAAATAGTAAATCAGATGAGAAAGTACCAAACATATATAAATCTGTGATAAAACAAAATAAACAGTAATGAAACCCAGAGATCTTTGAACAGGCTAGCATCAACAAAGAAACAAGTCATAAGTCATGTCGTCAAACATAAGCATCAAGGCCTTAATGTGAAAATAAATCACAAGTGGTGTGTAGCAGACACAACCATATAAACATCTTGTAAGGAAATAAAAACAGACGAAGCACACAATAGTGCAAATATATGTATCCCATAGATATGAGAAACAAGATAGATCTCCTCAAAAGCGAAGTTGTATCCCACAAATAAAGTGGAACACAAAACAATGAAAGCTCATGAAATACCTTGAACAACTTAACAAAACATTTAGTATTAACAAGGTCATGTGAAGAAGATAAATATGAATATAAACATGTCATAAATTTATCATATATCATGGCTAAGAATGAACTCAATTAGTCATTTAGTACATGATACAAAATTCATAGCAATCAAACTAGTATCCAACAAAACGGTGTAGTGAAGTGCACACAAATGTGTGGTCAAGTGGTCATGGTAAGACATGTCAAGTAAGTATGAGGTCAGAAGTGAACACATAAGGTTAGTGTTTTCTAACAACCTATGAAATCCCTAAATTACCTTTACTAAAGCACATCTAATCATAAGTGCAAGACTATGTCAATATAAACCCTAAACTAAACTATGAAAGTGAAAGAGGTGCAAGAAAGGGATAGCTGAAGGAAGGACATGGTTAGATGTGGGTCAAAACACTCAAGTCAATAATGGGACAATAAGAAAATATATGGATCATATTCCTTAAAGGCTCACCATAAAATATTATCAAACTAAAGTTGAAGAAGGAAGAGGATTTGTCTCTTTTAGGTCATCACGGTGATCTTATAATCAAATGCAAGTCAATGAATCGAAGAGCATAGCACCAAAGACTATATAAAAAGGACCCAGTCAGAAGTAAAAAATTAATGGTTCAAGTAAAATTGGAACCAAGGTATTAAGATGATATGTGTGATCGGTGGATCTGGAACTGACTGTTTAACGCTGGTTCGCGAAATGTCGCGGAAGCAAGAGTCGCCACCGTCTTTTATTTTCTCCAAATGGAAAGGACAAAAGCACAGAAAAATTCCTTATAGAGATTGCTCTCGGTTCGGGAGGTAGGTTATAGAAAGGGAAGGTGTTAGCACCCTTTCTATCCATGGTTATCCATGGGCTCTTAGATACTTGCTCATTGTGTTTTCAAAAAGGTTTGTTTGCTTTTCAACTGTGGGTTTTTAAAAAAGTTTCTTTGAAAATTCCAGTTCGACTCTTGTGTCAGAGTGTTTGAAAAATTGCTTTGAAAGCTTTTGAAAAGTGTCGGTGTGAAAATATTTTTGTTTGTTTTTGAAGAGAGCAAGTATCTACGAGAACCTACCTACCCTAAGGAATTCGTCTGTGTAAATGTCTTTTAAAGTAATGCCATCCCACCATTGAGAGGTAGGTAGCACCACCGTTGGAGGTGTTCGGGTCAATTCGAAGTTCGGGACATGGTGATCACCAGAGCAATAGGAAGACACCTTAGAAGCTACCCTCATGCCAGGTTCCCGGATCATGAGGACTTACTAAGACGTCCTCTACTCGACGATCACCTTTCGAGGCAAGGCAACAGTGAGGCGTACCCTAGGGGTGGTGTGTGCGATTCGTGTGTCGTTTTCATTTGCATTTATCTTGTCATGTTATTGGTGTTCTACGCTTGTTTTTATTATGGCCATTCATTCTTGCATGCTTTGTTAACAGTTAAAAGAGTGCGGAAAAATAAATCTAATGCTATTACAAATGGCGCGGGTCCACATCGCCAAAATTAAACCGAACCCGATTTGACAGAAAGGTAAATAAATTAAAAGTGCGAGAAGTTTAGTTACATGGCTTCGGGAGAGATACATGAGTATTTACGGAAAAATAAGATAAATATGCGAAATAAAAGAATTATCGAAACGAGGGCGTTGGACCCTTTTGCAAAATTAAAATTAATGAGGAATTAAAAATTAAAAGAAAGCAAGAATTTGTTTTTGGTATTTTATGTCTTTTAAGATTTAATATGAAAAAGAGAATTAATTAAAATCAAAATTGAATGCAAACCCTAATTCTAATGGCTTTTAAATTTATTATGAAAGTATTAAAATTTAACCTAAATTAAACCTAAATTATTTATGTACAATTTTAATTATGAAAATAAATAAATAACTAATATTATGGTAAAAAGGAAAATTAAAAGGACTAAAAATTATTAAACCTAATTCTATATTTTTTATATTTTTATGGTGAAAAGGATTAAAATTGCAACCTATTTTAAACTAATTAATTTCCAAGCATTTATTTACAAGAAAATATTAAAAAAAATATATTTATTATGTTTTTTCATCTTTTCTGATTTTTATGAGGTTTTTGTATTTTGTAAAAAATAATTAATTAAATTAAAACAATAAAGAAAATAACATAATAAAATATAAGAAAAAATGGGAAAATTGCAAACCAGGGGGGTGTAGTCCCAAATTAGGAGATGGAATTATAGAAATCCTGGCCCATTTAGCATGGCCCTTCTGACTTTTTTGCATGACACGTATGGGACTTTTGACTAGGGCTTATGGTACACCTCTGATCGTGGCCTTTTGATTAATTCCCTTGGGCACGTGGACGTTAGATTCGGTGGGTGCATGATAGTCTTTGTTACTGAAGCTGCATAGGAATCGTTATAGAAAAATAGTATGGAAATATGGAAGACCTGGGGCTCGAACCCAGGTCATATGCTTTGCCAATGGACTCGCTTGCCATCTGTGCCAGTTGCGCGTTGTTAATATATAATAACAATCAAATAATATAAAAGAAAAACAAGGTTAGTGGGAGTCAGCGCGCGAACTTTCAAACCGTCCAACCATTGATGGCCACGAGTTCGTCTTCTTCACTTTTCCTGAAACATAAACAATGAGCAACGGTTTTCTGTGCGTTGCCTAAGACATGCTATTAGAAAATAGCGATTAGGTCATGTGGCCTTATAAATTAGGCGCGAGTATGTTAATCTCTTCGTCCAAGCACGCTCGTTCTAATGATCTAAGTCTCAGCCTCCAATTTTGCCTTATTTCAAAAGCCCTAACTCCAAGGTTGAAGAACCCTAAATATTGACAATGGTAGAATCGTCTGTAGCTCGCAAAAACTCAATCAAACGCATGGGTTAGTTCCAGGATAGCATAAGGAATATGAATCAATAAATGAAATGTCATGAAAATGCATAGATTATAGAACACGATTATGAAATTTTCATGGAATATCTCAGGTTCTGTATACCAATTCCTTGGGCTTTGATGCGTGTTTTTGATTGAGAATCGTTCAGGGGACCTTGAGGAAGCTAATGGAATGCAAGTTAGGCTTTGAATCGCCCCCAAACGTGGTTTTTAGTTTTGACTTTTTTAGAGAAAATTTCAAGTTGTCAATGGCCTTTTTTGAGCTGCTGCGTGGTTATGTGCATTAGGGTTATGATCAAGCATTTGTAGTGAGTCTATTAGGTCAAGAAAAACAGCATAAATCCAATGCATTCATGACTTTTGAAAATTTGATTCTAAGGATCTTTTTCATATCTTTTTCCATGCAACTTTGTGTCAATCAGGATCCAATCAAACCAAATCTTCCCATATTGACTTATGCACGAAATATTGAAGGCAAAACATGCATGAAAAGATTTATTAGGTCAAGTTAGATATTTTTCACATATTTAAATGGTTTAAATGAATTAATATAAATAAAAATTCAAATAAATAAATAAAAATATGAGAAAATACTTCCCTTTGGGCCAAGTGGTCGTGCATATGTCATGGATGATGAATCATGGAAGAAAAATGGGCCCATTAGCAATTTTAGGTCATTTGGATCAAAGTTGACTTTTCAAAATATCCAAAAATTTCCCAACTTCCACAAGGCATAACTTGCTCAATATTTAAGCTTTTCTCATGTTCTTGGACATTTTGGAAAGGTCTTTGAGTCCTCTAACCAATGTCTTTGGTCCCATGTCATTTTGATTTACCAATCTCAAGTTATGGCCTTTGACTTAAAGTCCCTTTTTGTTGACTTTTGAAAATGACCTATAATGTTGAAATTGATAACTTTTTGTGAGAGCATTTCTTGGACTTGAAGTATGAAGATGAGTTGTAGGAAATGTCTTGCTCTTCAAAATGAGCTTTGGATGGGATTTTTCTGATAATCCATGTGAAAGTTATGCCCTGGTCAATTTCAGTTGACTTTTTCAGTTGTCCAAATAAGGAAACTTTTGCATCTTTGATGATTTCTGAGCCAAATTTTGAGAATCATGATCAAGCATTGATCAAATGATGTTTGTGGCTTCAAAATGATATGTTGACCAAAAATTTGAACTTTTGACTGCCAAATGACCATTTTGCCCCTACAGTTAACTGTAGTGCAATTGGGGTTTTGACTGTGCAATTTTGAGCTGAATGCCTTGAAACTTGATATGAGGATACTTGACCATGTTTGTAGGCATATGAGACTTGATTGGGCCTTTGAAAACTTCCTTTCTTGATCAGAACACAAAACCCTAATCTTGACTGTATAGGAGACCTTTGCACTGTGCAACCCTTGGGGAATTTTGCAGCTTGGCTTGGCAATTTCTTGGAGAATATGGGAGGGCAAATTTTGGGGTACAACAGTTGCCCCTGTTCAATCTTCTTAGACCTGAGGATGCAGATTGGCTGACGTGCCTTTCGTAATCCGAGGGTAGAAGATGATTGGACACTAGAGTGCCCAGAAATTTGTGCTCACATAGTGGCAGTGTGGTGGGGGAATGGGCTTATAGATGCCATTTGGAGATTGCTGGATAGGATGATGGGCTTATAGATGCCATCTGGATGTTGATCGCGTAGGAGATTCTTTAGCGAGAACCTGCATACCTGCAAAAGAACAAATGAGTACCTGACACGTTGCAGGAGCTGGCTTTTAGATGCTTGGTATAGATATGTCCTGACTGGTTACAGGAGCTGAGTCTGGAGCTTCAAACGGCGATGAATGAACCAGGGATGGTTACTGCCTTAGCATGAATGGTAAGAGAATCTTGGGCGACTTTAACTTCAACAACGCTCGTTGAGAAAAATCTTGGGTGTCTTCTACTGGGATAAGAATCAGGAAGATCTTAGGGTCGATCTGACTGAACCAGAGGAGGTCTTGAAATATCTTCAACTGGGTAAGCATCAGGGAGATCTTAGGGTCGATCTGACTGAACCAGAGAAGGCCTTTGACTGGATAAGCATCAGGAAAATCTTAGGGTCGATTTACTGAACCGGTCCAGGTCTTGAAATATCTTCAACTGGATAAGCATCAGGGAGATCTTAGGGTCGATCTGACTGAACCAGAGAAGGCCTTTGACTGGATAAGCATCAGGAAAATCTTAGGGTTGATTTAACTGAATCGGTCTAGGTCTTGAAATATCTTCAACTAGATAAGCATCAGGGAGATCTTAGGGTCGATCTGACTGAACCAGAGAAGGCCTTTGACTGGATAAGCATCAGGAAAATCTTAGGGTCGATTTAACTGAACCGGTCTAGGTCTTGAAATATCTTCAACTGGATAAGCATCAGGGAGATCTTGGGGTCGATCTGACTGAACCAGGGAAGGCCTTTGACTGGATAAGCATCAGGAAAATCTTAGGGTCGATTTAACTGAACCGGTCTAGGTCTTGAAATGTCTTCAATTGGAATAAGTGTCAGAACGTCGCCATATCTGGTTCATATCTGGACTATATCTGGAAGGAAATCTGGAAGCAGCATCAGAACGTCACCATATCTGGTTTACATCTGAAACTATATGTAGAAGGAAATCTGGAAGCAGTATCAGAACGTCGCCATATCTGGGTCATATCTGAAACTATATCTAGAAGGATATCTGGAAGCAGCATCAGAACGTCACCATATCTGGGTCATATCTGAAACTATATCTGGAAGGAAATCTGGAAGCAGCATCAGAACGTCACCATATCTGGTTTACATCTGAAACTATATCTAGAAGGAATTCTGGAAACAGCATCAGAACGTCACCATATCTGGGTCATATCTGAAACTATATCTAGAAGGATATCTGGAAGCAGCATCAGAACGTCACCATCTCTGGGTCATATCTGAAACTATATCTAGAAGGAATTCTGGAAACAGCATCAGAACGTCACCATATCTGGGTCATATCTGAAACTATATCTAGAAGGATATCTGGAAGCAGCATCAGAACGTCACCATCTCTGGGTCATATCTGAAACTATATCTAGAAAGAATTGCGATAGTTGATAGTAATCATTTTTGTATTGATCTTTTTCCTGAAAAGGCAAAACATAACTGTATGCAAAATCATGATGCATGAACTGTATGTCTTCAAAATTAATGAGATTCGTGTAGTATGATGCATATGCATGCTATAATGTATGAAGATGTGATGTTTATGAATGTATGTTTTTGTCTAAGAAAGTAAATCCTTGACGGGTGTCGGGAAGTCACTCCTGGGCTGATGTTGAAGAATAAGCTTTTACTTCCGCTGGGGATGATAACTGCAAGAATACCGGTAGGAGAAGATGACTCCGTTGCGGAATAAACTTGGCAAATGGAGGATTCTGCGGGGAGAAAAGATGCTCTAGCGACCATGCTGTGAAGCAATACTCTGTGGGGATAGATATACTTTGCTGAACTGATAATAATTTGCTGGGGATACGAAGGCTTCGTTGCCGACGCTCTTTCCGTGGCTTTTGGCTGAGGATAACCCAGTTATATCCTGTTAGGGAAATGACTCTTTAAATAAAGTCGGGCGACGCGTTCGTGCTCTGCGAGGATAAGCTTCCAACATCAACTGGGGATAAGCTTACTGCTTGGGGAGATGGATTCCAACTTTCCTGGGGAAGCTGGATTGGACTCTCCTGGGGAAGTATTGAACTGCGAGGTTATGTTCTTCAACGGGACCTACCCTGATACCTTGGAGGATAGATCAATCAGATTGCTTAGACCGCTCTTTATTGCCCCTGTTTCTATGGGGGAGGCACTTGTGGGGTTCTGATAGTTGTTGATGGACCAACCTCCTTCTGGTAGGCAGGTGACAAGATGACAGGACATAGTCGTATGCTTTGATCCCTAACTTTTGCCTGGACCGCCCTTTCGGGTTTTCAGTCCACCGAGATACCCATTTTTGCCCAAGCCGCCTTTTCAGGTTTTCGACTTGCCGGGTGTACCGATTTTTTTATTTCATCCCTTCATTTTGCCCGAACCCTTTTGGTTCGCCGGGAAGCCCTTATTTTTGCCTAGGTGTGTCAACCTAGCGGGTCTTTGATTTTGCGTAGTGTTTTTCGACTATGTCCATGCTCAGAAAGTAGGGAGTTGCCCCTGTTAGAAGTGTTTTGTCATGCCACCAGAAGGTATTTGATCAGGCGAGATTCGTCGTTGGACTGCCCCAAGTGACTCAGGCGGAGATTTTCCCCCAGGCTATATGGTCTTTGAGAGATTCTCCGAATCTTGATTGGACTGCCCCAGATAATGGACCATAGTCATGTCTGCCCCTTGATTGGAGGTACTTCTGTTCATTAGGCATTCGTCGTGCGACTTCTATGCTGTTCAAGCAAAAAGTCATATGCAAACAAAGTTATGTTAAAAATGCAAAGCCTATGTCTGTCTTGAAGATTTTGAAAATGCATTCTTTTTTCATAAAACAATTGAATGTTTGTAAAACGTGATGTCAACTCCGTATTTACCGTAAGCCTTAAGGAGTCAGGATACCTTTCGTGACAGTATGCTTTCGAGCTAACCCATGCTTCAGCTAGGACTTTTGAGGGTTATAACGTGGCCTGGTTCACGGTTTAAGAAACAAAGGATAAAGGCTCAAATTATTTGTACCCACCCGCTCTTCGTGATGTTCTCCAAACCTAAACTCAGTTGATCGTGCGTTAGACCTTGCTTGAGTCTTTGCTTTGATGTTCCAATAATGGTTCAGATGTTGATGATTTCTTCTGAATAGGCAGTCATTCCTTTTTTGTGTTGAGGGTTTGTAAGACCTCTTTCTTGATTTTTGTTATCCCTTTCTTTTTTTGCCTGAACTGTTTCCTTTTTTGGAATTACAGTCAGCGGGATGCCCCAGTTTTGTAAGTCTTCTTCATGGGTTTTGACTTAATGGGCTTTTTGATTTTGAGATAACGACTGCCTGTCTTTGTGATTTATTCAGAACCATCACTGTCTTTTGTTTTGTAAGGACTCCTTTGGTGCCATTTGTTATGCACTTGGATCAACTGAGAGAACTACCCTGCCCCAGGTTATGATAAAGGGTTTTAAATTTCGAAAAGAAAAACTCCTACTTCTTTGGCTCAGAGGGGTTGACGAGGGATTATCATCCTTATAACTCCAGTGTTTAGGGATTGAAACAATGCCTGTACCTCATCAGCGGGGTCTGTTCAAAAGCATACTGTAAGAATCGTGGTATCGTTTTCGTCATCCTCCCTCAAGAGGCTTAGAATTTTAGATCCAGAGTTGACATCAGAAAAAATATGAAAAGAAATTTGAACATAATGAAAACAATTGTATTAATTCCCAAAACAGACGTATGCGATGCATTGATAGAGTAAAAGAGTTTGCTATGACATTAATTGTTTGTATAAGCAAAGAAAAATACAACTCAAAAAATTCCAATAAACAAAAGGCTTCAATGATTGGGCAGCGGAGCAGTGATTATGTTCGGAGTCTCAGGCACTTCAAACTGAATCTCCCCGGCGTCGATCATGTCTTGAATTTTGTTCTTGAGAGGCCAGCAGTTGTCCGTAGTATGCCCCGGGCTATTAGAATGATATGCGCACCTATCATTGGGATGATAGTTGGGAGCAGAAGTGTTCGGATTCCGAAGAGGAGCCCTTACGGTGATCAGCCCTGCCTTCAACATTTGTTGCAGTGCTTGATCCAGCGACATGTTGATTTTGGTGTACTGTCGTTTCTCCTTGCGCTGCTGCCCCTGTCCTTGTTGGGCAGGTCCAGGATTGGAGATCTGGATTGCCCCTACCTCATGACGGCTCTTTTTACCGTGCACAACATTGGATTATTTCTTTCCATGACAAGGCTTTTTATCAGAAGGTGCAGCCTCTTGAATTTTCCCAGACCGGATGCCAGCTTCTATTCGCTCTCCAGTCAAGATAAGATCTGTGAATCCAGCAGACGAATTCCCAATTAGGTGGTTGTAGAACGGACCAGACAGGGTCCCCAAGAACATATCGACAAGTTCCCGATCAGTCAGAGGTGGTTGTACCCTTCCAGCAAGATCCCTCCATTTCTGCGCATATTCTTTAAAACCTTCACTTGATCCTAACGACATACCCTGGAGTTGGGTACGCGTAGGAGCAAGGTCGGCATTATATTGATACTGCTTGTAGAAAGCAGTAGCCAACTCCTTCCAGTTACGAACCTTGGTCCCATCTAGCTGATAGAACCATTCGAGATGAGTCCCTGAAAGACTCTCCTGGAAGAAGTGGATCCACAAATTCTTGTCCACCGTATATGGTTGAATCTTCCGAACATAGGACCTGAGATGTAACTTGTGACAAGACGCCCCGTCATACTTGGTAAAGGATGGTGCTTTGAACTTCCGAGGAATAATCACACCAGTTGACAAACCCAGATCTCCAAAATCCAGCCCAGGTACCTGTTGGATCTCCATAGCATTCAGCCTATCCTCCAACTGTTTGTACTTGTCTTCGGCAGGAGGGTATTGTTCGTCGTTGAAATCTGTCTCGTTGTCGGAGACCACTGGACTGGGAACCCTTTCCTCCTGATGACTACCTTTCCTCACAGATGGAGTTGTTCTCTCAGTTTCAATCTGCGGTGTATTCCCAGATCTGCGTCTAGGGCTGAACAAAACAGTTCTCTTCTTCTTCTTTTCTTTCTTCAAGAGCAAAGCCTTCAGATCTTGTTGCCCCTGGGTCAAATTCATGATCAGCCCTTGGAACTGGGTGTTCTGAGCCTGGAGGGCCTTGATAGACTGCTCAGCTGATGATTCAGGATTCATGACGATCGGCTGAAATAAACAGCCAAGAAGGGTAAGCAACCTGTCAAAGGGATACCTGCAATGCAATGAGATGTATGACATGCATGTAATGTTTTCAAGGACCTCACGGGGTAGACAAAACTTTGTTAGCATGTGGATCCGGTAGCTTGATTGAAAGAACTTCATATTGTTGAGAGTCCTTCGTCAAGGGTCAAAGGCTCACCATATCCAGTGGGTCATAGCCCCTAACAACTTTGTCTAGAGGAAAATAAATCCTCTTTGCCCCTTGCTGGGGTAGTTGATTCACCATGACCTGCATCACAAGCCCTTGAGATCCTTGAAATGGGTTAGGATGTATGCAATGGTATGATGTCATGCTATGCATGGGGTGATGTAGGTAAACCCTGTTATGAGTCCCAATTAAGGACTATAAACAAACCCTGCAAGAAATTCAGTATACTTTGTTATGAGTCCCAATTAAGGACTATAAACAAACCCTGCAAGAAATTCAGTATACTTTGTTATGAGTCCCAATTATGGACTATAAACAAAACCTGCAAGAAAGTTAGTACACCCTGTTATGAGTCCCAGTTAAGGACTATAAACAAAACCCGCAAGGGAAACTTAGTATACCCTGTTATGAGTCCCTATTAAGGACTATAAACAAAACCTGCAAGGGAAACTCAAGTGTCGAATAACAAGCATGCAAGTAGTCAAGTTGGAAGGCACACAAGTCACACAAAAGGAACCCTTAGAGTTTAGGCCAACATGGGGTCCGGGTATTACCCTCTTGAAGTTGGTGGGCTCAACCTGTCCTAATCAAAGTAACCGGGTTCTAAGGTTCCCAATATCACGGGATTGCTTTCATTGTTCATCGTTTCGATTTAGCCACTGAACTGGCGACCGAAATATTCCAGGAAAGCAACCCTCAATTGAGTGTAGTATCGAGTATCAACCAACCTCGGACTGCACCAAAGTCAGTTATCTCACTACCCTAAAGAGGCCAAGATAGTTCAATTAAGGTTCCTAAGGTCTGTTGATGCTTCATGACACCATGCGGAGGCCCCGTACTCTCCTTGACTGAACTCAAGGGTTACCGGTACACACCAAAGTGCCACATCAACGTAGCAGACTGTTTCAACCATGTCGGTATACCCCGCACAGTTCCCTCACAGCCTTGTTGCTACTTTCTAAGAAGGTATCCCCCAGATCCGGGTTAGGATCTATAGAACTCCCAAGCAACCCACAATAATAAAGCAAGCAAAGAAGACAATTGAAAACATAGTTATGACCTAGCCCTAAGGTACACCTCACTTTAAGTTTAGGTTCCCCAGCAGAGTCGCCAGTTCTGTGATCGGTGGATCTGGAACTGACTGTTTAACGCTGGTTCGCGAAATGTCGCGGAAGCAAGAGTCGCCACCGTCTTTTATTTTCTCCAAATGGAAAGGACAAAAGCACAGAAAAATTCCTTATAGAGATTGCTCTCGGTTCGGGAGGTAGGTTATAGAAAGGGAAGGTGTTAGCACCCTTTCTATCCATGGTTATCCATGGGCTCTTAGATACTTGCTCATTGTGTTTTCAAAAAGGTTTGTTTGCTTTTCAACTGTGGGTTTTTAAAAAAGTTTCTTTGAAAATTACAGTTTGACTCTTGTGTCAGAGTGTTTGAAAAATTGCTTTGAAAGCTTTTGAAAAGTGTCGGTGTGAAAAGATTTTTGTTTGTTTTTTAAGAGAGCAAGTATCTACGAGAACCTACCTACCCTAAGGAATTCGTCTGTGTAAATGTCTTTTAAAGTAATGCCATCCCACCATTGAGAGGTAGGTAGCACCACCGTTGGAGGTGTTCGGGTCAATTCGAAGTTCGGGACATGGTGATCACCAGAGCAATAGGAAGACACCTTAGAAGCTACCCTCATGCCAGGTTCCCGGATCATGAGGACTTACTAAGACGTCCTATACTCGACGATCACCTTTCGAGGCAAGGCAACAGTGAGGCGTACCCTAGGGGTGGTGTGTGCGATTCGTGTGTCGTTTTCATTTGCATTTATCTTGTCATGTTATTGGTGTTCTACGCTTGTTTTTATTATGGCCATTCATTCTTGCATGCTTTGTTAACAGTTAAAAGAGTGCGGAAAAGTAAATCTAATGCTATTACAAATGGCGCGGGTCCACATCGCCAAAATTAAACCGGACCCGATTTGACAGAAAGGTAAATAAATTAAAAGTGCGAGAAGTTTAGTTACATGGCTTCGGGAGAGATACATGAGTATTTACGGGAAAATAAGATAAATATGCGAAATAAAAGAATTATCGAAACGAGGGCGTTGGACCCTTTTGCAAAATTAAAATTAATGAGGAATTAAAAATTAAAAGAAAGCAAGAATTTGTTTTTGGTATTTTATGTCTTTTAAGATTTAATATGAAAAAGAGAATTAATTAAAATCAAAATTGAATGCAAACCCTAATTCTAATGGCTTTTAAATTTATTATGAAAGTATTAAAATTTAACCTAAATTAAACCTAAATTATTTATGTACAATTTTAATTATGAAAATAAATAAATAACTAATATTATGGTAAAAAGGAAAATTAAAAGGACTAAAAATTATTAAACCTAATTCTATATTTTTTATATTTTTATGGTGAAAAGGATTAAAATTGCAACCTATTTTAAACTAATTAATTTCCAAGCATTTATTTACAAGAAAATATTAAAAAATATATATTTATTATGTTTTTTCATCTTTTCTGATTTTTATGAGGTTTTTGTATTTTGTAAAAAATAATTAATTAAATTAAAACAATAAAGAAAATAACATAATAAAATATAAGAAAAAATGGGAAAATTGCAAACCAGGGGGGTGTAGTCCCAAATTAGGAGATGGAATTATAGAAATCCTGGCCCATTTAGCATGGCCCTTCTGACTTTTTTGCATGACACATATGGGACTTTTGACTAGGGCTTATGGTACACCTCTGATCGTGGCCTTCTGATTAATTCCCTTGGGCACGTGGACGTTAGATTCGGTGGGTGCATGATAGTCTTTGTTACTGAAGCTGCATAGGAATCGTTATAGAAAAATAGTATGGAAATATGGAAGACCTGGGGCTCGAACCCAGGTCATATGCTTTGCCAATGGACTCGCTTGCCATCTGTGCCAGTTGCGCGTTGTTAATATATAATAACAATCAAATAATATAAAAGAAAAACAAGGTTAGTGGGAGTCAGCGAGCGAACTTTCAAACCGTCCAACCATTGATGGCCACGAGTTCGTCTTCTTCACTTTTCCTGAAACATAAACAATGAGCAACGGTTTTCTGTGCGTTGCCTAAGACATGCTATTAGAAAATAGCGATTAGGTCATGTGGCCTTATAAATTAGGCGCGAGTATGTTAATCTCTTCGTCCAAGCACGCTCGTTCTAATGATCTAAGTCTCAGCCTCCAATTTTGCCTTATTTCAAAAGCCCTAATTCCAAGGTTGAAGAACCCTAAATATTGACAATGGTAGAATCGTCTGTAGCTCGCAAAAACTCAATCAAACGCATGGGTTAGTTCCAGGATAGCATAAGGAATATGAATCAATAAATGAAATGTCATGAAAATGCATAGATTATAGAACACGATTATGAAATTTTCATGGAATATCTCAGGTTCTGTATACCAATTCCTTGGGCTTTGATGCGTGTTTTTGATTGAGAATCGTTCAGGGGACCTTGAGGAAGCTAATGGAATGCAAGTTAGGCTTTGAATCGCCCCCAAAAGTGGTTTTTAGTTTTGACTTTTTTAGAGAAAATTTCAAGTTGTCAATGGCCTTTTTTGAGCTGCTGCGTGGTTATGTGCATTAGGGTTATGATCAAGCATTTGTAGTGAGTCTATTAGGTCAAGAAAAACAGCATAAATCCAATGCATTCTTGACTTTTGAAAATTTGATTCTAAGGATCTTTTTCATATCTTTTTCCATGCAACTTTGTGTCAATCAGGATCCAATCAAACCAAATCTTCCCATATTGACTTATGCACGAAATATTGAAGGCAAAACATGCATGAAAAGATTTATTAGGTCAAGTTAGATATTTTTCACATATTTAAATGGTTTAAATGAATTAATATAAATAAAAATTCAAATAAATAAATAAAAATATGAGAAAATACTTCCCTTTGGGCCAAGTGGTCGTGCATATGTCATGGATGATGAATCATGGAAGAAAAATGGGCCCATTAGCAATTTTAGGTCATTTGGATCAAAGTTGACTTTTCAAAATATCCAAAAATTTCCCAACTTCCACAAGGCATAACTTGCTCAATTTTAAGCTGTTCTCATGTTCTTAGACATTTTGGAAAGGTCTTTGAGTCCTCTAACCAATGTCTTTGGTCCCATGTCATTTTGATTTACCAATCTCAAGTTATGGCCTTTGACTTAAAGTCCCTTTTTGTTGACTTTTGAAAATGACCTATAATGTTGAAATTGATAACTTTTTGTGAGAGCATTTCTTGGACTTGAAGTATGAAGATGAGTTGTAGGAAATGTCTTTCTCTTCAAAATGAGCTTTGGATGGGATTTTTCTGATAATCCATGTGAAAGTTATGCCCTGGTCAATTTCAGTTGACTTTTTCAGCTGTCCAAATAAGGAAACTTTTGCATCTTTGATGATTTCTGAGCCAAATTTTGAGAATCATGATCAAGCATTGATCAAATAATGTTTGTGGCTTAAAAATGATATGTTGACCAAAAATTTGAACTTTTGACTCCCAAATGACCATTTTGCCCCTACAGTTGACTGTAGTGCAATTGGGGTTTTGACTGTGCAATTTTGAGCTGAATGCCTTGAAACTTGATATGAGGATACTTGACCATGTTTGTAGGCATATGAGACTTGATTGGGACTTTGAAAACTTCCTTTCTTGATCAGAACACAAAACCCTAATCTTGACTGTATAGGAGACCTTTGCACTGTGCAACCCTTGGGGAATTTTGCAGCTTGGCTTGGCAATTTCTTGGAGAATATGGGAGGGCAAATTTTGGGGTACAACAATATGCATAAGGCAAATACTTAAACCATAATCACAAAGTGTTGAATCTTTAGTCACAAAAGCAAACATAACAAATACAATTTAGAGAGATTAGATAGACCAATAGAATTTATCTTAGGACCCTAAACATGTCATGACATTGAAGTAAAAAAATGAGAATTGAATTCCCAAGGAATTGCATAAATGCATTCCTTATATCTCTCAATACAAGCAATAAAAATATAGACAAGATCACTTTAAAAGAGGAAAGCTAACATGATCAATTGAGGTCAAATGTCTCTCAAGTCTCTGGGAGACTATCCTTGAGATTTTCATTCCTTTAAGCATCAATTAAAAGTCAAGCATTATGCAAGAAAATAAATCAAAGGTCAAAGAAATCTCAAATTAGGATTTTTAAAACCATGCCATACAATGCATCAACAAAAAAGTATATACTAATAAAAATAAAATCAAATGGATGTGATCTTAAGTCATCCCTATGATAATTATGTGTCCAAAAAACTGATCTCAAATATTTTCTTAAGTCAACAAAAGGACTTCAACAAAAATTTTCATTATCAAATGGCCACATTTACTTCTAAAATGCATCAAAAATAGAAAGAAAAATTATGAATCCAAACCAAATCAATTCTATAACCCTTAAGACCTCTAAAAGTAAAAAAGGATGCTTAGGGTTCTTAGAAAGCTAATGAAAAATGCAAATGATCCTTAATTATTAAGGCTTGTTAATAGAATCACAAAACTAGACACCTTAGGCAAAACATATGATGAAAAATAGGAACAATGGGGTAAAAATTATTTTTAGGATCCTAATACTCCCAAGAACCCTAAGACAATTTCTTCTGATTTTTACAAGTGGAGGAAATTGAAAAATTAAATCAAGTTTCAAGCATAAGTATGAAAACCCTAAAAGATGGACATTATATTTCCAAAATTTTAAAATCAATGCAAAAAAATTTAAAAATTTAATTAAAGTTTACCTAAAATTAATTAAGGAAGAAATGAACTCTGAGTATATTTTTGTTGATTTTTAGAATTAATAGAAGGATTAAAATAAAATCTCCACATTATATTAACAATTTTTTTTAAAGAAATGATACCTTTAATTAATTAATTTTATTAAGGCACCACGAAATTTCTAAAATCAAAAATAAAAACATGGTGATGAAATAGACTTATTAAAATATTTTGTGTAATTGTTTGGTTATTTTTGGATTGATGAAACTACTAAAACTTTTTTTTTGAAGAAAACAATTAAAATAAGCTAAAATTCAAAAATGAACATAATCTATTACATTTGTTTTAAACAAAAGGCGCTGTAAAAGTAACCAAGAGCATGCTCAATTGAATAATGACACCTCACATCCCTGTAAAAATAACTCTAACATCACATAATTCAGTTCTAACAAACGATCTTCATAATCTTACATCTTGCTTCAGTCTTAACGAAATTCAAAAGTATAAACATAAAAAGTTTAGATCTCATGGAGATCTACAACATGGTATCAAGAACCTCATCAAACAAATGCTAAATCAGGGAGAAAATTGAACACCAACTCACAGATTTATAATTTTAAAGAAAATTTGCAGAACACGATATCTACTCAGATTCACACAATTTATACTTCAAACATAAGGTTTGGCCAACTATTGATTTAATGAACATGAATTCAACATCCCATAGCCAATGAAATCACGAATGCAAGCATAAGATGAAAGTTGCAGAATTCTTACCTTTTGAAGAAAATATGCAAGTTCTTGAGCTCAAATAAAGAGCTATAAATCTAGAGGTGCTTGGTCTTGAAGCTTCAGAAACGATCTAGTGGAAGAAGAAAATGAATAAAGCTTGAAGAAATGGAAGAAGCTTGCTCGAAGAAAGAAGAAAAAAACTTTTAGATCTACTCTCTCTCTCTCTCTCTCTTATCAGACTTTCTGTAGTATGTGAGTAGAAGAAAAAGCGTGTGAATTAAAGAGAAATGATGCATCTTATATAGAGCGAGGAAGAGTGGACATGCAGTTTCATGCTGAGGGTAGAAATGGAAAGCTGTCAAAAATAGTGATATGGGTTGCGTTTCATGAGCACTATTATGCAACTTTGAAGTCACTTTAGGAAGCACAAAAAGGATGAGATAAGAGAGCTAGCTGGTAAGTGAATTCAGTTTTCCCCACTTAAGGACCCTTTCTAATATAGCATGAAAGATAGTATGTGTATGCATGAAAAATCCTATTTGTTTGGCTATTTTGGGTAACATGGAAACAAGCACATACGCGTGCCATGCCTGTTATAAGTAGAAACTCCAAATATGTGGATAAAGCCTCAAAATGCTGGCCAATATACTAATATGATTCCTATGTGAAATACCAAAACCTTCCCATGACTTTAACTCATAGTATCTCTCTTCATATACCACGAAATGAGACAAACTTTGAATCAAAGTTGGAGAGAACATGACTAGATCCAACTTTTATGTTCAACATTTTTCAAAATAATGAATATTTCAAGGAGTAAAACGATGATCAATGTGTGCATATCACATGTTTGATGAAATGATGGCTTAGTGTGCGTGCGAAATGCTTTGGTGCTGGGAAAAAATTCAATTTCATGTCGCCCACTTCCCATGGTCATATCTTGAAATGTAGGGATTATTTTGAAACAATTCTTGAAGAAAAGTTGCTCACCACACACGGATCTTGATCTTTGATGTTGGATATTTTTCAAAATAATGAATATTTCAAGGAGTAAATGATGATGAATGCATGCCCATAAACTGCTTGATGAAATGTCAGGCCTGGGATGCAAACTTACTAGCAACCTTGCCTTCTCAAAGCCTCAAGTCCTAAACCCAATATCTTCCTCAATACTGAACCAAATGGAAATATCTTGAACCAAAATCGTATAGGACACTTTAAACTTCAATTTTGATGTTAACAACTTTTTGAATTGAAATTGACACCTCAAAAATGATCATGAAGAAACCATGCCTTGTGCCCATATTTTGAAAATTGACTAAGTGTCAAGATTATTGCAAGCTAAATAAGTTCATCTCATTTCACTTTTTGGACTTTAACACACAAGGACAAAGTTGAATAACTTTTTCTCCTCTTTCTAAACATATAAACTTTGCATTTTTTCAATAAAAAATGAAGAAGTTATGAATTTTCAAAGTTTAGTACTTATGAACTTCCATACTTAGAAACTTTTCAAATATTCAAATGACTTCTTTGGCAAATTATCTTCAAATTCAACAATTTTCTTGATTTTCCTTCATCAATGACTATACAACATGAAAAATTGGATGTTGAGTTGCATTTTGACCAAAAATCTCCTTGGTCACAATTGACTTTTGTTGACCTTTATTCTAATGACTATTTTACCCCCAATTGATCAATTAAATCACTTCCAATCAAAATTGATGCTCAATCTTCCAATCATAAGTAATTACCAACATGTAGAGGAACATGGAATAAAATCTTGCCCAAAAAATAATAGATTTCCTGATTAAATCCAAAACCTTAGTTTTGGCCTTCTATGCTAGGAGATGATAATCCAGTCTTCAAAACCCTAATTCCATGGGACTTCTTGAGAAATTCTTTGAGCAAAGTTGCCTCAAATGATAATAAGAAGATAATTCTCCAAGAAATTGTCTTAATCAAACTTCAAATCACACAATAGGTCATAACTCTAACTCCATCAAATGATGGAGACAGATGAATTTCTTCAAAACTTTGCATAACTTC
This sequence comes from Vicia faba, assembly GCA_948472305.1. Taxonomy (NCBI): domain Eukaryota; kingdom Viridiplantae; phylum Streptophyta; class Magnoliopsida; order Fabales; family Fabaceae; genus Vicia; species Vicia faba. Next base: position 36,640,946 of record OX451739.1, on the reverse strand, counting down.
AAATCTTGATAAACCAATGAGACAAATGAGATATTCTGGGCCATGAGATATTAATGGGACTTGAAATATCCAGTGATTAAGGTAATGAGGCTCTTCTTGAACAACTTATCAATATAATCAACTTCCACAGCTTGAGGAGAACATGATAACCAAAATACTTGGATCCCATCACAAAGAAATGAATGCAATGCAATATGCTAATTATGATGAAACATAAGCCTAAACTAAGAGGGTAAATTTTGGGATGCAACAAATGGTATGAGAATTTGGGTGATGTTTTTTTTATAAAGCATTGAAGTGTGAAAATATTTATCTTTATACATGTATGTTATATGTTATGTATTATTATACGATTTTTAATAATCATGTGAATTCTCACGCATCTATTGGAATGATGTTTTGTACGACACCGCTCAGGTACCGAAGATTAGAGGTTCTTTGATAAGAGTGAAGCTAAAGAAGCTATCTTTATTTGATTTTCGTATTTATTTTGGGATGATTCATGCTCTGGTCATGTAACATTGAGAAAAGTTTGGGTTCACATTTTTGAAGAGGTACTTATGTACTCTATTTATTTTGTGATGATATTTGAGTTATGTGGTGAATTTGCGATTATGCCTAAGTTATTTCAATAAAATAATTGATTATGAGACTTCAATATTATGTTTATTAAATGGATATTATTCTGCTTCTACATGCTATATGAAAATGTATGAGAAGCATGAATTTTAATAAGTGTTAATTGAGCATGACATGTGTTTGGGATGTGTGGAGCATGTGTGACACCCTTGCTTTTTTGAGATGTATGTTATATTTACTCTAATTTATGACGTAATATATTGTGGGGTTTTAGAGGGTGTTACATTAGTGATATCAGAGCATGGTCGGTCAGTTGACCAAGTTGTTAATGTGTTTATCCCCTTTTATACTCGATATGTGTATGTGACACTATCAATACTGTTTTTTCTAACAAGGATTTGTTGGTTGAATCTCTCATAACAATGGTTAGAGGAAGGAATGATGACGCTATTGCGGAAGCTTCCGCAATGTTGGGTGGAGCAATTGGGTAGCAGCTGCACATCAACGTGAATGTTGGGATTAACAACAATGATCATGAGTTTCGTGCTTTGGGGAAGTCTCAGAGGAACAATCCATTAATTTTCGATGGAGCATATGAACTTGACAAGGCACGGATATGGATGAAAGCAATTGAGAAGATCATTCGAATCATGAACTGTTTAGATGTGCAGAAGGTGCAGTTTGGCACTCATATGCTTGAAAATGAAGCTAAGAATTGGTGGAACAACACTAGTCAGAGGTTTGAAGATGAAAAAGTTGAGGTTACTTGGGCTATTTTCAGAGAAGCATTTATGGATAACTATTTTCCAAAATATGTATGCTGCAAGGTTTGAAGTGTTGATTAAGTTATGTCCTCATTATAATGCTGCTAATGTTGAGAGATCCAAATGTCTTAAGTTTGTGAATGGCCTCAGGCCTGAGATCAAGCAAGCCATGGGTTACCAATAGATTACACGATTTTCTAAGCTGGTTAATAAGAGTAGGATTTGTGATGAAGATAGTAGAACTCGTTATTCTCACTATAAGAGTTTGAATGAGAAGAAGGGAAAATGTCAATTAAGAGGAAAGATGTATGTGACTCTTATTGAGAAGGGGAAACAAAAAGCTAGTTATGACAAGAAGCCGAGTGGGCGAGGAGCTCCTGCTCCAGTTAAGTGTTTTAAGTGTGGTGTTGAAGGACATCATGCTCCAAAGTGCACAAGTGCTAAATTGAAATATTTAAATTGTGGAAAACCAGGTCACAAAGCTTTTGAGTGCAAGAGCGATGCAAATGTGCCTTGCTAAAACTGTGCTGAGCAAGGGCACATTAGTCTTAAGTTTGATAAAACAAAGAAGGAGAAACCTAGAGGAAAGGTGTTTTCTTTATCAGGTTCTGAGACCACCGCCGAAGAAAGGCTGATCAGAGGTACGTGTTTCATTAATGGTACACCTTTGATTGCTATAATTGATACTGGAGCGACACATTCTTTCATTGCTTTGGATTGTGTTAAGATATTAAATATGGACTTATCTGTTATTAATGGAAGTATGGTTATTGATACTCTTGTTATGGGTTCAGTGACTAATTCAATTGTGTGTTTGAATTGTTCGTTGATTATATATGGTAGAGATATTTTATTTGACTTAGCATGTCTTCTGTTAGATCAACTTGATGTTATCCTTGGAATGAACTGGTTGGAAGTCAACCATGTTTATATCAACTGTTTTTCTAAGAAAATTATTTTCTTGAACCTGACAATGAAGGAAACTTCTTTATGTCTGCTAAACAAGTGAATGAGTCTGTGCAGGGTGGCACTGAGATGTTTATGTTGATGGCGAATTTGAGTATTAGTGAAAACAAAGTGGTTGGTGATTTGTCAATAGTTCATGATTTTCCAGAGGTATTTCTTGAGGAGATAAATGATTCACCGCTGAATCATTAAGTGGAGTTTATGATTGACTTAGTTCTAGGTACTTGTCTGATATCGATGGCTCCATATCAGATGTCAGCATTAGAATTGAAAGAGTTCAAGAGTCAACTTGAAGATCTGATTAAGAATAAATTTATTCATCTGTGTGTGTCACCGTGGGGTGCACCAGTCTTACTGGTTAAAAAGAAAGAAGGTACTATGAGGCTTTGTGTGGACTATAGAAAACTGAACAAGGTGACTATCAAGAACAAGTATCCACTTCCGAGGATTGATGACTTGATGGATCAGTTGGTTGGTGTAAGCATGTTCAATAAGATAGATTTGAGATCTGGGTATCATATTATTCGTGTGAAGGCTAAAGATATCCAGAAGACTGCTTTTAGAATGAAGTATAATGACTATGAGTATTCAATGATGTCGTTCGGTGTGACCAATGCACCGATTTTATTCATGGAATACATGAATAGGATTTTCCATCAGTATTTGGACAAGTTTGTGGTTGTTTTCATTGATGATATTTCGATTTATTCGAAGAGTGAAGAAGATCATGTTGAGCATTTGAAGGTTGTGTTAACAGTGTTGAAGGAGAAGTAGTTGTATGCTAAACTTTCTAAGTGCGAGTTTTGGTTGAAGGATGTGAGTTTCCTTGCCCATGTGATTTCGAGTGAAGGTGTTGCGGTTGATCCGTCAAAGATTAAAGTTGTGGCTCAGTGTGAAGCTCTGAAATTTGTCTCTAAGATTAGAATTTTTCCTTGGCTAGCAGGTTCTTATCGGAAATTCATTGAAGGATTTTCCAAGTTATCTTTTTCGTTGACGCAGTTGACTAGAAAGGGTTAAGCTTTTATTTGGGACGTAAAATGTGAGGAAAGTTTTCAAGAACTTAAGAAAAGATTAGCGATAACTCCTGTTTTGATTTTTCCTAATTTGATAGAACTGTTTGTTGTGTATTGTGATGCTTCATTGATGCGATTGGAAGGAGTATTAATTTAAAATCAGCAAGTTGTAGCTTCTTCTTCAAGGAAACATAAAGTGCATGAAAGGAATTATCTGACGCATGACTTGGAGTTAGCTACTGTGGTGTTCGTATTAAAGTTTGGAGGCATTATTTGTTCAGATCGAGATTCGAGGTGTTTAGTGATTATAAGAGTTTGAAATATATATTTGATCAGAAAAAATTGAATACAAGACAAGGAGATGGTTGGAGTTACTAAAGGGTTATGATTTTTGTTTAAATTACCATCCGAGTAAAGCAAACATGGTAGACGAGACATTGAGTAGGAAATATTTGCATATGTCGATGATGATGGTAAGAGAGATAGAGATGATTGAACAATTTTGAGATATGAGTTTGGTTTGTGAGGAGACCTCTTATGGATTTAAGCTTGGTATGATGAAGCTTACTGGTGGTATTCTTGATGAGATTCGGGAAGGTCAAAAATATGATTTGGGTTTGGTATATCGATTGATGTTAATCAATCAAGGTCGAGGTGGTGGTTTTCGAATTGATGAAAATGGTATCATAAGATGTCGTGATAGAGTTTGTGTTCTGCATATAGCTGAGCTGAAGAAGAGTATCCTCGATGAAGGAAATCGTAGTAGATTGAGTATTCATCAGAATGCTACAAAGATGTGTCAAGATTTGAGTAAAACATTTTGGTGGCCTAGTATAAAGAAGAAAATTGTTGAGTTAGTGTATTCTAGTTTTACTTGTTAGAAGTCAAATATTGAACATCATAAACCGTCAAATTTGATGCAACCGTTATATATTCCTGGGTGGAAATAGGATAGTATATCGATGGATTTTGTGTCCGGTTTACCCCGAACACTGAAGAATTTTGAGGATATTTGGGTTATTATGGATAGATTGAGAAAATATGCTCACTTTATTCCCATTAGAATGGATTATCCATTGGAAAGTTAGCAAAGCTATACATTGAGAGGATTGTTAGTTTCCACGGTATTTGCGTCTAGTATTGTATCAGATAGGGATCTAAGATTTACTTCAAGATTTTGGGAGAGTTTTCAAAGTGCTTTGGGTACGAATTTGTGTTTGAGTTATGCTTATCATCCGCAGACAAATGGTCATACTGAGAGAACGATTCAGTCACTTAAGGATCTTTTGAGAGCTTATGTGTTGGAGAAATGAGGTGCTTGGGATAGTTACTCGCCTTTAATTGAGTTTACTTACAACAACAGTTTTCATTCGAGTATCAGAATAGGACCATTTGAAGCATTGTATGGTATGAGGTGTAGGACTCTATTGTGTTGGTATGAGTCGGGAGAGAGTGTTGTGGTTGGACCTGAGATAGTCCACCAGACTACTGATAAGATTAAGATGATTCAGGAGAAGATGAAGATTTCTCAGACTCGTCAGAAGATTTATCATGACAAAAGGAGGAAAGCACTTGAGTTCCAAAAGGACGATCATGTGTTTTTGAGAATTACTCCAGTAACGAGTGTTGGTCGAGCATTGAAGTGACGTAAGTTGACGCCACATTTTATTGGTCCATACCATATTTTAGAGAAGATATGAGATGTGGTCTATCGTATTACTTTTCCACTTTCGCTTACTAATTTCCATGATGTGTTTCATGTATCTCAATTGAGGAAATACATTGAGAATCTGTCTCATGTGGTCCAAGTTGATCATGTGCAGGTGAGAGATAACCTGTTTATGGAGACATCACCTATGCAGATAGAGGATCGGGAGTTGAAGCAGCTTCAAGGGAAATATATTTCCATAGTGAAGGTAGCTTTGGGAGAACCCGCAAGTGGAAACGTGCTTTGGGAGCTCAAGAGTAAAACGAGGGAGTCATATCATGATCTGTTCGTTTGAGGTAATTTTCGAGGGAGAAAATCTTTTAAGTGGGAGATAGTTATAACACCCCAATTTTAGAGATTATTTATATATTATATTAATTAATTATTTTTTTGAATTTATGGATAATTAATTTATTTGAATTATTCGATACGTTTTGTGTGTGATGGGTTAGTTGGGTTAAAATGGAGAACCGTGCAATTATAGTTAGTTTTGGTGTCAGTTAGTAAATAATTATTTTATTAATAATAATTATATAGAAATAATGTAAATAAGGTAAATGGGCCTATTGGGTGAAAAAGGGAAAAGTAATGTGGAGGTTTGTGTTAGTAAGCCCAATAGTGGTTACTAGAGGTTGTAATTTGTAAGGGTTTAATAAAAAGAAAAGAAATAGAGTAAGTAAGAGAGGATTAGAAAAAGAGAAGAGGATAGGTTTTCACGAGAAAAGAAAAGAAGAACGAGAAAGAGGAAAAGGGAAAGAACACAAAGGTTAGGAGAATCTACCTAGATCAAGGTAAAAATGGGTTTTCATTTAGTTATTTGGATTGTTGATGATGCATGATGGGTGGTAACATGTGTTAGGATCAATTATACTAATTTCCATGTTTTGAATTTCTTAGATTTCGATTGGGAATCCATGGAATTGGTTTATGATGTGTTATGAAGTTTTGGTTTGAAACTTTATGTTGTATGTTTGTTTAGTAGCTTAAATCGTGACAAATTGGATGTCAAAACGTGTTTTGGGTGAAGAAAATCACGTTGGGATTGTGCTGTCATCGTAGGATTTTCAGCAGAAATCAAAGAGTGCGCTTAGCATGGTAAAGTCAGTGAGTTTGGCGCTCATCTCCGGGAAGCTTTCTTAGCACAGTTTCCTGGGAGAAGAAAAATAATTATTTTGCTGAATTGTCTTTGGATTATGTATGCTTAAATTTTATGCTAATTGATACTTAATTTTCTGGAATTTAAATTGCATGTTTGGATGGGTTTTGAAGGCTATTTGTTAATGACATGAAACTTTGCTTATGTTATGTATATATGTTGGTAATTGGTGTTGAATCGTAATGACATTGTTGTGCATTGTTGCTATATGTTGTTATGATGTTTTGGAGCAGTGACGCTATGAAATGAATGGTATGTGAATAATTCATGAGTATGTGTTGTATCTGCAAATGTGTGATAATTCATGTGTGATGAATTATTGAAGATATGCATGGATGTTAAGATTAGAGAATGGTCTTAATTTGTATATGATTATTGTAATTGCACATGCATCATTTGTGTCTAGAGGTAATGCTTGTTAGTTCCGTGGGAGCTAGTGGCTTATCTTAAACCCAGAGAGGGATTTGAAAGCTTAGAGAATGGGCTTTTTGGTATGTTATCAGTTTAGAGAAAGGACCCGGTTTAAAGTAAAAATGTAAAAATGATAATAATATATTGGTACCACATGCATGAGTATTGCATTGAGTTGCATTGAGTCGTATTGTGTTGTTATCATAATATGAGATTATGTGCACTTTATGAAATTGTGTTGTTTTGCGATATTGTGGATTGTGATTGGATATATTTATGAACGATATGATAATTTGGGTGATGTTTTGTTTTATAAGGCATTGAAGTTTGAGAGTATTTATCTTTACATATGTATGTTATACGTTATGTATTAGTATACAATTTTTTATATTTATGTGAATTCTCATCCTTCTGTTGGAATGATATTTTATACGACATCACTCAGGTACCGAAGATTAGAGTTGATTTGGCTAGAGTGAAGCTGAAGAAGCTATCTTTATTCGATTTCCATATTTATTTTGGGTTGAGTCATGCTCTGGTCATCAAACATTGGGAAATATTTGGGTTCATGTTTTTGAAGAAGTACTCATGTACTCTATTTATTTTGTGATGATATTTGAGTTATGTGTTGAATTGGAAACTATGCCAAAGTTATTTCAATAAAATAATTGATTATGAGACTTTAATATTATGTGTATTGAATGAAGATTATTCTGCTGCTACATGCTATATGAAAATGTATGAGAAGCATGAATGTTAATAAGTGTTAATTGAGCATGACATGTGTTTGTGATGTGTGCAGCATGCTTGACACCCTTACTTTTTTTATATGAATTTTATATTTACTCTGATTTATGACGTAATATATTGTGGGGTTTTAGAGAGTGTTACATTCTTTGTAAGTCACCCACGTATCTTTTAATACAGTTTAGTAGACAGTTTGTTACTTGATAGTTCATCAAGTTATTGTTACTTGATTGTTTATCAATTTATTATTCTTGTTTGAAGCTTTTAAGCAAGACTAAGTATTGCTCTCACTCATGAGCTTTTAAACAAGAGTTGAGTATTATTTTTTTTGAAGTGTAATCTTCTTTTGGTTTCTAATCTAGTCACAAGGTTTGTGGTTGTAGGTATCATTACATTGATTGGAAGTTAGAGGGGGATCTCATATCTAGATGGTGATTACTTGGTAAAAGTTGCACAAGATAGTGATTAGACGAGAAGTTGTAAACTGGGCTGTTTAGGCTTTGAACTAGTCATATCATAGTGAATTTCCTTCTTGGCTTGGTAGCCTCAAGAGTAGTTGACGTTGCACTGAACTGGGTTAACAATCAGCTGTGTTATTTATCACTCTGCAATTTAATTTTACAGTTTGATATTATTATGTATCAGGAACAGATTCCCAACATTTGTCTTCATATCGTGTCCTAATGTTGGGTCATCAATATTAACATGTGTTGCATGTGGTAGAATTCCATTGGCATCAGAGCAGGAACCCTGGTTTGTTTATTGGGTGAGTTTTACAGAGTATTTCTGGTACTACTTTTTCTTTTGTTGGAAGGCTAGAATGATAGCATTCTAGAACTCAATGAACACCGATCTTGGAGAATTGTCAGGATAGGAGAATCCTGCTTATGAGGAGATAAAAGGGAAAAGTATTAGTTGGTATTTTGTTAATCTAAAATAGTCAATATCATAATCAATGGAATTGATAAGCTTTTGTTAAGACTCAGTATCACTTGTATTATGGCCAAAGACACTTGGGAAATTCTCAAGTCAACTCATAAAGGCACATCTAAATGTTTTGGGAGAAAAGAGTTCAGAAGGGAGAGAAAGAAACTCAGGTCTATGTTCAAGAGGTTTGACATGGAAGTTACAGCTTTTGAAGAAGAATAAAAGCATAAATTTTGTTTCCAAAACTGTGGGAGCTTGTGTTCTAGTCTCTAGTGAAGAGTTTCTTATTGCTATTGTGTTCCTTGGAAGGCAACCAACCATACTTTGAGGAGAATGGACATAATGTCTAGACCAAATGTCCATAACATCTGTACTAACATCAGCAAGTTTGTAAGGCTCAACAAAGCATTCAGTAAAATGAGTGTGAAGGCCTTGGATCTTTGTGAAGCAGAATGCTCTACCTATCTTAAAGAACAACTGTATGGGTTTTCTATTTCTTGGTTTAATGAGGAAAGTGATTTTGTTTGTGAGTTTGCTAAGAATGTTACTTGGTTGACTGGAAGATGGATTTCTTAAGTAGATTCATGTTTTGAAGTCATATCTCATGATGAGATGGGTGTTTTATTCAAAGGTCCATGTATCAATAATAAAAAGGGTTGTCAACCAAGAATAAAATATGAGGTGACTATTTCTTATCTTATGTCATAAGAGAAGGAAGGTTTGTTTACCATCTGTAACTTGCAGGGTAAGGCGACTCTTTTAATTCTAAAACTTGATATCTTGATCAAGTCTGTAAGGAGAGTTCAGATCAGTTAGAGGAGTTTCTTCAAGAGTGAAGATAATTGGATGCATAAAAGGTGATAGCGTTTATATGCAAAGATAAAACTCAAGTGACAAAAGGTTGTTTCCATCAAAAGGCAGGTTGAGTCAAGGATGTCAATCTTAATGTCTCAACATTATGCTAGACATCAAAATACCCAAGTTAAAGGTAGATACATGCACTGAAGATAACTCTTTTGTGAAAAGTTTATCATAACAGGCTCTTTTGTTTGACTTCCTAAAGTTTCAAACTCATCATTAGCTAAGAAAGCAGTGGTTAAAACTCAGGGAATGTGATAATTTCCTTATTTCTCATACCTTTCTTATAATTCAACTAAGATGATTGGTATTTTGACATTGTCAGCTCCTGACACTTAATTGTAGAAAAAGTGTTTCTAGTGGCGTGTTTAGTCTCATTCTATCAAATATTATTTTTTGGTGATGATGATAAAAGGGGGAGTTTAAGGAAATTGGGTAACTGAAGAGTACAATATGGATTAACTAAGTTTTGGTAATGATCCTCTTACTAAAAGACTGCTGACTCTTGTGATAAACATAAGTCAGTTGTGTGATCAAGGTCTGAAGGTATATGTCATCAAGGAGTAATCTTTTGTCTCTAATGAGATGTATGAAGTTCTAATTAGGATTTAAAAATAGTTTTTATTTGTGGAATCCACAAGTATTTTATTGGTTAACCTATTGCTTGATGTTCAAGGAAGATGAAGTCAATATGTCACACCAGAAAGTTCAACATCAAGCAGTTGCAAAAGCTCTAGAACCCGTTCTATGGATCTGATTAATCCAATGCAAGGTGAGTGTCCTGATGGATAGAGACATATATATGATTTTCTTTTATGATCTATTACAAGGAAACATCTCTTACCTGTGAAGTCTTCAAAGGTTTTTATCTATTCCTTAAAAGAGAACAAGGTATGCTTCTGAGTAACTTTACTAACAGAAGTACTTTTATTAATGTTAACTTCAGGATCAAAATCAATTATTTGTTTATTGAGAAAGGAACTGATGTTCAACCAGATGTTGAAACGTCACCTCAACAATTTGATACTCTACAAAATGTGAAAGACTCTAAAAGGCTAGTAGACACTGAATAAGGAGATTCTCAAGAAAACAAAAATCTTGTCAAAAATGAAGTTCATTATTTGGAAGTTAATAGAGTTGGTAATCATAAATAGTTTCATAGATAAAATATCTAATGATGATGAGTCTTGGAGTAAAAGCTATTGTCCAAGTCTTATGAAGATAGTATGAATGGAAGATGTTTTTTTTAAGAAACAATCTTGTCTCTTATATAATAAAAATTTGAATCCAGGTTTATCTTTAAGGATAGGTACATTTCTGAAGGAAAATTTATTCTAAAATGTTTTGGTTACTAAAAGTGTACAATGTCAAACTAGATGTCATGACATTGTAATGTCACAAGGTGTTACAATCAAGGTACTCAAGATTCTTAGTCTGCTTGAAGATCAAAGTAATTGGTACTAGCCATCATTATGTTATGGGTTTTGCTACATGAAAATATTGTTACTCCTAAGCTTGGTATGTTGCAGAAGCTCTAGGAAGTATTTTCATCAAAACATGAGGTGCATGTTACATTGAGAATATGAGGGGTATTTTGGGAACTGTGCTACTGAAGAATTATAGTAGTAACTATTTGGTCTGTTTGCCTACTATATTCATCTTATGATATATGTAATCTCAGAAAAAGAATTTTCAATGGCATAGAGAATGTAATTTCAAATGTTGTAACATTTTCCAGTAGTCAAAGCTTGGAAAGAAAGAAAGTAGAACAAAAAATGTGTCTCTCTCCGATGGTGAGTGAAGTACTATTACTTAGGATGCTTTTGTTTCCTTCCAAAAACGCTCTCATTGACTGGTCTGTCGTTACATGCAAGGTTTCATTACAATAAAGGTAACTCTCCTTGTATTTAAATAACTTAATACCTCACCATCCTCTCAAGTTACATTTCAACATTAGAAAATATTCCAAAAAGGCTGATATAGAGAAGATCCAGATGCTGGATACCAAGAAGGATACGTGTTCTGGTTCAAAGAAGGTTGTGTTCTAGTTCAAAGAAGGTTGTGTTCAACACTGTAAAAAATGTTGAAATATCTGTCGGAGCATCCAAGATAGGGAAAACATTTGTAACCAAGATGAAGCCCTTAAGAAAATCCACGTGCAAATACAAGATTCAGATTCAGATGCTGATGAAGATTGGATCAATTTCATTGAATCAAGAGGGAGGTTTGGATAGTTGATGTTTTTTATATTTTATAATAAAAAAACAAAAAAAAATGTGTCTGTTTCCAGTTGAGTTTTATGTTTTTAAGTTTTTGTGTTTTTTTTTTTTCTTTTCTTAGTTTTGGTCTCTTTGGGTCTTTGTTTCTGTCTCTTTGGGTAAGTCTATGTTAATTTTTGTTGTTTCTAAAGTTGAATCAATCTTGTTCATTTTGTTTTGCATCAGTTTGGTTTGTGTCTTGTTTTGGTTCCTTTTGTTTCAATTTCTTTTACTCTATTTTTTGTCAATTTTTTGGCTAAAAAGGGGGAGAAAAGTGTCAGTGAGTCTAGTCTAGTGTTGTTGCTTGAAGAATGCAACAATTTAGAGGAGCATGATTGTCTGTTTTGTGATTCTTGTGTTTGTTTGCTACAACTGCTATTTTTGTTATGTTATGTGTAGGATGTCCTATTGGATGTTCTAACATCCTGTCTGTTGTGTCTTGTGTCCTGAGTTATGTTAGCTCTTGTGTCTTGTGTCCTGAGTTATGTTTGTTGTTGTGTCTTATGTCCTGAGTTATGTATGTTGTTGTGTCTTGCACTATGAGTTATTTGTGCTACTTCTGCTGCATATTTTTCTAATGTGAAAACTTCTAGAGAAAGTTCCATCTTCTGGTTGGTTGTTTGGTTTTCCTGTTGAGGGGGAGAATTAATTTTCTGTGACAAGAATTGGTTCCTTGTGACATAGGGAAAATTCTTGGATGGATCTGAAACTACAAGATATCTTCGTCCTCATGTACGTAGTTTACATGTTTGTATGTAGCTTGTATTTTGTTTGTGGTTTTATTCCTCTCTCCATATTTATTGTGCAAAAGGTTGTTTTAGCCAAAATGTTCCAAAGGGGGAGATTATTAGATCCATAGTTTTAGGATTGACAATAATTTTACTAAAACATGGATCATGACAGATGATGAGCAAGAAGACATAACATTTTGATATGTCTGCTACAGCAGAGTGTGAAGGTTACACTGAAGACAGATGTTCCTCCAGATGTTGTAACATGTTGTACCAGAATATCAGTACAAGCTGTTTTAAATCTTGACATCTTTGATTTTATTTTGTGATATCTCTTTTGGATATATCTCAAATATTTGCGTAGGTCAAGAAGATTTAATATGGAACATGTGAATCATACCTCTGACAACATTAAAGTTTCTAAGTGTTTTTGGCCTTAATAAAATCACTACTTCACGACTATCTTTCATTAAGATGCAAGATGATTCAAGGAAAATTTTCAACATGAAAGTTTTAGAGCATGATGAATTCTACAACTTTTTCCTTGAGGGTTGATGTCTAAAAAATGCTTGGATTAGGAGATATAGGCCCAAAAAGTTATGACATTTTTATTAAAACACTTAGTGATATTTTCAACAAGTTTGGTCAGATTTTTTGTCCCAACTTTTTGGTAATTTTTCACCAAGTTCCAAGTTTATTTAGCCAAAGTGCTCAACAAGAAGGTTGTAGACAATGTTTCAAGCTTTCCAAAATGTCTAAGAACTTGAATATATCATTTCTGAGCTAGGAGATTCAAAGAATTAAAGTTTGCATGGTAAACTTGAACTACAAGTCATTTTGGTGAAGAACACATAATCTAATCTTCATACTATGCTACATAATCTTGCTTTGCAGGCCTTCTAACTTTCAAATAACTCCATAATTTAATGTTTACACAATTGATTGAGCCATTATCCAAGTGGTTAAGGCATTATCCAACCCATTTTTCCATTTTTGGAAGAAAGGCACCATTGCCATTCACATGAAGCAAGCTTTATACACAATGTCAACTTCTTGAGCCTCTCACTTGCTCCCTCTGCACACAGTCAACATCTATGCTCAGAAGCAACAAATTTATAGCTCTTGACAACCATAAAAGCCTTTGTACCATTACATTGAAACCATGCCTTGGTAAGTTACTTCAAAACCAAGTATCAAAACCACACCATGCTATCTTGATTTTCTAATTACTTGAAGCCCTCAAACCTTTTCTCTATAAATAGAGAGGTTATTTGCAAGCTAATAAATGAATACATAAGCCCTCTAACTCTCTCAAACTCCCTGAAATCAGAATTTGCACATAAATTCTCCATTGTTGCAACTTCTGACCTTAAACTCCAAAAACCTAATCCACTCATGCATTTTCATTTTAAATCCATCACAAATCTTCTATAACTCATTTAGAACCTATCACAATCCCTGTTCCATCACTGTAACATCATCTTCACCATCCTCCGTTTTCAAAAACTCAACTCTACAACTTGACTTCTACAGTAGAATCTAGCCATTCTTTATCCAAAGTAAGCATTGCAATAGCTTCCTGGGAGTTCGATGAAGCTACCCAGATCATTACAACACCTCCAGGAGTGCTCCAACTCCAAACACGATTCTCACTTTTGATGTAAGTTTTCTAAACTTTAAACTTTTTGTACAAGAATAATAAATGTTTACTTTGTGAATAAAAAATGTAGACATCATTACCCTGAAGCTAACCATGTGCTTACATTTCATTTATCTTGCCTGAGTGATGAGAATTTTAAAGTTAAGTTTAAAAAAAAATTAAGTTTTGAGTTTGGTACTAAATTTTTTTATCTTAGTCTTTGATCTTTAGCTTTTAAAAGTTATATGGTTGAATTCATGGTGAAAAATCAAGCAACTTTCATGTTTACATTTTTAAAAATGGTTGACAAATGAAGGAGTTACAGAATTAAAATGGAGTGGTTGTTCTTGGCGCGCACGAGGAAGAAGAAGATGTCTTGTTCAAATATTCATGAATGAGTTTGTAATATATTTATTGGTTTGTGCTTTAACTACCGGATGTATCACCACCCTAGTGGTTAAAGCGCGTGCCTGTTAACTTTAGGGACTTGGGTTCGAGCCCCAGTGGTACCCTTTTATTTTTCACTTATTTTGTTCTTTCAGATCCCATGCCTTGCAATTATACACGCCTACCACGAGCCTCACATTAACACCATCAGATCTGCAAGCAATCAAGATCCAACGTTCCACACGCATACCCCATGATGAACCATCAAAAGGTTGGCCATACTGGATTATAAATAGGCGTTGGGCTCTCTATTGGGCCTGGGATTTTTTGCTACTCTTCACCCCCTTTTTACTAACTTGCAGGCCTGTTTCTTTTTATTTTATTTCTGATTCAAACAAAAATATATGTTGGGTCTATCAAAAATGATTTTCTCACCCCTTTTTTACTTCTGACTCATGGTCTAATCTTTTTTATTTCCCTTTATATTTTTTTCCCTACTTTTATTTATTTATTTTATTTAATAAAATATGATAAATCATAAAAATCATAAAAAATTAGGTTTAGGTTTTAATCAATTATTTTTTTAATTTTCATAAATAGAATTAATTACTTTATTTCATTTTAAACTTGTAAAAAATGGTTAGAATTAGGTTTTTATTATTTATTTTACATCACAAAATATTATTTCTAAACAAAACCTCCAAAATATTTTCTAACAATTAATTTCCCTTTTAAATTAATTTAGACCTAGGTTTTCCTATATTTAAATTTTTTTTCCTTTTAGTTAATGAAATTAATTTTTTATCTTAACTTAATTTATTTAGGTTTACTAATTCCTTTTAAATACAAATTCAATCAATTAGTTTGAAAAATTATACCTTTTCCTCTATCAAAAACTACAAAACAATTTCTGTTTTTTCTTTTCTACACTTTACATTTCTTTGCGCATTTTTATTATTTCGCGTTATTATTTATGTAAATGGTCTGTAATAGATAATTAGGGCTTTATTGCTTTACATTCCCATTTCACAAATTTGTACCCCCATTCCTAAAGCATTATAATAGCTAGCGTAGGACATTTAATTTCCGCAATTTATCGCTTTCCTTATTATTGTTAGTAATTAGGCTTGTATGACAAGATTAAAATCAATCATAGGAAAACCCTAATTCAAGATAAAATAATTGAATGAAACACACTTTGCACACATGCACCTCTATGGTAAACCTCACTTGTTACCTCAGATATAAACAGTCATGTCCCTCGAAACGTGAGATGCTTTAGCAAAGATCCTTGATAAAAAAGATCGTAGTCCCTCGATGACTCTTCGATTTTGCCTGCAATAAACGATCTTAGTCCTTTATGACAATTGCTAAAGTGTCTTACAAGTTGCCTTCTATGACTGTACGATGACCCACGCCTGTCCCTCACATCAAATGATAGGGTTTCCTACTAATTAATGATAGAGTAGCACTATCTAAAGCAGGAGGAAAAGAACAAAGACTTTTTGAGTAGGTAGATCGCTCGTAATCTCTTGCTCACAAACTAAAACAATTTCCACACTTCACACTTTCAAAACAACTATTTTTAAAAACATTTCTTCAAAACAAACATTTTGTATACATTCTCAACGATACGAGAATCATTACAAAGTTTCCTTACATTGGCATTTTAAAAACATCTTTCCAAACACTCTCTTTCAACAAATATTTTCAAAGCAAACATTTTGTATACATTCTCAACGATACGAGAATCATTGTAAAATTTCCACACTTAGGTGTTTTCAAAGTGAGCTAGAAATTAAGAGCCAATAGATAACTACGGGTGAAAAGGGTGCTATCACCTTCCCTTTTCATAACCTACCCCCCGAACTCAAGAAAATTATAAAAAGATCTTTCTTGTTATTTTCACCCTTTCCTTTATTGGATAAAAGAAAAGTCGGTGGCGACTCTTTCTATCTGCAACATTTGTGATAAAATGCAAACACCAAGTCAGTTCCTCCACCATATTACAGAACTGGCGAATCTGCTGGGAAAGAAAACTAGAAGTAGGGTTACCTTAAGAGCTAGATCAACTTTATTACTTTACTTGATTGCCTTGTTTGCTTTATATTTTGGGATATGCTTGGGTTTATTTCTTGTATAGATCCTATACCCAGATATGGGGAATTTTAGATAAGTAGCAATAGATCATGGAAATTGTACGGCATAGACCGATATGGTTGAAGAGATGACTACGTTATTGTGACACATTTGTTGGTAGCGATGTCCCTTGAGGTTAACCAAGGAGAATACGGGGCCGCTCTGTGGTGTCATAAAACACTAACTGACCATAGAACCTTAGTTGAACAACTTAAACATTAGAAAGTAGTGAGGTATCTGGATTTGGTGCAGACTAATGTTGGTTAATACACGATACTACACTCATTGAGATCAAACTTTCGGGATATTTCGGTCCCCAATCTGATGCTTGTGCTGAAACAATGCCTGATGAAAAAAGATTATTGATATTGAGATTCCTAGAACCCAATTACTTCTTTTAGGACAGGTTGAGCCAACTAAAACTTCAAGAGGGTACTTACCTATAAACCCCATGAAAGCTTAAACCTAAGGCCTTGTGTGCTTTGTTTGCGTATGATTAATTGTTCGAACATGACAACATAACATCATAACATCATGAAATCATCATTTTCACTAACCATTTCAAGGACCTAGGGATTTATCTATGTTCTGTTTTGTAGGCTATGACTTCCGCTAGCAGAAACACTATCCGAATCGGCTTTGTGACGGTACCTTCTCAACTTAAGGAGTTAGTCTCGAGAGTTCCCGAAAATTCCCCATTCATCAAAAGGAATGGTAGACTACCAATTTTGGTTTCCTTGGGTTTTGAAGAAGATATGAAAAATGTTCTCTTCCAGTTCTTTGACCCTGTACATCACTACTTCACCTTTCCTGATTATCAGTTGGTACCCACAATAGAGGAGTTTTCTTAATTACTGGAAGTTACTATTCTCAATCAAACACCTTTCACCAGTTTAGAGAAAGATACATGACCTGAAGAAATTGCATCAGTCTTACATTGTAGCTATTTGGGAAACAAGGAGTGGAGTCAAGGGTTTTCTAGCTAAATTTCTGTTAGAGAAGGCTCAACTATTTTTCGAGGCTACGAATTTTCAAGATTTTTAAGAGGTTTTGGCTCTTCTAATATATGGGTTAGTACTGTTCTGTAATCCAGACCAACTCATAATTGTGAATGCTTTCAAAATCTTCCTTTCTCGTAACCCTGTGCCTACTTTACTCTGAGACATTTTGCATTCTCTTTACACTCGTACTATGAGGAAGAGATGGGCTCTTTTGTGTTGAATAACTTTGCTATCTAGGTGGTTTATTTCACACCTTCCCCGATCCGTATGGAAGAAAGAACAAGGTTTTAGGTGGTCGCTGTTGTACCCCAATTTTTGACCTAAGATCCCATTTTTTTATCTGCATCATTACATTGCAAGTGTTTTGACCTATCTTTATCAATTTTCAAAAACAGATTTAAAATTCATAACTTTTTCAAGTCAAGACCTGTTTATTTTTTGAACGCTAAATTTATTAATTGATCAATGCTAAAACAATGTTTATTTAATTATTTATTATCTTAAATTTAAATAATTGGAATTTATTTTCAGTTATTATATAATTTAAAGATTTATAAATAATAAAGTAAATATTTGAAGAGAAGTTTATTAATTGATCAAACAATGTTTATTTAATTATTTATTATTCTAAGTTTAAATAGTTGAAATTTTATTTTCAGTTATTATAATTTAGAAGAATTATAAATAATGAAGTAAATAATTGAAGAGAAATTAATTGATCAATGATGTTTATTTAATTATTTATCATTCTAAATTTAAATAATTGGAATTGATTTTCAGTTATTATATAATTTAAAGAATCATAAATGATAAAATAAATAATTGGAAAGAAGAAAAGAATTAACTGAAATAATAGAATTTTATTCATCTTTATTCTAATTATTACAATTGTTGTTTAAATACTGTATTATGTACAAAGTATTTACAATGACAATTACATAAAATGTTTAAAGTAAAATAAAAAAACTATTTTTCTAAGATTCTAAATCTTCATCTTCTATCCAATACTTCTTTGATTGCTCATTTGATTTTACCTGCAAAGAATTAAAAGAAAAGTCAGAAATAAATATAATTAAAAGCAGACGATTAATTTTAGCGTTCATCATTAAAAGCAAACGGCTGGAATCAGTTTTTACCCTTTTTGCAAATCATGGGATTTCTCCCGGTTCACAAAAAGGGATGAATTTTTATTGACAAATATGAATGCACAAATTAAAAATATGCACAAATTCATTTTTGTCAAAACTGCATAGTTCAAATCAATTGCACATTTTCAAAAGCCAACTGCATATTTCAAATAAAATGCATAATACAAACAGCATATGCAATTTTCCACACAAGACAAAAGTCCAACGTAAACTACCCCAAGATGTGGGAAGAAGTCAATACAAAGGCTCCCATGCTGTACAATACAATTGACAAAGAGAAATGTGCAGTTTAAAACCAAGTATGCAAGCAATACATTGCTTTTTCTCATCATTTTCCAGCTTATGCTTTTTCAGAACTTAAAAGTACATACAACATTTTAGTGTTTCAACTGTACTTAGGAGAGAGAAGAGAGAAAGAGTGTGGTTTTTACATAAGAAAAGGAAAGCATGAAAAAGAATATGGACAAAACTGATGTAGCAGCAAGAGTGCAGAGTATCAAGAAAAATATACCAAAAAATATATACAACCTGTAACGTAAACCTCAAGAATAGGAAGGCCAAACTATTATAACACAACAAAAACTCTTCAAAAAATTCATAGTCCATAACCTGCTGAAGGCCTGAAGCCAAAAACTTAGTTCCAACAACTCAAACTACAAACATAAACCAAAACATACATGACCTGCATAAAACCAATATGGCCTAAACCACAAAACCGGTGAATCTTCTAATGCCATAACCTGCATAAACCAGCCATACACGCCCAACCTGCCTGAAGCCTCACAAAGAACCTGTAACACCAAAAGCGCCAGACCCTTAACCATTTCAAACCTGTTGCCCGGCCAAACCATAACCATTTTCAAAGCCTAAGCCATGGTAACATAAACCAAGGCCAAAACCTTATCCCTTTTCAAAAGTGATAACCTGTAACATAAACCTTATGGCCTAAAACCTTAAAACCTGTCAATCCATACAAAAGCAAAAAAACCTCATCAAACCTTAAACCACTGTCAATCCTTACAAAAACCATTAGCCATCAATAACCATCAATAATCTGTTTCTAGCCTCAACCAAACAAAAAGGAAAAGTCAAGCATCAAGCCTCAGAATACTCCATCATAGGCCAATAAAAATCAACCGAAGCATAACAAAGAAGAAGAAGGAAAAGAAGTATACAAAGGCCACCAAGAGGAAGAAGATAAAGTTTGTTTTCAGGGTTTTCATCATTAAACAAAAGGGACATAAGAACGAAATACCAGGGTCAAAGAAGCTCGCAACGCATCACCTTTTCTTCCGCCCTTGGCCTCCTACGCACACCCAATCGTTCTTCCTCCGTCTCCAGAGGTAACGTTTTTCTCCCTCTCTTTCTTTTGAATACCTCAAATAACCATTGACAAATTCGAAGTCAGAATCAAATGGACACAAAAATCATAACATGCAATAATAGAAACTCTAACGAAATAAAAGATGAAAATTGTACCTTGAATCGGTCACCCTAGCTTTTCACTGGAGGGAAGAGGAAGATTGAGGTACCGGTGGCCATGGACAAAGGGACTCAGAGGCGAGGGAAAAAGAAGAAGGATGAAGACGAATCAAGAGCGAAGGAGCGCCGCCCCGCACCCCTTTTGCTAAACCCTAACGCAAATGTAACAAAAACCTGATGACCCTAACTTTGTTTCAAGTAGTGGGCTCAACCCCTTTTCCCTGTCTTAAAGCCCAACGATTCCATAAAACACCCCCCATGTCTACTTATTTCTGATTGGGCCTCTTGAAACCCCTTTTGGCCCATGCATTTGTTTATCATTTCACCCTCTTTGATTCTTGATACATTTTTTTTCTATTTGATTTCCTTAGCTTTTTTTTAGAATTATTATTAATTTAGTTAATTAATGAACTTAATCAAATAATAGAGGTAATTTAATTAAACAATTTTTAAATAATTTGATCATTTTTATTAAGTTTAACTTTAGGTTTAATTTAGTAATTTTTAGCATTTCTTTTTAATTAGGTTTAAGTTATTAGCTTTTAAAGTTTTAATTTAGTTTAGATTTATTTATTAATTCTTTAATAATACTCTTTATTAATATTAAAAAACATATAAAAATAGAAACATAAAAAAATAGAAAAATTAAAACACTTTCTTTTCTTTAATTAATATTAAACAAAAAATATAAAAATGCATGTTCATATCATTTAATCTGTTATTTAATCATTGTTGTGGGTATATATCATTCAGTTATTTAAATCATTATCTATCTGATTTTCAGTTTGGTTTATTTCATCTTTATTTGATTATTCCGTTTACGTCTAAATCCAAGGGAAATGTTTTGTTAACTTCATATTATACGATTAAGCGAATACCTTCCTTCATTTTTGTTTTACTATTTTGTTAATCAAGTTAATTTTTCCTAAAAGACTCAATTTTAAAACTCACCCTTTTGTAAGTTAAAACTTCGATACTAGGTCGTCGTATCTTCAAAATCTCGCCAACACCTATTTTTAGCCAAACGAACCATTTTAATCAAACAAACAATTTTAACCAAAAACAGATATTTCAAAAGGTTCCTGCGGAGTACCGCAGATGCGTTGGGTGCTAGTACCTTCCCATTGTATAACCAACCCCCGAACTCTCGATCTCTTTTAAAACGCATTGTATTTTCATTACTTTTAAATATTACTTTACATTGCATATTTTAGGGTTTTATTTCGCTCTTTTCCCTTTTCCCTTGGAAATAATAAAGCGCGGTGGCGACTCTTGCTTTTGCGAGTCAAGTTAATTAATAGCTTGATCTCCGATTTTCACCGCTACAGTCGCAAAGGATCATGTCGCTCTCTCATTCAGATATTCATTGGTGTTCCTGATCTCTGGAAGATGTTACTATCATTAACCGCTGTGAGGAATTCCTTAATGTTCTAATCCTTGGAATTAGGGGAGGTATTACTTACAACCCTTCTCTTGCTCTACGTCAGTTTGGTTACGCTCGAAGAGATGGTCCTCATGATGCGCTTATCCGAGGTATTATGTTTGACTACGAGAACAATG
Source organism: Vicia faba (assembly GCA_948472305.1). Classification (NCBI taxonomy): domain Eukaryota; kingdom Viridiplantae; phylum Streptophyta; class Magnoliopsida; order Fabales; family Fabaceae; genus Vicia; species Vicia faba. The sequence goes on along the minus strand of OX451739.1, from coordinate 36,619,472 downwards.
TTCAAGGTTATCATCCAAGGTTTGTACGAGCTTAAGGCACGGTAAGCAAGATTGATAGCAAGACTTTGGGACATAAGAATTCTATCCCTTTGGAGCCTTATCTCAAATGGGTACGAGCTCGCGCTCAAAACCTCATGATGCCATATCCAGCTATCCTACCAGTGATTATGGAGCCCATTGCCGAGGGGAATATTCCTTATAACATTCTCCATCCGGACATGCCTACTGACCTCGACCTCGAAGAATTGCAGAAATCATGGATTCAACTCAAGGGAGAATGAGTCACCTTTGAAGCTCAATTCTATGCAAGCGAGAAGAAAGTGTTGGAGCTCACAAAGCGACTTCACAATGAGCAAAGCATTAATGCATACATAGACACAAAGAGGAAGAGTCTGTGGGAGACTTGAGTCTTAGGTCTTAGGAGTTTTTGTTTTGTTGTCTGTTTGAGATCCTTTTTGCTTTTTCATTGTAATCCCAAAAAACACTTATAATTTTTGAACTTATTAATGCAATATTTGTTTGTGTTTCCTTTTTTGCTATCAAATTAAATCTCTTAAGGTCCTTGAAAACATTATATCTACATATCATGCATCATTTCATAAGCAGGTTTTTCGATACAAGTTCCCTCATCTTTTCACTGTTTATTTCGGTATAAGATGGCTATTAAGAAAACCGTAAAAGATATGCAAACTCAACATGCACAGCTCTAAGAGACTCTCCTGAACCTAGCCAAAGGACAACAAGAAATGATGGCGCTCCTCGTCACAAATAAGAAGACTAAGAAACGAGTTGTTATCCTCAACATGGGAAGAAGGTTCAAAGGTCCTACCCGACTGGCTCAAGTAGAAGATGTTTCCTCTGAGGAGGACGATAATCAAGAAGAGGATGTAAAAAGAACCCAGGCTAGGGGTGGAAATAACCAGATTTCTGAGGATGAAGACTATTCCGATAAGCAGTATCCTCCGACGGATGACAACCACAAGTAACTAGAAGACCGACTTAAAGCCATGGAAATTCAAAAAGTGCCTAGATTGGACTTTGGAGACCTAGGTTTGATCCCAGGGGTAGTCATCCCTCATAATTTCAAGGTCCATGTCTTCGCCAAATATGATGGGATCTCTTGTCTGAGACTCTCTTTAAGGTCATACGTCCGAAAGATTTAACCACACACAGCCGACAGGAAGTTATGGGTTCATTTCTTCCAAGAAAGCTTATCTTGAACACAATTGGAATGGTTCTATCAACTAGAAGGGACTAATATCCACACATGGGAGGACTTGACTACTGCCTTCTACAAACAATACCAATATAATGTTGACCTTGCACAAACTCGTATGCAATTACAGAGTATGACTATGGGCTCGAATGAAGGCTTTAAGGAGTATGTTCAAAAATGGAGATTTGCTGGAAGGGTGCAACCACCTTTGACTGACTGAGAATTGGTGGACATGTTCATGGGCACTCTGATGGGTCCATTCTTTAATTTTATGACTGAGAGTTCTTCATCAGGGTTTACTGAGCTGATTTTGACTGGAGAATGAGTCAAAAGTGGTATCAAAAGCGGGAAAATTCAGATGGCTGCATCCTCTAGTACCATGAAGAAACCATTCATTGGAAAGAAATAAACCAATGTTGTCTATGGCCAGAGGAGCCGTAGTAAGAATGATCATCATCAGTCGGTAGGAGCAGTACTGATTTCTAACCCAACCCCAATTCAACGACCACAACAGCAAAACAATCAGCATAAGCCAGACGCCCCGAGAAGGAAGTTCACTAGGATCAACATGCCATTGTCTCAAGCTTTATAACATCTATTGAATGCAGATTTGCTAATGCTGCGAGATGCTCATCCTAATCCTAGTACTTCCTCTCCCAAATATAATCTGAACATGAAATACGTATATCAATCAAATAGTCCTGGGCATGACACCAACAACTGTTGGGCGTTGAAGAATAAAATCCAAGATTTTATTGACAATAAAGTGATTGAGTTTGACCCTTTAGAAACCCCTAATGTGATTATTGCGCCCATGCCCAGTCATGGTAAAGGTATTAATGCTATTGACAATGTTTCCTATGTCTCCACCATAAGTGACTTAACCACTCCCTTGATGACCATTAAGAAGAACCTGTTAAGAGCTGGTTTATTTCCGAGTTGTCCTGAAATTTTTTACCATTATGCTTCCCAAACTAATGGTTGTATGTGGTTGAAGAAGGGTATTCAACGCTTGATTGATAGCCATGAAATTATGTTCGAGAAAACTTCGTCCATGAAGAGTTTGCATGAAAGTTTATCTCAAGAGCTGAGACTTGAAGATGTTTCTATAATAACAATTTCCAATACTCCTATAAGGATCACCTCTAGAGCCCTATAAGGATTCCTGCTGAGCCAAGAGTGGCTCCCCTGATCATCACCTCACCGGGGCCAGTCCGCTATTCCTCTGACAAGGCTGTCCTCTAGAACTATGGGGCAAAAGTTTATTATCATGGTGTTAGACAAGAGCCATGGATTACCGAAGATGAAGATTCCGAATTTACCAATATTAATAGTATTGCCGGAACAAGCAAAGTTACCCGAACAGGAAGGATCTTCTCCCAAGAGATCTATCTTCCAAAGACTATCACAACACATGTTCATATTCCTACTGCTGGGTCAACTGCTAACGCCCGGGGAAAAGAGAAAGTAACTGAGCCTGCCCAGATGGAGGAACCCTCAAAATATGTTACAATTGAAAACCCTTCTAAACAAGAGATGGAAGAAATTTTGAAGATCATTCGTAAAATTGACTATAAAATAGTTGAACATCCGGGGAAGACACCCTAAAAAATATCCATGTTGTCCTTATTATTATGCTCTAAAGCACATGCCAAGACTTTGTTGAAATTTAGGAAGAATGCTCATGTACCACAAGAGACCTATGTTGATCAATTTGAGAATTGTGTTGCAAGCCTAATAGTTGATAATGGTTTAGTCTTTTCTGATGTTGACTTAACTCTGATAGGAAAGAATCATAATAAAGCTATGCAAATCTCTATTGAGTGTAAGGGAATTACTTTGACGCATGTGTTAGTTGATACATGTTCCACCCTGAATGTATTACCAAAAGGTGCTCTGGATAGATTGGACTGTCAAGGGTTGGTGCTAAAAGCCAGTGATATTATGCTAAGAGCCTTTGATGGATCAAAAAGGATGGTACACAAAGAGGTTAATCTTCTGATCAAGGTGGGATCTCATGTTTTCATCTCCACTTTTTATGTTATGGATATCCGCCCGGTTTATTCCTGTTTGCTGGGACGCCCTTGGATTCATGGGGCAGGTGCAGTTACCTCAACTCTGCATCAAAAGCTGAAGTATCCAGTGAAAGGGAAGATCGTCCCAGTCTGCGGAGATGTAGAATATATGGTCAGTCATTTGAATTCTTTCAAATATGTTGAAATGGATGGTGAATTCATTGAAACTCCCTGCCAAACATTTTAAGTAATACCTCCAACGACTGTTGTTGTAAGAGCTACTCCTGCTACTCCTAAGATTGCTAAGGGCACACCAAGAATGGACTCTCTAAAGGATGCCAAAGCTGTTGTAGAAGAGGGCGGTTGCACTATTTGGGGACAACTTCCCGATATCCCCTACAAGTCCAACAAATTTGGTTTGGGTTTCACTTCAAAGGCTCAAAAAGAGTTTTGTCGTGTTTGTGCTGGAGGACCACCTTTCCGTATTAGCAATAATGAATTCAATGCTCTGGAAGACACTGATAGTGATGATGACTTTAACAATTGAATTTTTCCCACTATCGATAACAGACTTAACAACTGGAAGGCCAAAGACTTTATATCAATCTCCTTCAGCCAGGAGTAATTGTTATTTCCTATTTTTATTGCTTTAAGAAGTTTATCTGTATAATTTCTTTTAAAACAATGACTTTAAAATTTGTGCCTTACTCGGGGCACAATGGTCCATTTGTAAAGGGTCGTCATTTCATATATCATATGCTCATTTAATGAAAACATTGGATAATTTTGCATTCAAATTTTGTGCTCCTTGTCTTTCTTTTACTTTAATGCATTTTCAAATAGTCATGTGACCTTACACGCACACACACACATTTGCAGATCCACCTCTACTTCGGATCTCATTGACAATAATTCTGCTATTGCCGTTTATGACTCAAAAAATCCAATCTATCAAGCCTAAGACGAAGGAGAAAAAATTGTGACATACCTGAAGAACTCGCCAGACTCCTGATACAATAGGAAAAGGTTATCCAACTGCATGAAGAGCTGGTCGAGGTGATAAACTTGGGTACCGAGGCAGATAAGAAAGAATTCAAGATTGGCGCCAACCTGAGAGGCAGTTTCAAGAACAGATTGGTTCAGATGTTGCACGAATATGTTGAGGTATTCGCTTGGTCATACAAAGACATGCCAGGGCTCGATACTGATATCACGGTTCATCGTCTACCAAAGAAAGAGGGTTTTTCTCCGACCAAACAAAAGGTTCGTCACATGCGCCCTGATATGTCAGAGAAAATCAAAGTGGGGGTAATAAAAAAGTTCAATGCAGGTTTCTTGGCAGTGACGTCTTATCCCTAATGGGTTGAAAATGTCATTCCAATATCGAAGAAAGACAGTAAGGCCCGTATGTGTGTAGACTACAGGGATTTAAATAGGGCGAGCCCCGAAGATGACTTCCCACTACCATATATTGATGTCTTGGTTGACAACACTTCTCAACACAAGGTATTCTACTTCATGGATGGCTTCTCCGGGTATAACCAAATCAAAATGGCGCCGGAAGACATGGAAAAAAAATTCCTTTTTTCACACAGTGGGGCACTTTCTGTTATAAGGTCATGCCTTTTGGGTTGAAGAACATTGGGGCAACTTATCAACGTGCCATGGTAGCTTTATTTCATGACATGATCCACCATGAGATAGAAGTCTAGTTGATGACATGATAGTCAGATGACAACTTGAGGAAGAACATCTTGACCATCTACACAAGCTATTTAAAAGGTTGAATAAGTTCAAACTAAGGTTGAATCCAAACAAATGCACCTTTGGGGTGAGGTCTGGAAAACTCCTAGGTTTCATCGTCAGTGATAAAGGTATTGAAGTCGATCCTGTAAAAGTTAAATCTATCCAAGAAATTCCAGCTACCCATACTGAGAAGGAGGTCAAAGGTTTCTGAGAATGACTAAACTACATTGCTTGATTCATCTCTCATTTAACTGCTACTTGTGAACCAATCTTCAAGCTGCTGAAGAAAGATCAAGTAGTCGGATGGAACAACGACTGTCAAATGGATTTTGATAAAATCAAGGAGTACTTACAAGAACCTCTGATTCTGATGCCACCAGTTGAAGGAAGACCTCTGATCATATACCTAATTGTGTTAGAGAATTCAATGGGGTGTGTGCTGGAGTAGCATGATGAGTCTGGTTGAAAAGAGCATGCAATATACTACCTTAGCAAAATGTTTATCGACTGTGAAACTAGATATTCACTGCTCGAGAAAACTTGATGTGCTTTTACCTGGGCTGCTCTCCGAATAAGACAGTATATGTTGACTCATACTACTCTATTGATCTCTAAAATGGATCCCATCAAGTACATATTTGAGAAGCCAACTCTCTCTGGAAGAATAGCCCAATGGAAAATGATCTTAAAGGAATACGAAATTTAGTACACCACTCAAAAATCCATCAAAGGAAGTGTACTGGAAGATCATTTGGGACATCAAGTTGTAGACGACTATTAGTCTATGCACTCCGAATTCCCATATAAGAACATCATGCTAATAACAGACTGTGAAAAACCTGGGCCGTATGAAGGACCTGAACTAGGATCCCGGTGGACTATGGTTTTTGATGGAGACTCTAATGCAATTGGTAATGCAATCGATGATGTGATCATCTCTCTTCAAGGTTTCCATACACCTTTCACTGCCAGACTTTGCTTTGACTATACCAATAATATGGCTGAGTATGAAGCGTGTATCTTGGGTCTTAAATCTGCTATTGACTTAAGAATCAAATTCCTGAGCATATATGGGGATTCAGCCTTGGTGATTAGTCAAGTCAAGGGAGATTGGGATACAAAGCACCCAAATCTTATCCCTTACTGAGAGCATGTGCTAACCCTGATTTCATAGTTCAAAGAGATTACCTTTGAGCACATCCCAAGGGAAGAAAATCAGTTGGCAGACAACTTAGCTACAATGTCATCCATGTTCAAGCTCAGATGGGACAACGAGGCTCCCAGAGTTACCATTGAAATATTCGAAGAACTGACACACTACTACAAAATTGAAATGATGGAGCAGAAAAGAAGCCTCGGTTTCATGAAGTAAAAAGGTATCTTGATGCTCAAGAATACCCTAAAGGAGCATCTATTAATGATAAGAAATTTCTACAGAGGTTCTCAGCTATGTTCTTCCTGAGCAATGGAATTCTGTACAGGCGCAACCATGATTCAACTATGCTTAGTTGTGTGAACAAGAAGGAAGAAGAGAAGATTATGGAGGATATGCACGAAGACATCTTTAGTACTCACTCCAGCAGGCATACTATGGCTAAGAAAATATTGAGAGTAGGTTACTATTCGTCGACCATGGAAAACGACTATCATCACCACTCGAGGACTTGTCAAAGTGCCAGATCTATGATGATAAAGTTCACGTGCCTCCAGTTCCTTTGAACGTCATGACTTCTCGATGGACATTTGCAATGTGGGGAATTGATATGATCAGAGAATTAATCCTACTGCATCTAATAGACTTCACTTCATTCTCGTCGCCATCGACTACTTTACAAAATGGGTTGAAGCAGCTTCATTTGCCTTAGTTACCAAGAGTGTTGTGGCTCGTTTCATTAAGCATAACCTCATTTGTTGATATGGAATCCCAGAGAGAACCATCACTGACAATGGTATCAATCTTAACAACATTATGATCATTGAGCTCTGCACCAAGTTCAAGATCAAACATCACAACTCTTCTCCATACAGACTAAAGATGAATGGCGCAGTGGAAGCTGCCAATAAAAATATAAAGAAGATTGTGCAAAAGATGGTCGTGACCTACAAAGATTGGCACGGGATGTTACCCTTTGCTCTTCATGGATACCGCACTTCAGTGTGAACATCAACTGGGGAAACCCTATTCTCTTTGGTATATGGCATGGAAGTTGTCCTGCCTGTCGAAGTTCAGATTCCTTCTCTGAGGATTGTGAAGGAGGCATACTTAGACAAAGACGAATGGATTCAAACTAGGTTGGATCAGTTGAATTTGATTGACGAAAAGAGCCTTGCGGCTATCTGTCACAGTCAGATGTATCAGAAACGTATGATCAAGGCTTTCAACAAGAAGATCAAGCATCAGGTATATCAAGATGGCGAATTGGTAACAAAGCGCATCATTCCACCATAACGTGATCCTAAGGGCAAATGGACTCCCAGTTATTAAGGACTATTTGTTGTCAAGAAAATATTCTCGGGCAGTGCTATGATACTAACCACCATGAATAATGATGATTTCCCGCACCTTGTGAACGCGGACATAGTCAAAAGATACTACGCATAAAAATGAAATGCTAGGTTGACTGTCCTAGGAAAAAATAATGGCATCCAGGTGAACCAAAAGGGTTCGGGCAAAAATTATGGATATATACAAAAGATTATACACCCGGCAAGTCGAAAACCTGAAAAGGCGGGTTGGGAGAAAAAGGGTATCCTGGTGGACTGAAAACCTGAAAGGGAGGTCCAGGAAAAAATTAGGGATTAAAGCGTACGACTATGTCCTGTTGGATCACTTACAACCAGCTTTATTACCAACATCAAGTTCAAATGGTACAGACCAGTTCAATCAACTACTTCCGATAGCAAGAGATGAAAGATTCAAAGACATAGAGGCAATAACAGAGTTGGAAGCCAATGAGAATCATTTCCATATAGCTATATATATTTTATTTCACGTTGTACTCTTTTTATTTCAAGACGACTTCCTCTTACTAGGATTTTCGTCTCTTTGTACAAAATCGCATGTTTATAGGAAAATCATCAATACAAATACACTTTAAAGTTCAACCTTTTTTTTTTCTGTTTTGTTTACCAAAACGTCCAATGACTAAAATTAAATGAACATATGCACATGAACATGATCACTTGTTGACAAATATATACATAAGAATTGGAATAAGCATTTACTCAAGAATCTAGGAGTTTGGATGATGTTCAAACTATCCATAAACTCCCACGGAGCCACTTCTATGAGACTATCCCCACAGAGTAATCTTCACAAATTCATCCCCAATAAGGATACATTCCCCTCAATTTCCCTAACTTACGGAGTTCCAATCAGTATAGTTCATGGAAATTCACTTCCCCAACTGAGTTTGAAAAATGTAGATTCAATTTCCCCAAGAGACTTTGTTTCCTCAGCAGAATATTTCTCCAACAATAGGGTTTATTTCCCCAACAGGGTTTATTTACCCAACAGATTACAGTCTCCCCAACTTGGGTCTATTCCTCAGATTGCTACAAATCACCGGCAAAATTACTCTCCATAGTGAAGTTGCTACTATACCCAAAAAGTCACTACGAAACCTGGAATCGGGCCAGATACCAGTTAACTTTATCCTCCCTAAAAGAGTTGGAAGGTTATACATCTCTTTTATCCTCAGTCAGGGTATCTAAGAATTATCCTCCCTAGAAGAGTTAGAAGGTTATCCATCTCTTTTATCCTTAATCATGGTATATGAGAATTAAATTCCCCAGTAGAGAAATAAATAACCAATAACTCTTCTCCCCAAAGTAGAAGTCAACATTCTCCGGTGAAGTTTCCTCAAACAGCAAGAAAGCATCTCCAGCAGAAGAATTTTAGACAAGATTGAAGATACACATACTCTTCATCCCCAACAATAGTCATGGATTTATTTTCCCAGACAAAGATATTTCACGGGTTTACAAATACACTCTAACAACATTTCACATTCATACGTCATAGTATATGCATACGAAACGCATATAGCACAGTCTAATTTATTTTGAGAACATCATTATGCAATGCATTTCATACATCATGACATTGCATACAACTAACTCTTTACCTTTTTAGGAAAGATCAATCATCAGTCGAATATCATCTAGAATTTTCAAACATGTCCAAGATTAATTCCTAAAACAGGACGAGGAGACTATCTATGTAACCAGGTCATAGGTTAATTCCTAAAACAAGACAGGGAAACTATCTCTATGGCCAATGAAAAGCAGGTTCCAGATTAATTCCTGAAACAAGACAAGGCAACTATCTGGATGACCAGTCACTGATTAATTCCTGAAACAAGACATGGCAAATATCTGTGAAGAACAAATTTTAGATCAATTCCCGAAATAGGACGAGACAACTATCTACATGAACATGTTGAATATTCACTCTCGAAACAGGATGGGGAAACTATCTTTCTTCTTTTATGGTCATATGAAGACCAATTCCCAAAATAGGACAGGGTGACTATCTTTATCACCAAGTGGTATGAATTCCCGAATTAGGACGTGTTTACCAAGAAAAAAAATAGTAGATTAACTCCCGAAACAGGATAGGGAAACTATCTTTCTTCCTTTATGGTCAGATGAAGATCAATTCCCGAAATAGGACGGGGCGACTATCTTTATCACCAAGTGGTATCAATTCCCGAAACAGGATGGGTTTACCAACAAAACAGATCGTAGATCAATTCTCAAAACAGGACGGGGCGACTATCTACACGACAAACACTTCCTTCATATATCTTCTGGATCAGATTAAATCTACCAAAGACTTATTCTGATACTTCTTCCAGTAGACTTTTCCTGGCTCAAATTAAATCGATCAAATATTTATTGTGATACTTCTTCTAATAGACCTTTCCTGGCTCAAATTAAATCGACCAACTTTACTTTGGATGGCATCTATAAGCCCATCTCTGACTACTCTTAATTACCTCTCCAAATGGAATCTTTAAGCCCATTCCTGGTATAATCAACCGACAACATTACTTTGTGCGTGAGCTAGTGCAAGTTTCTGGGCACTTATGTGTTTAATCATCTTCTACCTTCAAGTCACGAATGGCGGATGAACCAATCTAACTCTTCATGTTTAAGAAGATTGAACAGGGGAAGCTGTTGTACCCCAAAATTTTCCCTCTCTTTTCTTCAAGACATCTCTCAAAAAAATTTCCCCAAATGCTCAAGGATCCTCAAGAGTTGATCAGACAAGCACACCTCCTAAGCATTGAGTCCATAATTAGGGTTTTAGTTTTCTTAAATAAAATTGGACTTTAAATTCCTCAAGTTACTTTCATGGTTCATTATATATCTCCAAGAATTCTCATACCAAGAATTCTCAACTTTATTCGGTAAAAAGTCAACCATGGTCAATATACAGTCAAAATTCAAGATTTTTTTGCCAACATCAACATTTTGATGTGATATTCATCATTTATCAAGGATTGAACATAATTCCTCAAGGAAAGCACTCAAATCATCAAAGGGGAAAATTGTAAAAATTAGGGTTTTGTTTAAGGATGACTAATCATTGAATTTTGACCTAGTACATGACCTAATGACTTGAGGCATGATATTAAGGACTAAAACACAATATCTTAACCTAATTTCATGGCTCAAGTCATTTCTAAAGATGAAGGGATTGATATTTGAAATTTGGATCAATTGATGAAAAGTCAACAATCACACAAAAAGTCAAACTTTGACTTTTTGGTCAACATTGATTTTAAAAGGTCAAGAATCGTCAAGACATTCAAAAATATCAAACTTGATCAAAAAGTATCAACAGAGTCAAGAAAAGTCAACAAAAAGTCAAGATTTCCAATACTTAGAAAAATTTGAAGTGCTTTTGGCCTTAATAAAATCACTACTTCATGACTATTTTTCACTAAAATGCAAGATGATTCAAGGAAAATTTTCAACATGAATGTTGTAGAGCATGATGAATTCTACAAATTTGTCCTTGAGGGTTGATGTCCAAAAAATGCTTGGATTAGGATATATAGGCCGATAAAGTTATGACATTTTTATCAAAACACTTAGTGAAATTTTCAATAAGTTTCGTCAGATTTTTGTCCCAACTTCTTGGAAATTTTTCACCAAGTTCCAAGTTTATTCAGCCAAAGTGTTCAACACGAAGGTTGTAGAAAATGTTCCAAGCTTTCTAAAATGTCTAATAACTTGAAGAGATCATTTTTGAGCTAGGAGATTCGAATACTTAAAGTTGGCATGGTAAACCTGAATTACAAGTCATTTTGGTGAAGAACACATAATCCAATATTCACGCTATGCTGGATAATCTTGCTTTGCAGACCTTCTAACTTGCAAATCATTCTATAATTTAATGTTTACACCATTGATTGATCCATTATCCAAGTGGTTAAGGCATTATCCAACCCATTTTTCCATTTTTGGAAGAAAGGCACCATTGCCATTCACATAAAGCAAGCTTAATACACAATGTTAACTTCTTGAGCCTCTCACTTGCTCCCTCTGCACACACTCAACATGTATGCTCCGAAGTAACATGTGTACAGATCCTAACCACCCTATGAGCCTTTGTACAATTGCATTGTATCATGCGGTGGGAGAACTGACTTGGGATGTTTTGTGTTTTATCATAATTGTTGCGGTTGGCAAGAGTCGCAACCGACTTTTCTTTTATCCAAAAGTGAAGGTGGAAAAGAATAGGAAAGACCTTCGAGATTATTTTCTGAGTTCGGGGGATATATTATGAAAAGGGAAGGTGTTAGCACCCTTTTGATCCATATTTATCTATGGGCTCTTAGTTGCTTGCTAGATCACTTGCTTTTGTTTGAAAATGTGCTTTGTGGTAGTTTTTGAAGTATTTTGAAAAGGCGCATTCGTTTAGGTAAACTTTGTAATGGTTCTCGTTCGTAAGAACGTATATAAATTGTTGGACTTTTGAAAATAATTTAAGTTTTGAAAGTGTTTGGTGTTTGTTTTGAAAATGAGCAAGGATGTTTGTTTTGAAAGTGAGCAAGCAACTAGGAACAATATACCTACTCAAAAGTCTTTTGTTCATTTCTTCCTTTCCTTTGATATTGCTATCTTACCATTGATTGGTAAGAAGCCTTATCTTTGGATGTAAAGGGACGGGCGTGGGTCATCGTATAGTCATGATAGCAATGTTATAAGATATCTTAGCGTTTCTCTTTGAGGGACTAAGATAATTTGAAAGGCGATGTTTATAGCGTCATCGAGGGACTATGGTCTTGTATTTTTTATTGTTTTTGCTAAGATATCTCACATGCATAACATGACCATTTTTGTAAGGCATCAAGTGGAATTACCCTAAGGGTGCATGTGTGAATAGTGTGTTTGATTTGTATGCATTTAATCTTGGATTAGGGTTATCTACTTGTTGATATTTATCTTTCCATACAAATCCTAATTACTAGAATTTATATGAAAGCGATAAATTGCTGAAAGTAAAATTACTACGCTATTACATCATTAGGAGGATGGGGTATACAAATTTACAAATGGGGATTGCAAGAAATTAAAACTAATTATCTATTACAACCATATTGAATAATGTACAAGAAATGAAAAGAATATAATATGCAAGGATATAAATGGAAAATTAATGATTTTGTTTGGTTTTTGAGGAAATGATTTTAACCTAATTATCTAAAAGAAAAGTAGTAATTAAATTAAACCTAAACTAACTAAGGAAAGAAAATAAGTTAGAAAGCATTTTTGAGGGTTTTCTTAAGAAAAGGGTTTTTTAGTTTAATAAAAATAATATGGAAATTAGTTAATTAAAAGAAATCTAAGTTCTAAGTTAATTTTAAATAAAAAAGAAAATAAGTAAACCTAAATCTAATTATTTAATCTATTAAGAAAAATATTTAAATTTGTTTAAGAAAATATTTTTGTCTTTTCAGTTTTATAAACAAAATAAAAATATAAGTATGTAAATAATGAAGAAAATATATTTTTTGATTTTTTATTAATAATAATAATAATCATAATAATAATAATAATAATAAAAATAATAAATTAAAATAAATTAAAATGAAATATAAAAATCAAAGTCAGGGGGGGTTTGAAACGGAATTTAGGAGTTTATTAGAACAACAGTTTTTTTTGTTGTTTTAGTTTGGCCCATTAATATTTTTTGTGATCAGAAAAAATAAAATAAAAAAGGTTGGACATGTGTTGTGATAAGCAGGCAGGGGGTGTGGTGCAGCAAAAATGGAAGGTCGAATGGCCTTAGGCCCAAGCGCTGACTTGTGGCAAAAAGAGAGAAAATGTTTGAGAAATAACAAAACGTGGCAGCGCTAGGGATTGAACCCACGCCCTGAACATGAATCGCGTGCTTCCTTACCACTGGGCTGACTATACATCCGTTAACATAACTGAAACAATAAATACATAATACAAAACAAGTTCCAAAAATGAACTTCATCTTCAACCTCCAGCCTTGGTTCCTGTAACACACTCATTTCTCATCCATTCACAAAACTTCCAACATCAAACTTGTTAGATATTTCACCACGATTCTGAATATGTAAATAACTTTAACTAATTCTCAAAGATGAACATGAATTTATAAAAGTACCAAATTCTGACCTAATTTTTTCTAGAGATTCAAACCTAAAATTCTCTAAGTTCAATCAATATGAATGAAAACTATGAATATGTACAGCTTAAGGACAATGATATCTATATTTTATCTTCACAAATCATAATCAAATGATGCTTGTATGAAGAGATAGAAGTTCAGAAAACTTACCTTGCATTTGGAGGTCGTGTTTTCAGTTTGAGCAAGCTTTGAGGTTTCCCAATGATCTGTTTAGCTGGCATGGACCTCCTTGAGTGTATTCTAACTCCTACTTTTCTTTGAGGATGGTTGAAACTCCTAACTCAAGTCAAGTTGTAAGCTTCAGTTTTGAAAATTATGGATGGTGATGGAGGGGTTACAGTCTAGAAACAGGGGCCTGAATCACTTGTTTATGATGTATGCAAGGTATTTGGATGATTAGAAATCAAAACACACGAGTGAAAATGGAGATGATGAGTTTTGGCTCAAAATTGTCAAGTTATGGAAGATTTTATGCAGCAGGGTGCTTGGGAGGTTTTAAGGGTGCTTCAACTCGTGTATTTGCTTGCAAATATCTTGTATAGTTATAAGAAACAACTTAGAGGACTTGAGGTTTACAGATCTGTGGGATATAGGGTTATGGATATGTTACTTGATTTTGAAGAAAAGTGGAAAACATGGTTTCAAGGCATATACAAGCATGGTCTGAGTTTATGGCAGGCTCTATATATGTTTCTTTTATCTTTTACATCGCTTGTACTTAGATGAAACAAGTTGGGAGCTCTATGCATTGACTTTTGCAATAAAGCTTGCTTTTCCAAAATGGAAGTGTTACCTTTGTGCTATTAATGGAATAACCATTTAGACAATGCCCCAAATGCTTGGATCAAAGCTCTAACAGTTGTGCAAACATTTAATTATGGAGTGAAATGCAAGTTAGAAGCCTGCAAAGTGGGAATTGTACAACATGCTTGAAGATTGGATCAAGTGTTCTTCACAAATTTTCCTAGCAAAATAAGTTTGAAACCCTAACTTCTTGCCTTCGATTCTCTTAGCTCAAGTATGATATAAATGAGTTCTTGGACATTTTGGAAATCTTGTAACATCCTCTACAACTTTTATGTTGGACATTTTTGAAGGTTCATCTTGGAACTAGGTGAAAAGTTGTCATGAAGTTGGTACCAAAAATCTGCCTAACTAGGGCAAAATTTCACAAAGTGTTTTAAGTTCATGAGCATGTCTTCACAAATTCATAACTTGAGATCCAAGAATTTCTAGAAAAAGTTCTGCCCTAAAATGTTTTATATCTCATTGATATCTATAACTTTCTTGTTGGAAGTTCCCTTTGAATCATCTTGCATCATGGTGGAAATTTGGCACAAAGTTGTGAAAAAAGTGAATTTTCCAACACTTAGAAAATTTGTAAGTCTTAGAATTTTGACTTTTCAAAGATGATTTTGACTTTTCAATTTCTTGATGAACAGGTTTTATATTTTGACATGTCTTGATGAATTGTAATCTTCGAAACTTGATTTTGATCAAAATGTCAAAATTTGACTTTTCAGTGTACAATTGACTTTTCATTAGTTGACTGAAATTCAACTATCAAACAATTGATCTTGAGAAATGTTTTGAGCCATGCCATTAGTTAAAAATGATGTATTTTAATCCATGAGATCATGTCTTAAACCGATAAGTCATTCGTTAGGTCAAAAGTCAAAAATTGCATATTTTCAATTAAAACCCTAATTTTGACCATTTTGCCCTTTTGATGATCTGATCAAATTTCTTGAGGAATTATGATCCAAACTTGATCAATTAACATATATGAGTTCATGGTGTTGATATGGATAAAATATTATGAAGTTTTACTGTAAATTGACCACAGTTGACTTTTTTTCCCAATACAACTGACTTTTAGGTCGACTGATCAATTAACTGAGCAAAAGTGTGATCCAAGACTTGAAACTTGACATGAGAAATCTTGAGGGTACAAAATTATTCATGAAAATAAATTGAGGCTTAGAAAGTTCAATTATCCATATACAAACTCAAACCTTAATTTGAGTCATCAGTGCTTCGAGGAAGTGCCTTGAGTTGATCAAACTTTGTGTAGTCTTGAATCAATGGAGATCTTGTGAGAGATTTCTTAAGAAATGAGAGGGAAAATTTTGGGGTATAACACATTAGAACCATGCTCTGGAAAGTTACTTCAAAACCAAGTCTCAAAATCATAACATGCTATCTTTATTTTCTGATTATTTGAAGCCATCAAAACTTTTCTCTATAAATAGAGAGGTTACTTGCAAGCTAATAGACGAATGCATAAGCCCTCTAACTCTCTCAAACACCCTGAAATCAGAATTTCTACATAAATCCTCCATTGTTGCAACTTCTGACCTTAAACTCCAAACACCTAATCCACTCGTTTGTTTTCATTTTAAATCCATCACAAAGCTTCTATAACTCATTTAGAACCTATCCAAATCCTTGTTCCATCACTGTAACATTATCTTCACCATCCTCCATTTTCAAAAACTCAACTCTGCAACTTGACTTCTCCAGAAGAATTCAACCACTCTCAATCCAAAGTAAGCATTACTATAGCTTCCTGGGAGTTCAGTGAAGCTATCCAGATCATCACAACACCTCCAGGAGTGCTCCAAATTCAAACACAATTCTCACTTTTGAGGTAAGTTTTCTAAACTTTTAACTTTCTATACAAGCATCATTGATGTTTACTTTATGAATAAAAAATGTAGATACCATTTCCTTAAAGCTAACCATGTGCTTACATTTCATTTATCTTGCCTTAGTGATGAGAATTTTGAAGTTGAAGTTTCTGAAAAAATTAGGTTTCAGTTTGGTACTAAAGAAAATTTATCTTAGTCTTTGATATTTAGTTTTTAAAAGTTATATGGTTGAATTTGTGGTGAAAAATCAAGCAAATTTCATGTTTACATTTTTAAAAATGGTTGAGAAATGAATGAGTTACAAAATTAAAATGGAGTACTTGTTCTTGGCGTGCACGAGGAAGAAGAAGATGACTTGTTAAAATATTCAGGAATAAGTTTGTAATATATTTATTGGTTTGTGCTTTAACTACCAGATGTATCACAATCCCGGTGGTTAAAGCGCACGCCTGTTAACTTTAGGGACCTGGATTCGATCCCCAATGGTACCCTTTTATTTTTTTCACTTATTCTGTTCTTTCAGATCCCATGCCTTGCAATTTTACGTGCCTACCATGAGCCTCACGTTAACACCATCAGATCTGCAAGCAATTAAGATCCAATGTTCCACACGCATACCCCATGATGAACCATCAAAAGGTTAGACATACTGAATTACAAATAGGTGTTGGGCTCTCTGTTGGGCCTGGAATTTTTTGCTACTCTTCACCTCCCTTTTTACTAACTTGCATGCCTATTTCTTTTTATTTTATTTCTGATTCAAACAAAAACATATATTGGGCCTATCAAAAATGGTTCTCTCACCTCCTTTTTTACTTCTGACTCATGGCCCAATCTTTTTTATTTCCCTTTATATTTTTTCCCTACTTTTATTTAATTATTTTATTTAATAAAATATATTAATTCATAAAAATCATAAAATATTAGTTTTAGGTTTTGATCAATTTTTTTATTTTATTTTCATAAATAGAATTAATTACTTTATTTCATTTTGAACTTGTAAAAAGTGATTAGAATTAGGTTTTTATTATTTATTTTACACCATAAAATATTTGTTCTAAACAGAACCTCTAAAATATTTTCTAACAAATAATTTCCCTTTTAAATTAACTTAGACCTAGGTTTTCCAATATTTAAATTATTTTTCCTTTTAGTTAATGAAATTAATTTTTTATCTTAACTTAATTTATTTAGGTTTACTAATTCCTTTTAAATACAAGTCAATCAATTGGGTTGAAAAATTATACCTTTTTCCTCTATCAAAAACCACAAAACAATTTCCTTTATTTCTTTTCTACACTTTACTTTTCTTTGCGCGTTTTTATTATTTCGCGTTATTATTTATGTAAATGGTATGTAATAGATAATTAGGGCTTTATTGATTTCCTTCCCATTTCACAAATTTGTACCCTCCATTCCCAAAGTATTGTAATAGCGTAAGACATTTAATGTCTACAATTTATCGCTATCCTTATTATTGTTAGTAATTAGGCTTGTATGACAAGATTAAAATTAATCATAGCAAAACCCTAATTCAAGATAAAGTAACTGAATCAAACACACTTTGCACACATGCACCTCTAGGGTAAACCTCAATTGTTACCTCAGATATAAACAGTCATGTCCCTCAAAACGTGAGATGCTTTAGCAAAGACCATCTATAAAAAGATCGTAGTCCCTCGATGACTCTTCGATGTTTCCTGTGATAAACATCTTAGTCCCTTACGACAATTGCTAAAGTGTCTTACAAGTTGCCTTATATGACTGTACGATGACCCACGCTTGTCCCTCACATCTAATGATAGGGTTTCCTACTAACTAATGGTAGAATCGCACTATCTAAAGGAGGAGTAAAAGAACAAAGACTTTTTGAATAAGTAGATCGCTCGTAATCGCTTACTCACAAACTAAAACAATTTCCACACTTCACACTTTCAAAACAACAATTTTTAAAAAAACTTCTTCAAAATAAACATTTTGTATACATTCTCAATAATACGAAAATCATTACAAAATTGCCTTACATTGGCATTTTCAAAACATCTTTCTAAACACTCTCTTTCAACAAATATTTTCAAAGCAAACATTTTGTATACATTATCAATGATACGAGAATCATTGCAAAATTTCCGCACTTAGGTGTTTTCAAAATATTTGCAAACATAAACAAACACAAAAGCGTTTTTCAAAGTGAGCTAGAAATTAAGAGCCCGTAGATAACTACCGATGAAAAGGGTCTCAAAATGTGTTTCCTGTTCTTTTCACCCTTTCCTTTATTGGATAAAAGAAAATTTGGTGGCGACTCTGGCTATCTGCAACATTTGCAATGAAACGCAAACACCAAGTCAGTTCTCCCACCGTATTACAAAACTGACGATTCTACTGGGGAAGAAAACTAAAAGTGGGGTTACCTTAAGAGCTAGATCACCTTTATTGCTTTACTTGATTTCCTTATTTGCTTTAAATTTTGGGATATTCTTGGATTTATTTCTTGTATAGATCCTATACCCAGATCTTGGGCATTTTAGGTAAGTAGCAATATTTGGGTGAATATTTCGAAGCCCATGGACTACCGAGGTGTACTTAAAGAGAAGGCCTAACCTAATGTAATTTGAATTTTCATAAATGTAAATTTAGGGGAAGTCTAAAGTCTTAGGTTTTGAGAGTCTCTTGTGTTCTTGTGTTTTTAAGTCACCCTTGTATCTTTTGATACTTATGGTAGATATAGTATTCTCACTCTGAAGCTTTTAAGCAAAGAGTTGAGTATTGTTCTTGGATGAAGCCATTAATAAAAACTAAGTATTTTTCTTAGTTAAGAGTCTTGACTAAGTATTATTGTATTGGAAGTGTAATCTTATATTTCATTTTGTTGTACCCCAAAGTTTTCCCTCCCATATTCTTTAAAAGAATATTCCCACGAGGTCCTCAGTTTCTCAAGATAGCCAAGGGTTGATCAGAAAAATATTTCTCCTAAGCAATGGATCTATAACTAGGGCTTTGAGTTTCCCAATGAAGATTGGGTCCCAAAGGTCTCAGGTGATTTCCATGGTTTTTCACATGTCTTCAAGGATACTCATATAAAGTTTCAGGTCTTGCATCACAAGTTTGCTCAGTTAATTGCTCAAATGATTGAAAATCAATTGTATTGGGTAAAAAGTCAATTATGGTTAACATACAGTCAAACTTCAATATTTTTGGTCAAAATCAACATTTTGAAGTGATATTCATTATTTTATCAAGGTTTGATCATGATTCCTCAAGGAAAGCCCTCAAATCATCAAAGTCAAATGTTACCAAATTAGGGTTTCCTTAGGAGAAGTCAACTGAACTTTGATCAAGCATGACTTTCACATGCTTCATCAACTTTTCCCTAACCAAAGCCCATTTTGAAGGAAATTCAATTCTCTATAAATTTGTATATGTATGATCAAGTCCAAAAAGTGCTTCATTTGAAAGATATGATTCCATACATTATAGGTAATTTCAAAAGACAACAAAAAGATACTTTTTGTCAAGGCAGCTTACATCAAGATAAAGTTTCCAAATAAAAAAAATGATCAAAAGAGAAATTGAAGAGAACATGTTGAGCTTTCCAAAAAGTCAAATATCACCTTCAAAAGATGAAAATTGAGAGAGTTATGACCAGTACAACTTGGAAAATTTTGAGAAAATGCATGAAATGCGAAGTGAGCCAACATGAAATTTTGAACTAGTGGGCCTAACTTTTGATGTTTAAACATGTTCACAATTTGTTAGAGGACCTCTAAATCCATACACATATTTTTCATGATTTTTATTTCTTTTATTTGAATTTTTATTCATTTAAAGGAAAACTAAATCAAATAAAATATGAAATAATGGTATAAGCGCATGGGCTTTTGTTTCAATCACATGGAGGCCCAAGACAACTCGTGACAACCCATGATAACCTTGCTAAAACCGTGTGAGATCAGCAAGGCAAGAAATCTCTCAAAATGGAAGCTTTTAAATATGTTGGAATATTATTTAAACATGGCCATGATTTCATGAGATTCTTGCCATGTTTATTGATCCATTTCTTTCTATATATATGCACAACAACTCAGATCCAATAGGACCATGCAGCCTTATCTCAAAATTGCACAAATTGTCCAAACTTTTTTCTCAAAAAACCCGAGTTTTAAAACTCTCTTTACAAGCTTCCATACTACGAAATATTTATTCCATTCACACCCAGGAACATCAAAGGGTGGGTTAGGATTGGTTATCATGATCCAAAGCGCGTGAAATCGCATAGCATGTCATTACCGGTTTCATACTTTTTTGTAAAATCATATCTTTAATCTTGCTTTGTTTAAAACTGAATCGATGCTTCTAACACATTTCCGAGACATGCTTGAACAGGTCTGAATAAATATTATGGTCCCTTGCACGCTAGTTTGCATCATCCATTTTTACTCCGATCGGTTTAGTTTGATTCGAAACGCACGATCCAAGGGTTTATGGCCAAAAGTAAGTCTGAATTTGGATCCAGGAGGGTCGAATTAGGGAGAACATGTTATTTTAGATCATTAACATTTGATTTTTTTAGGTTTTGAGTTTTGCAGCTTGCCGAAGAAGATGATTGGAGCTAGGGCTCTGACGCTTCTCTGGTCATCATATTTGATTATACTTTATATATTTATAATTTCATTTATATAAACGGATGTACAACAACCCTAGTGGCAAGCGAGTGCGCGTTAAGGCGTACATGTCCCTGGGCGTGGGTTAGATCCTGGCGCTCACAACTTTTTTTTACATGTTTTATCTTTCACAGATCCAATGCAAGCAGGCTTAACGCACCTATCATGCACCTTACTTCCTCACCACTTGATCATCACAAGACTGAATCTAGTGTCCCAAGCTTGCGCGCGCACCATGGAGTCCTTGGAATCAGCCACGCTGGATCATTCACCTCTTCTGGGCGGGCATGTTTTTGGGCCTAAACAAATCTCTTTCCTCATACCCCCCGATTTCCTTCATACAGGGCCCAACTCTTTTTTTGTTTTCTTCATTTTTTCCATTCTTTTTATTTATTTATTTTAACTAAAAAATTAAAAATAATTAGACTTAGGTTTTTTTTTATAATTAATTTGTATTAAAAATAATTAGACATTAGGTTTTTAATTAATTTTCTTTTTTTTAAAAAGGGAAAATTTAGAAAAAATTAGTCCTATCTGTTTATTATCATTATTACTTTAATTTCTTTTTCTCCACTAATAAAAACATCAAAAATTATTTTTTCCTACACTTAGAATCTTAGGGGTGTTAAAACAATTTTCCTTTTTCATTCATCTTTTATACTTTATTACTTTCGCATTAATTTTTCCTATTGTGTAATTGTTGATTAGTTTGTAATAGCTTAAATTAGGATTTACTTTTTTTCCCGTTTTGTGGTTTTGTATCCCCTTTCCCCGAAGTTTGGTAATAGCGTAGGAAATTTATTTTATATCCTTATTGGTTTCCTTATAACTGCTAGATGTATGCTAATAGTCTTGTATGGAAAGACTAAAATAAAACGATAGCTAACCCTAAGCAAAGATAAAAATTAATTGAAATCAAAAGCACTTTTCACACACGCACCTCTAGGGTTACTCCACCTGTTGCCTTCAGATAAAACAGTTATGTCTCTCGAACGTAGGGATACCACTAGCAAAGAACCTCGGTTAAAAATCATCATAAAGATCACAGTCCCTCGATGAACCTTCCATGCTGCCTTCGGTAAATGATATTGTCCCTCGATGTTTCCTACAAATACATAATGATAGTCCCTTCGAATTTCTAAAGGTATCCCTATATGTTTCCTTTATGATTGTACGATGACCCGCACTTATCCCTCAAACATCCAACGATAGGGCTTTCTTCTAACTAATGGTAGGATATCACTATCTAAAGGAAGAGGAAAATAACAAAAGACTTTTTGAGTAGGTAGATAGTTCTTAATTGCTTGCTCACAAACAAAAAACATTTTTTCACAGTACACTTCTCTTCTGAAATATTTTCAAAACAAACACTTTGTATGTGCTCTTAACTGATATGAGAATCATTACAAAGTAGTCGAACATAGGCATTTTCAAAATATTTTCAAAACACACAAACACAAAGCATTTTCAAAAGTGAGCTAGCGATTAAGAGCCCGTAGATAACTACAGATGAAAAGGGTGCTAACAACTTCCATTTTCATAACATACCTCCCTTACTTAGAAAAATTATCAAGGTCCCTGTTCTTTTCACCCTTCCCTTTATTGGATAAAAGAAAAGTCGATGGTGAATCTTACTATCTGCAACATTTGTGATAAAACGTAAAACCTAAAAGTTAGTTCTCCCTCTGTCTTATAGAACTGGAGACTCTACTGGGGAAAACTAAAAGTGGGTTTACCTTAGATCTAGATCACATTTAAAATGTTTTACTTGCTTGATTTGTATGCTTTACATTTCAGGGATTTGCTAGGGTTTAATTTTGTAAAGATCTTATACCCGGGTCTGTGGAATTTTAGGTAAGTAGAAATAGATCATGAAAATTGTACGATGTATACCGATACGGTTGAATCGATGGCTACGTTAGTGTGACACATTGCTTAGTGTCGGTGTCCCTTGAGTTAAGTCAAGAAGAATGTTGGGCTGCCGCATAGTGCATAAGCACTAACTGGCCTTAGAACCTTAGTTGACATAACTTATCCATTAGAAAGTAGTGAGATGATCGGCTTTGGTACAGACTGAAGTTTGTTAATACTCGATGTTACACTCATTGAGATCGGACTCTCGGGATACTTCAGTCGCAAATCAGATGCTTGTGGTGAAACAATGCCTGGGAGAAAGATCAGTGATATTGAGGCTCCTAGAACCCGATTACTTTTCTTAGGACAAGTTGAGCCAACTAAAATTCAAGAGGGTACTTACCTACAAACTGCATGCAGGCTTAAACCTAAGGCCTTGTGTGTTTTGTTTATGTATGATTAATTGTTCAAACATGACATCATAACATCATGACATCATACCATATCATTTTCACTAACCATTTCAAGGACCAAGGGATTTATCTTTGTTCTTTGTTGTAGGTTATGGCCTCTTCTTGCAGAAACATTATTCGGATCAACTTTGTAGGGGTGCCTCCTCAGCTTAAGGAGTTAGTCTCAAAGGTCCCCGAAAGTTCTCCATTCATTAAAAGGCATGGTCGACAACTCAGTCTGTCTACCCCAGGTTTTGAAGAAGACATGATGAGTGTTATATTCCAGTTCTTTGACCCTGCACATCACTGCTTCACCTTTCTAGATTATAAGTTAGTACCCACAATGGAGGAGTTCTCTTAACTACTAAGAGTATATGTTCTTCATCAGACACCCTTAACCGATTTAGAGGAAGCTCTGAAACCATAAGATATTGTAGCAGCCTTACATCTGACGCAGTCTGACATTGTATATAATTGGGAAACAAGAAGTGGAGTCAAAGGTTTTCTTGCAAAATTTCTGATAGAGAAGGCCCAACTATTTTTGGGTGCTATGAGTTTTTAGGCCTTCGAGGAGATCTTGGCTTTGTTAATCTATGGATTGGTATTGTTCCCTAACCAACACCAACTCATAGATGTAAACGCCATCAAGATATTTCTTGCTCGTAATCTTGTGCCTACCTTTCTCGGAGACATTTTACATTCTCTACACACTCGAACTATGAAGAGGCAAGGAACTTTCATGTGTTGTATACCTCTGCTATCCAGGTGGTTTATTTCGCACCTTCCCCGCTCGATAATGAAGAATGAATAAGGTTTGAGGTGGTCTCAAAGAATAATGTCACTCTCTCATACAGGAAGCTACAGAAGTCTTGGATTCAACTAAAATAAGAAAGGGACACCTTTGAGACTCATTTCTATGCTAGCAAGAAGAAAATGTTGGATCTCACCAAGTAACATTTATGAGGAGTAGAGTCTTAACGCATATATTAACATGAAGAGGAGGCGTCCATGGGAAACTTAGAGTTTTTAGGATTTTTTTTAAATTTATTCCTTTGTAAACTTTTGTATTCACGTAAACTTATTAATAAAAATATTTGTTTTTGTTTCCTCTTGGTTAGAAAATTTAAATCTCAAAAGGTCATTAAAAACATTGCATATACATATCATGCATATCATTACATGACAGGTGTTTCAAGACAGGTTTCTTATCTTTTTGCTGTTTATTTCAGCAGAAAGAATGGCGCTTGAACAAACAGTTAAGGATCTTCAGGTACAAAACACTTAATTCCAACAAATGTTCCCGAGTCTAGCCAAAGGGCAGGAAGAGTTGAAGGCCCTCACCACTAAAGAGAAGAAGGAGAAAGTCAAGAAACCAGCTAGCATCCTTAACATTAGTAGGAGACTCAAAGGTCCGGTCAAGCGAGTTTTGGAGTTTGAAGAAGAAAATGATGACCCAGAGGAAGATGACAACAGTATGAAGGCTGACAACCAGGGTTCTGATGAAGAAAAAGCAAACTATTCAGATGAACGATATCCTCTGGCCGTCGACAAGTACAAGCAACTGGAAGATTGTCTCAACGCTATGGAGATCTAGAGGATTCATGGGTTAGACTTCGAAGATCTGGGTCTTATCTCAGGGGTTGTTATCCCCCACAAGTTCAAGGCCCCCGTATTTTCTAAATACGATGGTGTATCTTATCCTAAGCTACATCTGAGATCATATGTCCGAAAGATCCAACCCCATACAACTGACAGGAAGTTATGGGTCCACTTCTTTCAAGAAAATTTGTCTGGAACTCAACTCAAATGGTCCTATCAGCTATAAAGGAACCAACATCCGCACGTGGGAAGACTTAGCTGCTGCTTTTTATAAGCAGTATCAATATAATGCTGACCTTGCACCGACTCGAGTGCAATTGAAAAACATGTCTATGGGCTCGAGTGAGGATTTCAAAGAATATGCACAGAAGTAGGGAGACTTAGCTGGAAGGGTCCAACCTCCCTTGTCTGATCGGGAGCTTATTGATATGTTCATGGGCACTCTAACGTGTCCATTCTTTAATCTGCTAATTGGTAGTTCATCTTCTAGTTTTACTGAGTTAATCCTGACTAGGGACCAAGTTGAATGTAGTATCAGGAGCGGAAAGATTTCGGTGGATGTGTCTTCTAGTGTTGTAAAAAAAAAGTTCAACAATAAGAAAGAAACCATTGTTGTCTATGGCTAGAAGGGCCATGGTAAAAATGATCACCATCAGTCTGTGGGAGCATTGATGACTTCTAATCCTGCATCTGTTCAACAACCACAACGGGGGAATCATCATAGGTTAGACGCGCCAAGGAGGCAATTCACTATGATTAGCATGCCTTTGTCTCAGGAATTATAACATCTGTTGAAAGCCGAATTGATAACAATGTGGGATCCTCCTCCTAATCCCAACACCTCATCTCCTAGGCACAATCCGAATGTGAAGTGTGTCTATCATTCCAATAGTCCTGGGCACAATACCAATAACTGCTGGGCTCTAAAAAACCTACCCCATGAACTCAAGAAAATTATCAAAAGGTCTTTCCTGTTCTTTTCACCCTTCCTATATTGGATAAAAGAAAATTCGGTGGCGGATCTTGCTATCCGCAACATTTGTGATAAAACCAAACACCAAGTCAGTTCTCCCACCGTATTACAGAACTAGCGACTCTGCTGGGGAATAAAACTAAAAGTGGGGTTACCTTAAGAGCTAGATCACCTTTATTGCTTTACTTGATTGCCTTGTTTGCTTTATATTTTGGGATATGCTTGGTTTAATTTCTTGTATAGATCCTATACTCGGATCTTGGGCATTTTAGGTAAGTAGAAATATTTGGTTGAATATTTTGAAGCCCATGGACTACGGAGGTGTACTTAAAGAGAAGGCCTAACCTAATTTAATTTTAATTTTCATAATTGTAAAATCAGGGGAAGTCTAAAGTCTTAGGTTTTGAGAGTCTCTTGTGCTCTTATGTTTTTAAGTCACCCTTGTATCTTTTGATACTTATGGTAGAAGGTTATGCCTTTTGGGTTGAAGAACGCTGGCACAACTTATCAATGTGCCATGGTAGCTTTATTCCATGACTTGATCCATCATGAAATAGAGGTTTACACTGATAACATGATAGAAAGATCACAGAATGAAGAAGAGCATATTGATCCTCTGTATAAATTGTTTGAAAGGCTGAAGAAGTACAAGCTAAGGTTAAATCCGAACAAGAGAACCTTTGGGGTGAGATCCGGTAAACTCCTAGGCTTCGTCATCAGTGGTAAAGGTATTGAGATTGATTCCGCCAAGGTCAAAGCTATTCAAGAAATACAGGCTCCTCGTACTGAGAAGGAAGACAGAGGATTCTTAGGACGACTGAATTATATTGCCCGATTCAATTCTCACTTGACTGCTACTTATCAGCCAATCTTCAAGCTGCTGAAGAAAGATCAAGTAGTAAAATGGGATGATGACTGTCAAATAGAATTTGACAAAATCAAGGAGTACTTACAAGAACCTCTAATTCTAATGCCACCAGTTGAAGGGAGACCTCTAATCATGTACCTAATAGTGCTAGAGAACTCAATGGGGTGTGTACTGTGGCAACATGACGAGTCTGGTCGAAAATAACATGCAATATACTACCTTAGAAAAACTTTTACCGACTGTGAAACAAGATATTCACTGCTCGAGAGAATTTGTTGCGCTTTGGCATGGGCTGCTCGCCGACTAAGACAGTATATGTTGACTCATAATACTTTGTTGATTTCTAAAATGGATCCCATCAAGTACATATTTGAAAATCCATCTCTCTCCGGAAGAATAGCCCAATGGCAAATGGTCTTGATAGAGTACGATATTCAGCACACCATTCAAAAGGAAATCAAGGGAAGTGTATTGGCAGATCATTTGGCACATCAAGTCGTAGACGACTATCAGTCTATGAATTTCAAGTTCCTGGACAA
This sequence comes from Vicia faba, assembly GCA_948472305.1. NCBI lineage: Eukaryota > Viridiplantae > Streptophyta > Magnoliopsida > Fabales > Fabaceae > Vicia > Vicia faba. Next base: position 36,592,224 of record OX451739.1, on the reverse strand, counting down.
GAACATTATGCTAGTCACATATTGTGAAGAACCCGGACCATGTGAAGGACCTGAGACAGGATCCCAATGGACTATGGTTTTCGATGGACTTCCAACGCACTTGGCAACGAAGTTGGTGCTGTAATTATCTTTTCTCAGGGTTTCAATACGCCCTTCACCGCCAAATTATGCTTTAATTGCACCAATAACAAGGCAAAATATGAAGCGTGCATTATGGGTAATAAAGCTGCTATTGACCTAAGAATCAAATTTTTGGATGTATATGGGGACTCAACCCTGGTGATCAGTCAGATCAAGGGAGAATGGGATATGAAGCATCCGAAACTCATTCCATATATAGAGAATGTGTTAACCTTAATCCCTTATTTAGAGGAAATTACTTTTAAGCACATCCCGCGAGAAGAGAATCAGCTGGCGGATGCATTGGCTACAATGTCATATATGTTCAAGGTCAGATTGGATAACGAGGTTCCTAGAATCCCCATTGAAAGATTAGACGGACCAACACACTATTACAAAATTGATACCGATGAAGTAGAAGAGAAACCTTGGTTTTATGAAGTGAAATGGTATTTTGATGCTCAAGAGTACCCTGAAGGAGCATCGATCAATGACAAGAAATTCCTATGGAGGTTCTCAGCTAAGTTCTTCTTGAGCAACATAAATTTATACAAACTCAATCATGATTCGAATCTGCTTTGTTATATGGACAAGAAAGAAGCAGGAAAGATTATGGAGGATATGCACAAAGGAATATTTGGCATTCATTCCAGTGGTCATACGATGGCTAAGAAGATTTTGAGAGCAAGTTACTATTGGTCGACTATGGAAACCGACTGTCACCGCCACTCGAGAACTTATCATAAATGCCAGATCTACATTGATAAAGTACACGTGCCTCCAGTACCTCTGAATGTCTTGACTGCTCCTTGGCCATTTGTGATGTTGGGCATTGATATGATTGGATAGATTCAGTGTACCTCTTCTAACGGATATCGCTTCATCCTCGTCGCCATTGATTACTTCACAAAGTGGGTTGAAGCAACCTCGTTCGCCTCTATTACCAAGAACGTCGTGGCCCAGTTCATTAGGCATAACCTTATCTTTCGGTATGACATCCCTGAGAGGATTATCATAGACAATGATACTAATCTCAATAACACTATGATCACTGGACTCTACACGCAGTTCAAGATCAAGCACCACAACTCTTCTTCGTATCAACCAAAAAAGAATGGCGCAGTGGAAGTTGCCAATAAGAACATAAAGATGATTGTGCAAAAGATGGTTGTGACCTACAAGGAATGGCACGAGATGTTACCCTTCACTCTCCACGGCTATCGCACTTCAGCTTGGACATCAACTGGAGAAACCCCATTCTCTCTAGTTTACGGTATGGAAGCCATCCTACACGTCGAAGTTCAGATTCCTTCTCTGAGAATTATGAAAGATGCAGACTTAGAAGAAGATGAGTGGATTCAGACTAGGTTGGATCATTTAAATCTAATTGACGAGAAAAGGCTTGCGGTTGTCTGTCACAATCAAATGTATCATAACCGTATTATCAAAGCATTCAACAAAATTATCAAACATCGGGTATATCAAGCTGGTGACTTGGTAATAAAGCGCATCATTTTACCACAAGGTGATCCCAGGGGAAAACGGACTCCCACCTACGAAGGGCTGTTTGTGATTAAGAAAATATTTTCTAGGAGTGATATGATATTAACTACCATGGACAGTGAAGATTTTTCACACCCTATGAACACAGACATAGTTAAAAGAGACTACGCATAAAAAACTACCCGCTAGTTTGACCGGCCTAGGAAAAAATAAGGGAATCCCGACGAACCAAAAGGGTTCGGGAAAAAATTAGGATTAGAATACAAACAAATTGTACACCCGGAAAATCGAAAACCTGAAAAGGCAGCTTGGGAATAAAGGGGTATCCCGATGGACTAAAAACCCGAAAGGGCGATCCAGGAAAAAGTTAGGGATTAAAAGCATGTGACTATTTCCCGTTGGATCACTCACAGTAAGCCTTGTTACCAACATCAGGTTCAAATGATACAAATCAATTCAATCAACTTCTTTCAACAGCAAGGGATGAGATGCTCGAAGACATAGGGGCAATAGAAGAGTTGAAACACGACGATATTATTTTCACGTAGCTATATGTTTTCACTTTGTAATCTTTCTTCATTTTCGTTACGATTTCCTCTTACTAGGGTTTCTGTCTCTTTGTACAAACTTTCTAAAGGATCAAAGAGTATCTCCAAGAGCCAACCATTCTGATGCCTCCAGTTGAAGGGATACCGTTGATCTTATACTTGACAGTGCTCGACAACTCAATGGGGTGTGTGTTGGGGCAGCATGACGAGTCTGGCCGAAAAGAGCATGATATTTATTACCTTAGCAAAAAGTTTACCGACTGTGAGACCAGATACTCACTGCTCGAGAAAACTTGTTGCGCTTTGGCATGGGCTGCTCGCCGGCTGAGACAATATATGCTGACTCACACTACTCTATTGATATCAAAGATGGATCCAATCAAGTATATCTTCGAAAAGCCTGCTTTGTCCGGAAGAATAGCTAGATGGAAGATGATATTGACTGAGTATGACATCCAATACACGACTCAAAAAGCAATCAAGGGGAGTGTGTTAGTAGACCATTTGGCACATTAGGCAGTGGATGATTATCAGTCTATGAACTTTGAATTCCCGGACGAGAATATCATGTTGGTAACCGATTGTGAGACACCTGGACGGGATGAAGGACCCGAGGAAGGATCCCGATGGTCTATGCACTTTAATGGAGCTTCGAACGCTTTGTTAAATGGCATTGGCACCGTAATCATATCTCCTAAAGGCTCTCATACTCCGTTTACCACCCGACTATGTTTCAACTGCACCAATAATATGGCGGAGTATAAAGCGTGCATCATGGGTCTTCGAGCAGCAATTGACCTAAGGATTAAGTTTCTGAGTGTCTTCGGAGATTCTGCTCTCGTGATTAGTCAGATCAAAGGCGACTGGGATATGAAACACCCAAATCTTATTCCTTACAAGGAGTATGTATTGACGTTGCTTCCACATTTTGAGGAGATAACCTTTGAATACTTCCCTAGAGAGGAGAATTAGTTGGCGGACGCGCTGGCTACAATGTCTTCTATGTTCAAAGTCAATTGGGACAACGAGGCTCCCCGGATTATCATTGAAAGATTGGACGAACCTGCACATTGCTGTGACATTGAGACTGAAGAGGTAACAGAAAAGCCCTGGTTTCACGAAGTAAAAAGGTATCTTGAGGCTCAGGAATACCCCGAGGGTGCATCTGTTAATGACAAGAGGTTTCTGAGGAGGTTCGCAGCAAAGTTCTTCATCAGCAATGGCATCCTTTACAAGCGTAACCTTGATTCGACCCTACTGCGATGTGTGGATAAGAACAAAGCAGAAAGGATCATGACAGAATTACATGAAGGTACTTTCGGAACTCATTCTAGTGGACACACTGTGGCAAAGAAAATCCTTCGGGCAGGATATTATTGGTCCACAATGGAAGCCGATTGTTATCAGCATTCTCGGACATGTCACAAGTGCCAAGTCTATGCTGATAAGGTGCACATACCTCTAGTTCCTCTGAACGTCTTGACAACATCTTGGCCTTTTGCAATGTGGGGTGTTGATATGATCGGCGAGATCAGACCTACGGCATCCAACAGGCATCGTTTCATCCTGGTAGCAATTGATTACTTTACAAAGTGGGTTAAAGCAGCTTCCTTGGCTACTGTAACCAAGAACGTCGTGGCTCGTTTCATTCTGCACAATTTCATTTGTCGATACAGTGTACCAGAGAGGATCATTACAAACAATGGTACCAATCTCAACAATAAGATGATCACTGAGCTCTGCAAGCAGTTCAAGATACAACATCACAACTCTTCTCCCTACCGGCCGAAGATGAATGGGGCTGTAGAAGCAGCTAATAAGAACATTAAGAAGATTGTGCAGAAGATGACAATGACATACAAAGACTGGCATGAGATGTTACCATTTGGTCTTCATGGGTACCGTACCTCAGCGCGAACGTCAACAGGGGTAACACCCTATTCCTTGGTATATGGTATGGAGGTTGTCTTGCCCATCGAAGTTCAGATACCCTCTCTCTGAATCATGAAGGATGCAAGTTTGAGTGAAGATGACTGGATTCAGACCCGGCTTGATCAGCTGAACCTAATCGACGAAAAGAGAGTTACTGCTATTTGTCATGGTCAGACGTATCAAAAACGGATGATCAAGGCATTTAACAAGAAAGTCAGACGATAAGAGTATCAAGTTGGGGACCTAGTTATCAAACGCATTATCTTACCTCAAGGTGATCCCAGGGGCAAATGGACCCCTACTTACGAAGGGCCATTTGTGGTTAAGAACATTTTTTCAGGCGGAGCTATGATTCTAACCACCATGGATGGTGACGACCTTTCTCACCCCGTCAATGCAGACATAGTGAAAAACTACTATGCATAATCAAAGACCCGCTAGGTCGACTGGCCTAGGCAAAAATAAGGGCTTCCCGACGAACCAAAAGGGTTCGGGCAAAAATAAGGGATAAAATGAAAAAAATATGTACACCTGGCAAGTCGAAAACCTGAAAAGGAGGCTTGGGTAAAAAAGGGTATCCCAGTGGACTGAAAACCCGAAAGGGCGGTCCATGCAAAAATTAGGGATCAGCGTAACACTATGTCTCATTGAATCACCTTGCATCCAGACTTCGGTATCGACTATCAAGCTCAGACGACACTAATCAATCTGATCTACTTTCAAACAATAGTAAAGTGATGAGATGCTCGAGGACATAAAGGCAATAGCAGAGTTGGAACCCAGTGGGATTGTTCACATAGCTGTTTTGTTTTTCACAATTTGTGTAAATTCTATCTGCTCGGCGGCGTTATCTTACTAGGACGTCAGCCTCTTGTACAAAAACGCCTATTTACAGGCCAAACTTCAAAATCAATACAATTTATTTTCAAAGAAATTTCAAACTGTTTTTTTCTTTATCTGTTTTGATTTGCAAAGAAAGTCCAATGTTCATTTTTGATATATACATTTGACATTAATTGCTGCTCATGAATATTTACATGCGAAACAAAAGACGATTACGGGTAACATCAGAAACAGGGGCAATAAAAATTTTCCAAACCATACAGTTGCTCTGTCCACCAGGTACAAAGGTAAATTCAGCTGAAAAATATGGCTAAGATACCTTCACTCCCCGCAGAGTAAGACAATAATGATAGCTCTCCCCAGCTGAGACTTGCAACTGTGAATGAATCAGTAATATTCTCCCCAAGCAGAGTTTATCTACCATCAGCACTAAAAAGGCTTGATACCCCCCGACAGTCTTAATATTCCCCAACGGAATATAAGAATGCTCCCCGGCAGGGTACAAGATATCCCTAGTGGAGTTAAAATTTTCCCAGCGCAGTCTGAAAAAGCTTCCCCAACAGGAGTTAAGAGAATCATCCCCGGTAGACTCTGGAAGTTTATCCCCAGCGGAGTACAAAAATAAATCTCCCCAACCGAGTTCAAAGGATCATTCCCAACAGAACTCGAAGGATTATCCCCATAAAATTCTAAAAGGTTATTCCCAGAGAAGTCGCAACCGAAGATCATCCCCAGCGGATTTCTTTCCTTTCACAAACAAGAATTCAATCCCCAATAGGATTCAGTATCACCAGCAACGATAATTCATCCTGACGGAACTTATCAGTGAAATCTTCAGTAGAACATCTCTTCCCCACAGAGTAATCTCCTCATCAGTTTATTCCCCCAACGGAGTCATCCTCTCCTGCAAGTTTATTCTCTTTGTTCGCCATCCCCAGCAGAAACGGAGAATCCAACTCTATTCTTCAACAGCTATCCGGGATTTATTTTCCCCAGCTAGAAACATTACATTTCCATACATCATGATACAGGCATATACGCATCATACCACACAATCTCATTTATTTTGAGAGCATCATTGCTTGATATATATCATGCATCATGATATTGCATATGACTAACTCTTTACCTTTTCAGGGAAAGATGAATCAATAAACACCGTTGACTACTTATATGACCTGGTAGTCCCCTCAAAAACTACACCTATTGAGGGTTGTTTCAGCGGGTTCCTCAGAAAGATATCACAAGACTTTCTTCCAGTTCAGTTAAATCGATTCTAAGATTTTTCTGATTCTTATCCAGTCAAAGTTAATCCAAGACCTTCTCTTGTTCAGTCAGATCGACGCTAAGATCTCCCTGATTCTTATTCCAGTTGAAGATATTCCAAGACTTTCGTCTGGTTCGGTTAAATCAATTCTAAGAGTTTTCTGATTCTTATCCAGTCAAAGTGAATCCAAGACCTTCTCTGGTTCAGTCAGATCGACGCTAAGATCTCCCTGATTCTTATTCCAGTTAAAGATATTCCAAGACTTTCGTCTGGTTCGGTTAAATCGATTCTAAGATTTTTTTTATTCTTATCCAGTCAAACTTAATCCAAGACCTTCTCTGGTTCGGTCAGATCGATGCTAAGATCTCCCTGATTCTTATTCCAGTTGAAGATATTCCAAGACTTTCGTCTGGTTCAGTTAAATCGATTCTAAGATTTTTCTGATTCTTACCCAGTCAAAGTTAATCCAAGACCTTCTCTGGTTCAGTCAGATCGACGCTAAGATCTCCCTGATTTTTATTCCAGTTGAAGATATTCCAAGACTTTCGTCTGGTTTAGTTAAATCGATTCTAAGATTTTTATGATTCTTACCCAGTCAAAGTTAATCCAAGACCTTCTCTGGTTCAGTTAGATCGATGCTAAGATCTCCCTGATTCTTATTCCAGTTGAAAATATTCCAAGACTTTCGTCTGGTTCGGTTAAATTGATTCTAAGATTTTTCTGATTCTTATCCAGTCAAAGTTAATCCAAGACCTTCTCTGGTTCATTCAGATCGATGCTAAGATCTCCATGATTCTTATTCCAGTCGAAGTTCATACCTTCTATCAACAGTCTCCAAATGGCATCTGTAAGCCCATTCCCGACATCACCAGGCCGATACCACTTCATGCGAGTGCAAATTTCTGAGCACTCTAGTGTTCAATCATCTTCCACCTTCGGATCACGGAAGGCACGAAAGCCAATATATATCCTCAGGCTTAAGAAGATTGAACAGGGGCAGCTGTTGTACTCCAAAATTTGCCCTCTCATTTTTCACAAAACATTGCAAGAAAAATCTGCAAGTTGCTCAGGTTTGCTCAAGAGTGGGTCAGACAAATCATCTCCTAAGGCAGTCAACCCCAAATTAGGGTTTTCTGTTGCATCAATATCCTTGAGTCCAAATGACCTAAAATGCTCCCTAGTGTCCTAATATGTTCTCAAGGTCATCCATGTCAAATTTCAAGCCTTGCAGAGGAAGTTTGCTCAATCAATTGCTCAAAGGGTCCAAAAATCGACTGTGCTAGGGCAAAAGTCAACTGTGACCCAAATACAGTAAAACCTCGAGACTTTTTTTGCCAAAATTCTCATTTTGAAGGATATTTCATCATTTGATAAAGGGTTGATCATGATTCATCAAGGATTGCTCAAAATTCATCAAGACTCAAAAGTTGCTAAATTAGGGTTTTGTAGGAAAAGTCAACACAACTTTGACCAAGAATAACTTTCTCATACTTTATGATAAATGACCCATCCAAAGATCATTTTTAAGAGGATTCAATTTCCTACAATCCATCTTCATACCCCAAGATCAGAAAATTCACTCACAAGAAGTTATAAATTTGGACATTATAGGTCATTTTTAAAAGTCAACAAAAACACCTTTTTTTACGAAGCTTATAACTTGAGCATGGCATATCAAATTGAGATGAGACCAAAAGGGTTGGCTAGAGGACATCTCAAGATTTCTAAAAAGTCCAAGAACACTTCCAAAAGTTCACAAATTGAAGAAGTTATGCATTGTTGAAGTTTGGCATTTTTGCAAAATTGCCAAAAGTCAACTATCCCCAAAACATCAAATTTTGTCAAATGGGCCCATTCTTTTCCACTTGATTTGAATTTGCCACATTTCACACGTGTCCTAGCTTCAGCCTTGTGTCCATTTATCAATTTTATTATTTTATTTGATTTTTTATTGAATTATTTCATTTTAAATCAAATTAAATCAAATAAAATCCTAATATTGATTGTTTGATATCTTTTTGGCTATTTTAGGACTTAATCATCATCATGATCAACATCAAATTCGTATCTCATCATATCATGTACCAAAAGATGGATTTTTGACAAATTAGGCAAGCTTTCAATGGTGGATCAAATCAAATCTCATGGCATTGATGTGCAAAGATTCAATCCACAAATGTTAACCTAACACATTCCATGATACATATAGAAGGCAAAGGCACGAAATTGGAGGCTAGAGGCTGCAGCAATAAGCAAAACAAAACTTGGAAAAAGTGTGAAAAAGCTTGAGTTCGAATTCACACTTAGAGGCAAATTCAGAAGCCAAGAACGATCTCAATCATTTCCTTGACAATCACTGAGTCAGAATCAATCCAAAGCAAGCTCTCATATCCATCAAAACACACTGTAAGTGTCCCGTTTCTTGGCCCTGTTTTCAAAACCTTAACTCTTTATTCTTGCATCTTTTGTACGAAATATTGGCATATTCATAATCCTCATCAAATTTCCAAGCTTTCTGCATTATCTAATTTCATTTATCTGATCTGTGAAGCCAAGTTCCATATCTAGGGTTTCATGGTTTGTTTTTGGGCGTTTCTCTTACAGGTAAAATTAGCCCCAATAATAGCCATGGACATGACCGGAAGAGAAGGACGAACACAACCATGGTCTTGGGAGGAGTTTATATGGCCTAAGATGGATTTTTGGAACGACCTAGGCATTTAGCTGCGGATTCAAATCCGCAGGTAATTTCTTTGCAGGTCTGAGGACAGGGACGACAACGTGTCTCCCTCTGATTGGACCTTTTCAAACACGCGCGCCTTTTTTGTTTTTTCTGGCATATTGATCCATTATCTCTTATTATTTTACTTGTTTAATATATTAACAAATAGAACATATTGGCCTAGTGGCAAATCAGCGCTGGCAACATCCATAGGACCTGGGTTCGAATCCCAGGTCCCCCATGCTATTTGTTATAATTTTTCTTCAGGTATTCCAGTGTGCCTAAGGAGTAGCAGTGCATCATATACCCTCATCTAATCAATGGACAGATGGCCAATGGCCAGATCTGATGGATAGAGATGAACGTCCACCATGGGATCCAGTCAACCAGTGCATAGGGAATTCACAAAGTCAACCAGGCCAGTGTGTTAATGGGCCATGGAATTGCCATTCAAACACCTCTAATCAGGCCCACACCCCCTAACTCTCTCTATTTCATTTTAATTTTATTTAATTGTTTATTTATTATTTTTATTTAATCATTAACCAATCAAATCTTTTTCTTAATAAAATTAAAACAAAAAAATATTTTCTTTATTAAATTAAATTTTAGTATTTCCTTTTTATTAACAAATCAATTAATTAATTTAGGCCATTAATTAGGAATAACTTTAATATATTTTTTCAATAATTAAAATTAACTTAGACATAATTAGGTTTTTATTAATATTGATCAATTTTATTTTATTTCTTTAAATAACAAAAACCCAAAAATATTTATTTTTATTAATTAGTTTAATTAATTTAATTTAATAATTAATTTAGGATAGCTTATTTCTTAAAATTCAAAAAAAAATTCTTTTCTTTAAATAAAAGGGTCAAAACCCTAGAACTTGCGCCCGATTTAATTTTCCGCACGCGATCTATTTATCCAATATTGTACTTGTTCCCGGAATGTAATAGCTTAATAGGACTTTAAATATTTTTATCGCTTTATTTATTTTTCCGCATTTAAATTTCAAAGGGTTGTTTTTGGCGATGTAAATACCCGACGCCTTGTAATAGTTAGTTAAATTTCCACAATTTAATTTCCGCAACTTATAAACTGTTAGATGTTTGATAATAGGGGATGCATGACAAGATTGAAAGTTTAAACCTAAAATCAACATAGATCACCATTAACATGAAAAGACAAAATTAACTGAAAATGACACACTCGCACATGCGCACTCTTAGGGTACACCTCACTTGGTTGCCTTCGTACACAGTCATTGAGTATAGGAAGTTTTAGAGGTTTCCTTCTTGTCCAAAGATCATAGTTGCCTCGAAACGGTTGCCTCGGATAAAATGATATAAGACATTAGGGTTATCGCTAAGGCGTCCTAACGTTGCTTTAGTGATCGCATGTCCCTTATTCGAATTGACCCTTAAACTCCAACGACGGTGCTACCTACTCATTCATAATGGGATAGCATTGTCTAAAGGAAAATTGCATAGAACGATTCCTTCTTCGAGTAGCTAGATGGTTCTTAAGTACTTGCTCTTTCAAAAAAACAAAATCTTTTTCACACTTACACCTTTCAAACACAAACTTCTTCAAACCCACAAACGCGAAGAAAAGCAATTTTGAAAACAATATGAGCAAGTACCTAAGAGTCCGTGGATAACCATAGATAGAAAGGGTGCTAACACCTTCCCTTTCTATAATCTACCCCCCGAACCTGAGAAATATCTCGAAAAATGAATTTTTCTGTGCTTTTTTCCTTTCCTTGTTGGATAAAATAAAAGTCGGCGGCGACTCTTGCTTACCGCGACATTTTGCAAAAACAAACGCAAAACGCAAACCAGCATTCCAAAAAATAGTCAGTTCTTTCCCACTGTATCATAAAGAGCATAACTAACTTTGAAAGAAATAAAATGTAAGAAATAAAGACAAAGAACACAAAAATTTATGCAAAAACGTCCATGATTCATTAATGACATATGAGAATGAAGTGCCAACCCTCACAAGTGGACCGTTGTGCCTCGGGTAAGACATAAGGTTTTAAAAAGTCTGAATTGTTTAAATATTACAAGCCTGAAAACATTAAAAGACAATTACTCTTGAATAAAAGTAATAGGAATGAAATCTTTGGCCTCCCCATTATTGAGCCCTCCGCCGATTGGTGGGAAAATCCATTCGTCCATATCACAGCTGCCATCACTGTCTTCTACTGCATTGACTCCCTGATTGCTGATACGCAAAGGTGGTCCCCCGGTGCGAGAACGTCGAACAGCTCTTTGCGCCTCTGTAGTGAATCCCAAACAAAATTTGTCGTACTTGTAGGGAATATCCGAAGCTGACCCCAGATGGTACACCCGCCTTCTTCAACTACTTCTCGAGCATCCTTCAAAGAGGCCATCTTCAGTGGAGGTCTGGTAATCTTCGGGACTTTAGGAGTAGACTTAGTTGTCGCGACTGTTTCTGAAACCTCCTCGAAGTTCTGACAGGGAGTCTCAATGAATTCACCATCCATTTCAACATATCTGAAAGAGTTCAGGTGGCTAGCCATGTACTCCTCCTCTCCGTGAATTGTGACAATTTTTCCTTTGATCGGGTATTTTAGCATTTGGTGTAGGGTAGAAGTGACGGCACCAGCACCATGGATCCAGGGTCGACCCAATAGACAAGAGTATGAAGGGCGGATGTCCATCACATAGAAAGTTGAGTCAAAAGCCTGAGTTCCAACTTTTATGGAGATACTAACTTCTCCGTGCACTGTCCTTTTAGAACCATCAAAGGCCCTTACTATGATGTTGCTAGGCTTTAAGGTGAGCCCCTCGCAGTCTAGTCTATCGAGAGCGTTTTTGGTAAAGACATTCAATGATGAGCCGGTATCCACCAGAACGTGGGCAAGTGTGGTGCCCCTGCATTCAATGGAAAAATGCAAGGCATCGTTGTGCTTCCTTCCCTTAGAAGTTAAATCAACATCGAAAAAGCCCAATCCGTTATCAGCAGTTAGGCTGGCCACACAATTCTCAAATTGGTCGTGGAGGTCTCTTGGGGCACGTGGGCGGTCTTAAGAAACTTTACCAAGGCTTTGGCGTGGGCCTCAGAACATAAAAGTAAGGACAACAATGATATCTTCGAGGGGGTCTTCCCCAACTGTTCTACAATGTTGTAGTCACTTTTCTTGATTATCTTCAGTATTTCTTCTATCTCCTTTCTAGAAGCTTAAAGGATGATCTCAGGACGCTCTTTTTCTTGGACATGCTCATTTAAGACCTATTTGCCCCTTGTCTCAGTAGCAGGGATAACAGTAGGAGTATCACTGGAAGTGTCGGTAGGAGTGGCAGTGGGAATGATCACAGGAGTAGCAACGGTCTTTTGAGAAATTTCGGGTGAGAAGACTATTCCGCTTCTTGTTATCTTACTTGTCCCAGTGATATTACCGATGTCAGGATCAATATCTCTCGCAACTTTGTCTTTGACAACCAACTAATCTTTCTTGACGCCATAGTAGTAAACTTCAGCCCCATAGTTCCAGGGAACAACTTTATCTGAAGAGTATGATATTGGTCTTGGCATAGTGATGATTAGAGGTGCAGACCTTGGAACAGATTTAATCCTGACGGGTCCTTTGCTGGAGACCCCGGGAGGATTGTTGGAAATGGTGATTATCGAGACATCTTGATAAGAACTTCTGGTAAGATGAAGCTTTTCAAATAAGATTTCTTTGCTAGTCATTAGGCGTTGTACGCCTATCTTCAGTAACAAACAGTCGTTCGGTAGAGACCTGCATAAGTGACAATCTTTATCGCAGCCCGGGAATAGACTGGCTTGCAGTAGATTCTATTTAATGGTCAACAGAGGAGTAATTAAGTCATTCACGGAGGAGACAAAACGATCATCATCAATGGCGTGGATACCTTGGCCATGTATGGGCATTGGTGCCGTTATCACATTAGGCGTTTCTGGGGGATCAAACTCAATCTCTTTCGCATCGATAAGGTCTTATACCTTATTCTTTAAGGCCCAACAATCATTTGTATCGTGCCCCGGGCTTTCAAAATGATAGGCACATCGAGCGTTCGGGTTGTAGCGAGGAGAAGCAATATTGGGGTTCTTGGGAGCTTCTTTTAAAGGTGCTAGATTGGTCTTCGGAAGGTGTGGAAAAACTTGAGACATGGTCATGTTGATCTGGGTGAATCATCTCATGGGCGCTTCTGGCTTGCGCTGATAATTTCGCTGTTGATTTGGCACAGGATTAGAAATCATAACATCCCCTACCGTCGGGTGATGGTCAGTTTTGTTTTGGTTCCTATGGTCATATGCAGCACTGACCTCCTTCTTTCCAACAAAAGGTTTCTTCATCATGCTCGAGGATGCATCTCTTTGAATTTTTCTACTTTTTATACCAGTTTCGACCCGCTCACCAGTCATGATTAATTCAGTAAATCCAGCTGAGGAACTCCCGATCAGGTGGTTGAAGAATGGTCCTGACCAGGTGCCTAGGAACATATCCACTAATTCTCTATCAGATAGAGTGGGTTGGACTCTGCCTGCGAGATCCCTCCATTTTTGAGCATAGGTTTTGAAACCTTCACCTGCAACCATAGACATGCCTTGCAATTGCATCCGATTTGGAGCTAAGTCAGCATTATATTGATATTGTTTGTAGATGGCGGCAACCAAATCTTCCCAATTGCGAATATTTGTCCCTTCCAACTGATAGAACCAATCCAACTGTGTCCCTGACAAGCTCTCGGAAGGAATGCACCCACATATTCTTATCAGCCGTATGGGGTTGAATTTTTCTGACGTATGACCTTAGATGTAGCTTTGGGCAAGAGACACCGTCGTATTTGGAGAAAGTGGGGACCTTGAATTTCTGTGGGATGACAACCCCCGAGACAAGTCCTAATTCTTCAAAATCCAATCCGGGTACCTTCTGAATCTCCATAGCATTCAAACGATCCTCTAGCTGTTTGTATTTATCATCAGCGGGAGGGTATTGCTCCTCAGAGTAATCAGGTTCTTCCTCTTCCTCGAATGTTTGGTTGTTGTTCACTTCCTGTGTTCTGTTTCCTTGATCATCTCCTTCACCCAATGATGTTACAAAGTCCAAAGTTCGTCTGGATTGTCCTTTAAACCTTCTTCCCATGATCACAACACAAGTTGATTTCTTCGATTTCTTCTTCTTCTCTTTGGCCAGTAGAGTCTTCAACTCCTCTTGTCCTTTTGTCAGAGTCAAGAGCATTTGTTGAAACTGGGCATTCTGCGCCTGAAGATCTTTCACAGTCTGTTTAACATCCATCTCACTGAAATAAACAGTAGAAAGATAAGGAGACTTGTTATGAGAAACCTGTATGATGTTATGATGAATGAAGATGCAATATGTAAATGATTTGAAGGAAATTTAAAGATTTAAATTTGTTCAAACCAAAATGAACACACGTTATCTTAAATCCAAGTTTGAATACATCACGCCTCTTCGGGATTACAATGAAAAAAACAGAATACAACAAAAAAAAAACTCTTAGGACAAGAAGGTTGAACGCATCCTCTTTGGAGCAATGTAGGCATTCAAGATTTTCTCTTCATGAAGCAGCTTGGTGAGCTCTAAAACCTTCTTCTCACTGGCGTAAAATTGGGATTCAAAGGTGTCTCGCTCTTCCTTCAACTGAACCCAAGCTTTCTGCAAGTCCTCGAGAGAGGTAGGCATGTCAGGATGAAGGACAGTGTATGGGACGTCTCCTTCAACAACAGGCTCTATAATAACAAGAAGGATGGAAGGGTAAGGCATCACGAGACTCTAAGCACGAGCCCGTACCCACATAAGCTAAGGCTCGAGAGGGATAGAGTTTTTGTGTCCCAAAGTCCTACTGTCTAACTTGTTCACCATTCCCCAACTCGTGTAATCCTCTGGCGGTAACCTTGGTCTTCTTTGTCGTAGTCGAACACCAGTCCTTTGATGAGCATCTCGTGAAGGCCGTCTCTTCAGGCATACCCAAACTGTCGAAGAGCTAAAAAGGGGTTGTAGGTGATACCTCCCCTAATACCAAGCAGAGGTACGTTAGGGAACTCCCTACAGCGGTCAATGATAAAGATATCTTCCAAGGATCTCGAACACCAATGGATATCAGAGTGGGTGAGAGACATCATCCTTTGAGACCATGTCAGTCTTTGCTCGTTCTTTAATGCTGATTGAGGTAGGTGTTAAGTAAACCACTTAGCGAGTAGGTGGATACAACATAAAAGAGTACCTCTTTTCTTCATGGTGCAGGTATGAAGGCAATGCAAGATGTCTCTTAGAAAGGTAGGTATGGGATTGCGGGAGAGAAAGATTTCGATGGTGTTAACGTCTATGAATTGGTCCGAATTTGGGAACAAAACCAAACCATAAATGAGAAGATCCAGGACGTCTTCAAAAGCTTGGAAATCCATGTCGTCCCAGAATGAACGAGCCTTTTCCAATAGAAACTTGGCTAGAAAGCCTTTAACCCCGCTTCCTGTCTCCTAATTTACTATGATGTCGGCCCTCTTCATATGCAAAGCTTCAGCGATGACTTCAGGTTTTGGAATCCCTTCTAGACTGATGAATGATATCTGATCAAGCACGGGCACCCCTAAGAGTAGAGAGAACTCTTCCAGTGTTGGTACCAACTGATAGTCCGGGAAAGTGAAACAATGATGTACGGGATCAAAGAATTGGAATAGTACACACATCATCTCTTCTTGGAAGTTGGATGTAGCCAAACTGAGAAGTCGACCGTATTTCTTGGTAAAAGGAGAATCCCCGGGAACTCTTGGGGCTAACTCTTGAAGTTGAGGGTGTGCTTTTACAAAGCTGATTCGGATGGTGTTTCTTCGAACGGAATTCATGTCCTACAAAACAAAAACAAAGATAAATTTCAAAATCCTTGAAATGGTTAGTGAGCATGCGTATGATGCTCATGATGTTTATGATGTTATGCACAAGTAAGTATATACACACAACAAACAAATCCCTATATTTTAGGCTTGCATGGGTTTTATAGATAAGTACCCTCTTGAAGTTTAGTTGGCTCAACCTGTCCTAGTAATAGTGATCGGGTTCTAAAGGATCTCAATATCACGGACCTTTCTCTTAGGCATTGTCTCAGCACAACAATCTTTTCTTACGGCCGAGATATCCCAAAAGTCCAGCCTCAATGAGTGTAGTATCGAGTATCAACCAATTTTCAGCTCTACACCGAAACCGGTTATCTCACTACGTCTTAATGGCCAAGTTTGTACAATTAGGGTTGTAAAGTCAGTTAGTGCTTCATGACGCCACTCAGCGGCCCCGTATTCTCCTCGATTCACCACAAGGGATACTGGTACCAACAAATGCGTCACACTAACATAGCCATTGTTTCAACCATATTGGTCTACGCCATACAGTTTCCATAATCTATTGCTATTTACCTAAAAGGTGTCCCAGATCTGGGTGGAGGATCAAAGCAAGCCCAAACAAAGAACAAAATGTAAAGCATATAAATCAAACAATGAAAGCAAGTATAGGTGATCTAACCCCAAGGTAACCCCACTTTTAAATAAGATCCCCAGTAGAGTCACCAATTCTGTGATACAGTGGGAGAACTGACTTGGGTCGTTTGCGTTTGATCGCAATTATGCGGTTAGTAAGAGTCACCACCGACATTTCTTTTATCCAAAAGGAAAGGTAAAAAAGCACAGGAAAGACCTTTCAAGATTGTTTCTTGAGTTCGGGGGGTAGATTATGAAAAGGGAAGGTATTAGCACCCTTTTCTGTTAGAACAAAGTTTGAATCTACTACCCTAAGTTTAAGTTTTGATGATAACAAAATGCTAAGATACATTAATTGTATGATTCATGTAATACACATATGCCATCTAAAAATTACATTCTGCTTTACAGAAACTCTGATGGGTATCAGCATAAGAACATCCTCATCAGCATCAGAAAATTAGATATCAACATCAGCATCAGAAGATGTTATATCAGATACCAGAATCAGAAGATCAACTTGCGCTTATGCTGAAGCTTGATGAACAGATCTGCGCTTAACCATCTGAACTCTGATAAAGACAACAACAGTTCATCAGCACCTAAGCAGCGTCAGAATGAGCCAAAGCCAGAACACGCTCAAGTGGCAACGGTACTGTGCATTCAAGATGATTTATTACCAACGGCATCATTCCAGACATGATCTGCTTAATAAGGAAAGAATGTTATTGGCATTGAAACAGAATTATTACTCCAACGTACACTATTTCCAATGCTATATAAACAAGTCAATGAAGATTGAATTGGCTAATGCTCTACAACAATCTACACGCCTAAAGCTATTCATCATATTCCTCACTCTCAGTTTGCTAAAAGCTCTCAATTCCTTACTCAATTATTTTAGCAATCTAGTTCTCATAAGCTTAAGTTGTGTAGTATCACAGTTGTGATAAACAGTTTTTGTAGAAAACATTCACACACCTAGATTTCAATTCTTTGTAAGAAAGTATTTCCTTGAGAAACCGGTTTGTGGTTTGCTTCAAGAAGGCTTTAGCAGTTGTTAAAGCAGTTGTAATATTCAGTTGAATATAGTGGATTAAGACCTCGTTGGAGAGAGGCGAAATCACCTTGACGGGTGGACTAGAGTAGTTTGAGATCAAACGAACCAGGATAAAAATACCGTGTTGACTGCAATTGATTTCCAGTTTTTAAAATTCAACCCCCCTTCTTGTGTTTTTCACTTCTTCAATTGGCATCAGAGCGCCTGGTTCTGAGCTAAAACACTTAATCGTCTCAGTACAAGATCCAGCGTCAGAAAAACACAATGGCAGGAACTTATCAACACACCAGCAATGACAACAATGAAGACAGAGACAGATTCAGCGGCAAACCTCCAATCTTTGATGGAGAAAATTTTGATTACTGGAAAGACAGAATTGAAAGCTTCTTTCTGGCACATGATGCTGATCTGTGGGACATGGTGACAGATGGATACACGCACCCAATGAATACAAGCGGTCAGAAGATTGACAGGAAATCAATGT
The DNA here is from genome assembly GCA_948472305.1 of Vicia faba. NCBI lineage: Eukaryota > Viridiplantae > Streptophyta > Magnoliopsida > Fabales > Fabaceae > Vicia > Vicia faba. The sequence goes on along the minus strand of OX451739.1, from coordinate 36,574,257 downwards.
CTGACCAACAAAAGCGTGACTTCAAAAATCACCACAAGGCCAGAACCATTCTTCTCAGCGCCATCTCTTACGCTGAATATGAAAAGATCTCTAACAGAGACACAGCAAAGAACATGTTTGACTCACTCAGAATGACGCATGAAGGCAACATTCAGGTCAAAGAAACTAAAGCTCTTGTGCTCATTCAGAAGTATGAGGCATTCAAAATGGAAGAAAGTGAATCCATTGAAACAATGTTCTCAAGATTCCAAATTCTGGTGGCTGGTCTCAAGGTTCTGGACAAAGGATACTCTACTGCTGATCACGTCAAGAAGATCATCAGAAGCTTACCAAAGCAGTGGAGGCCAATGGTTACAGCTCTGAAGCTAGCAAAAGATCTCAACAAAATTTCTCTTGAGGAACTTATCAGCTCCCTCAGAAGTCATGAGATAGATCTAGAAGCTGATGAACCTCAGAAGCAAGGTAAGCCTTTAGCATTAAAATCTAACAAAAAATCTGAGTCTAATGTTTTGCAGGCAGTTGAAGAAACATCTGATGGATCCTCATCAGAAGAAGACGAACTTTCTCTCCTCTCCAGAAGAGTGAACCAACTGTGGAAGCAGAGGCAAAGGAAGTTCAGGAATCCCAGAAGATCTGATCAGAATGAGTCTTCTTCCAGATACAAAAGGACAGATTCTTCCTCTGGATACAGAAGATCTGAAGGCTCCTCAGGAAGCAGAAAGCCAAACACCAAGGACATCATCTGTTATGAGTGCAATGAGCAAGGACACTACAAGAGTGACTGCCTAAAGCTTCAGAGGGTAAAGCCCAAAAAGAAGTTTGGAAGAGAAAAGAAGAAAAGTCTCATGGCTACATGGGATGACTCTGACTCGTCTGAAGCTGACTCAGAATCAGATGATGAGAGAGCAAACATAGCTCTCATGGCCAACATTTCAGAAGACAGTGAAGCTTCTAAATCAGACTCAGAATCAGATACTGAAGAGGTATTTCCTGACTTTGCTATTAATTTTACTAAGGCTGAACTTGCTGAAAGCCTTAATGAAATTCTGGAAAGGTACCAGCAGATTAGAGTTAAATTCAGAAACCTGAAAAGGAATCTTGAATCTGACTCTGATTAGACTGAGAGTCTTAAATTGGAAAATTCTGAGCTGAGAAATAAAATTCCAAAATTAGAAAATGTTTTACAAAACTCTCAGAAGGAACCAATTTCTGAAACTCCCAGCAGTGCTGATGAGATCATCAAGGAGTATGATCACAGTTTCCAAAAGTTCCTTGCTAAAAGCATAGATAGAAGCAAAATGGCTTCAATGATCTATGGAGTTAGAAGAAACGGCAGGAAGGGAATAGGATACCAAGGTAAGGTTCCTACACCAAAGAATGTCATGGATTTAACCATTAAACAGACTCCTTTGAACTCACATTTTGTGTATGGTCACACACATGATATTAAATACACTAGCAGTAAGTATTCTGTGAAACCAAAATTCAACCAGAGTTTTGGTAAATCTAACAAATCAGGACCCAAGAAAATCTGGGTACCTAAGGATAAAATAATACATGTTGCAGATATCTTTAGCAGCAAATCAGAAACACCAGTCATGGTACCTGGATTCTGGGTGCTCGCGACACATGACGGGAAGCAGGCATATGTTCCAAAGCCTGGAACTTAAGCCTGGAGGCCACGTAGGCTTTGGAGGCAATTAGAGGGGAAAGATCATTGGCTCTGGAACTGTAGGTAATGGAAATCTTCCCTCTATAAATAATGTTCTTCTAGTAGATGGATTAATGCATAATTTGTTATCCATAAGTCAATTAAGTGATAACGGTTATGATATAATCTTTAATAAAAAATCATGTAAAGCTGTTAGTCAGAAAGATGGGACTATCCTATTTAATGGAAAGAGGAAAAACAACATCTATAAAATCAAACTTTCTGAACTGAAAAGTCAGAATGTAAAGTGTCTTCTGTCTGTTAACAACGAGCAGTGGATCTGGCACAAAAGATTGGGGCATGTTAGTATGAGAAGAATATCTCAGATTAACAAACTCAATCTGGTCAGAGGACTTCCTAATTTGAAGTTCAATTCAGATGCTCTGTGTGAAGCATGTCAGAAAGGCAAGTTTGCAAAACCTTCTTTCAAATCTAAAAATGTTGTTTCTACCTCTAAGCCATTAGAACTTCTGCACATTGACTTATTTGGACCAGTTAAAACTGCTTCAGTCAGTGGCAAGAAGTATGGGTTAGTAATCATAGATGACTATAGCAGATGGACATGGGTAAAGTTCTTAAGACACAAGGACGAGTCACACTCTGTGTTTGTTACCTTCTGTAACCAAGTTCAGAATGAAAAGGATCTTAGAATCGTTAAAGTCAGAAGTGATCATGGTGGAGAGTTTGAAAACAAATATTTTGATTCATTCTTTAATGACAAAGGCATTCTGCATGATTTCTCTTGCCCTAGAACTCCCCAACAAAATGGAGTTGTAGAACGAAAGAACAGAACATTGCAAGAAATGGCCAGAACCATGATCAATGAGACAAACGTTGCTAAGATCTTCTGGGCAGAGGCAATAAACACAGCGTGCTACATTCAGAATAGAATCTCAATAAGACCTATTCTGGAAAAGACTCCATATGAATTGTGGAAGAACAAAAAGCCCAACATTTCATATTTTCATCCATTTGGATGTACTTGTTTTATGTTAAATACAAAAAAGTATCTGAACAAGTTTGACTCTAAAGCACAAAAGTGTATTATGTTAGGATATTCTGAATGCTCAAGAGGGTACAGAGTATACAATACAGAAACACAGATTGTGGAAGAATCAATCAGTGTTCGTTTTGATGATAAGCTTGACTCTGCAAAGTCAAAGCAGAATGAAGTCTTTGCAGGTATGGAAGTTGAATTTACAGGTTCTGAAGACAAGTCATCAGAATCTCTCAACAAAGACACTCCTTCAACATCTGAAAGGAGCACTGCTAGAAATCCTACAACAGCTGCTGATCAACCTCAGAAGAGACTACCCAGAAGCAGCTTGGATCACCCAGAAGAAACTATCTTAGGAAGAAAGGAAGATCCAATCAGAACAAGAGCAAGCTTCAGAAACTCTGAAGAAACCCTCATGGGACTTGTGTCTCTGATTGAACCTTCTTCTATTGATGAAGCACTTCTGGACAACGACTGGATTCTAGCAATGCAAGAAGAGCTGAATCAATTCACCAGAAATGACGTATGGGATCTTGTTCCCAGACCAAAAGGATTCAACGTCATTGGAACCAGATGGGTGTTCAGAAACAAGCTAAATGAACAAGGTGAAATTATCAGAAACAAAGCACGACTGGTAGCACAAGGTTATAGTCAGCAAGAGGGGATAGACTATACAGAAACCTTTGCTCCAGTCGCCAGGTTAGAATCTATCAGACTTTTAATTTTATTTGTTGTTAATAGAGGCATCACTCTGTATTAGATGGATGTCAAAAGTGCATTCTTAAACAGTTATATAGAAGAAGAGGTTTATGTGCACCAACCCCCTGGTTTTGAAAGTACAAAACATCCAGAACATGTTTTCAAACTAAAGAAGTCACTATATGGTCTGAAACAAGCTCCTAGAGCTTGGTATGAAAGACTAAGTAACTTTCTGTTAGAAAATGAATTCACCAGAGGGAAGGTGGACACTACCTTATTCTGTAAGTCAGTTAAGAATGACATCTTAGTCTGTCAAATTTATGTTGATGATATCATTTTTGGATCTACTAATCCTTCTCTTGGAAGAAAATTTGCTAAGTGTATGCAGGCAGAATTTCAGATGAGCCTCATGGGGGAACTGAAATTCTTTCTAGGAATTCAGATCAATCAAACTCCAGAGGGAACTTACATTCATCAGAGCAAATATGTCAGAGATCTTCTGAAGAAATTTGACCTCTCAGAATGTAAGCCATCAAAGATTCCAATGCATCCCACGTGCATTCTGGAAAGAGAAGAGGTAAGCAAAAAGGTAGAACAGAAGGTCTATAGAGGTATGATTGGTTCTCTCCTTTATCTGACTACTTCAAGGCCTGATATCTTATTCAGCGTATGTATTTGTGCTAGATTCCAATCAGATCCTAGAGAATCTCACTTAACAGTTGTTAAGCGAATTTTCAAGTATCTGAAAGGTACTACTAATCTGGGTTTATTTTATAGAAAATCTAGTGATTATAGCTTAGTAGGCTACTGCGATGCTGACTTTGCTGGAGACAGAGTAGAGCGTAAAAGTACTTCTGGAAGCTGCCAGTTTCTGGGAGAAAATCTGGTCTCTTGGTCCAGCAAAAGGCAATCCACAATTGCGCTATCAACAGCAGAAGCTGAGTACATAGCAGCAGCAGGATGTAGCACACAAATGCTCTGGATGAAAAGTCAGCTTGAAGACTTCCAGATTTTTGAGAGTAACATCCCTATACTCTGTGACAATACTTCTGCTATTTGCTTAAGTAAAAATCCTATTTTGCATTCTAGGGCTAAGCATATAGAAATAAAACACCATTTTATTAGGGACTATATTCATAAAGGAATTTTGAACTTAAAATTTATTGATACAGACCATCAATGGGCTGATATCTTTACTAAACCTCTTTCTGAAGATAGGTTCAATTTCATTCTGAAACATCTCAGCATGAAAATCTTCCCAGAGTGAAAATGTTTTAATTCTATACATTATCCTTCAGAATGTGTTTTCTGTTTACTGTGAACTTCTGATCAATCTCTTTTCAGAAAGATAGACATGCAGATTGTATCAGATTCTATTCTTAAAGATCTGAGCGTTTCAGCTCAAGGATAGACGTGCTGCTCACTAAATCAAACAAGTGTCATCCAATCATCAGCAAATCTCTGAAGCAGAACGCGTGCACGCTTCTGAGAAGGCAAAACGCTGATTGGGTGCATTGAGACACATGTCTGGTAACCATTTCAAGTATCTTTCTCAAATCCCCCAAAATCAGCAAGCATTAAATGCACGTAATCATGTTTTAAAATGTAATCATGAATTATTTCTCTTTCTTGAAACCGTTTACATTTTCAAAACATATTTTGAAATCTATTTAAGCACATTAACATCATTCATTAATCTTTTACCGTTTCTTAAAATCTTACAAATATTTTCTGCATTTTCCTTGTGTGTTCATCTCTCTCAAAAGAAACCCATTTTCTCAAGTTTTCTCAGAAAACCCTAAGTGTGAACATGGCAACCTCCAGCAATGTTTCTGCAGGTTCTCAGAAGGAGGCTTCATCTGAACAATACCAAGTTCCCTTCAGAACACTCCTTACACCAGTGAAGAATTTGGAAGTGCTGTCTGAACTAATTGTTGATTTCTCCAGTCTGAAAGATAATGGATTCGATTTGACAAAAGAAGTTAGGGCACAGGGATGGGAGAGATATTTTGATAGGTTGGTGGGACCAACATTCCCAGTATTGGTCAAGGAGTTCTGGATTCATGCGTACTCATCAACACATCAAGTTACCTCCTACATAATGGGAAAGAAGATTGTGATCACTGAGGATCACATTGCAAGATTGATTGGATACAGTGGTGGTGGTATCCGCTGTATCGACATGGCAGAAAGATGCTCTGACGTTGCTGTCATTGCAAGGCAGATTTTCACCCATGGGGTTCCCAGCAGCAAAATCAGAGACTTAAAGGATCAGGACAGAATATGGGCGAAGATTATTCTAGGGTGCTTTAATCATAGGAAGCCCACTAGCTCTCCTGATTATATAAATATAGATCAGCAGTTTCTGATCTATTTTATTAATCAGAAGGTAAAGATCAACTTGGCTCATCTTCTGTTTAATCACCTCAGGACCAGCGTCAAGGAGACAAGCGAAGAAGAAAGGACAAAAAGGGATTGGATACCCTTTGGCAGGTTAATATCAGATATTCTGACTGAGAATAGGCTGATAGAACACCTTACAGAAGCTCAGGAATTAAGCTCTATTGAACCTACCGTTGGCAAGCCTCTGAACGCCAAGAATCTGAAGAAAATGAAACTGATAGAGAATATCAGAAAGGAGCCCAGCGTTACTCCTCTTGCTGACATCACCAGCAGAAGAGTCCCTCTGGACGACTTTCCACTATTTTTTGAGATTGAATCAAAACTAGTTGTGGTTCTCAGATACTTGGACGCTTGCAAGGCTGATGGTACAAATCCCAAACTGAATATTAAAGATCTGCACCAACAACATCCAGAAGTTACTGTGAAGAAGACAAAGAAAAGAAAGGCCACTTCAGAAGGACCATCCCAGCAGACCCCTAAGAAAAGAGGTAATCTATCTGCTGCTAATGTTTTAAATTCTTCTGTTATTCCAACATCAATCCCAACCCAGCTTCACATGAACTTCCAATCCCCATACCAACTATTGATGAAACCGAACCAGAAGATGACCCTTCTGAGTCACTGACTCTCAGGAGATCCCGCACCAAAAATCCAAAACCCACAACATCAACAGAATCAGAACTTGACAAAGTTCTGTCTGAAATTGATCAACGTGTTTCCGCTCACCTCTCAAATAATCCAAACACTCAACCAGAAATTGCCCACTCTCCTCAACCAGAACAACCTCTCTCACCCATACCAGAAGAACCACAAATTCCACAACAACCAGAAATTCCACCTCCTTCTCCACAACCAACAATTCCTCCTCCCTCTCCACAACCAGAACTTCATCCACCTTCACCTCAACCATCACCTCCACAACCTGAGTTTCATCACTCTGAAACTCCATCACCTGAACCTCATTCTCCTCAATCCTCTGAGCCACAACCCTTGGCAATTCAGCTGCCATGTGGTACAACCATAAACACACCCCAGCTGCCATCCTCACCAGAAACTACCCCTCCAAATAGTCCAAACAGTCCAATAATCATCTCTGATTCTCCCACTCCATCTCCCAAACAAACTACTGAAGACCACAGCAGGACCTTCATCGATTTAACAATCCTTGACCGTCTTGCTGACCTTAAAAACAAAATAGCCATTCCCAAACCAAAACAGCTAGATGTTGGCTCTGGCATTGTGAATTTTGAAACAGGCTTGCAGTAATGGATTGCGTCTCTAAAGTAATTTTGTCTTGGAATGATTGATCCTGCTGCCTCAGACCAACTCTGGACATGATTCAGAATATGGGTACGCGCTGAAGCCCTTAAGTTGCAAGACATCAATTATGAGCAGGCACAACAGAACTTCAGCAAGCTTCTGAAGGAAGTTGGAAGTCAGCTGCTGAAGGAAGAAGTGCTCCTTCTGGATAGTGAGCCATGGTCTGAGAAGCGTCCAGCTTCAAAAGTGCAGCCAGCAGAAGATCAGACAACTCAAGCTGAAGATGTTGCAGAAAGCTCTCAGAAGCTTCCTGCTTCTGACGTTTCTCAAGCTGCCTTGGACAGGCAGACTCTGGAAGAGCTGAAGCTGAATGATATTCGTCTGCAGCAAAGAATGGATGAAAATGATCAGAAGATGAAGGAAAGGATGGATGTGCAAGACAACAAGATAGATACAGTAGTCAACATGGTGCACAAGCAGAATCAAACTGCTGATCAGATTAAGACAATGCTGGAGACTCTGTTCACACGCTTTCCTCCCCAACCTTAGATTTTCATTCATGATATTTTCATTGTTTTCTTTGCATATCATCTGTACTGTTTGTCTGGCTCTGAATTTAATATAACAAGTTTTTCTGCTCTGATCGTTTTAGCTTATATTACTTACACTTTTTGATTGCTGACAAAAAGGGGGAGAACAAGAATGATATTTTTCAAATAACGGATTACTGAGACAAATAGTCTCAAACATTCTAACACTCTGATATTCTGTTTTTGTTTTCTGTTTTTTCATAAGTCTACAGGTACAAGAAGTTAATCACCTCTGGTACATTGAAGCTCTGATATTCTGATCTGAAGCTCTGATATTCTGATGTTCAAAGAAAGTCAATAAAGATCTGATCCTGGAGAACTCTTGGAATTAAAAAAGGAAGTAATAAATTCAGGGGGAGTATCTCCGATCTAAACTCTGATATCTCTTTATCCCTTATCTTTGATAACTTCCTATTTAATTCTGATACAACTTATTATTTAGTTATCTCTGATAATTTTCACGCTAATTTTCAATTAAAAAATATCTAGTTTTTGTCATCATCAAAAAGGGGGAGATTGTTACAACAAAGTTTGATTCTATTACCCTAAGTTTAAGTTTTGATGATAACAAAATGCTAAGATACATTAATTGTATGATTCATGTAAGACACATATGCCATCTAAAAATTACATTCTGCTTTACAGAAACTCTGATGGGTATCAGCATGAGAACATCCTCTTCACCATCATAAAATTAGATATCAACATCAACATCAGAAGATGTTATATCAGATACCAGAATCAGAAGATCAACTTGCGCTTATGCTGAAGCTTGATGAACAGATCTGCGCTTAACCATCTGAACTCTGATAAAGACAACAACAGTTCATCAGCACCTAAGCAGCGTCAGAATGAGCCAAACCAGAACACGCTCAAGTGGCAACGGTACTGTGCATTCAAGATGATTTATTACCAACGGCATCATTTCAGACAAGATCTGCTTAATAAGGAAAGAGTGTTATTGGCATTGAAACAGAATTATTACTCCAACGTACACTATTTCCAATGCTATATAAACAAGTCAATGAAGATTGAATTGGCTAATGCTCTACAACAATCTACACGCCTAAAGCTATTCATCATCTTCCGCACTCTCTGTTTGCTAAAAGCTCTCAATTCCTTACTCAATTATTTTAGAAATCTAGTTCTCATAAGCTTAAGTTGTGTAGTATCACAGTTGTGATAAACAATTTTTGTAGAAAACATTCACACACCTAGATTTCAATTCTTTGTAAGAAAGTATTTCCTTGAGAAACCGGTTTGTGGTTTGCTTCAAGAAGGCTTTAGCAGTTGTTAAAGCAGTTGTAATATTCAGTTGAATATAGGGGATTAAGACCTCGTTGGAGAGAGGCGAAATCACCTTGCCGGGTGGACTGGAGTAGTTTGAGATCAAACGAACCAGGATAAAAATACCGTGTTGACTGCAATTGATTTCCAGTTTTTACAATTCAACCCCCTTCTTGTGTTTTTCACTTCTTCATTTTCATCCATGGTTTTCCATGGGATCTTAGTTACTTGCTAGGTCACTTGCTTTTGTTTGAAAGTATGCTTGTGGTGTGTTTTCTTTGAATTTATTTTGAAAATGTCTTTGTAATGGTTCTCGTTTCTATAAGAACGTGTACAAAGTGTTGTTTCGAAAAATAGTTCAAAGATGTGTTTGTGCAATGTGTTTTTGAAAGTGGTTTTGAAAAGATGTTTTGTAATGGTTCTCGTGTATACAAAATGTCTTGTCTTTTGAAAATGTTTTGAGATGAAAGTGTTGGTGTAAAAATATTTTTGTCGTGAGCAAGCGAGTAACTAGGAGCGAATCTACCTACTCGAAAGGTCTCAAATGTTATTTTCTTCCTCCTTAAGATGTTGTTATGTTACCATTGATTTGGTAAGAAGCCCCGTCGTTGGATGTGAAGGGACTGGCACGGGTCAATTTTACAGTCATCAAAAGCAATTTATGAGACTCTTTAGAAATTTTTGTAAGGCACTAGATCGTTTTATCGAAGGCAATGTCGAGGGTCATCGAGGGACTAACGATCTTTTTTATCGAAGGGTCATTGCTAAAGCGTCCCATATTCGAGGGACATGACTGTGTTTCCGAGGAAACAAGCGAGGTTACGCTAGAGGTGCGCGTGTGAAAAGTGTGTTTGATTCAAGTTATTTTGTCTTTGAAATTAGGTTATCTAGCGATTGATTTTAAATCTTGCCATACAAGCCTAATTACTATACAGTATAAAGAAAACAGTAAATTGCGGGAATTGAAATTCTACGCTATTATAGAGTTTCGGGAATGGTGGTACAAATTTACAAATGGGGATGAATCGAATGCGATTAAAAAGTTCAAAATAGGCAATCAATACAACCAAATCGAACTGAACGATTAATTAGAATTATAACGGTCTATGAAATAAAATTAATTAACAAGGTATAGCAATAAGATTTTAAGTATTTGTCTGTAAATAAGTTTGGAGGGAAAAACAAAAAATAAAATTCTATTTTATTAATGACTAAAGAAATTAATTTATATGTTTTTTTTGTCTTTTAGGATTTTTGTTATTTAGAAATTAAATGAATTAATTAAGACTTAATATACAAAAATTAGTTAGTAAAATAATTTACAAAATCCTAAACTAATTAAAAAGAATAAATTAATTTTTACTAAACCAAATCTAAGCTAAATTAAATGTAAATCAAGTTAGTTACAAAAATAGGGTGTGAAAAATTAAAAAGGGGTGGTGAAACTGAAAATTCGTTGGGCTGAAGGTTAAGCCCACTTATCAAACGAAATGGTGCGTTGGGGGTGTGGAGAGTTAGTATCCCATGGGCCAGAAGCAGGCCCATTCGGCCTTATCCAAGAAGAGAGAAACAATAGAAACCCTAAGCTTCATAAGTCGCCAAGTCTAGTTTCTCCCAGCAACAACTGTGAATCTGATTTGTGAGCAGCCTAAACTTGAGGGTTTAATGGTGCAGCGGTTTGCGATGAAGTATGCTTGAGGTTCGAAATACGATGAAATGATAAGTGGAGGCATATTGTGTCGTGTTTAACTTTTGCTGATAATTCACAAATGAGGAAACTTCTACAGAGGGGCTTGAAAATCGAGTAAAAGAGTAAAGAGAAAGAGTGATTCGGCGCCTTCTGTGTACCAACGAAAATATTTAACTGAAAGGGAAAGCAAAATGGCGATGATGGAAGCGTCTCCCGGTGAGATCGACCGTGGCTGAGCCAAAGGTGAGTGGTCGTGATCTTTTATCTTTTGATTCTTCTGATAACTTGGGATTCGTAGGCTTGTATAGTGTTATAGATTTATATTGAAGATTATATGAGCATGTTTGTGAATGTTACAGAAAGATATGAAGGCTATTTGCATAAAATTTCAATGTTAGAGGGTTGGGGTATTTTTGGTCAGAGAGAGTAGAATTTTGGACGTGGATGGGCAGAGTTTTGAGAGTAGATTTCTCTGTTTTGTTTTTTATTTATGAATTCTTGATTTCTTATCCTCTCTTTGCAGTGAACAACAACAATATGGTGAAACAACAGTAAATGCAGATATTTATGAAGAAACAAGCAAGATATTACAAGGTTACATCATAGTGTATAAGGAGAAAATTTAACCAACCTGCAAGGCCGAGGATTGCTTGTTTATTTGAAATTGGAGCTGATAAGGAAGAAAGGAATTACTAGAACTCAGGTAACAAGCTGCTCTCTAACTCTTCATAACTCTTATGCTCTTAAAATATGAAAATCTAGAAACTTAAATTATTGTGTTCCTCTTGGAAATTGCAGATTCTGAAGTTGTTTGGGAGAAGTTCTTTACAGCATCACAACTCTATTCTTCTAGTAATTTCTTCTCAATTTTTATTTTCTATATTTGTTGAGTTTTGGATGAAAAGATAAGCAGATAAAACTGAAAGGAATGTTATTGTTATTTTGAATAAGCCAGAACAACATGTGGTGTTGTGGATTTTTTGGTGTAGATGGGTGTCTTCAAAATGAGAGAAAAAGAAAAGGATTTGAGTGTATTGGAAAGTATCTGATGCCGTCCTCCTATTCAGATAGGGCTTCCCTGTTTTTTATGCCCATAACAATGGGTTTAGGGGGGAAAATAATGAGTTTTTTTTGAACAATTTTAGTATAATTCTTTATTGCTTTTGTTGCAATTTTGGTTTTGCCATTTTAGTGCAAGTTTGGACTGGCTTTTGACTGTGATGCAGGCTGGTCATGGTAGGTTTTTGGAAAATTTTTGGCTTAGGTGATACTTTTCTAACTTGTCCCTATCTTCTTTCCTCTTTCATCTTTTAATGATATAAATCAGTTTTTTGCTTATGATATATTTTCTGAAGGGTTTGTGTTAGGGGAGATGATAATGTCTTGGGTTTAGCCATTAGCTTGCATTATTTTACTTGTTGTTGTCTTATACATGTGTTGCTGCCTACTGTTTACAGCTCTTGTTTATTGCATTGACCTTGCTTCTGCAATGCTAGTTCTAATTTTTTCCTGCTGTAGTTTGGATTGTTGTTTGTTGTGCTGCATTGCTGTTTTGGCTGTTTGTTTGCTGGCGCTGCTGTTTTGTTTTGTTGCTTATTTGAACTATTAGAATAGCCTGTTGGCTTATGCATTTGTTGCAGGTTTATGCTGTATTGGACAGCTTCCTTGCTGTCTGCTATTTGTTTGCAGTTTGACCTTGCCTTTGTAAACTTCTTTTTTTTCTTTTTGTGAACCAAGAAGGGCAACCTTTCTTGTGATTTGCAATTGGGGAGAGAGATTATGATAGACCAAAATTTTGATTCCTAAAAGCAAACCGTAGTGATGAATTAGGAGAAAAATTGTTTGGAACTTCCTTGTTTAACTTCAATATTATATGCTAATTATATCTTCTTTTCTTTTGATTTGTTTCATGAACGGAAAGCAAGACTTGGATGCCAACGAAGATTAGAATTGATCATTTGAAGAGGAAGATGAATACCTGAAAGCAAACAAGAAATTCTCTTTGTAATCTTGAGATTCTTTGTAAACAAGACAAACAAATTGTAAATTCATTTGTAATGTAAAAAATAATCAAACACTTGAATAAAATTTGGTGTAGTAGAATTTTTTGTACAAAAAGTTGCAAACTTTGATTGAATACTTTGGATAAAAATCTTGCTTGATAAATTTCATTTTAAGCAAACACAATATGATAGGATAAATCATGTATTTTGCACTCTTAAACAAAATAAATGTTTAAGAGCTCAAACCCAATTGATTAATTGAATCCACAATCATGATTGTTTAAAATGATAGTCTTAACCTTTATATCTTATCCAAACAGAGCATGCTCCCAAGAATAACATCAATCCTCAGAAAATTGTGGTTAAGAAAATTTAAAATCACACAAATGCCTTGCAATGATTCAATAGCTTTAAAATCTTCCAAGCCCAATTTTCCTTCAACTCTTTGAAAACAAACCCATGAATGTCATCACACATGACCATGACCAGAAATAAACGTCTCATGGTCTTGTAATTTAAAAAAAACACAATTCTTAGAGATCAGACGACTGTTGTTTGAAATTAGGTCAAAATTCATGATGCGACTTCTAACGCCTTCGAATTTTGGTGATCTTCTGCGCGTAATCAGCTCTTGATACGTGAAGAGAAATTTGAGAGGGAATCAAGAAGAATCAAACGCAAGGAAAACCACTCAAAAAACTAAATAATAAAGAAGTTACGATCGTTTGAATTTTTTCTCGCACAAGAGCGAATTTCAAGTCAATGTAGCTGTTTTCAGTTATCTGGGCCATGGATTGGGCAAAATTGCAATGCGACATTTGAAAACTGACTTAAACAAATTTGAGGAGACATGATGACTTTTTTGAAACCTTGACGACTCAATTTCCTTTGAGAAGTGCAAACCCCTAATTGTTGACTTGTTGCCTAGGAAGAAAATCTGTTTGATCAACTTTTAAGCCAAATTAGGTATTTGATAAACCCTAGGATAGCATCTTGTATGAAAAATGGGAGGGAAAATTTTGGGGTACAACAAATACCATTTCAAAAATCCAAATATTTTGTTATTCTATTTTGTTTGCAAAAACATCCAATAACTAAATTGAATGAACATATGCATATGAATATGATTAACGTTAACAAATATATGCATAAAAACAGGAATAAGCATTTGCTCAAGACTCTAGGAGTTGGGATAATGTTCAAGTCGCTTATAAATCCTCACAGGATTATCCCCACAAAGTCATATTCGCAAGCTCATTTTCAACAAAGATACACTCCTCACAAGGCTAAAATAATTTAATTCGCCAGCAGATTTCCCTAGCGGATTAGGGAATATGATCTTTTCCCTAACAACATCGCTAACAAACAGAGTCCCAATCCTTGTCAGAGATTATGACGTCAGCATAATTCATAGGAATTCTCTTCCCCGATTGAGATTATTCCTCCGAAAATGTAAAATCCTCTACAGAATTCTTTTCTCCAACAGAGCTTATTTCCTCAGCAGGAGTATTCCTCAACAAAGTGTTTCTCAAACATGTTTAGGCTTTATTTCCCTAATAAGGTTTATTTCCCCAACAGGATTTATTTCCCCAATCTGGTTTATTTCACTAACAGAAATCACTCTCCCCAGCTTGAGACTATTTCTCTGACTACTAAAAATCACCGGTAAAATCCCTTTCTCCAACAAAGGGTAGTCTAGGTTGCTATCCCTAGAAAGTTGATATAGAATCTGAAATCAAACCGGATATCATTCAAACTTATCCTCTCCAGACGAGTAATCATCCATATCAGAAACTCGGTTAGACAACACCTCGAAAGGTTACCAATCTCTTTTAACCCTAGTCAGGGTATATAAGAATTAAATTCTTTAGTAGAGCGATGAACGGCCAATGATTTTGAACTCTTCTCCCCAAGCAGAAATCAATGTTCCCTAGTAGAGTTTCCTAAAATAGAGAGTAGGAGTCCCCAACAGCAACATTCCAGATGAGATTGAAGATTACACATATTCTTCATCCCCATCACCATTCAGGGATTTACTTTCCCCAGCGAAATGTTATATGGATCTACACTTTAACGTCATTTCACATTCATCCATCATTTACAAACATCATAGCATATGCATACGAAATGTGTATGGAACAACCTCATTTACTTTGTGAACATCATTACCCAATGCATTTCATACATCATGATATTGCATACAACGAACTTTTTATCCTTTCAGGTAAAGTCTACCAACAGACGAACATCATCAACAATTTTTAGACAGATCGAAGATTAACTCCCGAAACAGGATGGGGAAACTATCTTTCTTTCTTTATGGTCAGATAAAGATCAATTCTCGAAACAGGACGGGGTGACTATATTTATCACCAATGGTATGAACTCCCGAAACAAGACGAGTTTACAAACAAACTTATTGTAGATCAATTCTCGAAATAGGGCGGGCGACTATCTACATAAACATATTGAAGATTAACTCCTGAAACAGGATGGGGAAACTATTTTTCTTTCTTTATGGTCAGATAAAGATCAATTCCCGAAACAGGATGGGGCGACTATCTTTATCACCAATGATATGAATTCCCAAAACAGGACGGGTTTACCAACAAACTGATTGTAGATCAATTCCCGAGACAGGATGAGGCGACTATCTACATAAACAAATCGAAGATTTCCTCATACCCCCTAATTTCCTTCATACCGGGCCCAACTCTTTTTTTGTTTTCTTCATTTTTTTTCCATTCTTTTTATTTATTTATTTTAACTAAAAAAATTAAAAATAATTAGACTTAGTTTTTTTTAATTAATTTGTATTAAAAATAATTAGACATTAGGTTTTTAATTAGTTTACTTTTTTTTTAAAAGGGAAAATATTAGAAATAATTAGTTCTAATTGTTTTTTTATTATTATTACTTTAATTTCTTTTTCTACATAAATAAAAACATCAAAAAATATTTTTTTCCTACACTTAGAACCTTATGGTTGTTAAAACAATTTTCCTTTTCCTTTCATCTTTTATACTATATTACTTTCGCATTAATTTTTCTGATTAAGTAAATGTTGATTGGTTTGTAATAGCTTAAACTAGAGTTTACTTTTTTTTCCCATTTTGTATCCCCTTTCCGCGAAGCTTTGTAATAGTGTAGGAAATTTATTTTGTCTTTACCGCTTTCCTTATAACTGCTAGATGTATGCTAATAGGCTTGTATGGAGAGACTAAAAGAAAACAATAGCTAACCTTAAGCAAAGATAAAAATTAACAGAAATCAAAATCACTTTTCACACACGCACCTCTAGGGTGACTCCACTTGTTGCCTTCGGATAAAACACTCATGTCCCTCGAACGTAGGGATACCACTAGCAAAGACCCTCAGTTAAAAATCATCATAAAGATCCTAGTCCCTCGATGACCCTTCGATGTTTCCTTCGGTAAATGATCTTGTCCCTCGATGTTGCCTACGAATACATGATGATAGTCCATTCGAATTATTAAAGGTATCCCCATATGTTGCCTTTGTGACTGTACGATGACCTGCACTTGTCCCTCAAACATCCAACGATGGGGCTTCCTTATAACTAATGGTAGGATAACACTATATAAAGGAATAGGAAAAGAAAAAAAATACTTTTTGAGTAAGTAGATAGTTCTTAATCGTTTGCTCACAAACAAAAAACTTTTTTTCAAAGTACACTTCTCTTCTGAAATATTTTTAAAACAAACACTTTGTATGTGTTCCCGACTAATACGAGAATCATTACAAAGTATCCGAACTTAGGCATTGTCAAAATATTTTCAAAACACACAAACACAAAGCATTTTTAAAAGCGAGCTAGCGATTAAGAGCCCGTAGATGACTACGGATGAAAAGGCTGCTAACACCTTCCCTTTTCATAACCTACCCCCCTTACTCAGAAAAATTCTCAAAGGTCTTTCTTGTTCTTTTCACCCTTTCCTTTATTGGATAAAATAAAAGTCGATGGCGACTCTTGCTATCTGTAACATTTGCGATAAAATGCAAAACCTAAAAGTCAATTCTCCGACCGTATTACACGCTTAAATTCTACTCACAAGGTTTGTGGCTGTAGGTATCAGTACAATGATTGGAAGTGAGAGGGGATCTTATATTTAGATGGTTATTTCTAGGTAGAATTTGCATAAGTTAGTGATTAGGCGGTAAGTTATAATTTAGGACTGTTTAGGATTTGAACTAGTACTATCATAGTGATTTTCACCGAACTGGGTAAACAATTTGCTATGTAGGCGACGTTTCACCGAACTGGGTAAAAAATTTGTTGTGTTATTTATCATTCTTCAATTTAATTTTACAATTTGATATTATTCTATATTAGGAATAGATGTCTCAATATCTATCTTGACATTTTGTTCTGATGATTGGGCCATCAGTATTAACATGTGTTGCAAATTCCAGAATTTCAATTGGCATCAGAGAAGGCACCCTAATATTTTTATTGGGTGGCTTCAGGGAGTAATTTTCTTGTACTAGTGTTCTTTTGTTGGAAAACTAGAATGATAGCATTCTTGAAATCAATGGACAATAGATCTTGAAGAATTTTCATGATAGGAGAATCCTAGTTTTAAAGATATAGAAGGGAAGAGTATGAGTTGGTTCTTTATAAATCTCAAATTGTCAATATCATAATCAATGGAATTGATAACTTTTGTTCAGATTTAGTATAACTTGTATTGTGGCCAAAGATACTTGAAAATTTTCAAGTTCACTCATAAAGAAACATCTAAGTGTTTTGGGAGAAAAGAGTTCAGAAGGAAGAGGAAGAAACTCAGCTCTCTGTTCAAGAGGTTTGACATGGAAGTTACAACTTTTGAAGAAGAATTAAAGCTTGTATTTTTTCCAAGTATATAGGAGTTTGTGTTCTGATCTTTAGTGAAGGGTTTCTTATTGCTATTATGTTCCTTGGATGTAAATTCAACCAAGTTTGAGGAGAATGGACAAAATGTCTACACCAAATGTCCAGAACATCTGTACTGACACCAGCAAGTCTGTGAGACTCAAGAAAAATCTAGAACTGGAGCACAAACTAATCAATATAAAAGCGTATAGTAAAATGAGTGTAAAGGCTTTGGATCCTTGTGGAGTAGAATGCTCTACCTATCTCAAAGAAAAATTGTATGGTTTTTCTATTTCTTGGTTTAGTGAGTAAAGTGATTTTGTTTATGAGTTTGCCAATAATGTTATTAGGTTGATTGGAAGATGGATTTCAGATGTAGATTCATGTATTGAGGTTTTGTCTCATGATGAGCTGGCTGTTTTATTCAAAGAAATGTGTATCTAGAATAAAAAAGGGTTTTCAACAATGAAGAAAATATAAGGTTTCTATTTCTTATCTTATGTCTTAAGAGAAGGAAGGTTTGTCTACCATATGTATTTTGCAGGGTGAGGTGACTCTATTTATCCTCAAACTTGATATCCTGATCAAGTCTGTAAGGAAAGTTCAGATCAGTTGGAGGAATTTCTTCAAGAGTGAAGATGATTGAAAGCCTAAAAGGGGATAAGATTTTCAAGATATACCTAGCAACTAGAAAACTTAAGTGACAAAAAAATATTTCCATCAAAGGAAAGTTCAGTCAAGGATGTCAATCTTAATGTATCAGCATTATGGTAAACATCAGAATACTCAAGCTAAAGGCAAATACTTGCACTAAAGATGTCTCTTCTTCAAAGGTTAAACTAGATCTTGGTTAACCAAGCAATGGTTAAAACTCAGGAAGGGAGTTAATTGCCTTATTTCTCATACCCTTCTTAGAACTCCAACTAAGATGATTGGTATTTTGGCATTGTCTGCTCAAGACACTTAACTGCATTAATGATGTTTCTGGTGGTTTGTTTAGTCTCACTTTATCAACTATTTCTTTTGGGGATGATACTAAAAAGGGAGATTATGGGAATTTGATATTTGAAGAGTACATGATGGATTATATAAGCTTTGGTAGTGATTATTCTTACTAAACGACTGGTGACTATTGTTTTATACATAAGTCAATTGTGTGAACAAGTTCTGAAGGTAAATGTCATCAAGGAAGAATGTGTTGTCTCTAATGAGATGTTTGAAGTTCTGGTGAGAATTTATAAATAGTTTCTATTTATGGAGTCCAATAGTATTTGATTGCTTATCCTCTTGCTTGATATTAAAGGAAGATGAAGTCAAGATGTCACATCAAAAGATGTAACATCAAACAGTTGCAAAAGCTCTAGAACTTGTTCTATGAATTTGATTAGTCCAATTTAAGGTGAGTTTCCTGGTGGATAGAGGCATATATATGATTCTCGGTTGTAATCTATAGCACAAGAGACTATATTATCAGTGAAGTCTTCAAAGGTTCTTATTTGCTCCTTGAAAAAGAACAAGATATGCTTCTGAGTTACTCTACTTAGAGAAGTAATTTCAATAATGCCAACTTCAGGACCAAAATCAATTATTTATTCATTGAGAAAGGAACGGATGTTCAACCATATGTTGGGACATCATCTCAGTAGGTTGATACTCCATATATTATGGAATACTCTAAAGGGATAGCAGAAACTGAATAAGAAAGCTCTCAAGAAAAGGGAGTTCATTATTTAGAGTTTTATTTGGTATGTGATCATTTATAGTTTCAAAGATGAAATATCTAATGATGGTGAGTCTTGGAGTTAAAGTATTTAGCCAAGTCTAAGGGAGATAGCATTAATGGAGGATGTTCTTGTTTAATAAAAAATATTGTCTCTTGGATCAAAAATTATTTAATCCTGATATATCTTTAAGATTAGGTAGATTGCTAAAGTAATATGTATTTTCAATTAGGTTGGTTGCTAAAAAAGTAAAATGTCAAACCAGATGTCATGACATTGTAATGTGACAAGCTGTTACGATCAAGGTACTCAAGATTATTAGTCTGCTTGAAGAACAAAGTCATTGGTACTTGTCATAATTATGTTAGGGGTCATGCTACAGGAAAATATTGGCACTCATAAGCTTGGTATGTCTGAGAAGCTCTAGGAAGTATTTTCATCTAAACTTGAGGTGCAAGTAATTTTGAGAATGTGAAGGGTGTTTTTGGAATTTCAATACTAGAGAATTATAATAGTAATTGTTTGTCAGTTTGTCAACTATATTTATCTTGTGACATGTGCAATCTCAGAAAAAGTATTTTCAATGGCATAGAGAATGTGATTTCAAATGTTGTAACATTTTCTAGCAGTCAAATCATGGAAAGAAAGTAGAACAAAAATTGTGTCTCTCTTCTATGGTGAGTGATGTACTATTATTAAGGATGGTTTTATCTTCTTCCAATAACACTCTCATTGACTAGTATATCATTACAAGCAATGTTTCGTTATAAACAAGGTAACTCTCCTTGTAGTTAAATACCTTACAAGCTCACCATCCTCACAAGCTATGTTTCAACATGAGAAAATCTTCCCAAAATGCTTATTTAGAGGAGAACCAGATGTTGGATACCAAGAAAGATATGTGTTTTGGGTCTAAGAAGGTTGTGTCGAACACTGTAACAAATGTTGAAACATCTACTGGAACATCCAGGACAGGGAAAACATTTGTAACCAAGATGAAGTCCCTCAAGAATAGCCATGTGTAAATACATGAGTCAGATTCAGATGCTGATGAAGATTGGGTCAATTGGAGGCATGTTTGGATAGCTGTTGTCTGCTTTCTATTCTAAAAAAATGAAAAATATAAAAAAAAAAAGTATTCTGTTGAGTATGTTTATTTTCAATTAAGTATTTTTGCTCTTATGTGTTTTATTTTCCATTTTTTCTTCTTTTAGTTTTTGTCTCTTTGGGTGAGTCTATTTTCTTTTTGTTTTTGTTGTTGAGTCAGTCTTGGGTAGTTTGTCCAGCCTCAATTTTGTTTCTTCTTGTTCAGTTTATTTTGCATCAGTTTGGTTTATGTCCTTTTCTTTCAATTTCTTTTCACTCTGTTTTTTGTCAAATTTTGGCTAAAAAGAGGGGGGGGGAGTGTTAGTGAGTCTAGTCTAATATTGTTGCTTTATTTATGCAACACTTTAGGGGAATCATGATTGTCTATCATGAGAGTATTGAGTCTGTCTTGTTTATGCTTTTGCTTCTACTTCTGTTGTGGTTGTTTACAGGATGTCTTATAGGATGTTCTAACATCCTGTTTGTTGTGTCTTGTGTTCTGAGTTGTAAGAAATGTTGTTTCTTGTGTTATGAGTTATGTGTGATGCTTCTGCTACATGTTCTTCTAATGTGTTGAACTATGTTAGTTCAATACTGAGTTCAGGTTGGTATTCTTGTGGTTCAGGAAAATTTTCTTCTTCCTCTTCAGGGGGAGAAATGGTTCTTTGTGACAAGCATTTGTTATGTGTTTTAGGGGAGTAACTTATATAGATTAGAAACAATAAGTTATCTTCTTCCTCGAGTACAAAGTATACATGTTTGCATCTAGCTTGTTTTTTATTCCTCTTTCCAGGGCTTATTGTGCAAAAGGTTGTTTTACCCAAAATTTGGCAAAAGGGGATATTGGTAGATCCATGGTTTTAGGATTGGCAGTAATCTTGCTAAAACATGGTTCCTGAAATATTTTAACCAAGCGGTAATAACATCTTGATCAAATTGATATAGCTGAGTATGACCTTACATTGAAGACCATATGTTCTACCATATGTCATAACATCCTGAAAAAATTATCAGTAGAGGCTGTTTAAATCTTTATAGATTTGATTTGAGTCTAGAATATATCTCAATGATTTATACAGGTCAAGAGGATTTAATTTGGAATAAGAGAATCATATCTCCAACAACATTAAAGTTTCTAAATTTGGTTGTTAAGACAATTTAGAAATCTTGAAAGATTTGTTCCAAGATTTAAGGAAATTTTTTAGCATAATTGGTGTAACCCCCAACTTGTGGATCAAGGAATATCTGTGTGAAGATTTTGAAGTTCATGGAATACTGAGATGTATTTAAAGAGAAGTCCTAACATAATGTAATTTGAATTTTCATAACTGTAAAATTAGGGGAAGTATAAAGTCTTAGGTTTTGAGAGTCTCTTGTGTTCTCGTGTTTGTAAGTCATCCTTGTATCTTTTGATACTTCTGGTAAACATAGTGTTCTCACTCTGAAGCTTTTAAGCAAATAGTTAATTATTGTTCATGGATGAAGATTTTAAGCAAAACCAAGAATTGTTCTTAGTTAAGAGTCTTGACTAAGTATTATTGTATTGGAAGTGTAATCTTCTATTTGGTTTCAATTCTAGTCACAAGGTTTTTGGTTGTAGGTATCACTTCGTTGATTTGAAGTGAGAGGGGGATCTCATATCTAGATGGTTAATTCTAGGTAGAAGTTGTATAAGTTAGTGATTAGGATAGAATTTGTAAGCTAGGATTATTTAGGCTTTGAACTAGTACTATCATTATGAATTTCCTTCCTGGCTTAGTAACCTTTAGGTATGTGACTTTGCACCGAATTAAGTTAACAATCTGCAGTGTTATTTATCATTCTCTAATTTAGTTTTACAGTTTGATATTATTATGTATCAGGAACATATGTAACAAAATCTGTCTTGACATGTTGTTTGATGATTGGGTCATCAATATTAACATGTGTTACAAGTGCCAGAATTTCAGATATGATAATACTTGTGATTGTTATATGACAATGCAGGAGTTGCGTGATGAAGATGTTAAAGGTTGAGAAAAACACAAGAATGTGGGGTTTAAATTGGGTTGTCAAAACATTTTTCTTTTAGAAGTTCTTCTCACAAACAATCAATGATAGATAATCTAGAAAGAAAAATGACACAATCTGTTTATACAAGTTCACCTTAGAAAAGGTTACTCTTGTCCACCCGCTAATGTGTTTTTTCCTTAGAAAAAGACTTAATCCACTAATCCTGAAATATTACTACAGCGTCAAAGAGTTTAGAAAAAACCATAGCCCTCTCCAATATACAGACTACAACTTAGTCACTTGAGGAAAACCAAGCTTGAAAAATTTACAATCAAACAATGTTTACAATAGTGCTTCTAAAAAACAGATTTGACGTTACAATAAAGAACACATGTTTACACAAAAATATGAGAAACAACTCTTATGTATACAACAATGATAATAACACAATAACTAGCAACAACTCTTGTGTTATGGAGAGTAGAATTTAACCCAAATCTGAGAAACAACTCTTTGTGTTTTGGAGAGTAGAAGTTAACACATATCTGAGCAACAACTCATTGTGTTTTGGATTTCTCTTGAATATTTTATCTTTGTTTTTTATTTTCATAATAGCTTTTATTTGTTTCAATATTTATTCTATTTTCAAAATTCTAAATCTTCACATGAAGTAGTCATCCCTTTATATAGCCTGAGAAAGTAGACCATTGATAGTACAAAATGTCACTTTCTGATCTTATCTTCTGATGAGATACTTCTAATCTAAAGTAGTGAAGAGAGTGCATAAGAGATCATGTATTTGTTCTTAATCTTCTGATGGAGTATTTAAGATGTGAAATGATAAATATTCCAGAAGATGTTTCATTGTAACGTTTCCAAAAGTATCAGAGTCTTCAGTATCAGAACCTTGTCTTCATAATGGTGTTTCAACTCTGCTGCATTAGATAATTGCAACATACACTATTTTATATTTTGGTACCCAGAATATTTTGGATCCATTAAAACTAGTTTTCCCAAAGTTTCTAACAACTTTGGGTATTCGTGCATTATTAACTATTTGTGTCTATGCTGAAGGATATAAATAAGAAAATTAAGAAAACAATTTGTTTTCTTTAGATGAGTTATGATTATCATTATCAGAAACATACCTAATTCCTCTTTTACCATTATGACTAACACCATAGATTTTGGAAGCCATTTTTCTTCTTCATGTGTTGTTGTTTAATAATTTCTGAAAAGCCTTATCATATTTGTATAAGACAGTTACAGAAGAAGAAGGTACTTTAGAAATATCTTATTCAAGATTTAAACATTCTTGTTCAGAAAAGCATTTTCTTTTTCTAATATAAAAATGTATCCTTTTTGTTCAAAAATTTCTTTCTCTAGCTTACCATATTCTTCAATTTCATATTCATGAACTTTCTGAAGGTTCTTGAATTTTCATTGAAGATTCTGATACCTGCTTAGAGATTCTTAAAGATAATTCTAAATCAGCACGAGAAAATTTAGAAAATACTTCTGCAGAGTCAGACTCTTTTCTATTGAGTTTCCTTCTGATATGGTAGCCATGAATGTTATATTGGCACGCTCTTTTTCAGATTTTGATCCTTCAGAGTCTGATTCATCCCATGTTGTCATGAGATCTTTCTTCTTGTCATTGAAACTAATTTTCTTGGAGCTTTCTTTTTTGGTGCTTTCCTTCTTAAGCGTTGGACATTCATTTCTATAGTGTGTTGGCTTCTTGCACTAGTAACATGTTACCTCTTTTCTAGCTCTTCCTCTTGCAGATAATTATGAAGGATCTTCTTTGATTTTGGGTCTTTGGAAGTTGTTTTGTATTTTCTTCCAGATTTACTTGACTCTTCTGGAAATAAGGAATAATTCATCTTCGTCATCAGAGGCTTCATCATCAGAATCTTTTATCTCTTCAGTTTGGAATACTTTGTTCTTTTCTGATTTGATCCTTTCTGATCTTGATCTTAGAGAAATAGAATTGCCTATTTTATGGGGTTCATCTTTCTCTAACTGTATTTCATGACTTCTAAGGGAGCTAACCAACTCTTCAAGAGTTAAGTTTTTCAGATCCTTAGATAACATTAATACAGTGACCATTGGTCTCCATTTCTTAGGAAGGCTTATGATGATCTTTTTAACATGATTTGTTATAGAATAACCTTTGTCCAAAACATTAAGTCCAACGACTAACATAATTTCAATGGTTTCATCATCTTCCATCTTGAAGACTTCATATTTCTGGATTAAGGCCAGAGCCTTAGTCTCCTTGACTTGAGTGTTACTTTCCTATGTCATTCTCACCGAATCAAATATATCTTTTTCTATTTCTCTATTAGTGATCTTCTGATAATTATTGTAAGAGATAGCTTTGAGAAGAATTGTCATGGCTTTATCGTGATTTTTGAGCACACGCTTTTGTTCATCATTCATTCTGTTTCTGGGAATGGGAATACCAATTGAAGATACAAGTTCTTCATAACCAAATATGACAAGATCCCAAAGATCTGCATCATAGCCTAGAAAGAAACTTTCTAGTCTATCTTTGTAATAGTCAAATTTCTCTGCATAAAAAACAAGAGGTTTAACATTGTAACTATCTCTTTCATTTGTGCTAGCATCGACCATTTAAGTTTTTCTCACACTGGACCTCTCTACACAATTAAGTGTTTGATTGGAAAATCAATAACAGAGTCAGAGATTTGATGCCAAAAGAAGATTGAGAAAGACACAAGAAGGGGGGGGGGGTTGAATTGGATTTTCAAAAGAATTCTTTTATAAGTTCTTTTCACAAACTATTAATGAAATATAAGCTAGAAAGAAAAATGACAAAATTATTTATACTAGTTCACCTTAGAAAAGGATACTCTTGTCCACCCTCCATGGTGATTTTGCCTTAGAAAAGAACTTAATCAACTAATCTTGAAAGATTACAACAACGTTTAAGTGTTTATAAAAACACCTTAGGCCTCTCAATTATTAAGAAACTTAGTCACTTGAGGAAAAAAATCTTGAAAGATTGACAATCAAACAATGTTTACAATAGTGCTTCTAAAAAGAATATTTAACATTACAATGAAGAATAAATGTTTACGCACAAATATGAGCAAAACATCTTGTGTATACAACAATGATAATAACATAATAACGAGCAATAACTCTTGTGTTATGAAAAGTAGAATTTAACACAAATTTGAGCAACAACTCTTTGTGTTTTGGAGAGTAGAAGTTAACACAAATCTGAGCAAAAACTCGTTGTGTTTTAGATTTCTCTTGAATATTTTCTCTTGTATTTTCTTTGCACAATAGCTTTTCTTTGTTTCAATAATTCTTCTATTTTCTAAGTTCTTAATCTTCAAATTAAGTAGTCATCATTTTATATATCCTGAGAAAGTAGACCATTGGATAGTATAAAACGTCACTTTCATTTCCCAACTGCTACAACGGTAGCGTGTGATCATGGGAGACAAAACACATATTTAATCGTACAAATCTTTATTCATCATAGTTGAATAGGTATTGTACTATTGTACTATAATCTTCTTGTGCAAGTTTCTTATCTTATATTCTTATGAGATACTTCTGATCTGAAGTAATGAAGATTGTGCAGAAGAGATCATATCTTTGTTTTTAATCTTCTGATGAATTATTTCTGATGTGAAATGATAAATATTTCAGAAGACATTTAATTGTAATGTTTCCAAAAGTATTAGAGTCTTCAGAATCAGAACCTTGTCTTCAGACTTAGAGCAACAACTTATCTGACAAACAGTTTTTGATATGTGAGTTGGAAGCAAAAGCTTATTAGAGAAGCACAATATCTTGATATTTGATATTTGAAGTAAGATTGATATCTGATCAACAGAAGGTGATCCTTTTCTAGCAAACGCTCGTGACTTCTGAAGCAACAACTTATCTGAATAAGTACATGTGGATTCTTTTCTGGAGAACATTCAACATTCATCAGAACTACTAATGTTTCTTCAGAAGTGGATACAATAGTCTTTTTTAGGCGTGCCAAACACAATTGTGATGATTCTTCATACAATAATCCTGAATCATTTTGAATATTTTATCTGCACACTCAAGAAGCTATTAGATAACAAAAATTGTTAAATATAAAATATATGTATTTTTATCATGAAAACTAGAGATTAGATGCAGAACCAAATCTTGTTCTAACAATCTCCCCCTTTTTGACAATGACAAAACCATGTATTTTGATGAAACAGTTTTACAAGGTAATATCATAAAACGAATCAGAGTAAGTTTAAAAAAACTCCCCCTAAGATAAACAAGATCCCACTTAATTAATAACTTAACGACCTTTAGAAGAGAAAGGGATATCTGAGCATTGTTATCTTGTCAGAGACTGGCTTAAAGCATAAGATTATCTTTATTGCTTATCAGAGCTTGATTTCTCAAAATTTCTAAACGATAGAAAAATTCTATATCTGAGTTGATTTATCAGAACCAAAGAAACATTAGAAGTTATTTATCAGAACCTTCTAAATAATCTGAAAAAATCCATTTTCTTATCAACGTGTTCTTGAAACATTATAAAACACAATCTTGCATATATATATATATATTGTTAGACTGTAAGCAATGGGATTTATAGAATTAGATATGTATAAAAATCATCACTATCTTTCTCCCCCTTTTTTGTCATAATCAAAAAGATTTTCCAAATAAAGTTAGAAACATTAGTTGTGAGAAATATTATTCGCACACTTTTTCTAACTTCAGAAACACTATTTAAAGCAAAGAAGCATTCAATTTATAAAATAGAAACAATACAAGATAGAAAACACATCAAAAGGATTTTAAAGGAATATTTAAAAGAAAACATAAAAAGTCTAAGGATTAGAAAAGGTTGAGGTATTAAGGATTAAAAGAGGTTGAGGTATTCTGAGCGAGGAGTTTGATTAGCATGCTTTGAATATTGTTGTTGACTTCATCTTATTTATCAAGCCTAGTTCTAACCAACTGATGTTATTTTTGCATGTCGTCAAGAGTTTTTGTCATTAAAGGAAAGACTTCATCATTCTCTGAATCCCCCTTAGAAGTCCCTTTGATTTCCTTCTCTGCTGCTATTCTAGCAACTTCCTCAACTGCCTTGTCAGCGACAACTTTTTCAGTTGTCTTTCTTTTAGCAGCTGCTTTATTCGCAGCCTCTCTTTCAGCATCATTCTGAGCTTCTTTAACCAAATACCTTTCTTTAGCTTCATTCACAAATTTATCTTTACTATGAATTGAAAGGTTCTGATTCTGAGAACCTCAAGCCATCCATCGCCAGACCTATTCTAGCTAGGATTCATAGTAGAATAATCATTGATGGATCAAGAGTCCATATAGATTTTCTCCATTCTCCTTACTGCATTGTTCTTAAATTTATATATTGCTTCATCAAGGATTAGGCTTAGAGGGTGAGAGATAGAGGTATGATGATCAGAAAGGGTTTCTTTTTCTGGGCCAGTTTCTTTATCAGTATTGGATTCCTTATCAGAACCATTTTCATCGGAACTAGTTTCATCAGAATCTTAGGAACTATAGGTCACGGTGATATCATTTTAGGTGAGGAAAATCAGCATCAAAAGGTTTATAAGTGTTGGTAGGATTCTGAGGTGCTGGAGTGGTGTTGGTTGTAGAAATAGAAGGTGTGGGTGAAGGTGGATTATTTGGAGTGGTAAGGGGTTCTAAAACAATAACTAAAGATGGTTCTAACATGAACATTGTTGTACCCCAAAATTTTCCCTGTCTTTTCTCAAGACATTTCTCACAAAAAAATCTTCAATGACTCAAGTTTGCACAAGTGTTGACTAGGTCAAATCATCTCCTAAGCACTGAGACCCCAAATTAGGGTTTTAAGTTTCACAAGGATAATTGGACTTCTAATGTCTCAAATGAATTTCATGGTTCATTATAGACCTCTAAGAATACTCATTCCAAGTTTCAAGCCTTGGATCACAATTTTGCCCAGTCAGTTGATCAGATGACTGAAAATTAGATGTATTGGGTAAAAAGTCAATTGTGGTCAACCTACAATAAAACTTCAATTTTTTTGGCCCATATCAATATTTTTAAGTCATATTCATCAATTTATCAAGGTTTGATCACAATTCCTCAAGAAAAGGATTCAAATCAGCAAAGGGGGCAAAATGGTCAAAATTAGGGTTTTGACTAAGAATGACTGATTTTTATTTTTTGACCTAACACATGACCTAATGACTTGAAGCATAATCTTGAGGATTCAAGGACATTATCTTGATCTAATTTCATGATACAAATCATTTCTCAAGATCAAATAATTGATAGTTGAAATTTGATCAACTAATGAAAAAGTCAATTGTTACACGAAATGTCAAACTTTGACTTTTTGGTCAACATTGAGTTTCAAAGATCAAGATTCATCAATACATTAAAAAATACTAAGCTTGATCATCAAGAATCAAGAAAGTCAAAAAGTCTATAAAAAGTCAAACTTTTCAATACTTAGAAAAATTTCTAAGTGTTTTAAACCTTGATAATTTCACTACTTCATGGCAATTTTTCATCAAGATGCAAGATGATTCAAAGAAAATTTTCAAAAATAAAGTTGTAAACCTTGATGAAATCAACAACTTTGATTTGTTGATAAAGTCCTAATAATGCTTGGACTTTGAATTATAAGCTCATAAATTCATGACTTTTTTCTAAAACGCTTAGTGAAATTTTCACCTAGTTTAGACAGATTTTTGTCCCAACTTCTTGGCCAATTTTCACATAGTTCCAATTTGATTTCGCCAAAGTGGAAAATATGAAAGTTGTAGACAATGTTTCAAACTTTCAAAAATGTCAAAGAACTTGAAGATATCATTTTTGAGCTAAGAGAATCGAAGAGAAGAAGTTGGGCATCCATTCTTGAATTACAAGTCATTTTGATGATGAACACATAACCAAAACTGTAACCTATGTTGCATAATCTTACGTTGCAGGCCTTATAACTTGCAAATATATCCATGATCAGATATTTACACAACTCATTGAGCCCTTGTCCATGTGTTTGAACCTTTATCCAAGCTACATTTCCATTTATGGCATATAGGCACCATTGCCATTCTTTAAAAGTTGCTTTAATCACAAAGTCAACTTGTCTTGAGCTTTGCACTTGTTCCTTCTACACAAACATCTTCAACAAGATCATAGCAAACATGTTTAAAGCTTCTAGCCACCCTACAAGATTTTTACCTTACCTTGAAACCATATTTGTCAAGCTTGCTTCAAAAACAAGTCAAAAGTCCATGACATGTGATCTTGTGATTATGATCATCTTAAGTCATCAAACCTTTTCCTGTAAATTGATACATTGTTTACAAGGGAAGGACAGGAATTCACAAGCTCTAAAACTCTCCTAAACTCCCTCAAGCCAGAAATTGCCTCAAAACACCATTTTTGTGCAGATTTTGACCTTGCACCTCAAGCTCACATTTCACTCATCTGTTTTCACTCCAAATCAATCACAAAGCTTCCATATATCATTTAGAACCTATACAAACACCTGTTACACGATTGTAACACCTCCATCACCATCCCCCATTTTCAAAAAGCAGCATCTTGCACATTGACTTCTCTAGCACGATTCAAGCACTCTCAGCTCAGAGTAACCTTTGCATTAGCTTCCTAGAGGTCTATTGAAGCTAACCAGATCATCACAACACCTTGAAAAGTTCTCAAACTCAAAACATGATTTCCATTTGCAAGGTGAGTTTTCTGAACTTCCATCTCTTCATACAAACATCATTTGTCTTTGATTTTAAAAGATAAAATGTAGATATCATAGTCTTGAAACTAACCATGTCCTTAAAATTCATTTATATTGCTTGAGCATGGAGAATTTTAAGTTTGAACTTTCTGAAAAAACTAGGTCAAATTTGGTACCAAGCAAAATTCGTGTTCATCTTTAATCCATAACTTAAGTTATTTACATATTTGAGATCATGGTAAAATTTCTAACAAGTTTGATGTTTACACTTTCTGATTTGGTTGAGAAATGAGTAAGTTACGAAATTCAAAAATGAGGTTCTGGTCATGGCGCGAGGAAGAAGAAGACAACATGTTCAGGATTTGTTTTGTAATATAATGTGATGGTTATGTTTTAATCAACAGATGTATCACCACCCTAGTGGTTAAAACGCGCTCCTCTCACCTTTAGGACCTGGGTTCGAGCCCCAGTGTCTGTTTTGTTATTTCTCATAACATTTTGTTTCTACTTTTTTTTTGTTTTCCAACACACGTTGGTCCTCCCCTTTTGGCCTCTTCCACTTCTTTATTTTCTCTCACCCCCTCTCTTACTAAAAACACGCAGACCCAATCATTTTCTTTTTATTTTCTTTCTTTTCTGATTTTGAGCAAAAAAACATTTTAGGCCTAAAACATTTGTTTTCAATCCCCATTTTACTTTTATAGCACCCTACCCTAATTAATAATCTTTTTTAATTTTTATTATTTTTATTTTAACTATTTTATTTTAATCATTTTCCTTTTTTATTATTATAATAAAATCCCAAAATATATTTTCTTAAAATAATTATAATAAATTTTCCCATTTTTATTTTATTTTTATTTTATAGACAAAAATAATAAAATATTTTCTTAAACTATCTAATTTCTTTTCCTAATTAAACTAATTTAGACTTAGGTTTATTTTATTTTAATTTTCTCTTTTAATCAAATTAAATTAGACTTTAGGATTTTTAATTAATTAACTTGTTTTCAAATCAATTGGTCTAATTAGGACCCCTTCCATAAACAAAAACCCCAAAAACAATTTTCTTTTCTCTTTTCTTTATCTTTGCATTTTTTTACATTATATTATTTCGCACTATAGTTTATGTAATTGTGTTGTACCCCAATTTTTGCCCCTAAGATCCCTTTATCATACCATGTTGATTCAATCTCAACAAGATCACATTAGGACTTTTGGTTCTCCCCCCTATCTTTAGCTTTACTCTTTGAGGAATCACCAAGCACCTTGACTTGTTTTCTTTGGTGATTGTTGTACTCTAAAATTTTCCCTCTCATTTCTCAAAGGATCATCCTGGACCCTCAGTTTTGCTTCTATCAAGTTCCAAGTCTTGAATTACAACTTTTCAAGGAAATCACTCACAAGGGCAAAATGGTCAAAAGCACACTGAAAAAAGTCAAACTTTGACTTTTAAATCAAAAATCTAGTTTCAATAATTATATTTCATCAAGACATGAAACTAGTTCAAAAAACCAGAAGTCGGAAATTACTTTGAAAAAAATCAAATTTCTAAGCATTTAGAAAATTTTCTAAGTGTAAAGAGAATATGATACTTCAAAACTTCTGGACCAACCTTCATGCGGGTGCAATCAGAATTTGAAAACACGGTTCAGAACATGATGCTTAAATCAGTACATGTAGAAGCGATGCTCTTTGGTCAGAACATGATTCTTCAATATTTGAAGGCTATGTTCAACGCTTCGGTCAGAACATCACCCTTCAAGTTTCATTCTGGTCTTCTGCGATCAGAACATCACCAAATCCCAAAAGCTCGTCTAAACAACCTGCTACACTGCTACAACATAGTGCTCTAACCAGCAGCTAATCCAGTCCACACCTGCATTTTCCCAAATCCTGTATTTGCACCAAATACAAAAAGCTGTGATCAAAAAGCAATGGAACAGTGTGCCAAAAAAGTTTAAATCCCATTTATTCCCCCCCCCCCCCCCCCCCCAAAAAAAATACAGCAAATTCACCTATAAATAAGTTGCTCTATCACACTGTCAAGGGGCTGGCTTTTGAAGATAGAGAATTGTCAAAAGAGAGAAAAGAAAGCTGTGAAACCTTCATAAAAAATCCAGAATTCCAAAACAAAAAACCAAAACCTTTGTTCTTCCCTTGAAGTAAAAGAACTTAGTATTTTCTCTTCCATTGCTCTTGCTGACACACACTCCAGGTTCAAGGTAAGTCTTTCTGACTTTGCATCTTTTCATTCATAACATCATTAAACATGTAAATAATAGTATTGATGTTGTCCATATCATTGCATAAGTAGAAAGATTATGAATCAGAACTTCCTGATTAAGGCTAGGCTCAAGATCAGGATTAGAACTTCTATAAACTGTTATGCTTTTGTCCTTATGATTTGCTGTTTGTTGAAAACTGTAAGTTATCGTTGTGCTGATTAATATGAGGAAATAGTTGAAATATAACACAAAACTTCTGTTTTTTCACTCACCATTTTAACACACAGAACTTCTATGATTTTCTTACTGTTCAAGCATGCAGAACTTCTGAGTTCTCTTCACTGCTTTGACACACAGAACCTCCATGATTTTTCTTACACACTGAACTTCTGATTCTTATATGCTGATAACGCACTAAACTGCTGATGTTCACTCACTGGCTTAGCACAATACAAAACTTCTGATACTTCCACTCGTTGTTTTAAAACACTCAGAGTTTCTGATTTTCACATGCTGAAAATACACTGAATTTCTGTTGTTTACTCACGGTTTTAGTGTAACACAAAACTTCTGACTTTTGGTTCATTGTCTGAACACCATCCAGAACCTCTATGTTTTCCCTCTAACGTTTCTTGCAGGACCTCAGAGTTTATCAATCCAGAACTTCTGATGCCCACTGACATTTCCTTTTGAGTCACAACACTCCTGGCATCAGAACTTCTGATTCCGTTTGTTTTGTTTGTAGAAGCACGCTGATTCTAATCTCATCCATTTCCTTTCTTATCACTTTTAATATTAATATTCTTTTTATCAATATAAAAAAGACAAAAAAATATCTTCTTTTTACTAAATAATTCATTCTTTTTTTTAATTTCATTAAGACAAAAAAAACCATTTTTCCAAACAAAATCCTTTTTTTCTTTCTTGCATTATTATTTCAATATGGTTGTAATAGATAATTAGGATTTAATTTCTTGCAAAACCCCCATTTGTAAATTTGTACACCCCATCCCCCTAATGATTATAATAGCGTAGAATCTTTACATTCTGCATTTTCATAGCTTTCATATGTTGTTAGTAATTAGAGTGTGTATGGCAAGATATGAAATCGACAAATAGAACACCCTAATCAAGGCTAAAATGTGTGCAACCAAACATACTTGCACATTGACACCTTTAGGGTAATCCCACTTTATGGCCTATCGTAAAAATAGTCATGTCCCTCGAATATGGGCGTTTTAGCAAAGACGCTCGATAAAAGATCGTCGTCCCTCGATGGCCCTTAACGTTGCCTTCGGTAAACGATCTAGTCCCTAAATGACATTGAAAAAAGTCCCATAGGTTACCTTCTATGACTATACAAACATCCCACGTTCGTCCCTGCACATCCAATGATGGGGCTTCTTACCAAAACAATGGTAAGATAGCAACATCTAAAGGAGGAGGAAACGAACATCTAAGAACTTTTGAGTAGGTAGATTCGCTCCTAGTTGCTCACTTTCTTACAACAAAAACATTTTTATACACCCCCAAACACATCTTTGAACTATTTTCCAAACAAACACTTTGTACGCGTTCTTATAGAGACGAGAACCATTACAGAGACGTTTTCAAAATACTTTAAAAAAACACATCTCACAAATACATCTTTGAACTATTTTACAAACAAACACTTTGTACGCGTTCTTATAGAGACGAGAACCATTACAAAGACATTTTCAAAATACTTTCAAAAAACCACACCACAAGCACATTCAAACAAAAGCAAGTGATCTAGCGAGTAACTAAGAGCCCATGGAAAACCATGGATGGAAAGGGTGCTAACACCTTCCCTTTTCATAATCTACCCCCCGAACTCAAGAAAACATCTCTAAAGGTCTTTCCTGTGCTTTTTAACCTTTCCTTTTGGATAAAAGAAAAGTCAGTGGCGACTCTTGCTAAACCGCAACATTTGCGAATACAAAACACGAAATAAAAAGTCAGTTCTCCCACCGTATCACAGTGATCATGAATATATTTGTCTTGATTTTTGCTTTTAATTAACAAAATGCAATGTTGGTTTGTCTTGTTTGTTACTAATGTAGGTAAAGGAAATGAGATTTAGCAAGTTGCTCCATGGGTTCATGGGTTTATTTCCATGACCTAATCAATAAAGCTTAAGAAGTTCAAATCTCACCATTGGGGTTGTTTTGGAAGAAATGGCATGACAAGGTTATTTTGGTTCACCACATTTCAAGATTATCAAATTTGGTTCAAAAGTACAAGGTATTGATTGGAGAAGTTATCATGCTTGGACAAGGCTTTGTTCCCATTGGTCCCAAATGCATATTTCTCTCAATTATGAAGATATGGAATTGGTTTTGGTGACTATGAGTTCTCATTTTCATCGTCAACAACTTCTATTTACAAAGCATTTGTGTTGGTACAAGAAGTTTGTTCAAATTTATCAAAGTTCCTCAAGGCATTTTTATTGATCTAGGAGCTAGGGTTTTGAACTTCAAAGAAGCATATCTTGCTCATCTTTTGGTATTTTTGAGTGATTCAAAATACATCCTTCTCTTAAAAGGCTTGTCAATAAATAAATTCAAAAGTTTCAAGGATTTTTCATGTGTAAGAAGCTTGATGATGAAGAAATATTACAAGTCCTCCATATTAACCCCAAATTTCTCATGTGTGACTTCAAATGATCATAACTTGGTCAATTTTTATCACCTTGAGCCCACTATTTTTCCATAATGATCTTGAATATGTGAAATTTATGCCTTTTTTTATGTGAAAAGTGATAAAAAGTATGGTAGAGGCCCTAAGGATACAAAATATTATAGGCAATTTCATGATTTTTTGCCAACTTCAACAATTCATAACTCTCTCAATTTTTGGAGATTTTGAATGGTTAAGTTTCAAAATGTCATTCAAGAGGTCTATTTCATGCCATATTTTTTGGTCAAGAGCAAATTCCAAGTGGAAGGCCATGTTTGGTTGCAAAATATTATAGGTCAGTTTTGAAGAAAAATTTGAAATATTTCTAAGTATGGAAAGTCGACCTTTTTCCCCAACTTTGACTCAATGCAACTTTCAGCTCAAGGATCCATTTGATTCCATTCTTTTTCCATTGCAAATGTTGTAACCTCATCTTTATAAAGCATCAAGAATCATGCCTTAAGACCCCTTGAGCTGAGAATTCCATTACATTGAACTTGGTAACTTGGAACTGAAGTTTCTTCATAAGTCAGAATTTGAAATTCATGTTTTGGCCTCTAAACATCAAATTAGTACGCGTTTGTGATCTAAACATGTTTAACCAAGTTTCCAACGTGGATTAGAGCCTTAAAACGCAAGGATTGGATGAGTTTTGATGGAAATCAGATCACACTTTGATCGTGCATCAGGTTCAGATGATTTCCATCCAAACTTCATCATTTCACACGCTTGAACATTCCATTTGTTTCCCTATAAATAGAGGGTCATCCCTCATTCATTTCCTCAAGCTTTGAGAGCCAAAAACACTCTGTCAAAACCTTACACGAGCTTGAAATTTTTGAAATCAGTTTCTGAGATTCCAGCCTTTTCCTCCAAAATTCTTTGCACATCCATCTTCCTCAAGCATCATACAAACTCTCCAACACTTAAACCAAGCAAAACAAGCCATAATCCAAGCTACAAAAGTCCAGTTTCAGAGCTTCTTTCTTGAACTTCCAAAAGGCAGAATTCTCCATCATTTGGATCCAAATAAAGCACTAAAGTGTTCTACTCCTTCTCCTGATTCTAGTGCTTCTTACAATTTTTAAATCCATTGAGAATTGAGAGAGAAATCTCAAATTGAAGGTGCTCGCTATTTTCTGGGTTTTTGATTCATATATCTTTGTATACTTTATATAAATTTGGTGTGATGGTGGTGTTAGGATCGTCTTGAAGAGACGAATCCAATGATACTGGTCTGGGATCCTAATTTTACCGTTTGAAGGATCTCACAAAATCTCCATTGCAGGGTGGCTGGAGGTTGAAGACGATGATATGTCTCGTCTCAGCCAATGATAGTGTTCCAAATGATTTAATTTCATTGGTTGCCTATTTTCTGATTCCCTATGCATCCCACTAAGGACAATATCAAGCACAGCGCGTCTGGTCCATTGGATTAGCTTACTAACGCGTTTTTACTATGATCTGATGGCCCATATTTTTTGGTTTTATTTTATTTTCTGATTTTTATATTTTAATTGATTTAATTTTCAAAAATTCAAAACTCTTTTATTTTTTTTATCCAAAAATTATGAAAAAATTGACTAAATTATTTTGAATTATTTCTGATCTCATGAATATTTTTTCATATTTTTATTTTGACATTTGATATTTTTCATATTTTTTGCATTATTTGTTTTCTTTTAATTACTTTAAAAATACTTCCTGACACTTTTTAATTCTAAAAAAATTCATAAATAGCATTTTGCATATTTCTGACTTTTTGAAAATTTTATTGAATTTTACATTGATGTTTACTATTTTTGATCTATTTTCTATTTGTTTGAACAATTTTAATTAGTTTTCAAATAGTTTCTGACTTTTAAAAATTGCCAAAAAAATTTATAAAAATATTTGAGTTCTTTTCTGATTTTTTTATGGCCTTACTTAATTTTTATTGATTAATTTGAATATAGTTGATATTTTTATTTCTTATTTCTATTTTAAAACTTTTTTAATTTTTTTTAATGTATATATTAAATGCAATATTATGTTGTGATTATTTTTATGGCTGACTTGGGTTAAATTTTGATCATGAACTTTATTAACATCATTGGATCCATGATGTTGAGTCTAACTCCAGAAAAATGGATGAGTGATTTTAATAATAGTTTGATTTAAATTTAATTAACATGTGATTTGTATATTCTCTCCCCATCCTTCTCCATCTTGTCCCTTTCTTATTGCACTAAGTGTTATTAGAGCATGATCTCTATATCATGTCTCAAAACAAATGGTGCATAAATTGCTATTGGCCGACCTCAAAATATGTGTGACTTCTATATAAGTCCACTTACAATTGCTTAACATAACGCTAAATTTTGTCCCGATTCAAGTAAATGATCATTCGTGGCCCAAACCTATGTTTGAAAGCCCAAGTATGTTAATTTAATCTCTTTGATCCAATAACGATGAGATTCATTGTGTGGAGGCTTTGGTTCTACCAATCCTCTAATGGATCTATAACACTTTTGGTCAACGCGGATCACTTAAACATCGTTGATCATTAAATGGTACTTTTGAGGATTCCAAATGGATGATATACTTGAAAAAAATCAAATGCAACTTGCTGTGTGGAGGCTTTGGTTCTACCAATCATCTAATGAGTTCCAAATGTAAGTTTCAAGATGATCATCCAACTAACCACTAATCACTAATAATTTAATTTACCTTTTGTTTTTACTTTATGCCCCTTTATTTTTTATGCTTTATGTACCATTTATTTTAGCATTTACATTTCATGCTATTTTCATCTTTGCTCACCTGAGAACTTACTTTCTTGTCATTTTTATTTTGCTCACTTGAGCTTTTCTTTTTCTAAGACACCTAATAATCAACATGAACCATAAATATTTTTTAATGGTAATTGGACTATTTGGTTACTATCCTTGGCATTATGGAGTATTGGACATCTTAGACTTAGGAATAGAAATCTCGGCCTATATTGGAGACCTTGTGACCTTAATTGATATTTTGTCTGGAGTTCTTGAGGTTTACCTCAAGACATTGGGTTGTTTGTTTGTTTTGTGTGCAGGTTATTGTGATTACATTCTTTTTTGTAGTCTGGAATTCACACGTATACAGCCATTACTCTGCCCAATTTTTGTGAAGACTTAATACATTTGAAGTTTGGTTCTCTCAAGAGGTCTAGTATCTTTGCTTGCTTGGTATCAATCTAAAGAATGATAATTCTATCTTGACTCATAATGTCAAGTATTGGCTTATTGTTTGTTAGATGGTTCTTATCCCTAGTTTTTACCTTATGCTTTAGGATAGTCTCTTCTTCTCCTTCAATCTTCTTTAATTTCAAAAATCTTATTCCTCATTTTGAAGACTCTTGTCAATCCTTGTAGTGATGCAAACAACTATACTTCTACAATATATAGTGAAGAGAGATATTTTCCACTTGGGTGTTGAGTTAGGTTTTGTTGATTTTTAAAATCCAAGTCATATCCTCCACTTTGAGATGATGCAAATTCTCCTTTCCCATTATTGTGTGTAGTAAGTATGTTTTCCACACGGACAATGACGATGATGTCTTATCTCATAAAATTAACCAACACACTTGTGTTTTAAAAATATTTAAAGAGGAACTATGTATACCTTGATCCCCTATTGCACGAAAGGTGGTACGTAGGCACTAAAGGTTCGCAACCGTGGCGGGTGCAAAAATCATAAAAAATATATTTCTTGTCTCATCTCCACCTTCTATTTTGCATGCAACATTTTATAACCAAAATATACAGAATTTACAAAGAGGTTCCTGCGGAGTGCCCTAGATGTTTAGGGTGCTAATACCTTCCCTTTTCATAAACAACCCCCTTACCTTGAATCTTTCCCCCCTCTTTTTTGGGTTACTCGCTCTTTTCCCATTCCTTTGGAAACAATAAAGCGCGGTGGCGATTTTTGTTTTGATCTGTACAAGTCTAGTCAATCCAATGGCTTAGTCTTAAACATTTCTACCGCTACAAATTGTCAAATCCTTGTAATAGTAATTAGGTTTTTTCTTACTTGTCATCCCTATTTGTAAAATTGTATCCCCCATTGTTGTGCCCCAATTTTTGCCCCTAAGATTCCTTCATCATACCATGTTGATTCATTCATAATAAGATCACACTAGGATTCTTGGTTCCCCTCCTTATATTTAGCTTTTCTCTTTGAGGAATCACCAAGCACCTTGACTTGTATTCTTTTGTGATCATGAATATTTTTTTGTATTGATTTCTCCTCTAAATTAATAAAATGCAATGTTGGTTTGTCTTGCTTGTTACTATTATAGGTAAAGACAATGAGATTTAACAAGTTGCTCCATGAGTTCGTGAGTTTATTTCTATGCCCTAGTCAATAAAGCTTGAGAAGTTCAAACCTCACCATTGGATTTGTTTTGGAAGGAATGGCATGGAAAGGTTATTTGGGTTCACCACATTTCAAGGTTATCAAATTTGGTTCAAAAGCACAAGGGATTGATTGGAAAAATAGTCATGTTTGGACAAGACTTTGTTCCATTTGGTCACAACTGCATATTTCTCTCAATTCTCAAGATATGGAAGTGGTTGTGGTTGCTATGAGTTCTCATTATCATACTCAACAACTTAGATTTACAAAGCATTTGTGTTGGTACAAGAAGTTTGTTCAAAATTGTCAAAGTTCCTCAAGGCATGTTTCTTAATCTAAGAGCTAGGGTTTTGAACTTCAAAGGAGTATATCTTGCTCATCTTTTGGTATTTTTAGTGATTCCAAAGACATAATTATATTCAAAGGTTTATTAAAAAATCAATTCAAAGGTTCCAAGGAGTGTTCATGTGGAAGAAACTTGTTGAAGAAGAAAGATTACAAGTCCTCCAGATGAATCCCCAATTTTCCATGTGTGACTTCAAAGGATCATAACTTGGTCAATTTTTATCACCTTTAGCCCATTATTTTTCCATAATGATCTTGAGGATGTGAACTTTATGCCTTCTTTTATGTGCAAAGTGAGAAAATGGATGGATGTTTCGTTAAGGATACAAAAGATTATAGGTCACTTTATGAAATTTTGCCAACTTCAACAAGTCATAACTCTCTCATTTTTTTGGAGATTTTGAATGTTTCAAAGTTCAAAATGTGATTCAAGAGATCTATTCATGCCATC
The DNA here is from genome assembly GCA_948472305.1 of Vicia faba. Classification (NCBI taxonomy): domain Eukaryota; kingdom Viridiplantae; phylum Streptophyta; class Magnoliopsida; order Fabales; family Fabaceae; genus Vicia; species Vicia faba. Next base: position 36,534,091 of record OX451739.1, on the reverse strand, counting down.
TTTTTTGGTCAAGATCAAATTCCAAGTGGAAAGCTATGTTTGGATGCAAGACATTATAAGTCATTTTTGAAGAAAAAATTGAAATATTTCTAAGTATGGAAAGTCAACATTTTTTTTCTAAATTTGACTTGTTATAACTTTCAGCTCAAGCATCCATTTGTTTCCATTCTTTTCACATTGCAAAGCTTGTAACCTCATCTTTCTAAAGCATCGAGAATCATGCCCTAAGACCCCTTGAGTTGAGAATGCTATTGGTCAGGAGTTGGCACTTTGAAATTGGATTTTTCAACAAGTCAGAAGTTTGAAATCCTTGATTTGACTTCTAAACACTTTGCTTCTGCGTGTTTTTGCTTCTGAGCGTGTTTAGTGAACTTCCATAAGTGATTAGCATAGCAAAACACGCGTTTTGGATTAGTTTTGATCAAATTAGAAGTCACACTTTTCTTGTTTGCAACTTCACACGATTTCCCTCCAAACTTCATCATTTCACACGCTTGGACATTCCATTTAATTCCCTATAAATAGAGGGTTATTCCCCCATTCATTTCCTCAACCTTGGATAGCCAGAATCACCCTGCCAAACTTGTTCCATAACTCAAAATTCAGCAACTTCGAAATCCATATACAAGCCTTTTTTAATCCAATTTTTTCAACAATTCACCTTCCTTGATCTTCCCTGAAGCTAACTAAAATGACCTGGCCAAACCGTCATCTTGTAATAATATAACAATGAAGTCTCCACCGAACGTCTTTTATCCCTCCAAAAGGGAAAGGTAAAAATCGAGAAAACCTGAAGAGGGAGAAATCAAGGTCTTTCGACCGAGAGATCGGGTAAGGGAGTCTGTTACGCGAGGGGAAGGTATTAGCACCCCACACGCCCGTAGTACTCTATGGTATCCACTCTTGTTGTCTAATCTAATGGGTGTGGTCAAGACCTATGTCTATGGCTTAAAGCTAAAAAGGGAATGCATGCGAGAAAAAAAAGAAAACAATGTAGGGAAAATAAAAGTTGTGCTCAGTTGGGCCCTACTCCAATGCCTACGTATCCCTTTTAAAGAATCAGAGCAGTCGTAGTTCGGCTCATATATTCTGGTTGGTTTGTGTTTTTTAGTTAAGACAACAAAAACAGTCAAGATGGCAAAACATCAAATAAAACAACAAACAAATGAGATGGTAAAACATCAACTAAATAATAACAAAGTAACATGTTAAATATGGCGAAACACCAAATGATAAAACATAAAACCTAACAATGACATTGAAAATCAAAGTAGGATAACAAAAATGTGCGATGGCGAAACATCGGCTTCAAACAAATATGCGATGGAGAAACATCGGCTATAAGATAACACTGTATCATGGCAAAGATGGCGAAACATCAATAAACCGGATGACAAAACATCACACCTAAAAATGATATTGAGAATAAAAGTAGGATAACAAACATGTGTGATGGAGAAACATCAACTTCAAACAAGTATGCGATGGCGAAACATCAGCTAAAAGATAACAAGGTATCATGGAAAAGATGGCGAAACATCAATAAACCGGATGATAAAACATCACACCTAACAGTGATATTGAGAATCAAAGTAGAATAACAAATAGGTGCGATGGTGAAACATTGGCTTCAAACAAATGTGCGATGGCGAAACATCGGCTAAAAGATAACAAGGTATTATGGCAAAGATGGAGAAACATCAATAAACCAGGTTTAAAAACAAAGTCAAAAGGCGCACAAACAAATAAGATTGATTTATATCTTTTACCTTGAAGAAGGGTTTGATTTTATTAGAGGTGTTTTATGATTTGCCAAGAAAACAATTTTTGTTTTAAGATGCAAAAATGCAAAGGAAGGAAAAACAACTAATGGAAACTAGCCTAGCACTATCCCTAGTGTTATCATACAATGATTGACCCTAAGGTCGAGGATAAAGGAAATTCCTACCCTATGCTAGCATACATGGATTCTTACCTTAATTAATATGTCACAGGAATCTTAACAAAATTATCCTATAGGGAACAGGCAATGAGAGCGAAGTCGTGATCTTAATTTCTAAATTGAGTGACTCATCGATCAACAATTAAATAAAAAAACAATAAACATCCTATAGGGAACATGCATTGAGAGCGAAGTCGTGATCTCAATTTCTAAATTGAGTGACTCATCGACCAATAATTAAAGAAAAAAAAACAATAAACATCCTATAGGGAACATGCACTGAGAGCAAAGTCGTGATCTCAATTTCCAAATTGAGTGACTCATCGATCAATAGTTAAAGAAACAAACACAAACACAACACACGTATCAAACAAAATAGAGGTCCTCCTGACATATATCAGCAACAGAGGTCCCATCATGCAACATAGAACTATACAAAATGAAATAAGAAGAAAGGAAATAGTACAATACCAAACGGATAACTATCCGTAGCAACTGAACAAGAATAAAAGAAAACCAGAGAACTTCAAGCAAGCCGGCATCAGCAGACAAATCAAGTCAGAAATTACGCCATCAGGATGTAAGTATTGAGATTTTCATATATGAACATATCCCATGGGCAATGTATAGCATTCATAATCACATACATATATCCTGCATAAACTATCTTATATGCCAAGCACAAGAGTAGTACCAATATAATAAATTGTGTTCCACAAATAAAGTGAAACACAGTACCCTCAAGTAAAAAATGGAAAGCTTTTCTCAGAGTACCTCAAATCAAAATCTGAATGCACGGTTCCCTCACTCCAGAAGCAAATCAATGGTTCCAACTTGATCCTCTTGCTCCACTGAATGTGTCTCTGCGAAGAAATTGAAGAAACGACCAAGGAATTAAGGGATTCGAAGAAAAAATTCAGAGAAAGGAAGTTGAACTCAGATTTGGATTTCTTGCAATGGAGGCCTCTCTCCAATCAAATGAGCCTCTCTACTCATTATATAGAGTGAGTAGAGGAGGGTAGGGGTGGAAATGCAAGCTTAATACCGTTGGAGGGCAGGATTGGAAGTTTATGCAGAAAATGAGGTATGCATAGGATCAGGTCATTTGCTCGTGCATTATTTAGCCTTTTATGCATTTTGTGGGCCAAATTACTTCAGAAAATCATCCTTAAAATATTGGCCCTTGATTCCACATGATCAGAATGTATTGGAGTTTTTGCAAGTTTGGGAAAGTTTTGAAATTTTGGCCTCAAGCAAGTACAACAATCACATGGGCACGAAATGGCTGGAATCGAGGGCTTCCATAGGTCAAAAATGTGTCATGGGCCTGATTAGAAGTGAAGATAATGGATGAAAATGAAGTTCTCAAGTTTTGGCATTTTGCTTGCATGGCTAAAGTTCAATAAAATGGCATGAAATTCAAAAGACCATAACTTGCCCATACTTTTGAATTTGGACACAAATGAGTATAATTTGGAAAGGTATTGAAAAGATCTACAATCCCTTAGTTTTGTGTTTTTGCAATTGAATCCACTAAAGTCCTCAAAATTTGACATGAAATTCACTAATTTTGTAAAATGACCTATAATTTTAACTTGAGGCATGAACTTCCAAAGACCATAACTCTTGACTCTTTGCCTATTTGGACATGAGACCAAAAGGAGATGAAAGATCATCCTCTTATATTTCCAAGCATATTTAATTTTAATTTTTTTGATCAAAGGTGAATTAAGTATGAATTTTTGAAGTTAAGTCCTCATTTTCCAAAATTAGAAACTTTTAGGGTTTCTTCATGAACAAGTTTCAACCCAAACCTCAATCTTTTTGATCCAATGATAAAAATGGACTTGAAATATGAAAAGTACACCTTTGAATTGATTGTTGACCAAAAATTCACTTGGTCAACCTTGACTTTGACTGATTTTGACCAAAATGACCATTTGGCCCCTTTGAATTAATTTGTCCACTTCTCTTCCAAATTGATGGTCAAAACTTCAAACTTACTATCTCCAAAATATATAGAGGCCATGTACAAAGTTTCACTTCAAAATTCTTAATAAATCTTGATAAAATCCCAAACCCTAGTTTTGTTTATAACCTTAGGAGACTGATGAATCATCTCCAAAATTTCAAATCCTCTGGGCATCTTGACCAATTTCTTGTACAAAGACTTTTCAAATACCAATGAGATGTTGTAGCTTCCAAATCAAGACTTGTACATTGATCAATAGCCTTGATCAAACAAAACCCTAATTTTGACTGGTGAATCAAAAGAGTGATTCCTCTTATAATCAATCTGAAACTTCAATCCTCTAATGATCCAAAGAGATGGATAAAATATCTTGAGATATGCAATAACTTTTGAGCTTGAAAGATCCAGAGGTTTAGATGATAAGGTTCTACTTGAGCAACTTGTCAATACAATCGACCTTCAAAGCTTGAGGAAGACTTGATAACCAAAGTATTTTGATCCCATCAAAATGTATGAATGCAATGCAATATGATATTCATGATGAAACATAAGCCTAAATCAAGAGGGTAAATTTTGGGGTGCAACACTAACCATATAATTATATTCAAGAATCGCGCCCTATATTGCTCCATAGAAGTCCAGTTTCAGAGCTCTGCAACTCAACTTCAATAGGTAGATTCCTTCATCAATTCTTCAAAACTTTGATATCATTGTGATGCTCTCATTGCCCTGATCCTAGTTGCAACACTTGCTTTTTACTGGAAACACGTTTTGACCATGAAATTTCAAATCCCTTTTCAAAACTTTCCTTCCAAATGGCTTGAGCTACAGTTTATATATATTTGGCGCGAGGGTGTGGTTGTCTTCGTCTTGAAGAGACGAAGCGAATGACATGGGTCTGAGCTTATGATTTTACAGTTTGAGAGACCTGCAATTCAAGTTGGCTGGAGGTTGAAGATGACCTACGTGTCATCTTCCAACCAATGATGGCGTGCCACTTGTTTTTTTTTTAAAATCTGATTTTACTTTTTGATTCCATGCTTTATTCACTAATGACCATGATATGCACAGCGCGCCATATCCCTTGGATTTGATTACTAACACGTTTTGACTCTCATCCAATGGTCCATATATTTTTGACTTTTATTTTCTTTTCTGATTTTTATATTTAATTGTTTTAAACTTCAAAAAATCATAGAAAATTCATTTTAAGTCCAAAATATCTGAAAAACTTATGAAAAAATACTTTTGATTATTCTCTTTCTAATTTTTAGTTTTTCACAATTTAATTGTGTTTTGGTTTTTTTTTACAAATTTTCACTTTATTTGAATTATTTTAAATGTTTAAAAATACTTTTATGCATTTTTAAATTCTGAAAAAAATTATGGAATGATCCAATCATATTGTGACAAATATTGGTGACCTCACTTAATTTTTATTTCTGACTTTAGTATTTTTTTATCATTTTTGGTTTATTTTACTCATTTATTTTAATTTTAAAAATAGTTTCTGGCTTTAAAATATTATCAAAAAAATTATAAAATCACTTGAGTCCTTTTCTGATTTTTCTATGCTCTTACTTTTTATTTTTTTGATAAATTTGAACATAGTTGATATTTTTCTCTTTTATTTCTATTTTAAACCTTTTTTTTATATATATTAAATGTAATATTATTTTGTGACTATTTTCTGGCTAATCTTGGGTTAAATTTTTAACCATGAACTTTATTAACATCATTGGATCCATGGTGTTGAGTCTAACTCCAAAAAAATGGATGAATGATTTTAATAATAGTTTGATTAAATTTAATTCAAAAGTGGTTTGTATATTCTCTCCCACCCCTCTTCATCTCATCCCTTTTCTTATTGCACTAGGTGTTATTGGAGCATGATCTCTATATCATATCTCAAAACAAATGGTTCATAGATTGCTATTGACCGGCCTCAAAGTAGGTGTGACTTCTATATAAGTCCACTTAAGATTGCTTAACATAGCGCTAAATTTAGTCCCGATTCGAATAAATGATCATTCGTGGCCCAAGCTTAAGTTTGCAAGCCCAAGTATGTTAATTTGATCTCTTTGATCCAATAACCTTGAGATTCATTGTGTGGAGGCTTTGGTTCTACCAATCCTCTAATGGATCTACAACACCTTTGGTCAATGCGGATCACTTAAACATATATGATCATTAAATGGTACTCACGAGGATTCCAAATGGATGATATACTTGAAAAAAAGCAAATGCAACTTGTGGTGTGGAGGCATTGGTTCTACCAATCCTCTAATGAGTTCCAAATGCAAGTTTCAAGATGATCATCCAACTAACTACTAATCACTAATAATTGATTTTATCCTTTATTTTTATTATATGCCCCTTTATTTTTATGCACTATTTAATTTTAGTATTTACATTTCATGCCATTTTCATCTTTGCTCATTTGAGTATTTACTTTCTTGTCATTTTATTTTTGATCACTTAAGCTTTACTTTTCTTTTTCAAAACACCTAATAATAAAAGCCCTAAAAATCTTTAATGATACTTGGAATATTTGGTTACTATCCTTGGCATTATGGAGCATTGGAATTTTTTGGACTTAGGATTAGAAACCTTGGCCTATGATTGGAGACCTTGTGACCTTATCTGATTATTTTGTATGGGGCTTTTGAGGTTTACCTCAAGGCATTGGTTTGTTTGTTTGTTTTGCATGCAGGTTATTGTGATTACACTCTTTGTTTGTAATCTGGAATTCACCCGTATATAGCTGTTACTCTGCCAAATTTTTGTGAAGACTTAATACACTTGAAGATTGGTTCTCTCAAGAGGTCTAGTATCTTTGCTTGCTTGGTTTTAATTCAAAGAATGGGAATTCTACCTTGGCTTGTAATGTCAAGTATTGGCTTTTTGTTGGTTAGATGGTTCTTATCCCTAGCTTTTACCTTATTATTTAGGATAGCCTCTTCTTCTCCTCCCATCTTCTTTAATTTCAAAAATCTTCTCCCTCCTTTTGAAAACTCTTCTTGTTTTAAACTTGAACCACTTTCATAATAAACTTGGACTTAGGTCCATGCATTTTCAAACATTTTCATAAATAAACTTCAATAAACTTAATAATACTTTGACATTTTTTTGTGAGAATACTAAAAATTAATCAATCTCATTCAAACCATTTTGCCATCTTGGCTTTCATCTTAAAATTTTCTCAAAAGATTCTACTCTTTTCAATCCTTGTAGTGATGCAAACAACTATACTTCTACGATATATAGTGAAGTGAGATATTTTCCACTTGGGTGTTGCCCCTTTGACTGTAGTGTCGTTTACCGAGTAATCGGGAAGACGTACTACTTTCGACCTAGGAGCATGATGAAACAGAGGACCGTAGAATACCAAACCCATCCTGGCCTTTTAGGTGTAGTGCTGAAGCTATGACGGAGTAATCCAGAAATAGTTGTCAAGCGATACTATGCTCGGACGAGTTTTTCTTGAGAATATTACTAATTACCGAGTTAATCGGGAAGTTGGTAATATCCGAAGGAAGGATCTAGACTCCGGGAACCTCTAGAACCTTGTTCGGAAGGTGATAACTTTTACACCAATACCTTATGGGAAGTACCTTCAGCCTCGTGCTCGTGACTTTGAACCTATGAACCCTATATGTGTGATCTTGTGTGTGATTGCTGCATCATGCATCGATGCACTCATAAGCATCTTTTGAAGATATATTATTTCAAGGGATTTAAAATTTGACCATTTGTGAATATCTTAGGTACTTTTTTAACCATGGATTCTGGAAAGAGAAGGACCGGGAAGTACATTTTCAAGGATTCTAAGATAGATGAGTTGATCAGTCTAATTCCCGAGATCGTGTGTTCTGCAGACTTTCGGAAGAAGTATGGATCCATCATTCCTCTCATGAAGCAGAAGATGAAGGAGGGTATTCTCTCGACCTTGGTCCAGTTCTATGATCTGATGTATCATTGATTTACTTTTCCCGACTATCAGTTGATGCCTACACTGAGGAGTATTCTTATCTATTAGATTTACCTGTTACCGATCGTGTTCCTTTTACTGGTTTGGAGGGTGAGCCAAAACCACGTGAGGTTGCTACTTTGATTCATCTAGGGAAGTATCAGGTGGAAGCCCATATGACTACTAAAGGAGGGATTAAAGGATTACCAGCTTAGTTCTTATTAGAGAAAGCTCGTTACTTTTCCAGGATGAAGAGTATCGTCGCTTTTGAGGCTATCTTTGCTCTACTTGCTTACGGGTTGTTCTTATTTCCTAATGTGGACATGTTTGTTGACGTTCATGATATCAGGATCTTCATGATTGGAAACCCAATTCCTATATTGTTGGGTGATGCTTATTACTCTATTCATCTTCGGAGTTCTTATCATGGGGGATGATTATCTGTTGCACGCCCCTATTGTACTGGTGGTTTATCTCTCATATGCCTCAGTCTGATGCTTTTTGGGATGTCAAGAAGGCACCCCATTGGGCTCCTAAGATCATGGAACTTACTCACTTGGATATTGATTGGTATCATCGAGCTTACCAGGTGTTGTACCATAATTTTTTACCTTAAGATTCCTTCATCATACCATGTTGATTCAATCACAACAAGATCACATTAGGGCTTTTGGTTCTTCTCCCTATCTTTAGCTTTGCTCTTTGAGTAATCCCAAAGCACCTTGACTTGTTTTATTTTGTGATAATGAATATTTTGCTTTGATTTTATTTCTAATTAATAAAATTCAATGTTGGTTTGTCTTACTTGTTAATAATGTAGGTAAAGGCAATGAGGCTTAGAAAGTTGCTTCATGGGTTCATGAGTTTATTTCCATGCTCTAGTCAATAAATCTTGAGAAATTAAAACCTCACCATTGAAGTTGTTTTGGAATAAATGGCATGACAAGGCTTATTTTGGCTCAACATATTTCAAAGTTATCAAAATTGATTCAAAAGTACAAGGGGTTGAGGGAAGAAGTTGTCATGATTGGACAAGGTCTTATTCCTATTGGTCACAAGAGCACATTTCTCTCAAATTTCAAGATATGGAAGTGGTTTTGATGGCTATTAGTCCTCATCATAATCCTCAACAACTTCTATTCACAAAAAAATAATATTGGCACAAGAAGTTTGTTCAAACTTGTCAAAATTCCTCAAAGCATTCTCTTGATCTAGAGGCTAGGGCTTTGAACTTCAAAGGAGAATATATTGCTCACCTTTTGGTATTTTTGAGTTATTCCAAATACATCCTTCTCTTCAAAGAGTTACCAACAAATCACTTCAAAAGTTCCAAGGAGTTTTCATGTGGAAGGAACTTCGTGAAGAAGAAAGATTACAAGTCATCCAGATGAATCCACAATTTTCCATATGTGATTTCAAATGGTCATAACTTGGTCAATTTTTATCACCTTGAGTCCATTCTTTTTCCATGGTGATCTTAAGATGTGTACTTTATACCTTCTTTTATGTGCAAAGTGAGAAAATGGATGGAAGTTGCCTTAAATATGCAAAAGATTATAGGTCATTTCATGAATTTTGGCCAACTTCAACAAGTCATAACTTGCTCATTTTTTGGAGATTTTGAGTGGTTCGAATTTCAAAATGTCATTCAAGAGATCTACTTCATTCCATCTTTTTTGATCAAGATAAAATTCTAAGTGGAAGGCCATGTTTAGATACAAAAGATTATAGGTCATTTTTGAAGAAGAATTTGAAATATTTCTAAGTATAGAAAGTTAACTCTTTTTCTTCAACTTTGACTCCATGTAACTTTCAGCTCAAGCATCAATTTGATTCCATTCTTTTTCCATTGCAAAGCTTGTAACCTCATCTTTCCAAAGCACCAAGATATATGCCCTAAGACCCCTTGAGTTAGAAATGCCATGGATTTGAATTTGGTAACTTGAAACTGAATTTTTCACAAAGTCAGAATTTTGAAATCCATAATGTGACTTCTAAACACAAGATTTGTGCGTATTTTTGATTTAAACTTGATTAGAAAACTTGTCGTAAGTGATTAGCACCCCAAAACGCAAGATTTGGTTGAGTTTTGATGGAAATGAAGTCACACTTCACTCGTGCTCGACCCTTACTCAATTTCCCTCCAAACTTCCTTGTTTCTTCAAATTTTTATTCTCATTCACTTCCCTATAAATAGAGGGTCACCCCCAATCCATTTTCCTAAGCTTAGAGAGCCAAGAACACTCTGCCAAAACCTCACACGAACCCACTTTTGTTGAATTCAGTTTTTGAAATTTAAGCTTCCTTTTCCAAAACTCTTTGCGCATTCATCATCCTTGAGCATCATACAAACTCTCCAGCACTTAAACCAATCAAAAGGATCCATAATTCAAGCTACAGAAGTCCAGTTTCAGAGCTTCTTACTTGAACTTCGAAAAGGTAGAATTCTCCATCATTTGGATCCAAATCAAGCACTAATATATTCTACTCCTTCTTCTGATTCTAATGTTGCTTACAATTTTTAAATCCATTGAGAATTGAGAGAGAAATCTCAAATTGAAGGTGCTCGCTATTTTCTGACTTTTTGATTCATGTCTCTCTCCATACCTTATATAAATTTTGCGCGATGGTTGTGTTAGAATCGTCTTGAAGAGACGAGTCCAATGATGCTAGCCATGGATCCTAATTTTTCCATTTGAAGGATCTCACAAAATCCTCATTGCAGGGTGTCTGGAGGTTGAAGACGATGACATGTCTCGTCTCAGCCAATGATAGTGTGCCAAACGTTTTAATTTCATTGGTTGCCCTTTTTCTGATCACATGCCTGTTTCACTAAGGTCCATATCAAGCACAGCGCGTCTGGTCCATTGGATTAGCTTACTAACGCGTTTTGACTATGATCTGATGGTCCACATCTTTTTGGTTTTATTTTATTTTCTGATTTTATATTTTTATTGATTAAATTTTCAAAAATTCATAACTCTTTTATTTTTTATCCAAAAATTATGAAAAAATTCACAAAAATACTTTGAATTATTTCTGATCTCATGAATATTTTTTCATATTTTTATTTTGATATTTGGTATTTTTTATATTTTTTGTATTATTTGCTTTCTTTTAATTACTTAAAAAATACTTTCTGACATTTTTTAATTCTGAAAAAATTCATAAATATTATTTTGCATATTTTTAACTTTCTGAAAATTTTATGGAATTTTATGTTGAGGTTTACTACTTTTAATCTATTTTATGTTTGTTTTAGAAATTTTAAATAGTTTAAAAATAGTTTATGACTTTTAAAAATTACCACAATTTTTATAAAAATATTTGGATCCATTTCTGATTTTTATATGGCCTTATTTTTCATTTCTTGATTAATTTGAACATAATTGATATTTTCCTCATTATTTTCTATTTTTAAACTTTTTTTTAACCTTTTAATGTATATATTAAATATAATATTATTTTGTGATTATTTTCTGGCTGTCTTGAGTTGATTTTTTGATCATGACTTTATTAACATCATTGGATCTTGGGTGTTGAGTTCAACTTCACCAAAATGGATGAATGATTTTAATAATAGTTTGATGAAATTTTTAATTCAAAAGTTGTTTATTCATTTTTTACCCTAATCCCTCTTTATCTCATCCCCTTCTTATTGCACTAAATGTTGTTGGAGCATGATCTCTATATCATGTCTCAAAACAAATGGTGCATAGATTGCTATTGACCGGCCTCAAAATAGGTGCGACTTCTATATAAGTCCACTTACGATTGCTTAACATAGCGCTAAATTTTGTCCCTATTCGAATAAATGATCATTCGTGGCCCAAACTTATGATTGCAAGCCCAATTATGTTAATTTGATCTCTTTGATCCAATAAACTTGAGATTCATTGTGTGGAGGCTTTGGTTCTACCAATCCTCTAATGGATCTACAACACCTTTGCTCAACGCGGATCAATTAATCATCGTTGATCATTAAATGGTACTTATGAGAATTCCAAATGGATAATATACTTGACAAAAATCAAATGCAACTTGTTGTGTGGAGGCTTTGGTTCTACCAATCCTCTAATGAGTTCCAAATGCATGTTTCAAGATCGTCATCCAACTAACCACTAATTATTGACTTGTTTTATCTTATGTTTTTATTATTTTTTATGCTTTATGTACTATTTATTTTTAGCATTTTCATTTCATGCTATTTTCATCTTTGCTCATTTGAGTATTTATTTTCTTGCCATTTTTACTTTGCTCACTTGAGCCTTTCTTTTCTTCTCTTAAGATACTTAATAATCAACATAAACCCTAAAAAACTTTTAAATGGCACTTTGACTGTTTGGTTACTATTCTTGACATTATGGAGCATGGGACTTTTTCTTGGACTTAGGATTAGAAACCTTGGCCTATCTTGGAGACCTTGTAATCTTATCTGATTATTTTGTCTGGAGTTCTTGAGGTTTACCTCAAGACATTGGGTTTCTTGTTTGTTTTTGTGTCCAGGTTTTTTTTTGTGATTACATTCTCTGTTTGTAATCTAGAATTCACTCATATACAACCGTTACTCTGCCCAATTTTTGTGAAGACTTAATACACCTGAAGTTTTGGTTCTCTCAAGAGGTCTAGTATCTTTGCTTACTTGGTTTCAATCCAAAGAATGGGAATTCTATATTAGCTCATGATGTCAAGTTTTAGCTTCTTGTTGGTTAGATAGTCCTTGTCCTTAGCTTTTACCTTATGCTTTAGGATAGTCTCTTCTTCTCCTCCCATCTTCTTTAATTTCAAAAATCTTCTCCCTCCTTTTTAAACTCTTCTTGTTTCTAAACTTGAAACACTTTCATAATAAACTTGGACTTATGTCCATGACTTTTTTTTCAAAATATTTTCATAAATAAACTTCAATCAACTTAATAATACCTTGACACTTTTTGTGAGAAGACTAAAATTCAATCAATCTCATTTCAAACCATTTTGCCCCTTTGGCTTTTATCTTTAAACTTTTCTCAAAAGGTTAGACTCTTGTCAATCCTTGTAATGATGCAAACAACTATACTTCTACAATATGTAGGAAAGTGAGATATTTTCCACTTGGGTGTTGAGTGAGGCATTGTTGATTTTAAAATCCAAGCCATATCCTCCACTTTGAGATGATAAAAATTCTCCTTTCTCATGATTGTGGGTAGTAAGTATGTTTTCCACACGGAAAATTATGATGATGTCATATCTCTTAAAATTAACCAACACACTTGGTTTTTCAAATTTTTAAAAGAGGAACTACGTGTACCCTGATCCCCTATTGCACGAAAGGTGGTACGTAGGCACCAAAGGTTCGCAACCGCGGCGAGTGCAAAAATTATAAAAAATATTTCTCTTCTCACCTCCACCATCCATTTTCTATACAACACATTTTTATAGCCAAAATATACAGATTTCTCAAAGAGGTTCCTGCGGAGTACCGTAGATGTTTAGGGTGCTAATACCTTCCCTTTGCATAACCAACACCCTTACCTTGAATCTTTCCCCCTCTTTTTGGGTTATTCGCTCTTTTCCCATTCCTTTGGAAATAATAAAGCGCAGTGGCAATTTTTATTTTTTTGATTTGTATAAACTCTAGTCAATCTAATGGCTTAGTCTTAAACATTTCTACCGCTACACCAGGATATAAAGATTATTGACAGTTGTGGTAGTTTCCCCAATGTACCTCTTCTTGGTACAAAGGGGGGAATTAACTATAACCCTGTTCTTGCGCGACGATAACTTGGTTACCCGATGAGGGATAAACCAAATAGTATTCATTTGAGTACTTTCTTTATGAAGGAGGGAAAAGACCATAGAGAAGCTAGGGAGCAGATTGCGAAGGCCTGGCGTCACATTCATAAGAAGAGTAGGAAGGATTTAGGACCTAGGGGTGTTGTTTCTTTGGAACCATATCTTCAGTGGGTCCAAACGAGAGATATTCAGTTGAAGATGCCATATTCCCAGGAAACACCTATGCCTGATCTATTTGTGAAGACCACTCCTCCCTTATTAGATTATCTAGAAGAGCTGTAACTTGCTTTGGTCAGGATGCAACAGGAAAAGGATTCTTGGAAGAATAAGTGCCAAACTTTAGAGATTTCCTATAGAGCAGACTTGAAGGAGAAAGAATACTTGATTGATATCCTTGAGAGTCGAGCGGTAGAGACTATGGAGAGGCAAGGGGATTTATTTTCTCCTAAGCCTCAATCAGATGTTGATTACTCACTTCCTGATTCAGGTGATTGGAAGGAGGTTGCCACCAGATATGCGGAAGAAAACCAGAGGTTGAAGGCTCAGATTGCCATGCTCACGGGGAAGCGCCATCGTATAGAGTGATCTCCATCAGTTTAACTTCTTAGGGTTTTAGATTTTATTTTCATCTTGTACATGGGACCATTGAAACTTGTAATCCATTTTGGAGTTGTTATAATCGAATTTTTCAGTATTTTCAAATGTGTTATTACCTTGATATTTTCAATATGTCCATAAACTTTAAATCCCTTGAAATATTAAATAAAATGAAATCATGTGCATTGCATATCATGCATCATATTGCAGATATTTCTTGCATTTGTAATGCATATCCAGGTGTCTTACCAAGCTTCTTTACTTCATTCAGTAAGTTGACTCACCACTACAACACTCGGGCTAATTTCAAAAAGAAGATGGACAACCTAGAACAAGAGAATCGCGAGCTACGCGAGGAGGTTTCTTCTTTGAAGGTCGGCATGGCCAATCTAACTTCTCTGATGGAAGCTCTGGTGGCTACTCAGAATCAGCCACCGAGTGTTCAACTTCAACCAATAAGGGCAACTACTGAAGCTCTGACTTTTCCTGTATCTGCTACTCCAGTTGTTACTTAAAACTGCATGCCTCAAGGTTATCCATGGGGAATGCCAGAGAATTTTGCACCAGAAGGTTTCAATCTTGGTCCTCAAGATACTCCAATTATTCATACTATTGTTACTCCGACACCTCATATGGTGCATGCTGCTCCTGCTGCGCCTCCTTCGGTGAATATGGTTCTGTTGGTTAATGATGATGTGTGTCGTCCTTTCCCTCCACAAAGTGAAGACTTGCGTCTTTATGACACAATGGATGATTTTCAAGAGAAGTTTGACAAGATTCAAAGAGAGATGAAGGCCCTTAGGGGAAAAGAGCTATTTTGGAAGAATGTGAATGAGTTATGCTTGGTCATGAATGTTAAGATACCTGCTAAGTTTAAGGTCCCAGAGTTTGATAAGTACAAGGGAAACACTTGCCCTCGTGCTCATATGGTGATGTACATAAGGAGAATGTCTACCCATACTGATGATCAGCGGCTGTTGATTCCCTTTTTTCAGGATAGTTTGACCGGTGTTGCGCTGAAGTGGTATATGAGTTTGGACAGTGTTAACATTCATACTTTCAATGATTTTGGATAAGAGTTCATCAAACAATACAAGTACAACGTGGACATGGCGCCTGACCGTGATCAACTCAGGGCCATGGTTTAGATAGACAGGGAATCGTTCAAAGAATATGCACAGAGATGGCGTGAGGTAGCCTCCCAAGTGAGTCCTCCCATGGAAGAGAAATGAGTGACTAAGATTTTATTGAAAGCGTTGGGTGCTTTCTACTACAAGAGGATGGTAGCAAGTGCTCCAAGTGACTTTACTTAAATGGTAGGAATGGGTATCCGCTTAGAAGCGGCTATAAGAGAGGGCCATTTAATAAAGACTGAAAGTTCTGGAGGTATGAAGAAACCATCTTATGGGTTTACCAAGAAGAAGGAAGGGGATGCAAATGTTGTTATGCAAGAGAGGAGGGTTAATACTCCTAGAAGGATTTATCAGCGTCATCAGCAAGTCGCCTTAGTTACTCCAGTTGTGGGTGCAGCTCCAACTACCGTTGCTTATCAGAGACCATCCCAGCAGGGGAATCAACGGTATAATCATAGAAGGGAGAGTTATGACCCTATTCCTATGAGCTATACAAAGTTACTACCAGCATTGATTCATAAGAAGTTGGTTCAGACCCAACCACCTCCTGATGTACCATCACCATTGCCTTGGTATTACAAGGCAGACCAAACATGTGCTTTTAATCAGGGAGCACCAGGGCATAATGTTAAGAATTGTTATCCTTTGAAGACTGAGGTGCAGAAATTAGTGAAGTATGGTATTCTATCTTTCAAGGATGTGGGACCTAATGTGAAAGACAATCCTCTACCCAAGCATGGAGGAGTAAATGATGTGAATATGGTGGCCGGTTATCCAGGCGACTTCCGGATTTTTGATATTAATCTGGTTAGAGGAGATTTAGTGAAAACCCATGCATACCTTTGTGAATTTAGCTACTATACGCATGACCATTCCGGTTGTGCTATTTGCAGTACAGACATACAGGGTTGTGATAAGATAAAGGCTGATTTACAGGAGATAATGGATGAGGGCCTTATCCACATAATCAGGCCTAGGGCAATGTATGAAGAGGAAGTGAATATGGTTTTTGGTTACCCTGGAGAATTCAGAATTTTTGATGTAGAGTATATGAATGAAAACCTTGTGCAATTGCATACTAATTTCTGCCACATGGCTGGTCAGGTATAACACCAGTATGGATCTTTCCGAATTTGCTATCAAGACTCCCGAGGATGTTCAATCATGAAGAAAGGTGTTCAGTTGTTGTTGGACAATGGAACTATCAAGGTTACAGGTTAATGGGAGGATTACCATGAAGTTGATTTGATTGAGGTTTTCTTAACTGAAGAAGAGTCGGATGAAGAGTATGCCTATGCAAATGAGTATTTCTCCTCAGATGGGGATTTATTTTCCAAAATTGACTCAATAATGACTAATTGTGTTGAAGAAAAGGTAAACATTATTGTGCCTTATTTTGGCGCACCTGCCCATTTTGAAGTTGAGTATTATAGCAAGCCAGTTGTTACCCCATTGGTGATTAGTTTCTCGGGTCCTATCCCCTATAAGTCAGATAAGGTTGTGCCCTACAAATACAATGCTACAATATTAGAGGATGGAGTGGAAGTTCCCATCCAGCCAATTCCTAATGTCAGAAATATTGCTGAAAATAGTAGGGTGACCATCAGCGGTCGTGTGTTTGCACCAGTTGTTCGAGGAGATGTTAGTGCTGAAAAGAAAATTGTTGAGAATGTTGAACCCAAGAAGGCTACGGGTGAGACTAGTGGGGCTGTGTTAGAGAAATAAGTGGATGATATTTTGAAGATAATCAAGATGAGCGACTACATAATTGTAGATCAGCTAATGTAGACTCCTTCAAAAATATCTATCTTGGTGTTATTGATGAACTCCTCTGCTCACAGAGAATCCTTGATGAGGGTATTGGACCAAGCTTTTGTGGAGAGTGATATGCCCATAGACCAATTCAACAGCGTAATAGGGAACATTACGTCATGTAATAATTTGAGTTTCTGCAATGATGAATTACTAGAGGAAGGAAGGAATCACAACCCGGCCCTCCACATCTCTATGAATTGCAAGAATAATTCACTATCCAATATGTTAATTGATAATGGATCTGCTTCGAATGTTATACCGAGGAGCACTCTTATGAAGTTGAAATATCAAGGAACTCCTATGTGCTCAAGTGGCATCATTGTGAAAGCGTTTGATGGATAAAGGGAGTCTGTTATTGGTGAATTGGACTTGCCTATTCATATAGGACCACATTTATTTCAGATAACTTTGCAGGTCATGGATATTGTACCCTCTTATAGTTGTTTGCTAGGAAGGTCATGGATTCATAAGGCAGGGGCTGTCACTTCAACTTTACACCAAAAACTAAAATTTGTACGTGAAGGGAAAGTAGTAATCATAAATGGGGAACATGCATTATTGATATCTCATTTGTCCTCTTTCAGCATTGTAGAGGCGGATGAAGCTGCTGTTAGAACCAAGTTCCAAGCCTTATCCATTGACAACATAAGAGGAAATGAGAATTCCAAGGTTTCGCTTAAGGATGCGCAACAAGTTGTGCAAAAGGGTCATATCGTGGTATGGGGACAGATTGTGGATCTACCTGTGAACAAGAATAGATCTGGATTTGGGTTCTCTTTGAAGAATGACAAAGGTAAGAGAATGAAGTTGAAGTCTGCTGCAGGCAAGTATCAAGACATCTTCCGTAGAGCGGGTTATCTTCATCCAACAGTTTCCGGGATTAATGCCATTGTAGAAGACGAAGCAGAGAAGGAAACGCCGAATTATGTGGCGCACAAAGTTAGGTTTCAGAACTGGATCACCATTGATGTTTCCTCTTGCATACATGTTTCAAAGTAATTTATTTTGTTAATCTTTATGAAAAGATTTCACTCTGCCCAAAGTGGAAGTATTAATGTTGTTGGGCTTATCTGTTTGCTGTGACTTTTAAAATCAATAATAAAAGTTGTCTTTATTTCCCAAATTGTGTCTTTATTTTATGCTTTTTCTTGGAAAATGGTAATAAAAAAAACCTTTCAAAATAAATAAATAACTGAAATTCGATATGCATGATCACTTGTTATATGTGTCAGTTTCTAAAAGAAATCATAAATCATATGTGCAGATTAATTAAAAAACCCGCTAAATACAATAACCCTGCACCCTCTTCCAACTTTGAATATCCTGTGTATGGGGCTGAAGAAGAAGATTATGATGAGATTCCAGAAGAGGTCTCATGGTTGCTTGAGCACGAGGAAAATACCATTCAACCATATAAAGAGCCATTGGAAGTGATCAATTTGGGTTCAGAAGAAGATCCGAAGGAAGTCAAGATTGGAGCATTATTGCATCCTGATGTGAAGAGCAGGTTAATTGAGCTGTTGAAAGAGTATGTGGATATTTTTGCCTAGTCTTATCAAGATATGCCTGGTCTAGATACATATATTGTAGAGCACCGTTTGCCGTTGAATCCAAAGTGCCCGCTAATTTAACAAAAGTTTAGAAGAACTCACTCAGATATAGAAGTAAAGATCAAAAAGGAGGTTCTAAAGCAGATTAATGCTGGTTTCCTTGTTATGTCAGTGTATCCTCAATGGATTGCCAATATTGTCCCAATACCGAAAAAAGACGGAAAAGTTTGCATGTGTGTAGATTACAGAGATCTAAATAAAGCTAGTCAAAAAGATGATTTTCCATTGCCACACATTGATATGTTAGTGGATAGCACATCAAAATTCAAAGTATTCTCGTTCATAGATGGATTTTACGGGTATAATCAAATAAGAATGGCTCTGGAGGACATGGAAAAAACAACGTTTATCACACCCTGGGGAACATTCTGTTACAGAGTGATGCCCTTCGGGTTGAAGAACGCTGGTGCAACGTACAAGAGGGCTATGACAACCCTATTCCATGATCTGGTGCACAAGGAAATTGAAGTATATGTTGATGATATGATTTCCAAATCCCATACTGAAGAAGGGCATGTAGAATATTTGTTGAAGTTATTTCAGCGTTTGAGGAAGTATCGTCTCCGCTTGAATCCAAATAAATTCACCTTCGGTATTCGATCAGGGAAATTGTTGGGTTTCATTGTTATCCAAAAAGAAATTGAAGTTGACCCTGATAAAGTCAAAGCAATTCAAGAGATGCCAGTGCCAAGAACTAAAAAGCAAGTCAGAGGGTTCCTCGGGCGTTTGAATTATATTTCCAGATTCATCTCCCACATGACTACAACATGTGAACTGATCTTTAAGTTGTTAAAGAAAGATCAAGGTTGTGTATGGACGAATGACTGCCAAAGGGCATTTGAAAGAATTAAAGAATATCTGGTTGAACCTCCTATCTTGCTCCCTCCTATCGTACGAAGACCGTTGATTATGTATCTGACAGTGTTAGATAAATCCATGGGTTGTATTATGGGACAACAGGATGAAACAGGGGAGAAAGAGTTCTCCATTTATTATCTCAGTAAAAAGTTCACTGATTGTGAGTCGTTGAATTCCATGCTGGAAAAGACATGTTGTGCTTTAGCCTGGGCGGCAAAGCATTTGCGGCAGTATATGTTAAATCACACTACTTGTTTGATCTCCAAAATGGATCCAATTAAGTACATTTTTGAAAAGCCTGCTCTTACTGGGATAATTTCCCACTAGCAGATGTTGTTATCTGAATATGATATCGAATATCACACTAAAAAAGCTATTAAAAGTAGTGTGTTGGCAGATTATCTTGCTCACCAACCAATGGAGGACCACCAGTCTGTAGAATATGAATTCACTGATGAAGATGTGATGTTCCTGAAAGTAAAAGATTGTGAGGAACCATTTCTTGAGGAAGATCCTGACCCTGAATCTCGTTGGAGTATGATATTTTATGGAGTTGTGAATGCTTATGGTAAAGGAATTTGTGTTGTGATTGTCACTCCACATGGATCGCACATTCCTTTTACCGCAAGGCTAACATTTGATTATACTAATAATATGGCAGAATATGAGGCTTACATCATGGGTCTTGAAGAAGCTATTGATCTCAAAATTAAAAATCTAGATGTGTATGGTGATTCAGCTTTGGTAATAAACAAGATTAAAGGGGAATGGGATACTCGTCACCCCGACTTGATACCTTACAAAGATTATGCTAGAAGGTTGTTACCCTTCTTTAATAAAGTTGAATTCCATCATATTCCAAGAAATGAAAATCAGATGGTGGATGCTCTGGAAACTCCGGCTTCTATGTACCAAGTAAATACTTGGAATGATATACCTCGAATTATGGTTAGGCGACTGGTTAGGCCCGCTCATGTGTTTACAACAGAAGAGATAGCAGATGAAAAACCTTAGTATTATGACATCAAGCATTTTTTTCAGACTCAAGAATACCCGATCGGTGCATCGAAGAAGGATAGAAAGACATTGAGAAGATTGGCTGATAGTTTCTTCCTCAGTGAAAATGTGTTGTATAAAAGAAATTATGACATGGTCTTTCTCAGATGCATGGATAGACATGAAGCAGGTATGTTGATGCATGAGGTTCATGAAGGTTCATTTGGCACTCATGCCAATGGACATTCGAGGGCTAAAAAGATGCTAAGGGCATATTACTATTGGCTGACAATGGAATCTGACTATTACAAATTTGCAAAGAAGTGTCACAAATGTCAGATTTATGCAGATAAGGTCCATGTGCCTCTGACACTTCTCAATGTGATTTCCTACCCCGTGGCCTTTCTCCATGTGGGGTATTGACATGATTGGGATGATAGAACCTAAAGCTTTGAATGGACACCGTTTCATCTTAGTAGCAATTGATTACTTCACCAAGTGGGTGGACGCTGCTTCCTATGCCAATGTTACTAAGCATGTGGTTGTGCGCTTCACCAAGAATAATCTTATATGTCGATATGGTATGCCGAGCAGAATTATCACTGACAATGGCTCGAATTTGAACAGTAAAATGATGACAGAGCTGTGTGAAGAATTCAAGATTGTCCATCATTATTCCTCTCCGTATAGGCCGAATATGAATGGGGCTGTTGAAGCTGCTAATAAGAATATCAAGAAAATTATCCAGAAAATGGTCGTTACTTATAAAGATTGGCATGAAATGCTCCCTTTTTCTTTGCATGGATATCGAACGTCTGTCCGCACTTCAACAGGAGCAACCTCGTTCTCCCTGGTGTATGGAATGGAAGCTGTACTCCAAATCGAGGTTGAGATTCCCTCTTTGCGTGTGATAATGGAAACCAAGTTGACAAATGCTAAATGGGTCCAAAACTGGTTTGACCAATTGAATCTGATCGAAGAGAAGAGGATGACAACTTTGTGCCATGGACAGTTATATCAAAAAAGAATGAAGAAAGCTTTTTATAATAAGGTCAAACTTCGTGAATTCAGAGAAGGTGACCTCATGCTCAGGAAGATCATGTCTTTCAACACTGATTCTAGGGGTAAGTGGACTCCTAATTTTGAAGGCCCATATGTTGTTAAGAAAGCCTTCTCTAGCGGTGCATTAATTCTTGAAACTATGGATGGAGAGGAGTTCCCACGTCCCATGAATGCTGATATAGTCAAGAAATACTTCGCCTAAAGAAATAAAAGAACAACTTGCTAATTTGAAAACCCGAAAGGCCGACTTAGGCAAAAACTAGCGTCTCGGTAGGCCGAAAACCCGAAAGGGCGGTCTAGGCAAAACTTAGAGACATAAACAGAATAAATTTCCCGCTAAGTTGAAAACCCGCAAGGGTAGCTTAGGCAAAAGTTAAGGACTTTCTTGGAAAGTAACTGCATCATGCAAGATCTGATCATTGAAGCAACAATCTTCTCGAATCCTTATCATACTCTAACGGAAGCTGCTGCTCAGAGTTTCAAAAATTGTTAGAGGGGATAGTGGTCATTGTATCTCAATGTATCATTTCCATTATATATTACCATTTTCCAAACTTTTTAATCATCTATGGAGTCTCGCCATTCGTAGACTACCATTCTATTAATAAAGTTTGAGTTGTTACCCAATTCTTTGTGTTTCTTATTTTGTTTAGCTTACAAAGACCCCATTTATTATTGATAATACCTTTCAAAGCAAAAAGATTAAATAAAAAAATCGATTTTTCAAAAAGAATTTACAATTTTCTTTTACTTTAGAATTTGTAATGCGAAAAAAAAAAATAACAACAACAAAAATGGTGATCCAAGGAATGGACGAACTCCAGTTGTTTTAAGAAGTTTTTTTTCCCCTCGAGAAAGTTTACTCAGGATGATTCGCCGTATTGGGTTCGAGACTCCGGTATCCTCGGTCAAGTTTGGATTCATTTCTCCTCCTTGTCTGAGTTTTCATGATGTAAGGTTTTTAATCCGAGATTTCTCCAGTGAAGTTTTCGTTCGGTCTAATAGAAGTTCTTTTTTCCAGATAAGTCGGTACAATAATTACTCTCGAAGAACACGGACCTCTGTTTTCACCAGTGAAGAACATATATTGGTTTTCCCTTTGTAAATGTGGTGTTAACCTCCCCAATGAAGTGGCCCTGAATTCTCCAGTGAATGTTTTGATGAATTGGTGTCCATCTACTTTACTTGAGATTGGTTTTGCAATCCCCAGTAGAAATGTTACTTTTGAAAACATTTGTTTCCTCGGTGAAGCCTGGAGAAGGATGTTCTATCCCTATATCCATACTATTCTGTCACTTTGTTTTGTTTACTTTCGGATTGTGTTTCTCCCCAGTAAAGCTGGAGCATGCAGTAGGTTATGTTTCCTCAGTTGGCGCTTACTTTTTCTTATAATGATCATCTTGGATGTTATTTAGCCCAGTGTTTCTTGTGCCCGAGATGGTTTTGACTGGTTACTCCCAGTGTTGTACATCTATTTTGTCAGCATACACACGATAACACTAATACATTCATACGTACATCATGCATAGCTAAAATTGGCAAATCATTGCTCATTAACATTTGTTAATATTTTTGTTCACATATCACCCTGTTTTGCAGAGTTACATTGTCCTCTCTTTAATAGAGTGTTGGCCTTAAGCAGAAAGCATATATTCTTTCAATTTCCCCACTGAGTTATCCCTCGTGGAAGATTTTTGCTTTAGCCTTCCTGTACAGCTCCTTGTTTGGATGGAATTGGTTTTCCCTCTTGAGTTTATTTCTCAAAGGTTGTATTTTGGTCGACTTCTTCATTCCAGTTTATTTCTGGTTTGAATCTTTGGTTTTCCAGCATTATTATTTACTCTAGATTTCTGAAAACTTCGAGTTTTGGTTTGTGAATTTATTTTGCACAAGAAGACTTTATCTCCTCAGCAGGAATGTTGTGGCGCTTCCCCAAGAAGTCATATTTCATTCCCCAGGAAGCCATATTGTTCTCCCCATAAAGTAATTTCTTTTTACAATCTTCCATGACAACAAGTGACAGGTCTCTTTATTTGAGCAACTTGTGCTTCCCTGTAAAAGTCGACGTAACTTTTTTGCTATCTCCTCTACGAGTGGATAGTTTGCAGTATGTCGTCAGTTTATGCCAGCGGATGGCCAGACTTTCAAAATTCGCAGACAATTTGTTATGAAATATTTGAAAGTGATATTCTCTTTATTTGAGATTAGCTAACCCTTTCCAGGCAAAGTGCCTCAGTTAAAGAAGAAGTTGAGACCTATTCTAGGCAAAACGCCAGAATTTTAGGGAAACTTGTTATCTTTTTGCTACCCTCAGTGAACGTTGGTAGTTCGTCGTTAGTTAACCGAGATGCTATGATATATTTTCTCTCTACCTTCAGTGAAAGTTGGTAGATCACCTTCAGTGAAAGTTGGTGATTGTTATATTTTTGCTACCCTCGGTGAACGTTGGTAGTTCATCGTTAGTAAACAGTGATGCTCTGATATTTCTTTTCCTTCTACCTTCAGTGAAGGTTGGTAGTTCATTGTCAGGAACGTCGATGATTTTTTATCTCTACCTTCAGTGAAAGTTGGTAGATCACCATCAGTGAAAGTTGGTACTTGTTATCTTTTTGCTACCTTTAATGAACGTTGGTAGTTCATCGTCAGTGAACGACGATGCTATAATATATTTTCTCTCTACCTTTAATGAAAGTTGGTAGATCACCATCAGTTAAAGTTGGTGTTTGTTATCTTTTTGCTACCTTTAGTGAATGTTGGTAGTTCATCGTCAGTGAACGGCGATGCTATAATATATTTTCTCTCTACCTTCAGTGAAAGTTGGTAGATCACCATCAGTGAAAGTTGGTGCTTGTTATTTTTTTGCTACCTTCACTGAACGTTGGTAGTTCATCGTCAGTGAACGGCGATGATATAATATATTTTCTCTCTACCTTCAGTGAAATTTGGTAGATCACCATCAGTGAAAGTTGGTGCTTGTTATCTTTTTGCTACCTTCAGTGAACATTGGTAGTTCATCATCAGTGAACGGCGATGCTATGATATATTTTCTCTCTACCTTCAGTGAAAGTTGGTAGATCACCATTAGTGAAAGTTGGTGCTTGTTATCTTTTTGCTACCTTCAGTGAATGTTGGTAGTTCATCGTCAGTGAACAGCGATGCTATGATATATTTTATCTCTACCTTCAGTGAAAGTTGGTAGATCACCATCAGTGAAAGCTGGTGCTTCTTATCTTTTTGCTACCTTAAGTGAATGTTGGTAGTTCATCGTTAGTGAACAGCGATGCTATGATATATTTTCTCTCTACCTTCAGTGAAAGTTGGTAGATCACCATCAGTGAAAGTTGGTGCTTGTTATCTTTTTGCTACCCTCAGTGAATGTTGGCAGTTCATCGTCAGTGAATGGTGATGCTATGATGTATTTTCTCCCTACCTTTAGTGAAAATAGGTAGATCACCTTCAGTGAAAGTTGGTGATTGTTATCTTTTTGCTACCCTCAGTGAACGTTGATAGTTCATCGTCAGTGAATGGCGATGCTCTGATATTTCTTTTCCTTCTACCTTCAGTGAAAGTTGGTAGTTCATCGTCAGGAACATCGACGATTCTTTCTCTCTACCTTCAGTGAAAGTTGGTTGTTCGCCGTCAGTAAACGCCGGTGTTGTTATTTATTTCGTCTTTCTACCTTCAGTGAATGTTGATAGTCTCGCCTTCAGTAGGAATTGGTGTATCCTTTGACCATTTTACCACCCTCTATAAGTCGGGTCACTTGATCAACCAAAGATTTATTTTCCTGGTCGGGTTGCTCTCTTGTTTCTTTATTATTGTTACATCCCCAATGGGGATTTGCGTCTCTTTGATCTTGTTCATATGTATTCATGCTCATAAATATTGCATGGCATCTTAGGGCCAAAAATAGGGTTTGTTTTATATTTAAGCATCTTCGATCGCGTCGACACGAAGAATTTTAACCTTCGTATCTCAGAATAGAAGAAACTTAAATAAGGGCAGCTGTTGTACCCCAATTTCCCCCCCCCTAATATCCCTTCATTATACCATGTTGATTCATTCACAATAAGATCACACTAGGATTCTAGGTTCCCCTCCCTATATTTAGCTTTGCTCTTTAAGGAATCACCAAGAACTTTTACTTTTGGTCTTTTGTGATCATGAATACTTTTTTGTCTTGATTTCTCCTCTTAATTAATAAAATACAATGTTGGTATGTCTTGCTTGTTACTAATATAGGTAAAGACAATGATATTTAACAAGTTGCTCCATGGGTTCATGAGTTTATTTCCATGCCCTAGTCAATAAATCTTGAGAAGTTAAAACCTCACCATTGGATTTGTTTTGGAAGGAATGGCATGGAAAGGTTATTTTGGTTCACCACATTTCAAGGTTATCAAATTTGGTTCAAATGCTCAAGGGATTGATTGGAAAAATAGTCATGTTTGGACAAGACTTTGTTCCATTTGGTCACAAGTGCATATTTCTCTCAATTCTCAAGATATGGAAGTGGTTTTGGTTTCTATGAGTTCTGATTATCATCCTCAACAAATTATATTTACAAAGCATTTGTGTTGTTACAAGAATTTTGTTCAAAATTGTCAAAGTTCCTCAAGGCATGTTTCTTAATCTAGGAGCTAGGGTTTTGAACTTCAAAAGAGTATATCTTGCTCATCTTTTGGTATTTTTGAGTGATTCCAAAGACATCATTCTCTTCAAAGGGTTACTAACAAATCACTTTAAAGGTTCCAAGGAGTTTTCATGTGAAAGAAACTTGATGAAGAAGAAAGATTACAAGTTCTCCAGATGAATCCCCAATTTTCCATGTGTGACTTTAAAGGATCATAACTTTGTCAATATTTATCACCTTGAGCCCATTATTTTTCTACAATGATCTTGAGTATGTGAACTTTATGCCTTCTTTCATGTGAAAAGTTAGAAAATGGATGGAAGTTGCCTTAAGTATACAAAAGATTATAGGTCACTTTATGAAATTTTGCCAACTTCAATAAGTCATAACTCTCTCAATTTTTCGATATTTTGAATGGTTGAAGTTTTAAAATGTCATTCAAGAGATCTATATTATGCCATCTTTTTTGGTCAAGAGCAAATTCCAAGTGGAAAGCTATGTTTGGATGCAAGACATTATAAGTCATTTTTGAAGAAAAATTTGAAAAATTTCTAAGTATGGAAAGTCAACATTTTTTTCCAACTTTGACTCGTTATAACTTTCAGCTTAAGCATCCATTTGTTTCCATTCTTTTCACATTGCAAAGCTTGTAACCTCATCTTTCTAAAGCATCGAGAATCATGCCCTAAGACCCCTTGAGTTGAGAATGCTATTGGTCAGGAGTTGGCACTTTGAAACTGAATTTTTCATCAAGTCAGAAGTTCGAAATCCTTGATTTGGCTTCTAAACACTTTATTTCTGCGCGTTTTTGCTTTTGAACGTGTTTAGTGAACTTCCATAAGTGATTAGCATAGTAAAATGCGCGTTTTGGATGAGTTTTTATCAAATTATAAGTCACACTTTTCTTGTATGCAACTTCACACGATTTCCCTCCAAACTTCATCATTTCACACGCTTGGACATTCCATTTGATTACCTATAAATAGAGGGTCATTCCCCATTCATTTACTCAAGCTTGGATAGCCAGGATCACCCTGCCAAACTTGTTCCATAACTCAAAATTCAGCAACTTCAAAATCCATATACAAGCCTTTTTCAATCCAATTTTTCCATCAATTCACCTTCCTTGATCTTACCTGAAGCTAACCATATAATTATATTCAAGAATCGTGCCCTATATTGCTCCATAGAAGTCCAGTTTCAGAGCTCTGCAACTCAACTTCAATAGGTAGATTCCTTCATCAATTCTTCAAAACTTTTATATCATTGTGATGCTCTCATTGCCCTGATTCTAGTCGCAACACTTGCTTTTTACTGGAAACACATTTTGACCATGAAATTTCAAATCCCTTTTCAAAACATTCCTTCCAAATTGCTTGAGCTACAGTTTATATAAATTGGCGCGAGGGTATGGTTGTCTTTGTCTTGAAGAGACGAAGCGAATGACATAGGTCTGAGCTTCTGATTTTACAGTTTAAGAGACCTGCAATTCACGTTTGCTGGAGGTTGAAGATGACCTACGTGTCATCTTCCAACCAATGATGGCGTGCCACTTGTTTTTTTAAATCTGGTTTTACTTTTTGATTCCATGCTTTATTCACTAATGACCATAATATGCACAGCGTGCCAGATCCCTTGGATTTGATTACTAATGCATTTTGACTCTCATCCAATGGTCCATATATTTTTTACTTTTATTTTCTTTTCTGATTTTTATATTTAATTGTTTTAAACTTCAAAAAATCATAGAAAAATCATTTTAAGTCAAAATATATGGAAAAAATATGAAAACTACTTTTGATTATTCTCTTTCTGATTTTTATTTTTTCACAATTTAATTCTGTGTTTTGGGTTTTTTTTACAAATTTTCACTTTATTTGAATTATTTTAAATGTTTAAAAATACTTTTATGCATTTTTAAATTCTAAAAAAATTATGGAATGATCCAATGATATTGTGACAAATATTGGTGACCTCACTTATTTTTTATTTCTAACTTTGGTATTTTTTTAATCATTTTTGGTTTATTTTACTCATTTCTTTTAATTTTAAAAATAGTTTCTGAATTTAAAAAATTACCAAAAAAATTTTAAAATCACTTGAGTCCTTTTCTGATTTTTCTATGGTCTTACTTTTTTTTTCATAAATTTGAACATAGTTGATATTTTTCTCTTTTATTTCTATTTTAAAACATTTTATTTTAAACCTTTTTTATATATATTAAATGCAATTTTATTTTGTGACTATTTTCTGGCTAATCTTGGGTTAAATTTTTTATCATGAACTTTATTAACATCATTGGATCCATGGTGTTGAGTCTAACTCCATAAAAATGGATGAATGATTTTAATAATAGTTTGATTGAATTTAATTCAAAAGTGGTTTGTATATTCTCTCCCACCCCTCTTCATCTCATCCATTTTCTTATTGCAGTAAGTGTTATTGGAGCATGATCTCTATATCATGTCTCAAAACAAATGGTGCATAGATTGCTATTGACCGGCCTCAAAATAGGTGCGACTTTTATATAAGTCCACTTACGATTGCTTAACATAACGCTAAATTTTTCCCCGATTCAAATAAATGATCATTCGTGGCCCAAACTCATGTTTGCAAGCCCAAGTAGGGTAATATGATCTCTTTGATCCAATAACCTTGAGATTCATTGTGTGGAGGCTTTGGTTCTACCATTTCTCTAATGGATCTACAACACCATTGGTCAACGCGGATCACTTAAACATCGTTGATCATTAAATGGTACTCATGAGGATTCTAGATGGATGATATACATGACAAAAAGCAAATGCAACTTATAGTGTGGAGGCTTTGGTTCTACCAATCCTCTAATGAGTTCCAAATGCAAGTTTCAAGATGATCATCCAACTAAACACTAATCACTAATAATTGACTTTATCCTTCATTTTTATTATATGCCCCTTTATTTTTATGCACTATTTACTTTTAGCATTTACTTTTCATGCCATTTTCATCTTTGCTCATTTGAGTATTTACTTTCTTGTCATTTTATTTTTGCTCACTTGAGCTTTACTTTTCTTTTTCAAAACACCTAATAATTAACATAAACCCTAAAAATCTTTAATGATACTTAGACTATGTGGTTACTATTCTTGGCATTATCGAGCATTGGACTTTTTTGGACTTAGGATTAGAAACATTGGCCTATAATTGGAGACCTTGTGACCTTATCTGATTATTTTGTGTGGAGCTTTTGAGGTTTACCTGAAGGCATTGGGTTGTTTGTTTGTTAGGTTATTGTGATTACACTCTTTGTTTGTAATCTGGAATTCACCCGTATACAGCTATTACTCTGCCCAATTTTTGTGAAGACTTAATACACTTGAAGTTTAGTTCTCTCAAGAGGTCTAGTATCTTTGCTTGCTTGTTTTCAATCCAAAGAATGAGAATTCTATCTTGACTCGTAATGTCAGGTATTGGTTTTTTGTTGGTTAGATGGTTCTTATCCCTAGCTTTTACCTTATGCTTTAGGACAACCTCTTCTTCTCCTCCCATCTTCTTTAATTTCAAAAATCTTCTCCCTCCTTTTGAAAAATCTTCTTGTTTTAAACTTGAACCACTTTCATAATAAACCTGGACTTAGGTCCAGGAGTTTTCAAACATTTTCATAAATAAACTTCAATAAACTTAATAATACTTTGACATTTTTTTGTGAGAAGACTAAAAATCAATCAATCTCATTCAAACCATTTTTCCATCTTGGCTTTCATCTTAAACTTTTCTCAAAAGATTCGACTCTTGTGAATCCTTGTAGTGATGCAAAAAACTATACTTCTATGATATGTAGTGAAGTGATATATTTTCCACTTGGGTTTTGAGTGAGGCATTGTTGATTTTAAAATCCAAGCCATATCCTCCACTTTGAGATGATGCAAATTCTCCTTTCTCATGATTGTGGGTAGTAATTATGTTTTCCACATGGACAATGACGATGATGTCTTATCTCTTAAAATCAACCAACACACTTGTCTTTTAAAATCTTTAAAAGAGGAACTACGTGTACCCTAATCCCCTATTGCACGAAAGGTGGTACGTAGGCACGAAAGTTTCGCAACCGCGGAGGGTGAAAAAATTATAAAAATATTTCTTTTCTCACCTCCACCATCTAATTTTTTACAACATTTTTATATCCAAAATATACAGATTTTACAAAGAGGTTCCTGCGGAGTACCGTAGATGTTTAGGGTGCTAATGCCTTCGCTTTGCATAACCAACCCACTTACCTTGAATCTTTAGCCCCTATTTTGGGTTATTCGTTATTTTCTCATTCCTTTGGAAACAATAAAGCGCGGTGGCGATTTTTATTTTGATCTGTATAAGTCTATTCAATCCAATGGCTTAGTCTTGAACATTTCTACCGCTACACCCATCCCCTAAAGTGATGTAATAGCGTAGGACTCTTAATTTTCGCAATTTATCGCTTTCCTTATTATTGCTAGTAATTAGGGTTTGTATGGCAAGACTTAAAATCAAACATTAGACAACCTTAATTCAAGACAAATTAAATTAAAACAATATACTTTGCACACATTCACCTCTAGGGTTAACCCACACTTGTTGCCTTAGATTAAAATAGTCATGTCCCTCGAACGTGAGATAATTTAGCAAAGGCCCCCGATTAAAAGATCATAGTCCGTCGATGACCCTTTAGTGTTACCTTCTGTAAATGATCTTAGTCCCTACAAAAAATTGCTAAAGTACCTTACATGTTGCCTTCTAGGATTGTACAATGACCCACGCCTGTCCCGTCACTTCCAATGATAAGGATTATTACTAACTAATGGTAAGATAATACTATCTAAAGGAGGAGGAAAAGAATAAAGACTTTCTTTTGAGTAGGTAGAATTCTCGTAGTTTCTTGCTCACAAATATTTCAAAACCAACAACTTTCAACACACTAAACACTTTCTTGAAATATTTTTGAAGTCAACACTTCGTATGCATTCTTATAGAGACGAGAATCATTACAAAGTTTGCCCAACGAGGGCACCTTTCAAAATATTTTCAAAACAAACACATTCAAAAAGCATTTCAAAAGTGAGCTAGAAATTAAGAACCCGTAGATAACTACGGATGAAAAGGGTTCTAATAGCTTCCTCTTTCATAACCTACACTCCGAAATAAAGAAAATTCTCAAAAGGTTTTTCTTGTTCTTTTCACCCTTTCCTTTATTTGATAAAAGAAAAGTCGGTGGCGACTTTTTCTATCCACAAAAATTGCTATAAAATGCAAAACACCCAAGTCATTTCTCCCACCATATTACAAACACCAACAAAGGCTAACTTCCAAAAAGCTTTGACCATATTAGGGTAAATTAGGCCATGCAAAATTACAAAGTAACCAGACCAAACCTCATTAAGTGTATATATATATATATATATATATATATATATATATATATATATATATATATATATATATATATATATATATATATATATAGGAGAAGAGAAAATTCAATTGACAAGATAATTGATTTTTTTATAGGCAATCAGACTCGAGAGACTCACAGTAATAAATGAATGAACAAGAGACTGGGAAGAGTAACAGACAACTGTTATTTCCAAGACAATTTCATCAAGGAGAGATAACACAAGATGAAATAATGAACATGAAAGTAGATAATTGGGATTTTCTTAATTACTTTTCAACTAAATAAGTCTTAAAATTTTCTTGAATAAAAATATATAAGGGTAAAACATAAAGATTTTGTCTAATCTCAACAACTTTCCCACTACTCGAGATTGATGTTCTCATAGTCAAACACGACTTGAGAGATACCTGATCAAGACATCTTCCAACTTGTAGAAGTATCAAGAACAAATATATTATATCCAAAATAATTTTTTCACAAGAGAAGTAAAACACATAAGAGTGGTTTCATTCTGGACAACATTCCATGTTGAAATTCTTAAGAATAAACTGAAATCTATCTTCAACTAAGGGTTTTGTGAAGTTATCAGCCCATTGATGGTCTGAATCTATAAATTTTAAAATGATAATCACTTTATGAACATAGTATCTAATAAAATGATGTTTTATTTTTATGTGTTTTGCTCTAGAGTGTAAAAATGGATTCTTACTTAAGCAAATAACAGTTGTGTTATCACAAAATATAGGAATGTTACCCTCCTATATTTGGAAATCTTTAAGTTAACTTTTCATTCATAGCATTTGAGTGGTGCAAAGTGATGGTGATATATATTTTGATTCAGTAGTTGATAGTGCAATAGTAGATTGCCGTTTTCTAGACCAAGAGATGAGATTGCCACCTAGAAACTGACAGTTTCCAGAAGTGCTTTTGCATTCTATTCTATCTCTGATATAGTATGCATCATAGAAACGTGATAGCTTGTATTTTGATGTTTTCTTATACATCAATCCAAGGTTATATGTTACCTTCAGATACCTTAGGATTATCTTAACTAGTGTTAAGTGATTTTTCCTTGGGTCTGACTGAAAACAAGTATAGAGAAAAAATCTGAATAATATATCTGGAAGAGAAGTAGTCAAATAGAGAAGAGAGCATATCATACCATAATAGAGTTTCTGACAAACCTTTGTGCTTACCTCATCTTTGCTGGTTTTCTATATGACATATCAAACTTTTTTAGAAGTTCTTTTGTGTATTTGCTTTGATGAATATATGTAGCTTATGGAGTTTGATTTATTTGGATTCCTAGGAAGTATCTTAGTTCTTGCATCAGGCTCATTTCAAATTCTGCCTGCATTAATTTAGAAAACTCTTGCAAAATAGAGGGATTGGAAAAACAAAAATAATTTCTTCAACATAAATTTGGAAAAATCATAAGATCATTTCCAAAGTTTTTACAGAAAAGGGTAGTGTCCACCTTGCTTCTTGAAAACTGTTTTCTAAGAGAATAGCACTTAGTCTATCATACCAAGCTTTGGGAGCTTTTTTCATACCATATGGTGACTTTTTAAGTTTAAAAACATGTTGTGGAAACTTGGTACATTCAAAACCAGGAGGTTGGTGTACATATACCTCTTCAGAAATATAACCATTTAGAGACGTGCTTTTGATATCCATTTGATATAAAGTTATATGATTATTAACCGCAAATGGAATTAAAAGGCGAATAGATTCTAACCTGGCGACTGGGGAAAATGTTTCGTTGTAGTCAATACCTTCTTGTTGACTATAAACTTGTGTAACCAGTCATTCCTAGCTTTTGACAACTTCACCTTTGTCATTTAACTTGTTTATGAAGACCCACTTGGTTCCAATAACATGCGTCCCTTTAGGCTTAGGTACTGGATCCCAAACATCATTCTGGAAAGCTGATTCAGCCCTTCTTACGTTGCCAAAATCTATTCATTATGTTGAAGTCCTTCCTGACAAGAAGTTGGTTCTATTAAAGACACCAATCTTAGAAGCATTTCCTCATATTGCTTAAATGTGGATCTTATTCTGACAGGTTCAACTTTATCTCCCAGAATCAAATCTTCAGATAAGATTTGTCTTTGCATTTGTCTTTTCTGGGCTGATGGACATTCAGTTGCTTCTGAAGTGTCATCCTTTTTATTGGAATCTTTGGCCTCAGAACATTTGTCCTTTTCTGCAGATCCTGCAAGGTTAATTTTTACATCTGCAAAGTTCTCAAATAGCTTTAACCTTTCTAGATAAAGCTTATCGTTGAATCTAACATAAATTGGTTCCTCCATAATATATGTTTCTATTTTGTATACTCTATAGCCCTTAGAGATTTATGAATATCCCAACATAATACACTTATGTGCTTTAGAATCAAACTTGTTAAGATTATCTTTAGTGTTCAGAATAAAACATGAGCATCCAAAAGGATAGAAATATGAAATGTTAGGCTTTCTTCCTTTACACAATTCATAAGGAGTCTTTTATATTATAGGTCTTAAAGAGATTTTATTCTGAATGTAACATGTTGTATTCAAAGCTTATGCCCATAAGTGCTTAGCTACATTTGTCCCGTTGATCATGGTTCTGGCCATCTCTTGCAATGTCCTATTCTTCCTCTCTACAAATCCATTTTGTTGTGGAGTTCTAGGGAAAGAGAAATCATGGAATATGCCTTTAAAATGAAATTTTTTATTTCTAAATTCACCAACATGATCACTTCTAACTAACAATCTTAGAATCAGATTCATTTTTCGTTTTAGAACAGAACCTAGTGAATTCAGAATGTGACTCATCCTTGTGCTTTAGAAATACTACCCATGTCCAATGACTATAGCCATCTATAATGACAAGTTCATACTTCTTACCATTGACTGATTCAGTTTTAACTGGACCAAACAAGTCAATCTGTAGAAGCTCCAAAGGTCTTGAGGTGGAAACAACAATTTTAGACTTAAAATAAGTTTTTCAAAAATTTTCCTTTCTTGCATGCTTCACATAAAGCATCTTAAGTAAACTTCAGCTTAGGCAAGCCTCTGACTAACTCTAGTTTATTTAGCCGAGATATCCTTCTCATGCTAATATGACCCAAGCGTTTATGCAACACCCAATGCTCTTCATTTACAGACATTAAGCATTTTACATCCTAGTTTTTGAGATCAGAAAGCTTAATTTTATAAATTTTGTTTTTCCTCTTCCCGGTGAGAGAACTATTCCATCTTTCTGACTAACCTCCTTGCATGTAATTTAATTAAAAATAATATCATAACCAGTATCACTTAATTGACTTATGGATAATATATTATGCATTAGACCCTTAACAAAAAGTACATTAGATATAGAAGGAAGAGATATATTACCTATTGTTCCAGATCCTTTAATTCTTCCTTTCTGGTATCCTCTGAAACCAACATACGCAACATCTTTAAGTTCCAAGTTTTGGAACATATTCTTTCTTCCGTCAAGTGACGTGAGCATTCAAAGTACACGTACCATGAATGGTGTTTCAACTCTGCTGCATAAGATATCTGCAACATACACTATTTTATCTTTTGGTATCCATAATCTTTTGGGTCCTTTAGAATTAGTTTTCCCAGAGTTTCTAATAATTTTGAGTGTTTGTGGATTATTAACTATTTGTGTCTATGCTTAAGGATAAGATAAGAAAACACATAAAATTCTTTGTTTTCTTCGAATGAGTTCTGATTATCATTATCAAAAACATAGTCAATTCGTCTTTTACCATTATGAATAACACCATAGATTATGGAAGCCATTTTTCTTCTTCCTATGTTCTTGTTTAAGAATTTCTGAAAAGCCTTATCAAATTTGTATAAGATGGTTTCAGAAGATGGGGATGCTTTAGAGAGAGTTTCTTCAAGATTTAAATATTTCTTGTTCATAAAAGCATTTTACTTTTCTAAGATAAACATGTCTCCTTTTCTTAGAAACTTCTTTATCTAGCTTACCATATTATTAAATTTAATATTCATGAAATTTTTTATGGTTCTTGAATTTTCCTTGAAGTTTCTGATACCTACTCAGAGATTCTGATAAACATAATTCTAAATCAGCACAAGAAAGTTCATAAAAATACCTCTTCAGAGTCAAACTATGTTTCTATTGAGTTTCCTTATGACGTAGTAGCCATGCATGCTATGTTGTGATGCTCTTCTTCAGATTTAGATCCTTCTGAGTCTGATTCATCCCATGTTTCTATGAGACCTTTCTTATTTCCATTAAAACGACTTTTTTTGGAGCTTTCTTTTTTGGTGCTTTCCTTCTTAGGCATTGGACATTCATTTCTGTAGTGTTCTAGCTCCTTGCACTCGTAACATGTTACCTCTTTTCTATTTCTTCCTATTGCATATGATTTTGAACAATCGTCTCTGCTTCTGGGTCTTCTGAGGTTGTTTTGTCTTTTCTTCCAGAGTTTCTTAACTCTTCTAGAAATAAGGGATAACTCATCTTCGCCATCAGAGGCTTCATCATCATAATCTTCTATCACTTCAACTTGGAAGGATTTTTTATTTTATGATTTGATCCTTTCTGATATTGATCTTACAACAACAGATTTGCCTCTTTTTTGGAGCTCATCTTACTCTAACTCCATTTCATGACTTCTAAGAAAGCTAACTAACTCTTCAAGAGTTAAGTTGTTCAAATCCTTTAATAGCTTTAATTCAATGACCACAGGTCATCCTTTTCATAGGAAGGATTTTGATGATCTTTTTAACATGATCAGCTATAGAATAGCCTTTGTCCAAAAAATTTAGTCCTTCTACTAAAGTTTGTAACCTTGAAAACATAGTTTCAATGGTTTCATCGTCTTCCATCTTAAAGGCTTCATATTTATGTATTAAGGCCAGAGCCTTAGTTTCCTTGACTCGAGTGTTACCATCATATGTCATTCTTAATGAATCAAATATATCTCTCATTGGTTCTCTATTTGTGATCTTCAGATATTTGTTGTAAGAGATGGCATTGAGAAGAATAGTTCTCGCTTTATCGTGATTTTTGAGCACATGTTTTTGTTCATCATTCATTCTGTTTTTGGCAATGGGAATACAAACGGAAGATACAGGTTCTTCATAACAAAATTCCCTTTTATGCTAGCAGCGACCATTTATGTTTTTCTCACACTGAACCTCTCTACACGATTCAGTGTTTGATTGGAATATCAATAACATAGGCGGAGCTCAGATACCAGTTGGAGGTTGATAAAAACACAAGAATGGGGGGGTTTGAATTGGGTTTTCAAAAAAAATTTCTTTTATAAGTTTTTCTCACAAACAATCAATGATACATAAGATAGAAAGAATAAAGACACAATCAGTTTATAAGTTCACCTTAGAAAAGGCTTATCTTGTCCACCCGCCAAGGTGATTTTGCCTTAGAAAAGGACTTAATCCACTAATCTCTAAA
The DNA here is from genome assembly GCA_948472305.1 of Vicia faba. Taxonomy (NCBI): domain Eukaryota; kingdom Viridiplantae; phylum Streptophyta; class Magnoliopsida; order Fabales; family Fabaceae; genus Vicia; species Vicia faba. Next base: position 36,496,876 of record OX451739.1, on the reverse strand, counting down.
GATTACAACAACATCTAATATTTTAGAAAAACACCTTAGCCATCTCAAGTATACAGACTACAACTTAGTCACTTGAGGAAAAGAAATCTTGAAATATTGACAATCAAACAATATTTACAATACTGCTTCTAAAAAGCATATTTAACATTACAATGAAGAACAAATTTTTACACACAAATATGAGCAACAACTCTTGTTTATACAAAAATGATAATAATACAATAACGAGCAACAAATCTTGTATTATGGAGAGTAAAAATTAACACAAATTTGAGCAACAACTCTTTATGTTTTGGAGAGTAGAAGTTAATACAAATTTGAGCAACAACTCTTTGTGTTTTGGATTTCTCTTGAATAATTTATCTCTTTTTTTTCTCTGCACAATATCTTTTCTTTGTTTCAATACTTATTCTATTTTAAAAGTTCTTCATCTTCAAATGAAGTAGTCATCCCTTTATATAGGCTGATAAAGTAGACTGTTGGATAGTACAAAATGTAACTTTAATTTCCCAGTTGCTACAACAGTAGCGTGTGATCGTGGGAGACAAGAGCACAACAAATAATCAATCATACAGATCTTTATTCATCATAGTGGAATAGGTTTTGTATTGTTGTATTATAATATTCTTGTGTAAGTTTCTGATCTTATCTTCTGATGAGATACTTCTGATCTGAAGTAGTGAAGAGAGTGCATAAGAGATCACATCTTTGTTCTTAATCTTCTGATGGAGTATTTCTGATGTGAAATGATAAATATTCCAAAAGAAATTTCTTTGTAATATTTCTAAAAGTATCAAAGTCTTCAGAATCAGAACCTTGTCTTCAGACTTGGAGCAACAACACACCTGACAACCTGTTCTTAATATCTGAGTTGGAACCAAAAGCTTATCTGAGAAGCACAATATCTTGATATTTGATCTTTGAGGTAAGATTGATATCTTATCAACACAAGGTGATCATTTTCTAGCGGATGCTTATGACTTTTGAAGCAACAACTTATTTGAAGAAGTACATGTGTATCCTTTTCCGGAGAACATTTAACATTCATCGAAACTACAGATGTTTCTCCAGAAGTGGATATAATAGTCTATCTGAGGTGTGCCAAACACAATTATGATGATTCTTCTGACAAAAATCCTGAATCAATTAGAATATTTTATCTGCACACTCAAGAAACTATTAGATAACAAAAATTGTTACATATAAAATATATATGTTATTATCACAAAACTAGAGATTTGATGCAGAACCAAATCTTGTTCTAACAGATGTTGTGTGAGCTATTTATGATGAATGAAGGTGTGAGTATATGTTATATTGATGTTGTTGAATTGTAGACTATAATTGTTAAGGTTTAATGTTCTCTTATGCCTTTTATAACTGATTATGATTACTCACTTGTTTTGTTTGAATGTTTCCTCCATGTGGGTAACATGCAGATATCCAGGAGTAGTTGCCATATGTAAGGAAGATAGATCATTGGAGTATTAAGTAGTTTGTCATTAATTTCAGAGGTGTCTTTCTCTAATATGTAACGTCAGTTTGATAATGTTTCATTGGATTTTTTATGTCATAATTATTAGGAAACCTTTGCAAGGATTTTTTATTGTTTAACTAGTTTTATTTCCACTCTTTTATGAGACTAAATGTCATGAGTTTAAGTTCGAGAATGTTTATTTGATGATGATTCTGCTGCGATGTGTGGAATAAGTATTAAATTTGTAATAATATCATGAATGTGTATTGGATATTAATAGTATTACTGTAACTCGTGTTACGGAGCAGTATTGATTTATTTTTTATGACGTGTGACGCCCTTGTGTGGTGATTCTAATTAATTTAGCCGCAAATTTTATGTGGGGTTTAGAAGGGTGTTACTTTGTGGTATTAGAGCAGGTTGGTCCGTCCGCCCATGTTATCAATGTTGTTTGTTCCTTAGTACGCGACATGTGTGTCAAACACTCTATGTGCTTGCTTGTTTTTCTAACTACTCATTTGCAAGAGCGGGATTGAAACGAGTGGGGATAAGCTTTTGATTCTCTTAGATGTTTTATGTGTGAAGAGTTGGTTCATAAAATCGCTGATGGTAAGAGTTCGGGTGATGTTGGAGTTCCTGTTTATCGGTCAAGTTGGGATGTCTTTGAGGAAGAACAATCAAGTAATGTTGAAGTTTTCTCCTTAGAGAGTAGAGAGCAATGTGAAGACTAATGATATTCTAGTGTTGTGAAATTTTTGATGTTTTTCCTGAAGATATCTGGGACATAACTCCAAGGCATGAATATAATTTCGACGAAGGTAAATATTTGCTGTTTATATTTGCAATTAGAGGATTTACTGGAAAATAAATTTGTGATACCAAGTGTGTACCTTGGGGAGCTCCGGTGTTGTTGGTAATGAAAAAAGATGGTAGTATGAGGTTGTTCGTGTATTATCGACAGTTAGCTAAAGTGATGATTAAGAAAAATTATCCACTTTAGATAATATATGATTTGATGGACCACCTTGTAAGTGCGTGCGTTTTCATTAAAATTGACTTAAGATCGGGTTACCATCAGTTTTAGCTGAAAGATCAGGATATTCATAAGATGTCTTTTAGAACTTGGTATGGACACCTTGAATATTTGATGATGTGGTTTGTAGTTTCGAATGTACATGGAGTGTTTATGGAATACATGAATCATATATTTCATATGTATCAGGATCAATTTATGGCAGTTTTTATTGATGATATTTTGATCTATTCCAAGTCGAATGAAGAGCATGTTCAGCACTTTCAAATTTTATTGCAAGTGTTGAAAGAGAAGAAGCTTTATGCCAAGTTATCGAAATGCGAATTCTAGTTGAAGGAAGTGAGTTTCCTTGGCCGTGCGATTTCGAGTGGTGGAATTTTTATAGATCCTTCTAAGGTTGATGTTGTGTTGCAATGGGAGACTCTGAAAGCTGTTATAGATATACAAAGTTTTCTTGGTTTGGCTTGTTATTATCACAGAATAATTAAAGGATTTATTAATTTTGCATTACCTTTGACTCATTTGAATCGAAAGTGTCAAGCGTATGTGTAGGATGTTGCATGTGAATTTTTTTTTTTGGAGTTAAAGAAGAAGTTGACGACTTCTCCAGTGTTGATTTCTCCTAATTCGAGTGAGTCCTTTGTAGTATATTGTGATGCGTCGAAGATGGGTCTTAATGGTGTACTGATGTAGAATGGTCAGGTTGTTGCTTATGCTTCTAGACAACTGAAGTTTCATGAGAGGAATTATCCTAGGCATAAATTAGAGTTGGAAGTTATGGTATTTGTGTTGAAGATTTAGAGACATTGTCTATTTGGATCCAGATTCGAGGTCTTCAACAATCACAAGAGTCTGAAGTATCTATTTGATCAGAAAGAGTTGAATATGAGGCAGAAAAGGTGGCTCAAATTTCTGAAAGATTATGATTTTGATTTCAGTTACCATCCAAGTAAAGATAATGTTATGGTTGATGCTCTGAGTAGGAATTCATTACATATGTCGATGCTTATGGTGCGAGAGTTATAATTAATTAAATAGTTCAGAGATATATGTTTGGTCTATGAAGAGACTTCGAATAGTGTGAAGTTGGGAATGTTGAAGTTGACTAGTGGTGTTCTTCAAGAGATCAGAGAAAATCAGAAAGGAGATTTGAGTTTGGTTGATCAGTTGATACTAATTAATCAAGGTAATAGAGGCTATTTCCGAGTTCATGATAATGGTACAATAAGGTTCGGAGATAGAGTGTGTGTTCTAGATGTTCCAGAACTTAAGAAAACTATTCTTGGGGAAGGACATTGAATTAGTCTAAGTAGCCATCCCAATGCGACTAAGATGTATCAGGCTTTGATGAAATTATTTTGGTGTTTTGGTATGAAGAAGGAAATTTCCAAGTTCGTTTATGATTGTTTTACTTGTCAGAAGTCAAAGAGTGAGAAGCAGAAGTCTTTGGATTTAATGCAACCATTTAATATTTCAACGCGGAAATAGGATAGCAATTCGATGGATTTTGTGTCAAATTTTTCGAAGACTGCTAGGGGAAATGATGCGATTTTGGTGATAATGGATAGGTTGATTAAATTTTCTCATTTATTACAGATGAGGATCAATCATCCCATCCAGAGGTTGGCCGAGATGTATATCAAATAGATTGTGAGATTACATGGTATACCTTTGAGTATTGTTTCAATTAGAGATATGAGGTTAGCGTCAAGGTACTGAGAAGGTTTACAGAAGGATTTGGGTACTAAGTTGAAGTTGAGTTCTACTTATCATTCAAAGAAGGACGGTCAGACATGGAGGATTATCCAATCCTTGGAGGATTTGTTGAGGGCTTATATGCTAAAAAAAGGAGGTGCTTGGAACAACCACTTTCCATTGATTGATTTTACTTACAATAATAGTTTCTATGACAGTATTGGGATGACACCATATAAGGCATATATGGTAGGAGATGTAGGACTCTATTATATTGGTATAAGTCAAAAGAGGGTGTTGTACTCGGACTTGAGATTGTTCAGCAGACAACTAAAAAGATCAAGATGATCCAAGAGAAGATGAAAGTCTCATAGATTCATCAGAAGAGCTATCATGTTAAGAGGAGGAAAGCACCTGAGTTTCATGTTGGAGATCATGTGTCTTTTAGAGTTACTCCAGTAACTGGTGTTGGTAGAGCATTGAAGTCTCATAAAATCACTCTGCATTTTGTTGGTATATACTAGATTATGTACAGGATATAAGGTAGCCTATCAGATTGCTTTACCACCTTCACTTGATAACTTTCATGATGTGTTTCATGTGTCTCAGTTGAGGAGATACATTATGGATCTGTCTCATATGATCCAAGTGGATGATATATAGGTGAGAGATAACATCACCATTGAAACATCACCCATGTAAATAGAAGATCAAGAGGTGAAGCAGTTACAGGATAAAGAGATTTCCTTAGTGAAGGTAGTATGGGGAGGAACAGCTGGGGAGAGAATGACTTGAGAGCATGAGGATCAAATGAGAGAGTCGTGCCCGAATCTATTTCCTTCAAGTAATTTTTTGGGGCAAAAATTCACTTAGCGGGGGGGAGTTGTAATACCCCAATCTAGAATTGTTGCTTATATAAATGATTATTCTATAAATTATGTCGGTACGTGTGTTAAATGATGGGTGGGAATATTAGTGTGGGTGATAATTACTAAGAATTAATTAAATAATAGATTTTACGTGGTTTATTATTATTCTAATAAAATAAAATAAAATATTAAATGTGTAGCGAATTTAGGAGCATGATGGTAATTAAATGAGGATAAGTGAGGGTATAAAGGGAAGAGCATAAAAATGGTCTAAGGTTACAAAATAAAAAGGGAATAAGAAAAAGTGAGGTGAGTGGACATTACGTGAAAATTTGGAGAACACAAAAGGAAAAGTTACTACACAGAGGAACCAGAGGGATAATCCATCCATTAGAGCTTGAAGAGACCAATTGCTAAGAAGAACAAGGTAAGGGTGGGTAATCGCGGTTGATTATGATTGGTATGAGGGGAAGGTAGATATAAGTTTTGTTGATTCTATTGATTGGTTATGATTTAGCATGAATAATTGTAAGATTGATGTTTGATATACCATGATCTGAATTATATGTATGGGTTGACATATCGTTGTTATGTTTCAAATTGTGGTGATTTTTGTGTATATTGGATGAGTATGATGCCTGAAAAATGGACTTTGAAAGGACTGCAACTGTAGCAAATCACATTTGGAGATTGTAGGTCCGTAAAAATTCGTCGGGGGAGACGCATGCGAGGGATTTCTCCAGGCGAGTTAGAAGCGAAGGAATATATGGAAAATTGGTATTCCCTAGGTGAGGAAGGGGTGAAAGCCAAAAAATCGCCGAGCGAGGAAGGGGCGAATGGCTGGAAATAGGTTTTGAAAGTGTTGTAACCGGAGTTCTGTGATTTCATTTGATGTGTTGTTCAAAGCATTTGGAAGCACATAAATAAAAATTTCACATAGTTTAATTAGACGAACAGTTTGAATAATAATTGTATGCCTAATGTGTTTGAATAGTTGATTGTTTACATGTTTTATTAATGAGTTTTTGTAATGTCGTGATAATATTGTACCATGGTGACTTGTGATGATTGTGAAACTTTATGTTGTTGTATATTGTGATTCATGTACCTCTCGGTTGTGGAACTTTATCTTCTAACTGTTGTTGTATGCCTCGTTTCCTATGGTGATGGTTTGAGTGTAATTGTTATGCTGAAGTGTATGATGTTGATGATGTTTTTGTGCTTGATGAGAGTCCATGCATCGATGCTATGGAACTTCTGTTCTTAGTTATGTTGTGGCCTCATTTCCTATGGTGATGGTTCGAGTGAGAGTAGATAAATGCTTCGTCTGAGGATTTAGTGAAGCGTTACCTATGGTGATGGTAGCAATTTGGTGTACTCCGGTTCCAAGAGTGAATAGATACTATGGTGGGGATTATGGAGTGAAATGATCCTATGTGTTCATGCTATGGTACCACATGCTTTGTGTCAGTGTTGTTGCATTACCATCCCGTGTGGCATTCCATAGGTTCGTTGATGAATTATGATGTGATAATAGTTGTGGTTGTTATATGACTGTAGTGATAAAAAATGTAGCAGGGTAAATCGGAGATCGAGCTATTAATTAACTCGTCTCACAAAAGCAAGAGTCACCACCGCGCTTTATTATTTTCTAGGGAAAAGGGAAAAGGGAAAAGAGCGAAATAAAACCCTCAAATATGCAATATAAAGTAATACTTAAAAGTAATGAAAATACAATGTGTTTTTTGAAAGAGATCTAGAGTTCGGGGGTTGGTTATGCAATGGGAAGGTATTAGCACCCAAATGCATCTGCGGTACTCTGCAGGAACCTTTTGAAATATCTCTTTTTGGTTTAAAATTGTTTGTTTGGTTAAAATGGTTTGTTTGGCTAAAAATGGGTGCGAATGAGATTTTGAAGATACGACGACCTAGTGTTGAAGTTTTAACTTAAAAGGTGTGAGTTTTAAAATTGAATCTTTTAGGAAAACTAATTTAAGTTTAGAAAAATAGTAAAACAAAAATGAATGAAGGGGTTCGCTTAATCATAACAAATATATTTGAGAACATGAAGTCAACAAAGTTAAAACATTTCCCTTGGAATGAAACGAACGAAAGATATAAAGATTAAACAATCGAGATTAAAGTTAATTAAACTGACAATTGAACAATTAAATAAATAACAAAAATTATACTAGCATGAATTTTTGAATAAATTAAATTAATAGCAAAAATTAAATAAAGACTAAATTATAAAACATGTATTTTGAATAATTAAATAAAATAACAAAAATTAAGTAAAAGACTAAATTATAATAGCATGTATTTGTAAACAATTAAATAAATAACCAAAAATTAAATAAAGACTAATTTATAAAACATATTTTTTTTTATAAAGGCAAGAAAAAATTATAAAATGAACTAAATTAATATTTATTATCACATATTTAATAAAATGGGAATAATGGCTAAAAGAACTAAGAAAAACAAAATAAAATACCCCAGCAGGGGTTGAACCCGGGTCCTTGGTGTTTAGTGGTGTGCTTTGCTAACTGAACCAATGGGGATGACCCGATTGGGAAAGAAATAAGGAAAAGTTTGGGAAACCCTAAAGGTGATAGAGAGACGTCATACTGTTCATATGAGGAAGGAAAAATAGATTAATTATTATTCAAATAAACTCTTCCTTCTATGTTTATCGAGTAACAAAATTAAATTTAATTAAATAAAACTCTCTTCCCTACAAATCCTCGTCTATGTCTCTATTCTCAATGCTTCACCGTAAAAGACAAAACACTCTCTCCTCTTGTTGAATCTCGTATAATCACCATCATCCTCTTCTCTAAACCTTGGATCATCTTCAACACCCTCTACAACTGGCATTCTTCTGTAACAACTTCAATCCTCACCTCTGAGGAATCTTCAATCTTCATATCTCAAGGACATCATCTTTATCATCCTCTTCAACAACACCACAAATATCCTTTTCTGAAGAGCTGAGTTCAATTTGAACCTTCAATCGATACCTTCAACGTAATCGTTGCCGGAACTCCACAGATGAACTCGTGCCTACTTTAATCTTCTTCGTTTCATAAATTCTCGAAGCCAAGAGGAAGATAGATTTTAGTAGATGAGGTACCGGAAGAGCACGATGCATAATTCCTCTTTGACATGTTAGGGTTTCGTCCATTCTGGTTGGATTTGAGAAGCGTCGTTCGTCTTTCCGAGCGAGTGAAGGTCTGATATGAAATCGCGAGGAAGTTGATGATGAGTTGAAAATAGGACGATGACATACGAAAAAGAAACAGCAACGGCAAAGGAAGAGAATCATTGGATACTTTAAATCGGGATTGGGTGGCATCGTTGATGGAAGAGATGGGAGGGGTTAGATGGGCGGAGAATTGTTGGCTTGCAGAATCAGCAAGGTTGGAAATAGGTTTTTAGAGGTGGATGAGCATAAGAAGTCTTTCCATTTGAGTCTCTCTTGTGTGAAGCATTTTCTGCTAGAGTTGTAGCAACTTGAGAGAAGTGGTCAGTAGCATTCATTAGATTCGATGAGATGGCTATAGAACTCAAAAGAAGTGAAGCATCAGGAAGTTTATCCACTATAGGGGAAGATGAATGTGGTATGTTTTCTAGTTGTTGGTTGGATGAAGATCCAAATTTTGTCATAGTTTGTGGACGAGGATGAGCTTGAGGTGAATGGTGTTGTTGTAGAACAGGGTTGATGGAGCGGACAACTTGGAGGGAGGAATGTTATTGTCTGGAATCTGTACTCAGAGGAAAGATAAAGAAGGTATATTATCTCTGAATTTTGTGTTGTCCTTTGTGCGTTTTGTCTGCATTATTGAATATTTTGTTGCATCATACAATTTGCCATGTTTTCTCATTGTAGTTTCTCTAATCCTCGTTCCCTTTTCAACTAGTTTCTTTTTAAGCAAGTTTCCTGCTAACACTTATCTTTCTTTCTCTCTTTTACCTTCTGATTATGTGTGTTGATCTTGTATGTTAGTGATCGGATGGTAGTGGAAATGCTGGAATGTTGGTGTTCCGCAGAAACAGGGAGGGAGTACTTGTTAAAGACGGTGGAAAAGTTTGTGCAGATTGACTGGCTAGGGACTTCTTCAGACTAGCTTGCAATGCATTAGTATCAGCTATGACATATTTTTGAGGCATCATATCGCCAACAGAAACAAGTAAAGTTTGATGGTTTATATTATTTAGGGGGTTGGCAGGCAGAGAAGGAGACATTTATGAACAGTTAACAAAGTTGAAACAAGAAGGAGCGGTGGGAGGTTATATCACTGAGTTTGAGTATTTAACTACTTAAATAACCAAACTCCCAGAGGAGCAGTTTATGGGCTACTTTCTACATGGGTTACAAGAGGAGATATGGCAGGAACGAGAGGATCAAAAGATTTGAAATTGGAGTTTGGTTAACTCCCGGTCACGTTCAAGGTATGCTTGTTCAATTTCTTACAGTTTAGTTATAAAATCTATACGCTCAGTTCTAATCTTATGGTTCATCTGTAACAGTAAAAAAAGTTTGAGTTAGACTCACACTTTCTACTTTGTTACAGTGAGTAACATAGCCAACTTCACATTACGATCATGGACAAGCACATAGGCGGAAAAAAACATTTATCATGACAATAATTTATGCAAAAAGGTGGAAGAGCCATTTACCTATCGGAGACTCTCTAATGGAGCTTCTAGGGAAGGTAAGCTCAAATACCTTCTTCTTTTTTCGTTGCTATGTTACTGGTATTGAATGGTGAGAACTGTTGTGAGTAGTAATGAATTTCTAAACAAAGTTCTTGAGTTTCTATCATATGCTCTCTATTCTTCTCTCAAATTTTCTCAATGTTTTTCATCTGATTTTTTTTCTCCTCCTTGTACAAGGTCCTTTTTATAGGCATATTGGAGTAAGATTTGGAGGTAAAATTGATGAGTTTTTTTTAATTGTTTTGGCCTGCTGGTTTTTTCTTTTTGATTCAAAGTTATTGTATGTCCATTTATGTGCAACGTTTGGATTGACATGGCCTGCTTATGTGCAGATTTTTGCAGACTGTTATGACTGGTTTACAACAGATTTTTTTAGTAGTGTTTTAGGACTGTTTTGGACTGATACAAGTTGTTGTTTTTTGGCAGCATTTGAGACTATTTTGCAGAATTTTCTAGAAGCATTTGGGACTATTTAGTTGTTGTTACAAGGATGGAAAATGGGTTGTATGTGCAACTACTATTGGGCTGAAATTTTAGGACATTAGAAATAATAGTTTGTACAAACTTGTAATTCCTTGTAACTTTGTAATGATAAGTCCAAATAAAATTGTAACATGAATGGATACTTGTTCTTCAATATAATTCTAAATTCCTTTGTAATTGTAAATATTTGAATCTTTATAAACTTTGAATCTTAATATTTATCTTGATGAAATTCAAAATCTTCCATTTGAATTTGGAAAATAATTGATTGATATTTGAATGAATTGTTGAATGATGAATAAACAATAATGCAACCCTTAAGACTTCAATCTTGCATTTTGTAATAGAGATCCAAATAAATTTCATGAATTGATCTTGAAATAAAATTGTAACCATCATGTATTTATTTTTGTGATGAATGATTATTCTTGAATCAAGTTTCTTTTTCGAATATCTACTTGAATAAATGCCTCATGTGAATTCGAATGGCCATGGTGTGAACCCATCAAAGTAAACACACAAAAATAATCTTGAATAAATATTAATGAGATGAAAGATTATTTTTGAATGAGCCCCTTTTGATAACCTCTATTTAATTACTAATTGAATTCACATGATGAAAATTCCATGTATTCCAAATAAATTCTTCCAAAACGATCTTGAATTTAATCATCCCACTCTAACGAAATTCTACATGCGTCGTGTAAGCATAAGAAATCGAACCATGCTTAAAAGCTTCGAATGATCACTAGCAGGGATTGAGGAAAAATGTTGTCGCATTGAGAAATTGGCACAGTGAACTAAAATTAGAGATCCAGAAACTCTTAAGTCATGACAGACATCCCGTAAAGTTCTCTCATGGCTTTCTAAACACAATTCGTCTTCAACTTTTAAAGAAAACTTGCAGATGACTTTTGGTCGAAGTGTTTAGAATTGACTTGTATAACTTGTTCTTTTCTTGTATTTCAAGGAAAGACGAAACACACGTAAACTAGTGATCATGGAACTTGACTATTTATTTTTTGAATAAATTTGGAGAAGCTTGAGGCCACTTGTTGAACAAAGTGTGGAAATAAACACACGATTTTCTGAAATTTCCCTTGATTAATCAGTCTTCAAAAATCAATGATCAATTGTACTTCTGACTTGAGAGACTCCAAACCCTAATTAAGGCGTGATATCTGATGCTCTTTATTCAGACCTGTTTCTGCATATGAAATCAAAGACACAAAAAACATATATTTCATGCTTGATTAGAAGTTAGTCACGCATAAGATAAAATTCTCACAACACTCGATAATCTCTGCACATGCAATTGTCAAAGGTGAAACGTTCGAAACTGATCATATTTCGTGACCTTGATGCATATAAAGAAATACAAAATGAAGATGGGATCTTAGGTCAAAAATTATGGTATGACAGCTGCCCCTATTTAAGTTTCTTCTATCCGAAGATATGAAGATTGAAATCTTCGTCTCGACGAGATTGAAGGTACTTAAATATAGAATATGCAATTTTTGGCCCTAAGATACCTCCATTGTGTTTATGATATGAATGTAATATTTGAATCTTATGGGGAATGATGTCGTATGGGACAAACTAATGTTGGAGAAACCAAGCACATGATAAAAATAATCCACAGGGGAAGAGGTTATAACCCTACTGGAGAAACAGAGCCACCAACTTCGAATGAGAGACTCTTATTGGGGAATAACTTCGAGAGAAAAAAAAATTATGACTCTAACAAAGAAAACGCCTTGCATAGGCCGCAAAAATAGATGGCTACTGACCCAAGATGATGGTGAGTTTACAACTTAGGTCAAAGGTAGACAAAAGATATACCAACTTTTACTGATAGTGAACTACTGATTTTTACTAAAGGTAGAGATTTCATAACAATCTTCTCTGCGAGACTTTTCCAAAGAGATACCATTTGCTGCTGAAATAACATATAGTTGTGGATACACAAGCTGCTCAAATAAAGAGGCTGCCACTTGCTGTCTTCGAAGGATATTAATAAACACACAAGCTGCTCAAATAAAGATGCCGCCACTTGCTGCTTCAAAGGATGTCAATAACATGCAAGCTGCTCGTGAAGAGACCACCACTTGTTGTCTTCCAAAGATATCTATAACACACAAGCTGCTCATGAAGAGACCGTCGCTTTCTATCTTTAAAAGATATCTAAAACACAAGTTGCTCATGAAGAGACCGCCACTTGTTGTTTTTCAAAGATCAATAACACACAAGCTGCTCATGAAGAGTCCACCACTTGTTGTTTTCCAAAGATATCTATAACACACAAGCTGCTCATGAAGAGACCCCCACTTGTTGTTTTCCAAAGATATCTATAACATACAAGTTGCTCATTAAGAGACTGCAACTTGTTTTCTTCCAAATATATCTATAATACACAAGTTTCTCATGAAGAGTCCGCCACTTGTTGTTTTCCAAAGATGTCAATAACACACAAGCTACTCTTGAAGAGTCAGCCACTTGCTGTCACGTTGATATTCCAGAAGAATGTTGTGATAACACTACTAGGGAATAAAATTCTTCTTCAATGGGTAACCATGAATAGGTACTTCCTGAGGAGATCAAGTATTTAAATGCTCAAAATAAATGCGCTCTTCATCTAGGTTTCACAGCTTAGAGAAAACCACGGGGTAGCCTATGCAAGAGATAAAGCTCAATCTGGGAATAAACTAAAGAGAAAACAATCAAACAAGACTCCACTCAATGAGGAAACAACTCAATTGGGGATTTATCCTATTCAGAGATGGAAAAGGAAGGCTAAAGCAAAATTCTTCCATGAGGATTAGCTCAGTTGGGGAATTAGAAAGAAGGCACACTTTTTTCCTAAATTGACATTCTACTTGGATAAAGCAAATACGTTGTTTGACTAGACATAACCAAGGTATACAAACCCTATATCTTTGACAAATACGAATGTGCATGCATGATGCAAGTGTAAATGAATAAATGAATGTCATGTATATGCTGACAAAACAGATAAAGGAAATAAATTGAAGATGATAAGACATCACAAAACAACTAGATACTCGGCCAATCTCAAAGAGATGGGACAAATAACTGGAGATAGAACAAAAGGCATCGTCGGAGCGTCTCATATGAAAAGGCTCAAGTCTCCCTTGGGAGAAAGATATTCAAATTTCAATCTTCTAATATCAATAAACCATTGACATGATAACAAAATGTACTTCACTTCAGTTAGGGAGAAAAATCTCATTCAACTACAGATAACTAAATCAAGGCTTAATTGGGATTGCTAGGGAGTCACCAAGCTTATTACTCTACTGGGAACACAAGATTACACAACCAACACCTCATGATGATTTTGAAAGAAGAAACCATTATTCATCATGCAAGGATGAACTACTGTATTGTTTTGCATTTCAAGGCTGAACCATTCTCGGAGCAACTGTTAATATTCCTTCCAGTATTCATGACACATTTAAAGATAGGAATACTCTAATTAACTTTGTTTCGAATATTTATATAAAAACTAAAAAATTTCCCGATAAAAAAACAAAAAAAAAGGATAAATGCTCAAATTTCATTAATATGATGGTAGTCCGCTAATGGTACGGCTCCAAAGGTTTACAAAAATTTGGGAAAATAGTAAATGAAAGAAAATGTTACAAAAACAATGACCACTATTCTCCTAACAACTTTGGATTCCAAGATGTGTTCACATTTGACGTGACTGGTCTGATCAAAATCCTACTTAAGCCACCCCTTCGCGTTTTCAACTTAGCGAGATGTCATCTCAAACTAAGCGAAGTACTTCTTGACTGCATCAGCGTTCACGGAGCGTGGGAGCTCATCACCATCCATATTTGTAAGAATCATGGTGCCTCTAGAGAAAACCTTCTTAACCAAATACAGTCCTTCATAATTCTTTGAATTTGTGTGGCCGAACCTTCTTATCAAATGCCTTCTTCATTCTCTGCTGATATAGCTGGCCGTGACACAATGCTACCATTCTGTTTTCTTCAGTCAAATTCAACTGATCATATCCACTTTGACACCATTCAGCCTCAGAAAGCTTAGCTTCCATCAAAACTCTCATAGATGGGATCTCAACCTCCACGGGGAGTACTGCTTCCATGCCATATACTAGAGAAAAAGGAGTTGTACCTATTGAAGTTTGAACTGAAGTATGGTACCCATGTAGAGCAAATGGGAGCATCTCATGCCAATCTGTGTAAGTTACCACCATCTTCTGTATAATCTTCTTGATGTTTTTATTAGCAGCTTCAACATCCCCATTCATCTTTGGTCTGTAGGGTGAAGAATTATGATGTTCTATCTTGAACTCTTCACAAAGCTCTCTCATCATCTTGTTATTCAAATTCGAACCATTATCAGTGATGATCTTTCTCGAGATGTCGTATCAACAAATGATCTGATTCTTGATAAATCTGACTACCATTTGTCAGGTTACATTACCATATGATGTTGCTTCCACCCATTTAGTAAAGTAGTAAATTGACACTAAGATGAAACGATGACCATTCGAAGCCTTGGGTTCAATCATTCCAATTATATCAATGCCCCACATAGAGAAAGGCCAAGGTGAAGAGATAACATTGAGGAGGGCCGGTGGCACATGTATCTTGTCCGCATAAATCTGGAACTTATGGAATTTCTTCACATATTTGCGGCAATCGATTCCATCATCATCCAATAGTAACCAGCCTGAACATCTATTTAGCCATTGCATGTCCATTGGCATGAGTGCCAAAGGATCCTTCGTGTACTTCTTGCATCAACATGTCTACTTCGTGTCTATCCACGCATCTGAGCAAAACCATGTCATAATTACTCTTATATAATACTTCTTCATTGAGGAAGAAACTACTTGCCAACCTCCTTAACGTCTTCCTATCTTTATTGGATGCCCCAGGTGTGTACTCTTGAGTTTGAAGAATATGTTTATCATAAAACCAAGGTTTATCGTTGATGACCTCTTCTGTTGAGAACACATGAGCGGATCTATCGAGCACATAATTTTGATTGAAGGTGTATCGTTCTAAACATTCACTTGGAACATAGAAGAAAAGGTAGCTAAAGCATCAACCATTTTGTTCTCATCTCTAGGGATATAATGTAATTCTACTTTGTTAAAGAAAGTTAACAGTCTTGTAGCATAATCTCTGTAAGGGATCAAACCAGGATGACGAGTCTCCCATTTTCCTTTGATTTGATTGATTACTAAAGTCGAGTCTCCGTATATGTCAATAATCTTGACCCTTAGATCTACTGCTTCTTTGAGACCCATAATACATGCTTCATATTCAGCCATGTTGTTCGTACAGTCAAACTTCAACTTCGCGGTGAACGCGATATGAGTACCTCAAGGAGTGACGATGATTTCCCCAATCATTGCCATAAGAATTTACAGCTCCGTCAAATATCAGACCCCAATAGGACTCGGGATCAGGTCCTTCTCCAGGTAATGACTCTTCCCAATCTTTGGATTTCAAGTACATAACATCTTCATCTGGGAAGTCAAACTTAATGGATTTATATTCATCAATTGGCTTGTGAGCCAAATGATTGGATATAACACTTCCTTTGATTGCTTTCTGAGTGTGATACTCACTGTCATATTCAGATAATAACATCTTCCAACGAGATATCCTTCCAGACAAGGCGGGATTCTCGAAGATATACTTGATCGGATCCATTTTAGAGGTCAACCAAGTGGTGTGGTTTATCATATATTGACGCAGGCGGAGAGCATCCTAAGCTAAAGCACAACAGGTTTTCTGAAGCATTGAGTATCGAGACTCAAAGTTTGTGAATTTGTTACTCAGATAATATATGGCATGCTCCTTTCTTCCAGTCTCATCTTGTTGACCAAGCACACATCCCATGGAATATTCCAAAATGGTCAAGTAAATAATCAGAGGTCTTCCTTCTACTGGAGGAATCAATAAGGGAGGCTTAAGTAAATATTCCTTGATGCTATCAAAAGCTCTCTGACAATCTTCTGTCCACACACATCCTTGGTTCTTTCGAAGAAGCTTAAAAATTGGCCCACAAGTAGCAGTCATGTGAGATATAAATCTGGAAATATAGTTTAACCTTCCAAGGAATCCTCTTACTCTCTTTTCCATTGTGGGTGCGGGAATATCTCGAATAGCTTTGACTTTATCAGGATCTACCTCAATACCTCGTTGGATGACAATAAAACCCAGAAGTCTTCATGTACGAACACCAAAACTGCACTTGTTAGGATTCAGACGGGGTTTATACTTTCTCAAACGTTGGAATAATTTCAATAGATGTTCTGTTAGAACAAAGTTTGAATCTACTACCCTAAGTTTAAGTTTTGATGATAACAAAATGCTAAGATATATTAAGTATGTGATTCATGTAAAGAACTATTTGCTACCTAAAAATTACTTTATGTTCTACAGAAACTCTGATGGGTATCAGCAAGAGTACATCTTAATCAGCATCAGAAAATTGGATATCAACATCAGCATCAGAAGTTGCTATATCTGAATACCAGAATCAGAAGAACAACTCACGCTTATGCTAAAGCTTGATGAACAGAACTGCGCTCAACACTCTGATCTCGGACAGCTTCAAGACCTGATATCTTATTCAGCGTATGTATTTGTGCTAGATTCCAATCAGATCCTAGAGAATCTCACTTAACAGTTGTTAAGCGAATTTTCAAGTATCTGAAAGGTACTACTAATCTGGGTTTATTTTATAGAAAATCTAGTGATTACAGCTTAGTAGGCTACTGCGATGCTGACTTTGCTGGAGACAGAGTAGAGCGTAAAAGTACTTCTGGAAGCTGCCAGTTTCTGGGAGAAAATTTGATCTCTTGGTCCAGCAAAAGGCAATCCACAATTGCGCTATCAACAGCAGAAGCTGAGTACATAGCAGCAGCAGGATGTAGCACACAAATGCTCTGGATGAAAAGTCAGCTTGAAGACTTCTAGATTTTTGAGAGTAACATCCCTATACTCTGTGATAATACTTATGCTATCTGCTTAAGTAAGAATCCTATTTTACATTCTAGGGCTAAGCATATAGAAATAA
This sequence comes from Vicia faba, assembly GCA_948472305.1. Lineage (NCBI taxonomy): Eukaryota > Viridiplantae > Streptophyta > Magnoliopsida > Fabales > Fabaceae > Vicia > Vicia faba. The sequence continues at coordinate 36,479,511 of OX451739.1, read as the reverse complement.
AACATCATTTCATTAGGGACTATATTCAGAAAGGAATTTTGAATTTAAAATTTATTGATACAGACCATCAATGGGCTGATATCTTCACTAAACCTCTTTCTGAAGATAGGTTCAATTTCATTCTGAAACATCTCAGCATGAAAATCTGCCCAGAGTGAAAATGCTTTAATTCTATATATTTATCTTCAGAATGTATTTGTTTTACTGTGAACTTCTGATCAATCTCTTTTCAGAAAGAAATAACATGCAGATTGTATCAGATGCTAGTCTTAAAAGATCTGAGCGTTTCAGCTCAAGGATATACTTGCTGATCACTAAATCAAACAAGTGTCATCCAATCATCAGCAAATCTCTGAAGTAGAACACGCGTGCACGCTTCTGAGAAGGCAAAACGCTGATTGGGTGCATTGAGACACATGTCTGGTAACCGTTTCAAGTATCTTTCTCAAATCCCCCAAAATCAGCAAGCATTAAATGAAAGTAATCATGTTTTTAAAACGTAATCATGATTTTATTTTCTCTTTCTTGAAACCGTTTACACTTTCAAAAATTTTCTTAAATCTATTTAAGCACGTTAACTTCTCACATTAATCCTTTACCATTTCTCATAATCTCTCAAATATTTTCTGCATTTTCTCTGTGTTCATCTCTTTCAAACTTAAACCCATTTTCTCAGTTTTCTCAGAAAAACCCTAAGTGTGAACATGGCAACCTCCAGCAGTGCTTCTGCAGGTTCTCAGAAGAAAGCTTCCTCTGAACAGTACCAAGTTCCATTCAGAACACTCCTTACACCAGTGAAGAATCTCGAAGTGTTGTCTGAACTGATTATTGACTTTGGCAGTCTGAAAGAGAATGGTTTTGACTTGACAGAAGAAGTTAGGGCACAGAAATGGGAGAGATATTTTGACAGGTTGGTTGGACCAACGTTCCCAGTTTTGGTCAAGGAGTTCTGGATTCATGCGTCCTCTTCAACGCATCAAGTCACCTCCTACATAATGGGAAAGAAGATTGTGATCACTGAGGATCACATAGAAAAACTGATTGGTTACAGTGGCGGTGGCGTTCGCTGTATTGATATGGCTGAAAGATGCTCTGACGTTGGTGTCATAGCAGAACAGATTTTCACCCTTGGGGTGCCCAGTAGCAAAATCAGAGACCTAAAGGATCACCACAGAGTTTGGGCGAAGATCATTCTGGGGTGCTTTAATTATAGGAAGCCAACAAGTTCCCCTGATTATATAAATATAGATCAGCAGTTTCTGATCTACTTTATTAATCAGAAGGTAAAAATCAACTTGGCTCATCTTCTGTTTAATCACCTCAGAACAAGCGTCAAGAAAACCAGGGAAGAAGAAAGAACAAAGAGGGATTGGATACCCTTTGGAAGGTTAATATCAGATATTCTGACTGAGAATAGGCTGATAGAGCACCTCATAGAAGCTCAGGAGTTAAGCATTATTGAACCAACTGTTGGCAAGCCTCTGAACGCCAAGAATCTGAAGAAAATGAAATTAATAGAGAATATCAGAAAGGAACCCAGCGTTACTCCTATTGCTGACATCACCAGCAGAAGAGTCCCACTGAGCGACTTTCCATTATTTTCTGAGATAGAATCTAAACCAGTGGTGGTTCTCAGATACTTGGACGCGTGCAAGGCTGATGGTACAGATCCCAAGCTGAATATCATAGATCTGCACCAACCTCAACCAGAAGTTACACTGAAGAAGACGAAGAAAAGGAAGGCCACTTCAGAAGGAACATCCCAACAGACTCCCAAGAAAAGAGGTAATTTATCTGCTGCTTCTGTTTTAAATTCTTCTGCTATCCCAACATCAATCCCAACTCCAGCTTCACATGAAATTCTAATCCCCATACCAACTATAGATGAAACCGAACCAGAAGATGACCCTTCTGAGTCACTGACTCTCAGAAGACCCCGCACCAAACATCCAAAACCCACAACTTCAACAACATCAGAACTTGACAAAGTTCTGTCTGATATTGATCAACGTGTTTCTGATCACCTCTCAAATGATCCAAACACTGAACCACAAATTGCCCACTCTCCTCAACCAGAACAACCTCTCTCACCCATACCAGAAGAACCACATATTCCTGAACAACCAGAAATTCCTCCTCCCTCTCCTCAACCAGAAATTCATCCACCATCACCTCAACCATCACCTCCTCAACCTGAGTTTCATCATTCTGAAACTCCATCTCCTGAACCTCATTCTCCTCAATCCTCTGAGCCACAACCTCTGGCAATTCAGCTGCCATGTGGAACAACTGTAACCATGGCCCAACTGCCATCCTCGCCAGAAACTACCCCTTCAAATACTCCAAAAACCCCACACAGTCCAATTATTATTTCTGACTCTCCCACTCCATCTCCCAAACAAACATCTCCCAAACAAACTACAGAAGACCCCAGCAGGACCTTCATCGATTTAACAATCCTTGACCGTCTTGCTGATCTCAAACATAAAATAGCCATTCCAAAACCAAAACAGCCAGATGTTGGCTCTGGCATTGTGAATTTTGAAACAGGTTTGCAGCAGTGGATTGCTTCTCTGAAGCAAGTCTGTCCTGGAATGATTGATCCTGCTGCCTCAGACCAGCTCTGGACAAGTTTCTGAATTTGGGTACGTGCTGAAGCCCTCAAGTTGCAAGACATCAATTATGAGCAAGCACAACAGAATTTCAGCAAGCTTCTGAACGAAGTTGGAAGTCAGCTGCTGAAAGAAGACGTGCTCCTTCTAGATAGTGAGCCATGGTCTGAGAAGCGTCCAGCTTCAAAAGTGCTGCCAGAAGAAGATCAGACCATTCAAGCTGAAGTCAGTCAAGCTGAAGATGTTGCAGAAAGCTCTCAGAAGCTCCCTGCTTCTGATGTTTCTCAAGCTGCCTTGGACAGGCAGACTCTGGAAGAGCTGAAGCTGAATGATATTCGTCTGCAGCAAAGAATGGATGAAAATGATCAGAAAATGAAGGAAAGGATGGATGTGCAGGACAACAAGATAGATACAGTAGTCAGAATGGTACACAAGCAGACTGAAACTGCTGATCAGATTAAACCAATGCTGGAGACTCTGTTCACACGCTTTCCTCCCCAACCTTAGTTTTTCATTCATGATATTTTCAATGTTTTTCTTTGCATATCTGTTATACTGTTTTGTCTGGCTCTGAATTTTAATATAACAAGTTTTTCTGCTCTGATCGTTTTAACACATCACTTACACTTTTTGATTGCTGACAAAAAGGGGGAGAACAAGAATGATATTTTTCAATAACGGATTACTGAGACAAAAAGTCTCAAACATTCTAACTCTGATATACTTGAATATGTTTTCTGTTTTTGCATAAGTCTATAGGTACAAGAATTATCTCTGATACACTGAAGCCTAAAGCCCTGATACTCTGATCCAAAGCAAAGCTCTGATAAAGCTCTGATACTCTGATCTGAAGTTCTGATAGTCAAAGCTCTGATATTCTGATGTTCAAAGAAAGTCAATAAAGATCTGATCCTGAAGAACTCTTGGAATTAAAAAGGGAAGTAATAAATTCAGGGGGAGTATCTCCGACCCTAACTCCTCTATCCCTTATCTTTGATAAATCCTTATTTAATTCTGATACAACTTATCATTTAGTTATCTCTGATTCTGCTCATGCTATTTTCCATTAAAAAATATCTAGTTTTTGTCATCATCAAAAAGGGGGAGATTGTTAGAACAAAGTTTGAATCTACTACCCTAAGTTTAAGTTTTGATGATAACAAAATGCTAAGATATATTAAGTATGTGATTCATGTAAAGAACTATTTGCTACCTAAAAATTACTTTCTGTTCTACAGAAACTCTAATGGGTATCAGCAAGAGTACATCTTAATCAGCATCAGAAAATTGGATATCAACATCAGCATCAGAAGTTGCTATATCAGAATACCATAATCAGAAGAACAACTCACGCTTATGCTGAAGCTTGATGAACAGAACTGTGCTTAACACTCTGATCTCTGATAAAGACAACAACAGTTCATCAGCACTTAAGCAGCGTCAGAATGAGCCAAAGCCAGAACACGCTTTAAGTAGCAACGATACTGTGCATTCAAGACGAGTTATTACCAACGGCTCATTCCAGACAGGATCTGCTTAATAAGGAAAGTTTGTTATTGGCATTGAATCAAGATTATTGCTCCAACGTTCACCAATTCCAATGCTATATAAACAAGACAATGAAGATTGAATTGGCTAATGCTCTACATCAATTCACACGCCCAAAAGCTAATCATCATCTTCCTTCTCTCAGTTTTCTAAAAGCTCAAAATTCCTTACTTAATTATTTTAGCAATCTAGTTTCAATAAGCTTAAGTTGTGTAGTATCACAGTTGTGATAAACAGTTTTGTAGAAAACATTCACACACCTAGATTTCAATTCTTTGTAAGAAAGTGATTCCTTGACAAACCGGTTTGTGGTTTGCATCAAGAAGGCTTTAGCAGTTGTTAAAGCAGATTGTAATATTCAGTTGAATATAGTGGATTAAGACCTCGTTGGAGAGAGGCGAAATCACCTTGACGGGTGGACTGGAGTAGTTTGAGATCAAACGAACCAGGATAAAAATATCATGTTCATTGCATTGATTTTCAGTTTTACAATTCAACCCCCCTTCTTGTGTTTTTCACTTCTTCATGTTCCACATGATCTTCTTCAGTCTGTGATTTGGAAATCATATAATCTACATAAACTTCTATCTCTTTATGCATCATATCATGGAACAGAGTGGTCATGGCTCTCTGGTACGTGGCACCAGCATTCTTTAAACCAAACGGCATTACTCGATAGCAAAATTTTCCCCAAGGTGTAATGAAGGTTGTCTTCTCCATATCTCCAGGTGCCATCTTGATTTGATTGTAACCAGAGAAACCATGCATAAAAGAAAATACTTTGAATATTGTGGTGCTGTCGACCAATACGTCAATGTGTGGTAATGGGAAATCATCCTTTGGACTGGCTCTATTCAGATCACTATAGTCCACTAACATTTGAACCTTGCCATATTTCTTAGCAACAAGCACTATATTGGCTAACCACTGAGGATAAACTGATGTAATGAGGAAGCCTACGTTAATTTGTTTCTGGACCTCTTCTTTGATCTTGTCAGCTATATCAGGACGAGTCCTTCTCAACTTATGCTTAATCGACGGACATTCAGGTCTCAACGGCAATCGATGCTCAACAATATTATTATCTAAACCTGGCATGTATTGGTAGGACCAAGCAAACATATCTACATACTCTTTGAGGAGCTCCAACAATCTTTCTTTGACCTCTGGGATAAGAAACACTCCAATCTTGACTTCCGTTTTGTCTCCTTTACTACCCAAATTGATTATCTCCACGGGCTCTTCGAACGGATGAATAATCTTTTCATCGTGCTTAAGTAAGCAGGAAATTTCATCAGGAATCTCTTCACTATCCTTTTCCTTGGCTCCAAACACTAGGAAATCGAAGTTGGGAGGGGGCATACGGTCATTGTTTTCAATGGTTATGTCATGGATTAATCTGCACATATGATTTATGCTTTATTTTAGAAATCGATTAATGTGAAGGTTGTACAGATACATATAAAAAAATAATATTATATTTCTTTATTATTATTATTTTATTTTTGTTACCATTTTCCAGAAAAAGTGAAAACTAAAAATAGTATGGGGGAAAAATAACATTTTTATTCATGATTGGAAATACTTGAAACAAAAGCCCAAACATCTTCTCTTTTGCCTTGGGCAGAGCAAAAGGATTATTTTTAACATAGCCTGATGCAAATACTCTCTCTCCTTGGGCATAGTGAAAGGTTTTTAAAAATAGAACAAAGCATTACTCAGAAATGTGCATCACAGAAGGAATATCAACAACAGTCCAGTTCTGGAAAACCACTCCATGCACTACAAAGTCAGGTAAATCCTCTTCAGAATCATCTTCCATTATAGCATCAACTTCGGGCAGAGCCGGATGGATAAAACCTGCGCTTTGGAAAACTTCTTGTATAGGACGGGTAACTGTATCTTGCTTAGCTCTTGTAGACACGGGATAAAAAACAAGACCTTCTCCAAACTTGTTCTTAGGCAGAGTTAACACATGGCCTCATCCTTCAGCTGAACCACTCTCAACCACTCATCGCGCATCTTCAAGAGAAGAAATATATGCCCATTTCTTCTTTACTTCATTATTAGTGAAAGATAGAGCTTGGAACTGGGTTCCAATAGCCTCATCAGCATCAATATAGGAAAAAGATGACAAGTGGCTTAACACCATAGCTTGTTCTCCACCAACTATTACCAGCTTTCCATTCCTCACTAACTTCAATCTTTGATGGAGCGCGGAAGTGACTGCCCCTGCATCATGGATTCATGGGTGACCCAATAAGAAAATGTAGGCAACAAGAATATCCATTACTTGGAAATTAATGTGAAAGGTAGGAGGACCAATTGTCATGGGGAGATCGACTTCACCGATGACAATTTTCCTAGAACCATCAAACACTTTGACAATTACCCTACTAGGTCTCATATGAGCACCTTGATGTGATAGTCGATATAATGTAGTTTTGGGCAATACATTTAATGATGAACTTGTATCTACCAGAACACTTGAAAAGTATCATTTCCAAAGTTTATTGAGATATGCAAGGCCATATTATGGTTCCTTCCCTCTTCCGGAAGTTCTTCATCGCTGAAACCAAGATTGTTACAAGAGGTAATGTTTCCCACAATTCCATCAAATTGGTCTACCGTCACATCATGATCTACGAACTCCTGGTCCAAGACCTTAATTAAACTTCCCTATGGGCACCAAAATCTCTTAGTAAAGCAAGAACATAAATATTGGAAGGAGTTTTCAATAGTTGGTCCACAATCTTATATTCACTTCTCTTAATGAGTTTTAAAATCTCATCATCATCAGGATATGGGTTAGGTCCACTGGATCGACCTGCCTCGGCCCTTGGTTCAACATTCATCGTCAGAACTTTCACTGGTATATGTCTTCTAACTTGAAGTTCAGGCCTTTTTGATGGTATAACTGTAAAGATACGCCCACTCCTTGTGACTCTACTCATATCAGCAATATTGACAAAAGATAGAATCGGTGTTATGAGGACTTCTACACCATTCTCAATCATTGTTGCATTGTATTTGTATGGTATGTATTTGTCTGAGTTATAAGGCACGTGACCAGGAAGACAGATAATCAAAGGAGCAACGGATGAAGTCTGACTATCATAAGTAATCTCCACTGGTTCAAGCATGTTGAACTGTGGCACTATAACATTCACCTCGTCATCTGGATCTCTGTCATATGTGATGGTAATAACCTTTTGATCTAACAACTTCTAAATATCTTCTTTCACAATAGGGCAATCAACTTCTATTGAGGAAAATTCGCAGACGTCATAATTATGTCGATGTTTAATGAAGGCAAGTCTACTTAAACTTTGATGCATTATGATCAGTGAGTCCCTTATATGTTCAACTTGGTAGACTCGAAACTTTATAGGACATCCATGCACCATCTTTACCTATGCTACCACATGTTGAGGAAATGGATTAGCTTGAACATTTGGGTTAACATCTTTGAAAGACAAAATATGACTCTTGATTAACCTCTGGACATCTGCCTTCAAATCAAATCAATTTTCAACATTATGTCCTGGCGAACCTTGGTGATATGCACAAAACTAATCAGCCTTGTACTAAGGAGAAGTATTATTTGGTGAAATAGGAGGAGGTTTCGTTGTTATGTGATTCTTCTGGATCAAACCGTGGAACAACTCGGTGTAACTCATTTGTATTGTGTAATACAGTGGGAGAACTGACTTGGGTCTTTTGCGTTTTATCGTAAATGTTGCGAATAGAAAGAGTCGCCACCGACTTTTCTTTTATCCAATAAAGGAAAGGGTGAAAAGAACAAGAAAGACCTTTCGAGATATTTTTCTTGAGTTCAGGGGGTAGGTTATGAAAAGGGAAGGTATTAGCACCGTTTTCATCAGTAGTTACCTACGGGCTCTTAGTTTCTTGATCACTTTGAAAATGCTTTGTTTGAGATGTGCCTGTGATTGGTGTGAGTTTGAAAATATTTTGAAAACGCCTTTGTTTCGGCAAACTTTGTAATGATTCTCGTCTCTATAAGAATGCATACAAAGTGTTGGTTTTGAAAATAGTTCACAGAGATGTTTATTTTTGAAGATGTTTTGAAAGTGTGAGTGTGAAAATGGTTTTTTAGTTTGGTGAGCAAACAACTACGAGCGTCCTACCTACTCAAATGGTATTTGTTCTTTTCCTCCTCCTTTAGATGTTTTTATCTTACCATTGATTGGTAAGAAGCCCCATCATTGGATGTGAAGGGAAGAGCGCGTGTCAATCGTATAATAATAGAAGGCAACTTATGAGACGCTTTAGCAATTTTCGTAAGGGACTAGATCGTTTACCAAAGGCAACATCGAGGGACATCGAGGGACTAATGATCATTTTTTATCGAGGGTTTTTTCTAAAACGTCCATATTCGAGGGACATGACTATTTTCTGAGGCAACAAGCGAGATTACCTTAAAGATGCGTGTGTGTGAAGTGCGTTTGATTGCATGCATTTTTGTCTTTGAGATTAGGGTTTTCTAGCAGTTGATTTTATCTTGCCATACACACCCTAATTACTAACAATTTATATGAAAAACGATAAATTTGAAGAAATCAAAATCCTACACTATTACATCATTAGGGGGATGGGGGTACAATTTACAAATGAGGATGAAGTAGAAGCTTTAATCATTACAACCATATCGAATAAATGGACAGCAATGAAGAAAATTTGTGAAAAATGTAAAGGCAGTGTAAAAAGAAAGAAAAATTTCATTTTAAACTATTATGTGTCGACACATGCTGCTATGCATCAACACATAAATCTTCTTTCTCCTGTAAAACAAAATCAACTCATTATGAGTCGATGCATAAAGGGATGTGTCAACTCATGTACCTGTTTGTGTCGACACATACACGTTTTATGTCGAATCATGCACCTTTCATCCTTCTATTTTGGGTCCTGAATAACAGTATGAGTCAATGCATAAGGCCATGCGTCGACCCATACCCTGTTTGTCACTAGAATGAGTCGACTCATGTGGGTATGTGTCGACTCATGCTACTGTTTTTTTGCCTTTATCATCATTCTATAGTGTATACAACTCAATTCACAGTATATGATTGATAAAAATGAATAGCAAGAAAACGTTAGCTCAAATGGGCAATGATTACTACATTTTATCTTCAAGAATAAATCATTAGTGATGTATGAAAAATGCAAAGTCAAGAAGACTTACCTTGAGACTGCACTTAGTGTTTTAAGTCTGAATACTTTTCAAGAAGCTGTGAGGGCCTTAATGAACCTCCGGGAAGTTGTTCCAAGCTGTTTGAACCACACCAACCCAATCAAGTTGTACAATATTGTTTTTGTGTTTGGAAGGGGAAGATAATGGCACCACAAAAACTATTTTTATGTTTGAAAAATATCTATGTGATGTGAAGTGTTTGGCTGGTTGATTTATGGGAGAGTTCATAAGATGGAATAATGGATTGAGGTTCTGTTTTTGTGACTGAGAATAAAGATGAGTATGATCAAGGGTCTTTTGTGAAATGAGCTGAGTTTACAAAGAATGTTGTTTTTTCTGTTCTCTCTTTTTCTCTCTAAAAACCAACCCTTTGTGTGTTGTGAGAACAGTTTATTTTATAGATGAAGTTTAGCTGAGATTTGGGGGGGAAACAAATAGGTTTTTGAATAGTTTGGGTATGCTGTCTCATTTCCTTTTAGATGCGGCTCTCATATGCAAATTTGGTGCAAACATGGGACTGAGATAATGCAGGCTTGGATTGGATTGGTAGTAGCTTAGTAGGGCTGTTTTTCCAGCAGTTTTGGAGTGTTGTGGCAGCTTGGTGCAGGGCTGTTTTATAGGAGTACACCAGACTATTTTTTTGACATGGTTTTTGGCTATTATGTGGACAACACAACAGGGTTGGACTTGGTATCATATAGGGCTTTGTTTAGCAGTAGTTTGGACAACATTGTTTGTAGCATGACACAAGTTTGGTTTTATGGACAGCATAGTGGCAAGGTTTGAGTCAAAGGGAAAAGTTCAACCAAGAAAAAGCTTTAGGATTTGTAATCTTGAAAAATACAACCTTGTAATAACTTTAATTATTTGTAACATCTTGAATTATTTTGAATTATAATGAAAAGATGTCATGAAGCCATGAAATTAACAAGTATACAAATTCTTTGAAAAATTTCTAAGTCTTGCAATGTTTGTCTTTCCAAAATTACTTTTAATCTTCTTGACTTTTGATGATAAAATTTAATTCTTTTGAATGTCTTGATGAAATGTGATTTTTGAAACTAAAATTTGATCAAAAAGTCAAAGTTTGATTTTTCAGTGTACATTTAACTTTTTTCATCAACTGTCCAAATTTCATCTGTCAATCGAGAGACGAATTAAAATATGCAATTAGGTCAAAATGATATATTGAATCCTTAAGATCATATTTCGAACCAAAAAGTCATGTATTAGGTCAAAATTCAAAGATTGGTCATTCTCAATCAAAACCCTAATTTTGGGTCCCAACGCTTCGGAGATGATTTTGTCTGATCAATTCCTTGAGAATTCTTGAAAAAGAGAGGGAAAATTTTTGGGTACAACGGCTTCCCCTGTTAAATGATTTTAAACCTTAGAGGCAAAATTCATGAAAGATGACTGAACACTAGAGTGCCCTAAAATTTGTACTCGATGATGTGTTGATTGATTGTGTTGGGAATGGGCTTGGAGATGGCATTTGGAGAAATGATGAAGAGTTGTCAGAGATGGGCTTACAGATGCCATCCACAGTTTTTGAGAATCATCGAAGATGGTCTTATAGATGCCATCCGAAGGATTGTTAATGGAGATTGGAAGAAGTATCAGGGTAAATCTTTGGTCGATTTATGCCGAAACAACAGATGTCCGTATTTATTTTGGTTTGGATAAGAATCAGAAAAATCATAGGATCGATTTGACTGAACCAGAGAAAATGTCTACTGGAACAGAATCAGGATAAATCATTGGTCGATTTAAACGAAACCAGTAGAAGTCTTGAAGGAAGCATTTGTCATGTAGATAGTCTCCCTGTCCTGTTTCGGGAATTGATCTTTATCTGACCCAAAGAGAAAGAGAGATAGTTTCTTCGTCTAGTTTCCCGAATTAATATTCAATCTGCTCATGAAGATAATTGTCTTGTCTTGTTTCAGGTATTAATCTATAATCAATTGTTCAAAGAAAGTTGTCCTGTCTTGTTTCAGGTATTAATCTAGAACCTGCTTTTTGTTGGTCGTAGAGATAGTTTCCCTGACTTGTTTTAGGAATTAATCTCTGACCTTAGAGAAAGAAAGATAGTTTCCCCATCTTGTTTCAGGAGTTAACCTTCAATCTTCTCATGTAGATAATTGTTCTGTCTTGTTTCAGGTATTAATTTACAATCAGTTGTTCACAAATAGTTGTCTTGTCTTGTTTCAGGAATTAATCTGGAACTTGTTGAAAATTAATGATGATATTTGTTGATCTTTCCTGAAAAGGTAAAGAATTAGATGTATGCAATGTCATGATGCATGACACACATTGTGTAATGATGTTCTCAAAATAAATGATATTGTGTTATATATATATATATATATATATATATATATATATATATATATATATATATATATATATATATATATATATATATATATATATATATATATATATATATATATATATATATATATATATATATATATATGTATATATATATATATATGCTATGATGTTTGTAAAATAATGTATGAATGCAATATATGAACTGATCAGTTGTACTTTGTAGCGTCATTGAATTGAGGGAAAATAAATCCTTGACTGTTGCTGGGGATGAAGAATGTAATTCTTCATTATTTGTTGAAGTTGAATTGCTGGGAGATGGATTTCCGTGGCTAGAGAAATAAACTCTACTGGGGAAAGAAAACTCTATAAACTACTTGGGGATTTTTATGAAGCCCTGTTGGGGAACCCAAGAAATTTATGAACCATGTTGTGGAATTCTTCAAGATGCTAAGGATATGATTGGAGACTCTTGCTCTGTAGGGGATATCGGAACCTCTAACACCAATAGGCTGTATGCTGAAGATATGGAAGTTACTTAAAAGGAGGACTTCTCTGTCTCTATATCTATTGTGGGATGTATCTGCAGGGATTTGCTGATGTATTTTTAGATATTGTCCTGTTTCTTAAAGCCATTAGTAACTGTATTTCTGTTTTTTATGTGCGTATTTGTAAACGGTGATTATATTCAAATGAATATGTTAAAAATAATCAATGGACATTTTTGCAAAAAAAAAATAGAAAAATAAAAACAAATAGTTTATGCACTTTAAAAGAGATACCTTTTGTATTAATCTGAATGATTCTGCCTATAACAAGCATTTTTGTACAAGGAGACAAACATCCTAATAAGATAATGTCATTGTAAGAATTAAAACTATATAAAGAAGTATACAAAGAAAAACAGCTATGTGAAATAATCCCATTGGGTTCCCATTCTGCTATTGCTTTTATATATTTAAGCGTCTCATCACTTTGATGCTTGACCGAAGTTGACTGGATTGATTAGTACCATTTGAATTTGACACTTGATATTTAAGTCTGTTTGTGAGGTGATCCAACGGGACATAGTTGTACGCTTTTAATCCCAAACTTTTTCCTGGACCGCCCTTTCGGGTTTTCAATCCACCAAGATACCCTTTTTTGCACTAGCCGCCTTTTCAGGTTTTCGACTTGCCGGGTGTACAGATTTTTCATATATATATATATATCCCTAACTTTTGCTCTAACCCTTTTGGTTCGCCGGGATGCCCTTATTTTTGCCTAGGCGAGTCAACCCAGTGGGTCTCTGTTTATGTGTAGTATCTTTTAACTATGTCCGCGCTTACAAGATGCGGAAGGTCTTCACCGTCCATAGTGGTTAATATCATGGCTCCACCTGAAAATATGTTCTTGATCACAAATGGTCCTCTGTATGTGGGAGTCCATTTTCCCCTGGGATGACTTTGTGGCAGGATAATACGCTTGATTACTAGGTCGCTAACTTGATATTCCTGACGTCTGACCTTCTTATTAAAAGCTTTGATAATACATTTTTGGTACATCTGACCTTGACAAAAAACCGCAAGCCTTTTATCACCAATCATGTTCAATTGGTCAAGTCGAGTCTGAACCCATTCGTCTTCATTCAAACCTGCATCCTTCATGATTCTCAAGGAAGGGATCTGGACATCGATGGGTAGGACAACTTCCATACTGTATACCAGAGAGAAAGGAGTTTCCCTTGTTGACGTGTGTACTGAGGTACGGTAACCATGAAGAGCGAATGGTAACATCTCGTGCCAGTCTTTGTATGTCACTTTCATCTTCTGTATGATCTTCTTGATGTTTTTATTGGCGGCCTCTACAACGCCATTCATCTTCGGTTGGTAAGGAGAAGAGTTATGATGTTGAATCTTGAATTGTGAGCAAAGCTCGGTGATCATAATATTATTGAGATTGGTACCATTATCTATGATGATTCTTTCTGGAATATCATACCGACAGATAAGGTTATGTCTGATGAACCAGGCCACGACATTCTTGGTAATAGAAGCAAATGAGGCTGCCTCAACCCACTTTTTGAAGTAATCAATGGAAACCAGGACGAAGCGGTGCCCATTAGAAGCGGTAGGTCTAATCTCTCTGATGATATCACATGTACTTTATCAGTATAGATCTGGAACTTGTGACATGTTTGGGAATGCTGATAACAGACTGCTTCTATAGTGGACAAGTAGTACCCTTCCTACAAAATCTTCTTAGACATTGTGTGCCCACTAGAATGGGTGCCAAAGTACCTTCGTGCATATATGTCATAATATTCTCTGCTTCACTCTTGTCTACACACCAAAGCAAAGTAGAATTGTGGTTGCGCTTGTAGAGGATTCTGTTACTGAGGAAAAACTTGGCAGAGAACCTTCTTAGGAACTTCTTATCATTAACAGAAGCTTCCTCAGGATACTCTTAGGATTCGAGGTTTCTTTTCACTTCGTGGAACCAAGGTTTGTCCACTACTTCTTCAATATCAACCTCATAACAGTATGCTGGTTCGTCCAATCTCTCAATACTGATCTGAGGAGCTTCATTATCCCATCTGACTTTATAAATGGATAACATAGTAGCTAGCACGTCTGCTAATTGATTTTTTTCTCGTGGAATATGCTCAAATGTAACTTCTTCAAAGTGTGGAATCAGTGTCAACACATGCTCTCAGTAAGGGATGAGATTAGGATGCTTCGTGTCCCATTGTCCTCTGATTTGACTGATTACCAGGGCCGAGTCTCCAAATACCTCAATAATTTGATTCTCAAGTCGATAGCAGCTTTGAGACCCATAATGCATGCTTCATATTTAGCCATATTGTTGGTACAATTGAAACATAGCCTGGAAGTGAAAGGAGTATGACATGCTTGGGGACATATAATCACAACACCGATGCCATTTCCAAGTGCGTTAGAAGCTCCGTCAAACACCATAGTCCATCGGGGACCTTTTTCAGGTCCTTCATCTGGTCCTAGTTCTTCACAATCAGTCACTAACATGATGTTCTTGTCCGGGAATTCAAAACTCATGGATTGAAAGTCGTCCACACCCTGATAAGCCAAATGATCAGTTAGTACACTTCCTTTTATTGCTTTTTGGGTAGTGTACTGAATTTCATCTTCAGTCACGACCATTTTCCATCTTGCTATTCTTCCACAGAGAGTAGGCTTCTCGAATATGTATTTGATAAGATCCATTTTAAATATCAATGAAGTGGTGTGGGTCAAAATATATTGTCTTAATCGGCGAGCAGCCCATGCCAAAACGCAGTAAGTTTTATCGAGCAGTGAGTATCTTGTTTCATAGTTGGTAAACTTTTTGCTAAGGTAGTATATTGCATGCTCTTTTGGACCAAACTCATCATGCTGCCCCAACACACACCCCATTGGATTTTCTAATACTATTAAGTAGATGATCAGAGGTCTTCCTTCAACCGACGATATCAAAATTGGAGGTTCTTAAAGATACTCCTTGATTCTGTCAAAGGAAGTCTGGAAGTCGTCATTCCACTTTACTACTTGATCTTTCTTTAGTAATTTTAAGAGTGACACACAAGTAGCGGTTAGGTGGGAAATGAATCTGGCAATGTAGTTTAGACGTCCTAAGAATCCCCTAACCTCCTTCTCGGTGTGGGGAGTTGGCATCTCTTGAATAGCTTTATCCTTCATAGGATCTACTTCGATACCTTTGCCGCTGACAACGAAACCTAGGAGCTTACCAGATCTTACTCCAAAGGTGCACTAGTTCGGATTCAGTCTTAACATGTACTTCCTCAGTATTTCAAACAGTTTCTTCAAGTGATCCAAGTGATCTTCTTCAGTATGAGACCTAGATATTATATCATCTACGTAAACCTTTATCTCGTGATGGATCATACCGTGAAACAATGCTATCATAGCACGCTGATATGTTGCCCCAACGTTCTTCAACCCAAATGGCATAACTTTGTAGAAAAAGGTGCACCACTGCGTGACGAAAGTCATTTTCTCCATATCTTCAGGTGCCATTTTAATCTGATTATACCCGGAGAAACCATCCATGAGGGAGAATATCTTATGTTGTGCAGTTTTGTCAACCAGAACATCAATATGGGGAAGCGGAAAGTCATCCTTGGGACTCTCCCTATTCAAATCTCTATAATCCACACACATACGCACCTTACCGTGCCTTTTAGGTACCGGTACCCCATTCACAACCCATTGTGGATAAGAAGTAACAGCGAAGAACCTAATGTTAAACTGTTTCAAAACTTCAGCCTTGATCTTTTCTGATATCTCAGGAAGCATATGACGAACCTTTTGCTTCACTAGAGGACAATCTTCTTTCGTTGGTAGACGATGAACCACAATATCAGTGTCCAGCCCCGATATGTCTTCGTATGACCAGACAAAGATCTCAACACAGTCACATAACATCTGGATTAACCGCTTGTGATACAGTGGCAGAATCGACTATTCGATGCTGGTTTGCGTTTTTGCGTTTTTTATTTGCAAAATGTCGCGGTAAGCAAGAGTCGCCACCGCCTTTTATTTTATTCAGTCAGGAAAAGGAAAAAAGTACAGAAAAAATCCTTTTTCGAGATATTCTGAGTACAGGGGATAGATTATAGAAAGGGAAGGTGTTAGCACCCTTTCTATCCATGGTTTTCCATGGGATCTTAGGTACTTGCTCATCTTTTAAAATTGCTTGTGTATGTGCTTTGTTTTGAAAAAGTTTGACTACGTGATAACCCTTGTGTCAGTCCTCAAAGGTGTGACGAAGTTGTATTGAAAATTATTTTGAAAATGTGTAAGTGTGGAGAGTTTTGATTTGAGCAAGTACCTACTAGCATCTACCTACTCGAAAAAAGATTGTTTCTATTCTCATTTCCTTTAGACAGCGCTATCCTACTATTGAGAAATAGGTAGCACCGTCGTTAGAGTTGTAAGGGTCAATTCGAAAGGGACGTACGATCACTAAAGTAATGTTAGGACACCTTAGTGATAATCCTAGAGTCTTAAGATCATATTCGAGGCAACATTTCCGAGGCAACATTTCCGAGGCAACATTTCCGAGGCAACGTTTGATCTTTGTAGATAGGAGGGAAACCACTAAGACACCCTATACTTAATGACCGTTTACCGAAGGCAACCGAAGCGTGAGTATACCCTAAGAGTGATATGTACGAGTGATATGTTTTCAATTATTTAGTATTTGCACATTAGGGTTTTCTAACTGTATTAAATTTGTCATGCATTCTTGTCATACAATCCTATTAGCATACATCTAAGCAGTCGAATATTTGCGAGAATTTAAAATGCGCGAAAGTAAATCTACACTATTACAAGGCTTCGAGGAGGGGGATTAATTACATAGCCAAAAACCTGAGAAAAAGCGATAAATAAAAGCCTTAGATTAAACTACTACAAACCATGAACAGTTACAAAAATATTGTAAAAATAATAAACACGCGTGCGATGAATCGAATACGAGACAACTAGCGTTTTGACCCTTGACTTAAACCTAATTGCGATTGATTAAAAAATGTTTTTTGTTATGTTTTAGGAAAATAATGGAATCGTTAAATTAAAGAAAAATCCTAAGTCTAATTAATTTTAAACTAAGAAAAATAAATTAATTCATCTAAAAGCCTATTTTTTTGTATTTTTATTTATTTGAGAAAAAGAGAAAAATAAAATTAAATCAAAAGTTTAACCTAATTTCTATTTGATTTTATTTTTGAAAACAAATTACAATTTCCCTAATTTAAACTAAATTAAATTAGTTTTGATAAAACAAAAACTAATCCTAATTTTTGGTGAATTATTGATTTTTTGGTTTTTATGAAAAAATAATTAATTTGTGAATTAAAATAAATAAAGGAATTTCAAAGAATAAAAAATAAAGAAAAAGAAATAAAATAAAAAAAAGTTAGTAAATGGGCCTGGTGGTGTTTGCTGAAAAGGGGGGGGGGGATGAAACTGAATTACTGGGCCCAAGGTTGATGGCTCGTTTGACTTGCTTGATCTAGTGTGCACGTTGACTAGGGCGTATGATGGTCCTCCAAGGGTAGCACGTTGATCTGGGACAGAGATGCGTTTGATGGCCAGATGCTGATGGTACATGGTGAACTTCTTGATTTGCAACGCGTTAGATTACCTATTAAAAAAATTATGAACAAAGGTTGGGACCTGGGGATCGAACCCAGGTCCTTATGCACTTTTCCAATGCATGCTCGCCATCTGTGCTGCCAATGTTATTTGTACATATAATAAAAACAAAATATAATATATGGAAAATGATGGCTAATGGAAAAACGCGCTAAAATTCAAATCGTCCATCCAGGGAGTGCCACACATCCATCTTCTTCCTCCCAACCGTCGTTTTAGGTAACAACACTTTTACCTACGGTTGCCTTGCTGTATCTACAAGCCTGTTCATCACAAAAATTCTATACAAGCAATATAAATGAAATTCAAAGGTGCCAATCGACTCGTCTCATCCTGACGAGTGTCATGGCACCAAAATCCAAACCCAATTTTGCCTATAATGCAAAGCCCTAAACAAGAACGTAAAACCCTAGCTATGGTAATATCCTGTACAGGCGTTGAAAATGCAATTAAGTGGTACCAATAGTTTGCAAACTCAATGATGAACACGAATATATAATCAAAACATGCATAGGATGAGTAAATCAAAGAAATCAAAATTGAGTTTGGAAGCAAATCGTGGTAACTGTAACTTACAATTCCAGGCGTGAAAAGGCTTGCAATTTATTGGGATATGTTCCTGGGATGTCCAGCAATCTGTTGGCAATGTTAGAACGGCTTGGATTGGCCTCTAGGATGGAAATTGGATCACCACTTTTTCTTGATTTTTTTGAGTTTTGTTCTTGCTCTTTACAACTGCTTAACCTCTTCTCATGCCTTGGCTACCTTCTGTATATGTAATACAACATATTAGGTCAACAAAAACAGACTCAATCTTGCCCATCATGAAGATTTGATTTGGTCTTTCATGGCATATGATATCTTTCCAAATTTTCTCAAATTCAATCTTTTTCCAACCAAATCATCCTTGAACGAATTGATTCTCCATTGATAGCACAAGAGATCTTCCTTCCATGCAAAAATCATCCATAAAACACAATATATGATTTATTTAGATTTATTTGATTTTATTTGCATTTTAAATGAATAAAAATCAAAATAAATTAAATAAATGAATAAATAAAGCATGGAGGGTCCCATAGGTCGTGGACTATGTTATCATTGAAGTGCAAGCATAAAAAGTTGGGCCCATTTAGCAAAAAATGCAAATTTGAGCACATTTGTCTTTTGGAAATTTCGCAAAAAAGGTCAACTTTGACAATGCATGTCTCTCTTAATTTTGACCCTAGAAGGGTGTTCTCTGACTTTTTAGAAAGCTTAGGATGTCCTCTAAGCAACCCTTCTTTTCTCATCTCAATTGAGTCTTCCATGTTCATGTATGAAGCTTTGACCCAAAAGGTGTTTTTGTTGACTTTTCAAAATGACGTATAATGTCAAAATTCATATATTTTTGTGAGTGCATATTTTGAACTTTAGAGATGAAGATGAATTGTGGGGAATTGCATCATCTTCAAAATGAGCTTTGGATGGGTCATTTCTGATAAAGTATAAGAAAGTTATGCTTGGTCAAAGTTGAGTTGACTTTTCCTACAAAACCCTAATTTAGCAACTTTTGGGTTTTGATGAATTGTGAGCAATCCTTGATGAATGATGATCAACACATGATAAAATGATGAATGATACTTCAAAATGAGGATGTTGACCAAAAATCTTGAAGTTTGACTGCATGTGAGCCACAGTTGACTTTTGACCTAGCACAATCGATTTTCCGACCTTTGAGCAATTGACTGAGCAAACTTCCTCTGCAAGGCTTGAAACTTGACATGGATGATCTTGAGAACATATTAGAACAATGGTGAGCATTTTGTATCCTTTCGACTCAAGCATCTTGATGAAAAATGAAACCCTAATTCAAAGTAGACTACTTTAGGAGAGAGTTTGTCTGGTCAACTCTTGGACTTCCTTGAGCAATTTGAGGACCTCACTTGACATGTATTGGGAAATATGGGAGGGAAAATTTTGGGGTACAACAGCTACCCCTATTCAATCTTCTTAAACCTGAGGGTGTAGATTGGCTTGTCTGCCTTTCGTGATCTGAAGGTAGAAGATGATTGAACACTAGAGTGCCCAGATATTTGCATTCGTATGAAGTGATTTGTGATATCGGGAATGGGTTTATAGATGCCATTTGGTAACCTCTAGAGAATTTTCATAGATGGGCTTAATAATGCAATCCGAAGAGATGTCGATCACATAAGAGATTCCTTTGCGAGGACCCGTATACCTATTGTTGAGGAGGACTTCGCTGGGGAATGCTGGTCTCTGTCTTGAGAGAAATAGAGTTTTAGGAGATTCAGTTGTCCGTTACTCTACTGAGGAATAATTCTGGTTTGGGGAGCGGAAGTGAACTGCGTGTCCGGTCGGGATATAGGTTGCACCGCGACTTTCTGGGGAAATGTGAAATCAACCGTTTTGTAGACTGCTGTCTGGGGATAAGAGAGGAAGGAAACTCGGGTAGCAAGGTTAGAATAAGGAACCTGGATGGTAGGGTTACTTCGATATGAAAGCATGGATAGTAGGGCAGTGAGAAGGAACCTGGATGGTAGGGTTACTTCGATATGAAAGCCTGGATAGTAGGGCTGTGAGAAGGAACCTGGGTGGTAGGGTTTCTTCGATATGAAAGCCTGGATAGTAGGGCTGTAAGAAGGAACCTGGGTGGTAGGGTTACTTCGATACGAAAGCCTGGATAGTAGGGTTGTAAGAAGGAACCTGGATAGTAGGGTTACTTCGATATGAAAGCTTGGGTAATAGGGCTGTGAGAAGGAACCTGGGTGGTAGGGTTACTTCGATACGAAAGCCTGTATATTAGGGCTGTGAGAAGGAACCTGGATAGTAGGGTTACTTCGATATGAAAGCCTGGGTAGTAGGGCTGTGAGAAGGAACTTGGGTGGTAGGGTTACTTCGATACGAAAGCCTGGATAGTAGGGCTGTGAGAAGGAACCTGGATAGTAGGGTTACTTCGATACGAAAGCCTGGGTAGTACGGCTATGAGAAGGAACCGGGATGGTAGGGTTATTTCGATACAAAAGCCGGGATAGTAGGGCTGCGAGAAGAAACCGGGATGGTTGCATTTTTCGCCGATGATTACTCTGTTTAGCTTCGAGTATTGATCATGTACCTGCTGGAAATTGTTGATAATAACTGTCTTTTCCTGAAATAAATATAGGGTTAGTTATGTGTGATGCATGAGATGCATTGTATGCTGACGTTCTCAAAATAAATGAGACTATCTTATATGTGATGTATGCATATGTCATGATGTATGAACATGAAATGCTGACGTAATAATCTGAATCTGGGAAGATAAATCCCTGATTGCTATAAAAACCATAGTTCCTCTACTTCTGTTGGGATGGTGAACAAAGATGATTGGCTGGGGATTTGCCCCTTGGCTGGTGAATATTCTGCCGGACGAGACTCTATCTGAGGGTAACTCTGCGGGGAATAATTCTGTTGGAGAGGAGATACTCTGTTGATAGATCTGCTGACTTGGAGAAACAACTCAGTTGGGGATGAATTACCGCTGCTGGTAGTAATGAATTCCATTGGAGATTGAATTTCTGCTTGTGAGGGAAATAAACTCTGCTTGGGGAATCATTTTTTATTCACTCGCGATTGTGAACCTCAACTGGGGAGAGTCATGTCCTGCTTAGGGGAGCTGACATCACCGTCTTTGAATATTTCTTACTCCGTGGGGAGTGTATGCACCACTACTCATGTTCTCAAGTTGATTCCACCTTGGTACCTGATGGTCAAAGTAACTGTAAGGTTTGGGCACTTCTTGTTTTCCCTGTTCCTGGAATTACGAGTAATTGTCTTTGTTTTTCATGTAAATATTTTTTAGCAGCAATTATTTTCAAATGCATATATCAAAAATGAACCATTGGACGTTATAGGAAAACAAAACAGGAAAAAGAAAATAAATCAAGGCTTTGTGAAAATGACTTGTATTGATTTTGAAGTTGGCATTTAATAGGCATTTTTGAACAAGGAGCTTGACGCTCTAGTAAGAGAATGCCTCCGAAGGATAGAATTACAATTTGTGTTTAAGAAAGAAAAATAGCTATGTGAAACAACCCCATTGGGTTCCAATTCTGCTATTGCCTTTATATCTTCAAGCATCTCATCGCTTTGCTGCTTGGTCGAAGGTGGATCAGATTGATTGGTGCCATCCGAGCTTGATAGTTGATACCGAGGTCTGGTTGTTAGATGATCCAATGAGACATAGTGTTACGCTTTGATCCCTAATTTTTGCCTGGACCGCCCTTTCGGGTTTTCAGTCCACCGGGATACCCTTTTTTGCCCAAGTCGCCTTTTCAGGTTTTCGACTTGCCGGGTGTACATTTTTTTTCATTTTCATCCCTTACTTTTGCTCGAACCCTTTTTGTTCGCCGGGAAGCCCTTATTTTTTCCTAGGCCAGTCAACCTAGCGGGTCTTTGATTATGCGTAGTATCTTTTCACTATGTCTGTATTGACGGGGTGAGGAAGGTCGTCACCATCCATGGTGGTTAGAATCATAGCCCCTCCCAAGAAAATGTTCTTAACCACAAATGGCCCTTCGTATGTGGGGTTCCATTTTCCCCTGGGATCACCTTGCGGTAGTATGATGCGCTTGATCACTAGATCCCCGACTCGATATTCTTGACGTATGACTTTCTTGTTAAAAGCCTTGATCATTCGCTTTTGATAAATATGACCATGACAGATAGCAGTAAGTCTATTTTCATCGATTAGATTCAGCTGATCAAGTCGGGTTTGGATCCAGTCGTCTTCGTTCAAACCTGCATCCTTCATAATCCTGAGGGAGGGCATCTGGACCTCGATGGGTAGGACTGCCTCCATGCCATATACCAAAGTGTAGGGTGTTGCCCCTGTCGACGTCCATGCTGAGGTACGATACCCATGAAGAGCGAATGGTAACATCTCGTGCCAGTCTTTGTATGTCACCATCATCTTCTGCACAATCTTCTTGATGTTTTTGTTAGCCACTTCAACAACGCCATTCATCTTCCTCCGGTAGGGAGAAGAGTTATGATGTTGTATCTTGAATTGTTTGCAGAACTCGGTGATCATGGTGTTATTGAGATTTGTACAATTTTCAGTAATAATTCTCTTTGGGACACCGTATCAACAGATCAAATTGTGTCGGATAAACCACGCCACGAAGTTCTTGGTTAATGTAGCAAAGGAAGCTGCCTCAACCCACTTTGTGAAGTAATCAATAGCCACCAGAATGAAACGATGTCCGTTAAACACAATAGGTCTGATCTTGCCAATCATGTCGATGCCCCATATTGCAAAGGGCCAATGAGGTGTCAAAACATTCAAGGGAACCAGAGGTACATGCACCTTGTCAGCATAGACTTGGCATTTATGACAGGTTCGAGAGTGCTGATAACAATCGGCTTCCATGGTGGACCAGTAATATCCTGCCCGTATGATTTTCTTCGCCATGTTATGTCCACTGGAATGAGTTCCGAAAGTACCTTCATGTAATTCTGCCATGACCCTTTCTGCCTGGCTCTTGTCCATGCACCGCAGTAAGGTTGAATTATGGTTACGCTTATAGAGGATCCCATTACTGATGAAGAACTTTGTAACGAACCTCCTCAGAAACTTCTTATCATTAACAAATGCCCCCTCGGGGTATTCTTGAGCCTCAAGATACCTCTTTACCTCGTGAAACCAGGGTTTGTCTTCTACCTCTTCAGCCTCAATGTCACAGCAATGTGCGGGTTCATCAAACCTCTCAATGGTAATCTGGGGAGCTTCATTGTCCCACCTGACTTTGAACATAGAAGACATGGTAGCTAACGTGTCCGCTAACTGGTTCTCCTCTCGTGGGAAATGTTCAAAGGTTATTTCTTCAAAGTGCAGGAGCAATGTCAGTACATAATCTTTGTAAGGAATAATATTCGGGTGCTTCGTATCCCACTCGCCTTTGATCTAACTTATCACTAGAGCGGAATCTACGAATACACTCAAGAATTTAATCCTCAGGTCAATGGCAGCTCGCAGACCCATGATACACGCTTCATACTCCGCCATATTGTTGGTGCAATTACAACATAATCGGGCGGTGAATGGAGTATGACAGCCCTCAGGAGATATAATTACAGCTCCAATGCTGTTACCCAAAGCGTTTAATGCTCCATCAAAGTACATAGACCATCAGGATCCCTCCTCACGTCCTTCATCCGGTCCAGGTTCTTCACAGTCAGTCACCAACATGATGTTCTCATCCAGGAACTCAAAATTCATAGACTGGTAGTCATCCACGGCCTAATGCGCCAAATGATCCGCCAATACACTCCCCTTGATTGCTTTTTAGGTTGTGTACTGGACGTCGTACTCGGTTAAGATCATCTGCCATCTTGCTATTCTTCCGGATAAGGCGGGCTTCTCGAAAATATACTTGATGGGATCCATCTTTGATATCAACAAGGTAGTATGAGTCAGCATATACTGTCTCAGTCGGCGAGCAGCCCATGCCAAAGCGCAACAAGTTTTCTCGAGCAATGAGTATCAGGTCTCACAGTCGGTAAACTTTTTGCTAAGGTAATAAATGGCATGCTCTTTTCGACCAGACTCGTCATGCTGCCCCTGCACACACCCCATTGAATTGTCTAGCACTGTCAAGTATAAAATCAAAGGTCTTCCTTCAACTGGAGGCTTCATAATTGGTGGTTCTTGCAGGTATTCTTTGATTTTTTCAAAAGAAGCCTGGAATTCGCCATTCCACTTTACCACCTGATCTTTCTTCAACAGCTTGAAGATTGGCTCACAAGTAGCAGCCAGATGTGAAATGAACCTAGTGATGTAATTCAGACGTCCCAAGAAACCTCTAACTTCTTTCTCTGTGCGGGGAGCCGGCATCTCTTGTATGGATTTTACTTTTGCAGGGTCCACCTGAATACCCTTATCACTGACGACGGAACCCGGAAGCTTACTAGATCTTACCCTGAAGGTACACTTGTTCGGATTCAACCTCAGCCTGTACGTCTTCAACCTGTCAAAAAGTTTTTGGAGATGATAAAGATGCTCTTCCATAGTCTGAGACCTGGCTATCATGTCATCAACATAAACCCCAATCTCGTGGTGAATTATATCATGGAACAAGGCGACCATGGCGCCCTGATAAGTTGCCCCAGCATTCTTCAACCCAAAAGGCATTACCTTGTAACAGAAGGTGCCCCACTGTGTAACGAAGGTTGTCTTATCCATGTCCTCAGGAGCCATCTTGATCTGGTTGTAGCCAGAAAACCCATCCATGAAGGAGAAGATCTTGTGTTGCACGGTATTGTCGACTAGAACATCAATGTGAGGAAGTGGGAAGTCATACTTGGGGCTTGCCCTGTTCAGATATATGTAATCCACACACATCCGTACCTTACCATCCTTCTTAGGTACCGGAACGATGTTGGCAACCCACTGCAGATAAGAAGTGACAACTAAGAATCCGGCGTCAAACTATTTCATGACCTCTGCCTTAATTTTCTCTGACATTTCGGGGTGCATACGGCGAACCTTCTTCTTTACCGGAGGGCAGTCTTCTTTGGTCGGCAAGCGATGTACCACAATATCAGTGTCCAAACCAGGCATATCTTCATAGGACCAGGCGAAGATCTCAACATAATCGTGCAACATCTGTATTAGCCGTTGTTTGACACTAGGCTCCAGATTCGCACCTATTTTAACCTTCTTCATGTCTTCCTCTGTACTCAAATTCACTTACTCGACTGGCTCTTTATGAGGTTGTATGGCCCTTTCTTCCTGTTGTAGTAGTCTAGCAAGTTCTCCAGGCACCTTGCAATCATCCTCACCTTCTTCCTCGGCTTGGTTGATCGGATTTTTGAAGTCATAACTCGCAGTAGCAGAGTTGTTATCAATGGGATCTAGAGTGGATATGGATCTGCAGTATGATACATGAGTGTGTGTAAGAGAATAGCTGTTTTGATAAAATGGGAGACAGAAAAGAAGGACAAGGAGCGCAAAATTTGTAATGCAAGAAAACGTCCAATGTTTTATTGATGATATATGAAAATGACAAATAATAATAAACCCTCACAAGCGAAACCAAGGTGCCTCGGGCAAGGCACCGGGCCGTAAAGTTTCAAACTATTTATTACAAATCTTAAAACAAAAGTCGATTACTGTGAAATAAAAGAAACAGGTATGAAGTCCTTCGCCTCCAGTTATTCAGTCCACCATTAGTTGTTGGGTAGATCCAACTGTCGATGTCTGAATCTTCTTCACTATCCTCAATTGCATTAACTCCCTGATTGCTGATGTGTAGATGAAGTATTCCAATCCGTGCATGCCTAACAGCCCTTTGAGCCCCTGTAGTAAAGCCCAAACCAAATTTGTCAATTTTGTGAGTGAAATCAGGGAGCCGACCCCAATTGGTACACCCACCTACTTCAACAACAGCCCTGGCATCCTTGAGAGAAGCCATCTTCAGCGGAGGTTTGTTGGTAGTAACTTTAGTTGATGCCAAAGTTTGAGGGACCTCTTCGAAGTTCTGACAAGGAGTTTCTATGAACTCCCCATCCATCTCCACATAACGAAAGGAATTGAGATGACTTACCATGTACTCTTCTTCACCTTGCACCGTGACAATTTTCCCCTGCACTGGATACTTCAGCATTTGATGGAGTGTGGAAGTAACTTCCCCAGCCCTGTGGATCCGAGGACGACCCAGCAAGCAAGAATATGATGGTCTGGTGTCCATTACATAGAAGGTGGACCCAAAGGTCTGAGAACCCACTTTGACAGGGATGTCCACCTCCCCGTGCACTATCCTTTTTGATCCGTCAAAAGCCCTTACCACAATGTTACTTGGCTTTAAAGTTAAACCCTCACAGTCCAATTGGTCCAATTCTTTCTTCGGCAGAACATTCAGCGAAGACTTGGTGTCAACCAGCACATGAGCCATAGTGGTGCCCCTGCACTCAATCGAGACATGCAGAGCATCATTATGATTCCTCCCCTTAGCGGTCAAGTCTGTATTTGAAAATCCTAGCCCATTGTCAGCAGTCAGGCTAGCCACACAATCTTTGAACTGATCTACAGAAGTTTCCTGTGGCACATGCGCAGTCTTGAGAAATGCAATCAAAGCCTTCGCATGGGCTTCGGAATACAATAGCAGAGACAACATGGAGATCTTATACGGGGTCTGCCCCGGCTGTTCGACCATATTGTAGTCGCTTTTCTTGATAATTTTCAATATTTCCTCTATTTCTTATTTGGAGGCTTCCACGACAATTTTTCAAGGCGCCTCCGTCCAGGCAGGCTCACCTATGATTTCTTTGCCCCGAGTGGCTCGGTGACAGGGGTGATAACTGGAGTGAGAACTAGAACAGTAGTTGATGTACTAGAAGATGGAATGACAATAGGTTTATGGACAGTCGGAGGGGAAATCTCGGGAGAGAAGAGTCTTCCACTTCTGGTGACCTTACTAGCCCCGACAATATTATTGACATCAGTATCAACTTCTTCATTCTTCAACTCTTGCTTAATTCCATAATAATACACATCAGCAGCATAGTTCCATGGGACAACCTTGTCTGAAGTGTATGGGATGGGACCAGGAATAATGATTATTAGCGGAGCAATTCTTGGAACAAGTGTTATCCTAACAGGTGTTCTCGAGGAAACCTTGGAAGGATTGGTGGAAATGGTTATGATGGCAACATCTTCATTGGGAACAACAGGAATCATAGTCTTCTCGAACAGAATCTCTTTATTATCCATCAGGCGTTGAGCACCTGACTTCAATAAACGGCAACCGGAAGCTAGAATTGAGCACATGTGGAAACCTTCACCATAAACCGAAAATAAACTGGCCAACAGCAAATTCCTCTTAACAGTCATAAGGGGAGTAGAAATTTCTTCAACGGAGGTCACAAACAAATCATTGTCAACAGCATTAACCCCACGACCATGTTTAGGCATATGAGTAGTTATTACATTCGGCTTTTCTGGAGCATCAAACTTTATCTCCTTAGCTTCCAGCAAATCTTGTACTTTGTTTCTCAAAGCCCAACAGTCATTGGTATCATGGCCAGGACTTTCAGAATGGTAGGCGCACCGTGTGTTGGGATTGTATCTAGGAGAGGTAGTGTTTGGATTTTTGGGAGCCTCTCTCAATGTGGTCAAGTTGGATTTCAGCAGGTGAGGTAACACTTCAGCCAATATCATGCTAATGCGGGTAAACTGCCGCTGTGGTCTTTCCATCCTCTGTTGGTTGTTGCATTGTGGAACAACAATGGGTCTTGGTATCACTACAACATTTATCGTTGGACGGTGTTCAGATCTGTTTTGGCCCCTCGGGCCATAAACTGCACTGGCTTCCTTCTTACCAGTAAAAGGTTTCTTTATTAAACTCGAAGAGGAATCCTTCTGTATTTTACCACTTCGAATTCTAGCCTCCATTCTTTCTCCAGTTAAAATCAACTCGGTGAAACCAGACGACGAGCTGCCAATCAAGTGGTTGAAAAATGGACCAGACAGCGTCCCCAGGAACATATCAACCAACTCCCTATCAGATAAAGGGGGTTGAACTCTGCCAGCCAAATCTCTCAATTTTTAAGCGTAATATTTGAAACCTTCACCTACACCCATGGACATACTCTGGAGTTGAGTACGAGTGGGAGCGAGGTCGGCATTGTCTGATACTGCTTGTAAAAGCAGCAGCAAGATCTTCCCAGTTTCTAACATTGGCCCCTTCCAACTGGTAGAACCATTCAAGCTGAGTCCCTGACAGACTATCTTGAAACAAGTGCACCCACAAATTTCTATCCGCAGTGTGGGGTTGAATTTTCTTGACATAAGACTGGAGATGGAGTTTTGGGCAAGACACTCCATCATGCTTAGCAAAAACTGGAGCCTTGAACTTTTGAGGGTTGACCATTTCGGATACCAGTCCTAGTTCTCCGAAATCCAAACCATGTATCTTCTGAACTTCCATAGCACTCAGACGGTCTTCTAGCTGCTTGTACCTATCCTCGGCAGAAGGATATTGCTCAACATCAAAATTAGTATCATTATCAGAGACTGCAGGACTGGGGTCCTTTTCTTCTTCTTGGTTCTCCCCTTCTTTGGATGAAGAGGTCAGATCAGTTTGATGCTTCAACACTTCTCCAAACCTTCTTCCCATATTTAGAAGACATTTTTCTTCTTCTTCTTCTCTTCCAGAATGAGAGTTTTCAGATCCTATTGCCCCTTAGCCAGACTTATGAACATCTGTTGGAACTAGGCGTTTTGTGCCTGAAGCTCTTTGAGGGCTTGATCAGAAGACATTTTTGCTGAAATAAATAGCAAAGAAGATAAGAAACCTGTAGTGGCACCTGTGATGATGTGCATGATAATGGGATGCGCATGTAATGATTTCAAAGACTTTGGGAGATTTAAATTCGCAAACCAAAAATAAACAAAACTTTATTAGCTTAATTTTTAAAGGTTCAACAATTCCCTTAAGGCGTTACAAAGAAGTAAATAAAACAAATCTAAAACTAGAAAAGCAAAATCAAAAGTCCCATGGACGCTTTCTCTTTGTGCTGATGTAGTCATTGAGCACTCTTTCCTCCTCGAGCTGCCTGGTGAGCTTCAGAACCTTCCTCTCTTGCTTATGGAACTTCTCCCTGTAAGTATCTCGCTCATTCTTCAGCTGAATCCAAGACCTTTGTAGCTCCCCAAGATCGGTGGGCATGTAAGGATAGAGAACCGTGTAAGGAATGTCGTCTTCAGTAGTGGGTTCCACAATCACTGGTAACACTGCCGCATAAGGCATCACAAGCTTCTGGGTACGAGCTCGGACCCATTGGAGGTAAGGCTGCATAGAAAGGGAAGTCTTTGGTCCCAACTCATGGGGGCCTGATCTATTTACCATGCCTCAAGCTCGTATGAACCTCCAACGATGCCCTTTAACATCCTCTTCATAGTCGAATGCAATATCCTCGAGAAGTAACCTATGGGGACCATCTCTTCGAGCACGACCAAATTGTCATAAATATAGACAAGGATTGTAAGTTATACCTCCTCTGATACCAAGTAATGGGACATTAAGATACCCCCCACAACAGTCAATAACAGCAAAGTCTTCCATAGCCCGGGAACACGAAATAATATTTGTATGAATAAGTGACATTATTCTATACGACCAACCCAAACCTTCTTTGTTCTTCAGCACAAACTTAGGGAGGTTAGAAATAAACCACCTTGACAACAACGGCATGCAGCACATAAGAGTCCCTCTTCTCCTCGTGGTACGAGTATAGAGAACGTACAAAATATCTCCAAGCAAGGTAGGCACAGGATTGCGCGAAAGGAAAATCTTGATAGCATTCACATCTACAAAGGAATCTGGGTTAGGGAAGATAACCAAAACCATAGACAAGAAGAGCCAAGACATCTTCAAAAGCCTGAAAGTCTAAATCATCCCAGAATAGATGAGTCTGGTGTATCAGAAATTTGGCTAGAAAACCCTCGACTCCGCTTCGAGTTTCCCAATTGGATACCATATCGGCCCGTTTCAAATGCAAAGCTGAGGCAATGACTTCTGGCTTAGGAATTTCTTCCATACCTGTGAAGGGTACCTGTTCAAGAATGGATATGCCCAATAGATGAGAGAATTCCTCCAAGGTGGGTACAAACTGATAATCTGGAAAGGTGAAACAGTGATGCTCGGGATCGAAGAACTGAAAAAGTACACTCATCATCTATTCATTAGGGTTTGATGTAACCGGGTTGAGAAGTTGACCATGTCTCTTAATGAACATAGAAGTTTCAGAAATTCTTGAAACTAGCTCTTTGAGTTGGGATGGTATCTCTACAAAGTTGACTCGGATAGTCTTTCTACATACGGAAGCCATGATTTGCAAAACAGAACAAAGATAAATTCCCTTGGTCTTTGAAATGGTTAGTGTGATGAAGCATGAATGCTATATTATGATGCATGATGTTATGATAAAACACAGGTATAGCAAATAACAAGTATTGCAAAGACAAACAAGTCACACAAAGCCCTTAGGTTTAAGGCTTGCATGAGGTCAAAGGTAATATCCTCTTGAAGTTAAGTTGGTTTCAACCTGTCCTAGAAAAAGTAACCGGGTTCTAGAGGATCTCAATATCACTGACCATCCTCCATCGGTCATTATTTCAGCTCACGCAATCTTTTCTTGCAGCAGGAACTATCTCGAGAGTATGGTCTCAATGAGTATAACATCGAGTATCAACCAGTTCTCAGCTTTAGACCGAGGCCAGCTATCTCACTACTTTCTATGGCCAATTTGGGCGATTAAAGGTTCTAAGGTCAGTTGATGCTTAATGATACCACGCGGCGGACCCATGTTCTCCTTGTTTCTCCACAAGGGATACCGGTACCAACCAAAGTGCCACACCAACGTAGCCATTGCTTCAACTGTATCAGTCTACGTTGTACAGTTCCCTCACAGTCTATTGCTACTTGCCTAAAAGGTATCCCCCAGATCCGGGTTAGGATCTATAATAACCCCAAGCAAAACCCCTAAAATTAAAGCAAACAAAACAATCAAGAGAAACAATTATGATGAACTAGATCCTAAGGTATACCCCACTTATTAATTCCCCAGCAGAGTCGCCAGTTCTGTGATATGGTGGCAGAACCGACTGTTCAACGCTAGTTTGCATTTTTTTTTGCAAAATGTCGCGGTAAGTAAGAGTCGCCACCGACTTTTATTTTATCCAATCAGGAAAAGGAAAAAAGTACATAAAAAATCCTTTTTCGAGATATTCTGAGTACGGGGGGGGGGGGGGGGGGGGGGGGTAGATTATAGAAAGGGAAGGTGTTAGCACCCTTTCTATCCATGGTTTTCCATGGCCTCTTAGGTACTTTCTCATCTATTAAAATTGCTTATGTATGTGCTTTGTTTTGAAAAGATTGACTTCGTGATAACCCTTGTATCAGTTCTCAAAGGTGTGACGAAGTTGTTTTGAAAATTGTTTTGAAAATTGTTTTGAAAATGTGTAAGTGTGAAGAGTTTTGATTTGAGAAAGTACCTACTAGCATCTACCTACTCGAAAAAAGATCGTTTCTATTCTCGTTTCCTTTAGACAGTGCTATCCTACTATTGAGAAATAGGTAGCACCGTCGTTAGAGTTGTAAGGGTCAATTCGAAAGGGACGTACGATCACTAAAGCAATGTTAGGACACCTTAGTGATAACCCTAGAGTCTTAAGATCATATTCGAGGCAACATTTTTGAGACAATGTTTGATCTTTTTAGACAGGAGGGCAACCACTAAGACACCCTATACTTAATGACCATTTACCGAAGGCAATCGAAGCGTGAGTATACCCTAAGAGTGATATGTGCGAATGATTTGTTTTTAATTATTTAGTCTTTGCACATTAGGGTTTTCTAACTGTATTAAATTTGTCATGCATTCTTGTCATACAATCCTATTAGCATACATCTAAACAGTTGAATATTTGTGAGAATTTAAAATGTGAGCAAGTAAATCTACACTATTACAAGGCTTCGGGGAGGGGGATTAATTACATAGCCAAAAACACGGGAAAAAGCGATAAATAAAAGCCCTAGATTAAACTATTACAAACCATGAACAGTTACAACAATATTGTAAAAATAATAAACACGCGTGGGATGAATCGAATACGAGATAACTAGGGTTTTGACCCTTGACTTAAACCTAATTGCGATTGATTAAAAAATGTTTTTTGTTATGTTTTAGGAAAATAATGGAATCGTTAAATTAAATAAAAATCCTAAGTCTAATTAATTTTAAACTAAGAAAAATAAATTAATTCATCTAAAAGCCTATTTTTTGTATTTTTATTTATTTGAGAAAAAGAGCAAAATATAATTAAATCAAAAGTTTAACCTAATTTCTATTTGATTTTATTTTTGAAAACAAATTACAATTTCCCTAATTTAAACTAAATTAAATTAATTTTGATAAAATAAAAACAAACCTAATTTTTGGTGAATTATTGATTTTGTGGTTTTTGTGAAAAAATAATTAATTTGTGAATTAAAATAAATAAAGGAAATTCAAAGAATAAAAAATAAAGAAAAAGAAACAAAATAAAAAAAGTTAGTAAATGGGCCTGGTGGTTTTTGCTGAAAAGGGGGGGTTGGAACTGAATTCCTGGGCCCAAGGTTGATGGCCGGTTTGACTTGCTTTATCCAGTGTGCACGTTGACTGGGGTGTATGATGGTACTCCAAGGGTAGCACGTTGATCTGGGCCAGGGATGCGTTTGATGGCCAGATGCTGATGGTACATGGTGAACTTCTTGATTTGCAACGCGCTGGATTAGCTATTAAAAAAATTATGAACAAAGGTTGGGACCTAGAGATCGAACCCATGTCCTTATGCACTTTTCCAACGCACGCTTGCCATCTGTGCTGCCAATTTTATTTGTACATATAATAAAAACCAAATATAATATATGGAAAATGATGGCTAATGGAAAAATGCCCTAAAATTAAAATCGTCCAGCCAGGGAGTGCCACGCATCCATCTTATTCCTCCCAACTGTCGTTTTAGGTAACAACACTTTTACCTACGGTTGCCTTGCTGTAGCTACAAGCCTGTTCATCACAAAAATTATCTACAAGAAATATAAATGAAATTCAAAGGTGTCAATCGACTCGTCTCATCCTCACGAGTGTCATGGCACCAAAATCCAAACCCAATTTTTCCTATACTACAAAGCCCTAAACAAGAACGTAAAACCCTAGCTATGGCAATATCCTGTACAGGCGTTGAAAATGCAAATAAGTGGTACCAATAGTTTTCAAACTCAATGATTAACAAGAATATATAATCAAAACATGCATAGGTTGAGTAAATCAACAAAATCGAAATTGATTTTGGAAGCAAATCGTGGTACTTGTAACTTACAATTCCAAGCGTGAAAAGGCTTGCAATTAATTGGGATATGTTCCTAGGATGTCCAACAATCTTTTGGCAATGTTAGAATAACTTGGATTGGCCTCTAGGATGGAAATTGGATCACCACTTTTTCTTGAGTTTTTTGAGTTTTGTTCTTGCTCTGCACGACTGCTCAAACTCTTCTCATGCCTTGGCTGCCTTCTGTATATGTAATGCAACATATTAGGTCAACAAAAACAGACTCAGTCTTGCCCATTATGAAGATTTGATTTGGTCTTTCATGGCATATGATATCTTTCCATTTTTTCTCAAATTCAATCTTTTTCCAACCAAATCAGCCTTGCACGAATTGATTCTCAATTGACAGCACATGAGATCTTCCTTCAATGCAAAAATCATCCCTAAAACACAATATATGATTTATTTAGATTTATTTGATTTTATTTGCATTTTAAATGAATAAAAATCAAAATAAATTAAATAAATGAATAAATCAAGCATGTAGGGTCCCATAGGTCGTGTACTATGTTATCATTGAAGTCCAAGCATTAAAAGTTTGTCCCATTTAGTAAAAAATGCAAATTTGAGCACATTTGTCTTTTGGCAATTTTGCAAAAAAGGTCAACTTTGACAATGCATATCTCTCTCAATTTTTACCATAGGAGGGTGTTCTTGGACTTTTTAGAAAGTTTAGGATTTCCTATAAGCAACCCTTTTGGTCTCATCTCAATTGAGTCTTCCATGTTCGTGTATGAAGCTTTGACCCAAAAGGTATTTTTGTTGACTTTTCAAAATGACCTATAATGTCAAAATTCATATCTTTTTGTGAGTGCATATTTTGAACCTGGGAGCTGAAGAATAATTATGGGGAATTTCATCCTCTTAAAAATAAGCTTTGGATGGGTCATTTCTGATAAAGTATGAGAAAGTTATGCTTGATCAAAGTTGAGTTGACTTTTCCTACAAAACCCTAATTTAGCAACTTTTGGGTTTTTATGAATTGTGAGCAATCCTTGATGAATCATGAACAAACCTTGATCAAATGATGAATGATACTTGAAAATGAGGATGTTGACCAAAAATCTTGAAGTTTGACTGTATGTGAGCCACAGTTGACTTTTGACCTAGCACAGTCGATTTTCAGGCCTTTGAGCAATTGACTGAGCAAACTTCCTCTGCAAGGCTTAAAACTTGACATGGATGATATTGAGAACATATTAGGACAATGGCGAGAATTTGGTATCCTTTGGACTCAAGCATATTGATGAAAAATGAAACCCTAATTTGAAGTAGACTGCTTTAGGAGAGAGTTTGTCTGGTCAACTCTTGGACTTCCTTGAGCAATTTGAGGACCTCACTTGACATGTATTGGGAAATATGGGAGGGAAAATTTTTGGGTACAACACTGCTCTTTTACACTATGCTCCAAGTTGGCACCTATCTTGACTTCCTTTTTATCCTCTTCAGTACCCATGTTTACTGTCTCGACTGGCTCTTCATGAGGTTGTATTTCTCTTTCCTCCTGTTGTAATAGTCTAGCAAGTTCTCCTAGTACTTCACAATCTTCCTAACCTTCATCCTCGACTTAGTAGATCGGATTTTCTAAGTTATAATTGGAAATAACAGAACCTTTATCAATGGGATTCATAGTGGATGTGGATCTACAGTTTGATATGTGGGTGTGTGTAAGAGAGCATAGCTATTTTGATAAAGTAAAAGAAGAAAAGAAAGACAAAGAGCGCAAAATTTGTATGCAAAACATCCAATTATTTATTTATGACATATGAAAGTAAAATGATAACCCTCACAAATGAACCATTGTGCCTCGGGTAAGAAACAAGGCTTTAGAGTTTAAATTGTTCAAATATTACATATCCCAAAAAACAAAAAGATAATTAATCTTGGATGAAAGTAACGGGAACAAAGTCTCTAGCCGTCCAATTTTTGAGTCCACCATTGGTAGTAGGGAAGATCCAATTGTCCAGGTCACAATCATTGTCAGTATCTTCTACAACATTGACTCCATGGTTGCTGTACGTAGTGGTGGTCCTCCGGCGCGAGCACGAAGAACGGCTTTTTATACTCCTGAAGTGAAACCCAAACCAAATTTGTCATATTTATAGGGGTTGTCAGGTATTTGGCCCCAAATAGTGCGCCCACCTTCTTCAATTACAGCCCTAGAATCTTTTAGAGAAGCCATCTTCAGTGGATGTATGGTAATCTCTGGAATAGCGGTAGCAGCTTTGGTAACATCAATTGTCTGAGGAACCTCTTCAAAGTTATGGAAGGGGGTCTCGATGAACTCGACGTCCATCTCGACATATCGGAAAGAGTTCAGATGGTTGACCATATACTCTTCTTCACCTTGGACTATAACAATCTTTCCATTAACCAGATACTTTAACATCTGATGCAAGGTGGAAGTGACAGCGTCAGCCCCATGAATCCAAGGGCGTCCCAACAAACAAGATTAAGACGGGCGAATGTTCATCACATATAAAGTGGAGCCAAAATTTTGGGAACCAACTTTAATAGGAATGTCCACCTCCCCGTGTACCATTCTCTTGGAAGCATCAAAAGCCCTTACCACAATATTACTGGGCTTCAAAGTTAGTCCTTCACAGTCCAATCTGCCTAAAGCACCCTTGGGTAGAACATCTAGCGAAGAACCCGTATCAACTAGAACATCAGCCAGGGTAGTGCCCTTGAACTCAATAGAGACATGTAGGGCATCATTATGCTTTCTTCCTTTAGACGTCAAATCAGCATTAGAGAAACCAAGTCTATTGTCAGCAGTTAGACTAGCAACACAGTTCTCGAATTGGTCGGCATAAGTCTTATGCGGCACATGAGCAGACTTCAGGCACTTCACCAAAGCCTTATCATGGGCTTCAGAGCACAACAATATGGCCAGCATTGAAATCTTTGAGGGGGTCTGCCCCAATTGCTCCACAACATTGTAATCACTCTTCTGTATGATTTTCAAAATTTCCTCCATTTCTTTTTTAAAGGCTTTAGGAATGGTTTCTTTAGGTTCCTACTTCTGTGAAGGCTCGACCAATACTTCTTTGCCCCGAGTCTTAGCTGACTCAGTAGCAGGAATAATAACAGAAGTATTAGCAGGAATAACTAAAGGATTGGAAACAAACTTAGGAGAGATTTCAGGAGAGAAAATTCTTTCGCTTCTAGTAATTTTACTGGTACCAAAAATGTTGTCCATGTTAGGATCAGTATCTTTAGTAACTTCATTCTTAATGGCCAGGAGGTCCTGCTTGATGCCATGATAATAAATGTCAGCTCCATAATTCCAAGTAACAACTTTGTTGGAGGAATATGGTATGGGCCCTGGAAAGGTGATAATTAAAGGAGCAACCTTAAGAGTGGATGTAATCCTGACAGGTCTTTTGGAGGAGACCCTAGGAGGATGGTCGCAAATGGTAATAATTGACACATATTCACATCTTGCATCTTCACATAAACCTTTCATATAGGGAGTCTTCTCAAATAGAATTTCTTTGTTGTTCATCAGGCGTTGGACACCTATCTTCAACAATAAACAACCATTGGGCCGAGACACACACAGGTGGCAACCTTCACCGCATCCCGAAATAAACCGGCTTGTAAGAGAATTTTCTTAACATTTGGTAGAGGAGTAGTTAAATCATCCACAACAAAAACAAATAGAACGTCTTCAACAGCATTAATACCCTGGTCATGTTTGGGCATTGGTGCAGTTATCACATTGGGGGTTTCAAGAGGGTCAAATTCAATCTCCTTTGCCTCAATAAGATCCTGAAATTTATTCTTCAGATCCCAACAATCATTTGTATCATGCCCTGGACTATTGGAGTGGTAGGCACACTGAGCATTTGGATTATAATAGGGAGATGTAGTGTTTAGATTTTGAGGAGGCTCCCTCAGAGTGACCATGCTAGCCTTCAATAGATGTTGCAATACATGGGTTAAGGGCATGTTGAGTCTGGTGAATTGTCTTCTAGATGCATCCTGCCTGCGCTGATTGTTTTGTCATTGAGTTAATACAGGGTTGGAGATCATTACAGCTCCTACCGTTGGATGGCGTTCAGCTTTACCCTGATTTCTCTGGCCATATGTAGCACTAACTTCCTTCTTCCCAATGAAAGGCTTCTTCACTACACTTTAAGATGAATCCCTTTGAATCTTACGGCTCTTGATACCAGCTTCTACTCTTTCACCTGTCAATATCAGCTCAGTGAACCCAACTGAAGCGCTTTTGATCAAATGGTTGAAAAACGGGCCCGACAAAGTACCTAAGAACATATGTACCATCTCTCTATCAGACAGAGGTAGCTGGACTCTTCCTGCAAGATCTCTCCACTTCTGGGCATAATCTTTGAAGCCCTCACTGGAACCCATAGACATGCTTTAAAGTTGTGTACAGGTTGGAGCGAGGTCGGCATTGTATTGGTACTGCCTGTAGAAAGCAGCAGCCAAATTCTCCCAATTGTGGATGTTGGTTCCCTCCAGCTGATATAACAATTCCAATTGAGTCCCCGATAAACTTTCTTGGAAGAAATGCACCCACAAATTCCTATCAACGGTGTGAGGTTGGATCTTTCTAACATAAGACCTCAGATGCGGCTTAGGACATGAAACTCCGTCATATTTAGAAAATGCAGGAACCTTGAACTTATGTGGAATGACCACTCTAGAAACCAACCCTAATTCTTCAAAATCCAAACCAGGTACTCTCTGAATTTCCATCGCGTTGAGACGATCCTCCAGCTGTTTATATTTGTCATCAGCAGGAGGATATTGTTCTTCAGCATAATCAACCTCTACTTCATTAGACCCTAGACCGTGGT
The DNA here is from genome assembly GCA_948472305.1 of Vicia faba. Lineage (NCBI taxonomy): Eukaryota > Viridiplantae > Streptophyta > Magnoliopsida > Fabales > Fabaceae > Vicia > Vicia faba. Next base: position 36,440,887 of record OX451739.1, on the reverse strand, counting down.
CCTCTTCTCTTGTCTTCTCTTCTGATTGTCCCCCTCATTTGACAGAGTTTCAAATTCTAGAGCTCGCTTTGCTGGTCCTCTGAATCTCCTTCCATATTCAGGACACCCACTGGTTTCTTTGTATTTTACTTCTTGTCTTTGAGAATGAGAGCCTTTAGGTCCTCTTGTCCCTTAGCAAGAGCCAGGAACATCTTCTAGAATTGAGCATTTTATGTTTGAAGATCCTTAATATTTTGTTCGAGAGCCATTTCTTTTTGCTGAAATAAACAGCGAAAAGATAAGAAACCGGTTCTAAAACCTGTTTATGTGATGATATGATTATGCAATGTTTCCAAGGACCTTATAGGATTTAAGCTCTTTTAAACCAAAACAAAAAGCAAAACTCTTTATTAGTAAGTTTCAAGGAAATAAAAGTTACAAGGAAACAAAATTTCACACAGAAATAAACATTAGAAGAAATATCTAAAATTCCTAAGTCTCCCATGGACGCTTCCTTTTGGCGCTGATGTAGGCATTAAGAACCCTCTCTTCATGAAGCTGCTTCGTCAGTTCCAACACTTTGTTCTTGCTGGCATAGAATTGGGTCTCAAAGGTGTCTCGTTCTTCCTTGAGTTGGATCCAAGACCTTTGAAAGTCCTTGAAGTTTGTTGGCATATCAGGATGAAGAATGATGCGAGACTCGTCCCCCTGAATAATAGGCTCTAACATCACCGGTAAGATGGCAGTATATGGCATTACAAGACTTTGAGCACAAGATCTCACCCATTTGAGGTAAGGCTCCAAAGAGATGGAGTTCTTGCACCCTAAAGTCTTAATATCAGTCTTCTTCACCATGCCCCAAGCGCGGATGAACCTCTGACGATAACCTTGAAGATCATTTGAATAGTCGAACACAATACCCTGGATGAGCATATCATGAGGACCATCCCTCCGGGCATAACCAAACTGACGTAGGGCTAAAGAAGGGTTGTAGGTGAGGCCTCCTCTAATTGCAAGGAGTGGCACATTTGAAAATTCTCCGCATCGATCAATAAAAGAGATGTCTTCTTGAGAGCGAGGGCACCAATAGATATCAGAGTGAGAAAGAGACATTAACCTTTAGTTCCACCTTAAGCCTAACTCATTCTTCATTACTGACCGAGGAAGGTGTGAAATAAACGACCTATAGAGAAGAGGCTTACAACACATAAGAGTTCCTCACTTCTTCATAGTACGGGTATGGAGTGAATGCACAATATCCCCGAGTAGGCACTGGATTATGAGTAAGGAAAATGTTGATGGCATTGATGTCTATAAGTTAGTCTGAATTAGGGAACAAAATCAACCCATAGATCATGAGAGCCAAGGTATCTTCAAAAGCATGGTAACTCATGGAATCAAGGAATACATGAGCTTTCTCCATCAGAAACTTTGCAAGAAGACCTTTAACTCCACTTATTCTTTCCCAATTGGATTCAATGTCAGATGGCTTCAAATGCAAGGCTATGGCATCATTTTCAGTAATTGGATCTTGTTCTAAACCGGTAAAGGGTTTCTGCTCCAATATAGGCAAACCAAGTATTTTTGAGAATTCTTCCAGCGTGGGCACCAACTGATAGTCCAGAAATCTGAAGCAATGGTGCTTAGGATCGAAGAACTGGAATAGCACGCTCATTAAACCTACGTCAAAACTGGTAGTAACCAAACTGAGAAATTAACTATATCTCTTGTTGAATGATGAGCTTTCAGGAACCCTTAATACCAACTCTTTAAGCTTGGGAGGAATTTCTACAAAGTTGATCCGAATGGTTTTTCTACGAGTTGAATCCATAACCTACAAAATAGAGAAGAGATAAATCCACATGTCCTTGAAACGGTTAGTGCAAATGATATGTTAATGATGTTATGATTATGCTTAAAACAAAGATAACAAAAACAAACAAGTCACACCAAGACCTTAGGTTTAAAGGATATCATGAGGTCTTTAAAGGTAAGTACCCTCTTGAAGTTTCACTTGGCTCAACCTGTCTTAGTAATAGTAACCGGGTTTTAAGGAGTCTCATATCACTAAAATTTCTTTTAGTCATTGTTTTAGCTTAAGCACCCAAGTATTGCAGCCAAAATATCCAAAAAGTTTGATCTCAATGAGTGTAGCATCAAGTATCAACCAATCTTCGGTCGGAACTAAAGTCGTCCATCTCACTACTTTCTAATGGCTTAGGATGAGTCAATTAAAGGTTCTAAAGGTCAGTTAGCGCTTAATGACACTATAAGGAAGTTGTTGTACCCCAAAAATTTGCCCTCTCATTTCTCAAGGGATCATCCTGGACCCTCAGTTTTTCTTTTGTCCAATTTCAATTCTCGGATTACAATTTTCCAAGAAAGTCATTCACAAGGGCAAAATGGTCAAAAGCACACTGAAAAGTCAAACTTTGACTTTTCGATCAAAATCAAGTTTCAACAATCATATTTCATTAGGACAGGAAATTGGTTCATCAAGAAATCAAAAGTCATAAATTACTTTGAAAAAGTCAAAATTTCTAAACACTTAGAAAATTTTCTAAGTGTTAAGAAAATATGATAATTTCAGAACTTATGGGCTGGTTTTCACACAAGTGCAATCAGAATTTGCAAAGATGATTCAGAACATGAATCTTCGATCAGAACATATGGAAGTTGTGTTCTTCAATCAGAACATGAATCTTCAAATCTCATTCTTCAGCATATGGAGACTATGTTCTACGCTTTGATCTGAACATCATCCTTCGAATCTCACTCTCGTCTTTCCACTCTTTGATCAGAACATCACCAAACCCGAAAACCTCATTTTGAACAATCTGCTACACTGCTACGACACTGTCCTGCATCCAGCTGCCACAACACTCCAAATTTCTGCTGATCCAGTCCACACCTTCATTTTTCTCAAACCCCATATTTGCACCAAATTAGCACATAAAAGCTGTATTTAAAAAGCAATGAAACAGTATGCCAAAAAGGTTCAAATCCCATTTTTCCCCCCAAAACCACAACAAATTCATCTATAAATAAGTTGTTCCACCACAAGTCTAAGGGGATGGCTTTTGGGAGGAGAGAGTTATCAAATACAAAAAAGAGAGAAAAGAAAACATTCAAACATTCTTAAACCTATAATTATCAAAAACAATACCTTTATTCTTCCCTTTGAATCATAGAACATAACATTTCTGTTCTGTTTCTTGCTAACCCCAGAACATTCGAAGGCAGCAACTCAAGTCCCAAACACACGCTTCAGATTTAATGTAAGTCATCCTGACTTTGAACTTTTCATTCATAACATCAATAAAAATGTAGATATCATAGTGTTGAGACTGTATATATCATTACCCAAGTAGAAAAATTATGGATCAGAACTTCTTGAAGAAAACTAGGCTCAGAATTAGGAATAGAACTTCTATAAACTGTTGTGCTTTTATTTTTCTGTTTTGCTGTTATTGAGAACTGAATAAGTTGCAGATGCTCTGGCTAATGTAAGGAAGGGGGTGAAGTGTAACACATAACATCTATGTGTTTTTCTCACTGTTGTAACACAACACACAAAACTTCTAGGCCTTTCTCATTGTTCTAACACCACACAGAACTTCTAGGCCTTTCTCATTGTTCTAACACCACACAGAACTTCTAGGTCTTTCTCACTGTTGTTACACAGGACATAGAACTTCTAGGTGTTTTTCTCACTGTTGTAACATAGCACACAGAACTTCTAGGCATTTCTCACTGTTTTAACACCACACAGAACTTCTAGGTCTTTCTCACTGTTTTAACACAACACACAGAACTTTTAGGTCTTTCTCACTGTTGTAACACATCACACAGAACTTCTAGGTCTTTCTCATTATTGTAACACAGCACACAGAACTTCTAGGTTTTCCTCATTGTTTTAACACCTAGAACTTCACCTTGCAGCAACCCAGAACTTCTGGTTTCCTCTAACGTTTCTTTCTGAACTACAGCGTGCCTAGCATCAGAACTTATGGTTTCCTCTAATGTTTCTTCTTGAACTACAGCTTGCCTAGCATCAGAACTTCTGGTTCCCCTCATTTTTGTTTTCAGCAACGTGCTGATCCTATTTTTGTTATTTCTCCTTTTCTTTCTTATTCTTATTATTTTCAGCATTAATACTATTTTTATTAATATAAAAAAGACACAAAAAATATTTTCTTTTTATTAACTAATATTTTTTTCTTTTAATTTATTAAGACAAAAAACCATTTTCAAAACAAATCCTTTCCATTTTCTTGTACTGTACAATTCAATATGGTTGTAATAAATAATTAGGATTTAAATTCTTGCAATCCCCATTTGTAAATATGTATCCCCATCCCCGAATTATTGTAATAGCTTAGGATTTATTTCCGTACTTTTATCTCTTTCATACATTGTTATTAATTAGGGTGTATGGCAAGACAAAATTAACAAATAGATAACCTTTAAATGCAATACAAAATGCATGCAATCAAACACACTTGCACACTAGCACCTCTAGGGTAATCTCACTTTGTTGACTTTCGGAAAATAGTCATGTCCCTCGAATATGGGCATTTTAGAAAAGACCCTCGATAAAAGATCATAGTCTCTCGATGACCCTCAATGTTGCCTTCGGTAAATGATCTAGTCCCTAAACGACATTGCTAAAACATCCCATAGTTTTCCTTCTATGACTATACAAAACGTCTCGTGCTCGTCCCTTCACATCAAACGATGGGGTTTCTTACCAAAACAATGGTAAGATAACAACATCTAAAGGAGGAGGAAAAGAACATTTAAGACCTTTTGAGTAGGTAGGTTGCTCCTTGTTGCTCGCTTTCTCACAATAAAAACATTTTATACACCCACAATTTCACTTTCAACCATTTTCAAAAGTTAAAACACTTTGTACGCGTTCTTATAGAGACGAGAACCATTACAAAGACACTCCTTTTCAAAATACTTTTTAAAACTCACATCACAAACACACTTTCAAACAAAAAGCAACTGATCTAGCAAGTAACTAAGAGCCCGTAGATAACTATGCATGAAAAGGGTTCTAACACATTCCCTTTTCATAACCAAGAAATAATCTCGAAAGGTGTTTCCTGTTCTTTTCAACCTTTAATTTTGGATAAAAGAAAAGTCTGTGGCGACTCTTGCTATCCGCAACAATTGCGATCAAATGAAAAACAACCAAGTCAGTTCTCCCACCGTATTACAGAACTGGCGACTCTGTTGGGGATATTTACTTTAAAAAGTGGGGTTACCTTAGGGCTAGATCACCTTTAATTGATTTTCTTTGTTTTATTTGTTTGATTTATATTATGGTTCCTTGTTTGGGTTTGTTTTGATCCTCTACCCGGATCGGGGCTCCTTTTTAGGCAAGTAGCAATAAGTTGTGGAAACTGTGCATGGTATACCGACATGGTCTAAGCAATAGCTACGTTAGTGTGACACATTTGTTGGTACCGGTAGCCCATGAGTAGCCAAGGATAATACGGGGCCACTGTATGGTTTCATGAAGCATTAACTGACTTTAGAACCTTTACTTGAACAACTTGGCCATTAGGAAGTAGTGAGGTAGTCGGCTTTGGTGCAGTCCGAAGTTGGTTGATACTCGATACTACGCTCATTGAGATCGGACTTTTGGGATATTTCGGTCACCAATGAAGAGGCTTCTTACCTGAAGAAGGATCAGTGATATTGAGATTCCCTAGAACCCGTTTACTTTCTAGGACCGGTTAAACCAACTAAACTTCAAGAGGGTTCTTACCTATAAACCTCATGCAAGCCTAAACCTAAGGATTTGTTTGATTTAACTTGTGCATATGCTTATACATAACATCGTGACATCATGCCATAGCATTTTAGACTAACCATTTCAAGGATTTTGAGATTCATCTTTGTTCTATTTTATAGGATATGACTCCCACTTATAGGAATACAATCCAAGTCAACCTTGTACAAGTACCTTTTCATCTCAAGGAGTTAGCATCAAGGGTCCCTGAGAATATCCGTTCACCAAAAGACATGGACGACTTATCAACTTAGTTACCTCAAGCGGTGATGAATATATGATAAAGGTGCTTTTCTAGTTCTTCGACCCTTTGCACCATTGCTTTACCTTCCCCGATTACCAGCTTGTACCAACTATGGAAGAATTATCTCAACTCTTGGGAATTCCTATTCTCAATCAACTACCTTTCAACGGTACTAAAAGGGATCCAAGTCGTGAAGAGGTTGCTTGAGCTTTACACTTGCAACAATCCGACGACACGGCTAATTGGGAAACAAGAAGTGGTGTCAAAGGGTTCCTAGCCAAGTTCCTGTTGGAAAAATATCAAGACTATTGGAATACTCTGGATTTACAAGCTTTCGAAGAAATTTTGGCTCTTCTCATCTATGGGATGGTACTATTTACAAATCCTGACCAAATTATAGATATGAATGTTGTCAAAATCTTTTTGTCTCACAATCTAGTGCCTACTTTGTTGGGAGATATCTTGCATTCTCTCCACTCTCGCACCATGAAGAGAAGAGGAACCCTCATGTGTTGTACTCTGTTGGCTAGATGGTTTGTTTCGCATCTCCCCCATCCGTTGTAAAGAACGAGCAAAGCTTGAGATGGTCCAATAGGCTGATGTCACTCAGACATTCAGATATCCACTGGTGTTCTCGGTCCAATGAGGATATTACTATCATCGACCATTGTGGGGAATTCTCTAATGTCCCTCTGCTTGGCATTAGGGGAGCTATCACTTATAACCCTTGCTTAGCTTTGTGATAGTTCGGGTACGCACGAAGAGATGGTCCACATGATGCACTCATCCAAGGTGTGGTGTTCGACTACTAAAGTGACGATCAAGGCTACCGTCAGAGGTTTATACGAGCTTGGAGGTTGGTAAATAAGGTGGATAGTAGGACATTGGGATACAAAAATTCCATTCCCCTTGAGCCTTACCTTAGGTGGGTACGAGCTCGTGCTCAGAGTCTCGTAATGCATTACCCCTCCATCCTCCCTATTATCATAGAGCCTGTTGTTGAAGGAGATATCTCGTATATTGTCCTTTATCCCAACATGCCTACCTCTCTCGAAGACTTGCAAAAGGATTGGATTCAGCTAAAGGAAGAACGAGGCACTTTCGAAGCCCAATTTTACGCCAGTGAGAATAAAGTTATGGAACTCACCAAACAGCTCCATGAAGAGTGGAGTTTGAATGCCTACATCGCGCCAAAGAGAATGCATTCAAATTTTTTGTCTTAGGGGTTTTTATATTTTATTTCTTTCATTGTAAGCCCAAAGAGGCATGATGTACTTGAACTTGGATTTATTCATGCAAACGTGTGTTCCTTTTTGTATAAAACAAATTTAAGTCTCTCATTTACTTGAAATCATTTGCATATTCATTTTCATTCATCATACCACAAACAGGTTTCTTACGACAGGTCTCCTTATCTTTCTACTGTTCATTTCAGTGAGATGGATATTGAACAGACAATAAAGGATCTTCAAGCGCAGAACGCTCAATTCCAACAAATGTTCTTGGCTCTGGCGATAGGACAAGAGGATTTGAAAACTTTGTTGATCAAAGACAAGAAGAAGAAAGCGAAGAAACATGTTGATGTTTTGAATCTGGGAAGAAGGTTCAAAGGACCAGCCAGACGAACTCTAGATTTCGCAACCTCATCGGGTGAAGGAGATAATCAAGAATGGAAAAACAAGGAAGTAAATGACCACCCAGAGTCTGAAGAAGAGGAAGAAGTGGACTACTCTGAAGAACAATATCCCCCAGCTGACGATAAATACAAGCAGCTGGAGAATCGCCTCAATGCTATGGAGATCCAGAGGGTACCCGGATTGGATTTTGAAGAGCTAGGATTTGTCTCAAGGGTTGTCATCCCGCGGAAATTCAAGGTCCCCACTTTCTCTAAATATGACGGTGTCTCTTGTCCAAAGCTACATTTAAGGTCATACGTCAGGAAGATTCAACCCCATACTGCTGACAGGACCCTATGGGTGCATTTCTTCCAAGAAAGCTTGTCAGGGACGCAGTTGGATTGGTTCTATCAGTTTGAAGGGACCAACATTCGCAATTGGGAAGAATTGGTTGCCGCTTTTTACAAGCAATACTAGTATAATGCTGACTTAGTTCCAACTTGAACATAATTGCAAGGCATGTCTATGGGTGCTGGTGATGGTTTAAAAACCTATGCTCAAAAATGGCGGGATCTCGCGGGAAGAGTCTGTAGCGGTAGAAATGTTTAAGACTAAGCCATTGGATTGACTAGACTTATACAAATCAAAATAAAAATCGCCACCATGCTTTATTGTTTCCAAAGGAATGGGAAAAGAGCGAATAACCCAAAAAGAAGGGGGAAAGATTCAAGGTAAGGGGGTTGGTTATGGAAAGGGAAGGTATTAGCACATTAAACATCTATGGTACTCCACAGGAACCTCTTTCTAAAATCTATATATTTTGGCTATGAAAAAAAATATTGTATAAAATAGATGGTGGAGGTGAGAAAATAAATATATTTATTATTTTTTCACCCGCCGCGGTTGCGAACCTTTAGTGCCTACGTACAACCTTTTCGTGCAATAGGGGATCAGGATACACATAGTTCCTCTTTTAAAAAAAATTTAAACACAAATGTGTTGGTTAATTTTATGAGATACAACATAATCGTCATTATCCGTGTGGAAAACATACCTACTACCCACAATCATTAGAAAGGAGAATTTGCATCATCTCAAAGTGGAGGATATGGCATGGATTTTAAAATCAATAATGCCTCACTCAACACCCAAGTGGAAAATATCTCTCTTCACTACATATTGTAGAAGTATGGTTATTTGCATCACTACAAGGATTGACAAGAGTTCAATCTTTTGAGAAAAATTTAAAGATAAAAGCCAAAGTGGCAAAATGGTTTGAAATGAGATAGATTGACTTTTAGTCTTCTCAAAAAAATGTCAAAGTATTTTTAAGTTTATTGAAGTTTATTTATGAAAATACATGGACCTAAGTCCGAGTTTATTATGAAAGTGGTTCAAGTTTAAAACAAGAAGAGTTTTCAAAAGGAGGGAGAAGATTTTTAAAATTAAAGAAGATGGGAGGAGAAGAAGAGGCTATCCTAAATCATAAGGTAAAAGCTACGGATAAGAACCATCTAACCAACAAGAAGCCAATACTTGACACAATGAGCCAAGATATAATTCTCATTCTTTGGATTGAAACCAAACAAGCAAAAATACTAGACTTCTTGAGAGAACCAAATTTCAACTGTATTAAGTCTTCACAAAAATTGGGCAGAGTAACGTCTATATACGAGTGAATTCCAGATTACAAACAAAAGGGTGCAATCACAATAACCTGCACACAAAACAAACAAACAACCTAATGTCTTGAGGTAAACCTCAAGAGCTCCAGACATAATAATCAGATAAGATCACAAGGTCTCCAATCATAGGCCTAAGTTTCTAATCCTAAGTCCAAAAAGTCCAACGCTCCATAATGCCAAGGATAATAACCAAATAGTCCAAGTATCATTAAAGATTTTTAGGGTTTATGTTGATTATTAGGTGTCTTCAAAAGAAAAGAAAAGCTCAAGTGAGCAAAAATTAAAAAAAAATGACAAAAATATAAAGGGGCTCAAGTGAGCAAAGATGAAAAATAGCATGGAATGTAAACGCTAAAAGTAAATGGTGCATAAAGTAAAGAACATAAAATAAAAACACAAAATAAAATCAATTATTAGTAATTAGTGGTTAGTTGGATGACCATCTTAAAACATGTATTTGGAACTCATTAGAGGATTGGTAGAACCAAAGCCTCCATACAACAAGTTGCATTTTCTTTTTGTCAAGTATATCATCCATTTGGAATCCTTATGAGTATCATTTAATGACCAACAATGTTTAAGTGATTCGCGTTGACCAAAGGTGTTGTATATCCATTAGAGGATTGGTAGAACCAAAGCCTCCATACAATGAATCTCAAGGTTATTGGATCAAAGAGATCAAATAAACATACTTGGGCTTGCAAACATAAGTTTAGGCCACGAATGATCATTTATTCGAATCGGGACAAAATTTAGCGCTAAGTTAAGCAATCGTAAGTGGACTTATATAGAAGTCGCACCTATTTTGAGGTCGGTCAATAGAAATCTATGCACCATTTGTTTTGAGACATGATATAGAGATAATGCTCCAACGATATTTAGTGCAATAAGAAGAGGGGTGAGAGAGAATATACAAACCACTTTTGGATTAAATTTAATCCAACTATTATTAAAAGCATTCATCCATTTTTGTGGAGTTAGACTCAACACCATGGATCCAATGATGTTAATAAAGATCATGATCAAAATTTTAACCCAAGATCAGCCAGAAAATAATCACAAAATAATATTACATTTTAATATATACAAAAAGGTTTAAAAATAATGTTTAAAAATAGAAATAAAAGAGAAAAATGTCAACTACGTTCAAATTAATCAAGATATGAAAAGTAAGACCATAGAAAAATCAGAAATGAACTAAAATAATTTTATAAGTTTTTTGGTAATTTTTTAAAGTCAGAAACTATTTTAAAATTTAAATAAATGGGTGAAATAAACCAAAAATAATAAAAAAAATAGCAAAGTCAGAAACAAAAATTAAATAAAGTCACAAATATTTGTCAAAATATCACTGGATCATTCCATAATTTATTTAGAATTTAAAAGTGCATAAAAGTATTTTTAAACATTTAAACAATTCCAATAAAGTGTAAATTTATAAAAAATACCAAACATAAAATTAAATTGTGAAAAAATAAAAATCAGAAAGAGAATAATCAAAAATATTTTGCATAATTTTTTCAGATTTTTTGAATTAAAAATGAATTTTCTATGATTTTTTTAAGTTTAAAACAATTAAATATAAAAAATCAGAAAAGAAAATAAAAGTAAAAAATATGTGGACCATTGGATGAGAATCAAAACGCGTTAGTAATCAAATCCAAGGGATCTGGTGCGCTGTGCATATCATGGTCATTAGTGAATAAAGCACTGAATTAGAAATAAAATCAGAATTCAAAAATAACAAGTGGCGTGCCATCATTGGTTGGAAGATGACACGTTGGTCATCTTCAACCTCCAGCCAACGTGAATTCTTGATGCTTGATGCTTTAGGGAATGGCATTTTCCACTCAAGGGGTCTTAGGGAATGATTCTCGATGCTTTAGAAAGGTGAGGTTTCAAGCTTTGCAATCTAAAAAGAATGGAATCAAATGGATGCTTGAGCTGAAAGTTGTGTTGAGTCAAAGTTGAGAAAAAAGGGTTGACTTTCCATACTTAGAAATATTTCAAATTATTCTTCAAAAGGGACATATAATGTCTTGCATCCAAACATAGCCTTCCACTTGGAATTTTCTCTTGGCCAAAAAAGATGGCATGAATTAGATTTCTTGAATGACATTTTTAAACTTGAACCATTCACAATCTCCAAAAATTGAGAAAGTTATGACTTGTTGAAGTTGGAAAATTTTCATAAAATTACCTATAATTTTTAGTATCCTTAAGGCAATTTCTATCTATTTTATCACTTTGCACATAAAAGAAGGCATAAATTTAACATATTAAAGATCATTATGGAAAAAGAATGGGATCAAGGTGATAAAAATTAACCAAGTTATGCTCATTTGAAGTCACACATGAAAAATTGGGGATTCATCTAGAGGACTTGTAATCTTTCTTCTTCATCAAGTTTCTTCCACATGAAAACTCCTTGGAACCTTTGAAGTTATTTGTTGATAACCCTTTGAAAAGAAGGATGTCTTTGGAATCACTCAAAAATACCAAAATATGAGCAAGATATACTCCTTTTAAATTCAAAACCCTAGCTCCTAGATCAAGAAAATGCTTTGAGGAACTTTGACAATTTTAAACAAACTTCTTGTACCAAAAAAATGCTTTGTAAATATAAGTTGTTAAGGATAATAATGAGAACTCATAGAAAACACAACCCACTTCCACATCTTGATAATTGAGAGAAATATGCACTTGTGACCAATGGGAACAAGACCTTGTCCAACCATGACTATTTTTCAATCAACCCCTTGTACTTTTTGTATCAAATCTTGATAACTTGGAAATGTAGTCAACCAAAATAACCTTGCCATGCCATCCCTTCCAAAACAACTTCAATGGTGTGGTTTGAACTTCTTAAGCTTCATTGACTAGGTCATGGAAATAAACTCATGAACTCATGGAGCAACTTGCTGAATCTTATTGCCTTTACCTATATGAGTAACAAGTAAGACAATCTAACATTGCATTTCATTAATTAAAATAAGAAATCAAGACAAAAATATTCATGATCACAAAAGAACACAAGTCAAGGTACTTGGTGATTCCTCAAAGAGCAAAGCAAAGTATAGGGAGGGGAACAAAGACCTCTAATGTGATCTTGTGGTGATTGAATCAAAATGGTATGATGAAGGGATCTTAGGGGGGGAAATTAGGGTACAACAGCTGCCCTTATTTAAGTTTCTTCTATCCGAAGATACGAAGGTTAACAATCTTCGTGTCGACGCGATCAAAGATACTTAAATATAAAACAAACCCTATTTTTGGCCCTAATATGCTATGCAAATGTTTATGATCATGAATGCATATGAACAAGACCAAAGAGACACAGAACACCATTGGAGATGTAACAATGATAAAGAAACAAGAGAGCGACCCGACCCAGAGAAGATGGTAAAATGGTCAAAGGATACACCAACTCCTACTGGAGGTAAAGCTACCAATGTTCACTGAAGGTAGAAAGAGGAAAGAAATAACAACACCGACGTTCACTGACGGTGAGCTATCAACGTTCACTGAGGGTAGCAGGAAAAGAAATATCATAGCATCGCCATTCACTGACGATTAACTACCAACTTTCACTGAGGGTAGCCAAAATATAAGAAACACCAACTTTCATTGATGGTGATCTACCAACTTTCACTGAAGGTAGAAAGAGAATATATCATAGCACCGCCGTTCACTGACGATGAACTACCAACATTCACTGAGGGTAGGAAAAAGATAACAAACACCAACTTTCACGGATGGTGATCTACCAACTTTCACTGAAGGTAGAAAGAGAATATATCATAGCACCGTCGTTCACTAACGATGAACTACCAACGTTCATTGAGGGTAGCAAAAAGATAAAAAAACACCAACTTTCACTGATGGTAATCTACCAACTTTCAATGAAGGTAGAAAGATAATATATCATAGCACCTCCGTTCACTAACGATTAACTACCAACGTTCACTGAGGGTAGCAAAAAGATAACAAACACGAACTTTCACTGATGGTGATCTACCAACTTTCACTGAAGGTAGAAAGAGAATATATCATAGCACCTCCGTTCACTGACGATGAACTACCAAAGTTCACTGAGGGTAGCAAAAAGATAACAAACACCAACTTTCACTGATGGTGATCTACCAACTTTCACTGAAGGTAGAAAGAGAATATATCATAGCACCACCGTTCACTGACGATGAACTACCTACATTCACTAAGGGTAGCAAAAAGATAACAAACACCAACTTTCACTAATGGTGATCTACCAACTTTCACTGAAGGTAGAAAGAGAATATATCATAGCACTGTTGCTCACTGCCGATGAACTACCAACATTCACTGAGGATAGCAAAAAGATAACAAACACTAACTTTCACTGATGGTGATCTACCAACTTTCACTGAAGGTAGAAGGAGAATATATCATATCACAGCCGTTCAGTAACGATGAACTACCAATGTTCACTGAGGGTAGCAAAAAGATAACAAACACCAACTTTCACTGAAGGTAGAAAGAGAATATATCATAGCACCACCGTTCACTGATGATGAACTACCAACGTTCACTGAGGGTAGCAAAAAGATAACAAGTTTCCCTAAAATTATGGCATTTCGCCTAGAACGGGTCTCAACTTCTTCTTTAACCGAGGCACTTTTCCTAGAAAGGGTAATATGTAAGCTGTCTCAAATAAAGATATTTCCACTTTCGAAGATTTCACAGCGAGTTGTTTCTAAGAATTTGAAAGTCTTGCCATTCGCTGGCGTAAACTGTCGACAGACTGTAAACTATTCACTCATAGAGGAGATAGCAAAAAAAAAGTTACGTCGACTTTTACGGGGAAGCACAAGTTTCTCAAATAAAGAGACCTACTACTTGTTGTCATGGAGGATTGTAAAAAGAAATGACTTTCTGGGGATAGGAATATGGCTTCATGGGGAAAGAATTATGAATTCTTGGGGAAATGCCACGATATTCCTGCCGAGGAGATAAAGTCTTCTCGTGTAAAATAAATGCACAAACCAAAACTTGAAGCTTTCAGAAATCCAAAGTAAATAACATTGTTATGGAACCACAGATTCAAACCAGAAATAAACTGGGATGAAACAGTCAACCAAAATACATCCTTTGAGAAATAAACTCAAGAGGGAAACCCAAACAAACAAAGAACTGTACAGGAAGGATAAAGCAAGAAATCTTCCACGAGGGACAACTCTGTGGGGACATTGAAAGAATATACGCTTTCTGCTTAAAGCCAACACTATATTGAAGAGAGGACAACATAACTTTGTAAAACAGGGTCATATGTCAACAAAAAAATTAAAAAATGTCAATGAACAATGATTTGCCAATTTTATCTATGCATGATGTTTATATGAATGTATGAGTGTTATCATGCGTATGCTGAAAAAACAGATATACAACACTGGGAGTGACCAGAAAAAACTAACTCGGGCACGAACAACACTCGGCTAAACCCCATCCAAGATTATCATTCCAAGAAAAAGTAAATGCCAACTGAGGAAACAAAACCTACTGTCTGCTTTAGCTTTATTGGGGAGAAAAAAAATCTGGAAGTAAACAAAACAAAGTGACAGAACAGTACAGATACAGAGATAGAACATCCTTCTTCAGGCTTCACTGGGGAAACAAATGTTTTCAAAAGTAATACTTCTATTGGGGATTGTAAAACCAATCTTAAGTAAAGCAGATGGACACCCAATCATCAAAACATTCATTGGGGAATTCAAACCCACTTCATTGGGAAGGTTAACACCACATCCTAAAAGGGAAAACCATAATACATTCTTCACTAGAAAAACCGGGGACCTGCGTTCTTCAAGAGTGATTATGGTACCAACTTCTCGGGAAAAAGAACTTCCATTAGATCGAATGAAAACTTCACTGGAGAAATCTCGGATTGAGACTTCACATCATGAAAACTCAGAAAAGAGGAGAAATGAATCCAAACTTGACCGAGGATACCGGAGTCACGAATCCAAAACGGTGAATCATCCTGAGTAAACCTTCCCGAGGGGAACAAAAACTTCTTAAAACAAAGTGGAGTTTGTCCAGTCCTGGGATAATCATTTTGTTGTTGTTGTTTTTTTGCATCACAAATTCTAAAGTTAAAGAAAATTGTAAATTCTTTTTGAAAAATAGATTTTGTTATTTAATCTTTTTGCTTTAAAAGTTATTATCAATAATAAATGGATTCTTTGCAAGCTAAATAAAATAAGAAATACAAAGAATTGAGTAAAAGCTCAAATTTCATTAATAGAATGGTAGTCTGCGAATGGAGAGAATTCGTGGATAATTACAAAGTTCAGAATATGGTAATATATAATGGAAAAGATACATTGAGATACAATGACCACTATCCCCTCTAACTACTTTTGAAATCCTGAGAAGCAACTATCTGTTGAAGTTGTAATGAGAATCCGAGAAGATTGTTGCTCCAATGATCAAGTCTTGTCTGATGTAGTTACTTGCCAAGAAAGTCCCTAACTGTTGCCTAAACTTCCCTTGCGGGTTTTTAGCTTAGTGGGATATTTATTCTGTTTATGTATCTAATTTTTTCCTAGGCCGCCCTTTCGGGTTTTCAACCTACCGAGACGCTCTTTTTTGCCTAAGTCGCCCTTTCGGGTTTTCACCTTATCGAGTTATTCTTTTATATCTTTAGGCGAAGTATTTCTTGACTACATCAGCATTCATGGGACGTGGGAACTTCTCACCATCCATAGTTTCAAGAATTAATGCACTGCCAGAGAAGGCTTTCTTGACAACATATGGGCCTTCGAAATTGGGAGTCCACTTTCCCCTAGAATCAGTGTTGAAAGACATGATCTTCCTGAGCACGAGGTCGCCTTCTCTGAATTCACGAGGTTTTACCTTTTTATCAAAAGCTTTATTCATCCTTTTCTGATATAACTGTCCATGGCATAAAGTTGTCATCCTCTTCTCTTCGATCAGATTCAATTGGTCAAACCGGTTCTGGACCCATTCAGCCTCTGAAAACTTGGTTTCCATTATCACACACAAAGAGGGAATCTCAAACTCGACTGGGAGTACGGCTTCCATTCCATACACCAGGGAGAACGGGGTTGCTCTTGTTGAGGTGTAGACAGATGTTCGATATCCATGCAAAGCAAAAGGGAGCATTTCATGCCAATCCTTATAAGTAACGACCATTTTCTGGATAATCTTCTTGATATTCTTATTAGCAGCTTCAACAGACCCATTCATCTTTGGCCTGTACAGAGAAGAATTATAAAGGACAATCTTGAATTCTTCGCACAGTTCTGTCATCATTTTATTGTTCAGATTCGAGCCAGTGTCGGTGATAATTCTGGTTGGCACACCATACCGACATATAAGATTATTCTTGATGAAACGCACAACCACCTGCTTAGTAACATTAACATATGAAGCAGCTTCCACCCACTTGGTGAAGTAATCAATTGCTACAAGATAAAACGGTGTCCATTCGAAGATTTAGGTTCTATCATCCTAATCAGGTTAATACCCCACATAGAGAAAGGCCACTGGGAGGAAATCACATTGAGAAGTGTCGGAGGCACATGTACCTTATCTGCATAAATATGGCATTTATGACACTTCTTTGCAAACTTATAACAATCAGATTCCATTGTCAGCCAATAGTAACCTACCCTTAGCATCTTTTTAGCCATCGAATGTCCATTAACATGAGTTCCAAATGAACCTTCATGAACCTCATGCATCAACATGTCTTCTTCGTGTCTATCCATGCATCTGAGCAAGACCATGTCATAATTTCTTTTATACAACACATTTTCATTGATGAAGAAACTGCCAGCCAATCTTCTCAATGTCTTTCTATTTTTCTTCGATGCACCGATCGGGTATTCTTGAGTTTGAATAAAATGCTTGATATCATGATACAGAGGTTTTTCATCTGCTACCTCCTCTGTTGTAAACATATGAGCGGTCCTATCCAGTATCCGAACCATAAATCAAGGTATATCATTCCAAGTATTCACTTGTTACATAGAAGCCAGAGTTGCCAGAGCATCCGCCATCTGATTTTCATCTCTAGGGATGTGATGGAATTCAACTTTATTGAAAAAAGGTAACAATCTTCTAGCATAATCTTTGTAAGGGATCAAGTCGGGGTGACGAGTATCCCATTCTCCTTTAATCTGATTGATTACCAAAGCTGAATCACCATACACATCTAGATTTTTAATTTTGAGATCAATAGCTTCTTCGAGACCCATGATGCAAGCCTCATATTCTGCCATATTATTAGTACAATCGAATGTAAACCTTGTAGTAAAAGGAATGTTTGATCCATGTGGAGTGACAATCACAGTACCAATTCCTTTACCATAAGCATTCACAGCTGCATCAAATATCATACTCCAACGAGATTCAGGGTCAGGACCTTCCTCAGGAAATGGTTCATCATAATCCTTCACTTTCACGAACATCACATCCTCATCGGGGAATTCATATTCTACAGACTGATGATCCTCCACTGGTTGGTAAGCAAGATAATCTGCCAACACACTACTTTTAATAGCTTTTTGAGTATGGTATTTGATATCATATTCAGATAGCAACATCTTCCAGCGGGCAATTCTCCCAGCAAGAGCAGGCTTTTCAAAAATGTACTTGACTTGATCCATTTTGGAGATCAACCAAGTAGTGTGATTCAACATATACTACCGCAAACGCTTTGCCGCCCAGGCTAAAGCACAACATGTCTTTTCCAGCATGGAATACCGCGACTAACAATCAGTGAATTTTTTACTGAGATAATAAATGGCGAACTCCTTCTTCCCTGTTTCATCCTGTTGTCCCAGAATA
Source organism: Vicia faba (assembly GCA_948472305.1). NCBI lineage: Eukaryota > Viridiplantae > Streptophyta > Magnoliopsida > Fabales > Fabaceae > Vicia > Vicia faba. Next base: position 36,422,710 of record OX451739.1, on the reverse strand, counting down.
CAACCCATGGAATTATCTAACACTGTCAGATAATTAATCAACGGTCTTCCTTCGAAATGAGGGAGAAAGATAGGAGGTTCAAGCAAATATTCTTTAATACTTTCAAATTCCCTTTGGTAGTCATTCGTCCACACACAACCTTGATCTTTCTTTAACAACTTAAAGATCGGTTCATATGTTTCAGTCATGTGGGAAATGAATCTTTTCTAGCTAACAATGAAACCCAACAATTTTCCTGATCGAACATCGAAGGTGCATTTATTTGGATTCAAACGGAGACGATACTTCCTCAAACGCTGAAACAACTTCAACAAATCTTTTACATGCCCTTCTTCAGTCTGGGATTTAGAAATCATATCATCAACATATACTTCGATTTCCTTGTGCATCAGATCATGGAATAGGGTTATCATAGCCCTATGGTACATTTCACCAGGGCTCTTCAACCCGAAGGGCATCACTCTGTAACAGAATGTTCCCCAGGGTGTGATAAACGTTGTTTTTTCCTTGTCCTCCGGAGCCATTCTTATTTGATTATACCCAGAAAATCCGTCCATGAACGAGAATACTTTGAATTTTTCTGTGCTATCCACTAACATATCAATGTGTGGCAATGGAAAATCATCTTTTGGACTAGCTTTATTTAGATCTCCGTAATCTACGCACATGTGGACTTTTCCGTCTTTTTTCGGTTCTAGGACAATATTGGCAATCCATTGAGGATACACTGACGTTACAAGAAAACCAACATTAATCTGCTTTAGAACCTCCTCTTTGATCTTTACTGCCATATCTGGGTGAGTTCTTTGCAACTTTTGTTTAATTGGTGGACACTCTGGCTTCAACGGCAAACGGTGCTCTACAATATATGTATCTAGACCAGGCATATCTTGGTAAGACCAAGAAAAAATATCAACATACTCTTTCAACAGAACAATCAACCTACTCTTCACATCAGGATGCAACAATTCTCCAATATTGACTTCCTTCAGATCTTCTTCTGAACCCAAATTAATCACTTCCAATGGCTCTTCATATGGCTGAATGGTATTTTCCTCGTGCTCAAGCAACCGTGAGACCTCTTCCGGAATCTCATCATAATCTTCTTCTTCAGCCCCATACACAAGACATTCAAAGTTGGGAGAGGGTGTAGGGTCATTGTATTCAACGGGTTTTTTAATTAATCTGCACATATTGATTTATGATTTCTTTTAGAAACTGACACATATAACAAGTGATCATGCATATTGAATTTCAGTTATTATTTATTTTGAAAGGTTTTTTTATGATTACCATTTTCCAAGAAAAAGCAGAAAATACAAACATAATTTGGGAAACAAAGACAACTTTTATTGTTGATTTTAAAAGTCACAGCAAACAGATAAGCCCTACAACATTAATACTACCACCTTGGGCAGATTGAAAGCTTTTCAAAAATATTAACAAAACAAATTACTTTGAAACATGTATGCAAGAGGGAACATCAATGGTGATCCAGTTCTGAACCCTAACTCTGTGCGTCACATAATTCGGCATTTCCTACTCTGCTTCATCATCTACAATGGAATTAATCCCGGAAACAGTTGGATGAAGATAACCCCCGCTACGGAAGATATCTCGATACTTGCTTGCGGCAGACTTCGGCTTCATGCCCTTACCTTTGTCATTCTTTAAAGAGAATCCCAAGCCAGCTATGTTCTTGTTCACAGGTGGATCCACAATCTATCCCCACACTTCATTATGACCCTTACGTACAACCTGTTACGCATCCTTAAGTGAAACCATGGAATTCTCAGTTCCTCTTATATTGTCAATGGATAAGGCTTGGAACTGGGTTCCAACAGCATCTTCATCCGCCTCCACAATGCTGAAAGAGAACAAATGAGATACCAATAGTGCTTGCTCCCCATTTATGATCACTACTTTCCCTTCACGTACAAACTTCAGTTTCTGGTGTAAGGTTGAAGTGACAACCCCTGCCTCATGAATCTACGACCATCCCAACAAACATCTATAAGCGGGAACAATGTCCATGACCTGGAAAGTTATCTGAAACAAATGTGGTCCTATATGAATAGGCAAGTCCACTTCACCAATAACAGATTTCCTTGATCCATCGAACGCTTTCACAATGATGCCACTCGGGCGCATATGTGTTCCTTGATATTTCAACTTCATAAGCGTACTCCTCGGTATAACATTCAATGCAGATACATTATCAATCAACATATTGGATAATGAGTTATTCTTGTAGTTCATAGATATGTGGAGGGCTAAGTTGTGATTCCTTCCTTCATCTAGTAATTCATCATCGCAGAAACTCAAGTAATTACATGACGTAATGTTCCCTATTGCACTGCTGAATTGGTCTATTGGCATATCACTTTCCACAAAAACTTGGTCCAATACCCTCATCAAGGATTCTCTGAGCAGAAGAGTTCATCAATAAAGCTAAGATAGATATTTTTGAAGGAGTCTGCAGTAGCTGATCTATAATTCTATAGTCGCTCATCTTGATTATCTTCAAAATATCATCCACTTCTTTCTCTAACGCAGCCCCACTAGTCTCACCCGTAGCCTTCTTGGGTTCAACATTCTCAGCAATTTTCTTTCCATCAATAACATCTCTTCGAACAACTGGTGCAAACACACGACCGCTGTGGGTCACCCTGCTATTTTCGGCAATATTCCAAACATCAGGCATTGGCTGGATGGGAACTTCCATTCCATCCTTTATGATTGTAGCGTTGTATTTGTAAGGAACAACCTTATCTGATTTGTAGGGGATATAACCCGGAAAACTAATCACCAATGGGGTAACAACTGGCTTGCTATAATATTCAATTTCAAGATGCACGGGTGCCCCAAAACAAGGTACAATGAAATTTACCCCTTCTTCAACACAATCAATCATTATTGAGTCATTTCTAGAAAACAAATCCTCATTTGAGGAGAAACACTCATCTGCAGAGGCATACTCTTCATCTGACCCTTCTTCAGTCAAACAAACCTCAACCATATCAACTTCATGATAATCATCCCTTTGACTTGTAACCTTGATAATTCCATTGTCTAACAACAAGTGAACACCCTTCTTCACGATTGAACATCCTCGGGATACTCGACAGCAAACTCGGCTAGATCCATACTGGTGTTCCACCTGGCCAGCCATATGGCAGAAGGTAGCATGCAATTGCACAAGGTCTTCATTCATATACTCTACATCAAAAATTCTGAATTCTCCAGAACATCCAGAAACCATATTCACCTCCTCTTCATACTCTTCCCTAGGCCTGATTATGTGGATTAGGCCCTCATCCATCATCTCTTATAAATCAGCCTTTATCTTATCGCAACCCTGTACATTTGTACTACAAATAGCACAACCGGCATGGTCATGCGTATAGATCTAAATTTACAAAGGTCTGCATGAATTTTCACCAAATCTCCTCTAACCATATTAATATCAAAAATCCGGAAGTCGCCCGGACAACCGGCCACCATATTCACAGCATTTACTCCCTCATGTTTCGGTAGAGGATTATCTTTCACATTAGGTCCCACATCCTTAAAAGATAGAACACCAGACTTTACCAAATTCTGCACCTCAGTCTTCAAAGGATAACAATTCTCAACATTATGCCCTGGTGCTCCCTGATGAAAAGCACATGTTTGGTCTGCTTTGTAATACCAAGGCAATGGTGATGGTACGACGGGAGGTGGTCAGGTATGAACCAACTTCTTCTGAATCAATGCCGGTAGTAACTCTGTATACCTCATAGGAATAGGGTCATACTCTCCCTTCTCTGATTATACCCTTGATTCCCTTGTTGGGACGGTCTCTGATAAGCAACGATAGTTAGAGCGGCACCCACAACTGGAGTAATTGAGGCGACTTGATGATGATGCTGATAATTACTTCTAGGAGTATTAACCCTCCTCTCTTGCATAGCAGCATTTGCATCCCCTTCTTTCTTCTTGGTAAACCCATAAGATGGTTTCTTCACACCTCCAGAATTTTCATTCTTTGTTAAACGACCCTCTCTTACAGCCTCCTCTAAGCGGATACCCATTCCTACCATTTCAGTAAAGTCATTTGGCGCACTTGCTACCATCCTTTCGTAGTAGAAAACACCCAGCATTTTCAAGAAAATCTTAGTCATCTCCTTCTCTTCCATGGGATGAATCACTTAGGCGGCTACCTCATGCCATCTCTATGCATACTCTTTGAATGATTCCCTGTCTTTCTAAACCATGGCCCTGAGTTGATCACGGTCAGGCGCTATGTCCATGTTGTACTTGTATTGTTTGATGAATGCTTCCCCCAAATCATTGAAAGTATGGATATTGGTGTTGTTCAAACTCATATACCACTTCAGCGCAGCACCAGTCAAACTATCCTGAAAAAAGTGAATCAGCAGACGCTGATCATCAGTATGGGTAGACATTCTCCTCACGTATATCACCAGATGAGCACGAGGGCAAGTGTTGCCCTTGTACTTCTCAAACTCCGGGACCTTAAACTTAGCAGGTATCTTAACATTTGGGACCAAGCATAACTCATTCACATTCTTCCCAAATAGCTATTTTCCCCTGAGGGCCTTCATCTCTCTTTGCATCTTGTCAAACTGCTCTTGAAAATCATCCATTCTGTCATAAAGACCCAAGTCTTCACTCGGTGTAGGGAAAGGATGACACACATCATCATTAACAAACGGAACCATATTCACCGAAGGAGGCGCAACAGGAGCAGCATGCACCACAGGAGGTTCCGCAATAACAATAGTCTAACCAATCAGAGTATCTTGAGGACCAAGATTGAAACCTTCAGGTGCAAAATTCTCTAGCATTCCCCATGGATAACCTTGAGGCATGCGATTCTGAATAACAACTAGAGTAGCAGATGTGGGAACAGTCGGAGCTTCAGTAGTTGCCCTTGTTGGTTGAGGTTGGATACTCAGTGGTTGTTTCTGAGCCGCCACCAGAGCTTCCATTAGAGTAGTCAGATTGGCCATGCCAGCTTTCAAAGCAGAAACCTCCTCGCGCAGCTCGTGATTCTCTTGTTCTAAGTTGTCCATCTTCTTTCTGAGATTAGCCCGAGTGTTATAGTGGTGAGTCAACTTGCTGAACGAAGTAAAGAAGCTTGGTAAGACACTTGGATATGCATAACAAATGCAAGAAATATGTGCAATATGATGCATGATATGTAATGCACATGGTTTCATTTTATTTAATATTTCAAGGGATTTAAAATTATGGACATATTGCAAATATCAAAGTAATAACGCATTTGAAATACTGAAAATTTTTATTATAACAACTCCAAAATGGATTACAAGTTTCAACGATCCCAAGTACAAGATTAAAATAACATCTAAAACCCTGAGAAGTAAAACTCATGGAGATCACTCTACACGCTGGCGCTTCCGTGTGAGCCTGGCAATCTGAGCCTTCAATATTTGGTTTTCTTCAGCGTACTTGGTGGCAACCTTCTTCCAATCACCTGAATCAGGAAGTGAGTGATCAGCATCTGGTTGAGGCTTAGGAGAAAATAAATCCCCTTGCCTCTCCATAGTCTCTACCGCTCGACTCTCAAGGATCTCAATTAAGTCGTCTTTCTCCTTCAAGTCTGCTTTATAGGAAATCTCTAAAGTTTGGCACATATTCTTCTAAGCATCCTTTTCCTGTTGCATCTTGACCAAAGAAAGTTGTATCTCTTATAGATCATCTAATAAGGGAGGAGTGGTCTTCACAAACAGATCAGGCATAGGTGTTTCCCGGTAATACGGCATCTTCAACTGAATATCTCTCGTTTAGACCCACTGAAGATATGGCTCCAAAGAAACAGCACCCCTAGGTCCCAAATCCTTCATACTCTTCTTATGAATGTGACGCCAGGCCTTCGTAATCTACTCCCTAACTTCCCTATGGTCTTCTCCCTCCTTCAGAAAGAAACTACTCAAATGAATACTATTTGGTTTATCCCTCATCGGATAACCAAGATGACGTCGTGTAATAATAGGGTTATAGTTAATTCCTCTCTTTGTACCAAGAAGAGGTACATTGGGAAAACTACCACAACTGTCAATAATTTCTATATCCTGGTAAGCTCGATGATATCAATCAATATCTGAGTGAGTAAGTTCCATGATCTTAGGAGCCTAACGGGGTTCCTTCTTGACATCCTAAAAAGCATTAGACGGAGGCATATGAGAGAGAAACCACGGGTACAATAGAGGCGTGCAACAGATAATCATCCCCAATGATAAGAATTCTGAAGATGAATAGAGTAATAAGCATCACCCAAAAAGGTAGGAACTTGGTTTCCAATCATGAAGATCCTGATAGCATGAATGTCAACAAACTTGTTTACATTAGGAAATAAGAACAACCCGTAAGCAAGTAGAGCAAAGAAGGCCTCAAAAGCGATTGTACTCTTCATCCTGGAAAAGTAACGATCTTTCTTCAATAAGAGCTGAGCTGGTAATCCTCTAATCCCTCCTTTAGTAGTCATATGGGCTTCCACCTCAGACTTCCCCAGATGAATCAAAGCAGCAATCTCATGTGGTTTTGGCTCACCCTCCAAACCAGTAAAAGGAACACGATCGGTAACAGGTAAATCCAATAGATAAGAATACTCCTCCAGTATGGGCATCAATTGATAGTCAGGAAAAGTAAAGCAATGATACATCAGATCATAGAACTGGACCAAGGTCAAGAGAATACCCTCCTTCATCTTCAGCTTCATGAGAGGAATAATGGATCCATACTTCTTCCAAAAATCAGCAGAACACTTGATCTCGGGAATTAGACTGATCAACTTATCTATCTTGGGATCCTTGAAACTGTACTTCTCAGTCTTTCTCTTTCCAGAATCCATGGTTAAAAAGTACCTGAGATATTCACAAATGGTAAACCTTTAAATCCCTTGAAATATGATATCTCCAAAAGATGCTTATGAGTGCACGGATGCAAGATGCAGCAATCACACACAAGATCACACAGATAGGGTTCATAGGTTCAACGTCACGAGCATGAGGTCGAAGGTACTACCCATAAGGTATTTGTCTAAAAGTTATCACCTTCCGAACAAGGTTCTAGAGGTTCCCAGAGTCTACATCCTTCCTTCGGATATTACCAACTTCTCGATTAACTCGGTAATTAGTAATATTCTCAAGAAAAACTCATCCGAGCGTAGTATCGCGTGACAACCATTTCCGGATTACTCCGTTATAGCTTCTGCACTACACCTAAAAAGGCCAATATGGGTTAGGTATTCTACGGTCCTCAGCTTCAGCAGGCTCCCAGGTCGAAAGCAGTACGTCTTCCCGATTACTCGGTAAACGACACTACAGTTAAAGGGGCCTCCACTAAGTGGGGGATCTCATGCCTCCTTTTTAGGAATTACTTCCTCAAAGTTAACATGACTATACCGCCCGTCCTATCTTAAAGTTTTCCCAAGTCCGGGTATAGGACTTATGAGTAATCACCAAGCACCCTGAAAACCAGGAAAATCCAGACAAACATACATACAACATATAACACAAAAACAATAATAACACATATACAGATATAAACAAAGATAGGCTCAACCCACTTAGGGATGGACCAGCAAGAGGTAAATCTTTCCCTAGTGAAGTCGCCATTTTTATGTAGCGGTAGAAATGTTTAAGACTAAGCCATTGGATTGACTAGACTTATACAAATAAAAATAAAAATCGCCACCATGCTTTATTGTTTCCAAAGGAATGGGAAAAGAGCGAATAACCCAAAAGAAGGGGGAAAGATTCAAGGTAAGGAGGTTGGTTATGTAAAGGGAAGGTATTAGCACCCTAAACATCTACGGTACTCCACAGGAACCTCTTTGTAAAATCTGTATATTTTGGCTATGAAAAAAAATGTTGTATCAAATAGATGGTGGAGGTGAGAAAAGAAATATATTTATTATTTTTGCACCCCCGCGGTTGCGAACCTTTAGTGCCTACATACCACCTTTTCGTGCAATAAGGGATCAGGGTACACATAGTTCCTCTTTGAAAAAATTTTAAAACACAAATGTGTTGGTTAATTTTATTAGATACAACATCATCATCATTTTCCGTGTGTAAAACATACCTACTACCCACAATCATGAGAAAGGAGAATTTGAATCATCTCAAAGTGGAGGATATGGCTTGGATTTTAAAATCAACAATTCCTCACTCAAAACCTAAGTGGAAAATATCTCTCTTCACTATATATTGTAGAAGTATAGTTGTTAGCATCACTATAAGGATTGACAAGAGTTTAATCTTTTGAGAAAAGTTTAAAGGTAAAAGCCAAAGTGGCAAAATGGTTTGAAATGAGATTGATTGACTTTTAGTCTTCTCAAAAAAATGTCAAAGTATTATTAAGTTTATTGAAGTTTATTTATGAAAATGCTTGAAAATGCATGGATCTAAGTCCAAGGTTATTATGAAAGTGGTTCAAGTTTAAAACAAGAATATTTTTTAAAAGGAGGGAGAAGATTTTTGAAATTAAAGAAGATGGGAGGAGAAGAAGAGGTTATCCTAAAGCATAAGGTAAAAGCTAGGGATAAGAACCATCTAACCAACAAGAAGCCAATAGTTGACACTATGAGCCAAGATATAATTCTCATTCTTTGGATTGAAACCAAACAAGAAAAAATACTAGACCTCTTGAGAGAACCAAAATTCAAGTGTATTAAGTCTTTACAAAAATTGGGCAGAGTAACGGCTGTATACACAAAACAAACAAACAACCCAATGCCTTCAGGTAAACCTCAAGAGCTCCAAACAAAATAATCAGATAAGATCACAAGGTCTCCTATCATAGGCCAAGGTTTCTAATCCCAAGTCCAAAAAGTCCAACTCTCCATAATGCCAAGGATAGTAACCAAATAGTCCAAGTATCATTAAAGATTTTTAGGGTTTATGTTGATTATTAGGTGTCTTCAAAAGAAAAGAAAAGCTCAAGTGAGCAAAAATAAAAAAAATGACAAAAATATAAAGGGGCTCAACTGAGCAAAGATGAAAAATAGCATCAAATGTAAATGCTAAAAGTAAATGGTGCATAAAGTAAAGAAAATAAAATAAAAACACAAAATAAAATCAATTATTAGTAATTAGTGGTTAGTTGGATGACCATCTTGAAACTTGCATTTGGAACTCATTATAGGATTGGTAGAACCAAAGCCTCCACACAATAAGTTTCATTTTCTTTTTGTCAAGTATATCATCCATTTGAAATCAGTATGAGTATCATTTAATGACCAATAATGTTTAAGTGATCCGCGTTGACCAAAGGTGTTGTAGATCCATTAGAGGATTGGTAGAACCAAAGCCTCCACACAATGAATCTCAAGGTTATTGGATCAAAGAGATCAAATTAACATATTTGGGCTTGCAAAAATAAGTTTAGGCCACGAATGATCATTTATTCGAATCAAGACAAAATTTAGCGCTATGTTAAGAAATTGTAAGTGGACTTATATAGAAGTCGCACCTATTTTGAGGCTGGTCAATAGCAATCTATGCACCATTTGTTCTGAGATATGATATAGAGATCATGCTCCAACAATATTTAGTGCAATAAGAAGAGGATGAGATGAAGAGGGGTGGGAGAGAATATACAAACCACTTTTGGATTAAATTTAATCAAACTATTATTAAAATCATTCATCCATTTTTGTGGAGTTAGACTCGACACCATGGATCCAATGATGTTAATAAAGTTCATGATCAAAATTTTAACCCAAGATCAGCCAGAAAATAATCACAAAATAATATTACATTTTAATATATACAAAAAGGTTTAAAAATAATGTTTAAAAATAGAAATAAAAGAGAAAAATGTCAACTATGTTCAAATTAATCAAAAAATAAAAAGTAAGACCATAGAAAAATCAGAAATGAACTGAAATAATTTTATAAATGTTTTGGTAATTTTTTAAAGTCAGAAACTATTTTAAAATTTAAAGAAATGGGTGAAATAAAACAAAAATGATAAAAAAAATAACAAAGTCAGAAACAAAAATAAAATAAAGTCACCAATATTTGTCACAACATCATTGGATCATTCCATAATTTTTTTAGAATTTAAAAGTGTAAATTTATAAAAAAATACCAAAACACAAAATTAAATTGTGAAAAAATAAAAATCAGAAAGAGAATAATCAAAAATATTTTTCATAATTTTTTCAGATTTTTTGAACTAAAAATGAATTTTCTACGATTTTTTGAAGTTTAAAACAATTAAATATAAAAAATCAGAAAAGAAAATAAAAGTAAAAAATATGTGGACCTTTGGATGAGAGTCAAAACGCGTTAGTAATCAAATCCAAGGGATCTGGCGCGTTGTGCATATCATGGTCATTAGTGAATAAAGCACTGAATTAGAAATAAAATCAGAATTCAAAAATAACAAGTGGCGTGCCATCATTGGTTGGAAGATGACACGTTGGTCATCTTCAACCTCCAGCCAACGTGAATTACAGGTCTCTCAAACTGTAAAATTAGAAGCTCAGACCTATGCCATTCGCTTCATCTCTTCAAGATGAAGACAACCACACCCTCGTGCTAAATTTATATAAATTGTAGCTCAAGCAATTTGGAAAGAATGTTTTGAAAAAGGATTTTAAATTGCATGGTCAAAACGTGTTTCCAGTAAGAAGTAAGTGTTGCAACTAGAACCAAGGCAATGAGAGCATCACAATGATATCAAAGTTTTGAAGAATTGATGAAGGAATCTACCTATTGAAGTTGAGTTGCAGAGCTCTGAAACTGGACTTCTATGGAGCAATATAGGGCATGATTCTTGAATGTAATTATATGGTTAGCTTCAGGGAAGACCAATGAAGGTGAATTGATGAAAAAAATGGATTGAAAAAGGCTTGAGAATAGATTTCGAAGTTGCTAAATTCTGAGTTAGGGAACAAGTTTGGCAGGATGATTCTGGCAATCCAATCTTGAGAAAAAAAATGGGATAGTTCATGTATTTATAGGAGAAGTGTTGTACCCCAAAATTTTCCCTCTCACTTATCAATAATTCACTCACAAGATCTCCTTGACTCAAGATTGCACTAGGGTTTGATCAGCTCAAGACACCTTCTTGAACACTAATGACTGAAATTAGGATTTGAGTTTGCACAAGGATTTTTGAACTTCCAATGCCTCATATGACTTTCATGGATCATCATGGGCCCTCAAGATTACTCAAGTGCATGCTAGGTTTTGGAATATGGTTTACATTTTTCTTTTTGGTCTTCAAGTTACAAGGTTGCAATGTTTACATGGCCAATTCTATTACTCATCATGCAAGTTTCTTTGGATATCATTTCTATTTTTTTTAAAAGATGGGGATTTGAGATGAAAGGCGAGGCTTTGAAATGAAAGGTGAGGCTTTGAGATGAAATATCAAAAGGATTCAAAGCATTTTTTTTAGATATGGAAGAAAGATGAGAATGTCTTCAAGCACCATTTCTTTTTTTAGATAAATCAATTAGTTCTTATCATAAGTTCTAATACACTTTTTTTTAAAATTCCTCATTTTGTTCCAAGTTTTAAGAGTTGCAATTTTAAAAGCCCGTCTCATTCTTCATTTCCAATTTCTTTCATTTATAACCAACAACTTTTGCAATTTTGTGATATCATTATCAAAATTTAAATTATACATTCCTCGAAATTAGTTTGTTTATTACAAGATTAAAAATCAAACAAAGAAAGAAGTCCAATATATTTTTTCCTACGTTTCTATTACAAGGAAGAATACAAAGTCTTCATGTTCCTAGCCTTCAAGTGTTTTCAAGTCTTGCCACAGTCTTATTGCCATCTTCCTCTATTCTTCATTACCTTTACCTGAAACAAAACAGAAAAAATCAGTGATCAAACGAGTTCAAATTTAACAATAAGTTATTCTAAATCATCATGAGGGTTTGGTTATTGGAATCAGAAAAGGTTTTTAAGCCATGTTCTTGTACCCAAAACAGCCTCATACTAAGAATTTAATCATTGGCCTGAAAAAATTTTGGTTCACAAACAAGGTAAAACAAAACCTGCAACAAACTGTATAACAGGGGCAAACTACAACAACAAACAGAACAAGTTGCATAGCAGGCAACAGGCTACAGCAGGCTGCAATGCTGCAGCACAAGCTGCCCATCAAAGCCAACCAAAAAACCTGCAACAAACTGCATAACAGGGCAGGCAAGCAAGGCCAGCTGCAGCAAGCAGCAAGCAAATCAAGCTGGAACAAATAGCAAAAAGGCAAGCAGCAACAAGGCAAGTTACAGCAGCAAACAAACTTCCAGAACAAAACCTAAAAGGGAGCAAAGTATTAAGAGTTCAGAAAAAAGGAAGTGTTGTGTTCTAAGGCCTCAAACAATGTAAAAAAAAATTATCATGGGCCAATTGATTGCAAATCACAAGACAAAGCTTGGTTCACAATAGTGCAAGAAGAAATTCAAGCCCAACAGATTTCAGCCCAACATGGTTTAAAACAAAATAGCCTCATACATGTTGTCTCACAAAGTCAGAATTGCATCATTGGCTAAGAAGTAATCTTTTGCAAATCTCAAGTATTTGGTTCACAAAAGGTAAAGAGGAAATCAGAAAATATCAAATCAATAAGCAAAAGCCTCATGTTGTTTCAAATCAGAAAATATCAAATCAACAATCAAAAAGCCTCAAATTTGCAAAGTCATCTCATAGGCCTAGAGTATTTCACTACAAATCTCAAAACAAATTTGTTGGGTTCATAGCAAAAGTCCACAAGCAACAGTACAAAAGTACAGCAAAAGCAGCCAACAAAGTCAGAAAAGTATATCAACAAGTATAGAAAACTGAAAAAGAAAAAGACAGTACAACAGACACTGTACCAACAACCAACAAGCAAAGTCAACTAGCAAAGTTGATTTATCAAAAACCAGTACAAGCAATAAAGCCAGCAGTATTTTATCACTATTTTATCACAAATCAAGCAATATAAAAGGGCAACAATACTGTGCAAGAAGGAGAGTTTTTTTGGCCAGCAAGAAGAATATACAGAAAAGATAAAAGTCCAGCCACTGTTTTCATCACACTCAAAGACCCTCAAAGATCACTGTCAACAAGACACGGGATACCAAAACACAGCAACAAAGTAAAGAGGTAATTTCTCAAACTTTTTTCAGATTCTTTTCATAGAAATATACAAAACTTTTGAAAAATTTTCTTAGCTTTCTTTTACAAAACATATAGTTTAGGGTCAATTAAAAGCCAAATAGAACACATAGGGACAATAAAACTTGTAACAGAAGTGAACACAAAGCCATCACTCATTTATATCAAGAAAAGATCAGCAACCACATCATTTTTTTTCAGTTTTACAAAAAATACAGAGATTCCAAACCCCAAATCATGAGTAAACCCCATTGTCACCAAAGGGCCAAACATCATTTTTTCCAGAAAATCATACAGAAATTCCAAACCTCAAACTAAAAATAAACCTTTGTCTAAGAAGATGTATAGAGAAAATAGAAAACCCAGAAAATAACACAAACAACTAACTTTGTTCATCAGAGCCATCACCATTCATAAATATAAAAGTCAGAATCGCAACAAACAGAACCAAAACCCTCAACAATCATTCATCAGCAAATATACAGAAACATGCAAAACCCTAAACAAATTTTACATCATTTTCCAAAACCTAAATCCCTTCAGAAGTTTGTAAGAAAGAGAGAGTAAAGGAACGATCTCACCTAAACAAAGCCGTTTCTGTGAAATCCAAACCCTAGGGTTTCGTTGCTTCCCTTTAAGATCTACGCGAAACCAGTTACCGTCTACAAAAATAAGCACCAGATTAGGATAGAGGAGAGAAAGACGAGTAAGATAATGTAAAAAAATAGAGATTTGAACCCAGAAGCCGCCGTCACCTCCGTGAGGCGATTTCCGGCGCGACTTCTGTTTCTTCTCCGGCGAAGAATCATAGAGAAAGAGCGAGAGAGTTAGAGAAGTGAGAGAGAGAAATGTTTTGGCCAAATAAGATTGGGTCTGATAACCTAGTTGTTTTGTTCAAAACAACCAGGCCCTTCATTAGCCAGGCCCAAACCCTTTATCCCATCCCTCCTCCAATTTTGCGTGTAAACCCCCCCCCCCTGGAGCTCCAGGCCTTCAAACAAGCCAGGCCCAAAATCTCTTTCACTACCATGCACCCCCCCCCCCCCCATTTCCCATATACCACGCAGGCCCAATTTCAATTTTTGTTGTTTTTGTTTGTTGTGTAGAAAAAGGCAATATGGGCCTAACCAGAGATTTTTACTTCACTCACACACCATAATTTAATTTTTACACCCCATACTTTCCTTTTCATATTTTTTTCATTTTTTCTATTATTTATTTTTACTATTAATAATGTTAATTTTATTTTTATTTTTATTAATAAGAAAACTAATAAAAATATTTATTTACCATGTAGTTAGTAATATATGTATTTATTTTCATTATTTTCTAGATAAATTTATTTTCATTATTTTGAAATAAATTTAGCTCTTTTTAAACTTAGATTTATTTTAATAAAAATTAAATTAGAATTTAGAACTTTTATTTCATTAATTTTATTTATTTACTAATTTAATTAAATTCACAAAAAAAACCCTAAAAAACAAAAAATAACTTGTTTTCTTTGATAAATTAATTCTTTTATTAATTTAATTTTATTTTAGTTAATTATTTTCTTTTAATTAAGTCAAAATCTTTAACACAAAAATACACTCTATATTCATTCCATTACTTGTACATTATATTCATTTCACTTCTTGTACATTATATTTACATTGTTTTTGTACATTCGATATGGTTGTAATAAATAATTAGGGTTTTTAATTTCTTGCAATTCCCCATTTATAATTTGTACACCACATCCCGCAAATGTTGTAATAGCGTAGTAACTTTAAATTTCATATTTTATCGCTTTTACATAACATGCTAGTAATTAGGGTTTGTATGGGAAGATAAAAGAAATCGAATAGAAAACCCTAATTCAAGACAAAATCAAGCATGAAAATAACACACTTGCATACAAACACCCCTAGGGTAAAATCCACTTGGTTGCCTTATACAAAATGGCCATATTACGCATGTAAGGTATCTTAGCAAAAACAATCAAATACAAGATCATAGTCCCTCGATGACGTTATTCAAAGTTGCCTTGCACATGATCTTAGTCCCTCAAAAATAATGCTAAGATACCTTGCAACATTGCTAATCATGGCTATACGATGACCCACGCCCGTCCCGTTTACATCCAAAGATAGGGTTGCTTACCAAATCAAAGGTAAGACAACAATATCAAAAGAAAAGAAAAATGAACAAGAAAGACATTTGAGTAGGTAGATTGCTACTAATTACTTTCCCCATTTCAAAACAAACATCCTTGCTATTTTCAAAAACAAACACATATATTTTCAAACATCTTACAAACATTGAAAATATTTTCAAAAAGATCAACATCTTTGTATACATTTTTTACGTATGAGAATCATTACAAATATTGCCTAAACAATGACCTCTTTTACAAAATACTTTCAAAAACCTTACAAAGCACAATTTCAAACAAAAGCAAGTGATCTAGCAAGTAACTAAGAGCCCATGGAAAACCATGGATGAAAAGGGTGCTAATACCTTCCCTTTTCATAATCTACCCCCCGAACTCAAGAAACATTCTCAAAGGTGTTTCCTGTGATTTTTCACCTATCCTTTTGGATAAAAGAAAAGTCGATGGTGACTCTTGCTAACCGCAACATTTGTGATCAAACGCAAAACCTTCAAGTCAGTTCTCCCACCGTATCACAGAACTGGCGACTCTGCTGGGGAGAATTCTAAAAGTGGGGTTACCTTAGGTTTAGATCACATTTACTTGCTTTCTTTGTTTGACTTGTATGATTTATATTATGGTTCTTTGTTTGGGTTTGAATCCTCTACCCGAATTTGGGATACATTATAGGTAAGTAGCAATACATTATGGAAACTATGCAGGATATACCGACATGGTCTAAGCAATAGATATGTTAGTGAGACATATTTGTGGGTACCGGTAGCCTTTGAGTTAATCAAAGAGAATATGGGGCCGCTGACTGATGTCATGAAGCACTAATGAACTTTTAGAACCTTTACTTGACCAACTTGGCCTTTAGGATGTAGTGAGATGACCGGCTTTGGTGCAGTCCGAAGTTGGTAGATACTCGATACTACACTCATTGAGGTTTAATTTCTTGGGATATTTCGGTCGCCATTAAAGAGGCTTGAGCTGAAACAATGACCAAGGAAACAATCCAATGATATTGAGCTACTTAGAACCCGGTTACTATTACTAGGACAGGTTTAAGCCAACTAAACTTCAAGAGGGTACTTACCTATAAAACGCCATGCAAGCCTAAACTAAGGATTTGTTTTCTTTGTTTGTATATGCATACTTGTACATAACATCATGGACATCATGAACATCATATACATCCGCTAACCATTTCAAGGATTTTGGGATTCATCTTTATTCTTGTTTTGTAGGATATGGATTCACTTCGCAGGAAAACTATTCAAGTCAACCTTGTGAGAATCCCTCCACAACTTAAGGAGCTAGCTTTAAGGATTCCTGAAAACTCTCCATTTTCCGAGAGACATGGTCGTCTACTCAACTTGGTCACCTCCAACACATATGAGGACATGATGGAGGTGCTCTTTCAGTTCTTTGATCCTTTACACTATTGCTTCACATTTCCCGACTATCAACTTGTGCCTACTTTGGAAGAATTCTCCAAACTCTTGAGGATTCCCATTCTCAATAAACTACCTTTCAATGGTACGAAAAGAGACCCAAAGCCAGAGGAGATAGCTCAAGCTCTACACTTGCACTCATTTGATGTCACAACTCATTGGGAAACAAGGAGTGGTTTCAAGGGTTTCCTAGCAAAGTTCTTGTTTTAGAAAGCTGAAATCTATTGGAATTCCTTGGATTTGCAAGCCTTTGAGGAAATTGTGGCTCTCCTCATCTATGGAATGGTTCTGTTTCGAAATCCTGGCTAACCCATAGATGTGAACACCGTCAAAATCTTCATATCCCGCAACCCGGTGCCTACATTGCTAGGAGATATCCTACACTCTTTTCACACTCGCACAATGAGGAAAAGAGGTGTCCTTATGTGTTGCACTCCTCTCTTGGCAAGATGGTTTATTTTGTATCTTCCCCAATCGGAATTAAAGAATGAGCAAGGTTCAAGGTGGTGACAAAGGTTGATGACACTCAAACATTCATACATTCATTGGTGCTCCCGATCCAAAGAGAATGTTATCATTGTCGACCGTTATGGGGAATTTCCTAATGTCCCTTTACTTGGCATTAGGGGAGGAATAACCTACAACCCTTATTTAGCTTTAGGATAGTTTGGTTATTCCCGAAGGGATGGCCCGCATGAGATGCTAATTCAAGGTTTGGTATTTGACTACGACAACAACGATCAAGGTCTTCGCCAGAGATTTATCCGAGCTTGGAGGATGTTAAACAAGGTGGATAGCAAGACTTTGGGGCACAAGAATTCCATCCCTCTTGAGCCTTACCTCAACTGGGTATGAACTCGTGCTCAGAGTCTTATGATGCCTTACCCCTCCATTCTCCCGGTAATCATTGAGCCTGTCATAGAGGGAGATGTTCCATACACTATACTACATCCTGACATGCCCACATATCTTGAAGACCTACAAAGGGATTGGATACAACTCAAGGGAGAGCGAGATACGTTCGAAGCCCAATTCTACACAAGCGAGAAGAAGGTTTTGGAACTCACTAGGCCACTTCATGAGGAGCAGACTCTGAATGCCTACATTGCACCAAAGAGGATGCATACTACCTTTTTATCTTAGAGTTTTTGTATTATTTTGCCCAAGAGGCATTGATGTATTCAAGCTTTAATTTATTAATATAGCGTGTGTTTTCTTTTTGTCTAAAAACAAATTTGAATCTTTGAAGTCCTTGAAATTATTACATATGAATATATCATACATCATAACATAAGCAGGTCTTTTGCAACAAGTCTCCTCATCTCTCTACTGTTTATTTCAGTAAGATGGATCTTGGCAAACAGTGAAGGATCTCCAAGCTCAAAATACACAGTTTCAATAATTGCTCTTGGCCCTAGCCAAGGGGCAAGAAGAGTTGAAGACTATGTTGGATGAAGAGAGGAAAAAGAAAACAAAGAAGGTAAATGGAGTCTTGAACATGGGAAGAAGATTTCATGAGCAAACAAGAAGAACCTTAAACTTTGCAACCACATCCGAAGAAAAAGACAATCAGGAAGAGAAAGGTAAAGAAATAGTTGTCCCGTTAGAATCGAAAGAAGAAGAGGAAAAAGAAGACTACTTTGAGGGACAGTACCCTCCAGCTGATGACAAGTACAGACATCTCGAAGAGCGGTTGAGCGCGATGGAAATCCAAAAAGTGACAGGCTTGGACTTTAAGGAATTGGGTTTAGTGTCGGGGATTGTGATTCCTCCGAAATTCAAAGCACCTATATTCGCCAAATATGACGGAGTTTCATGCCGTAAAATGCATCTCCGATCATATGTGAGGAAAATCCAACCCCATACCGTTGAAAAATACTTGTGGGTGCATTTCTTCCAAGACAGTATGTCTGGAACTCAACTTGACTGGTTTTAACAACTAGAAAGAGCCAATGTTCACAATTGGGAAGATCTTGCTGCAGCTTTCTACAAGCAATACCAATACAATGCTGATTTGGCGCCTACCCGTACTCAACTCCAGAGTATGGCCATGGTTTCTAATGAAGGTTTCAAAGACTATGCACAAAAATGGAGAGACTTGGCTGGAAGAGTTCAACCCCCTCTATCTGAGAGAGAGTTGGTAGACATGTTCTTGGGCACCTTGTCTGATCCTTTCTTCAATAATTTAATTGGAAGTTCATCTGCAGGCTTTACTAAACTTATATTGACCGGAGAGAGGATAGAAGCCGGTATAAAGATTGGAAAGATTCAGAAAGATACATCTTCTTCTACAATTGTAAGTAAGCCTTTCATCAGAAAGAAATAGGTGGTTGTTGTATATCCACAAAGAAACCAAGATAGGGCCGAACTCCAACCAATGGTGGGGGCCATTATGATTCCTAAGCCTGTATCTGATCAGCAAAGAAATAATCAACCAAGGATGGAAAGGCCAGTCAGACAATTCACCAGAATTAACATGACCCTGTCTCAAGTATTACCGCATCTACTAAGATCCAATTTGGTGACCTTGAAAGAAGCTCCGAAAAACCCCAATACAACATCTCTTCATTATCATCCAAATGCGCGTTGCGCATATCACTCTGAAAGTCCTGGTCACGATACTAATAACTGTTGGGCCCTAAAGAACAAAATACAAGACCTCATTGAAGCAAAAGAAATTGAGTTTGATACACCTGAAAAGCCAAATGTCATTTCTGCCCCTATGCCCAGACATGGCCACAATACTAATGCCATTGAGGAATATTTGTTTGTTACCTCAGTTGATGAACTCATGACCCCACTCCCGACTATTAAAATGAATTTGTTGAATGCCAGTGTGTTCTCGGGCTGTGATGAAGTTTGCCATATCTGTTTGTCCTCACCAACTGGTTGTC
Organism: Vicia faba; assembly: GCA_948472305.1. NCBI lineage: Eukaryota > Viridiplantae > Streptophyta > Magnoliopsida > Fabales > Fabaceae > Vicia > Vicia faba. The sequence goes on along the minus strand of OX451739.1, from coordinate 36,403,068 downwards.
CTTTGTTGAAAGTAGGCGTTTAGTGCCTGATAGATAACAAAGAAATTTTGTTTGAAAAGACTTTTGTTCCACTTGTTCCTTTTGAAGATGTTTCAATCATTACCATTTCCGCCAATTCTTCCAGGGTCTCCACCAAAAGACCCATTAGAATTACATCAGTTCCGAAAGCAACTCCTTTAATAATCACAATGCCTGGACCAGTCCCATATGTATCAGACAAAACCGTGTCGTGGAATTATGGAGGGGATATTTAATACCATGGTATCAAGCAAGACTGACCGGCCACCGAAGATATAAATTCCGAGAAAGAAGATTCTGACGTTAGTAATATTGCATGAACTAGTAAGATTACCCGAAGCGGTAGGATCTTCTCTCCAGAAATTGCTCCCCCAAAGGCTATTTCTGGACCCGTAATCATCCTTGTGGCTTCTCCAAAGGTTACTCCCATACCCATAATCATCTCTACAAGTACTCCTTTTGATGAAGTCGTTACAACCCCTATTATCATTCCTACCAACACTCCTGCTGCTGAAACTCGAGGAAAAGGTATTTTGGTTGAGCCAGTCCGGACGAAGCCCCAGTCATTGACTATCCCCGAGACTTCCAAGAAAGAAATGGTGGAGATCCTAAAAATTATAAAGAGGAGCGACTACGATGTAGTTGAACAATTGGGGCAAACTCCCTATAAAATCTCCATGCTGGAATTACTACTATGTTCTGAGGCGCAAGCGAAATCCTTGGTAAAGTTCTTAAAAACCGCCCATGTACCTCAAGAGACATCTGCCGATCAGTTTCAAGACTGCGTAGCCAGCCTAACTGCGGACAATGGTTTAGGTTTTTCAGATGCTGATCTGATACCAAGGGGAAGGAAGCATAATGAGGCATTGCATGTCTCAGTGGAATGTAGGGGCACAACTCTGGCTCATGTTTTGGTGGACACAGGCTCATCTTTGAATGTATTACCGAAAAAAGCTCTTGATAGACTTGACTGCGAGGGACTGATATTAAAGCCAAGCAACATAGCAGTAAAGGATTTTGACGGCTCGAAACGGATGGTACACGGGGAAGTGGATATCCCCATAAAGGTTGGAACCCAAACTTTCAATGCAACCTTTTATGTAATGGACATTCACTCTTCATACTCCTGCTTGCTAGGCCAGCCATGGATCCACAATGTTGGTGCTGTTACCTCTACATTACACCAGATGCTGAAGTATCCGGTTCAAGGGAAGATTATCATCGTCCATGGAGAGGAAGAATACATGATTATCCATCTCAATTCCTTCAGATATGTGGAATTGGACGGTGAAGTCATTGAAACTCCATTTCATAATTTTGAAGAGGTCCCCCAAGATGTGGCAGTGACCAAGGCTGTGTCTCAGATTCCCAAGATTACAAGGCCTCCACTCCGGATGACATCTCTGAAGGATTCCAAAGCTGTGGTAGAGGAAGTTGGATGCACTATCTGGGGGAAACTCCCAGATATCCCATATAAGTCTGACAAGTTTGTCCTAGGTTTCACTTTAAGTGCTCAAAAGGCAGTACCCTGTGCCCGTGCTGGAGGACCACATTTGAAGATCAGTAACCGTGAAGTCAACGCGGTAGAAGATGGTGAAGATGGCTTCAACCTGGAGGATTGGATCTTCCCGACTGTCAATGGAGGGCTCAACAATTGGGAGGCTAGAGACTTTGCCCCGATCACTTTTATCCCACAGTAGTTTGTCTTTACATTTTGTTGGATCTGTAATATTGAAACAATTCGCACTCTTAAAACCTTGTGTCTTACCCGAGGCACAATGGTCCATTTGTAAGGGTTATTATCTCATTTTCATATGACATAAATGAATCATGGACGTTTTCGCATACAAACTTTTATGCTCATTGTCTTTCTTTTACATTTTATTTTCTTTCAAAGATAGCTATACCCTTACACACACCCACACTCACAATGCAGGTATACATCCATTCGGGATCCCATGGGTAACGATACTGCTATGGCCTGTTGTGACTCCAAGAATCTAATCTACTAGGCCAAAGACGAAGGTGAGGAAGATTGTGAAGTACCAGGAGAACTTGCCAGACTGCTACAACAAGAAGAGAGAACCATTCAACTTCACGAGGAACCCGTGGATACAATCAACCTAGGTACTGAAGAAGACAAAAAAGAGGTCAACGTGGGTGCCAATTTGGAACCCGGTATCAAGGAGCGTCTGATTCAGTTGTTACACGATTATGTTGAAGTCTTTGCCTGGTCGTATGAAGACATGCCGGGACTTGATGCAGACATCGTGGTACATCGTCTTCCTACAAGAGAGGATTGTCCACCAGTAAAGCAAAATATTTGCCGCATGAGGCCTGATATGTCAAAAAAGATTAAAGCAGAGGTCATGAAGTAATTCAATGCTGGATTCTTGGTTGTCACCTCTTACCCTCAATGGGTTGCCAACATTGTTCCCGTACCCAAAAAAGACGGAAAAGTACGAATGTGTGTGGACTAGAGAGATTTGAATAGGGCGAGCCCTAAGGATGATTTTCCACTCCCCCACATTGATATCCTAGTTGACAATACGGCACAACACAAAGTGTTTTCCTTCATGGACGGATTCTCAGGTTACAACCAAATCAAAATGGTGCCCGAGGACATGGAGAAAACAACATTTGTCACACAATGGGGCACATTCTGCTACAAGGTGATGCCATTCGGACTAAAGAATGTTGGGGCATCCTATCAACATGCCATGGTAGCTTTATTTCATGACATGATACATCACGAAATAGAGGTCTACATAGACGATATGATAGCCAGATCACAAACAGAAGAAGAGCATCTTGATCAGTTACAAAAGCTGTTTCAGAGACTGGAGAAGTAAAAGTTGAGGTTGAATCCAAACAAATGCACATTTGGAGTACAGTCGGGTAAACTTTTAGCCTTTATCATCAGTAACAAAGGTATTGAGGTCGATCCTACCAAAGTTAAAGCAATACAAGAGATGCCTTCTCCTCATACTGAGAAGGAAGTCAGAGGATTCTTGGGACGTATGAACTATATTGCCAGATTCATTTCCCATCTGACAGCTACTTGTGAGTCAATCTTCAAACTATTGAAGAAAGATCAAGTAGTTAAATGGAATGACGAGTGCCAAGTTACTTTTGACAAAATCAAAGAATACTTACAAGAGCCTCCTGTGTTTATGCCACCAGTCGAGGGAAGACCATTGATCATGTATCTGAATGTTTTATAAAACTCAATGGGGTGTGTATTGGGGCAGCATGACGAGTCTGGCCGAAAAGAGCACGCTATTTACTACCTTAACAAAAAGTTTACCGACTGTGAAACCAAATATTCACTGCTCGAGAAAACTTGTTGCGCACTGGCATGGGCTGCTCGTCGGTTAAGACAGTATATGCTGACTCATACTACCTTGTTGATATCTAAAATGGATCTGATAAAATACATCTTCGAAAAGCCTGCTCTTTCTAGGAGAATAGCGAGTTGGCAGATGATCCTAACAGAGTAAGACATACAGCATACTACCTAGAAATCTATAAAGGGAAGTGTACTAGTTGATCACCTCTCTCACCAAGCTGTGGAAGACTACCAGTCCATGAAGTTCGAATTCCCGGATGAAGACATCATGACATTAGACAACAGTGAAGAATTCAGGCCATATGACGGACCTGAACAAGGATCCCGATGGACCCTATTCTTTGATGGAGCCTCCAATGCAATCGGCAATGGTATTGGTACTGTAATCATATCTCCAGAAGGGTGTCATAATCCCTTTACTTCCAGACTTTCCTTTAATTGTACAAATAACATGGCGGAATACGAAGCGTGCATCTTCTGTCTAAAAGCTTCCCTAAACTTAGAGATCAAATCCTTGGATGTATTCGGAGACTCAGCTTTAGTTATCATCCAGATCAAAGGGGAATGGGACACCAAACACCCAAACCTTATCCCTTACAAAGAACATCTTTTGACGTTGCTACCACATTTTGAAAAGATCACCTTCGGGCATTTCTCGCGAGAAGAAAATCAGCTAGCAGACACTCTAGCCACAATGTCATCTATGTTTAAACTTAATTCAGATAATGAGGCTCCCCAGATCACCATTGAACGAATGGACGAACCAGCACATTGTCACGAGATTAATACTAAAGAAGTAGTGGACCAACCTTGGTTTCACGAAGTCAAGAAGTATCTCGAGGCTCAAGAATATCCGAAAGGAGCTTCAGTCAATGACAAAAAGTTCTTAAGGTGATTCTCTGCTAAGTTCTTCCTTAGTAACGGCATCCTGTATAAACGCAATCATGACTCGGTGTTACTTTGGTGCGTAGATAAGGTTGAAGCTGAAAGGATCATGGCTGAATTGCATGAAGGCACCTTTGGCACCCACTCCAGTGGGCATACGATGGAAAATAAAATCCTACGGGCATATTGCTATCAACACTCTCGAACCTGCCATAAGTGTCAAATTTATGCTGACAAGATGCATGTACCTCTGGTTCCTCTGAATGTCTTGAAAACTCCTTGGCCCTTTGGTATATGGGGGAATGATATGATTGGGGAAATCAAGCCAACAACCTCCAATGGACACCACTTCATCCTAGTGGCCATTGACTATTTTACAAAGTGGGTTGAAGCAGCCTCCTTCGCCTCTGTTACCAAGAACGTTGTTGCCCGTTTCATCAAGCAAAATCTCATTTTCCTGTACGTTATCCCGGAAAGGATCGTCACTGACAATGGTACAAATCTCAACAACACTATGATCATCGCATTGTGCGAGCAATTCAAGATTCAGCATCACAATTCTTCTCCCTATCGGCCAAAAATGAATGGTGATGTCAAATATGCAAATAAGAACATTAAAAAGATCATACAGAAAATGACAGTCACATACAAAGACTGGCATGAGATGCTACCATTCGCTCTCCATGGGTATCATACCACAAATCGCACATCAACTGGGACAACATCCTATTCTTTGGTATACGACATGGAAGTTGTCTTGACTATTGAGGTTCAGATCCCCTCTCTGAGGATTATGAAAGATGCAGGATTAAACGAAGACGATTGGATCCAGAATCGACTTGATCAACTGAACTTGATTTATGAAAAGAGACTCACTGTCGTTTGCCATGGTCAAATGTATCAAAAACGGATGATCAAGGCTTCAACAAAAATGTCAGACACCAAGTATATCAAGTTGGAGATCTGGTGATCAAGCGCAATATCTTGCCACAAGGTGATCCCAGGGGAAAATGGACTCCTACCTGTGAAGGACCATTTGTAATCAAAAACATGTTCTTCGGTGGGGCAATGATCTTGACCATCATGGATGGTGACGACTTGCCACACCCTACAAACGTGGACATAGTCAAAAGATACTATGCATAAGAGACCCTCTAGGTTGACATACCTAGGCAAAACAAGGGCATCCCGGCAAACCAAAAAGGTTCGGGCAAAAGTTAGGAATAAAACAAAAATCTGTACACCCGGTAAGTTGAAAACCCAAAAGGGCGACTTGGGCAAAAAAGGGTTTCCGGTGGACTGAAAACCCGAAAGGGCAGTCCAGGAAAAAGTTAGGGGATTAAGGCGTATGAATATGTCCCGTCGGATCACTTTATAGACAACCTTTGGATTCCACTGACAAACTCAGAGGTTCTGATCAATTCAATCATATTCAGACAAAGCAACAAATAGACAAGAGACTCAGAGATACGAAGGCTATAGCAGAATGGAAACCCGATGGGATTATTACACATAGCTATCTTTTCTTTGTATCAAATTTTCATTTTTACGACAGCATTTCTCTTACTAGAATGTTTGTCTCCTTGTACAAAAATACTTATTCAAAGTCAATACAAAGATATCTCTTTGAAAGTGAAAAAAACTATCTGTTTTTCTTTACTCTTGTGTTTGTTTACAAAAACGTCCAATGATTCATTATTGAACATATGCATTTGAACATAACTACTCTTTACAAATAAACAAAATGAGAAAAGCAATTACTGATGGGTTGAACGGATAGGGAAATACCTCTAGGCTATTCCATAAGAAATCCCCGCAGTACATCGTTTAATCCCCAGCGGAACAAAACTCCCAGTTATCACTCCCTAGTAGAAGTCGCCAAATTTCTCAGAACTCCTCGACCAGGATTTTTTCAGATAACACATGACATTTCCTTTACAACAGAGTTTATTCCTCTAAAATGGAAATTCATCAATACTTCAACTTCAAGACATGAAAACTTACGTATCCTCAACAGCATTCAGGGATTTATTTTCCCTAATCCAACAGCGGTGCAGCAAATCAGCTCACATACGCATACATTGCATCCATATATTATAAGCATCGATAAAACGAATGCATTATATCATACATCTCATACAACATGACTTTGAATTTTAGCTAACATTTTACCCTTTTCAGGATAAGATTAGCAGCTACCATTAACAATGTTTAAAGTTTTCAGATACAGTTCAAATACGCTCCAGACACGAACGCTATTATGATGCTCATTCAACTCTCAGATACAGTTCTGATACGCTCCAGATACGGATGCCATTTGGATACTCATCAAGATACAGTTCAGATACGCTCCAGACACTGACGCTATTCTGATATTCATTCAGCTTTCAGATACAGTTCGGATACGCTCCAGATACCGATGTCATTCTAATACTCATTCTTTCAACTTATAAATTACAATTCAGCAATCATTACTAGATGGCACATACAAGCCCATCTCCAACAACTTTCTATCACCTCTCCAAATGGCATCTTTAAGCTTTTTTCCTCTACCATCACATCGCCAAGTGAAAATTTCTAGGCACTCTAGTGTCCAATCATCTTCCACCTTCAAAGTCACGAATGGCAAAACATGCCAATCTAACTCTTCTGGCTTAAGAAGATTGAACAGAGGCAGTTGTGGTACCCCAAAATTTGCCCTCTCACTTATCAAGAATTCACTCATAAGATCTCCTTGACTCAAGACTGCACTAGGGTTTGATCAGCTCAAGACACCTTCTTGAACACTGATGACTGAAATTAGGGTTTGAGTTTGCACAAGGATATTTGAACTTCCAATGCCTCATATGACTTTCATGGATCATTATGGGCCCTCAAGATTACTAAAGTGCATGCTAGGTTTGGGAATATGGTTTACATTTTTCTTTTTGGTCTTCAAGTTACAAGGTTGCAATGTTTACATGGCCAATTCTATTACTCATCATGCAAGTTTCTTTGGATATCATTTCTATTTTTTTTTAAAGATGAGGCTTTGAGATGAAAGGTGAGGCTTTGAGATGAAAGATCAAAAGGATTCAAAGAATTTTGTTTTTTGAGATATGGAAGAAAGATGAGAATGGTCTTCAAGAACCATTTCTTTTTTTAGATAAATCAATTAGTTCTTATCTTAAGTTCTAATACACTTTTTTAAAAAATTCATCATTTTGTTCCAAGTTTTAAGAGTTGCAATTTTAAAAGCCCATGTCATTCTTCATTTCCAATTTCTTTCATTTAGAACCAACAACTTTTTCAATTTTGTGATATCATTCTGAAAATTAAAATTATACATTCCTCGAAATTAGTTTGTTTATTACAAGATTCAAAATCAAACAAAGAAAGAAGTCCAATATATTTTTTCCTACGTTTCTATTACAAGGCAAAATACAAAGTCTTCATGTTCCTAGCCTTCAAGTGTTTTCAAGTCTTGCCACAGTCTTCTTGCCATCTTCCTCTATTCTTCATTACCTTTACCTGAAACAAAATAGAAAAAATCAGTGATCAAACAAATTCAAATTTAAAAATAAGCTATTCTAAATCATCATGAGGGTTTGGTTATTAGAATTAGAAAAGGTTTTTAAGCCATGTTATTGTACCCAAAACAGCCTGATACTAAGAAGTCATTCATTGTTCTGAGAAAGTTTTGGTTCACAAACAAGGTAAAACAAAACCTGCAACAAACTGCATAACAGGGGCTAGCTACAACAACAAACAGAACAAGCTGCATAGCAGGCAACAGGCTACAGCAGGCTGCAATGCTGCAGCACAAGCTGCCCATCAAAGCTAACCAAAAAACCTGCAACAAACTGCATAACAGGACAGGCAAGCAAGGCCAGTTGCAACAAGAAGCAAACAAAGCAAGCCGCAACAAATAGAAAAAAGGCAAGCAGCAACAGGGCAAGCTGCAGTAGCAAACAAATTTCCAGAATAAAACCTAAAGGGGAGCAAAGTATTAAGAGTTCAGAAAAAAGGAAGTGTTGTGTTCTAAGGCCTCAAACAATGTAAAAAAAATTTATCATGGGACAATTGATTGCAAATCTCAAGACAAAGCTTGATTCACAATAGTGCAAGCAGAAATTCAAGCCCAACAGATTTCAGCTCAACATGGTTTAAAACAAAAAAAGCCTCATAAATGTTGTCTCACAAAGTCAGAATTGCATCATTAGCTAAGAAGTAATCTTTTGCAAATCTCAAGTATTTGGTTTACAAAAGGTAAAGAGGAAATCAGAAAATATCAAATCAATAAGAAAAAGCCTCATGTTGTTTCAAATCAGAAAATATCAAATCAACAATCAAAAAGCCTCAAATTTGCAAAGTCATGTCATAGGCCACAAGCAACTAGTACAAAAGTACAGCAAAAGCAGCCAGCAAAGTCAGAAAAGTATATCACTACAAATTTCAAAACAAATTTGTTAGGTTCATAGCAAAAGTCCACAAGCAACTAGTACAAAAGTACAGCAAAAGCAACCAGCAAAGTCAAAAAAGTATATCAACAAGTACAGAAAACTGTAAAAGGAAAAGACAGTACAACAGACACTGTACCAGCAACCAACAAGCAAAGTCAACTAGCAAAGTTGATTTATCAAAAACCAGTACAAGCAATAAAGCCAGCAGTATTTTATCACTATTTTATCACAAATCAACCAATATAAAAGGGCAACAATACTGTGCAAGAAGGAGAGTTTTTTTTCCAGCAAGAAGAATATACAGAAAAGATAAAAGTCCAGCCACTATTTTCATCACACTCAAAGACCCTCAAAGATCACTGTCAATAAGACACAGGATACCAAAACACAACAACAAAGTAAAGAGGTAATTTCTCAAACTTTTTCAGATTCTTTTCATAGAAATATACAAAACTTTTGAAACTTTTTCTTAGCTTTCTTTTACAAAACATATAGTTTAGGGTCAATTAAAAGCCAAATAGAACACATAGGGACATGAAAACTTGTAACAGAAGTGAACACAAAGCCATCACTCATTTATATCAAGAAAAGATCAGCAACCACGTCATTTTTTTTCAGTTTTACAAAAAATACAGAGATTCCAAACCCCAATTCATCAGTAAACCCCATTGTCACCAAAGGGTCAAACATCATTTTTTTCCAGAAAAACATACAGAGATTCCAAACCCCAAACTAACAATAAACCTTTGTCTCAGAAGATGTATAGAGAAAACAGAAAACCCAGAAAATAACACAAATAACTAACTTTGTTCATCAGAGCCATCACCATTCATAAATATACAAAGCCAGAATCGCAACAAACAGAACCAAAACCCTCAAAAATCTTTCATCAGCAAATATACAGAAACATGCAAAACCCTAAACAAATTTTCCAAAACCTAAATCCCTTCAGAAGTTTGTAAGAAAGACAGAGAAAAGAACGATCTCAGCTAAACAAAGTCGTTTCTGTGAAATCCAAACCTTAGGGTTTCGTTGCTTCCCTTTAAGATCTACGCGAAACCAGTTACCGTCTATAAAAATAAGCACCAGATTAGGATAGAGGAGAGAATGACGAGTAAGATAATGTAAAAAAATAGAGATTTGAACCCAGCCGTCGCCGTCACCGCCGTGAGGCGATTTCCGGTGCGGCTTCTGTTTCTTCTCCGGCAAAGGAATCATAGAGAGAGAGCGAGAGAGTCAGAGAAGTGAGAGAGAGAAATGTTTTCGCCAAATGAGACTGGGTCTCATAACCTGGTTATTTTGTTCAAAACAACCAGGCCTTCATTAGGCAGGCCCAAACCCTTTATCCAATCCCTCCTCCCATTTTGCGTGTAAACCCCCCCCCCCCTTCAGCTCCAGGCCTTTAAACAAACCAGGCCCAAAATCTCTTTCACTACCATGCACCCCCCCCCCCCCCCCCCATTTCCCATATACCACGCAGGCCCAATTTCAATTTTTGTTGTTTTTGTTTGCTGTGTAGAAAAAGGCAATATGGGCCTAACCACATATTTTTACTTCACTCACACACCATAATTTAATTTTTACACCCCATACTTTCCTTTTCATATTTTTTTCATTTTTTCTATTATTTATTTTTACTATTAATAATTTTATTTTTATATTTATTTTTATTAATAAGAAAAATAATAAAAATATTTATTTATCATGTAGTTAGTAATATATATATATATATATATATATATATATATATATATATATATATATATATATATATATATATATATATATATATATATATATATATATATATATATATATATATATATATATATATATATATATATATATATATATTTATTTTCATTATTTTCTAGATAAAGAAAATAAATATATTCTTTTTGAAATAAATTTAGCTCTTTTTAAACTTAGGTTTATTTTAATAAAAATTAAATTAGAATTTAGAACTTTTATTTCATTAATTTTATTTGTTTACTAATTTAATTAAATTCACAAAAAAAACCCTAAAAAACAAAAAAAAAACTTGTTTTCTTTGATAAATTAATTCTTTTATTAATTTCATTTAATTAAGTTAAAATATTTAACACAAAAATACACTCTATATTCATTCCATTACTTGTACATTATATTCATTTCACTTCTTGTACATTATATTTACATTGTTTTTGTACATTCGATATGGTTGTAATAGATAATTAGAGTTTTTAATTTCTTGAAATTCCCCATTTATAATTTGTACACCCCATCCCACAGATGTTGTAATAGCGTAGTAACTTTAAATTTCATAATTTATCGCTTTTACACAACATGCTAGTAATTAGGGTTTGTATGGGAAGATAAAAGCAATTGAATAGAAAACCCTAATTCAAGACAAAATCAAGCATGAAAATAACACACTTGCACATAAACACCCCTAGGGTAAAATCCATTTGGTTTCCTTATACAAAATGACCATATTACACATGTAAGGTATCTTAGCAAAAACAAACAAATACAAGATCATAGTCCCATGATGACGTTATTCAAAGTTGCCTTGCAAATGATCTTAGTACCTCAAAAAGAATGCTAAGATACCTTGCAACATTGCTAATCATGGCTATACGATGACCCACGCCCATCCCGTTTACATCCAAAGATAGGGTTGCTTACCAAATCAATGGTAAGACAACAATATCAAAAGAAAAGAAAAATGAACAAGAAAGACATTTGAGTAGGTAGATTGCTCCTAATTACTTTCTCCATTTCAAAACAAACATCCTTGCTATTTTCAAAAACAAACACACATATTTTCAAAATCTTACAAACATTGAAAATATTTTCAAAAAGATCAACATCTTTGTATACATTCACAAAAATACTTTCAAAAACCACACAAAGCACAATTTCAAACAAAAGCAAGTGATATAGCAAGTAACTAAGAGCCTATTGAAAACCATGGATGAAAAGGGTGCTAATACCTTCCCTTTTCATAATCTACCCCTCGAACTCAAGAAACAATCTCAAAGGTCTTTCTTGTGCTTTTTCACCTTTCCTTTTGGATAAAAGAAAATTCGGTGACGACTCTTGCTAACTACAACATTTGTGATCAAACACAAAACCTTCAAGTCAGTTCTCCCACCGTATCACAAGAAGCAAATGGGATCAAAAGGAAGAGTGAATGATGCATTTAGGAGGGAATTCGTGCAAACCGGATGCACGAGTGAAGTGTGATCTAATTTTCATCAAAACTCATCCAATCCTTGCGTTTTGAGGTGCTAAACAAATATAGAACTTCACTAAACATGTTTAGAGGCAAAAACGCGTGGAAAACTTATGATTAGAGGCCACATTATGGATTTCAAAATTTTGACTTGGTGAGAATTTCAGTTTCAAAGTGCCAACTTCTGACCAATGGCATTTTCCACTCAAGGGGTCTTAGGGAATGATTCTTGATTCTTTAGAAAGGTTAGGTTTCAAGCTTTGCAATGGAAAAATAATGGAATCAAATGGATGCTTGAGCTGAAAATTATGTTGGGTCAAAGTTGAGGAAAAAGGGTTGACTTTCCATACTTAGAAATATTTCAAATTTTTCTTCAAAAGTGACCTATAATGTCTTGCATCCAAACATAGCCTTCCACTTAGAATTTTCTCTTTACCAAAAAAAATGGAATGAAGTAGATATCTTGAATGACATTTTGAAACTTGAACCATTCACAATATCCAAAAATTGAGAAAGTCATGACTTGTTGAAGTTGGCAAAATTTCATAAAATGACCTATAATCTTTAGTATCCTTGAGGCAATTTCCATCCATTTTCTCACTTTGAACATAAAGGAAGGCATAAAGTTAACATATTAAAGATCATTATGGAAAAAGAATAGGATCAATGTGATAAAAATTTACCAAGTTATGCTCATTTGAAGTCACACATGAAAAATTGGGGATTCATCTGGAGGACTTGAATCTTTCTTATTCATAAAGTTTCTTCCACATGAAAAATCCTTGGAACCTTTGAAGTGATTTGTTTATAACCCTTTGAAGAGAAGTATGTCTTTGGAGTCACTCAAAAATACCAAAAGATGAGCAAGATATACTCCTTTGAAGTTCAAAACCCTAGCTCATAGATCAAGAAAATGCTTTGAGGAACTTTGACAATTTTGAACAAACTTCTTATACCAAAACAAATTCTTTGTAAATATAAGTTGTTGAGGATAATAATGATAACTCGTAGCAACCACAACCCACTTCCACATCTTGATAATTGAGATAAATATGCACTTGTGACCAATGGGAACAAGACCTTGTCCAACCATGACTATTTTTCAATCAACCCCTTGTACTTTTTGGATCAAATCTTGATAACTTAGAAATGTAGTGAACCAAAATAACCTTTACATGCCATACCTTCCAAAACAACTTCAATGGTGAGGTTTGAACTTCTCAAGCTTCATTGACTAGGTCATGGAAATAAACTCATGAACCCATGGAGCAGCTTGCTGAATCTTATTTCCTTTACCTATATGAGTAACAAGCAAGACAATCCAATATTACATTTCATTAATTGAAAGAAGAAATCAAGAAAAAAATATCATGATCACAAAATAACACAAGTCAAGGTGCATGGTGATTCCTCAAAAAGCAAAGCAAAGTATAGGGAAGGGAACCAAGAATTCTAATGTGATCTTGTTGTGATTGAATCAAAATGTTATGATGAAGGGATCTTAGGGGCAAAAATTAGGGTATAACAGAGTCCAACCCCCTCTATCTGACAGAGAATTGGTGGATATGTTCTTAGGCACATTATCTGGTCCATTCTTCAGCCATCTGATCGAAAGCTCCTCGGCTGGATTTACTGAACTAATCATGACTGGTGAACGGGTAGAATCCGATATAAAAAGTGGCAAAATTCAAAGAGATGTATCCTCGAGCATAATGAAGAAATCCTTTACCAGAAAGAAGGAGGTCAGTGTTGCATACGACCACAGAAATCAAAACAAAACTGAACGTCACCCGACGGTAGGGGTTGTAACGCCCGTAATTTAATTAATTATTTAATTAAATTATTTTTGGAATATTTGTGAAGATGTGTTGTGATTAATTGGATTTAATTATTTTATTAAGTGGATAAATAATATTAGAAGTATAATATTATTTGATGTAGGCTTGTTTTAAAGGAATATAAGTAATAAGAGGGTGTATTAGTTTAAGCCCAATAAGGAGTTAAGAGAATAATAGGTTATTTTCTTATTGTTAGAAAGAATAGAAAGAAGAGGCAGTAGAAGAATAAGGATTGAGAAGAAGAACATGAAGCTGCTGGAAAAGGAGGAAATTGGCAGAACAAGGTTTCTACCGGAAGATTATAGAGCGACCTTCAATCCAAGGTAAGGGTGGGGTTCTGACTCTATAATTGGGTTCATGATAATTGGTATGTGGGGTTAGAGGTGATTGTTGTCATGTTCATAAATTGAATGTATATGATGTTGTATGATGAGATTGATGAATTATAGATGAATGATGATGTTCTGATGTTGTGTAATTGATGTAGAACTATAGGATAATTGTAAGTGATGATTATCCATGATTAGATTAAGTTTTTTATGGCTTAAAGTATAGAACTCGTAGTGAAAACGCAGAGAAAATTGCAGAAATTATGTTGGATAGAGCAGTATGTGTCGACTCCAAATGGTGTTTGTCGATACAAGAAGGTTTAGAGACTCAGGATGAGTTGACACAAAGGAGCCTTGCATCGATCCATGAGGGCTTTCAGACTCAGGATGAGTCGATGCGTAGGGGCATGTGTCTATACATGCTGTGTGTTAGACTCAGGATGAGTCGATACAAGAGAGGATGAGTCGACTCATGTTGTAAGTTCAGTGCAGTATGCGTTGATCCAAGACGTTATGCGTCGATCCATGTTTCCTGGTTTTTGGCAGAATCAGTTTGAGAATGTTGTAACTTGAGTTTTCGGACTCTGTTTGAGGTGTCGTTCGAAGCGTTGAATAGCTAAAGCGATTAACTTTATTTCCCGAGGATTGAAATGATGAATGGGGAGGATAACCATAAGATTTGAATTAGTTTCCGTGTAGATCGCTATGTTGGTTTTTATGCAGAATGATGAAGATGAGATGCTTAGAGGCTGTTGTTTGATTGGTAATAGTAGGATTAAGAATAATAACGATGTAATATTACAGAATAGTAGTATGTAAAGGTTTTGTTATTTAGAAGTAAGCCTTAGTTAACTAAATAGTTATAGGCAATGTCCTTGTATAGGCCTATGGCCAACATTGTGAAATTGATGAATGCTGTTGTATTATTGTACGGCTGAATTGTTGATGAGATGATGTTAATGAGATTTTGTTTGATGAATTATGATGTATATATATATATATGATGTGTGATGATTTATGGTGAATAATGTTGATGAAGATATTATGAGATGCTTTTGAGATGTAGGCCTTTGGCCAATGATGGTGTTGTATTGAGATGTTTTCGATTTTGGTGTTGTTATTACATTCATGATTGTGTCGCATAAATTGCATTTTGAGATGAAGCTTATGCTCGTTGAGATGGCTTGTATTGGCGAATATTGATATGAAGGCTTATGCCTTGTTGATGCCTCTATTAATTGGAAAAAAAATTAGATGGGAGTTCTGATCCAATGGTACCACATGCATTTGCATAGTATTGAGTCACATTATATGACTGCATAAAGAAGTGTGTATTGATGTGGTGAATGTGTACTATTGTTGTGATTATTTTTGAATTATGAGATGAGAAGTGGTGATGTTATATGATCTAATTTAATATATTAATTATCATGCGTTTTATTATATTGTTAGATATCTCACCCCTTTTGTTTAAATGTTGCCCTTATGTTGGTAACGTACAGGTAATCTAGAGTGAAGGTTGTATACCTTCAGTAGTTCGAGTCGGTGTTATTGCTGTGATATGTAACACTCGGGGGGATGAACACTTGTTGCTTTTGATTGTTGATTGTTCAGTCCTTGAACTTTAAGTTGATTATTAAGTATTTTTTGGTTTGAAGTTGTTGTAATGATGATAAAGATGTTATTAAGAATTCCGCTGCGTAGATGTTTAATTATCTAGTTAAAGATATTATGATGATGGTTCATCCAATGTTTTTAAAGTGATATATATCCACGATGAATGCAATGTGTTTTGGAAAGAAGAATTTGTGGCATCCCGATTCTTTTGCATGAATGATTTTTATAACTCTGATTTATTTATATAATTGTCGGGGTAGAATTGGGGTGTTACAAAGTTGGTATCCGAGAAAAATGTTGGTCCGACCTTGTTATCGAGTCATAGTTGTCTAACAATCGAGTATTGTTAATTAGAGTTCTAACCGTTGTTTATGTTGTAGTGATAAGTTGAGATGGCTGGAAGGAATAATGTTGCATTTGCTGCTGCTTTATAAGCAATGGCTCATGCGATGGAGAATCAGCCGAATGCTGACAGGAATGTTGGATCTCGTAGCTCCGCGACTTTCCAGAGAGAGAATTCGCCTACGTTAAAGGGAAAGTATGATCCTGACGGAGCATTGGAGTGGTTGAAAGAAATTGATAGAATCTTCTGTGTGATGGATTGTACTCCAGCGCAGAAGGTTCGGTATGGGAATCATATACTAGAAATCGAGGTTGATGACTGTTGGCTAGAGACTTGTCAAAGATTGGAAGCCGTAGGTGAGAATGTCACTTGGGATATGTTCTGTAGGGAGTTTTTGAAGAAGTACTTTCCTGAAGATGTTCGTGGTAAGAAGGAGATTGAGTTCCTTGAGCTGAAGCAAGGGAATATGTCAGTTGTTGAGTATGCTACCAAGTTTTCTGAGTTGGCTAAGTTTTATCCGCATTACACTGAGGTAGATGTTGAGTTTTCGAACTGTATCAAGTTTGAGAACGGGTTGCGCCCGGAGATCAAGAAGGCATTTGAATACCAGAAGATCCGTGTCTTTGTTGATTTGGTTGATAGTTGCAGGATTTATGAGGAGGATAATAATGCTCATTAGAAGATTATCAGTGAGAAGAGGGGTAAGCACCAATAGAATCGTGGTAAGCCTTATGATACCCTAGCTGGTAAAGGTAAATAGAAAGTTGCTCAGGGTCAGAGGACAAGTGGGGGAGATGCTCCTGCTGGTGTAGTTTGTTTTAAGTGTGGAAAACCTGGGCATAAGAGTAATGTGTGTACTACTTAAGTGAAGAGGTGTTTCCGTTGTGGTAAGAACGAACATGTTGTATCTGAATGTGAACATAAGGACGTGATTTATTTCAATTGTAGAGAGGAAGGGCACATTGGTAGTCAGTGTCAGAAACCAAAGAGGGCTTAGACAAGTGGTAAAGTGTTTGCTTTGGTTGAGGATCAGACAACTATCGAGGACAGACTTATCAAAGGTTTATGTTTCATTAATAGTATTCCTTTAATTACTATTATGGATACCGGTGCTACGCATTGTTTTATTGTTGCTGATTGTGTGGAAAGATTGGGTCTTGTCTTGTCTTCTTTGAATGGAGAAATGGTCTTCGATAATCCAGCCAAGGGGTCGGTGACTACTTCTTTTGTGTGTTTGAAGTGTCCATTTTCGATCTTCGACAGAGACTTTGCTGTCGATTTGGTTTGTTTACCGTTAAGAGGTTTAAATGTGATTTTGGTTATGAACTGGTTAGAGCATAACTTTGTTCAAATTAACTGTTATTACAAGTCAGTGAGGTTTCCTACTCCTGAAGCAGAGGAAGATGGTCTGTTGTCTGCTAGACAGTTGACGAAGTTGATGCAAAAAGAAGTGCAGATGTTCTCATTGATGGCGTCGCTATCTGTAGAGACTCAAGTTATAATTGAGGAATTGTAAGTGGTGTGTGAATTTCCTGAAGTTTTCCCCGATGAAATTCCTGATGTACCGCCGGAGAGGGAAGTTGAATTTGCTATTGATCTTGTACCTGGTACCAGACCTGTATCTATGGCACCATACAGGATGTCTGCATCTGAATTGTCATAGTTAAAGAAGCAATTGGAAGAGTTACTTGAGAAGAAGTTTGTAAGACCAAGTGTATCGTCGTGGGGAGCTCCGGTGTTGTTAGTAAAGAAGAAATATGGAAGTATGAGGCTTTGTGTTGATTATAGACAGTTGAATAAAGTGACAATTAAGAACACGTATTTGCTTCCAAGAATAGATGACTTGATGGACCAATTGGTGGATGCTCGTGTGTTTAGTAAGATTTATTTGCGGTCGGGTTACCATCAGATTAAAGTGAAGGATGAAGATATCCAGAAGACGGCTTTCAGAATGCGTTATGGGGCATTACGAGTATTCGTTGAGGCCTTTCGGTGTTACTAATGCACCGGGAGTATTCATGGAATACATGAATCGTATCTTTCATACTCATTTGGATCAGTTCGTAGTGGTGTTGATTGACGATATTTTGATTTACTCTAAGTCAGAAGAAGAGAATGCTGAACACTTAAGAGTAGTATTGCAAGTTTTGAGAGAGAAGAAGTTGAATGCAAAGCTGTCCAAGTGTGAATTCTGGTTAAAGGAGGTGAGTTTCCTTGGTCATGTGATTTCAGGTAGTGGCATTGTTGTAGATCCATCGAAGATTGATGCTGTGTTACAATGGGAAACTACGAAGTCAGCTACTGAGATTAGAAGCTTCTTGAGATTAGCTGGTTACTATAGAAGGTTTATCGAAGGTTTTTCTAAGTTGGCACTTCCGTTGACTAAGTTGACTTGTAAAGGTAGAACTTTTGTATGGGATGTTCAATGCGAAGAAAGTTTTACGGAATTGAAGAAGAGGTTGACGTCGACTCTGATTTTGACGTTGCCTAATCCAGGAGAGCCTTTTGTGGTGTATTGTGATGCTTCTAAGATGGGTTTAGGAGGTGTGCTTATGTAGAATGGTAAGGTAGTTGCTTATGCGTCAAGGCAGTTGAGGACTCATGAGAAGAACTATCCTACGCATGATTTAGAGCTTGTTGCAATTGTTTTTGTGTTGAAAATTTGGAGGCATTATCTTTATGGTTCTAGATTTGAAGTGTCTAGATTTGATCAGAAGGAGTTGAATATGAGGCAACTGAGATGGTTGGAATTGTTAAAGGATTATGATTTTGGTTTGAATTACCATCCAGGAAAAGTGAATGTGGTGGCTGATGCGTTGAGTCAAAAGACTTTACATATGTCGGCAATGATGGTTAAAGAGTTGGAATTAATTGAGCAGTTTAGAGATATGAGCTTAGTTTGTGAGGTTATGCCGCGTAGTGTTATGTTGGGTATGTTGAAGATTAATAATGAATTTTTAGACAGTATCAGAGAAGCTCAGAAGTTGGATGTTAAACTGGTAGATTTGATGGTTGGAATTGATCAGTCGGAGAATAGTGATTTTAAGCTATATGCGCAAGTTGTGTTGAGGTTTCGTAACCGGATTTGTATTCTTGATGATGATGAGATGAAGCAAGTGATACTTGAAGAGAGTCATAGAAGTAAGTTGAGTATTCATCGAGGAGCTACGAAGATGTATCAAGATTTGAAAGGTTTGTTTTGGTGGCCTGGAATGAAAAGTGATGTGGCTCAGTTTGTGTATGCATGTTTGACTTGTCAGAAGACGAAAGTTGAACATCAGAAGCCTGCAGGATTAATGCAACCGTTAGAAGTTCCAGAATGGAAATGGGGTAGCATTTCGATGGACTTTGTGACAGGGTTACCTAATACTTTAAGAGGGAATGATTCGATTTGGGTGATTGTTGATAGGCTTACAAAGTCGGCTCATTTTAATCCTATTAACATCAGTTTTCCAGTGTCGAAGTTGGCTGAGATTTACACTAGTGTGATTGTGAAGCTACATGGTGTTCCTTTGTGCATTGTGTCAGATAGAGATCCAAGATTTACTTCTGATTTTTGGAAGGGTTTGCAAGAAGCGTTGGGTTCTAAGTTGAGGTTGAGTTCAGTGTATCATCCTCAGACAAATGGTCAAACTGAATGGACTATTCAATCATTGAAAGACTTGCTGAGGGCATGTGTTCTTGAGCAGGGAGGTTCGTAGGATACATATCTTTCGTTGATAGAGTTCACATATAATAACAGTTACCATTCTAGTATTCGGATGGCACCTTTTGAGGCATTGTATGGTCGAAGATGTAGAACTCTGTTATGTTGGCATGAATCTGGAGAAAGTGTAGTACTTGGACCTGAACTTGTTCGTGAGACTACTGAGAAGGTGAAGTTGATTCGAGAAAAGATGAAAGCTTCAAAAAGTATATAAAAGAGTTATCATGAAAAGCGAAGGAAGGATTTAGAATTTCAATCTGGTGACCATGTGCTTTTAAGAGTTACACCTGTGACTGGTGTTGGGCGAGCATTAAAGTCTAAGAAGTTCACTTCTCGTTTTATTGGACCGTATCAGATTTCAGAGAGATTGGGGAATGTTGCTTATAGAGTGGCTTTAACTCCTAATCTTTCGAATTTTCATGATGTGTTTCATGTGTTGCAACTCCGGAAGTATATTTCTGATCCATCTCATGTGATTCATATGGACGATGTGCAAGTACGGGATAATCTTACTGTGGAGACGATGCCTGTATGGATCGCGGATCGTGAAATAAAGACTCTGAGGGGTAAAGAGATTGATTTGGTTAAAGTGGTTTGTCTAGGAGCTTCCGAAGAAAGCATGACTTGAGAGTTGGAGAGCAAGATGCGAGGCTCCTACCCTGAGTTGTTTGATTAAGGTAAATTTTTGAGGACGGAAATATTCTAAGTGGGGGAGAGTTGTAACGCCCGTAATTTAATTAATTATTTAATTAAATTATTTTTGGAATATTTGTGAAGATGTGCTGTGATTAATTGGATTTAATTATTTTATTAAGTGGAGAAATAATATTAGAAGTATAATATTATTTGATGTGGGCTTGTTTTAAAGGAATAGAAGTAATAAGGGGGTGTATTAGTTTAAGCCCAATAAGGAGTTAAGAGAATAATAGGTTATTTTATTATTGTTATAAAGAATAGAAAGAAGAGGCAGTCGAAGAATAAGGATTGAGAAGAAGAATGTGAAGCTGCTGGAAAAAGAGGAAAAATGGAAGAACGAGGTTTCGACCGGAAGATTATAGAGCGACCTTCAATCCAAGGTAAGGATGGGGTTCTGACTCTATAATTTGGTTCATGATGATTGGTATGTGGGGTTAGAGGTGATTGTTGTCTTGTTCATGAATTGAATGTATATGATATTGTATGATGAGATTGATGAATTATAGATGAATGATGACGTTCTGATGGTGTGTAATTGATGTAGAATTATAGGATAACTGTAAGTGATGATTATCAATGATTAGATTAAGTTTTTAGGGCTTAAAGTATAGAACCCGTAGTGAAAACACAGAGAAAATCATAGAAATTATGCCGGATAGAGCAGTATATGTCGACTCCAAATGGTATGTGTCGATACAAGAAGGTTTAGAGACTCATGATGAGTCGACACAAAGGAGCCTTGCATCGATCCATGAGGGCTTTCAGACTCATGATGA
Organism: Vicia faba; assembly: GCA_948472305.1. Classification (NCBI taxonomy): domain Eukaryota; kingdom Viridiplantae; phylum Streptophyta; class Magnoliopsida; order Fabales; family Fabaceae; genus Vicia; species Vicia faba. The sequence goes on along the minus strand of OX451739.1, from coordinate 36,381,852 downwards.
GTTGATGCGTAGAGGCATGTGTGATACATGTTGTGTGTTAGACTCAGGATGAGTCGATACAAGAGAGGATGTGTCGACTCATGTTGTGATTTCAGTGCAGTACGCGTCGATCCAAGGCGTTATGCGTTGATCCATGTTGGCTGGTTTTTGGCAGGATCAGTTTGAGAATGATGTAACTTGAGTTTTCGGACTTCGTTTGAGGTGTCGTTCGAAGCGTTGAATAGCTAACGCGATTAACTTTATTTCCCGAGGATTAAAATGATGAATGGGAAGGATAACCATAAGCTTTGAATTAGTTTCCGTGTAGATCGCTATGTTGGTTTTTATGCAGAATGATGAAGATGAGATGCTTAGAGGTTGATGTTTGATTGGTAACAGTAGGATTAATAATAATAACGATGTAATATTATAAAATAGTAGTATGTAGAGGTTTGGTGATTTAGAAGTAAGCCTTAGTTGACTAACTAGTTATAGGCAATGTCTTTGTATAGGCATATGGCCAACGTTGTGAAATTGATGAATGTTGTTGTATTACTGTATGACTGAATTGTTGATGAGATGATGTTAATGAGATTTTGTTTGATGAATTATGATGTATATATATATGATGTGTGATGATTTATGATGAATGATGTTTATGAAGAGATTATGAGATGCTTTTGAGATGTAGGCCTTTGGCCAACGATGGTGTTGTATTGAGATGTTGTCGACTGTGGTGTTGTTATTACATTCATGATTGTGTCGCATACATTGCATTTTGAGATGGAGCTTATGCTCGTTCAGATGGCCTGTATTGGAGAATATTGAGATGAAGGCTTATGCCTTGTTGATGCCTCTATTAATTGGCAAATTTTTGAGATGGGAGTTCTGCTCCAATGGTACCACATGCATTTGCATAGTATTGAGTCGCATTATATGAATGCATAAAGAAGTGTGTATTGATGTGGTGAATGTGTATTATTGATGTGATTATTGTTGAATTATGAGATGAGAAGTGGTGATTTTATATGATCTAATTTAATATACTAATTATCACGCGCTTTATTATATTGTTAGATATCTCACCCATTCTGTTTAAATGTTGCCCTTATGTTGGTAACGTGCAGGTAATCGAGAGTAAAGGTTGTATACCTTCAGTAGTTCGAGTCGGTGTCATTTCTCTGATATGTAACACTCGGGGGGATGAACTCTTGTTTCTTTTTATTGTTGATTGTTCAGTCGTTGAACTTTAAGTTGATTATTAAGTATTTGTTGGTTTGAAGTTGCTATAATTATGATAAAGATGTTATTAAGAATTTCGTTGCGTAGATGTTTAATTATCTAATTAAAGATGTTATGATGATGGTTCATCCGATGTTTTAAAAGTGTTATATATCCACGATGAATGCAATGTGTTTTGGAAAGAAGAATTTGTGGCATCCTGATTCGCTTGCATGAATGATTTTTATAACTCTGATTTATTTATATAATTGTCGGGGTAGAATTTGGGTGTTACAGGGGTTGTTATAATTTCCAATCCTGTGCCAAATCAGCAGCGAAACTATCAACGCAGGCCAGAGGCGCCCATGAGACAATTCACCCGGATCAACATTACCTTGTCACAAGTCTTTCCACATCTTTTGAAGTTCAATCTGGTGACCCTAAAGGAATATCCCATGAAACCCAATACTGCTTCTCCTTGCTACAACATGAATGCTCGATGCGCCTATCATTCTGAAAGCCTGGGGCATGATACAAATGATTGTTGGACCTTGAAGAATAAGGTACAAGACCTTATCGAGGCGAAAGAGATTGAGTTTGAACCCCCAGAAACACCTAATGTAATAACGGCGCCAATGCACAAACACGATCAAGGTGTCAACGCTATTGATGATGATTATTTTGTTTCCTCTATGAATGACTTAACTACTCCTCTTTTGACAATTAAACAGAATCTATTGCAAGTCGGTCTGATCCCAGGTTGTGATGAAAGTTGTCACTTATGCATGTCTCTACCAAATGGTTGTTTTTTACTGAAGATGGACGTCCAACGCCTAATGGATAACAAATAAATCCTGATTGAAAAAGTTCCTATTGCTAGAAATTCCTATGAAGATATCTCAATAATCACCATTTCCAACAATCCTCCCAGGGTCTCCACCAAAAGACCCATCAGGATTACATCTGTTCCAAAGTCTGCTCCCCTAATCATCACCATGTCAGGGCCAATACCATATTCTTCGGATAAAGATGTCCCTTGGAACTATGGGGCTGATGTCTATTATCATGGCGTCAGGCAAGATTTATTGACTATCGAAAATAAAGTTGCAAAAGACACTGATCCTGACGTCGTCAATATCGTTGGGACTAGTAAGATAACAAGAAGTTGAAGAGTCTTCTCACCCGAGATCTCTCCAAAGACCATTGTTACTCCTATAATTATTCTCGCTACCTCTCCTACCAGCATTCCCAATGATACTCCCGTAGACAATCCTACTGTTATCCCTGCTGCCAAGACAAGGGGCAAGGAGGTATTATTTGAGCTTTTCCAGAAGAAGGAACATCCAGAGGTCATTCTTGAAGCTTCTAGCAAAGAGATAGAAGAGATACTAAAGATAATCAAGAAAAGTGACTACAACGTCGTGGAACAATTGGGGCAGACCCCCTCGAAAATATCAATGTTGGCCTTACTTTTATGTTCTGAGGCTCATGCCAAGGCCTTGGTAATGTTTTTAAAGAACGCCCACGTGCCCCAAGAGACTTCCATTGATCAATTTGAGAATTGTGTGGCCAGTCTAACTACTGATAACGGATTGGGTTTTTCTGACGCCGATTTGATTCCCAAAGGAAGAAAACACAATGATGCCTTGCATGTTTCCATCGAGTGCAGAGGAACTACGTTAGCTCACGTCCTAGTGGATACGGGCACATCGCTGAATGTCTTGCCAAAAAATGCTCTTGACCAGCTAGATTGTGAGGGACTCACTTTAAAGCCTAGAAACATTGTGGTGAGGGCCTTTGATGGTTCTAAAAGGATAGTGCACGGAAAAGTTAACATCCCTAGTGGAACCCAGACTTTTGATTCAACTTTCTATGTGATAGATATCCTCCCTTCCTATTCATGTTTATTGGGCCGACCCTGGATCCATGGCGCTGGTGTCGTCACTTCTACCCTACATCAGATGTTGAAATACCAAATCAAGGGAAAGATCATCATTGTCCATGGAGAGGAGGAATACATGGTTAGTCACCTTAATTCTTTCAGGTACGTGGAAATGGATGGGGAGTTCATCGAGACCTCATGTCAAAACTTTGAGAAGGTCCCACAAACAGTTGCGGAAGCCAAGAGTACTACCAAGGCTCCAAAGGTTACCAGACCTCCCTTGAAAATGGCCTCTCTGAAGGATGCTAGAGTAGTAGTTGAGAAAGGAGGATGCACCATCTGGGGTCAACTTCCAGATATCCCCTACAAGTCCAACAAATTTGGTTTGGGTTTTACTTCGGAGGCCGAGAGAGTTATTCGACGAACTCGCACTGGGGGACCACCTTTACATATCAGCAATCAAGGAGTCAATGCAGTGGAAGACAGTGATGGCGGCTGTGACATGGACGAGTGGATTTTTCCAACCATCAGCAGTGGACTCAACAATTTGGAGGCCAAAGAATTTGTCCATATTACTTTTATTCAAGAGTAATTGTCTTTTAATTTTCTTGTCAGACTTGTAATAATTAAACAATTTAGACTTTAAAACCTTGTGTCTTACCCGAGGCACAATGGTCCATTTGTTAGGGTTGTTACTTCATCTTCATATGTCATCAATAAATCATGGACGTTTTTGCATGCAAATTTATGCTCTTTGTTTTTTATTTTTTCTACCTTTTTATTTTATCAAAGATAGTTATGCTCTTACACACACTCACATATCGAAATGCAGATCCACATCTACCCAGGATCCCATGGGTAACAATTATGCTATGGCCTATTGTGACTTTGAAAATCCGATCTACCGAGCCGAAGACGAAGGTGAGGAAGATTGTGAGGTACCAGGGGAGCTAGCCATGTTATTGCAATAGGAAGGAAGCACCATATAGCCTCACAAAGAGCCAGTTGAAACAATAAACTTAGGTACTGAAGAGGACAAGAAAGAGGTCAAGGTAGGTGCCAACCTTGAGCTTAGTGTCAAGGAACGCTTAATTTAGTTACTACAAGACTATGTTGAGGTCTTTTCTTGGTCATACAAAGACATTCCAGGACTCGACATTGATATCGTGGTCCATCGTCTCCTGACAAAAGAAGATTGTCCTCCAGTAAAACAGAAGGTCTGGCGCATGCGGCCAGAAATGTCAGAGAAAATCAAAGCTGAAGTCATGAAGCAGTTCAATGCTGGATTCTTAGCTTTCACCTCCAATCCACAATGGGTCGCCAATGTTGTTCCATTGCATAAAAAGGACGGTAAGCTACGTATGTGTGTGGATTACAGAGACTTGAATCGGGCAAGCCCCAAGGATGATTTCCCGCTTCCCCACATCGATATTCTGGTTGATAATACCGCACAACATAAAGTATTTTCCTTCATGGACGGTTTCACCAGATACAACCAGATTAAAATGGCACCTGAGGACATAGAGAAAATGACCTTCGTCACACAGTGGGGCATATTTTGTTACAAAGTTATGCCATTTGGGCTGAAGAACGTCGGGGAAACCTATCAGCGTGCCATGGTAGCTTTGTTTCACGAATGATCCATCACGAGATAGAGGTATACATGGATGACATGATAGACAAATCTCAAACTGAAGAGGAACATCTTGACCATCTGCAGAAACTGTTTGAAAGACTGAAGAAATACAAACTAAGGCTGAACCCGAATAAATGCACTTTTGGAGTGAGGTCCGGGAAGCTCTTAGGCTTCGTTGTTAACGGAAAAGGTATCGAAGTGAACCATGCAAAGGTAAAAGCAATACAAGAAATGGCTGCTCCTCACACTGAGAAGGAAGTTACGGGATTCTTAAGACAGCTGAACTACATCGCCAGGTTCATTTCCCATCTAACCACTACTTGTGAACCAATCTTCAAATTGCTAAAGAAATATCAAGTGGTGGAATGGAACGACGACTTCCAGGCTTCTTTCGATAGGATCAAATAGTACCTCCAAGAGCCTCCCATTTTAATTCCGCCAGTTGAAGGAAGACCTCTAATCATGTATCTAACAGTCTTAGAAAATTTGATGGGGTGTGTGCTAGGGCAGCATGACGAGTCTGGCCAAAAAGAGCATGCAATATACCACCTGAGCAAAAAGTTTACCGTCTGTGAAACAAGATTTTCACTACTCGAGAAAACTTGTTGCGATATGGCATGGGCTGCTCGCCGGCTAAGACAGTATATGTTAACTCACACTACCTTATTAATATCCAAGATAGATCCAATTAAGTACATATTCGAAAAACCTGCCCTCTCTGGAAGAATAGCAAGATGGCAGATGGTCCTAACTGAATACGACATTCAATACACTACCCAGAAAGCAATAAAGGGAAGTCTACTAGCTGATCATCTGGCTCATCAGGCTGTGGATGACTATCAATCCATGAATTTCGAGCTCCCGGATGAAGACATCATGTTGGTAAACAATTGTGAAGAACTCATACCGTATGATGGACCTGAATAAGGATCCTAATGGACCATGGTTTTTGAAGGAGCTTCCATGCACTCGGCAACGGCATAGGCGCTGTGATCATATCCCCCGAAGGCTGCCAAACTACCTTCACTGCTAGATTGTGTTTTAATTGTACCAATAATATGGTGGAATATGAAGCGTGTATTATGGGTCTCAAAGCTGCCATAGATTTGGGAATCAAGTCCTTAAGCGTATTGGGAGATTCAACCTTAGTCATCAGTCATATCAAAGGAGAATAGGACACAAAGCATCCCAATCTCATCCCTTACAAAGAACATGTGTTGACGCTGATCCCACATTTTGAGGAAATTACCTTTGAGCATTTTCCATGAGAGGAAAATCAACTAACGGATGCGCTAGCCACTATGTCATCCATGTTTAAAATTAGGTGGGGTAATGAGGCTCCTCAGATCACCATTGAGCAGATGGATGAACCAGCGTACTGTCACGAGATTGATATTAAAGAAGTAGTGGAAAAACCTTTGTTCCATGAAATTAAAAGATATCTTGAGACCCAAGAATATCTGGAGGGAGTTTCGTTCAATGATAAGAAGTTCCTGAGAAGGTTTTTTGCTAAATTCTTCCTCAGTAACGGAATCCTCTATAAGCGCAACCACGACTCTACTTTGCTTCGATGCGTAGACAAGAGTGAGGCAGAAAAGATCATGGTTGATTTACACGAAGGTACCTTTGGCACTCATTCTGGTGGACACACAATGGTAAAACGATCCTACGGGAAAGGATACTACTGGTCCACCATGGAAGCAGATTGTCATCAGCATTCACGAACTTGTCACAAGTGCCAGATCTATGCTAAAAAAGTACATGTGCATATGGTTCCTCTAAACATCCTAACTGCTCCTTGGCCATTCGCAATGCGGGGCATCAAAATTATGGAGAGATCAAACCTACAGCTTCTAACGGACACCGCTTCATCTTGGTTGCCATTGATTACTTCACGAAGTGGGTCGAGGAAACTTCATTCACTTCTATTACCAAGAACGTTGTGGCCCGATTCGTCAAACAAAATATTATCTGTCAGTATTGAATTCCAGAGAGAATTATTATAGATAATGGAACCAATCTCAACAATACTATAATCATCGCATTATGCATGCAATTCAAGATCCAGCATCATAACTCTTCTCCTTACCGGCCAAAGATGAATGGCGATGTAGAAGCCGCTAATAAGAACATCAAGAAGATCATACAAAAAATGACAGTGACCTATAAGGAATGGCATGAGATGTTACCATTTGCTCTCCACGGTTACTGTACCATGGCGCACACATCAACAGGGGAAACTCCTTTCTCTTTGGTATACGACATGAAAGTTGTCCTAACAATGGAAGTCCAGATACCTTCTCTGAGAATCATAAAGGATATGGGATTGAATGAAGATGATTGGATTCAAACTCAATTTGACCAATTAAACTTAATTGATGAGAAGAGGCTTACGGTTGTCTTCCATGGCGAGATGTACTAAAAGCGTGTGATTAAAGCTTTTAACAAGAAGGTAAGACGTCAGGTATATCGGGTTGGTGACCTGGAAATCAAACCTATCATACTGCCACAAGGAGATCCCAGGGGAAAATGGACTCTTTCCTACGAAAGACAATTTGTGATTAAAAACATATTTTCTGGTGGGGCAATGATCTTAACCACTACGGACGGCAACGACCTTCCGCACCCAGTAAATGCAGACATAGTTAAAAGATTCTACGCATGAAAAAGACCCGCTAGGTCGACTGGCCTAGGCAAAAATTAGGGATAAATACAAAAAAATTGTACACCCGGCAAGCTGAAAACCTGAAAAGGCGGCTTGGGTAAAAAAAGGTATCCCGGTGGACTGAAAACCCGAAAGGACGGTCCATAAAAAAGTTAGGGATTTAAAGTATATGACTATGTCCCGTTGGATCACCTTACAGCTAATATTCAGTATCAATCATCAAACTCGAACGGTTCTAAGCAATCCAATCAGCTTCAGACAAAGCAGCAAGTGGATGAGACGCTCAGAGACATGAAGGCTATAGCAGAATGGGAATCCTAAGGGATTATTTCACATAGTTGTCTTTTCTTTGTATCAATTTTCATATTTTACGATGAAATTCTCTTACTAGGATGTTCGTCTCTTTGTACAAAAATACTTATTCAAGTTAATACAAAGATATCCCTTTAAAAGTGCAAAACTATCTGTTTTTCTTTTACTGTTCCTGTTTTGTTTGCAAAAAACGTCTAGTGTTTATTTTTGAACATATGCATTTGAACGTATTTACTGTATATAAATGAACGCATAAAAAAGTAAAACTAAACAGAAAGACAATTACTAATGGCTTTAAGAAACAGGATAATATCTATGGGTCATTCCATAAAGTCCCCACAGGTACCTTCCCTAACGGAAGAGGAGCAAAGACACCCTGCTACAAGATCATTGCTATATCGCCAGTATGCAGTCTAATGGTATCTTTTGCTTTCATATCCCCGATGGAGCAAAACTTCCAGTTACTGCTCCAAAGATTCCTCAGTGAAAGTCGCCTAGCTGCTCAGGAATTCCCCAACATGATTTCACCAAGTCCACAAGCAACGCACGACATTTCCATTCCCCAACAGAGTTTACTTCTCTAATGATGGAAACCCATCTATCAAAACTTCAATTTCAACAAGATATGAAGGCTTACACTCCATATTCCTAACAGCAGTCAGGGATTTATTTTCCTCAATCTAAACAACACTGCAGTAGAACAACTAACATGTGCATACATTGCAAACATCGACAACAAAAATGCATATATCACAATCTCATTCATTTTTAAGAAACATCATTACACCATGCATTTCATACATCATTGCATTACATACAACTAACTCTTTACCTTTTCAGGAAAGATCAATCATTAGAAAATTATCATCAAATTTTCAAAAAGACATGGCAATTATCTGTGAACAAATCAATGGTAGATCAATTCCCGAAACAGGACAGAGTGGCTATCTACATGATAAATACTTCTTTTTCAGACCTCTGTTAGGTTCAGTTTAAATCTCTCAACGGTTTATCCTGATTCTTTCCTATAGACACTTTCTCTGGTTTAGATAAATCGCTCCAAGATTTTTTCTGATTCTTTTCCAGACCTCTGCTGGTTCAGTTTAAATCTCTCAATGGTTTATCCTGATTCTTTCCCGCAGGCATCTTCTCTGGTTTAGATAAATCGCTCCCAATATTTATTCCGATTATTTTCCAGACCTCTGTGTTGTACCCCAATTTTTGACCTAAGATCCCATTTTTATTTTTTGCATATTTTTACAGAAGGCAAGGTCACTAAATACAGTTGGTTTTAACCTCTCCCCTTCGAGCTTTGATTATGCAGAAATTGTCAAGTGTTTTGAACATTCTTATGCATCACTAACTTCTAATCAAGCACGAAATGTGTGTTGTTTGTTTCTTTGATTTCATGTGCTGACAGGTCTCCTTCGATTCAGCCTTCTTCGACTGCACAAGTTTGCTGCCTGCGTGCCTCTTTCGAATCTGGACAAGTTTGCTGCCTGCAAGCCTCTTTTGACTGGATAAGTTTGCTGCCTGCAAGCCTCTTTCGAATCTGGACAAGTTTGCTGCCTGCAAGCTTCTTTCGACTGGACAAGTTTGCTGCCTGCATGCCTCTTTCGAATCTGGACAAGTTTGCTGCCTGCAAGCCTTTTTCGACTGGACAAGTTTGCTTCCTGCATGCCTCTTTCGAATCTGGACAAGTTTACTGCCTGGAAACATGTTTTGATTGGGCAACATTGCTTCCTTCGAACACTGTCTTTCAATTGGGCAATCTGTTTCTTTCGATCCACAAACTTCGATGGGAAATACAATCTCCCTTCAGTCACAAGCTTCGATGGGCAATACAATCTCCCTTCAGCCACAAGCTTCGATAGGCAATAAAATCTCCCTTCAGTCACAAGCTTCGATTTGGCCATGTAGTTTCCTTCGAAGTGACTCCCTTTGATCCACAAGCTGGACATGTGATTTCCTTCAAGGTGGCCTCCTTCGATTCAAAAGTTGGACCACTGTACTGCCATGCAACAAACACTACTGAGCCTGCTATAACAGTCCTGCACCAACCTGCCACTAAACTCCAAAATACTGAAAAGCCTGCTACAACAGTCCTGTACTTGCCCAAAAAGGAGTGCACAAGAGCTGCGTAGAAGAAAGGATCGAAACGGCATTCCCAAATTGTTCAAATCATTTTGTTTTCCCCCCAAAACCATATCAAAACTTCAGCCACCTCGCCTATAAATACAAGGCTTCACAACATGAAAAAGGAGGACTTTTGGGCCAGACGAACCTCTCCCAAATTTTCTCCAAACAGAAAAATTCTCAAAGATTCATAACACTGTAGAAAATCACGAAAAATCCAAAGAGGACTTTTGGGCCAGACGAACCTCTCCCAAATTTTCTCAAACACAAAAACTCTCAAAGTTCATAAACACTGTAGAAAATCTTCAGAAAAATTCTCAAAAACACCAAACTTTCTCAAACACAAAAATCTCTCAAGTCCCTTCAATACTTGTGAGAACAAAAAAATCCCAAACACTTACTTCCTTCGATTCTGAAGAACAACCACTTCAGTCTCCTTCGAATCAAAGAAGCCTCACGCTTGCTTTTTGTTTTCCTTCAAATCCAGCGCTCCAAGCACAACCTGTGACCTCTCTTTCGAATCCAGCATCCAGGGCCACCACTCAAGGCCCAGCACACGTTCCAGCCTGAAGCCAGGTAAGTCACTCTTACCCTTGAACTTTTCATTTCCAGTATAACATGTAAATAATACCTTTGTTCGTTTCAAGCATGTACATACTGTTCCTTTCGTTTCCACATTTTTAACACACCTTTCAGAACTACCTCTTTCATTTCTGCCTACTGTTTACTTGAACTAGCTTGAATTATTAAAATGTTTTACTAGCATGGCCTCAGGCCATGTTGCATTTAATGTTTTAAATGAAAGAAACAGGAAACAGGAAACAAAGCTTCTGGCTTCCTCACTGACTCCAGGCCCAGTCGAAGAAAGACAACCAGGAGGCAAACCAAAGGCAAATCGAAAGACAAAACCTCACTGGTGTGAACCCCCAGTCGAAGGATACCACTCACTGACTTCCAGGCCAATTGAAGGACAGAACCTCAATGGCGCGAACTCCCAGTTGAAGGATACCACTCACTGACTTCCAGGCCAATCGAAGGACAGAACCTCACTGGCGCGAAATCCCAGTCGAAGGATACAACTTGCTGCTGCCTTTTCCCAATCGAAGGACATGACTTCGCCCCTGCCAGCTTCCAATCGAAGGATACAACTTGTTGCTGCCAAAGCCCAATCGAAGGACAAGACCCCGCCCCTGCCAAAGCCCAATCGAAAGAGGCCAACAAAATGCCAGTCGAAGTGTGCTCCTGCCAGAATCGAAATACACCTTTTTTCTTACTTTTATCTTATTTTTTTCTTTCTTATTTTTTATGCTTTTTGATATGTTTGTAATAGCGTAGGTTTTTATCTTTCTACATTTTATTTACTTTGTACAAATGCTAGTAATTAGGCAAGATAAAATCAACAAGTGAACAAACCACAAAATCAAAAAAACACTCTTTAATCATACTTGAACATACTTTAAAACATGCAAAAACACTCAACAAATCAAAACTCCCCCAAGGGCATGTTATCTCCGTTCTACCGCGATACCGTCCATGCCTATTGCTAGAATGCGCGCGTTAATGTAGCTCACTAAAAAACACAAACAAATCAACCTTTTTCAAGAGGAACTACGGTGTTTTGATTCCTTCATTGGATACATAGGAAAAGGGTCGCGAAACCCTCAGGAACACAATAATAAAAAACTCATTTTTCCCCTTAAACAAACATAGTTGTAGATAAATACACCCTTGTACATAACAAACAATTTTAAACCAAAAAACAGATATTTCAAAAGGTTCCTGCGAAGTACCGCAAATGCATTGGGTGCTAATACCTTCCCATTGCATAACCAACCCCCGAACTCTTGATCTCTTACAAAAACACATTGTATTACTATTTATTTTACATTGCATGTTTTTAGGGTTTTATTTCGTTCTTTTCCCTTTTCCCTTGGAAATAATAAAGCGCGGTGGCGACTCTTGCTTTTGTGAGTCAAGTTAATTAATAGCTTGATCTCCGATTTTCACCGCTACAGAATTGGCGACTCTGCTGGGGAAAGATTGACCTCTTGCTGGTCCATCCCTAAGTGGGTTAAGCCTAATTTGTTTTATCTGTTTTATCATTATTTGATTGTTTGATTACATGTATATATTGTGATTATTTGGGTGTTGATAATATTTACAAAGGACAAGTCCTATAGCCGGACTAAGTTACACTTAGGAATAGGACGGGCGGTATAGTCATGTTAACTTTGAGGGAGTAATCCCGAAGAAGGAGGCATGAGATCCCCCACTCAGTGGAAGGCCCTTTTGAACGTAATATTTGTTTACCGAGTAATCGGGAAGACATTATTATTTTTGACCTGGGAGCCAGAGAAGCTGAGAACCGTAGAACCCTAACCCATCTTAGCCTTTTAGGTGTAGCGCGGAGATTATAACGGAGTAATCCGGAAGTAATTGTTACGCGATGATATGCTCAAATGAGTTTATCTTGAGAATATTGCTAATTATTGAGTAATCAAGACGTTGGTAATATCCGAAGAAGGAATGTAGACTCTGGGAACTCTTAGAACCTTGTCTTGCAGGTGATTAAATCGTTAGTACATACCTTGGGGATGTTTCTTTACCCTTGACTCCATGCTCGTGACGTTGAACCTTTCAACTTTATTTGTGACATTGCTTGTGGTTGTTGCATAGCCATGCCTTCATGCATCCATGAAACCCTTTTCACTTGATTTTCAAGGAATTTGGAGGTCTTTCTTTGTAAACATCACAAGTTTCCTCAAGCTCAATGGATCTTGGGTGTTGATAGGGTGAAAACCCTAATCCACCAAAATGGATGATTGATCTTGATGATAACTTGATCAACACTTTGATCCAATTCAAAATTCATCTTCTATCTTCATACTTTGATGTGTACAACTTAATATCTTGAGCTCCTTGAAAGTCAAATAAAAACTCTCTTTTGCATATCATGCATCATTCTACATTTTTTGTTTCACTTTCAAAGGTCTTTTTCCAAGTCTTATTTTTCCTTTTGGTCTGACCAGTACAACACTGATGCTAAGAGAACAATGGAGAATATCAAGCAAGAGATTTCTGAACTCCGCAGAGAGGTGACTAATTTGAAAGCTAGTATGGAGCACTTAACCGGTTTGGTTGAAATTTTGGTTGCCGCCCAAGTCAATCCTTCTAAGAAGGAGGAAGCGATGATAAAAGTATTCACTGATTGTCATTCAAGGACGTTGGTTTTGAAGTTCAAATCAAGCACGTGCCGAAGAGTAAACACGATTGATAGTCACTTTGAGTTTTGAAGGATGTTTTCGGTCCAGATGGAAAGCCTTCCCAGATCATTAACTTATTTCTGCTTTTTGCAATTTTTCTTGTTTATCAAAACATTGTTTGCATGTAAGAACTTGTTTGCATTTGAATGATTATCTTAATACAATGAGTATGTTTGTCTTGAAGAAATTCATTTGTTTCACACATATTTGTTTTCAAATTCTAAATTGCTTTTTGCATTATGATACCAACTTGTTGCCCATTCTCTTGCCTAGGCAGAGATTGAATGGAGGATGATGATCTAAAAAACAAAATCTCTGTCTGTATGCTTTTAAATAAAATCTTGCTGATGATGTACATGCATTGTTTCAAATCCATAAACACTGGAGATATAAGGAAGATAATCCATTGCTAACCCCTTTGAGCCTTGAAGTAGGAGTTTCTTTTCTGTACGAAAAAACCCTCAACTTTTAACCTGGGGCAGGGTAGTTTTCAGTTAATCTGATTGAGTGTTCAAAATTCATAAGAAAGATATTTTTGAAGAGAAACTACGAGGGCTATCCTCCATGTATAATGAAGCTAGAGGATGTGGACCCACAATGTTAACCCTCATTCATCAAGAAAAGAGGTAATCACAATCTTCTCAACAAGTAAAGACAAGCTAATGTCACACATTTTGTTCAAAAATCAAAAATCAAAAAAAAAAGAAAAGGAAAAAGCCTGCTAAGTCGAAAACATGAAAACATGCGACTTAGGCAAAATTAAGGCATCCCGCTGGACTGTCAATTCAAAAGAATTAGTTCAGGCAAAAGTTAGGGAAAATAAAAATTGCAAAGAAAGGACTACAAAGAAAAATCCTCAGCAAAGAACAAATTGGTGACTACAAACACGAAGACATAAGGGTGGTTGCTACTCCGAAAGCCTCGTCGTTTCCTTAACCGTCACAAAATCCTTTTGAGAGATGAACGCTCATGTTGAATTAACTGAACATAGGGTTGGAGAACATCACGAAGAATGGGTGGGCACCAAATAATTTTGAGCCTTAAATCTTTTTTTCTAAAACCGTGAACCAGGCCACGTTACAACCTTCAAAAGTCCTAATTGAAGCAAGGTTATTTTGAAAGCATACTTCAATGAGATAGTGTTCCTGACTCGCATGAATGTTTGCTAAATAGTTGTGTCGGTATCATATGTTTTTCCTACACAAAAATAAATGGTGCTCTAACTCGCAAAATTTGTGCGATATCTTTTCAAAATCTTCAAGACTTACATAACTGTTGCATTAGAATTTTCATCCTCATAATAAACTTTTTCTAACTGCAAAACTTTTGTTTGATATCAAGGAAGCTCACATAAGCACCAGTGATGAGTTTATTCTTTTAAGGCCTGAAACCATGTTGAGTAATTGGCGAATCATTTCAAGAAAAAATCATATTAGGGGGCATGTCACCTGAAGACCGTAAGCACGGACATGTTGCTTCTCCCAGTTAATGCTTTCCTAACTTGTTTACTCTTTTGGGGCAAAATTTTAAGACTTTGTTGTGCCAACTACAGTTAATTCGGGGCAATCACGTCGAGATTTGATGAATCTCTCTAAGAGTTTGAAGATACCAGAGCATGATGAATGCCAGGTCTTTTGTAAAATCCTCTTGAGACGATTTCTCCTTATCAACCATATAGCTTGGGGAATTTTAGAAGTGAAGTTATTCGCAAGAATCGTCGAGAAACATGCAGCTTATCAGCAGTAAACTTGGGGCATCCAAAATTAGTCCCAGGGGAAATCCAAATTTGTCAAGATATGTTTTGCACACATTATCAGAGGGTGGTGTTCCCAGTTATCTCCAGCTAAGCATGACTTTTTCCAGCTGAAACTTTGTTTGTGTTGTTATCCTTTCAATGGATTGTTAACAATAGAAGACTGGACTTTGGGTTTTCTACCTGAAAATATCTTCCTCTCCAGAGATATTTAAGCCTTGTAAAAGGACCTTTCTCCAATGATGGCATGTGTTCTATCTCAAGTAATGTTCCCATCTTGTTGAGATTAGCTGAGTGTTGGGTTTGTGCTGTGATGTCTTATCATCTTCTGTCTATCTCCCCTGTCTGTTTTGTCAGCATATACATGACATTCATTTATTCATTCACACTTGCATCATGCATGCACAGTTGTATTTGTTGATGTCATTGAGTTTGTATACCTTGGTTGTGTCTATTCAAATAACGTATTTGATCTTTCCAAATAGAGTGTCGACTTAAGCAGAAAGTGTGCCTTCTTTCTAATTCCCCACTGAGTTAACTCTCGTGGAAGAATCTTGCTTTAGCTTTCCTTTTCCATCTCTGGATAGGATAAATCCCCATTTGAGTTTGTTTCCTCATTGGGTCGAGTCTTGTTTGACTGTTTTCTCTCCAGTTTATTCCTGGATTGAGCTTTGTCTCTTGTGAATGATACCCTGTGGATCTCTCTAGGCTGTGAAACCTAGATGGAGAGTGCATTTATTCTGCAAATGTAAATACTTGGTCTTCTAAGGAAGGATTTATTCATGGTTCCCCATGGAAGATGAACTTTATTCCCTAGTAGTGTTATCATAACCTTCTTCTGGAATATCGACGTGACAACAAGCGACTGACTCTTTATTTGAGCAGTTTGATTATTTCTGAATTTCTTTATGACAAATGGAGGTCTCTTCATGAGCAGTTTGTCTATCCCCGATGAAATTATTGATTCTCACCTCCAGCAATATCTTCACAATATTTTATGGGTATCCCTTTTCAAAACAGCAAGCGGCAGTCTCTTCATGGGCAGCTTGTACGTTATTATTCTTCGGAAAACGTCAAGTGGCAGTCTCTTCATGGGCAGCTTGTACGTTATTATTCTTCGGAAAATGACAAGTGGAAGTCTCTTCATGGGCAGCTTGTACGTTATTATTCTTCGGAAAACGACAAGTGGCAGTATCTTAATGGGCAGCTTGTACGTTATTTTTCTTCGAAGACAGCAAGTGGCAGCTTCTTTATGAGCAGCTTGTGGGTTATTGGCAACAAGTGGCGGACTCTTCATGAGCAGCTTGTGTGCTTTGATATTCTTTGAAGACAGCAAGTGGCAGCTTCTTTATGAGAAGCTTGTGGGTTATAAGCACCAAGTGGCAGCTTCTTCATGAGCAGCTTGTGTGCTTTAATATTCTTTGAAGACAGCAAGTGGCAGCTTCTTTATGAGCAGCTTGTGGGTTATAAGCAGCAAGTGGCAGCTTCTTCATGAACAGCTTGTGTGCTTTAATATTCTTTGAAGACAGCAAGTGGCAGCTTCTTTATGAGCAGCTTGTGGGTTATAAGTGGCAAGTGGCAGCTCTTCATGAGCAACTTGTACGGAAAATGACAAGTGGCAGCTCTTCATGAGCAGCTTGTACAGAAAATGGCAAGTGGTAGCTCTTCGTGAGAAGCTTGTACGGAAAATGACAACTGGCAGCTCTTCATGAGCAACTTGTATGGAAAACGGCAAGTGGCGGTCTCTTCATGAGCAGCTTGTACGTTAGTATTTTTGGAAGATAGCAAGTGGCAGCTTCTTTATTTAAGCAGCTTGTATGTCATAGCACCTTTGAAAGACAGCAAGTGGCAGCTTCTTTATTTGAGCAGCTTGTATGTCAGTATTTTTGGAAGACAGCAAGTGGCGGCCTTTTTATTTGAGCAGCTTGTGTATCCCCAACAATAATGTCTACTCATCAAATGGAATCCCTTCGGAAAAGTCTCGTGGGGAAGTTTGTATTTTATCCTTTTCAAGCGATATCTTGGTTAAGGAAGGAATGTGTTACCGTTTTTGGTAAAATTCAGAAGTTAGAAATGTTTATTTCCAGCCTTAGTGCTGATGTCAATCAATTCTTCCAGCCTCAGTGTTGATGTCAATCATTTTCCAGTCACAGTACTGATGTAAATCATTTCTTTTTCCAGTCTCTGTACTGATGTAAATCATTTTTTCTCCAGTCTCAGTGCTGATGTAAATCATTTCTTTTCCAATCTCAACACTGATATAAATCATTCAAGAGTCTCTCATTTGAAGTCCCTGACTCTGTTTCCCCAGTGGAGCTATAATCTCTTTCATTATGGGGTTACTGTATAATGTGCTTGGTTTCTCCAGCATAGTTTGTCTCATATGGCGTCATTCCCCATAAAATTCAGAGCATTGCATTCATATCATATCATAAACATAATTGCGGTATCTCAAGGCCAAAAATTGTGTATTCTATATTTAATTCCCTTCAATCTCGTCGAAATGAAGATCCCAATCTTCATATCTCCAAATAGAAGAAACTTAAATAGGGGCAGCTGTTGTACCCCAATTTTTGACCTAAGATACCAGTTTTATTTTTTTCATATTTTTACGGAAAGCAAGGTCACTAAATACAGTTGGTTTTAACCTCTCACCTTCGAGCTTTAATTATGCAAAAATTGTCAAGTGTTTTGAACATTATTATGTATCACTAACTTCTAATCAAGCATGAAATGTGTGTTGTTTGTTTCTTTGATTTCATGTGCTGACAGGTCTCCTTCGATTCAGCCTGCTTCGACTGCACAAGTTTGCTTCCTGCATGCCTCTTTCGAATCTGGACAAGTTTGCTTCCTGCAAGCCTCTTTCGACTGGACAAGTTTGCTTCCTGCAAGCCTATTTCGAATCTGGACAAGTTTGCTGCCTGCAAGCCTCTTTCGACTGGACAAGTTTGCTGCCTGCATGCCTCTTTCGAATCTGGACAAGTTTGCTGCCTGCAAGCCTCTTTCGACTGGACAAGTTTGCTGCCTGCATGCCTCTTTCGAATCTGGACAAGTTTACTGCCTGCAAACATGTTTCGATTGGGCAACATTCCTTCCTTCGAACACTGTCTTTCGATTGGGCAATCTGTTTCTTTCGATCCACAAGCTTCGATGGGAAATACAATCTCCCTTCAGTCACAAGCTTCGATGGGCAATACAATCTCCCTTCAGCCACAAGCTTCGATAGGCAATACAATCTCCCTTCAGTCACAAGCTTCGATTTGGCCATGTAGTTTCCTTCGAAGTGACTCCCTTTGATCCACAAGCTGGACATGTGATTTCCTTCAAGGTGGCCTCCTTCGATTCAAAAGTTGGACCACTATACTGCCATGCAACAAACACTACTGAGCCTGCTACAACAGTCCTGCACCAACCTGCCACTAAATTCCAAAATACTAAAAAGCCTGCTACAACAGTCCTGTACTTGCCCAAAAAGGAGTGCACAAGAGTTGCGTAGAAGAAAGGATCGAAACAGCATTCCCAAATTGTTCAAATCATTTTGTTTTCCCCCCAAAACCATATCAAAACTTCAGCTACCTCGCCTATAAATACAAGGCTTCACAACATGAAAAAGGAGGACTTTTGGGCCAGACGAACCTCTCCCAAATTTTCTCCAAACAGAAAAATTCTCAAAGATTCATAACACTGTAGAAAATCACGAAAAATCCAAAGAGGACTTTTGGGCCAGACGAACCTCTCCCAAATTTTCTCAAACACAAAAACTCTCAAAGTTCATAAACACTGTAGAAAATCTTCAGAAAAATTCTCAAAAACACCAAACTTTCTCAAACACAAAAATCTCTCAAGTCCCTTCAATACTTGTGAGAACAAAAAAATCCCAAACACTTACTTCCTTCGATTCTGAAGAACAACCACTTCAGTCTCCTTCGAATCAAAGAAGCCTCACGCTTGCTTTTTGTTTTCCTTCAAATCTAGCGCTCCAAGCACAGCCTGTGACCTCTTTTTCGAATCCAGCATCCAGGGCCACCACTCAAGGCCCAGCACACGTTCCAGCCTGAAGCCAGGTAAGTCACTCTTACCCTTGAACTTTTCATTTCCAGTATAACATGTAAATAATACCTTTGTTCGTTTCAAGCATGTACATACTGTTCCTTTCGTTTCCATATTTTTAACACACCTTTCAGAACTACCTCTTTCATTTCTGCCTACTGTTTACTTGAACTAGCTTGAATTATTAAACTGTTTTACTAGCATGGCCTCAGGCCATGTTGCATTTAATGTTTTAAATGAAAGAAACAGGAAACAAAGCTTCTGGCTTCCTCACTGACTCCAGGCCCAGTCGAAGAAAGACAACCAGGAGGCAAACCAAAGGCAAATCGAAAGACAAAACCTCACTGGTGTGAACCCCCAGTCAAAGGATACAACTCACTGACTTCCAAGCCAATCGAAGGACAAAACCTCACTGGCGCGAACTCCCAGTCGAAGGATACCACTCGCTGACTTTCAGGCCAATCGAAGGACAGAACCTCACTGGCGCGAACTCCCAGTCGAAGGATACAACTTGCTGCTGCCTTTGCCCAATCGGAGGACAGGACTTCGCCCCTGCCAGCTTCCAATCGAAGGATACAACTTGTTGCTTCCAAAGCCCAATCTAAGGACAGGACCCTGCCCCTGCCAAAGCCCAATCGAAAGAGGCCAACAAAATGCCAGTCGAAGTGTGCTCCTGCCAGAATCGAAATACACCTTTTTTTCTTACTTTTTTCTTATTTTTTTCTTTCATATTTTTTATGCTTTTTGATATGTTTGTAATAGCGTAGGTTTTTATCTTTCTGCATTTTATTTACTTTGTACAAATGCTAGGAATTAGGCAAGATAAAATCAACAAGTGAACAAACCACAAAATCAAAAGAACACTCTTTAATCATACTTGAACATACTTTAAAACATGCAAAAACACTCAACAAATAAAAACTCCCCCAAGGGCATGTTATCTCCGTTCTACCGCGATACTGGTCATGCCTATTGCTAGAATGCGCGCGTTAATGTCGCCCACTAAAAAACACAAACAAATCAACCTTTTTCAAGAGGAAATACGGTGTTTTGATTCCTTCATTGGATACGTAGGCAAAGGGTCGCAAAACCCTCACGAACACAATAATAAAAAACTCATTTTTCCCCTTAAACAAACATAGTTGTAGTTAATACACCCTTGTACATAACAAACAATTTTAAACCAAAAAACAGATATTTCAAAAGGATCCTGCGGAGTACCGCAGATGCATTGGGTGCTAATACCTTCCCATTGCATAACCAACCCCCGAACTCTTGATCTCTTACAAAAACGCATTGTATTACTTTTTATTTTACATTGCATGTTTTTAGGGTTTTATTTCGCTCTTTTCCCTTTTCCCTTGGAAATAATAAAGCGCGGTGGCGACTCTTGCTTTTGTGAGTCAAGTTAATTAATAGCTTGATCTCCAATTTTCACCGCTACACTCTGCTGATTAAGTTTAAATCCCTCAACGATTTATCCTGATTCTTTCCCGTAGGCATTTTCTCTGGTTCAGATAAATCGCTCCGAAGATTTATTCTGATTCTTTTCCAGACCACTGTCGGATCAGTTTAAATCTCTCAATGGTTTATCTTGATTCTTTCCCGCAGGCATTTTCTTTGGTTCAGATAAATCACTCCGAAGATTTATTCTGATTCTTTTCCAGACCTCTGCCGGTTCAGTTTAAATCTCTCAACGGTTTATCATGATTCTTTCTCGCAGGCATTTTCTCTGGTTCAGATAAATCGCTCAGAAGATTTATTCTGATTCTTTTCCAGACCTCTGTTGGTTAAGTTTAAATCTCTCAATAGTTTATCCTGATTCTTCCCCGAAGACATCTTCTCTAGTTCAGTTTAAATCTCTCAATGGTCCATTTTGATGCTTTCCTAGTAGACGCTATCCCTAGTTCAGATAAATCACTCAAAAGATTTATCCTAATTCTTTCCAGTTAAAGATTATTGAATACTTCTGCTAGGTTCAGTTATAAATCGACCAAAGGTTTATTCTGATTCTTGTCCCAATTGAAGTCAAGCTTTGACTTAGTCTAATTTCCATCAACAGTCACCTTCAGATGGCATCTATAAACCCATCTCCGCCAACTCTCCATCATTTCTCCAAATGGCATCTTTAAGCCCATTCCTTACACCTCAACCTCAAAATCATCAGAGTGCAAATTTCTGGGCAATCTAGTGTTCAATCATCTTCCACCTTCGAGTCACGAATGGCAGATTCGCCAATCTAACTCTTCAGGTTTAAGAAGATTGAACAGGAGAAATTGTTGTACCCCAAAATTTTCCCTCTCATTTCTCAAGGATCATCCTGGACCCTCAGTTTTTCTTCTGTCAAGTTTCAAGTCTCGGATTACAATTTTCTGAGAAAGTCACTCACAAGGGCAAAATGGTCAAAAGCACATTGAAAAGTCAAACTTTGACTTTTGGATCAAAATCAAGTCTCAACAATCATATTTCATCAGGACAGGAAATTGGTTCATCAAGAAATCAAAAGTTAGAAATTACTTTGAAAAATTCAAATTTCACAACACTTAGAAAATTTTCTAAGTGTTAAGAAAATATGATAATTTCATAACTTTTGGGCTAGTTTCCACACAAGTGCAATCAGAATTCGCAAAGATGATTCAGAAAATGACTCTTAGATCAGAACATATGGAAGTTGTGTTCTTCGATCAGAACATGACTCTTCAAATCTCATTCTTTAGCATATGGAGACTATGTTCTACTCTTCGATCAGTACATCATCCTTCGAATCTCCCTCTGGTCTTTCCACCCTTTGATCAGAACATCACCAAACCCTAAAACCTCGTTTTGAACAGTCTGTTGCACTGTTATGACACAGTCCTGCATCCAGCTGCCACAACACTACAAATTGTTGTTGATCCAGTCCACGCCTGCATTTTTCTCAAACCCCATATTTGCACCAAATAAGCACATAAAAGCTGTATTTAAAAAGCAATAAAATAGTATTCCAAAAAGGTTCAAATCCCACTTGTTTTCCCCCAAAAACCACAACAAAATCATCTATAAATAAGTTGTTCCACCACACGTCTAAGGGGATGGCTTTTGGGAGGAGAGAGTTATCAAATACAAAAAAGATATACAAGAAAACATTCAAACATTCTTAAATCCAAAATTCTCAAAAACAATACCTTTGTTCTTCCCTTTAAATCATAGAACATAACCTTTTTGTTCTGTTTCTTGCTAACCCCAGAACATTCGAAGGCATCAGCTCAAGTCCCAAACACACGCTTCAGATTTAAGGTAAGTCATCTTGACTTTGAACTTTTCATTCAGAACGTCATTAAAAATGTAGATATCATATTGTTGCGACTTTATATAGCATTACCCAAGTAGAAAAATTGTGGATCAGAACTTCTTGAAGAAAACTAGGCTTAGAATTAGGAATAGAACTTCTATAAACTGTCGTGCTTTTATTTTTTTGTTTTGCTGTTATTGAGAACTGAATAAGTTGCAGATGCTCTGGCTAATGTAAGGAATGAGGTGAAGTGTAACACATAACTTCTAGGTGTTTTTATCACAGTTGTAACACAGCACACAAAACTTCTAGGCCTTTCTCACTGTTTTAACACCACACAGAACTTCTAGGTCTTTCTCACTGTTGTAACACAACACACATAACTTCTAGGTGTTTTTCTGACTATTGTAACACAACACACAGAACTTCTAGGCCTTTCTCACTGTTTTAACACCGCACAAAACTTCTAGGTCTTTCTCACTGTTGTAACACAGCACATAGAACATCTAGGTATTTCTCGCTGTTGTAATACAACACACAGAACTTCTAGGTCTTTCTCACTGTTGTAACACAATACACAAACTTCTAGGTTGTCCTCACTGTTTTAACACCCAGAACTTCAGTGCACAGCAACCCAGAACTTCTGGTTTCCCCTAACATTTATTTCTGAACTACAGCGTGCCTAGCATCAGAACTTCTGGTTTCCTCTAACGTTTATTTTTGAACTACAGAGTTCCTAGCATCAGAAGTTCTGGTCCCCCTCATTTTTGTTTTTAGCAACGTGCTGATCCTATTTTCGTTATTTCTCCTTTTCTTTCTTATTCTTATTATTTTCAGCATTAATACTATTTTTATTAATATAAAAAAGACACAAAAATATTTTCCTTTTATTAACTAATTATTTTTTTCTTTTAATTTATTAAGACAAAAAACCATTTTCAAAACAAATCCTTTCCATTTTCATGTATTGTACAATTCAATATGGTTGTAATAAATAATCAGGATTTAAATTCTTGCAATCCCTATTTGTAAATATGTATCTGCATCCCCGAAATGATGTAATAGCTTAGGATTTATTTCTGCACTTTTATCGCTTTCATACATTGTTAGTAATTAGGGTGTATGGCAAGACAAAATCGACAAATAGATAACCATTAAATGCAAGACAAAATGCATAGAATCAAACACACTTGCATACTAGCACCTCTAGGGTAATCTCACTTTGTTTCCTTTCAGAAAATAGTCATGTCCCTCGAATATGGGTGTTTTAGCAAAGACCCTCGATAAAAGATCGTAGTCTCTCGATGACCCTCAATGTTGCCTTCGATAAACGATTTATTCCCTAAACGACATTGCTAAAACATCTCATAGGTTGCCTTCTATGACTATACAAAACGTCCCGAACCCGTCCCTTCACATCCAACGACTGGGTTTCTTACCAAAACAATGGTAACATGACAACATCTAAAGGAGGAGGAAAAGAACGTTTAAGACCTTTTGAGTAGGTAGGTTGCTCCTGCTTGCTCTCTTGCTCACAATAAAAACATTTTATACACCCACAATTTCAATTTGAAACATTTTCAAAAGTTAAAACACTTTATACGCGTTCTTATAGAGACGAGAACCATTACAAAAATACTCCTTTTCAAAATACTTTCAAAACCAACACCACAAACACACTTTCAAACAAAAGGCAAGTGATCTAGCAAGTAACTAAGAGCCCGTAGATAACTATGGATGAAAAGGGTGCTAACACCTTCCCTTTTCATAACCTACCCCCCGAACTCAAGAAATAATCTCGAAAGGTCTTTCATGTTCTTTTCAACCTTTCCTTTTGGATAAAAGAAAAGTCGGTGGAGACTCTTGCTATCCATAACAATTGCGAACAAACGCATATTAACTAAGTCAGTTCACCCACCGTATTACAGAAGCCTAATGTTTTCCTTGACTGACTCAAGGAACATTAGTAAAAGCCAGAGTATCACGCTAACATAGCTATCACTTCGTCCATATCGTTCTATGCCGTATAGCCTCTATGATTTATTGCTACTTGTTGTACCCCAAAAATTTACCTCTCATTTATCAAGTATTTTCTCACAATATCTCCTTTGGTTCAAGACTGCACAAGGGTTGATCAGCTCAAGACACCTACTTAAGCATTGATGACTGAAATTAGGGTTTGAGATTTCACAAGGATAATTGAACTTTTAATGCCTCATATGATTTTCATGGATCATTATGGACCCTCAAGATTGCTCATGTCAAGTTTCAAGTCTTGGATCACATTTTTACTCAGTCAATTGATCAATTGACCTAAAAATCACCTGTATTGGGGAAAAAGTCAACTGTGGCCAATTTACAGTCAAACTTCATAATTTTTTATCCATATCACATTATGCTCTCCTATATGTCATTTGATCAAGTTTGGACCATAATTCCTCAAGAAATTTGATCAGATCATCAAAAGGGCAAAATGGTCAAAATTAGGGTTTTGACTGAGAAAGGGCAATTCCTGATTTTTTACCTAGCAAATGGTTAATTGGTTTCAGACATGACCTAAATATTTCAAATGCATCATTTTTACCTAATGGTATGACTCAAAACTTCCCTCGAGATCAATTGATTGATAATTGATTTTCAGTCAACTAATCAAAAGTCAACTGTATACTGAAAAGTCAAACTTTGACTTTTTGGTCAAAATCAAGTGTCAAAGATCACAATTAATCAAAACATGTCAAAATATGAAACTTGTTCATCAAGAAATCGAAAAAGTCAAGATTTCATTTTGAGAAGTCAAAGTTTCCAAACTTAGAAATTTTTCTAAGTGTTGAAAACCTCATATTTTTTCACAACTTTGAGCCAATTTTTCACCATGATGCAAGATGATTCAAAGGAAACTTTCAACATGAAAGTTGTAGATCTCAATGATATCTAAAACATTTATTAACACAACTCCTCCTAGAAATGTATGTATTTCAAGTTATGATTTTATGAAGACATGGTCATGAAACTAAACACTTAGTTAAAATTTTGCCCTAGTTAGGCAGATTTTTGGTACCAACTTCATAGCAACTTTTCACATAGCTCCATTTGGAATTTGAAAAAGTGATTCAAAGAGTGGTTGTAGATCATATTAAAAGCTTTCTAAAATTTCCAAGAACTCCTTGAGATCATGTTTGATCAAGGAGAATTGAAGGCATGAAGTTGGCATTTCATTCTTGAATTATAGGTCATTTCCATGATGAACAAGAATTCAAATCCATGCTAGGCTGCACAATCTTTGCTTTGCAGGCCTCAAACTTTCTTGGCACTCCAAAATTAATGTTTTGCACAACTGTTAGAGGCTTTAATCCAAGCATTCAATGCATTGCTCATGCTTAATACCATTTTAGGAAGAAAGTGCACATTGCCATTTTGGAAAAGTAACTTTTATGCACAAAACCAATTCTTAAGCTTTGCACTTGTTCCTTCTGATCGCACACAACCTATAACCCAAAAGAAACTTGTCTAAAGCCTCTTTGAACTCAGGCCATGCTTGTACTATTCCTTGAAACCATATTTTTACTTTTCTTCAAAATCAAGTAACATAGCCATAAGTCGATATCTTGTGTTTCTGACCCTCAAAATCTGGAGAACCTTTTCCATACTTATAGACAATTTGTTTGCAAGATAACACACGATTTTGAAGCCTCCAAGAACTCTCCCAAACACCCTTGCTGCACAGAACTGCTCCACTTGACATTTTTGAGCTAAAACTCTCCATCTCCATTTCCACTCGTGCGTTTTGATTCTTAACCATCCAGACACCTTACTTACATCATACACAAGTGATCCAAACCTCTCTTTTGAGACTGTAACTCCTCCATCACTATCCACCATTTCAAAAACTGAAGCTTGCAACTTGACTTGAGTTGGGGGTTTCAACCATCCTCAAAGCAAAGTAGGAGTTAGATCACATTCAAGGAGGTCCAGGCAAGCTACAGAAATCATCAGGCCATCTCAAAGGTTGCTCAAACTCCATACACGACTCCAGCTACAAGAGGTAAACTTTCAAACTTCTATCTCTTCATTCAAGCATCATTTGATTCTGATTTGTGAAGATAAAATGTAGGCCTCATTGCCACGAAGTTGTACATATCCATAGTTTGCTTTTATATAGCCTGAGCTTAGAGAATTTTGGATTTTAAGTTTATGAAATTTTTAGGTTTTAAATTAGGGCCAGAAAAATTATCACTCATCTTGGATTTATAGCTTTAGTTATTTATATGGTTGGATTCATGGGAAGAAATGCCACAACTTTCATGTTTGTACTTTCCATTTTTGTTGAGAGATGAACAAGTTACAGGTGCTTTGGTTGGCTGAAGGTTGAAGATGATGTACAGGCCTTGGAAGTATTATGTGTTATGTATTTATTATTTCATTTTAATAAACGGATGTATAGCCAACCCAGTGGTATAGCAGCATGCTGGTAACCAAGAGGGCGTGAGTTCAACACCCAGTGCGCTACCTTTTGTTCATTTTCCACATTTTCACTCTTTTTTTGTCACAAACACACACGCCTGGGCCTCAATGCAGTGGGCCTTGGTCTTTTGCTGGCTTCTA
Source organism: Vicia faba (assembly GCA_948472305.1). Taxonomy (NCBI): domain Eukaryota; kingdom Viridiplantae; phylum Streptophyta; class Magnoliopsida; order Fabales; family Fabaceae; genus Vicia; species Vicia faba. The sequence goes on along the minus strand of OX451739.1, from coordinate 36,355,082 downwards.
ACCCCTGGCCCTGCTTCAGCACCCCCTAGTCATTTATTTCTTTATTTCATTTTATTTTTATTTTTTAGTATATTTCATTTTCATATTTTCATTTTATTATTTTAATTAACAATTTTTTTTATTATTAATAGAAAAACCCAAAAAATATTTATTTTATTATTTTTATACTCATATTTTATTTTTTCTTTATAAAAATTAAAAAGAATAAAAACAATTTTCTTAACAAATTAATTTATTTTTTTAATTAATATTTAGATAATTAGGTTTAATTATTATATTATATATTTTCTTGTAATTTAAAATTAATTTAGAATTTAGGTTTATTTTAATTAATTAATTTTCATGTATTTTTATATTATTCTTAAAACCTTTTCATAAAAAACCCCAAAAAATCCTTTTTTTAGTTACTTTCTTTTTTTAATTAGTTTAAGTTAATTTTATTTGATTTTCATTAATTATTTTCTTAATTAGGTTTAGGTTTAAATCCTCTCATAAAAATCCAAACAAAAATCATTTCTTTTTCCTTTTTTTGCATTCATGCATTTTATTTTCAATTTGTATACAATATTCAATATGGTTGTAATAATAAATTAGATTTAATTTTCATGCAAAATCCCCATTTGTAAATTTGTACACCCCCTCCCCTATTGATGTAATAGCTTAGTATTTTTATTTTCCGCAATTTAATACTTTATATATAAATGCTAATAAATTATGGTTTATATGGAAAGATTAAAATCAACAAGTTAGCAAACCCTAATTCAAGACAAAACAATGCATGTAAATCAACACACTTACACCCTTAGGGTAAATCCACTTTGTCGCATTATAAAATGGCCATGTTATGCATGTGGGGTATCTTAGCAAAAATAAATCAAAAGTACAAGATCATAGTCCCTCGATGACGCTATCAATGTTGTCTTTTTCAAAATGATCTTAGTCCCTCAAAGAGAATTGCTAAGACATCTCACAACATTGCTATCATGGCTATACGATGACCCACGCCCGTCTCTTTACATCCAAGGATAAGGTTACTTACCAATCCATGGTAAAATAACAATGTCAAAGGAAAGAGGAAATAAACAAGAAAGACTTTTGAGTAGGTAGAATGTTCCTAGTTGCTTGCTCATTTTTCAACCAAAACATCTTTGCTATTTTCAAAACAAACACCAACACTTTCAAAACATCTTTCAAACTTGAAACATTTTCAAAAGATCAACACTTTGTATACATTCTTACGAACGAGAATTATTACAAAGTTTGCCTAAACGATGGCGCCTTTTCAAAATACTTTCAATAAAACACACAAAGCATATTTTTCAAACAAAAGCAAGTGATCTAGCAAGCAACTAAGAGCCCGTAGATAACTACAGATGAAAAGGGTGCTAATACCTTCCCTTTTCATAATCTACCCCCCGAACTCAAGAAAACGTCTCTAAAGGTCATTCCTATTCTTTTCAGCCTTTCCTTTTGGATAAAAGAAAAGTCGGTGGCGACTCTTGCTAACCGCAAAAATTGCGACAAAACATAAAACAACCAAGTCAAATCTCCCACCGCGTTACACTACTTACCTAAAAAGGTGCCCCAGATCCGGTTATAGGATATTTAACAATAACCCAAGCAACCCTTTAAAAATAAAGCATACAAAACACATAATGAAAGCAATTTAAAATAATATAACTCTAAGGTAACCCCACTTTTTATAAATCAGTCCCCAGCAGAGTCGCCAGTTTTGTAATACAGTTGGAGAACTGACTTGGCTGTTTTGCATTTTATCGCAAATGTTGGGGATAGCAAGAGTCGCCACCGACTTTTCTTTTATCCAATAAAGGAAAGGGTGAAAAGAACAGGAAATACCTTTCGAGATATTTTTCTTGAGTTCGGGGGATAGTTTATGAAAAGGGAAGGTATTAGAACCCTTTTCATCAGTAGTTACCTATGGGCTCTTAGTTGTGGGATCACTTTGGAAATGCTTTGTTTGAGATGTGTTTGTGATTGGTGTGAGTTTGAAAATATTTTGAAAACGCCTTTGTTTCGGCAAACTTTGTAATGATTCTCGTCTCTATAAGAATGCATACAAAGTGTTGGTTTTAAAAATAGTTCAAAGAGATGTTTGTTTTTGAAGATGTTTTGAAAGTGTGAGTGTGAAAATGGTTTTTTAGTTTGGTGAGCAAGCAACTACAAGCATCCTACCTACTCAAAAAGTCTTTGTTCTTTTCCTCCTCCTTTAGATGTTTCTATCTTACCATTTATTTGTAAGAAGCCCCATCATTGAATGTGAAGGGACAAGCACGGGTCAATCGTATAGTCATAGAAGGAAACTTATGAGACGCTTTATCAATTTTTGTAAGGGACTAGATCGTTTACCGAAGGCAACATCGAGGGACATCGAGGGACTAAAGATCTTTTTTTATCGGGGGTATTTGCTAAAACGCCCATATTCGAGGGACATGACTATTTTCTGAGGCAACAAGCGAGATTACCTTAAAGGTGTGTGTGTGTGTGTGTGTGTGTGTGTGTGTGTGTGTGTGTGTGTGTGTGTGTGTGTGTGTGTGTGTGTGTGTGTGTGTGTGTGTGTGTGTGTGTGTGTGTGTATGTGTGTATGTGTGTGTGTGTGTGTATGTGTGAAGTGTGTTTGATTGCATGAATTTTTTTCTTTGAGATTAGGGTTTTCTAGGGGTTGATTTTATCTTGCCATACACACCCTAATTACTAACAATTTATATGAAAAACGATAAATTTGCGGAAATTAAAATCCTACATTATTGCATCATTAGGGGGATGGGGGTACAATTTACAAATGGGGATGAAGTAGAAGCTTTAATCATTAAAACCATATCGAATAAATGGACAACAGTGAAGAAAATCTGTGAAAAATGTAAAGAAAGAAAACCTGCATTTTGAACTATTATGTGTCGACACATGCTGCTATGCATCGACACATAACTCTTCTTTCTACTGTAAAACAAAATCAACTCAGTATGAGTCGATTCATAAAGGGATGTGTTGACTCATGCACCTGTTTGTGTCGTCACATACGCGTTTTGTGTTGACTCATGCACCTTTCAACCTTCTATTTTGGGGCCTGAATAACAGTATGAGTCGATGAATAAGGCCATGCGTCGACCCATACCTTATTTTGTCACTAGAACGAGTCTACTCATGTGGGTATATATGGACTCATGCTGCAGATTTTCGCCTCTATCATCATTCTATTATGTATACAGGTAAGTTCACAGTATATGATTGATAAAAAATTAATAGCAAGCAAATGTTTAGCTCAAATGGGCAATGATTACTATATTTTATCTTCAAGAATAAATCACTAGTGATGTATGAAAAATGCAAACACCGTCAAAATCTTCATGTCTCGTAACCCGGTGCCTACTTTGTTAGGAGACATCCTACATTCTTTTCACTCTCTCAATATGAGGAAAAGAGGTATCCTCATGTGTTGTACTCCTCTCTTGGCAAGATGGTTTATTTCACATCTTCCCCGATATGTATTGAAGAACGAGCAAGGTTCAAGGTGGTCCCATAGGTTGATGACACTCAGACATTCAGATATTCATTAGTGTTCCCGGTCTATGGAGAATGTTACTATCATCGATCATTGTGGAGAATTCCCTAATGTTCCCCTACTTGGAATTAGAAGAGGTATCATTTACAACCCCTGCTTGGCCTTACGACAGTTTGGTTACGCCTGAAGGGATGGTCCACATGAGATGCTTATTCAAGGGTTGGTATTTGATTACAAGAATGATGATCAAGGTTACCGCCAGAGGTTTATCCAAGCTTGGAGGATGTTGAACAAGGTAGATAGCAAGACGCTGGGGCACAAGAATGCAATCCCTCTTGATCCTTATCTCAAATGGGTATGAGCCCGTGTTCAAAGTCTTATGATGCATTACCCCTCCATCCTCCCGGTTATCATAGAGACTGTTGTGGAAGGAGATGTTCCATACACTATCCTTCATCCTAACATGCCCACCTCTCTCGAAGACTTGCAAAGGGATTGGATGCAACTTAAGGGGGAGCGAGACACTTTCGAGGCCCAATTCTACGCCAGCGAGAAGAAAGTTCTGGAACTCACCAAGCAGCTTCATGGAGAGCGGAGTCTGAACGCATACATCGCACCAAAGAGGATGCGTTCAACTTTTTTGTCTTAGAGTTTTGTATTTTATTTCTTTCATTGTAAGCCCAAAGAGGAATGATGTACTTAAACTTTGATTTATTAATATAACATGTGTTCCTTTTTGTCTAAAGCAAATTTAAATCTCTAATTTCCTTGAAATCATTTGCATATGCATCTTCATTCATCATAACACAAACAGGTTTTTTATAACAGGTATCCTTATCTTTCTACTATTTATTTCAGTGAGATGGATATTGAACAGACAGTAAAAGATCTCCAGGCACAGTACGCTCAGTTTCAGCAATGTTCTTGACTCTGGCAAAAGGACAAGAGGATTTGAAAACCCTGCTGATCAAAGAAAAGAAGAAGAAAGCGAAGAAATCAACCGGTGTTTTGAATCTGGGAAGGAGGTTCAAAGGACAAGCCAGGCGGAATCTAGACTATGCAACATCATCAGGTGAAAGGGATAATTAAGAAGGGAAAACAAGGAAGTGACTGACCATCAAGAATCTGAAGAGGAAGAAGAGGCTGACTACTCTAAAGAGCAGTATCCTCCAGCTGACGACAAATACAAACAGTTAGAAGATAGCCTCAATGCTATGTAGATCCAGAAAGTACCCGGGTTGGATTTTGAGGAGCTAGGACTTGTCTCAGGGGTTGTCATACCGCAGAAATTCAAGGTCCCCACTTTCGCTAAATATGACGGTGTCTCTTGTCCAAAGCTGCATTTGAGATCATACGTCATAAAAATTCAATCCCATACTGCGGATAGGATCTATGGGTGCATTTATTCCAAGAAAGCTTGTCAGGAACGCAGTTTGATTGGTTCTATCAGTTGGAAGGGACCAACATCCGCAATTGGGAAGATTTGGCAGCCGCTTCTTACAAGCAATACCAGTATAATGTTGACTTATCTCCAACACGGACATAGTTGCAAGGCATGTCTAAGGGTACAGGTGAAGGTTTCAAGACATATGATCAAAAATGGCGGGATCTCGCGGGAAGGGTCCAACCCCCCATATCTGACCTGGAATTGGTGGACATGTTCTTAGGCACACTATCTGGTCCATTCTTCAAACACTTCATCGGAAGCTCCTCGGCTGGATTTACCGAATTAATCATGACTGGCGAACGAGTAGAAGCGGGTATAAGAAGTGGAAAAATTCAAAAAGATGTATCCTCGAGCGCGTTGAAGAAACCATTTATTGGGAAGAAAGAGGTTGGTGTTGTATACCATCAAAGGAATCAGGACAGAACTGAATGTCGTCCAGCGGTAGGGGCTGTCATGATCTCTAAGCCTGCACCTATTCAACAAAGGAACAACCAGCCTAGAAAGGAAAGATTGGTAAGACAGTTTACCCGGAAAAATATGACGTTGTCTCAAGTCTTGCCGCATTTGTTGAAATCAAATCTGGTGACCTTGCGGGAAGCTCTGAAGAAAACCAACATTGCCTCTCTCTATTACAACCCAAACGCCCGTTGTGCTTACCATTCAAAAAGTCCAGGTCATGATACAAACGACTGCTGGGTTTTGAAAAACAAGGTGCAAGACCTTCTCGAGGCAAAAGAAATTGAATTTGACACTCCTGAGATCCCAAATGTTATCACCGCTCATATGCCCAAGCACGACCGTGGTGTTAACGTTGTGGAAGATGATGTGTTTGTTGATGTTGTTGATGAACTTGTTACTCCTCTCCTAACCGTCAAAAGGAACTTGTTGAAGGCCGGTTTATTTCCAGGTTGTGGCGAAGGCTGTCACCTCTGTTTATCCCTACCGACTGGTTGTCATTTATTGAAAGCAGGTGTCCAGCGCCTGATGGATGACAATGAGATTTTATTTGAAAAGACTCCCGTTCCAACCATTGCTCACAAGGATGTTATAATAGTAACCATTTCTGCCAATCCTCCCAAGGTCTCCACCAAAAGACCCATCAGGATTACATCTGTTCCAAAGGTGACTCCACTCATAATTACTATGCCAGGGCCAATCCCATACTCCTCAGATAAAATTGTCCCCTAGAACTATGGGGGTGACGTCTACTACCACGACGTCAAGCAAGATTGGCTGGCTAATGAAGACTCAGTTTTTGAAAGGGATGACCCCGACATCGGCAACATTGTGGGAACCAGTAAAATAACCAGAAGTCGAAGAGTGTTCTCCCCTGAGATTGCTCCTCCGAAAACTATTACCGGTCCTATGATCATCCTTGTTGTTGTTCCTGTTAATACTACTACTACAGTTCCTGTGGTTACCCCTGCTGACACCCCTATCACCGAGTCGACCGAGACTCGGGGCAAAGGAATTTTGGTTGAACCTGTCCGGATGAAGGTGCAATCAGTATCTATCCCAGAGGCTTCCAAGAAGGAGATGGAAGAAATTTTTAAAATTATAAAGAGAAGCGACTACAATGTATTCGAACAGCTAGGGCAGACCCTTTCAAAGATTTATATGCTAGCTTTATTATTGTGCTCCAAAGCTCATGCGAAGGCCTTGGTGAAATTTCTTAAAACTACCCATGTGCCACAGGAAACCTCTGCTGACCAATTCTAAGATTGTGTGGCCATTTTGACAGTTGTTAACGGTTTGGGCTTTTCTGATGTTGATCTGACACCTAGATGGAGGAAACATAATGAGGCATCGCATGTCTCTGTCGAATGCAAGGGAACTACTTTGGCCCATGTCCTGGTAAATATTGGTTCGTCATTGATTGTGCTGCCTAAGAAGGCTCTGGATAGACTAGACTGTGAAGGTTTGACCTTAAAACCCAGCAACATAGTGGTAAGGGCCTTCGACGGTTCAAAGAGAATGGTGCACGGGGAGGTGGACATTCCCATTAAAGTTGGAACTCAGACCTTTGATTCAACTTTCTATGTGATGGATATTCGCCCTTGCTATTCATGTTTATTGGGCCGACCTTGGATACATAACATTGGTGCCGTCACCTCTACATTACATCAGATGTTGAAGTACCCAATCAAGGGAAAAATCATCATTGTCCATGGAGAGGAGAAATATATGGTCAGTCACCTGAACTCCTTCAGATATGTGGAAATGGATGGTGAATTCATCGAAACTCTGTGTCACCATTTCGAGGAAGTCCCACAAACAGTTGCGGCAACCAAGACTATTTCCCAAGTTTCGAAGATTACCAGACCTCCGCTGAAGATGGCTTCTCTGAAAGATGCCAAGGAAGTAGTCGAAGAAGGTGGGTGTACCATTTGGGGCCAACTCCCGGATATTCCCTACAAATATGACAAATTTGGTTTGGGTTTTACTTCAGGAGCCCAGAAAGTTGTTCTTCGTGCTCATGTCGGGGAACCTCCTTTGCGGATCAGCAACCTTGGAGTCAACACTGTGGAGGATAGTGATGACAGTTGTGACCTGGAAGAATGGATTTTCCCAACTATCAGCGGAGGACTCAACAACTGGGAAACCAAAGAATTTGTCCCTATTACTTTTATCCAACAGTAATTGTCTTTAAATTTTTGTCGGACTTCTAATAATTAAACAATTTAGACTTTTAAAACCTTGTGTCTTACCCAAGGCACAACGGTCCATTTTTAAGGGTTGTTACTTCATTTTCATATGTCATCAATGAATCATGGACATTTTTGCATGCAATTTTTACGCTCTTTGTTCTTATTTTTCTACATTTTTATTTTTCAAAGATAGTTATGCTCTTACACACACTCACATATAAAAATGCAGATCCTCATCCACTCAGGATCCAATGGGTAACGATTCTGCTATGGCCTATTATGACTTTGAAAATCTGATCTACCAAGCCGAAGACGAAGGTGAGGAAGATTGTGAAGTGTCAGGGGAACTAGCCAGGTTACTACAACAGGAATAAAGGACCATACAACCCCACGAAGAACTGGTTGAGACAGTTAACTTAGGTACCAAAGAGGACAAGAGAGAAGTCAGGGTAGGAGCCAATCTAGAACCTAGTGCCAAGAAGCGCTTAACTAAGTTACTACATGACTATGTTGAGGTCTTTTCCTGGTCATACAAAGACATGCCAGGACTTGACGCTGATATCGTGGTCCATCGTCTAACGACAAAAGAAGATTGCCCTCCGGTAAAACAGAAAGTCCATCGCATGCGGCCAGAAATGTCAGAGAAGATCAAGACTAAAGTCATGAAACAATTCAGCACCAGATTCTTAGCCGTCACCTCTTATCCACAATGAGTCGCCAATGTTGTTCCAGTGCCTAAAAAGGACGGTAAAGTACGCATATGTGTGGATTACAGAGATTTGAATAGGGCAAGCCCTAAGGATGATTTCCCGCTTCCCCATATTGATATTCTGGTTGACAATACCGCACATCATAAAGTGTTCTCATTTATGGATGGTTTCTCGGGCTATAATAAAATCAAAATGGCACCTGAGGACATGGATAAAACAACCTTCGTCACACAGTGGGGCATGTTTTGTTACAAAGTTATGCCATTCGGGTTGAAAAATGATGGGGCAAATTATCAGCGCGCCATGGTAGGTCTATTTCAAGACATGATCCATCACGAAATAGAGGTCTATGTGGATGACATGATAACCAGATCTCAAACTGAAGAGGAACATCTCGACCATTTGCAGAAACTGTTTGAAAGGCTAAAGAAATACAAGCTAAGGTTGAACCCGAGAAAATGCACATTTGGAGTGAGGTCTGGTAAACTCCTAGGCTTCATTGTCAGCGGTAAAGGTATCGAAGTGGACCCTGCAAAGGTAAAAGCAATACAAGAAATGCATGCTACTCACACCGAGAAGGAAGTCAGAGGATTCTTAGGACGTCTAAACTACATCACCAAATTCATTTCTCACTTAACCGCTACTTGTGAACCAATCTTCAAATTACTGAAGAAAGATCAAGTGTTGGATTGGAACGACGACTGCTAGGCTGCCTTCGACAGGATCAAAGAGTACCTTCAAGTGCCTCATGTTCTGATGCCGTCAGTCGAGGGAAGACCTTTGATCATGTATCTAACTATCTTAGAAAGTTCAATGGGGTATGTGCTAGGTCAGTATGACGAGTCTGGCCGAAAAGATCATGCAATATACTACCTGAGCAAAAAGTTTACCGACTGTGAAACCATATATTCACTGCTCGAGAAAACTTGATGCGCTCTGGCATGGGCTGCTCGCCGGCTAAGACAATATATGTTGACCCATACTACCTTATTTATATCCAAGATGGATCCAATTAAATACACATTCGAGAAGCCCGCCCTCTCTGGAAGAATAGAAAGATGGAAGATGATCCTGACTGAATATGACATTCAGTACACTACCCAAAAAGTAATAAAGGTCAGTGTGCTAGCCGATCACCTTGCTCATCAGGCTGTGGATGACTACCAGTTCATGAAATTCGAGTTCCAAGATGAAGATATCATGTTGGTAAACAATTATGAAGAACTCATACCATATGACAGACCTGAACAAGGATCCCGATGGACCTTGGTTTTTGACAGAGCTTCCAACGCACTTGGCAATTGCATAGGTGTTGTGATCATATCCCCTGAAGGATGTCAAACTCCCTTCACTGCAAGACTTTGTTTCAACTGTACCAATAATATGGCGGAATATAAAGCATGTATTATAGGTCTCATAGCCTCCATGGATTTGGGAATCAAGTCCTTAAGGCTATTTGTTGATTCAGCCTTAGTCATCAGTCAGATCAAAGGAGAATGGGACACGAAGCACCCTAATCTCATCCCCTACAAAGAACATGTGTTGACATTGATCCCACATTTTGAGGAAATTACCTTTGAGCATTTTCCACGAGAGGAAAATCAACTAGCGGACGCGCTAGCCACTATGTAATCCATGCTTAGAATCAAGTGGGATAACGAGGCTCCCCAGATCACCAGTGAGAGGATGGATGAGCCAGCTTACTATTACGAGATTGATACTGAAGAAGTAGTGGACAAGCCTTGGTTCCATGAAGTCAAGAGGTATCTCGAGGCCCAAGAGTATCCGGAGGGAGCTTCAGTCAATGATAAGAAGTTCTTGAGAAGATTCTCTGCTAAGTTCTTCCTCAATAATGGCATTCTCTACAAGCGCAACCACGACTATGCTTTGCTTCGTTGCATAGACAAGAGTGAGGCAGACAAGATCATGGCTGATCTACATGAAGGAACTTTTGGCATCCATTCTAGTGGGCACACGATGGCTAAAAATATCCTATGGGCGGGGTACTACTGGTCTACCATGGAAGCAGATTGCCATCAGCATTCACGAACCTTACACAAGTGTCAGATCTATGCTGACAAAGTACATGTGCCTCCAGTTCCTCTAAACATCCTAACTTCTCCCTGTCCATACGCGGTGTGGGGAATTGACATGATTGGAGAAGTCAAACCTATATCTTCTAATGGACACCGCTTCATCTTGGTTGCCATTGACTACGTCATGAAGTGGGTTGAGGCAACTTCTTTCGCTTCTTTTACCAAGAACGTTGCGGCACGATTCATCAAACAAAATCTCATCTGTCGGTATGGTATCCCATAGAGAATCATTACGGATAATGGTACCAATCTCAACAATACTATGATCACCGCACTATGCGCTCAATTCAAGATCTAGCACCATAATTCTTCTCCTTACCGACCAAAGATGAATGGTGTTATCGAAGCCGCAAATAAATACATCAAGAAGATCATACAAAAAATGACAGTGACCTACATGGACTGGCATGAGATGTTACCATTTGCTCTCCATGGTTACCGTACCACGGCGCACACGTCAACAGGGGCAACTCCTTTCTCTTTGGTATACGGTATGGAATTCGTACTACCAATTGAAGTCCAAATACCTTCTATGAGAATCATAAAAGATGCAGGGCTGAATGAAGATGAATGGATTCAAACTCGACTTGACCAGTTGAACTTGATTGATGAGAAGAGGCTTATGGTTATCTGTCATGGTCAGATTTACCAAAAATGTATGATCAAAGCTTTTAACAAGAAGGTCAGACGTCAGGTATATCGGGTTGGTGACTTGGTGATCAAGCGTATTATATTGCCACAAGGTGATCCCAAGGGAAAATGGACTCCTACATACGAAAGACCATTTGTGATCAAAAGCATATTCTCTGGTGGAGCAATGATCTTAACCACTATGGATGGCGACGACCTTACGCATCTTGTAAATGTGGACATAGTCAAAAGATACTACGCATGAATAAAGACTCGCTAGGTCGACTGTCCTAGGAAAAAATTAGGGCATCCCGACAAACCAAAAAGGTTCAGGCAAAAATTAGGGATAAAATAAAAATAAAAAATCTGTACACCCGACAAGCTGAAAACTCGAAAGGGTGGCTTGGGCAAAAAAGGGTATCCCGGTGGACTGAAAACCCGAAAGGGAGGCCTAGGAAAAAGTTAGGGAATCAAAGCGTATGACTATGTCCCGTTGAATCACCTTACAGACAACCTTCAGTATCGACTGGCAAACTCAAATGGTTCTAATAAATCCAATCAGCTTTGGACAAAGCAGCAAGTGGACAAGACACTCAGAGACATGAAGGCTATAGCAGAATGGGAACCCCATGGGATTATTTCACATAGCTATCTTTTCTTTGTATCAATTTTCATTTTCTACGACGACACTCCCTTACTAGGATGTTCGTCTCATTGTACAAAAAATACTTATTCAAGTACAAAGATATTCCTTTGAAAGTGAAAAACTATCTATTTTTCCTTTATTTCCGTGTTTTGTTTGCAAAAACGTCTAATGAATATTTTTGAACATATGCATTTGAACGTGACTACTTTTTACAAATGAGCAAAAAAAAAAAGAGGAGCAGAAAATAGAAAGACAATCACTAATCGCTTTAAGGAATAGGATAATATATTTAGCCCATTCCATAAAATGCACCGCAGGTACTTTTCCAGCAAGAGCGGAAGCTGGGACATCCCACTACAGGATCACTAACGTATCTCCAGTATGCAGCCTAACAGTATCGAGTGCTCTCACATCCCCGACGGAACAAAACTTCCAGTTACCGCTCCAAAGATTACCGAGTGAAAGTCGCCCGGTTTCTCAGGATTCCCCAGCAGGATTTCACGAGGTCCACAAGCAATGCATGATGCTTCCCTTCCACAATAGAGTTTATTTCTCTAATAAATGGAAACTCATCCATCAACACTTCAACTTCAAAATATGAAGACTTACACTCCTCATTCCCAGCAGTACTCAAGTATTTATTTTCCCCGGCTCTAGCAACACTGTGGCATAACAATTAACGTGTCCATACATTACATCCATACGTCATAGCATTGACAGTACAGATGCATACAACACGATCTCATTTATTTTAAGAAACAACATTATACCGTACATTTCATACATCATGGAATTGCATGCAACTAACCCTTCACCATTTCAGGAATGATCAAACAACAGAAAGTTACCGTCAAATTTTCAACAAGTCAATTATAGATCAATTCACGAGAAAGGATTAGTCGACCATCTACATAACAGATATTTCCTTCAGACCCCTGCTGATTCAGTTTAAATCTCTCAACGATTTATTCTGATTCTTTCCCGCAGACGCTTTCTCTTGTTCAGATTAAATCTCTCAATGGTTTATTATGATTCTTTCCCGCAGACGTTTTCTCTAGTTCAGATAAATCTCTCAATGATTTATTCTGATTCTTCTCCAGATCCCTGCCGGTTCAGTTTAGATCTCTCAATGGTTTATTCTGATTCTTTCCCGCAGACACTTTCTCTGGTTCAGATAAATCTCTCAATGATTTATTCTGGTTCTTCTCCAGATCCCTGCCGGTTCAGTTTAAATCTCTCAATGGTTTATTCTGATTCATTCCTGCAGTCACTTTCTCTGGTTCAGATAAATCTCTCAATGATTTACTCTGATTCTTCTCCAGATCCCTTCCGGTTCAGTTTAAATCTCTCAATGGTTTATTCTGATTGTTTCCCATAAACACTTTCTCTGGTTCAGATAAATCTCTCAACGATTTATTCTGATTCTTCTCCAGATCCCTGTCGGTTCAGTTTAGATCTCTCAACGGTTTATTCTGATGCTTTCCCGCGGACGTCTTCTCTGGTTCAGATAAATCTCTCAATAATTTATTCTGATTCTTCTCCAAATCCATGTTGGTTCAGATAAATCTCTCAATGATTTATTCTGATTCTTTCCTAGTAGGCACTTTCTCTGGTTCAGATAAATCTCTCAAAGATCTACTCAGTTTCTCTCCAGTTAAAGAATATTCAAGACCTCTTTTGGTTCAGTTTAAACCTCTCAATGGTTTATCCTGATGCTTTCCAAATGAACATTTCTGGTTCATATAAATCACTCCAAGATTTATTCTGATCCTTCACAGTCAAACAACGTATAAGACTTCTGCTAGTTTCAGATAAATCGCTCTAAAGATTTATCTTGGTTCTTTTCCAGTTGAAACCAAGTTCAGACTTAGTTTATTCTCTGTTAACAGTCACCTTTGGATGGAATCTACAAGCCTATTTCTGGAAAATCTCCATCATTCCTCCAAATGGCATCTATAAGCCCATTCACAATTCATCTTCGAGTGCAAATTTCTGGGCACTCTAGTGTTTGATCATCTTCCACCTTCAAGTCACGAATGGAGGATCCGCCAATCTAAATCTTCAGGTTTAAGAAGATTGAACAGGGGAAGCTGTTTTACCCAAAAAAATTCCCTCTCATTTATCAAGTATTTTCTCACAAGATCTCCTTTGGTTCAAGATTGCACAAGGGTTTATCAGCTCAAGACACCTCCTTAAGCACTAATGACTGAAATTAGGGTTTGAGATTGCACAAGGATAATTGAAATTTTAATGCCTCATATGAATTTCATGGATCATTATGGACCCCTAAGATTGCTCATGTCAAGTTTCAAGTCTTGGATCACATTTTTACTCAGTCTATTGATCTGTTGACCTAAAAATCAGTTGGATTGGGGAAAAAGTCAACCGTGGCCAATTTACAGTCAAACTTCATAATTTTTTATCCATATAAACATTATGAACTCCTATATGTAATTTGATCAAGTTTGGTCAACAATTCCTCAAGAAATTTGATCAGATCATCAAAAGGGCAAAATGGTCAAAATTAGGGTTTTGATTGAGAAAGGGCAATTCCTGATTTTTGACCTAGCAAATGGTTAATTGGTTTGAGACATGATCTCAATATTTCAAATGTATCATTTTTACCTAATGGTATGACTCAAAACTTCCCTCAAAATCAATTGATTGATAGTTGATTCTCAGTCAACTGGACAAAAGTCAATTGTATACTGAAAAGTTAAACTTTGACTTTTTGGTCAAAATCAAGTGTCAAAGATCACAATTCATCAAAACATGTCAAAATATGAAACTTGTTCATCAAGAAATCAAAAAAGTCAAGATTTCATTTTGAAAAGTCAAAGTTTCCAAACTTAGAAATTTTTCTAAGTGTTGAAAACCTCATATTTTTTCACAACTTTGAGCCAATTTTTCACCATGATGCAAGATGATTCAAAGGAAACTTTCAACATGAAAGTTGCATATCTCAATGATATCTAAAATATTTCTGAACACAACTCCTCCTAGAAATTAATGGATTTCAAGTTATGATTTTATGAAGACATGGTCATGAAACTAAACACTTAGTGAAAATTTAGCCCTAGTTAGGCAGATTTTTGGTACCAAATTCATAGCAACTTTCCACATAGCTCCATTTGGAATTTAAAAAAGTGATTCAAAGAGGGGTTGTAGAGCACCTTACAAACATTCTAAAATGTCCAAGAACTCCTTGAGATCATATTTGAACAAGGAGAATCGAAGGCATGAAGTTGGCATTTCATTCTTGAATTATAGGTCATTTCCATGATGAACAAGAATTTAAATCCATGCTAGGCTGCACAATCTTTGCTTTGCAGGCCTCAAACTTGTTTGGCACTCCATAATTAGTGTTTTGCACAGCTGTTAGAGGCTTTAATCCAAGCATTCAATGCATTGCCCATGCTTAATACCATTTTAGGAAGAAAGTGCACATTGCCATTTTGGAAAAGTAGCTTTTGTGCACAAAACGAATTCTTGAGCTTTGCACTTGTTCCTTCTGATCACACACAACCTATAACCCAAAAGAAACTTGTCTAAAGCCTCTTTGAACTGAGACCATGCTTGTACTATGCATTTAAACCATATTTCCACTTTTGTTCAAAATTAAGTAACATAGCCATAAGTCTATATCTTGTGCTTCTGACCCTCAAAAGCTGGAGAACCTTTTCCATACTTATAGACAATTTGTTTGCAAGCTAACACACGATTTTGAAGCCTCCAATAAATCTCCCAAACACCCTTGTTGCACAGAACTGCTCCACTTGACAGTTTTGAGCTAAAACTCTCCATCTCCATTTCTACTCGTGTGTTTTGATTCTTAACCATCCAGACACCTTACTTACATCCTACACAAGTGATCCAAGCCCCTATTTCAAGACTGTAACTCCTCCATCACTATCCACCATTTCCAAAACTGAATCTTGCAACTTGACTTGAGTTTGGAGTTTCAGCCATCCTCAAAGCAAAGTAGGAGTTGGAACACATTCAAGGAGGTCCAGGAAAGCTATAGAAATCATCAAGTCATCTCAAAGGTTGCTCAAACTCCTTACACGACTCCAGCTGCAAGAGGTAAATTTTCAAACTTCTATCTCTTCATACAAGCATCATTTGATTCTGATTTGTGAAGATAAAATGTAGACCTCATTGTCACGAAGCTGTACATATTAATAGTTTGCTTTTATATGGCCTGAGCTTAGAGAATTTTGTATTTGAAGTTTCTGAAATTTTTAGGTTTTAAATTAGGGCCATAAAAATTCTCACTCTTTTTGGATTTATAGCTTTAGTTATTTATATGGTTGGATTCGTGGGAAGAAATGCCACAACTTTCATGTTTGTACTTTCCATTTTTGTTGAGAGATGAACAAGTTACAGGTGCTTTGGTTGGCTGAAGGTTGAAGATGATGTACAGGCCTTGGAAGTATTATGTGTTATGTATTTATTATTTTATTTTAATAAACGGATGTATAGACATCCCAGTGATAAGGCAGCGCGCTGGTAACCAAGAGGGCGTGGGTTCAACACCCAGCGCGCTACCTTTTGTTCATTTTCCATATTTTCACTCTTTTTTTTGTCACAAACACACGCCTGGGCCTCAATGAAGTGGGCCTTGGTCTTTTGCTGGCTTCTAACCCCTGGCCCTGCTCCAGCACCACCTGGTCATTTATTTCTTTATTTTTTTTATTTTTTTTTTTTAGTTTATTTCATTTTCATATTTTCATTTTATTATTTTCATTACTAATATTATGTTTTTTGTATTATTAATAGAAAAACCCAAAAAATATTTATTTAATTCTTTTTATACTCATATTTTATTTTTCTTTATAAAAATTAAAAAGAATAAAAACAATTTTCTTAACAAATTAATTTCTTTTTTTTAATTAATATTTAGATAATTAGGTATAATTATTATATTACATTATTTTCTTGTAATTTAAAATTAATTTATAATTTAGGTTTATTTTAATTAATTAAATTTCATGTATTTTTATATTATTCTTAAAACCTTTTCATAAAAAACCCTAAACAATCCTTTTTTAGTTAATTTCTTTTGTTAATTAGTTTAAGTTAATTTTATTTGATTTTCATTAATTATTTTCGTAATTAGGTTTAGGTTAAAATCCTCTCATAAAAATTCAAACAAAAATCATTACTTTTTCCATTTTTTGCATTCATGCATTTTATTTTTAATTTTTGTACAATATTCAATATGGTTGTAATAGTTAATTAGATTTAGTTTTCTTGCAAAATCTCCATTTGTAAATTTGTACACCCCCTCCCCTATTGATGTAATAGCTTAGTATTTTTATTTTTCGTAATTTAATACTTTATATATAAATGCTAGTAAATTAGGGTTTGTATGGAAAAATTAAAATCAACAAGTTAGCAAACCCTAATTCAAGACAAAACAATGCATGTAAATCAACACACTTGCACACTTACACCCTTAGGGTAAATCCACTTTGTCGCCTTATAAAATTGCCATGTTATGCATGTGGGGTATCGTAGCAAAAACAAATAAAAAAATACAAGATCATAGTCCCTCGATGACGCTATCAATGTTGCCTTTTTCAAAATGATCTTAGTCCCTCAAAGAGAATTGCTAAGATATCTCACAATATTGCTATCATGGCTATACGATGACCCACGCCCATCCCTTTACATCCAAAGATAAGGTTACTTACCAATCCATGGTAAAATAACAATTTCAATGGAAAGAGGAAATAAACAAGAAAGACTTTTGAGTAGGTAGAATGTTCCTAGTTGCATGCTCATTTTCAAACCAAAACATCTTTGCTATTTTCAAAACAAACACCAACACTTTCAAAATATCTTTCAAACTTGAAATATTTTCAATAGATCGACACTTTGTATACATTCTTACGAACGAGAATTATTACAAAGTTTGCCTAAACGATGGCGCCTTTTCAAAATACTTTCAAAAAAACACACAAAGCATATTTTTCAAACAAAAGCAAGTGATCTAGCAAGCAACTAAGAGCCCGTAGATAACTACGGATGAAAAGGGTGCTAATACCTTCCCTTTTCATAATCTACCCCCTGAACTCAAGAAAACATCTCTAAAGGTCATTCATATTCTTTTCAGCCTTTCCTTTTGGATAAATGAAAAGTCGGTGGCGACTCTTGCTAACCGCAACAATTGCGACAAAACACAAAATAACCAAGTAAAATCTCCCACCGCATTACACTACTTACCTAAAAAGGTGCCCCAGATCCGTGTATAGGATCTTTAACAATAACCCAAGCAACCCTTTAAAAATAAAGCATACAAAACACATAATGAAAGCAATTTAAAATAATATAACTCTAAGGTAACCCCACTTTTTATAAATCATTCCCCAGCAGAGTCACCAGTTCTGTAATACGGTTGGAGAACTGAATTGGGTGTTTTTCATTTTATCGCAAATGTTGGGGATAGCAAGAGTTGCCACCGACTTTTCTTTTATCCAATAAAGGAAAGGGTGAAAAGAACAGGAAAGACCTTTCGAGATATTTTTCTTGAGTTCGGGGGGGTAGGTTATGATAAGGGAAGGTATTAGAACCCTTTTCATTTGTAGTTACCTATGGACTCTTAGTTGTTTGATCACTTTGGAAATGCTTTGTTTGATATGTGTTTGTGATTGATGTGAGTTTGAAAATATTTTGAAAACGCCTTTGTTTCGGCAAACTTTGTAATGATTCTCTTCTCTATAAAAATGCATACAAAGTGTTGGTTTTAAAAATAGTTCAAAGAGATGTTTGTTTTTGAAGATGTTTTGAAAGTGTGAGTGTGAAAATGGTTTTTTAGTTTGGTGAGCAACAAACTACAAGCGTCCTACCTACTCAAAAATTCTTTTTTCTTTTCCTCCTCCTTTAGATGTTGCTATCTTACCATTTATTAGTAAGAAGCCCCATCATTGGATGTGAAGGGACAAGCACGGGTTAATCGTATAGTCATAGAAAGCAACTTATGAGACGCTTTAGCTATTTTTGTAAGGGACTAGATCGTTTACCGAAGGCAACATCGAGGGACTAAAGATCTTTTTTATCAAGGTTATTTTCTAAAACGACCATATTCGAGGGACATGACTATTTTCCGAGGCAACAAGCGAGATTACCTTAAAGGTGTGTGTGTGTGTATGTGTGTGTGTGTGTGTGTGTGTGTGTGTGTGTGTGTGTGTGTGTGTGTGTGTGTGTGTGTGTGTGTGTGTGTGTGTGTGTGTGTGTGTGTGTGTGTGTGTGTGTGTGTGTGTGTGTGTGTGTGTGTGTGTGTGTGTGTGTGTGTGTGTGTGTGTGTGTGTGAAGTGCGTTTGATTGCATGAATTTTTGTCTTTGAGATTAAGGTTTTCTAGGGGTTGATTTGATCTTGCCATACACACCCTAATTACTAATAATTTATATGAAAAACGATAAATTTTCAGAAATTAAAATCCTATGTTATTGCATCATTAGGGGGATGGGGGTACAATTTACAAATGGGGATGAATTAGAAGCTTTAATCATTACAACCATATCTAATAAATGGACAGCAATGAAGAAAATCTGTAAAAAATGTAAAGAGGGTGTAAAAGGAAAGAAAAATTGCATTTTGAACTATTATGTGTCGACACATGCTGCTATGCATCGACACATAACTCTTCTTGTTGCTGTAAAATAAAATCAAATAAGTATGAGTCGATTCATAAATGTATGTGTTGACTCGTGCACTTGTTTGTGTCGACACATACGCGTTTTGTGTCGACTAATGCACCTTTCAACCTTCTGTTTTGGGGCCTGAATAACAGTATGAGTCAATGCATAAGGCCATGCGTCAACCCATACCCTATTTTGTCACTAGAATGAGTCTACTCATGTGGGTATGTGTCGACTCATGCTACAGTTTTTCGCCTCTATCATCATTCTATTGTGTATACAGGTCAGTTCACAGTATATGATTGATAAAAAATGAATAGCAAACAAATGTTTAGCTTAAATGGGCAATGATTACTATATTTTATCTTCAAGAATAAATCATTAGTGATGTATGAAAAATGCAAAGTGAAGAAGACTTGCCTTGAGACTGCACTTAGTGTTTTTAGTCTGAATACTTTTCAAGAAGCTGTAAGGGCCTTAATGAACCTCCAGGAAGTTGTTCCAAGCTGTTTTAACCACACCAACCCAATCAAGTTGTACAGTACTGTTTTTGTGTTTGGAAGGGGAAGATATTAGCACCACATAAACTATTTTTATGTTTGAAAAATCTCTATATGATGTGAAGTGTTTGGCTGGTTGATTTATGGGAGAGTTTATAAGATGGAATAATGGATTGAGGTTCTATTTTTGTGAATAAGAATAAAGATGAGTATGAGCAAGGGTCATTTGTGAAATGAGCAGAGTTTACAAAGAATTTTGTTTTTTCTGTTCTCTCTTTTTCTCTCTAAAAGCCAACCCTTTGTGTGTTGTGAGAACAATTTATTTTATAGATGAAGTTTGGCTGAGATTTAGGGGGAAACAAATAAGTTTTTGAACAGTTTGGGTATGCTGTCTCATTGCCCTTTAGATGCATCTCTCATATGAAAATTTTGTGCAAACATGGGACTGAGATAATGCAGGCTTGGATTGGGTTGGTAGTAGCATAGCAGGGCTGTTTTTGCAGAAGTTTTGGAGTGTTGTGGAAGCTTGGTGCAGGGCTATTTTATAGCAGTACAACAGGCTGTTTTTTTGACATGGTTTTGGGTTGTTATATGGACAGCACAACAGGCTTGGTCTTGGCAGCATATAGGGCTTTGTTCAGCAGTAGTTTGGACAACATTGTTTGTAGCATGACACAAGTTTGGTTTTATGGACAGCATAGTGGCAAGGTTTGAGTTAAAGGGAAAAGTTCAACCAAGACAAAGCTTTAGGATTTGTAATCTTGCAAAATGCAACCTTGTAATAACTTGAATTATTTGTAACATCTTGAATTATTTTGAATTATAATGAAAATATGTCATGAAGCCATGAAATTAACAAGTATACAAATTCTTAGAAAAATTTCTAAGTCTTGTAAAGTTTGTCTTTCCAAAATGACTTTTAATCTTCTTTACTTTTGATGATCAAATTTCATTTTTTTGAATGTCTTGATGAAATGTGATTTTTGAAAGTAAAATTTGATCAAAAAGTCAAAGTTTGACTTTTCAGTATACAATTGACTTTTTCCATTAGTTGTCCAAATTTCATCTGTCAATCGGGAGACGAATTAAAATATGAAATTAGGTCAAAATGATATAATTGAATCATTGATATCATATTTCTAACCAATAAGTCATCTATTAGGTCAAAAGTCAAAGATTGGTCATTCTCAATCAAAACCCTAATTTGAGGTCCCGACGCTTCGGAGATGATTTTGTCTGATCAATTCCTTGAGAATTCTTGAAAAAGAGAGGGCAAATTTTGGGGTACAACATATTGCATCAAACTGTGGTTTTCTCGGTGAACGGTTCTGATTGTTCAATTGAGGAGCATGTTGTCGAGGTTGTTGTTGAAACTGTCATTGTTGAATTAGAGAGGCTTGATAGGTTGGAGTTACCATTGTTGGGCGAATAGCAGTAGTATCTGTTGTAACGTGTGAATATCCTCTTCTCAGCCTTCTAGGAAAAATTGCACTAACATCTTGTTCCCTCCTCTTGGGGAAGACACTCCCAAATTTCTTGACACCACTAGATGTACCACCTTCCTTGGCTAGACACCCTTCATGGATTCCCTCTTCAAGTCGCATGCCCATGTTCACCATCTCAGTGAAGTCGCTAGGTGCACTTGCGATCATTCTCTCATAGTAGAAGGAACCTAATGTCTTCAGAAAAATCCTCGTCATCTCTTTTTCTTCGAGGGGAGGATATATTTGAGCGATAATCTCACGCCACCTTTGGGCATACTCTTTAAAGTATTCTCTATCCTTCTGGGACATAGCTCGGAGTTGATCTTGGTCCGGGGCCATGTCAATGTTATACTTGTATTGACGAACAAAAGTCTCACTGAGGTCATTGAAGTTGCGGATTCGGGGGCTATCCAAACCCATGTGCCATTTTAAGGCGGCACTAGTTAAGTTGTCTCGAAAGTAGTGAATTAATAGCTTGTGATCAACAGAGTAGGTGGACATCTTCCTCACATACATGGTCAAGTGACTTTGTAGACATGAGTCGCCTTTGTACTTTTCAAAGTCTGGCACTTTGAACTTAGCTAGAATTTTCACGTTTTGGACCAAACACAAGTCATGAGCATTTTTCCCGAACAAGTCTTTCCCTTTAAGTGCTTTGATTTCCCTCTGCATTTCTTGAAATTGGTCTTGGAACTCCTCCATCCTATCGAAGATTCCCAAACTTTCAGCAAGTTCAGCATGATAAACGGGTTCATTTGTATATGGAATAGTGTGAACCATGGGAGCAGCAGTAGTCATTATAGGCTGAGGGAAAGATACCATAGGCTGGATCACAGGTTGCACAGTAGTCATCTGAGGTTGAGGAAAAGATACAACAGGTTGAATCATGGGTTGCGCAGTAGACTGGTACCCTTATGGCATGAAATTGTAAGTCATACCCCATGGAAAACCTTTCAGCATTTGATGTTGCAGAGGGTTGACATGGGCCAAAGAGGTTGGAGCAGTGACGATCTCGGAAACCACTGTAGTTTAAGCTTGAGTTTCAGTGGCCGAAGTTAATGGCTGATTTTGAGCAGCCATCAAGCTTTCCACTAAAGCAGTCAATTTTTCCATTCCAGTACGAAGAGTGGTAACCTCCTTGCGAAGCTCATGATTTTCTTGTTCTAGATCTTCCATTCTCTTTCGACGATATGCTTGAGTATTATAATGGTGAAACAACTTGACGATCTATCAGGGTGGAAAAAGAAGCAAAAATAAGACTCTAGAAAACATGTAATATTGAATGTTGAATGATGCATGATATTCGATGCAAATGATTATTTATTTTTGATTGTTTTTTTCAAGGAACTTTAAAACTTTGATAATTTGCAAACATCAATGGTAAAAAAAACTTTGGAACAACAAATCTCATTTCATTAATAAAAGCATTAAATTAAAATTTTGGAACATAAAAGCCCTTTTAAAGAGTTTTATAAAATGGCATAAGTGTGATACGGTGGCAGAACCGACTGTTAATTACTGGTTTACGTTTTGTATTCGCAAATGTTACGGTAAGCAAGAGTCGTCATCGACTTTTCTTTTATCCAGCAAAGGAAAGGGTGAAAAGAACAGAAAAAGACCTTTTTTCGAGATTTTGTGAGTAAGGGGGTAGATTATGGAAAGGGAAGGTGTTAGCACCCTTTCCATCTGTAGTTTTCTATGGGCTCTTAGGTACTTACTCATTTTTTAAAATTGCTTTCGTGTTTGTGTGAAAAAAAATTTGTTTGAAAATGCCTTAGTGCGGCGATTCGCTTTATGATAACCCTTGTATCAGTCCTCAAGAGTGTGATAAAGAGTTTTGAAAACTTTGTTTGAAAAGTGTGTGAAAAGTGTTTGAAAGTGTGGTGTGTAAGAATAATTGTTTGAGCAAGTACCTAACAGTTATCTACCTACTCGAAAAAAGTTTGTTCTTTTCCTCCTATCCTTTAGACAGTGCTACCCTACTATTAATGAGTAGGTATCCCTAGTCATTGGATGTTGAGGGACTATCAAAAGGGACGTAATGGTCATTGAAAGCAATAGGTAGAGATACCTTAGTAGTTCGAAGGGACTATCATCTTATATTCGGAGGCAACATCAAGGGACAAGATCATTTCTCGAAGACAACTTGAGGGACAGTAAGGGACTATGATCTTTTATGATAACTTTGAACTGAGGGGTCTCTGCTAAGGTATCCCTACGTTCGCGGGACATGACCATTTCCGAAGGCAACCAAAGTGGGAGATACCCTAAGGGTGCAAGTGTGCAATAGTGTGCTTTTTTCGGATATTTTTATCTTGATGTTAGTGACCTAATATTAGTTGATTAGTTCTGGCCATACACGCCTAATTTACTAGCAGTTTATATACAGGCATATAATATAGTCTGAAAAGTAAAACTTACGGCAATTACAAAGCTTTAGGGGAATTACAATTATATTTGACTGAAAATGTAAAATGTGGAAATTAAGACCCTAATTAAGCTATTACAAACCAGGAACAATTACATAATTAACAAAAAATGCTAAAGTAAATAAACACGCGCATGAATTGAAAATACGTCTAAAATCCTAAGTGAAAGGAATTTTTTTGTTTGTTTTTGTTATGAAAAGAAATTTAATTAAAAATCCTAAGTCTATTAAATTTTA
Organism: Vicia faba; assembly: GCA_948472305.1. Lineage (NCBI taxonomy): Eukaryota > Viridiplantae > Streptophyta > Magnoliopsida > Fabales > Fabaceae > Vicia > Vicia faba. Next base: position 36,331,092 of record OX451739.1, on the reverse strand, counting down.
GTTTTTTAAAAAAAAATATTAAAATAATTAATTAATTAATTGACAAAATTAATTTAATATAAAAAGTTAAGTCTAATGTTTTTGTGGTATTTTAATGTTAATTAAAGCTTAGAAAAAGTAAGGACAAACAACAAAAAGAAAGGAAAAAATCGAAAGATAAAAACAGTAAATGAGAAGAGTGCATTTTTTAAAGTAAGGCCTGGATCGAAGAGGCTTGGGTTGCCTTTACATCCAGAGGGCTGATCGAAGGTGCCTGAGAGACTGCACGTCTGGGGGCGTTCGATCTGGATGTGTCATTCTTTGATCTGGGATACTGGATATGCAAGGAAGTTTGTTAGAAAAACACAAAATGTATGACTTGGGTGTCGAACCCAGGTCCTTTTCGTTATAGCACATCTTCCTCACCAACCTGGTCAAAAGATTTCCATTCATTGGTACAAACGGAACATCAATATTACGTTAGAAACAAAATACACGGTATTAATTTAAATATCAAATATGCGTGCTCAGTGGACCCCTATGGTGTTTATCCATCGAAGATAAACTAAAGCTGTAAGAATCGAAGGTAACCTCAGATCGTGCCCCAATAATGGCACGATCTCAATCCGGCATCTTTGCTCACATGTAACACACTCAAACAAACATGAACATCAATAGCAATATGTATATATGTTCGACATGAATTTAAATCATACTTAACAAGTTTGAGATCAAAGACAAAATTACCAACAGGGGGATTGTATGAGGGATGCTTCTGCATGAATCCCAGGAACACGATTCAGGTGTTAGTCTGGACGGAGGCTTCTTGCAAAATCAGCTTTAATTTTGACAGTTTTTGGAAATTTTGTGCAACTTTCTGGATCCTCGTGGGGCAGGCTGCATTTTGTTTCGAGGCAGTCTCCGTGTGTTTTTTCTCTGAGATCATGAGGTTTATATAGACAAGGGAATTTAGGTCAACATTTGTGTATCAAATCATGGTCCATTACGATGAAGATATTTGATTTGATTTCTTCATAAAAACTTGCTATATTTGATTCAATCAAGTGCCAATCTATTTTCATGCGTTACTGCCAGGTTGTTATGAGTTATTAGGGACTCTAATATGATGAAAATTGAAAGTTGACCTGCCCTTGCAGATCCATTTCCCTTCGAGTTTTCTCTATTCGAAGGCTCTAAGGTCCAATTCAAATTACTCAGAGCTTTCCTCATCAGAGCATTGTTTCCTTCAAAAGCTCTAACCTCTAATTTGAATTATACCAGCTTCAATGTCATAGCTCCTTCGATTAAGCCACCCTCTACTTAGATTTCTTGATTTGAAGAGAATCACCCTGGTCGAATCAACTCTTGTAGAGTTGTGAACAAACAAGGCAAGAATCTGGCCTTTAACTCAAGAATTGAATCCACGATCAACATTGAATTCTTGCCATATTTGCAAGGAAAACATGCCATTTTGAATTTTGGGTGAACCTGGATAGGTTAGGATAGGTGTTTTATTTGAATTTTCATTAAGGCTTTCATCATGGTTCCTTCTATTTTTGCTCTCTTTGATGGCTTTGAACTTGGTCCAATCAAAGCGTTATCTTATTGTCTAATCAAAGTGTTGTTCTACACTCCTTGATGGCTCTAAGTCCTGATTCGAATTGCTCATATTCTCATCATCAGAGCTTCTACGTTTGAACCATAGTCTGCAGAAAGGCTCAGAGTTATCCTGTATGAATTCAAATGTCCATCACCAGAGCTTCTAGAACCCTCTCAATTCTTGCTCTTTTTGATCTTATTTTCTCTAACTTGGACAATTAGAATATCACCCTGTTGATATTCCAATCGAAACATCACTTGGGTAACATGTTTGTTGAAAGGCACTTTGTACGCTCTAAGGAAAAACAACCTTATTTAAGATGCCCTTCGAAGCTTCCTTGTTGGAAATTCCCATCGAAAGGCCCTACTCCAATCGAAGGACCTTTTGCAGATGCCAGTTGAAGGAGCTTTTACAGATGTCAATCGAAGGACATTTTGCAGATGCTAATCGAAGGATACTTAATCATCATTTGAAAAAATTTATTTTCTTTAGGCAAAGGTTTTTAACCACCTATGCAAGAGGAAATCTTGGAAAAACATGAGATGGAAAATTTAGGGGTACAACAGCTGCCCCTGTTCAATCTTCTTAAACCTGAGGATGTAGATTGGCTGGTCTGCCTTTCGTGATCTGAAGGTGGAATATGATTGAACACTAGAGTGCCCAGAAATTTTCACTAGTCTAAAATGATACGGGTAGTTGATGATGTCGGGAATGAGCTTACAAACGCCATTTGGAAGAGATGATGATATCATGAGATATCCCTTTTTGGGAATTCCTGCTCTTGCTATTAGAGAGGACGCTGCTGAGGAATGTTGGTCTGTCTTGGAACATAGAGTTTTAGGAGCTTCAGTTGTCTGTTACTCTACTGGGGAGTCATCACTTGATTGAAGACACATAAGTGAACTTCTATTTGGTCAGGATACAAGCTTTACAGTAACTTGCTGAGGATAATAAGGCCGAATGTTATCTGGTCATACTCCAAGCTTCACAGTGATTTACTAGGGAAATGAGATTAAATTGTTATCTGGTCATAATCCAGGCTTTAGTGTCTTAAATTGCTGATTGACTATTATCCGGTCAGGTTCTGGGCTTCATAGCCTTTTTTAACTGGAATAGAAATCTTAGTATCGATTTGACTGAACCAGAGAAAGGTCATGAGCTGTCTTCAACTGGGATAGAAATCAAAAAAGTCTTAGTATCGATTTAGTTGAACCAAGGGAAGGTATTGAATTAACTTTGACTGGAATGGTAATCAGTGGAATCTTAGTATCGATTCGGCTGGCCAGGCAAAAGTCTTGAAATATCTTCAACTGGAATAGTAATCAGAGAGATCTTAGTGTCAATCTGACTGACCCAGAGAAGGTCTTGATTTATAACTTCGACTGGAATAGTAATTAGTAGAATCTTAGTACCGATTCGGCTGACCCAGACAAAAGTCTTGGTACATCTTCAACTAGAATAGAAATCAGATAGATCTTGGTGTCGATCTGACTGAACCAGAGAAGGTCTTTTGTTAACTTTGGCTGGAATGGAAATCAGAAGAATCTTAGTATCGATTCAACTGAACCAGACAAAATTCTTGGAGTGTCTTCAACTGGAATAGAAATCAGAGAGATCTTAGTGTCGATCTAACTGAACCAGAGAAGGTCTTTTGAGAAAATCATTTGGAGGAAGATGCTGAAATAGCCCTTCGTCAGACATAGCCTTTAAGAAGACTGCCAAGTCATGTAAGTAGTCAAAAGTATCGGTTGACTTGATCTTTCCTGAAAAGGTGAAGAGTTAGTCGTATGCAATGTCATGATGTATGAAATGCATTGTGTAATGATGTTCTCAAAATAAATGAGACTATGTTGTATGCGATGTGTATATGCATGCCATGATGTATGAATATGGAACGCTATTGCGATGTTTCTTAGTCTGGGAAAGTAAATCCCATATTGTTGCTGAAGAGTCTTGGGAGGCTGAATCCTTCATTTCCGCTGGGGATGATGAACGGAGATTATTCTCTAGGGATTTACTCTTTCTGTATGAGGATATTCTATCGGGGATTGACTCCTCTTGAGAATACACTCTGTGGAGGGAGATGTGTTATTGGAATATTTTGGAGTTATAGAGAAATGAACACTGTTGGGGAATGACCTTCCGTAGTTAGAGCAATAAACTGTACTCGGGAGGAGGTTTTACAACTGTTGGATCATACAACTCAGCTGGGGAATACAGATTCCAGTTCTCTGAAGGAACGTTGCTGGAGGAAGATAGTTCCTGCTTGGGGAAGAAGGATATCAAAACTCTAGTTGTTTCTACTCTATGGGGAACATAGACGTCACAGGGTCGTATGTAGTGGTGACTTTGTATCAGGAAGTTTCTGCCCCTGTACCTGCTAGAGAAAGTACCTACGGGATATTTGTGGATGGATCTATGTGTTGCAATAAGTGTCATAATGACATTCATCTCTGGATCGTATCTGAACTGTACTTTGAAACATGTGTTGAATGAGTGTCAGAATGACATTCGTCTCTGGATCGTATCTGAATTGTACTTGAAAGAGGTGTTGAATGAGTGTCAGAATGACATCCGTCTCTGGATCGTATCTGAACTGTATTTGGATGAGAATCTGGGGTAAGTGTCAGAATGACATTCGTCTTTGGATCGTGTCTGCACTGTTTTTAGATGAGAATCCCGAATAAGTGTCAGGATGACATCCGTCTTTGGATCGTACCTGAATCGTTTCTAGATGAGAATCTGGAGTAAGTGTCAGGATGACATCCATCCTTGGATCGTACCTGAACCGTTTCTAGATGAGAATCTGGAGTAAGTGTCAGGATGACATCCATCTTTGGATCGTACCTGAACCGTTTCTATATGAGAATATTCTTTATTTAGAATGTGTCCGTTGGGGAAGGGAAACTCCGTAATCCGCTTGGGGAATCTTGAGAAGCTTGGCGACTTCACTGGGGAGTTTTTGTTGGAGCAATAATTTGGAGATTTTGCTCTGCCCAGGGTATGATAACACCTGACACCATTAGGCTGCATGTTGAGAATATGGCGGTGACCTTGTAGTAGAATTCCCCTGTCTCGATACCTGTTGTAGAAAATATCAACCGGGGATTTTGTAGATGGTTTGACTATTATCCCAACTCTTGGAGTCCTTAGTGAATGCAGATCAGGGTAATAAATGTTCTACTGATTAAACAAATGACGAGATGATGGGACTAGTTGTATGCTTTAATCCTTAACTTTTTCCTGGACTGTCTTTTCAGATTTTCAGTCCATCAGGATACCCTTTTTTGCTCAAGCCGCCTTTTCAGGTTTTCGACTTGTCGGGTGTACAGATTTTTTTTTGTTTTTATCCCTAATTTTTTCCCAAACCCTTTTGGTTCGCCGGGATGCCCTTATTTTTGCCTAGGCCAGTCAACCTAGCGGGTCTTTGTACATGTGTAGTATTTTTCGACTATGTCCATGTTCACCGAGTACAGAGAATTGTCATTGTCCCTAGTAGTAAGTGTTTCCACACTTCCAGAAGATGTTTGTTTGATCGTACAGGATTCGTTGTTGGAATTCATGCCCAATGCCCCAAGTGATTCAGATGGAGATCTGCCCCTGGCTATTTGGAATCTTTGAGAGATTCCTTGAATCTTGACTTTATTGCCTCATATGATGTACAATGATCATGTCGTGCCCCTTGGTTGGAAGTTTTTTTCCACTTTAGGTGATCCTTTTCATTGAGAAGGTTTTTGTTCACTAGATATTCGTCATGCGAATTTCTCTGTTGTTGAACAAATAGTCATATGCAAACAATGGTATTTTAAGAATGAAAAGCTTATGTCTGTCTTGAAGTTTGAAAATTCATTTTTTAGTAAAACAAATTAATTTTGTAAAAGTGTGATGTCAACTTAGGATTTATAGCAAACCTTACAGGAGTCAAGATACCTTTTGTAACAGTATGCTTTCGAACTAACCTGTGCTTCAGCTAGGACTTTTAAGGGTTATAACGTGGCCTGGTTCATGGTTCAAGAAACAAAGGATAAAGGCTCAAGTTTTATTTGTACCCAACCTGTTCTTCGTGATGTTCTTTGATCCTATGCTCAGCTAATTGTGCATTCAGATCCTGATTGAGTCTGCCATCTTGTCCTGGATGTTGCGGTGATGGATCGGATACTGAAAGTTTCTTTTGAAGAGGCAGTCATTTTCGTAATCTTCTTTTTGTCGAGGATTTGTAGGACCTCTTTTTTTTTGTTATCCTTACTTTTGCCTGAACTGTTTCTTTTGTGTTTACAGTCAGCGGGATGCCCCAGCTTTTCTTAAGACTCCTTCATAGGTTTTTTTACTTAACAGGCTTTTATTTTGAGAGATAATGACTGCCTGTCTTGACGATTATGCGGAACCATCACCACCTTTTGGAAGGTATCTTCTACACTATTTGTCGTGTATGAAGGATGAGCTTGCGACTGAATGTGCCTCTGAATTAACTGAGAAAACTACCCTGCCCCAGGTTATAACTAAGGGTTTTAATTTGTGTGAAAAGAAAAACTCCTACTTCTTTGGCTCAAAGGGGTTGACTAGGGATTATCTTCCTTATAACTCCACTGTTTAGGATTTGAAACAAACGCTTGTACATCATTAGCGGGGTTTGTTCAAAAGCATAATGTAGAGATTGTGGTATCATTTTCGTCATCCTCCCTCTAAAGGCTTACAGCTTTTAATCAAGATTCGAATATCATAAAAAAGGAAGTAAGAACGCAGTTTTGAAATAGTGAATACGAATGAATTGATTCAAGACAAACATATGCGATGCATTGATGAAATAACAAGGTTTGGTGTGAATAAATGTTCGAACAATCAAAATAAAATTGAAAATTGAAAATTCTAATGAACAAAAGCCTCTTCGTCTGATCTTGTCACTTTAGATGACGTGCCTTGGAGGGATGGCAGAAGAACTCAGCCTGACCATCTTGTGTAAACTCGAGCACTCCTTCATCAATCAACTTTTGAATTTTATATTTCAACATCCAACAATCATCAGTATCATGCCCCATACTGTTGGAGTGATATGCACACCATGCATCAGGATGATATTTAGGGGAAGAAGTCTTGGTATTCGGAGGAGACCCTGTCAACGTAACCAGATTCATCCTCAACATATGTTGCAATGCCTGAGACAATGGTATGTTGATTTTGGTAAATTGCCTCTTGGGCTTATCTTGACTTTGCTGATTACCCTATTGTGGTTGGCGAGGTTGTGGTTGGATCCGTGATGTAGCATCAATTTGGAAAGATCCACTCTCCACCAAACCCACTTCTTGTCTCATCAGGGGCTGATTAATGACTTGATCCCCAGTCTCGACCGTTTGTTTCATACGGTTGCGACCGTCTTGATGAAGTTTGCTGACGAGGATTCTTAGCTCCTCTTGTCCCCGGGCTAGGCTTTGGATAAGAGCCATTTGACTGATCATCTGAGTTCTAATCCTTTCCATCTCAGCTTGCAGTTGTTCAACCTAGTCATCCTTATTTTTGTCATGACGTTTCTTGGTCAGATTCCCAACAAATAGTGCTTTCAATTCTTCCTAACCCTTATATAGGTTTAGGAACATTTCCATGAACTGAGCCTCTTGAGTTTGGAGATCTTTGTTGTCTTGTCTGAGAGCCATTGCTGAAATAAACAGCGAGAACATGAGAGACTTTTACTGGAGACTACCTGTTATGCAATGACATGTATGATATGCAAATGTTTTCAAGGATCTCGCGGGGTAAACAAGAAAAATGTTAGGCATTAAACTTTACAACTTTGATTGAAGCACTTCGTATCGTTGAAGGTCCTTCTACAAGAGTCAAGTTCGCCATATCAAGTGGGTCATAGCCCCTGACTCAAGTTGTCACTTTGATCTTTTGACAACGTTGGCTAGAGGAAAATGAATCCCCTTGCCCCTTGCTTGATGTCTGCTTTATCATAACTTGCACCACAGGCCCTTGATATCCTTGAAATGGTTAAGGAAATGCTATGGTATGATGTTATGATGTGTATGATATGCATCAAGCAAAAATTAAGGGTAAGAAACCAATTTATTGGATTTATACAAACAAGGTCCTGCAAGGAATACAAACAAAGCCCTGCAATAAGTTCAAATTGTTAGGAAAAGAAAGAAAATAAGTCACACAAGTAGCCTTAGGTTTAGGCTTGCATGGATTCCATAGGTAAGTACCCTCTTGAAGTTTAGTTGGCTCAACCTGTCTTAGAAATAGTAGATGGGTTCTAACGAGTCTCAATATCACTGATCTTTCTTTATCGAGCATTATTTCAGCTTAACAATCTTTTCTTGCGGCCGAAACATCTCAAAATTCCAATCTCAATGAGTGTAGTATCGAGTATCAACTGATTCCCAACTTTACACTGAGGCTGGCTATCTCACTACTTTCTAATGGCCAAGTTTTTTCAACTAAGGTTCGTTAGTGCTTCACGACCCAACCCGGTGGCTCCGTATTCTCCTCGATTCAACACAAGGGATATTGGTACCAACCAAAGTGTCACACCAACACAGCTATCACTTCAACCATATCGGTCTATGTCGTACAATCTCCACGATCTATTGTTGTTTACCTAAAAAGATGCCCCAGATCCGGGTATAGGATCTTTACAAGAATACCCCAACAAACCCTCAAATATGAAGCAGTCAAAGCAAACAAAGAAATCAATTTTAAAATGATCTAGACCCTAAGGTAAAACCCACTTTATAATAATCCCCAGCAGAGTCGCCAGTTCTGTGATACGGTGGCAGAACCGACTGTTAATTATTAGTTTGTGTTTTGTATTCGCAAATGTTGTGGTAAGCAAGAGTCGCCACCGACTTTTCTTTTATCCAACAAAGGAAAGGGTGAAAAGAACAGAAAAAGACCTTTTTTCGAGAGTTTCTGAGTAAGAGGGGTAGATTATGGAAAGGGAAGGTGTTAGCACCCTTTCCATCCGTAGTTTTCTACGGGCTCTTAGGTACTTGCTCATTTTTGAAAATTGCTTTCGTGTTTGTGTGAAAAAGTTTTTGTTTGAAAATTCCTTAGTGCGGCGATTCGCTTTATGATAACCCTTGTATTAGTCCTCAAGAGTATGATAAAGGGTTTTGAAAACTTTGTTTGAAAAGTGTTTCAAAGTGTGGTGTGTAAGAAGAATTTTCTGAGCAAGTATCTAACATTTATCTACCTACTCAAAAAAAAATTGTTCTTTTCCTCCCATCCTTTACACATTTCTATCCTACTATTAGTGAGTAGGTAGCCCTAGTCGTTGGATGTTTAGGGACTATCGAAAGGGACTTAATGGTCATTGAATGCAACAGGTAGAGATACCTTAGCAGTTCGAAGAGATTGTCATCATATATTCGGAGGCAACATCGAGGGACAAGATCATTTATCGTAGGCAACTCGAGGGACAGTAAGGGACTATGATATTTTATGATGACTTTGAACTGAGGGGTCTCTGTTAACGTATCCCTACGTTCGAGGGACATGACAATTTCCGAAGGCAACCAAAGTGGGAGATACCCTAAGGGTTCAATTGTGCAATAGTGTGCTTTTTCGAATATTTTTATCTTGATGTTAGTGATCTAAGATTAGTTGATTAGTTCTTGCCATACACGCCTAATTTACTAGCAATTTATATACAGGCATATAATATAGTGCGAAAAGTAAAACCTACGGCTATTACAAAGCTTTGGGGAAATTACAATTATATTAGATTGAAAATGTAAAATGCGGAAATTAAGACCCTAATTAAGCTATGACAAACCGGGCACAATTATATAATTAACAAAAAATTCTAAAGTAAATAAACGCGCGGATGAATTGAAAATACGTCAAAAATCCTAAGTGAAAGGAATTTTTTTGTTTGTTTTTGTTATGAAAAGAAATTGAATTAAGAATCCTAAGTCTATTAAATTTTAGTTTTTTTAAGAAAATATTAAATTAATTAATTGACAAATCAATTTAATATAAAAAGTTAAGCCTAATGTTTTTTTTTGTTTTTTAATGTTAATTAAAGCTTAGAAGAAGTAAGGACAGACAACCAAAAGAAAGGGCAAAATCGAAAGATAAAACAGTAAATGAAAAGAATGCATTCTTGGAAGTAAGGCTTGGATCAAAGAGGCTTGGGTTTCCTTTCAATCCAGAGGGCTGATCGAAGGTGCCTGAGAGACTGCACGTCTGGGGGCGTTCGATCTGGATGTGTCATCATTCGATCTGGGATACTGGATCTGCAAGGAAGTTTGTTAGAAAAACACGAAATGTATGACCTGGGTGTCGAACCCAGGTCCTTTTCATTACAGCACATCTTCCTCACCAACCTGGTCGAAATATTTCCATTTATTGGTACAAACGAAACAACAATATTACGTCAGAAACAAAAAACACATTATTAATTTAAATATAAAACCTGCGCGCTCGTTGGACCCCTATGGTGTGTATCCATCGAAGATAAACTAAAGCTGTAAGAATGGAAGGTAAGCTCAGATCGTGCCCCAATAATGGAACGATCTCAATCTGGCATCTTTGCTCACATGTAAAACACTCAAAGAAACATGAACATTAGCAACAATATGTATATATGTTGGACATGAATTTAAATCATATTTAACAAGTTTGAGATCAAACACAAAATTACCAACGGGGGGATTATATGAGGGATGCTTCTACGTGAATCCCAGGAACACGATTCAGGTGTTAGTCTGGGCGGAGGCTTCTTGCAAAATCAACTTTGAGTTTGACAGTTTTTGGAAATTTTGTGCAACTTTCTGGAGCCTCGTGGGGCAGGCTGCGTTTTCTTCTGAGGCAGTCTCCGTATGTTTTTTTCTTCGATATCATGAGGTTTATATAGACAAGTTAATTTAGGTTAACATTTGTGTATCAAATCTTGGTCCATTATGATGAAGAGATTTGATTTGATTTATTCATAAAAACTTGGTATATTTGATTCAATCAAGTGCCAATCTATTTTCATGCGTTACTGCCAGCTTATTATGAGTTGTTTGTGCCTCCAATATGATGAAAATCAAAAGCTGACCTGCCCCTGTAGATCCATTTCCCTTCGAGTTTGCTCTATTCAAAGGCTCTAAGCTCCATTTCGAATTACTCATAGCTTTCCTCGTCAGAGCATTGTTTCCTTTAAAAGCTCTAACCTCTAATTCGAATTGCACCATCTTCAATGTCATAGCTCCTTCGATTAAGCCACCCTCTGCTTCGATTTCTTTATTTGAAGAGAATCACCCTGGTCGAATCATCTCTTGTGGAGTTGTGAAAAAACAAGGAAAGAATCGGGCCTTTAACGCAAGAATTGAATCCATGATCAACATTGAATTCTTACCAAATTTGCAAGGAAAACATGCCATTTTGAATTTTGGGTGAACCTGGACAGGTTATGATATGTGTTTTATTCGAATTTGGCTTAAGGCTTTCATCATGGTTCCTTCGATATTTTCTCTCTTCGATGGCTTTGAACTTGGTCCAATCGAAGCGTTATCTTATTGCCTAATCGAATTGTTGTTCTACACTCCTTGATGGCTCTAAGTCATGATTCAAAATGCTCATATTCTCAATATCAGAGCTTCTACGTTTGAACCATAGTCTTCAGAAAGGATCAGAGTTATCCTGCATGAATTCAAATGTCCATCATCAGAGCTTCTAGAACCCTCTCAGTTCTTTCTCTTTTTTATCTTATTTTCTCTAACTTGGACAATCAGAATATCGCCATGTTGATATTCCAATCGAAACATCACTTGGTTAACATGCCTGTCGAGAGGAACTTTGTACGCTCTAATGGAAAACAACCTTATTTAAGATGCCCGTCGAAGTTTCCTTGTTGGAAATACCCATCGAAAGGCCCTACGCCAATCGAATGACCTTTTGCATATGCCAGTCGAAGGACCTTTTGTAGATTTCAATAGAAGGACCTTTTATAGATGCCAATCGAAGGATACTTAACCATCATTTGAAAATTTTCCTTTTCTTTAGGCAAAGGTTTGTAACCACCTATGCAAGAGGAAATCTTGGAAAAACATGATATGGAAAATTTAGGGGTACAACAATAAGCAATAAAAACTAGGAACTAAGATCATTCGGAATCATCATCAGACAAAGGACCAAATGCGACTTGTAACTTGAGCTTTCTAATATTCTTTACATAGAAGTATTCCATCTCTTTCTTATTGGCTACCAGTTGATCAACAACTTTCTTCCATGGATTAGGAACAGGAGTAACGCCTTCCAAATCTTCCTTCTTTCTCTTCTCTTCCTTAGCATATTTCTTGAGCAATGCATCTTTCTGACGAAGCTTATCATCATGATCAATAAACCAATTGTCTTGAATAAATAGAATATCCTCCTTCTCCTTCAATTGTCTAGTCAGAACCATGTTTTGGTATTTAGACATACTATATTTTCCCTTCCAAGCATCTCTTTGAGACTCCATTCTAGCTAGATTTTCCTGATACTCTTTCATATTCTCAATAGGAATGGCAGTAGATGACGATGTAGCAATAGGGAATAAATGTTACTCGGGATAATACGGAATCTTGAGAACACAAGCCCTAGCATGAACCCGTTGAAGGTAAGGCTCCAAAGAAACAGCACTTCGATGTCCTAACATGTTCCTTCCCAAAGAAACCACTCAAATGAATGATGTTTGGCTTTTCCTTCATTGGGTATCCAAACTGGCGGCGTGCAAGAACATGATTATAGTTAATTCCTCCCCTCGTACCAAGAAGAGGTACGTTGAGAAAAATGCCACAACTATCAATGATCTTCACATCAAAATAAGCTTGATTGTACCAATCTATGTCAGAATGAGTAAGAGCCATAATTTTTGGTGCCCATCGTGGCTCCTTTTTGAGATCCCAAAAAAAATCAAACCCAGGTAAATGGGAAACATACCACTGGTATAACAATGGTTCATAATAGATAATCATTCCACCTTGGTAGGAATTCCGAAGATGGATGGAATAGAAGGTATCTCCTAGCAGCGTAGGGACTGGGTTTCCAATAAAAAAGATTCTAATGGCGTTGATATCCATGAACTTATCGATGATAGGGAACAAGAATAACCCATAATCCAGCAAAGCAAAGATAGCTTTAAAGGCGACAATATCCTTTATATCTGCGAAGTAACGAGCTTTCTTCAACAAAAACTGGGTAGGTAAGCCTCAAATTCCTCCCTTAGTATTCATGTTATCTTCTATCTCAGACTTCCTCAAGTGGGTAATTGTTGCTACCTCATGAGATTTAGGTTCCCCTTCTAAACCGGAGAAAGGAACACAGTCGGTGATTGGTAAACCAAGTATATAAGAATAATCTTCCAAAATGGGAATCAACCAGTAATCAGGGAAAGTGAAGCATCGATACAACGGATTATAGAACTAGACCAACATAGTAAGGATACCTTATTTCATCTTTCCCTTCATAAGAGGAGTAATAGATCCATATTTATTTCGGAAGTCCGTAGGATTCTCAATCTTGGGAATCAAACTCTTCAACTCTTCAATCTCAGGATCCTTGAAACTATAACTCCGAGTGTTTCTTTTTCCAAAATCCATAGTAAAAGTACCTGAGATGTCTGCAAAAATCATTTTTAAGTTCCTTGAAAAACATGTTTAAAGAATGCTTATGGATGCATGAATGAATGATAATGCAACAATTACACATCAGTTCAAAAACATGGGGGTTCAAAGGTTCAACGCTACGAGCATCGAGTCAAAGGTAAAGCCCACCCTCAAGGTATGTATTAAAGGTTTAATCACGCCTATAAAACAAGGTACTAAAAGTTCCCAGAGTCTACGATCCTCCTTCAGATGTTGCCAACGTATCGATTACTCGGTAATTAGCAATATTCTTAAGAGAAACTCGTCTAAGTGTAGCATCGTGTGACAACTACTTCTGGATTACTCCATTATAGCCTTCGCACTATACCTAAGAGGCCAAGATGGGTTAAGGGTTCTACGATTCTCGGCTTCTTTGGCTCTCAGGTCGAAAGCAATAACATCTTCCCGATTATTGGGTAAATGAATACTAAAGTCAAAGGGGCTTCCACTGAGTGGGGGATTTCATTCGTCCTTCTTCGGGATTACTCCCTCAAAGTTAACATAATTATACTATGTGTCATATTCTTAAGTGTAACTTAGTCCGGGTATAGGACTTGTCCTTCATAAATAACATGAACACCCAAATAACCATAATATATACATATAATCCAACAAACAAACAAATAAAAACAAATATGAAAAATTAGGCTTAACCCACTTAGGGAAGGACCAGCAAAAGGTCAATCTGTCCCCAGCAGAGTCGCCAATTCTGTAGCGATAAAAATGTAGCGGGGTAAATTAAAGATCGAGCTATTAATTATCTCGTCTCGCAAAAGCAAGATTCTCCACCGCGCTTTATTACTTCCAAGGGAAAATGGAAAAGAGCGAAATAAAACCCTTAAATATGCAATGTAAAATAATACTTAAAAGTAATGAAAATACAATGCGTTTTTTGAAAGTGATATAGAGTCCGGGGGTTGGTTATGCAATGGGAAAGTATTAGCATCCAATGCATCTGCGGTACTCCGCAGGAACCTTTTGAAATATTTGTTTTTGGTTTAAAATTGTTTGTTTGGTTAAAATGGTTTGTTTGGCTAAAAATGGGTGCAAATGAGATTTTGAAGATACGGCGACCTAGTGTCGAAGTTTTGACTTAAAAGGTGTGAGTTTTAAAATTGAATCTTTTAGGAAAATTAATTTAAGTTTAGCAAAATAGTAAAACAAAAATGAATGAACGGGTTTGATCAATCGTAACAAATATATTTGAAGATATAAAGTCAACAAAGTTAAAACATTTCCCTTGGAATGATACGGACGAATAATATAAAGATTAAACGATCGAGAATAAAGTTAATCAAACTAACAATTGAACAATTAAATAAATAATGAAAATTATACTAGCATGTATTTTTGAATAAATTAAATAAATAGAAAAAATTAAATAAAGACTAAATTATAAAACATGTATTTTGAATAATTAAACAAAATAACAAAAATTAAGTAAAAGACTAAATTATAATAGCATGTATTTGTAAACAATTAAATAAATAACCAAAAATTAAATAAAGACTAATTTATAAAACATATATTTTTTTTATTTTTTATAAAGGCAAGAAAAAAAATTGTAAAATGAACTAAATTAATATTTATTATCACATATTTAATAAAATGGGAATAATGGCTAAAAGAACTAAGAAAAACAAAATAAAATACCCTAGCAGGGGTTGAACCCGGGTCCTTGGTCTTTAGTGGTGTGTTTTGCCAACTAAACTAAGCTAATTATCTATTATATTTATGATTCTATTAATAAATAAAGTGAATACGGTAGAGGATTGGGCCAAAAGGCCCAATGGAGTTGACCTGATTAGGAAAGAAACAAGGAAAAGTTTGGGAAACCCTAAAGGTGATAGAGAGGTGTCATACTGTTTACATGGGGAAGGTGTGATACGGTGGCAGAATCGACTGTTTAATACTGGTTTGCGTTTTTTGTTCGCAAATGTCGCGGTAAGCAAGAGTCGCCATCGACTTTTATTTTATCCAACAAATAAAAGGAAAAAGAACAGAAAAAACCTTTTTCGAGATGTTTCTGAGTACGGGGGGTAGATTATAGAAAGGGAAGGTGTTAGCACCCTTTCTATCCATGGTTTTGCATAGGCTCTTAGGTACTTTCTAATTTTTAAATTGCTTGTGTGTGCTTGTTTTGAAAATTTTTTATTTTACTTTGTTTTAACCCTTGTTTATGTCCTCAAGAGTGTTACGAAGTGTTTTGAAAACTTTAGTTTGAAAAGTTTATTTGAAAGTGTATGGTGTAAAAGATTTGTCGTTTTTAGCAAGTACCTAACAGTTATCTACCTACTCGAAAAAAGGCGTTCTTTTCCTCATATCCTTTAGACCGTGTTTTCCTACTATTAGTGAGTAGGTAACCCTAGTCGTTGGATGTTTGAGGGACTATCGAAAGGGACGTAATGGTCATTGAAGGCAACATGTAAGGATACCTTAGCATTTTGAAGGGACTGTCATCATATATTCGTAGGCAACATCGAGGGACAAGATCATTTTCTTGTAGGCAACTCGAGAGACGTTAAGGGACTATGATCTTTATGATGACTTTTAGATTGAGGGTCATTTGCTAAGATATCCCTACGTTCGAGGGACATGACCATCGTTTTCCGAGACAACCAAGTGGGGAGTACCCTAGGGGTGGAAGTGTGCAATAGTGTGTTTTTTCAGTTATATTTATCTTGCAATTAGGGTTTTCTATCGTTCATTTTTATCTTTCCATACAATCCTATTAGTCTAAGCATTGCATAAAATATAGTAGTAGAAGGTAAAGGCAGAAATGTAAACCTAGGCTATTACAGAACTTTGGGGCAGTTATATAATAATGAAAAATGCGGAAAAGAAATCCTAAAACTATTACATCCCGGAAGCAATTACATAATTAGAAAAAAAATGCAAGAAAAGATAAATCTACGCTATTACATTGATAATGTGACCTATACAATTTTCATAGAAATTAAAATGTAAAAGAATAAATAAAAAAGAAATTAAGGAAAAATTAAAACCTAAAATTCTAAGTTAATGTTTTTGGTGTTTTTTGTAGAAAATAATTTTAAGTTAATTAAAAAACCTAATTCTAACTAATTTTAATAATAAAAAAAAAGTTAATTAACTTAACTTATTAATAAATGAAAAAAAGCCAAAAATTTAGTTACTAACTAAAACAAAAACCTAATCCTAATTTGTTAAAAAAATGGTTAATTAAAGGGTTAATTACAAAGAAAACCTAATTATTTTCCTAATTTGTAGAAAAAAAGTTAATTAATTAAATTAAAGAGTTAATAAAAAAGGGTTAATAATAATAAAAAAATTTAAAACCTAAATTAATTAGGGTTTGTAAAAAAGGTTAAGTTTGCCAATTAATAGAGTTTTTGATTTAAATAAAATTAGAGTTTATATGAATTTAGGATTTTTAAGGAAGATATTAAAGAGAAAGAAATGATGTACAAAGGGTTAAAAATAAGCAAAATTATACATATTGCCAGGGGTGGGTGTTGACCCAAAAATTAATTTAAAACCTAAAATTAGATTAAAAAAACCTTAAAATTAATTATTCGAGTTTATTATGGAAAATCAAAGGTTTGTGAAAAATGTTAAGTTTTATGAAAAAAGTTTTAAACAGAAAGAATGAAAATAAGTAAAAGGATAAATATAGGAATAAAACCAAAACCAATAGGGGTGGTTGTTGAACCCACGCCCTTAACCTTCTCAGGATGTCTGTCTCGTCATGTATTGGTTATTCTGTTTTGCCCTCAGCGTTTTGTAATAATCTTGCATGGAATCCTGTCTAAATCTGCAGTGTTGAATCTCATGAATACATTAAATAAATTAATATATCATTAAATACAAATAAAGCAAATATATGAAATTTTGTAATATTAAAACCGATATGGCATGTATGAATGATTATACCCTTTTGATCATGGAGATCAAACCAGCCTTACCCTTACTAGAGAAGTAGTGAGATATGGATTTGTAACAAGGATGACTTGTGGATTTGTAACAAAGATGGCTTGTTTGTGGTGAGATGAGGGTTTGTAATAAGGATTTCAATGTTTTAGGGTTCTTGAAAGAATTTGATATTTTGACAGGATTGTGGCAAAGGTTTTTTTTTCCTGTTTGTGTAGTTCTTTGTGTGAAAAGAATGAGATTACATAATGGAAATTAAAGCAAACAAATGGGCTTTGAATGTGCGATTGGGCCTCCAATAACTACAAGCAATAGTGCAGATTTTTATTCACCTGAGTCAGTCACGTTTCAGGCTAAATCGTAGGGACTTAAGTGAAATTTTTGAAGTTGATATGTGTAACCAAAATGTAGCCGACATCGAGAACTAACTCTTGTCCAAAAATGGGCTCAATCGGATAAACGGTGAATTAGTTATGAATTTTTGAAGTTTTGGCTCAGATAAACTTATTTTGGGCTCCAGTGTCAACTCTGACATGTTCTTTAATAAAAAACTGGTATTGATCAGAGCATAACTCGGTTTCGACTTTGGAAGAAAAGTTGTAGATCTCTAAGTCAGTGACCTTGTGTAAAACCATGGGCCCTATCCGATAAAAATTGACCGAGTTATGAATTTTCGAAGTTTTGACCCAGATGAAATAATATTCAGCATTCAGGATTTTCGGCGCGTCACACGCACTCTGGGCAAAAAAAGAAGGCCTTTTGGATACTGTTCGAACTCAATACCTCCTGTGAAAACTTAGCCAACTCAATTTGTGAAATTTTGGCGCCGGAACCAGCTCGATACGATGAAAATCGACCAAGTTATGATTTTCTGAACATGACGCAAATAAACTTCTGTCACAAATTTTCTGTACAAAAATACTTGATAAATCCACATTTTTGAAGACCTTCTGATCGAAATTGGCTTCCATCCGTGAGAGATGAAAATGTAAATGACGTCAAGAAGGAATTTTGGCCACCAAAACGGGTTCAAAACAAGCCAAGATCTTCAAGTTATGAATTTTTTAGTGCGTAAAAACTGCACTTTCAGCACACTTTTTCACCATATTTCTTCGAGAAAACTCACACATTCGGAGACCTTCTTTAAAGAATTGACTCTTGATCTGAACCTGAATTTGAGAATACATTATCAGAGATATCTTGGTGAAAGAACACCTGAATATGATGCATCGGGTTGGACTTGTGAATCTTTGAACCCCGAATCATTGCGAAACGGCGAACCGATCTTCAGCACTAAAAATACTCTTAGAACATCCATTGACGAAATAAACGTCGCTTGTAACCTTAAGAAGTTTGCTAAATATACTCTAATTCCATAACCATAAAACCAATGATGTGCATGTATGTAATAATGAAATGTAAGCCAAAAAGATCAAAATAACGAGGGAAAATTTTGGGGTACATAAGAAGGCAAAATAGATTAATTATTATTCTATTAAACTATTCCCTCTATGTTTATCGAGTAACAAAATAAAATTAAATAAAAAAACTCTCTTCCCTACAAATACTCATCTCTCTTTGTTCTCTATGCTTCACCGCAAAAGACAAACACTCTCTCCTCTTGTTGAATCTCGTATCATCACCATCATCCTTTTCTCTGAACCTTGAATCATCTTCAACACCCTCTACAACCGACATTTTTCAATAACAACTTCAATCTTGACCTATGAAGAATATTCAATCTTCATCTCTCAAGGACATCATCTTTATCATCCTCTTCAACAACACTGTAAACATCCTTTTCTGAAGAGCTCAGTTCAGTTTGAGCCTTCAACCGATACCTTCAACGTAACCATTGTCGAAACTCCATAGATGAACTCGTGTCTACTTTAATCTTCATTGTTTCATGAATTCTAGAAGCCAAGAGGAAGAGATATTTGAGTATATGAGGTACCCAAAGAGCATGCTACGTAATTCCTCTTTGACATGTTAGGGTTTCGTCCATTCTAGTTGGATTTGAGAAGCGTCGTTCGTCTTTCCGAGCAAGTGAAGGTATGATATGGAATCGTGAGAAAGTTGATGATGAGTTGAAAATAGGATGATGAAGGATGAAAAAGAAACGACAGCGGCAAAGGAAGAGAATAGTTGGAGACTGTGAATCGGGATTGGGTGGTTCCGTTGATGGAAGAGATGAGAGGGGTTAGATGGGCGGAGAGTTGTTGGCTTGAGGAATCAGTAAGGTTAGAAATAGGTTTTAAGAGGAGGATGAGAAGAAGAAGTCTTTCCATTAGAGTCTCTCTTGTGTGAAGAATTTTCTGCTAGAGATGTAGATACTCGAGAGGAGTGGTCAGTAGCATTCATCAGATTCGATGAGATGGATGTAGAACTCAAAAGAAGTGAAGCATCAGGAAGTTTCTCCACTGTATGAGAAGATAAATGTGGTATGTTTTCTAGTTGTTAGTTGGATGAAGATCCTGATTTTTTCAGAGTCTGTGGACGAGGTTGAGGTTATGGTGAATGGCGTTGTTGTAGAACAGGGTTGGTGGAGCGGACAGTTTGGAGGGAGAAATATTATTGTCTGAAATCTATACTCAGAGGAAAGAAAAAGAAGTTATATTATCTCTGAATTTTGAGTTATACTCTGTGAATTTTGTCTGCATTATTGAATATTTTGTTACATCATAATGTTGTACCCCAAAATTTTCCCTCTCATTTATCAAGACTTTTCTCACAAGACTTCTTGGACTCAAGACAAGATTAGGGTTTGGTCAGCTCAAGACATCACCTTGCACTGATAACCTGAAATTAGGGTATGAGTTTGCACAAGGATTTTTGGACCATCAATGCTTCATGTGACTTTCATACACCATCTTGGACCCCTAAGATTGCTCATGTTAAGTTTCAAGCCTTGAATCACATTTTTGCCCAGTCAATTGGACAGTTGACCTAAAAATCAGTTGTATTGGGGAAAAAGTCAACCATGGCCAATTTACAGTCAAAATTAATAATTTTTTATCCAAAACAACATTTTAGACTCATATGTACCATTTGATCAAGTTTGGATCACGACTCCTCAAGAAATTTGATCAAATCATCAAAAGGGCAAAATGGTCAAAATTAGGGTTTTGACTGAGAAAGGGCAATTTCTGATTTTTTTACCTAGCCAATGACCAATTGGGTTCAAACATGATTTCAAGGAATCAATGGCATCATCTTGACCTAATTACATAGTTCAAAAGATCTCAAGTTCATTAGATTGACAGATGAATTTTCCAGTCAACTGTACACTGAAAAGTCAAACTTTGACTTTTTGGTCAAAATCAAATACCAAGGGTCATAATTCATCAAGATATGTCAAAATATGAAACGTATTCACCAAGAAAACCAATTTTTAAAATTAGGGTTTTGAATTTGAAAATTTTCATAACTTAGAATTTTTCTAAGTATGGAAATTTTCTTATTTTTTCCCAACTTTTCACCACTTTTTCACCATGATGCAATTTTATTCAAAGAAAACTTCAAACATGAAAGTTGTATTCCTCCATTAAATCTACAACTTTTCTTCACAAGGTTTTCCCAAAAGATTCTTGGATCTCAAGTTATGAATTTGTGAACATAGGTCCATGAACTAAATAACTTAGTGAAAATTTGCCCTAATTTAGGCAGATTTTTGACCCAACTTCATGGACATTTTTCACCTACTTCCAAGGGGTATCTTGTAACACCCCTTCTAAAATACCCCGAGTAATATTAATTATATCAATGATTAAAGACATATTCCATCAGAGTTAACACGGAAGAAGGGATGTCACAATTATGAAATAAATAAAACTTCCAACAAAACAGTAGTCATGCTACACTGAGGGTCATTATTCAAATAATTCAATCAACTTAAGACCATGTCTTACACAGCGGAAAGATACCATAACCAAAACGGAATAAACCAAAACATAATTATTCCCAATGAAATTCAAAGAAACAATTGAATAATAACTAATTCCTCAACTAAACGTTCCCCAGTGTTACAACCTATCAGAGCACGACACTGACACGCGGACTTAAAGTAACATAGCTCTAGAGCCATCCTCACCAACTCCTGAGCTGCTAACTTTAATCTGAAATTGTTAAAGTAAGGGTGAGATTTCTCATAATTAACATGCATTATAAGCTTCTCAATCAACATTATATCACAAGCATATTATTTCACCCATTTTAGCATAAATTCAGATTCAACACGCAGTTCCAATCATACAAGTCATTATGCACAAATCAATAATCAACCAAAGAATTGTAACACTGGAGGACATCCTAACATGTTACAATTCCATGCAAACACAAATGCATACACAATGCATGTGGTACCAACACGTGA
Source organism: Vicia faba (assembly GCA_948472305.1). NCBI lineage: Eukaryota > Viridiplantae > Streptophyta > Magnoliopsida > Fabales > Fabaceae > Vicia > Vicia faba. The sequence goes on along the minus strand of OX451739.1, from coordinate 36,309,623 downwards.
CCAAGTCACCCAACACTGATCCATCATCAACCGGATACAGCAACCATCGATTCATCCATAAACACCCGGACACGAATCCAGCCTAACCACCCATCATCACCCAGGTATCGGTTAATGGCAATACAAGTCAAATTCCACACAATGGGAATTAACTTCACCAAAACAATGCATATGCACGCACATCACTAGCATGCAACATCAAATCAGTCTATGAAATACATCAATTTATCATAACTGAACCAAAACCAAAAACATGATATCTCAACGATCATGCACACCATCATTAGCAACATAAACATGCCTTTCATTCATACAATACTAATACATCCATCCATCACAGGTTCACTGCTACATACACACCCATGTGCGTTAGCCAATAATCACTTATTCCGGGATTTGACTCATTTTCAAAATAATTTCAGGTTTTAGGAAATCTTTTCATTTTATAAAATAGAGCATTAAATTTAAGAAATAACGTCCAAAACGGCACTTAAAACAGACTTACGGTTTGAAAGTTATGAATTTTCAAAGTTTAATATTTTTCAAAAAGTTACAGCAGAACCCGGTTCCTACATATGCAGGAACCGGTTCCTGCGAAGTTCAAAAATCACGCTTCTGGAAAAATGTATGGGAACCCGGTTCCTACCTATACAGGAACCAATTCCTACGTGCATTTTTGCCAGTTTTTATAAATTCACACAGTGGAACCCGGTTCCTCCCCACTGGGAACCGGTTCCCACGACCTGCAGAGTCAAATTCTACACTTTTGACAGCATTTATTCATTCTAAACCAATTCCAAACATACCCATACGAATTGCAACATGAGAAACACCAAAACACATCCATTTTGCACCATTATAACATCAAACAACATTATTTCATCATTCCTTTTTATCATCTGACACCCTAATGGTTTTCAACCTACAATTCGACGCAATATGGACAATTCTACGGAACCCTAGAATTCCAAACCGGGATTCCTTAACATACTATGATCCATACTATTGAATATCTAAACCGATAATACGAATTAACTAATCGAAATCACCCCTTACCTTGTGGGTTCTTCGAATTCTGACGCTTCCGGTTTTCTCCTTCTTTTTCTTCTTATCAAATGCACGTATGATGAATATTCCAAAATAACTCTCTTTCTCTTCTTTTTCCTTTTAATACTCCTTTTATTATTCCAATAAAATAATTAAATTAGTAATTAGTAAGAGTAGAGTATTTTACCCCTCACACCCTCTAATCACTCTTCACACCACCAATACTTCTTTCCTTTAATTAATTAAATTAATTCCAATAATCCAAAAATACCAATAATTAAATTTCCAATTAAATTAATAATTAAAAATTCTAATTATTTAATAATCGGATTATTTGGGGTGTCACAACTCTCCCCAACTAAAAGAGTTTTCGTCCTCGAATACATACCTTAGACGAACAGTTCGGGATACGAGTCCTTCATCTGACTCTCCAGCTCCCAAGTGACATTTCCATCTGCTGGTCCTCCCCAAGCCAGTCTTACCAACGCGATCTCCTTGCCTCGCAACTGTTTCAACTTCCGATCCTCAATTCTCGCAGGTACCGCTTCCGCAGTCAAATTCTCTCGTACCTGTATATCGTCTACCCGAATCTCATGAGACGGATCAGCAATGTACTTCCTTAGCTGAGATACATGAAAAACATCATGCAAATTTGCAAGTGACGGCGGCAAAGCAATCTGATAAGCAACTTTCCCAACTCTCTTGGTAATCTGAAACGGACCAATAAAACGTGGAGTCAACTTCTTTGACTTCAAAGCTCGACCAATACCAGTCATCGAAGTAACTCGCATAAAAACATGTTCTCCTTCGCTAAATTCAAGATCTTTCCTCCTCTTATCGTGATAACTTTTCTGACGACTCTGAGAAGTCCTCATCTTCTCCTGAATCATCTTAATCTTTTCTGAAGTCTGTTGGACAATTTCCGGTCCAATCACAGCACTCTCTCCAGATTCATACCAACACAACGGTGTCTGACACCTCCTACCATACAATGCCTCAAACGGAGTCATACCAATGCTCGAATGAAAACTATTGTTGTAGGTAAACTCAATCAATGGTAGATAACTATCCCAAGCTCCACCTTTCTCCAACACACAAGCTCTTAACAAATCTTCCAACGAATGAATCGTTCTCTCCGTCTGACCATCTGTCTGTGGATGATAAGCGGAACTCAAACGCAACTTAGTACCCAAAGCTTCTTGCAATCCCGTCCAGAATTTAGATGTAAACCTCGGATCTCGATCCGACACAATACTAGAAGGAATACCGTGCAAACTCACAATCTTCTCAACATACAATTCCGCCAACCTTTCCATCGGATAATCCATTCTTATCGGAATAAAGTGAGCAGATTTCGTCAACCGATCAACAATAACCCAGATAGAATCACAATTCTTCGATGTCCTTGGCAAACCAGACACAAAATCCATAGAGATTCCATCCCATTTCCATTCCGGAACAAACAACGGTTCCATCAATCCTGACGGTTTCTGATGCTCAATCTTCGACTTCTGACAAACCAAACAAGCATACACAAACTCAGCAATTTCCTTTTTCATTCCCGGCCACCAAAACAACTTCTTCAAATCATGGTACATTTTAGTAGCACCAGGATGAATACTCAATCCACTACGATGTCCTTCTTCCAAAATACTCTTCCTAATCTCTGCAACATCCGGAACACACACCCTATTACCAAATCTCATAACACCATTCTCATCAATCCGGAACTCGCCTCCTTGACCTTGGTTGATCAATGTCAATTTATCAACTAACCCAACATCGGACTTCTGTCCATTCCGAATTTCTTCCAGAATACCACTAGTCAGTTTCAACATACCCAATTTCACACTATTCAGAGTAGTTTCACATACCAAACTTAAATCTCTGAACTGCTCAACCAAATCTAACTCACGGACCATTAACATCGACATATGCAAGGACTTCCTACTCAAGGCATCCGCAACAACATTTGCCTTACCAGGATGGTAATTCAAACCGAAATCATAATCCTTTAGAAATTCTAACCATCTCCTCTGCCTCATATTCAACTCTTTCTGATCAAAGAGATACCTCAGACTTTTGTGATCACTGAACACCTCAAACCGAGAATCATATAAATAATACCTCCACAACTTCAAAACAAACACAACAGCTGCCAACTCCAAATCATGAGTCGGATAATTCCTTTCATGTACTTTCAATTGTCTCGAAGCATAAGCCACCACCTTCTTATCTTGCATCAACACACCACCTAATCCCATTAATGATGCGTCACAATACACAACAAAAGACTTAGTCGGATTTGGCAAAATCAAGATCGGAGCACTTGTCAACCTCCTCTTCAGCTCTTGAAATCCTTTCTCACATTCAACATCCCAAACAAACATCTGACCCTTCCTGGTCAACTTAGTCAATGGTAACGCTAATTTGGAAAATCCTTCTATAAACTTCCTGTAATAACCTGCAAGACCCAGAAAACTACGGATCTCAGAAGAATTCTTCGGCGCTTCCCACTGAGATACTGCTTCTACCTTCGTAGGATCCACAGCAATTCCATTCTTGGAAATTACATGGCCAAGAAAACTTACTTCACTTAACCAGAATTCACACTTGGACAACTTCGCATAAAGCTTCTTCTCTTTCAACAATTCCAACACAACTCTGAGATGTTCTGCATGCTCTTCATCGCTCTTCGAATAAATTAGAATATCATCAATGAACACCACCACAAAATTATCAAGATACGGATGAAATATCTTGTTCATATACTCCATGAAAACACCAGGTGCATTAGTAACTCCAAATGGCATAACAGAATACTCGTAATGTCCATACCTCATTCTAAATGCAGTTTTCTGAATATCTTCCGACTTCACACGAATCTGATGATATCCAGATCTCAGATCAATCTTACTAAATGCACAAGCTCCAACTAGTTGATCCATCAAATCATTGATCCTCGGCAAAGGATACCGATTTTTGATTGTAACTTTATTCAGTTGTCTGTAATCAACACATAATCTCATTGAACCTTCTTTCTTCTTAACCAACAACACCGGAGCACCCCACGATGAAACACTCGGACGAATAAACTTCTTCTCAAGTAACTCCTCCAACTGTTTCTTTAACTCTGCTAATTCAGATGCCGACATACGGTAAGGCGCCATTGACACCTGACTAGTTCCAGGAATCAAATCTATAGTAAATTCTACCTCCCTCTCAGGTGGCAATTCACTAACGTCTTCCAGAAACACCTCTGGAAATTCATTCACCACTGGCAATCCATCACTCTTTGCTTTTCCCTCTGCTTCTATTGCAGAATACAACATAAATACCACAGCACCATCTTTCACGGCTAGGTTCATCTGTTTAACCGACATAGTCACATCTTCGACACCAACCTCTTCAGGAAAAATAACCGTCTTCGCAAAACAGTTGATATGAACCTAGTTGAATTCCAACCAGTTCATTCCAAGGATGATATCAAGTTGTTCTAATGGTAGGCACACTAAATCTATACCGAAACCCCTACCAAAAATCACAATAGGATAATTCCTACAAACATACAAAGTAGTCACTGAACCCGACGCAGGAGTATCAATAACCATACTTCCATCCATATTAGAAATTTCCAAATTCAATCTTTTAGCACAATCCAAAGCAATAAAAGAATGCGTAGCTCCAGTATCAATCATCGCAATCAAAGGTATGTCATAATAAAACATGTACCTTTAATCAACCGATCATCTGGCTTAGTCTCTGACCCAGACAATGCAAACACTTTACCACCAGCTTGCTCCTTCTTGGGTTTTGTACACTGAGCACGAGTATGACCTTCTTCACCACAGTTGTAACAAGTCACCACTCTTACTCTGCAATCATTGGCCACATGGCCGAGTTTCCCACACTTGAAACACTTCTTATCATTACTTTTGCAATCCACCATACGATGTCCTGTCTCACCACACTTGTAGCACTTAATGGAAGAACTAGAATCTCCTCCACCAAACTTCTTCCAACCACCGGGTCTTTGATTACTTCTATCATAAGGCTTACCACGATCCATCTGTTGCTTACCCTTCCTATCAACATACCCTCGAGCATTCGACTTAGTGCTAGCAAGATCCTCCTCTAAAATCCTACTACAGTCAACTAGATCAGGAAATCTTCGGATACGCTGATACCGAATACCCTGCTTAATCTCATCACGAAGACCATTCTCAAACTTGATACATTTGGAAAATTCTCCATCTGCATCATTAGTATAATGAGCATAATACTTCTCTAACTCAGTAAGCTTCGAAGCATACTCACTGACAGTCTTGTTACCCTGCTTGAGTTCCAGAAACTCAATCTCCTTCTTGCCTCTGATGTCCTCAAGAAAGTACCTCCTCAGAAAAGCCCTCTTGAACACAGCCCAAGTCAATGCAATACCATCTTCTTCCATTTCAGTTCTGGTAGCAACCCACCAGTCATCATCTTCCTCTGCTAACATGTGAGTTCCGTATCTCACCTTCAGCCTTTCAGAACAGTCAATTACTCTGAAGATCCTCTCGATCTCCTTCAACCACTTCTGAGCACCTTCGGGATCATGTGCACCTTTGAACAACGGAGGATTATTCCTCTGAAAATTCCCCAATTGTCGGTCAGCACCAATCACAGCTCCCTGCTGGTTCCCTGCGAGTACTTCAGCCAACATTCCCAATGCTTCAGCAATAGCATCGTCGTTTCTTCCGTTACCTCTTCCGGCCATTGTTCGATAACATTACAAAACAACCTCATCAGCACACAAGTATCAACAGTGTCATCTTACACTAGTCGCATACAAAAGGGATAACGACACAAGACAAGACCGACTATGCTCTGATACCACTATTGTAACACCCCTTCTAAAATACCCCGAATAATATTAATTATATCAATGATTAAAGACATATTCCAATAGAGTTAACACAGAACAAGGGGTGTCACAATTATGAAATAAAAAAAACTTCTAATAAAACAGTAGTCATGCTACACTGAGGATCATTATTCAAATAATTCAATCAACTTAAGACCATGTCTTACACAGCGGAAAGATACCATAACCAAAACGGAATAAACCAAAACATAATTATTCCCAATGAAATTCAAAGAAACAATTGAATAATAACTAATTCCTCAACTAAACATTCCCCAGTGTTACAACCTATCAGAGCACGACACTGACACGCGGACTTAAAGTAACATAGCTCTAGAGCCATCCTCACCAACTCCTGAGCTACTAACTTTAATCTGAAATTGTTAAAGTAAGGGTGATATTTCTCATTATTAACATGCATTATAAGCTTCTCAATCAACATTATATCACAAGCATATTATTTCACCCATTTTAGCATAAATTCAGATTCAACACGCAGTTCCAATCATACAAGTCATTATGCACAAATCAATAATCAACCAAAGAATTGTAACACTGGAGGACATCCTAACATGTTACAATTCCATGCAAACACAAATGCAGACACAATGCATGTGGTACCAACACGTGACCAAGTCACCCAACACTAATCCATCATCAACCGGATACAGCAACCATCGATTCGTCCATAAACACCCGGAAATGAATCCAACCGAACCACCCATCATCTCCCGGGTATCGGTTAACGGCAATACAAGTCAAATTCCACACAATGGGAATTAACTTCACCAAAACAATGCATATGCACACACATCACTAGCATGCAACATCAAATCAGTCTATGAAATACATCAATTTATCATAACTGAACCAAAACCAAATACATGATATCTCAACAATCATGCACACCATCATTAGCAACATAAACATGCCTTTCATTCATACAATACTAATACATCCATCCATCACAGGTTCACTGCTACATACACACCCATGTGCGTTAGCCAATAATCACTTATTCCGGGATTTGACTCATTTTCAAAATAATTTCAGGTTTTAGGAAATCTTTTCATTTTATAAAATAGAGCATTAAATTTAAGAAATAACATCCAAAACGGCACTTAAAACGAACTTACGGTTTGAAAGTTATGAATTTTCAAAGTTTAATATTTTTCAAAAAGTTACAGCAGAACTCGGTTCCTACATATGCAGGAACCGGATCCTGCGAAGTTCAAAAATCACGCTTCTGGAAAAATGTATGGGAACCCGGTTCCTACCTATACAGGAACCGGTTCCTACGTGCATTTTTGCCAGTTTTTATAAATTCACACAGTGGAACCCGGTTCCTCCCCACTGAGAACCGGTTCCCACGACCTGCAGAGTCAAATTCTGCACTTTTGACAGCATTTATTCATTCTAAACCAATTCCAAACATACCCATACGAATTGCAACATGAGAAACACCAAAACACATCCATTTTGCACCATTATAACATCAAACAACATTATTTCATCATTCCTTTTTATCATCTGACACCCTAATGGTTTTCAACCTACAATTCGACGCAATAGGGACAATTCTACGGAACCCTAGAATTCCAAACCGAGATACCCTAACATACTATGATCCATACTATTGAATATCTAAACCGATAATACGAATTAACTAATCGAAATCACCCCTTACCTTGTGGGTTCTTCTAATTCTGACGCTTCCGGTTTTCTCCTTCTTTTTTCTCTTCTCAAATGCACGTATGATGAATATTCCAAAATAACTCTCTTTTTCCTTTTAATACTCCTTTTATTATTCCAATAAAATAATTAAATTAGTAATTAGTAAGAGTAGAGTATTTTACCCCTCACACCCTCTAATCACTCTTCACACCACCAATACTTCTTTCCTTTAATTAATTAAATTAATTCCAATAATCCAAAAATACCAATAATTAAATTTCCAATTAAATTAATAATTAAAAATTCTAATTATTTAATAATCAGATTATTTGGGGTGTCACATATCTCAAAATTCATTTCAAATATGGATTATATAGAACATGACAAACTTTCCAAAATGTCCAAGAACTCTCCAAGATCATTTGTGGTTAGGGAGAATCGAAGAAGAGAAATTGGCATTTTATCACTTTTGTTCATGCCATTTTCACAATGCATCAAGTTGCAAATCTGATCTTGGATGCTTGTACCTTGCATTAAAGGTCCTAAACTCATTCTACACTTCATAATTAAATGCAAACTCAGAGGATAAGGGCTTTATCTTTGATTTTGGAGCATTGTACAAAGGATTTTTCCATTTTAAGCATAAAGCTCACATTGCCATTTTCATAAAGCAAGCTTTTTGCAACTTTATCAAACTTGAGCCTTGGACATGTTTCTTGGAGGCAAGCAACTTCCACAGGTATCAAGCAACTTATACAAGTCCTTTGCAGCTCACAAGCAAGCAAGGACAGGCCTGTTAGCATGGTCACTTCAACTTTTCTTAAAATACAAGAAAGTTTGCCAAAAGTGCTAGAACTTGTACAGCTAGTAAGAGTGGACTTTGTATCCATTTTATACAAATATACCAAGTCATTACAATGCTGGACATGAATGCTTGACATCTGAAACACTTCAAAACTCAAAAACTCCATTTTTCTGCCAAAAACATACAGTTCTGCAAAATCCTAGCCAAGTCATTTTTTGCTCGTGCGTTTTGTGGCTTGACACTTCAAACACCTTCTACATATCATACTAAAGCTATCCAAACCTTTACATTATTGTTGTAACCCATGTTTCATCCATTTCCATTTTCACTTTGAAAGCTTGCAACTTGACTTCTACAGAGAGTTTTGGCCATCCACAAATCAAGCTAGGTACTGGAATAGTTTGAGGGAAGTTCAAGGAAGCTCACACGATCCTCAGGCCTCACTCAAAGCCCCCACATTGTCATATCCAAATCCAGCTGAAGGAGGTATTTTTCAAATCTCTATCTCTTTATTTAGGCATCCTCAAGCCACGATTTGTGAAGCAAAAATGTAGCCCTTATCATGGTGAAGCTGTACATATGCATACTTGTCATTTATATTAACTGAGCTAAGAGAATTTAAACCTTGAAGTTGCTAAAATATTTAGGTCACGATTTAGGGCCATTAAAATTCTCTCTGATCTTTGAGAGTTACGTTACAAATTTTATATCATTGGAATCGTGAGATTACAAGCTACATGTTTTATGTTATGGGTTTCTGTTTTTATGCAAGCAATAGCAAGATACAGGTTTGAGCATATACGCACGCGCAGGGAGGAAGCTGGAGGACAGGGATGACCTGTCTGGGCCTTGGCGCGCCTGGGCCTTTCTGTTTTGATTTTTGCACCCCCTAACTTACTGCTACACCCCCTTGCATATTTGTTTTATTTTTCATATTTCTTTTTATATTTTTATATTTGTTGCTTTTATTTCTTTTTCTGAATCATAAAAATCATGAAAAATATTTTCTTTATTTTTTGCATTTTATTATTTATTTATTTTTTTGCATAAAAAATAGTTTGTTAGGATAATAGCTTTTATTTTCTTAAATAATTTTGTAAATACATTTAAAAATACTTAACATTTTTATTATATTAATTATACCCATAAAATAATTATTTTCATACATATTTTAATTTTTAATATTTGTACATAATATTATTTATTATTTTCTTGAACAAAAATGGACAAAATAAATAATAGGAAATATATATTTCTTTTAATAAAAAATTAGGGTTTCCCCCTTTCAAAAATAATAATATTATTTTTCCTTATTTTCTAGGGTTAATTAATTTTATTTTCTCATACCTTAAACAAATACAAAACATTTTTTCCATAAATACATTGCATTGCATATTTAAATATTTGTATATTTATTTATTTGCACAATATTCAATTGGGTTGTAATAGTATTTTTAGGGTTTATTTTGTGCAATATCCCCATTCAAAAACTTGTATCCCCCCTCCCATAATAATTTTTGTAATAGCTTAGTTTACCTTTACGCAATTTATGGCATTGATACCATGTTTAGTAAACTAGGGTTTGCATGACAAGACCAAAAACAAATAAATAGAAAAGACCTAATACAAGACAAATCAAAATCATGTAAAATGACACACATTGCACACAAACACCCTTAGGGTTTCACCCACTTGGTTGCCTAAACAAAAATGGCCATGTTACGTATGTGAAGTATCTTGGCAAAATAAAACAAAATAAGATCATAGTCCCTCGATGACGCTATCAAAAGTTTGCCTAAAACAAAATGATCTTGGTCCCTTAAAAAAAGCTACGATACTTGGCAACATTGCTATCATGGTCGTACGATGACCCACGCCCGTCCCGTTTACATCCAAAGATAGGGTTGTTTACCAAATCAATGGTAAATCAACAATGTCAAAGGAATAAAAATGCATAGGAAAGACATTTGAGTAGGTAGATAGCTTCTAAGTTACTTGCTCCATTTCTAAACAATCCTTGCTATTTTCAAAACAAACACACACACACTTCAAAAAAATTTCCAAACAAATTTCAAAATATTGAAACATTTTTCAAAAGACAAACATCTTTGTATACATTCTTACGAACGAGAATCATTACAAAGATTGCCTAAACAAATGGTCTCTTTCAAAATACTTTCAGAACCACATCAAACACAAAGCACCATTTCAAACAATTTCAAAAGCAAAGCAAGTGATCTAAGCAAGTAACTAAGAGCCCATGGAAAACCATGGGTGAAAAGGGTGCTAGCACCTTCCCTTTTCATAATCTACCCCCCGAACTCAAGAAAACATCTCAAAGGTCTTTCCTGTGCTTTTTTACCTTTCCTTTTGGATAAAATAAAAGTCGGTGGCGACTCTTGCTAAACCGCGACATTTGCGACGAAACGCAAAACCTCAAGTCATTTCTCCCACCGTATCACAGAACTGGCGACTCTGTTGGGAAAACTCTAAAAATGGGGTTACCTTAGGGTTTAGATCACCTTTATTTGCTTATCATGTTTGCCTTGTTTGCTTTACACTTTTGTTCTATTGTTTGGGTTTGAATCCTCCACCCGGATTTGGGAAAACATTATAGGTAAATAGAAATACGTTATGGAAACTGTGTGGGGTATACCGACACGGTCTAAGAAATAGCTATGTTAGTGTGACATATTTTTGGGTACCGGTATCCTTTGAGTCAATCAAAGAGAATACGGGGCCGCTGAGTGATGTCATGAAGCACTAACGAACTTCTAGAACCTTTACTTGACCAACTTGGCCTTTTAGGATGTAGTGAGATGATCGGCTTTGGTGCATGTGATCGGTGGATTTAGAACTGACTGTTTAATGCTGGTTCGCGAAATGTCGCGGAAGCAAGAGTCGCCACCGTCTTTTATTTTCTCCAACATGGACAGGACAAAAGCACAACAAAATTCCTTATGAGATAGTTTCTCGGTTCGGGAGGTAGATTTATAGAAATGGAAGGTGTTAGCACCCTTTCTATCCATGGTTATCCATGGGCTCTTAGGTACTTGCTCTTATGTTTTCAAAATATGTTTGCTTTTCAAAAGTGAGTGGGTTTGAAAAAATTTTCTTTGAATATTTCAGAATGACTCTTGTATCTGTCCTCAAGAGTGTTTGAAAAATTGTTTTGAAAGCTTTTTGAAAGTGTCTGTGTGAAAAGGTTTTGTTTTGTTTTTAGAAGAGAGCAAGTATCTACGAGTCATCTACCTACCCTAAGGAATTAGGCTGTGTAAATGTCCTTAAGGTAGTGATATCCTACCATTGAGAGATAGGTAGCACCACCGTTGGAGGTGTTTGGGTCAATTCGATTGTAGGGACAGTGTGGTCACCAGAGCAACAGTAGGACACCTTAGAAGCTACCCTTATGCCATTGATCCTTTTTAATTCCGAGGCAACCGTTTTGAGGCAACTGGATCATGTCATGGACATAAGGACTTACTAAAACGTCCTGTACTCGACGACCACGTTTCGAAGGTAAGGCAACAGTCAGGCGTACCCTAAGAGTGGTGTGTGAATTTGTGTGTTGTTTTCATGTTATGTTTTATCTTGTACATGTATCATGGTGATCTACGCTTGTTTTTAATTTAGGCCATACATTCTTTCATGCCATTAGAATTTAAAAGTGCGGAAGTTTAAATGCGGAAAGTAAAATCCTACGCTATTACAAGGTGCGGGTCTATACATCGCCAAATTAACAAAGACCCGTTTTGATAAAAATGCGGAAAGTAAAACCTAGTTACTATTACATGTCTAGAGCAGTTACATAATATTCACAAAGGAAAATAAGAATAAATGCGCGAAAGAATTAAAGTTGAACGTTTGAGGGCGTTGGACCCTTTTGAAATTAAATTGAAATAAGAAAGTTAATTATTTATTTCATTAAAGAAAAGAAATGTTTTTTAGGTTTTTTTGTATTTATGAAATAAAGAAATTAAAATTGAAGAGAAACCCTAATTCTAAGTTGTTTTTAATTATTAATGAAAAATATTCAAGTTTAACCTAATTTACTAAATAATTTATGTACATGTTTATTTACAAAATAAATTAGTAATTAATAACAATAATAATGATGAGAAAATTATTTATTAAAAAACATGAAAAGGTAAAAAAACCCTAATTTCTACATATTTTATTTATTTAAGAAAAGTGTTAAAATTGAAAACCTAAATTAACTAAATTTATTATTTAAAGTTTATTTACAAAAATAAATTAATGGTGAAATAATAATTATTAAATATGTTTTTTAGTTTTCTGATTTTCTGGTTTTTATATTATGAAAATTAATTTATGAAATTTAAAGAAAACAATTAAAAACAATTAAAAGAATAAAAAGGAAAATCAAATAAAAAAATAAAAATATGCAAACCATGGGGGTGTCTGGCCCTTTATGGAGGTAAATTGGAAGCAATTTGGCCCAACAGAACAAGCCCTTTTTGACTTTCAGGGCTTGCATGTGGAGTGGTTGACTAGCGTGTATGGTAGACATCCTCTTATAGCCTTTGGATTGAAACTCATGGGCGCGTGGCAGGCTTGGGTGTGAGCGTGCATGATGAACCCTGGGGGAGGCGCTGCATATGAACACGTTAAGAGGAAAAATATGAAACATGTGGGGGGACCTGGGAATCGAACCCAGGTCCCAGCGTTTACCAAGCGAATACCTTGCCAAGTGAGCTGTGAAGCGCGTTTAGATATTGGATAAACAAAGAATATAATATATGAAAACAAAGATAATCACGCTGAAACAACAAAAACGCGCTAACTTTTGAATTGTCCAACCACACTCAGACACGCTAGCCTTCTTCTTCCTTTTGTACCTGTAATATAAGCAATTAGCGGGGGTTTTAAACCCCCACAAAAACAAAGGCCAGAAAATAGCGATTAGCACATGGATAAACATAAAAAGGGCGCGAGGTCATGGTTGTGTTCGTATGGAGCTCCTGAGTTCAATGGCATAAGTCTTGAGATCCAATTTTTCCATATACAGAAGTCCCTAATTCGAAGCTTCTGAAACCCTAGGTTTCAACAATGGTGGATTCTTATTTAGGCAGCCATAATTCAATTGAATGGTACCAACAGCTTCAGAATATCATGGTTAGTGTTAATCAACAATTAAAATACATGAACAATGCATGAAAATTAAAACACGATTATGGAAAATTTTGTGAAAAGTGTGACTTTGTTCTACCAATTCTTGAGGTCTGGAGACTGGTTCTTGATTGCAACACGTTCTTGGATGTCTTGGCAATGTTTTGGAATGCTTTTGAAGCTTTGAATTGTGCTCTAGGTATGAAATCAGTTTCAAGATTTTTGGCCAAAAATTGCAAATTGTTTCTCTCTTTTCTGAGCAGCTTTTGTGTGTATGAGCATTAGGTTAGCTTGTGTATAAGTATTTGAGTGAAATTAGGTCAAAAAGCCAAGCCCATAGTCCATGAATTTATGATTTTGATTTTTTTGATTTTGTTCATATCTTTTCCAATCTTTTTCCATGCCAATCATGCCAAATTTGGATGATATTGTCCCCTTGAGATAGTGCACGAAATCTCTTGCATATATGGAAGATATTTGCTGCATAAAAAAGATTTAAAAACATGATTTGGTATTTTTCTTATATTTAAATTTAATTAAATGAATTAATGATAATAAAAATTCAAATAATTAATCAAAAATAAGAAAATAACTCCCTTTGAGCTTAGTGGGTCGTGCATATGCTTTGGGTGATGATTCATGGAAGAATTTGTGGCCCATTAGCAATTTTGAAGCCGTTTGTGCAAAGTTGACTTTTCAAAATTCCCAAATATTTCCTAACTTCTACAAGGCATATCTTGCTCAATTTTTAAGTTATGAACATGTTCTTGGACATTTTGGAAAGGTCTTGAAGTCCTATAACCAATGCCTTTGGTCCCATGTCATTTTGATTTACCAATCTCAAGTTATGGTCTTTGACTTAAAGTTCCTTTTTGTTGACTTTTGAAAATGACCTATAATGTTGAAATTGATAACTTTTTGTGAGAGCATTTCTTGGACTTGAAGTGTGAAGATGAGTTGTAGGAAATGTCATTCTCTTAAAAATGAGCTTTGTATGGAATTTTTCTGATAAACCATGAAGAAGTTATGCCCTGGTCAATTTGCAGTTGACTTTTTTAGCTGTCCAAAAATAGAAACTTTTGCATCTTGAGACTTTTTGAGCCATGCTTTGAGAATCATGATCAAGAATTGATCAAATGATGTTTGTGGCTTCAAAATAAGATGTTGACCAAAAATTTTGACTTTTGACTGTCAAATGACCATTTTGCCCCTGCAGTTGACTGTGGAACATTTAGGGTTTTTGACTGTGCAATTTGATGCTGTGAGTCTTGAAACTTGGCCTATGGATGCTTGACAATGTATATGAGCATGTGGGACTTGATTGGACCCTTGGAAACCTCAATTTCTTTGCCAGAACCAAAACCCTAATTTTGACTGTGTTAGGAGGCAATTGGACTGTGCAACCCTTGAGAGATTTTGAACCATGAAGATTGATCTTGACAAATTTTGAAGAATATGGGAGGGAAAATTTTGGGGTACAACAGTTGCCCCTGTTCAATCTTCTTAGACCTGAGGATGTAGATTGGCTAACGAGCCTTTCGTAATCCGAAGGTGGAAGATGATTAAACACTAGAGTGCCCAAAAATTTTCACTCACATAGTAGAGTGTCAGCAGCATGATGCAGGGAATGGGCTTTCAGATGCCATTTGGAGAGATGCTGGATAGGAGGATGGGCTTATAGATACCATCTGGAAACGTGACAGAACCTTGTCGGAAATGGGCTTATAGATGCCATTTGGAGACTGTTGGTATATGGAGATGGGCTTATAGATGCCATCGGGAGGTTGTCGATCGCGTAAGAGATTCCTTAGCGAGAACTTGCGTACCTGAGAAAGAAAGATAATTACCTGGCCTATTACGGGAGTTGATCTTCAAATTCTTTATATAGATGTGCCCTGGCTGGTTACAGGAATCGAATGTTCAAACTCTTCAGACGTATCCTGGCAAGATGCAGGAATCGAGTCCGGAGAATATAGTCGTCAACAGATACACCCTGGCGAGATACAGGAATCGGATATTCAAACTCTTCAGACGTGCCCTGGCAAGATACAGGAATCGAGTCTGGTAATGTTAGTCGTCAATAGATACACCCTGGCGAGATACAGGAATCAGATCTTCAAACTCTTCAGACGTGCCCTGGCAAGATACAGGAATCGAGTCTGGTAATGTTAGTCGTCAACAGATACACCCTGGCGAGATACAGGAATCGGATCTTCGAACTCTTCAGACGTGCCCTGGCAGGATACAGGAATCGAGTCTGGTAATGTTAGTCGTCAACAGATACACCCTGGCGAGATACAAGAATCGGATCTTCGAACTCTTCAGACGTGCCCTGGCAGGATACAGGAATCGAGTCTGGAATAGTCGTCAACAGATACACCCTGGCAAGATATAGGAATCGGATCTTTAGTTGCGACCGTTGATAGTAATCATCTTTGTATTAACCTTTGTCCTGAAAAGACAAAACGTTAGTTGTATGCGATGTCATGATGTATGACATGCGTGATGTTCTCAACATAGGTGAGATTGTATGTTCATGATGCGTATGTGCATGCTATAATGTATGAAAATGTGATGTTTATGAATGTATGTTTTTTGTCTAGGAAAGTAAATCCTTGACGGATGCCGGGAAATTGAATCCTGGGCTGATGTTGATGAATAGAGCTTCGTTGTTTCCGCTGGGGATGATGGTTGCAAGAATACCGGTAGGAGAAGATGACTCCGTTGGGGAATAAACTTGGCGAATAGATTACTCTGCGGGGAGATGCTCTGTGGGGAGAGAGATACTTTGCTGAGGTTTGATGATAACTCCGCTGGGGATACCATTGATGAGCTATGTTGTAAGTTTTGATGAACTCCGCCGGGGGATAGGAAGACTCCGCCGGGGACGATCTTTCCGTGGTTTTTGGCTGAGGATAACCCAGTTATATCCTGGTGGGGAAATAACCTTTGAATAAAGCCGGGGGACGCGTTCGTGCTCTGCAGGGGTAAGCTTCCAGAATCTACTGGGGATAAGCTTCACGACCTGCTGGGGAGATTGGTTGAACTCTCCTGGGGAGAATTTTCAGATTGGACTGGCGAATGGCTCCACTGGATGTCCGGTATACCGCCGGGGAACAATCTTAGATCAAGAATGTCGGGGATGCTTGTTAGTGATATCGGTATACTCCGTTGAGGAATATTGAGATCTTCTGGGGATAATCCAACTTCCTTGAGACTGATTGAGGATAACTCTGCTCGGGGAGAGTATTGCTAACTTGCTGGGGATACGGTGCCTTGTAGGGCTGATGGGAGACCAATTGCTTGGGGAAGTATTGCTGAGTCTTGGCTCACTCTTTGGGGAATTAAGGCATCCTGGTTACATTCTTCAGCCGAATTTACCTTGGTACCTTGGTGGACAGAGCCAATAGATTGCTTAGACAACTCATTATTGCCCTTGTTTCTGGGGGAGAAGATACTTGTGGAGGTCTTGATGACTGCCGATCTGACAACCCTTCTTCTGGTAGGCAAGTGACGAGATGCCGGGACATAGTCGTACGCTTTTGATCCCTAACTTTTGCCTGGACCGCCCTTTCGGGTTTTCAGTCCACCGGGATACCCATTTTTTCCCAAGCCGCCTTTTCAGGTTTTCGACTTGCCGGGTGTACAGATTTTTCATTTCATCCCTTATTTTTGCCCGAACCCTTTTGGTTCGCCGGGAAGCCTTTATTTTTGCCTAGGTGTGTCAACCTAGCGGGTCTTTGATTATGCGTAGTATTTTTTCTGACTATGTCCATGCTCTCAGAGTGTAGGGAGTTGTCACTGTTATTAGTGTTGTGTTGTCAGACTACCAGAAGATCCTCGCTTGATCGTCCAATGCCCCAAGTGATCCAGATGGAGATTTGCCCCAAGCTGGTTGGTCTTTTGAGAGATTCTCCGAATCTTGACTGGACTGCCCCAGATGATAGGCAATGATCATGCCATGCCCCTTGATTGGAAGTGCTTTTGTTTATTAGACATTCGTCGTGCGAACTTCTATGTTGTTCAAACAAATAGTCATATGCAAGCAATGTTATATAAAAAATGCAAAGCTTATGTCTGTTTCGAAGTTTTTTTGAAAATGCAATTTTTCATAAAAACAAGTGAATTTTTTGTAAACTGTGATGTCAACTCGTTATTTTAACGCAAGCCTTAAGGAGTCAGGATACCTTTCGTAACAGTATGCTTTCAAACTAACCCATGCTTCAGCTAGGACTTTTAAAGGTTATAACGTGGCATGGTTCATGGTTTAAGAAACAAAGGATAAAGGCTCAAATTTTATTTGTACCCACCCGTTCTTCATGATGTTCTTTAATCCTAAACTCAGCTAATCATGCATTCGATCTTGTTTGAGTCCTTGCTCTGATATACCAGTGATGGTTCGGACATTGACAGTTTATTTTGAACAGGCAGTCATTTCTTTTTTGTTGAGGGTTTGTAGGACCTCTTTCTTTTGATTGCGTTATCCCTGTTTTTTGCCTGAACTGTTTCTTTTGTGATTATAGTCAGCGGGATGCCCCAGTTTTGTAAGTCTCCTTCATAGGTTTTGACTTATTAGGCTTTTTTTTTTGGGGTAATGACTGCCTGTCTTTATGATTATTCGGAACCATCATTGTCTTTTGTTTTGTAAGGACCTCTTTGGTTCCATTCGTTATGCACTTGGATCAACTGAGAGAACTACCCTGCCCCAGGTTATGATTAAGGTTTTTAATTTTCGAAAAGAAAAACTCCAACTTCTTTGGCTCAAAGGGGTTGACGAGGGATTATCTTCCTTATAACTCCAGTGTTTGGGAATTGAAACAATGCCTGTACCTCATCAGCGGGGTCTGTTCAAAAGCATACTGTAAAGATCGTGGTATCGTTTTCGTCATCCTCCCTCAAGAGGCTCAGAATTATTAATTGAGAGTTGACATCAAAAAAAAATGGAAGCAGTTTGAATATAGCGAATGCGAATATATTGATTCAAAACAGACATATGCGATGCATTAATGCAATAACAACGTTTGACATGATAATCGTTTGAACAATCAAAAGAAAATTACAACTTGAAAATTCTAATGGACAAAAAGTCTTCTCATCTCAGGACTTATTACTTCAAATGGTGAATCCTGTAGGGATGGTAGAAGCACTCAGCCTGACCCACTTGGGTGAAATCCATTGCTCCTTCATTAATTAGGTCCTGGACCTTGTTCTTCAGAGCCCAGCAGTCGGCAGTGTCATGTCCAGGACTATCAGAGTGGTATGCACACCTTTTGTTGGGACGATAGTTAGGAGCAGAGGTGTTGGGATTCCGGGGAGGAACCCTTAGTGTAATCAGATTCAGCCTCAACAGGTGTTGTAAAGCTTGAAACAACGACATGTTAAGCTGGGTGAATTGCCTCCTGGACCTGCTTGGCTTACTCTGATCAACCTGTTGCTCTGGGAGAGGTTGATGCTGGGCTTGGGAAGTGGTAGCAATTTGGAGAGGTCTATTCTTTGAACCAAACCTTTGACTTCTTGGAGGCTGATTAATGACTTGGTCCCTGACTTGGACTGGTTGCTTCATGTCTTGATGAAGCTGACTGATCATGGTCCTCAACTCTTCTTGCTCCCGAGCTAAGCCTTGGATGAGAGCCATTTGCCCCAGCATTTGGGTTCTCATTGCATCCACCTCAGCTTGTAGATGTTTCAGTCGTTCGTCCTTGTCATCTTCGGGACTTTTCTTGGCCAAATTCCCCACGAGGAGTGCCCTCAGCTCTTCCTGCCCCTTGGATAGATTTAGGAAGATTTCCCGGAACTGAGTCTCTTGAGTACGGAGATCCTGGTTGTCTGGTTGGAAAGCCATTGTTGAAATAAACAGCGAAGGAGGTAAGTGACCTGTAACCAGGGTACCTGTTATGCAATGATGTGTATGTATGCATGCAATGTTTTCAAGGATCTCGTGGGGTAAACAGAGAAACTTGTTAGAATTTGGATCCGGTAGCTTGATTGAAGGAACTTCAGGTTGTTGAGAGTCCTTCTTCAAGAGTTAGGCTCACCATATCGAGTGGGTCATAGCCCTTGACTCAAGTCATCATGTTTTGATCTCCAAACAACCTTGGCTAGAGGAAAATAAATCCCCTTTGCCCCTTGCTAGATAGTTGGTTCATCATGACCTGCATCACAAACCCTTGAGATCCTTGAAATGGATTAGTCCTTATGCAGGATGCATGCAATGGTATGAAGTTATGCTATGCATGGAGTGATGTAAGTATGCCCTGTAATGAGTCCCAATTAAGGACTGTAAACAAAACCTGCAAGGAACTCGTGTTGTTAGATAAAAAGTATGCAAGTAGTTCAAGTTTGAAGGCACACAAGTCACACAAGACAGCCCTTAGAGTTCAGGCCAGCATGAAGTTTGGGGTACTACCCTTTTGAGGTTGGTGGGTTCAAACCTGTCCTATCAGAAGTAACCGGGTTCTAAGGGTCCCAATATCATTGGATTGCTTTCATTGTTCATCGTTTCGATTTAGCCATTGAACTGGCGACCGAAATATTCCAAGAAAACAACCCTCAATTGAGTGTAGTATCGAGTATCAACCAACCTCGGACTGCACCAAAGTCAGTTATCTCACTACCCTAAAGAGGCCAAGATGGTTCAATTAAGGTTCCTAGGGTCAGTTGATGCTTCACGACACCACGCGGCGGCCCCGTACTCTCCTTGACTGGACTCAAGGGTTACCGCTACTCACCAAAGTGCCACATCAACGTAGCAGACTGCTTCAACCATGTCGGTATACCCCTCACAGTTCCCTCATAGCCTTGTTGCTACTTTCTAATAAGGTATCCCCCAGATCCGGGTTAGGATCTATAGAACTCCCAAGACAGTACCCACAATATTAAAGCACACAAATCAGGCAATTGAAAACATAAGTATGAGCTATCCTAAGGTACACCTCACTTTAAAAGTATCCCCAGCAGAGTCGCCAGTTCTTTGATCGGTGGATTTAGAACTGACTGTTTAACACGGGTTCGCGAAATGTCGCGGAAGCAAGAGTTGCCACCGTCTTTTATTTTCTCCAACATGGACAGGACAAAAGCACAGCAAAATTCCTTATGAGATAGTTTCTCGGTTCGGGAGGTAGATTTATAGAAAGGGAAGGTGTTAGCACTCTTTCTATCCATGGTTATCCATGGGCTCTTAGGTACTTGCTCTTATGTTTTCAAAATATGTTTGCTTTTCAAAAGTGAGTGGGTTTGAAAAAAGTTTCTTTGAAAGATTTCAGAATGACTCTTGTATCTGTCCTCAAGAGTGTTTGAAAAATTGTTTTGAAAGTGTCTGTGTGAAAAGGTTTTGTTTTGTTTTTTAGAAGAGAGCAAGTATCTACGAGTCATCTACCTACCCTAAGGAATTAGGTTGTGTAAATGTCCTTAAGGTAGTGCCATCCCACCATTGAGAGATAGGTAGCACCACCGTTGGAGGTGTTCGGGTCAATTCAATTGTAGGGACAGTGTGGTCACCAGAGCAACAGTAGGACACCTTAGAAGCTACCCTTATGCCATTGATCCTTTTTAATTCTGAGGCAACCGTTTCGAGGCAACTGGATCATGTCATGGACATAAGGACTTACTAAAACGTCCTGTACTCGACGACCACGTTTCGAAGGTAAGGCAACAGTGAGGCGTACCCTAAGAGTGGTGTGTGAATTTGTGTGTTATTTTCATGTTATGTTTTATCTTGTACATGTATCATGGTGATCTACGCTTATTTTTAATTTAGGCCATACATTCTTTCATGCCATTAGAATTTAAAAGTGCGGAAGTTTAAATGCGGAAAGTAAAATCCTACGCTATTACAAGGCGCGGGTCTATACATCGCCAAATTAACAAAGACCCGTTTTGATAAAAATGCGGAAAGTAAAACCTAGTTACTATTACATGGCTTGAGCAGTTACATAATATTCACAAAGGAAAATAAGAATAAATGCGCGAAAGAATTAAAGTTGAACGTTCGAGGGCGTTGGACCCTTTTGAAATTAAATTGAAATAAGAAAGTTAATTATTTATTTTATTAAAGAAAAGAAATGTTTTTTAGGTTTTTTTGTATTTATGAAATAAAGAAATTAAAATTGAAGAGAAACCCTAATTCTAAGTTGTTTTTAATTATTAATGAAAAATATTCAAGTTTAACCTAATTTACTAAATAATTTATGTACATGTTTATTTACAAAATAAATTAGTAATTAATAACAATAATAATGATGAGAAAATTATTTATTAAAAAACATGAAAAGGTAAAAAACCCTAATTTCTACATATTTTATTTATTTAAGAAAAGTGTTAAAATTGAAAACCTAAATTAACTAAATTTATTATTTAAAGTTTATTTACAAAAATAAATTAATGGTGAAATAATAATAATTAAATATGTTTTTTAGTTTTCTGATTTTCTAGTTTTTATATTATGAAAATTAATTTATGAAATTTAAAGAAAACAATTAAAAACAATTAAAAGAATAAAAAGGAAAATCAAATAAAAAAATAAAAATGTGCAAACCATGGGGGTGTCTGGCCCTTTTTGGAGGTAAATTGGAAGCAATTTGGCCCAACAGAACAAGCCCTTTTTGACTTTCAGGGCTTGCATGTGGAGTGGTTGACTAGCGTGTATGGTAGACATCCTCTTATAGCCTTTGGATTGAAACTCATGGGCGTGTGGCAGGCTTGGGTGTGAGCGTGCATGATGAACCCTAGGGGAGGCGCTGCATATGAACACGTTAAGAGGAAAAATATGAAACATGTGGGGGGACCTGGGAATCGAACCCAGGTCCCAGCGTTTACCAAGCGAATACCTTGCCAAGTGAGTTGTGAAGCGCGTTTGGATATTGGATAAACAAAGAATATAATATATGAAAACAAAGATAATCACGCTGAAACAACAAAAACGCGCTAACTTTTGAATTGTCCAACCACACTCAGACACGCTAGCCTTCTTCTTCCTTTTGTACCTGTAATATAAGCAATTAGCGGGGGTTTTAAACCCCCACAAAAACAAAGGCCAGAAAATAGCGATTAGCACATGGATAAACATAAATAGGGCGCGAGGTCATGGTTGTGTTTGTATGGAGCTCCTGAGTTCAATGGCATAAGTCTTGAGATCCAATTTTTCCATATACAGAAGTCCCTAATTCGAAGCTTCTGAAACCCTAGGTTTCAACAATGGTGGATTCTTATTTAGGCAGCCATAATTCAATTGAATGGTACCAACAGCTTCAGAATATCATGGTTAGTGTTAATCAACAATTAAAATACATGAACAATGCATGAAAATTAAAACACGATTATGGAAAATTTTGTGAAAAGTGTGACTTTGTTCTACCAATTCTTGAGGTCTGGAGACTGGTTCTTGATTGCAACACGTTCTTGGATGTCTTGGCAATGTTTTGGAATGCTTTTGAAGCTTTGAATTGTGCTCTAGGTATGAAATCAGTTTCAAGATTTTTGGCCAAAAATTGCAAATTGTTTCTCTCTTTTCTGAGCAGCTTTTGTGTGTATGAGCATTAGGTTAGCTTGTGTATAAGTATTTGAGTGAAATTAGGTCAAAAAGCCAAGCCCATAGTCCATGAATTTATGATTTTGATTTTTTTGATTTTGTTCATATCTTTTCCAATCTTTTTCCATGCCAATCATGCCAAATTTGGATGATATTGTCCCCTTGAGATAGTGCACGAAATCTCTTGCATATATGGAAGATATTTGCTGCATAAAAAAGATTTAAAAACATGATTTGGTATTTTTCTTATATTTAAATTTAATTAAATGAATTAATGATAATAAAAATTCAAATAATTAATCAAAAATAAGAAAATAACTCCCTTTGAGCTTAGTGGGTCGTGCATATGCTTTGGGTGATGATTCATGGAAGAATTTGTGGCCCATTAGCAATTTTGAAGCCTTTTGTGCAAAGTTGACTTTTCAAAATTCCCAAAAATTTCCCAACTTCTACAAGGCCTATCTTGCTCAATTTTTAAGTTATGAACATGTTCTTGGACATTTTGGAAAGGTCTTGAAGTCCTTTAACTAATTCCTTTGGTCCCATGTAATTTTGATTTACCAATCTCAAGTTATGGTCTTTGACTTAAAGTGCCTTTTTGTTGACTTTTGAAAATGACCTATAATGTTGAAATTGATAACTTTTTATGAGAGAATTTCTTGGACTTGAAGTGTGAAGATGAGTTGTAGGAAATGTCATTCTCTTCAAAATGAGCTTTGGATGGAATTTTTCTAATAAACCATGAAGAAGTTATGCCCTGGTCAATTTGCAGTTGACTTTTTCAACTGTCCAAAAATAGAAACTTTTGCATCTTGAGACTTTTTGAGCCATGCTTTGAGAATCATGATCAAGAATTGATCAAATGATGTTTGTGGCTTCAAAATAAGATGTTGACCAAAAATTTTGACTTTTGACTATCAAATGACCATTTTGCCCCTGCTGTTGACTGTGGAACATTTAGGGTTTTTGACTGTGCAATTTGATGTTGTGAGTCTTCAAACTTGGCCTATGGATGCTTGACAATGTATATGAGCATGTGGGACTTGATTGGACCCTTGGAAACCTCAATTTCTTTGCCAGAACCAAAACCCTAATTTTGACTGTGTTATGAGGCAATTGGACTGTGCAACCCTTGAGAGATTTTGAACCATGAAGATTGATCTTGACAAATTTTGAAGAATATGGGAGGGCAAATTTTGGGGTACAACAGTGCAGTCTGAAGTTGGTAGATACTCGATACTACACTCATTGAGGGTTGGTTCCTTGTAATATTTCGGTCGCCGGTAAGAGGCTTGAATTGAAACAATGAACAAGGAAACAATCCAGTGATATTGAGCTCCTTAGAACCCGGTTACTATTTCTAGGACAGGTTGAGCCAACTAAACTTCAAGAGGGTACTTACCTATGAAACCCCATGCAAGCCTAAACTAGGAACTTGTGTGATTTGCTTGTACATATATACTTGTGCATAACATCATGGACATCATGAGCATCATATGCATCCACTAACCATTTCAAGGATTTTGGAAATTCATCTTTGTTCCTGTTTTGTAGGTGTGATCGGTGGATCTGGAACTGACTGTTTAAAGATGGTTCGCGAAATGTCGCGGAAGCAAGAGTCGCCACCGTCTTTTATTTTCTCCAACATGGAAAGGACAAAAGCACAGCAAAATTCCTTATGAGATTTGTTTCTCGGTTCGGGAGGTAGATTTATAGAAAGGGAAGGTGTTAGCACCCTTTCTATCCATGGTTATCCATGGGCTCTTAGATACTTGCTCATTTGTGTTTTCAAAATGTTTGTTTTCTTTTCAAAGTGTGAGTGGGTTTGAAAAAGTTTCGTTTAAAGTTTTCTGAATAACTCTTGTATCAGTCCTCAAGAGTGTTTGAAAAATTGTTTTGAAAGCTTTTTGAAAGTGTCGGTGTGAAAAGAGTTTTTGATTTGTTTTGACTAGAGCAAGTATCTATGAGTCATCTACCTACCCTAAGGAATTAAGCTGTGTAAATGTCCTTAAGGTAGTGCCATCCCACCATTGAGAGATAGGTAGCACCACCGTTGGAGGTGTTCGGGTCAATTCGTTTGTAGGGACAGTGTGGTCACCAGAGCAACAGTAGGACACCTTAGAAGCTACCCTTATGCCCTTGATCCTTTTTTAATTCCGAGGCAACCGTTTCGAGGTAACTGGATCATGTCATGGACATAAGGACTTACTAAAACGTCCTATACTCGACGACCACGTTTCGAGGGCAAGGCAACAGTGAGGCGTACCCTAGAAGTGGTGTGTGAATTTGTGTGTTTTTTTCATGTCAAGTTTATCTTTGATCAGGGCATTATTGTGAGCTACGCTTGTTTTTTAATTAGCATGCATTCTTTCATACAAGTTAACAGTTAAAAGGGGTGCGGAAAGTAAATTGCGGAAAACGTAAATCCTACGCTATTACAAGGCGCGGGTCTATACATCGCCAAATTAACAAAGACTCGTTTTAGGTAAATAAGTACGAAAAATAAATGAAAACAGTAAAAGCCCTATTTACTATTACATATCCAGAGCAATTACATAAAAATAAGGAATTAAAATTAAAATGCGCGCGAATAAAATTAAATCGGAATGTTTTAAGGGTTTTGACCCTTTTAAGAAAAGGAAATTAATTTTTTGGTCTTTTTTAGAATTAAAATGAAATGGAAACTAATTAATAACTAATTAATTTAATTTAATAAGAAGAAAATATTTTTGTTTTTTATGTTTTTTTTATGAAAATAAAATAGAAAAAGAAATAAAATTCTAGGTTAACCTAAATCTAAATCTATTTTAATTATTAAAATGTTAAAATGGCCTAATTAAAAAAACTAGTTCAATTATGGTTTATTTACAAAATAAAAGTAATAATAGTAAAAATGTTAATTCTATTTTTTTGGGTTTTTTTATAAAAAATGGTTAATTGATTAATTGTGTTAATGGTTAATTTAGAGAGAAAAAAAAGTAAAATAAAACAAATAGATATGAAAAAAGAAAATAATGCAAACCCATAGGGGTTTTGGGCCAAATAGGAGGGTATGATGCTGAATCTGGGCCCATTGAGGCGAAGGCCTCGTTGACTTTTCTGCTTGCATGTGGATCCTATTAACTGAAGCATATGGTAAGCCTCTTTTGTGGCCTTTGGATATGCCTTGAAGACACCTGGCTTGTTGGATCTGTGAGGCCTATGATGAACCTTCCTTGGAGCGCTGCACAGGAAAGTCAAATGAAAAATAATATGGGAATTGTGAGGGGACCTGGGAATCGAACCCAGGTCCCAGCGTTTACCAAACCACCTTCCTACCATATGATCCATTGCACGCGTTTGTAAATAACATGGAAACGAAATATTATATAGACTAAAAACATCATATGCTAAAAAACAAAAAAATGCGC
Organism: Vicia faba; assembly: GCA_948472305.1. NCBI lineage: Eukaryota > Viridiplantae > Streptophyta > Magnoliopsida > Fabales > Fabaceae > Vicia > Vicia faba. Next base: position 36,283,128 of record OX451739.1, on the reverse strand, counting down.
GCGTGGATTTGAACCTTCCACTCACTCCTGGACACCTCAGCCTTCTTCTCCGTTTGTCCCTGTAACATAAATGAGATAGCGGGGGTTTTAAACCCCCCCAAAACACAGGCCTGCAGATAATAGCGATTAGCACATGCTTGACCATAAATTGAGCGCGAGGTCATGGAACGATTCGTTTGGATGTCACGAATTCAATGGTACTAGTGTGGTAGCCTAATTTTACCATATGTGTAAACGCCTAATTTTGAGCTTCTGAAAACCTAATGTCCATCAATGGCAGTTTTTGATATGGGATGCTATTGTTCAATTGAATGATACCAAAAGTTTCAGGATGTCCCTATGAGTACAAATCCATTCAAAAAAATGTCAAAAAACGCATGAAAGATTATATAGAATTTCAAGAAAAATGCAAACTGTTTGGCGTGAGTTCTAAGATTCTGGGCACGTTTGGATTGGTTTTTGATTGCAAAAGCTTCCTTGGGATACTAGGAATGTGTTTGGATGGGAATGGAGGCTTGAGAGGCGCTGCAACTAGGTTTTCAGTTTCTCTTTTTCTTTGAAATTTTGAAAAGTGTATGGCCGTTTTTGGTGCTTCTTAGGTCGTGAATTTTATTGTGATTGCTTGCATATAGGTTATGTAATGTGTTTCAATCAGAATTAAGGCCAATAACACAATGCATTCATGTTTGAGATTTGCTATGAACTCCATTAAAACACCTTCCATTTTTGTGCCAAAATTTGAATTCTTGCTTCATTTAGACCTTTGCACGAAATTGGAATGATCATGATGATGTATCAAAGCATTTCAATACAAGAAATATCCCCTAATTAACTTCTTTGATTTTATTTGATTTTAAAAGATTTAAAATGAATTAAATCAAATAAAATTAAATAAAAAATGAAAAAATTAATTTTAAATCTTGAAATAATTTGTGGGACACGTGGGAAGCATGGCCAAGCTGAAACAAGTGGAAGAAGTGGGCCCCTTTTGTCAAAAATGAAGTTTCAAGGATAATTCATTTTGGCCATTTCACAAAATTTTCCCAACTTCTCCAATGCATATCTTGCTCAATTTTGAAGTTATGAACATGTTCTTGGACATTTTGGAAAGGTCTTGAAGTCCTCTAACCAATATCTTTGGTCCCATGTCATTTTGATTTACCAATATCAAGTTATGGTCTTTGACTTAAAGTCCCTTTTTGTTGACTTTTGAAAATGACCTATAATGTTGAAATTGATAACTTTTTGTGAGAGCATTTCTTGGACTTGGAATGTGAAGATGAGTTGTAGGAAATGTCATCTCCTTCAAAATGAGCTTTGGATGGGATTTTTCTGATGAACCATGAAAAAGTTATGCCTTGGTCAAGTTACAGTTGACTTTTCAACTGTCCAAAAATAGAAACTTTTGACACCTTGATGATTTTTGAGCCATTCTTGTGAAATCATGGTCAAGACTTGACCAAATGATGATTGTGGCTTCAAAAGGAGATGTTGACCAAAAATTTTGACTTTTGACTGCCAAATGACCATTTTGCCCCTGCAGTTGACTGTGGAGCAATTAGGGTTTTTGACTATGCAACTTGACCTTGTGAGCCTTGAAACTTGACATGTAGGTGCTTGACAATGTGTATGAGCATATGGGACTTGATTGAGCCCTTGAAAACCTCAACTTCCTTGCAGGAACCAAAACCTTAATTTGACTGGCTTAGGAGGATGGTTGACTGTGTAGCCTTTGAGTAGACTTTGAACCATTTGAGGTGATGCTTGTCAAAAACTTTGAAGATTTATGTGAGGGCAAATTTTGGGGTACAACAGTTGCCCCTGTTCAATCTTCTTAGACCTGAGGATGTAGATTGGCGTGTGTGCCTTTCGTGATCCGAAGGTGGAAGATGATTGAACACTAGAGTGCCCAGAAATTTGCACTCACATAGTTGAGTATCAGCAGTGTGACAGCTAGAATGGGCTTACAGATGCCATTTGGGGAGATGGTGGATAGGAGGATGGGCTTATAGATGCCATCTGGAGATGTGACAGAACCTTGTCGGGAATGGGCTTATAGATGCCATTTTGAACTGTAATGGGAGGATGGGCTTATAGATGCCATCTAGGTGTCGATCGCGTAAGAGATTCCTTAGCGAGAATTTGCGTACCTGAGAAAGAAAGATAATTACCTGGCCTGTTACAGGTGTTGATCTTCGAACTCTTTATGTAGATGTGCCCTGGCTGGATACAGGTATCGAATCTTTAAACTCTTCAGACGTGCCCTAGCAGGATACAGGAATCGAGTCTGGTAATGTAGTCGTCAACAGATACACCCTGGCAAGATACAGGAATCGGATCTTCGAACTCTTCAGACGTGCCCTGGCAAGATACAGGAATCGAGTCTGGTAATGTAGTCGTCAACAGATACACCCTGGCAAGATACAGGAACTGGATCTTCGAACTCTTCAGACGTGCCCTGGCAGGATACAGGAATCGAGTCTGGAATAAGTCGTCAACAGATACACCCTGGCAAGATACAGGAATCGGATCTTCAAACCCTTCAGACGTGCCCTGGCAGGATACAGGAATCGAGTCTGGTAATGTAGTCGTCAACAGATACACCCTGGCAAGATACAGGAATCGGATCTTCGAACTCTTCAGACGTGCCCTGGCAGGATACAGGAATCGAGTCTGGAATATAGTCGTCAACAGATACACCTTGGCAAGATACAAGAATCGGATCTTCGAACTCTTCAGACGTGCCCTGGCAGGATACAGGAATCGAGTCTGGTAATGTAGTCGTCAACAGATACACCCTGGCAAGATACAGGAATCGGATCTTCGAACTCTTCAGACGTGCCCTGGCAGGATACAGGAATCGAGTCTGGAAATGTAGTCGTCAACAGATACACCCTGGAAAGATACAGGAATCGGATCTTTAGTTGCGACCGTTGATAACAATTATCTTTGTATTAACTTTTATCCTGACAAGACAAAACGTTAGTTGTATGCGATGTCATGATGTATCACATGCATGATGTTCTTGAGATAAATGAGATTGTATGTTCATGATGCGTATGTGCATGCTATGATGTATGAAAGGATGATGTTTATGAAATGTATTTGTGTCTAGGAAAGTAAATCCTTGACGGGTGCCGGGAAGTTAAATCCTGGGCTTATGTTGAAGAGCGGAGCTTTTGTTTCCACTGGGGAGTGATGGTTGGAAGAATAAACCGGTAGGAGAAGATGACACCGTTGAGGAATAAACTTGGCGAATAGATTACTCTTCAGGGAGATGCTCTGTAGGGAGAGAGATACACTTTGCTGAGGTTGATGATAACTCTGCTGGGGATACCATTGATGTGTTATATTGAAGGAATTGATGAACTCCGCTGGGGGATAGGAAGACTTCGCGGGGACGATCTTTCCGTGGTTTTTAGCTGAGGATAACCCAGTTATATCCTGGTGGGGAAATAACCTTTGAATAAAACCAGGGAGACGCGTTCGCTTTGCAGGGGATAAGCTTCCAGAATCTACTGGGGAGATTGATTGGACTCTCCTGGGGGAACCTTTTCAGATTGGACTGGACTCTCCTGGGGAAATTTTTGAGATACACTGGGGAAGTGGCTCCACTGAATGTCTGTATACCTCCGGGGAACAATCTTAGATCAAGACTGTCGGGGATGCTTGTTAAGAATGTTTGTATACTCCTGGGGAATGTTGGGATCTGCTGGGGATAATCCAACTTCCATAAGGCTGATTGTAGCTTAACTCTGCTTGGGGAGAGTATCGCTGACTTGCTAGGAGATACTGTGCCTTGTTCAGGGCTGATTGGAGACCAACTGCTTGGGGAGAATTGTTGAATCTTGGCTCACTCTCTAGGGAATTAATATATCTTGGTTACATTCTTCAGCTGAACTTACTTTGGTACCTTGGTGGATAGAGCAATTAGATCGCTTAGACAACTCATTATTGCCCCTGTTTCTAATGTTACCTGTAATTAATCCTTTATTTCGCATGCAAATATTTATGAGTTAGCAATTAATGTCAAATGCATATATCACAATTGAACATTGGACGTTCTTCGCAAAACAAAACAGAAAAAAGAAAAACAATTGGCAATTTGTCTGAAAAGTGAATTTGTATTGATTTTTGAATTTGCCTGTAAATAGGCGCTTATGTACAAGAGGTTGACGTCCTAGTAAGAGAACGCCGCCGAACAAACAGAGTTTATACAATTTTGTACAAAGGGAAAACAAAACAGCTTTGTGAAAAGAATAATCCCACTGGGTTCCAATTCTGCTATCGCCTTTATATCTTCGAGCGTCTCATCACTTGGCTGCTTAGTTGAAGGTGAAGCTGATTGATCGATGCCGTCTGAACTTGATAGTTGATACCGAATTCTGGATGCAAGGTGATCCAATGAGACATAGTATTACGCTTTATCCCTAACTTTTTCCTGGACCGCCCTTTCGGGTTTTCAGTCCACCGGGATACCCATTTTTTCCCAAGCCGCCTTTTCAGGTTTTCGACTTGCCGGGTGTACAGATTTTTTTTCATTTCATCCCTCATTTTGCGCGAACCCTTTTGGTTCACTGGGAAGCCCTAATTTTTGCCTAGGTATGTCAACCTAGCAGGTCTTTTATCATGCGTAGTATCTTTTTACTATGTCTGCATTGGCGGGGTGAGGAAGGTCGTCACCATCCATGGTGGTTAGGATCATGGCTCCTCCTGAGAACACATGTTTAACCACAAATGGCCCTTCGTACGTGGGGGTCCATTTTCCCCTGGGATCACTTTCAGGAAGAATGATACGCTTGATTACCAGATCCCCAACTTGATACTCTTGTGGTCTGACTTTCTTGTTAAATGCCCTGATCATCCGTTTTTGATACGTTTGACCATGACAAATAGCAGCAAGTCTCTTTTCGTCAATTAGGTTTAGCTGATCAAGTCGAGTCTGGATCCAGTCATCTTCGCTCAGATCTGCATCCTTCATTATCCGGAGATAGGGTATCTGGACTTCAATCGGTAAGACTGCCTCCATACCATAGACTAAAGAGAAAGGAGTTGCCCCGGTTGACGTTCTTGCTGAGGTACGGTACCCATGAAGAGCGAACGGTAACATCTCGTGCCAATCTTTATAAGTCACTGTCATCTTCTGCACAATCTTTTTAATATTCTTATTAGCTTCTTCTACAGCCCCATTCATCTTCGGCCGGTAAGGAGAAGAGTTGTGGTGCTGTATCTTGAATTGCTCGCAGAGCTCAGTGATCATCTTGTTATTAAGATTGGTACCGTTGTCCGTAATGATCCTTTCCGGGACGCCGTATCGACAGATCAGGTTGTGTCGAATGAACCGTGCCACAACGTTCTTGGTTACAGTAGCATAAGAAGCTGCTTTAACCCACTTCGTAAAGTAATCAATCGCTACAAGGATGAAGCGATGCCCGTTGGATGCCGTAGGTTTAATCTCACCGATCATATCAATGCCCCACATTGCAAAAGGCCAAGGTGCAGTCAGGACATTCAGAGGAACTGGAGGAACGTGCACCTTATCTGCGTAAATCTGGCACTTATGACATGTCCGAGAATGTTGGTAACAATCAGCTTCCATTGTGGACCAGAAGTATCCTGCCCGAAGGATCTTCTTTGCCATGGTGTGTCCACTGGAATGTGTTCCGAAGGTACCTTCATGTAGCTCTGCCATGATCCTTTCTACTTCAGTCTTATCCACACAACGCAGTAAAGTCGAATCATGGTTTCGCTTGTATAGAATGTCATTGCTGAGGAAGAACTTCGCAACGAACCTTCTCAGAAACTTTTTATCATTGATGGATGCACCTTGGGGATATTCTTGAGCTTCCAAGTACCTATTTACTTCATGATACCAAGGTTTCTCAGTTACTACCTCAGCCTCCAGATCACAACAATATGTCGGTTCGTCCAGTTTCCAAATGATGATCCGAGGAGCCTCATTGTCCCATTTGACTTTGAACATGGAAGACATCGTAGCCAGTGCATCCTCCAACTGATTCTCCTCTCTTGGAAAATGTTCAAAAGTTATCTCTGTGAAATGTGGGATCAATGTCAACACACATTCTTTGTAGGGAATAAGATTCGGATGTTTCGTATCCCACTCGCCTTTGATCTGATTGATCACGAGAGCGGAATCTCCGAAGACACTCAGAAACTTGATCTTTAAGTCAATCGCAGCTTGAAGACCCATGATCCACGCCTCATACTCCGCCATGTTGTTGGTGCAGTTGAAACATAGCCGGGCAGTGAGTGGAGTATGAGTGCCTTGAGGGGATATGATCACAGCGCCGATACCGTTACCCAAAGTGTTGGAGGCTCCGTCAAAGTGCATAGACCATCGGGACCCTTCCTCAGGTCCTTCATCCGGTCCAGGTACTTCACAATTGGTCACTACCATGATGCTCTCGTCTGGAAACTCAAAGTTCATTGACTGGTAGTCGTCCACTGCCTGGTGTGCCAAGTGGTCTGCCAATACACTTCCTTTGATGGATTTCTGAGTCGTGTACTGGATGTCGTATTCTGTCAAGATCATCTGCCATCTTGCTATTCTTCCAGACAGAGCAGGCTTTTCGAATATATACTTTATTGGATCCATTTTTGAAATTAACAGAGTAGTGTGAGTCAACATATACTATCTCAGCCGGCGAGCAGCCCATACCAAAGCGCAACAAGTTTTCTCGAGCAGTGAGTATCGGGTCTCACAGTCGGTAAACTTTTTGCTAAGGTAATAAATGGCGTGCTCTTTTCGGCCAGACTCGTCATGCTGCCCCAGCACACACCCCATTGAGTTGTCAAGTACCGTCAAGTATAATATTAGAGGTCTCCCTTCAACCGGTGGCATAAGAATGGGTGGTTCTTGGAGATACTCTTTGATTCTGTCAAAAGAGGCCTGACATTCATCGTTCCAACGTACCACCTGATCTTTCTTCAGTAGCTTGAAGATTGGTTCACAAGTAGCCGTCAGATGCGAGATGAATCGGGAAATGTAATTCAGACGTCCTAGAAAGCCTCTGACTTCTTTCTCTGTCTTGGGAACTGGCATCTCTTGAATGGCTTTAACCTTGGCAGGGTCCACTTGAATGCCTTTGTCGCTCATGACGAAGCCTAGCAACTTCCCAGATCTTACCCCGAAGGTGCACTTGTTCGGGTTCAACCTCATCTTGTACAACTTCAGACGGTCAAACAGCTTCTGCAGATGATCAAGATGTTCCTCCTCAGTTTGAGACCTTGCAATCATATCATCGACATATACTTCTATCTCATGATGGATCATGTCATGAAATAAAGCAACCATGGCACGTTGGTAGGTTGCCCCAGCATTTTTCAACCCGAACGGCATGACCTTGTAGCAGAAGGTGCCCCACTGAGTAACAAAGGTAGTCTTTTCCATATATTCCAGAGCCATCTTGATCTGATTGTACCCTGAAAAACCATCCATGAAAGAGAACACCTTGTGCTGAGCAGTATTGTCAACCAGAACGTCGATATGAGGTAGAGGGAAGTCATCCTTGGGGCTGGCCCTGTTCAAATCCCTGTAATCAACACACATTCTGACCTTACCATCTTTCTTCGGTACCGGCACCACATTGGCAACCCACTGAGGGTAAGAAGTCACTGCTAGAAACCCGGCATCAAATTGCTTCATAACCTCAGCTTTGATCTTCTCGGACATCTCTGGACGCATACGGCGGACCTTTTGTTTAACCGGAGGGCAGTCTTCCTTGGTAGGCAGATGATGGACCATAATGTCGGTATCCAACTCAGGCATGTCTTTGTAGGACCAGGCAAAGATTTCCATGTAGTCATGCAGCATCTGGATCAGCCGTTGTTTCACACTGAGCTCTAGATTAGCACCAATCTTGACTTCCTTTATGTCTGTCTCAGTACCCAGATTTACCGTTTCCACTGGCTCTTCATGTGGTTGAATGGCCCTCTCTTCCTGGAGTAACAGTCTTGCAAGCTCACCAAGCACTTCTCAATCATCTTCACCTTCGTCTTCGGCTAAGTTGATCGGATTTTCGAAGTCATAACTGGCAGTAGCAGAGTCGTTACCAGTGAGATCCAGAGTGGATTGAAACCTGTACGAGTGAGTGTGTGTAAATACAGCTGTTTTGCAATATGTATAAAGAAAGAAAAGGAGCGCAAGATTTGAAATGTGAAAAACGTCCAATGCTTTTATTCATGATATGAAAGTGACAAACAAAAGCCCTCACAAATAAAACCACGGTGCCCCGGGTAAGACATTGGGCCGTAAAGTTTCAAATTATTGTTTATTACAAATCCAAAACAAAGAAGTTCATTACTGGGTGACAAAGGTAACAGGTAAGGAGTCCTTGGTAGTCCAGTTGCTAGGTCCACCGTTGGTTGCCGGGTATATCCAGCTGTCAAACTCGGATTCTTCCACTTCGTCTTCATCCCCAATAGCATTTACTCCATGGTTAGGCATGGGAGCAGTCACCACATTAGGCTTCTCGGGTGCCTCAAACTGAACCTCTTTGGCATCAATAAGGTCTTGAACCTTATTCCTCAGAGCCCAACAATCATCTGTGTTATGCCCCGGGCTATCAGAGTGATAAGCACAGCGGGCGTTGGGGTTGTACTTCGGAGATGCTGTGTTCACCATCTTCGGAGCCTCTTTGACTGTTACCAGGCTAGTTGACAGCGGTTGCGGCAGGATCTGAGAGAGAGTAATGCTGAGCCGAGTATACTGCCGTTTGGGCCTCTCAGCCCTGGGTTGGTTGTACTGTTGTGGAGCAGCAGCAGGCTTAGAAATAACCACCGTGTTAACAGCTTGGCGGCGTTCAGGTTTGTTTTGCCTTCTTTGACCATACACAGCACTTGCCTCCTTCTTGAAGGGCTTCTTTTCAGTATTTGAGGAGGCAACCTTCTGTATCTTCCCCGATTTTATACCAGCTTCGATCCTCTCACCAATCAGGATCAGATCAGTAAACCCAGCAGAGGAATTACCAATGAGATAATTGAAGAATGGACTGGATAGGGTCCCTAAGAACATATCCACCAGCTCCCGGTCTGTCAATGGTGGCTGCACCCTGCCAGCCAGGTCTCTCCATTTCTGTGCATACTCCTTAAAACCTTCTTCTGATCCTAGCGACATACCCTGGAGTTGGGTACGTGTAGGAGCGAGGTCGGCATTATATTGATACTGCTTGTAAAAAGCAGTGGCCAGATCCTCCCAGTTACGAATGTTGGTTCCATCCAGCTGATAGAACCATTCGAGATGAGTCCCTGAAAGACTCTCCTGGAAGAAGTGGATCCATAAGTTCTTGTCTGCTGTGTAAGGCTGGATCTTCCTTACATAAGAATGGAGGTGCATCTTAGGACAGGAAGCCCCGTCATACTTCACAAAGGCAGGCGCCTTGAACTTGTGTGGGATCACCACCCCAGAAGATAACCCCAAGTCTCTGAAATCCAACCCAGGCACACGTTGAATCTCCATAGCATTTAATCTGTCCTCCAGCTGTTTGTACCAGTCCTCAGCAGGAGGGTACTGTTCGTCATTGAAGTCTGTCTCAGTGTCAGAGACCACAGGACTAGGGACCTCTCTCCCTTGGTGACTACCTTCCCCCACAGATGGAGTAGTCCTCTCAGCTTCATTCTATAATGTGTTCCCGAGTCTGTGCCCAGTGTTGAATAGCACAGTCCTCTTCTTCTTCTTATTCTTCTTCAGGAGCAAAGCCTTCAGCTCTTGTTGTCCCTGGGCCAAGTTCATGACCATCTCCTGGAATTGGGCGTTCTGGGCCTGGAGGGACTTGATAGCTTGCTCGGTAGTGAGTTCAGGATTCATGATGCTTGAGTGCTGAAATAAACAGCGAAGAAGATTAAGCAACTTGTAGGAAAAGGGTACCTGTAATGCATATGATGAATGAAGTGCGTATGAATTATGTTTTCAAAGACAATCGGGAGTCAACTTTGTAAACAAAAGGAACACACTTTATTAGATTCAAACTTTAAATTGTTCAACAATCTGCCCTTAGGCGTTACAAGAATGAAAATACTGAAAAGGAAATAAAGCTGTAAAAGAAACATCCAAAGCCCATCAAAGATTCCATGGCCTCCTCTTCTCAGTACGGATATAGTCATTCAGGGTTCGTTCGTTCTCCAATTGCTTGGTCAGCTTCTGGATCTTCTGTTCCTGTTCGTTGAACTTTTCCCGATAATAATCCCGCTCTTCCCGTAGTTGCGCCCAAGACCTCTTTAGTGTATCAACATCAGTGGGTATCTGAGGAGGGAGAACAGTTGGAGGAACCCCATCTCCATCAGGACCTTCAAGAATGATAGGCCTGACAGCTTCATATGGCATACCTAACTTCTGAGCACGGATGCGGACCCACTTGTGGTAGGCTTCCATAGGTAGAGAAGTCTTTGGTCCCAGCTCTTGTGGGTCAGCTTTGTGAATTATGTCCCAAGCTTTGATGAATCTACGGCGCAGTTCGTCACTATCTTTCTGAAACTCAAAACTGATGTGAGGCACCAGCATCTCATGAGGTCCCGTTCTTCTGGCTCTTCTAAACTGACGGAGAGCTAAACATGGATTATAAGAGATCCCTCCTTGGGTACCAATCAAAGGAACATTAGGGTATTCTCCGCAACGATCAATAACAGCTACCTTATCCAAACCTCTGAGAGTCCAAATGATGTCCTTATCAGTGAGAGACATTAGCCTATGAGCCCAGCCTCTTCCTTCTTGGTTCTTTAGCACGAACTTGGGGAGGTGCGAAATAAACCACCTCACCAATAAAGGAGTACACCACCACAGAGTTCCTCGTCTTCGGGCAGTACGAGCATAGAGTTGCTGCAGGATATCACCCAAGAGAGTGGGTACAGGATTCCGAGACATGAAGATCCTTATGGCAGTGACGTTAATGAAGCTATCAGGATTAGGAAACAAGACTAGACCATAGATTAAGAGAGCCAGAATGTCTTCATACGCCCTAAAGTCCAGGTCATTCCAGAAACTGTTAGCTTTTCCAATCAGAAACTTAGCCAAGAAGCCCTTAACTCCGCTTCTAGTCTCCCAGTTTTCCATTACCTCCTTGTGGGTCAAGGGAAGGGCTGCAGCAATCTCCTCGGGCCTAAGAGTCTTTTCCCAACCAGTGAAGGGAGTCTGATCCAAGATAGGGATGCCAAGCAAACCAGAGAACTCTTACAGGGTAGGGACCAGCTGGAAGTCTTGAAAGGTGAAGCATTGGTACAGAGGGTCATAAAACTGGGTCAGGACACTCATCAGTTGTTGGTCCCACTTTGCCGTGACTAAACTGAGAAGAGAACCATGCCTCTGGATGAAGGAAGTAGTATTTGGAATTCTGCTAACCAACTCTTCAAGCAACTCAGGTGGGTGAACAAAATTGAACCGGATAGTGTTCCTTCGCATAGGCATCATGATGTCCTACAAAACAGAGCAAAGGTGAAACCCTTTTGTCTTTGAAATGGTCAGTCCTTATGCAGGATGCATGCAATGTTCATGATGGCATGATGTTATGATAAAGCACACCACAAATATTCACAAAGGCAAACATGATAAGGCACACAAGTCACACAAGACAAGCCCTTAGAGTTTAGGCCAGCATGGGGTCTAGGTATTACCCTCTTTTAGTTTGTTGGTTAAGACCTGTCCTAATCAAAAGTAACCGGGTTCTAGAGGATCCCAATATCACTGACTACCCTCAATCGGTCATAACTCCAGCATCGCAATCTTTTCTTGCCACCAGAACCATCACGAGAGTTTAGCCTCAATGGGCGTAGCATACTGCTACTGTTCTATTGGCCAAGTTGGGTCATTTAAGGTTCTAAGGTCGGTTGGTGCTTGATGACCCCTCAGAAGACCCATATTCTCCTCGTTGCGACACAAGAGATATCGGTATAGACCAAGGTGCCACACCAATGTAGCCACTGTTTCACCCGTGTCGGTCTACGCCGGACAGGTCCCTCACAGCTTATGCTACCTAACAGGGTATCCCCAGATCCGGGTTAGGATCTATGTAACTCCGATGCAGCCCACAATAATAAAGCAAACAAACACAGCAATTGAAAACACAAGTGATCTTAGTCCTAAGGTACACCTCACTTTAATTATTTCCCCAGCAGAGTCGCCAGTTCTGTGATCGGTGGATCTGGAACTGACTGTTTAAAGCTGGTTCGCAAAATGTCGCGGAAGCAAGAGTCGCCACCGTCTTTTATTTTCTCCAACATGGAAAGGACAAAAGCACAGCAAAATTCCTTATGAGATTTGTTTCTCGGTTCGGGAGGTAGATTTATAGAAAGGGAAGGTGTTAGCACCCTTTCTATCCATGGTTATCCATGGGCTCTTAGATACTTGCTCATTTGTGTTTTCAAAATGTTTGTTTGCTTTTCAAAGTGTGAGTGGGTTTGAAAAAGTTTCGTTTAAAGTTTTCTGAATAACTCTTGTATCAGTCCTCAAGAGTGTTTGAAAAATTGTTTTGAAAGCTTTTTGAAAGTGTCGGTGTGAAAAGAGTTTTTGATTTGTTTTGAATAGAGCAAGTATCTATGAGTCATCTACCTACCCTAAAGAATTAAGCTGTGTAAATGTCCTTAAGGTAGTGCCATCCCACCATTGAGAGATAGGTAGCACCACCGTTGGAGGTGTTCGGGTCAATTCGTTTGTAGGGACAGTGTGGTCACCAGAGCAACAGTAGGACACCTTAGAAGCTACCCTTATGCCCTTGATCCTTTTTTAAATCCGAGGCAACCGTTTCGAGGCAACTGGATCATGTCATGGACATAAGGACTTACTAAAACGTCCTATACTCGACGACCACGTTTCGAGGGCAAGGCAACAGTGAGGCGTACCCTAGAAGTGGTGTGTGAATTTGTGTGTTGTTTTCATGTCAAGTTTATCTTTGATCAGGGCATTATTGTGAGCTACGCTTGTTTTTTAATTAGCATGCATTCTTTCATACAAGTTAACAGTTAAAAGGGGTGCGGAAAGTAAATTGCGGAAAACGTAAATCCTACGCTATTACAAGGTGCGGGTCTATACATCGCCAAATTAACAAAGACCCGTTTTAGGTAAATAAGTACGAAAAATAAATGAAAACGGTAAAAGCCCTATTTACTATTACATATCCGGAGCAATTACATAAAAATAAGGAATTAAAATTAAAATGCGCGCGAATAAAATTAAATCAGAATGTTCTAAGGGTTTTGACCCTTTTAAGAAAAGGAAATTAATTTTTTGGTCTTTTTTAGAATTAAAATGAAATGGAAACTAATTAATAACTAATTAATTTAATTTAATAAGAAGAAAATATTTTTGTTTTTTATGTTTTTTTTATGAAAATAAAATAGAAAAAGAAATAAAATTCTAGGTTAACCTAAATCTAAATCTATTTTAATTATTAAAATGTTAAAATGGCCTAATTAAAAAAACTAGTTCAATTATGGTTTATTTACAAAATAAAAGTAATAATAGTAAAAATTTTAATTCTATTTTTTTGGGTTTTTTATAAAATATGGTTAATTGATTAATTGTGTTAATGGTTAATTTAGAGGGAAAAAAAAGTAAAATAAAACAAATAGATATAAAAAAAAGAAAATAATGCAAACCCTAGGGGTTTTGGGCCAAATAGGAGGGTATGATGCTGAATCTGGGGCCATTGAGGCGAAGGCCTCGTTGACTTTTCTGCTTGCATGTGCATCCTATTGACTGAAGCATATGGTAAGCCTCTTTTGTGGCCTTTGGATATTCCTTGAAGACACCTGGCTTGTTTGATCTGTGAGGCCTATGATGAACCTTCCTTGGAGCGCTGCACAGGAAAGTCAAATGAAAAATAATATGGGAATTGTGAGGGGACCTGGGAATCGAACCCAGGTCCCAGCGTTTACCAAACCACCTTCCTACCATCTGATCCATTGCACGCGTTTGTAAATAACATGGAAATGAAATATTATATAGACTAAAAACATTATATGCTAAAAAATAAAAAAAATGCGCGCGTGGATTTGAACCTTCCACTCACGCCTGGACACCTCATCCTTCTTCTCCGTTTGTCCCTGTAACATAAATGAGATAGCGGGGGTTTTAAACCCCCCAAAAACACAGGCATGCAGATAATAGCGATTAGCACATGCTTGACCATAAATTGAGCGCGAGGTCATGGAACGATTCGTTTGGATGTCACGAATTCAATGGTACCAGTGTGGTAGCCTAATTTTACCATATGTGTAAACGCCTAATTTTGAGCTTCTGAAAACCTAATGTCCATCAATGGCAGTTTTTGATATGGGATGCTATTATTCAATTGAATGATACCAAAAGTTTCAGGATGTCCCTATGAGTACAAATCCATTCAAAAAAATGTCAAAAAACGCATGAAAGATTATATAGAATTTCAAGAAAAATGCAAACCGTTTGGCCTGAGTTCTAAAATTCTGGGCACGTTTGGATTGGTTTTTGATTGCAAAAGCTTCCTTGGGATACCAGGAATGTGTTTGGATGGGAATGGAGGCTTGAGAGGCGCTGCAACTAGGTTTTCAGTTTCTCTTTTTTCTTTGAAATTTTGAAAAGTGTATGGCCGTTTTTGGTGCTTCTTAGGTCATGAATTTTATTGTGATAGCTTGCATATAGGTTATGTAATGTGTTTCAATCAGAATTAAGGCCAATAACACAATGCATTCATGTTTGAGATTTGCTATGAACTCCATTAAAACACCTTCCATTTTTGTGTCAAAATTTGAATTCTTGCTTCATTTAGACCTTTGCACGAAATTGGAATGATCATGATGATGTATCAAAGCATTTCAATACAAGAAATATCCCCTAATTAACTTCTTTGATTTTATTTGATTTTAAAAGATTTAAAATGAATTAAATCAAATAAAATTAAATAAAAAATGAAAAAATTAATTTTAAATCTTGAAATAATTTGTGGGACACGTGGGAAGCATGGCCAAGCTGAAACAAGTGGAAAAAGTGGGCCCCTTTTGTCAAAAATGAAGTTTCAAGGATAATTGATTTTGGCCATTTCACAAAAATTTCCCAACTTCTCCAATGCATATCTTGCTCAATTTTGAAGTTATGAACATGTTCTTGGACATTTTGGAAAGGTCTTGAAGTCCTCTAACCAATATCTTTGGTCCCATGTCATTTTGATTTACCAATATCAAGTTATGGTCTTTGACTTAAAGTCCCTTTTTGTTGACTTTTGAAAATGACCTATAATGTTGAAATTGATAACTCTTTGTGAGAGCATTTCTTGGACTTGGAATGTGAAGATGAGTTGTAGGAAATGTCATCCCCTTCAAAATGAGCTTTGGATGGGATTTTTCTGATAAACCATGAAAAAGTTATGCCTTGGTCAAGTTACAGTTGACTTTTCAACTGTCCAAAAATAGAAACTTTTGACACCTTGATGATTTTTGAGCCATTCTTGTGAAATCATGGTCAAGACTTGACCAAATGATGATTGTGGCTTCAAAATGAGATGTTGACCAAAAATTTTGACTTTTGACTGCCAAATGACCATTTTGCCCCTGCAGTTGACTGTGGAGCAATTAGGGTTTTTGACTGTGCAACTTGACCTTGTGAGCCTTGAAACTTGACATGTAGGTGCTTGACAATGTGTATGAGCATATGGGACTTGATTGAGCCCTTGAAAACCTCAACTTCCTTGCAGGAACCAAAACCTTAATTTGACTGGCTTAGGAGGATGGTTGACTGTGTAGCCTTTGAGTAGACTTTGAACCATTTGAGGTGATGCTTGTCAAAAACTTTGAAGATTTATGGGAGGGCAAATTTTGGGGTACAACAGTAGGTTATGGATTCACTTCGCAGGAAAACTATCCAAGTCAACCTTGTAAGAATTCCTCCACAACTCAAGGAGATAGCTTCAAGGATTCCTGAGAACTCTCCATTCACCAAGAGGCATGGTCGTCTACTCAACCTAGTCACTTCCAACACAGAGGAAGACATGATAAAAGTTCTCTTCCAGTTCTTTGACCCTTTACATCACTGCTTCATATTTCCTGACTACCAGCTTGTGCCTACTTTGGAAGAATTCTCTCAACTCTTGAGGATTCCCATTCTCAATCAACTACCTTTCAACGGTACGAAAAGAGATCCAAAGCAAGAAGAGATTGCTCAAGCCCTGCACTTGCACTCATCTGATGTCACAACACATTGGGAAACTAGAAGTGGTGTCAAAGGCTTCTTGGCAAAGTTCTTGTTTGAGAAGGCCCAAAGTTGTTGGAAATCCTTGGACTTACAAGCTTTTGAGGAGATTGTAGCTCTTCTCATCTATGGGATGGTCTTGTTCCCTAATCCTGACCAACTCATAGATGTGAGTGCTGTCAAAATCTTCATGTCACGCAATCCAGTGCCTACATTGCTTGGAGATATCTTACACTCTTTTCACACTCCTACAATGAGGAAAAGTGGTGTTCTCATGTGTTGCAGTCCTCTCATGGCAAGATGGTTTGTTTCTCATCTTCCCCAATCAGTCTTGAAGAATGAGCCAGGTTTGAGGTGGTCACAACGATTGATGACACTTACATATTCAGACATTCATTGGTGTTCTCGATCCAAAGAGAATGTTATCATTGTTGACCGTTGTGGGGAATTACATAATGTCCCTCTACTTGGCATTAGGGGAGGCATCACCTGCAATCCGTGCTTGGCTCTAAGACAGTTTGGTTATGCCTGAAGGGATGGCCCACATGATATGATGATTCAAGGCTTGGTTTTCGACTTCGACAACGACAATCAAGGACTTCGTCAAAGGTTCATCCGAGCTTGGAGGGTGCCAAACAAGGTAGACAGTAAGACCTTGGGACACAAGAATTCCATCCCCCTTGAGCCTTACCTCAAGTGGGTACGAACCCGCACCCAAAGTCTTATGATGCCTTACCCCTCTATTCTCCCAGTGATAATAGAGCTTGTTAAGGAAGGAGAGGTTCCATACACCCTCCTACATCCTGATATGCCAACATCACTCGAAGATCTACAAAAGAGTTGGATACAACTCAAGGGAGAACGCAACACTTTCGAAGCCCAATTCTACACCAGCGAGAAGAAGGTTTTGGAACTCACTCGGTTACTTCACGAAGAGCAGACTCTCAACACCTACATTGCGCCAAAGAGGATGTGCGACGTATTTTTATCTTAGAATTTTGTATTATTTTGCCCTAGGGGCATTGATGTACTCACAAATTCTATTTTATTAATATAACGTGTGTTCCTTTTTGTTTGACACAAATTTGAATTTTCAAATCCTTGAAAACATTGCATGAATACATATCATTCATCATGTGCATAAACAGGTCTTTGCAAGAAGTTTCCTCATCCCTATGTTGTTTATTTTAGCAACATGGATCTTGAACAAACGGTTAAAGACTTGCAAGCTCAGAATTCACAATTTCAACAGCTACTCTTGACCTTATCCAAGGGGCAGGAGGAGCTCAAGACTCTGCTAGAGAAAGAAAACGAGAAAAAGAAGAAGAAGCATGCTGGTATGGTTATCATGGGCAGAAGGTTTCAGGGACAAGCCAGAAGGACCTTGGAATTTCCATCAACCTCTAAGGAAGGGGAAAGAAAAGGTAAAGAGACGGCAGTACCTTCAGATTTTGAAGCAGAAGAAGAAGAGAAGAGGACTACTCTGAACAGCAATACCCTCCGGCCGATGACAAATACAAACACTTGGAAGAGCGTCTAGCTGCTATGGAAGTGCAGAGAGTATCGGGGCTAGATTTTGAGGAGTTAGGGCTGGTATCAGGAATTGTAATCCCTCCTAAGTTTAAACTGACACTATTTTCCAAGTATGATGGGGTTTCTTGTCCCAAAATGCACCTACGATCTTATGTCAGGAAAATTCAACCGCATTCTGCTGACAAAGACCTGTGGGTCCACTTTTTCCAGGACAGTTTATCAGGAATGCAGCTTGATTGGTTCTACCAGTTGGAGAGGGCAGATGTCCATAATTGGGAAGACTTGGCAACAACCTTCTATAAACAGTATCAATACAACGCCGACTTGGCACCAACCCGCTCTCAACTCCAAAGTATGGCTATGGTATCCAATGAGGGCTTCAAAGACTACGCCCAAAAATGGAGGGATTTAGCCGGAAGGGTGCAACCACCTTTATCTGAAAGAGAGCTAGTGGACATGTTCCTGGGAACATTATCAGGCCCCTTCTTTAATCACCTGATTGGAAGTTCCTCTACAGGAGTCACTGAGTTGATTCTAACCGGCGAGAGGTTGGAAGCCGGTATAAGAAGCGGGAAAATTCAGAAAGACGCGTCTGCCTCTACTGCTGTAAAAAATCCCTTCACTGGAAAGAAGGAAGTGTCTGCTATCTATGCACATAGAAATCAGGGAAGAACCAAGCGACGATCAACAGTGGGGTCCGTTATGATTCAGAAGCCTGCATCAGACCAGCCGAGAAACAATCAGCCGAGAAATAACCAGCAAATGGTGGAAAGGCCTGTACGGCAATTCACCAAGATTAACATGACTCCAGCTCAAGTCCTACCACATCTCTTGAAGTTGAATATAGAAATGTTGATATAGGCCCCTAAAAATCCCAATACTGCATCTCCCCACTACCATCCGAATGCCAGGTGCGCTTACCATTCTGAAAGTCTAGGGCATGACACCAACAACTGTTGGGCTCTGAAGAACAAGATTCAAGATCTGATCGATGCAAAGGAAGTTAAATTTGAAGCTCCTGAAAAACCGAATGTTATCTCTGCTCCAATGCCTAGGCATGGACACAATGCCAATGCTGTTGAGGAAGACTTATTTATTGATACCGTGGATGAATTGCTGACTCTGTTTTCGACCATCAAGTTGAATTTGTTAAAGGCTGGGGTGTTCCCAGGTTGTGACAAAGATTGTCTTATTTGTCTATCCTCATCATTTGACTGCCCTCTGTTGAAGAAAGGTATCCAACAACTGATTGATAATCAAGAAATGTTGTTTGAGAAAGCTCCTATTTCACCCATTCTAGTTCCAGAAGTTTCAATAATAACCATATACGCTAATCCTTCCAGGGTCCCTAAAAGACCCGTTAGGATTACATCTGCTCCAGTGACTACTCCGTTGAAGATAAAAATTCTCGGGCCAACCCCATACAAATCAGATAAAATGGTACCATGGAATTATGGTGGAGAAATCTACTACCATGGTGTCAAACAGATTGAACAGACTGCCGAAGAAGAGAGCTCCGAGAAGGACAATTCCGACGTCAATAACATTGCCGGAACAAGAAAAATTACCCGCAGTGGAAGAACTTTCTCTCCAGAGATTGCGCCTCCAAAGGCAGTCTTTGGACCCGTGTCCGTTCCGAAGATTACATCTGCACCAGTGATTGTACCTGCAAGTGTACCCACCAACAATGACAATGCAATTCCTATCCCTACTTCCAATGCTGAGAATAAAGGAAAGAATGTTCAAGAGGAGCCTGTCTTGACGAAGGCTCAATCACTAGCTATTCCTGAGATATCCAAGAACGAGATGGAAGAAATCATGAGGATCATTAAGAAGAGTGATTATGATGTGGTTCAATAATTGGGGCAGACCCCCTCCAAAATCTCTGTTAGCATTGTTGCTTTACTCTGAGGCACATGCTAAAGCTTTGGTAAAATTTCTGAAGACGGCTCATGTGCCGCAAGAGACGTCTGCGGATCAATTCTAAGAGTGTGTAGCCAGTTTGACAGCTGACAATGGCCTGGGTTTCTCTGATGCTGACTTGACATCTAAAGGGAGAAAACACAATGACGCACTACATGTCTCAGTGGAGTGTAGGGGAACCACCCTAGCCCATGTTTTGGTTGATACGGGATCATCTCTGAACGTCTTGCCAAAGAAAGCCCTGGATAGACTTGATTGTGAGGGTCTGACTTTAAAACCCAGCAACATCATTGTGAGAGCATTTGACGGCTCTAAAAGGATGGTCCATGGGGAGGTGGACATCTCGATCAAGGTGGGAACTCAGACGTTTAATTCAACATTCTACGTGATGGACATCCGTCCTTCTTACTCTTGTCTGTTGGGATGCCCTTGGATTCACAACACCGGTGATGTCACCTCGACTTTGCATTAGATGCTGAAGTACCCCGTCCAAGGGAAGATCATAATTGTCCACGGGGAAGAGGAATACATGATTAGTCATCTGAATTCATTCCGATATGTGGAATTGGATGGCGAATTCATTGAAACCCCTTTCCAACACTTTGAAGAAGTTTCTTAGGAAATAGCAACGACCAAAGCGGTATCCTCAACTCCGGTGATCACAAGACCTCTGCCTCGGATGTCTTCTCTCAAGGATGCAAAAGCAGTAGTGGAAGAAGGAGGATCCACCATCTGGGGGAAGCTTCCAGACTTTCCCTACAAATCAGACAAGTTTGGCATGGGATTTACTTCGACTGCTCAGAAGGCCGTGCGCCGCGCCCGCGCCGGAGGGCCACCTATGAAGATCAGCCACCAAGGGGTTAACACACTAGAGGAGAGTGAAGAAGATGGCAGCCTGGAAGATTGGATATTTCCTACTGTCAGCGGAAGACTGTGCAACTGGGAAGCAAAATACTTTGTTCCGATTACTTTCATAACTCAGTAATTTATCTTTTCCATTTCTGTTGGATCTGTAATAATTCACAAACAATTCGTACTTTTTCAACCTTGTGTCTTACCCGAGGCACATAGGTCCATTTGTAAGGGTTTTTATTTCATTTTCATATGTCATTTGATGAATCATGGACGCTTTTTCATATATAAACCTTTTGTGCTCATTGTCTTTCTTCTACATTTTGTTTGTTTTAAGATGGCTATACCCTTACACACACCCACACTCACAAATGCAGGTACCCTTCCATTCCGGAACCCATGGATAACGATACTGCTATAGCCTTTAGTGACTCTGAAGATCTGATCTACCAAGCCGAATACGAAGGTGAGGAAGATTGTGAGGTGCCAGGGGAATTGGCCAGATTACTACAACAAGAGGAAAGAGCAATTTAACCTCATGAGGAGCTGTTGGATACAATCAACTTGGGCACTAAGGAAGACAAAAAGGAAATCAGAGTGGGTGCCAATCTAGAGCTGAGTGTCAAGGAGCGCCTAATTCAGCTGTTGCGTGATTATGTTGAGATCTTTGCCTGGTCCTACGAAGACATGTCGAGACTTGATACAGACATTATGGTACACCGTCTACCCACAAGAGAAGACTGTCCACCAGTGAAATAAAAAGTCCGCCGCATGAGACCTGACATGTTAGAGAAGATCAAAGCAGAAGTTATGAAGCAGTTCAATGTTGGATTTCTGGTTGTTACTTCCTATCCACAATGGGTTGCTAACATTGTTCTCGTGCCTAAAAAGGACGGAAAATTAAGAATGTGCATGGATTATAGAGATTTAAACAGGGCCAGCCCTAAAGATGGTTTTCCACTTCCGCACATCGACATCCTAGTTGACAACACAACTCAGCACAAGGTATTTTCTTTCATGGACGGATTCTCAAGCTATAACCATATCAAAATGGCACCTAAGGACATGGAGAAAACTACATTTGTTACACAGTGGGGTACGTTATGCTACAAAGTGATGCCACTCGGACTGAAGAATTTCGGGGCAACCTATCAACGCGCCATGGTAGCTTTGTTTCATGATATGATACATCATGAGATAGAGGTCTACGTAGATGACATGATAGCCCGATCACAAACTGAAGAAGAACACCTTGATCACTTGCAAAAGTTGTTTGTCAAGTTGAAGGAGTACAAGCTAAGATTGAATCCAAACAAGTGCACATTCGGAGTCCGGTCCGGTAAACTCTTGGGTTTCATTGTTAGCAACAAAGGCATCGAGGTTGATCCTTCCAAAGTCAAAGTTATACAAGAAATGCCTGCTCCTCGCACTGAGAAGGAATTCAGAGGGTTCTTGGGACGCCTAAACTACATTGCTAGGTTCATTTCTCACCTAACATCTACTTGTGAGCCAATCTTCAAGTTGTTGAAGAAAGATCAGGTAGTTAGATGGAATGATGACTGTCAGATTGCCTTCGATAAAATCAAGGAGTATTTACAAGAGCCTCCTGTCTTGATGCCATCAGTCGAAGGAAGACCACTAATCATGTATCTGACCATCTTAGAGAACTCAATGGGGGTACGTATTGGGGCAGCATGACGAGTCTGGCCGAAAAGAGCATGCCATTTATTACTTGAGCAAAAATTTTACCGACTGTGAAACCAGATATTCACTGCTCGAGAAAACTTGCTGCGCTCTGGTATGGGCTGCTTGTCGGCTAAGGCAATATATGTTGACTCATACCACTCTGCTGATATCTAAGATGGATCCGATAAAGTACATCTTCGAGAAGCCTGCTTTGTCTGGAAGGATAGCTAGATGGCAGATGATCGTAACATAATATGACATACAGTACACTACCCAAAAAGCTATAAAGGGCAGTGTGCTAGCTGATCATCTGGCCCATCAAGCCGTAGAAGATTATCAATCCATGAAGTTTGACTTCCCTGACGAAGACATCATGACATTGGACAATGTTGAAGATTTCAGACCATATGACGAACCTGAACAAGGATCACGATGGATCATGTACTTTGATGGGGCATCCAACGCACTTGGTAACGGTATTGGAGTTGTACTTATATCTCCAGAAGGATGCCATACTCCTTTTACAGCCAGACTCTGCTTCAACTGTACGAACAACATGGCAGAGTACGAAGCATGCATCTTTGGACTCAAGGCTGCCATAGACTTGGGAATCAAATCTTTGGTTGTGTTTGGGGATTCAGCTTTGGTCATCAGTCAGATCAAAGGAGAGTGGGACACTAAGCATCCAAACCTCATCCCTTACAAAGAACATGTCTTGACATTGCTACCACATTTCGAGCAGATTACCTTCGAGCACTTCCCGCGAGAATAAAATCAGCTAGCAGATGCTCTAGCTACAATGTCATCCATGTTTAAACTTAATTGGGATAACGGGGCTCCCCAGATCACCATTGAACAAATGGACGAACCTGCACACTGTCACGAGATTAATACCAAAGAAGTAGTGGACCAGCCTTGGTTTCATGAAGTCAAAAGGTATCTCGAGGCCCAATAATATCCTGAAGGAGCTTCAGTCAATGACAAAAAGTTCTTAAGGAGATTCTCAGCTAAGTTCTTCCTGAGCAATGGCATCCTGTACAAACGCAATCATGATTCTATTCTGCTCCGTTGTGTGGACAAGATTGAAGCTGAAAGGATTATGGTTGAATTACATGAAGCTACCTTCGGCACTCACTCTAGCGGGCATACGATGGCGAATAAGATTCTACGGGCAGGCTATTACTGGTCTACCATGGAAGCTGACTGCTATCAACACTCTCGGACTTGTCATAAATGTCAAATCTATGCAGACAAGGTGCACGTGCCCCCGGTTCCTCTAAATGTCTTAACAGCTCCTTGGCCCTTCGCTATGTGGGGAATCGATATGATTGGGGAGATCAAGCCTACAGCCTCCAATGGACACCGCTTCATTCTAGTGGCCATTGATTATTTCACAAAGTGGGTCGAAGCAGCTTCCTTCGCATCCGTTACTAAGAATGTTGTTGCCCGCTTCATCAAGCAGAATCTCATTTTCCGATACGGTATCCCAGAAAGGATCATCACTGAGAACGGTAGAAACCTTAACAATACTCTGATCACCGCTTTGTGCGAGCAGTTCAAGATTCAACATCACAATTCATCCCCCTATCGGCCTAAGATGAATGGTGTTGTCGAAGTTGCGAACAAAAACATCAAAAAGATCATACAGAAAATGATAGTCACCTACAAGGACTGGCATGAGATGCTACCGTTTGCTCTCCACGGATACCGTACCACGGCACGCACATCAACTGGGGTAACACCCTATTCTTTGGTTTATGGCATGAAGGCTGTTTTACTTATCGAGGTTCAGATCCCCTCTTTACGAATCATGAAGGATGCAGGTTTGAGTGAAGACGATTGGATTAAAACCCGATTTGATCAGTTGAACTTAATTGACGAAAAGAGACTTATTGTTGTTTGTCATGGTCAGACGTATCAAAAACGGATGATCAAGGCTTTCAACAAGAAAGTCATACGCCAAGTGTATCCAGTTGGAGACCTAGTGATCAAGCGCATCATCTTGCCACAAAGTGATCCCAGGGGCAAGTGGACTCCTCCCTATGAAGGACCATTTGTAATCAAGAACATCTTTTTTGGTGGGGCAATGATCTTAACCACCATGGACGGTGACGACCTGCCGCACCCTACGAATGCAGACATAGTAAAAAGATATTACGTATAAGAGACCCGCTAGGTTGACACACCTAGGCAAAACAAGGGCATCCCGACGAACCAAAAAGGTTCGGGCAAGACAAGTTGAAAACCCGAAAAGGCGACTTGGGAAAAAAAGGGTTTCCCGGTGGATCGAAAACCCGAAAGGGCGGTCCAGGAAAAAGTTAGGGAATTAAATCGTATGACTATGTCTCGTCGGATCACTTTAAGGACAATTTGTTCACAACCAAACTCTGAACTTCTGATCAATCCAATCATCTTCGGACGAAGCAACAAATGGACAAGATATTCAGAGATACGAAGGCTATAGCAGAATGGGAACCCCATGGGATTTTTACACATAGCTATCTTTATTTGTATAAATTTTTCTTATCTTTGTGACACCATCCTCTTACTAGGATGTTTGTCTCCTTTGTACAAAATACTTATTCAAAGTAAATACAAAGATATCTCTTTCAAAGTACAGAAAAACTATTTGTCCTTTTCTTTTTACACTTGTGTTTTATTTGCAAAAACGTCCAATGATTCATTAATGAACATATGCATTTGAACATAATTACTGTTTACAAATAAACAGAAATGAAAAAGAACAATTACTGATAGGTTGAAAGAATAGGAAAACGTCTTTAGGCTATTCCATGAGCAATCCCTACAGTACATCATTAAGATCCCAGTGGAGCCAAAACTTCAAACTACCAATCCCCAACAGAGCTGAAATTTCCAACTATCAATCCCCAACGGAAACCATTCAGTTGCTCCAAATTCCCCAGCAAGTTATCTTGAAGCCTGGAAACTAACCGGACAACAACTTCTGATAAAATCCCCAGTAGATTGGCAGACAACTCAAACTCCTGAACCTACTCCCCAGTGGAATAAGCTTTTTCTCACAGAGTCTTCACTACTCCCCAGCAGGATAGCTTTCTTCCCCACAGAGTTTTTTATTGCTTCCCAACAGAATGAAGATTCTCATTCTTAATTCCCCGCAGAAGTCATCAGAGTTTTCTCTATTCCCCAGCAGAACAAGGATTCCCATTGTGTAATCCTCGGTAGAAGTCATCGAAATTCTCTGGATTCCCCAAGCGGATTACTCAAGCAGTATATGGCATTGCTCGCAGTAGGTTTTTGTCAATACTCCAACTTCAAGACATGAAGGATCCCTATATCCCCGGGAAAGTCATCAAGGATTTTTAATCCCCAACAGTCTCCAAGGACTTCTTATCCTCAGTAGTCAAGGATTTATTCTCCCTGGCAGCAGTCAAGGATTTATTTTCCTCAGCAAAACAGCTAATCAGCTTACATGCGCATACATTACATCCATATATCATAAACATTGATAAAGCACATTTATTGCATCATACATTTCATGCAACATAACTTTTTGTTTCAGCTAACATTTTACCCTTTTTAGGATAAGATTAACAGCTACCATTAACAATGTTCAAAGATTTCAAATACAGTATAGATACACTCCAGACACGGAAGTTATTTTGATACTTATTCAGATTTCAAGTCAAGATACAGTTCAGATACGCTCCAGATACGGATGTCATCCTAATACTCATTCAGATTCAGCTTTCAGATACAGTCCAGATACACTCCAGACACGGAAGCCATTATGTCACTCATTCAGATTCAGACTTCAGATACAGTCCAGATACGCTCCAGACACGGAAGCCATTTTGTCACTCATTCAGATTCATACTTCAAATACAGTCCAGATACGCTCCAGACATGGTTTCCATTCTGTAACTTATTCTGATTTTCCCCAGCTTAGATACGCTCCAGACACGGTTGCCATTCTGTCACTTATTTAGATACAAAGTTCAGATACAGCTCAGATACGTTCCAGATACGGACACCATTCTGATGCTCATTCTTTTGACTTACAACAAACATTCTTGGATGGAATCTATAAGCCCATCTCCAACAATATTCTATCACCTCTCCAAAAGGCATCTTTAAGCCCATTCCCTCAACTACACTTTGTCGAGTGCAAATTTACGGGCACTCTAGTGTCCAATCATCTTTTACCTTCGAGTCACGAACGGCAAAATTCGCCAATCTAACTCTTCAGGTTCAAGAAGATTGAACAGGGGCAGTTGTTGTACCCAAAAATTTTCCCTCTCATTTATCAAGACTTTTCTCATAAGACTTCTTGGACTCAAAACAAGATTAGGATTTGGTCAGCTCAAGACATCACCTTGCACTGATAACCTGAAATTAGGGTTTGAGTTTGCACAAGGATTTTTGGACCATCAATGCTTCATGTGACTTTAATACACCATCTTGGACCCCTAAGATTTCTCATGTTAAGTTTCAAGCCTTGAATCACATTTTTGCCCAGTCAATTGGATAGTTGACCTAAAAATCAATTGTATTGGGGAAAAAGTCAATCGTGGCCAATTTACAGTCAAAATTCATAATTTTTTATCCACAACAACATTTTAGACTCATATGTACCATTGGAACATGTTTGGATCACAACTCCTCAAGAAATTTGATCAAATCATCAAAAGGGCAAAATGGTCAAAATTAGGGTTTTGACTGAGAAAGGGCAATTTCTGATTTTTTTACCTAGCCAATGACCAATTGGGTTCAAACATGATTTCAAGGACTCAATGGCATAATCTTGACCTAATTACATAGTTCAAAAGATCTCAAGTTTATTGGATTGACAGATGAATTTTCCAATCAACTAATCAAAATTCAACTGTACACTGAAAAGTCAAACTTTGACTTTTGGTCAAAATCAAATGCCAAGGGTCATAATTCATCAAGATATGTCAAAATATGAAACGTGTTCACCAAGAAAACCAATTTTGAAAATTAGGGTTTTGAATTTGAAAATTTTCATAACTTAGAATATTTCTAAGTATGGAAATTTTCTTATTTTTTCCCAACTTTTCACCACTTTTTCACCATGATGCAATTTGATTCAAAGAAAACTTCCAACATGAAAGTTGTATTCCTCCATGAAATCTACAACTTTTCTTCACAAGGTTTTCCCAAAAGATGCTTTGATCTCAAGTTATGAATTTGTGAACATAGGTCCATGAACTAAATAACTTAGTGAAATTTTGCCCTAATTTAGGCAGATTTTTGACCCAACTTCATGGACATTTTTCACCTAGTTCCAAGGGGTATCTCAAAATAAATTTCATAGATGGATTAAAGATCACATGACAAGATTTCCAAAATGTCCAAGAACTCTCCAAGATCATTTGTGGTTAGGGAGAATCGAAGAAGAGAAATTGGCATTTTATCACTTTTGTTCATGCCATTTTCACAATGCATCAAGTTGCAAATCTGATCTTGGATGCTTGTACCTTGCATTACAGGTCCTAAACTCATTCTACACTCCATAATTAAATGCAAACTCAGAGGATAAGGGATTTATCTTATCTTTTGGAGCATTGTACAAAGGATTTTTCCATTTTAAGCATAAAGCTCACGTTGCCATTTTCATAAAGCAAGCTTTTTGCAACTTTATCAACCTTGAGCCTTGGACCTATTTATTTGAGGCAAGCAACTTCCATAGGTATCAAGCAACTTGTACAAGTCTTTTGCAGCTCACAAGCAAGCAAGGACAGGCCTGTTAGCATGGTCACTTTAACTTTTCTTAAAATACAAGAAAGTTTACCAAAAGTGCTAGAACTTGTACAGCTAGTAAGAGTCTACTTTGTATCCATTATATACAAATATACCAAGTCATTACAATGCTGGACACGAATGCTTGACATCTGAAACACTCCAAAACACAAAAACTCCATTTTTCTGCCAAAAACATATAGTTCTGCAAAATCCTAGCCAAGTCATTTTTTGCTCGTGCGTTTTGTGGCTTGACACTTCAAACACCTTCTACATATCATACCAAAGCTATCCAAACCTTTAGATTGTTGCTGTAACCCCTGTTTCAGCCATTGCCATTTTCACTTTGGAAGCTTGCAACTTGACTTCTACAGAGAGTTTTAGCCATCCACAAAGCAAGCTAGGTACTGGAATAGTTTGAGGGAAGTTCAAGGAAGCTCACACGATCCTCAGGCCTCACTCAAAGCCCCCACATTGTCATATCCAAATCCAGCTGAAGAAGGTGTTTTTCAAATCTCTATCTCTTTATTTAGGCATCCTCAAGCCACAATTTGTGAAGCAAAAATGTAGCCCTTATCATGGTGAAGCTGTACATATGCATACTTATCATTTATATTAACTGAGCTAAGAGAATTTGAACCTTGAAGTTGCTGAAATATTTAGGTCACGATTTAGGGCCATTAAAATTCTCTCTGATCTTTGAGAGTTACGTTACAAATTTTATATCATTGGAATCGTGAGATTACAAGCTACATGTTTTATGTTATGGGTTTCTGTTTTTATGCAAGCAATAGCAAGATACAGGTTTGAGCATATACGCGCGCGCAAGGAGGAAGCTGGAGGACAGGGATGACCTGTCTGGGCCTTGGCGCGCCAGGGCCTTTCTGTTTTGATTTTTGCACCCCCTAACTTACGGTTACACCCCCCTTGCATATTTGTTTTATTTTTAATATTTATTTTTATATTTTTATATTTGTTGCTTTTATTTCTTTTTCTGAATCATAAAAATCATGAAAAATATTTTCTTTATTTTTTGCATTTTTTTATTTTTTTTTTGCATAAAAAATAGTTTGTTAGGATAATAGCTTTTATTTTCTTAAATAATTTTGTAAATACATTTAAAAATACTTAACATTTTTATTATATTATTTATACCCATAAAATAATTATTTTCATACATATTTTAATTTTTAATATATGTACATAATATTATTTATTATTTTCTTGAACAAAAATGGACAAAATAAATAATAGGAAATATATATTTCTTTTAATCAAAAATTAGGGTTTCCCCCTTTCAAAAATAATAATATTATTTTTCCTTATTTTCTAGGGTTAATTAATTTTATTTTCTCATACCTTAAACAAATACAAAACATTTTTTCCATAAATACATTGCATTGCATATTTAAATATTTGTATATTTATTTATTTGCACAATATTCAATTGGTTTGTAATAGTATTTTTAGGGTTTATTTTGTGCAATATCCCCATTCAAAAACTTGTATCCCCCCTCCCATAATAATTGTTGTAATAGCTTAGTTTACCTTTACGCAATTTATCGCATTTATACCATATTTAGTAAACTAGGGTTTGCATGACAAGACCAAAAACAAATAAATTGAAAAGACTTAATACAAGACAAATCAAAAGCATGTAAAATGACACACATTGAACACAAACACCCTTAGGGTTTCACCCACTTGGTTGCCTAAACAAAAATGGCCATGTTACGCATGCGAAGTATCTTGGCAAAACAAAATAAAATAAGATCATAGTCCCTCGATGATGCTATCAAAAGGTTGCCTAAAACAAAATGATCTTGGTCCCTCAAAAAAAGCTAAGATACTTGGCAACATTTCTATCATGTTCGGACGATGACCCACTCCCGTCCCGTTTACATCCAAAGATAGGGTTATTTACCAAATCAATGGTAAATCAACAATGTCAAAGGAATAAAAATGCATAGGAAAGACATTTGAGTAGGTAGATAGCTTCTAAGTTACTTGCTCCATTTCCAAATAATCCTTGCTATTTTCAAAACAAACACACACACACTTCAAAACATTTTCCAAACAACTTTCAAAATATCGAAACATTTTTCAAAAGACAAACATCTTTGTATACATTCTTACGAACGAGAATCATTACAAAGATTGCCTAAACGAAATGCCTCTTTTCAAAATACTTTCAAAACCACATCAAACACAAAGCACCATTTCAAACAATTTCAAAATCAAAGCAAGTGATCTAAGCAAGTAACTAAGAGCACATGGAAAACCATGGGTGAAAAGGGTGCTAGCACCTTCCCTTTTCATAATCTACCCCCTAAACTCAAGAAAACATCTCAAAGGTCTTTCCTGTGCTTTTTTACCTTTCCTTTTGGATAAAATAAAAGTCGGTGGCGACTCTTGCTAAACCGCGACATTTGCGACGAAACACAAAATCTCAAGTCAGTTCTCCCACCGTATCACACATACCCTTTGCCACGTTTTCTCATTCTAGTTTCTCTAATCCTCGTGCCCCTTTCAACTGGTTTATTTTTAAGCAAGTTTCCTGCTAACACTTATCTTTCTTTCTCTCTTCTACCTTCTGATTATGTGTGTCAGTCTTATATGTTAGTGACCAGATGGTAGCGGAAGTGTTGGAATGTTGGTGTTCGGCAGAAACAGGGAGGGAGTACTTGTTGAAGACGGTGGAAACGTTTGTGCAGGTTGACTGGCTAGGGACTTCTTCAAGCTAGCTTACAATGCATTAGTATCAGCAGCGACAGATTTTTGAGGCATCATACCGCCAACAGAAACAGGTAAAGTTTGATGTTTTATATTATTTAGAGGGTTGGAAGGCGGAGAAGGAGACATTTATGAATAGTTAACGAAGTTAAAACAAGAAGGAACTGTGGGAGGTTATATAACTGAGTTTGAGTATTTAACTGCTTAAATAACAAAACTCCCAGAGGAGCAGTTTATGGGCTACTTTCTACATGGGTTGAAAGAGGAGATATAGCAGGAAGGAGAGGACCAAAAGATTTGAAACTGGAGTTTGGTTAACTCTCACTCACATTCAAGGTATGCTTGTTCATTTTCTTACATTTTAGTTATAAAATCTATACGCTCAGTTCTAATCTTATGGTTCATTTGTAACAGTAAAAAAAGTTTGAGTTAGACTCACACTTTCTACTTTGTTACAGTGAGTCACATAGCCAACTACAGGTTACGGTCATGGACAAGCACATAGGCAAACAACAAAACAGTTATCATGACAATAATTTATGCAAAAAGATGGAAGAGTCATTTACCTATCGGAGACTCTCTGATGGAGCTTCAAGGGAAGGTAAGCCCAAATACCTTCTTCTTCTTCCGTTGCTATGTTACTGGTATTGAATGGTGAGAACTGTTGTAAGTAGTAATGAATTTTTGAACAAAGTTCTTTGGGTTTCTATCCTCCGCTTTTTATCTTCTCTCAAATTTCCTCAATGTTTTTCATATGATTTTTTTCTCTCCTCCTTGTACAAGGTCCTTTTTATAGGCATATTGGAGTAAGATTTGGAGGTAAAATTGATGAGTTTTTTTTAATTGTTTTGGTATGCTGGTTTTTTCTTTTTGATTCAAGGTTATTGTATGTCCATTTCTGTGAAATGTTTGGATTTACATGGTTTGGTTATGTGCAGCTTTTTACAGGATGTTATAACTGGTTTACAGTTTTTAGGATTGTTTTGGACTGATACAAGTTGTTGTTTTTTGGCAGCATTTGAGACTGTTTTGCAGCATTTTCTGGAAGCATTCGGGACTGTTTTGTTGTTGTTACAAGGCTGGAAAATCGGTTGTATATGCAACTGCTGTTGGGCTGAAATTTTAGGACATTAGAAATAATAGTTTGTACAAACTTGTAATTTCTTGTAACTTTGTAGTGATAAGTCCAAATAAAATTGTAACATGAATGGAAACTTGTTCTTCAACATAATTCTCAATTCCTTTGTAATTGTAAATATTTGAATCTT
This sequence comes from Vicia faba, assembly GCA_948472305.1. Taxonomy (NCBI): domain Eukaryota; kingdom Viridiplantae; phylum Streptophyta; class Magnoliopsida; order Fabales; family Fabaceae; genus Vicia; species Vicia faba. Next base: position 36,251,223 of record OX451739.1, on the reverse strand, counting down.
TATAAACTTTGAATCTTGATATTTATCTTGATGAAATTCAAAATATTCCATTTGAATTTGGAAAAGAATTGATTGATATTTGAATGAATTATTGAATGATGAATAAACAATAATGCAAGCCTTAAGACTTCAATCTTGCATTTTGTAATAGAGATCCAAATAAATTTCATGAATTGATCTTGTAATAAAATTGTAACCGTCATGTATTTATTCTTGTGATGAATGATTATTCTTGAATCAAGTTTCTTTTTCCAATATCTTCTTGAATAAATGTCTCATGTTAATTCAAATGGCCATGGTGTGAACCCATCAAAGTAATTACACAAAAATAATCTTGAATAAATATTAATGAGATGAACGGTTATTTTTTAATGAGCCCCTTTTGATAACCTCTATTTAATTACTATTTGAATTCACATGATGGAAATTCCAAGTAGTCCGAATAAATTCTTCCAAAACGATCTTGAATTTAATCATCCCACTCTAACGAAATTCACCATGTGTCATGTAAGCATAAGAAATCGAACCATTCTTAAAAGCTTTGAATGATCACTAGCATATGATTTGAGGCAAAATGTTGTCGCATTGAGAATTTGGCACAATGAACTGAAATTAGAGATCCTGAAACTCTTAAGTCATGACAGACGTCCCGTAAAGTTCTCTAATGGCTTTCTAAACATAATTCGTCTACAACTTTTAAATAAAACTTGCAGATGACTTTTGGTCGAAGTGTTTGGAATTGACTTGCATAGCCTGTTCTTTTCTTGTATTTCGAGGCAAGATGAAACACACTTAAACCAGTGATCATGGAACCTTGACTATTTATTTTTTGAAGAAATTTGGAGAAGCTTGAGACCACTTGTTGAACAGAGCATGGAAATAAACACACGATTCTCTGATAGTTCCCTTGATGAATCAGTCTTCAAGAATCAATGATCAACTGTACTTCTGACTTGAGAGACTCCAAACCCTAATTGAGGCATGGCGTATGATGCTCCTGATTCAGACCTATTTCTGCATATTAAACCAAAGAAACAAAAAACATACAATTCGTGCTTGAATAGAAGTTAGTCATGCATAAGATAAAATGCTCACAACACTCGATAATCTCTACACATGCAATGCTCGAAGGTGAAACATTCGAAACCGATCATATTTTGTGACCTTGATGCATATAATTAAATGCAAAATGAAGATTGGATCTTAGGTAAAAAATTGGGGTATGACAATGACCATGTATGAATTTTGTGATGAAGATATTGTGTGAACTATTTATGATGAATGAAGGTGGGAATATATGTCATATTAATGATGTTAGATTGTATACTATAATTGTTGAAGTTTACTTTTCTCTTATGCCTTTTATAATTGATTATGATTACTCACCCTTTCTCTTTGAATGTTGCCTCCATGTGGGTAACGTGTAGATATCTAGGAGTAACTGGCAGATGTAAGGAAGATAGTTCATTGGAGTATTAAGTCGTTTACTGTTAATTTTAGAGGTGTATAGCTCTGATATGTAACATCGTCTTAGGAACACTTCATTGGATTTTTTTATGTCATAATTATGTTGAAACCTTTGCAAGGATTTTTTATTGTTAAACTAGTTTTATTTCCACTCTTTTATAAGACTAAATATCATGAGTTTGAATGTCGAGAATGTTTATTTATGGATAATTCTGCTATGATGTTTTGAATAAGTATTGAAGTTGCAATAATATCATGAATGTGTATTGGATATGCATAGTATTGTTGTAACCCGTGTTATGGAGCAGGATTAATTTATGTTTTTATGACGTGTGATGCCCTTATGTGGTGATTCTGATTAATTTAGTCACAAATTTTATGTGAGATTTAGAAGGGTGTTATATGTCGACACATAGAAACAGAGGCTACAACCTTTAATATTGATCCACGTGTGTCGACTCACACCTCATATGTGTCGACACATAGACATGTTTTTCATGCAAAAATTGATTTTTAATGCATGATACCTTTTCCAAACATGTTCTAAATGCATTCTACATACCCTAATACAAAGGTGCACATAATGACTCAGAGATACCGTCCAATATACAGAAATGCTAAAGTTATCCTTGTTTTGACATCATGCAAAACATCTAACGGCCAAGTGCACTCACATACTCCCCCTTTTTTATGATAGCAAAACTTACGACAATGTATTTGTATCTTCACGAAGGCTTCACCATGAATATGTGCATCCCAACATCGTTCTTGCGTATGCTTCTCCCCCTTTGAAAACATCAAAATGATACAAAGAAATCCATGAGAAATATCATTTTCACACAAGTACTAATACATCACGTAGAAGCATTTTGCAAAAGTAAGAATGTGCACTCACATATATTCATATACATGGAGTGACGTAAAATTAAACATAAATAACAAGACAATACCAAACAACATTACAGAAAAGTTATCACATATTATCAAAATAAGTATAAACAAAAGCACATACTATTGTTTCCCTTCGATGAAGTGATAAAATTGTTAATACATAAAACAAAGGAACAAAACATGAAAGAAGCATAAAATGCAAAATGATTCAAAGACAGAAAATAAATGAATCAAAAGGCTAAATGACACAACACAAAGAAACCAAGCTTCAAGGACCCTTATGACCTCTATAACCCTTATGTTGTAGCCTGCCACCATAATCCACAGAATCGCGCATCTCTTGATAGAATTGCAAGGTCTCTTTATGATTATGAATTCTGAGGGTCATCGTGTTATTTATTTTGGTTTGCATAGTAGCATGGTTGGTACCTATTGTACCCCAAAATTTTCCCTCTCATATTCCTCAAGACATTTCAAGAAAAATCTCCAAGTGGCTCAAGGTTGCTCAAGAGTGGGTCAGACAAGTCATCTCCTAAGGCAGTCAACCCCAAATTAGGGTTTTGTGTTGCATCAAGACCTTTTAATCCAAATGACCTCAAATTCTCCCCAATGTCCTAATATGTTATCAATATCATCCATGCCAAATTTCAAGCCTTGCAGAGGAAGTTTGCTCAGTCAATTGCTCAAGAGTCCAAAAACCGATTGTGCTAGGGCAAAAGTCAATTGTGACCTACAAACAGTCAAACTTCAAGATTTTTTGTCAACATTATCATTTTGAAGGATATTTCATCATTTGATCAAGGTTTGATCATGATTCATCAAGGATTGCTCAAAATTCATCAAGACTCAAAAGTTGTTAAATTAGGGTTTTATAGGAAAGGTCAACTCAACTTTGACCAAGCATAACTTTCTCATACTTTATGAGAAATGACCCATCCAAAGCTCATTTTTAAGAGGATGAAATTTCCTACAATACATCTTCATACCCCAAGATCAAAAAATCCACTCACAAGAAGTTATAAATTTGGACATTATAGGTCATTTTTGAAAGTCAACAAAAACACCTTTTTTGCCAAAGCTTATAACTTGAGCATGGAATATCAAAATGAGATGAGACCAAAAGGGTTGGTTATAGGACATCTCAAGATTTCTAAAAAGTCCAAGAACACCTCCAAAGGTTCAAAATTGAAGAAGTTATGCATTTTTGAAGTTGGACATTTTTGCAAAATTGCCAAAAGTCAACTATCCTCAAAACTTCAAATTTTGTCAAATGAGCCCATTCTTTTCCATTTGATTTGAGCTTGCATAGTTGCCCGCGTGTCCTAGCTTCATCCATGAGCTCATATTTCATTTTTATCATTTTATTTGATTTTTTATTGAATTTATTCATTTTAAATCAAATTAAATCATTTAAAATCCAAAACTTTGATTACATGAGATCTTTTGGCTATTTCAGGATTTGATTATCATCATTAACATCATCAAATTCGTATCACACCATATCATGTGCAAAAAGATTGAGATTTGGCAAAATTGGCAAGTTTGTAAAGGGTGAATCAAATCAAATTGGCAAGCATTGATGGGGGAAGATTCAATCCATAATTCTTACCCTAATACACTCCCTAGTACATAAGGAAGCAAAAGCAATCGAAACAAGGGTTGGAAGCCGTTGAAGGAGGCAGAACAGAAATTGAAAAAAAGCATAAAAAACTTGAGATCGAAATCAAGCTTGGAGACATTTTCAGGGCTTGTCAAGCATCACAATCGCTTCCTGGCAACTCTCAAAAGCAAAACCAATCAGAATCACACATTTTCCAACCTCCTAGAGTGCTGTAAGTGGTTCACGAGTCTGCTCTATTCTTGAAATCAATTTGTGTTATTCTTGCATCTACAATGAAAACTAATTGCATATTTTGACTCACCATGCCATTTGCAGTCTTTTGACATTATTTAATTTCATTCATCTAACATGTATAAATAACCACCATTGTTAGGGTTTTGCATCTTGGTTTAGGGTTTTTCGTTTCAGATAAAATCAGCCTTAGTAATGGCTATAGGCGTGACCGGAAGAGGAAGGCGAGTTTAACCATGGCATCAGAAGGCATTTCTATGGCCTGGGGAGGATTTTGGAGCGTGACAGGCTTGTAGCGACGGACCTCCGTCCGTAGGTATAGCGTCCTTGGTTTTTAGCAACGGATGGAGGACAGGGGTGATGAGTTATCACCCACTCATTCGCCTATTCAAATAATGGCGCGCATTTTTTGTTTTCTGATCAATTAATTTTGTTTTATCATATTATCATTATTGTTTATATTATTAACAAACAAACCATCATGGCCTAGTGGTAAGCGTGCACGTTCAAACTCCTTCAGGACCTGGGTTCGAATCCCAGGTCCCCCAATTTCTATTTGATTTTGTATTTCAGGTGATCCAGTGCATATGCCTAGTTACAACACACCATGCGCCCTCGTTTATTCAATAGCCAGGTGGCCATTGGCCAGATCTGGTGGCCAAGATCTAAAGGTCTACCATGGTCCAAGTCAGCGCATGCACACCAAATCCAAAAAAGTCAAACAAGGCCAGCGTGTTTTGGGCCTTCAGATTGCTATTCAAGCTCCCAATTCAGGCCCATACCCCCTCTCTCTTTTATTTTACTTATTTTGCTTTATTAATTTATTTTTATTATTTTCTAACCAATTAAAAAATTCTTTTCTTTATAAAATAAAAACCACAAAAATATTTTCTTTATCAAATCAAATTTTAATTTTAATTTTATTAATAAACACTAATTAAATTAACTTAGGTTTTAATTAGAATAACTTTAACATATTTTTGTAAATAATTAAAATTAAATTAGATTTAATTAGGTTTTCACTAATTCAATTAATCTTTATTTCCTTTCTTAAAATAACAAAAACCCAAAATTAATTTATTTTTATTAATTAATTTAATTAATTTAATTTAGTAATTAATTTAGGTTAATTTCTTTCGTAAAATAAAAATCACAAAAAGATGTCTTCTTTAAAGGGTCAAAACCCTAAATTTGCGCTCGATTTAATTTTCCGCACGCAATTTATTTTCTTTTATCCATTTATGTATCTGATTCCGGATTGTAATAGTAAATAGGACTTTTATTTATTTTTTATCGCTTTATTTATTTTTAAAGGGGTTTGTCTTTGGCGATGTAAATACCTGACGCCTTGTAATTTAAATTCCACATTTTATTTCCGCAAATTATAACTGTTAGATGTTTGATAATAGGATGGCATGACAAGACTGAATGTTTTAACCTAAAATCAACTTAGATCACCCTTAACATGTACAAAGATAAAAATAACTTAAAACGACACACTCGCACATGCGCACTCTTAGGGTACACCCCACTTGGTTGCCTTCGTACGCGGTCATTGAGTATAGGTTATTTTAGAGGTCTCCCTCTTGTCTAAAAGATCATAATCGCCTCAAAACGGTTGCCTCGGAAATTGTTGCCTCAAAACAAATGATCTAAGACATTAGGGTTACCGCTAAGGTGTCCTAACATTGCTTTGGTGACCGTATGTCCCTCATTCGAATTGACCCTCAAACTCCAATGACGGTGCTACCTACTCATTAATAGTGGGATAGCACTTTCTAAAGGAAATTAGCATAGAACGATTTCTTTTTCGAGTAGGTAGATTAACTCTTAGATACTTGCTCATTCAAAAAAACAAAACCTTTTTCACACTTACACTCCTTTTCAAACTAAGTTTTCAAAAACACTTCATTACACTCTTGAGGACAGAAGCAAGAGTTAAATCGAAGTTTCAAACAAAAACTTTTTCAAACCCACAAGCACAAAGAAAATAATTTTGAAAACAATGAGCAAGTACATAAGAGCCCGTGGATAACCACGAATAGAAAGGGTGCTAATACCTTCCCTTTCTATAATCTACCCCCCGAACCCGAGAAATATCTCGAAAAAGGAATTTTTCTGTGCTTTTTTCCTTTCCTTGTTGGATAAAATAAAAGTCGGTGGCGACTCTTGCTTACCGCGACATTTTGAGAAAACAAACGCAAAACGCAAACCAACATTCAAAAAAACAGTCAGTTCTTCCCACCGTATCACAGTACCCATGTTAATACAGATTGAAGAAAACTACTTAGTCACAAATTAGGGTAAGGCATCAAGGTTTGTATCATGTGCAATCAAGTACTCTTGAACAAGCCTAAAATGTTCTTCTTTAGCAGCTTGAAAATCAGTCCACTAATGTAATTCCTCCTAAAAGGTTCTTTTTGAGCATAACAATGATTGAGGAATCATTTCCAAATGTAGTCCCAAAACCATTACCTCGTGAACCATAACCATGCTCTTGAGAACCCTCATCATACTCTCTATACGAATCACCTTGTTGTGTCCAAGTTTTTTGTGGCCATTGTCCCCGATTTTCTTCATGTTATTAATTTGCTGCAACATTTATCCAAGCTTCAACTTACTCATAGTCAGCATCAGGCATATGAACATTATCTTGGTGAGTGTCACCAATTGGTTGATCATCATTCACAAGAGCATCAACAGCTTCTGCAAATTCAGCAGGATCATCAAAATTATAGATACGTCTATTGTAACACCCTTCTACTCCCCAAGGAATATTTGCAATTATTCTAATAAATAAATCAGAGTATATCATCGTTAACGGTGTCATATCTTCATATAAAACTTCACAGCAATACATCCTACTCCGTAACACGGGTTTTCAAAATATTAAACAAGATACTCCAACATTTGATTCTTCAAATTAATGCAGCGGAAATCATAACTCAAACATCTCATAATAAATACTTCATAAAGTTTATTCATGCTTTGTAACTCATACTTATAAACCAAAACAACTCGAGTACCATGTAGGGTGACTCAACATCTTAAAACAAAACAAATAATAAAAGTTACAAATCATTTGATCTCAACCCCGATGTTACATATCAGAGCAAGACTCCATTTATTCAAAAAAAAAACAAATAGACACACTCTGTAGCTATGCTCTAATTCTTCTACGACTATTCTCGATCACCTACACATTACCCACGTGGAGGCAACATTCAAGTAGAAAGGGTGAGTAAATCATAATCATTATATAAGACATAAGAAATAGACATAGTAAATATGCACATAAGTAAGGCATCACACATCATCATATCTTCATGTTATAATCACAACTTCACAACATCATCAATTCAATAAAGAGTTATCAACATACCGTTTATCAAAAATTATCATTTAATCACATCATTATGCAATTTCACATAAAAATTAATGAATCATCATAGACTCCTGCACGTGGTACCAAAACTTCACTGATGACTCAGTCATCGTTATCTCCAAAGATCCCCATCATAGGATCGATTCCTGCTTGGAACCAGAGCACTTCACTGTTGCGCCCAAAGTACGTTATGCGATTTTTACCTTCACTAAACAATAGTCCTATCATCTTCACTGGACCGAAGTCCTAATTTCACTAGACCGAAGTCCTAACATCACTGGACGGAAGTCCTAAAATATGCCATGAATGCATGATGCACAACAACATAATAAACACGACCACACCTAGTCAACGTGCATCATTATTCATGATTACATCATCATATCATGATCATAACATCATATAATCATATAATCATCTTAATAAAACATTATCATCATCATAATGAAACATCATCATATATCATTATCATGTCATCATAATATCCAAACATCATAATATCCAAACATCATCATATCACACAACATATCTTCACGTCATCATATCATATAAAGTATCATACTAATGTCTCCTAATCATCCTCTATTCATCTTCTAACCATCCAAATAAACAAGCATCTTCGTAATCCAACATGGGGGACCTAACTTCATTCTAGATTAGGTATTGGGATTATACTTCATATTCTTCATTTTACTCCATATAAATAAACTGCACCGCATTAGCTATCCAACGCTTCAAATGACACCTCATTCCAAATTATAAAATTCAAGTTATGAATCTTTTAAGAAAATCCAATACAGCCAACGAAAACTAGACATCATCGTCAGACGACATACCTCCATCGCCTGGAGACACTACCTTCTCCACCACAATCTCCCAGAGATGCTTGGAGCGACACACTCCATAAGCATCAATATTTTCTTCCCTTCGTCGCTACCTATTTCTCCTGGCGACGCGTCTTCGCCCACCGACACTACCTACGATGCCTAGCAATACTGCACGAATAGAGTTTTCCTGTTGTAATTTCCCGCACAAACCAGTCCAATTCTCCAGTAATTCCACTAAAATACAGGTCCTAAAATATAATTTAATCATAGGGTTTCATCATCTATTAACATCCTTTAATTTTATACTCATTATACATCAATTATAAGTCATTATTCATCACCAATTTATCAATTCTTCATCAAACAACACCAACTCCTCATCTACAAAACCTAAGCCAATTATACCATCATCTAAACCTTAAATCAAATATAATAACAATGATAAAACTCCCCTTATCTTTAGATTATTGCTAGAGATCAATTCCTCTTCGTGCTCTACCAGGATTTATATGCTTTTCTTGCCTCTTGTGTCCTAGACTTCTTTTCCCCATAACGTCTGTTCCAATTCCACGATCATACAAAATGATCGTATAAATTCCCAAACCTTCTTCTTATACAAAACATACCCTCTTACACCCCTAATAATTAACTTCCCATCATTCCCTCACTGACCCTACACTAATGACCACAATGCCCTTATTTTCTCTACATCACATATTATTCTATTTATCTTAATTAAAATGATTCTAAATAATTACTTTAATTATTCTAAAAATAAACAATTGGTCAATATCACCTAATTACCTCTATACTACTTATAGTAACCCATCACACATCATATTCATCAAATCAGCGTATTCAAACATCATGTTTACCTCAATCATCATGGTACACTTCATATTCATCATAATTTCAAAAATTACCATAAAGGCTCACATATAATCATCAAAACATCAAACACTTCACATTGACTCATGTAATCACACTAAATTAATTAATTAAACAACCAATCTAGAATTCGGGTTTTTAGAACTCTCCCCCACTTAAAAGAATTTTCACCCTCGAAAATGTACCTGACAAAAACAACATCAGATAAGACTCTCTCATCTGATCCTCGCGTTCCCAAGTCCAACTTTCACCAGCTGGTCCGCTCCATAATACCTTCACTAAGGAAATGTCTTTTCCTCGCAATTGCTTCACTTCCAAACCTTCTATTCACAATGGTAACTCCTCAACAGTCAGGTTATCTCTCACTTGTACATCATCCATTTGAATCACATGCGAAGGATTCGAAATATACCTTCTCAACTGAGACAATGAAACACGTCATGCATATTTGGAAGTGACAATGACAAAGTAATATAATAAGCCACCTCACCTATCTTCTCTGATATCTGATACAGACCAGCAAAACGCGGAGTAAGTTTTCTCGACTTCAAAGCTCTACCTACACTGATTATCAGAGTAACTCTCAATAACACCTGATCATCTAATTGGAACTCAAGATCCTTTCTCCTCTTATCATGATATCTCTTCTGATAATTCTCAGAAGCCTTCATCTTCTCTTGGATCATCTTTATCTTTACAATTGTCTCTTTTACAACCTCAGGTCTGAGTGCAATACTCTCACCTGATTCATACCAACACAATGGAGTCATGCACCTCTAGCCATAAAATGCTCTATATGGCGTCATTCCAATACTAAAATGGAAACTATTATTATAAGTAAATTTAATCAATGACAAGTTACTATCCCAAGCTCTTCCTTGCTCTAGCATACAATCCCTCAACAAATCTTCTAAATACTAAACAGTTCTTTCCGTCTGTCCATCCGTATGAGGATGATATGTGGAACTCAACTTCAACTTAGTACCGAAGGCATTCTGCAAACCTGTCCAAAATTTCAATGTAAACCTCAAATCTCTATCTGACACGATACTCGAGAGTATTTCATGCAATTTCATAATTTCTCCAATATACATCTCAGCTAACTTCTCCATAGGATGATTGATCTTCATCGGTAAGAAATGAGTCGACTTAGTCAACCTATCCACAATCACCCAAATCGAATCATTACCTTTAACAGTCTTCGGCAAACCCGAGACAAAATCCATGGAAATATTGTCCCACTTCCATTCCAAAATACTCAACAGTTACATAAGACCCATAGGCTTCTGATGTTTAACCTTCAACTTTTGACAAGTCAAACAAGCATAAACAAACTTAGCGATCTCCTTCTTCATACCAGGCCAGCAAAATAACTACTTTAAGTCTTGATACATCTTCGTAGCACCGGGATGAATACTCAACCCGCTTATATGTCCTTCCTCAAGGATACTCGTCTTAAGCTCTGTGATATCCTGAACACACACTCTATTACCAAACCTCGTTATACCATTCTCATCAATTCTGAACTTATCTTCTTTTCCCTGATTAATCAAAGTTAATTGATCGATGAACCTCAAATCAAACTTCTAACCTTCTCAGATTTCTTCTATTATACCGCTAGTCAGTTTCAACATTCCTAACTTCACACTATTGGAAGTCTCTTCACACACAAAGCTCATGTCTCTGAATTGCTCGATCATCTCCAACTCTTGAACCATAAGCATCAACATCTCCAGTGACTTCCTACTTAATGCATCAGCAACTACATTTGCCTTACCAGGATGGTAACTCAAATCAAAGTCATAGTCTTCCAATAATTCAAGAAACCTCCTCTGTCTCATATTCAATTTTTTTTGGTCAAATTAATACTTCAAACTCTTGTGATCACTGAACACTTCAAATTTAGAACCAAAAATACAATGTCTCCAAATATTTAATACAAACATCACTACTGCTAACTCTAATTTGTGCATAGGATAATTCCTTTCATGAACTCTGAGTTGTCTAGAAGCCTAAGCAACAACTTGTCTATTAAAAATTAGCATACCACCAAGTCCCATCTTAGATGCATCGCAATACACCATAAAAGACTTACTCGGATTAGGAAAAATAAACACCGCAGCAGTCGTCAGCCTCTTCTTTAATTCTATAAAACTTTCTTCGCACGTAACATCCCATACATAAGCTTGACACTTTCGAGTTAACTGAGTTAACGGCAAAGCCAACCGTTGTACCCCAAAATTTGCCCTCCCATATTCTTCAAGATTTGCTAAGAGCAAGCTTCAAAATCTCCCAAGAGTTGCACAGTCCAATGGCCTCCTAACAGTCAAAAATTAGGGTTTTGGTTCTGGCAAAGAAATTGAAGTTTCCAAGGGTCCAATCAAGTCCCACATGCCTACAAACATTTTCAAGCATCCTCATGCCAAGTTTCAAGACCCACAGCACAAAATTGCACAGTCAAAAACCCTAATTGCTCAACAGTCAACTGCAGGGGCAAAATGGTCATTTGACAGTCAAAAGTCAAAAAATTTGGTCAACATCTTATTTTGAAGCCACAAACATCATTTGATCAATTCTTGATCATGATTCTCAAGGCATGGCTCAAAAAGTCTCAAGATGCAAAAGTTTCTATTTTTAGACAGTTGAATAAGTCAACTGCAAATTGACCAGGGCATAACTTCCACATGGTTTATCAGAAAAAATTCCATCCAAATCTCATTTTGAAGAGAATGACATTTCCTACAACTCCTTTTCACACTTCAAGTCCAAGAAATGCTCTCACAAAAAGTTATCAATCTCAACATTATAGGTCATTTTCAAAAGTCAACAAAAAGGAACTTTAAGTCAAAGACCATAACTTGAGATTGGTAAATCAAAATGACATGGGACCAAAGACATTGGTTAGAGGACTTCAAGACCTTTCCAAAATGTCCAAGAACATGATCAAAACTTAAAAATTGAGCAAGATATGCCTTGTGGAAGTTGGGAAATTTTTGGGAATTTTGAAAAGTCAACTTTGCTTCAAATGCCTCAAAATTGCTAATGGGCCTCAATTTCTTCCATGAATCATCACCCAAAAGCTATGCACGACCCGTTGACCCAAGGGGGAGTTATTTTCTTATTTTTTGTTAATTATTTGAATTTTTATTATTATTAATTCATTTAATTAAAATTAAATATGAAAAAATACCAAATCATACTTTCCAAATCTTTTTGTGCATAGAATTCACTCAATATTTCGTGCACTATTCAATAAGGAAAGATTCAATATGATTGGCAATGATTGGCATCAAAAAGGAATGAAAAAATATTGAAAAAAGATGCTTGAAAAATCAAATATGGAAACATTGATTCAAATGGATTTTGGGCTTTGTGTCTGACCTAATTCATTCCTCATACATATGCAAAGAGAAACCTAATCCTAAGACACGAAAAAGCTGCTCAAGGAGGCCAAACAAAATTGCAAATTTTCATGAAAAAAGCTTGAAACTGATTTCATGGTTAGGGGACAATTCAAGGTCCAAAAACTATTCTAATACATTGGTAGACCTCCCAGGAACCTGTTAGCATCAAGAGTCATTCCAAACGCGCTGAGAATCAGAAGTTACAGATCATACGGTTTGCCCAAAATTCTTGAATTCAATACGATGATTCATGCATTTTTAATCATGTTTCTTGAGTGATTTATGCTAATGTTATCTTTCTGAAGCTAATGACATAAATCAATTGAATTATTAATGCCTGTAGCGTGATTCACCATTGACGGATTTTAGGGTTTCAGAGTTCCAAAATTGGGGCTTTATATAAGGTGTAAAATTGGATCACCAAACCAGTGCAGGCAAACTCGTTGTGTCAAGACGAAGCAAGCTCATACCTCGCGCTCAATTTATGGTCCAGCATACTCTAATCGCTATTTTTTGCAGGATGCATTTAGTGGGGGTTTAAAACCCCCGCTATCTCTTTTCTGTTTGCAGGCAAAACGGAGAGGAAGCAGGCGTGGCTTGTTACTATTGGGCCATTCAAATAATTTAGCGCGTTTTTTTTGTTCTCTACCAATAACGTGTTTTTCTTATATATATTATTTATATTCCATTGTATTAACAAAGATGTTAAGTAGCTCAGTTGGTGGACAGGGATAGTTGCAAGCATTGGGACCTGGGTTCGATTCCCAGGTCCCCCACTTTATTCAATATTTTTTTCTTTAACATGATTCTGTGTAATACACTCTCAAGGGAATACCATGCAACTCCATATCTGTGCTTGCCATCTACGCATAAAGATCAAACCAATGGCCAGGATAGGCAGTCCACCATATACCCTCAGTCAACCATATGCAGATGCGCTGGAAAAGTCAAAGGGGCCCTGATTCAGTGGGCCAAGAATGCTCCAAACAAACCTCTCAATTGGGTCAACCACCCCCATGTTTGCATTTTCTTCCTCTCTTTTTTTTTCCTTTTCTTTTATTTGTTTTAATTATTTTAATTGTTTATTTAATTCCATAAAATTAATTTTCATAATAAAAATAAAATACAAAAAAATCAGAAATCATAAAATAAAAAAATATGTTTTATTTAGTTCATTAACAATTTTTGTAAATAAATTGCAATAACCAAATTAGTTTAATTTTAATGTTTTTCTTCTTAAATAAATAAAATACATAAAAATTAGGTTTAGAATTTTCACTCTTTTTTCTCAATAAATAATTTTTTATTCTTATTATTATTAACCATTAATTATTTTGTAAGTAAATATATATATTAAATAGTTAGTAAATTAGGTCAAACTTGAATCTTTTTTTTCTTTAATAATTAAAAACAAACTAGAATTAGGGCTTTTATTTAAATTTCTAATTTCAATTAATCTTCCTTTTTTTCATAAATACAAAATCTTCAAAAATAACTTTCTTTTCCTTATTGAATAATTTAATTAATTTGTAATTTCAATTTAATTTCCTTAAAGGGTCCAACGCCCTCGCACCTTCGATTATAATTCCTTTTCGCGCGTTTGCTTCTATTTTTCTTTTTCGATCTTATGTAATTGCCCCAAAACCTTGTAATAGATAATTAGGACATTTACTTTCCGCACTTTTATTCAAAATCGGGTTTTGTTAATTTGGCGATGTATGGACCCGCGCCTTGTAATAGCGTAGGACCTTTATTTTCTCGCATTTAAATTCCGCACCTTTAAACTGTTAATCACATGAAAGAATGTATGCCCAAATAAAATCGAAACGTAGCTCACTCAATACATGACAAGACAAACATAACTGAAAATGACACACAATTCACACACCACTCCTAGGGTACGCCTCACTGTTGCCTTGCCCCTCAAAACGTGGTCGTCGAGTAGAGGACGTTTTAGTGAGTCCTCATGTCCATGAACATGGCATGGGGGTAGCTTCTAAGGTGTCCTACTATTGCTCTGGTGACCACATTGTCCCTAATCCTCGAATTGACCCGAACACCTCCAACGGTGGTGCTACCTACCTCTCAATGGTGGATGGCACTACCTCAAGGACATTTACACAGACTAATTCCTTAGGGTGGGTAGACGACTCGTAGATACTTGCTCTAATTCAAAACAAATCAAAAAACTTCTTTTCACACCAACACTTTTCAAAAAGCTTTCAAAAACAACTTTTCAAACACTCTTGAGGACTGATACAAGAGTCGAACTGAAATTTTAAATGAAACTTTTTCAAACCCACTCACTTGAAAAGCAAACAAACATTTTGAAAATACAATGAGCAAATATCTAAGAGCCCATGGATAACCATGGATAGAAAGGGTGCTAACACCTTCCCTTTCTATAAATCTACCTCCCGAACCGAGAAACTATCTCATAAGGAATTTTGTTGTGCTTTTGTCCTGTCCATGTTGGAGAAAATAAAAGACGGTGGTGACTCTTGCTTCCGCGACATTTCGCGAACCAGCGTTAAACAGTCAGTTCCAGATCCACCGATCACAGAACTGGCGACTCTGCTGGGGAAACTTATAAAGTGAGGTGTACCTTAGGATAGTTCATAACTGTGTTTTCAATTGTTGTGTTTGTTTGCTTTATATTTGTGGGCACCGCATCGGAGTTACATAGATCCTAACCCGGATCTGGGGATACCCTGTTAGGTAGCATAAGCTGTGAGGGACCTGTCTGGCGTAGACCGACATGGGTGAAGCAGTGGCTACGTTGGTGTGGCACCTTGGTCTGTACTGATATCCCTTGTGTTGCAACGAGGAGAATATGGGTCTTCTGAGGAGTCATTAAGCACCAACCGACCTTAGAACCTTAAATGACCCAACTTGGCCAATAGAACAGTAGCAGTACGCTACGCCCATTGAGGCTAAACTCTCGTGATGGTTCTGGCCGCAAGAAAAGATTGTGATGCTGGAGTTATGACCGATTGAGGGTAGTCAATGATATTGGGATCCTCTAAGAACCCGGTTACTTTTGATAGGACAGGTCTTAACCAACAAACTGAAAGAGGGTAATACTTAGACCCCATGTTGGCCTAAACTCTAAGGGCTTCTCTTGTGTGACTTGTGTGCCTTCCAACTTGACTATTTGCATGCTTGTTATCTGACACTTGAGTTTCTGGAAGGTTTTGTTTATAGTCCTTAATTAGGACTCATAACAGGGTTTACTGAGTTTCTTACAGATTTTGTTAACAGTCCTTAATTGGGACTCATTACAGGGCCTACTTACATCACTCCATGCATAGCATAACATCATACCATTGCATACATCCTGCATAAGGACTAACCCATTTCAAGGATCTTGTTGTACCCCAAAATTTGCCCTCGCATTTTTCCTCAAGAAATCACAGCTTCAAGCGTTTCCTAATTTTTTAAACTGGCTCAAAGATCGGTCAAACAGACTTTTCTCGTCAGTCAGACACAATTAGGGTTTTACTGATTTTTAGGGCTCTAGAATGTTTCAAACAGTTGGTTTAGGGTTTTGGTTGATTTTGGCTCAACTTGGATCAGGCGAACGTTCTTTGGCATTTAATCAGGAATTAGGATTTTTGTGCGTGCGTTCTCAGAAAGATTTAAATTCTACAGCACTTTTCAAGATATGCTGAGATATGGATTGAAACATTTGGATTGAGTTCGCACAGTGTGATTAAATCAGTGAAAGGATACATTCAGTTTGAATTTGCAGTGCTTGGTAAAAATCAGTAAAAAGGGGAATGCGTCTGATCAGTTGTTGTGATTAACTGTTGTTTTGCTTTGGAAGTTGGAAGTGCCAGGTTTAACTGATCAAATGCTAAAGCATTGTTTATTTAAATTATTTATTATTCTAAGATTAAATTATTGGAATTTATTTTCAATTATTATAATTAAAGAATTATAAATAATAAATAAACAAAAGGAGGAAAAAGAATTAATTGGATAAAGAAACTTTTATTGATTTTTAAATTAATTGTACAATTGTTTTGTTGTTTACAACAATGATTTTACATTTATTTAAATTTAAATAAAAAAAACTATCCTAAACATTTTTCTAATCTTCAATTCTTCATCTGCTATCCCGTGCTCCAGTGCTCCATTTTAATTATTCATCTGCAAAGAAAAGAAGAAAAGTCAAATAGCAGATAAATAAATAAAAGAGACAGATAAAATTACAGTTCATCATTAAGGGCAACTGATTGGGATCAGTTAACCCTCTCTGCAAATCACGGGATTTCTCCCGGTTCACAAAGAGGGATGAATATTTGTTTGCTAACTTGGAATTCACAAAGTGAAAAAAAATGCAAAGTTTGTCAACATGCTGCATATTTCAAAACAAACAGGATGGCCTAACCACAAGTCCAAACTGAATCACAAATCCCAAACTATCCAAAAAGCTGCCAAAGATATCAAAGATATCAAAGATCCAAAAGTACAAGAAGCTGTCAAGAGAGATATGCAAATATGCAGAGAAGACATAAAGTGCAGAATTAAACCACATGTGCAAGCAACATAATTCATTTCATCATGTCCCAATGCTGCCCTTTCAGAATTTTGTACACATAAAACATTGTTTATATTTTAAAGTGTACTGGAGAGAGAAAGAAGAGAGAAAAAAGCAGGTTTTGCAGGCTTAGGCTTTAGGCATGAAAAAAATATAAGACAACTGTAATAACACAGTACCAAGAAAAAACCACAAAACTGTAAGACAAAGCAAAATATACAAAACTGCAAACAGCCTGTCCAGACCTCAAAGACAGAGAAGCCAATGTCAAAACCAGTTACCAACTTCCAGCCAAAGCCTCTAGGTCCTGCATAAGAACCTGAAGCCTAACCATTCAAACCTGGAACAATCTGTCAAAGGCCATAATCTCAAACCTGCAACACAAATGTGTCCAAGCCTAAAGATCCCAAAACCATACAAGCATATGCCCAGAACCTGTACCATTCAACAAAAACACAAAAACCAGCATGAACTGTAAAACACAAACCTCTACAAGATCTGCATAAGCCTTACCAACAAGCATTAAAACCTGTCAGAAACCAGTTTCAAACCCAAACAAATTGTGTTCAAGCTTAACACAAGACCTGCCTATGATAAAAAAACACATAAGCCTGTACCACCAGTTTTAGAAACCTCCAGCCCAAAGCATAACATCAAAACCAGAAAACCTGTATACCCTGTCAAACAAAAACAAAACTTGCCAAGGCCAAAAGCTAACAGAACCCTCATAACCTGCATAAAGCTTAAGCCTAAAACTGATTCAAGCCTATCCAAACCATCAACATGTTAAACCTGCCTGAAGCCTGAGAGCATCAAACTTGTCCATTTCAAAGCCAACACACAACCAACCAACCAAGCATATTAACCTTGAAATATCCAAACACGTACCCACGCCCTCAGAATACTCATCACTGGGCAAGAAAAGAACAAAGCATACAAAGCAACAGTTCAACAACATCAACATTGTCAAACTCATAACAAGCATACTAAGCAAGCAACGAGGCAAACAGAAGTATACAAGGCGAAGCATAAGCATACAGTAAGCAAGAAGAAGAGAAATCAAAGAGGTCCTCAGAATACTCATCATTAAACCTAAGGGGCAAAAATACACAAACCAGGGTTCCAAGTCCATCATCATCGAACCTCTGCCCTCCGGCCATCCTCAGCGCCTCCGGTCCGCCTCGTCTCCATCTCCCAAAAGCCTAAGGTATAAACCCCTTCCCTTCTTTTTTTTTCGCTCACAGAAACGACAATAAAACACAAAATCAGATCCAATAATCAAAGAATCATGACATGCAAAGACAGTAATTAAAAAGAACCCTAAAGTGTCCAAAAACTCGTTACCTCTCTTGCCATCTCTAACTGAACAACTGTGAGGAGATGAGGACGGAAGTGGCGCCCGGTAGTCGAAGATTGGAGGGGATCAATGGCCCTGGATTTGAGAGATGAAGGAAACAAACGAAGAAGATGAAGACGAAACTAGCAACGACGCCGCTCTCAGCAATGTAACCCTAAAATCCTAATGAAGCACAACAATTCAAACCCTTACAAACTTTGGAAAAAAATTCGTTTAGGGCCTTGCCCTCTTCAATGCCTAAGCCTATTCATTCATTTTCCCACGCATACCCCCTTTCCTCTTCTAATGTTTCTTAATGTTTGTTTTACTTGGGCCAGCATAACCCCCACCAGGCCCATTCAAAAACTTTAACTTTTTTTTTAAAACAGACTTTATCTTCTTTTTGTTAATAAATTAACTTAACCCTTTTTTTTTTATAAAACAGATTTTATTTTGTTAATAAATTAACACAAACTTTTTTATATAACATAATTTTAAACACAATATATTTTTTCTCTAACTTAATATATTTTTTTTTACATTAATATCTTAATGCCTTAATACATAAAAATACATTATTTAAAACACTTTTTTTTTATTATTTAAACTTATACATAAATTTTCACTAAGTTAATACATTTTCTTTTTTAGAAATATTTGTACATAATCAAGACAAAATACTTTTTTTTTTATATATGCATAATTTAATTAAGATTAAAACATTTTTCTTTTCTTTTAGTAAATATACTTTTGTACATATCAAAGAATATACAAGATTACAAATTGAATAAAATAACATTTAATTCTTTTCCTCTTTGTACAAATACAATACTTAATAATACATTTAAATTCACATTTTCTGCACCTGTAAATAAATTACATACATGAACATATACACTTACACGTACACTTACACAATACATTTCACATTATACGCTTGATACAAATACATTTACATTGCTCCTATACATATTTGCTTATATTATACATTGCTATACGTTACATTTACATTTGATCGATTCGATTTGGTTGTAATCTATTGGACACTACATTCCTAAAGTCTCATCCCCATTTGTAAATTTGTACCCCCACTCCCGGATACTATTTGTAATAACGTAGACTTTAAATTCTTGCAATTTACCGCTTTCGAATTATACCATGGTTAGACCTAGGGTTTGCATGTACATAAAATCAAACGCTAGATAACCTAATACAAGACAAATACATGAAATCAATACACAATCAAACTTGCACCCCCTAGGGTAATCCCACATGTTGCCTTCCAAAATGGGCCATGCTTGCATGTCGAGTTTCTTTGGCAAAACAAATTCAAATGATCATAAGTCCCTCGATGACGCTTTCGAAAGTTGCCTAAATGGAATGATCATAGTCCCTTCAAAGCAAATTGCCAAAGACACTTGGCACCATTGCATTCATGGTCCATACGATGACCCGCGCCCGTCCCGTTAAACATCCTAAACGCAAGATTGTCCATCAAATTCAATGTTGGAACAAAATTGTTAAAAGGGGTTGAAAACATAGAGAAAACCTTTGAGTACAATAGGGTAGACAAAACTCTTAGTTACTTGAGATCAACTTGCAAAAACACTTTCCTTCTTTTCAAAAACCACACTTCACAAACACTTTCAAAACAAACTCTCAAAAACATTTGAAACATCTTTTCGAAAAGATACACACCTTTGTAAAACATTCGAGTAAAGAATTGTTACAAGGGTAGCTTAAGACAAGGCATCTCTTCAAAAAACCTTTTTCAAACACACACACACACCACAATTTCAAGCAATCGAAAATCAAGGCAAGTGATCTAAAAACCAAGTAACTAAGATCCCATGGATAACCATGGATGAAAAGGGTGCTAATACCTTCCCTTTTCATAATCTACCCCCCGAACCCACGAAATATCTCAAAAGGTTTTTGCTGTGCTTTTTAACCTTTCCTTTAGGATAAAATAAAAAGTCAGTGGCGACTCTTGCTCAACCGAACAAGTGCGAATACAAACACAAAACTCATAGTCAGTTCTCCCACCGTATCACAGAACTGGAGACTCTGTTGGGGATTGACTTAAAAGTGGGGTTACCTTAGAGTTTAGATCACCTTTACTTTCTTGCTTTGATTGACTTGATTGCTTTATCTTTTGGGTTCTTGTTTGGGTTTGTTGTAAATCCTACACCCGGATTTGGGGCACCTTCTTAGGTAAATAGAAAAAAAACTGTGAGGGAACTGTGCGGGGTATACCGACACGGTTGAAGCAGTAAGCTATGTTAGTGTGACATATTTGTGAGTACCGGTAACCCTTGAGTTCAATCAAGGAGAGTACGGGGCCGCTGAGTGATGTCGTGAAGCACTAACGAACTCTTAGAACCTTAATTGACCATCTTAGCCTTTTTAGGGGTAGTGAGATGACCGACTTTGGTGCAGTCCGAAGTTGGTAGATACTCGATACTACACTCATTTGAGGATTGTTTTCTTGGAATATTTTGGTTGCCAGTAAGTGGCTAAACCGAAATAATGAACACAGAAAACAATCCAATGATATTGAGCTCCTTAGAACCGGTTTCTATTTTAGGACAGGATGAGCCAACTAACTTCAAGAGGGTACTTACCTAAACCCCATGCAAGCCTAAACCTAAGGACTTGTTTGCTTTGTGTGAATATGTTTGTCTGTATATACACTCAATTGCTTTTTCGCATACATGTACATAACATCATGACATCATACCATAGCATTTTCAATAACCATTTCAAAGATCTCGAGGGTTCTTTTGATGCAAGGTTACGTTGAACCAGACGTCTACCAAGGGGCAAGGGGTTTCTCCTCTAAACAAATGCCATCATGGATCAAGTACAACAACTTGAATCAGTGGCTATGACCCACTCGACATGGTAAGCTTGATTCTCGTGGAAAGACATCCACCAGTGCACAGTTCTCCAATCCAGGAGCAAAGTTCAACCTCTAACATTGTCTTGTGTCTACCCCAAGAGATCCTTGAAAGCATACATCCACATATCATGCATTGCACTTTGACAGTCTTTCCTTTTTCAGGTTTCCTTACTCTCCTGCTATTTATTTCAGTAAGAGATGGCTCTAGAAAGGTCTGTCAAAGACATCCAAGACCAGACTGCTCAGCTGCAGGAAATGTTCCTGAACTTGTCTCTGGGGCAAGAAGAAATGAAAGCTCTCCTCACAAAGGGCTTGGAGAATTCAAACAATGCCAGGAGTGATCAGCTTGCGGAGCTGCAGTTTGATCTGACAACATTGAGGACCCAAGTGATAGGACAGTTGGTGGGCCAGATGGCTCTCATCCAAGACCTATCTCAAAGACAAGAGGAACTCAGAGTTCTTGTCCGCCAACTGCTTCCAAACAACCAATTGCGGCAAACATCTGAGGTTGAAGAGCAAGTCACCGCTCAGCCTCCATCCACTAAGAAGACAAGGGGAAGGCTCCTTCGCTTGCTTCAGGGTCACAAGCCCATCAACAACCTCGCCAGCGTCAAAGGGGTAATCGGCGTAAGCAAGAAACGTCGGGAAGACAGTTCACGGAGACTGAAATACCATCATTCTTCATACTAAAGCGCCTGTTGGAGGTCAACCTGCTTACTTTAAGGGATCCTCCTCAGAATCTCAATACCTCCTCTCCTAACTATCGTCCCGACGCATTTTGTGTTTACCACTCCTACAGCCCGGGACACGACACCAACGATTGTTGGGCCTTGAAGAACAAGATTCAAGATCTGATCGATATTGGAGTGCTGGAATTCATGCCAGACGGCGAGATGAAAATCTTCCGTTAAAGGGTTCTCCACCTGGAGTGACAAAGCTCAAGCTGAAAGACTTTTGCTTCATTTTGAATTTTCAAAGTTGTAATTTCTTTTGTTGTCAAACAATTATCTGTTGATGTTAAACTCTGTTTTCATTAATGCATTGCATATGTTTGTCTTGAATTCATCCATTCGTTTCACTACTCTTATGCTTTTCTTTATGACGTCTGACCCTTGATAAAAAGCTGCAAGCCTTTAGAGGGAGGATGACGAAACAATACCATGATCTTATATAGTATGCTTTTGAACAGACCTTGCTGATGATGTACAGGCATTTCTTTCAAATCCCAAACACTGGAGTTATAAGGAAGATAATCCCTAGTCAACCCCTTCTAGCCAAAGAAGTAGGAGTTTTCTGTTCTAAACAATCAAAACCTTTGATATAAACCTGGGGCAGGGTAGTATCTCAGTTAATTCAAGAGAAACGTGCATTGAAGTTGCAAACTCCCAGTTCGTAATACAAAGAACGACGTCGAAAAAGAAAGCATTCCTTTGGAATCAAAAGACAAGGGTGGTTCCCTATCACATAGACAGTCAATCTCTCAAAAGAGAAAAAGCCCACTGAGCCAAAACCTGTAAAGGAGGCTTAAGAAAGCTGGGGCATCCCGCTGACTGTAATCTCGAAAAATGGGAACAGTCAGGCAAAAGTTAGGGATAACAAATCAAAATCAAAATAGTGAGGTCATTACAAAATCCTCAACAACATGAAAAAATGTTGAAAAAGAAAAAAGGAGATGATGACTGTCTCCCCAAATTCAACTGGTGAACCATCGCCCAAAAGTCGTTCCAAACTCAAAACAGAGTGCGCCGCACAATTAACTGAGCTTAGGTATGAAGAACATCACGAAGAGCGGGTGGGTACGAATATAATTTGAGCCTTTATCCTTTGTTTCTTAAAACCGTGAACCAGGCCACGTTACAACCCTTTAAAAGTCCTAATTGAAGCATGGGTTAGTTCGAAAGCATACTGTTACAAAAGGTATCCTGACTCCTGTAAGGCTTTGCTCTAAATCTTGTGTTGATCTGTCTTATAAAAAGTTTTCTGCTAAAAACGCATTTTTCAAAACTTCGAGACAAACATAAACTTTGCATTGCTTGAATATCACTGTCTGCATTTGGCTTTTTGTTTGACAGCGAAGAATTTCATACAGTGAATGTTCAGAGGAACGAAAACTCTCTCAGTGAGCAAAATCACTTCAAAAGGAAGACACTTCCATTACAAAATCTCCTATCAACAAGGGGCATGACATAGCACCATCCAGTTAATCTGGGGCAGTCCAGTCAAGGTCCAACAGATCTTTCAAAATCCAATTAACCTAGGGCAGTCCAGTCAAGATTTCAAGAAATCTCTCAATATGCAGAGTAATCTGATTCAAGACTCCTTCATCACCACTTGGGGCATTCGAATGTCAAAAGTGTTCAACAAATCAACTATCATATTTCCAGACTCGATTCCTGTATCTAGCCAGGGCACGTCTGAAGAGTTTGAGGATTCGATTCCTGTATCCAGCCAGGGCATATCTGTTGACGACTATTTCCAGACTCGATTCCTGTATCTAGCCAGGGCACGTCTGAAGAGTTTGAGGATTCGATTCCTGTATCCAGCCAGGGCATATCTGTTGACGACTATTTTCATACTCGATTCATGTATCTAGCCAGGGCACGTCTGAAGAGTTTGAAGATTCGATTCCTGTATCCAGCCAGGGCATATCTGTCGACGACTAGTTCCAGATCAACACCTGTAACAAGCCAGGAAAATATCTGTGAACAACCGATTGTAGACCAACCCCTGTAACAAGCCAGGAAATTATCTACATCACCACTTGGGGCATTCGAATGTCAAAAGTGTTCAAAAACCCGATGCAGTTTTACACGGACTCATCATCAGGAAATCCTACACAGATCTCCTCAAAACAGGAAGTCCCCAGTAGTTTGGCATACAACCCAAGCTTCTGATTTCCCCAACAGTGGTCCCAAGACTTCTCATTTTCAACAATCAGAAGATTCTTGCCCTCCACAGCAGCAACCAGGAATTATTCTTCCCGGCAGCAGTCAAGATGCTTTTATCTTCAGCCATCTCGGATTCATCTATCCTTTGCAAGACAGCTCTCCAGCTTACATGCGCATTCGTTTACATCCATATCATATAACATACGTTGCATCATGCATCATGACATTGCATACAACTAACTCTTTACCTTTTCAGGTAAGATCAGTCGACAGACAAAAATCATTATCTTCCGAGATTCTTTCCAGGAATAGTTCAGATGTGACCCAGACACGGCGACATTCTGATACTTGTTCAAATTCATCCAGATGCAGTTTTACACGGACTCATCATCAGGAAACCCTACACCGGTTCCTTCTCAAGACTTCTGAAAACAGTTTATGGATTCCTCCCGACAACGGATGTTAATCTATCGCTTGTTCAGATGCGACCTTTGAAAACAGTTTACGGACGCTTCCCAACAACGGATGCTGCTCTATTGCTTATTCAACTTCAAGACTTCTGAAAACAGTTCACGGGTTCTCCAGTAACGGATGTTAATCTATCACTTGTTCAGACGCAACTTTTGAAAACAATTTACGGACGCTTCCCAACAACGGATGTTGCTCTATTGCTTATTCAACTTCAAGACTTCTGAAAATAGTTCACAGGTTCTCCAGTAACGGATGTTAACCTATCACTTGTTCAGACTCTTCTCAAGACTTCTGAAAACAGTTTATGGATTCCTCCCGACAACGGATGTTAATCTATCGCTTGTTCAGATGCGACCTTTGAAAACATTTTACGGACGCTTCCCAACAACGGATGTTGCTCTATTGCTTATTCAACTTCAAGACTTCTGAAAACAGTTCACGGATTCTCCAGACACGGATGTTAATCTATTGCTTATTCAGACCCCCAGTTTAGAGATGTTCCGAAACATGGAGGCCTTTCTGATGCTCGTCCACTCACCATTGACATACAGTTCAACATTTCCAGATGGCATCTCTAAGCCCATCCCCCGACAAGATTCTATCGCATCAGATGGCATCTTTAAGCCCATTCTCAGATGGCATCTCTAAGCCCATCCCCCAACAAGATTCTATCGCATCAGATGGCATCTTTAAGCCCATCACCAAATGGCATCTTTAAGCCCATTCACCTCTACCATCACATCGCCGAGTGTAAATTTTCTGGGCACTTTAGTGTCCAATCTCCTTTTACCTTCGAGTCGCGAAAGGCAAACTTGCCAATCTAACTCTTCAGGTCCAAGAAGATTGAACAGGGGCAACTGTTGTACCCCAAAATTTGCCCTCGCATTTTTCCTCAAGAAATCACAGCTTCAAGCGTTTCCTGATTTTTTAAACTGGCTCAAAGATCGGTCAAACAGACTTTTCTCGTCAGTCAGACACAATTAGGGTTTTACTGATTTTTAGGGCTCTAGAATGTTTCAAACAATTGGTTTAGGGTTTTGGTTGATTTTGGCTCAACTTGGATCAGGCGAACGTTCTTTGGCATTTAATCAGGAATTAGGATTTTTGTGCGCGTGTTCTCAGAAAGATTTAAATTCTACAGCACTTTTCAAGATATGCTGAGATATGGATTGAAACATTTGGATTGAGTTCGCACTGTGTGATTAAATCAGTGAAAGGATACATTCAGTTTGAATTTGCAGTGCTTGGTAAAAATCAGTAAAAAGGGGAATGCGTCTGATCAGTTGTTGTGATTAACTGTTG
This sequence comes from Vicia faba, assembly GCA_948472305.1. Taxonomy (NCBI): domain Eukaryota; kingdom Viridiplantae; phylum Streptophyta; class Magnoliopsida; order Fabales; family Fabaceae; genus Vicia; species Vicia faba. The sequence goes on along the minus strand of OX451739.1, from coordinate 36,225,067 downwards.
TTTTGCTTTGGAAGTTGGAAATGCCAGGTTTAACTGATCAAATGCTAAAGCATTGTTTATTTAAATTATTTATTATTCTAAGATTAAATGATTGGAATTTATTTTCAATTATTATAATTAAAGAATTATAAATAATAAATAAACAAAAGGAGGAAAAAGAATTAATTGGATAAAGAAACTTTTATTGATTTTTAAATTAATTGTACAATTGTTTTGTTGTTTACAACAATGATTTTACATTTATTTAAATTTAAATTTAAAAAAACTATCCTAAACATTTTTCTAATCTTCAATTCTTCATCTGCTATCCCTTGCTCCAGTGCTCCATTTTAATTATTCATCTGCAAAGAAAAGAAGAAAAGTCAAATAGCAGATAAATAAATAAAAGAGACAGATAAAATTACAGTTCATCATTAAGGGCAACTGATTGGGATCAGTTAACCCTCTCTGCAAATCACGGGATTTCTCCCGGTTCACAAAGAGGGATGAATATTTGTTTGCTAACTTGGAATGCACAAAGTGAAAAAAAATGCAAAGTTTGTCAACATGCTGCATATTTCAAAACAAACAGGATGGCCTAACCACAAGTCCAAACTGAATCACAAATCCCAAACTATCCAAAAAGCTGCCAAAGATATCAAAGATATCAAAGATCCAAAAGTATAAGAAGCTGTCAAGAGAGATATGCAAATATGCAGAGAAGACATAAAGTGCAGAATTAAACCACATGTGCAAGCAACATAATTCATTTCATCATGTCCCAATGCTTCCCTTTCAGAATTTTGTACACATAAAACATTGTTTATATTTTAAAGTATACTGGAGAGAGAAAGAAGAGAGAAAAAAGCAGGTTTTGCAGGCTTAGGCTTTAGGCATGAAAAAAATATAAGACAACTGTAATAACACAGTACCAAGAAAAAACCACAAAACTGTAAGACAAAGCAAAATATACAAAACTGCAAACAGCCTGTCCAGACCTCAAAGACAGAGAAGCCAAGGTCAAAACCAGTTACCAACTTCCAGCCAAAGCCTCTAGGTCCTGCATAAGAACCTGAAGCCTAACCATTCAAACCTGGAACAATCTGTCAAAGGCCATAATCTCAAACCTGCAACACAAATGTGTCCAAGCCTAAAGATCCCAAAACCATACAAGCATATGCCCAGAACCTGTACCATTCAACAAAAACACAAAAACCAGCATGAACTGTAAAACACAAACCTCTACAAGACCTGCATAAGCCTTACCAACAAGCATTAAAACCTGTCAAAAACCAGTTTCAAACCAAAACAAACTGTGTTCAAGCTTACCACAAGACCTGCCTATGATCAAAAACACATAAGCCTGTACCACCAGTTTTAGAAACCTCCAGCCCAAAGCATAACATCAAAACCAGAAAACCTGTATACCCTGTCAAACAAAAACAAAACTTGCCAAGGCCAAAAGCTAACAGAACCCTCATAACCTGCATAAAGCTTAAGCCTAAAACTGATTCAAGCATATCCAAACCATCAACATGTTAAACCTGCCTGAAGCCTGAGAGCATCAAACCTGTCCATTTCAAAGCCAACACACAACCAACCAACCAAGCATATTAACCTTGAAATATCCAAACACGTACCCACGCCCTCAGAATACTCATCACTGGGCAAGAAAAGAACAAAGCATACAAAGCAACAGTTCAACAACATCAACATTGTCAAACTCAGAACAAGCATACTAAGCAAGCAACGAGGCAAACAGAAGTATACAAGGCTAAGCATAAGCATACATTAAGCAAGAAGAAGAGAAATCAAAGAGGTCCTCAGAATACTCATCATTAAACCTAAGGGGCAAAAATACACAAACCAGGGTTCCAAGTCCATCATCATCGAACCTCCGCCCTCCGGTCATCCTCAGCGCCTCCGGTCCGCCTCGTCTCCATCTCCCAAAAGCCTAAGGTATAAACCCCTTCCCTTCTTTTTTTTCGCTCACAGAAACGACAATAAAACACAAAATCAGATCCAATAATCAAAGAATCATGACATGCAAAGACAGTAATTAAAAAGAACCCTAAAGTGTCCAAAAACTCGTTACCTCTCTTGCCATCTCTAACTGAACAACTGTGAGGAGATGAGGACGGAAGTGGCGCCCGGTAGTCGAAGGTTGGAGGGGATCAATGGCCCTGGATTTGAGAGATGAAGGAAACAAATGAAGAAGATGAAGACGAAACTAGCAACGGCGCCGCTCTCAGCAATGTAACCCTAAAATCCCAATGAAGCACAACAATGCAAACCCTTACAAACTTTGAAAAAAAATTCGTTTAGGGCCTTGCCCTCTTCAATGCCTAAGCCCATTCATTCATTTTCCCACGCATACCCCCTTTCCTCTTCTAATGTTTCTTAATGTTTGTTTTACTTGGGCCAGCATAACCCCCACCAGGCCCATTCAAAAACTTTAACTTTTTTTTTAAAACAGACTTTATCTTCTTTTTGTTAATAAATTAACTTAACCCTTTTTTTTTTATAAAACAGATTTTATTTTGTTAATAAATTAACACAAACTTTTTTATATAACATAATTTTAAACACAATATATTTTTTTCTCTAACTTAATATATATTTTTTTACATTAATATCTTAATGCCTTAATACATAAAAATACATTATTTAAAACACTTTTTTTTTATTATTTAAACTTATACATAAATTTTCACTAAGTTAATACATTTTCTTTTTTAGAAATATTTGTACATAATCAAAACAAAATACTTTTTTTTTATATATGCATAATTTAATTAAGATTAAAACATTTTTCTTTTCTTTTAGTAAATATACGTTTGAACATATCAAAGAATATACAAGATTACAAATTGAATAAAATAACATTTAATTCTTTTCCTCTTTGTACAAATACAATACTTAATAATACATTTAAATTCACATTTTCCGCACCTGTAAATAAATTACATACATGAACATATACACTTACACGTACACTTACACAATACATTTCACATTATACGCTTGATACAAATACATTTACATTGCTCTTATACACATTTGCTTATCTTATACATTGCTATACGTTACATTTACATTTGATCAATTCGATTTGGTTGTAATCTATTGGACACTACATTCCTAAAGTCTCATCCCCATTTGTAAATTTGTACCCCCACTCCCGGATACTATTTGTAATAACGTAGACTTTAAATTCTTGCAATTTACCGCTTTCGAATTATACCATGGTTAGACCTAGGGTTTGCATGTACATAAAATCAAACGCTAGATAACCTAATACAAGACAAATACATGAAATCAATACACAATCACACTTGCACCCCCTAGGGTAATCCCACATGTTGCCTTCCAAAATGGGCCATGCTTGCACGTCGAGTTTCTTTGGCAAAACAAATTCAAATGATCATAAGTCCCTCGATGACGCTTTCGAAAGTTGCCTAAATGGAATGATCATAGTCCCTTCAAAGCAAATTGCCAAAGACACTTGGCACCATTGCATTCATGGTCCATACGATGACCCGCGCCCGTCCCGTTAAACATCCTAAACGCAAGATTGTCCATCAAATTCAATGTTGGAACAAAATTGTTAAAAGGGGTTGAAAACATAGAGAAAACCTTTGAGTATAATAGGGTAGACAAAACTCTTAGTTACTTGAGATCAACTTGCAAAAACACTTGCCTTCTTTTCAAAAACCACACTTCACAAACACTTTCAAAACAAACTCTCAAAAACATTTGAAACATCTTTTCGAAAAGATACACACCTTTGTAAAACATTCGAGTAAAGAATTGTTACAAGGGTAGCCTAAGACAAGGCATCTCTTCAAAAAACCTTTTTCAAACACACACACACACACACCACAATTTCAAGCAATCGAAAATCAAGGCAAGTGATCTAAAAACCAAGTAACTAAGAGCCCATGGATAACCATGGATGAAAAGGGTGCTAATACCTTCCCTTTTCATAATCTACCCCCCGAACCCACGAAATATCTCAAAAGGTTTTTGCTGTGCTTTTTAACCTTTCCTTTAGGATAAAATAAAAAGTCGGTGGCGACTCTTGCTCAACCGAACAAGTGCGAATACAAACACAAAACTCATAGTCAGTTCTCCCACCGTATCACAGATCTCAAGGGTCTGTGATGCAGGACATGATGAATCAACTATCCCAGCAAGGGGCAAAGAGGATTTATTTTCCTCTAGACAAAGTTGTCAGGGGCTATGACCCACTCGATATGGTGAGCCTTGACCCTTGAAGAAGGATTCTCAACAACATGGAGTTCCTTCAATCAAGCTACAAATTCAAATGCTAACAATCTTCTTGTTTCCCCTGCGAGGTCCTTGAAAACATTGCATGCATATCATACATATCGTTGCATTACAGGTACTCTTTCTGACAGGTCACTTACTTTCTTCGCTGTTTATTTCAGCAATGGCTTCCCAACAAGATAACCAGGGACCTCATGCTCAAGAGACTCAGTTCAGGGAGATCTTTTTAAGCCTATCCAAGGGGCAGGAAGAGCTGAGAACACTCCTCACGGGGACTTTGGTCAGGAACAGTGCTGAGGACGACAAGGACGAACGGCTGAAACGTCTACAAGCTGAGGTAGACACATTGAAAACCCAGATGCTGGGGCAAAGGGCTCTCATCCAAAATTTAGCTCGGGAGCAAGGAGAGCTGAGGGCCATGATCAGTCAGCTTCATCAAGACATGAAGCAACCAGCCCAAGCCAGGGACCAGGTCATTGAACAGCTTCCAAGAAGTCAAAGGTTTGGGCCTCTCCAAGCTGCTACTACTTCACAGGTCCAACAACGACCTCGCCAAGAACAACAGACTGATCAGGGCAAGCCAGACAAGCCTAAAAGGCAGTTCACCAAGCTCAACGTGTCACCGTCTCAAGCTTTACAACAATTGTTGAGGTTGAGTCTGGTGACGTTAAGGGACCCTCCTAAGAATCCCAACACAGCCTCCCCAAAGTACAAGCCTGAGGAAAGATGTGCATACCACTCTAACAGTCCAAGACATGACACCGACGACTGCTGGGCTCTGAAGAATAAGATCCAAGACCTGATTAATGAAAGAGTTGTGGATTTCACCCAGATGGGCCAGGCTGAATGCTCCTGTCATCCCTACAAGATGCACCAGTTGAAGTAACAAGCCCTGAGACTAGGAGACTTTTGTTCATTAGAATTTTTCAAGTTGTAATTTTCTTTTGTTCAAACATTTACTCATGTTAAACGTTGTTATTTCATTAATGCATCGCATATGTCTATTTTGAAGCAATATATTTGTATTCACTATATGCAAATTATTTTCATATTTTTTATGATGATCAACGCTCGATTAATAATTCTAAGCCTCTTGAGGGAGGATGACGAAAACGATACCACGATCTTTACAGTATGCTTTTGAACAGACCCCGCTGATGAAGTACAGGCATTGTTTCAAATCCCTAAACACTAGAGTTATAAGGAAGATAATCCCTCGTCAATCCCTCTGAGCCAAAGAAGTAGGAGTTTTTCTTTTCGAAAATTAAAACCCTTAATCATAACCTGGGGCAGGGTAGTTCTCTCAGCTGATTCAGGTGCACAACGAATGGCATCAAAAGAAGTCCTTCTGAAACAAAAGACAGTGATGGTTCCAAATAACCATAAAAACAGGCAGTCATTACCAAAATCAAAAAACCCATTAAGTCAAAACCTATGAAGGAGACTTACAAAACTGGGGCATCCCGCTGACTGTAAAAACCAAAAGAAACAGTTCAGGCAAAAAAAAAACAGGGATAATAAAATCAAAAAGAAAGAGGTCCTACAAACCCTCAATAACAAAAAGGAATGACTGCCTATTCAAAATAAACTATCAATATTTGAACCATCACGGGAATATCAGGACAAAAACTCAAATAAGGTCTAACGCACGATCAGCTGAGTTTAGGATTGAAGAACATCACGAAGAGCGGGTGGGTACAAATAAAATTTGAGCCTTTATCTTTTGTTTCTTAAACCGTGAACCAGGCCACGTTACAACCCTAAAAAGTCCTAGTTGAAGCATGGGTTAGTTCGAAAGCATACTGTTACAAAGGTATCCTGAATCCTTAAGGCTCGCAGTAAAATAACGAGTTTGACATCACAGTTTACAAAAGAACTCACTTGTTTTATTAAAAAACTGCATTTCCAAAAACTTCGAAACAGACATAAGCTTTGCATTTTTAACATAACTTTGTTTGCATACGACTATTTGTTTGAACAGCATAGAAGCTCGCACGACGAATATCGAATGAACAAAAGCACTCCCAAACAAGGGGCATGACATGATCATTGTCCGTCATCTGGGGCAGTTAAGTCAAGATTCAGAGAATCTCTCAAATGCCAAGTAGCCTGGGGCAAACCTCCATCTGGATCACTTGGGGCATTGGACGATCAAACGAAGATCTTCTGGTATGGCGACACAACGCTACAACAGGGGCAACTCCCTACATTCTGAGAGCGTGGATATAGTCAAAAAATACTACGCCTAATCAAAGACCCGCTAGGTTGACACACCTAGGCAAAAATAAGGGCCTCCCGGCGAACCAAAAAGGTTCGGGCAAAAATAAGGGATGAAAAGAAAAATCTGTACACCCGGCAAGTCGAAAACCTGAAAGGGCGGCTTGGGCAAAAATGGGTATCCCGGTGGACTGAAAACCCGAAAGGGCGGTCCAGGCAAAAATTAGGGATTAAAGCGTACGACTATGTCCTGTCATCTTGTCACCTGCCTACCAGAAGAAGGTTGTCCATCAACAACTATCAGCACCTCACAGGTCTTCCTCTCCCACCTCAGAAACAGGGGCAATGATGAGTTATCCAAACGATCTAATTGCTCTGTCCACCAAGGTACCAAGGTAAGTTCAGCTGAAGAACGTAACCAAGATATCTTAAGTCCCCAGAGAGTGAGCCAGCAAGTCCATGCACTCTCCCCAAGCAAAGCTACCAGCCTCAAGGAAGTTGGGTAGTCCCAGCAGATCTCAATGTTCCTCAGCAATGTATGAACATTCTTAACAAGCATCCCCGGCAGTCTTGATCTAAGATTGTTCCCCGACGGTATACCAGACATCCAGCGGAGCCTCTTCCCCAATATATCTCAAAGAGTTCCCCAGGAGAGTCCAGTATAGTTCAAGATTTCCCCAGGAAAGTTTGAATCCATCTCCCCAGCAGGAAGCTTATCCCCAGTAGATTTTGGAAGCTTGCCACCCGCAGAGCATGAACGTGTCCCCCGGCTTTATTCAAAGGTTATTTCCCTACCAGGATATAACTGGGTTATCCTCAGCCAAAATCCACGGAAAGATCATCCTCGGGAAAGTCTTCATACTCCCCAGCAAAGTCTATTAACACTTAAAACATAACAACGGTATCCCCAGCAAAGTTACCATCAACATCCCAGCAAAGTACCTCTCTCCCCACAGAGTATTGTTCCCCAGCAAGATCGCTAGAATAATTTTCTCCCCGGAGAGTAATTCATTCGCCAAGTTTATTCCCTAACGGAGTTATCTTCTCCTACCGGTATTCTTGCAACTATCATCCCCAGCGGAAACAACAAAGCACTATTCTCCAACATCAGCCCAGGATGTGACTTCCCGGCACCCGTCAAGGATTTACTTTCCTAGACAAAAAAAACATACATTCATAAACATCACATACATCATGATACATACATGAACGCGTCGCACAATCTCATTTACGTTAAGAACATCATTGCTTGATCCATATCATGCATTGCATATGATTGACCTTTACCTTTCAGGAAAGATCCAGTTAAGTTCTCAGCTATATTCCAAGACTTTCGTCTGGTTCAGTTAAATCGACTCCTAAAGATTTTTCTGATTCTTATCCAGTCAAATGCCTTCTTTGGTCCAGTTAAATCGATTCCTAAAGATTTTCCTGATGAAGACTCAGTTGAAGATTCCAAGACCTTGCCTGGTTCAGTTAAATCGACTCCTAAAGATTTTTCTGATTCTTATCCAGTCAAAGGCCTTCTCTGGTCCAGTTAAATCGATTCCTAAAGATTTTCCTGATGAAGACTCAGTTGAAGATTTCAAGACCTTTCCTGGTTCAGTTAAATCGACTCCTAAAGATTTTTCTGATTCTTATCCAGTCAAAGGCCTTCTCTGGTCCAGTTAAATCGATTCCTAAAGATTTTCCTGATGAAGAATCAGTTGAAGATTCCAAGACCTCGCCTGGTTCAGTTAAATCGACTCCTAAAGATTTTTCTGATTCTTATCCAGTCAAAGGCCTTCTCTGGGCCAGTTAAATCGATTCCTAAAGATTTTCCTAATGAAAACTCAGTAGAAGACATCCAAGATTCTCTCATCGTTACTGTTGAGGTAGTAATCTCCCCAGATTCTATCATCGTTACTGTTGAGGTAGTAATCGCCCCAGATTCTCTCATCGTTACTGTTGAGGTAGTAATCTCCCCAGGTTCTCTCATCGTTACTGTTGAGGTAGTAATCGCCCCAGATTCTCTCATCGTTACTGTTGAGGTAGTAATCACCCCAGGTTCTCTCATCGTTATTGTTGAGGTAGTAATCGCCCCATATTCTCTCATCGTTACTGTTGAGGTAGTAATCGCCCCAGGTTCTCTCATCGTTACTGTTGAGGTAGTAATCTCCCTAGATTCTCTCATTGTTACTGTTGAGGTAGTAATCTCCCCAGATTCTCTCATCGTTACTGTTGAGATAGTAATCGCCCCAGATTCTCTCATCGTTACTGTTGAGGTAGTAATCGCCCCAGGTTCTCTCATCGTTACTGTTGAGGTAGTAATCGCCCCAGATTCTCTCATCGTTACTGTTGAGGTAGTAATCGCCCCAGATTCTCTCATCGTTACTGTTGAGGTAGTAATCGCCCCAAGGTTCACTCATCGTTACTGTTGAGGTAGTAATCGCTCAAGGTTCTCTCATTGTTACTGTTGAGGTAGTAGTCGCCCCAGGTTCTCTCATCGTTATTGTTGAGGTAATAATCACCCAAGGTTCTCTCATCGTCCCGTTGAGTTAGTAACCATCCCTGATTCATTCATCACCTTTTGAAGCTCCAGACTCGACTCCTGTATCTCGCCAGGGCATGTCTGAAGAGGTTTAAAGATTCAATTCTTATAACCAGTCAGGGCACATCTACACAAAGAGTTTGAAGACCAGCTCTTGTAACAGGCCAGGTAATCATTTTCTCTTTCAGGTACGCAAGTTCTCGCTAAGGAATCTCTTACGCGATCGACACCTAGATGGCATCTATAAGCCCATCCACCTATCCATCACCTCTCAACATGGCATCTATAAGCCCATCTTCCTGTCCATCAATCTCCAAATGGCATCTATAAGCCCATTCCCACCATCACACTGCCAACATGTGAGCGCAAATTTCTGGGCACTCTAGTGTTCAATCATCTTCCACCTTCGGATTACGAAAGGCACGTCAGCCAATCTACATCCTCAGGTCTAAGAAGATTGAAGAGGGGCAACTGTTGTACCCCAAAATTTGCCCTCCCATATTCTTCAAGATTTGCTAAGAGCAAGCTTCAAAATCTCCCAAGAGTTGCACAGTCCAATGGCCTCCTAACAGTCAAAAATTAGGGTTTTGGTTATGGCAAAGAAATTGAAGTTTCCAAGGGTCCAATCAAGTCCCACATGCCTACAAACATTGTCAAGCATCCTCATGCCAAGTTTCAAGACTCACAGCACAAAATTGCACAGTCAAAAACCCTAATTGCTCAACAGTCAACTGCAGGGGCAAAATGGTCATTTGACAGTCAAAAGTCAAAAATTTTGGTCAACGTCTTATTTTGAAGCCACAAACATCATTTGATCAATTCTTGATGATGATTCTCAAGGCATGGCTCAAAAAGTCTCAAGATGCAAAAGTTTCTATTTTTGGACAATTGAAAAAGTCAACTGCAAATTGACCAGGGCATAACTTCCACATGGTTTATCATAAAAAATTCCATCCAAAGCTCATTTTGAAGAGAATGACATTTCCTACAACTCCTCTTCACACTTCAAGTCCAAGAAATGCTCTCACAAAAAGTTATCAATCTCAACATTATAGGTCATTTTCAAAAGTCAACAAAAAGGCACTTTAAGTCAAAGACCATAACTTGAGATTGGTAAATCAAAATGACATGGGACCAAAGACATTGGTTAGCGGACTTCAAGACCTTTCCAAAATGTCCAAGAACATGATCAAAGCTTAAAAATTGAGCAAGATATGCCTTGTGGAAGTTTGGAAATTTTTGGGAATTTTGAAAAGTCAACTTTGCTTCAAATGCCTCAAAATTGCTAATGGGCCTCAATTTCTTCCAAGAATCATCACCGAAAAGCTATGCACGACCCATTGACCCAAAGGGGAGTTATTTTCTTATTTTTTGTTAATTATTTGAATTTTTATTATTATTAATTCATTTAATTAAAATTAAATATGAAAAAAATACCAAATCATACTTTCCAAATCTTTTTGTGCATAGAATTCACTCAATATTTCGTGCACTATTCAATAAGGAAAGATTCAATATGATTGGCAATGATTGGCATCAAAAAGGAATGAAAAAAGATTGAAAAAAGATGCTTGAAAAATCAAATATGGAAACATTGATTCAAATGGATTTTGGGCTTTGTTTCTGACCTAATTCATTCCTCATACATATGCAAAGAGAAACCTAATCCTAAGACACGAAAAAGCTGCTCAAGGAGGCCAAACAAAATTGCAAATTTTCATGAAAAAAGCTTGAAACTGATTTCATGGTTAGGGGACAATTCAAGGTCCAAAAACTATTCTAATACATTAGTAGACCTCCCAGGAACCTGTTAGCATCAAGAGTCATTCCAAACGCGCTGAGAATCAGAAGTTACAGATCATACGGTTTGCCCAAAATTCTTGAATTCAATACGACGATTGATGCATTTTTAATCATGTTTCTTGAGTGATTTATGCTAATGTTATCTTTCTGAAGCTAATGACATAAATCAATTGAATTATTAATGCCTGTAGCGTGATTCACCATTGACGGATTTTAGGGTTTCAGAGTTCCAAAATTGGGGCTTTATATAAGGTGTAAAATTGGATCACCAAACCAGTGCAGGCAAACTCGTTGTGTCAAGACGAAGCAAGCTCATACCTCGCGCTCAATTTATGGTCCAGCATACTCTAATCGCTATTTTTTGCAGGATGCATTTAGTGGGGGTTTAAAACCCCCGCAATCTCTTTTTTGTTTGCAGGCAAAACGGAGAGGAAGCAGGCGTGGCTTGTTACTATTGGGCCATTCAAATAATTTAGCGCGTTTTTTTTTTGTTCTCTACCAATAACGTGTTTTTCTTATATATTATTTATATTCCATTGTATTAACAAAGATGTTATGTAGCTTAGTTGGTGGACAGGGATAGTTGCAAGCATTGGGACCTGGGTTCGATTCCCAGGTCCCCCACTTTATTCAATATTTTTTTCTTTAACATGATTCTGTGTAATACACTCTCAAGGGAATACCATGCAACTCCATATCTGTGCTTGCCATCTACGCATAAAGATCAAACCAATGGCCAGGATGGGCAGTCCACCATATACCCTCAGTCAACCATATGCAGATGCGCTGGAAAAGTCAAAGGGGCCCTGATTCAGTGGGTCAAGAATGCTCCAAACAAACCTCTCAATTGGGTCAACCACCCCCCATGTTTGCATTTTCTTCCTCTCTTTTTTTTTCCTTTTCTTTTATTTGTTTTAATTATTTTAATTGTTTATTTAATTCCATAAAATTAATTTTCATAATAAAAATAAAATACAAAAAAATCAGAAATCATAAAATAAAAAAATATGTTTTATTTAGTTCATTAACAATTTTTGTAAATAAATTGCAATAACCAAATTAGTTTAATTTTAATGTTTTTCTTCTTAAATAAATAAAATACATAAAAATTAGGTTTAGAATTTTCACTCTTTTTTCTCAATAAATAATTTTTTATTCTTATTATTATTAACCATTAATTATTTTGTAAGTAAATATATATATTAAATAGTTAGTAAATTAGGTCAAACTTGAATCTTTTTTTCTTTAATAATTAAAAACAAACTAGAATTAGGGCTTTTATTTAAATTTCTAATTTCAATTAATCTTCCTTTTTTTCATAAATACAAAAACTTCAAAAATAACTTTCTTTTCCTTATTGAATAATTTAATTAATTTGTAATTTCAATTTAATTTCCTTAAAGGGTCCAACGCCCTCGCACCTTCGATTATAATTCCTTTTCGCGTGTTTGCTTCTATTTTTCTTTTTCGATCTTATGTAATTGCCCCAAAGCCTTGTAATAGATAATTAGGACATTTACTTTCCGCACTTTTATTCAAAATCGGGTTTTGTTAATTTGGCGATGTATGGACCCGCGCCTTGTAATAGCGTAGGACCTTTATTTTTCCGCATTTAAATTCTGCACCTTTAAACTGTTAATCACATGAAAGAATGTATGCCCAAATAAAATCGAAACGTAGCTCACTCAATACATGACAAGACAAACATAACTGAAAATGACACACAATTCACACACCACTCCTAGGGTACGCCTCACTGTTGCCTTGCCCCTCAAAACGTGGTCGTCGAGTAGAGGACGTTTTAGTGAGTCCTCATGTCCATGAACATGGCATGGGGGTAGCTTCTAAGGTGTCCTACTATTGCTCTGGTGACCACACTGTCCCTAATCCTCGAATTGACCCGAACACCTCCAACGGTGGTGCTACCTACCTCTCAATGGTAGGATGGCACTACCTCAAGGACATTTACACAGACTAATTCCTTAGGGTGGGTAGACGACTCGTAGACACTTGCTCTAATTCAAAACAAATCAAAAAACTTCTTTTCACACCAACACTTTTCAAAAAGCTTTCAAAAACAACTTTTCAAACACTCTTGAGGATTGATACAAGAGTCGAACTGAAATTTTAAACGAAACTTTTTCAAATCCACTCACTTGAAAAGCAAACAAACATTTTGAAAACACAATGAGAAAATATCTAAGAGCCCATGGATAACCATGGATAGAAAGGGTGCTAACACCTTCCCTTTCTATAAATCTACCTCCCGAACCGAGAAACTATCTCATAAGGAATTTTGCTGTGCTTTTGTCCTGTCCATGTTGGAGAAAATAAAAGACGGTGGCGACTCTTGCTTCCGCGACATTTCACGAACCAGCGTTAAACAGTCAGTTCCAGATCCACCGATCACACCAACTTAGAAAATCCTTCAATGAACCTTCGATAATAACCTACCAAACCCAAAAAAATTTGAACCTCGGTCCCATACTTCGGAGCCTCCCATTGCAATATAACATCAACTTTAGAAGGATCCACAATAATCCCACCATTAGAAATCACATGACAAAGAAAACTAACTTCCTTTAGCCAAAATTCACACTTTGACAACTTTACATACAATTTCTTTTCCTTTAACACTTGCAACACCATCCACAAATGCTCGGCATGCTCTTTTCTGATTTATAATAGACCAGAATATTATCAATGAACACCATAACAAACTTATCCAAATATGAATGAGAAGTTCTATTCATATACTCCATAAAACACCTGGTGCATTAGATACACCAAACAGCATCACATTGTATTCATAATGGCCATACCTCGTTCGAAAAGCTGTCTTTGGAATATCATCTGATTTAACTCGAATCTGATGATAACCCGACCTCAAGTAAATCTTACTGAAAACACAAGCATCCACTAACTGGCCCATCAAATCATTGATTCTCAGTAGTGGATACCAGTTCTTAATTGTTACTTTATTCAATTGTCTGTAATCTATACACAGCCTCATACTTCCATATTTCTTCTTAACTAGCAACACTATAGCCCCCCACAACGAAACACTCGGTCAAACAAACATCTTCTCGAGCATCTCTTCCAATTGTTTCTTCAACTCGCTCAGCTCCAAATCTGACATTCTATAAGGAGTCATTGACACCAGACTTGTACCAGACACTAAATCTGTAGAAAACTCCACTTCATGTTCAGGAGGTAAATTATCGATGTCATCTGGAAACGCCTCTGGAAATTCTCATACAACATGTAATTCCATATTCGCATCTTTACCATCCACTTGCAGTGACACAAACATCGCAAACATTAAGGGTTCATCTTCTAAAAATTCATTTACTTTCTTAGCGGTCAACAACATCAATTCCCCATTATCACCAAACTTAGGGAACCTCAAAGTCTTACTTTAACAATTGATATGAATATAGTTGAACTCCAACCAGTTCATTCCAAGAATCACATCGATTTGGCGTAAGGGAAGACACACCAAATCCATCATAAAACTCTTGCCATAAATAGTCAATGGAGACTTCAGAAAACGTAAGTAGTAGTAACAGAACGACTAATAGGAGTATCTATCATCATACTATCATTCATATCAGACAATTTTAATTCCAACTTAGTAGCACATTCAAGAAAAATAAATGAATGAGTAGCGCTAGTATCAATAATAACAACCAATTCAACATCGTTAACAAATCAAGTACCTCAAATCAAGTTGTCCTTCTTAGGTTCCTCTTATTCACTCAGCGCAGACACTCTACCATTGGTATGAGTAATAGCGTCCTTCCTTGGTTTCTGATACTGAGTACTGATATGACCCTGCTCTCCACAATTGAAACAAGTTGGGCCATTGTTCTTATATTCAGGAGAACAATGACTAGACTTATCACACTTGTAGCACCTCAGCACCTTATTTTCACATTCATTGGATTGGTGACCTTGTTCACCATACATATAACACTTGATATAAGCGGGAGCTCCTCCCACACTTGTCTTCTTCCCATAATTAGCCTTTTGTTTCCCTTTATCAACTAGGGAATCATAAGGCCTCTTACGATCTTAATAATGCCTTCCTCTTTTCTCATTCACACTCTTATAGTGAGCTGAATGAGCTTTGTTGTCCTCCTTATAGATTCTCCAGCTTCCCGCCAACTCTGAAAACACACGGATCTGTTGATACCCAAACTCCTACTTGACCTCCGAACGTAATCCATGACTCAGAAGATTCTCTCAATCTCCTTAAGCCAAACTTGTGCTCCATTAGGATCGAACCTAACCTTGAAAACAGGCGAATGATTCCTCTGGAACGTCTCCAAAACACAGGATTAATCATTAGGCTGATGTTGCACAGTTTGAGCAATAGCCTGCAAAGCAGGAGCAAGTGCAACACAGTTCCTTCCAGTCATTTCTCTACTTCACATCAACAACAGTTACACTGGTTAGAATTTATCTCTATAGTATTCCACTATTATACACTACAGACTCAATAACTTGGTCGGTCAGACCGACCTACTCTGATACCACTAATGTATCACCATTAAGAGTGTCACATCTTCATATAAAATTGTACAATAATACATCTTGCTCCATAACACGGGTTTTTAAAATATTAAACAAGATACTCTAACATTTGATTCTTCAAATTAATACAGCGGAAATCATAACTCAAACATCTCATAATAAATACTTCATAAAATTTATTCATGCTTTGTAACTCATACTTATAAATCAAAATAACTCGAGTACCACATAGGGTGACTCAACATCTTAAAACAAAACAAAGAACAAAAGTTCCAAATCATTTGATCCCAACCACTATTATACACTACAGACTCAATAACTTGGTTGGGATTGTTCAGTGAAGGGAACAATCCCATTAGTATTCCTCTAATGCTTCTATAACTATTCTCGATCACCTACGCATTACCCACGTGGAGGAAACATTCAAGTAGAAAGGGTGAGTAAATCATAATCCTTATATAAGCCATAAGGAATAGACATAGTAAACAAGCACATAAGCAAGGCATCACACATCATCATATCTTCATGTTATACTCACACCTTCACAACATCATTAATTCACATTAACGGGTTATCAACAATTATCATTTAATCACATCATTATGCAATGTCACATAAAATGTAATGCATCATCATAGACTCGTGCATGTGGTGCCAAAACTTTAATGATGACTTAATCATTGTCATCTCTAAAGATCCCTACCATAGGATCGATTCCCTCTTGGAACCAGCGATTTTCACTGTTACACCCAATCCACACTATGGGATTGTTCCCTTCACTGAACAATCGTCTTATCATCTTCACTGGACAGAAGTCCTAACTTCACTGGACTAAAGTCCTAACATCACTGGACCGAAGTCCTAAAATATGTCATGAATGCATGATGCACAACAACATAATAAACACGGCCACGGATAGTCAACGCACATCATTATTCATGATTACATCATCATATAATCATCTTAATAAAACATCATATCATCATAACATCGTGTAATCATCATCATAATGAAACATCATCATATATCATTATCATGTCATCATAATATCCAAACATCATCATATCACACAACATATCTTCATGTCATCATATTATATAAGATATCATCCTAATGTCTCATAATCATCCTCATTCATCTTCTTATCATCTTAATAAACAAGCATCTTCGTAATCCAACATGGGGAACCTAACTTCATTCTAGATTAGGTATTTGGAATATACTTCATATTATTCATTTTACTCTATATAAATAAAGTGCATTTCATTATCTATCTAACGCTTTGAACGACACCTCATTTTGAGTTATAAAACTCAAGTTATGAATCTTTTAAGAAAATCCAATACATCCAATCAAAACTAGACATCATCGCCTGGCGAGACACCTCCATCGCCTGGCGACGCTCCCTTCACCACCAACATCGCCCGGCGACGCTTGGAGCGATGCACTCCAGAAGCGTCACTCTTTTCTTCCCTTTGTCGCTACCTATTTCGCCTGGCGACACGTCTTCGCCCGACGATACTACTTACTTTGCCTGGCGACACTGCGCGAACAGGGTTTTCCTGTTTCAATTTCCTACACAAACTAGTCCAATTCTCCTATGATTCCATCATATTACAGGTCCTAAAACATCATCTAATCATAGGTTTTCATCATCTATCAATATCCTATAGTTCTATACTCATTATACATCAATTATAAATCATTATTCATCACCAATTCATCAATTCCTCATCAAACAACACCAACTCCTCATCTACTAAAACCTAAGGCAATTCTACCATCATCTAAACCTTAAATCAAATATAATAACAATGATAAAACTCCCCTTACCTTAAGATTAAGGCTTGAGATCAATTCCTCTTCGTGCTCTATTGGGATTCTTATGCTCTTCTTGTCTCTTGTGCCCTAGACTTTTTTTCTCCACAATGTCTGCTCCAATTCCATGATCACACATAATGATCGTATAAAATTCCAAACCTTCTTCTTATATCAAACTTGTCCTCTTAGACCCCTAATAATGAACTTCCCATCATGCCCTCACTTACCCTTCACTAATGAACACAATACCCTTATTTTCTCTACATCACATATTATTATATTTATAATAATTAAAATAATTCTAAATAATTACCTTAATTATTCTAAAAATATACAATTGGTCAATATCACCTAATTCCCTATATACTACTCATAGTAACCCATCACACATCATATTCATCAAATCATCACATTTAAATATCATATTTACCTCAATCATTATATATTCATCATAATTTCACAAATTACCATAAAGGCTCACACATAATCATCAAAACACCAAACACTTCACATTGACTCATGTAATCACACTAAATTAATTAATTAAAAAATTAATCTAGAATTTGGGGTGTTATATCTACAATTTCCATTCACATGGTAGTAGTAGAATTCATTCTTATCGTTCCAAAAATATTCCATGTTGGTTAAGGTACGTTGAGTGAATTCTTGAGCCAGACCCTTGAAATGAATAGAAGATTAGAAACCCCAATGTTGAAGAAGTTAAGGATCTTAGAAATCATAGAAACATAATAAAAAGAAGTGCCTTCTTGTTTGAGGGAACTTTGACTACCCACAAACCCCAAATATGATACGAAGATGTAAAAACACACAAAAATAAAAATTAAACAACAAAAGATGAAAATTCAAAGCTTAATGATTTTTTTTCCCTCTCAATGTTAATATTTCATATATTAGACACAACTAAGAAATAGTACACAAGGTACGAAATTACAACATCATGTGCAACAAGACTTTTTGTAGGTATAAAGATGTGAAATATCTTATTGTAATAGTAAAAACAGGAAGCTATATAAATACTATGTTTCTCATTATTTTATTCACAAAGAGCAACTTTAACGTGGATGAGTTAAAAATTTGGTTTGTTATAATTGACTATATTTATAGTGTACCAGCATAACATTAAATCTATATGGCAGTAGCTATAGATTACCGTGCTTTCCATAGTCAACGGCAAATAATACTCTTTAGAATAATATTTATTTCTAAAAAAAGTGTTTAACAATCATTTTTATACTGTAGTGTAATATTAATTGACATTCAAATATTTAGCATTAATTGGTAAACATTAATTGGCATTAAATCAAATATATGACAACGGTAAAAAAAAATTCTAATATATATATTTTGCATAATTTTACTATAAATGTGTATCAATTCTAACAGATATATTTTGCATATATATATATATATATATATATATATATATATATATATATATATATATATATATATATATATATATATATATATATATATATATATATATATATATATATATATATATATATATATATATATATATATATATATATATATATATATATATATATATATATATATATATATATATGGCATTTACTTTTTGGGAGAGATCTGACCAGGAGAGTAATGAAAACTAATATGTCTTATTTTCATATTTTAATTAAATTGTAACTTTATGTATTTTTGTTATGAACTTTTGTATCATTTTAATTTTATATTATTAAAAAATTTATTGAAATAATTCTTGTGCAACTTTAATAATTAATATTTTTATGCATTTTAGTTAAAATGATTAAATTAATATTAAATTTGAATTAAAATTAATTACCAATAAATATATATAAATATTGGGGATCAAGTTTGAATTATATATAAACAACTATAATTGGAGTAAAAATAAATTAGATTAACTAAAAATTCTTTAAATTCTAGATAGCGATTTATTCCAACAAAAAGTAATTTAATTTTTTACCGTTCACCCTATTAGTTGTGTTTTGTCACATTATTAAGTGCATTTATTATCATCCATACCAATTCTATTTTCCTAAATATTCACCATACCATTGTCCTTCCATTAATATCCAAAGAATACATTCTTTATACAAAACACATTTCATTTAACTTTATTACCTAAATAATGAAACAAGTTCAATTAGGATATTAGTTCTCTTTTCATCAAAGTGGAAGCATTATAAATAGTACATCCATTCATGAATTCTACCTTTGTTAATTCTCAGTATTCAAAACGTCATTGTAGGTCTACAACCAATTCATTTCTTAGACCTATTGGAGTTAATCTATTTAATCAGTTTCAAGTTTCAAGCTACTACATCTAACATTTATATTTTCCATATTATGAAATAACCCATGTTCCTACTCCTGCAATCCCAAATGTTAATCCTGGATAAGTAGATGCTACTTTCTCATTATTCGACAACACGAATCCAAAACATATAAGTAACAATTTTACCAATTTCACTGTACAAGACCAAGACGTGGACCCCGGAGACAATAACTCAAGTATTGATAATTCTGACAGTTATATATATAGTCATTGAAGATGAAACTTTTGTGGAAGACCACCTATAAGGTTTGGCATTTGTACGAATGTGTGCTCAATTTCAAAATAATGTTTGAAGAAATATTAAGAGAGAATGAGAGTGGACTATGAACTTCTTCTTTATATATTGTTTAACTAACTTTTAAAATGAAATACAATATGATTTATATAGAGTTACATGATAGAATATTTAAAGTTACAGCATTTACTATTTCTAGGTCTCAAAGGAATATATTTTTCACTGCCCAAGGGAATCTGACTTTTGATTTACTGAAGACTGATTTGAATTTAACCAATAAAATTCCCCCATAAATTCAAATATTTCTTTGATCCATCATGCCTAGCATTTTCTTGCCTCTGTCGAAAAGCTCATTCGACAGTGGTTTTGTAAGGATGTTTGCTGCTTGATCTTTGCTTGCAACATGCTTCAGTTCGATGCTTTCATCCTTCACATGTTCTCGAATAAAATAGAATCGAACATCAATGTGCTTACTTTGTTCATGGTTGACTAGATTCTTCGCTAGTTCGATTGCAAATTTGTTGTCAACTTGAATTATTGTTGCGTCTTCCTGTTTCGATTCGATCTTGCTCAACAATATTCTCAGCCATATTGCATGGCATACACACCAGGATGCTGCTACATACTCTACTTCACACGTCGAAAGAGTTACAATGGCTTACTTTCTTGACAGCCAGGTGAAAGCAATGTTTCTCATGAATAACACATATCCTGAAGTACTCTTTCGATCATCAATCTCACTACACCAATCGTTGTCAGAGTAGCCAGTCAACTTGTATTCTTCTGCTTTCGAATAGAATATTCCAAGTGACACAGTTCCATTGACATATCGAATGATTCTCTTTAGAGCTTTCTAGTGTGCAACAACTGGTTCTTCCATGAAGCGACGCATAATTCCAACACTCAGCGAAAGATCTGGCCTTGTACATGTGAGGTATCAAAGACTTCCCACCAAACTTTGAAATTTTTTTGCTTCGACACGCTCTCCTCCATCAAATTTCGAAAGCTTTGCTCCTGGCTCCATTGGTGTCGAAATAGGATTGCAGCTATCCATCTTAAATCTTTTCAGGATATCTTTTGCATATTTTTCTTGTGAGATGAAGATTCTTGTTTCTTCCTGTTGAACCTCCAGACCAAGAAAGTATTTCATCAGGCCTAAGTCAGTCATCTCAAATTCTTGTGTCATTGTACCTTTGAACTCTTCAATCATCTGATTGTTGTTGCCCAAGAAAATCAAATCATCAACATAGAGAGCAACAAGCAGTATTTTTTATTTGTTCTACTTCACATACAAGGCATGCTCGAAGGGACATTGCTGAAATCCATTTTCTTTGGAGTATGTGTCAATTCGAGTATTCCATGCTCGTGGTGCTTGCTTCAGCCCATAAAGATCCTATTTTAGCTTTAGCACCTTTTCTTCATTTTCGATTTTGATGAATCCAGGGGATTGTTCGATGTAAACTTCTTCTTCGAGCACGCCATTCAGAAAGGCTGACTTGACATCCATCTGATGTATTTTCCATTTGCATTAAGCAACTTGAGATATGAGCAGTCGAATAATCTCCATTCTCACAACAGGTGCGAAGACTTTATCATAATCGATTCTTGCTTTCTGCCTGTATCCTTTCACCACAAATCACGCCTTGTATCTTTCAATTTCACCATGTGCATTTATCTTTTTCTTAAACACCCACCTCACACCAATTATTTGACTTCCTTTTAGTAACTCTGCTAGTTCCCAAGTATCATTGCGTTCGATGACCTTAATTTCTTCATCCATAGCATCCTTCCAATTTTTGTTTCTTATTGCTTCTTCGAAACTGACATCTTTAGTGTCTTCCAGCAAGCATGTGAGATGCACTTCTTCTGTGTTTTCATACAAGTCTTGTAAACTTTGCAACCTGCGTTGTGAGGGTCCTTCTTCATCATCAGAGTTTTCTGGTTCTGTCCAAGTGTCTTTCGATATAGCATCTGGTACTTCGACTAAAACTTCAGTAGAGTTATTCCAGTCCAACTTGCTTTCTTCGTTTACTCGAACATCTCTACTTACTATCACCTTTTTGTTTATTGGGCCAAAAAGTCTATAACCTTTCGTTTTCTCATCACACCCAATAAGTATGTATTTGTGACTCTTATCTTCCAGCTTTGTTCTTCTTTGATCAGGTACACGTGCATAAGCCACACTTCCAAACACTTCGAAGTGAGATACAGTTGGCTTTCAACTACTCCAAGCTTCTTGAGGTGTTAAATCTCCCAGCTTTGAATGTGGACATCTAATTTGAACGTAGATAGCACATTGTACAACTTCTGCCCAAAACTCCTTCGACATGTTTTTTCTCTTAAGTATTGATCGAACCATGTCAAGGACTGTTCAATTCTTCCTCTCTGCCACACCATTTTGTTGAGGTGAGTATGCTGCAGTCAGAAATCTTCTTATGCCTTGCTCTTCGCAGTACTTCATAAAGGCTGTCGAAGTATACTTCCCACCTCTATCTGATCGAAGAGCTTTGATGTGATTGTCTGTTGTTTTTTTAACCATTATCTTAAACTTCTTAAATACTTCAAAGGCTTCAGATTTTTCTTTCAGAAAGTACACCCAAGTTTTCCTTGAGAAATCATCAATAAAGGATATAAAGTACTTTTTGCCACTGAAGGATTCTGGGGTAATTGGTCCACATATGTCAGTGTGAATCAATTCCAGAATTTGTTTGGCCTGATATTCTGCCTTCGATTGGAATGAGGTTCTCATCTGTTTTCCAAACACACATTCTTCACAGAATTTTCCTTCGAATTCCACATCTGGCAGTCCATGCACCATATTTTTCTTTGCTAACCTCCTTAGTCCAACTTGATGTAAATGACCAAAATTTAGATGCCACAGGGATGCTTGGTCTTCGACACTGACTTGAAAACATTTTTCTCGAATGCTTCTCAATTTCAACTTGTACATTCAATTTCTCCCCATTTCGACTTGAGCAATCAGACGTCCTGACTTGTCTTTTAAGTGTAAGCTTAGATCTTCCATGAGAATCGAATAACCCTTTTCTGTGAGTTGTCCTAGACTCAAAATATTTGCTTTGAGGTTTGGTACATAATACACATCTTGGATAGATCCTATCAAATCATCCTTCTGCAAGAAACTGGTTGTTCCTTTTCCTTCGACCCTTACTTTCGACGCGTCTCCAAACGAAACATGACCATCCTCAATTTTCTTTATTTCTTTGAACAAGTTCTTATAACCACACATATTGTTGCTTGCTCCTGAGTCTAGGTACCACATACTGTCATTTTCTGCATCTGCTTCCTTTTGAGTCATTAACAAAAATCCTTCATTCGATTCTATTTCTAGAGCAAGATTTGTTGTTTCTTCTACCTTTCTTCTGAGACGAAAATCTTTTGCATGATGTTCCATTTTACCACAATTGCAGCAACTGTAGGAGTTGCAATCTTTCGCATAGTGCCCTTGTTTGTTGCATTTGTAACATTCAATATTGTTGTAATTCGATCTACCACCTCTCTAGCCACGTCCTCTTCCATGCCAGTTTTGTTGACTTGACTGTCCTTTGTCGAAGTTGTTATTTTGGTAACTTCGACCACCATTACGTCCTCCACGACCATGTCCTCTCCCACGCCAATTTTGAGAGAAAAGTACCTTTTCATCTCTGTTGGGTTCTGCATCCTCAAGTGTCTCCTCCTTCTTCTTTATTTTGCGTTGTTCATGTGCCTCAAGCGAACCAGCCACTTCTTTGACACTGATTGTCGAAAGGTCCTTTGCTTCTTCTATTGTGCATACTATGTTTTCAAACTTATATGTCAAAGATCTCAGAATATTTTCAAAAATACGAGCATCAGACATTGCTTCTCCATTTTGATTCAGTTGATTTGCCACCGTCTGTACACGAGTGATATAGTCTGATACGGACTCTGTATCCTTTATCTTCATTCTCTCCATTTCTCCTCGAAGAGTCTGCAATCGAACTTTCTTGACTCTATCTTCCCCTTTGAAAGCTTTTTCTAGCGTGTCCTACGCCTCATTCGATGTAGTCGAACCAACAATCTTTTCGAAAACTGATTCATCGACTGCTTTGAACAGCATGTATAATGTTATTTTATCCTTTGCTCACGTTTCTTTCAACGCCTTGTTATGAGCAGTTGTGTTTTCCATCGTATTTGATGGTTCTTCAAACCCATTGTTAGTTACTTCCCATACATCTAACGATCCCATCAGCGCCTTCATCTGGATACTTCAGTTCTCATAATTCGACTTTGAAAGTCGTGGCAGTGGCATTTGTCCCAACATATTTGCCATGTGCTCTGATACCAATTTGAAGAAATATTAAGAGAGAATAAGAGTGGACTATGAACTTCTTCTTTATATATTGTCCAACTAACTTTTAAAATGAGATACAATATGATTTATATAGAGTCATATGATAGAATATTTAAAGTTACATCATTTACTATTTCCAGGTCCAAAGGAATATATTTTCCACTGCCCAAGAGAATCTGACTTTTGATTTATCCAAGACTGATTTGAATTTAACGAACAATGTTATTCTAAATAATATGTATTAAATTTTTGCATGATCATTTCTAAACGTTATAATTTTGACATATGATGTTACAACAGAGTTTTATGATACCAGATATCCTATTTAGGAATGTCAGTATTGCGATGCTTGCATGTGGTACCAAGAACATAAGACTAAATCTAGAAATACAATTTTGCCTAAATTTCAACGGTGTTGTCGTGGATAGGAGGTTAAACTACCATGATTTATGAACCACCTCTCATTCTAGAAAAAAAACTCTATTTGATCCTACAACAAATGATGGAAAGAATTATCAAGCAAACACAAGGACTTATAATGCACTGTTCTTATTCACTTCACCTGGTTTGAAATTTAACACAAAGATTACAAAGGGAGGTGGTCCTCCCACACTAAGACTTCATGGACAAATTTCCATAGAATAAGGACGATGTTGCTAGGGTTAGACTAACAACCAAAATAACCTAAGTATATATTTTCGACACGGACAATGAAATTGATAATCGCGTGGATTGTTTTAGGTCATTACTATAACTAATGTAAATTTACAACATGCTCATTTTTTACTCATCTACTCACTAATTTTTCTTATTGGTAAATATATAGAGACAACAAACATATTTACAGTGGTATGGTATAAAAAATGAAGACAACGTTGGATCAACATAATGTTCATGCTATAAGGATTCTAGGATGGAACATGATATGTTAAAACATCAATAAGTGCATAACTTGAGACTGAGACTAATATCTGATCGGAACTCTGACAAATGAGTTTACAACAAGCCAATAATATCTGAAGTGGCTACCCTTATTGTTGGGAATATTGATTCTGGTATAAAAAGAAATATAATAATGTAAGAATGTGGTGGTAACTTACAAAGAATTTATGAGTTTCATCCAAGCTACATTGCTTATCAATATTCATTACTATTCCCATATGGGGAAGATGGTTACCGAGTTAATATTTTAAATTCTTTTGAAGGTGAGGTAGTTGTGAATAAAATAAATCTTCAAACCATTATGGAATGGATTTTGTTTAGATTGCAACAAAGGAAATCAGAGGCAAAAACAGTTCTTTGTTCAAAGAGACAATTTCAACAATTTTTGGTTGATGGCTACATTATGATGGAAACTGAGCAACTTAATTGGCTAAGAAAGAATCAATCCAAATTGAGAGTCGGTAAATACCATAAACTCCAATAAAATACCGACAACTAAAATCAACACACAAATGTAAAGAATGGAAAAAGAGTTGTGTTGCTTTTTACGATTGTTGGAATCAAGAGATATGTGGTTCAACTTTATTTTGATGGTATAACTATTTCATGTGGAATTGGGTTCCCTGATTTTTTTGACATTCATGTGTAATCCTAATTGGCTTGAAATCACATAAGAGTTAGCAAAAGACAACTTAAAACCTCACGACTGGCCTGATATTATATCAAGGGTGTTCAAAATAAAATTTGATGAGTTTATGATTGATATCACACAACGACATATACTTGAAAAGGTCTTAGCATGTGAATTTTATAAGAATTATGTTTTAATATTTAATATCCATTTAGTTCCATGGCATTTTATAATTTTTTATAAGTGTTTTAATAATACTTCTAACACTATGTATGTATCTTTTGACAGTTATATATACAATCGAATTTCAAAAAAGAGGTTTGACACATGCATATATTTTAATTTCTTGCACCCTCATAGTAAATAGTTGAACCCTTCTGATATAGACAAAATCATATCCTGTGAAATTCATGATCCCGGGCTACTTCCATGACTTTACATTCTGGTCAAGCAACATATGATGAGATCTTTGTGGATTGGCAAAAATATCATTGTGTATGAAATCTAAAAAGTGTTCAAAATTCTTCCTCAAAATACTCCATGAAACAACTATTGTTGACCAAGATAGATATCCATAATATAGAAGAAGGTCAAACACACACACCATTGTAAAAAATAGGATTTATCTTCACAACAGACATGTCGTGCCTTACAACACAAAGCATGTTGTTGAAGTTTCAAGTTCATATCAATATTATTCAAATATATACATAAGGGTTGTGACAAAATTACTGCTTCAATAACTTATATTGATTTCAATTTCAATAACAATTGTAATTGCATCAACATATAGCCTCACACGGTCAGTCTTGTGCGGACACACGATTTTCTTACTACTTTTTTAGGTAAAATAAATGAGCATATATATACTTTTTTTTATTTCATTTAATATATTTGACTTTTAAATTTATCCGTGTATATATATATATATATATATATATATATATATATATATATATATATATATATATATATATATATATATATATATATATATATATATATATATATATATATATATATATATATATATATATATATATATATATATATATATATATATATATATATATATATATATATATATATATATATATATATATATATATATATATATATATATATATATATATATATATATATATATATATATATATATATATATATATATATATATATATATGAGGAGGGATATTCTTACTCTAAGTGTATGTGTTAAGGAATTACTCCAAATCTTAATTCTTGATTTCCATTAATCTAACGACTTTAATTGATTATTTATATAGAAAAATATTTTCAAAAATGATTAAATACACTATGCCCCCTATCAATAGGGCGAGCTTTGATTTTTTTCCCCTAAAATATTTTTTTTGTGATCCGCCCCTTATAAAAGGAAGATTCCGTTTGCAGGATCCCCTATCTCATGTTTGGTTGACTGGGCGTGAGAAATCTTGCAAGGTGTCATGAAAACTATGTGCTGAGTTGGATTAATATTTCTTACATGACATGACAATTGTGTTAAGTTGGATTAATTCTCAAAAATTTAATTTATATGGGAGTCGAACCCAAGAACACACATAAAGACCAAGCGCCTTGCTCCCGAAACACTAATTAGAACAATAGTTGAAATTAAAACAATTGGTGTTTATAGTTTTATTAATGCATTTCTCTGCTGTAAAACTCATCTATAGATCTCAGACCTCATTAAGAATTTGGAAAAGAATTGGTTATCTATAGAGGTTCTTATGAACAAATTGATCCTTCTTTATTGAGGAGGTTGTCGGGTCGACTAAAAGTTAATAGGAAGAGGAGTGTAATTGAAGGTCCAAGTGGTTCACATGATGCAGGAAGATCAAAGATAATTAGGTGTGGAAATTGT
The DNA here is from genome assembly GCA_948472305.1 of Vicia faba. Classification (NCBI taxonomy): domain Eukaryota; kingdom Viridiplantae; phylum Streptophyta; class Magnoliopsida; order Fabales; family Fabaceae; genus Vicia; species Vicia faba. The sequence goes on along the minus strand of OX451739.1, from coordinate 36,197,527 downwards.
AAAGAGTTTGGACATAATATATTAGGATGTCAGAGAGATAAAACTAAAAAACAAGTACAAATACATATTCAATTATTTAGCACACAAATTAATCACATAGATTCTAATTCCTTCTTTTTTTATTTGAAAAAAAACTAAAAGTCCGACATAAAGAACAAAGCTCTAATGAAAATTCAACTTGTTCAAGTCAAGTCACTCATATTATATAATTATTGTCCTCATGGTTTATTTTGGAGGATTCTAGAGATATTTAGTGATTTTATTTGGTTTATTTTATCTAGATAATGGTATTTTTCAAAATTGATAGGTTATACACTTGAGACTTATCAATTGATTTATGTAGTTAGTTGAATTATTATGTGTTGTTGGAATGCTTTCTGAAGATAAATTATAATTTTTTACTTATATGTACTAATTGAAAATGAATTCTTGAAGTTATAGGTACTGTTATGACATTAAATTTATTGATAAATTTATTAGGAAGGATATCGTATATTTAACTATGTATATTCGACAAAAATAATAATATCTTAATTTCTGCAAGAATATATTACTAACCAGACATGCAAATTGGTATAAGAAAACCTGAAGAGAATGTGAAGTAGTGAATGTTGAGATATATAAAAATCATTGTCGATGTCGGTATTCCTCAGGATATTTATATCACGTTCTTCAGGATAACAATGGCACTCTGTCTGTGTATCAAAAGTTTGGTACTTATACTATATATATTATTCACAAATATATAAATAGTGTATAATTATTATTTTGATTTTTTTTATATATATTTTTTTAAATTACTTTAGTTAATAAAATAAAACTTGGTTAATATAATTTAAAGTTTGATTAATATATTATAATAAAAATTTTAATATATATACTGTACATATACTTTAATTAATGTTATGTATAAAATTAATTATACAATTTATCACTTGGTTAATGAATTTTCCAATATTAAAAATATTAAATATTAAAATAAAATTGATTAATGAATTCTAAAAATTGATTAACACATTTATAAATTAATATCAAAGTATGGTTTAATAATTTGTATTTTATTATTTGATGAAACAGTAAAACTAATTAATAAATTATAAGTAAAATAATTAGTTAATATTATATATTTGTATTGTTAATATAATTGTTAAATTGATTAATGTCACCATCTTATATTTATATTGTAAAATAAATTTTAAAAATAATTATTTTTTAAAAAATAATATCATTTTATTATAAAAATATTATTGACTGTATAAATATATATATATACGATATAATAATTGATAGGTAGCAATCCTGTTTTAGAAACAAGGAAGGGCTTTTGTTGCGATCTACTTTTAGATTTTATTCTTCTTGTCATAAAAAATTTAAAAGATGTAAAATATATTTTTAATTATCAATATATTAAAGGTTGTGTCTTAAATATTTGTGTCATCAAGTAAATATATGAATATTGATTTAGTGGTGTGACACTCAAGCAACGTTTTAAATTCTGTGAATATTTTAGTATAATTTTTTTATTTTTAACTTAAGTTATAAATATTAAATTGAACCGTAACATTTTGAAAATTTTTAAAAATAACCAAAATTTTAAAATTTTAAAACCAAACTAATCGATCTTTCTTTATAATTCTCAATCTAATCATGTTTTAAATAAATAAATAAATAATTAAATAGGAGGTGTCACTTGAATTGGCGTCTCTTATATTTTTTTCAATTTTTTTAATTTATTTTTGGATATTCCTGCAGATTTAATGTTACCTGCGGATTTATATGCAGATTTTCCTATGGAGTTATCTGCGGAAAATATAGGAAAATAATCTGCGGATAAATCTGCATGAAACAACAAATATGTAGGAAAATCCACATGTAAATGGAAAGAATTGAAAAAATATAAGAGGCGTCATTTCAAGTGGTGCCTCTTGTTTAATTCATTTTTTTTGTTTGAAATATGATTAGATTAGGAATTATTGGGGAAGATTTGTTAATTTGGTATTAAAACTTCAAAACTTGGTTATTTAAAAAAAATCCATAACAGTTTAACCGAATGTTTTTCGAGTTAACATCCTTGCAGTCACAAGTGAATCTTAATATATAATAATTAAAAAGTTTTAAAAATAATATTTATTCTAAGTTGTCCACAAGACCGGTGACAAAAAGCCCAAGAGTGAACTCCAACTAAAGAGGCGCGCTGAACATGTAGACTTTCACTCTAATCGGTAGCAGACACTTATGTCCCCTCATGAATCAATAATCCTCTAATTCAATTAGAAAATGTTCACACAACACATCTGATCACCCTCGAACGATTTCAATAGCTCTTACTATATAAAGGTAAACCATGTCATTTTAGTTATTTAAATTCACTATCATTCTCATATTATTCTTTCACGAAATAGACGTTAGAGCGATAATCTTGTAGGTTCACCCTGTTCCATCGCATCAGATGTATTGCTCCACCGTAGTGAGACACAATTATACCACCTCATCTTCTATTTCTAGTTCCTAAAGGAACAACGACGCCGTCTATGAGAATAGACTTCAGATTTTGTCTCATTTCCATGACAAATAATTGTTTCTCCACAAAAGATCCAGATCACTGATCTCCTTTCTTAAAGCTTCAATCTTCTTTTCAAACAGATCTATTATCAGATTCATCGATTTTCCGCCCAATGATAAGTTGCTGCTGAGACCATTAAAATTTCAAAGCTCAACCTCTTCCCCCCCCTCCCCTTATTTGGTGGAAGATGGTATATTTCTGGTAGTTCCCTGCAGAGGCATCTATAATTGCATTTAGGGTATGCCTTTCTTAGAAACCATATATGCAGTAGCTTTCCCAATCCATCTCATTCTAAAGTATCACAATATCCATGACAAACTGGTGACAATGTGCACCAACCTATCTGAGGTATGAAGGATACACAAGGCTCTACAAGGCGATCAAAATATGGGCAAAAGAAAGGCGATGGAGACTAATGTAGCCTCATTCATCATGTAGTTAAGAGGTATGGTGGTTAAGCCTCAAATAGGTAAAATGAATAATTCTAACATGACAACTACATGAGAGGACTCTGGATGAGAACTAAAGTCAAATATCACACACACTACCAATGCTCTCAGTGGCCAATAAGTAGTGGTTACGCCGCTTATTTAAATTTCCTCTTGTTATATGTAAAATACGTGGAACAATGTTTTGCAGATAATACAACATTTAAATTTTATGATGATAACATTAATGACAGCTATGATAAGTCAAGCATGAACGATTAAATGGTTAAAGATGTAAACCTAAATATTATGGTTTGATAAACTTGATTATCCAACGAGGGAAAATAAAATAAAATAAATGGAAATAATTTAAAGCCTCATATAAAGAGATCTCAAGCAGTATCAACATAAAGAGCAAAATCTGACAAAAGCTTGTAGAAAATGATTAATCTCCTAATATAGTAAGTGAGAGAACATATGTAAAGCAATGGGGGATTTTTCATAAAAGTACAAGGCTAAAACACACACAAAAAAAAAACTAAAACTATCTTTCAAAATGATTTACAAAAAGATAATACTTTGAAAAATATCTGAAAGTTGTATCAGATGAATTGGGAGCAGTCAAATAAGCCATGGGAAATTTTTTTACTTTTATAATCGATTAAAACATATGCCCAATCGATTAAAAATGCACAAACTTAAGGCCCAAGCTAGTTTGAATGTGCCTTGATTCTGTCCAACGGCTAGATATCTTAACCTTTCATTTTGAGAACTTACAACGTATATTTGCATCTTCTAATCAATCAGGAACTTGCTCTAATCGATTAGTTAATAGCATAATATGTTAAATGAAAATTCCTTTTTGATTCAACCTCGTGCCTATAAATAGAGGTTTCATTTCTCATTTCAAATCATTCAGAATCATGTTTTGACACTTTCATATCTCACACTCTCTCTCTCTCTCTAAAGTTTTATTTAACTTCCTCTCACTAAAGGTTTTATCCAAATGCCTTTGTGAGAAAATTTTCTTTGTGAGTTGGATATATTTATAATTCTAGAAAGGGTAGAATTGTAAAATTCACCAAGAGAATATTTTATATACACCTTGGTTGAATATTGTCTATTTAGGGATTTATTTGGGTTATAAGCGTATCCTATAAAAAAGCTTATATTTGGGAATTATGTTAGCAGTCCTAGGATTGGTTAAAGATTATCCAATGTTAAAATCTTCATAGGTTAATGGTAAGCACGGTTAAAACCAAGGTAGGTTGAAGCTCAGTCCGATATTAAAGTCTCCTTAGGTTTGAGATCAGCCAGGTTAAAATCTCATGAGTTTTTGTTTATCCTGGTTAAAACCAAGGTATTTAGCTCAGATTTTTTGGAATTTGAACACTAACCGCTCCAAGGTCCATGTTAATTGGAAATAAGACTAATCACTTCAAACCATTGTTGGGAAGTGTAATACATCGGGATAACTGACTTTTGGTTTTGTGTTTTATCGCAAAATGTCACGGATAGCAAGAGTCGCCACCGACTTTTCTTTTATCCCATAAAGAAAATGGTGAAAATAACAGGAAAGACCTTTGGGTTTTTTCTTTGAGTTCGGGGGTAGGTTATCAAAAGGGAATGTGTTAGCACCCTTTTCATCCGTAGTTATCTCCAAGCTCTAAATCGCTAGCTCACTTTGTTTTGAAATGCTTTGGATGTATGTGTTTGAAAATATTTTGAAAAAATGCCTAAGTACGGAAACTTTGTAATGGTTCTTGTATCAGTTAAGAATGCGTACAAAGTTTTTTATTTTAAATATTTCAGAAGAAGTGTTTGTGAAAAAGATATTTGTTTTGTTTTTGTGCGAGAAAGCGATTAACAGTATTCTACCATTACTCAAAAGTCTTTCGTGCTATTTTCCTCCTCCTTTAGAGATAGTTCTATCCTACCATTAGTTAGTAGGAAGCCCTATCGTTGGATGTGAAGGGACAGGCGTGGGTCATCGTACAGTCATAAAGGCAACATATAGGGATACCTTAGCAATTCGAAGGGACTGTCATCATATATTCGTAGGAAACATATAGGGACAAAATCATTTCTCATAGGAAACTCGAGGGACATCACAGGACTATGATCTTTATGATGATTTTAACCGAGGGTCTTTGCTAAGGGTGTCCCTACGTTTAAGGGACATGACCATTTTTTCGAGGCAACAAGTGAGGTTACCCTAGAGGTGCGCGTGTGAAAAGGGATTCAATTCAGTTTATTTATCTTGTATTTAGGGTTAGCTATGATTGCTTTTATGTCTTGCCATACATGCACTAATTACTAGCACAATAATATAGCAATAGTGAAAAGCAGTAAAGTGCGGGAAATAAAAATATACGCTATTACAAGGCTTCGAGAGTGTGGGTACAAAATAGTAAAAAAATCGGGGGGAAAGATTAAAATCCTAATTAAACTATTACATACTGTAGCAGATACATAACGGGGAAAAAAATAATGCGAAAGTAATATGCGAAAGGGTAAAAAGGAAAAGAAACGAAAAATTGTTTGGTGATTGTTTGATGTAAAAGAAGTTTGATAATTAACCTAAAAAACTAGTTAATTTTAATTAATTAAGAAAACTAATTGATTAATTAAGCAAACCCTAAATTAATTTTGATTAAAAGAAAGTTTAGTGAAAAACCTAAAAAAACCTAAATTTATTGATTAAATAAAAAAAACCTAAAAAATTTAATTAGGGTTAATTAAAAAACTTAAATTAGGTTAGGGTTTGTTAAGAAAAATATTTTTTGAAAGAAAAGGTTTTGTAAAGGATGTTAGGTTTTATGAAAAAAGGAAAAGTGTTAAAAAAACCAAATGGTAGGGGTGCGTGTTGAACACACGCCCTTTAGCATTCTCCACGCATAGCTTACCACCAGGCCAAGCGCCTATTGGTGTCAAGATCTAGCCTCAGCGCGTTTTGTACTCTATCCTGCAAAAAATATGAAAATATGAGTATTTTGGCAAAACCGGGGATCAAACCCGTGATCTGGGAGACAAATGCCTTAGCGTGCGTTTCTGCCACGGAGGTGGCTATACATCCATTCACTTAGATGAAACAAATAATATATAAAATAAACATGAATATATTGGTCGGAGAAGCGCCGGAGCCCTAGCTCCATTCGTCTTCTCTGATAGCTTGTTTCCATCAAATCTGCGAAAAACAAAAGATTAGCAAACAAAAAACACCCTACCTCCCTAAATCGATGGTTATAAATCCAATGGAAGGATCATTGTGGGCTAAAATTGGCTGGTTTAAGAGCTATGAGGAAAAATACATGGATCAGTGCAATAATGGTATTCTATGATTTAGGATGCATGGGACCACTATGATGATTCAAAACTATTCAGAGACATCTCAGAAACATTTTAATAACATTAGTATGATTTAAAACAAAACAAAATTAAAGATGTGAATTTTTGCAAAGTTGGGAAATCGGATATACATGTATGGCGTTTTCCTGCGTTTTGTACCATCCAATTTAGTCCACACTTACTCTATAGGCGTGCTGGAAGAGAATGAAGTGAATGTTTTGTGGTGAAAGGGTTTGTAACAAGGATTTAAAGATTTAGGGCTCTTGAGAAAAGTTTAGAAATTTTGACAAGTTTGAGGCAAGGGTTTTTTCGTGTGTTCTTGTATGAGAATTGCTGAGATTATATAGGGGAAATTAAGTCAAAAATATGTGGGTTTGGACCTTGTAGAAGAAGATATGATTTTATCTTATTTATTTTTCATTATTTAATGAATAAATCAAAAAATAATTAAAATAAAAATAGGCCGAGGGGTGTATGAATGAATTCTGAGGTGTATAAGGAGTGTAATACACGTTTGAACTCTTAAACCATGGCCCAATAGCCCAAAATATCAAGCTTGCTCAATTTGAACTTCATGCATATGCTCAAAATTTCCCAACTTGCAATGGTCATAACTCTCTTAATTTTCATCTTTTGAAGGTGACATTAAACTTTTTGGAAATCTCAAGATGTCCTCTAAAATATCTATGTTGATCATTTTTTCCTTTGAAGACATTTTATTGATGTAAGTTGCCTTGACAAAAAGTGTCTTTTTGTTGACTTTTGAAATGACATGTAATGTATTGGCTCATATCTCTCAAATGATGCACTTTTTAGACTTGATCTTAGATATACAAAGTTGTAGAGAATTGAATCCCCTTCAAAATTAGATTTGGTTCGGTAAAATTTGATGAAGCATGTGAAAGTTATGCTTGTTCAAAGTTCAGTTGACTTCTCCTAAGGAAACCCTAATTTGACAACTTTTGACTTTTGATGATTTAAGATTTTTCCTAGAGGAATCATGATCAACCCTTGATCAAATGATGAATATGACTTCAAAGTATTTATTTTGACAATAAATATTGAAGTTTGACTGTATGTTGACCATAATTGACTTTTTGTCCAATACAATTGATTTTCAGTCATCTGAGCAATTAACTTAGCAAACTTGTGATACAATGCTTGAAACTTGACATGAGAATTCTTAGGGACATATGAAGAACCATGAAAACCACTTGAGACTTTTGAAACCCAAATTTACTTGAGAAATACAAAACCCTAATTGTGGACCAATTTCTTAGGAGGAGAATTTGTATGGTTAATTCTTAGGCAACCTTGAGCAAACGAGGACCTTAGGAGAATGTCTTGAAGAAAAGTGGGAGGGAAAAGTTTGGGGTACAACAGCTGCCCCTGTTCAATCTTCTTAAACCTGAGGGGTTAGATTGACACGTCCTCCATTCGTGACTTAGAGGTAGAAGATGATTGAACACTTAAGTGCCCAGAAATTTGCACTCGCATGTGCAGGTGGTAACGTTATTGGTCAATTGTATTGCTTGAATAGGCTTACATATGACATTCAGAAAGGTGAATGAGAGTCGTCGAGGATGTTCTTATATATGCCATCCAAAGTAACTATTGATAAAAGTATCATAAGAAATCTAGGCTTGACTTCATCTGAAGAATTCTTTCCATAATGAACCTCCGGAGAAGGTGTTTGAGTAGCTGCTTGTCAGATTTAGTCTCCGCGGGAAATGCTTGTCAGAATGAATTTCTGAAGGAAGATTATTTTCAGAATAAACCTTGGAAGGAAGATGCTTTTCAGAATGATGCTCTGAAGAAAATGCTTTTCAGAATTCAGTCTCTGAAGGAAGTGTTTGTACTGTAGATAGTCTCCCCGTCCTGTTTCGGGAATTGATCTACAGTCTGTTTTTGTTGATAAACCCGTCCTGTTTCGGGAATTCATACCACCTAGTAATAAAGATAGCCGCCCCATCCTGTTTCAGAAATCGATCTTCACCTGGTCATAAAGATAGAAAGATAGTTTCCTCGTCCTATTTCGGGAGTTAATCTTTGCTCGGTTGTATAGATAGTTTCCCCGTCCTATTTCGGGAGTTAATCTTCAACCTGCTTTAGTAGATAATCGGCCCGTCCTGTTTCATGAATTGATCTACATTTACTTTCACAGATAGTTAGCATGTCTTGTTTCAGGAATTAATCTGTGTCTGGTCATCAAGATAGATTCCCCGTCTTGTTTCGATAATTAACTTGGGACCTCCTTTTTTTGGCCGTAGAGATAGTTGCCCTGTCTTATTTCGGGAATTAATCTCTAACCCAGTAACATAGATAGTTTCCCCTTCTTGTTTCGTGAATTAATCTTGGACCTGTTTGAGAATTTTTGATGATATTTGTCTGTTTGTAGATTTTACATGAAAAGATGAAGAGTTAAATGTATGTAATGTCATGATGTATGAAATACATTGCTTAATGATGTTCTCAAAGTAAATGAGAGTGTGTTATACGCGTTTCGTATGCATATGATATGACATGTATGAATGTGAGATGTCGTTGAAGAGTATTGGTAGTTCTGTATAACGTCTCTGACTGGGGAAAATAAATCCCTGACTGTTGCTGGGGATGAAGACTATGTGTAATCTTAAATCTTTGTTTAGAATGTTTCCGCTAGGAATTTCTGCTTTCTGTTTGAGGAAACTCCACTGCAAAATGTGATTTCTGCTTGGGGAGAAAAGTTCAAGAACATTGGTCGTTCACCACTCTACTGGGGAACTTAATTCTTATATACCCTGATTGGGGATAAAAGAGATGGATAATCTTTCGAGGTGCTTGCTGACCGAATTTTCGATATGGATGTTGATTCGTTTAGGGAGGATAAGGTTAAACGATATCTTGTCCAGTTTCAGATTTCATAGCAACTCTCTGGGGATAGTGCTCAGAACTTCCCTTTTCTGGAGAGGGGAACTTTGCCGATGATTTGCAGTAGTCAAAGGAATAGACTCAAGCTAGGGAAACTGAATTCCGCTGGGGAAATAAACCCTGTTGGGGGAAATAAACCTTGTTGGGGACAAAAACGCTACTGGAGAAACTTATTCTGCTGAGGAAATGAACCCTGTTGGAGAAGAGAATTCTGTAGGTTTTTTACAGTGTTGGAGAAATAAACTCAACTGGGGAAGAGAATTTCTATGAACTCTGCTGGTTACATACTCTCTAACGAGGATTGGGACTCTGTAGGTTGGCGACATTGCCGGGGAAAAGATCATACTCCTTTGTCAGCTAGGGGGACCTGCTGGTGAGTATGATTAGGATATTTCAGACTTGTGGGGAATGTATATTTGTTGAAGACAAGCTTGTGAAGCTGACTCCGCGGGGGATAATCTTATGGGAACTACTATGTGGGCATTTTTACATGGAGGTTATTCTGTGGGGATCTGTGGGTGACTTGAACGTTAGCCCGTCTCCTAAAGTCTTTAGTAAATACTTATTCCTGTTTTTATGCATGTATTTATTAACAGTAATCGCATTCATATGCATATGTTCATTAAATTTAGTCATTGGACATTTTTGCAAACAAAACAGAAAAAGTTAAAACAAAATTTGAATTTTGAAATTGTGTTTATATTGATAGTTTACCTATAAACAGGCGATTATTGTACAAAGAGACAAAAATCCTAGTAAGAGGAAATCGCGGTGAAATGAAAGGAGTAAAAAGTAAAACAAAACATATAGCTTATGTGTAAATGATCTCGTCAGGTTTCAACTCTGCTATTTCCCCTATGTCTTCGAGCATCTCATCCTGTGTTGTCGGAAGAAGTTAATTGAATTGATCGGCACCATTTGAACTTGACATTGGTAATAAATCTGGATGTAAGTGATCCAACGGGACATAGTCGTACACTTTAATCTCTAATTTTTTCATGGACCGACCTTTCAGGTTTTCAGTCCACCGGGATACCTTTTTTGCCCAAGCCGCCTTTTCAGGTTTTCGACTTGTCGGGTGTACAGTCTTTTATATATATATATATATATATATATATATATATATATATATATATATATATATATATATATATATATATATATATATATATATATATATATATATATATATATATATATATCCCTAATTTTTGCCCGAAACCTTTTTGTTCGTCGGGATTCCATTATTTCTACATAGGCCAGTTAACCTAGCGGGTCATTTTTTATGCGTAGTATCTTTTAATTATGTCCGCATTCACAAGGTGTGGAAGATCGTCACTGTCCATGGTGGTAAGTATCATTGCACCGCCCAAAAATATCTTCTTGATTACAAATGGCCCTTCATAGGTGGGAGTCCATTTTCCTCTAGGATCATCCTGCGATAGGATAATGCGCTTTATTACCAAGTCACCAGCCTGACATACCCGATGCTTGATTTTCTTATTGAAGGCTTTGGTCATACGTTTATGATACATCTGACTGTGACAAACAGCCGCAAGCCTTTTCTCGTCAATCAAATTCAACTGGTCCAACCTAGTCTAAATCCATTCGTCTTCGTTTAAATCTGCATCTTTCATAATTCTCAGAGAAGGAATCTGAACTTCGACCGGAAAGACAACCTCCATACCATAGACCAGAGAGAATGGGGTTTCCCCCGTCGATGTTCGTGTTGGGGTACGATAGCCATGAAGAGAAAATGGCAACATCTCATGCCAATCTTTTTACTTCATCGTCATCTTCTGTATAATCTTCTTGATGTTCTTGTTGGCGGCTTCTACTGCGCCATTCATCTTCGGTCGATATGGAGAAGAGTTGTGGTGCTTGATCTTGAATTGTGTGTAGAGTTTCGTGATCATAGTTTTGTTGAGATTGGTAACATTGTCTGTGATAATTCTTTCGGGGATACCATACCAACAGATGAGGCTGTGCTTAATGAACCGGGCCACGACATTCTTGGTAACAAAGGCGAAGGAGGCTGCTTCAACCCACTTTGTGAAGTAATCAATGGCGATGAGGATGAAGTGATGTTCGTTAGAAGCAGTAGGCTTGATCTCACCAATCATAGCAATACCCCACATTGCAAACGACCAAGGATCCATCAAGAAATTATGAGGTACTGGAGGCACATGTACTTTGTCAGCAAAGATCTGGCACTTGTGACAAGTTCTTGAGTGGTGATGGAAGTCGGTTTCCATGGTCGACTAATAGTAACCTGCTCTCAGAATATTCTTAGCCATAGTATGCCCATTGGAGTGAGTACCAAAGATACCTTCATGCATATCTTCCATATTCTTCTCTGCCTCTTTCGTGTCCACACAACGAAGCAGAGTCGAATCATGGTTGCGCTTGTACATAACTTCGTTACTTAGTAAGAACATAGAAGAGAACCTCCATAGGAATTTCTTGTCATTGATAGATGCTCCCTCAGGGTACTCTTGAGCCTCAAGATATCTCTTCACTTCATAGAACCAAGGCCTCTCTTCCACTCTGTCGGTGTCAACTTCATAGCAATGTGCCGGTTCATCTAGTCTCTTAATAGTAATTCGAGGAGCCTCATTGTCCCATATGACTTTAAACTTAGAGGACATGGTTGCTAATGCGTCTGCCATTTGATTCTCTTCTCGTAGGATGTGCTCGAAAGTGATTTCCTCAAAGTACAGGATTAAGGTCAACACATGTTCTCTATAAGAGATGAGATTCAGATGCTTCATATCCCATTCTCCCTTAGTATGACAGATTATCAGGGTTGAGTCCCTATATACACTCAAGAACTTGATTTTCAGATTAATAGCTACTTTAATACCCATGATGCACGCTTCATATTCAGCCATGTTGTTGGTACAGTCAAAGCAAAGTCTGGCAGTAAAGGGCGTATAGAAACCCTGAGGAGAGATAATTATGACACTGATTTTGTTTCCAAGTGCATTAAAAGCTCCATCGAAAACCATAGTCCATCGGGATTCTGGCTCAGGTCCTTCTTACGGTCCAGTTTCTTCACAATCTGTGACTAGCATAATGTTCTCGTCTGGGAATTTGAAGTTTATAGATTGGTAGTCGTCTACAGCTTGGTGAGCCAAGTGGTCCTCCAGTACACTTTCTTTGATTACCTTTTGAGTGGTGTACTGAATGTCGTATTCTGTTAAGACCATTTGCCATCGGGCTATCCTTTCAGAGAGAGTTGGCTTCTCGAATATGTATTTGATTGGATCCATTTTAGAAATCAATAGAGTAGTATAAGTCAACATATATTGTCTTAGTCAATGAGAAGCCCATGCTAAAGCGCAACAAGTTTTCTCGAGCAGTGAGTATCTTTTTTAACAGTCGGTAAACGTTTTGCTAAGGTAGTATATTGCATGCTCTTTTTGACCAGACTCGTCATGCTGGCCCAGTACACACCCCATTGAATTCTCTAGCACTGTTAAGTACATGATTAAAGGTCTTCCTTAAACTGGTGGAATCAAAATCAAAGGTTCTTGACGGTACTCCTTGATTTTGTCAAAATCTGTCTTGCAATCGTCATTCCATTTTACTACTTCATCTTTCTTCGGCAGCTTAAAGATTGGCTCATAAGTAGTAATCAAATGAGAAATAAATCAGGCAATGCAATTCAGTCATCCTAAGAAACCTCTGACTTCCTTCTCAGTACGGGGAGCCGACATTTCTTGAATAGATTTGACTTTTGGGGGATCAACTTCAATACATTTACCACGGACGACAAAGCCCAGGAGTTTACCGGAACTCACCCCAAAGGTGCACTTGTTCGGATTCAACCTCAGCTTGTACTTCTTCAGTCTTTCAAATAGTTTATGTAGATGATCAAGATGTTCTTATTTTGTTTGTGATCTGGATAACATATCGTCAATGTAGACCTCTATCTCGTGATGAATCATGTCATGGAATAAAGCTACCATGCCACGCTAATAAGTTGCGTCGGTGTTCTTCAACCCAAAAGGCATAACCTTGTAACAGAAAGTTCCCCACTATGTGACAAAAGTAGTTTTCTCCATGTCTTCAGGTGCCATCTTGATCTGGTTATACCATGAGAATCCGTCCATGAAAGCGAATACCTTATTTTGAGCAGTTTTACTGACCAAAACATCAACATGTGGAAGTGGGAAATCATCCTTAGGGCTCGCCCAGTTCAGATCCCTATAATCTACACACATACGCACCTTGTCATATTTCTTTGGTACCAAAACAACATTAGCAACCCATTGAGGATAGGATATGAAAACCAAGAAGGGTGCGTTGAAGTGTTTCATAAGCTCGACTTTAATCTTTTCTAACATCTCAGGACACGTTCGATGAATCTTCTGTTTTATCGAAGCATAAACCTCTTTCATCGATAGACGATTGTTGTACCCCAAAATTTACCCTCGCATTTTTCCACAAGAAATCACAGCTTCAGGCGTTTCCTGACTTTTCAGATTGGCTCAAGAATCGGACAAACGGACTTTTCTCGTCAGTCAAACAAAAATTAGGGTTTTATTGATTTTTCAGGGCTCTGGATTGTTTCATACAGTTGGCTTAGGGTTTTGGTTGATTCTGGATCAACTTTGATCAGGCGAATGCTCTTTGGCATTTAATCAGGAATTAGGGTTTGTGCGCGCGTTCTCAGGAAGGTCTAAATTCTACAGTGTTTTGCAAAACATTCCGAGATTTGGGTTGAATTCGCATTATTTGATTTAATCAGTAAAAGAGACAGTTGGTTTGAATTCACGTTGGTTTGTTTGAGCCAGTCAAAAGAAATATGCAGTATTGGATTTACAGTGCTTGGTAAGAAATCAGTAAGAAAGGAATGCGTCTGATCAGTTATTGCGTTTGACTGTGCGTTGCTTTAGATGATGGGGCGCCAAGTTCATTTTGATCAACGAAGAATCAATGTTTAGTTGATTATTTATTATTCTAAGGATTAAATATCTGAAATTTAATTTTCATTTATTTTAATTTAAAGAACTATAAATAACAAGTAAATAATTGAAAAAGGGATAAAAAGAATTAATTGGATCAATAGAATTTTTTATTTTATATTTAAACATTTGTTACAATTATTATTTAGATACAAGTATTTATTTACGAAGTATTTAAAATAATAATAGTTACAAGGATTAAATTGAAAATAAAACTATCCTATTTTTCTAAATATCTTCTAAGTCCCCAATTCTTCATTCTTCACTTAATGCCCCTCTCCATCCAAATTGACATCTGCAATAAATAAGGAGAAAAGTCAGTGATTGATAAAAAGACAGATAAAAAGAAATTCATCATTAAGGGCCACTGATGGGGATCAGTTAACCCTCTCTGCAAATCACAGGATTGCTCCCGGTTCACAAAGAGGGACGAGTTTTATTTGCTAAAGTATGAATGCACAAAAGCCAAATTGCATAATTCAAAGTGTCAAACTGCATAAATTCAAAATCTTAAACTCCAAGTTCAAACCCAACTAAAAATCAAATTGCAACTTTCTGTCAAAATCCAAAAGTACAACTTTCTGCCAAAAATATAAAGCATACTGTCACAATGATATCAAGCTGGCCAAAGAAGATATGCAGAGAAAATGGGATATGCAAGCAACTACACTTTCATCATTTCCCCATGTGACCCTTTCAGAAAAGTACAGCAACAAACATATTTTAACATATTCAACTGTACTGAGAGAGAAGAGTGGAGAGATAAAAGAATGCAGGTTTTTAGGCTTTAGGCAGAAGAGGAACATATACAAAAAAGCTAAAGACAGTAGAAAAGAGGAGAGAGCAAAATATACAAAGAGAAGCCTAAATCCTCCAAACCATCATAAACCAGCAGTAAAAAACTGTTAAGCCTCAAGCTTAACAAAAACCAGCTGAAGCAAGTCACAAACACATAACCTGCAATGGCCTAATAAACCATACAAACCAGCTAAAGCAAGTCTCAGCATTATCCTGCCTGAAGCTTCAAAACCTGGCCTAACCATCAAAACCTGTCAAGCCCTTAAACTCTAAGAGCCAAAAACCTTAACCTGCTATTTCACAAACCTTAAACTCAAACACCTCCAGCAAAACCTGTCCAGTTCAAACCTTAAACATTCAAAGCCTAATCATCAAAAACCAGCATATGCCAAAAAAAAAACCGTGTGCCTATCATCACATTCAAAACAATCAAGCCTACTGTCAAACTTAAACCTGCAATGGTCTAATAAACCCACCTACTGTCGAAAACAAAACCTGCATTAGCTTTACCTTCAAAAGCCACAAGACCAAACCAAGTCCTAGACTGATAAGCCTTAACCATGAAAGCCTCAGACCTGCAATCATACTGCCTAAAACCAGTGAAATCATAGCATACTGCATAATACCATCCAAACATCAAACTCTCAGATTTACATCATCATAGGGTGTTTCAAGAACCATCCTAAGCCAACATTAGGAAAGCAATAGCAAGGCAAAAGAGAAGGAGAAAGTCATTAAGCAAGCATATTCATAAAGCAACTCAAGGCAACTGGAAGAGAAGAGGAAAAGAAGCATTCAAAATCAAACCCCACGAGCCCTCAGAAAGATATCATCACAGGGCAATCAAAATAAGCAACCTAAGCAAGCGTACAATAAATACGTTCAAGGCAACAAGCACTAGAGGCGAAGAAGAGAGAAAATCAAAGGCAAATCGTTCAAAAGCGTACAGAGGCACATAAACAAAAGGCATCTCAAAGTAACAAGCTTTAAAGGCAAAGGAGAAGAAGAAAGAGGTGGATTCAAAAGGAGCTTTCAGTTCAGATCATCATAAAGCCTAAAAAAGGGTAGTACATAAATACCAGAAGACAAAGCGCGCATCACGTTTCCTCCGCTCGTCAAGCCTCCTAAGCACCTCCATATTCTTCCTCCCCTCTGTCAAGGTAGTTCCCGTTTTCTCCTTTTCTTTCATACCTCACACAAGATAAACCAAACGCATTAATCAATAAAACATAGAATCGGATTCAACAAATCAAAGAACCTTAACATGCAAAATCTAAAATGTTTAATGAGTTTGAGACATGCTGTTACCTTGTTTCACCGTTGCCTGAACGAACGCGAGGGGGAGGACGAGGTAGTGCTGGTGGCTAGACGAAAGAGTTGGGTTCAGAAATGCGTAAACGAGGAAGACGAAGAAGACCTCCATGAGCGGCGCGTTTCACAAACCCTAAGCATATTCCCAATTGAAACAAAAAACTCCAAACCCTAAAGTGTGTTATGGCCACATGGGCCTCGCCCATCTCTGAGGCACTAAAGCCCAAATCCACTCAAATTGGCACCCCCTCTGTTGTTTTCCAACTCTGACCAAGCCCATTCTTTTCAAAACATTTTTTTTAACATCTTAACATTAACCACTTTTTTTATATAATTCATATAATACTAATTTCATTTCATTTTTCTTTACACTAACTATACCTTTTCTTATATTAACATAGTTAAATAGAAATACACCATGACAATAACATACTAATATTTTAATACAAAATATAATGTAATTAGGATGTTAAACCCTTTTTTTTTTATTATTAAAATACTTTTTGTACATACAAATAAAGAACCATTTTTTTATTATACCATATAATAAATATTGCAAATACTTTTCATTTAATTTGTTTATAATAAATAAAAATACTTTTTTTTTTACTTTGTTTCTTGATATTTATTTAAATATACTTTTTTATAATAAATAAAGATACATTTTGATACATAATATAATTGAAAACATTTTCTTTTCATTAAAACTTTCTTTTTATACATATTAAGAAAATACAAGATTATTAATTAAATTAAATAAAATTTAATTTTTCTTTAAGTTAAACAATACTTAATACATGTTCAATTTCACATTGTCGCACCTGTAAATAATTACTTACACAATATATCTCACACTTACACAATACAAATACATTCACATTGCTCCTATACACATTCATTTATCTTATACATTGATATACGTTATTTACATTTGATCGTAAATTCGATTTGGTTGTAACTTATTGGATACTATAAGTCTCATCCCCATTTGTGAATATTGTACCCCCACTCCCGGATACTATTTGTAATAGCGTAGACTTTACATTTTCGCAATTTACAGTTTTTCAATTATACCATGGTTAGACCAAGGGTTTGCATGTACATAAAATCAAACGCTAGATAACCTAATACAAGACAAATACATGAAATCAATACACAATCCCACTTGCACCCTCTAGGGTAATCCCACATGTTGCCTTCCAAAATGGGCCATGCTTGCACGTCGAGTATCTTTGGCAAAACAAATTCAAATGATCATAAGTCCCTCGATGACGCTTTCGAATGTTGCCTAAAAGAAATGATCATAGTCCCTTCAAAGCAAATTGTCAAAGACACTTGGCACCATTGCATTCGTGGTCCATACGATGACTCGTCCCGAACAAACTTCCTAAACGCAAGATTGTCCACCAAATTCAATGGTGGAACAAAATTGTTAAAAAAGGGTTAAAACATAACAAAAACCTTTGAGTACAATAGGGTAGACAAAACTCTTAGTTACTTGGAATCAACTTGCAAAACATTTTCCTTCTTTTCAAAAACCACAATCCACAACACTTTCAAAACAAACTCTCAAAACATTTTGAAACATCTTTTCGAAAAGATACACGCCTTTGTAAAATATTCGAGTAAAGAATTATTACAAGGTTAGCCTAAGACAAGGCATCTTCTTCCAAAACATTTTCAAAAACACACATACACACACCATTTTCAAGCAATCGAAAATCAAGGCAAGTGATCTAAAAACCAAGTAACTAAGAGCCCATGGATAACCATGGATGAAGAGGGTGCTAATACCTTCCCTTTTCATAATCTACCCTCCGAACCCACGAAATATCTCAAAAGGTTTTTGCTGTGCTTTTTTAACCTTTCCTTTAGGATAAAATAAAAAGTCGGTGGCGACTCTTGCTCAACCGCACAAGTGCGAAAACAAACGCAAAACACTAGTCAGTTCTCCCACCGTATCATCAGAACTGGCGACTCTGCTGGGGAGAATTCTTAAAAGTGGGGTTACCTTAGGGTTTAGATCACCTTTATTTTCTTGCTTTGATTGACTTGATTGATTTATCTTTTGGGTTCTTGTTTGGGTTTGTTGTAAATCCTACACCCGGATTTGGGGCACCTTTTTAGGTAAATAGCAAAAAAAACTGCGAGGGAACTGTGCGGGGTATACCGACACGGTTGAAGCAGTAAGCTATGTTAGTGTGACATATTTGTGAGTACCGGTAACCCTTGAGTAGTCAAGGAGAGTACGGGGCCGCTGTGTGATGTCATGAAGCACTAACGAACTCTTAGAACCTTAATTGACCATCTTAGCCTTTTTAGGGGTAGTGAGATGACCGACTTTGGTACAGTCTGAAGTTGGTAGATCCTCAATACTACACTCTTTGGAGGATTGTTTTCTTGGAATATTTTGGTCGCCAGTAAGTGGCTAAACCGAAACAATGAACACAGAAAACAATCCAATGACATTGAGCTCCTTAGAACCCGGTTTCTATTTTAGGACAGGATGAGCCAACTAACTTCAAGAGGGTAGTACCTGAACCTCATGCAAGCCTAAACCTAAGGACTGGTTTGCTTTGTGTGAATATGTTTGCCTGTATATACCCTCACTTGCTTGTGCATACATGTACATAACATCATGACATCATACCATAGCATTTTCAATAACCATTTCAAGGATCTCGAGGGTTCTTTGGATGCAAGGTTACGTTGAACCAGATGTATATCAAGGGGCAAGGGGTTTCTTCTCTAACCAATGCAATCAAAGATCAAGTGCAACAACTTGAATCAGTGGCTATGACCCACTCGACATGGTGAGCTTGATTCTCGTGGAAGGACATCCACCGATACAAAGCTCTCCAATCAAAGATCAAGTGCAACAAATTGAATCAGTGGCTATGACCCACTTGATGTGGTGAGCTTGATTCTCGTGGAAGGACGTCCACCGGTGCAGAGATCTCCAATCCAAGAGCAAAGTTTAACCTCTAACATTTTCTTGTGTTTACCCCAAGAGATCCTTGAAAGCACACATCCACATATCATGCATTGCATTTTGACAGTCTTTCCTTTTTCAGGTTTCCTTACTCTCCTGCTGTTTATTTCAGCAAGAGATGGCTCTAGAAAGGTCTGTCAAAGACATCCAAGACCAGACTGCTCAACTGCAGGAGATGTTCCTGAACTTGTCTCTGGGGCAAGAAGAGATGAAAGCTCTCCTCACAAAGGGCTTGGGGAATTCCAACAATGCCAGGAGTGATCAGCTTGCGGAGCTGCAGTTTGATCTGACAACCTTGAGAACCCAAATGATGGGACAGTTGGTGGGCCAGACGGCTCTCATCCAAGACCTATCTCAAAGACAAGAGGAACTCAGGGTTCTTGTCCGCCAACTGCTCCCAAACAACCGACTGGGGCAAACATCTGAGGTTGAGGAGCAAGTCACCGCTCAACCTCCATCCACTCAAGAAGACAAGGGGAAAGCTCCTTTGCTTTCTTCAGGGTCACAAACCCTTCAACAACCTCGCCAGCGTCAACGGGGTAATCGGCGTAAGCAAGAAACGTCGGGAAGACAGTTTACGGAGACTGAAATACCATCATTTTTTATACTGAAGCGCCTGTTGGAGGTCAACCTGCTTACCGTAAAGGACCCTCCTCAGAAGCTCAATACCTCCTCTCCTAACTATCATCTCGACGCATTCTGTGTTTACCACTCCTACAGCCCGGGACACGACACCAACGACTGTTGGGCCTTGAAGAACAAGATTCAAGATCTGATCGACATTGGGGTGCTGGAATTCATGCCAGACGGCGAGATGAAAATCTTCCGTTAAAGGGTTCTCCACTTGAAGTGACGAAGCTCAGGCTGAAAGACTTTTGCTTCTTTTTGGAATTTTCAAAGTTGTAATTTCTTTTGCTGTCAAACAATTATCTGTTGATGTTAAACTCTGTTTTCATTAATGCATTGCATATGTTTGTCTTGAATTCATCCATTCGTTTCACTACTCTTATGCTTTTCTTTATGATATTTGACTCTTGGTAAAAAGCTGTAAGCCTTTAGAGGGAGGATGACGAAATAATACCATGATCTTATACAATATGCTTTTAAACAGACCTTGCTGATGATGTACAGGCGTTTCTTTCAATTCCCAAACACTGGAGTTATAAGGAAGTTAATCCCTAGTCAACCCCTTCGAGCCAAAGAAGTAGGAGTTTTCTGTTCTAAACAATCAAAACCTTTGATATAAACCTGGGGCAGGGTAGTCTCTCAGTTTAATTCAAAAGAAAATGCGCATTGAAGTCGCAAACTCTCAGTTCGTAATACAACGAACGATGTCAAAAAAGAGGAAACATTCCTTTGGAATCAAAAGACAAGGGTGGTTCCCTATCACATAGACAGTCAATCTCTCAAAAGAGAAAAGCCCACCAAGCCAAAACCTATAAAGGAGGCTTAAGAAAGCTGGGGCATCCCGCTGACTGTAATCCCGGAAAATGGGAACAGTCAGGCAAAAGTTAGGGATAACAAATCAAAATCAAAATAGTGAGGTCATTACAAAATCCTCAACAACATGAAAACTGTTGAAAAAGAAAAGAGGAGATGATGACTGTCTCCCCAAAATTCAACTGGTGAACCATCGCCCAAAAGTCGTTCAAAACTCAAAATAGAGTGTGACGCACAATTAGCTGAGCTTAGGTTGAAGGACATCACAAAGAGCGGGTGGGTACAAATATACTTTGAGCCTTTATCCTTTGTTTCTTAAACCGTGAACCAAGCCACGTTACAACCCTACAAAAGTCCTAATTGAAGCATGGGTTAGTTCGAAAGCATACTGTTACAAAAGGTATCCTGACTCTAGTGGGGCTTTGCTCTAAATCTTGTGTTGACTTGTCTTATGAAAAGTTTTCTGCTAAAAACGCATTTTTCAAAAACTTCGAGACAAACATAAACTTTGCATTGCTTGAATATCACTGTCTGCATTTGGCTTTTGGTTTAACAGCGAAGAAATTTATACAGCGAATGTTCGGAGGAACGAAAACTCTCTCAGTGAGAAAAATCACTTCAAAGGGACGACACTTCCTTTACTAATCTCTTATCCGCAAGGGACATGACATGTCACCATCCAATTAACCTGGGGCAGTCCAGTCAAGGTCCAACATATCTTTCAAAATTCAATTAACCTGGGGCAGTCCAGTCAAGGTCCAACAGATCTTTCAAAGTTCAGTTAACCTGGGGCAGTCCAGTCAAGGTCCAACAGATCTTTCAAAGTTCAGTTAACCTGGGGCAGTCCAGTCAAGGTCCAACAGATCTTTCAAAGTTCAGTTAACTTGGGGCAGTCCAGTCAAGATTTCAAGAAATCTCTCAATATGTAGAGTAATCTGATTCAAGACTCCTTCACCACCACTTGGGGCATTCGAATGTCAAAGGTGTTCAACAAATCAACTATTACAATTCCAGATTCGACTCCTGTATCCAGCCAGGGCATATCTGTTGACTATTTCCAGACTCGATTCCTGTATCTAGCCAGGGCACGTATGAAGAGTTTGAAGATTCGATTCCTGTATCCAGCCAGGCCATATCTGTTGACTATTTCCAGACTCGATTCCTGTATCTAGCCAGGGCACGTCTGAAGAGTTTGAAGATTCGATTCCTGTATCCAGCCAGGGCATATCTATCAACTATCACAATTCCAGATTCGATTCCTGTATCCAGCCAGGGCATATCTGTTGACCACATTTCCAGACTCGATTCCTGTATCTAGCCAGGGCATGTCTGAAGAGTTCGAAGATTCGATTCCTGTATCCAGCCAGGGCATATCTGTTGACGACTATTTCCAGACTCGACTCCTGTATCCAGCCAGGGCACGTCTGAAGAATTCCAGATCAACACCTGTAACAAGCCAGGAATTTATCTACATCACCACTTGGGGCATTCGAATGTCAAAAGTGTTCAAAATCCCGGTGCAGTTTTACACGGACTCATCATCAGGAAATCCTACGCAGATCTCCTCAAAACAGGAAGACCCCAGTAGTTTGGCATACAACCCAAGCTTCTGATTCTCCCAACAGTGGTCCCAAGACTTCTCATTTTTAACAATTGAAGATTCTTGCCCTCCACAGCAGCAGCCAAGGATTTATTTTCCCCAGCAGCAATCAAGATTCTTTTATCTTTCAGCCGTCCAGAATTCATCTATCCTCAGCAAGATAGCTCATCAGCTTACATGCGCATTTATCACATTCATGTCATAAACATTGATGTCACATACATTGCATCATGCATCATAACATTTCATACAACTAACCCTTTACCTTTTCAGGTAAGATCAGTCGGCAGACAAAGATCATCTTCCAAGTTTACTCAAATGTGACCCGAACACGGCGACATTCTGATACTTATTCCAGATTCATCCAAATGCAGCTTTACACGAGCTCATCATCAGGAAACCCTACACCGGTTCCTCTCCAAGACTTCTGAAAACAGTTCACAGGTTCTCCAAGTAACGGATGTTAACCTATCGCTTGTTCAGATTCTTCTCAAGACTTCTGAAAACAGTTTACGGATTCTTCCCAATAACGGATGTTAATCTACCAACTTGTTCAGACTCTTCTTAACTTCCGAAAATAGTTTACGGACGCTTCATAACAACGGATGCTGCTCTATTGCTTATTCAACTCCAAGACTTCTGAAAACAGTTCACGGGTTCTCCAAGTAACGGATGTTAACCTATCGCTTGTTCAGATTCTTCTCAAGACTTCTGAAAAACAGTTTACGGATTCTTCCCAACAACGGATGTTAATCTACCAACTTGTTCAGACTCTTCTCAACTTTTGAAAGCAGTTTACGGACGCTTCCCAACAACGGATGCTGCTCTATTGCTTATTCAATCTCAACTCCTGAAAATAGTTTACGGATTCTCCAGACATGGATGACAACCTATTGCTTATTCGGACCTCCCGATTCAGAGGTATTCCAAAACATGGATGCCTTCCTGATACTCATTCCAGATGGCATCTATAAGCCCATCCTCCTACCAGCAGTCACCAGATGGCATCTTTAAG
Source organism: Vicia faba (assembly GCA_948472305.1). Classification (NCBI taxonomy): domain Eukaryota; kingdom Viridiplantae; phylum Streptophyta; class Magnoliopsida; order Fabales; family Fabaceae; genus Vicia; species Vicia faba. The sequence goes on along the minus strand of OX451739.1, from coordinate 36,174,152 downwards.
CCCATCACCAAATGGCATCTTTAAGCCCATTATCAGATGGCATCTCTAAGCCCATTCCCCGACAAGATTCTATCGCACCAGATGGCGTCTTTAAGCCCATCACCAGATGGCATCTTTAAGCCCATCACCAAATGGCATCTTTAATCCCATTCACCTCTACCATCACATCGACGAGTGCAAATTTTCTGGGTACTTTAGTGTCCAATCTTCTTTTACCTTCAAGTCGCGAAAGGCAAACTTGCCAATCTAACTCTTCAGGTTCAAGAAGATTGAACAGGGGAAACTGTTGTACCCCAAAATTTTCCCTCGCATTTTTCCACAAGAAATCACAGCTTCAGGCGTTTCCTGACTTTTCAGATTGGCTCAAGAATCGGACAAACGGACTTTTCTCGTCAGTCAAACAAAAATTAGGGTGTTATTGATTTTTCAGGGCTCTGGATTGTTTCACACAGTTGGCTTAGGGTTTTGGTTGATTCTGGATCAACTTTGATCAGGCGAATGCTCTTTGGCATTTAATCAGGAATTAGGGTTTGTGCGCGCGTTCTCAGGAAGGTCTAAATTCTACAGTGTTTTGCAAAACATTCCGAGATTTGGGTTGAATTCGCATTATTTGATTTAATCAGTAAAAGAGACAGTTGGTTTGAATTCACGTTGGTTTGTTTGAGCCAGTCAAAAGAAATATGCAGTATTGGATTTACAGTGCTTGGTAAGAAATCAGTAAGAAAGGAATGCGTCTGATCAGTTATTGCGTTTGACTGTGCGTTGCTTTAGATGATGGAGGCGCCAAGTTCATTTTGATCAACGAAGAATCAATGTTTAGTTGATTATTTATTATTCTAAGGATTAAATATCTGAAATTTAATTTTCATTTATTTTAATTTAAGGAACTATAAATAACAAGTAAATAATTGAAAAAGGGATAAAAAGAATTAATTGGATCAATAGAATTTTTTATTTTATATTTAAACATTTGTTACAATTATTATTTAGATACAAGTATTTATTTACGAAGTATTTAAAATAATAATAGTTACAAGGATTAAATTGAAAATAAAACTATCCTATTTTTCTAAATATCTTCTAAGTCCCCAATTCTTCATTCTTCACTTAATGCCCCTCTCCATCCAAATTGACATCTGCAATAAATAAGGAGAAAAGTCAGTGATTGATAAAAAGACAGATAAAAAGAAATTCATCATTAAGGGCCACTGATGGGGATCAGTTAACCCTCTCTGCAAATCACGGGATTGCTCCCGGTTCACAAAGAGGGACGAGTTTTATTTGCTAAAGTATGAATGCACAAAAGCCAAATTGCATAATTCAAAGTGTCAAACTGCATAAATTCAAAATCTTAAACTCCAAGTTCAAACCCAACTAAAAATCAAATTGCAACTTTCTGTCAAAATCCAAAAGTACAACTTTCTGCCAAAAATATAAAGCATACTGTCACAAAGATATCAAGCTGGCCAAAGAAGATATGCAGAGAAAATGGGATATGCAAGCAACTACACTTTCATCATTTCCCCATGTGACCCTTTCAGAAAAGTACAGCAACAAACATATTTTAACATATTCAACTGTACTGAGAGAGAAGAGTGGAGAGATAAAAGAATGCAGGTTTTTAGGCTTTAGGCAGAAGAGGAACATATACAAAAAAGCTAAAGACAGTAGAAAAGAGGAGAGAGCAAAATATACAAAGAGAAGCCTAAATCCTCCAAACCATCATAAACCAGCAGTAAAAAACTGTTAAGCCTCAAGCTTAACAAAAACCAGCTGAAGCAAGTCACAAACACATAACCTGCAATGGCCTAATAAACCATACAAACCAGCTAAAGCAAGTCTCAGCATTATCCTGCCTGAAGCTTCAAAACCTGGCCTAACCATCAAAACCTGTCAAGCCCTTAAACTCTAAGAGCCAAAAACCTTAACCTGCTATTTCACAAACCTTAAACTCAAACACCTCCAGCAAAACCTGTCCAGTTCAAACCTTAAACATTCAAAGCCTAATCATCAAAAACCAGCATATGCCAAAAAAAAAACCGTGTGCCTATCATCACATTCAAAACAATCAAGCCTACTGTCAAACTTAAACCTGCAATGGTCTAATAAACCCACCTACTGTCGAAAACAAAACCTGCATTAGCTTTACCTTCAAAAGCCACAAGACCAAACCAAGTCCTAGACTGATAAGCCTTAACCATGAAAGCCTCAGACCTGCAATCATACTGCCTAAAACCAGTGAAATCATAGCATACTGCATAATACCATCCAAACATCAAACTCTCAGATTTACATCATCATAGGGTGTTTCAAGAACCATCCTAAGCCAACATTAGGAAAGCAATAGCAAGGCAAAAGAGAAGGAGAAAGTCATTAAGCAAGCATATTCATAAAGCAACTCAAGGCAACTGGAAGAGAAGAGGAAAAGAAGCATTCAAAATCAAACCCCACGAGCCCTCAGAAAGATATCATCACAGGGCAATCAAAATAAGCAACCTAAGCAAGCGTACAACAAATACGTTCAAGGCAACAAGCACTAGAGGCGAAGAAGAGAGAAAATCAAAGGCAAATCGTTCAAAAGCGTACAGAGGCACATAAACAAAAGGCATCTCAAAGTAACAAGCTTTAAAGGCAAAGGAGAAGAAGAAAGAGGTGGATTCAAAAGGAGCTTTCAGTTCAGATCATCATAAAGCCTAAAAAAGGGTAGTACATAAATACCAGAAGACAAAGCGCGCATCACGTTTCCTCCGCTCGTCAAGCCTCCTAAGCACCTCCATATTCTTCCTCCCCTCTGTCAAGGTAGTTCCCGTTTTCTCCTTTTCTTTCATACCTCACACAAGATAAACCAAACGCATTAATCAATAAAACATAGAATCGGATTCAACAAATCAAAGAACCTTAACATGCAAAATCTAAAATGTTTAATGAGTTTGAGACATGCTGTTACCTTGTTTCACCGTTGCCTGAACGAACGCGAGGGGGAGGACGAGGTAGTGCTGGTGGCTAGACGAAAGAGTTGGGTTCAGAAATGCGTAAACGAGGAAGACGAAGAAGACCTCCATGAGCGGCGCGTTTCACAAACCCTAAGCATATTCCCAATTGAAACAAAAAACTCCAAACCCTAAAGTGTGTTATGGCCACATGGGCCTCGCCCATCTCTGAGGCACTAAAGCCCAAATCCACTCAAATTGGCACCCCCTCTGTTGTTTTCCAACTCTGACCAAGCCCATTCTTTTCAAAACATTTTTTTTAACATCTTAACATTAACCACTTTTTTTATATAATTCATATAATACTAATTTCATTTCATTTTTCTTTACACTAACTATACCTTTTCTTATATTAACATAGTTAAATAGAAACACACCATGACAATAACATACTAATATTTTAATACAAAATATAATGTAATTAGGATGTTAAACCCTTTTTTTTTATTATTAAAATACTTTTTGTACATACAAATAAAGAACCATTTTTTTATTATACCATATAATAAATATTGAAAATACTTTTCATTTAATTTGTTTATAATAAATAAAAATACTTTTTTTTTTACTTTGTTTCTTGATATTTATTTAAATATACTTTTTTATAATAAATAAAGATACATTTTGATACATAATATAATTGAAAACATTTTCTTTTCATTAAAACTTTCTTTTTATACATATTAAGAAAATACAAGATTATTAATTAAATTAAATAAAATTTAATTTTTCTTTAAGTTAAACAATACTTAATACATGTTCAATTTCACATTGTCGCACCTGTAAATAATTACTTACACAATATATCTCACACTTACACAATACAAATACATTCACATTGCTCCTATACACATTCATTTATCTTATACATTGATATACGTTATTTACATTTGATCGCAAATTCGATTTGGTTGTAACTTATTGGATACTATAAGTCTCATCCCCATTTGTGAATATTGTACCCCCACTCCCGGATACTATTTGTAATAGCGTAGACTTTACATTTTCGCAATTTATAGTTTTTCAATTATACCATGGTTAGACCTAGGGTTTGCATGTACATAAAATCAAACGCTAGATAACCTAATACAAGACAAATACATGAAATCAATACACAATCCCACTTGCACCCTCTAGGGTAATCCCACATGTTGCCTTCCAAAATGGGCCATGCTTGCACGTCGAGTATCTTTGGCAAAACAAATTCAAATGATCATAAGTCCCTCGATGACGCTTTTGAATGTTGCCTAAACAAAATGATCATAGTCCCTTCAAAGCAAATTGTCAAAGACACTTGGCACCATTGCATTCGTGGTCCATACGATGACTCGTCCCGAACAAACTTCCTAAACGCAAGATTGTCCACCAAATTCAATGGTGGAACAAAATTGTTAAAAAAGGGTTAAAACATAACAAAAACCTTTGAGTACAATAGGGTAGACAAAACTCTTAGTTACTTGGAATCAACTTGCAAAACATTTTCCTTCTTTTCAAAAACCACAATCCACAACACTTTCAAAACAAACTCTCAAAACATTTTGAAACATCTTTTCGAAAAGATACACGCCTTTGTAAAATATTCGAGTAAAGAATTGTTACAAGGTTAGCCTAAGACAAGGCATCTTCTTCCAAAACATTTTCAAAAACACACATACACACACCATTTTCAAGCAATCGAAAATCAAGGCAAGTGATCTAAAAACCAAGTAACTAAGAGCCCATGGATAACCATGGATGAAGAGGGTGCTAATACCTTCCCTTTTCATAATCTACCCCCCGAACCCACGAAATATCTCAAAAGGTTTTTGCTGTGCTTTTTTAACCTTTCCTTTAGGATAAAATAAAAAGTCGGTGGCGACTCTTGCTCAACCGCACAAGTGCGAAAACAAACGCAAAACACTAGTCAGTTCTCCCACCGTATCATCAACGATGAACCACAATATCAGTATCGAGCCCTGGTGTGACGCGGTGGGAGAACTGACTTGATGTTTTGCATTTCGTTTGCACTTGTGCGGTTAGCAAGAGTCACCATCGACTTTTCTTTTATCCAGAAGGAAAGGTAAAAAAGCACAGGAAAGACCTTTCGAGAATTTTCTCGGGTTCGGGGGGTAGATTATGAAAAGGGAAGTTGCTAGCACCCTTTTCATCCATGGTTATGGGCTCTTAGTTACTCGTTTTAGATCACTTGCTTTTGTTTGATTGTGTGCTTGTGGTGTGGTTTTTTAAAGTATTTTGGAAAATTGCTTTGTAATGGTTCTCGTCTCTATAAGAACGTATACAAAGTTTTGTTTCAAAAAATGGTTCAAAGATGTATTTGTGAATCGTGTTTTGAAAAGTGTTTTGAAAAGAGGTTTTGCAATGGTTCTCGTCTCTATAAGAACGTATACAAAATGTTTTATCTTTTGAAAATGTTTTGAAATGGAATTGTAGGTGTGAAAGTTTTTGTCGTGAGCAAGCGAGTAACTAAGAGCGAATCTATCTACTCGAAAGGGTCTTAAGTTGTTCTTTTTTCTTCCTTTTAATGGTGTTATCTTACCATTGATTTGGTAAGAAGCCCCATCATTGGATGTAAAGGGACATGCGCGGGTCAATTTTACAATCATTGAAGGCAACTCGTGAGACGCTCTAGCAGTTTTTTGTAGGGGACGAGATCGTTTTAATCGAAGGCAACATCGAGGGTCATCGAGGGTCAACGATCTTTGTTTATGGAAGGGTCATTTGCTAAAGTGTCTCATATTCGAGGGACATGATTGTATTTCCGAGGCAACAAGCGAGGTTACCCTAGAGGTGTACGTGTGAGAAGTGTGTTGATTTCAAGTTATTTATTCTTGGATTAGGTCATCTAGCGATTGATTTTTGAATCTTGCCATACATGCCTAATTACTACACAATATATAGAAAGCAATAAATTGCGGGAATTAAAATTCTAAGCTATTACAAAAGTATCCGGGAATGGGGGTACAATTATTACAAATGGGGATGAATCACATAAAAATAGCAATGTCCAAATAATACAACCAAATCGAATTGTTGTGCGATTCAATATAAAGCTATGACAATTTATGAAATAAAATCAACAAGGTATGAAATGTATGTATTTACTTGAAAATAAAAAAACTATTCTAAAAATAAATGATTTAAATTAAAAAATATTTATTATTATTCTTTTATATTTTTATTAATTATGAATAGGCTTAAAGAAAGAAAATAAGCTAAATTAATTTGTGATGTTTTATTAAATGTAAGAAAATTAATAAAAATGAGTCTTTATAAAAAAATGATAGAATTTAAACACTAAAATCTTAACTTAAATTAATAAAAGTATTTTAAATCTTATTTATCATTTTCAAAATAAAAAGACAAATTAAAGAAGAAGCAAATATGGGCTTAGGAGTTCTAGGAATATTAGGCCCAAAGAAAAGGTTATTATCTTGCTGAAATAGAAAAAAGCACAAAGGGGGGTGGGTTACTAGTAAACGTGTGTGGGCTTAAGGTTTTGCAAAGGAATTGGCCCAATGTTCTAAACTGCCTAATTTTCTGATTAGGGTGAGCTTGAGCGAATTAGGGTTTGTGATTGTGTTTCTCACAGCGGCGCCGCTTCTGATCGTCTCTCTCGCTTCTCCCTCTCGTTCATCTTTCTCACTAAATGTCCCTATTCGTCCCTGTCCCTCTTTGCAAATGAAATCATTCTTGGCCTCTCTAACTCAATTCGGTTCGCGTTCTTCTGGAAACCCTAAGTTTCGATTCATGCCTAAGATGCTCGATTAGCTTAATCTGATCCTCCCTCCCCAGTTTCCGTTACCGGAGCGCCACTCCAACTCTTCCTAACCATGCTCAAATAATTTCTTTCATGAAAAAGGTGATGTTCTGTTTTTTTGTTATACTTGAACGATTTTTGTTGTAGTTAATCTTGTTCATGTTTTTTATGTTAATCAAGCTTATTGTACCTTGAGATGCAGGAAGCGATTTATGAGAAATGTGACGAAATCATACCTTTGGAATTTTTTCTGGGAAATGGAGAGGAATGTGAGACTGAGCTGATGGTGCTCCTTGGTGGCCGGAAACGGGGAGGGAAGAAATGAAGACGATTGTGTGAGCTTTTCTGGTAACTTCTTTCCGTCCCTTGAACTTTGAATGATGATGGTGTTGTACTTCTGACTGTTGGATGTTGTGTTTGAAGTTTTTGGGTTATGAACTGTTGAAATGGTTTTACATTTTCTGGTTTGATATTATTGATGGAATATTGGGATGGTTTTGGGCTTTGTGAGTTTTTGAAAATGGTTTGTAACAGTTTTTTTGAAGGTTGTGGAAACTTTGAGGTTTTTGATGCTGTTGGAATACTCTTTACTGTTTGGGTTTGACAACTTTGAGGTTTAATTTTCTGGCTTTGTAGTTTTGGTTACAATTTGGTATGAACTGGTTTGAGATTAGGCTTGGTGTATTGGTTAACAGGTTTGGGATTTCTTATGGTTTTGTTGTGTTTGAACTGAGTTATAGGTTTTGTTATGTTTGAACTGAGTTACAGGTTTTGTTGAAAATGGTTTTTGAGATTTGAAAACTATTTTTACAGTTTGGGAGGTTGATGGCAGTTTTGAATGTTGGTTTTGGTAGTTTGCAGGTTTGTTTGAAAATGGTTTTTGAGATTTGAAAACTGTTTTTACAGTTTGGGAGTTTGATGGTAGTTTTTGAATGTTGGTTTTGACAGTTTGCAGGTTTGTTTGAAAATGGTTTTTGAGATTTGAAAACTGTTTTTACAGTTTGGGAGTTTGATGGTAGTTTTGTTCTGAGTTTGATAAAATATTCTCTCCATTCTCTTGAGCCTTGTCTACTGTTATATTCATGTGGATTTTTTACAGTTTATTCAAAATGGTGGGAAAACCACCAAATTTTGAATATTTGGCATGTTCTCCTTATGCTCTTTTTCTTGCAGTTTTGTTTTCTAGCAATTCTGGTGCAATTGTGACAGCAGGGCAGCATCCCTAGGTGACTTCTTTCCTCTCTCTCTCTCTCTCTCAATGACCCTGAGAGCTAATTTCTCTTTCACTTTTTTTCTGAAAAGTTTGCAATAAAAGAGGAAGATGATGAAATGGATTATGAACAAGCCTCTTGCTTGTTGACTTAGTTTTATATTTTCTTTTTGCTGATGCTGTTTTGTTTGCTACTGCTATGCTGCCTCGTTCTTGCTGTTATGCTACTTGCCATTTTGCTGCTTGTTGTTTTTTGGTGCACTGCTGTCTAGTTTGGACAGCCTTGCTGCCGTTTGGCCATGCTGCTTGCATATTTTCACTTGTTTGGACAGCCTAGTTGTATTTGGACAAATTGCTTGCATTCTTTTTTATTTGGACAGCTTTGCTTGCATTTTTATTTTTCTTTTTGCGAACCAAGAAGAATAACCTTCTTGTGATTTGCAAATAGAAAAGTAAAAACGTGATGAATTAAAAATAGCCTTCTGATTCCAAATTGCAAACTTTAATGATGAACACCATTCTTTCTTTTGAAAATTCTTACTCATGTCCAATTAATTGTGCTAATTATTTTTCTGTCTTTCTTTCATGTGAGCGCAAACTGGATGGTGGAAAAGCAGAGGAAGCAAGAGATTCTTTGGCAAGCATGGAAGCAATGGAAGCTTAGTCATCCTTAGGCTTAGATTTTTCTTTGTAATTTAGAGAGAAATACTCAAACAATTGTACTAATTTATTTTTCAAATACAATAAGTTGTAAAACTTAAAGCATTTAAATAATAAATTGTATTGTAACAATTTTTGAAATAAATGAAAAAAGTCTTATGAGGTATTCTGATGTCCATTAAGATCCTTTACTGTCAATAACTCGCAATTTTCTCTTCGCATCTTCACTAATTCTTTAAGATTCCTGATTAAGATAATTGAAGCTGTACTTCAATAATTCTAACCAAGATAACTTAAATTCCAATGATCATGTAATCTTGCCACTGCATTCCAAATAAACATGCACTGTGTATTCCATAAACAAACAAATGTTTATTCCATAAACAAGCAAATGTTTATTCCATAAACAAGCAAATGTTTATTCCATAAACAAGCAAATGTCTTAACAGACGCAAATTATCTGGTTAATCTGGATCAAACAAAATATGAATGTCCCAAATGACAGTCTTAGATCCCATCTCTTGTCCCAAATAAACATGCCTTGAGAACAAACAATAACCTTTCAGTAAACTTGAAAAAGCATGAAAACATGTGAAAGCCAATTGGATCTTTGTGAATTCATTTCTTCTGAGAATTGCAAGTAAAAACCCTAATTACTGGTTTATTACCACAGGAGAAAATCTGTCTGATCGATTCCTGAGCCAATCTTGAATATCTGAGAAACCCTAGGGTTGTGATTTCTGTGAAAAATGTGAGGGAAAATTTTGGGGTACAACAACTGCCCCTGTTCAATCTTCTTGAACCTGAAGAGTTAGATCGACGAGTTTTATCGTTCGTGACTTGAAGGTAAAAGATGATTGGACACTAGAGTGCCCATAAATTTGCACTCGTCAATTTGTAGTGGAGGGAATATGCTTAAAGATACCATTTGGAGACGTGATAGAATATTGTTGGAGATGGGCTTAAAGATGCCATTTGGAGACGTGATAGAATATTGTTGGAGATGGGCTTAAAGATGCCATCCAAGGATGTTTGTTGAATTGTATGTTGTAAGTGATAAGAATAAGTATCTGTGATCGGTGGATCTGGAACTGACTATTTAACGCTGGTTCGCGAAATGTCGCGGTAAGCAAGAGTCGCCACCGTCTTTTATTTTATCCAAATGGAAAGGACAAAAGCACAGAAAAATTCCTTATAGAGATTTCTCTCGGTTCGGGAGGTAGGTTATAGAAAGGGAAGGTGTTAGCACCCTTTCTATCCATGGTTATCCATGGGCTCTTAGATACTTGCTCAATGTGTTTTCAAAATTGTTTATTTTCTTTTCAATTGTGGGTTTTAGAAAGTTTCTTTGAAAAATTTCAGTTCGACTCGTACGTCAGAGTGTTTGAAAAATTTGCTTTGAAAGCTTTTGAAAAGTGTTGGTGTGAAAAGATTTCAGTTTGTTTTGATTTGTTTGAAATTAGAGCAAGTATCCTTGAGAACCTACCTACCCTAAGGAATTCGTCTGTGTAAATGTCCTTTAAAAGTAGTGCCATCCCACCATTGAGAGGTAGGTAGCACCACCGTTGGAGGTGTTCGGGTCAATTCGAGGTTCGGGACATGGTGATCACCAGAGCAATAGGAAGACACCTTAGAAGCTACCCTCATGCCAGGTTCCCGGATCATGAGGACTTACTAAGACATCCTCTACTTGACGATCACCTTTCGAAAGGCAACAGTGAGGCGTACCCTAGGGGTGGTGTGTGCGAATTGTGTGTCATGTTTCAGTTATTTGTCTTGTCATGTTAAAGTGATCTACGCTTGATTTTATTATGGTCCATTCATTCTTGCATGCTTGTTTAACAATTTAAATATTTGCGGGAAAAATAAATCTAAGGCTATTACAAATGGCGCGGGTCCACATCGCCAAATTAAACCGGACCCGATTTGACAGAAAATAAATAAAGCAAATAAAAGTGCGAAAAGTTAAATTGTTACAACGCTTCGGGAGAGATACATAATTATAATAAACGAAATAAAATAAATATGCGGAATAAAAGAATTACGAACGAGGGCGTTGGACCCTTTTGCAAAATTAAAACTAATAAGGAATTTAAAATTAAAATAAGAATGTTTTTTTTGGTATTTTTAGATTTAATAGAAAAAGGAGAATTAATTATAACTAAAATAAAATGTCAAACCCTAATTCTAATTATTTTTTAGTTATTATGAAAAATATTGAATTTTTAACTAATTTAAACCTAAGTTAATTTACATGCATTTTTAATTATGAAAATAAATGAAATAAATATTATTATTGTAAAAAAAAGGGAAATTAAAAGGAATCAAAATTAATTAAACCTATTTCTACATATTTTTTGTATTTTTGTTATTTAAAAGAAAATTGAAATTATATCCTAATTAAAACTAAATATTTACATGTTAATTTACGAAAATATTAGAATAAAATAATTTATTATTTTTTTTTGTCTTTTCTGAATTTTTATGTATTTTATAATTTGTAAAATATAATTAATTAATTTAAAACAATTGAATAAAATAAAATAACAATTCACAATAAAATAAAAGTAAGTAAAAAAAAAGGAAAGAAATTGCAAACCAGGGGGGGGTTCAGGCCCTAAAGTGGAGGTACAGGCCTTAGCAATCTGGCCCAGTTAAGCATGAGATTTGTGGACTTTTCCAGTTTGTGTGCCAGCGCGTTGACCTGGGCTTATAGTACACCTACAATCCATGCCTTTGAAGTCCTGAAGCTGAACGCGTGGCGCGCTGGATTATGGGGATGTATGGTGCACTCCAATGATGAACCTGCATGTGAATGTGAACAAGAAAATAATATTGAAATTATTGAAGACCTGGGGATCGAACCCAGGTCTTGTGCATTGCCCATACGTTCGCTTGCCATCTGTGCCACTTAACCAATTTGTTATATAATAAGCAAATAAATAATATAAGAAAAAGCAACGCGTTAGTGAACTGAAGCAGGCGAAATTTAAAAAGACCCAACCAATGCTTGCCAACACATCATCTTCCTCGCCCAGTTTTGTTTTTCCTGAAACATGAATGTTATAAGCAACGGTTTTTGAGCGCTTTCTCAGACCGGCTTCAAGAAAATAGCGAATAGCGCTATGGTGCCCATAAATTGGGCGCGATAGGTGATTTCTGTTCGTCCAGATACACTGATGCTAATGGTCATGGCCTTGAGTCCTAATTTTACTTGGTTTGGGAAACCCCAATTTTCAAACTTTGTAAACCCTAAAACGCAGTTATGGCATAATCGCGTATGGCTTGCAAAAATTCAATCAAACACAATGGTTAGTTTCAGAAGCTCAAAACAAACATGATGCCATGAATAGAATGCTGTAAAAATGCTTAAAAGATGATATACGATTATGAATTTTTTGCTATACAGTTTGAGTTTGTTTGACCAATTCTTGAGGCTTGAATCGTTGTTTTTGATTGGAATATGATCAAGGAGACTTGAGGAAGCCAATGGAATGAATTGTAGGGTTTGAATCGACCTCTAAGGTTGATTTCAGTTTTGCTTTTTTTAAGTGAAAATTCTGAGTTTGTTCTTAGCTTTTGCGCAGCTTCAATGTGTTCTATGATTAGGTTTTGATTCAAGTATTTGTATGGAAGCTATTAGGTCAACAAAACTAGCACAAATCCAAGGCATTCATTGTTTTGCATATTTGATTTCCTTAAGATCTTTTTGAATCTTTTTCATGTGCATTTTTGTTCAATCATGCTCAAATCAACCAAATCTTGCCATATTGGGATGTGCACGAGATCTTGACCTTAAAACATGTATAAAAAGATTTTTTAGGTCAAGTTTTATATTTTCCACATATTTATATAATTTAAATGAATTAATATTAATAGAAATTCAAATAAATAAATAAAAAATGAGAAAATACTTCCCTTTGGGCCAAGTGGTCGTGCATATGCTTAGAATGATGAATCATGGAAGAAAAATGGGCCCATTAGCAATTTTAGGTCATTTGAAGTAAAGTTGACTTTTCAAAATTCCCAAAAATTTCCCAACTTCCACAAGGCATAACTTGCTCAAGTTTTAAGCTTTTCACATGTTCTTGAACATTTTGGAAAGGTCTTTTAGTCCTCTAACCAATGCCTTTGGTCCCATGTCATTTTGATTTACCAATCTCAAGTTATGGCCTTTGACTTAAAGTCCCTTTTTGTTGACTTTTGAAAATGACCTATAATGTTGAAATTGATAACTTTTTGTGAGAGCATTTCTTGGACTTGGAATATGAAGATTAATTGTAGGAAATGTCTTTCTCTTCAAAATGAGCTTTGGATGGAATTTTTCTGATAATCCATGTGAAAGTTATGCCCTGGTCAATTTCAGTTGACTTTTTCAGCTGTCCAAATAAGGAAACTTTTGCATCTTTGATGATTTCTGAGCCAAATTTTGAGAATCATGATCAAGCATTGATCAAATGATGTTTATGGCTTCAAAATGATATGTTGACCAAAAATTTGAACTTTTGACTGTCAAATGACCATTTTGCCCCTACAGTTGACTGTAGTGCAATCTAGGGTTTTGACTGTGCAACTTTGAGTTGAATGCCTTGAGACTTGATATGAGGATGCTTGACCACATTTGTAGGCATATGAGACTTGATTGGGCCCTTGAAAACTTTATTTTCTTGATCAGAACACAAACCCTAGTTTTGACTGTATAGGAGACTGTTGAACTGCATAACCCTTGGGGAATTTTGTGACCTGACTTGGCAATTTCTTGGAGAATATGGGAGGGCAAATTTTGGGGTGCAACAATTGCCCCTGTTCAATCTTCTTAGACCTGAGGATGCAGATTGGCTGACGTGCCTTTCGTAATTCGAGGGTAGAAGATGATTGAACACTAAAGTGCCCAGAAATTTGCGCTCACATGGTGGCAGTGTGATGGGGGAATGGGCTTATAGATGCCATTTGGAGATTGCTGGATAGGACGATGGGCTTATAGATGCCATCTGGATGTTGATCGCGTAGGAGATTCCTTAGCGAGAACCTGCATACCTGCAAAAGAAAAATGAGTACCTGACACGTTGCAGGAGCTGATTTTAGATGCTTGGCATAGATATGTCCTGACTGGCGACAGGAGCTGAGTCTGGAGCTTCAAAAGATGATGAATGAACCAGGTATGGTTACTGCCTTAGCATGAACGGTAAGAGAACCTTGGGTGATTTTAACTTCAACAACGCTCGTTGAGAAAAATCTTGGCGGGAATTACCATCTTTGCAGTATCGGGAAGAGAACCATAGGCAATTATAATCTGAAAGGAATGATCACCTCACACTCATCGTCGGAGAGGGAAACATCTGAAAAGGAATTGTCACCTCACACACCGTCGGAGAGGGAACCATAAGAGACTATCACCTCACACTCATCGTCGGAGAGGGAAACATCTGAAAAGGACTTACCACCTCACACACCGTCGGAGAGGGGACCATAGGAGACTATCACCTCACACTCATCGTCGGAGAGGGAAACATCTGAAAAAGGGATTACTACCTCACACACCGTCGGAGAGGGGACCATAGGAGACTATCACCTCACACTCATCGTCGGAGAGGGAAACATCTGAAAAAGGGATTACTACCTCACACACCGTCGGAGAGGGAACCATAGGAGACTATCACCTCACACTCATCGTCGGAGAGGGAAACATCTGAAAAAGGGATTACTACCTCACACACCGTCGGAGAGGGAACCATAGGAGACTATCACCTCACACTCATCGTCGGAGAGGGAAACATCTGAAAAAGGGATTACTACCTCACACACCGTCGGAGAGGGAACCATAGGAGACTATCACCTCACACTCATCGTCGGAGAGGGAAACATCTGAAAAAGGAATTACCACCTCACGCACTTGTCGGAGAGGGGACCATAAGAGACTATCACCTCACACTCATCGTCGGAGAGGGAAACATCTGAGATAACTTCTACTGAGTCTTTATCAGAAAAATCTGTTGGGAGTCGATTTAGCTGGACTAGAGAAGGCTTTGAAATATGTTTGAGAATTTCAACATGCATCTTTCCTGAAAGGTAAAGGTCAGTCATATGCAATGCATGATATGGATCAAGCAATGATGTTCTCAACATAAATGAGATTTGTATGATATGATGCGTTATGTATGCTATAATGATGTATGTATGTGATGTTTTATGAATGTTTTTGTCTAGGAAAGTAAATCCTTGACGGGTGCCGAGAAGTCATATCCTGGGCTGATGTTGAAGAAAAGGTTTTTGCTTCCGCTGGGGATGATAGTTGCAAGAATACCGGTAGGAGAAGATAACTCCGTTGCGGAATAAACTTGGCAAATGGAAGATTCTGCGGGGAGAAAAGATACTCTGACGACCACGCAGGGAAGCAATACTCTGTGGGGAGAGAGATGCTTTGCTGAATTATCGAGAATGACTTGCTGAGGATACCCTTGTTGTTGGAAGTGCTGACAGACTTCGCTGGGGTAAGAAGACTTCGTTGACGACGATCTTTCCATGGCTTTTGGCTGAGGATAACCCAGTTATATCCTATTGAGGAAATAACTCTTTGAATAAAGCCGGGCGATGCGTTCGTGTTCTGCGAGGGGATAAGCTTCCAGAATCTACTGGGGATAAGCTTATTGCTTGGGGATAAGAATTCCAACCTTCCTGGGGAAACTGGTTTGGACTCTTCTGGGGAGATTTTGAACTGTAATTTTGTAAGTTGAAAGAGGGAACATATGTAGGGTTGCCTGCTGATGAGCTCGTGTAAAAACCACATCTGAAATGGAGAAGGAACCTGTGTAGGGTTACTTTGATGATGAGTTCGTGTTAAACTGTATCTTGAATAGGGGGAACCGGTGTAGGGTTGATTGGTGAGGTAAGTTCATGTAAAACTTCTTGATGAACCGGGGTGAGGTTATCTTGAACTAAATCCATGTAAGACTTCTGGAGGAACCGGGGTTAGGTTACCTTGGGGTAAATCCATGTGAGATTTCTTGACGAACCGGGGTAAGGTTACTGGAGACGAGTCCATGTGAGACTTCTTGGGGAACCGGGGTTAGGTTACCTTGAGATAGATCCGTGTAAGATTTCTAGAGGAACCGGGGTAAGGTTACTTGACGAGTTTGTGTAAAAACTTTTTGATGAACCGGGGTTAGGTCATCTTGAGCTAAATCCATGTAAGACTTCTGGGGGAACCGAGGTTAGGTTACCGGGATAAGTTTGTGTAAAAACTTTTTGATGAACCGGGGTTAGGTCATCTTGAGCTAAATCCATGTAAGACTTCTGGGGGAACCGAGGTTAGGTTACCGGGATAAGTTTGTGTAAAAACTTTTTGATGAACCGGGGTTAGGTCATCTTGAGCTAAATCCATGTAAGACTTCTGGAGGAACCGGGGTTAGGTTACTTGGATAAGTTTGTGTAAAACTTCTTGATGAACCGGGGTTAGGTCATCTTGAGATAGGTCCATGTAAGACTTCGTCTGAAAATTGAGAAGGAACCGGTGTAGGGTTGCATGATTTTGATTAAGTGGATGATTGTCCTGTTTGGTCTCGGATGTTAACCCACGATCTGGAATTTGTAAAGGTAGATGGTAATCATCCTTATGTTGATCTTTCCCTTGTACTTTGGTTAACAGAGCAATTGGATCGCCTGGATAACTCATTATTGCCCCTGTTTCGGAGGTGAGGGAAGAGGATACCTGTGTGGGTGATTGACAAATCTTCGGGTAGACAAGTGACGAGATACCGGAACATAGTCGTACGCTTTGATCCCTAACTTTTGCCTGGACCGCCCTTTCGGGTTTTCAGTCCACCGGGATACCCATTTTTGCCCAAGCCGCCTTTTCAGGTTTTCGACTTGCCGGGTGTACATGTTTTTTCATTTCATCCCTTCATTTTGCTCGAACCCTTTTGGTTCGCCGGGAAGCCCTTATTTTTGCCTAGGTGTGTCAACCTAGCGGGTCTTTGATTGTGCGTAGTATTTTTTCGACTATGTCCACGCTCTCAGAATGTAGGGAGTTGCCCCTATTAGAAGTATTTTGCCATGCCCCAGATAATGGGCAATGCTCCTACCGTGCCCCTTGATTGGAGGTACTTCTATTCACGAGGTGTTCATCGTGTGAATTTCCCTGTTGTTCAAACAAATAGTCATATGCAAACAAGGTTATTTTAAGAGTGCAAAAGTCTATGTCTGTCTTGAATTTTGAAAATGCATTTTTTGTAATACAGTGCGATGTCAACTCAATATTTTACAGCAAACCTTCAGGAGTCAGGATACCTTCGTAACAGTATGCTTTCGAACTAACCCATGCTTCAGCTAGGACTTTTAAGGGTTATATCGTGGCCTGGTTCACGGTTTAAGAAACAAAGGATAAAGGCTCAAATTATTTGTACCCCCCCGCTCTTCGTGATGTTCTCCAAACCTAAACTCAGTTGATCGTGCGTTAGACCTTGTTTGAGTCTTTGTTCTGATATTCCAATGATGGTTCAGATGTTGATGATTTCTTTTGAATAGGCAGTCATTTTTGCTTTGGTTGTGAGACCTCTTGCTTGATTTTTGTTATCCCTTTCTTTTTTTGCCTGAACTGTTTCCTTTTTGGGATTACAGTCAGCGGGATGCCCCAGTTTGGTAAGTCTTCTTTATTGGTTTTGACTTTTTGGGCTTTTCATTTATGATTTTTTTTTGGTAATGACTGCCTGTCCTTATGATTGTTCTGAACCATCACTGTCTTTTGTTTTTGAAAAACTCATTTGGTGCCATTCATTGTGCCCTTGGATCAACTGAGAGAACTACCCTGCCCCAGGTTATGATTAAGGGTTTTGATTTTCGAAAATAAAAACTCCTACTTCTTTGGCTCAGAGGGGTTGACGAGGGATTATCATCCTTATAACTCCAGTGTTTAGGGATTGAAACAATGCCTGTACCTCATCAGCGGGGTCTGTTCAAAAGCATACTGTAGATTGCGGTATCGTTTTCGTCATCCTCCCTCAAGAGGTTTAGAATTTTCAATTAAGAGTTGACCATTGCAAAAATATGAAAGCAGTTTTAAGCATAGTAAACATAATTAAATCAAGACAGACACGTGTAATGCATTCATGAAATAAAAGAGTTTAACATGATAATTGTTTATCTGAACAAGAAAAGAAAAATACAACTTGAATTCAAATGAACAAAAATCTCTCGACTCTAGCCATGTTTTGGCAATGGAGCATTGATCACGTTGGGGGTTTTAGCAGGCTCGAACTCGATCTCTTTGGCATCGATCATGTTCTGAATCTTGTACTTTAGTGCCCAACAGTCCTCAGTATCGTGCCCCGGGCTATCGGAATGATAAGCGCATCTGGCTTCTGGATTGTAGCTAGGAGAGGAGGTCTTAGGATTGGCAGGAGGGTTGATCACTGAAATCAGGTTCATCTTCAACATGTGTTGCAATGCTTGCGACCATGGCATGTTAATGTTGGTGAACTGCCTTTTAGGCCCGTCCGGCCTTTGCTGGTTTCCCCTTTGTGGTTGGCGGCGTGGTGCAGAACCAGAGATCATGACTGCCCCTGCATGTTGATCACGGCGACTCTTTTGACTGTATGCAGCATTAGATTCCTTCTTTCCCGTGTAAGGCTTTTTATGAATATCAGAAGGTGTGGCCTCTTGAATTTTCCCACTCTTGATACCAGCTTCAATTCTTTCGCCGGTCAGGATGAGGTCAATGAATCCAGCAGATGAATTGCCAATCAGGTGGTTGAAGAATGGCCCGGATAGGGTCCCCAAGAACATATCAACGAGTTCCCGGTCAGTTAATGGAGGTTGTACCCTTCCAGCAAGATCTCTCCATTTCTGTGCATACTCTTTGAAACCTTCGCCTGCACCTATAGACATTCCCTGAAGCTGAGTGCGTGTGGGAGTAAGGTCGGCATTGTACTGGTAATGCTTGTAGAAAGCAGTGGCTAAGTCTTCCCAGGTACGGATGTTGGCTCCATTCAATTGATAAAACCACTCGAGCTGAGTCCCTGAAAGACTCTCTTGGAAGAAATGGATCCATAAGATTTTGTCAGCTATATAGGGTTGGATCCTCCTTGTGTAGGCCCTGAGATGCAACTTAGGACAGGATGCCCCATCGTATTTAGCAAAGGCAGGTGCCTTAAACTTGTGCGGGATCACTACCCCAGAAGACAGACCTAGATCCTCGAAGTCCAAGCCGGGCACTTTTTGTATCTCCATAGCACTGAGCCGGTCTTCCAACTGCTTGTACTTATCCTCAGCCGGAGGGTATTGTTCGTTGTTGAAACCTGTCTCGTTGTCGGAGACCACTGGACTAGGCACCTCTCTCTCATGGTGACTGCTTTCCCTCACAGATGGAGTTGTCCTCTCAGTTTCAACTTGCGGTGTATTCCCAGATCTGCGTCTAGGGCTGAACAAAACAGTCCTCCTCTTCTTCTTGTCCTTCTTCAAGAGCAGAGCCTTCAGATCTTGTTGCCCCTGGGTCAAATTCAGGATCAGCCCTTGGAACTCGGCGTTCTGAGCCTGGAGGGCCTTGATAGTGTGCTCGGCTGATGATTCAGGATTCATGTCGATCGGCTGAAATAAACAGCGAAGAAGGGTAAGCAACCTGTCAAAGGGATACCTGCAATGCAATGAGATGTATGATATGCATGCCATGATTTCAAGGATCTCGTGGGGTAAACAGAGAAACTTGTTAGAGTTGAAAACCGGTAACTTGATTGAAGAAACTTCCTGTTGCAGAA
Organism: Vicia faba; assembly: GCA_948472305.1. Taxonomy (NCBI): domain Eukaryota; kingdom Viridiplantae; phylum Streptophyta; class Magnoliopsida; order Fabales; family Fabaceae; genus Vicia; species Vicia faba. The sequence continues at coordinate 36,154,787 of OX451739.1, read as the reverse complement.
AATCCCTCTTCAAGGGTCAAAGGCTCACCATATCCAGTGGGTCATAGCCCCTGACAACCTTGTCTGGAGGAAAATAAATCCCCTTTGCCCCTTGCTGGACAGTTGGTTCATCATGACCTGCATCACAAGCCCTTAAGATCCTTGAAATGGGTTAGAATGTATGTAATGGTATGATGTCATGATATGCATGGGGTAATGTGATTAACCCTGTTATGAATCCTTATTAAGGACTGCAAACTAAAACCTGCAAGGAACTTAGGATACCCTGTTATGAGTCCTAGTTAAGGACTATAAACAAAACCTGCAAATAGTTCATGTGTCAGCTAACAAGCATGCAAGTAGGCAAGTACAAAGGCACACAAGTCACACAAGAGAAACCCTTAGGGTTTGAGCCAGCATGGGGTCTGGGTAGTACCCTCTTGAAGTTGGTGGGTTCAACCTGTCCTAATCAAAGTAACCGGGTTCTTAGAGGATCCCAATATCATTGACTACCCTCAATCGGTCATAACTCCAGCATCGAAATCTTTTCTTGCGGCCAGAACCATCACGAGAGTTTAGCCTCAATGGGCGTAGCATACTGCTACTGTTCTATTGGCCAAGTTGTGTCATTTAAGGTTCTAAGGTCTGTTGGTGCTTAATGACTCCTTGGAAGACCCATATTCTCCTCGTTGCAACACAAGGGATATCGGTACAGACCAAGGTGCCACACCAACGTAGCCACTGCTTCACCTGTGTCGGTCTACGCCGGACAGGTCCCTCACAGCTTATACTACCTAAACAGGGTATCCCCAGATCCGGGTTAGGATCCATGTAACTCCGATGCAACCCACAATAGTAAAGCAAGCAAAGAAGACAATTGAAAACACAGTTATGAACTAGCCCTAAGGTACACCTCACTTTAAGTTTGTTCCCCAGCAGAGTCGCCAGTTCTGTGATCGGTGGATCTGGAACTGACTGTTTAACGCTGGTTCGCGAAATGTCGCGGTAAGCAAGAGTCGCCACCGTCTTTTATTTTCTCCAAATGGAAAGGACAAAAGCACAGAAAAATTCCTTATAGAGATTGCTCTCGGTTCGGGAGGTAGGTTATAGAAAGGGAAGGTGTTAGCACCCTTTCTATCCATGGTTATCCATGGGCTCTTAGATACTTGCTCAATGTGTTTTCAAAATTGTTTGTTTGCTTTTCAATTGTGGGTTTTAGAAAGTTTCTTTGAAAAATTTCAGTTCGACTCGTACGTCAGAGTGTTTGAAAAATTTGCTTTGAAAGCTTTTGAAAAGTGTTGGTGTGAAAAGATTTCAGTTTGTTTTGATTTGTTTGAAATTAGAGCAAGTATCCTTGAGAACCTACCTACCCTAAGGAATTCGTCTGTGTAAATGTCCTTTAAAAGTAGTGCCATCCCACCATTGAGAGGTAGGTAGCACCACCGTTGGAGGTGTTCGGGTCAATTCGAGGTTCGGGACATGGTGATCACCAGAGCAATAGGAAGACACCTTAGAAGCTACCCTCATGCCAGGTTCCCGGATCATGAGGACTTACTAAGACATCCTCTACTTGACGATCACCTTTCGAAAGGCAACAGTGAGGCGTACCCTAGGGGTGGTGTGTGCGAATTGTGTGTCATGTTTCAGTTATTTGTCTTGTCATGTTAAAGTGATCTACGCTTGATTTTATTATGGTCCATTCATTCTTGCATGCTTGTTTAACAATTTAAATATTTGCGGGAAAAATAAATCTAAGGCTATTACAAATGGCGCGGGTCCACATCGCCAAATTAAACCGGACCCGATTTGACAGAAAATAAATAAAGCAAATAAAAGTGCGAAAAGTTAAATTGTTACAACGCTTCGGGAGAGATACATAATTATAATAAACGAAATAAAATAAATATGCGGAATAAAAGAATTACGAACGAGGGCGTTGGACCCTTTTGCAAAATTAAAACTAATAAGGAATTTAAAATTAAAATAAGAATGTTTTTTTTGGTATTTTTAGATTTAATAGAAAAAGGAGAATTAATTATAACTAAAATAAAATGTCAAACCCTAATTCTAATTATTTTTTAGTTATTATGAAAAATATTGAATTTTTAACTAATTTAAACCTAAGTTAATTTACATGCATTTTTAATTATGAAAATAAATGAAATAAATATTATTATTGTAAAAAAAAGGGAAATTAAAAGGAATCAAAATTAATTAAACCTATTTCTACATATTTTTTGTATTTTTGTTATTTAAAAGAAAATTGAAATTATATCCTAATTAAAACTAAATATTTACATGTTAATTTACGAAAATATTAGAATAAAATAATTTATTATTTTTTTTTTGTCTTTTCTGAATTTTTATGTATTTTATAATTTGTAAAATATAATTAATTAATTTAAAACAATTGAATAAAATAAAATAACAATTCACAATAAAATAAAAGTAAGTAAAAAAAAAGGAAAGAAATTGCAAACCAGGGGGGGTTCAGGCCCTAAAGTGGAGGTACAGGCCTTAGCAATCTGGCCCAGTTAAGCATGAGATTTGTGGACTTTTCCAGTTTGTGTGCCAGCGTGTTGACCTGGGCTTATAGTACACCTACAATCCATGCCTTTGAAGTCCTGAAGCTGAACGCGTGGCGCGCTGGATTATGGGGATGTATGGTGCACTCCAATGATGAACCTGCATGTGAATGTGAACAAGAAAATAATATTGAAATTATTGAAGACCTGGGGATCGAACCCAGGTCTTGTGCATTGCCCATACGTTCGCTTGCCATCTGTGCCACTTAACCAATTTGTTATATAATAAGCAAATAAATAATATAAGAAAAAGCAACGCGTTAGTGAACTGAAGCGCGCGAAATTTAAAAAGACCCAACCAATGCTTGCCAACACATCATCTTCCTCGCCCAGTTTTGTTTTTCCTGAAACATGAATGTTATAAGCAACGGTTTTTGAGCGCTTTCTTAGACCGGCTTCAAGAAAATAGCGACTAGCGCTATGGTGCCCATAAATTGGGCGCGATAGGTGATTTTTGTTCGTCCAGATACACTGATGCTAATGGTCATGGCCTTGAGTCCTAATTTTACTTGGTTTGGGAAACCCCAATTTTCAAACTCTGTAAACCCTAAAACGCAGTTATGGCATAATCGCGTATGGCTTGCAAAAATTCAATCAAACACAATGGTTAGTTTCAGAAGCTCAAAACAAACATGATGCCATGAATAGAATGCTGTAAAAATGCTTAAAAGATGATATACGATTATGAATTTTTTGCTATACAGTTTGAGTTTGTTTGACCAATTCTTGAGGCTTGAATCGTTGTTTTTGATTGGAATATGATCAAGGAGACTTGAGGAAGCCAATGGAATGAATTGTAGGGTTTGAATCGACCTCTAAGGTTGATTTCAGTTTTGCTTTTTTTAAGTGAAAATTCTGAGTTTGTTCTTAGCTTTTGCGCAGCTTCAATGTGTTCTATGATTAGGTTTTGATTCAAGTATTTGTATGGAAGCTATTAGGTCAACAAAACTAGCACAAATCCAAGGCATTCATTGTTTTGCATATTTGATTTCCTTAAGATCTTTTTGAATCTTTTTCATGTGCATTTTTGTTCAATCATGCTCAAATCAACCAAATCTTGCCATATTGGGATGTGCACGAGATCTTGACCTTAAAACATGTATAAAAAGATTTTTTAGGTCAAGTTTTATATTTTCCACATATTTATATAATTTAAATGAATTAATATTAATAGAAATTCAAATAAATAAATAAAAAATGAGAAAATACTTCCCTTTGGGCCAAGTGGTCGTGCATATGCTTAGAATGATGAATCATGGAAGAAAAATGGACCCATTAGCAATTTTAGGTCATTTGAAGTAAAGTTGACTTTTCAAAATTCCCAAAAATTTCCCAACTTCCACAAGGCATAACTTGCTCAATTTTTAAGCTTTTCACATGTTCTTGAACATTTTGGAAAGGTCTTTGAGTCCTCTAACCAATGCCTTTGGTCCCATGTCATTTTGATTTACCAATCTCAAGTTATGGCCTTTGACTTAAAGTCCCTTTTTGTTGACTTTTGAAAATGACCTATAATGTTGAAATTGATAACTTTTTGTGAGAGCATTTCTTGGACTTGGAATATGAAGATTAATTGTAGGAAATGTCTTTCTCTTCAAAATGAGCTTTGGATGGAATTTTTCTGATAATCCATGTGAAAGTTATGCCCTGGTCAATTTCAGTTGACTTTTTCAGCTGTCCAAATAAGGAAACTTTTGCATCTTTGATGATTTCTGAGCCAAATTTTGAGAATCATGATCAAGCATTGATCAAATGATGTTTATGGCTTCAAAATGATATGTTGACCAAAAATTTGAACTTTTGACTGTCAAATGACCATTTTGCCCCTACAGTTGACTGTAGTGCAATCTAGGGTTTTGACTGTGCAACTTTGAGTTGAATGCCTTGAGACTTGATATGAGGATGCTTGACCACATTTGTAGGCATATGAGACTTGATTGGGCCCTTGAAAACTTTATTTTCTTGATCAGAACACAAACCCTAGTTTTGACTGTATAGGAGACTGTTGAACTGCATAACCCTTGGGGAATTTTGTGACCTGACTTGGCAATTTCTTGGAGAATATGGGAGGGCAAATTTTGGGGTGCAACAATATCAGAATGGTATCCGTGTCTGGAACGTATCTGAACTGTATCTGGAAACTGAATCTGTATGAGCAATGGAATGGCGTCCGTGTCTGGAGCGTATCCGAGCTGTAACTGTATTTGATTCTTGAATGAATAATAGAATGACTTTCGTGTATGGAGTGTATCTATATTGTATCTGAATCTGAAATCTGAATAAGCGACAAAATGGCATCCGTGTCAGGTGCATATCTGGACTGTATGTTGAATAGGTGACATAATGACTTCCATGTTTGGAGCGTATCTGAGCTGGGGAAATCAGAATGAGTGATAGAATGGAAACCGTGTCTGGAGCGTATCTGGACTGTATCTGAAGTTGAGGTCTGAATGAGTAACATAATAACTTCCGTGTATGGAGTGTATCTGTATTGTATCATGAGTGAGAGATCTGAATGAGTAACAGAATGACTTCCGTGTCTGGAGTGTATCCGTACTGTATCTGAAATCTTTGAATATTTGTTAAAGATAGCTGTTAATCTTATCCTGAAAAGGGTAAAATGTTAGCTGAAACACAAAGTTATGTTGCATGAAATGTATGATGCAATAAATGTGTTTTATTCATGTTTATGATATATGAATGTAATGTATGCGCATGTAAGCTGATTTGCTGTATTGCTGAGGAAAATAAATCCTTGACTGCTGCCAGGAAAAATAAATCCTTGATTTCTGAGGATTCCGCTGTGAGAGTAATGCCATATACTTCTTGAGGAATCTGCTTGGGGAATCCAGAGAATCTTAATGACTTTTATTGGGGATTACTGACGGGAGTCTTCGTTCTGTCGAGAAGCAATAAAACTCTGTGGGAAAAAGTTTATCCTGTAATGAAAACTCTGTGGGGAAAAGCTTAATTCCGCTGAGGAGTTCAGGAGTTTGGGTTGTATGCCAATCTACTGGGGAGTTACCCTAGGTTGGGGATAAACAAAAAGTTAACTGTTAACTGGTTGATTTTCAGGCTTCAGAAAAACTTGCTGGGGAAACCTGGAGAAACTGGATGATTTCCGCTGTGGGTTGAAAGTTTCAGCACCGTTGGGGATTGGTAGTTGGTAGTCTCATCTTCGCTGGGGATCTATAGTCCAAAGTTTTGGCTCCGCTGGGGGATCTTAATGACGTGTTGTAGAGATTTCTCATGGACTAGCCTAAAGACGTTTTCCTAATCTTTCTACCTGTCAGTAATTATTCTTTTTCATCCTGTTTATTTGTAAACAGTAACTATGTTCAAATGCATATGTTCATTAATGAATCATTGGACGTTTTTGCAAATAAAACACAAGTGTAAAGAAAAAGGCAAATAGTTTTCTGTACTTTGAAAGAGATATCTTTGTATTTACTTTGAATAAGTGTTTTGTACAAAGGAGACAGACATCCTAGTAAGAGGATGGTGTCATAAAAAATGAGAAAAATTTATACAAAGAAAGATGGCTAAGTGTAAAAATCCCATGGGGTTCTCATTCTGCTATAGCCTTTGTATCTCCGAATATCTTGTCCATTCGTTGCTTCGTCCGAAGATGATTGAATTGATCAGAAACCTCAGAGTTTGTCTGTGAAGAGATTTGTCCTTAAAGTGATCCGACGAGACATAGTCATACGCTTTAATTCCCTAACTTTTGCCTGGACCGCCCTTTCGGGTTTTCAGTCCACCGGGAAACCCTTTTTTGCCCAAGTCGCCCTTTCAGGTTTTCAACTTGCCGGGTGTACAATTTTTTTTTGTTTTATCCCTAATTTTTGCCTAAACTACCCTTTCGGGTTTTCGATTCACCGGGATGCCCTTGTTTTGCCTAGGTGTGTCAACCCAGCGGGTCTCTTATGCGTAGTATCTTTTGACTATGTCTGCGTTCGCAGGGTGCGGCAGATCGTCGCCATCCATGGTGGTTAAAATCATTTCCCCACCAGAAAAGATGTTCTTGATCACAAATGGTCCTTTGTAGGTAGGAGTCCATTTTCCCCTGGGATCACTTTGTGGCAAAATGATGCGCTTGATCACAAGATCTCCAACTTGATACACTTGGCGCCTGACTTTCTTATTGAAAGCTTTGATCATCCGTTTTTGATACGTCTGACCGTGGAAAACAACAGTAAGTCTCTTCTCATCAATTAAGTTTAACTGATCAAGCTGGGTTTGGATCCAATCGTCTTCACTAAAACCAGCATCTTTCATGATTCTCAAGGAGGGAATTTGAACCTCGATAGGTAAAACAACTTCCATGCCATATACCAAGGAATAAGGTGTTGCCCCAGTTGAAGTGCGAGTCGTGGTACGGTACCCGTGGAGAGAAAACGGTAGCATGTCATGCCAGTCCTTGTAAGTGACTGTCATCTTTTGTATGAACTTCTTGATATTTTTGTTCGCAGCTTCGACAACACCATTCATCTTTGGCCGGTAGGGAGATGAATTGTGATGTTGAATCTTGAACTGCTCGCACAAGGCGGTGATCATAGTATTGTTAAGGTTTGTACCGTTATCAGTGATGATCCTTTCGGGGATACCGTACCGACAAATGAGGTTCTGCTTGATGAAGCGGGAAACAACATTCTTTGTGACAGATGCGAAGGAAGCTGCTTCGACCCATTTTGTGAAGTAATCAATGGCCACTAAGATAAAGCGGTGTCCATTGGATGCCGTAGGCTTGATCTCTCCAATCATGTCGATTCCCCACATAGCGAATGGACAAGGAGCTGTTAAGACATTGAGAGGAACTGGAGGTATATGTACCTTGTCCGCATAAATCTGACATTTGTGACAGAATATTGATAGTAGTCAGCTTCCATGGTAGACCAGTAGTAGCATGCCCTTAGAATCTTCTTAGTCATCGTATGACCGCTAGAGTGGGTGTCAAAGGTACCATTGTGTAGCTCAGCCATGATCTGTTCAACTTCAATCTTGTCCAAACAACGAAGCAAAATGCAATCATGATTGCGCTTGTATAGGATACTGTGATCGGTGGGAATGAGAACTGACTGTTTTTGGAATGCTGGTTTGCGTTTGCGTTTGTTTTTTCAAAATGTCGCGGTAAGCAAGAGTCGCCACCGTCTTTTATTTTATCCAACAAGGAAAGGACAAAAGCACATAAAAATTCCTTTTCGAGATGTTTCTCGGGTTCGGGAGGTAGATTATAGAAAGGGAAGGTGTTAGCACCCTTTCTACCCGTGGTTATCCACGGGCTCTTAGGTACTTGCTCACTATGTTTTCAAAAGTTTGCTTCTCTTTGTGATTGTGGGTTTTGAAAAGAGTTTTTGTTTGAAACTTCGATTTAACTCTTGCTTCTGTCCTCAAGAGTGTAATGAAGTGTTTTGAAAAACTTTGTTCGAAAAGTGTAAGTGTGAAAAGTTTTGTTTTGTTTTTAAAATGAGCAAGTACTTAAGAACCTCTACCTACTCAAAAAGGAATTAAACTGTGAAAATGTCCTTTAGACAGTGCTATCCCACTATTGAGGAATAGGTAGCACCGTCGTTGGAGTTTTCGGGTCAATTCGATTTAAGGGACGTGTGGTCACTAAAGCAACGTTAGGACGTCTTAGTGGTAATCCTAATGTCTTAGATCATTTTTATCGAGGCAACCATTTCGAGGCAACTTTGATCTTTGGACAGAAGGACGACCTCTAAAACATCCTATACTTAATGACCACCTTTGAGGCAACCAAGTGAGGCGTACCCTAAGAGTGACATGTGCAAGTGTGTCAATTTTCAGTTATATTATCTTTGCATGTCATGGTGAGCTACTGTTGATTTTAAGTTAGGAGTTTAATCTTATCATGCATAGCCTAGTTAGCATATATCTAAACAGTTAATATATGTACAGAAATTTAAAGTGCGGGATTTGTAAATCCTACGCTATTACAAAGCTTCAGGGAGGGGGATTATTTACATGTCCAAAAATTGGGGGAATAAAAGCAGTAAAGTGTAAAAGGCCTTAGTTAAGCTATTACAAACCAATAAGCAGTTACAATAAAATAAACGCGCGTGAATCTAAAAAATCCTAAGAATAAGAACTCTTTTTGTTGTTTTATTTTAGGAAAATGATCTAAATCTACTTAATTTTAGTTTTTGGGAAAAATGTTAAAATAATTAAAAGATTAATTAGCAAAGTTAATTTTATAGCAAAAACTAGCCTAATGTTTTTTTGTGTTTTTGATTTTATGTTTTAATGTTAATTAAAAAGATAAAAGATGTCAATGAAAGCAAAAATAAAATACAAGGGGAATCCTTCGATACAGGGAAAAAAGGGGGTTTCGACCCAAGGAGGGAATGGACGCTTCGATCCAGACAGGGTCATGGCTCTTTCAATTGGGCCAGGAAGTGGGCATGAACAACCTTCGATCCAGGGAAGAGGATTGTATTTTAATCATGGAAGCCATGGCTTTCGATCCAGGAATGAGATGCCTCCTTCGATCCAGCATGCTGATGGATTCGATCCAGAGAAGGTGTCTCCTTCGATCTGGGATGCTATACCTGCAAAAGTGTGTTAGTGCAATAAAACACAGGGCCTGGGTATTGAACCCCAGGCCCTTCGATCCTGCGCTTGCTGGGTTTCTTCAGGCTATGTCTGCAGTAAATATTAGCAAACGATGGACATGGCCTGGGTGCCAAACCCAGGCCTCTTGATCCTGTCTAGGATAGAAAATCGAAGGTAACAACCAGTATGGATGTATTATGCAAATATGAGGTTGGATAGTTTTACCCTTTCTTACCAGCAGATTGGACTTTTAATTTGGGCGCTTCCTGGAGGTAGGCACCTTCGATCTGGGCACTTCCTGGATGTAGGCACTTTCAATCTGGGATTTCTGTGCATGGACTGGCTGGTGCAAGGATTGGGTATGGCTTCCTGGAAGTGCTGATGATTTTTGGCAGCGTAACTCCAAGGTTTTTTGTTCTTTAGTATATTTTTCGTGTGTTTGCAACCTTTGTGATTTCTTTATATAGAGGGGGTGGAGGGGACAGGAAGACAAGGGTTTAAATGACCTTGATTATGTGTTTTGACAGCCATGAATGATGATTTGTAACATTAATTATGTGTTTGAAAGCCATGAATGAGAGTTTGTAACGTTGGCTAAACACATGGGATCCTGTCCCTTTTTGAATTTTGAATGACATGTAACTGGCCTTCGAATGCTCCCTTTTGAATGGGCTGATGGCCTCCTTCGAATGCTCCCTTTTGAATGAGTTGATGGCCTCCTTCGAATGCTTTCCAAAGCTTCTTCGAATGGACCCTTTGAATGCTTCTTCGAATGGACCTTTTTGGAATTCCAATCGAAGGACACTGTTATAATGCCAATCGAAGTACCTGTCCATAATTCCAATCGAAAGGCTTGTCCAGAATGCCAATCGAAAGGCTCCTTCAGAACACCAATCGAAGGGTCTTTCAGAATGCAAATCGAAACGCTTGTCCATAATGCCAATCGAAAGGCTTCTTCAGAGCACCAATCAAAGGGTCTTTCAAAATGCCAATCAAAGTGCTTGTCCAGAATGCCAATCGAAAGGTATTTCAAAATGCCAATCGAAAGGTACTTAAAGTACCACTCAAAAAATTTCTTTTTCCTTAGGCAAGGGTTTATGGTCAACCATGCAGGGGGAAGACTTTGGGAAACATGAGAGGGCAAATTTTGGGGTACAACAGTTGCCCCTGTTCAATCTTCTTAAACCTGAGGATGTAGATTGGCTTGCGTGCCTTTCGTGATCCAAAGGTGGAAGATGATTGAACACTAGAGTGCCCAGAAATTTGCACTCGCATGGTGAAGTATCAGCATTGTGATGTCAGGAATGGGCTTACAGATGCCATTTGGAGATTGTTGGTAGGAGGATGGGCTTATAGATTCCATCTATAGGAGTGTCGATCGCATAAGAGACTCCTTAGCGAGAACTTGCATACCTGTTGCTGAAGAAGATTCCACTGGGGAAGTCTAACTTTGTTGAGATTTAGGAACCTGCCTGTACTTCAACTGAGAGAATGCTTCAGCTGAGTTTTAGGAATCTTTCCATAATTCAATTCGGGGGAAACATCTTCATCAAGATCTAGGAACTGTCTCGTGCTCAATGGAGTAAACCGCCGAAGTTATAGAACTTGTCCACACTATGACGGAGGAAAACATCAAGATCTAGGAACTGACTCGTGCTCAATGGAGTATACCGTTGAGGTTATAGTACTCGTCCACACTATGACGTAGGGAAACATCTTCATCAAGATCTAGGAACTGTCTCCTGCTCAATGGAGTATACCGCTGAGGTTATAGAACTTGTCCACACTATGACGGAGGAAAACATCAAGATCTAGGAACTGACTCGTGCTCAATGGAGTATACCATTGAGGTTATAGTACTCGTCCACACTATGACGTAGGGAAACATCTTCATCAAGATCTAGGAACTGTCTCGTGCTCAATGGAGTATACCGCTAAGGTTATAGAACTTGTACACACTATGACGGAGGGAAACATCTAGATCTAGGAACTGACTCGTGCTCAATGGAGTAAACCGTTGAGGTTATAGTACTCGTCCACACTATGACATAGGGAAACATCTTCATCAAGATCTAGGAACTATCTCATGCTTAATGGAGTAAACCGCTGAGGTTATAGAACTTGTCCACACCATGACGGAGGAAAACATCAAGATCTAGGAACTGACTCGTGCTCAATGGAGTATACCGTTGAGTTTATAGTACTCGTCCATACTATGACGTAGGGAAACATCTTCATCAAGATCTAGGAACTGTCTCGTGCTCAATGGAGTAAACCGCTGAGGTTATAGAACTTGTCCACACTATGACGGAGGAAAACATCAAGATCTAGGAACTGACTCGTGCTCAATGGAGTATACCGTTGAGGTTATAGTACTCGTCCATACTATGACGTAGGGAAACATCTTCATCAAGATCTAGGAACTGTCTCGTGCCCACCGGGAGTATACCGCTGAGGTTATAGAACTTGTCCACACTATGATGGAGGAAAACATCAAGATCTAGGAACTGACTCGTGCTCAATGGAGTATACCATTGAGGTTATAGTACTCGTCCACACTATGACATAGGGAAACATCTTCATCAAGATCTAGGAACTGTCTCGTGCCCACCGGGAGTATACCGCTGAGGTTATAGAACTTGTCCACACTATGACGGAGGAGTACATCAAGATCTAGGAACTGACTCGTGCTCAATGGAGTATACCGTTGAGGTTATAGTACTCGTCCACACTATGACATAGGGAAACATCTTCATCAAGATCTAGGAACTGTCTCGTGCCCACCGAGAGTATACCGCTGAGGTTATAGAACTTGTCCACACTATGACGAAGGATAACATCAAGATCTAGGAACTGACTCGTGCTCAAAGGCGTATACCGTTGAGGTTATAGTACTCGTCCACACTATGACGTAGGGAAACATCTTCATCAAGATCTAGGAACTGTCTCGTGCCCACCGGAAGTATACCCTGAGGTTATAGAACTTGTCCATACTATGACGGAGGATAACATCAAGATCTAGGAACTGACTCGTGCTCAAAGGAGTATACCGTTGAGGTTATAGTACTCGTCCTGTCTGGTTCCAAGTATTAATCTTCAATCTCTTTGTTGTAGATGATTTTCCTGGCTTGTTACAGGTATTGATCTACAATCAGTCGTCCATAAATATTTTCCTGGCTTGCTACAGGTATTAAACTGGGACCTGAAAAGGTTGATCGAGGAGATAGCTGTCCTGGCTGGTTTCAGGTATTGATCTCTGCCCTGAGAAAGAAAGGTCTTCCTGGCTTGTTACAAGTATTCCTCTTCAATCTCTTCATGTAGATAATTTTCCTGGCTTGTTACAGGTATTAATCTACAATCAGTCGTCCACAGATATTTTCCTGGCTTGTTATAGGAACAATCAGTCGTCCACAGATATTTTCCTGGCTTGTTACAGGTACAATCAGTCGTCCACAAATATTTTCCTGGCTTGCTACAGGTATTAAACTGGGACCTGAAAAGGTAGGTCGAGGAGATAGCTGTCCTGGCCGGGTTCAGGTATTGATCTCTGACCTGAGAAAGAAAGTCTTCCTGGCTTGTTACAAGTGTTAATCTTCAATCTCTTCATGTAGATAATTTTCCTGGCTTGTTACAGGTATCAATCTACAATCAGTCGTCCACAGATATTTTCCTGGCTTGCTACAGGTGTTGATCTGGAACTTGAAAAGGTTGATGGTTGCCATCTTTTGATTGACCTTTTCCTGAAACGTTAGCTGCATGCAATGTCATGATGTATGAAATGCATGATGTCATGATGTTCTCAAAATAAATGAGATTTGTGTTGTATGATGCGAATGCATGTCATGATGTATGAAGATGTGATGTTTTTAGCTGGGGAAAATAAATCCCGGAGCTACTGGAGAATAGAGTTGAGTTCTTCGTTTCCGCTGGGGATGATGAACGAAGATGGTTGTGAGAATAAACCTGCAGGAGAAAAGAACTCCGTTGGGGAATGAACTTGATGAAGAGATTACTCCGAGGGGAAATACTCTGTGGGGAAGCTCTGTGGGGAAGAGATGTTCTGCTGAGATTTTAACGATAAACTCCGCTGGGGATTCCGTTGATAAGCTCTGTTGGGGATTTTGATGATGAACTCTGCTGGGGATTGATTACCATTACTGGTGATATTGAATCTGTTGAGGATAGAAGTCCTGCTTGGGGAAAGAAAGAACTTCGCTGGGGATGATCTTTTAGTTGCAACTTGCTGAGGATAACCCAGTTAGACTCTTGTGGGGATAACCTTCTGAATTTGGATGGGGAGATACATTTGTATTCTGCAGGGGACAAGCTTCCAGAATCTACTGGGTAAGATGATTCAACTCTGGCGGGGAAGCCTTTTTAGATTGCGCTGGGGAAATGGCTCCACTGGGGGTATCTTGTATCCCTCCGGGAAACATTCTTATACTCTGTTGAGGAATATTAAGACTGCTGGGGGATGCTCTTACGCTTGCTGGAGAATGTCTTTATACTCCATTGGGGAATATTAAGACCTTATGGGGATACCCGACCTTTTCAGGGCTGAAGGTAAACCAACTCTGCTTGGGGAGAGTATTGCCGACTCGTCCGTAGTCGCAAGTTTTAGCGGGGAGAGCTACCATTACCGTTTTATTCTGCGGGGAGTGAAAGTATCTTAGCCATGTTCTTCAGCTGAATCTACCTTTGTACCTGGTGAGCAGAGCAGCTGTACAGTTTGGACAATTTTTATTGCCCCTGTTTCTGCGGGAGAAGGTGTCTGCAGAGGCCTTGTGGATCGAGTATTATCCCAACCTATGAGGTGCTTGGTCATTGCCAATTGAAGTGACAAATCTTCTTCTGGTAGGCAAGTGACGAGATGACGGGACAGTCGTACGCTTTGATCCCTAATTTTTGCCTGGACCGCCCTTTCGGGTTTTCAGTCCATCAGGATACCCTTTTTTGCCCAAGCCGCCTTTTCAGGTTTTCGACTTGCCGGGTGTACAAATTGTTTCCATTTTTATCCCTGATTTTTGCCTAGGCCAGTCGACCTAGCGGGTCTTTGATTATGCGTAGTACTTTTTTGACTATGTCCACGCTCTCAGAGTGTAGGGAGTTGTCACTGTCGGTAGTGTTGTGTTGCCATACTACCAGAAGATGTTTGATCATGCATGATTCGTTGCCGGAATTCATGTCCAATGCCCCAAGTGAATCAGATGGAGATCTGCCCCTGGCTATTTAGCATCTTGAGAGATTGCTTGAATCTTGACTTGACTGCCCCAGGCGTGCTGGATATTGATCATGCCATGCCCCTTGATTGGAAAGAGATTTGTCAATGGAAGTGTCATCCTTTTTGAAGTGATTTTGTTCACTGAGAGGGCTTTTGTTCATCGGATATTCGTTGTGTGAATTTCTCCGTTGTCAAACAAATAGCCAAATGCAAACAGTGATATTCAAATAATGCAAAGTTTATGCTTGTCTCGAAGTTTTGAAAAATGCGTTTTTTAGCAGAAAACTTTTTTTTAAGACAAATTCAACACAAGATTTAGGGCAAAGCCTTACAGGAGTCAGGATACCTTTTGTAACAGTATGCTTTCGAACTAACCCATGCTTCAGTTAGGACTTTTGAAGGGTTGTAACGTGGCTTGGTTCACGGTTTAAGAAACAAAGGATAAAGGCTCAAAGTATATTTGTACCCACCCGCTCTTCGTGATGTTCTTCAATCCTAAACTCAGTTAATTGTGCGCCGAACTCTATTAGAATTTAGAACGACGTTTTTGGTGATGGTTCACACAAGTTGAATTTGTTGGAAGGCAGTCATTTTTGTAACATTTTTCATGTTGTTTAGGATTTGTAGTGACCTCGTTCTTTTGATTTGTTATCCCTAACTTTTGCCTGACTGTTCCTGTTTTCGAGATTACAGTCAGTGGGATGCCCTAGCTTTCTTAAGCCTCCTTTATAGGTTTTGGCTCAGTGGGCTTTTCTCTTCTGAGAGATTGACTGCCTATGAAATAAGGAACCACCACTGTCTTTTGATTCCAGAGGAATGCTTTTGATGTCGTTTGTTGTATTATGAACTGAGAGTTTTGTGACTTCAGTGCGCATCTTTTGAATTAACTGAGAGACTACCCTGCCCCAGGTTCAAATTAAAGGTTTCAATTTGTGTTTAAAACAGAAAACTCCTACTTCTTTGGCTCGAAGGGGTTGACTAGGGATTATCTTCCTTATAACTCCAGTGTTTAGGATTTGAAAGAATGCTTGTACATCGTCAGCAAGATCTGTCCAAAAGCATACTGTATGAGATTATGGCATTGTTTCGTCATCCTCCCTCTAAAGGCTAGTAACTTTTAGCAAGAGTTGAATGTCATAAAGTGAGTAAAAACATAGTTTAAATGTAATTAGAATGATTGGATCAAATTAAGACAAACATATGCAATGCATTAAATGAAATAGAGTTTGACATTAATAGATAATTGTTTGAATAACAAAAAGAAATTACAACTTGAAAATTCAAATGAACAAAAGTCTTCTCGTCTAAGTACTTGTTACTTCAAACAGTGAACTTTGGAGGGATGGTATAAGAACTCAGCCTGACCATCTTGTGTGAATTCCAATGCTGCTTCATCAATCAGGTCTTGAATTTTGTTTCTCAATGCCCAACAGATGTTAGTATCATGCCCCGGGCTGTTGGAGTGGTATGCACACCTTGCATCAGGATTGTACTTTGGGGAGGCTGTGCTGGGATTCTTAGGAGGGTCCCTTAACGTCACCAGATTCAATCTTAACAGGTGTTGTAAAGCTTGAGACAGTGGCATGTTGAGCTTGGTAAATTGCCTCCTGGGCATGTCTGGCTTACTTTGATCAACCTGTTGTTTTTGGTGAGGTTGTTGATGGACCCTTGAGGTAGTAGCAACTTGGAGAGGTCCATTCTTTACCATACCAAACTCTTGTCTTCTTGGAGGCTGACCAATGACTTGGTCTCCGGCCTCGACTGTTTGCTTCATGTTGTTGTATCTGTCCTGATGAAGCTGGCTGATAATGGTTCTCAGCTCTTCTTGTTCCCGAGCTAAGCCTTGGATAAGAGCCATCTGCCCAGCATCTGGGTTCTCATTGCATCTACCTCAGCTTGCAGATGTTTCAGCCGTTCGTCCTTATTGTCTTCAGGACTTTTCTTGACCAAATTCCCCATGAGGAGTGTTCTCAACTCTTCCTGCCCCTAGGATAGGTTTAGGAAGATTTCCTTGAACTGAGTCTCTTGAGTATGAAGATCTTGGTTGTCTGGTTGGAAAGCCATTGCTGAAATAAACAGCGAGAACATGAGAGACCTGTATTGGGAGACCTGTTATGCAATGATATGTATGATATATGTATGCAATGCTTTCAAGGATCTCGCGGGGTAAACAAGAAACTGTTAGAATCTGAATCTGGTAGCTTGATTGAAGGAACTTCATGTTGCTGAGAGTCCTTTTTCAAGAGTCAGGCTCACCATATCAAGTGGGTCATAGCCCCTGACTCAAGTTATCATGCTTGGATTTCTAGACAACCTTGGGTAGAGGAAAATAAATCCCCTTTGCCCCCTGCTAGCCATTTGATTTACCATAACCGGCATCACAGACCCTTTAGATCCTTGAAATGGTTAAAGAAATGCTAAGGAATGATGTTATGATGTGTATGCTATGCGTTTAAGCACAAGTGTGAGGTGATGTAAGTAAGCCCTGCAACAAATCCAGATTATTGGATAAGGGCTGTAAACAAAACCTGCAAGGAACCCATGTTGTCAGATAACAAGTATATGCAAGTAGTTCAAGTTTGAAGGCATACAAGTCACACAAAAAGAGCCCTTAGATTTCAGGCTTGCATGAGGTTTCTTAGGTAAGTACCCTCTTGAGTTTAGTTGGCTAAAAACCTGTCCTATAAATAGTAACCGGGTTCTAAGGAGCTCAATATCACTGGATCATTTTCTATGTTCATTGTTTTGGTTTAGCCACTTACTGGCGACCAAAATATTCCAAGAAAACAATCCTCAATGAGTGTAGTATCGAGTATCTACCAACTTCGGACTGCACCAAAGTCGGTCATCTCACTACCCCTAAAAAGGCCAAGATGGTCAAGTAAGGTTCTAAGTCATTAGTGCTTAGTGACATCACTCAGCGGCCCCGTATTATCTTTGATTGACTCAAAGGCTACCGGTACTCAAAAATATGTCGCACTAATATAGCTATTGCTTCAACCGTGTCGGTATACCCCGCACAGTTTCCACAACGTAATGCTATCTATGATTGTTTCCCAAATCCGGGTTAGGATTTATAGAACTCTGATACAAGCCCATAATTAAAAGCATACAAAGCAATACAAATGAAAACACAAGTGATCTAGTCCTAAGGTACACCTCAATTATTAATTCCCCAGCAGAGTCGCCAGTTCTGTGATCGGTGGGAATGAGAACTGACTGTTTTAGAATGCTGGTTCGCGTTTGCGTTTATTTTCTCAAAATGTCGCGGTAAGCAAGAGTCGCCATCGTCTTTTATTTTATCCAACAAGGAAAGGACAAAAGCACAGTAAAATTCCTTTTCGAGATTGTTTCTCGGGTTCGGGAGGTAGATTATAGAAAGGGAAGGTGTTAGCACCCTTTCTATCAGTGGTTATCCACGGGCTCTTAGGTACTTGCTCACTATGTTTTCAAAAGTTTGCTTTTCTTTGTGTATGTGGGTTTTGAAAAGATTTTTTGTTAGAAACTTCGATTTAACTCTTGCTTCTGTCCTTAAGAGTGTAATGAAGTGTTTTGAAAACTTTGTTCGAAAAGTGTAAGTGTGAAAAGTTTTGTTTTGTTTTTAAAATGAGCAAGTACTTAAGAACCTCTACCTACTCAAAAAGGAATTAAACTGTGCTAATGTCCTTTAGACAATGCTATCCCACTATTGAAGAGTAGGTAGCATTGCCGTTGGAGTTTTCAGGTCAATTCGATTTATGGGACGTGTGGTCACTAAAGCAACGTTAGGACGTCTTAGTGGTAATCCTAATGTCTTAGATCATTTTTACCGAGGCAACCATTTCGAGGCAACTTTGATCTTTGGACAGAAGGACGACCTCTAAAACATCCTATACTTAATGACCACGTTTGAGGCGACCAAGTGAGGCGTACCCTAGGAGTGACATGTGCGAGTGTGTCAATTTTCAGTTATATTATCTTTGCATGTCATGGTGAGATACTGTTGATTTTAAGTTAGGAGTTTAATCTTATCATGCATAGCCTAGTTAGCATACATCTAAACAGTTAATATATTTATAAAAATTTAAAGTGCGGGAATTGTAAATCCTACGCTATTACAAAGCTTCGGGGAAGGGGATTATTTACATGTCCAAAAATTGGGGGAATAAAAGCAGTAAAGTGTAAAAGGCCTTAGTTAAGCTATTACAAACCAATAAGCAGTTACAATAAAATAAACGCGCGTGAATCTAAAAAATCCTAAGAATAAGAACTCTTTTTGTTGTTTTATTTTAGGAAAATGATCTAAATCTACTTAATTTTAGTTTTTGGGAAAAATGTTAAAATAATTAAAAGATTAATTAGCAAAGTTAATTTTATAGAAAAAACTAGCCTAATGTTTTTTTGTGTTTTTGATTTTATGTTTTAATGTTAATTAAAAAGATAAAAGATGTCAATGAAAGCAAAAATAAAATACAAGGGGAATCCTTCGATCCAGGGAAAAAAGGGGGTTTCGACCCAGGGAGGGAATGGACGCTTCGATCCAGATAGGGTCATGGCTCTTTCGATTGGGCCAGGAAGTGGGCATGAACAGCCTTCGATCCAGGGAAGAGGATTGTCTTTTGATCATGGAAGCCATGGCTTTCGATCCAGGAATGAGATGCCTCCTTCGATCCAGCATGCTAATGGATTCGATCCAGAGAAGGTGTCTCCTTCGATCTGGGATGCTATACCTGCAAAAGTGTGTTAGCAAAAACACAGGGCCTGGGTATTGAACGCCAGGCCCTTCGATCCTGCGCTTGCTGGGTTTCTTCAGGCTATGTCTGCAGCAAATATTAGCAAACGATGGACATGGCCTGGGTGCCAAACCCAGGCCTCTTGATCCTGTCTAGGATAGAAAATCGAAGGTAACAACCAGTATGGATGTATTATGCAAATATGAAGTTGGATAGTTTTACCCTTTCTTAACAGCAGATTGGACTTTTAATTTGGGCGCTTCCTGGAGGTAGGCACCTTCGATCTGGGCACTTCCTAGATTTAGGAACTTTTAATCTGGGATTTCTGGGCGTGGACTGGCTGGTGCAAGGATTGGGTATGGCTTCCTGGAAGTGTTGATGATTTTTGGCAGCGTAACTCCAAGGTTTTTTGTTCTTCTGTATATTTTTCGTGTGTTTGCAACCTTTGTGATTTCTTTATATAGAGGGGGTGGAGGGGACAGGAAGACAAAGGTTTAAATGACCTTGATTATGTGTTTTGACAGCCATGAATGAGGATTTGTAACATTAATTATGTGTTTGAAAGCCATGAATGAGAGTTTGTAACGTTGGCTAAACACATGGGATCATGTCCCTTTTTGAATTTTGAATGACATGTAACTGGCCTTCGAATGCTCCCTTTCGAATGGGCTGATGGCCTCCTTCGAATGCTCCCTTTCGAATGGGCTGATGGCCTCCTTCGAATGCTTTCCAAAGCTTCTTCGAATGGACCCTTTGAATGCTTCTTCGAATGGACCTTTTTGGAATTCCAATCGAAGGACACTGTTATAATGCCAATCGAAGTACCTGTCCATAATGCCAATCGAAAGGCTTGTCCAGAATGCCAATCGAAAGGCTCCTTCAGAACACCAATCGAAGGGTCTTTCAGAATGCAAATCTAAACGCTTGTCCATAATGCCAATCGAAAGGCTTCTTCAGAGCACCAATCGAAGGGTCTTTCAAAATGCCAATCGAAGTGCTTGTCCAGAATGCCAATCGAAAGGTCTTTCAAAATGCCAATCGAAAGGTACTTAAAGTACCACTCAAAAAATTTCTTTTTCCTTAGGCAAGGGTTTCTGGTCAACCATGCAGGGGGAAGACTTTGGGAAACATGAGAGGGCAAATTTTGGGGTACAACAGATACCATTGCTCAGGAAGAACTTAGCTGAGAATCTCCTTAAGAACTTTTTGTCATTGACTGAAGCTCCTTCAGGATATTCTTGAGTCTCGAGATACCTTTTGATTTCGTGAAACCAAGGTCGGGCCACTACTTCTTCGGTATTAATCTCGTGACAGTGTGCGAGTTCGTCCATCCGTTCAATGGTGATTTGGGGAGCCTCATTATCCCAGTTAAGTTTAAACATGGATGACATTGTAGCTAGAGCATCTGCTAGCTGATTTTCTTCTCGTGGGAAGTTCTCGAAGGTAATCTGCTCGAAATGTGGTAACAATGTCAAGACATGTTCTTTGTAAGGGATGAGGTTTGGATGCTTAGAATCCCACTCTCCTATGATCTGACTGATTACTAAAGCTGAGTCCCCAAATACAATCAAAGATTTGATTCCCAAGTCTATGGCAGCCTTGAGTCCAAAGATGCAAGCTTCATACTCTGCCATGTTGTTGGTGCAGTTGAAGCAAAGTCTGGAGGTGAAAGGAGTATGGCCACCATCTGGGGAGATGAGTACTACGCCGATACCGTTTCCAAGTGCATTGGAAGCACCATCAAAGTACAGGGTCCATCGGGATCCTTGTTCAGGTCCGTCATATGGTCTGATATCTTCAATATTGTCCAATGTCATGATGTTTTCGTCAGGGAAGTCAAACTTCATGGATTGGTAATCTTCGACAACTTGATGAGCCAGATGATCAGCTAGCACACTCCCCTTTATAGCTTTTTGGTTCGTGTACTGTATGTCATACTCTGTGAGGATCATTTGCCATCTAGCTATTCTTCCAGACAAAGCAGGCTTCTCAAAGATGTACTTTATCGGATCCATCTTAGATATCAGCAAAGTGGTATGAGTTAACATATACTGCCTTAGCCGGCGAGCAACCCATACCAAAGCGCAACAAGTTTTCTCGAGCAGTGAATATCTTGTTTCACAGTCGGTAAACTTTTTGCTAAGGTAATAAATGGCATGCTCTTTTCGGCCAGACTCGTCATGCTGCCCCAGTACACACCCCATTGAACTCTCTAGGACGGTCATATACATGATTAGCGGTCTTCCTTCGACGGGTGGCATCCAGATAGGAGGCTCTAGCAAATACTCCTTGATTTTATCGAAAGCAACTTGACAATCATCATTCCATTTAACTACCTGATATTTATTCAACAGCTTGAAGATTGGTTCACAGGTAGATGTTAGGTGAGAAATGAACCTAGCAATGTAGTTTAGGCGTCCCAAGAAGCCTCTGACCTCCTTCTCAATGCGAGGAGCGGGCATTTCTTGTATATCTTTGACTTTGGCAGGATCAAACTCGATGCCTTTGTTGCTGACAATGAAACCCAAGAGTTTACCGGACCTGACTCTGAAGATGCACTTGTTAGGTTTTAATCTGAGCTTGTACTCCTTCAACCTGACAAACAACTTTTGCAAGTGATCAAGATGTTCTTCTTCAGTTTGTGATCGGGCTATCATGTCATCTACGTAGACCTCTATCTCATGATGTATCATATCATGAAACAAAGCTACCATGGCGCGTTGATATGTTGCCCCAACATTCTTCAGTCCGAATGGCATCACTTTGTAGCAGAACATACCCCACTGTGTAACAAAAGTATTTTTGTCCATGTCTTTAGGTGCCATTTTGATCTGGTTGTAACCTGAAAATCCGTCCATGAAAGAAAACACCTTATGCTGAGTTGTATTGTCAACCAAGACGTCAATGTGCGGAAGTGGAAAGTCATCTTTAGGGCTGGCCCTGTTTAAGTCTCTATAATCCACGCACATTCTCACTTTGCCGTCCTTCTTAGGCACGGGCACAATGTTAGCAACCCATTGTGGATAGGAAGTAACAGTAAGAAATCCAGCATTGAACTGCTTCATAACTTCTGCTTTGATCTTTTCAGACATATCAGGTCTCATGCGGTGAACGTTTTGTTTCACTGGTGGACAGTCTTCTCTTATGGGTAGACGGTGTACCACAATGTTTGTATCAAGTCCCAGCATGTCTTTGTATGACCAGGCGAAGATCTCAACATATTCATGTAACAGCTAAATTAGGCGCTCTTTGACACTTGGCTCTAAGTTGGCACCCACTCTGATTTCCTTTCTGTCTTCCTCAGTTCCTAAGTTAATTGTATCCAACTGCTCTTCATGAGGCAGAATAGCCCTTTCTTCTTGTTGTAGAAGTCTAGCCAATTCCCCTGGCACCTCACAATCTTCCTCACCTTTGTATTCGGCTTAGTAGACCAAATCTTCAGAGTCACTGAAGGTTATAGCAGTATCGTTAGCTATGGGATCCGGAATGGAAGAATACCTGCATTTGTGAGTGTGGGTGTGTGTAAGGGTATAGCCACCTTTAAACAAATAAAATGTAAAAAGAAAGACAATGAACACAAAAGTTTATATGTGAAAACGTCCATGATTCATTAAATGGCATATGAACATGAAAAATAAGAACCCTTACAAATGGACCTCTGTGCCTCGGGTAAGACACAAGGTTAAAAAAGTACGAATTGTTTGAGAATTATTACAGGCCAACATAAATGTTTGAAAGATAAATTACTGCGGTATGAAAGTAATCGGAACAAAGTCTTTTGCTTCCCAATTGCACAATCCTCCTTCAACAGTAGGGAAAATCTAGTCTTCCAAGTTGCTCTCCTCTTCACTATCCTCCAAAGCATTGACTCCATGAGGGGTGATCTTCACAGGTGGTCCTCCGGCACGGGCGTGGCGCACAACCTTTTGACCAGCTGAGGTGAACCCTAAGCCGAATTTGTCTGATTTATGGGGAAAGTATGGAAGCTGCCCCCAGATTGTGCTCTCTCCTTCTTCAATCACAACCTTTGCATCTTTGAGAGACGGCATCCGAGGCAGAGGTCTGGTAATCATAGGTACAAAAGCCACTATTTTGGTTGCCGCAATCTCCTGAACTACCTCTTCAAAATGCTGGAAGGGGTTTCGATGAATTCACCATCCAATTCTACATAGCGGAAATAATTTAGATGGCTTATCATGTATTCCTCCTCGCCGTGAACAATTATAATTTTCCCCTGGACAAGATACTTGAGCATTTGATGCAGAGTAGAAGTGAAGGCTCCAGCATTGTGGATCCAAGGTCTTCCCAACAAGCAAGAATAGGAAGGACATATGTCCATCATATAGAATATGGAGTTGAAGGTTTCAGTTCCCACCTTAATCGGGATGTCCACCTCACCGTGAACCGTCCTTTTAGAACCATCAAAGGCTTTGACAATGATATTGCTGGGTTTCAGGGTTAGGCCTTCACAATCCAACCTATCCAAGGCCTTCTTTGGCAAGACGTTTAAAGACGAACCAGTGTCTACCAGTACGTGTGCCAGAGTAGTCCCTCTGTATTCCACCAAGACATGCAAAGCATCATTATCTTTTCTACCTTCTGATGTTAAATCGGCATCGGAGAATCCTAGACCATTGTCAGCTGTTAAGCTAGCTACACATTCCTGGAACTGATCTGCAGAGGTTTCTTGTGGCACGTGGGTCGTCTTCAAAAATCTTATCAGAGCCTTAGCATGAGCTTCTGAACAAAGCAGCAGGGCCAACATGGAGATCTTTGAGGGGGCTTGCCCCAGCTGTTCCACAACATCATAATTGCTTTTCTTGATTATTTTCAAAATCTCCTCCATTTCCTTTTGAGAGGTTTCAAGGATGATCAACGACTGAGCCCTCGTCCTGACGGGCTCTTCTTGGATCCCTTTCCCTCAAACATCAGTAGCAGTAGAGGGGATAACCACGGGGGTTGCAACTTCTTCAATCCTTGGAGTTCTCGCAGATATGTTGACCGGTGCAGGAGTGACCTTAAGAGTAGCTGAGGGTCCAAAGTTTGCCTTTGGAGGGGAAATCTCTGGAGAGAAAATTCTTCCACTGCGGGTGATTTTGCTTGTTCCGACAATGTTTCCAATGTCAGAAGTCTCTTCATCAGAACTCTCTTCGATTGATTCAATTTGTTTAATACCGTGGTAGTAGATTTCTCCACCATAGTTCCACGGTATTGATTTGTCGGACTTGTACGGGACGGGCCCGGGCATGGTTATCTTCAAAGGCACAGTCTTCAGAGCGGATGTAATCTTAACAGGTCTTTTGGAGACCTTGGAAAGATTGGAGGATATGGTTATTATTGCAATATCATTGACAGGAGTCGGTGCAACAGGAGACTTTTTAAAAAGGATTTCTTGATTATCAATTAGGCGTTGGATGCCTATCTTCAAAAATGGACAATTGGTTGGTAAGGATGAACAAAGGCAACAATCTTCTTCACAACCTGGGAAAATATCATCCTTCAGCAAATTCAACTTGATTATCGGTAGCGGAGTTATCAAATCATCAACAGTAGCAACAAAAAGATCTTCTTCAACAGCATGAGCATTGTGGCCATGATTTGGCATTGGAGCAGAGATTACGTTCGGCTTTTCAGGGGCGTCGAATTCAACTTCTTTAGCGTCTATTAAATCCTGAATCTTATTTTTTAGGGCCCAACAATTGTTGGTGTCGTGCCCTATACTCCCTGAATGATAAGCACACTTGGCATTTGAATGGTAGTAAGGAGAAGCTGTATTCAGATTTTTTGGGGCCTCTTTCAGACTGACAAGGTTTAACTTCAAAAGATGGGGTAGAACTTGAGCAGGAGTCATGTTTATCTGGGTGAATTTCCGTACAGGCCTTTCCACCCTTGCTTGGTTGCTTGGTTGTTTCTGGGCTGATCAACTGCAGACTTCTGAATCATTACAGCCCCCACCGCTGGTCGGCGCTCAATCCTTCCTTGACCTCTTTAACAGTAGACAGCTGATACTTCTTTCTTTGCTGGAAAAGGCTTTTTGATGGCAGCGGAAGCAGATGCATCTTTTTGAATTTTCCCGCTCTTGATTCTGGCTTCAACTCTCTCACCAGTTAGAATCAACTCAGTGAACCCCGCAGAAGAGCTTCCTATCATGTGATTAAAGAAAGACCCTGATAGAGTTCCCAAGAACATATCTACTAGCTCCCTCTCAGATAGAGGTGGTTGTACTCGTCCTGCCAAGTCTCTCCATTTTTGGGCATACTCTTTGAACCCTTCATTGGAAACCATGCCCATACTCTGTAATTGAGTACGGGTTGGTGCTAAGTCCGCATTGTATTGATACTTCTTGTAAAAGGCAGCTGCCAAATCCTCCCAATTATGCACATCAGACCTCTCTAACTGGTAGAACCAATCCAACTGCGTCCCCGACAAACTGTCCTGGAAGAAGTGGACCCACATGTCTTTGTCAGAAGAATATGGTTGGATTTTCCTGACATAAGATCGTAGGTTCATCTTTGGGCAAGACACCCCATCGTGCTTAGCAAACAAAGGTATTTTAAATTTCGGAGGGATAACTATTCCAGACACCAACCCTAAATCTTCAAAGTCCAGCCCAGACACTCTCTGTATCTCCATGGCTGCCAGACGTTCTTCCAGATTTTTGTATTTGTCATCTGCAGAAGAGTACTATTGTTCAGAATAGTCTTCATCCTCTTCTTCTTCTTCTTCTTCCTCAGAATCAGATGGCGCTGCAGTTTCCTTTCCTTTTCTTACCCCTTCATCAGATGTTGAGGGGAAATCCAAAGTCCGTCTTGCTTGTCCTTCAAATCTTCTGCCTAAGATAGCCACAACAGCTCTCTTCTTCTTCTTTTTCTCTTTTTCCTTCTCCAGCAAGGTCTTGAGCTCCTCCTGCCCCTTGGCTAAGGTCAAGAGTAGCTGCTGAAATTGTGCATTCTGAGCTTGTAAGTCTTTAACCGTTTGTTCAAGATCCATGTTGCTGAAATAAACAGCAGAGGGATGAGGAAACTTGGTGTGAAGACCTGCTTTATGCATATGATGAATGAAGATGCTATATGCAAATGATTTCAAGGAAATTTAGAAGATTTAAATTTGCCCAAACCAAAAAGAATGCACATCGTATTAAATAAAACCAAGTTTGAATACATCATGCCTCCTCGGGCTTACAAAGAAAGAAACTAAAATACAGCAGAATTCTCAAGACAAAAAGATCGAACGCATCCTTTTTGGAGCAATGTAAGTATTCAGATTCTTCTCTTCATGAAGCAGTTTGGTGAGCTCCAGAACCTTCTTCTCACTAGCGTAGTACTGGGTTTCAAAGGTGTCTCGCTCTTTCTTCAACTGAATCCAGGCTTTCTGCAGGTCTTCGAGAGAGGTAGGCATGTCTGGATGAAGAATGGTGTACGAGACGTCTCCTTCAATAACAGGCTCAATGATGATAGGAAGGATAGAAGGGTAAAGAATTAAGAGACTCTGGGAACGAGCCCGTACCCACTTAAGGTAGGGCTCGAGAGGGATAGAGTTTTTATGTCCCAAAGTTCTACTATCCACTTTGTTCACCATTCCCCAAGCACGTGTAAACCTCTGGCGGTAACCTTGGTCTTCTTTGTCGTAGTAAAAAATTAGACCTCAAACGAGCATCTCATGAGGGCCGTCCCTTCGGGAATACGCAAACTGCCGAAGAGCTAAACACGGTTGTAGGTGATACCTCCCCTAATACCTAGAAGAGGTACATTAGGTAACTCACCACAACGGTTGATGATAGAGATATCTTCCAGGGATCTTAAGCACCAACGGATATCAGAGTGGGTGAGAGACATCATCCTTTGAGACTAAGTCAATCTTTGCTCGTTCTTCAATGATGACTGAGGCAAGTGTGAAGTGAACCACTTAGCAAGTAGAGGTATACAACACAAAAGGGTACCTCTTTTCTTCATGGTACGAGTATGAAGACAATGCAAGATATCTCCTAGCAAGGTGGGTATAGGATTGCGAGAAAGAAAGACTTTGATGGCATTTACGTACATGAATTGGTCTGAGTTAGGAAACAGAACCAAACCATAAATGAGGAGAGCTAGTACTTCTTCGAAATCTTGGAAATCCATGTCATCCCAGAATGAACGAGCTTTTTCCAACAGAAACTTAGCTAAAAATCCTTTAACCCCACTTCTTGTCTCCCAATTGGCTGTGACGTCGGCCCTCTTCATGTGTAAAGCTTCGACGATGACTTCAGGTTTTGGAATACCTTCTAGATCGGTGAACGGTATCTGATTAAGCACGGGCACCCCTAAGAGCAGAGAGAACTCTTCCAATGTTGGTACCAACTGATAATCCGGGAAAGTGAAACAATGATGTACGGGATCAAAGAACTGGAACAGTACACACATCATCTCTTCTTGGAAGTTGGATGTAGCCAAACTGAGAAGTCGACCATAATTCTTGGTAAAAGGAGAATCCCCGGGCACTCTTGAGGCTAGCTCTTGAAGTTGAGGATGTGCTTTTACAAAGCTAATTCGGATGGTGTTTCTTCAGAGAGGATTCATTTCCTACAAAACAAAAACAAAGATAAATTTCTAAATCCTTGAAATGGTTAGTGAGTATGTATATGATGTTGATGATGTTTATGATGTTTATCTACAAGCAAACATATATACACACCAACAAACAAATCCCTATGTTTCAGGCTTGCATGAGTTTGTAGGTAAGTACCCTCTTGAAGTTTTAGTGGGCTCAACCTGTCCTAAAAATAAAGATCAGGTTCTAAAGGATCTCAATATCACCGACCTTTCTTTTAGGCATTGCCTCAGCACAATCAATCTTTTCTTGCAGCCGAGATATCCCAAAAGTCTAGCCTCAATGAATGTAGTATCGAGTGTCAACCAATTTTCAGCTTTACACCGAAACCGATTACCTCACTACGTCCTAATGGCCAACTTGGTTCAATTAAGGTTCTAAGGTTAATTAGTGCTTTGCGATGCCACTCAACGGCCCCGTATTCTCCTCGATTCACCACGAGGGATACCGGTACCTACAAATGCGTCACACTAACATAGCTATTGTTTCAACCATATCGGTCTACACCGTACAGTCTCCACAATCTATTGTTATTTACCTAAAGAGGTGCCCCAAATCCGGGTAGAGGATTCAAACCCAAACAATAGAACCAAAACATAAAGCACACAAGTCAAGCAAGATAAGCATGTAAAGGTGATCTAAAAACCTAAGGTAACCCCACTTTTTATAATTCTCCCCAGCAGAGTCGCCAGTTCTGTGATGCGGTGGGAGAACTGACTTGATGTTTTGCGTTTCGTTCGCACTTGTGCGGTTAGCAAGAGTCGCCACCGACTTTTCTTTTATCCAAAAGGAAAGGTAAAAAAGCACAGGAAAGACCTTTCGAGAATTTTCTCGGGTTCGGGGGGTAGATTATGAAAAGGGAAGGTGCTAGCACCCTTTTCATCCATGGTTATGGGCTCTTAGTTACTCGTTTTAGATCACTTGCTTTTGTTTGATTGTGTGCTTGTGGTGTGGTTTTTGAAAGTATTTTGGAAAATTGCTTTGTAATGGTTCTCGTCTCTATAAGAACGTATACAAAGTTTGGTTTCGAAAAATGGTTCAAAGATGTATTTGTGAATCGTGTTTTGAAAAGTGTTTTGAAAAGAGGTTTTGCAATGGTTCTCGTCTCTATAAGAACGTATACAAAATGTTTTATCTTTTGAAAATGTTTTGAAATGTAAGTGTAGGTGTGAAAGTTTTTGTCGTGAGAAAGCGAGTAACTAAGAGCGAATCTATCTACTCGAAAGGGTCTTAAGTTGTTCTTTTTTCTTCCTTTTAATGGTGCTATCTTACCATTGATTTGGTAAGAAGCCCCATCATTGGATGTAAAGGGACAGGCGCGAGTCAATTTTATAATCATTGAAGGCAACTTGTGAGACGCTCTAGCAATTTTTTGTAGGGGACGAGATCGTTTTAATCGAAGGCAACATCGAGGGTCATCGAGGGTCTACGATCTTTGTTTATGGAAGGGTCATTTGCTAGAGTGTCTCATATTCGAGGGACATGATTATATTTCCGAGGCAACAAGCGAGGTTACCCTAGAGGTGTGCGTGTGAGAAGTGTGTTGATTTCAAGTTATTTATTCTTGGATTATGTCATCTAGCGGTTGATTTTTGAATCTTGCCATACATGCCTAATTACTACACAATATATAGAAAGCAATAAATTGCGGGAATTAAAATTCTAAGCTATTACAAAAGTATCCGGGAATGGGGGTACAATTATTACAAATGGGGATGAATCACATAAAAATAGCAATGTCCAAATAATACAACCAAATCGAATTGTTGTGCGATTCAATATAAAGCTATGATAATTTATGAAATAAAATCAACAAGGTATGAAATGTATGTATTTACTTGAAAATAAAAAAAACTATTCTAAAAAGAAATGATTTAATTTAAAAAATATTTATTATTATTATTTTATATTTTTATTAATTATGAATAGGCTTAAAGAAAGAAAATAAGCTAAATTAATTTTTGATGTTTTATTAAATGTAAGAAAATTAATAGAAATGAGTCTTTATAAAAAAAGGATATAATTTAAACACTAAAATCTTAACTTAAATTAATAAAAGTATTTTAAATCTTATTTAGCATTTTCAAAATAAAAAGACAAATTAAAGAAGAAGCAAATATGGGCTTAGGAGTTCTAGGAATATTAGGCCCAAAGAAAAGGTTATTATCTTGCTAAAATAGAAAAAAGCACAAAGGGGGGTGGGTTACTAGTAAACGTGTGTGGGCTTAAGGTTTTGCAAAGGAATTGTCCCAATGTTCTAAACTGCCTAATTTTCTGATTAGGGTGAGCTTGAGCGAATTAGGATTTGTGATTGTGTTTCTCACAGCGGCGCCGCTTCTGATCGTCTCTTTCCCTTCTCCCTCTCGTTCATCTTTCTCACTAAACGTCCCTATTCTTCCCTGTCCCTCTTTGCAAATGAAATCATTCTTGGCCTCTCTAACTCAATCCGGTTTTCTTTCTTCTGGAAACCCTAAGTTACGATTCATGCCTAAGATGCTCGATTAGCTTAATCTGATCCTCCCTCCCCAGTTTCCGTTACCGGAGCGCCACTCCAACTCTTCCTAACCATGCTCAAATATTTTCTTTCATGAAAAAGGTGATGTTCTATTTTTTTGTTATACTTGAACGATTTTTGTTGTAGTTAATCTTGTTCATGTTTTTTATGTTAATCAAGCTTATTGTACCTTGAGATGCAGGAAGCGATTTATGAGAAATGTGACGAAATTATACCTTTGGAATGTTTTCTAGGAAATGGAGAGGAATATGAGACTGAGCTGATGGTGCTCCTTGGTGGCCGGAAACGGGGAGGGAAGAAATGAAGACGATTGCGTGAGCTTTTCTGGTAACTTCTTTCTGTCCCTTGAACTTTGAATGATGATGGTGTTGTACTTCTGACTATTGGATGTTGTGTTTGAAATGTTTGGGTTATGAACTGTTGAAATGGTTTTACAGTTTCTGGTTTGATATTATTGATGGAATGTTGGGATGTTGGGATGGTTTTAGGCTTTGTGAGTGTTTGAAAATGGTCTGTAACAGTTTTTTTTGAAGGTTGTGGAAACTTGGAGGTTTTTGATGCTGTTGGAATACTCTTTACTGTTTGGGTTTGACAGTTTTGAGGTTTAATTTTCTGGCTTTGTTGTTTTGGTTACAGTTTGGTATGAACTGGTTTGAGATTAGGCTTGGTGTATTGGTTAACAGGTTTGGGATTTCTTATGGTTTTGTTGTGTTTGAACTGAGTTACAGGTTTTGTTGTGTTTGAACTGAGTTACAAGTTTTGTTGAAAATGGTTTTTGAGATTTGAAAACTATTTTTACAGTTTGGGAGGTTGATGGCAGTTTTGAATGTTGGTTTTGACAGTTTGCAGGTTTGTTTGAAAATGGTTTTTGAGATTTGGAAACTGTTTTTACAGTTTGGGAGTTTGATGGTAGTTTTTGAATGTTGGTTTTGACAGTTTGCAGGTTTGTTTGAAAATGGTTTTTGAGATTTGAAAACTATTTTTACAGTTTGGGAGTTTGATGGTAGTTTTGTTCTGAGTTTGATAAAATGTTCTCTCCATTCTCTTGAGCCTTGTCTACTGTTATATTCATGTGGCTTTTTTACAGTTTATTCAAAATGGTGGGAAAACCACCCAATTTTGAATATTTGGCATGTTCTCCTTATGCTCTTTTCCTTGCAGTTTTGTTTTCTAGCAATTCTGGTGCAATTGTGACAGAAGGGCAGCATCCCTAGGTGACTTCTTTCCTCTCTCTCTCTCTCTCAATGACCCTAAGAGCTAATTTCTCTTTCACCTTTTTTCTGAAAAGTTTGCAATAAAAGAGGAAGATGATGAAATGGCTTATGAACAAGCCTCTTGCTTGTTGACTTAGTTTTATATTTTCTTTTTGCTGATGCTATTTTGTTTGCTACTGCTATGCTGCCTCGTTCTTGCTGTTATGCTGCTTGCCATTTTACTGCTTGTTGTTTTTTGGTGCACTGCTGTCTAGTTTGGACAACCTTGCTGCCGTTTGGCCATGCTGCTTGCATATTTTCACTTGTTTGGACAACCTAGTTGTATTTGTACAAATTGCTTGCATTCTTTTTTATTTGGACAGCTTTGCTTGCATTTTTATTTTTCTTTTTGTGAACCAAGAAGAATAATCTTCTTGTGATTTGCAAATAGAAAAGTAAAAACATGATGAATTAAAAATAGCCTTCTGATTCCAAATTGCAAACTTTAATGATGAACACCATTCTTTCTTTTGAAAATTCTTACTCATGTCCAATTAACTGTGCTAATTATTTTTCTGTCTTTCTTTCATGTGAGCGCAAACTGGATGGTGGAAAAGCAGAGGAAGCAAGAGATTCTTTGGCAAGCATGAAAGCAATGGAAGCTTAGTCATCCTTAGGCTTAGATTTTTCTTTGTAATTTAGAGAGAAATACTCAAACAATTGTACTAATTTATTTTTCAAATACAATAAGTTGTAAAACTTAAAGCATTTAAATAATAAATTGTATTGTAACAATTTTTGAAATAAATGAAAAAAGTCTTATGAGGTATTATGATGTCCATTAAGTTCCTTTACTGTCAATAACTCGCAATTTTCTCTTCGCATCTTCACTAATTCTTTAAGATTCCTGATTAAGATAATTGAAGTTGTACTCCAATAATTCTAACCAAGATAACTTAAATTCCAATGATCATGTAATCTTGCTACTGCATTCCAAATAAACACGCATTGTGTATTCCATAAACAAACAAATGTTTATTCCATAAACAAGCAAATGTTTATTCCATAAACAAGCAAATGTTTAATCCATAAACAAGCAAATGTTTATTCCATAAACAAGCAAATGTCTTAACAGACGCAAATTATCTGGTTAATCTGGATCAAACACAATATGATTGTCCCAAATGACAGTCTTAGATCCCATCTCTTGTCCCAAATAAACATGCCTTGAGAACAAACAGTAACCTTTCAGTAAACTTGAAAAAGCATGAAAACATTTGAAAGCCAATTGGATCTTTGTGAATTCATTTCTTCTGAGAATTACAAGTAAAAACCCTAATTGCTGGTTTATTACCACAAGAGAAAATCTGTCTGATCGATTCCTGAGCCAATCTTGAATATCTGAGAAACCCTAGGGTTGTGATTTCTATGAAAAATGGGAGGGCAAATTTTGGGGTACAACACCTGGCTTGTCTTCATGCGACCAATAGAAGATCTCAACATATTCATGCAACACCTGAGTCAACCTGTTCTTGACACTACCCTCTAGGTTGGCGCCTATCTTGACTTCTTTCATGTCTGACTCAGTATCCAGATTTACAACTTCAACCGACTCTTAATGCGGTTGTATGACATTTTCCTCTTGCATTAACAGTCTGGAAAGTTCTCCAGGTATTTCACAATCTTCCTCACCTTCGTCCTCAGCTTGGTAGATCGTATTTTCAAAGTCATAAGTGGCAATAACAGAGTCGTTATCAACGCGATCTAGAGTGGATGTGGATCTGTAATTTTTTGTGTAGGTGTCTGTAAGAACACATAGCTATTTGAAAGTGAAATAAAGTAAAATAAAGACATAGAGCGTAAAATTTGAATGCAAAACGTCCAATTCTTTTATTAAATGAAAATATGTTTATGAAATGACAACCCTTAACAGATGGACCATTGTGCCCCGGGTAAGACACATGGTTTAAAGTCGTTTAAAAATTACATAACCAAAACTTTTTTAAAGCAATAAAACAGAAGTGTAGCTATTACTCCTGACTAAAGAAGATAGAGATAACGTCTTCCGCCTTCCAGTTGCTAAGCCCGTTGCCAATGGTAGGAAAGATCCAATTGTCCAGGTCATAATTTCTGTCAACATCTTTTATCATGTTGATTCCGTTGTTGCTGACACGAAATGGTGGTCTTATAGCACGAGCGCGACGAACAGCTCTCTGACCCTCTACAGTGAAACCCAAACCAAAATTTTCATATTTATATGGAATGTCAGGAAGCTGACCCTAAGTAGTACAACAACCTTCTTCTACAACATATTTAGCGTCTTTCAGTGAAGCCATTCTGGGAGGAACCCTGGTAACCTTGGGAATGGAAGACACATCTTCAATGACGGAGGTGGAAATCACTTTGAAAGTTTGATAAGGAGTCTCAATGAATTCTCCGTCCATCTCTACATACCGGAATGAACTCAAGTGGCTGACCATACACTCCTCTTCACCACAGACAGTAACAACCTTCCCGTTCACGGGATACTTTAACTTCTGGTGTAGGGTTGAGGTAACAGGGCCTGCCCCATGGATCTAGGGGAGTCCTAGTAAGCAAGAATAAGCTGGCCGAATGTCTATTACATAGAAGGTAGATTAGAAGACCTGGGAACCTACCTTGATCGAAAGATTCACTTCTCTGTGTACCATCCTATTTGATCTGTCAAAGGCTCGGACTATAATATCACTGGGTTTCAGTATAACCCCTTCATAATCCAGTCCGTCAAGAGCACCCTTAGGTAGGAGCTTTAACGAGGAACTAGTATCAATCAATACATGAGCCAAAGTAGTTCCCCTGCATTCAATGGAGACATACAAGGCCTTATTGTGATTTCTTCCTTCCGAAGTCAGATCAACATTAGAGAAACCTAATCCATTGTCAGTCGTTAAGCTAGCAACATAACTTAAAAATTAATCGGCAAAAATTTCTTGTGGCACGTGAGCAGTCTTCAAAAATTTCACTAGAGTCTGTGCATGGGCTTCAGAATATAGTAGCAGGGATAACATGTAGATTTTGGATGGGGTCTGCCCTAATTGTTCAACAATTTTATAGTCGCTCTTACGGATAATCTTCAATAAATCTTCCAACTCTTGTCGAGATTTGTCTTCAACTGTAACTTCTTGAGGCGCCTCCGTATGGGCAGGCTCTGTTATTTACTCTTTACCCCGAGTCTCAGCAGTTGACTTGGTGGTTGTAACTCTAACAGGTGTAGCAACAACCTTCGAAGATATTTTCGGAGAGAAAACCCTTCCGCTTCTAGTAACCTTACTAGTCCCAACAATATTGTCAATGTCGGGATTAACAACTTCAGTAACTTCATCTTCAATAGTCGGTAGTTCTTGCTTGACGCCATGGTAGTAGATGTCAGATCCATAATTCCAAGGAATAGATTTATCCGAATAATATGGGACGAGTCCAAGTGTAGTGATGATTAGCGGAGAAACTTTCAGATTGGCAATAATCCTTACAGGACCCTTAGAGGTAATCCTGACAAGAGTGTCGGATATTACAGATAAATCTCGGCACATATTCTCAGCAGACAGAACCTTCTCAATCAGAATTATACGATTATCCATTAGGCGTTGAAGGCCTTCCTTCAGCAACTTGCAGCCATTGGGTTGGGCCGCGCAACAATAACATCTTTCAATAGAGCCCGGAAATAAATCGGCCTGCAACAGATTCTTCTTGATAATTGATAGGGGAGCAACCCATTCACTTACAGTAGAAACATAAAGAACATCGTCAATAGCACTTATGCCTTTGTCATGCTTTGGCATAGGTGTAATAATCACATTCATAGTCTCCAGATGATCAAACTCAATCTCTTTGTTATCAATCATATCCTAGATTTTATTTTTCAGGACCCAGCAGTTGTTGGTATCATGCCCAGGACTGTTGGAATGATAGGTGCACTTCGCATTTGTATTATAGTGAGGAGAGGAGGTGTTAGAATTTTGAGGAGGATCCCTTAAAGTTATCAGCTCTAGTTTCAGTAAATGTTGCAATGCCTGAGACAGTGGCATACTGATTTTTGTAAATTGTCTTCTCGGAGCATCCAACCTACGCTGATTGCCCCATTGTTGTTGTTGAACAAGTGCATGACTAGAAATTAGCACCGCTCTTACGGGCTGATTGCGGTCACTTTTAACACGGCCCTTCTGGCCATAAACAACATTGGTCTTCTTCTTACCAATGAATGTCTTCTTCACAACACTTGAAGACTTAGCCACTGGAATCTTTCCGCTCTTGATACCATTTTCAACATGTTCCCCAGTTAGAATCAACTCAGTAAAAATAGATGAGGAACTTCTAATCACATGGTTAAAGAAAGGACCTGTCAGAGTTCCCATGAACATATCAACAAGCTCCCTATCAGATAAGGGAAGTTTCACTATTCCATCCAGATCTCTCCACTTTTGGTCATACTCTTTAAACCTTTCACTCAATCCCATAGTCATGTTTTGTAATTGCACGCGAGTTAGTGCAATGTCATCATTGTATTAATACTTCTTGTAAAAAGCAGCAACCAAGTCTTCCCAAGTACGAATGTTGGTTTCCTCCAGCTGATAGAACCACTCGAGTTGTATACCAGACAAACTTTCTTGAAAGAAGTGAACCCATAACTTTGTGTCAGCAATATGGGGTTGGATCCTCCAAACATAGAACCTCAGATGAAGTTTGTGACAAGAAACATCATCATATTTAGAAAAAGTGGGGAACTTGAACTTGTGAGGGATAACTACCCTTGGAATAAGACCTAGCTCTTCAAAATCCAATCTAGGAACTTTCTGGATTTCCATGGCCTTGAGGAGATCTTCCAGCTACTTGTATATCTCGTCAGCAGGAGGATACTATTCAGTGGAATAGTCCTCACCAGAATCTTGGCCAGAACCAAGGTTGTTATTCTCTTCACCTTTCACACTTTCGTCATCTTTCGCTTGGTTATCTTCTTCATTCACAGGGACCTCAAAATCTAAATCGCTTCTGACTGGACCCTTGAATCTTCTACCCATATTAAGAAAGACTGCTGGATTTTTAGTCTTCTTCTTATTCCCCTTTGTGATGAGGTTCTTCAACTCGTCTTGACTCTTAGCTAAGTCTAAAAACATCTTCTTAAACTGAGCGTTCTGAGCTTGAAGTTCTTTCACAATTTGCTCGAGTGCCATCTTTTACTGAAATAAATAGCAAGAAGATGAGAAAACCTGTCTATAAGGTACCTGTTATGTGATAATATGCATGATATGCAAATGCAAGTTCAATGTTTTCAAGGACCGTTACAAGATTTAAATTTTTTTAAACAAAAGGAAACAAAATAAATTTTTAGCAACGAGTTCAAACTATAATCTCTTTTAATAAAAAGAGTTAGAAAATATCAAAATATGAATTCAAGTCTCCCATGGTCAATTCCTCTTTGTGTTGACATATGCATTAAGGCTTTGTTCTTCGTGGAGTCGTTTTGTCAGCTCTAGTACTTTGTTCTCACTAGCATAGAACTGAGCTTCGAAGGTATCTCTTTCTTCCTTGAGCTGAATCCAGGCCTTCTATAGTTCTTCGAGGTCGGTAGGCATATCAAGATGAAGAACGGTATGAGAAACATCCCATTCCAAACAGGCTCTACAATAACTGGTAAGATAGTAGGATATGGCATTTTAAGATTCTGAGCACGAGACCGCACCCATCTAAGGTAAGGCTCTAGAGGAATGGAATTATTGAGTCCCAAAGTCTTGCTATTAATCTTGTTATCCGTACCACAAGCACGTATAAACCTTTGATGGTAATTTTGAGGATCGTTCTCATAGTTGAACACAATACCCTGGATGAGCATATCATGAGGAATATCCCTTCGAGCATAGCCAAACTGACGCATATCTAGAGAAGGATTATAAGTGATGCCTCCTCTTATACCAAGGAGTGGTACATTAGGGAATTCCCCATAGTGATCAATAACAATGACATCTTCCTGAGATCGAGAACACCAATGGATATCTTCATGAGTGAGTGACATCAACCTTTGGGACCACCTTAAACCATGTTCGTTCTTTATCACTGATCGGGGGAGGTGCAAAGTAAACCACCTGGACAATAGAGGTACGCAACATATAAGAATTCCCCGCTTCTTCATAATACGAGTGTGGAGGGAATGCAGAACATCTTCGAGCAAAATAGGTACCAAATTATGAGTGAGAAATGTTTTGATGGCATTCACATATATGAATTGGTCCAAATAGGGAATAGTACCAACCCATAAATCAGCAAAGCCAACATATCCTCGAAAGCACGAAAATTCATGGCATTTAGAACCCCATGAGCCTTCTCTATCAAAAATTTAGGAGAAAAACTCTTGACTCCATTCCTTGTTTCCCAATTAGATACAATGTCTGATCATTTCAAATGTAAGGCTACTGCATTGTCTTCAGGTTTCAGAACTTGCTCTAGACTAGTGAAGGGTATCTGATAAAGAATAAGCACTTCGAGCAACTTAGAGAATTCTTCCATTAGGGGCACCAATTGATAATCCGGGAAGGTAAAACAGTGATGCTTCGGATTAAAGAACTGGAAAAGAACGCTTATCATGTCTTCTTGGAAGCCAGTATTAACTGAACTGAGTAGATGACCATGTCTCTTGGTGAACTAAGAATTTTCGGGAACCTTTGAGACTAATTCCTCAAGCTCAGAAGATCTCCTTATGAAGTTGATCCAGATGGTATTCCTATGACTGAAAGTCATGACCCTGCAACCCAAAATAAAGATAAATCCCCTAGATCCTTGAAATGGTTAGTCATGATATGATGTTGTAAGTGTTTGTTGGCAGCAATTTTGGTAAAACAATGACTTGACAATGTTTTGCTAAATGTATTAACATTTGAAGCAAAACTATTTTGAATGATGTCAAAGCATATGTCTTGACATCTGCCTCCTGAACTGAACTCAGCCCAATATCAGTTTAAGTTTTCTATTTCCTGATTTCCTGCGCACCATAATTCAGGATTTGTGACTCATAGGCTGCAAAAACTATGGAGGAATGTTTTTCTATTTGAATTATATTTATGGTTTATATATTGGCTTGCTTTCATGGAAATATTCAAAAGATTTTAATATTTGTTTTTCAGCCCAAGCCCACTGATGCGCATATATAAGGACATGTTTCCTTATTCAGACTACTGCAACTTTTGAAGAAGAATACTTTCTTTCTTTTTTAGAAGTCTAAGTCTTTCAATTGTCAAACACTATAGTATTGATTTAATACTTGTGTTGTTATTTGGATTGTTAATTGTGTATCATTCATAAGCTTTTAAGCATTGAATGATTGAAATTTTTAAACTTGTTATTTTTGTTGTTTCTTCACTATAAGTGATTGAAGGGATTTGAGGAGGGCCTCATACCTAGG
The DNA here is from genome assembly GCA_948472305.1 of Vicia faba. Lineage (NCBI taxonomy): Eukaryota > Viridiplantae > Streptophyta > Magnoliopsida > Fabales > Fabaceae > Vicia > Vicia faba. The sequence continues at coordinate 36,115,991 of OX451739.1, read as the reverse complement.
TGGGTCTTAGGTAGAAGTATAGCACGGGTAGTGATTAATTGATTAGATTGTAAAATTGTTTTTTATTGAGGGTCTATGAATTGATACTATTTAGTGGACTTGTCCCTGGCTTGGTAGCCCCCAGAGTAGGTGTTGTTGTACACTGAACTGGGTTAACAACCCCCTATGTTTTTACTGCATTTATTATTGTTGCACTTTATTTTGTTCCTCAGATATTTGTGTCGTGACATCTCATTCGACATCACATATCTAATACCAGAATTTCAATTGGTATCAGAGCAGGCATCATGCTCTTTATCTGGGTGGGATCCAAGGAATATACTTTTTGGTACTATGGACAAGGAATGAGGATTTGTGAATAGACCACTCATTCTAGATAGAAGTAATTATGGCTACTGGAAACCACGTATGGTAGCCTTTTTAAAGTCTTTGGACAACAGGGCTTGGAAAGCTGTTTTAAAAGGATGGAAACATCCTGTCAAATTGGGAGAAAATAGAGAACCTACTTCTGAGTTAAAACCAGAAGAAGATTGGTCTAAAAAAGAAGATGAAATTTCTCTTGGAAATTCTAAAGCCTTGAGTGCCATATTCAATGGAATTGACAAGAAAATTTTCAGATTAGTGAACACATTTGTAGTAGCTAAGGATGCATAGGGAATTCTTCAATCTACTCATGAAGGCACATCCAAAGTTAAGATGTTAAGACTTCAGCTGCTCACCACAAATTTTGAGAATTTGAGAATGAAGGATGATGTAAGTATTAATGACTTCCATATGAACATTCTTGAAATTTCTAATGCATCCAGTGCTTTAGGAGAGAAAATACCTGAAGACAAATTGGTGAGAAAGATGCTCAGATCTCTTCCCAAGAGATTTGATATGAAAGTGACTGTTATAGAAGAAGCTCAAGACATTGACAAAATGAAAGTGGATGAACTTCTTGGATCCCATCTGACATTTGAATTAAGCATCAATGAAAGATCTGAAAAGAAGAACAAAAGCATAGCCTTTGTATCAAATACTGAAGATGAAGAGGAAGACTGTGATCTAGATACAGATGGAGGAATATCAAATGCCTTAGCTATGCTTGGAATGCAGTTTAACAAAATGATAAAAAGAATGGATAGGAGCCAAAGATCAAATGTCAAGAACATCTCATTTGACATCCATAAGTCAAATGAGTTTGGAAGAAAAAGGGATGAAGAAAAATCCACTTAAGGGAAAGGAGTACAATGTCATGAATGTGAAGGCTTTGGTCACATTAGAGCTGAATGTCCTACATATCTTAAGAAACAAAATAAGAATTTGTCTGTTACTTCATTTGAAGAGGACTCAGAGAGTGATCTTGAAGAATCTTCCAAGTATGTTAAAGAATTTACAAGGAAATATGTATCTGATGAAGAGTCTAGTGATGTGGAACTAACCTTTAATGAGTTAGCTGCTTCATACAAATAATTGTGTCTCACAAGTGCAGAAGTGTACCTTGAAGGGGAGAAACAGAAAGTCCTCATAACTCAGCTAAAGGTAGAAAGGGAAGAGCATTTAAAAAATATTTTTAAACTGGAAAGTGAAGTGACCTCCTTGAATTCAAACCTTGATAGAATGGTCAAATCTCTCAAAATGTTGAATAATGGGTCTGACACTTTAGATGAAATTCTTCAAGCAGGAAGAGTGATAGGAGACAAGAGTGGTCTAGGGTTTAATGAGAAAAAGGAACCAAATTCTAAAGAAACTTTAGTAGATTCCACTCATGCCATGTCTAAACCAAGGATGTCGAATCAAATATCTAAACATCATGGAAAGAAAGGACATCATGGCAAGAAAAAGTTTAATCACACCAAGGAGAATCCCCAGCCCAGGAGATGTCATTGCTGTGGAAGGCTTGTTCATATAAGGCCCTTCTGTTTCAAGTTGTATGGGTATCCAAAGACTACTCCTCCTCCCAAAACTGATAAAATTCTACAAAATAGCAAAAAGAAGAAACAGTGGATTCCCAAGTCTAATGTTGCTAGTTTCATAGCTCACACCTCCCTCAGAGTATTAACCAAAGACGACTGATATTTTGACAGTGGCGGTTCTAGACACATGACAGGTGTCAAGAATCAGTTGTTGGATGTCAAATCTCATTCCACCATTTATGTGACTTTTGGTGATTGATCAAAAGGTGAAATCAAAGGTGTTGGAAAGCTTGATTGCTCAGGAGTCCCTATGCTTGATGATGTGTTACTTGTTAAAGGGTTAACAACTAACCTGATAAGTATAAGCCAATTGTGTGATCAAGGATTCAAATTTAACTTCACCAAGTAAGAATGTCTTCTGTGCAATGAAAAGAATGAAGTTATTATGAAAGGAATCAGATTTAAAGACAACTGTTATCTATGGGTTCCTCAAGAGATGAACTTTTCCTCAACATGTGTTTTAGCCAAAGAGAATGAAGTTAAACTATGGCATCAAAAATTGGGGCACTTGCATCTTAAAGGTATGAAAAGAATTATATCTGAAGAAGCAATGAGAGGATTCCTAAGCTCAACATAGAAGAAGGAAGGGTATATGGTGACTCTCAGATTGGAAAGCAGACTAAGATGTCACATCAGAAGATCCAACATCTTACTACATCAAAAGTTTTGGAACTTCTTCACATGGGCTTGATGGGACATATCTAGGTTGAAAGTCTTGGTGGAAAGAAGTATGCCTATGTTGTTGTACATACACATGGATAAGTTTTATTAGAGAAAAATCAGAAACTTTTGAAGTGTTTAAAGATCTCTGTCAAAAAATTCAAAGGGAAAAAGATAGTCATGTCATCAGAATTAGAAGTGATCATGGAAAGGAATTTGAGAATAACAAATTTGTTGACTTTTTCTCTTCTGAAGGAAACAACCATGAATTCTTTTCTCCCATTACTCCTCAACAAAATGGGATTGTGGAACGCAAAAACAAAACCCTTCAAGAATCCGCCAGAGCCATGATTCATGCTAAGAAGTTACCCTTCCATTTTTGGGATGAAGCTATGAATACTACATGCTATATCCATAATAGAGTCACTCTAAAGAAAGGCAATTCAACCACCTTGTATGAAATATGGAAGGGAAGAAAACCAACTGTTAAATAATATTTTTGGAAGTAAATGTTACATCTTAGCTGATCATGAACAAAGGAGGAAGATAGATCCTAAGAGTGATGAAGGAATATTCTTGGGTTAATCTACTATAGCAGAGCTTACAAAGTTTTTAACTCCAGAACCAAAGTTATGATGGATTTAATAAATGTTATTATTGATGATAGAGGATGGAATATCGAAGAAGATGTCTCAGAAGATGTTGGAACATCTTTGTCTGATATTCCAACAGAATCAAATGACAGAAGTATTGATTCTAATCCACCTCAAGAAGATCCTCAGCCCAGTCGTCTCAATAAAGGACCTTCAATTAGAACCCAGAGAGATCATCCTAAGGAGCTCATCATAGGAGATCTAAATAAAGGAGTTACTACCAGATCAAGAGATAGGATATCAAACTCTTACTTTGTGTCAAAAATTGAGCCTAAGAATGTCAAAGAGGCCCTAACTAACGAGTTCTCGATTAATGCTATGCAGGAAGAGCTAGAATAATTCAGTAGAAATGAAGTTTTGGATCTAGTTCCAAGACCTGAAGAGACAGATGTGATTGGCACTAAATGGGTGTACAAGAATAAATTTGATGAAAAAGGGGTGGTCACTAGAAACAAGGTAAGGTTAGTTGCACAAGGGTACACTCAAATTGAAGGAGTTGACTTTGATGAAACCTTTGCTCCTGTGGCCAGACTTGAATCAATCATACTTCTCTTGGGAGTTGCATGCATACTAAAATTTAAATTGTTTCAAATGGATGTAAAAAGTGCTTTCTTAAATGACTATCTAAATGAAGAAGTCTATGTGGAACAACCAAAGGGATTTGTTGATCCAAGTTTCCCTAAACATGTTTACAAACTGAAGAAAGCTCTGTATGGATTAAAGCAAGCTCCAAGAGCTTGGTATGATAGGTTGACATAATTTCTTGGTGAGAATGGATATAGGAAAAGTGGCATAGACAAAACCTTTTTTGTCAAGGAAGAAGAAAGGAAGATCATGATTGCACAAATTTATGTTGATGATATTGTGTTTGGTGGGATGTCAAATGAGATGGTTCACATTTTGTCAAGCAAATGCAGTCAAAACTTGAGATGAGCCTTGTTGGTTAATTAACCTATTTTCTTGGTCTACAAGTTAAACAAATGGAAGATTCCATATTTTTATCTCAAAGCAAGTATGTGAAGAATATAGTAAAGAAATTTGGGATGGAAAATGCCAGCCACAAAAGAACTCCTGCTCCCACACATCCGAAGTTGTCTAAAGATGAAAAAGGAGTAAGTGTGGATCAAAGTATTTACAAAAGTATGATAGGAAGCCTTCTATATCTGACAGCTAACAGACCTGACAGTGCCTTTGCTGTACGGGTGTGTGCAAGATATCAAACTGATCCTAAAGTTATCCATGCCAACCATGTGAAGAGAATTATTAAATATGTGAATGGGACAACTGACTATGGTATGCTATACTCTCATGGATCTAATTCTGCCTTAATTGGTTATTGTGATGCTGATTAGGAAGGATGTGCTAATGATAGAAAAAGTACACCAGGAGAATGCTTCTTTCTGGGAAATAATCTCATATCTTGGTTCAGTAAAAAGCAAAATTGTGTGTCTCTATCCACTGCAGAGGCTGAGTATATTGTTGCAACTGGTTTGGATGAAACAAATGTTAACATAATACAATGTCAAACAAGATGTCATGACATTATTTTGTGACAATCTAAGTGCCATAAACATATCAAAGAATCGAATTCAACACAGCAGGACCAAAAATATTGATATCCGCCATCACTTTATAAGAGAGCTTGTTGAAGAAAAGATTGTTGCCTTAGAACATGTAGCCACTGAATTGCAACTGGTTGACATCTTCGCTAAGGCCTTGGATGCTAATTAGTTTGAGAACTTAAGAATAAAATTAGGGATTTTCCTATATGAAGGTTTGTAGCAATTAAGGGCATGTGGGAATATCATTAAAATGATATTATTTTATTTGTGTTTCCAACAAATAAAATTTTTAAAGCAATCATTACAAGACTGCCTCAAGAAACCCAGATCATTACCTGCAAAGAAATCCATAGATGATAAAGGTAACTCTTCTACTGCTACTGAAAATAGGACAGAAGAAGAGATTGTTAATGTTGATAGAAGCATCATAAGGCTAGTAGACAGAGTATTAAATCAAGGCTTTGCTGTGCCTGGGATTTCTAATCCTCTTGCTCGCATGCCTCCTCCCTCTGAAAAAGGAAGTAACCCAAAAAGTCTTGCTGCTGAATCATCCACCTTCAAGAAAGATGTTGCTGAAAGAAAACTTGAGAAGCTTGCTATCTCTGATCTAAAGGAAGTGGAAGAAGAAAATGTTGAACAAGATGTTGAAGAGAACTCTCATACTAAGGAAGATGTTGCTGACTCCAAGGATGCAGAAGGTCAAAATGCTGAGAATATAGTTAATGTAGATGAGCTATCTAACAATGAGCTCATTACTAATATGGTGCCTAGTATTGCAAGAAGGATCAAATCTAGGAAAGTTAAGGATGCAGGTGTCACACCGCCTGCCAAGACAACCAAGAAGAAAATCATGTATGGACCCCCGAATCTAGGAAGTAAAGTGGTTCCTCCCTCTAGCAAAAGAAAAGTTAGACCTGATAGCTCCACTGATGATGATGATGATGATGATGATGCTATAAAAGATCTAAAAGTAAAAAGATGTGGTTGTTGAAGAAGATGACTCAGACTATGATGTCGAGCAAGATGTCCAGGACATCTGTCCTATCAAAAAGTCTGCAAGCAAGAAGATTTGTGTTAGGGTTCCTAATGCTCCCGTTGACAATATTTCCTTCCATTATGTTGAGAATGCTGAAAAGTGGAAGTATGTGTTTCAAAGAAGAATTGCCCTGGAAAGAGAATTTGGAGCTTGTGTTCTGGATTGCAAAGAAATTATAGAGCTGATATCTTATGTTGGACTGATGAAAATTGTTATCAGGTTTTCCAAATTCTATGAGACTCTTGTTAAGGAATTTATTGTTAATATTCCTGTTGACTGTGTTGATCATAAAAGTAAGGAGTATAGAAAGGTGTATGTTAGAGGTTGGTGTATAGAATTTTCCCCTGCTATCATAAACAGATTTCTGGATAGGTCTGAAGATGACTTTTGTGAGCTAGAAGTAATAGATAATCAAGTGTGCAGAGCCACCACTGCCAATCAAGTAAGTGAGTGGCCCTTGAAGAACAAACTTCCTATTAGCAAGGTAAGTGTGAAATATATTATTTTACATATAATTGGAGCTGCAAATTGAGTTCCTACAAATCATACTTCAACCATCACTATTGTCTTAGGAAAGCTTATTTATGCTGTTGGAAACAAGAAACTATTTAATTATGGTACTTACATCTTTGATCGGACTATTAAGCATGCAGGAACTTGTGCCATTAAGATGCCAATTGCTTTTCCTTCCCTCATCTATGGAATTATTCTTAATCAGCATCCTGGGATTCTAAGTGGTAATGATGTAATGTGCAAGAGGGATAATGCTTTGACTATTCATTTTAAGCTTTTTCAAGAAAACATATCTCAGAAATTGTTTTGACATCTACACCTGCTGAAAACAAGACCTCCACCAAGAATGACATGATCACTGAATTGAAAGAAGCCTGCAAAGAACTAGATGATGTGATCAGAGTTAGCTCAGCAAGGAAGCTAACTTTTGAGAAGATGATCAAGGAGCTGCAAAAGGACAATATCTTTGATGATAGAGTGTGCTCTGAAGAAGGAGATTCTAGTGAAGAAGGAAGTTCTGACTCAACAAAGTCTACTGGTCATGATGACAATTAAACTATTTGATGTTTATTTATCTGAACTATTTGGTTCTTTTTGGCACTTGCATGCTCTTGACATTTGATTTTTATGGTTTGTACCTAAATTACTAATACACTCTTGAATACATCCTTTTATTTGGCATATTATGACTAAAAAGGGGGTGAGAAATCGTCTGACTGACCACTGACTAACCACTGATTGAGGGGGAGCTTAATACTTGAGGGGGAGCGTCATATCTCAGAAGATATTTTGACATCTACCTTTGCTAACAGCTAACAGCTAACAGCTAACTGAGTTTTTGTATTGCTTTCTTTTCTTATGTTACTGCTCTGATAATGTTCTGATAATGTGCTCTAATAATGTTTTAGCCAAAATTTGCTAAAGGGTAAGTTTGTAAGTGTTTGTTGGCAGCAATTTGGTAAAACAATGACTTGATAATGTTTTTCTAAATGTATTAACATTAGAAGCAAAACTATTTTGAATGATGTCAAAGTAGATGTCTTGACATCTGGCTCCTGAACTGAAATCAATCTAATATTAGTTTAAGTTTTCTGTTTCCTGATTTCCTGCGCACCATAATTAAGGATTTGTGACTCATAGGCTGAGAAAAATATGGAGGAATATTTTTCTATTTGAATTATCTTTATGGTTTATATCTTGGCCTGCTTTCATGGAAATATTCAAAAGATTTGAATATTTGTTTTTCTTCTGAAGCCCAATGCTGCGCATATATAAGGACCTGCTTCCTTATTCAGACTACAACTTTTGAAGAAGAATACTTTCTTTTTGTTTTAGAAGTGTAAGTATTTTAATTTTCAAACACTCTAGTATTGATTTAATACTTGTGTTATTATTTGTATTGATAATTGTGTATCATTCATAAGATTTTAAGCATTGAATGATTGAAGTTTTTAAACTTATTATTTATGTTGTTTCTTCATTGTAAGTGATTGAAGGGATTTGAGGAGGGCCTCATACCTAGGTGAGTCTTAGGTAGAAGTATAGCACGGGTAGTGATGAAGTGATTAGATTGTAAACTGGTTGTTTACCGAGGGTCTATGAATTGATACTATTTAGTGGACTTGTCCCTGGCTTGGTAGCCCCCAGAGTAGGTGTTGTTGTACACTGAACTGAGTTAACAATGCACTGTGTTTTTACTTCATTTATTATTGTTGCACTTTATTTTGTTCCTCAGATATTTGTGTCGTGACATATCATTCAACATCATACATCTGATACCATAATTTCAGATGCCATGTTCAAATAGATAATCAAACACAAGCAAAGAACACAAAGGCCTTAGGTTTAAGGCTTGCATGGGGTTTGTAGGTAAGTACCCTCTTGAATTTTATTTGTCTCAACCTATCCTAAAGAAGTAACCGTGTTCTAGGGATCTCAATATCACTGATTTTTCCCACAAGTTTCGTCTAGCACAACAACTGACTTGCCACCAAACAAAACTCGAGAGTCGAATCTCAATGAGTGCAGGGATTCAATCTATAGAGGTGTATTTTAGGTAAGTAAGAATAGATCATGGAAACTATACAATGTATACCAATATTTTTGAAGTGATGGCTATATTAGTGCGACACATTGGTTGGTACTGGTGTCCCTCGAGTCAATTGGGTAGAATATTAGGCTACCGCGTGGTGTCATAACCAATAACTGACCTTAGAACCTTAATTGACCCAACTTAGCCATTAGAAGGTAGTGAAAAGGGATTCAATTCACTTTATTTATCTTGTATTTAGGGTTAGCTATGATTTCTTTTATGTCTTGCCACACATGCCCTAATTACTAGCACAATAATATAGCAATAATGAAAAGAAGTAAAGTGTGGGAAATAAAAATCTACGTTATTACAAGGCTTCGAGAGTGGGGGTACAAAATAGTAAAAAATCGAGGGGAAAGAGTAAAATCCTAATTAAACTATTACATACTATAACAGATTCATAATTAGGGAAAAAACTAATGCGAAAGTAATACGCGAAACAGTAAGAAGGAAAAGAAACAGAAAATTTTTTTGGTGATTGTTGGATGAAAAAGAAGTTTGATAATTACCTAAAAAACTAGTTAATTTTAATTAATTAAGAAAAATAATTGATTAATTAAGCAAACCTAAATTAATTTTGATTAAAAGAAAGTTTAGTGAAAAACCTAAAAAAACCTAAATTGATTGATTAAATAAAAAAACCTAAAAAATTTAATTAGGGTTAATTAAAAAAACTAAAATTAGGTTAGGGTTTGTTAAGAAAAATATTTTTTCAAAGAAAAGGTGTTGTAAAGGATGTTAGGTTTTATGAAAAAAAAAGGAAAAGTGTTTAAAAAATAACCAAATGGTAGGGGTGAATGTTGAACTCATGCCCTTCAACATTCTCCACACATAGCTTACCACCAGGCCAAGCGCCTGTTGGTGTCAAGATCTAACCCCAACGCATTTTGTACTCTATCCTGCAAAAAATATGAAAACATGAGAATTTTGGAAAAATCGGAGATTGAACCCGTGACTTGGGAGACCAATGCCTTAGTGCACGCGTTTCAGCCACTGGGGTGGCTATACATCCATTCACATAGATGAAACAAATAATATATAACGTAAACATTAATATATTGGCCGGAGAAGCACCGGATCCTAGCTCCGGTCGTCTTCTCCGGTAGCCTGTTTCCATCAATTCTACGAAAAACACCCTACTCCCCTAAATCGAGGGTTGCGAATCCAATGGAAGGATCATTGTGGGCTAAAACTGGATGGTTTATGAGCATGAGAAAAAACACATGGATTGGTGCAATAATGGTGTTCTGTGATTTAGGATGCATGGGACCACTATGATGATTCAAACTTGTTCAGAGACATCTCAGAAACATGTTAATAAAATTAGTATATTTAAAAAAAACAAAATTAAAGATGTGAATTTTTGCAAAGTTGTGAAATCGGAGATGCATGTATGGCGTTTTCATGCGTTTCGTACCATCCAATTTAGTCCACACTTACTCTATAGGCTTGTGGAAGAGAATAGAGTGAATGTTTTGTGGTGAAAAGGTTTGTAACAAGGATTTAAAGATTTAGGGCTCTTGAGAAAAGTTTGGAAATTTTGACAAGTTTGAGGCAAGGGTTTTTTCATGTGTTCTTGTATGAGAATTACTGAGATTATATAGGGGAAATTAGGTCAAAGATATGTGGGCTTGGACCTTGTATAAGAAGATATGATTTTATCTTATTTATTTTTCATTATTTAATGAATAAATCAAACGATAATTAAAATAATCAAAATAAAAATAGGTGAAGGGGTGTACGAATGAATTCTGAGGTGTATAAGGAGTTTAATACACGTTTGTACTCTTAAACCATGACCCAATAGCCCAAAATATCAAGCTTGCTCAATTTGAACATTAACCATTTGCTCAAAATTTCCCAACTTGCAATGGTCATAACTCTCTCAATGTTCATCTTTTGAAATTTATATTTGACTTTTGGAAAGCTCAAGATGTCCTTTACAATATCTATGTTGATCATTGTTGCTTTTGAAGACTTTTTCTTGATGTAAGTAGCCTTGATAAAAGTGTCTTTTTGTTGACTTTTGAAATGACCTGTAATGTATTGGCTCATATCTCTCAAATGATGCACTTTTTGGATTGGATCATAGATAGAAAAAGTTGTAGAGAGTTGAATCCCCTTCAAAATGAGCTTTGGTTACGGAAAAGTTGATGAATATTGTGAAAGTTATGCTTGGTCAAAGTTCAGTTGACTTCTCCTAAGGAAACCCTAATTTGGCAACTTTTGACTTTTGATGATTTGAGAGTTTTCCTTGAGGAATCATGAGTAACCCTTGATAAAATTATGAATATTAATTCAAAATATTTATGTTGACCAAAATATTGAAGTTTGACTTCATGTTGACCATCATTGACTTTTTGTCTAATACATTTGATTTTCAGCCATCTGAGCAATTGACTTAGCAAACTTGTGATACAAGGCTTGAAACTTGACATGAGCTTTCTTAAGGACAAGTTAATAACCATGAAAACCACTTGATACCTTTGAATCCCAAATTTCATTGAGAAATACAAAACCCTAATTTTGGACTCATTGCTTAGAAGGAGAATTTGTCTGGTTAATTCTTAGGAAACCTTGAGAAAATGAGGACCTTAGGAGAATGTCTTGAAGAAAAGTGGGAGGGAAAATTTTGGGGTTCAATAGGAAGGAAGATTAATTGCTTTTCTCTCAACAATATATTGAAAAAAAGAAGCAAACTCCCACATCGATAGACTTGTATTTTATGGTTGATGATCAACCATCATTTACTTGTATTAGGGGGTTCGTGAGTCTTTCCTACTAAAAGATCTCAAAGTATTATTGGAAACTCTCAACATCAATTCCTGGGGACATGACTAATTCATTTTTAACTGATCCTGTATAATTCTTGGTGTTCTTCTTCTTCCTTTAACTCTTTAAATTCTACAATTTATTTTCTTCTATTTACTTTCCGTACTAAGTTTTTCAAACTCTATTTTTAATATGAAAATTTTTAAAAACTAAGTTTTTCCAAACCAACAAAATTCACCCTCTCTTGTGTCTGAAGTCTCAAGTATAATAAGGTGCACCAGTCATAGGATGTATTTAATTTTCTTTTAGTAAAAATAATAAATTTTAATACACTCTTTTCATTATGTTCATAAAGGATATGCTAGAGGGCAGGGTGTTGTTAATGCCACATAATCATAACTAAATAAATCAAATCACCACAATAAATGACTTAGGGATGTTGTAACAAACTCCAGTAACATGCGACTAAAGTATTTAAAACCCAATAGTGAAAGCACAGAGAAAGAGACAATACATCACAAAGTGGAGATTAAGGGCTCGTCCTTCTTCTTCACCTCTTGTATAAGTGACCACGCCTTTCATCATGCCAGGATAATCAATAGTTTCTATAACAAACCTTATCCTTTTAATCAAGATAGACACCTCTTGAGGCTCATCCAAGTATTGGTGTACTAGTAAAAAAAAGTATAGGTGCACATGTTCCCCTTGCAAGGGCATGAAGACTCATAGGCCATAATAGGTTTATAGGTGATTTAGCCTTGTATGATGGTGTTTATAGGTGATTTAGAATACCTTCTCACATAAGGTGAGAGGCCCTGCTGGTGGCAGAAGAAGTCTGGCAGAAAGCGTACAATCATCTGAGGTTGTGTGTTAAGATAGTAATGAGTGTTATGCTTTTTAAGTTGTTAAGAATGTGTATTACTTAAGGCATGTATCATCTCCTTGAGAGAAGATGTATTTATATAGGTCTCTAGAACCTAGAACTTGAGTCACCCATAGTGGCGTCAACTACTCCTTTCTTATCTAAGGGAGTTATTGACCGCCTATATTTAAGGAGTTGATGGAGACTCCTTATTTATTGACTCACAAGTCAGGGTTTCCTCTGGGATGGTCTCTAAATTATCGTCCAGGAAACAAGACTCTTGGTGAGGGCACCCTAGTTTAGGACCTCCCCAAATATAACACTACATAGTCACTAAAGCACGAAGAATTTTCTGAGGGTGAAGTATTTTTAAACTATTGTAACGCTCCCCTCGCTCTGCCATTAATTTCTCTAGACGAGGATAACCATGCTCACCGGATGAGTCCCCTAGATAGGTGTGAGTCCCTTATTTTGGGGGTGAGTCCGTCAGCTTTAGGTGAGTCCCTCAGTTAAATATGTCAATTTTTTATGGCCCTCAGCTGCCAAATGTCTCATGTTAGCTAAAATATGTCAGCCATGATGTCTAACAATCCTTTGTGTGCACGGTTACCTTTATTTAATGTAATCAATTATGGCCTATCTTTTGATACCTTAAATGTTAGTGGCAAGTGTCAGAAACATGTTGGGGTTTTCTAAAACCCTGTGGGAATTCAGATAATCTTTTATGCCTTTCATTATAAAAGCATTCTTTCTTAATATTTACTCAATTTTGCCCTTTCTTTGCAAGTTTTCCAACTTATATTTCCGTTTCATCTCTTTGCACAAAAATTTCTCTCAGGTATGAGTTCCTTCTTTTCTTCATTTTTTTCTAATTTATTTCTCAACGAAGAGGATGATGATCAAGTCGTACTGGAGATTTGTTCGCTGTCGGAGAGGGTGACTTCGCCGATTTCCTCAAAACCTATTTCATTGTACTGCTTCTTTTTCCCACTTTCCCCATTTTCTACAGTGATCTTGAGGATTCTTAATGTTTTATCTTCCTAGTTGTATCCCAATAGCTAGTTCTATATTAGGTCCTTTAAGATGGTGTGTGAGGAGTTGGATATTAATCCATGTTGGAGATCTTTTTATCCTTCTTTACCACTAATCCATCAAAGGGTAGTTAGGTGTACCTGGGCAGTCGGACGACGAGTCGCCTTCCCATTTCTCATTCCAACCATTAAAATTATTGGAAGGAAAAAATTTTCCGAGTGAGGGGGCCAGCTGATTCTATCGGGATTCCAGGTTCAGATGGAAACCACTCTTTCGTCTTTCCTGGACAGATGAACGAGTTATAATCACGAGATACAACCTGGCATTCCTTCCTATCAGGGAGAAGATGATTGTTCTCTTCTTACTACAATTTGATATCATGGATTATTGAGAAGTAATTAATATCTAAATGGGAGGTGGATGGAACCTCGTTGCCTATATAGGTAAATGACTTTTTATCACCCCCTTTTGTTTGTAGGATTTTGTATTCCTTTTATGATTCATGTATTGTTTTGTAGATCAAATTACAAGTATCCCAAATAATCATCGCAAGGGTTTCATCCTAAAAGGGCAGAAAAGTTTAGCTGAGGCACCAGCTCTAGACTCGCCAGATGCGAAGGCTTAGAGGTTGGAAGAGGGATCCACTTTCGTTACCGACAAGATGGAGATGGTGGAGACCCCTGTAGGTGGGGTTTCTCCAGATCCTTCGGCTTGGTGGAATGATGTCGCCTTTGACACTTGTCGATTCAAAAGTTATCTAATCCCCTTCTCCATAGAGTTTCCTACTGATTATTAAGCCCTCTACTCTAAGCCAATTTCGACCATTACGAACAAGAATGACAATGTTCTGCTAAGGGAACTCATGTTGTAGGAGGTAGAGAATTGAAGGCATGAGACGATGGTAAAAGCACTAGAAGTGAATCTCAAAGAGTAGATGGGCGCCTACAACGAGAGCCAAAGGTTATTGCAGTCCCTCTAATATGATGAGAAGAAACGGGAGAAATGGTTGGAGGATGTTCAGGCCAAGGAGAAAGAGGTCTCTTCTAAGAAGAATTCCTTGCAATATTCTTTGAATGTTGCTCTCTTTCACAAAAATATTTGGAGAAGGATGTGTCGGAACTAACCGACAAGGTTGTGTCTGCTTCTGGCGTCTAATTCGAGTGTGCTAAGGAGCAGGTTATATTCCTCTATCATAATATTGAATTAATTTTATTATACTTTCTCAAAGTCTTGCGAGATGGTGCTTTGGTGGATAAGAAGGTTGTTTCCTCTCCAAAAAACCTTGCTCCCATCGAGGAGACTCATGGCGAGGATGGGTAAACGGAAGAACATTGTTTGTTTATTTATTTTCTCTATTTAGATGGATTTTTCTCTAATTATGTAACATCAGGGAATGCAACGTTGATTGCGTTAAGTTGATGTTGGATTTTTTGATAGAATAAGTCATTGGAGTTATGTCATAATTTTGATTTCTACTGTGAGTTAGTTGTCATTTTTTGAAATAAAATATGTATGTTTGTTTTGAGTAATATCCTAAAGTGTGTACATATCTTTTATATTAAGAATAAGGGTTTAGGCTATTCCATTCCTAACATCGTCTCGCCTACGCGAGCTAAATTTATCTGACAAATGGGAGGAGTCACCACTCACATATTTCTTGAGGTGCCTCTCTTGTATCAGTTTCTCGCTTTGCCTGATAATAGTCCTCAATGTGATTCCCCTTTACCTTATGGAACTTGTACCATCTTCTTGGTTAAGAATCCATCAAAACCAAAACCACTTCCATATCTTGAGAAATGAGAGAAATATGCACCGATGACCAATGGGAACAAGGCCTTGTCCAACCATGACAACTTCTTCAATCAACCCCTTGTACTTTTGAATCAATCTTGATAACTTTGAAATATGGTGAACCAAAATGAACCTTGCCTTGCTATTTCTTCCAAAATAACTTCAATGGTGAGGTTTGAATTTCTCAAGCTTTAATGACTAGGGCATGGAAATAAACTCATGAACCTATGGATCAACTTGTTAAGCCACATTGCCTTTACCTACATTATTAACAAGTAAGACAAACCAAAATTGTATTTTGTTAATTAGAAAGAAAGTTAAAACAAAAAATGCATAATCACAAAAGAAAAACAAGTCAAGGTGCTTGGTGATCTCTCAAAGAGCAAAGCTAAAGATAGGGAGGAGAACCAAAAGCCCTAATGTGATCTTGTTGTGATTGAATCAACATGGTATGATGAAGGGATCTTAGGGGGGAAAATTGGGGTACAACAGCTGCCCCTATTTAAGTTTCTTCTATCCGGAGATACGAAGGTTAAAAATCTTCATGTTGGCGCGATCGAAGATATTTAAATATAAAACAAACCCTATTTTTGGCCCTAAGATGTCGTGCAATACTTATGAGCATGAATGCATATGAACAAATTCAAAGAGACCCAAAATACCACTGGGGATGTAGCAAAGGAAATAAGGATCAAAATAGAAACCCGACAAGGAAAATAAATCACTGGTGAATAAAAAAGATCCAACTCATAGAGGATAGTAAAAGGTCAAGGGATACACAAACTTTTACTGAAGGCGATACTACCAACGTTTATTGAGGGTAGAAAGAGGAACGAAATAATAGCACCGACATTCACTGACGGTGAGCTACCAACGTTTATTGAAGGTAGAGAGAAAATAAAAACCATCGACGTTCACTGATGATGAACTACCAACTTTCACTGAAGGTAGAGAGAAAATATCATAGCATCTCCGTTCACTGACGATGAACTATCAACATTCACTGAAGGTAGCAAAAAGATAACAATCACTAACTTTCACTGAAGGTAACCTACCATCTTTCACTGAAGGTAGAGAGAAAATATATCATAGCACCACCATTGACTAACAATGAACTACCAACGTTCACTGAAGGTAGCAAAAATATAATAATCACCAACATTCACTGAAGGTGACCTACCAACTTTCACTGAAGGTAGAGAGAAAATATATCATAGCACCGTCGTTCACTGACGATGAACTACCAACATTCACTGAAAGTAGAAAAAAGATAACAATCACCAACTTTCACTAAAGGTGACCTACCAACTTTCACTGAAGGTAGAGAGAAAATATATCATAGCACCGCGGTTCACTGACGATGAACTACCAACGTTCACTGAAGGTAGCAAAAATATAACAATCACTAACTTTCACTGAAGGTGACCTACCAACTTTCACTGAAGGTAGAGAGAAAATATATCATAGCACCGTCGTTCACTGATGATGAACTACCAACGTTCACTGAAGGTAGCAAAAAGATAACAACTCTTTTCCCAAAATTCTGGCGTTTCGCCTAGAATGGGTCTCAACTTCTTCTTTAACCGAGGTATTCTGCCTGGAAAGGGTAATATATAAGCTTTCTCAAATAAAGAGACTACCACTTGCAAAGATTTCACAATGAATTGTATCTGCGATATTGAAGAGACTAGCCATCCACTAGAGTAATTTGACAATGAACAGCAAACTATCCACTCATAGAGAAGATAGAAAAAAAGTAACGTTGACTTTTATGGGGAAATACAAGTTGCTCAAATAAAGAGACCTGCTACTTGCTGTTATGGAGGATTGTAAAATGACTTCTTGGGGAAAATGTCATGACTTCCTGAGGAATGAATCATGACTTCATGGGGAAGGCAGTATAACTTCTTGGGGAAAAAAATGGCTTCCTAGAGAAATGCCGACATATTCCTGCTGAGGAGATAAAGTCTTCTCATGCAAAATAAATGCACACTCAAACCAAGGCTCGAAGCTTGCAGAGATCAAAAGTAATAATATTGCTGGTGAAACAACCGGATGAAAATCATCAAACAATGAAGTCGCCATCAAACGTCTTTTATCCCACATGGAGGGAAAGGTAAACATCGATAAAACCTGAGAAGGGAGAAGTCACGGTCTTGCAACCGAGAGGTCGGGTAAGGGAGTCTGTTACGCGAGGGGAAGGTATTAGCACCCCACACACCCGTAGTGCTCTATGGTATCCACTCTTGTTGTCTATCTTATGGGTGTGTTTAATCTATGCTTACTGTTTACTACTGAGGAATGCATGCAAAAGAAATGAGAAAAGAATGTAGGGAATGAAGCCACCGGCAGAAAACACAGAGCCGCCACCAAACTTTATTTATCCCTAAGGAAGGGGAAATATCGATAAAACCACAAGGGAATGGATAAGATGATCTTGCGACCAAGATAAAGGGTAAGGGAGTTGTGATACAGTGGGAATTTGACTTGAGGTTTTGCGTTTTTTTTCACACTTGTTCAGTTTAGCAAGAGTCGCCACCGACTTTTTATTTATCCTAAGGAAAGGTTAAAAAGCACAGGAAAAACCTTTGAGATGTTTTCGTGGGTTCGGGGGGTAGATTATGAAAAGGGAAGGTGGTAGCACCCTTTTCATCCATGGTTATCCATGGGCTTTTAGTTACTTGTTTTAGATCACTTGCCTTTGCTTTTCATTTGTTTGAAATGGTGCTTTGTGTGTGTGGTTTTGAAAATGTTTTGAAAAAGATGCCTTGTCTAGGCAACCGTTGTAACAATTCTTTAATCGAATGTTTTACAAAGGTGTTTGTCTTTTTGAAAAGATGTTTCAATGTTTTGAAAGTTGTTTTGAAAGTTGTGTTGTGGAGTGTGTTTTGAAAGTAGGCAAGCGTGTTTTGCAAGTTTGATCAAGTAACTAAGAGTTGTCTACCCTATTTTACTCTAAGATCTTTCTCATGTTTTAACCCTTTTAACAGTGTTTTTTCACCATTGTATTTGGTGAACAACCTTGTGTTAGGATGTTAACGGGACGGGCGCGGGTCATCGTATAGACCATGAATGCAATAGTGTCAAGTATTTTGGCAATTTTCTTGAGGGACTATGATCATTTTGTTTAGGCAACAAGATAGCGTCATCGAGGGACTATGATCATTTTGTTTGTTTTTGTTTTGTTTTGCCAACGTACTTGACATGCAAACATGGCCCATTTTTGAAGGCAACAAGCGGGATTATCCTAGAGGTGCAAGTGTGAATGGTGTATTGATTTTCATGCATTTGTCTTGTGTTAGGTTATCTAGCGATTGATTTTGAATCTTCGCATACAAACCCTAATTACTATACAGTATATAGAAAGCGATAAATTGCGGGAATTTAAAGTCTAAGCTATTACAAATAAGTATCCAGGGATGGGGGTACAAATGTTTACAAATGGGGATGAGTCTTATCAGGATAGTAGTGTCCAAATATTATTTACAACCAAATCGAACCATCGCATTCTCAATGTAAAAAATATAGCAAAGTATAAGGATAGAAGAGAATCAAAAGTACTTGTGAAATGTATATGATTATTTACAAATGATAAAAATGTTAACCTAATGTATTAAGTATTATTATTTATTTTTGTGTTTTTGTTAATTATATAAATAAAAGTTTTAATTAAAACGAAATATTTAACCTTAAAAATTCTATTTTTATGTATTTTTATTAATGCTTTATATACAAGAAGAAAAATATTTTAACTTAATAAAGAAAATCTATTATTTACATATTTTGTTTAAAATGTGATGAATAAATAAAAAAGACTATTAAAACATTTTTTATACAAAAGTTCAATATGTTGTTTTTATTTAACAAAAGAATTAATTTAAGTTATATGTATGAAAAGGAGGAAAAAGAAAGTGATAAAATAAAAAAATAGTATTGATTTATTAGTATAAGAAAAAAATAAAAAAAAGGTTGAATGGGCCTAAGGAGGCGTTTGGCCCAAAGATTAAAACAAACAGATTTGAGAAAGAAAAGGGGGGTGCACACGCTGAAGGAGGGGTATTGGGCTTAAGGGTTCATTTTGTTGGGGACAGGCCCAAACACGTTCATAACGTTTTTAGGGTTTCACTTTGTTTCGTTCAGAATAGGGTTTGTGCCTTACAAACGGCGCCGCTCCCTATCTTCTTCATCTCTTCCTCGCTCTCGAACATGAGCTTATGACGCCTCTCTTTGCCTCAGCTGCCAGAGCGCCACCTCCACTTCCCTCTCTCCATGGTCGTTCAGGAAGTGATAAAGAAAAGGTAACGATCTTTCTTCTTCATGCGTTTTTAGGGTTTTCGGATTTTCTCTTGCATGTTATTATTTTCTACATGTTATTGATTTTCTGTGTTGTTTGTTTATGTGAGGTATAAGAAAAAAGGGAAGAGGAAATTATACCTTGGTTCTGCTCTTGGAGAGTAAAAAGGGAGTTTGGACAGGAGGCGTCTTAGGCGGCCAAGGCGGAGAGATCGATGATGAGGAAAGCTTTGTTCTGGTATTTGTATCTTTTTCTTTGTCTAGGTTTTGTGATGATATTATATCCTGAAAACCTTTCTTCTGGACATCCTTGCCTCTGAGTATTTGAATGCTTACCTCTGAATATTGGAATGCTTATTCTTTGATTCTGAGATGCTTGCTTTTGATGAAGATGATATTTGAGTTGCTTATTGTTATGCTTCTGATTTTTCTTTTCCTCTCTTTTGGGCTTGGCCTTTTCAATGATGATTTTGATTCTGAGTTTCCTATCGTTATGCTTCTGAGTTGCTGATATGTGATGTTGGCCCTATGATGAATTTGATTCTGAGGGTTTTTGGGTTTGCTTTGAGTTTGGTTACTTGATCTTGAAGGCAGGTTGAATGTTTGTATGGTTTTTTAACAGGCTTGAGGCAAGTTTGTATGGTACAGTTGGGGTTTTATTGTTTTGACAGGCTTTTGGCTGTATGCTTTAAGGCTTGTAGTTTTACTGGTTTTAGGCTAGTCTGTTGAAGCTTATGCAGGTTTGGATACTGAGTTTGTTCAGGTTTTAGACAGGCTGGAGCTTATACAGGTTGATATGTTTGCTTCAAGGCTTGTGTTATGCTTGATTTTTGTTTGACAGGCTTGAGGCAGGTTTATGGGTTTGTTTGGGGTACAGGCTTTGAAAGGCTTGCTTCCTTAGGCTTGCTTCTGTTTTTTAGCAGGTTTGCTTGAAGTAGGTTACTGATACAGGCTTCTGCATATTTTTGTTGTTGTGGAGGTTTTATGTAGGTTTGTAACTGGTACAGGCAGATTTGCTTGCAACTCAGTTTTGTGGCCTTTTTTCTTTGTGTTCTGCCTCTTTTTGACAATTTGGTTTGTTATATTTATCTAACTCTAAGCCTGCCTGAAAATCTGTAAGCCTCCACTTCTCTCTCTCTTTTCTCTCTCTCCATAAAAGTATATTTAATTACTTAAACTGTACTTTCTATTCTGAAAAGGTTTTGGCCAGAAAATGATGAAAAATGTTTTGAAATATTGCTTGCATCTTTGGCTTTCGTCTGCATATCTTCTTACCTCCAGGTTTTCTGCATTGCTCTTGTGTACTTGTTGACAGCTTTTGACATTTTTTGATATCTTTTGGTATCTTCTTTGACAGCTTTTGACAGTTTGGAACTTATGACTTAGTTCGCCCCTTTGACAATTTGGTTTGCCTAGTTTGATAGTGCAATTCAGTTTGGATTTATGCAGCTTGTTTGGCATTTCAGTTTGCACTTTGCAATTTGAATTTATGCAGCTTTGTGCATTTTGCAAAATAATTCATATGCTTGCAAACATTTTACTTCCTTCTTTGTGAACCAAGAAGAGACATCTTCTTGCGATTTGCAGAGAGGACGAACAAACTGATTCCGGCCAAAACCTTTAATGATGAGTTTTTTTATTAACTGTCTGAAAAATACTTTTTTAATTCATCTGTATTGACTTCTTCCTTTTTTGTCTTTGCAGGTAAATATCAGTTGAGGCAAGGGAAGCAGCAGTAGAAGATGAAGACTTCAAGCAACTTAGGACGTAGATTTAATTTATTTTTAATCATTGTAATAACATTATTGTAAACACTGTAAATAAATTTACAGTATTCAAATAATATTTGTAACAAACAATTGAAAATGAATAAAAATCTCTTTTGTCAGATATCTCTTTTAAATCTTCTGCAATTGCTTATTTAATTATTTAAATTTCTTGAGTCATAATAATTGGAAATTATCCCAATAATCTTAATTAGAAATTATAAATAATCA
Source organism: Vicia faba (assembly GCA_948472305.1). Taxonomy (NCBI): domain Eukaryota; kingdom Viridiplantae; phylum Streptophyta; class Magnoliopsida; order Fabales; family Fabaceae; genus Vicia; species Vicia faba. The sequence continues at coordinate 36,094,770 of OX451739.1, read as the reverse complement.
ACAAACGTCGCAGTCTTCTAGCCTTGAATTAACCAACAATAAGCCCGGCGTTCCAGTTAACCATATGTTTTGCACAATTAAACAAACAAATGTCCATACGCCTTTCACTTCAATGATTAAACCAAACACTGCAAATTTTCAATCAGAAGCCTTAGCTTCTAACCCAGAGGTTCAGGTTTTGAGAAACAAACTGAAATCTTGAACAGGCGTCAAAGCAGTGTGACAACCAATTAAGACACTGTGGATTCAAATTCTTCTGAGAATGCGCGTGCAAACCCTAATTCTTGATTTATTGTCAAAGAAACGTCCGCCTGATCAAACTCTGAGCCAAACTTAACCAAATCACTAAAAACCCTAATAATCTGCTTGACTGATTCAAGAGTCAATGGAAACCCTAATTTTGTGTGACTGATAAGAAAAGTCTATTTGACCGATTCTTGAGCCAATCTGAAAAATCAGGAAAAGCCCGAAGCTGTGATTTCTTGTGAAAAAGAGAGGGCAAATTTTGGGGTACAACAGTTTCCCCTATTCAATCTTCTTGCACCTGAAGAGTTAGATTGGCAAGTTTGCCGTTCGCGACTCGAAGGTAAAAGTAGATTGGACACTAGAGTGCCCAAAAAATTTGCACTCGTCAAAGCGTAGTTTGAGGGAATGGGCTTAAAGATGCCATTTGGAGATGGGCTTAAAGTTGTCATCTGGAGATGTGACATAATCTTGTCGGGGGATGGGCTTAGAGATGCCATCTGAGAATGTTCGTTGAACTGTATGTCGTTGGTGAGTGGATGAGTATCAGAAAGGTATCCATGTTTGGAACATCTCTGAACAGGGGATCTGAATAAGCAATAAATTGACATCCATGTTTGGAATCATCCGTAAACTGTTTTAAGAAGTTGTGAAGTTGAATAAGCAATAGATCAGCATCCATGTTGGGAAGCGTCCGTAAACTGTTTTCAGAAGTTGAATCTGAACAAGCAATAGATTAACATCCGTGTTTGGAGAATCCGTAAACAGTTTTCAGAAGTCTTGGAATTGAAATTGAGAAGGAACCGGTGTAGGGTTTCCTAATGATGAGTCCGTGTAAAACTGCATCTGAATTCGATAAGAAACCGGTGTAGGGTTGCTTCAAGATGGTCAAGTAGATAATTGTCCTTTCTGGTTTCAGGTATTAATCTGGAACTTGAAAAGGTTGGCTGAAGAGATATCTGTCCTGGCTGGTTTCAGGTATTGTGATGTCGGGAATGGGCTTACAGATGCCATTTGGAGATATGATGGATAGTTGATGGAGATGGTCTTAAAGATGCCATCCAGAAATGATTATTGAATTGTTTGAGCTGGTCGAGTAGATAGTTGTCCTGGCTGGTTTCAGGTGTTAATCTCTGACCTGAGAAAGAAAGATAGTTTTCCTGGCTGGTTTCAGGTGTTAATCTTTAATCTCTTCATGTAGATACTTTTCCTGGCTTGTTTCAGGTATCAGTCTACAATCAGTCGTCCACAGATAGTTTTCCTGGCTTGCTACAGGTATTAATCTGGAGCTTGGGTTATACGCCACTTTGAGAATGAGAATCTTCATTCTGTTGGGAGTCAAAAATTGAGAGTATACCAATCTTCTGAGGTTTCAAGGATGAGAGTCTTCATTCTGTTAAGGGTCAGAAATTGGGAGTATACCAATCTTCTGAGGTTTTAAGGATGAGAGTCTTCATTCTGTTAAGGGTCAGAAATTGGGAGTATACCAATCTTATGAGGTTTTAAGGATGAGAGTCTTCATTCTGTTAAGGGTCAGAAATTGGGAGTATACCAATCTTCTGAGGTTTTAAGGATGAGAGTCTTCATTCTGTTAAGGGTCAGAAATTGGGAGTATACCAATCTTCTGAGGTTTTAAGGATGAGAGTCTTCATTCTGTTAATGGTCAACTATTATCTGGTCGATCTCCAGGCTTTCACATAAACTTGTATTGCTATCTGGTCGTAATCCATGCTTCACAATAACTTGTTGAGCTGTTATCCGGTCGAATCCGGGCTTCACGGCTTATGTTAAAGATATACCACTATCTGGTCGACTCCAGGCTTCGTAGTATTCTTGGCTGCTATCTGGTCGTAATCCAGGCTTCACAGAAACTTGTATTGCTTTCTGGTCGTAATCCAGGCTTCACAATAACTTGTTGAGCTGCTATCTAGTCGAATCTGGGCTTCACGGCTTGTGTTAAAGATATACCACTATCTGGTCGACTCTAGGCTTCGTAGTATTCTTGGCTGCTATCTGGTCGTAATCCAGGCTTCACAGAAACTTGTATTGCTATCTGGTCGTAATCCAGGCTTCACAATAACTTGTTGAGCTGCTATCCGATCGAATCCGGGCTTCACGGCTTGTGTTAAAGATATACCACCATCTGGTCGACTCCAGGCTTCGTAGTATTCTTGGCTGCTATCTGGTCGTAATCCAGGCTTCACAATAACTTGTTGGGGATTAAACTATTATCCGGTCGAATCCGGGCTTCATAGCTTGCTCTTAGGAGATACCACTATCTGGTCGTAATCCAGGCTTCGCGGTAGTCTGGCACTGTTATCCGGTCGTAATCCGGGCTTCACAATATGCTGTAGAAATCAAGATACTATTCGGTCGAATCCGAGCTTCGTAACTTGAATTTTGTGAGAATTTGATCTTTGACGACCGTAACTTCCAACAGGTGATGAAGGAACTTTTGAACGACCGATCAATTTGAAATGTAATTTGTTTTGGAGAATGAATCCTTGACAAATGTTGGGGAAATAAACCCGTGACCGCTGGTCTACTAGAGAGGTTTCATCACTGCCCCTAGTATCATATGCTTGTGATATTGCCAGGAAACTTGGACTGCACGTAACCCTTGAGATTGACATTCGAATTCCCCAAGTGATGGTGAGGGAGACTTGCCCCAGGTTCACTCTGCAATTGAGATATTTCTTGAAACTTGACTGGACTGCCCCAGGTTAACTGAACTTTGAAAGATTTGTTGAAATCTTGACTGGACTGCCCCAGGTTCACTGAACTTGGAAAGATTTGTTGAAATCTTGACTGGACTGCCCCAGGTTAACTGGATAGTGACATGTCATTCCCCCTTGTTGATAGGTGATTTGTCAATGGAAGTGTCATCCTTTTTTGAAGTGATTTTGCTCACTGAGAGGGATTTTGTTCAATGGATATTCGTTGTGTGAATTTCTCCGCTGTCAAACAAATAGCCAAATGCAAATAGTGATATTCAAGTAATGAAAAGTTTATGTTTGTCTTGAAGTTTTGAAAAATGCGTTTTTTAGCAGAAAACTTTTTATAAGACAAATTCAACACAAGATTTAGAGCAAAGCCTTACAGGAGTCAGAATACCTTTTGTAACAGTATGCTTTCGAACTAACCCATGCTTCAATTAGGTCTTTTGAAGGGTTTTAACGTGGCTTGGTTCACGGTTTAAGAAACAAAGGATAAAGGCTCAAAGTATATTTGTACCCACCCGCTCTTCGTGATGTTCTTCGATCCTAAACTCAGTTAATTGCGCGTCGAACTCTATTCGAGTTTGGAACGACGTTCTGGTGATGGTTCACACAAGTTGAATTTTGGGAGGCAGTCATTTTTGCAACATTTTTCATGTTATTGAGGATTTGTAATGACCTCGTTCTTTTTGATTTATTATCCCTAACTTTTGCCTGACTGTTCCTGTTTTCGAGATTACAGTCAGCGGGATGCCCCTGCTTTCTTAAGCCTCCTTCGTAGGTTTTGGCTTAGTGGGCTTTTCTCTTTTGAGAGATTGACTGCCTATGAGATAGGGAACCATCACTGTCTTTTGATTCCAGAGGAATGCTTTTTTTTGATGTCGTTCGTTGTATTACGAACTGAGGGTTTGCGACTTCAATGCGCATCTTTTTTTTGAATTAACTGAGAGACTACCCTGCCCCAGGTTTAATAAAAGGTTTTAATTTGTGTTTAAAACAGAAAACTCCTACTTCTTTGGCTCGAAGGGGTTGACTAGGGATTATCTTCCTTATAATTCCAGTGTTTAGGATTTGAAAGAAACGCCTGTACATCGTCAGCAAGGTCTGTTCAAAAGCATACTGTATGAGATTATGGCATTGTTTCGTCATCCTCCCTCTAAAGGCTTGTAGCTTTTTATCAAGAGTTAAATATCATACAGAAAGCATAAGATTAGTGAAAACGAATGGATGAATTCAAGACAAACATATGCAATGCATTAATGAAACAGAGTTTGACATCAACAGGTAATTGTTTGAATAACAAAATAAATTACAACTTGAAAATTCAGATGGAACAAAAGTCTCTCAGTTCGAGCTTTGTCATCTCAAATGGAGAAACCTTGGTGGAAGATTTTCATCTCACCATCCGGCATGAATTCCAGCACTCCTTTGTCAATCAAGTCTTGGATTTTGTTCTTCAGGGTCCAACAGTCGTCAGTGTCATGTCCAGGACCATGGGAGTGGTATGCACACCTTTTGTTGGGGTGATAGGTAGGAGCAGAGGTGTTGGGATTCCGGGGAGGATCCTTTAAAGTAAGCAGGTTGACCTCCAATAGGCGTTTGAGTATCAAAGATGATGGTATCTCAGTCTCATAGAAATGTCTTCTAGGTACATTTCGCTTGCGCCGATTACCCTGTTGATGCTGGCGAGGCTGTTGCTGGGCTTGTGACCCTGAAGCAAGTTGAGGAGCCTTTCCCTTGTCTTCTTGTCTCAAAGGGGGTTGAATGATGACTTGATCTTCAACCTCAGACGTTTGCCCCACTTGGTTGTCCTGAAGCAGTTGGTTGACGAGAACCCTGAGCTCCTCTTGTCTTTGAGCCAAGTCTTGGATGAGAGCCATCTGGCCCACCAGTTGTCCCATCATCTGGATCCTCATTGTAGTCAGCTCAAACTGAAGTTCTTCCAACTGGTCACTCCTGACATTGCATGAATTCCCCTGGACCATGCCCCTTGTGAGGAGAGCTTTCACTTCTTCTTGCCCCTGGGACAGGTTCAAGAACATTTCTTGAAGTTGAGCATTTTGGTCCTGGATATCCTTGACAGTCCTCTCTAGAGCCATCTCTACTGAAATAAACAGTAGGAAGATAAGGAGACCTGTATGGGAGAAACCTGTTATGCAATGATATGTATGATATATGTATGCAATGTTTTCAAGGATCTCTTGGGGTAAACACAAGAAAATGTTAGAGGTTGAACTTTGACCAACATCTTTGATTGGAGAACCTTGCAATGGTGGATGTCTTTCCACGAGAATCAAGCTCACCATGTCAAGTGGGTCATAGCCCCTGATTCAAGTTGTTGCACTTGATCTTTGATGACATTTGTTTAGAGGAGAAAACCTCTTGCCCCTTGGTAGACGTCTGGTTCAATGTGACCCTGCATCAACAGACCCTTGAGATCCTTGAAATGGTTATTGAACATGCTATGGTATGATGTTATGATGTTATGTACAGGTATGCAAAAGCAAGTAAGTGTATATACAGGCAATCATATTCACACAAAGCAAACAAGTCCTTAGGTTTAGGCTTGCATGGGGTTTGTAGGTAAGTACCCTCTTGAAGTTAGTTGGCTCATCCTGTCCTAAAATAGAAACCGGGTTCTAAGGAGCTCAATATCACTGGATTATTTTCTATGTTCATTGTTTTGGTTTAGCCACTTAACTGGCGACTAAAATATTCCAAGAAAACAACCCTCAATGAGTGTAGTATCGAGTATCTACCAACTTCGGACTGCACCAAAGTCAGTCATCTCACTACCCCTAAAAAGGCCAAGATGGTCAATTAAGGTTCTAAGAGTTTGTTAGTGCTTCATGACATCACTCAGCGGCCCCGTATTCTCCTTGACTACTCAAGGGCTACCGGTACTCACAAATATGTCACACTAACATAGCTACTGCTTCAACTATGTCGGTATACCCCGCACAGTTCCCTCACAGTTTATTGCTATTTACCTAAGAAGGTGCCCCCAAATCCGGGTGTAGGATTAAACAAACCCAAACAAGGAACCCAAAAAGTAAAGCAATCAAAGCAAGTATGTAAAGGTGATCTAAAACCCTAAGGTAACCCCACTTTTAATTTTCTCCCCAGCAGAGTCGCCAGTTCTGTGATACGGTGGGAATTTGACTTGAGGTTTTGCGTTTGTTTTTGCACTTGTTCGGTTTAGCAAGAGTCGCCACCGACTTTTTATTTATCCTAAGGAAAGGTTAAAAAGCACAGGAAAAACCTTTGAGATGTTTTCGTGGGTTCGGGGGGTAGATTATGAAAAGGGAAGGTGCTAGCACCCTTTTCATCCATGGTTATCCATGGGCTCTTAGTTACTTGTTTTAGATCACTTGCCTTTGCTTTTCATTTGTTTGAAATGGTGCTTTGTGTGTGTGGTTTTGAAAATGTTTTGAAAAAGATGCCTTGTCTAGGCAACCGTTGTAACAATTCTTTACTCGAATGTTTTACAAAGGTGTTTGTCTTTTTGAAAAGATGTTTCAATGTTTTTGAAAGTTGTGTTGTGGAGTGTGTTTTGAAAGTAGGCAAGCGTGTTTTGCAAGTTTGATCAAGTAACTAAGAGTTGTCTACCCTATTTTACTCAAAGATCTTTCTCATGTTTTAACCCTTTTAACAATGTTGTTTCACCATTGTATTTGGTGAACAACCTTGTGTTAGGATGTTAACGGGACGGACGCGGGTCATCGTATAGACCATGAATGCAATAGTGTCAAGTATTTTGGCAATTTTCTTGAGGGACTATGATCATTTTGTTTAGGCAACAAGATAGCGTCATCGAGGGACTATGATCATTTTGTTTGTTTTTGTTTTGTTTTGCCAACGTACTTGACATGCAAACATGGCCCATTTTTTAAGGTAACAAGCGGGATTACCCTAGAGGTGCAAGTGTGAATGGTGTATTGATTTTCATGCATTTATCTTGTGTTAGGTTATCTAGCGGTTGATTTTGAATCTTCGCATACAAACCCTAATTACTATACAGTATATAGAAAGCGATAAATTGCGGGAATTTAAAGTCTAAGCTATTACAAATAAGTATCCAGGGATGGGGGTACAAATGTTTACAAATGGGGATGAGTCTTATCAGGATAGTAGTGTCCAAATATTATTTACAACCAAATCGAACCATCGCATTCTCAATGTAAAAATATAGAAAAGTATAAGGATAGAAGAGAATCAAAAGTATTTGTGAAATGTATATGATTATTTACAAATGATAAAAATGTTAACCTAATGTATTAAGTATTATTATTTATTTTTGTGTTTTTGTTAATTATATAAATAAAAGTTTTAATTAAAAGGAAATATTTAACCATAAAAATTCTATTTTTATGTATTTTTATTAATGCTTTATATACAAGAAGAAAAATATTTTAACTTAATAAAGAAAATCTATTATTTACATATTTCGTGTAAAATGTGATGAATAAATAAAAAAGACTATTAAAACATTTTTTATACAAAAGTTCAATATGTTATTTTTATTTAACAAAAGAATTAATTTAAGTTATATGTATGAAAAGGAGGAAAAAGAAAGTGATAAAATAAAAAAATAGTATTGATTTATAAGTATAAGAAAAAAATAAAAAAAGGTTGAATGGGCCTAAGGAGGCGTTTGGCCCAAAGATTAAAACAAACAGATTTGAGAAAGAAAAGGGGGGTGCACACGCTGAAAGAGGGGTATTGGGTTTAAGGGTTCATTTTGTTGGGGACAGGCCCAAACACGTTCATAACATTTTTAGGGTTTCACTTTGTTTCGTTCAGAATAGGGTTTGTGCCTTACAAACGGCGCCGCTCCCTATCTTCTTCATCTCTTCCTCGCTCTCGAACATGAGCTTCTGACGCCTCTCTTCGCCTCAGCTTCCAGAGCGCCACCTCCACTTCCCTCTCTCCATGGTCGTTCAGGCAATGATAAAGAAAAGGTAACGATCTTTCTTCTTCATGCGTTTTTAGGGTTTTCGGATTTTCTCTTGCATGTTATTATTTTCTACATGTTATTGATTTTCTGTGTTGTTTGTTTATGTGAGGTGTAAGAAAAAAGGGAAGAGGAAATTATACATTGGTTCTGCTCTTAGAGAGGAAAAAGGGAGTTTGGACAGGAGGCGTCTTAGGCGGCCAAGGCGGAGAGATCGATGATGAGGAAAGCTTTGTTCTGATATTTGTATCTTTTTCTTTGTCTAGCTTTTGTGATGATATTATATCCTGAAAACCTTTCTTCTGGACATGCTTGCCTCTGAGTATTTGAATGCTTGCCTCTGAATATTTGAATGCTTATTCTTTGATTCTGAGATGCTTGCTTTTGATGAAGATGATATCTGAGTTGCCTATTGTTATGCTTATGATTTTTCTTTTCCTCTCTTTTGGGCTTGGCCTTTTCAATGATGATGATGATTCTGAGTTGCCTATTGTTATGCTTCTGAGTTGCTGATATGTGATGTTGGCCCTATGATGAATTTGATTCTGAGGGTTTTTGGGTTTGCTTTGAGTTTGGTTACTTGATCTTGAAGGCAGGTTGAATGTTTGTATAGTTTTTTGACAGGCTTGAGGCAAGTTTGTATGGTACAGTTGGGGTTTTATTGTTTTGTCAGGCTTTTGGCTGTATGCTTCAAGGCTTGTAGTTTTACTGGTTTTTAGGCTAGTTTGTTGAAGCTTATGCAGGTTTGGATACTGAGTTTGTTCAGGTTTTAGACAGGCTGGAGCTTATGCAGGTTGATATGTTTGCTTCAAGGCTTGTGTTATGCTTGATTTGTGTTTGACAGGCTTGAGGCAGGTTTATGGGTTTGTTTGGGGTACAGGCTTTGAAAGGCTTGCTTCCTTAGGCTTGCTTCTGTTTTTTAGCAGGTTTGCTTGAAGTAGGTTACTGATACAGGCTTCTGCATATTTTTGTTGTTGTGGAGGTTTTATGTAGGTTTGTAACTGGTACAGGCAGATTTGCTTGCAACTCAGTTTTGTGGCCTTTTTTCTTTGTGTTCTGCCTCTTTTTGACAATTTGGTTTGTTATATTTATCTAACTCTAAGCCTGCCTGAATATCTGTAAGCCTCCACTTCTCTCTCTCTTTTCTCTCTCTCCAGAAAAGTATATTTAATTACTTAAACTGTACTTTCTATTTTGAAAAGGTTTTGGCCAGAAAATGATGAAAAATGTTTTGAAATATTGCTTGCATCTTTGGCTTTCGTCTGCATATCTTCTTACCTTCAGATTTTCGGCATTGCTTTTGTGTACTTGTTGACAGCTTTTGACATTTTTTGATATCTTTTGGCATCTTCTTTGACAGCTTTTGACAGTTTGGAACTTGTGACTTAGTTCGCCCCTTTGACAATTTGGTTTGCCTAGTTTGATAGTGCAATTCAGTTTGGATTTATGCAGCTTGTTTGGCATTTCAGTTTGCACTTTGCAATTTGAATTTATGCAGCTTTGTGCATTTTGCAAAATAATTCATATGCTTGCAAACATTTTACTTCCTTCTTTGTGAACCAAGAAGAGACATCTTCTTGCGATTTGCAGAGAGGACGAACAAACTAATTCCGGCCAAAACCTTTAATGATGAGTTTTTTGATTAACTGTCTGAAAAATACTTTTTTAATTCATCTGTATTGACTTCTTCCTTTTTTGTCTTTGCAGGTAAATATCAGTTGAGGCAAGGGAAGCAGCAGTAGAAGATGAAGACTTCAAGCAACTTAGGACGTAGATTTAATTTATTTTTAATCATTATAATAACATTATTGTAAACACTGTAAATAAATTTACAGTATTCAAATAATATTTGTAACAAACAATTGAAAATGAATAAAAATATCTTTTGTCAGATATCTCTTTTAAATCTTTTGCAATTGCTTATTTAATTATTTAAATTTCTTGAGTCATAATAATTGGAAATTATCCCAATAATCTTAATTAGAAATTATAAATAATCAACAAACGTCGCAGTCTTCTAGCCTTGTATTAACCAACAATAAGCCCGGCGTTCCAGTTAACCATATGTTTTGCACAATTAAACAAACAAATGTCCATACGCCTTTCACTTCAATGATTAAACCAAACATTGCAAATTTTCAATCAGAAGCCTTAGCTTCTAACCCAGAGGTTCAGGTTTTGAGAAACAAACTGAAATCTTGAACAGGCGTCAAAGCAGTGTGACAGCCAATTAAGACACTGTGGATTCAAATTCTTCTGAGAATGCGCGTGCAAACCCTAATTCTTGATTTATTGTCAAAGAAACGTCCGCCTAATCAAACTCTGAGCCAAACTTAACCAAATCACTAAAAACCCTAATAATCTGCTTGACTGATTCAAGAGTCAATGGAAACCCTAATTTTGTGTGACTGATAAGAAAAGTCTGTTTGACCGATTCTTGAGCCAATCTGAAAAATCAGGAAAAGCCCGAAGCTGTGATTTCTTGTGAAAAAGAGAGGGCAAATTTTGGGGTACAACAGGAGTCGATTATACGAGGGGAAGGTATTAGAACCCCTCACATCCGTTGTACTCAACGTGATCCATTTTGTTTGTTTTTCTTAAAGGGTGTATTTATCTACAACTATGCTTGCTTAAAGAGAAATGAATGGTTTTTATTATTGCGTTCGTGAGGGTTTCGTGACCCTTTGCCTACGTATCCAATGAAGGAATCAGAACACCGTAGTTCCTCTAGAAAATGGTTGGTTTGTTTGTGTTTTTTAGTGGGCGACGTTAACGCATGCATTCTTGCAATAGGCATGGCCGGTATCGCGGTAGAACGAAGATAACATGCCCTTTGGGGGAAGTTTTGATTGGTTGAGTGTTTTGCGGGTTTTAAAAATAAATTCAAGTAATGATTAAGGAGTGTTTTTGGAGTTTTGATTTGTGAATGAGAAGTTTTAATTACAAAAGGAAAGGGTTAAGAGGGAGACTAAGAAACCTAATTGTTTGTTATGTAAGGATGAACCTAAGAGAATATGACACCGAAGTTAGAATGAACGAAGTAAATAAACTTGAATTATAAAAGTTTCATTGTTTTTATTAAGGTACATAAATAACCAAAAAAAGAAAAAGAATTGAGTAAAAGATATTAAATAAAAGATTCAGTTAATAACGAAAATTAAAGGAAATATTAATTTAATAAAACAAAGCCTGTTTTTGAATTTTTCCATGAAAAATAATTATATACAAGAAAACTAAATAAATATTTGCTTAAAAAAAAGTGGAGCAAGACCTAAAGAACTAAAAACGGAAAAGGCTCCAGGAGGGGTTGAACCCGGGTTTCTAGAGTTAATGGTAATGTGCTTTGCCAGTTGTACTAAGCTATTTATCTGTTATTAACATGATTCAATTAATACAAAAGCTAAAAACGGTAGTTGGATTGGGCCAAAAGGCCCAGTGGACCGACCCGCTTTGAAAAGGACAAGAAGAAAAAAAGAAAGCCCTAATTGATGTCAAGAGGCACGGCGGCTGCTTGCATTGGGAAGGAAAAGTATGCAGATTTAATTATCATTATTACTGAATAAACACTTAAAAGAAAAAAATTAAAATAAAACACTCTTCTCTCTCTCTCTCTCTCTCTCTCTCTCTCTCTCTCTCTCTCTCTCGGATTAACACCATCATCTTTCTCAGTTTTCAATTTTTTTCTCAGTCTCAAATTCTCACGGCTCTCTCAATCGATCTCACCATTCCAACCGATCTCACCTCTCAATTCCCTTCATGGAAAAGAATCGCGACAAACAACGCTCATGATTTTTCACAGTAACAAAACGAGAACAAAATTCATGGTACAAGAATTCTTAACAATAGAAACATGCATGTATAAATTACAATAATTAGAAGGAAAAAGATGAGTGTGGTTACCGACGAAGGAAGTTAATGGAGACCGAGAGTTTGTGGCTTGATTGATGTCGTGCGCGGATGAATGATGGGGATACGTTTTTTTTTCGTCGGTTGGTTTATGACTGTTCAAGATGGAATCTATGAGACGGAGGCTTGTCTCGGTTGCTTGTTGAATCTAAAGCACCGCAAAACTGCAAAAAGAAACCAGGGGAAAATCGTTTGAGCAGGTAATATTAAGCATCCATGAATATCTAATTCAGAACCGCTCTTTATTTCTTCTTCTTCATCTCTATGCATATATGGATTTATTGAAGTGGCTGTGCAATGTTGTTATTGTAGAGTTTACTGAGAATTTGCAGTTTGTATTGTTGACTTCTTGATGTTGATGCATAATTTGCAGGTTGAATGAAGAATTGTTGTGGTGAGAATTATGCCAATTGAGCTTGTGGTTGAAAAGCTTTGCAGATCTGCTTCTGATAAAGGTTTTGGTTGCAGGTTCTGATGAGGAATCAAGTGAGAGGTTGTTGTTTTGGAGCAGGTTACAGGGAGGTTTTTTTTTGGTATTAAACAGATGTTTTTTTTGGTACGTATGTCTATTAGTGTTTTATTGAATAGGGTGAAGGTATTTTTGGTGTATTGAACAGAAGCTTGTTGGTATTTCTGTGGAAATTGTTAGTAGGGATGGAGCAGAGTTTTTGAGTGTGATTTTTATGTAGTATTTTCTGTCCCTGGTAATATCAATAATATCCTCTTTTCCTGTTTTCACTCTCTTGCTGGATAGGTTGTTCTCCTCTTTTCAGTATGCCGGTTGTGTGAAAAAATCCCCCCTTAATGAAACAGTGCCCCCTTTTTTATAGTGAAATAACAGTGAAAATTGGGGGGAAAATTAGTGAGATTTTGATCATATTAAAGTATCATGACTTTAGACTTTTTGAATGCAAGTTATCTGTTTTTCTGTTTTAGTGAAATGATGAGTTAGACATGATACAGGTTTGCAGTTATTGTTTCAGGTTCAGTTTTTGCTATTTTGGTGCATACATTGGGTTGACACACTTGGCCTGTTTTGGACAACAATTAATGCAAACTGATGGACTAGTTTTTTTTGTGATGTAGGATAGCAGTAGAGTGGGAAGCAATGTGTAAGGTTTTGGGACTGTTTTGGTTTTTGTATGATGCAGGTTTTATCTTTCCTCTTTATCTTTCAATGATGCAAACTGCTTTGGCTTTTTGAAAATTAATTCTGAAGGGTTTGCTTCTTTTGGAACATGATGACATAAAGGTTTTGGGCATGTGGTAGCTTGCTAGACTACTTGTTTTGTTTAATATTTGCTGATTTGTTGTTGACTTGAGTTGCTGGCCTGTTCTATTGTTGCTTGTTGTTTTGGCTTTGCCGCTGTATTGTTACAACGCTGTTTGTTTATGTTGTTGTTGCTTTTGTGTTGCCTTGCTATGCTTGTTTTGCTACCTGTTCGTGGCAGCTTTGGGCTGCTTGCTGCTTTGCTTGCTACTTGCGCAGTTATGTTTGGCCGGTCTTGTTTGCAGCCTGGTTGTTTTGCTGGTTTGTTGTAGCTTTGGGCTGCTTGCTGCTTTGCTTGTGCTGCAATCTAGCAATGTAGCTTTAATTTGGCAGCTTGACTATTTCACTTTAGCAACAAGAAAAAATGTTTGCAATTTTCTTTCTCCTTTTTGTGAACCAAAGAAAACCAATGTTGTGATTTGTAATTTGGGAGAGGAAATAAACCATGATAAAAATAACTCCCTGACTGATTCCAAACGCGAACCCTTATGATGAGACACTGATTCTTTTTATCAATTAATTCTTGTTTGGAATTTCTTTTTTTGTATGTTGATTGCTAACTTTTTCTTTTTCTTTGTCTGGTTTCATGATCACGAGAGTTGGATGGCTAGCGATGTTTGAACGATAAAAAATACCATGGCGAGGAGTGAGGACGAATGACTTGAAGATTAAGACTTGAAGAAACACACATAATTTCTCTCTTTTTTTTTGTAAACAAAACAAATGTAATTTGTATTTCACACTGTAACATGCCTTGTAACTTGTCTCAAAAAATGTAATGAGCACGAATTTGACCGAATTTATCAATGATGAACTTTGTTATAGAAATCAAATGACTCTTGAATCTTGTTTGAATTTTGAAATTCTCTCTTGAATAATTCGAATGCACATCTTAACTTTGTAATTTAAACCTCAAGAAATCATGAACAATGGTTGTAACTTGTTCTTCAAGCAATCAATGCGCCTTATCTTTCAAAATCCAATCAAACTCTCCAACAAAATAAATGCTTGAGAATTTAATTCCCTCTGGTTAATTCGAACCTAAAACACCGGTCACTTAAACCTTGATCTTCATATCACGCCTGAACCAAACATGCATTTCTTAAACAGAACTTTAACTTTGACACTCACATCGCAAGTAACTTGTAACTTTAAACAACCGAAATATGTCTTGATCATCATGAACCCTCAACCTCATTTCCTGAAGTGCTCAAACTCCACATTTGTCAATTCAAACTTCAAATTCTCGACTCCATGGCTTAGAGACTTTAAGAAGAAACTTGAAATGCGAGGAGATGAAATTCATGACCTAATGCACCGAGCTTTAAGCCATCCTTGAGGCAGGCGAAAGAAACATCTTCACAGAAACCAAAGACCCGAAACCCTAGCATCTTGACCAACACCCATAGGGAAATAAACCCTAAACCAAGCTCTGATGAATTTGAGTGAGAACCAACCTTGTAATGTGATGACACAATTCATTCCACGATCCATTAATCGAGAACCAGAAGAATTACCTTTCACCTGATAAGAAAACTTTAAAACAAAATTAGACATAAAGAGGGCGCAACCCTAACACTTTGAACCAAAGCGTCTGATCCCAATGAGATGCGGGATATGCATATGACTGAGTAATAAAATGATGCAAATGATTGAGTAATAAAATGATGCAAATTTAATGCAAAGTCCAAAGCCAGACAAAAATAAAAGAGATAGGGAAAATTTGGGGTACGACAGCTGCCCCTATTTAATCGTCTTAAACCTGAAGGGGAGATTGGCGTCAGCCTTTCGAGAATTCAAGGTGGATGATGATTAAATACCAGGACCCGAAATTTGCCCTGGAGAGATGGTCTGAGTGTTATTCACTGGTGTGAATGTCTGCTTGGGGAAAGACAAACTGGTCTTCAGGTGGACTGGTCATGAGGGATAAAACATACTTGAAAAAGGGTAGCTTGTAATGGGGTAATGGTGCCAATACAAGGTTCTTTGAGGGAATGAGTGGCAGGGTGACTAAAAGGATATGGTTGACGATGTCGTGATGACTGAAAGTAGAATTACTTGACAAAATGGAAATTTAAATACAATGAGTAGAAATTTGATGACGACAGAGAATCTATCAAGCGGTATTTCACGACCCAAAAAGAAAGGTAAAGATCGGCGTATAATATATGACCCAAGAGAAAGGTAAAGTGAGGGTAAGACCTACGAGCGACTTACGACCCTATAATAGATAATGTGAGGGTAAGACCTACGAGGGACCTACGAACCTAGCAAAGATAATGTGAGGGTAAGACCTACGAGCAACCTACGACCCTAGCAAAGATAAAGTGAGGGTAAGACCTACGAGCGACCTACGACCCTAGAAAAGATAACATGAGGGTAAGACCTACGAGTGACCTACGACCCTAGCAAATATAACGTGAGGGTAAGACCTACGAGCGACCTACGACCCTAGCAAAGATAATGTGAGGGTAAGACCTACGAGCGACCTACGACCCTAGCAAAGATAACGTGAGGGTAAGACCTACGAGCGACCTACGACCCTAGCAAAGATAACGTGAGGGTAAGACCTACGAGCGACCTACGACCCTAGCAAAGATAACGTGAGGGTAAGACCTACGAGCGACCTACGACCCTAGCAAAGATAACATGAGGGTAAGACCTACGAGCGACCTATGACCCTAGCAAAGATAACGTGAGGGTAAGATCTACGAGCGACCTACGACCCTAGCAAAGATAACGTAAGGGTAAGACCTATGAACGACCTACGACCCTATCAAATATAACGCGAGGGTAAGACCTACGAGCGACCTATGACCCTAAAAAAGATAACGTGAGGGTAAGACCTACGAGCGACCTACAACCCTAGCAAAGATAACGTGAGGGTAAGACCTACGAGCGACCTACAACCCTAGCAAAGATAACGTGAGTATTAAGAGTTGGGGGAGTACGACGTACTAACACTTTGGTTTATTTTAGTTGGTAGCGTAATAACAGATGTTAACTGGGAATATGAGGATAAAATTTTTTGTGAGGTTGTTTTGTTGATTTGGGATTGATCTGGCTCATGCTTCATATGCATTTGAAGTGTGACATGATGATCCATGGATATGATGTGCGTTTGAGGATGCAATGCAGTATGTCGTGATGATTATTGTATGCAAAATGTCAAAAACTCATTGGGATCTGTTGTCCGTCATCTTGAGGTACCAATATGGACTGGTGCTTGAAATTGAGAGAAATGAGTTATATCCTTGTCGAGTTCACTGGGGATTAAATCTTGTTGAGGAGGAGTAGTTTGATCTGACTTTCTTCACCTGTTGGACTGCTTGTGAATGACTGAATAGAGACATGGTTCTCATCAAATGCCTCAAGTTTTCTCTATTGCTAGGGAGGAAAGGGCCCCGTATGACTTTCCTTACTTCACAAACCACTTGGGGATTAAGAAATGGACATTAGTGCCTTCAGATGCCACGAGTTCACTTCATTGCTGGAGAGTTGCGTGTTTAAACATCTGCAGGGAATGATGATGATTCTGAGGACGTTAACTGAACCCAAGTGAACGTCATGATGCTTTTAGCTTGATTGTATTTGTACGGATGACAGGAATTTGCTTGAGTAGCTCCATAAGAGGGGAGGAGGAATGCCCATGTCTGCAAGGATCTCTTCGAGTGGAATGCTGGAAGATTCGTGTCATAATACGACGCAAAGTGGCATGCCCCAATATCTGCCTCTGATCATGGATTCTCGTAGAGATTTATCGAATCTTGACGTAACTTCCCCAGGTTGCACAAATTTTGAATAGGTTACCCAGCCTGATTCCCCCAGCTTGAAGTTTAAAGAGATTTATCGACATGGTTGCTTCTGATTGACTGGAAAAATATGGAAGAGATTTATCGATGTGATAGCCTCTTATTGACAGCTTGAGGGAATGCCCCAGAATAAGATCATTCTTTGTTTTTTGACAAGTTTCTACAGCAATTCGTCCTTCGAGATGACCATGTTTTCAATTGATGCTCATCACGCAAGCTTACTTGATGTTCAAGCACTTATTTATATGCAACAAATGTTTGTCTAAGAATGATGATTCTAATGCAAATTCTATGCTTGTCTTGAAGTTCGAAAAACTATTATTGAAATGATGTCGAAGCATCAATTTTTTGTTTGATTTTATGAATAGGTGACGTGTTACCAAATCAAATTTTAGTACATCTCCGAGGAGTCAGGTTTCTGTATTCTCGCTACAGTATTGCTTTCGAATTAACCCATGCTTCAGTTAGGACTTTTAAGGGTTGTAATGTGGCCTGGTTCATTGTTTTAGAAAAAAGATTTAAGGCTCAAAATTATTTGGTGCCCACCCCTTCTCCATGATGTTCTCCATTCCTATGTTCAGTTAACTCGATACGAGCACTCATCTCCTGAGAAGAGAGTTTGCGATGATTGAGGAACCATAGGGGTTTCTAAGACCCGAAAATCATTGGCTTCTTGGCGTCTGATCACTCGAACTTGTTCTTTGCTGAGGATTATTATTATTTTTTATTTCGCCTTCCCTAATTTTTTCCTGGACAATTTCTTGATTTTGAAGTTGTAGTCCAGCGGGATACCCTGACTTTTGTCTAAGTCTCCTGTTTTTCACGTTTTGACTTAAGGGGACTTTTTGTCTCTTTCTTTTTGAACAAGTTATTGATCTTTACGCCATCTTCGATTTGTTGGAAATGGTCGTGGTTGTCTGAGTCCTGGATAAATGAAGAATAACTATTATGGTATCGTCATCTGCTGGCCTCCTTATTGTGCAAGAGATACCCATTGAGATATCGTTCTCTTTGATGCATGCTGCTTGTAGGTGACGGTTTGTCATTGTGGCGTTGACTTCTCTAGCCCTTTGATGGATAACCATTGTTGTATCCCTAGGAACTCTCTATTGACGAGTTCTGGATGCTCAATTGGATTAACTAAAATCTACCCGCCCGGGGTTAAAATTGAGGGTTTTTCTGTGTAAAAGAAACTCCTACTTCAAAGCTCGAAAGGGTTGACGAGGGTCTATCTTCCTTAAAACTCTGGTGTTTGGGGATTTAAAACAATTCATGTACATCGTCAGCAAGGTTTTATTCAAAAGCATACCGTTTGAGAATCTAAGTACCAGATCTTCATCATCCTCCCTCAAGAGTTATTATTATTTTTTTCTTTAAATTAAAAATAGTTAAGCATCAAAAGCAAGTACAATAACAAAACGTAAATGAGTGAATACGAATGGATTAGTTCAAGACAAACACAGTCAATGCATAGTGATTCAATATAAAAAGACAAACAATTTTGCATACAATGGGTACTGAACAAAACAAGAAAGGTTACAAATGATAATGCAAATGAAATTATAAAATTGCCATGCTCAAGAGACTTCTTCAGCCCTGGCTCATTTGAGGAGACGCTCTTGCAGTCTTGACACCTACTTCAGCAAGGGGATTCAATCCATTATCAGACCCTTTGGAGTGAACGTGATAACTTTGGCATCAAGAAGGTCTTGAACGTTGTTTTTTAATGCTCTACAATTCTCAATTGTGTGGCCTGGAGCCCCTGAATTGAATTCGCAACGAGCACTGACATCATACCCTCGTGGGAGAGGATTTGGTATTGGACCAAGTTCACGCAGTTGAACCAACTGATTGGCAAACAACTGAGAGAAAAGTTGAGCATAAGACATGGGAATGGGATCCACCCTCCTTTCAATAACTTTCTTCCTCTTTCGTCCTTGTTGCCCCTGGGGTTGATGACTAAGCTGAAAAGACCCAGATCGTGCTCATTGAACATATAGTTATCTCTGTGTGTATTGATGTTGATGATGGATTGACTGATGCTAAGTCACTCGCGGTTGTTGATCTGAGATTGTAGCACATGCTCGAGGAACATTAGGATGAACAAACAACGTTTGATGGTGCAGAGCTTGATCTTGATGATGGACTGGGGCCTTTCCTTTGTTTATAGTAGCACTAGTCTCTCCTTCTTTCTTCTTGAGGAGGCCAAAGCAAGGTTTCTTGTTACTTCCATTGATAGCGCTAGATGTACCTTGAATTTTTCCTGACTTGAAGCCATCTTCAATACATTCCCCGATGGTAACCAAGTTCGAAAAGGAGGTTGAAATACTACCGAGTATATGTTGGAGATATGGGTCTTGCAGGGTGCCCACGAACAAATAAGTCAATTCACGATCCAAGAGAGGAGGCTGGACCCTTGCAACCAGTTCACACCACCTCTGAGCATACTCTTTGAAAGACTCTTCAGATTTTTGTACCATCCCTTGGAGCTGAGTACGACTAGAAGCCATGGCAGTATTGTAATGCTAATGTTTCAAAAAATCATCAGCAAGCTCTCCCCAAGTACTGACATGACATCTTTCCAATTTCATATACCAATCCAACGATGCCTCAGTCAAACTGTCTTGAAAGAAATGCATGAGTAATGGTTCATTTTCAGCATAGGCCTCCATTTTGCGACAATAGGAACGGAAATGAGTCTCTGGGCAAGAAGTGCCTTTGTATTTGTCAAACTCTGGGACTTTGAACTTGGGAGGAATAACTACCCCAGGCACGAGGCACATTGCAGCAGTATTGAATTTGGAAGCCTTGATACCCTTCATGGCTCTATGTCGCTCTTCGAGAGCATGATACATTTTCGCTGTTTCGGCAACCCCGACAACAAGTTTCACTTGGGGTTCATCAAGATCAATAACATCATGATGATCGTCGACATCATTCCTAGGAGCACCGGTAGGAGTCTCAACATTTGCATTGTCATTTCTCCCATTAGCAGAAGTGGAAGGAGAAGCAGTAGTAAGCTTGGCAACACTTTGGTGTAGTTCTTCTTGACCCTTGATCACGACATGAAGGGTTTCCATAAGTTGATCCATGCGAGTACCCATAGTATCCATATCCCGACGAAGTGCATTCTGATTCTCTTCAAAAAGATCCATTAGCCTTTGCTGGTTGCCTCTGGTACGGTAAGGATGTGGATGAGTCGTCTTTGCTGTTTACTGGATTTCTGAGAAAGGGGACCCCAATGAGTTTTTGTTGTGAAAAATGAATGCATGGTAATATGGATGAATGCTTTATCTTCATTTCTGAGGAGACCCAAAGACTCGTATATCCCTTTTAAAATTTCCTTTTTTGAAAAGCTATATCAACGAGACTTGTCTTTGGATTTCCCTAGATATGAGATATATATACATGATGATATGATGTCATGGTATGCTATGGCATGAAGTCTCAGCTCCACATATCCTGGATAACCATTGCGTAGTCCGTTGCACAGGCTGAATGTAACAGGATCAAAACTTCGACGTCACAGGCATGGAGTCAAAGTAACCACCCATGAGGTATGTACTAGGGGTTTATCACCTTCCAAACAAGGTTCTAAAGAGTTCTCGAAGTCTACGTCCTTCTTTGGATATTACCGACATCCCAATTACTTGGTAGTCAGTAATATTCGTAGGAAAAACTCGTCTGATTGCAATATCGCGTGATAACTACTTCTGGATTACTCCGTTACAGTCTCCGCACTGCACCTAAAAGGCCAGGATGGGTTAATGGTTCTAAGGCCCTCAGCTTCTCGAGTTCCCAGGTCGAAAGCAACGACGTCTTCCCGATTACTCGGTAAACATCACTACTTTCAAGGGGACCTCCACTGAGTGGGGGATTTTCATGCCTCCTTCTTCGGGATTAATCCCTCAAAGTTAACATGACTATACCGACCGTCCTAATCCTATGTGTAACCCAAGTCCGGGTATAGGACTTATCAAAAGTAATCACCAAACGAACATCACAATGTATCCAGAATATGTGAGTAGCAAAAATATATGCAATATATACAAATAAAGCAATAATAAAACAGTAAAGCAAAATAAAGAAAATAAATAAACACCCAAAAAGACAAATAAACAAAACTAGGAGAGACTCGCAAAAATTCCCCAGCTGAAGCCACCGGCAGAAAACACAGAGCCACCACCGAACTTTATTTATCCCGAAGGAAGGGGAAATATCGATAAAACCACAAGGGAATGGATAAGATGGTCTTGCGACCAAGAGAAATGGTAAGGGAGTCGATTATGCAAGGGGAAGATATTATCACCCCTCGCATCCGTTGTAATCAACGGGGATCCATTTTGTTTGTTTGTTTTAAAGGGTTTATTTATCTACAACTATGCTTGCTTAAAGGGAAATGGATGGTTTTTATTATTGCGTTCATGAGGGTTTCACA
Source organism: Vicia faba (assembly GCA_948472305.1). Taxonomy (NCBI): domain Eukaryota; kingdom Viridiplantae; phylum Streptophyta; class Magnoliopsida; order Fabales; family Fabaceae; genus Vicia; species Vicia faba. Next base: position 36,073,430 of record OX451739.1, on the reverse strand, counting down.
ACCGTTTGCCTACGTATCCAATGAAGGAATCAGAACACCGTAGTTCCTCTAGAAAATGGTTGGTTTGTTTGTGTTTTTTAGTGGGCGATGTTAACGCACGAATTCTAGCAATAGGCACGACCGGTATTGCGGTAGAACGGAGATAACATGCCCTTTGGGGGAAGTTTTGATTGGTTGAGTGTTTTGTGGGTTTTAAAAATAAATTCAAGTAATGATTAAGGAGTGTTTTTGGAGTTTTGATTTGTGAATGAGAAGTTTTAATTACAAAAGGAAAGGGTTAAGAGGGAGACTAAGAAACCTAATTGTTTGTTATGTAAGGATGAACCTAAGAGAATATGACACCGAAGTTAGAATGAACGAAGTAAAGAAACCTGAATTATAAAAGTTTCATTGTTTTTTATTAAGGTAAATAAATAACCAAAAAAAGAAAAATAATTGAGTAAAAGATATTAAATAAAAGATTGAGTAAATAACGAAAATTAAAGGAAATATTAATATAATAAAGTAAAGCATGTTTTTTTATTTTTCCATGAAAAATAATTATATACAAGAAAACTAAATAAATATTTGCTTAAAAAAACTGGAGCAAGACCTAAAGAACTAAAAACGGAAAAGGCCCCAGGAGGGGTTGAACCCGAGTTTCTAGAGTTAATGGTAATGTGCTTTGCCAGTTGTACTGAGCTATTTATCTGTTATTAACATGATTCAATTAATACAAAAGCTGAAAACGGTAGTTGGATTGGGCCAAAAGGCCCAGTGGATCGACCCGCTTTGAAAAGGACAAGAAGAAAAAAAGAAAACCCTAATTGATGTCAAGAGGCGCGGTGGCTGCTTGCATTGGGAAGGAAAAGTATGCATATTTAATTATTATTATTACTGAATAAACAATTAAAAGAAAACACTAAAATAAAACACTCTTCTCTCTCTCTCTCTCTCTCTCTCTCTCTCTCTCGGATTAACACCATCATCTTTCTCAGTTTTCAATTTTTTTCTCAGTCTCAAATTCTCATGGCTCTCTCAATAGATCTTACCATTCCAACCGATCTCACCTCTCAATTCCCTTAACGGAAAAGAAACGCGAGAAACAGCGCTCACGATTTTTCACAGTAACAAAACGAGAACAAAATTCATGGTACAAGAATTCTTAAACAATAGAAACATGCATTTATAAATTACAATAATTAGAAGGAAAGAGATGAGTGTGGTTACCGATGAAGGAAGTTAATGGAGACCGAGAGTTTGTGGCTTGATGGATGTCGTGCGCGGATGAATGATGGGGATAAGTTTTTTTTCGCCAGTTGGTTTATGACTGTTCAAGGTGGAATCTATGAGACGGAGGCTTGTCTTGGTTTCTTGTTGAATCTAAAGCACCACAAAACTGCAAAAAGAAACCAGGGGAAAATCGTTTGAGTAGGTAATATTAAGCATCCATGAATATCTAATTCAGAACCGCTCTTTATTTCTTCTTCTTCATCTCTATGCATATATGGATTTATTGAAGTGGCTGTGCAATGTTGTTATTGTAGAGTTTACAGAGAACTTGCAGTTTGTATTGTTGACTGCTTGATGTTGATGCAGAATTTGCAGGTTGAATGAAGAATTGTTGTGGTGAGAATTATGCCAATTGAGCTTGTGGTTGAAAAGCTTTGCAGATCTGCTTCTGATAAAGGTTTTGGTCGCAGGTTCTGATGAGGAATCAAGTGAGAGATTGTTGTGTTGGAGCAGGTTACGGGGAGGTTTTTTTTTGTATTAAACAGAGGTTTTTTTGGTACGTATGTCTATCAGTGTTTTATTGAATAGGGTGAAGGTATTTTTGGTGTATTGAACAGAAGCTTGTTGGTATTTCTGTGGAAATTGTTGGTAGGGATGAAGCAGAGTTTTTGAGTGTGATTTTTATGTAGTATTTTCCGTCCCTGGTAATATCAATAATCTCCTCTTTTCCCGTTTTCACTCTCTTGCTGGATAGGTTGTTCTCCTCTTTCCAGTATGCCGGTTGTGTGAAAAAATCCCCCCTTAATGAAACAGTGGCCCCTTTTTATAGTGAAATAGCAGTGAAAATTGGGGGGGAAATTAGTGAGATTATGAACATATTAGAGTATCATGACTTTGGACTTTTTGAATGCAAGTTATCTGTTTTTCTATTTTAGTGAAATGATGAGTTGGACATGATACAGGTTTGTAGTTATGGTTACAGGTTCAGTTTTTTCTATTTTGGTGCATACATTGGGTTGACACACTTGGCCTGTTTTGGACAACAATTAATGCAAACTGATGGACTAGTTTTTTTTTTGTGATGCAGGATAGCAGTAGAGTAGGCAACAATGTGTAAGGTTTTGGGACTGTTTTGGTTTTTGTATGATGCAGGTTTTATCTTTCCTCTTTATCTTTCAATGATGCAAACTGCTTTGGCTTTTTGAAAATTAATTCTGAAGGGTTTGCTTCTTTTGGAACATGATGACATAGAGGTTTTGGGCATGTGGTAGCTTGCTAGACTACTTGTTTTGTTTAATATTTGCTGATTTATTGTTGAGTTGAGTTGATGGCCTGTTCTATTGTTGCTTATTGTTTTGGCTTTGCCACTGTATTGTTACAGCGTTGTTTGTTTATGTTGCTGTTTCTTTTGTGCTGCCTTGCTATGCTTGTTTTGCTACCTGTTTGTGGCAGCTTTGTGCTTGCAGCTTTGGGCTGCTTGCTGCTTTGCTTTCTACTTGCGCGGTTATGTTTGGCCGGTCTTGTTTGCAGCCTGGTTATTTTGCTGGTTTGTTGCAGCTTTGGGCTGCTTGCTGCTTTGCTTGTGCTGCAATCTAGTAATGTAGCTTTAATTTGGCAGCTTGACTATTTCACTTTAGCAACAAGAAAAAATGTTTGCAATTTTCTTTCTCCTTTTTGTGAACCAAAGAAAACCAATGTTGTGATTTTCAATTTGGGAGAGAAAATAAACCATGATAAAAATAACTCCCTGACTGATTCCAAACGCGAACCCTTATGATGAGACACTGATTCTTTTTATCAATTAATTCTTGTTTGGAATTTATTTTTTCGTATGTTGATTGCTAACTTTTTATTTTTCTTTGTCTGGTTTCATGATCACGAGAGTTGGATGGCTAGCGATGTTTGAACGATAAAAAATACCATGGCGAGGAGTGAGGACGAATGACTTGAAGATGAAGACTTGAAGAAACACACATAATTTCTCTTTTTTTTTGTAAACTAAACAAATGTAATTTGTATTTCACACTGTAACATGCCTTGTAACTTGTCTCAAAAAATGTAATGAGCACGAATTTGACCGAATTTATCAATGATGAACTTTGTTATAGAAATCAAATGACTCTTGAATCTTGTTTGAATTCTGAAATTCTCTCTTGAATAATTCGAATGCACATCTTAACTTTGTAATTTAAACCTCAAGAAATCATGAACAATGGTTGTAACTTGTTCTTCAAGCAATCAATGCGCCTTATCTTTCAAAATCCAATCAAACTCTCCAACAAAATAAATGCTTGAGAATTTAATTCCCTCTGGTTAATTCGAACCCAAAACACCGGTCGCTTAAACCTTGATCTTCATATCACGCCTGAACCAAACTTGCATTTCTTAAATATAACTATAACTTTGACACTCACATCGCAAGTAACTTGTAACTTTAAACAACTGAAATATGTCTTGATCATCATGAACCCTCAGCCTCATTTCCTAAAGTGCTCAAACTCCACATTTGTCAATTCAAACTTCAAATTCTCGACTCCATGGCTTAGACACTTTAAGAAGAAACTTGAAATGCGAGGAGATGAAATTCTTGACCTAATGCACCGAGCTTTAAGCCATCCTTGAGGCAGGCGAAAGAAACATCTTCACAGAAACCAAAGACCCGAAACCCTAACATCTTGACCAACACCCATAGGGAAATAAACCCTAAACCAAGCTCTGATGAATTTGAGCGAGAACCAACCTTGTAATGTGACGACACAATTCATTCCACGATCCATTAATCGAGAACCAGAAGAATTCCCTTTCACCTGATAAGAAAACTTTAAAAAAAATTAGACATAAAGAGGGCGCAACCCTAACACCTCGAACTAAAGCGTCTGATCCCAATGAGATGCGGGATATGAAAATGACTGAGTAATAAAATGATGCAAATGACTGAGTAATAAAATGATGTAAATGAAATTCAAAGTTCAAAGCCATACAAAAATAAAAGAGATAGGGCAAATTTGGGGTACGACAGGGAAAATAAAGTTGTACTCGCTTGGGCCCTATCCCAATGCGTACATATCCTTTTTGAGGAATCAGAGCTACCGTAGTTCGGCTCACATGTTTTTATTCGTTTATGTTTTTTATGGACAATGTTAATTCCGCCTTCTACCGCAGCTCGACCTTTGGAGACTTATACGTTGGCACAGAAGTAAACTAATCATGCCCTTACCTGAAAAGGTTTTTCTGAGAAAAGGTGCTTGAGCGCACAAAAAAAAGTTTGAGTTGGTTTGTATTTTTGTTGCAGATAATGACTAGTTGACCTCAAGAGAGAGATATTAGCCGGTTTTCTACTTATCCATGAAAGGAGTCTTTGAGACTTAAACCAAACCTAGGTTGAAGATTGAAGATCAATAAGATCGAGACGAGACCCGCTTATCATTTCCCATACTCAGCAAAAGTATGATTCTCATCAGTGATTTTTAAAGTGTTTTGAAGTTTGAAAGGGAAAATAAGTTTTTTGTTTTAAATGCATATGCAAAAGGAGAAAGAAAATTCAAAGCGAGACCAACCTATTTCTATACCTAATGTTATCATGCAATGGTGGTCCTAGGTCAAGGATGAAAGGGGGAATCTCTACCTAATATTAGCATGCATGGTCTGTAACCTAAGGTCTAACTTGCATCCGAAGGGAGAAAGCATGTCCTAAGGGAACATGGTATGTACAAGGATAAATAAAACAAGCTAATAAGCTCGATAAAGCATACCTAGAGAGATCCTATCTAAGTTAGCATGCCAAAGAAAGTCAAACAACAAAACTATCCTATAGGGAACATGCAATGAGAGCGAAGTCGTGATCTCAATTTTTAAATTGAGTGACTCATTGATCATCAAGAAATAAAGGAAAGCGATAAAATCTTATAGGGAGCATGCACTGAGAGCGAAGTCGTGATCTCAATTCCTAAATTGAGTGACTCATCGATCAACAACCAAAGAAACAAATACAAGCACAACAGATGTGGCATATGAAGTATGGAATGCCTGCTACAGGTCTTTAAACAACGACTTCAAGCGCACGCTCTTTATTTCCTACTTCTCATGGCATCTAGAAAACAATAAAGTCCTACTTCTCATGATATCTAGAAGAGCGGTAAAAAAGTACAATAAAGCGCATAAATGAGGAATAAAATGAAGTTGTGATGATACCGAACGGAGAAGGTCCGTTGCCTCTTCAAAACCATGCAAGCAAAGAGAAAACTCTACCAAAAGCCTCCATGAAATTCCTTTCTAAAGATTATGGCCTTAATTTACTTTGAAACCTTTGGGAATCTTCAACAACGTCATCCCACAATTGTGCCCACATATATCATGGATTGAAAACTACTATCATACACAAGTGGCATCAAGATCTCTCAAACAAAGATAAAAAATTAGTGCAATAATTGATCGTAATTGAAATATAAAAAATTTCCAAAATTCCAAAGCATTTCCTATTATTTTTCATGTATCATTTTATCACCAAAGACTTTATCGAAATTAATGAAGAAAAAATTAATAGGAAAAAAACAAATAATACCACTCTAAACAGAGGGGGTGCTGAACCTGTTACAAGGAGTGAGTGTCCAGCAAAAGGCGATTTGGGTGCGAGGCCCATCCAGAAAGGCCCATTAGAATTGTTTTTGGTTACAATTATGGCTTCACAAAAAATTGGAAATGGGCCTATGGATTCCCGGACAGCCCATGGTCCAACGCAAAATCCATCACCATAAGCATTACTGATTCACTATTATTAGATCATTAGCAAAATAATCAAATAATTATAAAATAAAAAGAAAAGATAATTAAAGGAGTTGAGTAGTGGAACTTGATTAGAGTTAGGGTTGAGAAAAAGGACGACCAGACTCCTTCCTGTTCAACTAATCGTGCCACTCAATCCTCTCTGTCTCCGATTGGTTTTTTCGTTTCAATCTCTCAATTTCTTTTCTCCGGCGACCATTAACAGCACGCTGCCATACCGTTCTCGAGCTCTCTTCTCTGCGTCACAACCTCAACACCTTGAAATCATCAATTCTTATTCAGCTTTATGCCAATGCAGTTTCGCCGCCGCTCGTGATTAGTTTTCCTCTGATTCGAAGCTCCGTCTCAGATTTCGTTCCTCTTCGTCAGCAACGCTTCAACTGTCGTGGAATCTCCCTCTCTATATCGATGCATAACACCACCGTGAAAGTTGCTATGAGACGGAGATAGGTATTGGTAATCGCATCAATACACACTATATCACTTTTTTTGTTTCCTCTTCTTCCTTTACTCTCCTTTCTGAATTCGTTTTGCGTTGGCGGCGCTATGATCTGGGATTTCATTTTCGCATTGATGTTGAATTCGTGCGTGTTTTGCAGTGAGAAAAATTGAAGATACAAAGCTGTAAAGTGTTGAGAAGATGTGGATTATTGGTGCAAATTGGAGATGAAGATTGTTGCGGGAGAATTAGTGATATGAAGATTAAGGATGCGAGTGTTGTCGATGATAAAGATCGTGAACGATGATGATAGAATATTATTGATGTTGTGACGCTGATGAAGAGCGACGCCAAAGAAGCGGCGCAAAAGAAGTTTTTGTAGAAGAAGGTTGCAGATTGAAGACGCGGTTGAAGAAGCTTGAAAGTTGTGAATTTGTTTTTGTTAATTTGTTGTGTTCTTGCGGATTGTTAGGAGATGAATATGATGCGGATTTGTTGCAGATTGAAGTTACTACATCCTTGTTGTGATCAAAGCCAGTAGGGAGAAGAGTCCATAGAATTTTCTGTTGAAGCGATGCATATTTACAAGATTTTATAAGTCTTTTTCTTGGTGGCTCTTAAATCAGATGAAGAATTGATGATGATAACTCTGGTTGAAGAAATGTGCTTGAAGGATCTCAGAGAGAAGTTGAAGGTAACCTAGAGGTGAGTTCTTGATATTCTTCTCTTTGAATTTCTGTTGTGAACTGTGTTGAATAGATGGATATTGGTATTTGGAGTTTTCTCTGTGTGGATAAATTGTGAATTCCTCTCCTCTTTTCATTATCTTTTTGTACAAATTGTTGAGAGTTTTGATAAATTAGCTAGGAGGTTCGTTAAAGGGTTGGAGGGTTATTGGTTTTCTGTTACTTAGTTGGGAGTAAGGCAGTTCTTAAATCGAGGGTGAGGTTGAGAGGTAGTTATGCAGTTGAGAATTCGGCTCAGATTCTGTTATGGAGGTTAATTGTTAGCTATCTACTGGGAGTTTGTTATAATAAAAATATATAGAGAGTTTGATGAGAAGAGAGATTCAAGAGAGTTTGATGAGAAGAGCAATGCCTTAATGTATTATTTTGAAACTAGGAAATTAAATGGGAGTAACCGACTCGGGCAGACAATTTGTTGATTATGTGGGTTAGGAGTTAGTAAAATTCTGTTTTGGAAGTTAGAAACGGTTAGGAAACAGTTGGGGTTAATAATTCTGTTTAGTTAGTTTGTTAACTGTTATGATTTTGTTTGGTAATGGAGATGGTTAAAAGGGGTTTTGTTACAGTTGGTTATGAAGTTTTCTGTTGGTAACTGTTGTACCCCAAAATTTGCCCTCCCATTTTTCATACAAGATACTATCCTAGGGTTTCTCGGATACTCAATTTGGCTCAGAATTTGATCAGACAGATTCTCTCCCTAAGCAGTAAAAAGGTCTCAATTGGTCTTCATGGGTTTTTATATCTCTTCCAGGTTGTTTAAGCCAGTTTTCAAACCTTGCATTGCAAGTTTGCTCAAACAATGGTCCAGATAACTGAAAACAACTACAACAACCACAAAATCAACCCTTTTGCGAGAACAAATTCAAACGATCATAACTTCTTCATTATTTAATATTTCTGATAGGTTTTTCTTGCGTGTGATTCTCCTTGATGCCACCTTAAATTTCTCTTCACAAATCAAGAGCTGATTACGCGTATAAGATCACCAAAATTCGAATGCGTTAGAAGTCGCATCTTGAATTTTGACCAAATTTCAAATAACGGTCGTCAGATTGTTATTTCTTCAAATTATAAGACCTTGAGACGATTATTTTTGCACATTGTCCTAAGTGATGTCATCAACAAGTTCTCTTAAAGAATCAAAGTGTACTTAGAAGACCCTGGGGTTTATCAATTTGTCATAGATCATTTCCTTGATTTAGAATGTTTTTAACTTCTAATTTCAACACCTGCCATATTTATTTTCTCAAAGATATTGATTCTTATGTTGAGATCGGGGATTCCTTGTTTTGTTTGTCGCTGACTTCAAGTCATTGGTGTTTGAGCATTGGTGTTTATTAAGTTACAGTGGATTTTTGATCGAGTTTTCTTAAGAGACTATTTGCTCACTCAAGTACCATTGACTTGTATTGCGAGTTACTATGAATTGAAGATGTGACTTAGAGTTTTAGTGAAAGATATTTGAGGATCCATTCAAATGATGCCTTTGATTTCAATTCAGCTCAAGCATACAAGGCATAATTCATTTATATTGAATTTGTCTTTAGTTCAAGATTTGAAATGGAAGAAACTTTTTAAGTTTAGAAAGGAAAATACAAGGGCATTATTTTGTTTCATCCAAATGCTTACCAAGACTTTTTCAAAGATCAAATTCAAGTTACAATTGTAAATTGCAAATTACAAGTTATGATTCCAAGATTAATTTCAAATTACAAGTGTTAAAGGGACTTTACATCCAAAGCCCAATCCTAAGTCGTAAACATGTTTAAATCATCCCAAAATCTTCGAGATATTCTTCAAGCTTCATGGAAGCCCCATTCCTTCTAGATATTATCATTTCCCTTCAAGCCTATCCATGACTTCCAATTATAAATCGCCTTGTTGTTTCTCCATACCATCACATGAAACAAATCAAAGAAGAAAAAAATATGATTAGCACATTGTTGTACCCCAAAATTTGCCCTCCCATATTCTCCAATAAACTGCCAAGCCAAGCTACAAAATTCCCCAAGAGTTGCACAATGCAAAGGCCTCCATACAGTCAAAACTAGGGTTTGTGTGTTGATCAAGAAAAGGAGGTGTTCAAAGGTCCAATCAAGTCTCATATGCTTACAAAGATGGTCAAGCATCCTCATATCAAGTTTCAAGGCATTCAGCTCAAGATTGCACAGTCAAAACCCTAAATTGCACTACAGTCAACTGTAGGGGCAAAATGGTCATTTGGCAGTCAAAAGTTCAAATTTTTGGTCAATATATCATTTTGAAGCCACAAGCATCATTTGATCAATGCTTGATCATGATTCTCAAAATTTGGCTCAGAAATCATCAAAGATGCAAAAGTTGCTATATTTGGACAGCTGAAAAAGTCAACTGAAATTGACCAGGGCATAACTTTCACATGGATTATCAGAAAAATTCCATCCAAAGCTCATTTTGAAGAGAAAGACATTTCCTACAACTCATCTTCATACTTCAAGTCCAAGAAATGCTCTCACAAAAAGTTATCAATTTCTACATTACAGGTCATTTTCAAAAGTCAACAAAAAGGGACTTTAAGTCAAAGGCCATAATTTGAGATTGGTAAATCAAAATGACATGGGACCAAAGGCATTGGTTAAAGGACTCAAAGACCTTTCCAAAATGTCCAAGAACATGTGAAAAGCTTAAAAATTGAGCAAGTTATGTCTTGTAGAAGTTGGGAAATTTTTGTGAAATAGCAAAAGTCAACTATCTTTGAAAATCCAATTTTTGACAAAAGGGCCCCATTTTTTCCACTTGGTTCATCCTTGTCATGCCACACACGTGTCCCATGATTAGTTTCAAGACCAAATATTGATTTTTTTATTTTATTTAATTTTTGATGATTTAATTCATTTTTAATCTTTGAAAATTCAAATAAAATTCAAAAACCAATGGAATAGTGTCATGTGAACTTGGACAATTTCTATGTATCATGAACCAACTCAAGAAATCAGGCTAGGGTTCATTTGCACACTAAGTCTAGGTTTTGGCTAAAAAGAGGGAAACTTGGTTAATGGAAGAAACCCTAAGACCAATTCTCTCACAAGCTTGAATTAAGGTGAGTTAGCAAGCCAATTCCACTCCAGCATAATCACTAAGTCAAACCCTAGGCTGAGGACATAAGAGGCTGCGCCCAAACAAGCTTTTGAATATAAAAATTTCTCCTTAAAACACAAAATCTAAAATCAGGGCTAGAGGACTTTTCAAGCCTTAATTCTTCTTCCATAAGCATCCTTAGACATTCCTGAAGGCACTCCAATCACAAACAACAACAAAAGCGTAAGGAATTGGTGGATACAACTCAACCTGTACAGAAAAATTATTGAAATCGTGCATCATCTTTCAAGCATCCTTTGCACTTTTTCTTTGCAGATTTATGTTCCTTATGCGTTTCTAGAGCTAACCCTTGTGTTTGATTTCATTTTTGTGCCATGTATAAGAACTTGCCATGCGCGAATCCTAGGGTTACAATTTTCTCAAATTAGGGATTTCGCATAAGGGAAAAATTAGGACTTGGCAGTACTATCATTGCATCCAGCACACCAAGACGAAGGGATTGGCCTACTCGCGACAAATTTATGAGTTACAGGATTCTATTCGCTATTTTCTAACATGCCTTCTATAGCAACGGGTTAAAACCGTTGCTTATTGCTTTTGTGTTTCAGAAAAAAAAAGAAGAACGAGGATGATGATGTGGTGGCATGCAGGGATTGGGAGGTTTAAAAGTTCGCGCGCGTTCCAAGTGTTGTGTTACTTTTCTTTTATATTATTTGTATTACATTATATATTAAATGAAACACAGGTGGCTCAGTGGCAACGCGTTAGGCACATGACATCAAAGACCTGGGTTCAAGTCCCAGGTCTTGCAAAATTCAATATTATTTTTCAACTTGAATTCACATGCAGCGCTAACATTAAAGCTCACCATGCACACTCAAAAATCAATCAGCCACGCGTCCCAGGAGACTTATCAAAAGGTGCAGAACAAAGGCATATGGTGGGCGCTAGTCAACGTGCTACACCTGATTGGAAAAGTCAACAAATTGCCAGCAAATGGGCCAAAATTCCAGGCCTGGACCCTCCAAATTGGGGTCTATCCCCCTGGTTTGCCTTATTAATTTTTATTCTTTCTTTAACTTTTCTTTTTTTATTTCTTTTATTTGCTATTTATTTAATTAATTATTTTTACATAAATATAATAAAAACATCATAAAATCAAAAAATGCCAAAATATATAATTTATATTATAATTATTTTCATAAATAATAACATGTAAATACTTAGTTTTAATTAGGTTTTCAACTTTAATTCCTTTTAATAAAAATCAAAACAAAAACATAGAATTAGGTTAATGACTTTTTCCTTTTAACTTTCCTTGTTTTTTGCCATAGTATTAGTATTTTTCATAATTAAATTAGGGTTGCATTTTAGGTTAGATTTTAATACTTTCTTAATAACTAAAAATCCAAAAAAATAGAGTTTAGGTTTAATAACTTTTTATTTTCTTTTTTAATTTTCCTTTTATTTCAGAATAATAATATTATTTATTTATTTTCATAAATTAAAAATTGTACATAAATTAATTTAGAGTTAAATTAGGTTAAAAGTCAATATTTTCATAATCAACTTAAAAAACATTAGAATTAGCATTTTAATTTTAATTAATTTTTTCCTTTTTCTTTTAAATCTAAAAAACACAAAAATACCATTTTCATTTAATTTTAATTTTAGATAACTTAATTATTTTAATTCCTTTAAAGGGTCCAACGCTCGTCGCTTTAATTATTTTGTTTCGCGCATTTATTTTATAATCGTGTAAATAATTATGTATATGTACCAAAGCCGTGTAATAGCTATTAGACATTTCTTTTCTGCAATTTATTTTAAAACGGGTCTGGATTAATTTGGCGTTGTAGACCCTCGCCTTTGTAATAGCGTAGGACTTTTATCTTTTCCGCACTTTAAATTCCCGCACATTTGACTGTTAAACAATAACATGAAAGAATGAATGCCCAAAAATAAAATCGAATCGTTAGGTCACCAATGCATGACAAGACAAACAATAAACTGAAAATGACACACAATTCGCACACACCACCCCTAGGGTACGCCTCACTGTTGCCTTTCGAAAGGTGATCGTCGAGTAGAGGACGTCTTAGTAAGTCCTCATGATCCGGGAACCCGGCATGAGGGTAGCTTCTAAGGTGTCTTCCCATTGCTCTGGTGATCACCACGTCCCTAAAACTCGAATTGACCCGAACACCTCCAACGGTGGTGCTACCTACCTCTCAATGGTGGGATGGCACTATTTTAAAGGACATTTACACAGACGAATTCCTTAGGGTAGGTAGGTTCTCAAAGGTACTTGCTCTAATTTCAAAACAAACTGAAATCTTCTCACACCAACACACTTTCAAAAACTTTCAAAACAAACTTTTCAAACACTCTGACGTATGAGTTAAACTGAAACTTTTCAAAGAATATTTTTGAAACCCACATTGAAAAGCAAGCAAACATTTTGAAAACACATTGAGCAAGTACCTAAGAGCCCATGGATAACCATGGATAGAAAGGGTGCTAACACCTTCCCTTTCTATAACCTACCTCCCGAACCGAGAGCAATCTCTTAAAAGGAATTTTTCTGTGCTTTTGTCCTTTCCAAATTGGAGAAAATAAAAGACGGTGGCGACTCTTGCTTCCGCGACATTTCGCGAACCAGCGTTAAACAGTCAGTTCCAGATCCACCGATCACAGAACTGGCGACTCTGCTGGGGACTAAATTTAAAGTGGGGTGTACCTTAGGACTAAGATCATTGTGTTTTCAATTGCTTTCCTTGTTTGCTTTAAAATTGTGGGTTGCTTGGGAGTTCTATAGATCCTAACCCGGATCTGGGGGATACCTTTTTAGAAAGTAGCAACAAGGCTGTGAGGGAACTGTGCGGGGTATACCGACATGGTTGAAGCAGTCTGCTACGTTGATGTGGCACTTTGGTGTGTACCGGTAACCCTTGAGTCAGTCAAGGAGAGTACGGGGCCTCCATGTGGTGTCATGAAGCATCAACAGACCTTAGGAACCTTAATTGAACCATCTTGGCCTCTTTAGGGTAGTGAGATAACTGACTTTGGTGCAGTCCGAGGTTGGTTGATACTCGATACTACACTCAATTGAGGGTTGCTTTCCTGGAATATTTCGGTCGCCAGTTCAGTGGCTAAATTGAAACGATGAACAATGAAAGCAATCCCGTGATATTGGGAACCTTAGAACCCGGTTACTTTGATTAGGACAGGTTGAACCCACCAACTTCAAGAGGGTACTACCCAGACTCCATGCTGGCCTAAACTTTAAGGGTTTCTCTTGTGTGACTTGTGTGCCTTCCTACTTGAACTACTTGCATGCTTATTACCTGACATTTGTCTCTTGCAGGTTGTGTTTGTAGTCCTTAATTAGGACTCATAACAGGGTATCCTAAGTTTCTTGCAGGTTTTTGCAGTCCTTAATTTGGACTCATAACAGGGTTACTCACATTACCCCATGCATATCATGACATCATACCATTGCATACATCCTAACCCATTTCAAGGATCTCAAGGGCTTGTGATGCAGGTCATATAAATCAAACATCTAGCAAGGGGCAAAGAGGATTTATTTTCCTCTAGCCAATGTTGTCAGGGGCTATGACCCACTCGATATGGTGAGCTCTGACTCCTGAAGAAGGTTCCCTAACCAAGGTTGTTTGGAAATCAAAACCAGACATGATGACTAAAGTCAGGGGCTATGACCCACTTGATATGGTGAGCCTTTGACTCTTGAAGAAGAGTTCTTAATAACATGGGTGTCCTTCAATCAAGCTCTAAATTCCAAATGCTAACAAATTTCCTTGTTTACCCCGCGAGGTCCTTGAAAACATTGCATGCATATCATACACATCATTGCATTACAGGTATCCCTTTTGCAGGTCACTCACCTTTCCCGCTGTTTATTTCAGCCATGGCTTCTCAACAAGACAATCAGGACTTTCTTACTCAAGAGACCCGGTTCGGGAAAATCCTCCTGAATCTATCCAAGGGGCAGGAAGAGCTAAGGACACTTATCATGGAGACTTTTGTCCGGAACAGTGCTGAGGATGAAAGGCTAGAACACCTACAAGCTGAGGTGGATGCATTGAAAGCCCAAATGCTGGGGCAGAGGAATGCCATTCAAGGTTTAGCTCAAAGACAAGATGAGCTCCGGTCTCTCGTCAACCAACTGCTTCAGGGTAACCAACTGGGGCAAACATCTAAGGGTAAAAAGCCAATCATCGTTCCACCACCTTTGAGACAAAGAGGCAAGGAGAAAGTTCCTCATATGGCTCCAGTATCACCAATTCAGCAGCAACTTCACCAACTTCAGACAGACAAGCCCAGGAGGCAGTTCACCCCGCTCAATATGTCGCCGTTTCAAGCTTTACAACGCCTGTTGAGATTGAACCTGATCACATTAAGGGATCATCCCCAGAACCCCAACACAGCACATCCTGCCTACGATCCCAATAAAAGGTGTGCCTATCACTCTGCCTATCCAGGACATAATGCAAACGAGTGTTGGGCTTTGAAAAACAAGATCCAGGACCTGATTGATGAAGGAGCACTGGAATTCACACAAGATGGTCAGGCTGAATTTTTCTACCATCCCTCCAAGGCTCACCATTTGAAGTGACAAGCCCTGAGACTAGAAATTTTTGTTCATTCGAATGTTCAAGTTGCAATTTCCTTTTGTTTAAACATTTATTCATGTTAAAACATTGTTATTCCATTAATGCATCACTTATGTCTATTTTTGAATCAATATATTCGCATTCACTATATGCAAACTATTTTCATATTTTTTCTGATGTCAACTCTGGATCTAAACTCTAAGCCTCTTGAGGGAGGATGACGAAAACGATACCATAATCTACAGTATGCTTTTGAACAGATCCCGCTGATGAGGTACAGGCATTGTTTCAATCCCTAAACACTGGAGTTATAAGGATGATAATCCCTCGTCAACCCCTCTGAGCCAAAGAAGTAGGAGTTTTTTCTTTTCGAAATTTAAAACCCTTTATCATAACCTGGGGCAGGGTAGTTCTCTCAGTTGATCCAAGTGCATGACGAATAGCACCGAAGAGATCTTTACAAAACAAAACGAAGAAAGACAGTGATGGTTCCGAATAATCAATAAAGAAAGGCAGTCATTATCTCAAAAATAAAAAACCCCTTAAGTCGAAACCCATGAAGGAGACTTACGAAACTGGGGCATCCCGCTGACTGAAATTCCAAAAAAGGAAACAGTTCAGGAAAAAAAGGAAAGGGATAACAAAAAAATCAGACAAGAAAGAGGTCTTACAAACCCTCAACAAAAAAGGAATGACTGCCTATTCAAAGTAAGTTATCAACATCCGAATCATCACCAGAAAATTAGAGCAAAGACTCAAACAAGGTCTAATGTATGATCAACTGAGTTTAGGTTTGGAGAACATCACGAAGAGAGGGTGGATACAAATAAAATTTGAACCTTTATCCTTTGTTTCTTAAACCGTGAACCAGGCCACGATATAACCCTTAAAAGTCCTAGCTGAAGCATGGGTTAGTTCGAAAGCATACTGTTACGAAGGTATCCTGACTCCTGAAGGTTTGCTGTAAAATCTTGAGTTGACACCGTATTGTATTACAACAGAATGCATTTTCAAAATCTTCAAGACAGACATAAGCTTTGCATTTTTAACATAACTCTGTTTGCATATGACTTTTTGTGTGAACAGTAAGGAAATTCGCACGACGAATGCCTAATGAACAGAAGTACCTCCAATCAAGGGGCATGGCATGACTATTGTCCATCATCTGGGGCAGTTAAGTCAAGATCCAGAGAATCTCTCAAAAGGCCAAAAAGCCTGGGGCAAATCTCTGCCTGAGTCACTTGGGGCAATCCAGCAACGAATCTTGCACGATCAGACACCTTCTGACAATATGGCGACACCACCAGCCTGGGGAAAATCTCCGTCTAAGTCACCTGGGGCATTGGACGATCAAACGAAGATCTTCTGGGGCATGGCAAAATACTTCCAACAGGGGCAACTCCCCACATTCTGAGAAATATGGATATAGTCGAAAGAATACTACGCAAAATCAAAGACCCGCTAGGTTGACACACCTAGGCAAATATAAGGGATTCCCGGCAAACCAAAAGGGTTCGGGCAAAAATAAGGGATGAAATGAAAAAATCTGTACATCCGGCAAGTCGAAAACCTGAAAAGGCGGCTTGGGCAAAAATGGGTATCCCGGTGGACTGAAAACCCGAAAAGGCGGTCCAGGCAAAAGTTAGGGATCAAAGCGTACGAGTATGTCCCAGCATCTCGGCACCTGCCTACCAGAAGACTCGTCAAGTACTCCCACAAGTGCCTCCTCCCACTGAAACTGGGGCAATAAGGAGTTGTCTAAAAAATCCGGTTGCTCTGTCCATCATAGGTTCGGCTAAAGAATGCAACCCAGATATTCACTCCCCGCAGAACACGAACGCGTCGTCCGACTTTATTCAAAGAGTTATTTCCTTAATAAGATATAACTGGGTTATCCTCAGCCAATAGCCACGGAAAAGACCGTCCTCAGTAAAGTCTTGTCATCCCCAGCGGAAGCAAAAGCTTATTCTCCAACATCAGCCCAGGAGTGACTTCCCGGCACCCGTCAAGGATTTATTTTCCTAAACGAAAGCATACATTCATAAACATCACATTTTCGTACATCATGACACATGCATGTACGCATCATGTCATACAATTGCATTTATGCCGTTGCTTGATTCATATCACGTACTGCATATAACTGACCTTTACCTTTCAGGAAGGATACAGTTGAATGATCAGCTATGTCAAAATAGACAAAACACCGTCAGAAAAGACAAATCCCGTCATAAGAGACAAATCCGGTCAAAGAATACAAATCCAGTTTAAATCAATGCCTAAAGATTCCTCTGATACAACTCGTCGTTATAGACACTCGTCGTGATAGACACTCGTTGTGATAGACACTCGTCGTGATAGACACTCGTCGTGATAGACACTCGTCGTGATAGACACTCGTCGTGATAGACACTCGTCGTGATAGACACTCGTCGTGATAGACACTCGTCGTTATAGACACTCGTCGTGATAGACACTCGTCGTGATAGACACTCGTCGTGATAGACACTCGTCGTGATAGACACTCGTCGTGATAGACACTCGTCGTGATAGACACTCGTCGTGATAGACACTCGTCGTGATAGACACTCGTCATGATAGACACTCGTCGTGATAGACACTCGTCGTGATAGACACTCGTCGTGATAGACACTCGTCGTGATAGACACTCGTCGTGATAGACACTCGTCGTGATAGACACTCGTCGTGATAGACACTCGTCGTGATAGACACTCGTCGTGATAGACACTCGTCGTGATAGACACTCGTCGTGATAAACACTCGTCGTGATAGACACTCGTCGTGATAGACACTCGTCGTGATAGACACTCGTCGTGATAGACACTCGTCGTGATAGACACTCGTCGTGATAGACACTCGTCGTGATAGACACTCGTCGTGATAGACACTCGTTGTGATAGACACTCGTCGGGATAGACACTCATCGTGATAGACGCTCGTCGTGATAGACACTCGTCAGTGTAGACACTTGTCGTTATAGACATTCGTCATAGACACTAGTCGCTATAGACACCCATCGTTAAAGACCACTCGTCCTTGGAAACAACCTGTCAGTAGAGACAACTTCATCACCGTTTGAAGATCCAGACCCAGCTCCTGTAACCAGTCAGGACATATCTATACCAAGCATCTGAAAACCAGCTCCTGCGACGTGTCAGGTACTCATTTTCTTTTGCAGGTATGCAGGTTCTCGCTAAGGAATCTCTTACGCGATCAACATCCAGATGGCATCTATAAGCCCATCATCCTACCCATCAATCTCTAAATGGCATCTATAAGCCCATTCCCCCACCACACTGCTACCATGTGAGCGCAAATTTCTGGGCACTCTAGTGTCCAATCATCTTCTACCCTCGGATTACAAAAGGCACGTTAGCCAATCTCCATCCTCAGGTCTAAGAAGATTGAACAGGGGCAACTGTTGTACCCCAAAATTTGCCCTCCCATATTCTCCAATAAACTGCCAAGCCAAGCTACAAAATTCCCCAAGAGTTGCACAATGCAAAGGCCTCCATACAGTCAAAACTAGGGTTTGTGTGTTGATCAAGAAAAGGAGGTGTTCAAAGGTCCAATCAAGTCTCATATGCTTACAAAGATGGTCAAGCATCCTCATATCAAGTTTCAAGGCATTCAGCTCAAGATTGCACAGTCAAAACCCTAAATTGCACTACAGTCAACTGTAGGGGCAAAATGGTCATTTGGCAGTCAAAAGTTCAAATTTTTGGTCAATATATCATTTTGAAGCCACAAGCATCATTTGATCAATGCTTGATCATGATTCTCAAAATTTGGCTCAGAAATCATCAAAGATGCAAAAGTTGCTATATTTGGACAGCTGAAAAAGTCAACTGAAATTGACCAGGGCATAACTTTCACATGGATTATCAGAAAAATTCCATCCAAAGCTCATTTTGAAGAGAAAGACATTTCCTACAACTCATCTTCATACTTCAAGTCCAAGAAATGCTCTCACAAAAAGTTATCAATTTCTACATTACAGGTCATTTTCAAAAGTCAACAAAAAGGGACTTTAAGTCAAAGGCCATAATTTGAGATTGGTAAATCAAAATGACATGGGACCAAAGGCATTGGTTAAAGGACTCAAAGACCTTTCCAAAATGTCCAAGAACATGTGAAAAGCTTAAAAATTGAGCAAGTTATGTCTTGTAGAAGTTGGGAAATTTTTGTGAAATAGCAAAAGTCAACTATCTTTGAAAATCCAATTTTTGACAAAAGGGCCCCATTTTTTCCACTTGGTTCATCCTTGTCATGCCACACACGTGTCCCATGATTAGTTTCAAGACCAAATATTGATTTTTTTATTTTATTTAATTTTTGATGATTTAATTCATTTTTAATCTTTGAAAATTCAAATAAAATTCAAAAACCAATGGAATAGTGTCATGTGAACTTGGACAATTTCTATGTATCATGAACCAACTCAAGAAATCAGGCTAGGGTTCATTTGCACACTAAGTCTAGGTTTTGGCTAAAAAGAGGGAAACTTGGTTAATGGAAGAAACCCTAAGACCAATTCTCTCACAAGCTTGAATTAAGGTGAGTTAGCAAGCCAATTCCACTCCAGCATAATCACTAAGTCAAACCCTAGGCTGAGGACATAAGAGGCTGCGCCCAAACAAGCTTTTGAATATAAAAATTTCTCCTTAAAACACAAAATCTAAAATCAGGGCTAGAGGACTTTTCAAGCCTTAATTCTTCTTCCATAAGCATCCTTAGACATTCCTGAAGGCACTCCAATCACAAACAACAACAAAAGCGTAAGGAATTGGTGGATACAACTCAACCTGTACAGAAAAATTATTGAAATCGTGCATCATCTTTCAAGCATCCTTTGCACTTTTTCTTTGCAGATTTATGTTCCTTATGCGTTTCTAGAGCTAACCCTTGTGTTTGATTTCATTTTTGTGCCATGTATAAGAACTTGCCATGCGCGAATCCTAGGGTTACAATTTTCTCAAATTAGGGATTTCGCATAAGGGAAAAATTAGGACTTGGCAGTACTATCATTGCATCCAGCACACCAAGACGAAGGGATTGGCCTACTCGCGACAAATTTATGAGTTACAGGATTCTATTCGCTATTTTCTAACATGCCTTCTATAGCAACGGGTTAAAACCGTTGCTTATTGCTTTTGTGTTTCAGAAAAAAAAAGAAGAACGAGGATGATGATGTGGTGGCATGCAGGGATTGGGAGGTTTAAAAGTTCGCGCGCGTTCCAAGTGTTGTGTTACTTTTCTTTTATATTATTTGTATTACATTATATATTAAATGAAACACAGGTGGCTCAGTGGCAACGCGTTAGGCACATGACATCAAAGACCTGGGTTCAAGTCCCAGGTCTTGCAAAATTCAATATTATTTTTCAACTTGAATTCACATGCAGCGCTAACATTAAAGCTCACCATGCACACTCAAAAATCAATCAGCCACGCGTCCCAGGAGACTTATCAAAAGGTGCAGAACAAAGGCATATGGTGGGCGCTAGTCAACGTGCTACACCTGATTGGAAAAGTCAACAAATTGCCAGCAAATGGGCCAAAATTCCAGGCCTGGACCCTCCAAATTGGGGTCTATCCCCCTGGTTTGCCTTATTAATTTTTATTCTTTCTTTAACTTTTCTTTTTTTATTTCTTTTATTTGCTATTTATTTAATTAATTATTTTTACATAAATATAATAAAAACATCATAAAATCAAAAAATGCCAAAATATATAATTTATATTATAATTATTTTCATAAATAATAACATGTAAATACTTAGTTTTAATTAGGTTTTCAACTTTAATTCCTTTTAATAAAAATCAAAACAAAAACATAGAATTAGGTTAATGACTTTTTCCTTTTAACTTTCCTTGTTTTTTGCCATAGTATTAGTATTTTTCATAATTAAATTAGGGTTGCATTTTAGGTTAGATTTTAATACTTTCTTAATAACTAAAAATCCAAAAAAATAGAGTTTAGGTTTAATAACTTTTTATTTTCTTTTTTAATTTTCCTTTTATTTCAGAATAATAATATTATTTATTTATTTTCATAAATTAAAAATTGTACATAAATTAATTTAGAGTTAAATTAGGTTAAAAGTCAATATTTTCATAATCAACTTAAAAAACATTAGAATTAGCATTTTAATTTTAATTAATTTTTTCCTTTTTCTTTTAAATCTAAAAAACACAAAAATACCATTTTCATTTAATTTTAATTTTAGATAACTTAATTATTTTAATTCCTTTAAAGGGTCCAACGCTCGTCGCTTTAATTATTTTGTTTCGCGCATTTATTTTATAATCGTGTAAATAATTATGTATATGTACCAAAGCCGTGTAATAGCTATTAGACATTTCTTTTCTGCAATTTATTTTAAAACGGGTCTGGATTAATTTGGCGTTGTAGACCCTCGCCTTTGTAATAGCGTAGGACTTTTATCTTTTCCGCACTTTAAATTCCCGCACATTTGACTGTTAAACAATAACATGAAAGAATGAATGCCCAAAAATAAAATCGAATCGTTAGGTCACCAATGCATGACAAGACAAACAATAAACTGAAAATGACACACAATTCGCACACACCACCCCTAGGGTACGCCTCACTGTTGCCTTTCGAAAGGTGATCGTCGAGTAGAGGACGTCTTAGTAAGTCCTCATGATCCGGGAACCCGGCATGAGGGTAGCTTCTAAGGTGTCTTCCCATTGCTCTGGTGATCACCACGTCCCTAAAACTCGAATTGACCCGAACACCTCCAACGGTGGTGCTACCTACCTCTCAATGGTGGGATGGCACTATTTTAAAGGACATTTACACAGACGAATTCCTTAGGGTAGGTAGGTTCTCAAAGGTACTTGCTCTAATTTCAAAACAAACTGAAATCTTCTCACACCAACACACTTTCAAAAACTTTCAAAACAAACTTTTCAAACACTCTGACGTATGAGTTAAACTGAAACTTTTCAAAGAATATTTTTGAAACCCACATTGAAAAGCAAGCAAACATTTTGAAAACACATTGAGCAAGTACCTAAGAGCCCATGGATAACCATGGATAGAAAGGGTGCTAACACCTTCCCTTTCTATAACCTACCTCCCGAACCGAGAGCAATCTCTTAAAAGGAATTTTTCTGTGCTTTTGTCCTTTCCAAATTGGAGAAAATAAAAGACGGTGGCGACTCTTGCTTCCGCGACATTTCGCGAACCAGCGTTAAACAGTCAGTTCCAGATCCACCGATCACACACATAAATAATGAAGCTTAAACAAGAAATTTTCAAAGTTTTCTTTTTGCAAATTCATCATAAGGGTTCATATTTGGAATCAGAATAGAAGGTTTTTGTTCTTAATCATAGTCTATCTCCTACTTTTGCAAATCACAAAAAAATTGACTTCTTTGGTTCACAAAAGGTAAAAAAGAATTTACAAACAATTTCATGGCAAACAGAACAAATTCTACCCAATACAGCAGCCCACACAAAAAACCTGCAACAAGCAACAACAGGAAACAAACCAAACTACAGAAGAAAAGCAGAATCAGGCTGCAAACAAAGCCAAACTGCTCAAAGCTGCAAATAGAAGACAGTAGTGCAAAGCAACAAAATAGGAAAACCAACAAATAACAACAGCAAAAGCAAAACAGCAGACTAGCGCAACAGCTAGCATAAAAAACGCAACAACACAGTCTCAACCTGCTGTCAAACAACGCAGCATAGGCTGTTAAGGCAACAAGTAAAAGCAATACTATAGCAATGATGCAAGCTAGCTAGTTCATAAAACCATACATCATCATTTTCCTTAAAATGGCAAACCCTTCAGAATCATTGAGTAAAAAGCATAATTGCTTCATAGAAAGATGAAGAAGGAAAAAGGTAGAGGAAAGAAATCACCTAGGCGACAAACAGTCCTAAAATTGCCAAACAATCCAAGCCTTCAAAACTGTACTAAGTCAGCTCAAGACCAGTTTTTGTCCAAAACCTGCAAACCCTGTCAATACAGTCCAAGAAGACCTACTCTCAAAGCATCCCTATGCTTCCCATAACAGTACAAAACCAATACCAAAAACCTGTATATAACAGCCCTGCACTACTGTCATTGGCAGTCTGAAAACCTGCTGGAAAACCAGCCTACAGATTAGTCCAAGACAGTCCAGCAATTGCACAATTTCAGCAAAAACCAAAGTCTGCATCAATAAAGTAATAGAATAGTTTGGCATTAAATTCGTTGTTACATTCAAAATCAAGCTTATATTTTTCCCTTCATTACTCACACATGTCCATATATATAACATGATTTACACACATCTAAAGGGGGGGGGGGGGGGATACGGTTGTTCATCAGAGAAAGAGAAAACAAACCATTTTTTTACAGCAACCAACAAAATACAATAAAATACAGAAATCAAAGAAAACATAAAAAGATCTCACCAAATTAGAGCAACAAAAAAAAGCTTCTGTTTCCATCAAAACTTCACAAATCCGTCACGGCCATCATCATCGTTTTCTTATCTCAACCGATCCACAACCTTCAACCTTCTCCTCCATCTCTCATTACTGCAAATAACAAACTTCATTCAATATACTCCATCTCTGATTTTTCAACAAAGAAAAAATTTCACAAAAAGAAAAACATAGAGACTTCCCTGTAAAAATGAAGAAACAACAACAAGCTTGGCTTCATCCAACCTCCTTCAGCGTTCTCACCATCTCTGTTCGTCAACTCACCATGATTTCCTTCCTTCCCGATCGCCTCAAACTCTAACGCATCGCTATCTGTCACTAACTTCTCTTTTCTCTCTAATTCCATTTTGATACATTGCATTTCTTTTTTGTAGTTGCCATGACAGATTGAAACATAGATTTCATGGATGGTTGTGGCTGCATTGAGAGTGAGAGAGAAAAACAAGGATTGTGGTAGCTGTAAGGAGGCGTTGCCTCATTCCTCTTCCAATTCTAAGGTTCATAAACCCGTATGCTGATATGAGGAGAGGGGTGGACCTTGGGTCGACCCAATTCGGCCCAGGCCCACCTTATTTTTTTTATATGTTATTTTTAATCTTTTCCTAGCTTTTATATTAATTGAAGTAAGTTAATAAATGATTGAAACAGAGGGCGCAGTGGTTAAGGATTTGTCGTTTAGAGGTGAGGTCCCGGGTTTAAACCCCCTGGGACAGTTTTGTTCATTTTTCACTGTTTTCCTATTTCATTCTTCATTTTTGTTGGACAAAAAAATTAAAACAAAAAATGACTGGACCTTACAATTACCCCAAAGCCATCCGAAATTCATCATGCTTACCCCATTATACTGTTTATACCCCCTTGATAAATTAATTTAGTTTATTTTTCTATTTTTCTTTTTTAATCCAATTTATATCAAATTAGTTTAGATTTTAAATAATAATTTAGAATTTTAAGTTAGCTTCAAAATATATGATTTAAAAAAATATTTCGTTAATTAATTTGGGACTTTGTAATTAAGTTTATCAACTTTTTTTTTATGTATATAGTTTAAACTTTCTTTTAATTATTTAGTTTGTACATGATAAAACTCAAATAAAAAATAATAGAATAGAATTTTTCCTTCCGAACTTTTACAAACAAATACTTAGAATCTTATACCTTATTAATTAATTTTTAGAATGTTATAATTTTAATTAATTGTTCTATTCGATCGGGTTGTATTGTTTTCTATTTGGACCTTTTAATCGCATTTGATTCATCCCCATTTTTAAAAATTGTACCCCCATTCCCGAAAGCTCTGTAATAGCGTAGAATTTCCATTTCCGCAATTTACTGTTTTCCTTATATTGTATAGTAATTAGGCGTGTATGGAAAGATTCAAAAACAATCTCTAGATAACCTAATTTCAAAGACAAAATTAATTTGAAACGAAAACACTTTTTCACACGCGCACCTCTAGGGTAACCTCGCTCGTTGCCTCGGAAACGCTGTCATGTCCCTCGAATATGGGACACTTTAGCAAAGACCCCTCGATAAAAGATCGTAGTCCCTCGATGTCCCTCGATGTTGCCTTCGATAAAAAGATCTAGTCCCTTACGAAAATTGTTAAAGCGTCTCATAAGTTGATTTCGATGACTGTATAATTGACCCGTGCCTGTTCCTTCACATCCAACGATGGGGCTTCTTACCAAATCAATGGTAAGATATCAACATCTAAAGGAGGAAGAAAATAACATTTAAGACCTTTTGAGTAGGTAGATTCGCTCCTAGTTTCTTGTTTGCTCACGAAAAAAACATTTTCACACCAACACTTTCATCTCAAAAAACATTTTCAAAAGACATAACATTTTGTATACGTTCTTATAGAGACGAGAACCATTGCAAAAACATATTTTCAAAACCACTTTCAAAAATACATTCCACAAACACATCTTTGAATTATTTTTTGAAACAAAACTTTGTACGCGTTCTTATAGAAACGAAAACAATTACAAAGACATTTTCAAAATAATTTCAAAGCCCACACCACAAGCACATAGTCAAAGCAAAAGCGAGTGATCTAGCAAATAACTAAGAGCCCGTAGATAACTCAGGATTAAAAGGGTGCTAACACCATCCCTTTTCATAATCTACCCCCTGAACCCGAGAAATAATCTCGAAAGGTCTTTCCTGTGCTTTTTTTACCTTTCCGTTTTTGGATAAAAGAAAAGTCGATGGCGACTCTTGCTATCCGGACAAATGCGATCAAACGCAAAACCCTCAAGTCAGTTCTCCCACCGTATCACAGAATTGGTGACTCTGTTGGGGATTTAAACTAAAAGTGGGGTTACCTTAGGGTTAGATCACTTTTACTTGTTTCTTTGTATGCTTTATATTTTGTTCTTTTGTATTGGGCTTGCTTTGATCCCCCACTCGGATCTGGGACACCTTTTTAGGTAAATAGCAATGAATTGTGGAAACTGTACGGCATAGACTGATATGGTTGAAACAATGGCTATGTTAATGTGACGCATTTGTGGGTACCGGTATCCCTCGAGGTTAATCGAGGAGAATACGGGGCCGCTGGGTGGCGTCATGAAGCACTAACTGACTTTAGAACCCTAATTGAACAAACTTGGCCATTAGGACGTAGTGAGATAACCGGTTTCGGTGTAGAGCTGAAAATTGGTTGACACTCGATACTACACTCATTGAGGCTAGACTTTTGGGATATCTCGGCTGCATGAAAAGATTGATTGTGATGAGACAACACGTAAGAGAAAGGTCAGTGATATTGAGATCCTTTAGAACCCGATCACTATTACTAGGACATGTTGAGCCAACTAAACTTCAAGAGGGTACTTACCTATAAAACCCATGCAAGCCTAAAACATAGGAACTTGTTTTCTGTGTGTGTATATATTTACTTGTACATAACATCATAAACAACATAAGCATCATGAGCATGCTCACTAACCATTTCAAGGATTTAGAAATTTATCTTTGTTTTTGTTTTGTAGGTCATGAATTCCGTCCGAAGAAACACCATCCGAATCAACTTTGTAAAAGCACACCCTCAACTTCAGGAGTTAGCCTCAAGAGTGCCCGGGGATTCTCCTTTTATCAAGAAATACGGTTGACTCCTCAGTTTGGCTACATCCAGTTTCCAAGAAGAGATGATGTGTGTGCTGTTCCAATTCTTTGATCCCATACATCATTGTTTCACTTTCCCGGACTATCAGTTGGTACCTACACTGGAAGAGTTCTCTCTACTCTTAGGGGTGCCCGTGCTTGGTCAGATACCATTCACCGGTCTAGAAGGGATTCCAAAACCTGAAATCATCACCGAAGCTTTGCATATGAAGAGAGCCGACATCATAGCCAATTGGGAGATAAGAAGCGGGGTTAAAGGCTTCCTAGCCAAGTTTCTATTGGAGAAGTCTCGTTCCTTCTGGGACAACATGGATTTCCAAGTTTTTGAAGACATCCTGGCTCTTCTCATTTATGGTTTGGTTCTGTTCCCCAACTCGGACCAATTCATAGATGTTAATGCCATCAAAGTCTTTCTCTCTCGCAATCCCGTACCTACCTTACTAGGAGACATCTTGCATTGCCTTCATACCCGCACCATGAAGAAAAGAGGTACTCTCTTGTATTGTATTCCCCTACTCCATAAGTGGTTCACTTCACACCTACCTCAATCAGCATTAAAGAACGAGCAAATACTAACATGGTCTCAAAGGATGATGTCCCTCACCCATTCTGACATCCATTGATGTCTCTATCATTGACCGCTATGGGGAATTCCCTAACATCCCTCTGCTTGGTATTAGGGGAGATATCACCTACAATCCCTGCTTAGCTCTTCGACAGTTTGGTATGCCCGGAGAGACGACCCTCATGAGATGCTTATTCAAGGTCTGGTGTTCGACTACGACAAAGAAGACCAAGGTTACCGCCAGAGCTTTACACGAGCTTGGAGAATGGTGAACAAGGTGGACAGTAGGACTTTGGGACACAAAAACTCTATCCATCTCGAGCCTTACCTTAGGTGGGTACGGGCTCGTGCTCAGAGTCTCATGATGCCTTACCCTTCCATCCTCCCTGTTATCATAGAGCCTGTTGTTGAAGGAGACGTCCCATACACTGTCCTTCATCCTGACATGCCTACCTTTCTCGAAGACTTGCAGAAAGCTTGGGTTCAGTTGAAGGAAGAGCGAGACACCTTTGAAGCCCAATTTTACACCAGTGAGAAGAAGGTTCTGGAACTCACCAAGCAGCTTCATGAAGAACAGAATCTGAACGCCTACATCACGCCAAAGAGGATGCGTTCAACCTTTTTGTCTTAGGAGTTTTTGTTGTATTTTTTCTTTCATTGTAAGCCCAGAGAGGCATGATGTACTCAAACTTGGATTTATTAATATAACATTTGTTCTTTTTTTGGTTTGAACAAATTTAAATCTCTAATTTCCTTGAAATCACTTGCATATTGCATCTTCATTCATCATAACATCATACAAGTTTCTTACAACAAGTCTCCTTATCCTTCTTCTGTTTATTTCAGTGATATGGATATTGAACAGACAGTGAAAGATCTTCAGGCGCAGAACGTCCAGTTTCATCAAATGCTCTTGACTCTGATAAAAAGACAAGAGGATTTGAAGACTCTACTGGCCAAAGAAAAGAAGAAGAAAGCGAAGAAACCATCCGGTATTGTGATCATGGGAAGAAGATTCAAAGGATAAGCCAGATGGACTTTAGACTTCACAACATCATCGGATGAAGGAGATAATCAAGAAGACAGGACCAAGGAAGTGATCAACAACTCAGCATCCGAAGAAGAGGAAGAACCTGACTACTCTGAGGAACAGTATCCTCCTGCTAATAATAAATACAAAGAGCTAGAGGATCATTTGAATGCTATGGAGGTCTAGAGGGTACCCGAGTTAGATTTTGAAGAGTTAGTGAAATTCTGGCTGCAGATACTCAATGTCACGTTCAATGTTATGACACTGTTTCTGACTTTCTATAAGACAGTAAATACAAAAATAGTAAAGAACACAGTCAATTGTTTACCCAGTTCAGTGTGCAACAACACATACTCTGGGGGATACCAAGCCAGGGAGGAAATCCACTATAAGAGATATTAATTCAGGAATAAACCAACCAGTTTATCTCCTTCACTTAAGACCTACCCAATGCAACTTCAATCTAAGTACAACTTAAACCTGAGTTCCTACTCACTCCCCCTCAATCACAGCAGTGATACATAGAAACAATTTGACTAATGAATTGTTGAAGACAGTCTTCAAAACATACACTTGATTATGCTTCACAGCTTTTTAATCAAGCAACACAAACACTCTTGCTTCACAGCTTTGAGTGATACACAAACCTAACTTGACTTTGCTTCACAGCTTTAGTCAAGAGACATACAAACACTCTTGCTTCAAAGCTTTGAGTGTTACACAACCCTTACAATTAAAACCTATTCCAAGTCACTTATCACAATGATAATTGCTTGGATTACAATAGTAAAAACTATACAGCTTCTAAATGATCTTCTATCAAAAAGGGATTGCTTTCAAAACAGCAGCTCTGTTGAATATATAGCAGCTGCAACTTCAGTTAGGGTTTCCACAAAAAGCTAGGGTTAATTCCGTTTGACCTTAAGACTAGGTCACATGACTTTATCAACCAGGTTAGGGTTGAGCTAGGTTAACCCAAAGAAAACGCAGGATTCTGTTATGGAAAGACTGAGTCATTTTCCTGAAAAAACTCAGAATTAACCAAACTGCATACCTGTTAGTTCAGAACAGGATGTCTTAACATCTGTTATGACATCTGAAAACCTGTCTACTGATTTAGGAAAATGTGATCATTTTGCAAAATGCTCAGATACACACTTATAAACATCAGTATCTGTATGACAATATTTTTCTGCAAAGGTACCTAATGAATCAGTACAAACTAAACTAGAATGTTATGACATCAGTCATGACATTCACACATACACTTGGGTTTTACCAAAAATGCAAGCCAATAACTAAACAACTACAAACTCCCCCTTTGGTAGATTTTTGGCTAAAGACCCTAAGCAATCAGAGATAGATAGCAGCAGAAAGAAATGACTGCAGAAAAATAGAATGTCTAATTAAGTACCAAAATATATCTCCCCCTCTTTAGCCACAAATGGGCAAAAGATACATGTTCTTAAAAGTTATACAGTCATCCAGAAAAAGTAATGAGAGCATAACCAAAAAAAAACTGAACACACTTCCAAACTCTACCAGGTACCAGCACCAACTCCACCAAACAGCAACTCCACCAACCTTTAAGCACTGTCATCATACTCAGAGGATTTGGGCTTCTTCCTTTTCTTGTGAGCAATGTCAGCATTCTTCTCTTTGTCTGATGTCTCAACATCCTTAGAGACATCTGGATTTGTTTCAGCATTTGAACTTTCTTGATTCAAAGGAACAGAAATGCCAGGAACTGAGTGGTTCTCATTCATAATTCTTGAAACAATTTTAGCTATTGCTTGACTAACATAGGCTGACCCTTCCCTATTTGCAATTTCAGGGGGAACTGAAGAAGAAGGATGAGATGGATTATCAGAGGCAGAAGCTTGGGACCTTCCTGCATGTCTTGTTCTCAACTCTTTGACCTTGGTGGGGTTAGTTCCCACTTTTCTAAAAGAAGAGATCTCCAGGACTTCAGAGTCCAGACAAGAAGAGATTGTCCTAGAATCTTGATCAGAGGAAGAGGTTGAAATAGTCGTATTGGATGATGGTGTTTGAGACATTTTGACAGTCTTAGAGGACCAACAGCAACTGAAGAGAAAATTCTGATTGAGAGACTGGGTTTTGATGAGGAGACGAGAGGGGAAGGAAGAAAAGGAGTGTCTATTCAACTTCTTAAAAGAATTGAAGGAAATGGGAAAATATAATTTTAACCCAATCAGAACAAGCATAACTCCTTTAACCCTTGTTTTAAGCAAAATTAATTGCTACAATTCCTCATGTTGGCAAATACCCAACTTACCCCTAAAGTTTTCAAATTGATTTGCATCAAGAGCCTTGGTAAAAATGTCAGCCAGCTGTAGCTCAGTGGCAACATGTTCCAATTTGATTGTCTTCTCTTCTACAAGGTCTCTGATAAAGTGATGTCTTATGTCAATATGTTTGGTCCTACTATGCTGAATGGGATTCTTGGAAATGTTAATTGTACTCAGATTGTCACAGTACAATGTCATAACATCTTGAGTGACATTATACTCAGTAAGCATCTGTTTCATCTAGATCATTTGAGAACAACTACTACCAGCTGCAATGTATTCAGCTTCAGCAGTAGAGAGAGACACACAATTCTGTTTCTTGCTGAACCAGGAAACCAGATTATTTCCCAAGAAGAAACATCCTCCAGAGGTGATTTTTCTATCATCAGCACTACCAGCCCAATCAGCATCACAGTAACCAGTCAGATTTGGTTCACAGCCATGAGAATATAGCAACCCATAGTTGTAAGTTCCACTCACATACTTCAAAATTCTCTTCACTTGATTGATATGACTGACTTTGGGATCAGCTTGGTATCTTGCACAAACTCCAACTGCAAAGGCAATATCAGGTCTACTGGCAGTTAAGTACAACAAGCTTCCTATCATGCTTCTGTACAGACTTTGATCCACCTTAACCCCACTTGAATCTTTGGAAAGCTTTAAATGAGTAGGAGCAGGAGTCCTTTTGTGACTGGTATTCTCCATACCAAACTTCTTTACAATGTTCTTAGCATACTTGCTTTGAGATAAGAAGATTGAGTCCTTCATCTGTGAGACTTGCAGTCCAAGAAAATAAGTCAGTTCTCCCACGAGACTCATTTCGAATTCAGCCTGCATCTGTTCAGCAAAATGTTTAACCATAGGTTCTGACATTCCTCCAAACACTATGTCATCAACATATATTTGGGCAACCATCAACTTCCCTCCTTCAGTTTTGACAAAGAGTGTTTTGTCCAAGCCTTCTTTTCTGTATCCTTTGTCTGAGAGAAACTTTGTTAACCTGTCATACCATGCTCTAGGAGCTTGTTTCAGGCCATATAGAGCTTTTCTCAATTTGTAGACATGATCAGGGTGGTTTGGATCCACAAAGCCTTTAGGCTATTCCACATAAGCTTCCTCATTCAAGTACCCATTTAGAAAGGCACTTTTCACATCCATCTGGAATAGCTTGAACTTCAGAAGACAAGCAATTGACAATAGGAGTCTGATTGATTCCAGCCTGGCTACAGGTGCAAAGGTTTCATCAAAATCAACCCCTTTAACCTGAGTGTACCCTTGAGCAACAAGTCTTGCCTTATTCCTGGTGACAACTCCTTCAACATCTGATTTGTTCTTGAAAATCCATTTTGTGCCAATGATGTTAGTTCCTTCAGGTCTAGGAACCAGTTCCCAAACTTCATGTTGCTTGAATTGGTTCAGTTCATCTTGCATTGCACCAATCCAGTATTCATCAGTTAAAGCTTCCTTGACATTTCTTGGTTCCATTTTGGACACAAAACAAGAGTTTGAGATGATTTCTCTAGATCTTGTAATGACTCCACTGTTGGGATCTCCTATGATGAGCTCTTTTGGAT
Source organism: Vicia faba (assembly GCA_948472305.1). Lineage (NCBI taxonomy): Eukaryota > Viridiplantae > Streptophyta > Magnoliopsida > Fabales > Fabaceae > Vicia > Vicia faba. The sequence goes on along the minus strand of OX451739.1, from coordinate 36,041,435 downwards.
GATCCTTCTGAATTCTGATGGAAGGGATCTTGCTAGCTTCCTTTGATTCAAATTCTGTTGTGATGGTGTTGGGTAGATCATTCTGTTGGGTTGGAGACTCAAAGAATGTCTCAACATTACAAGGGACATCTATTTCTTCATGATAATCATCAATTATAACATTTATTGATTCCATCATGGCTTTGGTCCTGGAATTGAATACTTTATAAGCTCTGCTGTTTGAGGAGTATCCTAGAAATATGCCTTCATCACTTTTAGGGTCCAGTTTTCTTCTTTGTTCACGATCTGCCAGAATATAGCATTTGCTGCCAAACACATGGAAGTACTTCACAGTTGGTTTTCTTCCTTTCCAGAGTTCATATATGGTGGATGAGGTTCCCTTTCTCAAGGTGACCCTGTTATGGACATAGCAGGCTGTATTCATAGCTTCAGCCCAAAAATACATAGGAAGTCTTTTGGCATGTATCATTGCTCTGGCAGATTCCTGTATGGTCCTGTTTTTTCTTTCCACAACTCCATTTTGCTGAGGAGTTATAGGAGAAGAAAATTCATGACTAATTCCTTCTGAGGAACAGAAATCATCAAACTTGCTGTTTTCAAATTCCTTGCCATGATCACTTCTGATTCTGACAATACACCCTTCCTTTTCTCTTTGAATTTTTTTGCACAATTCTTTAAAAACTTCAAATACATCAGATTTTTCCCTAATGAAGTTAATCCAGGTGAATCTGGAAAAATCATCCACAACCACATTGGCATATCTTTTTCCACCAAGACTCTCCACTTGCATTGGTCCCATCAAATCCATATGAAGAAGTTCTAGAACCTTAGAAGTGGTCAGATGTCATGACTTTGGATGTGACATTCTAGTCTGCTTACCAACCTGACATTCACCACAAACTCTTCCTTCATCAATTTGCAGTCTTGGAATCCCTCTGACTGCCTCCATGGAGATAATCCTTTTCATACCTCTTAGATGAAGATGGCCAAGTTTTTGGTGCCACAGTTTCACCTCTTTTTCTTCTTTTGCAATGGAACACACAGAGGAGAAATTTGTGTTCTCAGGCTCCCACAAGTAACAGTTGTCTTTAGATCTGACTCCTTTCATTACAGTTTCTTGCTTTTCATTAATTACAAGACATTCAGATTTTGAGAAATTGACCTTGAATCCTAGATCACACAATTGACTGATACTAATGAGATTAGCAGTCAGCCCTTTTACCAGCAGTACTTCATTCAGACTTGGAACTCCAGGGCAGTCCAAATCACCAACTCCTTTGATTTCACCTTTAGCACCATCTCCAAAGGTCACAAAACTGGTGGTGTGAGGCTTAACATTATTGAGGAGGTTCTTGATTCCAGTCATGTGTCTGGAACATCCACTGTCAAAGTACCAGTCTTCCTTTGCAGAGACCCTCAGGGAAGTGTGGGCTATCAGGGCAGTAGCCTTTTTTTTCCATTTAGTAGCATGTGGTACCTTTTTAGACTTAGTTTTGACACCTGAGTTCTGATTTGGGTATCCATGCAATCTGAAGCAGAAGGGCTTTATGTGGCCTTATCTCCCACAATGATGACATCTGCATCTTTGGTACCTTTTCTTCATATGTCTCTGTTCCTGATGTTGAGAGTTGTGTTGAGACATCTGTTTTGACATTTTCTTATCAGGCCTGATCTTCTTATCTGTACCAAATTTCTTTGCTTCCATAAATCCTAGTCCAGATTTATTTCCCATATTTTGTCCAACCTGAAGGATCTCTTCCAATTTGTCTGTTCCATTAGTCAGCATCTTGACAGATTTGGTCATTTGATTCAGTTGTGAGTTCAGCAACTGAACTTCCCCTTCTAGATGACTTATAGTTTCAAGGTTTGCCCTTTTTTCAGCCTCCAGCTTTATGATAAGTTTTGATTTTTTCTTATTCTGCACACGGACTTCAGTACTTATGATACATAATTTCTTGTAAGTATCAGCCAGTTCTTCAAAAGTCACCTCTTCATCACTAATGTCACTTTCAGAGGTACACACACCAGTTAGAGCAGTAACTAGTTTGGCATATTCTTCTTCAGAATTACTTTCTGAATCACAGTCAGACCAAGTAACAGTCATTCCTTTCTTTTGTTTCTTAAGAAAGGTAGGACATTCAGCTCGAATATGCCCATATCCTTCACAACCATGGCATTGAATTCCTCTGCCTTGATTTCCCTTCTCTTATGACCCTGGTCTTCTGCTGGAACTGTCAATGTCAGAGGGAATGTTATAAACATTAGACCTTGACTTTGGATCTATTCTTTTGAAGAGTTTGTTGAACTGTCTTCCAAGCATGGCTATAGCTTCTGAAATATTTTCTTCAACATCAGTGTTGGAAACAAGTGCTATGCTCTTGTTCTTCTTGTCACCATTTTCAGTGATCCCCATCTCAAAGGTGTGAAGAGACCCAATAAGTTCATCCACTTTCAACTTGTTGATGTCTTGGGCTTCTTCTATGGCAGTTACCTTCATTGCAAATCTTTTAGGCAAGGATCTGAGAATCTTTCTCACCAATTTTTCTTCTGCCATTTTTTCTCCCAGTGCTCCTGAGGTGTTGGCAATCTCCAAGATGTTCATGTGAAAGTCATGAATGGTTTCATCTTCCATCATTTTTAGATTCTCAAACTTGGTAGTCAACATCTGAAGCCTTGACATTTTCACTTTGGAAGTGCCCTCATGGGTAGTTTTGAGAGTGTCCCAAACTTCCATGGCCAGTTCATATTGATGTACTAGTCTGAAAATGTTTCTATCAATTCCATTGAACAAGGCATTTAAGGCTTTGGAATTTCCCAGGGCTAACTCATCTTCTTCTTTACTCCAATCTTCCTCAGGCTTCAAACTGATTGTCCCATCTTTCTCAGTTATGGTGGGATGGATCCATCCTTTGTCAGCAGCTCTCCAAGCCTTTTTGTCCAGAGATTTTAAGAAGGCAATCATACGAGGTTTCCAGTAGTCATAATTAGTTCCATCCAGAATGGGTGGTCTATTTCCAAAAACTCCTTCTTCGTCCATAGTGCCAGAAAGTGATATCCCTAGATCTCACCCAGTAATACAGGCAGGATGCCTGCTCTGATACCAATTGAAATTCTGGCTGCAGATACTCAATGTCACGTTCAATGTTATGACACCGTATCTGACTTTCTATAAGACAGTAAATACAAAAACAGTAAAGAACACAGTCAATTGTTTACCCAGTTCAGTGTGAAACAACACCTACTCTGGGGGCTACCAAGCCAGGGAGGAAATCCACTATAAGAGATATTAATTCAGGAATAAACCAACCAGTTTATCTCCTTCACTTAAGACCTACCCAATGCAACTTCAATCTAAGTACAACTTAAACCTGAGTTCCTACTCACCCCCCTCAATCACAACAGTGATACATAGAAACAATTTGACTAATGAATTGTTGAAGACAGTCTTCAAAACATACACTTGATGATGCTTCACAGCTTTTTAATCAAGCAACACAAACACTCTTGCTTCACAGCTTTGAGTGATACACAAACCTAACTTGACTTTGCTTCACAGCTTTAGTCAAGAGACATACAAACACTCTTGCTTCAAAGCTTTGAGTGTTACACAACCCTTACAATTAAAACCTATTCCAAGTCACTTATCACAATGATAATTGCTTGGATTACAATAGTAAAAACTATACAGCTTCTAAATGATCTTCTATCAAAAAGGGATTGCTTTCAAAACAGCAGCTCTGTTGAATATATAGCAGCTGCAACTTCAGTTAGGGTTTCCACAAAAAGCTAGGGTTAATTCCGTTTGACCTTAAGACTAGGTCACAGGACTTTATCAACCAGGTTAGGGTTGAGCTAGGTTAACCCAAAGAAAATGCAGGATTCTGTTATGGAAAGACTGAGTCATTTTCCTGAAAAAACTCAGAATTAACCAAACTGCATACCTGTTAGTTCAGAACAGGATGTCTTAACATCTGTTATGACATCTGAAAACCTGTCTACTGATTTAGGAAAATGTGATCATTTTGCAAAATGCTCAAATACACACTTATAAACATCAGTACCTGTATGACAATATTTTTCTGTAAAGGTACCTAATGAATCAGTACAAACTAAACTAGAATGTTATGACATCAGTCATGACATTCACACATACACTTGGGTTTTACCAAAAATGCAAGCCAATAACTAAACAACTACAGTTAGGACTTGTCTTAAAGGTTGTCATCCCGCAGAAATTCAAGGTCCCCACTTTCGCTAAATATGACGGTGTCTCTTGCCTGAAGTTGCATTTAAGGTCATACGTCAAAAAGATTCAACCCCATACGACTGATAAGAATCTGTGGGTGCATTTTTTCCAAGAGATATTGTCAGGGACGCAGTTGGATTGGTTGTATCAGTTGGAAGGGACCAATATTTGCAATCGGGAAGATTTGGCTGCCGCCTTTTAGAAACAATACCAGTATAATGCTGACTTAGCTCCAACTCAGACGCAATTACAAGGCATGTCTACGGATGCAGGTGAAGGTTTCAAAACCTATGCTCAAAAATGGAGGGATCCCGCGGGCAGAGTCCGACCCCCTCTATCTGATAGAGAATTAGTGGATATGTTCCTAGGCACCTTATCAGGTCCATTCTTCAACCACATGATCAGAAGTTCCTCAGCTGGATTTACTGAACTAATTATGACTGGTGAGCGGGTCGAAGTCGGTATAAAAAGTGGCAAAATTCAAAGAGATGCATCCTCGAGCACGATGAAGAAACCCTTTGTTGGAAAGAAGGAGGTCAGTGTTGCATATGACCATAGGAATCAAAACAAAACTGAATTTCTCCCGGCAGTAGGGGCTGTTATGATTTCTAATCCTGTGCCAAGTCAACAGCAAAATTATCAACGCAAGCCAGAAGCGCCAATGAGACATTTTACCCGGATCAACATGACTATGTCTCAAGTTTTGCCACACCTTTTGAAGACCAATCTGGTAATTTAAAAGAAGCTCCCAAGAACCTTAACACTGCTTCTCCTCGCTACAACCCGAACGCTCGATGTGCCTATCATTCTGAAAGCCCGGGGCATGATACAAACGACTGTTGGGCCTTGAAGAATAAGGTACAAGACCTTATCGATGAGAAAGAGATTGAGTTTGATCCCACAGAAATGCATAATGTAATAACGGCGCCAATGCCTAGACATGGTCAAGGTGTCAACGCCATTGATGATGATCGTTTTGTCTCCTACGTGAATGACCTAACTACTCCTCTATTGACCATTAAACATAATCTGTTGTAAGCCGGTCTGTTCCCGGGCTGTAATAAGAATTGTCACTTATGCAAGTATCTAAGAAATGGCTGTTTGTTACTTAAGGTAGGCGTTCAGCATTTGATGACTAGCAAAGAAATATTATTTGAAAAGATTCCTCTTACCATAACTTCTTATCAAGATGTCTCAATAATCACCATTTCCAACAATCCTCTCGGGGTCTCCGCCAAAAGACCCGTCAGGATTACATCTGTTCCAAGATCTGCACCTCTAATCATCACTATGCCAAGACCAATATCACACTCTTCAGATAAAGTTGTTCCCTGGAACTATGGGGCTAATGTCTATTACAATGGCGTCAAGCAAGATCAGTTGGCCGTAAAAGAAGAAGTTGCGAGAGATATTGATCCTGACATCGGTAATATCATTAGGACCAATAAGATAACAAGAAGTGGAAGAGTCTTCTCACCCGAGATTTCTCTAAAGACCGTTGTTACTCCTGTGATCATCCCCACTACCACTCCTACCAACACTCCCAGTGATACTCCTACTATTATCCCTGCTACCGAGACAAGGGGCAAAGAGGTCTTGAATGAGCTTGTCCAAGCGAGAGAGCATCCTGAGATCATCCTTGAAGCTTCTAGAAAGGAAATATAAGAAATACTGAAGATAATCAAGAAAAGTTACTACAACATTGTAGAACAGTTGGGGTAGACCCCCTTGAAGGTATCATTGTTGTCCTTACTTTTGTGTTCTGAGGCCCATGCCAAAGCCTTGGTAAAATTTCTCAAAACTGCCCACGTTCCCCAAGAGACCTCCATCGACCAATTTGAGAATTGTGTGGCCAGACTAACTGCCGATAATAGATTGGGCTTTTCCGACGCTGATTTAACTTCCAAGGGAAGGAAGCACAATGATGCCTTGTATGTTTCCATTGAATGCAGGGGCACCACACTTGCCCATGTTCTGGTGGATACCAGCTCATCATTGAATGTCTTGCCCAAAAATTCTCTCTACCGACTGGACTGCGAGGGACTCACTTTAAAGCCTAGCAACATCATAGTGAGGGCCTTTGATGGTTCTAAAAGGACAGTGCACGGAGAAGTTAATATCCACATAAAAGTTGGAATTTATACTTTTGATTCAACTTTCTATGTGATGGATATCCTCCCTTCCTACTCTTGTCTATTGGGTCGACCCTGGATCCATGGCGCTGGTGACGTCACTTCTACCCTTCATTAGATGCTGAAATACTCGATCAAAGGAAAGATCGTCATATTTCACGGGGAAGAGGAGTACATGGTTAGCCACCTGAATTCTTTCAGGTATGTTGAAATGGATGGTTAATTCATTGAGACTTCGTGTCAGAATTTTGAGGAGGTTCCACAAACAGTTGCAGCAACCAAGTCTACTCCCAAAGTTCCGAACGTTACCAGACCTCCACTGAAGATGGCCTCTTTGAAAGATGCTAGAGCAGTAGTTGAAGAAGGCGGGTGTACCATCTGGGGTCAACTTCTAGATATTCCCTACAAGTCCAACAAATTTGGTTTGGGATTCACTACAGAGGCTCAAAGAGCTGTTCGACGTTCTCGCGCCAGGGGACCACCTTTTCATATCAGCAATTAGGGAGTCAATGCAGTAGAAGACAGTGATGGCAGTTGTGATATGGACGAGTGGATTTTTCCAACCATCAGCGGAGGATTCAAAAATTGGGAGGCCAAAGATTTTGTCCCTATTAATTTTATTCAAGAGTAATTTTCTTTTAATGTTTTCAGGATTGTAATATTTAAACAATTTAAACTTTAAAACCTTGTGTCTTACCCGAGGAACAACGAACCATTTGTGAGGGTTGTTACTTCATTCTCATATGTCATCAATGAATCATGGACGTTTTTGCATGCAAATTTTTGTGCTCTTTGTCTTTCTTTTCTTACATTTTATTTCTTTCAGAGATAGCTATGCTCTTACATGCATATCTACATCCATTCAGGATCCCATGGGTAACGGTTCTGCTATGGCCTATTGTGACTTTGAAAATCCAATCTACCAAGCCGAAGACGAAGGTGAGGGAGATTGTGAGGTACCAGGGGAATTGGCCATGTTATTACAACAGGAAGAAAGGACCATTCATCCCCATGAAGAGCCGATTGAAATAGTTAACTTAGGTACTGAGAAGGACAAAAAAGAGGTCAAGGTGGGTGCCAATCTGGAACCCAGAGTCAAGGAGCATTTGATTCAGTTATTACACGATTATGTTGAAGTATTTTCCTGGTCGTATGAAGACATGCCGGGACTTGATGCAGACATTGTGGTACATCGTCTGCCTACAAGAGAAGATTGTCCGCCAGTAAAGAAAAAGGTTCGCTGCATGAGGCCTGATATGTCAGAAAATATTAAAGCATAAGTCATGAAGCAATTCAACGCTGGATTCTTAGCTGTCACCTCTTATCCCCAATGGGTTTCCAATGTTGTTCCCGTCCCCAAAAAGGATGGAAAAGTACGAATGTGCATGGACTACAGAGATTTGAATAGGGAAAGCCCTAAGGATGATTTTCCACTCCCCCACATTGATATTCTGGTTGACAATATGGCACAACACAAGGTGTTTTCCTTCATGGACAGTTTCTCAGGCTACAACCAAATCAAAATGGCGCCTGAGGACATGGAGAAAATGACATTTGTCACACAGTGGGGCATATTCTGCTATAAGGTCATGCCATTCGGACTAAAGAATGCTGGGGCAACCTATCAGCGTGCCATGGTAGCTCTATTTCACGACATGATACATCATGAAATAGAGGTCTACGTGGACGATATGATAGCCAGATCTCAAACGGAAGAAGAGCATCTCGATCATTTACAGAAGCTGTTTGAGAGGCTGAAGAAATACAAGCTGGGGTTGAACCCAAATAAATGCACGTTCAGGGTACGGTCTGGTAAACTCCTAGGCTTTATCGTCAACAAAAAAGGTATCGAGGTTGATCCTGCCAAGGTTAAAGCGATACAAGAGATGCCTTCTCCTCGTATTGAGAAGGAAGTTAGAGGATTTTTGGGATGTTTGAATTACATTGCCAGATTCATTTCTCACCTGACAGCTACTTGTGAACCGATCTTCAAATTGTTGAAGAAAGATCAAGTAGTCAAATGGAATGACAAATGCCAAGTTTCTTTTGACAAAATCAAAGAATACTTACAAGAGCCTCCTGTGTTGTTGCCACCCGTCGAGGGAAGGCCATTGATCTTGTATCTGACTATTTTAGAAAACTCAATGGGGTGTGTGCTGGGCCAGCATGACGAGTCTGGCCGAAAAGAGCATGCTATTTATTACCTAATAAAAAAGTTTACCGACTGTGAAACAAGATATTCACTGCTCGAGAAAACTTGTTGCACTCTGGCATGGGCTTCTCACCGGCTAAGACTGTATATGCTGACCCATACTACTTTGTTGATATCTAAAATGGATCCAATAAAATACATCTTGGAGAAGCCTGCTCTCTCTGAGAGAATAGCAAGATGGCAGATGATCCTGACGGAATATGACATATAATATACTACCCAGAAAGCAATAAAGGGCAGTGTACTAGCTGATCACCTCCCTCACCAAGTTTTAGAAGACTACCAATCCATGAAGTTCGAATTCCCATATGAGGACATCATGACGGTAAATAATTGCGAAGAGATCAGACCATATGACAGACCTGAACAAGGATCCTGATGGATCTTGGTTTTTGACGGAGCCTCCAACGCACTCGGCAACGACATAGGTGTTGTAATCATATCACGCGAAGGATGTCATACTCCCTTCACTGCGAGACTTTGCTTCAATTGTACAAACAACATGGCAGAATATGAAGCGTGCATCTTTGGTCTCAGAGCTGCCATAGATTTGGGGATCAAATCTTTAAGTGTGTTCGGAGATTCAGCTTTGGTCATCAGTCAGATCAAAGGGGAATGAGACACGAAACACCCTAACCTTATCCCTTACAAACAACATGTTTTGACATTACTGCCATATTTTAAGAAGATTACCTTCGAGCATTTCCCGCGAGAAGAAAATCAGCTAGCAGACACACTAGCTATAATGTCATCTATGTTTAAACTTAATTGGGATAACGAGGCTCCTCAGATCACCATTGAGCAGATGGATGAACCAGCTTACTATCATGAGATTGGTACTGAAGAAGTAGTGGACCAACCTTGGTTCCATGAAGTTAAGAGGTATCTCGAATCTCAAGAATATCCGGAAGGAGCTTCAGCTAATGACAAGAAATTCTTAAGAAGATTCTCGGCTAAGTTCTTTCTTAGTAACGACATTTTGTACAAACGCAATCATGACTATGTATTACTTCGATGCATATACAAAGTTAAAGCTGAAAGGATCATGGCTGAATTATACGAAGGCACTTTTGGTACCCATGCCAGTGGGCATACGATGGCAAAGAAAATCCTACGGGCAGGCTATTATTGGTCTACCATGGAAGCAGATTGCTATCAACACTCTCGGACTTGCCATAAGTGTCAGATCTATGCTGACAAAGTACATGTGCCTCCGGTTCCTCTAAACATCCTGACTGCTCCTTGGCCATTCACAATATGGGGCATTGACATGATCGCAAAGATCAAACCTACAGCTTCCAATGGACACCGTTTCATCTTGGTTGCCATTGATTACTTCACGAAGTGGGTTGAGACACGTTCCTTCGCTTCTATTACAAAGAACGTCGTGGCCCGATTCATAAAACATAATCTTATATGTCAGTATGGTATCCCAGAGAGAATCATCACAGACAATGGTACGAATCTCAACAATACTATGATCATCGCCCTATGCGCTGAAACGACCTGGCCGAACCTGTCATCTGGTGTAATGAAACATCAATGAAGTCACCACCGAACGTCTTTTATCCCGCCAAAAGGGAAAGGTAAACATCGAGAAAACCTGAAAAGGGAGAAATCACGGTCTTTCGACTGAGAGATCAAGTAAGGGAGTCTGTTACGCGAGGGGAAGGTATTAGCACCCCACGCGCCCGTAGTACTCTACGGTATCCACTCTTGTTGTCTAATCTAATGGGTATGGTCAAAACCTATGTCTATGGATTAAAGCTGAAAAGGGAATGCTTACAAAAGAAAAAAGAAAACAATGTAGGGAAAATAAAAGATTGTGCTCGGTTGGGCCCTACCCCTTTGCCTACGTATCCCTTTTAAGGAATCAGAGCAGCCGTAGTTTGGCTCATATATTGGTTGGTTTGTTTTTTTTAGTTAAGACAACAAAAATAGTCAAGATGGCAAAGCATCAAATTAAACAACAAGCAAATGAGATGGTAAAACACCGGCTAATTAATAACAAAGTAACATGTCAAAGATGGCGAAACACCAAATGATAAAACATCACACCTAACAATGATATTGAGAATCAAAGTAGGATAACAAACATGTGTGATGGCGAAACATCAGCTTCAAGCAAATATGCAATGGCGAAACATCGGAAAAAGGATAACAAGGTATCATGGCAAAGATGGCGAAACATCAATAAACCGGATGACAAAACATCACACCTAACAATGATATCGAGAATCAAAGTAGGATAACAAACATGTGCGATGGCGAAACATCGGCTTCAAACAAATGTGCGATGGCGAAACATCGGCTAAAAGGTTTAAAAACAAAACCAAGAGGCGCACAAACAAATAATATTGATTTGTATCGTTTACCTTGAAGAAGGGTTTGAGTTTATTAGAGGTGTTTTATGATTTGCCAAGAAAACAATTTTTGTTTTATGATGCAAAATGGAAAGGAAAGAAAAAAACAACTAAGGGAAACTAGCCTAGCACTATCCCTAGTGTTATCATACAATGATTGACCCTAAGGTTGAGGATAAAGGAAGATCCTAACCTATGCTAGCATACATGGATTCCTACCTTAATTAACATGCCAAAGTAAGCTTAACAAAACTATCCTATAGGGAACAAGCAATGAGAGCGAAGTCGTGATCTCAATTTCTAAATTGAGTGACTCATCGATCAACAAAAATACAATAAACATCCTATAGGGAACATGCACTGAGAGCGAAGTCGTGATCTCAATTTCTAAATTGAGTGACTCATCGATCAATAATTAAAGAAACAAACACCGACACAACACATGTATCAACCAGAACAGAGGGCCTCCTGACATATATTAGCAACAGAGGTCCCATCATGCAACATTGAATTATACAAAATAGAAGAAAGGAAATAGTGCAATACCAAACGAATAACTATCCGTAGCAACTGAGCAAGAATAAAAAGAAACCCAGAGAACTTCAAGCAAGCTGGCATCAGCAGACAAATCAAGTCAGAAATTACGCCATCAGGATGTAAGTATTGATATTTTCAGATATGAACAGATCCCATGGGCAATGTATAAAATTCATAATCACACACACACACACACACACACACACACACACACACAGATATATATATATATATATATATATATATATATATATATATATATATATATATATATATATATATATATATATATATATATATATATATATATATATATATATATATATATATATATATATATATATATATATATATATATATATATATATATATATATATATATATATATATATATATATATAAATATATATATATATATATATATATATATATCCTGCATAGACCATCAAATATGCCAAACACAAGAGTAGTGCCAATGTAATAAATTTTGTTCCACAAATAAAGTGAAACACAGTAGCCTCAAGTCAAAAATGGAAAACTTTTCTCAAAGTACCTCGCACATTCAACAACCAAGTTAGTATTCCCATAAATAGAATGATGACTCACATAAGGGATGGATGATGACACCATAATGAAGTGAGATAACATGATAGAAACTATCAAAACATTAGATATGATAAACAAAAAGAACAGGCATATGCACAATTTGGTCAAAAGTTAGAGGAATGTTGCTCCTTTCTATCACCATATTGAATTGACAATTGAATATCAATCAAGGATCATGGGAGCTTGAGGAGAATAAAATAAAAAGACCATGAAGGTCAGTAGCAACCACAATTCAATCATACTCAAATACTTCATCACAATTCACAAGAATAATGAAAGAGGGATCCCACACAATGCATCAAAGATTTAGATCTCAAACTAACCATGGAAGAAAGTCAAACAAGGACAAAATTAGAGAGTTTGTAACAATCAAAGATTTGAAGTAAAGCTTCCAAAACATGACTAGGACATGATAAAAAGGTTAAAATGTTGATTCTATAACATGCTGCACAAGTGCATTCAAAATGCCTCAAAAATTCAACAAGGATAAGAGAAAGAAGTCAAATTTCATTCATGATTAGAACTAACTTAAGTAATAGGGATTAATTACTCTCAAGTCCTCATGAGACTATAATTGAAGTTTCATTTCCCTTCATGTTATCATTGGCCATCTAATGACCTCAAACTCAAATTGAAAACTCAAGTTTTAAAGTGAAGATCAACAAGAAAGCAAAAAGTCATAAAACATGCATCAACAGGTTCAATCATTCAAACATGGGGCATTAACTGAAATGACTTGAGTTCATGTGGATAAACAGAACAAAAATGATCATTAGGTGCCCAATTATAGGCCTCACTCAAGTTCATTGGCCATCAAGCAAATTGCAACAAGATATGTAATATTAATTGGGTACCTTCACTTCAAAAATACATCAAAAATAGAATCAAGGATCAATAATTCACACAAAAAAAATCTTAGCATCCTTGAAGTGTGTAGAAGTCAGAAAGCAAGTCTTAAGTTCATGAATAGTTGAGGAGGGGATCAAATGAGGCCCAAAGTTCAAAACTAGTTGGCCAAACTATTAAACTAGACAAGTTTTCAAAATAATTTGTAGAAAAATATCCAATCAAGTCAAATAATTCAAGAAAAATGGTTTTCAGATCCTGAATATATCCATGACCCTTAAAAAAGATCCAAATTCCAATGGAAACCCAAGGCAAATTGGTTTTGAAATTGAAACTTGCAATGTAAGCTACAAAACCCTAATTGTTTGAATTTTAATCTTAAATATTAATTAGGTAAGATCAAAATTCAAATAATTCAAACCAAGATCATGCAAATCACAAGGAAACCCTAAATATCAGAATACATATTTTTTCACATTTTTAGGATTAAAGAAAAGTCAAAAATAAAATCAAAATTCAAACCATTAATCAATTAAACAAATAATCAGAAAAATATCCAACCAAAATTATATTAAAATATTAGAATTAAAAACACACATCCCTGATTTTTTTGTGGAACTTTTAAATTAAAGGAAATATTAAAACAAAATTATGAAGCAAACATTTCAAATAAACTTCTCAAATTAAATTTCTAATCAAAAATAGAAAAAATGATAAACCAAAATCAGAATTAATTTCTAAATTATTTTATGAGTCCAAAACATTTTTTGTGGAATTTTTAGATCAAAAGAACTATTAAAATAAAAATAATCATTGAACAAACAATTAATTAAACTTAATGAAATTTTGAACCAATCAAAACATTTTTAAAAATTCCAAAAAAATAAGACAAATACTAGAAATTATTATTGGCCTATGGTAATTTTTTCATGATTTTTGAAGATGTTTTTATCACAAAATAAAATCAAACATAATACCAAATAAAACAAATAATTCAAATAAGACAATATTCAAATGGACCAATCATATTGTGCCACCACATCATCTTCAACCTCCGGACAAACTCAAAAACGCGCGCAAGACTCGATCGTAGGGCTCATGTTCAGATCCATCATACATACTCATTTCTCCACCAAAATTAATGAAATCAAGTGTAAATTAAAGCTCAGATAACAAACTACATCGTGCCTTTCAAATCAAATCGAAACATCAACTATATCATTCACAATCAAGCCACTAAAATGAGCAAAAACATACTGAATCATAAATTTCAAAGCACTCAATCATGCATAATTCACCGAATCAAACATTATAAAGCTTCAGAAACATTCAAACAACATCAGTGAACACTAATCCAAGCTCAAACACATCAATAAACAAATACATCTCGAAAATCAAAGTTTAGGATTATTACCTCAAGGCAAAAAGTGTTCTACTGTCTCCTTCACTCCAGGTGCAAATATATGGTGCTAACTTGATCTCATCCCTTCACTGAAGCTGAATCCACAAGAATTTTGAACAAAACACCAAGGAATTGAGAGAATTGAAGCAAATTGCAGAAGAATGGTGGAAAACTCAGATCTAAAATTCTTGTAATGGGAGCGCATCTACTCTAAAACAAGGCTTGCCTCTTCTTATATAGAGTTAATAGAGGAGCATAGAAGTGAAAATGCAACCTCAAAGCCGTTGGAGGGCAGGATTGGAAGTTTGTGCAGAAAATGAGGTGTGCATAGGATCAGCCCATTTGCTCGTGCATTCTCTAGCCTTTTATGCATTTTGTGGGCCTAATTACCTCAAAAACAAATCCTCAAAGTGCCAGGTCATGATTATTTGAAATGAGAGAGTATGGATGAATTTTCCAAATTGAGCATCTTTGTGATTTTTTCAATCAAGCAAGTACACCAAGCACATGGGCACGAAATGGCTGGCATCCTGGGTTTCCACAAGTCACAGATGGGTCATGGGCCTGATTATAAGTGAAGAGAATGGCTGAAAATGAAGTTCTCATGTTTTGGCATTTTGCTTGCTTGGTCAAAATTCAATGAAATGCCTCAAAATTCCAAAGCTCATAACTTGCTCATATTTTTGAATTTGGACACAAATGAGTACAATTTGGAAAGGTATTGAAAACATATACAATCCCTTAGTTTTGAGTTTTTGCAATTGAATCCATTAAGGTCCTCAAAATTTGACATGAAATTCATTAATTTTGGAAAATGACCTATAATTTTAACTTGAGGCATGAACTTCCAAAGACCATAATTCTTGACTCCTTGCCAATTTTGACATGAGACAAAAAGAAGATGAAAGATCACCCTCTTATCTTTCCAAGCATATTTCATTTGCATTTTTTTGATCAAAGGTGAATAAAATATGAATTTTTGAAGTTAAGTCCTCATTTTCCAAAATTAGAAACTTTTAGGGTTTCTTCATGAACAAGTTTCAACCCAAACCTCAATCTTTTTGATCCAATGATCAAAATGGACTTGAAATATGAAAATTACATCCATGAATTGATGGTTGACCAAAATTTCACTTGGTCAACCTTGACTTTGACTGATTTTTACCAAAATGACCTTTTTGCCCCTTTGAATCAATTGATCCACTTCCCTTCAAAATTGATGATCAAGACTTCAAACATATGATCTTACAAATATATAGAGGCCATGTAAAAAGTTTCACTTCAAAATTCTCAAGAAATCTTGATAAAATCCCAAACCCTAGTTTTGGTTAACACCTTAGGAGACTGATGAATTATCTCCAAAATTTCAAATCCTCTGGGCATCTTGACCAATTTATTGTACAAAGACTTTTCAAATGCCACTGAGATGTTGTAGCTTCCAAATCAAAATTTGTACATTGATCAAAAGTCTTAATCAAGCAAAACCCTAATTTGACTGGTAAATCAAAAGAGTGATTCCTCTTATAATCAATCACAAACTTCAATCCTCTGATGATCCAAAGAGATGGATAAAATATCTTGAGATATGCAATAACTTTTGAGCTTGAAAGATCCAGAGGTTTAGATGATAAGACTCTACTTGAGCAACTTGTCAATGCAATCAACCTTCAAATCTCGAGGAAGACTTGATAACCAAGGTATTTTGATCCCATCACAATGTATGAATGCAATGCAATATGATATTCATGATGAAACATAAGCCTAAATTAAGAGGGTAAATTTTGGGGTGCAACAACTTCCCCTATTCAAATACCTTCAACATGATAAGTGAGAAAATTGACAACTTTCGAGCATTCAGAGTTGAAGATGATTGAATACAAAAGAACCCAAAAATTTACACTCTTGAAGAAGAAAGAAAAAGAAGCAGAAAATCCCCAAGACATGCGTCAGAATGAAGCTGTAATGCAGGTTGAAATAGAAAAAAAACAAAGAAGAGTAGACACAACTAAACTTCCAGACAAATGTGCCAGGGAAAAACTGGGCTTCAAAAAGAGGAGGTGAGATAAAAACTCAACCATAGAGTATAGGCAAAACCTAAGCTCTGGAAAAGAAAACGTACGCGGGTGAGGAGGCGAAACTCTGAGCTCGACCCAAAGTAAAGTGGCTAGAGTGTGTGATTCTAGGAGCACTTGCTAATCTCAACTAAGATAGACAGTATGAAAGAACTGAAAGAATCCCAGAAATGAAGAACAAAAGCGAGACGAAACTCGACTCAATAACCAGTTAGTCGAAGCTAAACTAGATGAGTACCAGGACGAAACTAGATTTCATGCACGGGTAACGAGGCGAAACTCGACCCATAGCAAAGTGATGAGAGTGCATGTGTGATCGGTGGAAATAGAACTGACTGTTTTTTAAGCTGGTTCGCGAAATGTCGCGGTAAGCAAGAGTCGCCACCGTCTTTTATGTTCTCCAACATGGAAAGGACAAAAGCACATCAAAATTCCTTTTCGAGAATGTTTCTCGGTTCGGGAGGTAGATTTATAGAAAGGGAAGGTGTTAGCACCCTTTCTATCCGTGGTTATCCACAGGCTCTTAGGTACTTGCTCTTATGTTTTCAAAAGTTGTTTGCTTTTCAAGTGTTTGTGGGTTTGAAAAAAGTTTGTTTGAAAACTTCGGTTAACTCTTGTATCAGTCCTCAAGAGTGTATGAAATATTTGTTTGAAAACTTTTTGAAAGTGTAGGTGCGAAAAGTTGTTTTGTTTGTTTGAAAGAGCAAGTACCCAGGAGAAATCTACCTACTCTAAGGAATTAGGCTATGTAAGAGTCCTTAAGACAGTACTATCCCACTATTGAGAAGTAGGTAGCACCGTCGTTGGAGTTATTCGGGTCAATTCGATTAGTAGGGACATGTGTGGTCACCAAAGCAATAGTAGGACACCTTAGTGGTAACCCTAATGTCCTAGATCCTTTTTATCCGAGGCAACCGTTTCGAGGCAACTGGATCTTTAGACAGGAGGGCGACCTCTAAAACACCCTATACTTGACGACCACGTTCGAGGCAACCAGTGAGGCGTACCCTAGGAGTGGCATGTGCATGTGTGTTGTTTTAGTTTATGTTTATCTTTGAACATGCATTTGTGAGCTACAGATTGATTTTATTATTCATACAAGTCTTTCATGCATATTAACAGTTTAAGAGTGCGGAAAATAAATTGCGGAAAGTTAAATCTACGCTATTACAAGGCGCGGGCCTATACATCGCCAAAAACAAAAACCCGTTTGGAAAATAAACGCGAGAAAAGTAAAAGAAAGCAATAAAATCCTAATTAACTATTACATCCTCGGAAACAGATACATAAATATGATCAAAAGGAATTAAAGTGCGCGTAAAGAAATTAAGTCAGGACGTCCTTAGGGTTTTGACCCTTTTTGAGAAAAAGAAAGAAAATTGTCCTTTTTTGCAATTAATTAAATATTAAACCTAATTTGCTAATTAATTAATTATTTACAAGAAAAAATGTTTTTTTGTATTTTTATGTTTTTAATGAAAATAATAAAAAAAAAGAAATTAAAAGTCAAGAAAACCCTAATTCTAAGTTTATTTTATTTATTATGAAAAAGAATCAAAATTGAACCTAATTTAAACTAATTAATTTGGTTAGTATTTATTTACAAAAATAATTAAAAAGTGAGATTTAATAAATAATACTAATAATAAAAATATTTGCATTTTTTTAATTCTGAATTTATTATAAAAATATTAGTTTATGAAGTAATTAGATAATAATAACTATAATAATTAGTTAAAAGAAAATAATAAAAAAAAGAAATTAAAAAGGACTAGAAACCAGGGGGGGTATGCTGGCCCAGGTGGAGGTGAGAAAATAGTATGAGGCCCAAGAAGCACACAAGCCTGTTTTGACTTTTTGAATTATCCACGCTGGCTTTGACCTGAGCACATGGTGTTCATCACCTTCTGGCCTTTAGATTGTTGATTGGGGCCACATGGCAAGCTGGTGCGTGAGGTGTATGATGGACCCTCCTTGGAAACCTGCACACAAGCGTGTAAAGAAAAATAACATGGAATTTTGGATGGACCTAGGAATCGAAACCAGGTCCCATTGATTGCCAGACACCTCACTATCCACCAAACCATTTGCTTGCTTTTGTTATAATAATAGGCAATGAATATATTATATAGAATAACAATATATGCTGGAAATTATGAAACCACGCGCGCGCTTTTTGAATGAACCAGTAGCATGTCACCACGTCTTCGTCTCTTTCGTTTGCCTGCAACAAAACAAAACAGATAGCGGGGGTTTTTAACCCCCACAAAGTGAAACGACCAATAATAGAGACTAGCTCCCTAGGCTATATAAATAGGGCGCGATATGTCCTTTGGATTCGTCTGGTTGCAAGGATCACAACCATATGCATGAGAGGTCCCAATTTTTCCTGTATGGGAAAGCCCCAATTCAAAACCTCAAGAACCCTAAAATCCGTTAATGGTAATTCAGGATTCTGCGTGTTATAATGCAATTAAACCATGCCAAAAGCTTCACCTGAGTTCTATGAATATAAAACAAACAACAAAAGATGTTAAATATGCATGACTTGTGAGATGCGGTTCTGAAAAAAAGTGACAAACCAAGGGACTGTTCTTGCGTGTTCTTTGAGTATTAAGGCTTGTTTTTGATTCCAATCCGTTCCTGGGAATGCTAGCAATGTGTTTGAATCGCTCTAAGGCTTTGAATTGTGTTAGAACGTGGAATTCAATTTTCAAATTTTTCTTGAATTTTTGGAATTGGTAATGGCTCTTACAGCAGTTTTTTCACGTTGCAGGCATTAGGGTTGGCTTCAGTATATGTAGTAGAATGGAATTAGGGTACAATCTTGGTCAAAGATCCATTGTATTGAAGTTTGTATATTTGATTTTCAATCAAATATTTTTCTATCTTTTTGATTGACAAAACTTGCTAATTTTGGAGATTTTTGTCTCTGTGATGGATGCACGAAATTGCCAGCTTGCCCTAAGTTTGTTTGCTTCACAAAAGATTGGAAAAAACATATCTTTATATTTTCCTACAATTAAATGAATTAAATGAATTAATAATCAATTAAAAATCCAAATATTTAATAAAAATAGGAAAATAATCTCAAATAGGCTTGATGGGTCGTGCATATGCTTTGGGTAAAGATTCAAGAAAGAATTTGATGCCCATTAGCAAAACAAGGTGTTTTAGGCAAAGTTGACTTTTTGCAAATTCCCAAAAATTTCCCAACTTCTCCAACGCATATCTTGCTCAATTTTGAACCTATGAACATGTTCTTGGACATTTTGGAAAGTTCTTGAAGTCCTCTAACCAATTCCTTTGGTCCCATGTCATTTGGATTCACCAATCTCAAGTTATGGTCTTTGACTTAAAGTGCCTTTTTGTTGACTTTTGAAATTGACCTATAATGTAGAAATGGATAACTTTTTGTGGGAGAATTTCTTGGACTTGGAATGTGAAGATGAGTTGTAGGAAATGTCATCCCCTTCAAAATGAGCATTGGATGGGATTTTTCTGATGATCCATGAAAAAGTTATGCCCTGGTCAAGTTACAGTTGACTTTTCAGCTGTCCAAAAATAGCAACTTTTGCATCTTTGATGATTTTTGAGCCATGCTTGAGGAATCATGATCAAGACTTGATCAAATGATGATTGTGGCTTCAAAATAAGATTTTGACCAAATTTTTTTACTTTTAACTGCCAAATGACCATTTTACCCCTGCAGTTGACTGTGAAGCAAATAGGGCTTTTGATTGTGCAATTTGATACTGTGAGTCTTGCATCTTGGCATGTAGATGCTTGGCAATGTATATGAGCCCTTGGGACTTGATTGATCCATTGAAAACCTCAAATTCATTGAAGGAACCAAAACCCTAATTTTGACTGGCTTAGGAGATGTTTGACTGTGCCATCCCTTGATCCATTTGAAGATTGATCTTGATAAACCTTGAAAAATATGGGAGGGCAAATTTTGGGGTACAACAGCATGTTTCTCAGAGCACCTGCTAGTCTCAGATCAATGGATAAACAGCGACGAAAACTGATAGAAGAATCCAAGGAACAAAAGAGACAAATTTCAAACCAGGGACGCAGTACGAACACTGCACTCGGTAAACAAACACCGTCAAAGGGTCCAAGGTATGAAAGAAAAAATGAGACGAAACTCGACTCAATAACTAGTTAGGCGAAACTAAACTAGATGAGTACCTGTACGAAACTGGGTTTCATGCACAGGCGACGAGGCGAAACTCGACCCAAAGCGAGAGTGATGAGAGCACATGTTTCTTAGAGCACCTGCTGGTCTCAGATTAATGGATAAACATTGGAGAAAACTAATAGAAGAATCCAAGGAACAAAAGAGACTGATTTCAAACCAGGGATGCAGTACAAACACTACACTCGGTAAACGAACACCGTCAAAGGGTCCAAGGTATGAAAGCAAAAACGAGATGAAACTCGACTCAATAACTAGTTAGGCAAAACTAAACTAGATGAGCACCAGGACGAAACTGGATTTCATGCACAAGGGGAGGAGACGAAACTATGAGCTCAACCCAAAGTAAGGAGATTAGGGCGTACACCTAAAAACCTGCTGAAAGCGAATATCAGGGCGATACTGGTATTCGAAAGGTGCATCATTAGACATTGGAATGAACCAGAGAGGGTAATGAAGACTAAACCCGAGAAGACCGCACCAGGGAGAAACTGAACTAAAGTCAAGAGTAGACACCTAAACAAACAAATGATTGACGCCAAAAGGATATTAGTATAGGGAGGAAACCGAGATAATGAGGACGAAGACCTCGCTGGGGATTTAATTCGAAGTATTATCAAATTCACAGGGAACAACAGAAACAAAAATGGCTTATGTTCCGATGCATGTTTGAATTCTTTCTATATAGCGTAATGCTCCATATAACGGAAATGCTACGCGCTTTGGTAGATGCAATGTAATGATGCATGTTTAAAAGTTTCACTGGGGAATGGCCAATTGGGAAGCCAATAACCAAGAAGTCAGAATCTGACGTGACTTGCAAAAATAAATTGCAAAATCCAAAGGAGAGGAGAAAATATGGGGAATCGCTGGAGAGGGAACCTCGAAGAGATGAAGCTTCGCGGGGAATAACAACCGAGCAACCAGTAGAAATGGGCCACAAACAACGAGAGGGGCTGCAAAAATAAATTGCAAACTCCTAGGGAAGATCAGATCGACACTGTAGCTTCTGGAGAGGGACGCCCTCTGAAGATTAGGCATTGAGGGAGAAGATCAGGGCAAGAATGTAATCTCTGGAAAAGACAGTGCGTGGTCGTGTTGAGGATGATACCAAGACAACAAACCCAACGTGAGAGGTGAAAACCTTTGCTGGGGGAACAAAGCTCTGCTGAGGAAATGGGACTTCACCGGGGATACAGAACTCTGTTGAAGATTTTTGTTGGAGAGATTTTTTTTGGAATGCAACTATTGGATGGATCATGCAGATAGTCACACAGTATCGACCTTACTGGGGATAAGGAAAGATTTTAACATAAGGATGCCCCAAACAACAGACCGGCTGGGAAATGAGAGGTCATGGAGAGGGATCTATGTTGGAAACTCCGTTGGGGATATGCAACATCCTCAAATCCGGAGTCTCGGAATGAAGCCTTTAAAAGAAGATTCCTGGGGCAACAAAACTTCGCTGCGGTAACGAAACTTCACTGGGGATAGGTAAAGTCCTATTCATACATGGGCTTTGTCTAACAGAAGAAAGCCAAATATTCCCTTCCTGACAATCATTAAGCTCTTTACAGGTGTTCAACGTGTAAACTCTTTTTTTTATGTCAAACAAATGTTTTGCAGGCAGAAATATGTTTACTTTGGGAATGACAGATCTGATGCGATGATTATTTAAGCCTTGAAGTTGAAAACCTTAACAAAGTGTCACATCTCTGTTGTGAATGAATCATTGGCTAGAGCGCAAAAAATTTCAAAACTTTTCTTTCCCCTTTTTTAAAAAAAAAAACGAGTCAAGATGCGGGTGATAAGATACCAACATGAATATGCAACACATATTTGGGAGTTTAGGAAACGTTATCCTGTTGTAGTATGCAAACCCTTGTTTCAGTTAGGACTTTTAGAGGTTGTAACGTGGCCTGGTTCGAGGTTTTTTTAGAAAAAAGTTTTTTCAAGGCTCAAGTTATTTGGTGCTCACCCCCTTCATGATATTCTCCTATCCTAAGTTCAGCTGTCTTATCACAAGCATTCATCTTTCAAAAGGATTTATAATGGTTGAGTGATCACGACAAAATCTCCAACATGATTGTCACTTAACTTTTGCTGCTTTTATTTTTTGATATTATCGTTCCTCTTATTTTGATGAAAATTTTATTGAATAATCTTTTTTTGGCCTTTTAGGCTCTTCTTTTCCCTAACTTTTGCCTGGACAAAATCTTTTGAATTTCAATTTTGGGAGTCCAGCGGGACGCCCTAACTTTTGCCTAAGCGACTTGTTTTTAAGTTTCGACTTAGCGGGGCTTTTTGTTTCTTTCTTATTCATGATTTCCACTTCGAACAAGTCAATATGACTTTAGGTTTTTGAACCCCTTTTCTTTCTCTTTTTTTTTGAAGAAAACAAATGCCTCATTCCTTGGTCGGCGAGGGATAACCATTATTGTATCGATTCGATCTCGACCTCAGGACTTTGTGAGGAAATGAACATCGTGGTTTAGGCATTTTTCCTGATCTCATGATGCGAAAGATAAAATGTGGTGATCCTCAGATGGGACATTCCTTCTGAAATTTGAATGCTTAGTCAAATCAACTGAACATCTACCCTGCCCCTGGTTAAAAAAAAGGTTTTTTTATTGAACGGGAAAGAAACTCCTACTTCGAAGGGTCAGAGGAGTTAACTAGGGTCTAACTCCCTTATATCTTTGGTGTTTGGGGATTGAAACAATGCATGTACATCGTCAACGGGGTTCTACTCAAAAGCATACCACTACAGTCATTGTTTTCAGCTAAACTCCTTCCTCCAAACTCTTGGCTAAGCAAAAGAATTGGCACAGTTGGTATCAAAATGCCTGAAAAAACGATTAAAGAGTGATACTGGATGGATTAAGTAAAATGAAACAATTTCTTCAAGGAAAAAATATTCAACGCATCAAGACCGACATTCGGCCATAAACAAAATCCTATATGCAGACAATGCTAAAATAATCAATCAAGATAACACATGAAAGTGCGGCAAAGAAACGTAATAAAATCCAATATGGGGAAGAAATATCTCCAACAAGGTTCGCCGATCTTGCCGACTTACCATAATCTTGATATTACCCTGACCCATGACCTTTACCAACAGCACGGAGCTGTGAAACAAATTGGCAAGGCATCCACCAGTAAAGTGAATGAGAATCCTATCCATCATAGAACTAAACATGCCCCTTGCACATTAGCAGTTGTGTTTGTTATCCGTATTTCAAGCGATCAACTATTCATGACTTAAATTACCATTTTCGTGTAAGGCCCATGAAGTTTATATGCACATGCTTATCAAAATACTGGACGTTTTTGCAAACAAAATAGTAAAAAAAAGAGAAAAGAAATGTATACGTGTTCTTGACAGAAGATATTCTATTGATTTTGAGAAATCAGCCTGTGAAGAAGGCATTTACATTTGGAAGCAAGTGATTACAAAATCAAAGCAAATAAGTGTTTACAAATGGCAATGTGAATGTAAATATCCATCAAGTCCCGACTCTGCTATGACTCTTATGACTCTTACGCTTCCATCTTCCTGCTTTCAGACAGATCATTCTTGGATTAGATTCGAGCTTATGCCAGGTGTCGGAACGAAGGAAAGAAACAAAGGATCTCATGCCGAGCATAGTCATTTGCTTTAAGTCCCTAACTTTTTCCTGAATCGCCCTTTCGGGTTTTCGATTCACCAGGACACCCTCTTTTTGCCTAAACCTCCCTTTTGGGTTTTCAGTTTAGTGGGAAAGACAATCACTAACAGCTTTAAGAAACAGGATAATATCTTTAGGCTATTCCATAAAATCCCCGCAGGTATTTTCCCCAGCAAGAGCGGAAACAAAGACATCCCACTACAGGATCACTAACGGGTCCCCAGTATGAAGCCTAGTGGTATCAAGCTCTCTCACATCCCTGATAGAGCAAAACCTCCAACTACCGCTCCAAAGATTCCCCAGTTAAAGTTGCCAGGTTTCTTAGGATTCCCCGTCAGGATTTCACGAAATCCACAAGAAATGCACAGCGTGCCCCTACCACAACAGAGTTCATTTCTCTAATAAAAGGGAAACTCATCCATCAATGTTTCAACTTCAACAAAGTACGAAGACTTACACTCCTCGTTCTCAGCAGTACTCAGGGATTTATTTTCCCCGAATTCAGAAACACTGTGGCAGAATAATTAATATGTCCTTACATTACATTCATACGTCATAACATTGACAACACAAGTACATACAGTGCAATCTCGTTTATTTTGAGAAAACATCATACCATAAATTGCATACATCGTAGCATTACGTACAATTAACTCTTCACCTTTTCAGGAAAGAATCAATCGACAGGAAATTATCATCAACAAATTTCCGACAGGCAAATATTTTCAACAAGTCATTTACAGATCAATTCCCGAGAAAGGAATGGTCGACCATCTACATAGAAAATATTTCCTTCAAACTTCTTCTGGTTCAGTTTAAATCTCTCAATGGTTTATTCTGATTATTTCCCGCGGATATCTTCTCATGTTTAGACAAATATCTCAACGACTTGTTCTGATTCTTCTCCAGGCTCCTGCTGGTTCAGTTTAAATCTCTTAACAGTTTATCATGATTCTTTCCTTGCAGACGTATTCTATGGTTCAGATAAATCTCTCAACGATTTTGTTCCGATTCTTCTCTAGACCCCTTGCTGGTTCAGTTTAAATCTCTCAACAGTTTATCCTGATTCTTTCCCGCAGACATTTTCAGTTTAAACCTCTCAATGGCTTACCCTGATACTTTCCAAATAAACATTTTTCTCTGGTTTAGATAAATCTCTCAACGATTTGTTCTGATTCTTCTCCAGATTCTATGGTTCAGATAAGTTGCTCCAACAATTTGTTCTGAGTCTTCTCCAGACCCCTGCTAGTTTAGTTTAAATCTCGCAATGGTTTATCCTGATTCTTTCCCGCAGGCATTTTCAGTTTAAACCTCTCAACGATTTACCCTGATACCTTCCGAATAGACATTTTATCTGGTTCAGATAAATCTCTCAACGATTTGTTCTGATTCTTTTCCAGATCCTCGCTGGTTCAGTTTAAATCTTGCAACGGTTTATCCTGATTCTTTCCCAATAGACAATTTTCTATTGGTTCAGTTTAAATTGCACCAAGATTTATTCTGATGCTTTCCAGTCGAAGTTAATCCAAGACCTCTATTGGTTCGGTTTAAATCGCTTCAAGATTTGTTCTGGTTCCTTCCAGTCAAACAACATGCAAGACTTCTGCTAATTCCAGTTTATATCAACCAAAGATTTATTCTGATTTCTTTTCCAGTTGAAGCCAAGTTCGGACTTAGTCTAATTTCTGTCAACAATCACCTTTGGATGGCATCTATAAGCCCATCTCTGACAACTCTCCATCATTTCTCCAAATGGGATCTTTAAGCCCATTCCCTACATAGTCAACCAATACATCATCGAGTGCAAATTTCTGGGCACTCTAGTGTTCAATCATCTTCTAATTTCAAGCTACGAACGACGAACATGTCGATCTCACTTTTCAAGTTTAAGAAGATTGAACAGGGGCAGCTGTTGTACCCCAAAATTTTCCCTCCCATTTTTCATACAAGATACTATCCTAGGGTTTCTCGGATACTTAATTTGGCTCAGAATTTGATCAGACAGATTCTCTCCCTAAGCAGTAAATCAGCAATTAGGGTTTTGCATTTCTCAAAGAAAATTGAGTCAAAAAGGTCTCAATTGGTCTTCATGGGTTTTTATATCTCTTCCAGGCTGTTTAAGCCAGTTTTCAAACCTTGCATTGCATGTTTGCTCAAACAATGGTCCAGATAACTGAAAACAACTACAGCAACCCCAAAATCAACCCTTTTGCGAGAACAAATTCAAACGATCGTAACTTCTTCATTATTCAATAATTTTGAGCGGTTTTTCTTGCGGATGATTCTCCTTGATGCCATCTCAAATTTCTCTTCACAAATCAAGAGCTGATTACGCGTAGATGATCACCAAAATTCGAATGCGTTAGAAGTCGCATCTTGAATTTTGACCTAATTTCAAATAACGATCGTCTGATTGTTATTTCTTCAAATTACAAGACCTTGAGACGATTATTTTTGCACATTGTCCAAAGTGATGTCATCAACAAGTTCTCTTCAAGAATCAAAGGAAAATAATGCTTAGAAGACCCTGGGAGTTATCAATTTGTCATAGATCATTTCCTTGATTTAGAATGTTTTTAACTTCTAATTTCAACACCTGCCATATTTATTTTCTCAAAGATATTGATTCTTATGTTGAGATCGGGGATTCCTTGTTTTGTTTGTCGCTGACTTCAAGTCATTGGTGTTTGAGCATTGGTGTTTATTAGGTTATAGTGGATTTTTGATCGAGTTTTCTTAAGACACTATTTGCTCACTCAAGTACCATTGACTTGTATTGCGAGTTACTATGAATTGAAATGTGACTTAGAGTTTTAGTGAAAGATATTTGAGGATCCATTCAAATGATGCCTTTGATTTCAATTCAGCTCAAGCATACAAGGCATAGTTCATTTATATTGAATTTGTCTTTAGTTCAAGATTTGAAATGGAAGAAACTTTTTAAGTTTAGAAAGGAAACTACAAGGGCATTATTTTGTTTCATCCAAATGCTTACCAAGACTTTTTCAAAGATCAAATTCAAGTTACAATTGTAAATTGCAAATTACAAGTTATGATTCCAAGATTAATTTCAAATTACAAGTATTAAAGGGACTTTACATCCAAAGCCTAATCCTAAGTCGTAAACATGTTTAAATCATCCCAAAATCTTCGAGATATTCTTCAAGCTTCATGGCAGCCCCATTCCTTCAAGACATTATCATTTCCCTTCAAGCCTATCCATGACTTCCAATTATAAATCGCCTTGTTGTTTCTCCATACCATCACATGAAACAAATCAAAGAAGAAAAAGATATGATTAGCACATAAGTAATGAAGCTTAAACAAGAAATTTTCAAAGTTTTCTTTTTGCAAATTCATCATAAGGGTTCGTATTTGGAATTAGACTAGAAGGTTTTTGTTCTTAATCATAGTCTATATCCTACTTTTGCAAATCACAAAAAAAATGACTTCTTTGGTTCACAAAAGGGAAAAAAGAATTTACAAACAATTTCATGGCAAACATAACAAATGCTACCCAATACAGCAGCCCACACAAAAAACCTGTAACAAGCAACAAACCAAACTGCAGCAGAAAAGCAGAATTAGGCTGCAAACAGAGCCAAACTGCCCAAAGTTGCAAACAGAAGACAGCAATGCAAAGCAACAAAATAGGCAAACCAACAAATAACAACAACAAAAGCAAAACAGCAGACTAGCGCAACAGCTAGCATAAAAAACGCAGCAACACAGTCTCAACCTGCTGTCAAACAAAGCAGCATAGGCTGTTAAGGCAACAAGTAAAAGCAATACTATAGCAATGATGCAAGCTAGCTAGTTCATAAAACCATACATCATCATTTTCCTTAAAATGGAAAACCCTTCAGAATCATTGACTAAAAAGCATAATTGCTTTATAGAAAGATGAAGAAGGAAAGAGGTAGAGGAAATAAATCACCTAGGCCACAAACAGTCCCAAAATTGCCAAACAATCCAAGCCTGAAAAACTGTACTAAGTCAGCTCAAGAATAATTTTTGTCTAAAACCTACAAACCCTGTCAATACAGTCCAAGAAAACCTTCTCTCAAAGAATCCCTATGCTGCCCATAAAAATACAAAACCAATACCAAAAACTTGTATATAACAACCCTGCACTACTGTCCTAGGCAGTCTGAAAACCTGCTGTAAAACCAGCCTACAGATTAGTCCAAGACAATCCAGCAATTGCATAATTTCAGCAAAAACCAAAGTCTGCATCAACAAAGCAATAGAATAGTTTGGCATTATATCCGTTGTTACATTCAAAATAGAACTTATATTTTCCCCTCCATTACTCACTCATGTCCATATATATAACATGATTTACACACATCTAAAGGGGGGGATACGGTTGTTCATCAGATAAAGAGAAAACAAACCATTTTTTTACAGCAACCAACAAAATACAACAAAATACAGAAATCAAAGAAAACATAAAAAGATCTCACCAAATCAGAGCAACAAAAAAAAACCTTTCATTTCCATCAAAACTTCACAAATCCGTCACGTCCATCATCATCGTTTTCTTATCTCAACCGGCCCATAACCTTCAACCTTCTCCTCCATCTCTCATTACCGCAAATCATAAACCTCATTCAATATACTCCATCTCTGATTTTTCAACAAAGAAAAAATTTCACAAAAAGAAAAACATAGAGACTTCCCTGTAAAAACGAAGAAACAACAACAAGCTTGGCTTCATCCAACCTCCTTCACCATTCTCACCATCCCTGTTCGTCAACTCACCGCGATTTCCTTCCTTCCTGATCGCCTCAAACTCTAACGCATCGCTATCTGTCAGTAACTTCTCTTTTCTCTCTAATTCCATTTTGATACATTGCATTTCTTTTTTGTAGTTGTCATGACTGATTGAAACATAGATTTCATGGATGGTTGTCGTTGTGTTGAGAGTGAGAGAGAAAAACAAGGATTGTGGTAGCTGTAAGGAGGCGTTGCCTCGTTCCTCTTCCAATTCTAGGGTTCATAAACCCGTATGCTGATATGAGGAGAGTGGTGGACCTTGGGTCGACCCGGTTCGGCCCAGGCCCACCTTATTTTTTTTATCTGTTATTTTTAATCTTTTCCTAGCTTTTATATTAATTGAAGTAAGTGAATAAATGATTGAAACAGAGGGCGCAGTGGTTAAGGATTTGTCATTTAGAGGTGAGGTCCCGGGTTTAAACCCCCCTGGGACAGTTTTGTTCATTTTTCACTGTTTTCCTATTTCATTCTTCATTTTTGTTGGACAGAAAAATTAAAACAAAAAATGATTGGGCCTTACAATTACCCCAAACCCATCTGAAATTCATCATGCTTACCCCATTATACTGTCTATACCCCCTTGATAAATTAATTTAGTTTATTTTTCTATTTTTCTTTTTTAATCCAATTTATATCAAATTAGTTTAGATTTTAAATAATAATTTAGAATTTTAAGTTAGCTTCAAAATATATGATTTAAAAAAATATTTAGTTAATTAATTTGGGACTTTGTAATTAAGTTTATCAACATTTTTTTTTATGTATATAGTTTAAACTTTCTTTTAATTATTTAGTTTGTACATGATAAAACTCAAATAAAAAATAATAGAATAGAATTTTTCCTTCCAAACAAATACTTAGAATCTTAATGCTATACCTTGTTAATTAATTTTTAGACTGTTATAATTTTAATTAATTGTTCTATTCGATTGGGTTGTATTGTTTGCTATTTGGACCTTTTAATCGCATTTGATTCTGCCTCATTTGTAAAAATTGTACCCCCATTCCCGAAAGCTCTGTAATAGCGTAGAATTTCCATTTCCGCAATTTACTATTTTCCTTATACTGTATAGTAATTAGGCGTGTATGGCAAGATTAAAAAACAATCGCTAGATAACCTAATTTCAAAGACAATTAACTTGAAACGAACACACTTTTTCACACGCGCACCTCTAGGGTAACCTCGCTCGTTACCTGGGAAATGCAGTCATGTCCCTCGAATATGGGACGCTTTAGCAAATACCCCTCGATAAAAGATCGTAGTCCCTCGATGTCCCTCGATGCTGCCTTCGATAAAAAGATCTAGTCCCTTACGAAAATTGCTAAAGCGTCTCATAAGTTGCTTTCGATGACTGTACAATTGACCCGCGCCTGTCCCTTCGCATCCAACGATGGGGCTTCTTACCAAATCAATGGTAAGATAGTAACATCTAAAGGAGGAAGAAAATAAAATTTAAGACCTTTCGAGTAGGTAGATTCGCTCCTAGTTGCTTGTTTACTCACGACAAAAATATTTTCACACCAACACTTTCATCTCAAAAAACGTTTTCGAAAGACAACATTTTGTGTACATTCTTATAGAGACGAGAACCATTGCAAAAACATCTTTTAAAAACCACTTTCAAAAACACATTCCACAAACACATCTTTGAATTATTTTTCGAAACAGAAATTTGTACGCGTTCTTATAGAAACAAAAACCATTACAAAGACATTTTCAAAATACTTTCAAAGCCCACACCAGAAGCATATTGTCAAAGCAAAAGCAAGTGATCTATCAAATCACTAAGAGCCCGTAGATAACTACGGATGAAAAGGGTGCTAACACCTTCCCTTTTCATAATCTACCCCCCGAACCCGAGAAATAATCTCGTAAGGTCTTTCCTGTGCTTTTTTTACCTTTCCTTTTTTGGATAAAAGAAAAGTCGGTGGCGACTCTTGCTATCCGCACAAATGCGATCAAACGCAATACCCTTAAGTCAGTTCTCCCAGCGTATCACAATAACTTATGTTTAGAAAATAATTAAGAGGTTGAAGTAGTTGGGAATTTCTATTGTTTAGAAATTCTGTTTTGGTTAGAGGAAGGTAGAATTCAGTTAGTTTGTTAGGATAGTTAGTTACAGGGTTGTTTCCGTTTTCTGTTAGCAATGCTGTTTGGAGTTGGTTGGAGTAAGGATGTTTAGAGGAAGTTCTTATTAATTATTTCTTGAGCTGTCTTGGCCTGCATCCGTTCCTAGCTTGAGTTTGCATTAATAGGATAATTAACAGTTAAGTTGCAACATGTATGTATTCTGGCCTTTTTTAGAAAATTTTCACTATTACTTGATTTTTTGTTTTTGAATTTTGAATGTGCCATGTATTGAATGCCCATGTCTGAGTTTAACTTCTTGTGTGTGAATAAACATGTTGTAGTTGTTAGACGTTTCATTTAGCCTTGATCTTGCTCGAATGCTTGAGAATGTCTTGAAAATTATTGCATAATTGGACTGTATTTGATTGTATGTGCTAAGAATTCAAATTGCCATATTGCCTTCATGTTGTTTTGGATGACATATGTTTGAATGCTTGGAATCAAAGGGGCTGAATGATGCTTGGATTGCCGCTTATGCTGAAACTGACATGGTATGCTTGGTTTTATGCAGATTCAGTCGTGATTTTCAAGCATGGTATTGGGTGTTAGCAAGGAAGATAATGGCATGGTCGAGTACTCTTTTGTCTCATTTCAAGGCTTGAAGAGAATGAAATTATGGCAGACGTTAAAGAGTTTGAAACATGGAGGCTTATCATGGAAGACTTTGGAGTATGAAGAGATAGGCTTTAGGATAGATATAAGAACTTATTTTTTTTGTAATTATTTTTGAGTTGTAATGTTTGTGACATGAGGTTACCTTGTAATGGTAATGGTTTATGTGAATTCAGTGGTGTAATCTTGCAAGGCTCAAGTGAATTTAAACAATGTTTTCTAACTTGTACTTCAAACAAAATTGAATAAGAACCTTGGATGAAAGTTTGATGAATGACGTTCTTGAATGGAATTGAATGACCACGAATGAATTTTGATGGAGCTTGCATAAGATTGAATGAAGCCATGGGTGATATCCTCCGATGATACTCATGTTCTTCTTTTCTCGTATAAGAACCAAGGATTATGTCATGTAGCTTAAGCAACATGTGTACCTCTTGATAGACGAAAGGTGATTGTGATACGGTGGGAGAACTGACTAGGGTTTTGCGTTTGTTTTCGCAAATGTTTCGGTTGAGCAAGAGTCGCCACCGACTTTTTATTTTATCCTAAGGAAAGGTTTAAAAAGCACAGCAAAAAACCTTTGAGATTTTTCTTGGGTTCGGGGAGTAGACTATAGAAGGGGAAGGTATTAGCACCCCTTCTATCCATGGTTATCCATGGGCTCTTAGGTACTTGCTTAGATCAACTTGCCTTGGTTTTCAATTGTTTGAAATGGTGCTTGGTGTGTGGTTTTGAAAATGTTTTGAAAAGATGCCTTGTATTAGGCTAACCTTGTAACAATTCTTTACTCGAATGTTTTACAAAAGGTGTTTTATCTTTTAAAAAAGATGTTTCAAGGGTTTTGGAAAGTTTGATTTTGAAAGTGTTTGTGAAGTGGTTTTTTTTTGAAATTAGGCAAGTGTTTTCTTTGCAAATTGACAAGTACTTAAGAGTTTATCTACTCTAAAAATTTCCTCAAAGATTTTTGTTATGTTTTAAACCTTTTGACAATTTTGTTCCACCATTGCATTTGGTGGACAATCTTGTCTTAGGAGATGAAAAGGGACAGGCGCGGGTCATCGTTCGGACCATAATTGCAACGACGTTTAAATATCTTTGGGCAATTTCTTTAAGGGACTTGATCATTTGTTTTTGTTTGTTTTTGAAAAGTTTTATCGAGGGACTATGATCATTCAAATTGTTCGCTTTGCCCAAAGAAATTCAACATACAATATGGCCCATTTTTGAAAGGCAACAAAGTGGAAT
Organism: Vicia faba; assembly: GCA_948472305.1. NCBI lineage: Eukaryota > Viridiplantae > Streptophyta > Magnoliopsida > Fabales > Fabaceae > Vicia > Vicia faba. The sequence goes on along the minus strand of OX451739.1, from coordinate 36,008,377 downwards.
ACCCTAGGGGGTGCAAGTGTGAGAAGTGTTGTTTATTTTCATGCTCATTTATCTTTGTATTAGGTCAAACTATTTTTGTCGTTTTTCGCATGCAAACCCTAATTCTAACATGGCATAATTAGAAAGCGTATAAAGTGCGAAATTTAAATTCCTACGCTATTACAACATAATAATATAGGGAGGGGGGTACAAATTTACAAATGGGGGATATTTAGACAATGATTTAAATCTAGGCTATTACATCATTTTTTTTGAATATTTGCAAGGTAAATAAATTGCATAATTAAATAGAAATTAAATAAATATGCAAAATGCAAAAAGAAAGTTTTTTATATGTATGAAAAAAAGTATTGTTTATATAAAATAAAACAAGAAAAAATAAGAAGGTATTATTTTGAGTATTTTCATATTTAGGGCAAAAAACCCTAATTTTAATCAAAATGTATATTAATTAATTAATTCACATAATATTTATTATTTGCATACAAAAATAAAATAAAATATGGTATATTTGTAAAAAGGCCATTTTTTAGTATTAAATATTAAAAATAAAGTATATACATTTTTTTTGTCATTTTTATCCTAAGTATATTAATATATATATATATGTATATTTATATTATTTAAATATGTATTATATACAAATAATAATAATATTCAATTTTTTAGAAAGTAATATTTTTTTTATATGAAATATTTTCAGAGGGTTATATAAGATAAAAAATAAAAATAGAAGTGCTTTTACATATTTTTTCTATTTATCCTAAATAATAATATATATCTATTTATATACAAATCAAAAAGAAAATCAAATAAAAACCAAATAAAATCAAAAAATGATGAGAAAAATATTTTCAAAATTTTAATATGTTGAGAAAAAATAAACAAGTCAAACAAAAAAAGAAAAAGTCAAAAATGTTAAAAAATGAAGCAAATGGGCTGAGGGGTGTGAAACAGAAAAAATGGTGTGGATAGCAAAAATAACACAGGCCCAGCCCAATCCACTTCTTCTTCAACCTCTGAACAGATTTTGTTCAAAAACGCGCGCCAACAAGCTTCCTTCGAATGTCCTGATTCTTTGATTTTTTCAACAAACTTCCAACACAAAAAATGTTAAGCATGAAGAGACGGTTCTAACCATAGGCATAACTTGTTCTAACTCTCTAAGATGAGGGAGAATTTCTCCTCCCCCAAATCCTAACCTAATTTTTCTGTCATTTTCAAAGCTCAAATTCTCTCTACTCAGGCAAAAGAAATGAAATGTAAAGCTATGTACATGTTCAGGGCTATGAGTAGGACCTTGTTTCTTCACAAACTTAAGACTAAATATGCATGATAAGAGAGATACGAATTCAAACTTTTACCTATTCAGTTGAACTTCTATCTGGAGAATGAGGAACTTTCAGTGCAAGGTGATGATTGGAAAAGCTTCCTTGAGGTCCAGGGATGCTTTTTCAATGCTTACTTTGTCTTGAAACTCCTTGTATCGAGCTGTAGAACTTCAACTGCAAAAGGAAAAATTAAAAATGGTGGAAACTGTTAGAGTGATTACAGGTCAGGTTTTAGGCCATGGTTAGTTTGCATATGTTGTATGGAAGGTGTATGAATTGATTTTGGTGAGAATGCTCGAGGGAAATGGGAGTTTGCACTCAAACTGCAGAGGCAACTCTGTTTTTGCAGTTTGAGGATGATTCTGAGGTGGAGAGTGTTTTGGAGGGCAAGGACTTGTGCAAAAGCTTGGTTGGGATCTACTGAGTGTGTTTGATAAGTTTGCTCTCCTGTTTCTAAGCTGAGATGAGTGTTATCACAAGTTATGGACTTTTCTTCTTTTCTAAGCAACAAAAGCAAAATGGCTTCCTAGGCATGTAGGGGGCCTCCTAATGGGCTGTATAATCTTCTCTTGATCAGTGTGTTATGCACATAATCTTGTGCTAAGCAGATCTTCTATGTACTTGTTTGATTTACCAATTGACATAAAGCAAGCTTTTGTAAAAATGGAAATTTCACTTTATCCAAAAATGGATCAATCTTGTGGATAATGCTTGAATTCATGGAACAACACTTTGACACAATGAACAAGCATTAAATTAAGGAGTGTAATGTGGTTTAAGGACCTGTAAAGTAACACAAACCATGCTGAGTTCAAATTTGCAAAGTTATGGACATGGAACTTGGTCATGAACAAAGTGTTTTTTTGCTATATTGTGAAATTCGATTCTCCCTAACCATGAGGTTGTTTGAGAAGTTCTTGGACATTTTGGAAAGCTTGGAAGGTGTACTACAATCCATCTTTGAAATGCAAATTGAAATTCCAAGTGGAAGGGTATGAAAAGTGGCCTTGAAGTGGGGTAGAAAACCTTGTCAAACTAGGTTAAAATTTTCACTAAGTTAAAAATGGTTTAGTGCCCTTATTCAAAAAATTGTAACTTGAGATACAAGCTTCAAATGAGAAAACTTTGTGAATCAAAGTTGTAGATTATGCAACAAGCTACAACTTTCATGTTTTGACTTTTGTTTGAATCCAAATGGATCTTGGTGAAAAGGTGGGGCAAAGTTGGGAAAAAATTAGGGTTTTTCATAACTTAGAAAAATTCTAAGTTATGAAAAATTCCATTTTCTAACCCTAATTTGCAAATTGTGATTTCTTGGTGAACAAGTTTCATGATTTGGCATATTTTGATGAAAAATGAATCTTGACTCTTGGTTTTGACCAAAAAGTCAAAGTTTGACTTTTCAGTTATACAGTCAAAAATGATCAATTGACTGGGAAATTCAACTGTCAATCTTGTGTATTTGGGATCTTTTGAACTTGTTGAGCATGTCAAGATAATTCCATGGGGTCCTTGAGTCCATATGTGAGCTTGGTTTGCCATTGGCTAGGTCAAACAGTCAAAAATTGCCTCTGTACAGTCAAAACCCTAAAAATGACCATTTTGCCCTTTTGGTGATCTGATCAAATTTCTTGTGGAGTTGTGGTCCAAACTTGATCAAATGACTCCTAGGAGTTCATAATGTTGATGTGGATTTAATTTCATGAGATTTGACTGTCAATTGGCCACAGTTGACTTTTTCCCCAATACAGTTGATTTCTAGATCAACTGTCCAATTGACTGGGCAAAATTTGGAATCAGGACTTGAAACTTGGTATGGATAAACTTAGGAGGTCAATATGAAGCAATAAAGTCATCTTGGGTACTTTAGGTCAAAACATCTTGGTGCAAACACAAACCCTAATTTGGGGTTAGCAGTGCAAGGAGGAGTCTTGAGCAGATGAAATCCTAACTGGATCTTGAGCTTCAAGAGCTTTGTGAGGAGAAATCAGTGAGAAATGGGAGGACAAATTTTGGGGTACAACAGTTGCCCCTGTTCAATCTTCTTGGACCTGAAGAGTTAGATTGGCAAGCTTGCCTTTCGTGACTCGAGGGTAAAAGGAGATTGGACACTAGAGTGCCCGGAAATTTGCACTCGTCAAAGCACTGGATGCGGGAATGGGCTTAGAGATGCCATTTGGGAGAGTGATAGAAACTTATTGGGGATGGGCTTAAAGATGCCATCTGGAAGGGAATATCAGGAAAGTGTCCAAGCTTTGGACCACCTTGAATTAGAGGTCTGAACAAGCCATAGGTTGACATCCGTTTACTTGGAGAACCCGTGAACTGTTTTCAGAAGTCTTGAGAAGAATCTGAACAAGTGATAGGTTAACATCCGTTTACTTGGAGAACCCGTAAACTGTTTTCAGAAATCTTGAAGTTGAATAAGCAATAGAACAACATCCGTTGTTGGGAAGCGTCCGTAAACTGTTTTCAAAAGTTGCATCTGAACAAGTTGATAGATTAACATCCGTTACTTGGGAAGAATCCATGAACTGTTTTCAGAAGTCTTGAGAAGAATCTGAACAAGTGATAGGTTAACATCCGTTTACCTGGAGAACCCGTGAACTGTTTTCAGAAATCTTGAAGTTGAATAAGCAATAGAACAACATCCGTTGTTGGGAAGCGTCCGTAAACTGTTTTCAAAAGTTGAATCTGAACAAGTTGATAGATTAACATTCGTTACTTGGGAAGAATCCATGAACTGTTTTCAGAAGTCTTGAGAAGGATCTGAACAAGTGATAGGTTAACATCCGTTTACTTGGAGAACCCGTGAACTGTTTTCAGAAATCTTGAGATTTGAATGATTTTAGTCTGTCGACTGATCTTACCTGAAAAGGCAAAGAGTTAGTCGTATGCAATGCTATGATGTATGATACAATGTATATTTTGTGTTATGGATGTAAATGGATGTGCATGTAAGCTGGAGAGCTGTCTTGCATAGGATAGATGAATCCGGGACAGCGGAAGATAGAAGTATCCTGACTGCTGCCGGGGAAAATAAGTCCTGGGTTGTTGCTGGGGAACCTGGAGCTTGGGTTGTTGCTGATCTTCTGGGGAATTCCCGGAGTCTTCTACTGGGGAGTACCAAACTAGTAGACTTAATGCTGGGGAGACTAGATTGAGAATCTTCAGCCAGGAGAGAAGTATCTCTGGAAATTTCACTGGGGAACTCAAGATTTTTCTTCCTAAAAACTCTGTGGGGAGAAGGTTTAAAAGTATGATTCCGCTGGGGATACTGAAGCTTAAACTCTGAGGGAAAATGATTTCCGGAAGATTCTCTGGCTGGGGATTTGCAAAGATAAACTCCTCCGGGGATAGTATTGATAAGTTATTGTTGGGGAATTTTGAGGAACTCCGCTGGGGATGGGAAGAATTTCGGCAAGCGCGATCTCCCCTGGTTGTTAGCTGAGGATAACCCCGTTATAAGCCTCTGTGAGAAATAACTTTGAATAAAACTCGGGAGGGACGTCCGTACTCTGCGGGGAATACCTTTCAGAACCTTACTGGGGACAAGCTTCGAGGGTCTGCTGGAGAGAGACCTCAGGGTTTGCCAGGGATGTGGATTACAGGTCTTGAGGGGTTTCCTTTGAAAAGGTGTCAAAATATCCATCTGTACTTTCATCCTATCGGTAATCCTTTTCTTAGGTTTTAATTAGGAATTGATCATGTTTCAAATGCATATGCCTATTTAACAAAACATTGGACGTTTCTCAAAATAAAACAAATAGTGCAAAAGAAAAAGAAAAAGGGAAATGGCACAAATTTTGGGAAGAGTATTTGTATTGATTTTCTTTGAGTATATTTGTACAAAGGAAACAATCATCCTAGTAAGAGGATCTTGCCGTAAATATTTGAAAAATTTATACAAAATAAAGATGGCTATGTGAAATAATTCCATGGGATTCCGTTCTGCTATAGCTTTCACAACTCTGAACCTCTGTCCATTCAATGCTTCGTTTGACGATGGCTGGATTGATCAGAAACCTGGAACCGGTTGATGAAGAGACTGTCTTTGAAGTGATCCGACGAGACATAGTCATACGCTCTAATTCCCTAACTTTTGCCTGAATCGCCCTTTCGGGTTTTCGATCCACCGGGAAACCCCTTTTTGCCCAAGCCGCCCTTTCGGGTTTTCGAGTTGCCGGGTGCGCAGATTTTTTTGTTTTTATCCCTAATTTTTGCCTGAACCGCCCTTTCGGGTTTTCGGTTCACCGGGATGCCCATTTTTGCCCAAGCCGCCCTTTCGGGTTTTCGACTTGTCGGGTTACTTTATGCGTAGTATCTTTTGACTATGTCTGCGTTCGCAGGGTGCGGCAAATCGTCGCCGTCCATGGTGGTCAGAATCATTGCACCACCAGAAAATATGCTCTTGATCACAAATGGTCCTTCATATGTAGGAGTCCATTTGCCCCTGGGATCACTTTGCGGTAAGACAATCCGCTTGACTACTAGATCTCCGACTTGATACACTTGACGCCTAACCTTCTTGTTGAAAGCCTTGATCATCCGTTTTTGATACGTCTGGCCATGGCATATAGCAGCAAGTCGCTTTTCGTCGATCAGATTGAGTTGATCAAGTCGGGTCTGCATCCAATCATCTTCATTTAAACCTGCATCCTTCATGATCCTTAGAGAAGGGATCCGAACTTCCATAGGCAAAACAGCCTCCATGCCATAAACCAGAGAAAATGGGGTTGCCCCAGTTGAAGTACGTGCCGTCGTACGGTATCCATGCAGAGCAAACGACAACATCTCATGCCAGTCTTTGTAAGTCACCATCATTTTCTGAATAATCTTTTTAATGTTTTTGTTCGCAGCTTCAACAGCACCGTTCATCTTCGGCCGATAGGGAGATGAATTGTGATGATAAATCTTGAACTGTTCGCATAATGCAGTGATCATTGTGTTATTCAGATTTGTACCGTTGTCTGTGATGATCCTGTCGGGAACACCATACCGACATATGAGGTTATGTTTGATAAAGCGGGCAACCACATTTTTGGTGACAGAGGCGAAGGAAGCTGCTTCGACCCATTTAGTGAAGTAGTCAATGGCAACCAGGATGAAGCGATGTCCGTTGGAAGCCGTGGGCTTGATCTCTCCAATCATATCAATGCCCCACATTGCAAAGGGCCACGGAGCAGTCAGGACGTTGAGGGGAACCGGAGGAATATGAACTTTGTCAGCATAGACTTGACACTTGTGACAAGTACGGGAATGTTGATGGCAGTCAACCTCCATGGTAGACCAGTAATAGCCTGCCCTTAGGATTTTCTTAGCCATTGTATGCCCGCTCAAGTGAGTGCCAAATGGTCCGCTGTGTATGTCGGTCATAATCAACTCTGCTTCAGCCTTATCCACACACCGGAGTAATACGCAATCATGGCTTCGTTTGTAAAGGATGCCGTTGCTCAGGAAGAACTTAGCAGCGAATTTCCTTAAGAACTTCTTGTCATTCACGGAAGCTCCGTCAGGATAATCTTGGGTCTCGAGATACCTTTTGATTTCATGGAACCAAGGTTGTTCCACTACTTCTTCGGTATTAATCTCGTGACAATGCGCGGGTTCATCCATTCGCTCGATAGTGATTTGGGGAGCCTCGTTATCCCAGTTGAGTTTAAACATGGAGGACATTGTGGCTAGAGCATCTGCTAGCTGATTCTCTTCTCGCGGGAAGTGCTCGAAGGTAATTTGCTCGAAGTGAGGCAACAATGTCAGAACATGTTCTTTGTATGGAATAAGATTGGGATGTTTGGTATCCCAATCTCCTTTGATCTGGCTGATGACCAAAGCCGAGTCCCCGAATACGACCAAAGATTTGATCCCCAAGTCTATAGCAGCCTTGAGACCAAAGATGCAGGCTTCATACTCAGCCATGTTGTTTGTGCAGCTGAAGCAATGTCGGGCCGTGAAAGGAGTGTGGCATCCTTCCGGAGAAATGAGTACCGCGCCAATACCATTTCCAAGTGCATTTGAAGCACCATCAAATTACAGGGTCCATCGGGATCCCTTTTCGGGTCCGTCATACGGTCCGTCACTTTCAATGTTGTCCAAATTCATGATGTCCTCGTCTGGGAAGTCAAATCTCATGGGTTGATAGTCTTCGATAGCCTGATGAGCCAGATGGTCAGCTAATACACTCCCTTTTATAGCTTTTTGGGTGGTGTACTGGATGTCATACTCAGTTAAGATCATTTGCCATCTAGCTATCCTTCCAGATAAAGCGGGCTTTTCGAAGATATATTTGATAGGATCCATTTTAGATATCAACAAGGTAGTATGAGTCAGCATATACTGTCTTAGTCGGCGAGCAGCCCATACCAAAGCGCAGCAAGTTTTCTCGAGCAGTGAGTAGCGAGTCTCACAGTCGGTAAACTTTTTGCTAAGGTAGTAAATAGCATGCTCTTTTCGACCAGACTCGTCATGCTGGCCCAAAACACACCCCATTGAATTATCCAAGACGGTCAAATACATGATCAAAGGTCTTCCTTCGACGGGTGGCATCAGAATAGGAGGTTCTAGCAAATATTCCTTGATTCTATCAAAAGCAGCTTGACAATCGTCGTTCCATTCTACTACCTGATCTTTCTTCAAAAGTTTGAAAATTGGCTCACAGGTAGAGGTCAGATGTGAGATGAACCTGACAATATAGTTTATGCGCCCCAAGAATCCTCTAACCTCCTTTTCAGTACGGGGAGCAGGCATTTCTTGTATTGCTTTCACTTTTTCCGGATCGACTTCAATGCCTTTGTTGCTTACGATGAATCCCAGGAGTTTACCAGATCTAACTCCAAAAGTGCATTTGCTTGGATTCAGCCTTAACTTGTACTCTTTTAACCTGGCAAACAATTTCTCCAAATGTTCAAGGTGCTCTTCCTCCGTTTGTGACTGAGCTATCATATCGTCTACGTAAACCTCAATCTCATGATGTATCATGTCATGAAATAAAGCTACCATGGCGCGTTGATAAGTTGCCCCGACGTTCTTCAGCCCGAACGGCATCACTTTGTAACAGAAAGTGCCCCACTGTGTGACAAAAGTTGTTTTCTCCATATCTTCGGGAGCCATTTTGATTTGATTATAGCCCAAAAATCCATCCATGAAGGAAAACACTTTGTGCTGAGCTGTATTGTCGATCAAGATGTCAATATGGGGTAGCGGGAAATCATCCTTAGGGCTGGCCCTATTCAAATCCCGGTAGTCCACACACATCCTGACTTTGCCATCTTTCTTCGGTACTGGCACAATGTTAGCGACCCATTGAGGATAGGACGTAACAGCCAGAAAGCCAGCATTGAACTGCTTCATTACTTCTGCTTTAATTTTTTCAGACATGTCAGGCCTCATTCGGCGAACCTTTTGCTTGATTGGTGGACAGTCTTCTCTTGTGGGGAGACGGTGAACCACGATGTCTGTGTCCAAACCCGGCATGTCTTCATAGGACCAAGCGAAGATTTCAACATACTCATTCAGTAACTGTACCAAGCGTTCCTTAACTTCTGGTTCCAGGTTGGCACCCACCTGCACCTCCTTCCGATTTTCCTCGGTTCCCAAGTTGACAGTTTCCAATGGCTCCTCATGCGGTAAGATGGCTCTTTCCTCTTGTTGCAGAAGTCTGGCTAGTTCCCCTGGCACTTCACAACCTTCGTCATCTTCGAACTCGGCTAGATTGACCAGGTCTTCAGAGTTATTGAAAGATACAGCAGAATAGTCACCCACGGAATCCGGAGTGGATGGGTACCTGCATTGGTGAGTGTGGGTGTGTGTAAGGGATAGCCATCCTTAAACAAAAATGCAAAAGGAAAGGAAATGAACACAAGCAGTTTATCAAATGAAAAACGTCCAATGAATCATTAAACATGGCATATGAATATGAAAAATAGTCAAAACCCTTACAAGTGGACCTACATGCCCCGGGCAAGGCAGGAGGTGAAAAAGATAGTGTACGGATTGTTTGAAAGTAAAATATTACAGACCAAAATAGGAAATGTTTGATAGATAAATTACTGAGGAATAAAAGTGATGGGGACAAAGTCTTTTGCCTCCCAATTGCTCAACCCTCCTCCGACAGTTGGATAAACCCAATCTTCAATGTTGCTGTCCTTGTCTTCCTCTTCCAAGGCGTTGATTCCGTAAGGAGAAATTTTGACTGGCGTTCTCTCAATCTTTGACGGGCGCATAGCCTTCTGACCGGCAGCTGTGAAACCTAATCCAGACTTGTCAGCTTTATGCGGAAAATCGGGTAACTGTCCCCACGCTGAATTCTTCCCTTCTTTAACTGCAGCCCTTGCATCCTCCAGAGATGCCATTCTGGCCATCTGCCTTGGTGTCTCAGCTGTCAATTTCGCCACTGCTATCTCAGGAAACACTTCTTCGAAATGTTGAAACGGTGTCTCAATAAACTCCCCTTCAACTTCCACATACCGGAAAGAATTTAAATGGCTAATCATGTACTCTTCTTCGCCGTGGACATTAATGATCTTTCCCTTGACAGGGTACTTCAGCATCTGATGCAGGGATGAGGTGACTGCCCCAGCATGGTGTATCCAAGGTCTACCCAGCAGGCAGGAGTATGATGGGCGGATGTCCATTACGTAGAAAGTGGATTTAAACACCTCAGTACCTATCTTGACAGGAATTTCAACTTCTCCATGGACCATTCTTTTCGACCCATCAAAAGCTCTGACGACAATATCACTCGGCTTCAATTCCAACCCTTCGCAATCTAGCCGGTCCAAGGCCTTCTTAGGCAAAACATTCAGTGATGAACCGGTATCAACCAGAACATGTGCAAGGGTGGTTCCGCGACACTCGATTGAAATATGCAACGCATCATTGTGGTTTCGGCCTTTAGGGGTCAGGTCGGCATCAGAAAAACCTAGCCCATTGTCTGCAGTCAGGCTAGCCACGCAATGTTGAAATTGATCTGCAGAGGTTTCCTGGGGCACATGAGCTGCCTTTAGAAACTTAATCAAAGCTTGAGCGTGCGCTTCTGAGCAAAGTAACAGTGCCAGCATGGAGATCTTGGAGGGGGTTTGCCCCAACTGTTCCACCACATCGTAATCACTTCTCTTGATTATCCTCAAAATCTCATCCATTTCTTTCTTGGAAGCTTCTGGAATCGCCAAGGGTTGATCCCTCGTCCTGACGGGCTCATCTTGTATTCCTTTTCCTTTATCGGCAATGGTAGGAGAGACAGCACTAGGAACAAAAATTTCTTCAATCAAAGGAGTTCTGACAGAGAGCTTTACTGGTGCGGGGATGACTTCTTTAGCTGATGAGGGTCCAAAGACTGCTTTTGGAGGAGCAATCTCTGGAGAAAATATCCTCCCACTCCTGGTGATTTTGCTGGTGCCCGCAATATTACTAATGCTGGCTTCTTCATCATCTGAATCTTCTTCAATTATTTCAACTTGCTTGATACCATGGTAGTAGATGTCACCACCATAGTTCCAAGGTATCGACTTCTCGGAGACATAGGGAACAGGCCCCGGCATTGTTATCTTCAAAGGTATAGACTTTGCAGCTGGTGTAATCTTAACTGGCTTTTTGACGGCCTCGGAAAGATTGGCGTGAATGGTTATGATTGAGACATTTTCAACATGAACTGGAACGGCAGGAACTTTTTCGAACAAAATTTGTCGGCTATCCATGAGGCCTTGGATGCCTTTCTTCAATAGCGGACAATCAAACGGCAGAGAGTGGCAACAGTAACAGTCTTCTTTACATCTCGGGAAGATCCCGGCCCTCAACAAATTTAACTTAACGGTTAACAGTGGAGTAGTCAGATCACTAACGTCAGCAACATACAGATCCTCTTCAATGGCATTGACAATCCGACCGTGCTTCGGCATAGGTGCAGATATCACATTGGGTTTTTCTGGAGCGTCAAACTCTACTTCCTTAGCCTCTATCAGGTCCTGAATCTTATGCTTGAGTGCCCAACAATCATTGGTGTCGTGTCCAACACTGTCTGAATGATAGGCGCACTTAGCATTGGCATGATAATGCGGGGAAGACGTATTCACATTCTTTGGCGCTTCCTTGATAGTGGCAAGATTTAATTTCAACAGATGGGGAAGCACCTGTGCTGGAGTCATATTAATACGGGTGAATTGCCGGTGTGGCCTTTCTACCCGTTGCTGATTTGGTCTGGTCTGGTTATAGCGAGGCTGCTCACTCGGAGTGTTTTGAATCATTACGGCCCCCACAGTCGGCCGACGCTCCACCTTCCCTGCTCTTCTTTGAGAATATACCATAGCTGTCTCCTTCTTAAACGGTTTCTTCTCAACACTTGCAGCGACACCCTTCTGAATCTTTCCTGACTTGATGCCAGCCTCAATTCTCTCGCCTGTTAAGATCAAATCATTAAACCCCGCGGAAGAGTTACCAATTAAATGATTGAAAAATGGCCCAGATAGGGTCCCAAGAAACATATCAACGAGCTCACGATCGGTTAAAGGAGGCTGCACCCTGCTAGCCAAATCCCTCCATTTTTGCGCATATTCCTTGAATCCCTCACTTGTTCCTAGTGACATACCCTGAAGTTGGGTACGAGTAGGAGCAAGATCGGAATTATACTGGTATTGTTTGTAAAAAGCGGTGGCCAAATCTTCCCAACTTCTGACACTGGTTCCTTCTAACTGATAAAACCATTCCAACTGAGCCCCCGACAGGCTGTCTTGAAAGAAGTGAATCCAGAGGTTTTTATCTGCCGTATAGGGTTGAATTTTTCTCACATAAGACCTGAGATGCATCTTGGGATAGGACAGCCCATCGTACCTCACAAACACTGGCACTTTGAATTTTGGGGGAATCACAATTCCGGCGACCAAGCCCATGTCTTCAAAATCTAAACCCGGTACCCTTTGCAATTCCATAGCAGCCAATTTGTCTTCTAAACCTTTATATTTGTCATCAGCTGGAGGATACTGCTGGTCAGAATAATCTTCATCCTCTTCAACTTCTTCCTCCTCTGCATCAGACTCGGAAGGCACCACAACTTGATCTCTTTTACTAGTCCCTTCATCAGAAGTTGGAGGAAATGCAAGCACTCTCCGAGCTTCTCCGTTGAATCTTCTCCCCAAAGTGGCCACTCCAACCCTCTTCTTCTTCTTCTTCACTGGGTCCTTATTCTCCAGTTGAGTCTTGATATCCTCTTGACTCTTGACCAAGGTCATCAAGAGTTGCTGGAACTGTGCATTCTGAGCCTGTAGGTCTTTGACTGTTTGCTCGAGATCCATCCTACTGAAATAAACAGCAGATAGATAAGGAACCCTGGAGTGAGACCTGCTTATGCACATGATGAATGGTATGCTTATGTATGCAATGCATTCAAGGGTTTAGAACATTCAAAATTGTTTCAGACAAAGAAGAACGCACGTCGTATTAATCAGAAGAAATTTGTTAGTACATAAATGTCCCATGGGCCAAATATTACAAAATAAACTTCCTAAGGCAGAAAGACATTGCGCATCCTCTTTGGTGCGATGTAGGTATTGAGGGCCTCTTACTCGTGGAGTCGGCGGGTAAGATCTAGAACCTTCTTTTCACTGGCGTAGTAGCTAGCTTCAAAAGTGTTCCGTTCCTCTTTGAGCTGGATCCAACTCTTCTGCATTTCCTCCCACGATGTAGGCATGTCTGGATGCAGGATGGTGTAGGGAACCTCTCCTTCATTGACGGGCTCTTTAATCATAGGGAGAACATGAGGATAAGGCATCATTAGACTTTGGGCTCGGGCTCGTACCCACTTGAGATAGGGCTCAAGAGGGATGGAGTTCTTATGTCCCAGAGTCTTGCTATCAACCTTGTTGAGTTTTCCCCAAGCTCTGATGAATCTTTGGCGAAGTCCTTGCGCATCGTTGTCGAAGTCAAAAACTCGGCTAGGAATCAGCATGTCATGAGGGCCATCTCTCCGTGCATATCCAAATTGTCTCAAAGCTAGGCAAGGATTGTAGGTGATACCTCCTCTGATTCCAAGCAAAGGGACATTAGGAAACTCTCCGCAGCGGTCGACAATGATGACATTTTCTCTGGACCGAGAACACCAATGCACATCGGAATGAGTAAGAGTCATCAACCGTTGGGACCACCTTGTACCTTGATCATTCTTCAGGACAGATTGTGGAAGGTGCGAAATAAACCACCTTGCGAGAATAGGAGTACAACACATGAGAACACCCCTCTTTCTCATTGTTCGTGTGTAAAATGAGTGAAGAATGTCCCCAAGCAATGTTGGTATTGGATTCCTGGACAAGAAGATTTTGACGGCGTTGACATCTACCAATTGGTCAGGATTTGGGAACAAGACCAACCCATAGATAAGGAGTGCCACAATCTCTTCAAAGGCTTGTAGGTCCAATGAGTTCCAACATTCTTGTGCCTTTTCAAACAAGAACTTTGCTAAGAATCCTTTTACGCCGCTTCTGGTTTCCCAATGCCCCTTGATTTCAGATGGTTGTAGATGCAATGCTCGAGCAACATCTTCAGGCTTTGGTTCCTTCTCCGTACCATTGAAGGGTAGTTGATTAAGGATAGGGATTCTTAGGAGTTGAGAAAACTCCTCCAAAGTGGGAACCAACTGATAATCAGGGAAAGTGAAACAGTGGTGAAGAGGGTCAAAGAACTGGAATATCACTTTCATCATATCTTCTTCAATGTTGGTGTTGACTAGGCTGATCAGTCTACCATGTCTTTCACTGAAGGATGAATTTTTCGGAATTCTTGAAGTGATCTCCTTGAGTTGAGGAGAGATTCTCACAAGGTTGACTTGAATGGTATTTCTGCGAGGTATTTCCATGACCTACAAAACAAGAACAATGATGAAGATCCAAACCCTTGAAATGGTTAGCGAATGCATATGATGCTTTATGATGTTTATGATGTATGCGCAAGACATATGTACAAGCAAATCACACCAAGCCCTAGTTTCAGGCTCGCATGGGGTTTCATAGGTAAGTACCCTCTTGAGTGTAGTTGGCTTAAAAACCTGTCCTATAAATAGTAACCGGGTTCTAAGGAGCTCAATATCACTGGATTGTTTTCATTGTTCATTGTTTTGGTTTAGCCACTTAACTAGCGACCAAAATATTCCAAGAAAGCAACCCTCAATGAGTGTAGTATCGAGTATCTACCAACTTCGGACTGCACCAAAGCCGGTCATCTCACTACCCCTAATAAAAGGCCAAGATGGTCAAGTAAGGTTCTAGGTCATTAGTGCTTAGTGACATCACTCAGCGGCCCGTACTCTCCTTGATTGAACTCAAGGGTTACCGGTACTCACAAATATGTCGCACTAATATAGCTATTGCTTAGACCGTGTCGGTATACCCCGCACAGTTTCCACAACGTATTGCTATCTATGAATGTTTCCCAAAATCCGGGTGGAGGATTGTAAACCCAAACAATAGAGCCAAAGTATAAAGCAAGCAAATCAAACAATTAGTCATGCAAGAGGGTGATCTAAGCCCTAAGGTTACTCCACTTTAAAAAAGTCCCCAGCAGAGTCGCCAGTTCTGTGATACGGTGGGAGAACTGACTAGGGTTTTGCGTTTGTTTTCGCAAATGTTTCGGTTGAGCAAGAGTCGCCACCGACTTTTATTTTATCCTAAGGAAAGGTTTAAAAAGCACAGCAAAAAACCTTTGAGATTTTTCTTGGGTTCGGGGAGTAGACTATAGAAGGGGAAGGTATTAGCACCCCTTCTATCCATGGTTATCCATGGGCTCTTAGGTACTTGCTTAGATCAACTTGCCTTGGTTTTCAATTGTTTGAAATGGTGCTTGGTGTGTGGTTTTGAAAATGTTTTGAAAAGATGCCTTGTATTAGGCTAACCTTGTAACAATTCTTTACTCGAATGTTTTACAAAAGGTGTTTTATCTTTTAAAAAAGATGTTTCAAGGGTTTTGGAAAGTTTGATTTTGAAAGTGTTTGTGAAGTGGTTTTTTTTTAAAATTAGGCAAGTGTTTTCTTTGCAAATTGACAAGTACTTAAGAGTTTATCTACTCTAAAAATTTCCTCAAAGATTTTTGTTATGTTTTAAACCTTTTGACAATTTTGTTCCACCATTGCATTTGGTGGACAATCTTGTCTTAGGAGATGAAAAGGGACAGGCGCGGGTCATCGTTCGGACCATAATTGCAACGGCGTTTAAATATCTTTGGGCAATTTCTTTAAGGGACTTGATCATTTGTTTTTGTTTGTTTTTGAAAAGTTTTATCGAGGGACTATGATCATTCAAATTGTTCGCTTTGCCCAAAGAAATTCAACATACAATATGGCCCATTTTTGAAAGGCAACAAAGTGGAATACCCTAGGGGGTGCAAGTGTGAGAAGTGTTGTTTATTTTCATGCTCATTTATCTTTGTATTAGGTCAAACTATTTTTGTCGTTTTTCGCATGCAAACCCTAATTCTAACATGGCATAATTAGAAAGCGTATAAAGTGCGAAATTTAAATTCCTACGCTATTACAACATAATAATATAGGGAGGGGGTACAAATTTACAAATGGGGGATATTTAGACAATGATTTAAATCTAGGCTATTACATCATTTTTTTTGAATATTTGCAAGGTAAATAAATTGCATAATTAAATAGAAATTAAATAAATATGCAAAATGCAAAAAGAAAATTTTTTATATGTATGAAAAAAAGTATTGTTTATATAAAATAAAACAAGAAAAAATAAGAAGGTATTATTTTGAGTATTTTCATATTTAGGGCAAAAAACCCTAATTTTAATCAAAATGTATATTAATTAATTAATTCACATAATATTTATTATTTGCATACAAAAATAAAATAAAATATGGTATATTTGTAAAAAGGCCATTTTTTAGTATTAAATATTAAAAATAAAGTATATACATTTTTTTTGTCATTTTTATCCTAAGTATATTAATATATATATATATGTATATTTATATTATTTAAATATGTATTATATACAAATAATAATAATATTCAATTTTTTAGAAAGTAATATTTTTTTTATATGAAATATTTTCAGAGGGTTATATAAGATAAAAAATAAAAATAGAAGTGCTTTTACATATTTTTTCTATTTATCCTAAATAATAATATATATCTATTTATATACAAATCAAAAAGAAAATCAAATAAAAACCAAATAAAATCAAAAAATGATGAGAAAAATATTTTCAAAATTTTAATATGTTGAGAAAAAATAAACAAGTCAAACAAAAAAAGAAAAAGTAAAAAATGTTAAAAAATGAAGCAAATGGGCTGAGGGGTGTGAAACAGAAAAAATGGTGTGGATAGCAAAAATAACACAGGCCCAGCCCAATCCACTTCTTCTTCAACCTCTGAACAGATTTTGTTCAAAAACGCGCGCCAACAAGCTTCCTTCGAATGTCCTGATTCTTTGATTTTTTCAACAAACTTCCAACACAAAAAATGTTAAGCATGAAGAGACGGTTCTAACCATAGGCATAACTTGTTCTAACTCTCTAAGATGAGGGAGAATTTCTCCTCCCCCAAATCCTAACCTAATTTTTCTGTCATTTTCAAAGCTCAAATTCTCTCTACTCAGGCAAAAGAAATGAAATGTAAAGCTATGTACATGTTCAGGGCTATGAGTAGGACCTTGTTTCTTCACAAACTTAAGACTAAATATGCATGATAAGAGAGATACGAATTCAAACTTTTACCTATTCAGTTGAACTTCTATCTGGAGAATGAGGAACTTTCAGTGCAAGGTGATGATTGGAAAAGCTTCCTTGAGGTCCAGGGATGCTTTTTCAATGCTTACTTTGTCTTGAAACTCCTTGTATCGAGCTGTAGAACTTCAACTGCAAAAGGAAAAATTAAAAATGGTGGAAACTGTTAGAGTGATTACAGGTCAGGTTTTAGGCCATGGTTAGTTTGCATATGTTGTATGGAAGGTGTATGAATTGATTTTGGTGAGAATGCTCGAGGGAAATGGGAGTTTGCACTCAAACTGCAGAGGCAACTCTGTTTTTGCAGTTTGAGGATGATTCTGAGGTGGAGAGTGTTTTGGAGGGCAAGGACTTGTGCAAAAGCTTGGTTGGGATCTACTGAGTGTGTTTGATAAGTTTGCTCTCCTGTTTCTAAGCTGAGATGAGTGTTATCACAAGTTATGGACTTTTCTTCTTTTCTAAGCAACAAAAGCAAAATGGCTTCCTAGGCATGTAGGGGGCCTCCTAATGGGCTGCATGATCTTCTCTTGATCAGTGTGTTATGCACATAATCTTTTGCTAAGCAGATCTTCTATGTACTTGTTTGATTTACCAATTGACATAAAGCAAGCTTTTGTAAAAATGGAAAGTTCACTTTATCCAAAAATGGATCAATCTTGTGGATAATGCTTGAATTCATGGAACAACACTTTGACACAATGAACAAGCATTAAATTAAGGAGTGTAATGTGGTTTAAGGACCTGTAAAGTAACACAAACCATGCTGAGTTCAAATTTGCAAAGTTATGGACATGGAACTTGGTCATGAACAAAGTGTTTTTTTGCTATATTGTGAAATTCGATTCTCCCTAACCATGAGGTTGTTTGAGAAGTTCTTGGACATTTTGGAAAGCTTGGAAGGTGTAATACAATCCATCTTTGAAATGCAAATTGAAATTCCAAGTGGAAGGGTATGAAAAGTGGCCTTGAAGTGGGGTAGAAAACCTTGTCAAACTAGGTTAAAATTTTCACTAAGTTAAAAATGGTTTAGTGCCCTTATTCAAAAAATTGTAACTTGAGATACAAGCTTCAAATGAGAAAACTTTGTGAATCAAAGTTGTATATTATGCAACAAGCTACAACTTTCATGTTTTGACTTTTGTTTGAATCCAAATGGATCTTGGTGAAAAGGTGGGGCAAAGTTGGGAAAAAATTAGGGTTTTTCATAACTTAGAAAAATTCTAAGTTATGAAAAATTCCATTTTCTAACCCTAATTTGCAAATTGTGATTTCTTGGTGAACAAGTTTCATGATTTGGCATATTTTGATGAAAAATGAATCTTGACTCTTGATTTTGACCAAAAAGTCAAAGTTTGACTTTTCAGTTATACAGTCAAAACTGATCAATTGACTGGGAAATTCAACTGTCAATCTTGTGTATTTGGGATCTTTTGAACTTGTTGAGCATGTCAAGATAATTCCATGGGGTCCTTGAGTCCATATGTGAGCTTGGTTTTCCATTGGCTAGGTCAAACAGTCAAAAATTGCCTCTGTATAGTCAAAACCCTAAAAATGACCATTTTGCCCTTTTGGTGATCTGATCAAATTTCTTGTGGAGTTGTGGTCCAAACTTGATCAAATGACTCCTAGGAGTTCATAATGTTGATGTGGATTTAATTTCATGAGATTTGACTGTCAATTGGCCACAGTTGACTTTTTCCCCAATACAGTTGATTTCTAGATCAACTGTCCAATTGACTGGGCAAAATTTGGAATCAGGACTTGAAACTTGGTATGGATAAACTTAGGAGGTCAATATGAAGCAAGAAAGTCATCTTGGGTACTTTAGGTCAAAACATCTTGGTGCAAACACAAACCCTAATTTGGGGTTAGCAGTGCAAGGAGGAGTCTTGAGCAGATGAAATCCTAACTGGATCTTGAGCTTCAAGAGCTTTGTGAGGAGAAATCAGTGAGAAATGGGAGGACAAATTTTGGGGTACAACAGTGATCTTAATACAAAATGTAATGCCTTCGACAAAACCCTTTGATGAAGATACAACCCTAACTTCATGCCTTGAATACACGTTGATGAGGAAATGACTCGAGATGTAAAGAAGAGCCAAAATCCTAACTCGAAGCTTTCTTAATTGAAACATTGACAAAAAGCCAAAGCACTTGATCTTGAGAACACTTGATGAGGACGGAGAACCTTGTAGCTTAATGAACCTAACCCTAACTTCAAACCTTGATCATTGAATGAGCAACTTGAATTACCCTCGATCGTAGAAGAGTGCCTCAAAACTAAAGAGAAACCCTAATTCTTTAATATATTTGATCCAAAAGACTGACCCTCGATGAAATTGGATGGAGAAGACTTGTATCTTGATGTAGATAAGAAGAGAATAGCCCTGTAACTTGATGCTGAGAAGAAGAGAATAGCCCCGTAACTTGATGATAAAGAAGTCCATGAAATAAAACCCTAGCTTCACACAAATGATTGATGGAGAGACCACTTGAAACAAGCTTGTGCAAAGATGAGAGCCTTGAAGCCATACAACAACCTTAATTCCTCGAAATCCCTGATCCCATGCCAAATTATTGACTAATGATGCATGATGTGTTAGATGACCTAATGGAATTTATGTACATGAGAAGAATGTGAGATGCGTAAGCCAGATAAAAGTGAGAGAATAGGACAAATTTGGGGTATTACAGCTGCCCCTATTTAATCATCTTAAACCTGAAAGTACGATTGGCGCGTGCCTTTCAGAAGTTCGAGGTAGAAGATGATTAAATACCAATGCCAAAAATTTGTTCTGAGAGAAAGTGTGAGTGTTTATTTATTTTTGTGGTATCTGCTAGGGAAATTTTTTTTCCGGTGAAGTGAAAAGACGGAGATTGGACTTGTAATGTGGCGACAGAGGCTGATACATAGTGGAGGTTAGACTTGCGACACGGCGTGATGCCAATACAAGGCAAACATTGGTACGAAAAGACAGCGGATAAGGTCCATGGGAAACCTACGATCCTAAGGTGAAACATGAGAGTGATCTGTCAAAGAACCTAGCCCATAGGGTGATCTCAGGTTCTAAGACAAGATTTGTGGGAAGAACCTAGCCAACGGGCGATCTCAGGTTCGACGATGATCTGAGGAAGAACCTCGCCAAAGGGTGATCTCAGGTTCGACGATGATCTATGGGAAGAACCTAGCCTACGGGCGATCTCAGGTTCTAGGATGATCTGAGGAAGAACCTAACCTACAGGAGATCTCAGGTTCAAAGATGATCTATGGGAAGAACCTAGCCTACAAATGATCTCAGGTTCTAAGATGATTTGTGGAAGAATCTAGCCTACAGGAGATCTCATGTTCTAAGATGATCTATGGGAAGAACCTAGCCTACAGGCGATCTCAGATTCTATGATGATCTGAGGAAGAACCTAGCCAATGGGCGATCTCAGGTTCTAAGATGAGATGAGGAAGAACCTAGCAAATGGGCGATCTCAAGTTCTAAGATGATCTATAGGAAGAACCTAGTCTACAGGCGATCTCAGGTTCTAAGATGATCTGAGGAAGAACCTAGCCAACGGGCAATATTAGGTTCTAAGATGAGATCTACGTATGATCTATCAAAATTACTAGGCTTACGGGCGACCTATAAGGAAATCTAGATCTATGGTCGATCTCAGATTCTAAGATAAGACCTACGGTTGGTCTACCAAGAAGTAGGTCTACGGGCGACCTACAAGGGAATATAGATCTACGGTCGTTCTAAGATCCTAAAGTAAGACCTACGGGCGGTTTACCAAAACTAGGTCTACGGTCGACCCACAAGGGAATCTAGATCTACGGTCGATCTATGATCCTGCGGTAAGACCTACGGGTGGTCTACCAAAAACTATGTCTACGGGCGGCCTACAAGGGAATCTAGATCTATGGTCGATATAAAATCCTAAGATAACACCTACGGGTGGTCTACTAAAAACTAGGTCTATGGGCGGCCTACAATTCTAAGAAGGTGGGGGTATTGGTCACGACACGATGATTGGAGATGCGAGAATGACCAAGTTTATTGCATTGAATTTGTTGGGAATTGTGAAGGTGAAGACCACCGGCTGGGGATTTGGGGCGATATCCTTTTGTAGGGACATATTGTTGTCCTTGAATGATTCAAGTCTTTTGTGTGAGGTACCTGATCTGGCTTATGCTTTGTATGCATGTTTGAATTTCTTTTGATGCAAAGACCCATTTCGATGGATCGACTACGCGCTTTTGAGGATGCAATGTTATGAAATGATAACTATATGCAATGCAAAGAAATAGGCTTCATGAGGATAAGCGAAGGCTCATTGAGAACTGTTTCTCATCACAGGGGATGCCAATACATACTGGCGCTGGAAACCCATAATACTAAAGATTATTGGGGATACTGGGAAGAATTCGCCTTGGGGAGCTCCGAAGCAGAATATTATCGATGATTCTGCTGAAGATTGAATTGCCGACAAAGCGAGTTTACAGGTACGCCACTGAATTCTGAATTGTATTGTCGGGGAAGATATAATCTAGCCCGACTTCCCTACATCTTGAACCTCTTGGAGGATGGTAGAACTGAATATGCCTAAGAATGGATATTGAACACCATGTGGTTCTCTTCGAATACATGTCCCAAGTTTATGTCACACTAAGGAATTACCTCCTAAATCACTTAGGGATAAAAGACGAGCATGGACAACTGCGAATGCCCCAGTTTAGCTCTGCGAGTGCCCCAGTTTACTCTACTGGGGATGCCTCAGTTTACTCCACTAAGGATGGTTCAATTTAGCTCTGCAGATGCCCCAGTTAAGCTCTTGGAAGATGTGCACTTGTGCATGCCAAGTCAAACGGAAACTCCGAACTTTCTGAATTCACTTGGGGAATTAGGTTTGAAATCGTCTGTAGTAGATGAAGGCGGCTTCGCAAGTTGGGTAGGCCAGGGTGACCGTCATGACGCTTTTAGCTTGATTATAGTCGTCTTGTACAACATAATTGGCTTGAACAACTTTGCGAGTACGAATACAGAATGCCCCTGTTTGTTGGATTTTTGAGAAGATATGTGCCGAATAGAGGGCCAAAATATTCGCGGCGCAATACGACATGAGGTGGCCTGCCTAAATGTCTTCAGTCGTGAAATAAACTGCTTTTGATTACAACTTTCTTAGAGAGATTTGTCAAATCTCGACGTAACTGCCCCAGGTCGAATGAATTCTGAATTGATTTCTCGATGTGATTGCCCCATGATGGTAACTTGAAGAGATTTATCGACGTGATAGCCTCTGATTGACGGCTTAAAGATATTTATCGACGTGATGGCCTCTGATTGACGGTTTAAAGATATTTATCGACGTGATAGCCTCTGATTAATAACTTTGAGGGAATGCCCTAAATTTGGCTGACCTCAGAGATATCAAATCTCGACTTGATTACCCCAGATTGGCGGAATCTGCTAACTTCATCCCTAAAGGGTACTCAGACTGTGAAGCACCATGCTGCTTTCTCTTGACAGAATCGTTGGTTAACTTGCCCCTGGATAAGTCATTTCTCTTGTGACAGCTGACTCTTGCTTCAACAGAGTATTCAACCCTCTCTTCTTTGACAAGATTGAGCTCTTTACCGATTGTTCATTGTGTAAAATTACTTAATTTCAATCAATTGTTTTGTACGCAGAAGAATGCTTATTATGAAAATGATAATTCTAATGCAACACATATGTAGATCTTGAAGTTTGAAAAAACTTTTAATGAAATGATGTCACAACTCTGTTGTGAATGAGTCACTAGCTAGAGAGCAACATTTGCAAATTCTTTCTTCATGAAAGATAATGCAAGCATATGATGCCAACACAGATATTCAAACATACCTCTTAGGAGTCAGTTAAACGCTATCTCATTATAGCACGCTTTCAAATTGACCCATGCTTCAGTTAGGACTTTTATGGGTTGTAACGTGGCCTGGTTCACGGTTTTTAGAAAAAAGGATTTAAGGCTCAAAATTATTTGGTGCCCACCCATTTTCCATGATGTTCTCCATTCCTACATTCAGTTGATCTGATACAAGCATTCATTTCTCGAGAAGATTTTGTGATGGTTGAGGAACCACAGAGCCCCCTTCGACACAACAATCACTAACTTCTTATTTTGGTGTCTGATCACACGAATTTGTTCTTTCGTGAGGATTTTATTGGTAATCATTTTCTTGCCTTTTAGGCTTTTCAAATTCTTTCTCGCTTTCCCTAATTTTTTCCTGGACAAATTCTTTTGAATTTCGATTTGGAAGTCCAGCGGGATGCCCTAACTTTTGCCTAAGCGACTTATTTTCAAGTTTCGACTTAGAAGGGCTTCTTGGTTCTTTCTTATTCATAATTTCCATTTAAACAAGTCATTGATCTTTGCGTTGTCTTTGATTTGTTAGAAGTGACTGTGATTGTCTAAGTCTTTGATAGACGAGGGATAGCCATTGTTGTATCATCATTTGTTGACCTCCCGATGTGCGAGAGATACCCATTGAGATATCGTTAGTTGACGCACGTTGCTGATAGATGAGGGTTAACCATTGTGGTTTTGACTTTCCTCAGCCTTTTGATGGATAAACATTGTTGTATCCTTAGATGCACACTCTTGATGAGTTCTGAACGCTTGATCAGATTAAGTGAACACTACCCGCCCCAGGGTTAAAATGAGGGTTTTTTCTGAACAGAAAATAAACTCCTACTTCGAAGGCTCATAGGGGTTAGCGAGGGTCTATATCCCTTATATCTCCGTGTTTAGGAATAGAAACAAGGCTTGTACATCGTCAGCAGGGTCTTATTCAAAAGCATAGTAACCAGAGATTTTTTTTGTTTTCACATTATCGTCATCCTCCCTCCAATCTTTTCTTAAGCATAAGAATTGGAAACTTAGAATCAATATGCAAGTAAAACATTTAAAGAGTGATAATGAATGGATGAACAAAAATAAAAGGAACACTTCAAGACAATCATACTTATAGCATTATGATTTTCATTCAAAAATAGACAAGTTTCTATATACAAGCAATGTTTAAACAAACAAGAAAGAATGCAAATGAAAATGAAATAAAGAAACCAGTGATTGCCATCTTTGAGGAGACTTGACTCCACATGGGCTTCTGGATTCTGACGACTTTATGAAGTCTTGATGTTTGAATAGGCGAGAGAATTTCCCTTCTGATATGATTTAATCATAACAGTCTTTGAATTGAGCTAGTCTTGGACCTTGTCTCTGGGTGACATACCATCTTCAATTAAATGGCAGGGTGCCCCAGAATATATGTGTAGAAGATTCTTTTAGGAGGACACATGGATGCTTTTCCTGGTGACTTGGTATAAATTGTATCACTAAGCATATTATGTCACAAAGAAATAATACAATTCGTCTTCTATCAGAACAACAGAGACATCCAACTCATGAGAAAGAGTCAGAAAGTTGGCCAAATAGGAATTGTAATTTTGGAAGAGACGCCAGATAGGTGTTGGGTTTTATACTTCAACCTATTTACAGTTTTCAATATCAAAACTGGGTGCCCCAGCATAGGAGACACATCTAGCTCGTGTATCGCAATCATAAGAGATGTTCGTGGGAGGAGGACCCCAAAGATCAGAGATGGAAAGAACAGGATGTAATGCATTGGGCTCGCATCAACATGCTCATCAGGCTTCTTTTGTATTTGCTTAACAGCTTTTTTCATGAATTCACTATGGGAACAAAGACTGGCTGTTATTGAACAGATCGGGGAACACAAAGTTATGGAAAATTCCCCTGATTGAATAGTTGGATGCCCCAGTGTGGCAACCACATCTGACGTTGGTCAACAAGAACAAAGCACTGATACAAGATCCCACAATAAATGGGAACCAGTTGTTGATAAGATGTTCCAAGGACTCAATATTGTGTAGCACTCCATGGTTGAAAGAAATTCCAAGAAGATGAGGAGAAGAGAGAACCTCTGTTGTGACAGTAAGTATAAGATTGTTGACATTATCATCAGAGCTTTCATGACCTGGCTCACCTGAGTCTTCAATCAATTATATTCCTTCTTGAAGGATTCCTGACCATAGGCCAAAGCTTGCATGTATATCACAACTAACCCTATTGGGATCTTCGTATCGATCAACCCCCCACGGAGTTATCCCATATTGATCTCTAAACATATGCAGTAAGAAATCAAGTTGAACCTCTGAGGAGAACACCTGGTCTGAATAAGAATCCCCAATCTTCGAATACCTGTTATGGATGTAGGAGTATACATGGGGTGCATTAATATATTTCATATCATGTTCTATCGTTTCTAAGGAATATACGTGCTTTGATTTTGATTTTATGCAAGTAAGGGATGGAAAAGTTCAGCACAAGACTTGCAAATGTGATTCTTTGGAAATAACAGAACATGTTTGTTAAGCATGTGGTTAACCATGTTATGTATGCAAATACATGGGATCAAAGTTCCATCATTCCTGAATATGAATATTATCAGATCAAAGGTCTGGCATAGCTTCCGCACATATAAGAACCAAGTACCCTGTAGATCATCAACTGAAGGCTACTAGAACATCAAATATTATTGAGCACTTTCTTAACATGTTGGGTGTATCAAGATCGAAGGGCCGAATGAACCTCCAAATATACAATTCAGGAACTCAAAAAATAAATCTGAGAACCATACGGTCACCAACAAAATATAGTATCTGAATAAGTCATCAACATAAATCCAGAACATAACCATTAGAACCAATAGTCACTGTCTGATCATAGTCATCATCTGAACATGAGTAACCATCTGAACATAGTCACCATCTGTACATGTAATAATAATTCAATCCCTACTCACGGGTGAAAACTAGGTCAGGGTAAGGCAATGGTAACTCAAAAATCACGGGTTTGCTAGAAAGTAAAATCATCGCAACACAGACGTGCATGATGAAAATTCCTCCAATTGAACCTCATACGAGCATGGTATATGACATGACTGCACTAGTCGGACCACGTCCTATAGCCGTCATGTCCCCACTCTATTCCTAGTGTCCTAGTGCACTCTGGCCTAGGTACTGGGCCTTTTACCTCAATAGTAACATCCCAACCCAATAAGAAATAGATCCAGTACAACAATAGTATATAGAAAACAATAAAATGCAATGCAAACATATGCTCAGGTATATACAAAATTAATAAGCCATAAAGCATATGAATAAACACCCAAAAAGAAGAAAACAAGAGCTAGGAGAGACTCCGGGATAGACCAGCATTTGGTCGACCTGTCCCCAGTAAAGTCGTCAGCTGAAACAACCGGCTGAAAATCATCAAACAATGAAGTCGCCATCGAACGTCTTTTATCCCACATGGAGGGAAAGGTAAACATCGAGAAAACCTGAGAAGGGAGAAGTCACGGTCTTACGACCGAGAGGTCGATTAAGGGAGTCTGTTACGCGAGGGGAAGGTATTAGCACCCCACACGCCCGTAGTACTCTATGGTATCCACTCTTGTTGTCTATCTTATGGGTGTGTTTAATCTATGCTTACTGTTTACTACCGAGGAATGCATGCAAAAGAAATGAGAAAAGAATGTAGGGAAAATAAAGTTGTACTCGCTTGGGCCCTACCTCAATGCCTACGTATCCTTTTTGAGGAATCAGAGCTACCGTAGTTCGGCTCACATGTTTTTGTTCGTTTATGTTTTTTATGGATAATGTTAATTCTGCCTTCTGCCGCAGCTCGACCTTCGAAGACTTATGCGTTGGCACAAAAGTAAACTAATCATGTCCTTACCTGAGAGCGAAGTCGTGATCTCAATTCCTAAATTGAGTGACTCATCGATCAACAACCAAAGAAACAAACACAAGCACAACACATGTGGCAAATAAAGTGAGGAATGCCTACTACAGGTCTTTAAACAACGACTTCGAGTGCACGCTCTTTATTTCCTACTTCTCATGGTATCTATAGAACAATAAAATCCTACTTCTCATGATATCTAGAAAAGCGGTAAAAAGTACAATAAAGCGCATAAATGAAGAATAAAACAAAGTTGCAATGATACAGAACGGAGAAGGTTCGTTGCCTCTTTAAAACCATGCAAGCGAAGAGAAAACTCTACCAAAAGCCTCCATGAAATTCCTTGCTAAAGATTATGGCCTTAATTTACTTTGAAACCTTTGGTAATCTTCAACAACGTCATCCCACAATTGTGCCCACGTATATCATGGATTGAACACTACTATCATACGTAAGTGGCATCAAGATCTCTCAAACAAAGATAAAAAAATTAGTGCAATAATTGATCATAATTGAAATATAACAAATTTCCAAAATTCCAAAGCATTTCCTATTATTTTTCATGTATCATTTTATCACCAAAGAGTTTATCAAAATTAATGAAGAAAAAATTAATAGGAAAAAAAACAAATAATACCACTCTAAAGAGAGGGGGTGTTGAACCTGTTACAAGGAGTGAGTGTCCAGCAAAAGGCTATTTGGGTGCGAGGCCCATCCAAAAGGGCCCATGAGTATTGTTTTTTGTTACAATTATGGCTTCACAAAAAATTGGAAATGGGCCTATGGATTCCCGGCCAGCCCATGGTCCAACGACAACATCCATTACCATAAGCATTACTGATTCACTATTATTAGATCATTGGCAAAATAATCAAATAATTATAAAATAAAAACAAAAGATAATTAAATAAGTTTAGTAGTGGAACTTGATTGGAGTTAGGGTTGAGAAAAAGGACGGCCATACTCCTTCCTCTTCAACGAATCGCGCCGCTCAATCCTCTCTGTCTCCGATTGGCTTTGTCGTTTCAATTTGTCAATTTCTATTCTCCGGCAACCATTAACAGCACGCTGCCATATTGTTCTCGAGCTCTCTTCTCTGCGTCACGACCTCAACACCTCGAAATCATCAATTCTAATTCAGCTTTGTGCCAACGCGGTTTCGCCGCCGCTCGTGATTAGTTTGCCTCTAATTCGAAGCTCCGTCTCAGATTTCGTTCCTCTTCGTCATCAACGCTTCAACTGTCATGGACTCGCCCTCTCTATCTCGATGCATAACACCACCGTGAAAGTTGCTATAAGTCGGAGATAGGTATTGGTAATCGCTGCAATACACACTATGGAGCACAGAGAAAAACCAAGGGGGCCGAAACAGGTACGCGATCTCACTTTTTTTGTTTCCTCTTCTTCCTTTACTCTCCTTTGTGAATTCGTTTTGAGGTTGCGGTGCTATAATCTGGGATGTCATTATCGCATTGATGTTGAATTCGTGCGTGTTTTGCAGTGAGAAAAATTGAAGATACGAAGCTGTGAAGTGTTGAGCAGATATGGATTCTTGGTGCAAATTGAAGATGAAGATTGTTCTGGGAGAATTGGTGATACAGAGATGAAGGATGCAAGTGTTGTTGATGACAAAGATCGTGAACGATGATGATAGAAGAGTATTAATGTTGTGACGCTGATGAAGAGCGATGCTAAAGAAGCGGTGCAGAAGCAGTTTTTGTAGAAGAAGGTTGCAGATTGATGATGCGGTTGAAGAAGCTTGAAAGTTGTGAATTTGTTTTTGTTAATTTGTTGCGTTCTTGCGGATTGTTAGAAGATGAATATGATGCATATTTGTTGCAGATTGAAGTTACTACATCTTGTTGTGATCGAAGCCAGTAGGGAGTAGAGTGCATAGAGTTTTTTGTTGAAGCGATGCATATTTACAAGATTTTTAGAGTCTTCTTCTTGGTGGCTCTTCAATCAGATGAAGAATTGATGAAGATAACTCTGGTTGAATAAATGTGCTTGAAGGATTTCAGAGAGAAGTTTAAGGTAACCTAGATGTGAGTTCTTGATATTCTTCTCTTTGAATTTCTGTTGTGAACTGTATAAAATAGATGGATATTGGTATTTGGAGTTTTCTGTGTGGATAAATTGTGAATTCCTCTCCTCTTTTACTTATCTTTTTGTACATATTGTTGAGAGTTTTGATAAAATAGCTAGGAGGTTTGTTAAAGGGTTGGAGGGTTATTGGTTTTCTGTTACTTAGTTGGGAGTGAGGAAGTTCTTAAATCGAGGGTGAGGTTGAGAGGTAGTTATGCAGTTGAGAATTCGACTCAGATTCTGTTATGGAGGTTAATTGTTAGCTATCTGTTGGGAGTTTGTTATAATGAAAACATATAGAGAGTTTAATGAGAAGAGCGATGCCAGAGAGTTTGATGAGAAGAGTGATGGCTTAATGTATTGTTTTGAAACTAGGAAATTAAAGGGGAGTAACCGACTCGGGCATACAGTTTGTTGATTATATGGGTTAGGAGTTAGCAAAATTCTGTTTTGGAAGTTAGAAACGGTTAGGAAACAGTTGGGGTTAATAATTCTATTTAGTTAGTTTGTTAACTGTTATGATTTTGTTTGGTAATGGAGATGGTTAAAAGGGGTTTTGTTACAGTTGGTTATGAAGTTTTATGTTGGTAACTTATGTTTAGAAAATAATTAAGAGGTTGAAGCAGTTGGGAATTTCTGTTGTTTAGAAATTCTGTTTTGGTTGGAGGAAGGTAGAATTCAGTTAGAATTCTGTTAGTTTGTTAGGATAGTTAGTAACAAGGTTGTTTCCGTTTTCTGTTAGCAATGTTGTTTGAAGTTGGTTGGAGTAAGGATGTTTAGAGGAAGTTCTTGTTAATTCTTTGTTGAGCTGTCTTGACCTGTATCCGTTCCTGGCTTGAGTTTGCATTGATAGGATAATTAACAGTTGAGTTGTAATATGTATGTATTCTAGCCTTTTTTAGAAAATTTGCACTGTTACTTGATTTTCTGATTTTGAATTTTGAATGTCTCATGTATTGAATGCCCATGTATGAGTTTAACTTCCTGTGTGTGAATAAACATGTTGTAGTTGTTAGACATTTGATTTATCCTTGATCTTGCTCGAATGCTTGAGAATGTCTTGAAACTTGTTGCATAACCGGACTGTATTTGATTGTATGTGCTGAGAATTCAAATTACCATATTGCCTTCATGTTGTTTTGGATGACATATGTTTGAATGGTTGGAATTAAAGGGGCTGAATGATGTTTGGATTGCCGCTTATGCTGAAACTGACATGGTATGCTTGGTTTTATGCATATTCAATCGTGATTTTCAAGCATGGAATTGGGTGTTAGCAAGGAACATAATGGCATGGTCGAGTACTCTTTTGGCTCATTTCAAGGCTTGAAGAGAATGAAATTATGGGAGATGACAAAGAGTTTGAAACATGGAGGATTATCATGGAAGACTTTGAAGTATGAAGAGATAGGCTTTAGGATGGATATAAGAACTTCTTTTTTTTGTAATCATTTTTGAGTTGTAATGTTTGTGACATGAGGTTACCTTGTAATGGTAATGGCTTATATAAAGTCATTGGTGTATGTTGTACCCCAAAATTTGCCCTCCCATTTCATCAATATTTTCTCACCACAAGACCCTTGGAGCTCAAGATCCAGTTAGGGTTTGCTCTGCTCAAGACTCCTCCTTGCACTGTTGACCCAAACTAGGGTTTGAGTTTGCACAAAGATGTTTTGACCTAAAATTCCCAAAGAAACTTTCATGCTTCATGTTGGACTCACAAGTTTATCCATACCAAGTTTCAAGTCTTGATTCCAATCTTTTCCCAGTCAATTGGATAGTTGACCTAGAAATCAGCTGTATTGGGGAAAAAGTCAACTGTGGTCAATTGACAGTCAAACCTCATGATTTTTGACCCACATCAACATTATGAATTCATATGGACCATTTGATCAAGTTTGGATCACAATTCCACAAGAAATTTAATCAAATCACCAAAAGGGCAAAATGGTCATTTTTAGGGTTTTGACTGCACAAAGGCAATTTTTGACTGTTTGACCTAGCCAATGGAAAACCAAGCTCACATATGGACTCAAGGACTCAATGGCATTGCCTTTACATGTTCAACAAGTTCAAAAGATCCCAAATGCACAAGATTGACAGATGAATTTTCCAGTCAACTGAGCAAAATTTGACTGTATACTGAAAAGTCAAACTTTGACTTTTTGGTCAAAATCAAGTGTCAAGATTCATTTTTCATCAAGACATGTCAAATTATGAAACTTATTCATCAAGAAACCAAAAACTGCAAATTAGGGTTTAAAATGAGAAAATTTCATAACTTAGAATTTTTCTAAGTTATGAAATTTCCTAATTTTTTCCTAACTTTGTCCCATTTTTTCTTCAAGATGCAAATGGATTCAAGCTAAACTCAAAACATGAAATTTGTAGTCTATTGCAAAATCTACAATTTTAATTCTCAAAGTTTTCTCAAAAGAAGCTTGTAGCTCAATTTATGATTTTTGGAACAAGGGTGCAAAACATTCTTAACTTAGAAATGTTTTTGACCTATTTTAGGCAGGATTTTTGCCTAACTTCATGGCCACTTTTCACATGCTTCCACTTGGAATTTCAGCTTGCATTACAAAGATGGATTGTAGTACACATTCCAAGCTTTCCAAATTATCCAAGAACTTCTCAAACACCCTTGTGGTTAGGGAGAATCGAATTTGTGAAGATGGGCAAAAGTCACTTTGTTCATAAGCCATGTACATGTTCATAACTTGGGCATTTTTGAAATCAGCATGTGCAAGCTAGATTACAAGCCTCTAATCCTTCTTACACTCAATAATTAAATGTATATCCTTTGTGTTAGAGTGTTATTTTGTGCATTTGGACAATACACACAAAATCAAGCCATATTTGGAAAAAAGTAACTTATCTATTCTTGTAAAGATCAACTTTATGTCAAACACAAATCTAAGAAGTACAAAGCATATCTTCTAGGCACAAGATTATGGACTAATCCCACTGATCAAGGAGAGATTATGCAGCATGCTTAAGGTACCTGCCTTGGCCTATAACCCAACTTGACAAACTTTGCTTATCTAAGAAGAAATATTGCAAAAGATATCCAAGATTGAGCTCCTGTGAACACAAGCCTAAACAAACTTCTTGAACACTCTCCAAACATCAAACTAGACCTAAAGCATGACCAAACCACCTTCAATACCTTCTCATTCCCAGAAACACCATCCTACTGCAAAGAACAGAGTCCCCTCTGCAACTTGACTTCTATAAACCTTTCCACTCGTGCACTTTGGCCAAAAAGAGTTCAAACATGTTCCATATCACCCACTGAAGTTATCCCAAGCATTGAACACAAACTGTAACATCCCTAACATCATTTGCCATTTCAGTTTTCAACTTTGCAGGTGAACTTCCATAGCTCGATTCAGCTAGTTTCAAAGCAAGCTAGAGGTTGGAGAAGCATCCCTGAACTTCAAGCAAGTTGTACAAGTCCTCACATTGCATTGAAAGTGCCTCCATTGTTGTACACGATTCCAGCTGAACAGGTAAAAGTTTGAACTTCTATCTCTCTATCCAAGCATATCTAGGCTTAGGTTTGTGAAGAAGTTATGTCCTACTCATGTCCCGTGAAGCCACCCATATCTTCACTTTCCATTTATATTGTGTGTGCTGAGAGAATTTAAGACATGAACATTGGAAAAAACTTAGGTTAAAAATTGGGGGAGAAGAAATTCTCTCTCATTTCTGAGAGTTAGAACAACTTTTTTATATGTATGAGTTCGTGATTTAATGCTCTACATAGTTCATGTTGTGTGTTTTGGCTGAAAATCAAAGAATCAGGATGTTTGAACAAGGCATGAATGGCGCTCGTTTTTGACAGAAGTGTGGTTGGAGGTTGAAGAAGCCTCCTTGGGCTGGGCCTGAGTTTTGTTTTTCTGTTTACACCACCTTTTCACACATACACCCCCCTGGGCCCATTATGAGATATATTTGTTATTTTTGATTTTTTCTTTTTAATTCTGATTTTATATTTTTATACAAATATGAAAAAACACTAAAAATATTTTTCAACATTTTTTGCATTTTATTTGGTATTTATTGGTTTCATTTAATTCCATATGTAAATATATATATATATATATATATATATATATATATATATATATATATATATATATATATATATATATATATATATATATATATATATATATATATATATATATATATATATATATATATATATATATATATATATATATATATATATATATATATATATATATATATATATATATATATATATATATATATATATATATATATATATATATATATATATATATATATATATATATATATATATATATATATATATATATATATATATATATATATATATATATATATATATATATATATATATATATATATATATATATATATATATATATATATATATATATATATATATATATATATATATATATATATATATATATATATATATATATATATATATATATATATATATATATATATATATATATATATATATATATACTTTTATTTAAAATACTAAAAAAATAACACAAAAACATTTTACTTTCTGATTTTATTTTTATTTTATCTTTTGAAAACATTTTCTAAAAAAATATACTTTTTTTTTGTAAATAACAAATATATTTTATTTTTTGTATATATTTAATATATTTAATACATAATATAAATATTTACATATTTAGAATATTTAGGATAAAAATACAAAAATAATACATTTTTATTTTTATTAATATTTGACCTCAAAGATCACTTTTTTACAATATACTTCCTTTTTATTTATTTTTTTGTATATAATTAATAAATATTGTATATAATAATTGATAAATATTATTATTTAGAAAATTAGGGTTTTACCCTAAAAACACAAAATATCCAAAAATTGATTCTTTTATTTTTGTTTATATTTCACATAAAAAAATACTTTTACATACATATAAAAATCATTTTTTGCATCTTGCATATTTATTGTATTTTATTTAATTATTGTACAATTAAATAATTTGTATATCCAATTTGGATTGTAATAGCTTAGATTTTAATTTCTTGCTAAATATCCCCATTTGAACATTTGTACCCCCCATCCCATAATTATGTTGTAATAATTTAGGATTTTATTTTTCGCATTTAAAAGCTTTCTAAATATGCCATGATAGACTTAGGGTTTTGTATGCAAAAATCAAATAGCAAATAGCTTGACCTAATTCAAAGACAAAAAAAGCATGAAAATGAACAACACCAGTCACACTTGCACCCCTAGGGTTACTCCACTTGTTGCCTTCAATAATGGGCCATGTTGCATGTTGAGTGTTTTTGGCAAAACAAAACAATATCAAATGATCATAGTCCCTCGATGACGCTTTCGAAAGTTTCCTAAAAAATGATCAAGTCTGTTAAAGGAAAAATTGCCAAAGACACTTGGCACTATTGCAATCATGGTCTAAATGATGACCCACGTCCGTTCCGTTAACATCCTAACACAAGATTGTCCACCAAATACAATGGTGTAACAAAATTGTTAAAAGGGTTAAAACATAGGAAAGATCTTTGAGAAATTTAGGGTAGATAGCTCTTGGTTACTTGACTAAATCTTGCAAAACAATCCTTGCCTACTTTTTCAAAACACACATCACAACACACTTTCAAAACAACTTTCAAAAACATTGAAAACTTTTCAAAAGATAAGTACACCTTTGTATACATTCGAACATGGATCATTACAAAGGTTGCCACAACAAATGGCCTCTTTTCAAAACATTTTCAAACCCACACACGAAGCACCATTTCAAACAATTGAAAGCACCATTTCAAACAATTGAAAATGCAAGGCAAGTGATCTAAGAAAGTAACTAAGATCCCATGGATAACCATGGATAGAAAGGGTGCTAATACCTTCCCTTTCTATAATCTACTCCCCGAACCCAAGAAAACATCTCAAAGGTTTTTGCTGTGCTTTTTAACCTTTCCTTAGGATAAAATAAAAAGTCGATGGCGACTCTTGCTCAACCGAAACATTTGCGAAAACAAACGCAAAACCTCAAGTCAGTTCTCCCACCGTATCACAGTGTAATCTTGCAAGGTTCAGGTGAATGTAAACAGTGATTTCTAACTTGTACTTCAAACAAAATTGGATAAGAACCTTGGATGAAAGTTTGATGAATGGCGTTCTTGACTGGAATTAAATGACCACGAATGAATTTTGATGGAGCTTGAATAAGATTTAATGAAGCTATGGGTGATATCCTCCGATGATACTCATGTTCTTCTTTTCTCGTACAAGAACCAAGGATTATGTCATGTAGCTTAAGCAACATGTGTACCTCTTGATAGACGAAAGGTGATTTTAATACAAAATGTAATGCCTTCGACAAAACCCTTTGATGAAGATACAACCCTAACCTCATGCCTTAAATACACATTGATGAGGAAATGACTCGAGATGTAAAGAAGAGCCAAAATCCTAACTCGAAGCTTTCTTAATTGAAACATTGACAAAAACCCTAAGCACTTGATCTTGAGAACACTTGATGAGGATGGAGAACCTTGTAGCTTAATGAACATAACCCTAACTTCAAACCTTGATCGTTGAAGAATCAACTTGAATTACCCTCCTCAAAACCAAAGAGAACCCCTAATTCTTCAATATATTTTATCCAAAAGATTGACCCTCGATGAAATTGGATGGAGAAGACCTTGTATATTGATGTAGAGAAGAAGAGAATAGCCCTGTAACTTGATGCTGAGAAGAAGAGAATAGCCCCGTTACTTGACGATAAATAAGTACATGAAATAAAACCCTAACTTCACACAAATGATTGATGGACAGACCACTTGAAACAAGCTTTTGCAAAGATGAGAGCCTTGAAGCCATACAACAACCCTAATTCCTCGAAACCCATGATCCCATGCCAAATTATTGACTAATGATGCATGATGTGTTAGATGACCTAATGGAAGTTATGTACATGAGAAGAATGTGAGATGCGTAAGCCAGATAAAAGTGAGAGGGTAGGATAAATTTTGGGTATTACAGTTGGGAAACAGAGATTCAAACCAAAAATAAACTGGAGTAAAACAGTCAGCCAAAACACATCCTTCGAGAAATAAACTCAAGGGGGAAACCCAAATCATCCAGACCAAGAGATGTACAGGAAGGCTAAAGCAAAAAATCTTCCACGAGGGATAAATCAGTGGGGAAATTGAAAGAATATACACTTTCTGCTTACGGTTGACACTCTATTGGAGAGAGGACAACATAACTCTACAAAACAGGGTAATATGTCAACAAGATATTGGTGAATATGAATGAGAAATGATTTGCTAAATTTAACTATGCATGATGTATGTATGAATTTATGAGTGTTATCATGTATATGCTGACAAAACAAACATATAATACTGGGGATAAACAAACAAAACCAACTCGGGCACAATCAACACTCGGCTAAATCACATCCAAGACAATCATTCCATAAGAAAATAAGCACCAACTGAGGAAACAAAGTCCTACTTCATGGCTTAACTTCACTGGGGAGAAACATAATCCGAAAGTAAACAAATCATAGCAACAAAACAGTACAAATACAGAGATATAACATCCTTCTCCAGGGTTCACCGAGGAATAACACTCAGACTTCAATGGGGAAATAAATGCTTTCATGCGTAGAACTTCTATTAGGGATCTCAGTACTGATTTCTAATAAGGCAGATGGAAGCTATATTGTCAAAACATCCATTGAGGAATTCAAGTTTACTTTAATGGAGAAATATCATACAAACTTCACTGGGGGAGATAGTGCTTCATCATCGAGATATCAATGGGGGACCTCGTGCCGACTCCATTGGGGATGTCAACACCATATTGAAGAGAGGAAACTAAGGTACACTCTTCACTGAGGAAACCAGATACGTTCTCAATATTGAGAGTAGGTTTTGCACCAACTTCTCTAGGGAGAAAGTATGAAACCTTATTGGGACAATAACTTGGAGAGTTAAGAATTCAAACATTATAGCAAGAAATCAATCTTATGGGGATTTTAAATCAAACCCAACACCTGATGGAAGAAAACCCAAAAAGTTGATAACCATTTCAACACTTCTTGAATAAAACATTGCCATTGTCTGTTTATTGGGCAATCAAACAAAATGCAAGTACTGCCGAAAGGGAGATATTTCGCAAATGAGTCCAATTCAATATGCGCGGGGAGAAAAGACTTCTATCAAATAGAGAAGTATTCACTAGGGAATCTCATATTGATTCTTCATATCATACAAACCTATTCAAACAAAAGATGCCTTTGGGATAGCCTTCCTGGGGAATCGAGAAGTCAACATCAAAGAAAGAGGTCAAACCCATGGGGATTTGAAATCAAACCTAACACTGGACAGGTGAAAACCAAAAAGTTGACAACTGTCTCAACACTTCTTAGAAAATATACTTCCCTGGTCTAGTTGCCTGGGAAATAAATACCAATAATAATGCCAATATTGCAGGAAGAACGACATTTTGCAAATAGTTCCATCTCAGCATACCAAGAGAACAAGACCTTTCGTCATATGAGAGAAACGTTTGCTGGGGAATCTGGAATAGAAGCCCCAGACCATGCAAAACCAAAAAAAAAGAACCAACACTTGACTGGGGACACTGGGATCACAAATCCGATACCGCACCTTACACCAATTGGTATCATCTTCAATATACAAAAATCATGCGCATACCAGTGAAAACGACTTGAGAAAACCTTCCTGGGTGGAAATAGAATTTCTAAAATTACTCGAGATCGTCCATTCCTGGGATCACCATTTTCATTTTCCTCTTGAATCACAAAATCTAAAGTTAAATTAAGTTGTAAATTCTTTTTGAAAAACAATTTTTTTATTTAATCTTTTCGTTTTGAAAATTATTATCAATAATAAATGGAGTCTTTGTAAACTGAATAAAATAAGAAATACAAAGAATTGGGTAAATGCTCAAATTTTATTGATAGAATGGTAGTCTATGAATGGCGAGACTCCATGGATAATTACAAAGTTCGGAAAATGGTAATATATAATGAAAAGATACATTGAGATACAATGACCACTATTCTCTCTAACAACTTTTTAAATCCTGAGCAGCAGCTTCTGTTGAAGTATGATGAGGATCCAAGAAGGTTGTTGCTTCAACGATCAAGTCTTGTCTGATGTAGTTACTTGCCAAGAAAGTCCCTAACTATTGCCTAAGCTGCCCTTGCGGGTTTTCAACTTAGTGGGAAATTTTATTCTGTTTATGTCTCTATTTTTTTGCCTAGAATGCCCTTTCGGGTTTTCAGCCTACCGAGACGCTCTTTTTTTCCTAAGCCGCCCTTTCAAGTTTTCAACTTAGTGAGCTGTTCTTTTATTTCTTTAGGCAAAGTATTTCTTGACTACATCAGCATTCATGGGACGTGGGAACTCCTCGCTATCCATAGTTTCAAGAATTAATGCACTTCCAGAGAAGGCTTTTTTGATAACATACGGGCCTTCAAAATTGGGAGTCCACTTGCTTCTAGAATCAGCATTAAAAGACATGATCTTCCTGAGCACGAGGTTGCCTTCTCTGAATTCACGAGGTTTGACCTTCTTATCAAAAGCTTTGTTCATTCTCTTTTGATATAACTGCTCATGACACAAAGCCATCATTCTCTTCTCTTCGATTAAATTCAATTGGTCAAACCTGTTCTGGACCCATTCAGCCTCTAACAACTTGGTTTCCATTATCACACGCAAAGAGGGAATCTCAACCTTGATTGGGAGCACAACTTACATTCCGTACACAAGGGAGAATGAGGTTGCTCCTGTTAAAGTGCGGACAGATGTCCGATATCCATGTAAAGCAAAAGGGAGCATTTAATGCCAAT
This sequence comes from Vicia faba, assembly GCA_948472305.1. Taxonomy (NCBI): domain Eukaryota; kingdom Viridiplantae; phylum Streptophyta; class Magnoliopsida; order Fabales; family Fabaceae; genus Vicia; species Vicia faba. The sequence goes on along the minus strand of OX451739.1, from coordinate 35,969,535 downwards.
CTTTATAAGTAACAACCATGTTCTGGATAATCTTCTTGATATTCTTATTAGCAGCTTCAACAACCACATTCTTTTTCGGCCTGTACGGAGATGAATTGTGATGGACAATCTTGAATTCTTCACAAAGTTCTGTCATCATCTTGTTGTTGATATTCGAGCCATTTTCGGTGATAATCCTGCTTGGCACACCATACCGACATATAAGATTATTCTTAATGAAGCGCACTACCACCTGCTTAGTAACATTAGCATATGAAGCGGCTTCCACCCATTTGGTGAAGTAATCAATTGCTACCAAGATAAAATAGTGTCCATTTGAAGCCTTGGGTTCTATCATCCCAATCATGTCAATACCCCACATAGAGAAAGGCCACGGGGAAGAAATAACATTGAGAAGTGTCGGAGGCACATGAATCTTGTCTGATTAAATCTGGCATTTATGGCACTTCTTCACAAATTTGTAACAGTCAAATTCCATTGTCAGCCAATAGTAACCTGCCATTATCATCTTTTTAGCCATCGAATGTCTGTTTCCATGAGTGCCAAAGGAACCTTCATGAATCTAATGTATCAACATGTTTGCTTTGTGTCTATCCACGCATCTGAGCAAGACTATGTCATAATTTCTCTTGTACAACACATCTTCACTGAGGAAAAAGCTGCTAGCCAATATTCTCAATGTCTTTCTATCTTTATTCGATGCACCAATCAGGTATTCCTGAGTCTGGAGAAAATGCTTGATATCATGATACCAAGGTTTCTCATCTTCTACCTCCTCTGTTGTAAACACATGAGCGGGCCTATTCAATCGCCGAACTATAATTCGAGGTATATCATTCCAAGTATTCACTTGATACATAGAAGCCAAACTTGCCAAAGCATCCTCCATTTGATTTTCGTCTCTGGAGATGTGATAGAATTCAACTTTATTAAAGAAGGGTAACAATCTTCTAACATAATCTTTGTAAGGGATCAAGTCGGGGTGACGAGTATCCCACTCTCCTTTAATCTGATTTATTACCAAAGCTGAATCTCCATACACATCTAGAATTTTAATTTTGAGATCAATAGCTTCCTCAAGACCCATGATGCAAGCCTCATATCCTGCTATATTATTAGTACAATCAAATGTCAACCTTGTAGTAAAAGGGATGTGTGATCCATGTGGAGTGACAATCACAACACCAATTCCTTTACCATAAGCATTCACAGCTCCATCAAATATCATACTCCAGTGAGATTCAGGATCAGGACCTTCCTCAGGTAATGGTTCATCACAATCTTTCAATTTCAGAAACATCACATCCTCATCAGGGAAATCATACTTCACAGACTGATAATCATCAACTAGATGGTGAGCAAGGTAGTCTGCCAACATGTTGCTTTTAATAGCTTTTTGAGTGTGGTATTCGATGTCATATTCAGATAACAACATCTGCCAGCGGGAAATCCTCCCAGTAAGAGCAGGCTTTTCAAAAATGTACTTGATTGAATCCATTTTGGAGATCAACCAAGTAGTGTGATTCAACATATACTGCCGCAAACATTTTTCCGCCCAGGCCAGAGCACAACATGTCTTTTCCAGCATGGAATACCGCGACTCACAATCAGTAATCTTTTTACTGAGATAATAAATGGCATACTCTTTCTTCCATGTTTCATCTTGTTGTCCCAGAATACAACCCATGGAATTATCTAACACTGTCAGATACATAATCAATGGTCCTCCTTCAACAGGAGGGAGCAAGATAGGAGGTTCAAACATATATTCTTTAATACTTTCAAATTCCCTTTGGCAGTCATCCGTCCACACACAACCCTGATCTTTCTTTAACAACCTAAAGATCGGTTCACACATTGCAGTCATGTGGGAAATGAATATGGAAATATAATTCAAATGCCCGAGGAACCCTCTGACATGCTTTTTAGTTCTCGGCGCTGGAATTTGTTGAATTTCTTTGACTTTATCAGAGTCAACTTCAATCCCTCTCTAGCTAACAATGAAACCCAACAATTTCCCTGACCGAACACCGAAGGTACATTTATTTGGATTCAAGCGGAGATGATACTTCCTCAAATTCTGAAATAACTTCAACAAATCTTCCATATGCCCTTCTTCAGTCTGGGATTTAGCAATCATATCATCAACATATACCTCAATTTCCTTGTGCATCAGATCATGGAATAGGGTTGTCATATCCCTCTGGTACGTTGCACCAGCGTTCTTTAACCCGAAGGGCATCACTCTGTGACAGAATGTTCCCCAGGGTGTGATAAACGTTGTTTTTTCAATATCCTAAGGAGCCATCCTTATTTGATTATACCCGAAAAATCCGTCCATGAACTAGAAAACTTTGAATTTTGTTGTGCTACCCACTAACATATTAATGTGTGTCAATGGAAAATCATCTTTTAGACTAGCTTTATTTAGATCTCTGTAATCTACGCACATGCAAACTTTTCCGTCTTTCTTCGGTACTGGGACAATATTGGAAATCCACTGAGGGTACACTGATGTCACAAGAAAACCGGTATTAATCTGCTTTAGAACTTATTCTTTGATCTTCACTGCCATATCTAGGTGAGTTCTTTGCAACTTCTGTTTGATTGGTAGACACTCTGGCTTCAGTGGCAAACGGTGCTCTACAATATCTGTATCTAGACCAGGCATATCTTGGTAAGACCAATCAAAAATATCCATATACTCTTTCAACATCTCAATCAACCTGCTCTTCACATCAGGATGCAGTAATGCTCCAATCTTGACTTCCTTTGGATCTTCTTCTGAACCCAAATTGATTACTTCTAAAGGCTCTTTATATGGCTGAATGGTTCTCCTCACGCTCAAGTAATCGTGAGACCTCTTTCGGAATATTATCATAGTCTTCTTCTTCGGCCCCATACACAGGACATTCAAAGTTGGGAGAGGGTGCAGAGTCATTGTATTCAACGGTTTTTTTAATTAATCTGTACATATGATTTATGATTGCTTTTAGAAACTGACACATATAAAAAGTGATCATGCAGATTGAATTTTCAGTTATTATTTATTTTGAAAGGTTTTTTATAATTACCATTTTCCAAGAAAAAGCAGAAAACAAAGATGCAATTTGGGAAACAAAGACAACTTTTATTATTGATTTTAAAATCACAGGAAACAGATAAGCACATACAATATTAATACTTTCACCTTGGGCAGAGTGAAAGTTTTTTCAAAAATATTAACACAAACAAATTACTTTAAAACATGTATGCAAGAGGGAACATCAATGGTGATCCAGTTTTGAACCCTAACTCCGTGCGTCACATAATTCGACATTTCTGGATATGTTTCATCTTCCACGATGTCTTATGCTTTCTCTGAATCTTCTACCCATGTTCAGAATACCAACCTTCTTCTTCTTCTTCTTCTCTTTCAGAATAAGGGTGTTCATATCCTCTTTCCCTTTAGCCATACTTAGGAACATTTGCTGGAATAGGGCGTTCTGTGCCTGAAGATATTTGATGGCTTGATCAGAAGACATTTCTGCTGTAATAAACAGCGAAGAAGATGAGAAACCAGTAATGGTACCTGTAATGGTGTGCATGATAATGGGATGCATGTAATGATTTCAAAGACTTTGGGAGATTTAAATCTGTAAACCAAAAATAAACAAACTTTATTAGATTAACTTGTAAAAGGTTCAACAATTCCTTTAAGGTGTTACAAAGAAGTAAATGGAAAACAAATCTAGAACCAAAAAAAGCAAAATCAAAAGTCCCATGGACGCTTCCTCTTTATACTGATGTAGTCATTAATCAATTTTTCTTCCTCGAGCTGCCTGGTGAGCTTCAAAATCTTCCTTTCTTGCTTGTGGTACTTTTCCCAGTAAGTATCTCTCTCCTCTTTCAGCTGAATCCAAGACCTCTGCAACTCCCCAGGATCAGTGGGCATGTAAGGATAAAGAACTGTGTAAGGAATGAACTCTTCATTGGTGGGCTCCACAATCACTGGAAGTACGGCTTCATAGGGCATCCCAAGCTTCTGGGCACGAGCTCGAACCCATTGTAGGTAAGGCTGCATAGGAAGGGAAGTCCTTGGTCCTAGCTCTTGGGGGTTAGATCTGTTCACCATGCCCTAAGCTCGTATAAACCTCCGGCGATGCTCCTCAACATCCTCCTTGTAGTCAAATGCAATATCCTCAAGAAGTAACTCATGGGGACCATCTCTCCGAGCACGACCAAATTGTCGCAAAGCTAGGCAAGGATTGTAAGTTATACCCCCTCTGATTCCAAGCAATGGGACATTAGGGTATCCTTCGCAACGGTCAATAATAGCAGTGTCTTCCATAGCCCGGGAACTCCAAAGAATATCTGTATGGGCAAGTGACATTATCCTATAGGACCAACCCAAACATTCTTCGTTCTTCAACACAGACTTAGGGAGGTGCGAAATAAACCACCTCGACAGCAGCGATATGCAACACATAAGAGTCCATCTTCTTTGCACGGTACGAGTATAAAGGGCATGCAAGATATCGCCTAGCAGGGTAGGCACAGGATTGCGAGAAAGGAAAATCTTGACAGTGTTTACATCTACAAAGGAATCCAGATTCAGGAAGAGAACCAAACAATAGATAAGGAGAGCCAAGACATCTTCAAAAGCCCGAAAATACAAATTATCCCAAAATAGTTGAGCCTGATCTATCAGAAATTTGGCTAGAAAACCTTCGACCCCGCTTCGTGTTTCCCAATTGGATACTACATCAGCCTGTTTCAGATGCAAAGCTGAGGCAATGTCTTATGGTCTAGGAACCTCTTCCATACCTGTGAAGGGTACCTGTTCAAGGATGGATATGCCCAATAAGTGAGAACTCTTCCAAGGTGGGAACCAGCTGGTAATCTGGAAATGTGAAGCAATGATGCACAGGGTCGAAGAACTGGAAAAGTACACTCATCATCTGCTCATCAAGATTTGAGGTGACCAGGCTAAGAAGCTAACCATGTCTCTTAATGAACATAGAAGTCTCAGAAACTCTTGAGGCTAACTCTTTAAGTTGAGCAGGTATTTGCACAAAGTTAACTCGGATGGTATTTCTGCACACAGAAGCCATAATCTGCAAAACATAACAAAGATAAATACCCTTGGTCTTTGAAATGGTTAATATAATGAAGTATGAGTGCCATGTCATGATGCATGATGTCATGATAAAATCAAACAATAGGTATAGCAGATAACAGGCATGGCAAAGACAAACAAGTCACACAAAGCCCTTAAGTTTAAGGCTTGTATGAGGTCAAAGGTAGTACCCTCTTGAAGTTTAGTTGGTTTCAACCTGTCCTAGCAAAAGTAATCGGGTTCTAGAGGATCTCAATATCACTGACCATCCTCCATCGGTCATGGTTTCAGCTCACGCAATCTTTTCTTGCGGCCAGAACTGTCTCGAGAGTATGGTCTCAATAAGTGTAGCATCGAGTATCAACCAGTTCTCAGCTTTACACCGAGACCGGCTATCTCACTACTTTCTAATTGCCAAGTTGGTCGATTAAAGGTTCTAAGGTCAGTTGATGCTTAACGACACCATGCAGCGGCCCCGTATTCTCCTCGTTTCTCCACAAGGGATACCGGTACCAACCAATGTGCCACATCAACGTAGCTATTGCTTCAACCGTATCAGTCTATGCCGTACAGTTCCCTCACAGTCTATTGCTACTTACCTAAAAGGTGTCCCCAGATCCGGGTTAGGATCTATAGTAACTCCCAAACAAAACCCTTAAAAGTAAATCAATTAAAACAATCAAGAGAAGCAATTATGATGAACTAGATCATAAGGTATACCCCACTTATTATTATCCCTAACAGAGTTGCTAGTTCTGTGATACGGTGGCAGAACCGACTGTTTGGAAATGCTAGTTTGTGTCTTGCGTTTTTTGTTCGCAAAATGTCGCGGTAAGAAAGAGTCACCACCAACTTTTATTTTATCCAATCGAAAAGGAAAAAAGTACAGGAAAAAATCCTTTTTCGAGATTTTGAGTACGGGGGGTAGATTATAGAAAGGGAAGGTGTTAGCACCCTTTCTATCCATGGTTTTCTATGGGCTCTTAGGTACTTGCTCATCTTTTAAAATTGCTTGTGTGTGTGCTTGTTTTGAAAAAGTTTTGTTTTACTTCGTTTTAACCCTTGTTTCTGTCCTCAAGAGTGTTACGAAGTTGTTTTGAAAATTGTTTGAAAAGTGTAAGTGTGAAAAGTTTGATTTGAGCAAGTACCTACTAGCATCTACCTACTCGAAAAAAAGATCGTTTCTATTCTCGTTTCCTTTAGACAGCGATATCCTACTATTGGGAAATAGGTAGCGCTGTCGTTGGAGTTGTAAGGGTCAATTCTTAAGGGACGTACGATCACTAGAGCAATGTTAGGACGTCTTAGTAATAACTCTAAAGTCTTAAGATCATATTCGAGGCAACATTTCCGAGGCAACATTTCCGAGGCAACATTTCCGAACGGGACTTTTGATCTTCGTTAGACAGGAGGGCAACCACTAAGACACCCTATGCTTAATGATCGTTTTACCGAAGGGAACCAAAGTGAGAGTATACCCTAAGAGTGATATGTGCGAGTGATTAGTTTCAGTTATTATCTTTGCACATTAGGGTTTTCTAACCGTATTAAATTCTCATGCAATCTTGTCATACAATCCTATCAACATACATATAAACAGTTAATATTTGCGAGAATTAAAATGCGAGAAAAAAAATCTACGCTATTACAAGGCTTTAGGGAGGGGGATTAATTACATATCCAAAAACCCGGAAGAAAAAAAACGATAAATAAAATCCCTAGATTAAAATATTACAAACTATGAACAGTTACAACAATATTGTCAAAAATAAATAATCAGCGCGCGGCGAATTAAATACGAAGCGACTAGGGTTTTGACCCTTGACTGAACCTAATTTTAATTGATTAAAGTAAACATTTTTTTTATTATTTAAGAAAGTAATGAAATAATTGAATTAAAAAAGAAAATCCTAAATTCTAATTAATTTTAATTGTGAAAGAAATTAGAATTGCCTTAAATTAATTAAACTAATTCATTAAAAAAACGCTTATTAAGAAAACAAGTCTTCTTTTTGTGATTTTTGTTGGTTAATTTTAGAAAAAATAATTTTGGTGTTGATATATAAAAAAACAGAATAATTAAAGAGAAGAAAATTAAAGAAAAATAAGAAATAACCCCAGGGTCTGCTGTCAGCGGCTATGATCAGAGGATGATGGTCCAGAAGATGGTGGCCCTCAGAAGATGGGGACACTAGGCCTGCTCTTGGCTAATGGATCCAGCAGGTGATTACCCTCAGAAGATGGGGTGCGCTGGATCTAGTTCTGAATGGGATCCAGAAGATGATTCACTGCATGTGATAGATCTGGTTATGACTGGGATCCAAAAGATGATTCACTGCATGTGCTGGATCTGGTTCTGAATGGGATCCAGAAGATGATGCGCTGGATCTGGTCCTGGCTAATGGATCAGAAAGATGGTGCACTGGATATGATGCTGCTTAGTGGATCCAGGAGGTGATGATCCTCAGAAGATGCACATGCTGGCTCTGGCGAAAACAAAGGAGAAAATACCAAAAGCTCACGCCTGGGATCGAACCCAGAACAATGAGCTTTTGGCTTCCTTCTTCTGACCAACTGCGCTGGATACTGATTTATTAATACGATAAAACAAACAATATATATCAGAACAACAAGTTTCTGGCCAAAATAAGCGCGCCAGAATTTAAACCGACCAGTAGGGCTGGGACACGCTATCGTCTTCTTCCCTGGAACCGTCATTTAAAGCTCTGAACCTTTACCTAAAGATATGGCGTTGTAGCTATAACCCTGTGTATTTCAAAAATTACATACAAGCAATATAAATAAGTTCCAAGACCATGGATCAACTGGGTTTGACCCAATGATCATAATGGTATCTTTCATTAGGGCAAATTGTTCTTGCATTTAAAAGCCCAAAAACAGTAAAACAAACCCTGTATCGTGCAATTCCAGGCGTGAAAAGGCTTGGATTTGATTGGAACCTGTTCCTGGAACGTTCAGCAACCTCTCTGCAACGTGAGAAAAGCACGATCTGGTCTCTAATATGGAAATTAGATTACCACTTTTCTTGAAATTTTTTTTGAGTTCTTCCTTCACCTCTGCACCGCTGCTTCTAACCTCTAGTTGCCTTGGGTTGCTTCTGTATATGTAGTGGAACGCATTAGGTCAATAAAAATGCATTGTATCTTTATCAATTATGGAGATTTGATTTGCTCTTTCAATGCATATGATTCCCTTCCAATTTGGCTCAAATCCAATCTTTTCCAACCACATTGGCCTTGCACGATCTGATCTTCATTTGACAACATATAATATATTCTTTCAATGCAAAAGACCATCCCTAAAATGCAATATATGATTTATTAAGATTTATTTGATTTCATTTGAATTTTAAATAAATAAAAATCAAAATAAATTAAATAAATGAGAAAATAAAGTATGGAGGGTCCCATAGGTCGTGGACTATGTTAGGAATGAGATGCAAGCATAAAAAGTTGGGCCCATTTAGCAAAAGATGCAAATTTGAGCACATTTGACTTTCGACAATTTTTCAAAAAAGGTCAACTTTGACAATGCATATCTCTCTCAATTTTGACCCTAAAGAGATGTTCTTTGACTTTTTAGAAATCTTAGGATGTCCTCTAAGCAACCCGTTTGGTCTCATCTCAATTGAGTCTTCCATGTTCATGTATGAAGCCTTGACCCAAAAGGTATTTTTGTTGACTTTTCAAAAGGACCTATAATGTCAAAATTCATATCTTTCTGTGAGTGCATATTTTGAACTTGGGAGATGAAGATGAATTGTAGGGGATTGCATCCTCTTAAAAATGAGATTTGGATGGGCCATATCTGATAAAATATGAGAAAGTTATGCTTGGTCAAAGTTGAGTTGACTTTTCCTACAAAACCCTAATTTAGCAACTTTTGGGTTTTGATGAATTGTGAGCAATCCTTGAGGAATCATGATCAACACTTGATCAAATGATGAATAATACTTCAAAATGAGGATGTTGACCAAAAATCTTAAAGTTTGACTGTATGTGGGCCACAATTGACTTTTGACCTAGCACCGTTGATTTTCAGGCATTTGAGCAATTGACTGAGCAAACTTCTTCTGCAAGGCTTGAAACTTGACATGGATGATATTGAGGACATATTAGGACAATGGTGAGCATTTGGGATCCTTTGGACTCAAGCATCTTGATGCAAAATGAAACCCTAATTTGAGGTAGACTGCCTTAGGAGAGAATTTGTCTGGTCAACTTTGGACCTCCTTGGGCAATTTGACGGCCTCACTTGACATGTATTGAGAAATATGGGAGGGAAAATTTTGGGGTACAACAAGTTGTATGAAGATAACCCCCGCTACGGAAGATGTCTTGATACTTACCTGTAGCAGACTTCAGCTTCATGCTTTTACCTTTATCATTCTTCACGGAGAACCCCAAGCCAGCTTTATTCTTGTTTACAGGTGGACCAACAATCTGTCCCCATACTTCACTACGGCCATTATGCACCACCTGCTGCGCATCCATAAGCGAAACCATAGAATTCTCATTTCCTCTTATGTTATCAATCGATAAAGCTTGGAACGGGGTTCCTACATCAGCTTCATCCGCCTCCACGATGCTGAAAGAGGACAAATGAGATATCAATAATGCACGTTCTCCATTTATAATTACCACTTTTCCTTCACGTACAAACTTCAGCTTCTGGTGTAAATTCGAAGTGACAGTCCCTGCCTTTTGTATCCACGGTCGTCCCAACAAGCAGCTATAAGCGGGTACAATATCCATGACCTGTAAAGTAATCTGAAACAAATGTGGGCCTATATGAATAGGCAAGTCCACTTCACCAATAACTGACTTCCTTGATCCGTCAAACGCTTTCACAATAATGCCACTTGGGCGCATGGGCGTTCCTTGATGATTCAACTTTATAAGAGTGCTTCTCGGTATAACGTTCAATGCAGATCCATTATCAATCAACACATTGGATAATGACTCATTCTTGTAGTTCATAGAGATGTGGTGGGCCAGCTTGTGATTCCTTCCTTCATCGGGAAATTCATCGTCACAGAAACTCAGATTATTACATGAAGTAATGTTCCCTACTGCACTGTTGAATTGGTCTACAGGCATATCACTTTCCACAAAAGCTTGGTCCAATATCCTCGTCAAAGATTCTCTGTGAGCAGAGGAGTTCACTAATAAAGCCAAGATAGATATTTTTGAAGGAGTCTGCAGTAGCTGATCTACAATTTTGTAGTCACTCATCTTGATTATCTTCAAAATATCGTCCACCTCCTTTTCTAGCGTAGCTCCACTAGATTCACCCACATCCTCCTTGGGCTTAACATTTTCAACAATTTTCTTTCCATTACTAACATCTCCACGAACAACTGGTGCAAATACACGACCACTACAGGTCACTCTTCTAGTCTCAGCAATATTTCCAACATTAGGCATTGGCTGGATGGGAACTTCCACACCACCCTCTAAGATTGTAGCGTTATATTTGTAGGGTACAACCTTATCTGACTTGTAGGGGAAAGGACCCGACAAACTAATCACCAATGGAGTAATAGCTGGCTTGCTATGATATTCAATTTCAAAAGGGGTAGGTACACCAAATCAAGGCACAGTAACATTTACTCCCTCTTCAACATAATCAGTCATTACAGAGTCAACCCTGGAAAACAAATCTTCATCCGGGGAGAAGAACTCATCTGCAGAGGCATACTCAACATCTAAATCTTCTTCAGCCAAACAAACCTCAATCATATTAACTTCATGGTAATCATCCCTCTGACCTGTAACCTTGATAGTTCCATTATCCAACAACAACTGAACACCTTTCCTTATAATTGAACATCCTCGGGAGTCCCGGTAGCAAATTCGGCAAGATCCATATTGATGTTCTATCTGACCAGCCATGTGGCAGAAAGTAGCATGCAATTGTACAAGATCCTCATTCATATGTTCCGCATTAAAGATTCTGAACTCTTCAGGACATCTAGAAACCATCTTAACTTCCACTTCATACTCTACCCTAGGCCTGATTATGTGGATGAGACCCTCATCCATCATCTCCTGCAAATCAACCTTTATCTTGTTACAACTCTGTATATTCGTACTACAAATAACACAACCAGCATGATCGTGCGTATAGTAGCTAAATTCACAGAGGTCTGCATGAATTTTCACCAAATCTCCTCTAACCAGATTAATATCAAAAATACAGAAGTCGCCTGGACAACCGGCCATGATATTCACAGCATTTGCTCCTCCATGCTTGGGCAGAGGATTGTCTTTCACATTAGGGCCAACATCCTTGAAAGATAAGATACCAGACTTCACCAATTTCTGTATATCAGTCTTCAAAGGATAACAGTTCTCAACATTATGCCCTGGTTCTCCCTGATGAAAAGCACATGTTTGGTCTGCTTTGTAATACCAAGGAAATGGTGATGGTACATCAAGAGGTGGTCGGGTCTGAACCAACTTCTTCTGAATTAACTCCGGGAGTAAATCTATATAACTCATAGGGATAGGATCATAAATCTCCCTTCTCTGATTATACCCTTGATTCCCCAGATGTGATGGTCTTTGATAAGAAACAGTAGTTGGAGCTACACCAACAACTGGAATTACTGATGCGACTTGCTGATGACGCTGATAATTTCTTCTAGGAGTGTTAACCCTTCTCTCTTGGATAACAACATTTGTATCTCCTTCCTTCTTCTAGGTAAACCCATAGGATGGCTTCTTTGCACTTCCAGAACATTCACTTTTTGTGAGACGGCCCTCTCTTACAGCCTCTTCTAAACGGATACCCATGCCTACCATTTCAGTAAAGTCACTTGGCGCACTCGCTACCATCCTCTCATAGTAGAAAGCACCCAGAGTCTTCAAGAAAATCTTAATCATCTCCTTCTCTTCCATGGGAGGAATCACTTGGGTGGCTACCTCACGCCATCTCTATTCATATTCTTTGAATGATTCCCTGTCTTTCTGGACCATGGACCTGAGTTGATAATGACCAGGTGCCATGACCATGTTGTATTTGTATTGTCTGATAAATGCTTCTCCCAAGTCGTTGAAAGTATGTATATTAACGCTATCCAAACTCATATACCATTTCAACGCAACACCAGTCAAACTATCCTAAAAATAGTGAATCAGCAGACGTTGATCATCAGTATGGGTAGATATTCTGCTTACATACATCACAAGATGAGCACTAGGACAAGTGTTGCCCTTGTACTTCTCCAATTTCGGGACCTAAAATTTCGCAGGTATCTTAACGTTCGGGACCAAGCACAAATTATTCACATTCTGCCCGAACAATTCCTTTCCCCTGAGGGCCTTCATCTCCCTCTTCATCTTGTTAAACTGTTCTTGAAAATAATCCCTTCTATCATAGAGACCCAAGTCTTCACTTGGTGTAGGAAAAGGACGACACATATCATAATTAGCAAATGGAACCATATTCACCGAAGGAGGTACAGCAGGAGCAACATACACCACAGGAGGTGCAGGAGTAACAATAGTCTGAACAACTAGAGCATATTGAGGACCAAGATTGAATCCTTTAGGTGAAAAGTTCTCTGGCATTCACCATGGATAACCTTGAGGCATGCGATTCTAAAAAACAGCTGGAGTAGTAGACATAGGAACAGACAGAGCTTCAGTAGTCACCCTTGTTTGTTGAGGCTGAACACTCGGTGGCTGATTCTGAGCAGCCAGTAGAGATTCCATCTGAGTAGTAAGATTAACCATGTTGTCCTTTAAAGCAGAAACTTCCTCGCGCAGCTCACGATTCTCTTGCTCTAAGTTGTCTTTCTTCCTTCTGAAATTAGCTCGAGTGTTCTAGTGGTGAGACATCTTGCTGAATGAAGTAAAGAAGCTTGGTAAGACACCTGGATATGCATAACAAATCCAAAAAATATGTGCAATATGATGCATGATGTGCAATGCACATGATTTATTTTATTATTAATATTTCAAGGGACTTAAAGATTTATAGACACATTGCAAATATCAAAGTAACAACATATTTGAAATACTGAAAACTTTTATTATAATAACTTCAAAATGGATTAAAATTTTCAATAATCCTAAGTACAAGATGAAAATAAAGTCTAAACCCATAAGAAGCAAAGCTGATGGAGATCACTCTATACGCTGGCGCTTCCCTGTAAGCCTGGAAATTTGAGCCTTTAACCTCTGGTTTTCTTCCGCATATCTGGTGGCAACCTTCTTCCAATCTCTTGAATCAGGGAGTGAGCAACTAGCATCTGACTGAGGCTTACGAGAAAATAAATCCCCTTGCCTCTCCATGGTCTCTACAACACAACTCTCAAGAATCTCAATCAAGTCATCTTTCTCCTTCAAGTCTTCTCTATAGGAAATCTCTAAAGTTTGGCAGTTATTCTTCCAAGCATCCTTTTCATGTTGCATCTTGACTAAAGCAAGCTGTAGCTCTTCCACATCATCCAATAAGGGAGGAGTGGTCTTCACAAACAAGTCATCCATAGGCTTTTCACGGGAATACGGCATCTTTAACTGAATAGCTCTCATTTGGACCGACTGAAGATAGGGCTCCAAAGAGACAGCCCCCTTAGGTCCTAAGTATTTCCTACTCTTCTTATAAATGTGACGCCAGGCCTTCGCAATCTTCTCCCTATCTTCCTTATAGTCTTCTCCCTCCTTCATAAAGAAACTACTCAAATGAATACTATTCGGTTTATCTCTCATCGGATAACCAAGCTATCGTCTTGCAAGAACATGGTTATAATTAATTCCTCCCTTTGTACGAAGAAAAGGTACATTAGGGAAACTACCATAACTGTCGACAATCTCTACATCCTGATAAGCTCGATGATACCAATCAATATCCGAGTGAGTAAGTTCCATGATCTTACGAGCCCAACGGGGTTCCTTCCTGACATCCCAGAAAGCATCAGACTGAGGCATATGAGAAATGAACCACCGATATAACAGAGGTGTGCAACAGACAATCATCCCCCCATGATAAGAATTCCAAAGATGAATAGAGTAATAAGCATCACCCAACAATGTAGGAAATGGGTTTCCAATCATGAAGATCCTGATAGCATTAATGTCAACAAACTTGTCCATATTATGAAATAAGAATAACCCATAAGCAAGTAGAGCAAAGATGGCCTCAAAAGCGACGGTACTCTTCATCCTGGCAAAGTAACGAGCTTTCTCCAATAATAACTGAGCTGGTAATCCTCTAATCCCTCCTTTAGTAGTCATATGGGCTTCAACCTCATACTTCCCCAGATGGATCAAAGTAGCAATCTCATGTGGTTTTGGCTCACCCTCCAAACCAGTAAAAGGAACACGATCTGTAATAGGTAAATCCAATAAATAAGAATACTCTTCTAGTGTAGGCATCAACTGATAGTCCGGGAAGGTAAAGCAATGATACATCAGATCATAGAACTGGACCAAGGTCGAGAGAATACCCTCCTTCATCATAAGCTTCATGAGAGGAATGATGGATCCATAGTTCTTTCAAAAATATGCAGAACACTCAATCTCGGGAATTAGACTGATCAACTCATCTATCTTGGGATCTTTGAAACTGTATTTTCCGGTCTTTCTTTTTCCAGAATCCATGGTCAAAAGGTACCTGAGATATTCGCAAATGGTCAACTTTTAAGTCCCTTGAAATAAATTTTTTTCAAAAGATGCTTATGAGTGCATGAATGCATGATGCAACAATCACACATAAGATCACAAACATAGGGCTCATAGGTTCAATGTCACAAGCATGAGTTCGAAGGTACTACCCATAAGGTATGGTCTAAAAGTTATCACCTTCCGAACAAGTTTCTAGAGGTTCCCAGAGTCTACATCCTTCCTTCAGATATTACCAACTTCTCGATTAACTCGATAATTAATAATATTCTCCAGAAAAACTCGTCCTAGCGTAATATCGCATGACAACTATTTCCGAATTACTCCGTCATAGCTTCCGCACTACACCTAAAAGGCCAAGATGGGTTAGGTATTCTACGGTCCTCAACTTCAGCAGGCTCCCAGGTCGAAAGTAGTATGTCTTCCCGATTACTTGGTAAACAACACTATAGTCAAAGGGGCCTCCACTAAGTGGGGGATCTCATGCCTCCTTTTTTGGTATTACTCCCTCAAAGTTAACATGACTATACCGTTCGTCCTAACTTAAAGTTTGCCCAAGTCCAGGTATAGGACTTATAAGTAATCACCAAGCACCCTGAAAACCAGGAAAATCCAAACAAACAAATACACAACATATAATATATAACAAACAATAGCACATATACAGATATAAACAAAGATAGGTTTAACCCACTTAGGGATGGACCAGCAAGAAGTTAATCTTTCCCCAGTGAAGTCGCCATTTTTTTCTGTAGTGGTAGAAATGTTCAAGACTAAGCCATTGGATTGACTAGACTTGTACAAATCAAAATAAAAATCGCCATCGCACTTTATTGTTTCAAAGGAATGGGAAAAGAGCGAGTAACCCAAAAAGAAGGGGAAAGATTCAAGGTAAGGGGGTTGGTTATGTAAAGGGAAGGTATTAGCACCATAAACATCTACGGTACTTCGTATGAACCTCTTTGAAAAATCTATATATTTTGGCTATAAAATGTTATATAAAAAATAGATGATGGAAGTGAGAAAAGAAATATATTTTTTATGATTTTTGCACCCACCGCGGTTGCGAACCTTTAGTGCCTATGTACCACATTTCATGCAATCGGGGATCAGGGTACACATAGTTCACCTTTAAAAATTTTAAAACACAAGTGTGTTGGTTAACTTTATGAGATAAGACATCATCGTCATTGTCTGTATGGAAAACATACTTACTACCCACAATCATGAGAAAGGAGAATTTGCATCATCTCAAAGTGGAGGATATGGCTTGGATTTTAAAATCAACAAAGCCTCACTCAACAACCAAGTGGAAAATATCTCACTTCACTACATATTTTAGAAGTATAGTTGTTTGCATCACTACAAGGATTGACAAGAATCTAATCTTCTGAGATAAGTTTTAAAATAAAAGGCCAAAGTGGAAAAATGTTTTGAAATGAGATTGATTGACTTTTAGTCTTCTCACAAAAAGGTCAAGGTTTTATTAAATTGATTGGAGTTTATTTATGAAAAATGTTTTGAAAATACATGGACCTAAGTCCAAGTTTATTATGAAAGTGGTTCAAGTTTAGAAACAAGAAGAGTTTTCAAAAGGAGGGAGAGGATTTTTGAAATTAAAGAAGATGGGAGGAGAAGAAGGGACTATCCTAAAGTATAAGGTAAAAGCTAGGGATAAGAACCATCTAACCAACAAAAAGTCAATACTTGACATTATGAGTCAAGATAGAATTCCCATTCTTTGGATTGAAACCAAGCAAATAGAGTTACTAGACCTCTTGAGAGAACCAAACTTAAAATGTATTAACTCTTCATAAAAATTGGGCAGAGTAACGGCTGTATACGGGTGAATTCCAGATTACAAACAAAGTATGTAATCACAATAATCTGCACACAAAACAAACAAAATACCCAATGTCTTGAGGTAAACCTCAAGAACTCCAGAAAAAATATCAATTAAGGTTACAAGGTCTTCAACATAGGCCAAGGTTTCTATTCCTAAGTCCAAGAAGTCCAATAATCCATCATGCCAAGGATAGTAACCAAATAGTCCAAGTATCATTAAAGTTTTTTTATGGTTTATGTTGATTATTAGGTATTTTCAAAAAGGAAAGACAAGCTCAAGTGAGCCAAAAAATAAAAATGACAAGAAAGTAAATTCTCAAATGAGAAAAGATGAAAACAACATGAAATGTAAATGCTAAAAGTAAATGGTGCATAAAATAAAAGGGCATATAATAAAAACACAAGATTAAGTCAATTATTAGTAATTAGTGGTTAGTTGGATGACCATATTGAAACTTGCATTTGGAACTCATTAGAGGATTGGTAGAACCAAAGCCTCCACACAACAAGTTGCATTTGCTTTTTGTCAAGTATATCATCCATTTGGAATTATCACAAGTACCATTTAATGATCAACGATGTTTAAGTGTTTCACATTGACCAAAAGTGATGTAGATCCATTAGAGGATTGGTAGAACTAAAGCCTCCACACAATGATTCTCAAGGTTATTGGATCAAAGAGATCAAATTAACATACTTGGGCTTGCAAACATAGGTTTTGGCCACAAATGATCATTTATTTGAATCGGGACAAAATTTTGCATTATGTTAAGCAATCGCAAGTGGACTTATATAGAAGTCTCACCTATTTTGAGGCCGGTTAATAGCAATCTATGCACCATTTGTTTTGAGACATGATATAGAGATCATGCACCAATAAAACTTAGTGCAATAAGAAAGGGATGAGATGAAGAAGGGTGGGGGAAAATATATAAATCACATTTGAATTAAATTTTAATCAAACTATTGTTAAAATCATTCATCCATTTTTATGGAGTTAAACTCAACACCATGGATCCAATGATGTTAACAAAGTTCATGATCAACAAATGTTTTAAATAGAAATTAAAAGAGAAAAATATCAACCATGTTCAAATTAATCAAGAAATAATAAGTAAGACAATAGAAAAATCAGAGATAACCTCAAATATTTTTGTAAAATTTTTGGTAATTTTTTAAAGTCAAACTATTTTTAAACTAATTAAAATTGCTCAAACAAATAGAAAATAGATCATAAATAATAAACATCAATATAAAATTCCATAAAATTTTCAAAAAAGTCAGAATATGTAAAATGATATTTATGAATTTTTTAGAATTAAAAAATGTCAGAAAATATTTTTAAAGTAATTAAAAGGAAGCAAATAATGCAAAAAATATAAAAAATATCAAATTTCAAAATAAAAATGTGAAAAAATACTCATGAGATCAGAAATAATTCATAGTATTTTTTTTGAATTTTTTCATAATTTTTGGATAAAAAAATAAAAGAGTTATGAATTTTTGAAAATTAAATCAATTAAAATATAAAATCAAAAAATAAAATAGAGCCAAAAAGATGTGGGCCATCAGATCATAGTCAAAACATGTTAGTAAGCTGATCCAATGGACCAGACACACTGTGCTTGATATGGACCTTAGTGAGATACGCATAGGATCAGAAAAAAGGAAACCAATGAAATTAAAACGTTTGGCACGCTATCATTGGCTTAGATGAGACATGTCATCATCTTCAATCTCCATACACTCTGCAATGGAGATTTTATGAGATCCTTCAAATGGAAAAATTAGGATCCCGGACTAGTATCATTGGATTCGTCTCTTCAAGACGATCCTAACACCACCATCGCGCCAAATTTATATAAGGTATGCAAAGATATATGAATCAAAAACCCAGGAAATAGCGAGCACCTTCAATTTGAGATTTCTCTCTAAGTTCTCAATGGATTTAAAAATTGTAAGAAGCACCAGAATCAGGAGAAAGAGTAGATTAGGTTAGTGCTTTATTTGGATCCAAATGATGGAGAATTCTACCTTTTCGAAGTTCAAGAAAGAAGCTCTGAAACTGGACTTCTGTAGCTTGAATTATGGCTCGTTTTGCTTGGTTTAAGTGATGGAGAGTTTGTATGATGCTGAAGGATGATGAATGTGAAAATATTTTTTGGAAGAAAAAGCTTGAATCTTATAAACCGATTTCAAAAATTTGAAGTTCGTGTGAGGTTTTGACATAGTTTATTTGGCTCTCAAAGCTTGAGGAAATGAATGAGGGATGACCCTCTATTTATAGGGAATAAAATGGAATGTTCAAGTGTGTGAAATGATGAAGTTTGGAGGGAAATCGTGTGAACCTGATACACGAGCAAGGTGTGATCTGTTTTGCATCAAAACTCATCCAATCCTTGCGTTTTAAGACTCTAATCCACTTTGGAAACTTGGTTAAACATGTTTAGATCACAAATGCGTGCTAATTTAATGTTTAGAAGCCAAAACATGAATTTCAAATTCTGACTTATGATGAAACTTACGTTCCAAGTTACCAAGTTCAATCCAATGGCATTCTTAGCTCAAGGGGTATTAAGGCATGATTCTTGATGCTTTAGAAATATGAGATTACAAGCTTTGCAATGGAAAAAGAATGGAATCAAATGGATGTTTGAGCTGAAAGTTGTAATGAGTCAAAGTTGGGGGGAAATGGTTGACTTTCCATACTTAGAAATATTTCAAATTTTTCTTCAAAAGTGACCTATAATGTTTTGCATCCAAACATGGCCTTCCACTTGGAATTTTCTCTTAACCAAAAAATATGGCATGAAATATACCTCTTGAATGACATTTTGAGACATAAACCATTCAAAATATCCAAAAATTGAGAGAGTTATGAATTGTTGAAGTTGGCAAAAAAACATGAAATGACCTATAATCTTTTGTATCCTTAGGGCATCTTCCATCAATTTTATCACTTTGCACATAAAAGAAGGCATAAATTTCTCACCCTCAAGATCAATGTGGATAAATAGTGGGCTCAAGGTGATAAAAATTGACCAAGTTATGATCATTTGAAGTCACACATGATAAATTGGGGGTTCATCTAGAGGACTTGTAATCTTTCTTCAACATCAAGTTTCTTCCACATGAAAACTCCTTGAAACTTTTGAAGTGATTTGTTGATAACCCTTTGAAGAGAAGGATGTATTTGGAATAACTCAAAAATAGCAAAATATGAGCAAGATATACTTCTTTGAAGTTCAAAACCCTAGCTCCTAGATAAAGGAAATGCTTTGAGGAACTTTGACAATTTTGAACAAACTTCTTGTACCAACACTTTTGATTTGTAGATAGAAGTTTTTGAGGATGATAATGAGAACTCATATCCACCAAAACCACTTCCATATCTTGAGAAATGAGAGAAATATGCACTGGTGACCAATGGGAACAAGGCCTTGTCCAACCATGACAACTTCTTCAATCAACCCCTTGTACTTTTGAATCAATCTTGATAACTTTGAAATATGGTGAACCAAAATGAACCTTGTCATGCCATTTCTTACAAAATAACTTCAATGGTGAGGTTTCAATTTCTCAAGCTTTAATGATGAACGGATCTTAGGGGGGAAAATTAGGGTACAACACCTTGGGTTTGCCATCTCTCTTTCTTCTTTAAGCTTGTCTGTGAGGGATCACAAAGCTCCCTAATTGTGTATCTTGTACATGCATGTTTAATGTTTACTAATTTATAACTAAAATTCAAAAAATATGTGTTGTTTCCCTTTTGTGTTTTGTACATTCTAGGTGTTGAGCCAAGTGCATTTATCTCACCTCCTAAGCTAGGGTCTTGAGAATTAATCCTCAGCCAATTGATTAGGCCTCAAGGGGGTTAAACTTTAAATATATGCTTCTACCATCAAAGTGACATGTCTTGAGCATCCTTCAACATCATATGTTCAAGTTTGTCTCAAGGTATTGTGATTTGATTCATCAAGAAACCTCATAGGCTCATGTGTTTATTTACATGTCTTCTTCAACGAGTTTCATCAAGCTATGAGCCTAATCATCAAGTGTGCTTCAGTATAACATCATTTCAAGGTCCTATGTGCTTCATAATGCCTTAGATTGCAATCAAAGTTCAAAATATTCAAAGTTGATTCAAGTTATTTGACCTAATTTGGCAAGTTCTTGATTCTATGATCACAAGTACACAACTCTTTCAATTTTTAACATTTTGAAGTGATCATTTTTGCTATGGAATCTTCTCATAGTCCCCAAAAACTTCTCTTTATATGACAAGAGTCATTTATGCTTGGAGGATCATCAAAAGTTTGATTATATTATAGGTCACTTTTGAGATTTTGACCTAACTTTTGTCCTACTTTCAAGGATCATAACTTGATCCATTTTCATCATTTAAAGATCGTTCATTCTTTACCATGATCTTTAATATGTTTTCTAAAATTTTGATTCAAGGATAAAGGCCTAAAAATGCTTGGAAGATCATTGAATTAAAGGAGACATTATAGGTCTATTTGTCCTTATGGACTTGAAATTTTTCTAAGTTGATTGTGCTTGTTTTCAACCAACTTCAACACATCATAAATTTTTTCTCAAACATCCAAATAAATACTTTTTTAGCACTTTGTAAATTTCATGGGAAGTTCCTTCAAATGAAAAAAGAATGAACTTATAAAGCCCCTGGTGCATGATGCCCCATGGATCTAAAGTTGCTAACTTGAAACTGAAGTTTTGCACCATGATCAGATTTTTTGAATCCATTTAAACTCAATTACACACCAATTTAAGACTCAATTTTATGCCTAATCATGTTTAGAACATGTCTAAAACAGAAAATGACCTTTAAACTCAAGCTTTTGTTGCATTTTGATGCACCTTGAGGTCACACTTTTTGCACTTTTGACCTTCACACGAATTCCATAATTTTAGATCCTTCTCACATGCTTGAGAAGGCATCATCTTTAGTTATAAAAATAAACCTAATTCCCTTTATTTCTCAAGATTTTGATAGCCAAAATACCCCTGCTAAGTTCCCATTTGAACTCTTAAGCTTGTACTTAGTTTTTGGATTTCCACCCTTCAAACACTAACAATTTCCACTCAGTTAGCTTCATCAATATTCAGTGAAGCTAACCAGCCCAAGAGGAAGAAGAGTTGAGCTCTAATTGAAGTTAACCAAGTCTAAATTCATAGAAAAACCATCACACTTTGTTCAGGTAGTTAGAGGTATTAAATCTATCAACTCAAATTATTGTGACGATCCTTGGTGTGCACTGTTGCTTACTGCATCGTTAGTTTTCATTAATTGATCCATTTGATGTGTCTATTTTTGAATTTTATGTTTGTAAACTCTTCTGTTTTTTCTAAAATCAAGTAACCTATAGTTTAAATAAATTTGATGGGTCTTAGTTGATTTTTATTTGATTTTTTAAATATAGTTTGGAATTTTACTTTTTATTTCCTTTTTAAAACAATTTAAAAATCATTTTCTTATTTTATTTTGATTATTTTAGCAATTTAAATTTTTTATATTCTGGTTGGCTTGGGTCTTGATCATTTAGTTCATGAATTTCGTTAACATCAATAGATCTTGGGTGTTGATAGGTTAAAAGACCAAATCTACCAAAATAGATATTTGATTTTGATGAAGTTAGACCTAATTCATGATCCAATTTGGATTTATAATTTTGTCTTTTTTACTTTATCTCATATTCATCTATTTTCTCTTCTTTTTCTTTTTTGGATCAATTGGATGATTGATGATTCATGTTGTTCAATTGAATGTGGATTGGTAATTGATGAAACTTCATCATTTTAAATCTACCTCTAAGTGATTAATTGATCATTCAAGGTACTTTGGATTCGTGAAAGTTTATCCTAAGGTATCATGAAGGATTTGATTGATATAATGATCTCATCTCATTGACTTGTGTCTTGATCCACTTTAATTTTTACTTGTGCTACAAGTTTTAGGAGTATGGTTGCTACCATATCTCTAACATGTATGGTACATACATTGTTATTGACTGACCTCGTATAGTATTGACTTCTACATATCTATTTTATGATTTCAAATACAAGTATAACATAAACATGATGCCTAATCGTGATCAGCTTAGGGCTATGGTTCAAAGGGATAAGGAATCATTTAAAGAGCATGCACAACGTTGTCGTGATATTGCAGCTCGGGTTATTCCCCCGTGGAGGAGAAATAAATGATCAAGGTTTTCCTGAAGACTCTTGGATTATTCTATTATGATAATATGGTGGCCAGTGCGCCAAGTGATTGTACAAAGATGGTCGGAATGGGTGTTCAGTTGTAAGAAGCTGTATGTGAAGGTTATTTGTCAAAAGATGAAAGTTTTGGTAGTTCTGCTAAGAAGCACACCTATGGGTTTTCCAAAAAGAAAGAAAGATATTCTAATGCCATTTCTCAAGAAACGCAGGGTAGGTCTTGTGGAAGAAATCATTGTCATAAGTAGCACGTTGCTTCAGTCACTCTAGTGGTCAGTATAGCTCCCGTAGCAGTTGCTTATCAACCTCCCCAAAGAAAACATTAGCAGTACTACTAACATAATAGTCGAGGGAAGAATCATAAGAGAGAACCCTTTGATCACATTCCTATGAGTTACCCTGAATTATTACCTGTATTAATCCATAACAACCAAGTACAAACTAGGTCTCCTCCTGCAGTTCCTACAAAACTTCCTTAGTATTGTAAAGTTGATTTGACTTGTGCTTTTCATCAAGGAGCTCCAGGGCATGACATAGAGACTATTATCTGTTGAAGTTTGTGGTTCAGAAGTTAGTAGGGGCTGCTATTCTGTCTTTCAAAGACATGGGGCCAAATGTGCAAGCAAACATGTTGCCTAACAATGGGTCGCCAATATTGTTCTCGTTCCAAGGAGGACTGAAAAGTTTGCACGTGTGTTGATTATAGATACCTAAAAAAGGCTAGTCCAAAAGATGATTTCCCTCTGCCACATATTTATATGTTGGTAGATAATACGGTAAAACTCAATGTTTTTTCCTTCATGGACGGATTTTTCCGAATATAATCAGACTAAGATGGCTCCCGAGGACATGGAAAAAACAACGATTATTACATCCTAGGGAACATTATGTTATAGAGTGATGCCCTTCGGGTTAAGAACGCTGGTGCAACGTGCCAGAGGGCCATGACAACCCTATTCCATGATCTGATGCACAAATAAATTGAGATATATGTTGACGATATGATTTCCAAGTCTCGGACTGAAGAGGGTCATGTAGAAGACTTGTTGAAGTTGTTTCAGCATTTGAGGAAGTATCGTCTCCGCTTGAATCCAAGTAAATGCACCTTTCATGATTGTTCGGGAAAATTGTTGGTCTTCATTGTTAGCCAAAGAGGTATTAAAGTTGATTCTAATAAAGTTAGGGAAATTCACGAAATTCCTGCACCAAGAACTGAAAATCAAGTTAGAGGTTTCCTCAGACGTATGAATTATATCTCCAGATTTATTTCTCACATGACCTCCACTTGTGAGCCAATCTTCAAGCTTTTGAAGAAAGATCAGGGTTGTGTATGGACAAATGAATTTCAAAAGTGTTTTGATAGTATCAAAGAGTATCTTCTCGAGCCTTCTATCTTGATCCCTCTTGTTGAATAAATATCATTGATCATTTATTTGACTGTGATGGAAAGTTCCATGGGTTGTATCTTGGGTCTGCAAGATGAAACAGGTAGAAAGGAATATTCCATCTATTATCGGAGCAAGAAATTCACCGATTGCGAGACACGATATCCATTACTTGAAAAGACATATTGTGCTTTGGCATGGGCTACTAAGCGTCCGCGGCAATATATGTTGAATCATACTACTTAGTTGATATCCAAAATGGATCCAATTAAGTACATATTTGAAAAGTCTGCTCGTATCGGAAGAATTACCTGTTTGAAAATGTTGTTGTCTGAATATGATATTGAGTATCATACTTAAAAGCATGTTAAAGGTATTGTGTTGGTAGAGTACCTTGCTCACCAACCAATTGATGATTATCAGTCCGTCAAGTTGAATTTCTCTGATGAGGATATGATGTATTTGAAAGTTGAAGATTATGATGAACCTTTTCCTGAGGAAGGTCCAGATCCTAAATCCCATAGGGCTCGAGTGTTTGATGGAGTTGTGAATTCTTATGTTAAAGGAATTGGTGTTGTGATAATTACACCCCATGGTTCCCACATCCCTTTCACTGCAAGATTGATGTTTGATTGTACTAATAACATGGCGGGGTATGAAGTATGTATTATGGGTCTCGAAGAAGCCATGGATTTAAGAATCAAGATTCTTTATTTGTATGAGATTCAGCTTTAGTGATTAATCAGACTAAAGGTGAATGGGAGACTCGTCACCCTGTCTTGATTCCATACAAGGATTATGCGAGAAGGTTGTTACCTTTCTTCAACAAGGTTGAAATTCATCATATTCCTCGATATGAGAATTAGATGGCAAATGTTTTAGCCACTTTGTCCTCCATGTACAAGGGGAACTTCCCGAATGAAGTTCCTCAGATTACAATCAGACGTCTTGATGGAACATCTCATGTATTTGCAACAGATGTGACATCAAATGATAAACCTTGGTATTATGATATCAAACATTTCCTTAAAACTCAAGAATACCTACTTGGGAATCAAACAAAGATAGGAAGATGTTGAGAAAGTTGGCAGGCAGTTTCTTCCTCAATGAAGATATGTTATACAAGAGAAATTACGACATGGTCTTGCTCAGATGCATGGATAGACACAAAGTAGACAGATTAATGCATGATATTAATGAAGGTTCCTTTGGTACCCATGCCAATGGAAATTCAATGGCTAAGAAGATGATAATGGAAGGTTACTATTGGTTAACAATGGAATCTGATTGTTACAAATTTGCAAAGAAATATCACTAATGTCAGATTTATGCTGACAAAATTCACGTGCCTCCAACTCTTCTCAATGTTATTTTATTTCCATGGTATTTCTCTATGTGGGGTATTGACATGATTGGAATGATAGAGCCTAAAGCTTCGAATGGGAATTGTTTCATCTTAGTGGCTATTGACTCTTTCACCAAGTGGTGGAAGCAGCATCCTATGCAAATATGACCAAATAGGTTGTGGTTCGGTTTATCAAGAATCATATTATCTATCAATATGGTGTACCAAGAAATATTATCACCGATGAAGGTTCAAATTTGAATAACAAGATGATGAAAGAGCTTTGTGAAGATTTCAAAATTATGCATCACAACTCTTCTCCTTACAGGCCTAAGATGAATGGTGTTGTTGAAGTGGATAATAAGAACATTAAGAATATCATTCTGAAGATGGTTGTTACATATAAGTATTGACATGAGATTCTCCTTTTTAATTTGCACAGGTGTCATGCATCCATCCACACTTTAACAGGGGAAACCCCTTTCTCTCTTGTTTATAGCATGGAAGCAGTGCTCTCCGTCGAGGTTGAGATTCCTTCTTTGTGTGTGATAATAGAAACCAAGTTGTCAGAGGATTAATGTGTCCAGAATAAGTTTGACCAGTTGAATTTGATTGAAGAAAAGAGAATGACTGCCTTATGTTTGAAGGGTGAGAAAAACAAAAGAAATGGGGGTTTTAATTGGGTTTCCTAACAAGCTTCTATTTTGAAAAATATTTCCCAAACTAATTTAGAAAGAATAATACTAAGGAAAGAATAAAATGACTCTTTTGGTTTATATAAGTTCACCTTCAACAAGGCTAATCTTGTCCACCCGCCAAGGTGATTTTGCCTTCAACAAGGAATTAATCCACTAAGCTCAAAAGATTACAGATCCACGGGCTACCCGCTGGTGACTAACAAAAATTGTCTAAGAGTCCAAACTGACACCTTAGCCCTCTCAAGCCTTTAGACTAACAACCTAGTCACTTGAGGCAATAATAAATTCTAAGTAGAATAACAATCAACTATGTTTGCAATGTTTTCTTCTAAAAAGCATATTAACACAATAATGAAGAACAAAGTCTCTAATACAAATAATGAGTAACAACTCTTTGTATTGAGAACTCTAAGATAAACACAAATAATGAACAGCAAATCTTTGTGTTTAATCCCTAATATCTTAACACAATAATGAGCAACAACTCTTGTGTTCTTGATATTTCTCTAGAAGAATATTTGAATAGTCATTCTTCTTTCTCTTGATGATTTCAGTATTTCAGCAATTTGATTCAAGCTTGATGATATAGAATGGTTCATCCATCTTCAACTGCTGATAAGGTCTCTTTGTATAGACTTTGAGAAATAAATCGTTGGTAGTACGAAAACGTCGTTTTCACTTTCCAGCTGCAATAACGGTAACATTTCATCGTGGGAGACAAAATAGTACAATACGTAAGCATGTAGTGAAATTTGAAGTGTATTGACTGTACTATAGACTTGTTTACAACACATCATATAACTTCAGAGATGGAGGTGGGAGTGATGACAACAGGAACACAAAATACACTTGAACAAACATATCTACCTTGATCACCCATAGATGCATTTTTTCAGAAATCTTTGACCAAGTTTGGATAAACGGATTCATGCAGCATAGCGAAATACCCAGACCAACCTTGAAATTTAATAGCTAGAGACATATTGTAACCACGATTTAGAATACTATTAAAGTTTGGACGTTCTTCAAAAAGTATCTCCAGGTTCTCCTTATTTCTAAGTGAGGTGTTTGAAGACATAATAAGAACAGATTTATGAGGAAGATACAAAAGACTGTGAATCAGAATAGGGTGTAAGTAGGGAAAAAATAAAACAAGACTGATACGAGAATCGATTTCCTTACTCAAGAAATATACCTCGTAATACCAAAAGAAGTTCATGTTTGAACAGAGATCAAGAAGAGACAGATGATACATTTATTTCAAATAAGGTTGAAAAATGAATGCATATTAAGATAAAACAGATTTGATCTTAAATGAAGGGACATAAGACGTGACTGATTGTTTATAGTATATCGAAACTCACAACACTATAAATGAAGACTTATGAGAGAGGATATATTATTAAGTTCCAAGATAAGAGATAATGAACAGACAAATGCTCGTCGGGGAAGGAATACAAAATGAAAAACTTAGGAATAAATGGTCGTATTAAAAGATTCCCAATTTTAATAAAATATATTTTTTGATCTATCCTAAAATAGATAAAAGATAAGAGACAAGCATTAACATTTTAAACCTATTCTCAAGGACATCAAATTTATCTAGATGTTAATCAAACAATGTGATTTGACAAGAGACGGGGGTCACAACCACTTGTTTGGAATAACATACAATTTCATCTATATATAAAAAAAATTCTAATTTAAGTTTTTGTTTCAAGATAACTTTTAACTAGTTGAAGTATCTATACATACTCCCCAGAAAATATGTGAATTCTAACATGATATATTTTGTCTATGACAAGGTCACCTTTCTCATCAAACTTGTTTTTGATGACCCACTTGGTTGACCCAAAATTTTTGATGACCCAAAATTTGCCCTCCCACTATTCAAGAATATTCTCCCGGGGTTTTCATTTGCTCAAGTTTACTCAATAATTGATCACACAAATTCTCCTCCTAAGCAATGGAGCTATAACTAGGGTTTCACTTTTCTCAAGGAAGATTGAGTTTCTAATGCCTCAAGTGAATTTCATGGTCTCTTATATGTCTCCAAGAATTCTTATACCAAGCTTCATGCCTTTCATCACAAGTTTTCTCAATCAATGACTCAGATGACGGAAAATCGATTATATTAGACAAAAAGTCAATTATGGTTAACATACAGTTAAACTTCAAGATTTTTGGTCAACATCAACATTTTGAAGTCATATTCATCATTTGATCAAGGGTTGATCATGATTCATCAAGGAAACTCCCAAATCATCAAAAGTCAAAAGTTGTCAAATTAGAGTTTTCTTAAGGAGAAGTTAACTGAACTTTGACCAAGCATAACTTTCACATGCTTCACCAGATTTTCCTCAACCAAAGCTTATTTTGAAGAAAATTCACTACAACTTTGTCTCTCTAAGCTCAATTCCAAAAAATGCTTCATTTGAGGGATATGGGCCAATACATTATAGGTCATTTCAAATGTCAACAAAAAGACCCTTTTTTGTCAAGGCAACTTACATCAAGATAAATTCTTCAAATGAAAAAATGATCAAAATAGGGATTGTAGAGGACATATTAAGCTTTCCAAAAGTCTAAGATCATCTTAAAATGACAAAAATTGAGAGAGTTATGGTTGGTACAAGTTGGGAAATTTTGAGCAAATGCATGAAACTAAAACTGATAAAACTTGTAATTTTGGGCTATTGGGCTTGTGATTTAAGGTCCAAACGTGTTGTGCAACTTATAATGAACCTCAGATCTTATTCATGCACCCCTTGACCTTTTTATTTTATTTATTTTGACTTTTATTCATTTTAATTCAAAATAAATAAGATAAAAACAAGGCTTTTTTCTTACAAGGTCCAAGTCCACAACCTTTGACCTAATTTCATGCCTTGTATAAACTCTCATTCAGACAAAGGCACACACAAAACCCTTGTGCAAGAAACACCATTACAAAATCTCAAAAACTCTATAACCAGGGCTATCTTAGAATCCTAGTTACAATAACTACCTTCAAAGCCTTCCAGCCCTTCCAATCAATTCCTGAAAAGGTATAGGATAAGAATGGATCAAGCTTGATGATCAAAAGCTTGCAAAACCCGCACGCATACATCTTTGATCTCTTTTTTTTGTTGCAAATTCATATTTCAATTTTCGTATTATTTTAAAGCATTATAATTATATTTATGTGTTTTTGAGATGTATTCAGGCAGGCTAAGATCATCGCATGAGTCCCATGCTACTAGAATCATGAAATACCATGTTTGGTCGGATCCATGATATTTTTCCCATATCTTATAACCTAGAGTGTTTCAGCCTAAAACAATTCTCTCATTGATCTCACAGACCCTGATTTAGAGGGGTAGGGTCCCTTTGGATCTCTAACCTTTGTTTTTTTGGAGGTTGAGAAAAAGACTCACCAGAGAAGACGACCGGAGCTAGGGCTCCGAGGCCTCTCCAGTCTAGTTATTTCGTTTTCCTTTTCCTATTCTTATGTTTTTCGCATAGTTTATTCTTCTCGCATTTTCCATGATTATGTAATTGTTTCCCGGTTTGTAATAGCTAGGGTTTTCATTCTCCACAATTTCTATTTTGTATCTTCCCCGAAGCGATGTAATAACTTAGGGTTTACTTTCTGCTTTTACTTTTCGCACCTTTACAGTTTTTTATATTTGCTATTTACTGCTTAGTAATTAGGGTTTGTTGTACCCCAAAATTTGCCCTCCTATTTTTCCACAAGAAATCACAGCTTCGGGCTTTTCCTGATTTTTCAAATTGGCGTAAGAATCAGTCAAACAGACTTTTTCTTATCAATCTATACAAAATTAGGGTTTTCATGGATTCTGGAACAGTTCAAGCAGATTGCTAGGGTTTTGTTTGAGTTTGGCTCAGGTTTTGATCAGGCGAACGCTTCTTTGGCATTTAATCAAGAACTAGGGGTTGTGCGCGCATTCTCAAAAAGAATTATTTCTATTTATCCTGGATATGAGCTGAGGCATTTGAATTGAAAGGTTGCATTAATCAGTGAAAAAAGGACATGTGGACGTTTGTTGTTTAGCTGTGCAATGTTATGATTATTCGGAACTCCGGACGTTTATTGATCATTTATTATTCTGAGTTAAAATAGTTGGGATTTATTTCCAGTTATTACGATTTTAAGAATTATAAATAATTAAATAAACAGTTGAAGAAGAAAAAGAATTAACTGATCAAAGGAAGATTTTTTATTCATCTTTAATTATTTGTTACAATTATTATTTGAACACTGTAAAATTATTTACAGATGTTTACATTAATACTGTTACAATAATTAAAAATAAATTGAAACCATCCCTAAATTTCCAAAGTCTTCACCTTCTATCCGATGCTCCCTTGTTGCTCAATTATTTTTTTTACCTGCAAAAGAAAAGAAAAGAAGTCAAAAGTAGATAAAATAAAAGAGCAGACAGTTAATTCAAAAATCATCATTAAAAGTGACTGGCCAGAATCAGTTGTTCCCCTCTCTACAAATCACGAGATTACTCTCGGTTCACAAAGAAGGATAAAAATATGCTTGCAAAAAAGTATGAAATGCACAAAGTTACAATTGCACAAATTCAAATATCAAGTAGGCTGCATAAATTGTCAAACTGAAAAGCAAAGCTACAAAGTTCAAACTGATGCACAAGTCCAAACTGAACAGCATAACCAAACTAAGCCAAAGATGTCAACCAACTGTCCAAAGATATCAAAAGGTATAAGGCTGTCAAAAAGATAGCACAAAGTACACAAGATATGCAGGAATCTTGAAAGTACACAGAGGAAAGAGACAAATACAAGCATATTCAAATCATCACTTTCCAAGGCCTGTCACTTTTTCAGAAAAAGACAAATCTAAGCAATATTTTATGCTTTTAATCTGTAAAGAGAGAGAGGAAAAGAGAGGGAAAAAAGGTTTACAACAGGTTTGAGGCTTAAGTACAAGAGATATAAAACAAACAGTCCATATCAGAAAATAAGGGGGGCAGAATAACACAAAGCAAAAATACCACAAACTGTTAGAGAACCACAAACAGGCTGCCTCCACAAGCTTCAAACTTAAGCCTTAAACCTTTTCAAAAACCAGAGTTGCCTCTAGCTGCTTGAAGCAAAAAGCCAAAGCCAAACCTGTAAGCACAAAGTGCCATAAACTCTAAGCCTGTTTCCAAGCCATCAAAACAAGCTTCAATCATCCTGTCAAACATACAAACAGCTCCAAGCCTTCACCTGCTAACATATTCAAATATAGAAACATCAAAACCAGTCAAAACAGGCCCTCAAGCGTGCATCCTGCATGTAAACCTGTCCAAGCCTAAGCCTGTTCAAGCCTTCACCTACTAAACTGCATCAAAGCCAAAAAAGCCATCAACCTGCATAAGCCTAAACCATCAACCTGCATAAGCCTAAACCATCAACATGCATAAGCCTTAAACCACCTGAAACATGTGTTAAGCATACCAAGCCTCAAACAGAAGCCTATAACTTCACCTGCATAAGCCAAGCTTGTGGCCTGTAACCAAAGCTTGAAACCCTTCAAACCAGAAAAAAGCCTTTGCAACCAAAATCAAAATAACCAACTGAAGCATCATAACCAACAAAAACCCTCAGAATGATTTCATCATAGGGTTAGGGCAACAATATTCAGAATCTAGGCACACGAGCATTTTCAGAAGCATATCGTACAAGCAACTCAAATCAAGGCAAACCAAAAACCCTCAGAGCTAGGCTCATCATAGGGTTCAACAGCATATCAAACATTTCAACTAGCATACATAAGCAAAGGGCAAACAGAAGAAGAGGAAAAGAATCAAAATCATACAGAGGCAAATAAGCAGAAGAGAGAATCAGAGGCTAAAGTTTTCAAAACATTCATCACAAAACCATAAAAGCTAAAGCAAGATACGTGGTTACCGGAGCAAGCACAGCATCCCATTTCCCTCCGCCTGGCCGTCTAAAGCGCCTCCAAGCCACCGTCCTCCTTCGTCTCCAAAAAAGGTAGTATTTCTTCTCCCTCCTTTCACACCTCATATGAACAAAAACACTTAAAATCAGCACACCAAGAATTAAAACATGCATGTATGAACTTAAAACCCTAAAAAATTTGAAAGAACATAATCGTTACCTCTTGGCCAACGCCTGCGTGACCATGGAGGGAAGAGGAATAAACGGTGGCGCCCGGTGGCCCTAGGCAGAGGAGCGTAAGGTGGCTATGGCGAAGGAGATGAAGAAGAACGAAGACGAAGAAGCGGCGCCTCTCTAAGCCAAACCCTAAATCCCAAATGAAACAAATAATGAAACCCTTGCAAATGTTGTGAAACATCCTTGGGCCGGTTCGCCCCGTCATCTGCCTAAAGCCCATTTGTTTTTCTGGACGCACCCCCCTCTTTATGTTTCAGTCAACATTTGTTATTTAGCCCAAAAAACCCCGTTAGCCCATTACAATCCCTTTTTATTTTATTTAATACTTTTTTTTAGATCACATTAAATCTTTTTATAACTTACTTTGTTAAATAACTTAATATACTAATTTTATTTTTACATTAAATTTTATTAACCATACCTTTTTTATTATACTCAAAATATGTGGATATTAGATTTCTTTAGGTTTAAACATTTTTGTTTTATTAAAACCCTTTTTTTTTGTAGTTTACATAAGAAAATATTAACTAAAATACAAATAATAATTTTCTTTGAACTTAATACATTTTGCTTTTCTTTGAAACTTTTATTTGTACATATTAAAAAATACATAAAAATAGAATGCTTAAAACATTTTTCTTTTATTAAAATCTTTTGTTTGTACATATTTAACAAAAATCAAAAAGAGTAAATAACAATACTTAACAAATGCTTAATTTTGCATTAAGTTAACTTTGTTTATCACTTGTAAATAAATCACATACACTTACACAAATATATTTGCTTATCTTTTATTCTTGTACATTGCTACATTTTTATATTGCGATTGATTCGATTTGGTTGTAAATATATTTGGACACTACTCTCCTAATAAGTCTCATCCCCATTTGTAAATAATTGTACCCCCACTCCCGGATACTTATTTGTAATAGCGTAGACTTTAAATTCCCGCAATTTATCGCTTTCAAATATACCATGTTTAGACCTAGGGTTTGTATGTAAATAAAATCGAACGCTAGATAACCTAACACAAGACAAATGCATGACAATAAATACACCAATCACACTTGCACCCCTAGGGTAATCCCGCTTGTTACCTTCCAAAATGGGCCATGCTTACACATTGAGTTTCTTTGGCAAAACAAAACGATTCAAAATGATCATAAGTCCCTCGATGATGCTTTCGAAAGTTGCCTAAACGAAATGATCATAGTCCCTTCAAGCAAAATTGCCAAAGACACTTGGCACCATTGCATTCATGGTCCATACGATGACCCGCGCCTGTCCCGTTAACATCCTAATACAAGATTGTCCACCAAATACAATGGTGGAACAATATTGTTAAAAGGGTTAAAACATGAGAAAAACCTTTGAGTACAATAGGGGTAGACAACTCTTAGTTACTTGATCCAACTTGCAAAACACACTTGCCTACTTTTCAAAATCCACTCCACAACACACTTTCAAAACAACTTTCAAAAACATTTGAAACATATTTTCGAAAAGATACACACCTTTGTAAAACATTCGAGTAAAGAATTGTTACAACGATTGCCTAGACAAGGCATCTTCTTCAAAACATTTTCAAATACACACACACACCACCATTTTAAGCAATTGAAAATCAAAGGCAAGTGATCTAAACAAGTAACTAAGAGCCCATGGATAACCATGGATGAAAATGGTGCTAATACCTTCCCTTTTCATAATCTACCCCCCGAACCCACGAAACATCTCAAAAGGTTTTTCCTGTGCTTTTTAACCTTTCCATTAGGATAAAATAAAAAGTCGGTGGCGACTCTTGCTAAACCGAACAAGTGCGAATACAAACGCAAAACCTCAAGTCATTTCTCCCACCGTATCACAGAACTGGCGACTCTGTTGGGGAATAAATTAAAAGTGGGGTTACCTTAGGGTTTAGATCACCTTTACATTCTTGCTTTGATTGTCTTGATTGCTTTACTTTTTGGGTCCTTGTTTGGGTTTGTTGTAAATCCTACACCCGGATTTGGGGCACCTTTTTAGGTAAATAGCAATAAAACTGTGAGGGAACTGTGCGGGGTATACCGACATGGTTGAAGCAGTAAGATATGTTAGTGTGACATATTTGTGAGTACCGGTAACCCTTTAGTTCAATCAAGGAGAGTACGGGGCCGCTGAGTGATATCATGAAGCACTAACGAACTCTTAGAACCTTACTTGACCATCTTAGCCTTTTTAGGAGTAGTGAGATGATCGACTTTGGTGCAGTCCAAAGTTGGTAGATACTCGATACTACACTCATTGAGGGTTGTTTTCTTGGAATATTTTGGTCGCCAGTTAAGTGGCTAAACCAAAACAATGAACACAGAAAATAACCCAATGATATTGAGCTCCTTAGAACCCAGTTTCTATTTTAGGAAAGGATGAGCCAACTAACTTCAAGAGGGTACTTGCCTACAAACCCCATGCAAGCCTAAACCTAAGGACTTGTTTGCTTTGTGTGAATATGATTACCTGTATATACACTCACTTGCTTTTGCATGCATGTACATAACATCAGGACATCATACCTTAGCATTTTTCAATAACCATTTCAAGGATCTCGAGGGTTCTTTTGATGCAGGGTTACGTTGAACCAGACGTCTACCAAAGGGCAAGAGGTTTCTCCTTTAAACAAATGCCATCAAAGATCAAGTGCAACAACTTGAATCAGGGGCTATGACCCACTTGACATGGTGAGCTTGATTCTCATGGAAGGACATCCACCGGTGCAAATTTCTCCAATCAAAGTTCAACCTCAAACATTCTCTTGTGTTTACCCCAAGAGATCCTTGAAAACATTGCATATATATCATACATATCATTGCATAACAGGTTTCTCCCATGCAGGTTTTCTTATCTTCTTACTGTTTATTTCAGTAAGATGGATATGGAACAAACGGTGAAAGATCTCCAAGCTCAAAACGCTCAATTCCAGCAAATGCTTCTGGCTATGGGTAAAGGGCAAGAGGATCTGAAAGCTCTCCTTCTCAAAGACAAGGGGGTCAGTCTTGAAGAAGACCAAAATTTGGAGATTGATGAAGCTGGTTACTCCGAAGAACAATATCCTCCCGCTGATGACAAGTACAAACAGTTGGAGGATCGCCTCAATGCTCTAGAGGTTCAGCAAATACCTGGCTTGGATTTAGGAGACTTGGGTTTGGTTCCTGGATTGGTCATCCCGCCAAAGTTCAAAGTCCCTACCTTTGATATGTACGATGGAGTCTCTTGCCCTCAGATGCATCTAAGATCTTATGTCCGTAAGATTCAACCATACACAGCTGATCCAAAGCTTTAGATCCATTTCTTCCAAGAAAGCCTGGTAGGGACTCAACTCGAGTGGTTCTATCAATTGGAGAGTTCTCGCATCCACACCTGGGGGGACTTGGCTACTGCTTTTTACAAACAATATCAGTACAATGTTGATCTTGCACCAACTAGTGTGCAATTGCAGAACATGACCATGGGTTCTGACGAGAACTTCAAAGGGTATGCTCAAAGGTGGAGAGATTTGGCTGGTAGGGTGCAACCTCCTTTAACTGATAGGGAGATGATTTACATCTTCATGGGAACTTTGACAGGGCCTTTCTTCAATCACTTAATTGGAAGCTCCTCAACCGGGTTCACCGAGCTAATACTGACCGGTGAGAGGGTCGAGGCTGGCATCAAAAGTGGAAACATCCAAGGAGCTACTCCCTCTGATGTTCAGAAAATCCCCTACAATGGGAAGAAAGAGTCCAATGCAGTGACTGGTCAAAAGAGTCGTCTTGATCAACATGCTGGGGCAATCCTGATCTCTGATCCCACGACTGTTCAACAAAAACGGGGCAAGAGGTGTAGGGTAAGATACCAAGAGAGGTAGTATACTGACATCAACATGCCTTTGTCTCAAGCATTACAACATTTGCTGAAGTTGAAGCTAATCACGCTAAAGGATCCTCCTCAAAATCCCGATACTTCCTCTTCCAAGTATAACCCGAGTGTGAGATGTGCCTTCCATTCTGACAGTCCTAGGCATGACACCGACATCTGTTGGACTTTGAAGAACCAGATTCAAGACTTGATTGATGCCGAGGAGATCAAGTTTTGACCCTCCGGAGACTCCGAATGTGATCACTGCTCCTATGCCAAATCATTGAGAGCGTCTTTGTTTCTTTGAATTTTCAAGTTGTAATCTCTTTGTCATTTAAACAATTATCTATTAATTCCAAACTTTGTTTCATTAATGCATTGCATATGTTTGTCTTGATTTGATCCACTCATTTTCATTACACTTGAACTATGCTTTCTACTTTCTTTATGATATTTCACTCTTGATAAAAAGCTGCAAGCCTTTAGAGGGAGGATGACGAAATAATACCATAATCTCATACAATATGCTTTTGAGCAGACCTTGCTGATGATGTACAACATTTATTTCAATTCCCAAACACTGGAGTTATAAGGAAGATAATCCCTAGTCAACCCCTTCGAGCCAAAGAAGTAGGAGTTTTCTGTTCTAAACAAATTGAAACCTTTGATATAAACCTGGGGCAGGGTAGTATCTCACTTAATTCAAAAAAAATGCTCATTGAAGTCGCAAACTCTCAGTTCGTAATACAACGAACGACATCAAAAGCATTCCTCTGGAATCAAAAGACAGTGATGGTTCCCTATCACATAGGCAGTCATTATCTCTCAAAAAAGAAAAAAGCCCACTAAGCCAAAACCTATAAAGGAAGCTTAAGAAAGTTGGGGAATCCCGCTGACTGTAATCTCGAAAACATGAACAGTCAGGCAAAAGTTAGGGATAACAAATCAAAAGAAAGAGGTCATTACAAATCCTCAACAACATGAAAAGTGTTGCAAAAGAACAAGGAGATGATGACTGTCTTCCAAATTCAACTGGTGAACCATCACCCAAAAGTCGTTCCAAATTCGAATGGAGTTCGACGCACAAATTAACTGAGCCTAGGATTGAAGGACATCACGAAGAGCGGATGGGTACAAATATACTTTGAGCCTTTATCCTTTGTTTCTTAAACCGTGAACCAAGCCACGTTACAACCCTTCAAAAGTCCTAATTGAAGCATGGGTTAGTTCGAAAGCATACTGTTACAAAAGGTATCCTGACTCCTGTAAGGCTTTGCTCTAAAATCTTGTGTTTATTTTGTCTTATGAAAAGTTTTCTGCTAAAAAACGCATTCTTCAAAACTTCGAGACAAACATAAACTTTGCATTGCTTGAATATCACTGTTTGCATTTGACTATTTGTTTGATAGCGAAGAAATTCATACAGCGAATGTTCGGAGGAACGAAAACTCTCTCAGTGAGTAAAATCACTTCAAAAAGGATGACACTTCCATTAACAAATCTCCTATCAACAAGGGGGCTTGACATGTCACCATCCAGCACGCCTGGGGAAGTCCAGTCAAGGTTTCAACAGATCTTTCAAAGTTCAGTTAACCTGGGGCAGTCCAGTCAAGATTTCAACAAAATCTCTCAATTGCAGATTAACCTGGGGCAAGTCTCTGTCACCATCACTCGGGGCATTTGAATGTCAATCTCAAGGGTTACGAACAGACCAAGTTTCCTGGAAATATCCTATGCATCTGATACTAGGGGCAGTGATGGCAACCTCTCTAGCAGACCTGCAGCCATGGGTTTATTTCCCCAACATTTGTCAAGGATTTATTCTCCAAAACAAATTACATTTCAACAGCATTCTTAACATATGCAGGTTGATCGACAGATAAGATTCCTTCATCTTTTGAAGTAGTAATCATCAAGGTTCCTTCATCTTTTGAAGTAGTAATCATCAACGTTCCTTCATCTTTTGAAGTAGTAATCATCAAGGTTCCTTCATCTTTTGAAGTAGTAATCATCAAGGTTCCTTCATCTTTTGAAGTAGTAATCATCAAGGTTCCTTCATCTTTTGAAGTAGTAATCATCAAGGTTCCTTCATCTTTTGAAGTAGTAATCTTCAAGGTTCCTTCATCTTTTGAAGTAGTAATCATCAAGGTTCCTTCATCTTTTGAAGTAGTAATCATCAAGGTTCCTTCATCTTTTGAAGTAGTAATCATCAAGGTTCCTTCATCTTTTGAAGTAGTAATCATCAAGGTTTCTTCATCTTTTGAAGTAGTAATCGTCAAGGTTCCTTCATCTTTTGAAGTAGTAATCATCAAGGTTCCTTCATCTTTTGAAGTAGTAATCATCAAGGTTCCTTCATTTTTTGAAGTAGTAATCAAGGTTCCTTCATCTTTTGGAGTAGTAATCATCAAATTTCCTTCATCACATGCTGGAAATCACAACCACCAACAAGATAACAGACAACTGAAAAACCTGTTTCTCTCAAGAATGAAGACTCTCGTCCTTAAAACCTCAGAAGATTGGTGTTGTACCCCAAAATTTGCCCTCCCATATTCTTCACGATTTGCTAAGAGCATGCTTCAAAATCTCCCAAGGGTTGCACAGTCCAATGGCCTCCTAACAGTCAAAAATTAGGGTTTTGGTTCTGGCAAAGAAGTTGAAGTTTCCAAGGGTCCAATCAAGTCCCACATGCCTACATACATTGTCAAGCATCCATATGCCAAGTTTCAAGACTCACAAACATCAAATTGCACAGTCAAAAACCCTAAATGCTTCACAGTCAACTGCAGGGGCAAAATGGTCATTTGACAGTCAAAAGTCAAATTTTTTGGTCAACATCTTATTTTGAAGCCACAAACATCATTTTATCAATTCTTGATCGTGATTCTCAAAGCATGGCTCAAAAAGTCTCAAGATGCAAAAGTTTCTATTTTTGGACAGTTGGAAAAGTCAACTGCAAATTGACCAAGGCATAACTTCCACATGGTTTATCATAAAAATTCCATCCAAAGCTCATTTTGAAGAGAATGACATTTCCTACAACTCCTCTTCACACTTCAAGTCCAATAAATTCTCTCACAAAAAGTTATCAATCTCAACATTATAGGTCATTTTCAAAAGTCAACAAAAAGGGACTTTAAGTCAAAGACCATAACATGATATTGGTAAATCAAAATGATATGGGACCAAAGACATTGGTTATAGGACTTCAAGACCTTTCCAAAATGTCCAAGAACATGATCGAAGCTTAAAAATTGAGCAAGATATGCCTTGTGGAAGTTGGGAAATTTTTGGGAATTTTGAAAAGTCAACTTTGCTTCAAATGCCTCAAAATTGCTAATGGGCCACAATTTCTTCCAAGAATCATCACCCAAAGGCTATGCACGACCCATTGACCCAAAGGGGAGTTATTTTCTTATTTTTAATTAATTAATTGAGTTTTTAATATTATTAATTCACTTAATTAAAATTAAATATGACAAAAATAGCAAATCATGTTTTCCAAATCTTTTTGTGCAGCATATTCTCTCATTAAGGCCTAAATATTTCGTGTACCACATCGAAGGGACCAAATCTTCCAAATAGGCAAGTTCCATGGCAAGAAAAGATTGAAAAAGATCATGAAAATCAAATATTGAAAATCATTGAATACAAGGCTTTGGGCTTGATTTTTTTGACCTAAGGCATTCACCTATATGTGCACATTGCAAACCTAATGCTAAAAAGAGAGGAAGCTGCGCATAAACAAAGAACAAAACTTGCATTTTTTACAAAAAAGTGAGAAACTGTTTTCATAGCTAGAGCTTGTTTCAAGGTCCAAAAAGTATTCCAATCCACTCCTGGTATCACCAGGAAGCTTCTCCAATTGAAACCAACCATCCACACGCAAAGAATTGGTAGATAGAAGTCTAACTTTTCTGTAAAATTTTCATAATCGTGCTTGCATTTTCATACATTATTCATGGCTTTTAATGCTTGATTTGCACTAACATGAACCCTCTGAAGCGATTGGTGTCCTTTAATTGCATTGATATTGCCTGTGTCAAAAATTGCCATGAAAGCTTCTTAGGGTTTCTGAAGCTTTGATTTGGGGTTTCACAAATAAGGAACAATTGGCCACTCAAACCAGGACCATTGGACTCAGGACATTCAGACAAAACTATTGATCATATCGCGCCTAATTTCTATTTCACCATGCGCTAATCGTTATTTTGCAGGTTTGAGGTTAGTGGGGGTTTAAAACCCCCGTTATCTAGTCTTATTTTTTTCAGGCAAAACAAATAACAATGGAGAAGATGCTGAGTTGTTGGAACGTGAGTGGACGGTTTGAATATTAGTGCGTTTTTGCTTTGGTTCAGCATAATGCGTTTTTTTCACATATATTACTTCTATCCTATTATATTATCAAAGAAACACACTAGCTCAATTGGTTAGCATGCTGGCATGCAGGTATTGGGACCTGGGTTCGATTCCCAGGTCCCCCATATTTCCCTATATTTTTTCTTATAATACATCCAGGTACGCTTACCGTCCTGTAGTCCATCATACACCCAACGCTTGTGCTTGCCAAATGTCCCAGAAGCCTCCATCCAATGGCCAGGTCATGCACTCCACCATACACCCTCAGTCAACCATATGCAGACGCGCTGGAAAAGTCAAAGGGGCCCTGATTCAGTGGGCCAAGATTGCTGCAAATTAACCTCCAAAAAAGGGCCAGCACCCCTATGGTTTGCATTTTCTTTTTCCTTTTTCTTTCTTCTTTTTATTTTAATTGTTTTTCTTTTGTTTTATTTAATTCACAAAATAATTTTTTATAACACAAAAATACAAAAAATAATCAGAAAAGTCAAAAATAAAATATATTTATTTATTATTTAATGCATTAATGTTTTTGTAAATAAATTCCAATAATCAATTTAGTTTAATTTTAGGTTTAACTTTAAAGTTTTCTTAATAACTAAAAAATATTTAAAAAAAATAGATTTTAGCATTTCTTATTCTTTTTCTTAATAAATAATCTTTTTATTTCTTATCATTATTAATTATTAATTATCTTTGTAAATAAACTTGTAATTAAATAATTTGAGTAAATTAGGTCTAAACTTTAATTCTTTTCCTTAAATAATTAAAAACAAATTGAGAATTAGGGTTTTATTTAACTTTTAATTCCAATTAATTTTCTTTATTTCCATTAAACATAAAAACATCAAAAAAAATAAGTTCTTTTCTTTATTAATCAGTAATTAATTTTTAAGTTCAATTTAATTTCTTTAAAGGGTCCAACGCCCTCGCACTTTCGCTTC
Organism: Vicia faba; assembly: GCA_948472305.1. NCBI lineage: Eukaryota > Viridiplantae > Streptophyta > Magnoliopsida > Fabales > Fabaceae > Vicia > Vicia faba. Next base: position 35,927,948 of record OX451739.1, on the reverse strand, counting down.
TAATTTCTTTTCGCGCGTTTGCTTCTATTTTTCATTTTAAATATAATGTAATTGCCCCAAGGCTTTGTAATAGTAATTAGGACATTTACTTTCCGCACTTTTATTCAAATCGGGTCTTTGTTTAATTTGGCGATGTATGGACCCGCGCCTTGTAATAGCGTAGGACCTTTATTTTCCGCACTTTAATTTCCACACCCTCTAAACTGTTAATAACATGAAAGAATGTATGCCCAAATAAAATCAAAGCGTAGATCACCCAATGCATGACAAGACAAATAATAACTGAAAAATGACACCCAAATCACACACCACTCTTAGGGTACGCCTCACTGTTGCCTTGCCCCTCGAAACGTGGTCGTCGAGTATAGGACGTCTTAGTGAGTCCTTATGTTCCATTGATCTAGTTGCCTCGAACAAGTTGCCTCGAAACAAGTTGCCTCGGAATAGTTGCCTCGGAATAAAAAGATTAATGGCATAAGGGTAGCTTCTATGGTGTCTTACTGTTGCTCGGTGGCCACACTGTCCCTAAACTCGAATTGACCCAAACACCTCCAACGGTGGTGCTACCTACCTCTCAATGGTGGGATGGCATTACCTTAAGGACATTTACACAGACTAATTCCTTAGGGTAGGTAGACGACTCATAGATACTTGCTCTAATTCAAAACAAATCAAAAACTTCTTTTCACACCAACACTTTGCAAAAAGCTTTCAAAACAACTTTTCAAACACTCTTGAGGACTGATACAAGAGTCGATCTGAAACTTTCAAAGAAACTTTTTTCAAACTCACTCACCTTGAAAAGAAAACAAACACTTTTGAAAACACAATGAGCAAGTATCTAAGAGCCCATGGATAACCATGGATAGAAAGGGTGATAACACCTTCCCTTTCTATAAATCTACCTCCCGAACTGAGAACTAATCTCAATAAGGAATTTTTCTGTGCTTTTGTCCTTTCCATATTGGAGAAAATAAAAGACGGTGGCGACTCTTGCTTCCGCGACATTTCGCGAACCAGCGTTAAACAGTCAGTTCCAGATCCACCGATCACAGAACTGGCGACTCTGCTGGGGACTTTTAAAAGTGAGGTGTACCTTAGGACTAAGATCACTTGTGTTTTCAATTGCTTTGACTTGTTTGCTTTAAATTGTGGGACTGTCTTGGGAGTTCTATAGATCCTAACCCGGATCTGGGGATACCTTCTTAGAAAGTAGCAACAAGGCTGTGAGGGAACTGTGCCGGGTATACCGACATGGTTGAAGCAGTCTGCTACGTTGATGTGGCACTTTGGTGTGTACCGGTAACCCTTGAGTTCAGTCAAGGAGAGTACGGGGCCTCCGCGTGGTGTCGTGAAGCATCAACTGACCTTAGGAACCTTAATTGAACAATCTTGGCCTCTTTAGGGTAGTGAGATAACTGACTTTGGTGTAGTCCGAGGTTGGTTGATACTCGATACTACACCCAATTGAGGGTTGCTTTCCTGGAATATTTTGGTCACCAGTTCAGTGGCTAAATCGAAACGATGAACAATGAACGCAATCCAGTGATATTGGGACCCTTAGAACCCGGTTACTTCTAATAGGACAGGTTGAGCCCACCAACTTCAAGAGGGTAATACCCAGACCCCATGCAGGCCTAAACTCTAAGGGTTGTGGTGTGACTTGTGTGCCTTACCATGTTTGCTTCTTGTAAATATGTGTGGTGTGTTTAATCATAGCATCATGACATCATACAGCATCATATGCATTGGCTAACCATTTCAGGGGTTCGAATCTTCATCTTTGTTCTTGTTTTGTAGGACATGGAAACTGTTCGCAGAAAGACAATTCAGATCAGCCTTGTAAGAATCCCTCCTCAGCTTAAGGAGCTTATATCCAGGATTCCCGAGAGCTCTTCATTCAGTGAGAGGCATGGAAGACTCATCAGCTTGGTCAACACCAACATTGAGGAAGATATGATAAAGGTCTTGTTCCAGTTCTTTGACCCTCTGCATCACTGTTTCACTTTCCTGGATTATCAACTGGTGCCTATATTGGAAGAGTTCTCCCGGCTTCTGAAGATCCCTATCCTTGATCAACTACCCTACAACGGTACGGAAAAGGAACCCAAACTTGAAGAGATTGCTAAAGCCTTACACCTACAATCATCTGACCTCAAGGGACATTCGGAAGTTACAAGTGGTATCAAAGGGTTCTTAGCCAGGTTTCTGTTTGAGAAGGCTCAAGAATGTTGGAACTCCCTTGACCTACAAGATTTTGAAGAAGTTGTAGCCCTCCTTGTCTATGGTTTGGTATTGTTCCCTAATCCAGATCAGCTTATAGATATCAGTGTTGTCTAGATCTTCATGTCCAGGAATCATATACCTACATTGCTTGGGGACATCCTTCACTCATGTTACACTCGAACCATGAGAAAAAGAGGTGTTCTTATGTGCTGTACTCCTCTCTTGGGAAGGTGGTTTATTTCGCACCTTCCACAATCAGTTTTGAAGAACGAGCGGGGTTTGAGATGGTCACAACGATTGATGACTCTTACGCATGCAGATATACATTGGTGTTCTCGGTCCAGAGAGGATGTCACTATCATTGATCGTTGCGGGGAGTACCCTAATGTTCCTTTACTTGGAATCAGAGGAGGTATTACTTACAACCCATGCTTGGCTTGGAGACAGTTTGGTTATGCTCAGAGGGACGGCCCTCATGACATGTTAATTCCTGACATAGTTTTTGACTTCGACAATGATGCACAAGGACTTCTCCAGAGATTTATCAGAGCTTGGAGGATGCCAAGTAGGATAGACAGCAAGACCCTGGGGCACAGGAATTCCATCCCGTTGGAGCCTTATCTCAAGTGGATACGAGCCCGCTCCCAGAAGTTAGTAATGCCATATCCTCATGTTCTCCCTGTGATCAAAGAGCCAGTCTTGGAAAGAGAAGTGTCCTATACCATTCAACATCCTGACATGCCCACGTCCTGGGAAGAGATGCAGAAGAGCTGGATCCAGCTTAAGGAAGAACGGAATTCTCTCGAGACCAGTCTACATGCTAGTGAAAAGAAGGTCTTGGAGCTCACCCGCCTACTGCACGAGGAGAGGAATCTCAACACCTACATTGCTCCGAAGAGGATGCGTAGTGTCTTTTGGGATTGATTTGTTTTGTAATGTTTGCCCATGAGGCTTTGATGTACCAAACAATTATTTCCTTAATGATAACGTGTGTTCCTTTTTGTCTACAACAAATTTGAACTTTCGAACCCTTGAATGCATTGCATAAACACATATCATTCATCATGTGCGTAGTAGGTACTCTTCTTTTCAGGTTACTTACTGTTCTTCGCTGTTTATTTCAGCATCATGAACCCCGAATCATCTACCGAGCTGTCTATCAAGGCCCTTCAGGCGCAGAACGCACAATTTTAGGAGCTGATCATGGGTTTGGCTCAAGGTCAAGAAGAGCTGAAGGCTTTGCTCCTGAAGAAGGAGAAGAAGAAGAAGAGAAATGTTCTATTCAACTCAGGCCAGAGGTTTGGTAACACTCTGCAGAATGAGGAAGCTGGTTCTTCCATAGGCAAAGACAATCCCCAGGGGGGAAGGGCTCCAAGTCCGGTGGTCTCAGACAACGAGACTGATTTTAATGAGGAACAGTATCCTCCCGCTGAAGACCGGTATAAGCAGTTGGAAGACCGTCTGAACGCCATGGAGATCCAACAAGTGCCTGGTTTGGATTTCGGAGACTTGGGTTTATCTACTGGTGTGATCCTCCCTCACAAGTTTAAAGCACCATCTTTCACCAAGTATGACGGGGCGTCTTGCCCTAAGCTACACCTCAGGTCTTATGTGCGGAAAATTCAGCCGTATATAGTGGACAAGAACTTGTGGATCCACTTCTTCCAGGAGAGTCTTTCAGGGACTCATCTCGAATGGTTCTATCAGCTGGATGGAACCAAGGTTCATAACTGGGAGGAGTTGGCTACTGCTTTTTACAAGCAGTATCAATATAATGCCGACCTTGCTCCTACACGTACCCAACTCCAGGGTATGTCGCTAGGATCAGGCGAAGGTTTTAAAGAGTATGCACAGAAGTGGAGGGACCTGGCTGGCAGGGTGCAGCCTCCGTTAACTGACCGTGAATTGGTAGATATGTTCTTGGGGACCCTATCCGGGCCATTCTTCAATCACCTTATCGGTAACTCGTCTGCAGGGTTTACTGACCTCATTCTGACTGGGGAAAAGATAGAGGCTGGCATGAAGTCAGGTAAGATTCAGAAAGGTGTATCTTCAAGTTCTGAGAAGAAACCTTTTAAGAAGGAGGCCAGTGCTGTATATGGGCCTAGGAGGTAAGATAAACCAGAGCACCGCCAATCTGTCAACGCGGTGGTGATTGCTAAACCTGCTGCCGCTCCTCGGCAAACCAATCAACAAAGGGCTGAGAGACCCAGAAGAGAATTTACCCGGCTGAGTATGACCCTGTCACAAATCTTGCCGCAGTTGCTATCCACCAACTTGGTGACTGTCAGAGAGACTCCAAAGGTTGTGAATACTGCCTCTCCCAAATATAATCCAAATGCCCGCTGTGCTTATCACTCCGATAGCCCGGGGCATTCTACTGATGACTGCTGGGCCCTTAGGAATAAGGTGCAAGACCTTATTGATGCAAAGGAGATACAATTCGAGGCGCCTGAGAGACCAAATGTTGTAACTGCTCCTATGCCCCAGCATGGAGTAAATGCCGTTGATGAAGATTTGTATGCCGTTTTTGTGAATGATGTAGCTACTCCTCTGTTGACTGTTAAGAGGAACCTGTTGCTAGACGGTTTATTTCTGGGTTGTAGCGAAGGTTGCCTTTTGTGTGCTGTTTCCCTTACTGGTTGTCCGTTGCTGAAGTTAGGCATCCAAAGCCTGATGGATAGCAAAGAGATTTTGTTCAAGAAGACCACCGTTCCTTGTGTTCCCGTGGAAGAAGTATCCGTCATTACAATTTTCAACAATCCAATCAAGGCTCCCCCGAGGAAGCCAGTTAAAATCATGACTGTTGCACCCATTGTTATTACTGTTCCGGGGCCCCTCCCCTATGAATCTGATAAGGCTGTCCCATGGCACTATGGGGCAGATGTATATGTACATGGAATAAAGCAAGAATTCAACACCGATACCAGCATCAGCAATATCACTGGTCCAGCCAAAGTAACCCGCAGTGGCAGGCTCTTCTCGCCTGACATCGCGCCACCTGCTATTCGAAGACCTCTCATTATAACGCCTGCAAGTACGCCTATTTCCGCTTCTGATCAAGTTGCTTCCCCTGCTGCCGAGTCATCTAATGCTCGGGGCAAAGGGATTGATGATGAGCCTTCCCGGATGGAGGCACCAAAGTCTGTGAATGTTGAAGCCTCCCAGCAAGAGATGGAGGAAATTCTTAAGATAATCAAGAAGAGCGACTTCAATGTCGTTGAACAGCTGGGGCATACACCCTCCAAGATCTTTATGCTCTCCTTACTACTGTGCTCAGAGGCCCATGCTAAGGCCCTGATTTCATTTCTAAAGACGGCCCATGTGCCACAGGAGACATTTGCAGACCAGTTTACTGATTGCGTAGCCAATTTGACAGCTGACAATGGTTTGGGTTTCTCGGATGCTGACCTTAATGCCAAGGGAAAGAACCACAATGATGCCCTGCATGTCTCTATAGAATTCAGGGGCACTACTCTTGCGCACGTATTGGTGGACACCGGTTCTTCCCTTAATGTGTTACCCAAAAAGGCCTTAGACCGGTTGGATTGTGAGAGCTTGGAGTTGAAACCTAGAAACATCATTGTCAGAGCCTTTGACGGTTCTAAGAGGATGGTTCATGGAGAGGTAGACATTCCTATTCGTGTGGGTTCTCAGGTATTCGACTCAACGTTCTATGTAATGGATATCCGTCCATCTTATTCCTGTTTACTGGGTCGACCTTGGATTCACAAAGCTGGGGCAGTGACCTCTACCTTACACCAGAAGCTCAAGTACCCCGTCAGAGGGAAGATTATCACTGTGCAGGGAGAGGAGGAGTATATGGTTAGTCACTTGAATTCCTTCCGGTATATTGAGATGGACGGGGAGTTTATTGAAACCCCCTTTCAACATTTTGAGGAGGTACCTCCAACATTGGCAGCGGAAGAAGCAGTATCTGAAGAGAGATTTCCTTTGAAGATGGCTTCCTTGAAGGACGCCCAGGCTGTAATCGAGAAAGAGGCTCAGAGGGCTGTACGCAAGGCAAGGACCAGAAGACCTCCTGTGCTCATCACCAATCCAGGAGTGAATGCTATTGGGGATGAAGACGAAGTGGAAGAATCAGAGTTCGATAGCTGGATCTACCCGACGACTGATGGTGGATTGAACAATTGGACCGCCAAAGATCATACACCTGTTACTTTTGTTACACAGTAATGAATTCCTTTGTTTTTGTTATTTGTAATAAACAATGAATTGAGACTTTATGGCCCGGTGTCTTACCCGGGGCACCGTTGGCTTCATTTGTGAGGGCTTATAACTGTCATTTACATATATCATGAATAAAGATCTTGGACGTTTTTTCGCATTTCAAATCTTGTGCTCCCTTTCTTTCTTTCTTTCTTTATATATTGCAAAGCAGCTGTATTTACACACACTCACTCATACAGGTTTCAATCCACTCTGGATCTCACTGGTAACGACACTGCTACCGCCAGTTATGACTTCGAGAATCCGATCAACTTAGCCGAATACGAAGGTGAAGATGATTACGAAGTGCCTGGTGAGCTTGCAAGACTGTTACTCCAGGAAGAGAGGGCAATTCAACCACATGAAGAGCCAGTGGAAACGATAAATCTGGGTACTGAGACGGACAGAAAGGAAGTCAAGATTGGTGCCAACCTAGAGCTCAGCGTGAAGCAACGGTTGACTCAGATGTTACATGATTATGTGGAGATCTTCGCCTGGTCCTACGAAGACATGCCTGGGTTAGATACTGATATTGTGGTCCATCATTTTCCTACCAAGGAAGACTGCCCTCCGGTTAAGCAAAAGGTTCGTCGTATGCGTCCAGAGATGTCGGAGAAGATCAAAGCTGAGGTTATGAAGCAGTTCGATGCCGGGTTTCTTACAGTGACTTCTTACCCTCAGTGGGTTGCTAATGTGGTGCCGGTACCAAAGAAGGATGGTAAGGTCAGAATGTGTGTCGATTACAGGGATCTGAACAGGGCCAGCCCCAAGGATGACTTTCCCCTACCTCACATTGACGTCCTGGTTGAAAATACGGCTCAGCACAAGGTGTTCTCTTTCATGGATGGTTTTTCAGGGTATAATCAGATCAAGATGGCTCCGGAAGATATGGAAAAGACTACCTTTGTTACTCAGTGGGGCACCTTCTGCTACAAGGTCATGCCTTTTGGACTGAAAAATGCTGGGGCAACCTACCAACGTGCCATGGTTGCTTTATTTCATGACATGATCCATCATGAGATTCAAGTGTATGTCGACGACATGATTGCAAGGTCCCAAACTGAGGAGGAACACCTTGACCATCTGCAGAAGCTGTTTGACCGTTTGAAACTGTACAAGCTGAGGTTGAACCCGAACAAGTGCACCTTTGGGGTAAGATCTGGAAAGTTGCTAGGCTTCGTTGTAAGTGACAAGGGTATTCAAGTGGACCCTGCCAAGGTTAAAGCCATTCAAGAGATGCCAGTTCCTAAGACAGAGAAAGAGGTCAGAGGCTTTCTAGGACGCTTGAATTACATTGCCCGGTTCATCTCGCACCTAACTGCTACTTGTGAACCAATCTTCAAGCTGCTGAAGAAAGATCAAGTAGTACGTTGGAACGATGAATGTCAGGCCGCTTTTGACAGAATCAAAGAGTATCTCCAAGAACCACCCATCCTTATGCCACCGGTTGAAGGGAGACCTCTGATATTATACCTGACAGTACTTGACAACTCAATGGGGTGTGTGCTGGGGCAGCATGACGAGTCTGGCCGAAAAGAGCATGCCATTTATTACCTTAGCAAAAAGTTTACCGACTGTGAGACCCGATACTCACTGCTCGAGAAAACTTGCTGCGCTTTGGTATGGGCTGCTCGCCGGCTGAGACAGTATATGCTGACTCACACTACCTTGTTGATCTCAAAGATGGATCCAATAAAGTACATATTTGAAAAGCCTGCTCTGTCTGGGAGAATAGCAAGATGGCAAATGATCTTGACAGAATACGACATCCAGTATACGACTCAGAAAGCCATCAAGGGAAGTGTATTGGCAGACCACTTGGCACACCAGGCAGTAGACGACTATCAGTCAATGAACTTCGAGTTTCTAGACGAGAGCATCATGATTGTGACTGATTGTGAAGTACCTGGACCGGATGAAGGACCTGAGGAAGGATCCCGATGGTCTATGCACTTTGACGGAGCCTCCAACGCTTTGGGTAACGGTATCGGTGCTGTGATCATATCCCCTCAAGGCACTCATACTCCACTTACTGCCCGACTATGTTTCAACTGCACCAACAACATGGCGGAGTATGAGGCATGCATCTTGGGTCTTCAAGCTGCGATCGACTTAAGGATCAAGTTTCTGAGTGTCTTCGGAGATTCCGCTCTCGTGATCAATCAGATCAAAGGCGAGTGGGATACGAAACATCTGAATCTTATTCCTTACAGAGAATGTGTGTTGATAATGATCCCCCATTTCACAGAGATAACTTTTGAACATTTCCCAAGAGAGGAGAATCAGTTGGCGGACACGTTAGCTACGATGTCTTCCATGTTCAAAGTCAAGTGGGACAATGAGGCTCCCCGGATCATCATCTGGAAACTGGACGAACCGGCATACTGTTATGATCTTGAGGCTGGGGAAGTAATTGAGAAACCTTGGTACCATGAGGTGAAGAGATACTTGGAAGCTCAGGAATACCCTGAAGGTGCATCTGTCAATGATAAAAAGTTTCTGAGAAGGTTCACAGCGAAGTTCTTCCTTAGCAACGGCATTCTGTACAAGCGAAACCATGATTCAACCTTACTGCGTTGTGTGGATAAAACCGAAGCAGAAAGGATCATGGTGGAGCTGCATGAAGGTACCTTCGGAACACATTCCAGTGGACACACTATGGCAAAGAAGATCCTTCGGGCAGGATATTACTGGTCCACAATGGAAGCCGAATGTTACCAACATTCCCGGACATATCATAAATGCCAGATATATGCAGACAAGGTGCATGTTCCTCCAGTCCCTCTGAACGTCCTGACTGCACCTTGGCCGTTTGCAATGTGGGGCATAGATATGATCGGTGAGATTAAACCTACGGCATCCAATGGGCATCGCTTCATCCTGGTAGCGATTGATTACTTCACAAAGTGGGTTGAAGCAGCTTCTTACGCCACTGTAACCAAAAATGTTGTGGCACGGTTCATTCGGCATAACCTGATTTATCGATACGGCGTCCCTGAAAGGATCATTACAGACAACGGTACCAATCTCAATAACAAAATAATCACTGAGCTCTGCGAGCAATTTAAGATACAGCACCAAAACTCTTCTCCTTACCGGCCGAAGATGAATGGGGCTGTCGAGGCAGCTAATAAGAATATTAAAAAGATTGTGCAGAAGATGACAGTGACTTATAAAGATTGGCACGAGATGTTACCGTTTGCTCTACATAGGTACCATACCTCAGCAAGGACGTCAACCGGGGAAACTCCTTTCTCCTTGGTCTACGGCATGGAGGCAGTCTTACCAATCGAAGTACAGATACCCTCTCTCCGGATAATGAAGGATGCAAATCTGAGCGAAGATGATTGGATCCAGACACGACTTGATCAGCTAAATCTAATTGACGAAAAGAGACTTGCTGCTATTTGTCATGGTCAGACGTATCAAAAGCGGATGATCAGGGCATTTAACAAAAAGGTCAGACCACAAGAATATCAAGTTGGGGATCTGGTAATCAAACGCATCATCCTTCCTCAGAGTGATCCAAGGGGCAAATGGACCCCTACGTATGAAGGGCCATTTGTGGTTAAACATGTGTTCTCAGGAGGAGCCATGATCCTGACCACCATGGATGGTGACGACCTTCCTCACCCCGCCAATGCAGACATAGTAAAAAGATACTATGCATGATAAAGACTCGCTAGGTTGACATACCTAGGCAAAAATTAGGGCTTCCCGGCGAACCAAAAGGGTTCGGGCAAAATGAGGGATGAAATGAAAAAAATCTGTACACCTGGCAAGTCAAAAACCTGAAAAGGCGGCTTGGGCAAAAATGGGTATCCCGGTGGACTGAAAACCCGAAAGGGCGGTCCAGGCAAAAGTTAGGGATAAAGCGAAATACTATGTCTCATTGGATCACCTTGCATCCAGAATCTGGTATCAACTGTCGAGTTCAAAAGGCATCAATCAATCAGCTTCACCTTCAGCTAGGTCATCAAGTGATGAGACGCTCGAAGATATAAAGGTGATAGCAGAGTTGGAACCCAGTGGGATTATTCTTTTCACATGGCTGTTTTGTTTTCCCTTTGTACAAATTTGTATAAACTCTTTTGTTCGGCGGCATTATCTTACTAGGACGTCAGCCTCTTGTATATAAACGCCTATTTTCAGGCAAATTCAAAAATCAATATAAATCCACTTTTCAGCTAAAATTGCCAATTGTTTTTTTCCTTTTTTCTGTTTTGTTTTGCGAATAACGTCCAAGGTTCAATTTGTGATATATGCACTTGACAATGTTTGCTAACTCATAAATATTTGCATACGAAACAAAGGATTAATTACAGGTAACATTAGAAGCAGGGGCAATAATGAGTTGTCTAAGCGATCTAATTGTTCTGTCCATCAAGGTACCAAGGTAAGTTCAGCTGAAGAACATAACCAGTATACCTTAATTCCCCAGAGAGTGAGCCAGCAAGTCAATGCACTCTCCCCAAGCAAAGCTATATTATCAGCCTTAAGGAAGTTGGGTATCCCCCGCAGATCTCAACATTCCCCAGCACAATATACGAACATTCCTAACAAGCATCCCCGACAGTCTTGATCTAAGACTGTTCCCCGGCGGTATACCAGACATTCAGTGGAGTCACTTCCAGTACATCTCAAAATTTCCCCAGGAGAGTCCAGCATAGCTCAAGATTTCCCCAGGAAAGTTGGAATCCATCTCCCCAGCAGTAAGCTTATCCCCAGTAGGTTCTGGAAGCTTATCCCCTGCAGAGCACGAACGCGTCCCCCGGCTTTATTCAAAGGTTATCTCCCTACCAGGGTATAACTGGGTTATCCTCAGCCAAAAGCCACGAGAAGACCGTCCTCGACAAAGTCTTCCTATCCCCAGCGGAGTCTATTAACACTTCCAACATAACAACAGTATCCCCAGCGGAGTTATCATCAACATCTCAAGTACCTCTCTCCCCACAGAGTATTGTTCCCCAGCAAGATTGCTAGAGTGGTTATTCCCCGCAGAGTAATCTCTTCATCAAGTTTATTCCCCAACGGAGTCATCTTCTCCTACCGGTTCATTCTTGCAATCTTTATCCCCAGTGGAAACAAAAGCTCTACATCAGCCCAGGATTTAACTTCCCGGCACCCGTCAAGGATTTATTTTCCTAAGACGAAAACATATATTCATAAACATCGCATTTCCATACATTATAGCATGCATATACGCATCATGAATATACAATCTCATTTATGTTGAGAACATCATTGCTTATATCATGTATTTCATACATCATGACATTCCATATGACTGACCTTTACCTTTCAGGAAGGATCCAGTTAAATTCTCAGCTATGTCCAAAACTTTTGTCTGGTTCAGTTAAATCGATGCTAAGATCTCCCTGATTCTTATCCAGTTGAAGATATTCCAAGACTTTCGTCTGGTTCAGTTAAATTGATTTTAAGGTTTTTCTGATTCTTATCCAGTAAAATTTAACCCAAGACTTTCGTCTAGTTCAGTTAAATCGACTCCTAAATATTTTTCTGATGCCGATCCAGTCAAAGGCCTTCTCTGGTTCAGTCAGATCGACCCTAAGATCTCCCTGATTCTTATTCCAGTTAAAGATTCCAAGACCTTGCCTGGTTCAGTTAAATCGACTCCTACAGATTTTTCTGATGCCGATCCAGTCAAAGGCCTTCTCTGGTTCAATCAGATCGACCCTAAGATCTCCCTGGTTCTTATTCCAGTTGAAGATTCCAAGACCTTGCCTGGTTCAGTTAAATCGACTCCTAAAGATTTTTCTGATGCCGATCTAGTCAAAGGCCTTCTCTGGTTCAGTCAGATCGACGCTAAGATCTCCCTGATTCTTATTCTAGTTGAAGATTCCAAGACCTTGCCTGGTTCAGTTAAATCGACTCCTAAAGATTTTTCTGATGCCGATCCAGTCAAAGGCCTTCTCTGGTCCAGTTAAATCAATTCCTAAAGATTTTCCTGATGAAGACTCAGTAGAATACATCCAAGGTTCTCTCATCGTTACTGTTGAGGTAGTAATCGCCCAAGGTTCTCTCATCGTTACTGTTGAGGTAGTAATCGCCCAAGGTTCTCTCATTGTTACTGTTGAGGTAGTAATCGCCCAAGGTTCTCTCATCGTTACTGTTGAGGTAGTAATCGTCCCCAGGTTCTCTCATCGTTACTGTTGAGGTAGTAATCACCCAAGGTTCTCGCATCGTTACTGTTGAGGTAGTAATCGCCCCCAGGTTCTCTCATCGTTACTGTTGAGGTAGTAATTGCCCAAGGTTCTCTCATCGTTACTGTTGAGGTAGTAATCGCCCAAGGTTCTCTCATCGTTACTGTTGAGGTAGTAATCGCCCCCAGGTTCTCTCATCGTTACTGTTGAGGTAGTAATCGCCCAAGGTTCTCTCATCGTTACTGTTGAGGTAGTAATCGCCCAAAGGTTCTCTCATCGTCCCGTTGAGGTAGTAACCATCCCCGATTCATTCATCACCTTTTGAAGCTCCAGACTCGATTCCTGTATCTCGCCAGGGCATGTCTGAAGAGTTTAAAGATCTGATTCCTGTATCCAGCCAGGGCGCATCTACACAAAGAGTTTAAAGACCAACTCCTGTAACAGGCCAGGTAATCATTTTCTTTTTCAGGTACGCAAGTTCTCGCTAAGGAATCTCTTACGCGATCGACAACCTCCCGATGGAATCTATAAGCCCATCCTCCTATCCATCAGTCTCCAAATGGCATCCATAAGCCCATTCCCATCATCACACTGCTAACACGTGAGCGCAAATTTCTGGGCACTCTAGTGTTCAATCATTTTCCACCTTCGGATTACGAAAGGCACGCCAGCCAATCTACATCCTCATGTCTAAGAAGATTGAACAGGGGCAACTGTTGTACTACAAAATTTGCCCTCCCATATTCTTCAAGATTTGCTAAGAGCATGCTTCAAAATCTCCCAAGGGTTGCACAGTCCAATGGCCTCCTAACAGTCAAAAATTAGGGTTTTGGTTCTGGCAAAGAAGTTGAAGTTTCCAAGGGTCCAATCAAGTCCCACATGCCTACATACATTGTCAAGCATCCATATGCCAAGTTTCAAGACTCACAAACATCAAATTGCACAGTCAAAAACCCTAAATGCTTCACAGTCAACTGCAAGGGCAAAATGGTCATTTGACAGTCAAAAGTCAAAAAATTTGGTCAACATCTTATTTTGAAGCCACAAACATCTTTTGATCAATTCTTGATCATGATTCTCAAAGCATGGCTCAAAAAGTCTCAAGATGCAAAAGTTTCTATTTTTGGACAGCTGGAAAAGTCATCTGCAAATTGACCAAGGAATAACTTCCACATGGTTTATCAAAAAAATTCCATCCAAAGCTCATTTTGAAGAGAATGACATTTCCTACAACTCCTCTTCACACTTCAAGTCCAAGAAATGCTCTCACAAAAAGTTATCAATCTCAACATTATAGGTCTTTTCAAAAGTCAACAAAAAGGGACTTTAAGTCAAAGACCATAACTTGAGATTGGTAAAGCAAAATGACATGGGACCAAATACATTGGTTAGAGGACTTCAAGAACTTTCCAAAATGTCCAAGAACATGATCAAAGCTTAAAAATTGAGCAAGATATGCCTTGTGGAAGTTGGGAAATGTTTGGGAATTATGAAAAGTCAACTTTGCTTCAAATGCCTCAAAATTGCTAATGGGCCACAATTTCTTCCAAGAATCATCACCCAAAGGCTATGCACGGCCCATTGACCCAAATGGGAGTTATTTTCTTATTTTTATTTAATTAATTGAGTTTTTAATATTATTAATTCACTTAATTAAAATTAAATATGACAAAAATAGCAAATCATGTTTTCCAAATCTTTTTGTGCAGCATATTCTCTCATTAAGGCCTAAATATTTCGTGTACCACATCAAAGGGACCAAATCTTCCAAATAGGCAAGTTCCATGGCAAGAAACGATTGAAAAAGATCATGAAAGTCAAATATTGAAAATCATTGAATACAAGGCTTTGGGCTTGATTTTTTTGACCTAAGGCATTCACCTATATGTGCACATTGCAAACCTAATGCTAAAAAGAGAGGAAGCTGCGCATAAACAAAGAACAAAACTTGCATTTTTTACAAAAAAGTGAGAAACTGTTTTCATAGCTAGAGCTTGTTTCAAGGTCCAAAAAGTATTCCAATCCACTCCTGGTATCACCAGGAAGCTTCTCCAATTGAAACCAACCCTCCACACGCAAAGAATTGGTAGATAGAAGTCTAACTTTTCTGTAAAATTTTCATAATCGTGCTTGCATTTTCATACATTATTCATGGCTTTTAATGCTTGATTTGCACTAACATGAACCCTCTTAAGCGATTGGTGTCCTTTAATTGCATTGATATTGCCTGTGTCAAAAATTGCCATGAAAGCTTCTTAGGGTTTCTGAAGCTTTGATTTGGGGTTTCACAAATAAGGAACAATTGGCCACTCAAACCAGGACCATTGGACTCAGGACATTCAGACGAAACTATTGATCATATCGCGCCTAATTTCTATTTCACCATGCGCTAATCGCTATTTTGCAGGTTTGAGGTTAGTGGGGGTTTAAAACCCCCGTTATCTAGTCTTATTTTTTTCAGGAAAAACAAATAACAATGGAGAAGATGCTGAGTTGTTGGAACGTGAGTGGACGGTTTGAATATTAGCGCGTTTTTGCTTTGGTTCAGCATAATGCGTTCTTTTCACATATATTACTTCTATCCTATTATATTATCAAAGAAACGCACTAGCTCAATTGGTTAGCACGCTGGCATGCAGGTATTGGGACCTGGGTTCGATTCCCAGGTCCCCCATATTTCCCTATATTTTTTCTTGTAATACATTCAGGTACGCTTGCCCTCCTGTAGTCCATCATACACCCAACACTTGTGCTTGCCAAATGTCCCAGAAGCCTCCATCCAATGGCCAGGTCATGCACTCCACCATACACCCTCAGTCAACCATATGCAGACGCGCTGGAAAAGTCAAAGAGGCCCTGATTCAGTGGGCCAAGATTGCTGCAAATTAACCTCCAAAAAAGGGCCAGCACCCCTATGGTTTGCATTTTCTTTTTCCTTTTTCTTTCTTCTTTTTATTTTAATTGTTTTTCTTTTGTTTTATTTAATTCACAAAATAATTTTTTATAACACAAAAATACAAAAAAAATCAGAAAAGTCAAAAATAAAATATATTTATTTATTATTTAATGCATTAATGTTTTTGTAAATAAATTCCAATAATCAATTTAGTTTAATTTTAGGTTTAACTTTAATGTTTTCTTAATAACTAAAAAATATTTTTAAAAAATAGCTTTTAGCATTTCTTATTCTTTTTCTTAATAAATAATCTTTTTATTTCTTATCATTATTAATTATTAATTATCTTTGTAAATAAACTTGTAATTAAATAATTTGAGTAAATTAGGTCTAAACCTTAATTCTTTTCCTTAAATAATTAAAAACAAATTTAGAATTAGGGTTTTATTTAACTTTTAATTCCAATTAATTTTCTTTATTTCCATTAAACATAAAAACATCACAAAAAAAATAAGTTATTTTCTTTATTTAATCAGTAATTAATTTTTAAGTTCAATTTAATTTCTTTAAAGGGTCCAACGCCCTCGCACTTTCGCTTCTAATTTCTTTTCGCGCGTTTGCTTCTATTTTTCATTTTAAATATAATGTAATTGCCCCAAGGCTTTGTAATAGTAATTAGGACATTTACTTTCCGCACTTTTATTCAAATCGGGTCTTTGTTTAATTTGGCGATGTATGGACCCGCGCCTTGTAATAGCGTAGGACCTTTATTTTCCGCACTTTAATTTCCGCACCCTCTAAACTGTTAATCACATGAAAGAATGTATGCCCAAATAAAATCAAAGCGTAGATCACCCAATGCATGACAAGACAAATAATAACTGAAAAATGACACCCAAATCACACACCACTCTTAGGGTACGCCTCACTGTTGCCTTGCCCCTCGAAACGTGGTCGTCGAGTATAGGACGTCTTAGTGAGTCCTTATGTTCCATTGATCTAGTTGCCTCGAACAAGTTGCCTCGAAATAAGTTGCCTCGGAATAGTTGCCTCGGAATAAAAAGATCAATGGCATAAGGGTAGCTTCTAAGGTGTCTTACTGTTGCTCGGTGGCCACACTGTCCCTAAACTCGAATTGACCCAAACACCTCAACCGGTGGTGCTACCTACCTCTCAATGGTGGGATGGCATTACCTTAAGGACATTTACACAGACTAATTCCTTAGGGTAGGTAGACGACTCATAGATACTTGCTCTAATTCAAAACAAATCAAAAACTTCTTTTCACACCAACACTTTGCAAAAAGCTTTCAAAACAACTTTTCAAACACTCTTGAGGACTGATACAAGAGTCGATCTGAAACTTTCAAAGAAACTTTTTTCAAACTCACTCACCTTGAAAAGCAAACAAACACTTTTGAAAACACAATGAGCAAGTATCTAAGAGCCCATGGATAACCATGGATAGAAAGGGTGCTAACACCTTCTCTTTCTATAAATCTACCTCCCGAACCGAGAACTAATCTCAATAAGGAATTTTTCTGTGCTTTTGTCCTTTCCATATTGGAGAAAATAAAAGACGGTGGCGACTCTTGCTTCCGCGACATTTCGCGAACCAGCGTTAAACAGTCAGTTCCAGATCCACCGATCACAATTGGTATACTCCCAGTTTCTGACTGTTAACAGCATGAAGATTCTCATCACCTCAGAAGATTGGTATACTCCCAGTTTCTGACCGTTAACAGCATGAAGATTCTCATCACCTCTGAAGATTGGTACACTCCCAATTTCTGACCCCCAACAGAATGAAGATTCTCCTGAGTGCCTAATTCCCCAAGCAGAGTTAAACTTCAGGATCCTCAGCAGAGCAAGAGCTTTCTCAAAACTGATTTCCCCAGCCAGGGAGCCTTACAGAATCTAATTCCCCTCAGAGTCAAGTTTCAAGATCCCCAGCGGAGCTAAAACTTCCAACTGTCAATCCCCAGCGGAGCTAAAACTTCCAACTGTCAATCCCCAGCGGAGCTAAAACTTCCAACTATCAATCCCCAAGCAAAGTGGAGACTCTCATTCTCAGGTCCTCACAGAATATTCGAATATTCTCCAGTGAAGATCTCCTCAAGACAGGGAATCCCCAGCAGATTGGTATACAACCCAAGCTCCTGATTCCCCAACAGTGGTCCCAGGACTTCTCATCTTCAACGATCAAAAGATTCTTGCCCTCCCCTGCAGCAGTCAAGAATTCACTTTCCTCGGTATAAGTCAAAGATCTCATTATCCAGGATCCATCTATCCTCAGCAAGACAGCTCATCAGCTTACATGCGCATCCATTACATTCATATACATTGATATAACATACATTGAATCATACATTTCATGCAACATGACTTTGTGTTTCAGCTAATATCTTACCCTTTTTCAGGATAAAGATTAGTAAGCTTCAAACTCAAGACTTCTGAAAACAGTTCACGGGTTCTCCAGTAACGGATGTTAACCTATCGCTTGTTCAGATTCTTCTCAACTTTTGAAAACAGTTTACAGATTCTCCAGTAACAGATGTTAATCTATCGCTTGTTCAGACTCAAGACTTCTGAAAACAGTTCACGGGTTCTCCAGTAACGGATGTTAACCTATCGATTGTTCAGATTCTTCTTCAACTTTTGAAAACAGTTTACGGACGCCTCCCAACATGGATGCTGCTCTATTGCTTATTCAACTTCAACTTCTGAAAGCAGTTTACGGATTCTCCAAACATGGATATCGATCTATTGCTTATTCAGACCCCCAGTTCAGAGATGTTCCAAAACATGGATACCTTTCTGATACTCGTCCACTCACCGATGACGTACAGTGCAACAAACATTTCCAGATGGCATCTCTAAGCCCATCCTCCTACCAGCAACTTCCAGATGGCATCTCTAAGCCCATCCCCCGACAAGATTCTGTCACATCCCTAGATGGCATCTCTAAGCCCATCACCAAATGGCATCTTTAAGCCCATTCCCTCTACCATCACATCACCGAGTGCAAATTTTTTTGGGCACTCTAGTGTCCAATCTCCTTTTACCCTCTATTTGT
The DNA here is from genome assembly GCA_948472305.1 of Vicia faba. Taxonomy (NCBI): domain Eukaryota; kingdom Viridiplantae; phylum Streptophyta; class Magnoliopsida; order Fabales; family Fabaceae; genus Vicia; species Vicia faba. Next base: position 35,909,356 of record OX451739.1, on the reverse strand, counting down.
GAAAGGCAAACTTGCCAATCTAACTCTTCTGGTTCAAGAAGATTGAACAGAGGAAACTGTTGTACCCCAAAATTTGCCCTCCTATTTTTCCACAAGAAATCACAGCTTCGGGCTTTTCCTGATTTTACAAATTGGCGTAAGAATCAGTCAAACAGACTTTTTCTTATCAATCTATACAAAATTAGGGTTTTCATGGATTCTGGAATAGTTCAAGCAGATTACTAGGGTTTTGTTTGAGTTTGGCTCAGGTTTTGATCAGGCGAACGCTTCTTTGGCGTTTAATCAAGAACTAGGGTTTGTGCGCGCATTCTCAGAAAGATTTATTTCTATTTATCCTGGATATGAGCTGAGGCATTTGAATTGAAAGGTTGCATTAATCAGTGAAAAAAGGACATGTGGACGTTTGTTGTTTAGCTGTGCAATGCTATGATTATTCGGAACTCTGGACGTTTATTGATCATTTATTATTCTGAGTTAAAATAGTTGGGATTTATTTCCAGTTATTACGATTTTAAGAATTATAAATAATTAAATAAACAGTTGAAGAAGAAAAAGAATTAACTGATCAAAGGAAGATTTTTTATTCATCTTTAATTATTTGTTACAATTATTATTTGAACACTGTAAAATTATTTACAGATACTTACATTAATACTGTTACAATAATTAAAAATAAATTGAAACTATCCCAAAATTTCCTAAGTCTTCATCTTCTATCCGATGCTCCCTTGTTGCTCAATTATTATTTTTACCTGCAAAAGAAAAGAAAAGAAGTCAAAAGCAGATAAAATAAAAGAGCAGACAGTTAATTCAAAAATCATCATTAAAAGTGACTGGCCGGAATCAGTTGTTCCCCTCTTTGCAAATCACGAGATTACTCTCGGTTCACAAAGAAGGATAGAAATATGCTTGCAAAAAAGTATGAAATGCACAAAGTTACAATTGCACAAATTCAAATATCAAGTAGGCTGCATAAATTGTCAAACTGAAAAGCAAAGCTACAAAGTTTAAACTGATGCACAAGTCCAAACTGAACAGCATAACCAAACTAAGCCAAAGATGTCAACCAACTGTCCAAAGATATCAAAAGGTATAAGGCTGTCAAATAGATAGCACAAAGTACACAAGATATGCAGGAATCTTGAAAGTACACAGAGGAAAGAGACAAATACAAGCATATTCAAATCATCACTTTCCAAGGCCTGTCACTTTTTCAGAAAAAGACAAATCTAAGCAATATTTTATGCTTTTAATCTGTAAAGAGAGAGAGGAAAAGAGAGGGGAAAAAGGCTTAAAGCAGGTTTGAGGCTTAAGGACAAGAGATATAAAACAAACAGTCCATATCAGAAAATAAGGGGGGCAGAATAACACAAAGCAAAAATACCACAAACTGTTAGAGAACCACAAACAGGCTGCCTCCACAAGCTTCAAACTTAAGCCTTAAACTTTTTCAAAAACCAGAGTTGCCTCTAGCTGCTTGAAGCAAAAAGCCAAAGCCAAACCTGTAAGCACAGAGTGCCATAAACTCTAAGCCTATTTCCAAGCCATCAAAACAAGCTTCAATCATCCTGTCAAACATACAAACAGCTCAAAGCCTTCACCTGCTAACATATTCAAATATAGAAACATCAAAACCAGTCAAAACAGGCCCTTAAGCGTGCATCCTGCCTGTAAACCTGTCCAAGCCTAAGCATGTTCAAGCCTTCGCCTGCTAAACTGCATCAAAGCCAGAAAAGCCATCAACCTGCATAAGCCTAAACCATCAACCTGCATAAGCCTTAAACCACCTGAAACCTGTGTTAAGCATACCAAGCCTCAAACAGAAGCTTGTAACTTCACCTGCATAAGCCAAGCCTGTGGCCTGTAACCAAAGCTTGAAACCCTTCAAACCAGAAAAAGGCCTTTGCAACCAAAATCAAAATAACCAACTGAAGCATCATAACCAACAAAAACCCTCAGAATGATTTCATCATAGGGTTAGGGCAACAATATTCAGAATCTAGGCACACGAGCATTTTCAGAAGCATATCGTACAAGAAACTCAAATCAAGGCAAACCAAAAACCCTCAGAGCTAGGCTCATCATAGGGTTCAACAGCATATCAAACATTTCAACTAGCATACAGAAGCAAAGGGCAAACAGAAGAAGAGGAAAATAATCAAAATCATACAGAGGCAAATAAGCAGAAGAGAGAATCAGAGGCTAAAGTTTTCAGAACATTCATCACAAAACCATAAAAGCTAAAGCAAGATACGTGGTTACCGGAGCAAACACAGCATCCCATTTCCCTCCGCCTGGCCGTCCAAAGCGCCTCCAAGCCACCGTCCTCCTCCGTCTCCAACAAAGGTAGTATTTATTCTCCCTCCTTTCACACCTCATATGAACAAAAACACTTAAAATCAGCACACCAAGAATTAAAACATGCATGTATGAACTTAAAACCCTAAAAAATTTGAAAGAACATAATCGTTACCTCTTGGCCAACGCCTGCGTGACCATGGAGGGAAGAGGATGGCGCCCGGTGGCCCTAGGCAGAGGAGCGTACAGTGGCTATGGCGAAGGAGATGAAGAAGAACGAAGACGAAGAAGCGGCGCCTCTCTAAGCCAAACCCTAAATCCCAAATGAAACAAATAATGAAACCCTTGCAAATGTTGTGAAGCATCCTTGGGCCGGTTCGCCCCGTCATCTGCCTAAAGCCCATTTGTTTTTCTGGACGCACCCCCCTCTTTCTGTTTCAGTCAACATTTGTTATTTAGCCCAAAAAACCCCTTTAGCCCATTACAATCCCTTTTTATTTTATTTAATACTTTTTTTTAGATCACATTAAATCTTTTTATAACTTACTTTGTTAAATAACTTAATATACTAATTTTATTTTTACATTAAATTTTATTAACCATACCTTTTTTATTATACTCAAAATATGTGGATATTAGATTTCTTTAGGTTTAAACATTTTTGTTTTATTAAAACCCTTTTTTTGTAGTTTACATAAGAAAATATTAACTAAAATAGAAATAATAATTTTCTTTGAACTTAATACATTTTGCTTTTCTTTGAAACTTTTATTTGTACATATTAAAAAATACATAAAAATAGAATGCTTAAAACATTTTTCTTTTATTAAAATCTTTTGTTTGTACATATTTAACAAAAATCAAAAAGAGTAAATAACAATACTTAACAAATGCTTAATTTTGCATTAAGTTAACTTTGTTTATCACTTGTAAATAAATCACATACACTTACACAAATATATTTGCTTATCTTTTATTCTTGTACATTGCTACATTTTTACATTGTGATTGATTCGATTTGGTTGTAAATATATTTGGACACTACTCTCCTAATAAGTCTCATCCCCATTTGTAAATAATTGTACCCCCACTCCCGGATACTTATTTGTAATAGCGTAGACTTTAAATTCCCGCAATTTATCGCTTTCAAATATACCATGTTTAGACCTAGGGTTTGTATGTAAATAAAATCGAACGCTAGATAACCTAACACAAGACAAATGCATGACAATCAATACACCAATCACACTTGCACCCCTAGGGTAATCCCGCTTGTTGCCTTCCAAAATGGGCCATGCTTGCACATTGAGTTTCTTTGGCAAAACAAAACGATTCAAAATGATCATAAGTCCCTCGATGCCGCTTTCGAAAGTTGTCTAAACAAAATGATCATAGTCCCTTCAAGCAAAATTGCCAAAGACACTTGGCACCATTGCATTCATGGTCCATACGATGACCTGCGCCTGTCCCGTTAACATCCTAATACAAGATTGTCCACCAAATACAATGGTGAAACAATATTGTTAAAAGGGTTAAAACATGAGAAAAACCTTTGAGTACAATAGGGGTAGACAACTCTTAGTTACTTGATCCAACTTGCAAAACACACTTGCCTACTTTTCAAAATCCACTCCACAACACACTTTCAAAACAACTTTCAAAAACATTTGAAACATCTTTTCGAAAAGATACACACCTTTGTAAAACATTCGAGTAAAGAATTGTTACAACGGTTGCCTAGACAAGGCATCTTCTTCAAAACATTTTCAAATACACACACACACCACCATTTTAAGCAATTGAAAATCAAAGGCAAGTGATCTAAACAAGTAACTAAGAGCCCATGGATAACCATGGATGAAAAGGGTGCTAATACCTTCCCTTTTCATAATCTACCCCCCGAACCCACAAAACATCTCATAAGGTTTTTCCTGTGCTTTTTAACCTTTCCTTTAGGATAAAATAAAAAGTCGGTGGCGACTCTTGCTAAACCGAACAAGTGCGAATACAAACGCAAAACCTCAAGTCAGTTCTCCCACCGTATCACAGGGTTGTATGGAAAGATTAAAACGAATCAATGGTTAACCCAAACACAAAGATTAAAATAATTGAATATAAATCACTCGCACACTCGCACCTATAGAGTAACCTCCCTTATTGCTTCGGAAAACAGTCATGTCCCTCGAAAGTAGGGGAGATTTAGCAAAGTCCCTCGAAATCAAAGATCATAGTCCCTCGATAACCCTTCGATGTTGCCTTTCGATAAATGATCTAGTCCCTTAACAAAAATTTCTAAAGCGTCCTTACTAGTTGCCTTTGATGACTGTACGATGACCCACGCTTGTCCCTTCACATCCAACGATAGGGATTCCTACTAACTAACGGTGTGATAACACTATCTAAAGGAGGAGGAAAATACAAGAACGACCTTGAGTTGGGTAGATACTCATAATCGCTCGCTCACACTCTTCAAAACAAAATATTTTTCACAAACCACACTTAACAAACACTTTGTACGCATTCTCGAGGACAAATACGAGAATCATTACAAAGTTTCTCCTTACATTGGCAACTTTTTTTCAAAATATTTTTCAAACACATAACACAAAGCAATTTCAAACAGTGAGCTAAGTGATTAAGAGCCCGTAGATAACTACGGATTAAAAGGGTGCTAACACCTCCCTTTTCATAACCTACCCCCCGAACTAAAAAATCTCAAGATCTTTCCTGTTCTTTTCACCTTTTTATTATTGGATAAAAGAAAAGTCAGTGGTGACGCTTAATATCCGCAACATTTGCGATAAAATGCAAAAATAAGTTAGTTCTCCCACCATATTACAGAAATGGCGACTTTGTTGGGGACTGATACTTAAAAAAGAGGGTCTACCTTAGAGTTTAAGATCACTTTACTTGTTTTTACTTATTTTCTTTGATTGCTTTACGTTTGAGGGTTGCTCGGGTTTATTTTCTTGCCAAGATCCTATATCCGGATCTAGGGAGACCTTAGGTAAGTAGCTATAGATCATGGAAACTATACGGCATAGACCGACATGGTTGAAGTGATGGCTACATTAGTGTGACGTATTGGTTTGTACTGGTGTTCCTTGAGTCAGTCGAGGATAAAACTAGGCTACCGTGTGGTGTCATAAGCACGAACTGACCTTTAAAACCTTAATTGACCCAACATAGCCATTAGAAGGTAGTGAGATGGTCGGCTTTGGTGCAGTCCAAAGTTGGTTGATACTCGATGCTACACTCATTGAGATTTGACTCTCGGGATATTTTGATGGCAAGTCAGTTGCTCTGTGTAAATAAAGCTTGTGAGAAAGATTGGTGATATGAGATTCCTAGAACCCGATTACTATTCTTAGGACAAGTTGAGCCAACTGAACTTCAAGAGGGTACTTACCTAGGAACCCCATGCAAGCCTTGAACCTAAGATCCTGTGTGCTTTGTTTGTGTTTGTTATATGTTCAAACATGACATCATGACATCATACCATATCATTTTCACTGACCATTTTAAGGATCTCAAAGGCATGTGATGCAGGTTTATTATGAACCAAACGTCTAGCAAGGGGCAAGGGAATTTTATTTTCCTCTAATGCCACCAAAGATCAAAGTACTTTCGCTTGAGTTAAAGGCTAGAACCCACTTGACATGGTGAGCTTAATTCTCATAGAAGGGCATTCAAAGACGCAAAGTTCTTCAGTAAAAGCTGCAGCCAGACTCAACTTCTAACATTTCCTTTTGTTTATCCCGTGAGATCCTTGAAAACATTGCATTCACATATCATGCATGTCATTACATAACATGTATTTCCCAAGATAGGTTTTCTCATCTTCTTGATGTTTATTTAAGTAAAATATGGCTCTTGAACAAACTGTGAAAGACCTTCAAGCTCAAAATTCCCAATTCCAAGAGGCGCTCCTGAACTTAGCCAAGGGGCAGAAAGAACTGATGGTGCTTATCGCCAAGAAGAAAAAGACTAGGAAACCGGCTGGTATCCTTAACACAGGGAGAAGATTCAAAGGCCCCGCCAAACGGGTTCAAGCTTCTAACATCCCATCAGATGAAGATGATAATCAAGAAGAAGACGGTCGAAGTATCAAAGCTGAGGGGGGAAGCAACCTTGGTTTTGTTAAAATTCCTGATAAAGAAGATTATTCAGATGAACAGTATCCTCCGGCTGATGATAAGGACAAATAACTCAAATATTGTATGAATGCCATGGAACTCTAGAGGGTGCCTATGTTAGATTTTGAAGAGTTAGGATTAGTCTCAGGGATTGTTATCCCTGACAAGTTTAAGGTCCCTACTTTTTCCAAATATGATGGTGTTTCTTTCCCTAAGCTTCATATGAGGTCTTATGTCCGGAAGATCTAACCCCATACTGCTGACATAAAGTTATGGGTTCACTTCTTTCAAGAGAGCTTATCTGGGACACAATTGGAATGGTTCTATCAGCTGGAAGGAACCATTATATGTACCTGGGAAGACCTGGCTTCTACCTTTTACAAACAATACCAATATAATGCTGATCTTGCACCAACCCGTGTGCAATTATAAAGTATGACTATGGGATCGAATGAAGGATTTAAGGAATATGCCCAGAACTGGAGAGATCTGGATGGAAGAGTTCAACCTCCTCTTTCTGATAGGGAGTTGGTTGATATGTTCATGGGAACCTTAACATGACAATTATTTAATCATCTAATCGGAAGCTCTTCATCTGGTTTTACCGAGTTGATACTAATAGGAGAACATGTCGAAAGTGGGATCATAAGTGGAAAGATTCAAGTGGTTGCGTCTTTAAGTACTGTAAAGAAGACGTTCAATGGTAATAAGGAAACAAATGTTGTTTGTGGCCATAAGGGTCCTGTTAGAAGTGATTGTAACCAATCTGTAGGAGCTGTGATAATTTCCAATCCCGCGCCTGTGCAATAACAACAACGGGGAAATCAACATAGAACAGACGCACCAAGAAGACAATTTACTAAGATTAATATGCCATTGTCTCTGGAACTACAACATCTATTGAAGGAAGAGCTAATAACGTTAAGGGACCCTCCTCATAATCCCAACACTTTCTCCCCCAAGTACAATCCCAATGTAAGATGTGATTATCATTCCAATAGTCCCGAACATGACACCAATAGTTGTTGGGCTTTGAAGAATAAAATTCAGGACATGATTGATAGTTAAGAGATTGAGTTTGATCCTCCCAAGACCCCCAATGTGATTATTTCTCCTATGCCTAAGCACGACAAAGGCGATAATGCTATCAATGGAGTCAACACTATAGAAGATACAGATAATAACTACGACCTAGATAGCTGGATCTTTCCTACCATCAGCAATGGGCTCAGCAAATGGAAAACTAAAGACCTTATCTCAATCTCCTTTAGTCAGGAGTAAATTCCATTTTCTATTTCTTTTTGCTTTCAAAAGTTTTGGCTATGTAATATTTAAACAATAGCTATAAGCCTTGTGTCTTACCCGGGGCACACAGTTTGTTTGTTAGGGTTGTCATCTTTCATAAGCATATTTTCATTCAATAAAAACATTAGACGTTTTGCATTCAAATTTTGTGCTCTTTGTATTTCTTTTTACTTTATTACACTCTCTGCTATTGCCACTTATGATTTCAAAAATCCGATCTACCAAGCCAAGGACGAAGGTGAGGAAGATTGTGAAGTACCTGGAGAACTTGTCAGACTGTTAGTGCAAGAGGAAAGGCCATACAACCAAATGAAGAGACAGTTGAGGTTGTAAACTTGGGTACTAAAGCAGACAGGAAAGAAGTCAAGATAGGTGCCAACCTAGAGTACAATGTCAAGAACAGGTTAATCCAGATGTTGCGTGACTATGTTGAGATCTTTGCTTGGTCGTACGAAGACATGCCAGGGCTCGATAATGATATTGTGGTTCACCGTCTACCGATGAAAAAAGGATATTCTCCAATAAAGTAAAAGGTTCGTTGTATGGGTCCTGAGATGTCAGAAAAGAGCAAGGTTGAGGTTATGAAGCAGTTCAACGCAAGTTTCTTAGTTGTTACATCATATCCTCAGTGGGTTGCAAATGTGGTCCCGATACCAAAGAAAGATGGAAAAGTGCGTATGTGTGTAGATTACAAGGATCTAAACAGGGAAATCCCTAAAGATGACTTTCCACTCCCACATATTAATATTCTGGTTGATAACACCGCTCAGCACAAGGTATTCTCTTTCTTGGATGGTTTCTCAGGTTATAATCAGATCCAGATGGCACCTGAAGATAGGGAGAAAAATACTTTTATTACGCAGTAGGGTACTTTCTGTTACAAGGTTATGCCTTTCAGTTTGAAGAACGCCTACGCGACATACCAGCATGCTATGATAGCTTTGTTCCATGACATGATTCACCACGAGATAGAGGTTTTTATCGACAACATGATAGCCAAGTCAGAAACTGAAGAAGAACACCTTGATCATCTGCACAAGCTGAGATTGAATCTAAATAAGTGCACCTTTGGGGTAAGATCCGGTAAGCTCCTAGGCTTTGTTGTCAGTGGTAAAGGTATTGAAGTTGATCCTGCTAAGGTGAAAGCTATTCAAGAAATGTCTGCTCCCCATACTGAGAAGGAAGTCATAGGTTTCTTAGGATGACTAAATTATATTTCCAGGTTTATTTCCCATCTCACCACTACTTGCGATCCGATCTTCAAGTTGCTGAAGAAATACCAAGTAGTGAAGTGGAACAACGATTATCAGAAAGCCTTCGACAAAGTCAAGGAGTATCTCCAAGAACCTCCAATTCTGATGCTTCCAATTGAAGGAAGACCTTTGATCATGTACCTAATGATGTTAGAGAACTCAATGGGGTGTGTACTGGTCCAGCATGATGAGTTTGGTTGAAAAGAGCATGCAATATACTATCTTAGCAAAAAGTTTACCGAATTTGAAACAAAATATTCACTACTCGAGAAAAATTGTTGCGCTTTGGCATGGCCTGCTCGTTGACTAAGGCCATATTTGTTGAAGCATACTACCTTGTTAATCTCTAAAATGGATCCTGTAAAGTACATATTCGAGAAGCCCACTCTCTCCGGAAGAATAGCCCGATGGTAAATGGTCTTAATAGAATACGACATTCAGTACACCACTCAAAAGGAAATCAAAGGAAGTGTATTGGCATACCACTTGGCTCATCAATCTATAGACGACTGTTAGTCTATGAATTTCGAGTTCCCAGATGAGAGCATTATGTTAGTTACAGATTATGAAGAACCTGGACCGTATGAAGGACCTGAGTCAGGATCTAGATGGACTATGGTTTTTGATGGAGCTTCCAACGCGCTTGGTAACGAAATTGGTGTTATGATTATCTCTCCCAAAGGTTTCCATACGCCCATCACCGCCAGACTATGTTTTGACTATACCGACAATATGGCAGAATACGAAGCATGCATTATGGGCATCAAAGCTGCTATTGACCCGAGGATCAAGTTCTTGAATGTATGCAGGGACTTAGCCTTAGTCATCAGTCAAATCAAGGGAGAATGGGATATGAAGCATCCAAATCTCATTCCTTATCGGGAGTATGTACTGACATTAATTCCATACTTCGAAGAAATCAGTTTTGAACATATTCCACAAGAAGATAATCAGTCAGAAGAAGCATTAGACACCATGTCCTTTATGTTCAAAGTCATATGGGACAACAAGGCTCATGGAATCACTATTGAGAGGCTGGATGAACTGGCACATTGCTACGAGGTTGATACTGAAGGGGTAGAGGAAAAGCCATGGTTTCATGAAGTAAAGAGATACCTCGAGGCTCAAGATTACCCCGAGGGTGCATCTATTAAAGATAAGAAATTCCTACGGAGATTCTCTGCAAAGTTCTTCCTGAGCAACAAAATTTTGTACAAGCGCAACCATGATTCGACTTTGCTTCGTTATGTAGATAAAAAGGAAGTAGAGAAAATTATGGAGGATATGCACGAAGGTATATTTGGTACTCATTCCAGCGGGCATACGATGGCTAAGAAGATTTTAAGAGCAGGTTATTATTGGTCGACCATGGAAGATGATTTCCATCATCATTCTAGAACCTGTCACAAATGCCAGATATATGCTGAGAAAGTACATGTGCCACCGGTTCCTCTAAATGTCTTAACTGCTTCTTGGCCATTTTCAATGTGGGGCATTGATATGATTGGAGAGATTAAGCCTACTACTTCTAATGGACATCATTTTATCCTCGTCGCCATTGATTATTTCACCAAGTGGGTTGAAGCAACCTCGTTTTCCTCCATTACAAAGAATGTTTTGGCCTTGTTTATTAAACATAATCTTATCTGTTGGTATGGCATTCCCGAATGAATTATCATGGGCAATGGTACTAATATTAACAATACTATGATCACAAAACTCTGCAGGCACGTGAAGATTAAGCACCATAATTTTTCTCCGTATCAACCAAAGAAGAATGGTGCAATCAAAGCCGCCAATAAGAACATCAAGAAGATTATACAGAAGATGACGGTGACATATAAAGATTGGCATGAAATGTTACCCTTTTATCTCCATGGCTATCACACCTCACTACATACATCAACCGGGGTAACCTCATTCTCTGTAGTCTATGGTATGGAAGTTGTTCTGCTGTCGAGGTCCAGATTCCTTCTCTAAGGATTATGAAAGATGCAGGTTTAGACGAAGACGAGTGGATTCAGACTAGGTTGGACGAGCTAAATTTGATTGACGAGAAAAGGCTTGCGGTTGTTTATCATGGTCAGATTTACCAGAAGCGTATGATCAAAGCCTTCAACAAGAAAGTGAAACATCAGGTACACCAGGTTGGCGACTTGGTAATAAAGCGCATCATCCTGCCACAAGGTGGTCCATGGGAAAATGGACTCCCACCTACGAAGGGACATTTGTAATCAAGAAGATATTTTATGCCGGTGCTAAGATGCTTATCACCATGGACGATGAAGATTTTCTGCACCCTGTAAACACGAACATAGTCAAAAAATACTACGCCTAAAAGAGACCCGCTAGGTTGACTGGCCTAGGCAAAAATAAGGGCATCCCGGCGAATCAAAAGGATTCAGGCAAAATTAGGGATATATATAAAGATTGTACACTCGACAAGTCGAAAACCTGAAAAGGCAATTTGTGCAAAAAAGGGTATCCCAGTTGACTGAAAACCCGAAAGGGAGGTCCAGACAAAAGTTAGAGATTAAAGCGTACGACTATGTACCGTTGGATCACCTACATTACAACAAGCTTCATTACTAATGTCAAGTTCAAATGATACATATCAATTCAGTCAACTTCTTCCGATAGCAAGGGATGAGATACTTGAAGACATAAGGGCAATAGCACAGTTGAAACTCGATGAGAAGCAAGATATTCACTGCTCAAGAAAACTTGATTCACTCTGGCATGGGTTACTCGCCAGCTAAGACATTATATGTTGACTCACACCACTTTTTTATTTCTAAGATGGATCCTATCAAATACATCTTCGAGAAGCCAGCTCTCTCTAGACGGATAGCTAGATGGAAAATGATTTTAACTGAATATGACATCCAGTACACTATACAAAAGGCCATCAAAGGAAATGTACTAGCAGATAATTTGGCCCATCAAGCTGTTGATGACTACCAATCCATGAACTTTAAATTCCCGAACGAGAATATCATGCTGATAACTAATTGTGAAAAGCCTGGACCGTATGAAGGACCTAAACAAGGATCCCGATTGACTATGGTTTTTGATGGGGCTTCTAATGCTTTGGGCAATGGAATTGGAGCTGTGATTATTTCTCCCGAAGGTTGCCATACACCTTTCACTTCTAGACTATGCTTCAACTGTACGAACAACATGGATGAGTATGAGGCATGCATCTTGGGTCTAAAAGATGCTATCGACCTAAGAATCAAGTTCTTAGATGTATACGGGGACTCAGCTCTAGTGATCAGTCAAGTCAAAGGGGAATGGGATACCAAACATCCTAATATGATCCCCTACAAAGAGCTTGTGTTAACCATGATCCCATACTTTGAGAAGGTTACCTTTGAACACTTCCCAAGAGAATAAAATCAGTTAGCAGATGCCTTAGCAACAATGTCATCCATGTTCAAGGTCGATTGGGACAATGAGGCTCCTAGAATTACAATCAAAATATTTGACGAACCAGCGCACTGTTGTGATATTGACACTAACGAAGAAAAACCATGGTATCATGAAGTGAAAAGGTATCTTGAAGCACAAGAGTATCCTAAAAGAGCTTCCATCAACGAAAAGAAATTCCTGCGAAGGTTCTCAGCCAAATTATTCCTAAGCAATGGGATCCCATACAAGCGCAATCATGATTCTACTCTGCTCTGTTGCATGGATAAGAAAGAAGCAGAGAAGATCATGGAAGACATGCATGATGGTATCTTTGGAACCCACTCTAGTGGGAACACTATGGCCAAGAAAATTCTAAGGGCTGATTAATATTGGTCGACTATGGAAACTGATTGTCACCATCACTCAAGGACTTGCCGTAAGTGTCAAATCTATGCTGACAAAGTTCACGTTCCTCCAATACCTTTGAATGTCATGACTACTCTGTGGCCATTTGAAATGCGGGGGCATTGACATGATTGAGAGATCAAGCCCACTGCCTCCAATTGACATCATTTCATCCTTGTTTCCATTGATTACTTTACCAAATGGGTTGAAGCTGCTTCGTTTGCCTCAGTTACTAAGAACGTTATAGCCCAGTTTATCAAGCATAACCTCATCTGCTGATACAGTATTCTTGAGAGGATCATCACCGACAACAAAACCAATCTCAATAATGCTATGATTACTAAACTCTGTACACAGTTCAACATCAAGCATCACAATTCTTCCCCATACAGACCTAAGCTGCCAATAAAAACATAAAGAAGATTGTGTAAAAGATGGTGGTAACCTACAAAGGTTGGCATGAGATGCTACCATTTTCTCTCCATGGCTACCGTACCTCGGCACGAACATCAACTTGGGAAACCCCATTCTCTCTAGTATATGGCATGGAAGTTGTCCTGCCTGTGGAAGTTCAGATTCCTTCCTTAAGGATTATGAAAGAAGCAGACTTAGGCGAAGATGAATGGATTTAGACTAGGTTGGATCAGTTGAACTTGATTGACGAGAAGAGACTGGTTGCTATTTGTCATGGACAAATGTATCAAAAGCGTATGATCAGAGCATTCAACAAGAAGATCAAGCCTCGAGTGTATCAGACTGGCAACTTGGTAATAAAGTGCATCATTCTACCACAAGGCGATCCCAGGGGCAAATGGAATCCCACTTACGAAGGGCCATTTTTGTGAAGAAAGTATTCTCTGGCGGTGCCATGATGCTAACTACTATGGACAGCGAAGATTTCCCGTATACTGTGAATGCAGACATAGTCAAAAAATACCACGCATAAAGAATGACCCGCTAGGTTGACATACCTAGGAAAAATAAGGGCGTCCCGACGAACCAAAAGGGTTCGGGAAAAAGTTAGGGATATATATATATATATATATATATATATATACAAAAGAGTGTACACTCGGTAAGTTGAAAACTCGAAAGGGAGGCTTGGGCAAAAAGGGTATCCTGGTGGGTTGAATACCTGAAAGGGCGGTCCAGGAAAAAGTTAAGGATTAAAGCGTACGACTATGTCCTGTTGGATCACTACAACCAGCTTTATTACCAAGGTCCGAATTTAAAAGGTACAATATCAATTCAATCGACTTCTCTCAATGGCAAGGGATGATGTTCGAAGACATAGGGGCAATAGCGGAGTTGGAACCCAATGAGATCACTTCCACACGGCTATTATTATTTGTTTTCACTTTTTATTCCTTGCATTATTTCGACGATTTCCTCTTACTAGGACTTCTGTCTCGTTGTACAAAAATGCATGTTTATAGGCAAATTATCAATACAAATATACTTTGAAGTACAAACTTTCTGTTTTTTCTTCTTTAAGTAAACAAAATGCCCAATAACTAAAATTCAATAAACATATACATATGAGCATGATTAACTATTAAAAAATTCATGAAATAAAGATTTGGGATATCCCCACAGAGTTGTTTCAATAAGATTATCCCCACCAGGTGTAATTTCCCGAAAACTCTCTCCACATCTGAGTTAGTCTTAACTGAAAAAGAAACCTTGCGGAGTTCTCCCTAAAAGAATTCATCTCCCCAATAAGTTCTTCAAAATATTCTCCTCAATAGGGTTTATTTCCCCAAAAAACTACATATTCCACAACATGAGTCTTTCCTCAGACTATTACAAATCAACTGACAAAGACCCTTTATCCCCAGCAGAGTCATTACTATCCCTAAAAATTTTATGCAAAGCATGGAATTCGACCAGATACCAGTTAACTTTCATCCTCCCCAGTCAAGTTATGATTCCCCAGTAGAGAAATGGGTGACCCATTTCCCAAGTAGAAATCAACAATCCCACATAGAGTTTCTTCAAACAGTAAACATGAATTCCCAACGGAAGCATTCTAAACAAAGTTGAAGATACACATGCTCTTCATCTCCAGTGATAGTCCGGGATTCAGCTTCCCAATACTCCCCAGTATTCTGTTAGGGATTTATTTTCCTAGACAAGGATACACTTCAATAAACATTCATATTCATACATCATAGCACATACATGACAAATACATAAAGCATAGTCTCATTTATTTTGAGAACATCATTACACCATGCATACATCTGCATCCAACTAATCCTCTTCCTTGCAAGAAAAGTTAATCAACAAAACAAAAGACATCTTCTGGTTAGATTTATTTCTTCCAGATTAAAGACAGGTGAATGAATACCTCTTCTGGTTAGACTTATTACTTCCAGATTAAAGACAAACAAACAAACACCTCTTCTGGTAAGATTTATTTCTTCCAGATTAAAGACAAGTGAACGAAGACTTCTTAGACCTCTTCTAGTTAGATTTATTTCTTCCATATTAAATAGAGGCGAACAAGGATCTCTTACAGTTAGATTTATTTCTTCT
This sequence comes from Vicia faba, assembly GCA_948472305.1. Taxonomy (NCBI): domain Eukaryota; kingdom Viridiplantae; phylum Streptophyta; class Magnoliopsida; order Fabales; family Fabaceae; genus Vicia; species Vicia faba. Next base: position 35,894,010 of record OX451739.1, on the reverse strand, counting down.
AAATTATATACAGGCGTGCGAAGACCTCTTCTGGTTAGATTTATTTCTTCCAGATTAAAGACAGACGAGCAAAGACCTCTTCTGGTTAGATTTATTTCTTCCAGATTAAAGACAGGAAAACGAAGACCACTTCTGGTTATATTTATTTCTTCCATATTAAAGACAGGTGAACGAAGACCTCTTATGGTTAGATTTATTTCTTCCAGATTAAAGATAGACGAACGAAGACCTCTTCTGGTTAGATTTATTTCTTCCAGATTAAAGACAGGCAAACGAAGACCTCTTCTGGTTAGATTTATTTCTTCCAGATTAAAGACAGGCGAACAAAGACCTCTTCTGGTTAGATTTATTTCTTCCAGGTTAAAGACAGGTTAACGAAGACCTCTTCTGGTTAGATTTATTTCTTCCAGATTAAAGACAGGCGAACGAAGACCTCTTCTGGTTAGGTTTATTTCTTCCAGATTAAAGACAGGAAGACGAAGACCTCTTCTAGTTGGATTTACTTCTTCCAATTAATGATAGGCAAACAAACCAACCTCTCTTGGTTAGAATTGTTTCTTCCAGTTAATGACATGTATTCAATAGAACTCTTCTGGTTAGGTTCATCTCTACTATTTAATGACAGGCAATCAACATACCTCTTCTGGTTAAGATTATTTCCCCAGTGAAGTTTCCAAACAACAGACCTCTTCTGGTTAGATTTATCTCTTCTAGTTAAAAATAGGCAAAAGACATCTACTGTTTCAGTATAAATCGACCAAAGATTTATTCTGATAGTTCTTCCAATTTCTACCAATAGTCACTCTGGATGAAATCTGTAAGCCCATCCGACAAATTCTCTATCACCTCTCCAAATGGAATCTTTAAGCCCATTCCCGACACAATCAACCAATACATCATCAAGTGTAAATTTCTGGGCACTCTAGTGTTCAATCATCTTCCACCTTCAAGTCACGAATGGCAGACCCGCCAATCTAACTCTTCAGGTTTAAGAAGATTGAACAGGGGCAGTAGTTGTACCCCAAAATTTTGCCTCCCTTTTCTCAAGATATTTTCCACAAAGATCTTCAATGATTCAAGCTTGCACAAGTATTGACTAGGTCAAGCCATCCCCTTAACACGGATGCCTCAAATTAAGGTTTGAGTTTGCACAAAGACAGTTGGACTTCTAATATTTCAAATGACTTCCATGGATCATTATGGAACCTCAAGATTGCTCCTGTCAAGTTTCAAGTCTTGGATCACAAAATTGCTCAGTCAATTGATTAGGTGGTCTAAAATCAATTGTATTGGATAAAAAGTCAACTATGGTCAACCTACAGTCAAACTTCAAGATTTTGGACCAATATCAACATTTTGAAGTCATATGTATCATTTGAACAAGATTGGATCACAATTCTCCTAGAAAATTGTTCAAATCATGAAAAGGGAAAAATGGTCAAAAATAGGGTTTTGATTGAGAATGACCAATCTTTGACTTTTGACCTAGTACATAACTTATTGATTTGAAACATGATCTCAAGGATTCAAGTACATAATTTTGACCTAATTTCATATTTCAATTTACCTCTCAAGATCAGTGGATTGATAAATGAAATTTGGTCAACTGATAAAAAAGGTCAACTGTACACTGAAAAGTCAAAGTTTGGCTTTTTGATCAAATTTGGGTTTTAAAGATCACATTTCATCAAGACATTCAAAATATGAAATTTGATCATCAAGAAATCAAGAAAGTTAAAAGCCATTTTGAAAAGTCAAACTTTGCAAGACTTAGAAATTTTTCTAAGTGTTTTTTATACATGTTAATTTCATTACTTCGTGACATCTTTTCACCACAATTCAAGATAATTCAAGTTGTTACAAGTTTTCAAGTAAACAACAAGGCTTCATTTTTAAGTTAAAAATTGCAAGTTACAAATCCTAAACTTTGTCTTGTTTGAACTTTTCCCTTTGACTCAATCTTCAAACTTTGCCACTATGTTGTCCACAAATATGCCTTGTCTTTGTTACAAGCTGCATAAATCTATTCACGAAACCACACCTTCATCATGCTACATATCCTACAGTCCAAAAATTGCATAGTAATGCCAAGAAAACTATCAAAACTGCTCCAAAACCTGCAATGCTCCCCTACAAAATCTGCATTATATCAGCCCCATATTTGCACAAACTTAGCAAATAAGAGCTCCATCTAAAAAGAAATGAAACAGTGCACCCAAACAGTTCAAAAACTTATCTATTTCCCTCCCAAATTTCAGTCAATTTCATCTATAAATAAGTTGTTTCACAACACACAAAGAGGGAGTTTTTTTAAAAGAGAAAAAGAGAAAGAAAAAAAAGGACTTGAAAAAAATCTAACAGGATTCCTTGTAAACTCTTTTCATCTACTTTCATTCATAAAAAAAACTTAAAAACAAAAAAAAAACCTCAACCCATTATTCAAATTTGCAAGTTTTCCCTTAAACAAACTATCCAAATACCTCATATATGTCACATAGAAGTTATTCAAACACAAGAACTATTTATGTAATACCATTATCATCACATTCCAAACACAAACAAAAACAATATTTTGCAACTTTACTGGGTTAGAGCGATTTGGGAACTTTGCGGCACATAGTAAGGTTTGTAGCAACTTCAAGAAGGTTCAAAGGAGCTTGACCATTCACCCCTTTGCGCCAGGAGACATCCGTACATGTTCCAAAGTTTTTGCTTCGAGAGGTAAACTTTTTTCAAAATTGTGATATCTTTATCCATACATCATTTGGTTTTTGTGTTCAAAATATATATAAAAAAGGATAGATCAAAATAAGAAAACTCAACGAAAAAGCCAAGACAGGGGGCTAACAAAGGTACTCGTGTCACAAGACACGACCCGTGTCAGCTTTTCTATTTGAAAACCTAACAAAAATGTAGGACATGGGGGCCGACACAGGTTCCCGTGTCATAGGACATGGCCCGTGACAGATCTACTGGAATAGAAAATGTGCAAAAAATGAATACAGGGTGTAACAGTAGAAATGTTCAAGACTAAGCCATTGGATTGACTACACTTTATACAAATCAAAATAAAAATCGCCACCGCGCTTTATTGTTTCCAAAGGAATGGGAAAAGAGCGAATAACCCAAAAAGAGGGGGAAAGATTTTAGGTATGGGGGTTGGTTATGCAAAGGGAAGGTATTAACGCCCTAAACGTCTACGGTACCCCGCAGGAGCCTCTTTGTAAAATCTGTATATTTTTGCTATAAAAATTGTTGTATATAGAACGGATGGTGGAGGTGAGAAAAGAAATATATTTTTTTTATGATTTTTGCACCCGCTGCGGTTACGAACCTTTAGTGCCTACGTACCACCTTTTGTGCGATTGGGGATCAGGGTACACGTAGTTCCTCTTTCAAAAATTTAAAACCCAAATGTGTTGGTTAATTTTATAAGATAAAACATCATCGTTATTGTCCGCGTGGAAAACCTACCTACTACCCAGAATCATGAGAAATGAGAATTTGCATCATCTCAAAGTGGAGGATATGGCTTGGATTTTAAAATCAACAATGCCTCACTCAACACCCAAGTGGAAAATATCTCTCTTCACTACATATTGTAGAAGTATAGTTGTTTGCATCACTACAAGGATTGACAAGAGTTTAATCTTTTGAGAAAAGTTTTAAAGATTAAAAGCCAAAGTGGAAAAATGGTTTGAAATGAGATTGATTGACTTTTAGTCTTCTCACAAAAAATGTCAAGTATTATTAAGTTAATTGGAGTTTATTTGTAAAAATGTTTTGAAAATACATGGACATAAGTCCAAGTTTATTATAAAAGTGGTTCAAGTTTAAAACAAGAAGAGTTTTCAAAAGGAGGGAGAAGATTTTTGAAATTAAAGAAGATGGGAGGAGAAGAAGAGACTATCCTAAAGCATAAGGTAAAAGTTAGAGATAAGAACCATCTAACCAACAAGAAGCCAATACTTGACATTATGAACCAAGATAGAGTTCCCATTATTTGGATTGAAACCAAGCAAGCAAAAATACTAGACCTCTTGAGAGAACCAAACTTCAAGTGTATTAAGTATTCATAAAAAAATTGGGCAGAGTAACGGCTGTATACGGGTGAATTCCAGATTACAAACAAAGGGTGTAATCACAATAACCTGCACATAAAACAAACAAACAACCCAATGTCTTGAGATAAACCTCAAGAGCTCCAGACAAAATAATCAGATAAGATCATAAGGTTTCCAAGATAGGCCAAGGTTTTTAATCCTAAGTCTAAGAAATGTCCCATGCTCCATAATGACAAGGATAGTAGCCAAATAGTCTAAGTACCATTAAAGATTATTTAGGGTTTATGTTGATTATTAAGTATCTTAAGAAAGGAAAAGAAAAGCTCAAGTGAGCAAAGTAAAAATGGCAAGAAAATAAATGCTCAAATGAGCAAAGATGGAAATGGCATGAAATGTAAATGCTACAAGTAAATAGTACATAAAGCATAAAAAAGAACAAAAACATAAGGTAAAACAAGTCAATAATTAGTGGTTAGTTGGATGACCATCTTGAAGTTTTCACATGGAAATCATTAGAGGATTGGTAGAACCAAAGCCTCCACACAAAAAGTTGAATTTGCTTTTTGTCAAGTATATCATCCATTTGAAATTCTCATAAGTACCATTTAATGATCAACGATGTTTAAGTGATCCGCGTTGACCAAAGGTTTTGTAGATCCATTAGAGGATTGGTAGAACCAAAGCCTCCACACAATGAATCTCAAGGTTATTGGATCAAAGAGATCAAATTAACATACTTGGGCTTGCAATCATAAGTTTGGGCCACGAATGATCATTTATTGAATCGGGACAAAATTTAGCGTTATGTTAAGCAATCATAAGTGGACTTATATAGAAGTCGCACCTATTTTGAGGCCGGTCAATAGCAATTTATGCACCTTTTTTTTTTAGACATGATATAGAGATCATGCTCCAACAACATTTAGTGCAATAAGAAAGGGATGAGATGAATAGGGATGGGGAAAAAATATACAAACCACATTTGAATTAAATTTTAATCAAACTATTATTAAAATCATTCATCCATTTTTTGTGGAGTTAAACTCAACACCATGGATCCAATGATGTTAATAAAGTCATGATCAAAAATATAACCCAAGATCAGCCAGAAAATAATCACAAAATAATATTATATTTAACATACACAAAAAAAAAAAACAGATTTTAAAAATGTTTAAAAAAAATAGAAAATAAAGAGAAAAATATCAACTATGTTCAAATGAATCAAGAAAGAAAAAGTAAGGCCATAAAATATCAGAAATGAATCCAAATATTTTTATAAAATTTTTGGTAATTTTTAAAAGTCATAAACTATTTTTAAACTATTTAAAATTGCTCAAACAAATAAAAAATAGGTCAAAAATAGTAAAACTCAATATAAAATTCCATAAAATTTTTAGAAAGTCAAGAATATGCAAAATAATATTTATCAATTTTTTCAGAATTAAAAAATGTCAGAAAGTATTTTTTAAGTAATTAAAAGAAATAAAATAATTCAAAAAATATCAAATTTCAAAATAAAAATGTGAAAAAATAGTCATGAGATCAGAAATAATTCAAAGTATTTTTGTGAATTTTTTCATAATTTTTGGATAAAAAATAAAAGAGTTATGAATTTTTGAAAATTTAATTAATAAAAATATAAAAATCAGAAAATAAAATAAAACCAAAAAGATGTGGACCATCAGATCATAGTGAAAACGCGTTAGTAAGCTGATCCAGTGGACCAGACGCGCTATGCTTGATATGGACCTTAGTGAGATAAGCATAGGATCAGAAAAAGGGCAACCAATGAAATTAAAACGTTTGGCACGCTATCATTGGCTGAGACGATACATGTCATCGTCTTCAACCTCTAGACACCCTGCAATGGGGATTTTGTGAGATCCTTCAAATGGAAAAATTAGAATCCCAGGCTAGTATCATTGAACTCGTCTCTTCAAGACGATTCTAACACCACCATCGCGCCAAATTTATATAAGGTATGGAGAGAGATATGAATCAAAAACCCAGAAAATAGCGAGCACCTTCAATTTGAGATTTCTCTCTCAATTCTCAATGGGTTTAAAAATTATAAGCAGCATTACAATCAGGAGAAGGAGTAGAATAGATTAGTGCTTGATTTGAATCCAAATGGTGGAGAATTCTACGTTTTCAAAGTTCAATGAAGAAGCTCTGAAACTGGACTTCTGTAGCTTGAATTATGGCTCATTTTGATTGGTTTAAGTGCTAGAGAGTTTATATGATGCTTAAGGATGATGAATGCGCAAAGAATTTTGGAAAAGGGAGCTTAAATCTCAGAAACTGAATTCAAAAAAGATGGGTTCGTGTGAGGATTTGGCAGGGTGTTTTTAGCTCTCAAAGCTTGAAGAAATGAATGGGGGATGACCCTCTATTTATAGGGAAGCGAATGGGAATGAAAATTGGAAGAAACAAGGAAGTTTGGAGGGAAATTGAATGAAGGTCGAGCACGAGTGAAGTGTGACTTCATTTCCATCAAAACTCAACCAAATCTTGTGTTTTGGGGTGCTAATCACTTCTGGCAAGTTTGCTAATCAAGTTTAAATCAAAAACACGCATACATCTTGTGTTTAGAAGTCACATTATGGATTTCAAAATTCTGACTTTGTGGAAAATTTAGTTTCAAGTTACCGAATTCAAATCCATGGCATTTCCATCTCAGGGGGTTTTAGGGCATGATTCTTGATGCTTTATGTTGTACCCCAAAATTTTCCCTCTCATTTTACTCAATACATGCCCAATGAGATCCTTAACTTGCTCAAGGATGCTCAAGAGTTAACCAGACAAACTCTCTCAAAAGGAAATGTGCCTCAAATTAGGGTTTCCATTTTCATCAAGATTGGTGAACTCCAAAGACCTCATATGCTCTCCATGGTCCTAATATGTTCTCAAGACCCTCCATGTCAAATTTCAAGCCTTGCACAAGAAGTTTGCTTAGTCAACTGCTCAGATGCTTGAGAATCGACTATATTAGGACAAAAGTCAACTATGGCTCACATACAGTCAAACTTCAATATTTTTGGTCAACATCAACATTTTAAAGTTATATCCATCATTTGATCAAGGATTGATCATGATTCCTCAAGGAATGCCCCAAATTCCTCAAAACCCAAAAGTTGCTAAATTAGGGTTTCTCAGGAAAAGTCAATCAAACTTTGACCAAGCATAACTTCTTCATACTTTATCACAAATTTTTCATCCAAGGCTCATTTTGAAGAGAATGAAATTACCTACAATTCATATTCATCCCTCAAGTTTAAAATATTCACTCACAAAAATATATGGATTTCCACATTATAGGTCCTTTGGAAAAGTCAACAAAAACACTTTTGTGGGTCAAAGATTCTTACATGAACATGGAAGAATCAATTTATATGATACCAAAAGGGTTGATTAGGGGACATCCTAAGATTTCTAAAAAGTTCAAGAACACCTTTCTAGGGTTAAAATTGGAAGATATATGCCTTGTCAAAGTTGACCCATTTTGCAAAATTGCCAATTGTCAAATGTGCTCAAAAATGCATTTTTTGCCAAATGGGCCTAACTTTTTATGCTTGGACCTCACTCATGACATGGTCCACGACCCAAATGTTCACTCACATGTTATTTGCTTCATTATTTATTTTATTTTGATATTTTATTTATTATAAATTGAATTAAATCAAATAATTGGTAAATAATAGCAAAGATTTGTTTTGATTGGATTTTTGGACAGAATCACAAGCTCATTATGCTGGCATATCAGAATCAAATCATATCAAAGATAATTGGCACAAGAATGGCATGATTAGGCCAAATTTGGAAGGAGATCATACCACATGAAAACCAAATCAAATCTCCATAAATTTCAAGATACAAGTTTTTTTTTGACCTAATTCGTTCAAGTACATATACATAACGCAACCAAGGGAAAAGAGGGTGGTTACAGTCGTGAGAAAGAAAGAACAAAACTCAAAAAATTGACAAAAAGTTGTGACTCAATTTCAAGCTTGGAGGCCAATTCAAGCCATTCTAGCATTGCCAAACGATTCCTGGACCTTCCCAGAACCTAACCCAATCGATTGCAGGTCCTTTCACGCACATAAATGCTTGCTTAATCTCATACGGTTTTCCTACTTTTTTCAAATCAATTACAATCATTCTCGCATCATTAGAATGATTTGATGATATATTTGTGACCATTGATGTACTTCTAACATGTCTGGATTGTTTAATTGGATTTTTGATGCACATACTGAGGTTTGCCATTGTTAGGTTTTATTTGGTCGTTTTAGGGTTTTTTCATACAGGTAAAATTGGTCACAGAAAATGGTACTAGGATGTTCGTGGCATCGAGACGATTTGATCCATGTAACTGGAATTCATTTATCATGCGTTATGTTGATTTTTGAAGGTTGCAGGTTTGTAGCTATGGAAGATGTCTGTAGGTATAAGTATTATACCTAAAACGACGGACTGAGGAAGAAGGTGATAACGTGGCAGCCAACCACTGGGCCATTCAAACTGGAGCGCGTTTTTTTTTTCGTCCACTAACTCACGTTTTAACATATGTTATGAATTGTTGTTATTTGATTAACAAATAAATCACGTAGCGCAAATGGCAAGCATGCACGTTGGAAAGGGTAGAGGACTTGGATTCGATCTGAGGTCCCAACAACTTTCTTATTTTAATTCTTCTTTACAGGATCCTATGCGTTGATATCCTAGAGGTCCATCATGCACCTCCATCATCCAACCACAGGATCTAAGCGCGTTCATGATCAACCAGATCCAATGACTCCACTTGCCAGGGACTATGGTGTACCATCAGGAAGACTCCCCACTGGATTACGCGCTGATTGGGCTTCAGCATTCTTGGGCCTAGACATTTCACAGCACCCCCCCCCCCATTCAGCAATAACAGACCCAACTTCTTTCTTATATTTTATTTATTATTTACTGATTATTATTTTTTTCACAAAAATAACATCAAAATTATTTTTTTTCATTAAATCAACAAATCACAAAAAAACATTGAAAATCATATTTTTCATAAAAAAAATATTTTATTTCTTTAATTAATTAATTTAGTTTAAATTAGGTTAATTTAATTCCTTTTCATAATTAAAACTAATTAGAAATTAGGGTTGTAAATAATTAATTTTTCTCCAAAAATAACCAAATTATTTTTTTAATTAGATTTTAGGTCTCTTAATTAATTCCCCGCATTTAATTCGTCGCGCGTATTTTAATTATTATTGTAACTGCTTCGAGGTTGTAATAGGTTTTAATTAGGGTTTTAATTTCCGCACTTTATTTTCAGTTAAAAAATGTTGTATCTGCGAAAGCCATGTAATAGTTAGGATTTATATTTCCGCACTTTAAATTTCCGCAATTATTAACAGTTAGATGTATGTTAATAGGATGGTATGGCAAGAATATTTGAAAATTAAAATGGTAGATAACCTATAAGTGCAAAGACAAATTAATTGAAAAATCTCACTCGCACATGCTCACTCCTAGGGTTTACTCCACTTCGGTTGCCTTCGGTTAAGTAGTCATGAAGTATAGGGTTTGTTAGTGGTCGTCCTCTAGCCCCGAAAGATCTCAAATGACCCATTCGGATGTTGCCTGGAAAATAGATCTTTAAGGCTCTAGGATGATTACTAACACCTCCTAACATTGCTTTAGTGACCGTATTTGTCCCTTCGAACGTCCCTTAAAACTCCAACGAAGATGCTACCTATTTCTCAATAGTGGGATAACATTGTCTAAAAGTAAAACGAACCGACTTTTTTCGAGTAGGTAGAAACTCTTAAGGACTTGCTCAAAATAAATAAAAACTGTTTCACACAAACACTTTGAAAAAGGTTTCAAAAACAACTTCGTCACACTCTTGAGGACAGATACAAGGGTTACCACGAAGTTAAACAAAAACTTTTCAAGACAATCACACACAAGCAATTTTTAAAATGAGCAAATACCTAAGAGCCCATGGAAAACCATGGATAGAAAGGGTGATAACACCTTCCCTTTCTATAATCAATCCCCTGTACTCAAAAACATTCTCGAAAAAAGGTTTTTCTGTTCTTTTTCCTTTTCCTTGATTGGACAAAATAAAAGTTGGTGGCGACTCTTGCTTATCGCGACATTTTGCGAATAAAAAACGCAAAACACAAACCAGTAAAAACAGTCGGTTCTGCCACCGTATCAAACTTTAGAAAGATGAGGTTACAAGTTTTGCAATTGAAAAGGAATGGAATCAAATGGATGCTTGAGCTAAAAGTTGCATTGAGTCAAAGTTGAAGAAAAAGGTTTGACTTTCCATACTTAGAAATATTTCAAATTCTTCTTCAAAAATGACCTATAATCGTTTGCATCCAAACATGGCCTTCCACTTGAAATTTGCTCTTGACCAAAAAAGATGGAATGAAGTAGATCTCTTGAATGAAATTTTTAAACTTGAACCACTCAAAATCTCCAAAAAATGAGCAAGTTATGACTTGTTGAAGTTGGAAAAAAATCATGAAGTGCCCTATAATCTTTTGCATATTTAAGGAAACTTCCATCCATTTTACCACTTTACACATAAAAGAAGGTATAAATTTCACCTCTTCAAGATCATTATGGAAAAAGAATGGACTCAAGGTGATAAAAATTGACCAAGTTATGATAAATTGAAGTTACTTATGTAAAATTGTGGATTCATCTGGATGACTTGTAATCTTTCTTCTTCACCAAGTTTCTTCCACATGAAAACTCCTTGGAACTTTTGAAGTGATTTGTTGATAACCCTTTGAAGAGAAGTATGTATTTGCAATCACTCAAAAATACCAAAAGGTGAACAAGATATACTCCTTTGAAGTTCAAAACCCTAGCTTCTAGATCAAGAGAATGCCTTGAGGAACTTTGACAAGTTTGAACAAACATCTTGTACCAATATTCTTGCTTTTTGAATAGAAGTTGTTGAGGATGATAATGAGGACTCATAGCCACCAAAACCACTTCCATATCTTGAAATTTGATAGAAATATACCCTTGTGACCAATAGGAACAAGGCCTTATCCAAACATGACAACTTCTCCAATCAACCCCTTGTACTTTTGAGTCACATCTAATAACCTTGAAATGTGATGAATCAAAGCAACCTTTCGATGCCAATTCTTCCAAAACCACTCCAATGATGAGGTTTGAACTTCTCCAGCTATATTGACTAGGGCATGGAAATAAACTCATGAATCCATGGGGTAGCTTGCTAAATCTCATTGCCTTCACCTACATGGGTAACAAACAAAACAAAACAACATTGCATTTTATTATTTAAATGAAGAAAACAAAATAATATTCATGATCACAAAAGGAACATAAGTCAAGGTGCTTAGTAATCCCTAAAAAGGAGCAAAACTCAAACTAGGGAGGGGAACCAAGAATCCTAGTGTGATCTTGTTGTGAGTGAATCAACATGGTATGATGAAGGGATCTTAGGGGGGAAAATTGGGGTAAAACACAGGGGGATGACACGGGTGCCTGTGTCACTCGACACGGACCATGTTGAATCAACTAGAACTGAAACCGTGACAAATTGGCAAGACGGGGTCTTGACACGGGTGCCCGTGTCATAGGACACGGCCCGTGTCAACTCAACTGGGACAAAAAAAATCATGCATGGATTATTACAGGGTCCTGGCACGGGTGGCTGTGTCACAAGACACGACCCGTGTCAGACCAGACACCAAAAATCTTTATTTTTTTGGCTTTTTGCTATTATTTTCATTCAATTTGGTTTTAATAAGTAAATAGGATTTTACTTTTCCCGCATATTTATTACTTGTACCCCCCCCCCCACTCCTAAGCCCATGTAATAGCATAGGACTTTAAATTTATGGAATTTATCGCTTTTAATATAATTGTTAGTATTTAGGATGTGTATGGAAAGATAAAACCAATCTTAAAGAACCCTAATTTTAAGACAAAAATGCATGAAAAACAAACACTTTTCACACGCGCACTTCTAGGGTAACCTCACTTGTTACCTACGAATAAACAGTCATGTCCCTCGAATATGGGACGATTTAGCAAAGACCCTCGATAAAAATATCATGGTCCCTCGATGACTCTTCGACGTTGCCTTCGATAAAATGATCTTAGTCCCTTACGAAAATTGATAAAGTGTCTCATAAGTTCCCTTCTATGATTGTGCAATGACCCGCTGATCGCTCACCATTCTTTCTTATTTTCTATCTATTATCTGGCACGAAACCGCATCATTGGTAACACCTTGCTTAGTTTTCTATTGTTTTCGTCACGTATTTTAATTTTTACATTTTGTTTGCTTGCACTAGTTTAGATTGAATTTTGGTTAAATAAGATACTTTTGAAGTCTTGGTCTGGTGGTTTTGTATTTTCAGGTCCGGGTGAAATTGCATAAGAATAGAGGCGAAGTTGACAAGTTCTGAAGCGTTTTCTCTGGAAGTCCAGTGGCTAACACGGGTGCCCGTGTCGTCTGAAATGGCCCGTGTCAGAAATGTTGATACATAATGAGAGAAAAGAGGATTCCAGTGGCTGACACGGGCGCCCGTGTCACATGACACGGCCCGTGTCAGAAAGTCTGATAAGCAAGTTATTGCTGAAGAGAGGATTGCAGTGGCCAACACGGGTGCCCGTGTCACCTGACAAGGCCCGTGTTGGCAGGTGCGAGACAGAAAAGTTATTTTTTGAAATCGATTTATTTGAATTCATGGAGGGTATTTCGGGCTTTCTGCATAGCTGTGGGGTGATCAAACACTATTTAGACCTAGTTTTTGAGAGTATGAGGTAGACTTTTTGGCATAAAAAAAAGAGATTAGAGAAGAGGAGAAGATCGATCAAGGGTTTGGAAAACGAAGATCAACAAGAGCGGAAGCAATTGAAGATCAGAGAAATTCCATTCTCTTGTAATGTTTAACTTTGAACTTGTATTTTCTTTGAATATTATAAGAAGCTAAACCCACCAATGCTAGGGTGGGTGTCCCTAAATTGCTTTTGTGATGAACCGAATTTCTATACTTTAATGAAATCTATGTTTTTATGTATTCAATGTATTATACAATTTCTTATTGCTTGTTGTAACATGGTGGGAGAACTGACTTGGGTGTTTTGCGTTTTATCGCAATTATTGCGGATAGCAAGACTCGCCACCGACTTTTATTTTATCCAATAAGGAAAGTCTAAAAATAACAGGAAAGACCTTTTGAGATTATTTCTTGAGTTCGGGGGGTAGGTTATGAAAAGGGAAGGTATTAGCAACCCCTTCATCCGTAGTTATCTACGGTCTCTTAGTTGCTTACTAGATCACTTGCTTTTGTTTATAAATGTGCTTGTGGTGTAGGTTTTGAAAGTATTTTGAAAACGTCTTTGTAATGGTTCTCATTTCTATAAGAACGCGTAAAAAGTGTTGTTTTGAAAATAGTTCAAAGAAGTGTTTGTGAAGTGTGTTTTTGAAAGTGATTTTGAAAAGGTGTCTTTGTAATGGCTCTCGTTTCTATAAGAACGCGTACAAAGTGTTGTTTTGAAAATGTTTCAAAATGAAAGTGTTGGTGTATAAAATGTTTTTGTTGTGAGTAAGCGAGCAACTAGGAGCGTCCTACCTTCTCAAAAGGTCTTAAATGTTCTTTTCCTCCTCCTTTAGATGTTGCTACCTTACCATTGTTTTGGTAAGAATCCCCATCATTGGATGTTAAGGGACGGGCGTGGGACGTTTGCATAGTCATAGAAGGAAACCTATGGAACGTTTTAGCAATGTCGTTTAGGGACTAGATCGTTTACCGAAGGCAACATTGAGGGCCATCGAGGGACTACAATCTTTTATCGAGGGTCTTTGCTAAAATGCCCATATTCGAGGGACATGAATATTTTTCCGAGGGAACAAGTGAGATTACCCTGAGGGTGCATGTGTGAATAATGTGTTTGATTTGCATGCATTTAGTCTTTGATTAGGGGTTTTCTACTTGTTGTTTTTATCTTGCCATACATATCCTATTTTACTAGCAATCAACAAAAGCAATAAAATACAGAAAGATAAAATCCTACACTATTACAACCATATTGAAGTGCATGAAAATATAAATGCAAAAATAAAATAAAGCAATAAAAATGGGTCTTTCGATTAAGGGAAGCCTATCCTTCGATTCTGAACTTTCTGGCTCTCTTCGATTTGGCCTGAAAAGGGTAAAGGCATAACTTTCGACTGAGGCCTGGAGGTCAGCATGTTGTGCCTTTTGATTGGGCCTGGAACCAATGCAAGATGCAATCTACCTTTCTGCCTCCTTCGATTGGGGGTTGAAATTAGTGAGGGAGTTCCTTTCGTCTGGGCCTTGACTCAGTGCAGGCATGCCTTTCGTCTGGGCCTAAAATTCAGCATGGTGTACGCTCTGACTGCCTCTTTCGTTTGACCTGGAGGTTAGTGTGGAAGCCAAAGACTTCGTTTCCTACTTCTTGTTTCCTGTTTTCCTTTGTTTGTGATGTTAAATAGCAACATGGCCTAAGGATATGCTAGCACTGCCTTAGGACCAGGTAAGCTCTTAAAAAATTTGTAAGAAACCAAAGAGCAAAACCAAAAGGAAAGGAAATAAAACAATCTATAAGGGTGTAAACGAAAGGGGAAAAAATGCTATGTATATGTTTGAAACGAAAAATAATTTTATTTACATGTTGTGCTATAAACGAAGGAATCAAGGTTAAGGATGACTTACGCTAGGGGCTGGAGCGTGTGCTGGACCTTGAAGTGGTTACCTTGAATGTCCCTAGATTCAAAGGGAAAGAGCGAAGGCAACGTTTCTACTGCTTGATTCGAAGGAGAAAAACAAATGAGTTGTCTTTACTACTGGATTCGAAAGGGAATAAAATGTGTGGGACTTTTCAAGTTCGAAATAGGTAAATGTTAGATCCTGGGTTTTTGTTTTCACAAGTGTTTAAGTGTTTGAGAACTTTATTGTGTTTGAGAAATTTGAAAATTTGTTCTTCTGGCCAAAAATTCCTCCTCAAAACATTGTGAAGCCTCTTATTTATAGGCAAGGCTTCCTGAAGCTTTTGGAGGGAAAACAAAAGGTTTGAAAAAATTGAGTAACCTGTTCCTTGTAGCTTTCGAGAGACAGTGCCTTGTATGCTATTTTGGTGTAAGAAGGGGAAGTGTTTCAGGACTGCTGAGCAACAGTTTTGGCCAGTGTGCCAGGCCTGAACTTGGTAACAAGCATCTTTGAATATCATCCTTTCGCTTTGACCCTTCTTCGACCAGACTCTTCTCCAAGCAATACTATTTGATTTTCCTCTAACAAGTGCCTTTTGATTGAGTCACTTTTGTGCATCCTTCAAAGGAGCCAAAAGTGTGACCCTTGGATGGGTCACCAAAAACGTTCCTTAAAGTGGGCTTGTAAGTCCTTCGAATGGACTATCAAGCATGTCCTTCGAATGGGATGCCCAGAGTTGGATTCGAAAGATGTTGATTTGAAGGGTAACCGTTACAAACGAAACCTTGTGAAGGTGGTTATGTCCAGTCAAAGGCTTTCCTGCCCAAAGGTCCGTGTGGCGAAACGAAGGAGTGTACATAGAGGGTCCCTGCTTTGTGACTTTATGCAAAAATGCAAAAGATCTTTGTTCAAACGAAAACTTGCATGGAGGGAAACATATGCCCAAACAAAAGGCGTGACCAAAAGCTTATACTGAAGGATTCATGTGCCCAAACGAAAGGTGTGATCAAAAGCTTGTACTGAAGGATTCATGTGCCCAAACGAAAGAAAACATGAAGGGAGTCAAATGCCCAAACGAAGCTTGCAACAAAGGAACCACATGCCCAAACGAAAGGTGTGACCAAAAGCTTGTACTGAAGGATTCATGTGCCCAAACGAAAGGTGTGACAAAAGCTTGTACTGAAGGATTCATGTGCTTAAACAAAAGAAAACATGAAGGGAGTCAAATGCCCAAACGAAGCTTGCAACAAATGAACCACATGCCCAAACGAAAGGTGTGACTAAAAGCTTGTACTGAAGGATTCATGTGCCCAAATGAAAGTAAACATGAAGGGAGTCAAATGCCCAAAAGAAGCTTGCAACAAAGGAACCACATGCCTAAACGAAAGGGGCATGCTAGGATAAAATGTCCATATTCAAAAGAGGCATATAGGAGGCAAAAAGTGTAAATCGAAGGATGCCAAAAGGGAGACTTTTAGCCTTGGAATCGAAGGAGGCTACAGGAGGTTTTGTGCCTTGTGAATCCAAGCCAGTGTGCCAGAGGCCCACACCCAGTCGAAGGATGCAAGCTAGGCTTGCATCGAAAGAGGCCCAAAGGCCAATCAAAAGAGCTGAAATGAAAAACACTTGTTTTTCTACAAATTTGTCAAAATATTATTTTTATCTGTTTTCCCCTTTTTTTTTAACAGTTTCCTTTTTAACTTGATACTGGAAAGCGCAATTATACTTGTGCAAGCATGAACCTTGAGAATTCTTGTGAGAAATGCCTTGAAAAATTAGAGGTCAAATTTTAGGGTACAACAGATGCCCCTGTTCAATCTTCTTAAACCTGAAGAGTTAGATTGGCGAGTCTGCCATTCGTGACTTGAAGGTGTAAGTTGATTGAACACTAGAGTTCCCAGAAATTTGCACTTGATGATATGGTGGTTGATTGTGTAGGTAATGGGCTTACAGATGCCATTTGGAAGGATGACGGAGAGTTGTCGGAGATGGGCTTATAGATGCCATCCAAAGGTGATTGTTGACAGAAATTAGACTAAGTCTAATCTTGAATTCAACTTGAAAAGAATCAGAATAAATCTTTGTAGTGATTTATCTGAACTAGAGAAAATGTCTACCAAAAAGAATCAGGATAAACCATTGAGAGATTTAGAATGAACCAACAGAGGTCTGGAAAGAATCAGAACAAATCTTGGGGTGATTTATCTGAACCAAATAAAATGTCTACGGGAAAGAATCAGGATAAAATGTTGAGAGATTTACACTGAACCAAGAGAGGTTTTAAAGGAAGTGTTTGTCATGTAGATAGTCACCCCGTCTTGTTTCGGGAATTGATCTACAATCAATTTGTTCACAGGTATTTATCTTGTCTGATTTCAGGTATTAATCTTGATGATGATAGATGATGAAGCAATCCTGGATGATCACTGCTCCAAAAGGTAATAAAGGAACCTTGAACGATTACTACCTCTGCAAATAATGAAGGAATCTTGGATGATTACTACCTCAGTGGATGATGAAGGAATCTGAGATGAATACTACCTCAACAGATAATGAAGGAATCTTGGATGATTACTACCTCAACGGATGATGAAGGAATCTTAGATGATTACTACTTCAACAGATAATGAAGGAATCTGAGACGATTACTACCTTAACAAATAATGAAGGAATCTTGGACGATCACTACCTCAACGGATGATGAAGGAATCTGAGATGATTACTACGTCAACAGATAATGAAGGAATCTAAGATGATTAATACCTCAATAGATAATGAAGGAATCTTGGACGATTACTACCTCGGAAGATAATGAAGGAATCTTGGACGATTACTACCTCAGCGGATGATGAAGGAATCTAAGACGATTACTACCTCAACAGATAATGAAGGAATCTTGGACGATTACTACCTCAGCGGATGATGAAGGAATCTGAGATGATTACTACCTCAACAGATAATGAAGGAATCTTGGACGATTACTACCTCAGAGGATGATGAAGGAATCTGAGATGATTACTACCTCAACAGATAATGAAGGAATCTTGGACGATTACTACCTCAGAAGATAATGAAGGGATCCAAGCTTGATTTTTTTCTTGGAGAAGTTTACAGATAATTAAATGATGCTTATTTGTTGATCTTTTCCTGAAAAGGTAAATAATTAGTTGTATGCAATGTCATGTTGGATGAAATGCATGGAGTAATAATGTTTCTCAAAATAAATGAGATTATGTTGTATGAATTTATCATGTATGTAAATATGATGCATGAAATTCAAAATGTTGTTGGAATGTAATAAATCCTTGACAAGTGTTGGGGAGTTTTGGGAAGCTGAATCCCGGACGGCCGTTGAAGAGTATGCACACCTTTCCATACCTTGTTTTTTAGAATGTTTTCGTTAGGGATTCCTATTTTTGTTGTTTGAGGAGGATTCCGCTGGGGAATGTTGACTTTGTTTGAGGGAAATAGACCCTGTTGAGAGTGTTGATTTCTGCCTATGAAGAAAACTCTATGGAGAGTGTTGATTTTTGCTTAGGCATAGAGTTCAGGAGTTTTAGTTGTCTGTTGCTCTACCGGGGAGTTATCTCTTGATGGAAGAGAAAGGAAGTTAACACCTTGTTAGGGATAAAGAAGTTAACTGTTATCTGGTTGTTTCCCAGGTTTTGCAGTAGCTCACTGAGGATTGTAGAAAAGTTTACTGGGGAAGAGGAGTTGTTGTCCCTTGATTTGTGATAGTCTGAGAGGCAAATTCAAACTGGGGAATCTCTAGTTTGTTGGGAAATAAACCATGTTACCAATCTGCTGGAGAGGCGTTTCCTTTTGGTAGAACTCCTCGAAGATTCTTGAGATTGAACCCAGTTGGGGAGAAGTTTTTAGAGATTGAAACTTTGGCTGAGGATCACCCTAATGAAAAGGACTTCATGGGGGATTTGTCACTACCCCTAGTAGCAAATGTTTGTAGCACTGCCGGGAAATGTTTGCTTGACTGTACGGAACCCTTTGTTGGAATTCACATTTAACACCTCAAGTGATTCAGATACAGACCTGCCCCTAGTATATTCAGCATTTCTTGAGAGATTTCTTGGAATCTTGACTTGACGTTTCCAGATGTTCTAGACAATGATCATGTCATGCCCTCTTTCTTAATAGGAGATTTGTCGTTGGAAGTTTCATCCCATTTGAAGTGATTTTATTCACTGAGAGAGTTTTTGTTCGCTGGATATTCGTCGTATAAATTTCTCTACTGTCATACAATTAGCCATATGCAAATAGAGATATTAAAAATAATGCAAAGTTTATGCTTGTCTTGAAGTTTTTAAAATGTGTTTTAGCAGATAAAAGAGTTTTACAAGTATGTGAATTCAAATCAGGATTTAGAGTAAGCCTTACAGGAGTCAGGATACCTTTTATAATAGTATGCTTTCGAACTAACTCATGCTTCAATTAGGACTTTGAAAGGTTGTATCATGGTCTGGTTCACGGTTTAAGAAACAAAGAATAAGGCTCAAAGTGTATTTGTACCCGCCTGTTCTTCGTGATGTTTTTCAGTCCTAAACTTAGTTAATTGTACGCTTAAACTCTAATTGAGTCTGAAATGAAGTTTTGGTGATGGTTCAGACAAGTTAAGTTTGTTGGAAGGCAGTATTTTTTCCATATTTTCCATGTTGTTGAGGATTTGTAGGACCTCTTTTTGATTCATTATCCCTGATTTTGCCTGACTGATTTTTGAGATTACAATCAGTGGGATGCCCCAATTTTTCTTAAGTCTCCTTCGTAGGTTTTGACTTAGTGTGCTTTTCTCTTGAGAGATAATGACTTCCTATTTGGTAGGGAATCATCACCGTCTTTTGATTCCAGCGGAATGTTTTTGATGTCATTCGTTGTATATGAAGTGAAGGTTTGCGACTGAATGCGCGTTTGAGTAAACTGAGAGACTAATGTGCCCCAGGTTTTTATTAAAGGTTTCAGTTTGTGTAAAAAGGAAACTCCTACTTATTTGGCTCAAAGGGGTTGACTAGGGATTATCCTCCTTATAACTCCAGTGTTTAGGGATTGAAAGAACACCTGTACATCGTCAGCAAGGTATGTCCAAAAGCATATTGTACGAGATTATGGCATTGTTTTCGTCATCCTCCCTCTAAAGGCTTGCAACTTTTTGAAACAAGAGTTGAATATCATAAAGGGAGTAAAAAATCATAATTTAAATAAAATGAAAATGAATGGATTAATTCAAGACAAACATATTTAATGCATTAATGATAGTAACCAAAGTCTAACATAAAGATAAGTGTCTAGATAAACAAAGAAAATTACAACTGAAAATTTGAATAAATAGAAAATTCCTCGCCCAAACCATTACTTCAATTGGATGCCCTTGAGGGGTGGTAGAAGAGCTTCGGTTGACCGTCTTGTGTGAACTCCAATGCTCCTTCGTCGATCAGGTTTTGAATCTTGTACTTCAGCGCCCAACAATGGTTTGTATCATGCTCAGGACTGTCGGAATCATAGGAACACCTAGCATCAGGAATGTAGCTGGGAGAAGAAGTTTTGGGATTTGGATGAGGTCTTATTGGCGTAATCAGATTCATCCTCAACATGTGTTGCAAAGCTTGAGACAATGGCATGTTGATGTTAGTAAACTATCTTTCAGGCTTGTTTTGCCTTTGCTGATTTTCCCGTTGATGTTGATGAGGTCGTTGTTGGGCCCGTGATGTGGCAGCAATTTAGGAAGGTCTGCTCTCCCCCAAACGGGTTTCTTGTCTCATGGGAGGCTGAATGATGACTTAATCCCGGATCTCGACTATTTGCTTCATACGTTTGCAAGTGTCTTGATGAAGTTTGTTGACGAGGGTCCTTAGCTCCTCTTGTCCCCGAGCTAAGTTTTGGATAAGGGCCATCTGGCCTACCAATTCTCCCATCATCTAGATCTTCATTGTTGCCATTTTAGTTTGTAGCTGTTCCAACTGGTCATCTTTGTTGTCCTCAGGATTCCCCATGATCATGCCCCTAGTGAGGAGTGCTTTCACCTCTTCTTGTCCCTTGGACATGTTCAAGAACATTTCCTGAAGTTGAGCATTTTGAGTCTGAATGTCCTTAATAGTTTGTTCTAGAGCCATCTCTAGTGAAATAAACAGTAGGAAGATAATGAAACTTGTGTGGGAGAAACCTGTCATGATATGATGCAAGGTATGTGAATGCATGTTTTCAAGGATCTTACAGGGTAAACACAAGAAGATGTTAGAAGTTAAACTTTTACTACATCTTTGATTGAAAAACCTCATATCGGTAGATGTCCTTCCTCGAGCATCAAGCTCACCATGTCAAGTGGGTCATAGCCCTTGACTCAAGTTGTTGATCTTTGACGGCGTTTGGTTAGAGGAAAATAAATCCTCTTTCCCCTTGACAGGCGTCTGGTTCAACAGGACCCTGCAACATAGACCCTTGAGATCCTTGAAATGGTTATTGAAAATGCTATGGTATGATGTCATGATGTTATGTACAAGTATGCAAAGTAAGAAAGTTGTTATGTACAAATAGCCATATACACACAAAGCAGACAAGTCTTTATGTTTAGGCTTGTATGGAGTTTGATAGGTAAGTACCCTCTTGAAGTTTAGTTGGCTCAACCTGTCCTAGTAATAGTAATTGGGTTCTAGGGGATCTCAATATCACAGATCTTTTTTCATCGGGCATTGTTTCAGCGCGAGCTTTTTTAATGGCGATCGAAATATCCAGAAAGTTTGATCTCAATGATCGTAGCATCAATTATCAACCAATTTTTGGTCAAAACCAAAGTCGGCTATCTCAGTACTTCCTAATGGCCAAGGATGAGTCAATTAAAAGGTTCTAAAGGTCAGTTAGCGCTTAATGGCACTAAGGAAGCCTAATGTTATCCTTGACTGACTCAAGGAACATTAGTACAAACCAAAGTATCATGCTAACATAGCTATCACTTCGTCCATATCGGTATACCCCGTACAACCTCCATGATTTATTGCTACTTACCTAAAAAGGTGCCCCAGATCCAGGTGTAGGATCTTTTAGTAGTAACCCAAACAAAGACCCAAAAATGTAAAGCAAGCAAGTCAAACAAGGAAAGCAAGTAAATGTGATCTAACGCTAAGGTAACCCCACTTTAAGTAAAAATCCCCAGCAGAGTCGCTAGTTCTGTAACACACAGTGGGAGAACTAACTTGGGTGTTTTGCGTTTAATCGCAATTGTTGCGGATAACAAGAGTCACCATCGACTTTTCTTTTATCCAATAAGGAAAGGCTGAAAAGAACAGGAAAGATCTTTTGATATTATTTCTTTAGTTCGGGGGGTAGGTTATGAAAAGGGAAGGTATTAGCACCATCTTCATCCGTATTTATCTACGGGCTCTTAGTTGCTTTTTAGATCACTTGCTTTTGTTTGAAAATGTGCTTGTGGTGTGGGTTTCGAAAGTATTTTGAAAATGTCTTTGTAATGGTTTTCGTTTCTACAAGAACGCGTACAAAGTGTTGTTTTGAAAATAGTTCAAAGAAGTGTTTGTGAAGTGTCTTTTTGAAAGTGATTTTGAAAAGGTGTCTTTGTAATGGCTCTCGTTTCTATAAGAACGCGTACAAAGTATTGTTTTGAAAATGTTTCAAAATGAAAGTGTTTGTGTATAAAATGTTTTTGTTGTGAGCAAGCGAGCAACTAGGAGCGTCCTACCTACTCATAAGGTCTTAAATGTTCTTTTCCTCCTCCTTTAGATGTTGCTATCTTACCATTGTTTTGGTAAGAAGCCCCATCATTGTATGTGAAGGGACGGGCGTGGGTTATTTGCATAGTCATAGAAGTCAACCCATGGGACGTTTTAGCAATGTCATTTTGGGACTAGATCGTTTACCGAAGGCAACATTGAGGGTCATCGAGCGACTACAATCTTTTATCGAGGGTCTTTGTTAAAACACCTATATTCGAGGGACATGACTATTTTTCTGAGGCAACAAGTTAGATTATCCTAAGGGTGCATGTGCGAATAGTGCATTTTATTTGCATGCATTTAGTCTTTGATTAGGGGTTATCTACTTGTTGTTTTCATCTTGCCATACATACCCTATTTTACTAGCAATCAACAAAAGTAATAAAATGCAAAAAGATAAAATTCTACACTATTACAACCATATTGAAGTGCATGAAAATATAAAGGCAAAAATAAAATAAAGAAAGAAAAATGGGTCTTTCGATTAAGGGAAGCCAATCCTTCGATTATGCACTTTATGGCTCTCTTCTATTTGGCCTGAAAAGGGTGAAAGCATGACTTTCGACTGAGGCCTGGGAGTCAGCATGTTGTGCCTTTCGATTGGTTCTGGAACCAGTGCAAGATGCAATCTGCCTTTCTGCCTCCTTCAATTGGGGTTGAGAGCAGTGAGGGAGTGCCTTTCCTCTGGGCCTGGACTCAGTGCAGGCATGCCTTTCGTCTGGGCCTAAAAGTCAGCATAGTGTACCCTCTGGCTACCTCTTTCGTTTGACCTGGAGGTTAGTGTGGAAGCCAAAGACTTTGTTTCCTACTTCCTGTTTCATGTTTTCCTTTGTTTGAGATGTTAAATAGAAACATGGCCAAAGGCCATGCTAGCACTTCCTTAGGGCCAGGTTAGCTCTTAAAACATTTTTAAGAAACCAAAGAGAAAAACCAAAAGGAAAGGCAATAAAACAAACTAAAAGGGTGTAACTGAAACGTGAGCAAATGCTATGTATATGTTTGAAACGAAAAGGAATTTTATTTACATGTTGTGCTGTAAACAAAGGAATCAAGGTTAATGATGACTTACCTTGTTGGGGGCTGGAGCATGTGTTGGACCTTGAAGTGGTTACCTTAAATGTCCCTGGATTCAAAGGGAAAGAGCGAAGGCAACATTTCTACTGCTTAATTTGAAGGATAAAAACAAATGAGATGTATTTTCTACTGGATTCGAAAGGCAATAAAATGTGTGGGACTTTTTAGGTTCGAAAGAGGTAAATGTTAGATTCTGGGTTTTTATTTTCCCAAGTGTTTAAGTGTTAGAGAAATTTGAAAATTCGTTCTTCTGGCCAAAAAGTCCTCCCCAAAACATTGTGAAGCCTCTTATTTATAGGCAAGGCTTCCTGAAGCTTTTAGAGGGAAAACAAAAGGTTTGAACAAATTGAGTAACCTGTTCCTTGTAGCTTTCGAGAGACAGTGCCTTGTATGCTATTTTGGTGTAAGAAGGGGCAGTGTTTCAGGACTGTTGTGCAACAGTTTTGGCCAGTGTGACAGGCCTGAACTTGGCAGCTAGCATATTTGAATATCATCCTTCCATTTTTACTCTTCTTCGACCAAATTCTTCTCTAAGCAATACTATTTGATTTTCCTCTAACAAGTGCCTTTCGATTGAGTCACTTTTGTGCATCCTTCGAAGGAGCCAAAAGTGTGACCCTTAGATGGGTCACCAAAAACGTGCCTTAAAGTGGGCTTGTAAATCCTTCGAACGGACTATCAAGCATGTCCTTTGAATGGGATGCCCAGAGTTGGATTCAAAAGATGTTGATTTGAAGGGTAACAGTTACAAACGAAACCTTGTGAAGGTGGTTATGTCCAGTCAAAGGCTTCCCTGCCCAAAGGTTCATGTGGCCAAACGAAGGAGTGTACATAGGGGGTCCCTGCTTTGTGACTTCTGCAAACATGCAAAAGATATTTGTTCAAATGAAAACTTGCATGGAGGGAAATATATGCCCAAACGAAAGATATGACCAAAAGCTTGTACTGAAAGATTCATGTTCCCAAACGAAAGATGTGACCAAAAGCTTGTACTGAAGGATTCATGTGCCCAAACGGGAAAAAAACATGAAGGGAGTCAAATGTCTAAACGAAGCTTGCAACAAAGGAACCACATGCCCAAATGAAAGGTGTGACCAAAAGCTTGTACTGAAGGATTCATGTGCCCAAACGAAAGAAAACATGAAGGGAGTCAAATTCCCAAACGAAGCTTGCAACAAAGGAACCACATGCCTAAACGAAAGGGGCACGCTAGGCTAAAATGTCCAGATTCGAAAGAGGCATATAGGAGGAAAAAAGTGTAAATCGAAGGATGTCAAAAGGGAGCCTTTTCGCCTTGGAATCGAAGGAGGCTACAGGAGGCTTTGTGCCTTGTGAATCTAAGCCAGCGTGCCAGAGGCCCACGCCCAGTCGAAGGATGCAAGCCAGGCTTGCATCGAAAGAGGCCAAAAGGCCAATTGAAAGAGCTGAAACGAAAAACACTTGTTTTTCTCCAAATTTGTCAAAATATTATTTTTATCTGTTTTCCCCCTATTTTAACAGTTCCCCTTTTAATTTGATACTGGAAAGCCCAATTGTACTTGTGTAAGCCTGAACCTTAAGAATTCTTGTGAGAAATGGCTTGAAAATGAGAGGGAAAATCTTGGGGTACAACACTTGTCCTTTTGGAAAATAGGGTATTGATCTATGGGTAAAGTAGGTTGGACAGATCACTTTATCGCTCATTGTATAATATCGTCATTAATTTCTCTTAGGAATAAGGATCTAATAGTGATGACCATAATTTCTTGATATTATTACATGTGCTTGACATAAGTTTGAATAACTAAGGAATTAGGATTTAAAATTATATGTTAATGGTTTCTGGCTAAGAAATTAGGGGAAATAACTCTTGAGAATCGGTATTGGATCACATTAACATAGATGGTATAAAATAGAGGTTCAGTTTATTACGGAGTAATTCATACATCTTATTTCTAGCATACTTCATCATTTTGTGTAAACACTCTTTACTTTTTGTTTTAAATTCACAGTGCAGATTTTATTACCTATCTTCCAACCACACCAATGTTCTTTTGTTTAATTGAATCATTATAAACGCTGATAGTTCTAACGCAATCCTCGAGATCGATACACGGGATAAATTCCTTTTATTACTACATTGGTAAAAATAGTACACTTGCTATTTTATCGATCAAGTTTTTGGCACCGTTGCCAGGGACTGCCAAATTATCTGTGTTTAGTTATTCAATTAGAATTTTGTTGTTCTGTAACCTAAATTTTATTTACTGCATTTTTTGTTTGTATTTTCTTACAACTAATAATCGTCTAATCTTTTTATGCGAGGTAAGGCCTCAGCTGAATTTATTTTTGATGCAGAACCAAAAAGATCATTGAGAGAGAATCCGAAAGGCTAGGCAAGAAAGACGAAAGGGAAGAGAAGAAGCACAATCAATTCCTTCTGAACAATTAGATTCAAATTTTGAGGCTATGGCTGTTGATCCACCTCCTGTGGAAAGACTTCTAGGCGGCTATGGAGGAGAAAATACCCCTCTTGGCCGGATGGCGATCGTTATCAACCGGTCATTGTCGATCACTTTCAGTTGCACCCCTCAACAATCAGGAAACTTGAAAGGAGAACGTTCTCTGGAAAAATTAATGAAGATGCAAATAAACATCTGCAGAGGTTTCTCACCATGACGACATCACTGAAAATTGAGGGACATTCTGAAGAAGCTAAAAAGTTAGTAATTTTCCCTTTTACATTGTCAGAGGATGCTGAAGAATGGTTTTACTCTTTACCTGTTGGAAGCATTACAACTTGGCAACAGATGGAGACTACCTTTCTCAATGAGTATTTTCCTGCTTCTATGTACATCCGTAAGAGATATGATATAGTGAACTTTAAACAGAAGGAAGGAGAATCACTTAGAGATGCGTATAAGAGGTTTAAACGACTGTTGGTTGCATGTCCCACTCACAACATGGATACAACTGAACAAATGCAAAAAAATTTAAATGGCCTGAGGATGAAGACAAAGTAACTCATCGACACAACTGTCAGTGGCTCAACTATCTTTACGACAGCCATTGGTATTAAAAAGATCATTGAAGCCATTGCAGCAAATGAGCATTTAGAGTTATATGACCGGAGTGTTTCCCAACCTGAAGGAATAATTGATTTGAAATTAGCTAATCATTTTGTTAAAATGGAAGACCAAATTACAGCTGAAGTAGAGAGAAGACTGAAGAAGATGGCTATTGATACGCAAACTGTAGCACAAGTCCAACCGGTTCAAACTACGCAAGCGAGTAATTATGAAATTTGTGAAGGACCTCACCTTACTGTACATTGCGTTGCTACTGCACAACAAATTGAGGAGATAAAATTTCTAAGGCAGAACAGCCCATATTCAAATATTTATAATCCGGATTGGAAAAATGATCCTAATTTCTCGTGGAAGGATCAAAAAGGAAATGTCCAAAACCGAGCACAGCAGCAGCAACCATATAACCAACCTCGACAACAATTTCAACAATAGGGGACAAGGAAATTGATTGGGAGATTTCCATTGAAAAGATGGCCGCTCAAAGTTCTCAATTTCAAGAAGAGACCCGAAGCAATCTAAAGAACACAAGTGCTTCCATTAAGAATCTGGAGATACATATGAGTCAGATTGTACAATAACTTTCGGGTTCGCAACCACAAGGCTATTTGCCAAGTGCCACGGTTACTAATCCAAGATACAATCATCACGTGAATGCAGTGACCATTAGGAGTGGTAAGTCAAAAGATGTGTGCGAGAATAATTCTAAAGAAGACGACCAATTGCTTGAAGTTGATTTGGATATTAAAGAAAATGAGGTTGAAAGTGAAGAAGTCACTATACATGAACGGGTGGTCAATGAAAAAGTCACCGAACCAAAACCGGAAGTTAAACTGCCTTTCCCCACAAGAAACAAGAAGAAGGGGAAGCATGAGAAAAACTTTGAGAAATTCTTAGAGATGTTCAAAAAGCTTGAACTCAACATTCATGTCTTGGAGGCACTCGAGCAAATGCCTACTTATGCCAAGTTCATGAAAGATATCATATCGAAGAAAAGAAACATCGATACCGACCCTATTATTCTAACAGAAACCTATAGTGCTATTTTGCAGGGTATGAAGATTCCGGTAAAGAAGAAGGATTGAGGTTCTGTTACTATTCCTTGCACTATTGGGGATAGATCTTTTAAAAAGGATCTTACTGATTTGGGAGCAAGTGTTAGTCCCATGCCATTTTCTATCTACAAGAAATTATGGATTGGTAATGTGCAAAACACAAGGATGACACTTCAGTTTACCAATCATTCTGTGAAGAGACCTTATGAAATAGTGGAAGATGTCCTGGTGAAAATTGACAAGTTCGTATTCCCGGTGGATTCTGTTGTTCTTGAGATGCCGGAAGATGAGGAGATTCCTCTTATTCTTGGTAGACCATTTTTAGAGACCGAGAGATGTTTGATAGACATAGAGGAGGGTACCATGACTTTGAAAGTCTATGATGAAGAGTTGAAAATTGATGTTCGGAACACTATGAAGTATAAGGATGATATTTCCACAAGTCAACATATTGAGGTAATTGATCAAGTTGTTGCTAATGAGAATTCTTTGAAGACACAACAACTACCTTTGGAAAAAGTGTTAAGCTTATCAATTTTTTAAGAAACTGAAGAGGTGGATGAAAAAGAGATGGAAGCGTTAGCTATGATGGATGCAATTCCATCTTTCAAAGGGACTCGACTAAACCGGTGGGAAGATTTAAGATAACCTTCAACGGAGGAGAAGAAACATGAATCAAAGAAAGGGGAGGAATTGAAACAATTACCCGAGAACCTTAAATATGTTTTCCTCGACACCGACAATAGATTCCTGGCGATAATAAGTTCCAATCTTGAAGCTCTCCAAGAGGATAAGCTTGTCAAAGTTCTAAAAAATACAAAAGTGCTATTGGATGGTCGGTTGAAGATTTGAAGGGGATTAGTCCTACGGTTTGCATGCATAAATTATTATGGAAGATGATCATAAACCGGTTTTCCAACCCCAAAGAAGAATAAATCCCACAAAGAAAGAGGTAGTCAGAAGAGAAGTGGTGAAACTGTTAGATGCTGGGATGATTTGTCCTATATCTGACAGTTCTTGGGTGAGTCCTATACATGTCGTGCCAAAGAAAGGAGGAACGACTGTGATCAAGAATGAGAAGAATGAGTTGATCCCTACAAGGACAGTTATAGGATGGAGAGTCTGTATCGATTATAGAAGATAGAACCTTGCTACGAGAAAGGATCACTTTCTGTTACCATTCATTGACCAGATGTTGGAAAGGTTGGACGGTCATGAGCACTATTATTTCCTTGATGGTTACTCGGGGTATAATCAGATAGCTGTTGTACTAGAAGATCAAGAGAAGACAACATTTACATGCCCTTTTGATATCTTTTCCTATATAAGGATGTCATTCGGGTTATGCAATGCACCAGCTACCTTTCAAAGATGCATGCAACCGATTTTTGCGGATATTCTTGAAAAATATATGGAAGTCTTCATGGCTGACTTCTTAGTTTTAGGTACGTCTTTTGATAATTGTTTAAATAACCTTACTCTTGTCTTAGAAAGATGCCAGCAGAACAATCTAATCCTAAATTGGGAGATGTGTCACTTCATGGTGCGTGAAGGCATAGTCTTGTGTCACAAAATTTACTACAAGGGAATAGAAGAGGACCAAGCAAAGATTTAAGTAATATCAAAGTTTCCCCCACTGACGAATGAAAAGGGTATTAGAAGTTTCTTAGGGCGTGTGGGTTTTTACCGTAGATTCATAAGAGATTTTTCTAAAATAGCAAAACCCTTAACGACCCTTTTGGTTAAGGATATGGCTTTTGTGTTTGATAAAGAGTGTGTCGTGGCTTTTGCAACCATAAAGATTAAATTAGTATCGGTACAATTGTAGTAGCCCCTGATTAGTCTCTCCCTTTCGAGATCATGTGTGATGCTAGTGATATTGCAGTAGAGGCAGTTCTGGGACAACGTAAAGAAAAATTGCTACACGTCATTTACTATGCTAGTCATGTGTTGAACCATGCACAGATGAACTATGCAACTACCGAAAAGGAGTTGTTAGCTGTGGTTTATGCCTTTGATAAATTCAGGAAATATCTGTTAGGTTCTAAAGTCATTGTTTATACTGACCATGCTACTATGAAGTATTTATTTGCTAAACAGGACTCTAAGCCAAGACTTCTAAGATGGATTTTACTCCTTCAGGAGTTTGATGTGGAGATTCATGACAAGAGAGGTTGTGAAAACACAGTTGTTGATTACCTCTCTCGTATGTCACCGATTGAAGAAACAGAGGTTAAGCGACCAATAAAGGACGAGTTTACCGATGAACACATCCTTGTGTGTTATTAGTGTACCATGGTTCGCAGATTATGCAAACTATATAGTAGGAGGTATCATGCCTGATGACTTTAATTCTAACAGGAAAAAAAAAGTTTGTTCATGATTGCAGGTTTTACTTGTGGGATGATCCCTTCTTATACAAAAGAGGAGTGGATGGACTGATAAGAAGATGTGTGCCTCAGCAAGAGCAGGAAGACATATTGAAAGCATGCCATGCCTCAGAGTACGGAGGAAATTTTAATGGTGATAGAACTGCAGCTAAAGTCCTCCAATCAGGTTTATATTGGCCATCATTGTTTAGGGATGCCCAAGAGATGGTAAAAGAGTGTGATAAATGTCAAAGAACTGGGAATATCTCCAAGAGAAACCAGATACCTCAGAATTCTATGTTGGAAGTCGAGTTATTTGATGTTTGGGGAATATATTTCATGGGACCTTTTCCACCATATTTCGGGAAGAAATATATCCTAGTGGCAGTTGATTATGTGTCGAAATGGGTTGAGGATGTGGCTTTACCTACCAATGATGCGAAAGTGGTGGTGAGATTCTTGAAAGAAAACATTTTTTCCAGATTTGGAGTACCGAGAGCACTCATAAGTGATGAAGGAACACATTTCCTGAATCACCTCATGGAAAGGTTACTCCAGAAGTACAATGTTAAGCATAAGATCACCATACCATATCACCCTCAAACTAGTGGCCAAGTAAAAGTTTCAAACATGCAACTTAAACAAATTCTGGAGAAAACAGTAAGTTCTTCTCGGAAAAATTAGGCGGATAAGTTGGATGATGATTTATGGGCTTACCAAATGGCTTTTAAAACGCCAATCGGTATATCTCCGTACCAACTAGTATATTGAAAAGCATGCCATTTACCTTTGGAGTTGGAGCACAAGGCATTTTAGGCATCAAAACTTTTGAATATGGATCTGTCTAAGTCAGGAAGTTCGTGGATCCTTCAACTTCATGAGTTGGAGGAATTTTGGAACCGCGCCTATGAAAATGCAAAGTTTTATAAAGACCAAACAAAAAAATGGCATGATAAAAGGATCATGAGGAAATAGTTTTATGAAGGAAAACCGGTCCTCTTGTACAATTCCAAGTTGAAGCTATTTCCTAGAAAACTGAGATCCAAATGGTCATGACCTTTTGTAGTGCACAAAGTGTTTTCCCATGGGGCGATTGAATTGAAAAATCAAGCCAATGGTGACACTTTTAAAGTGAATGGGCAAAGGTTAAAACCCTATTATGCAAGGCAAGAAGGTGGTCAGATTCATGTTGTTCGTCTTAGAAGGTGATATGAACAACCATCGAGCCATACAACGTAAAACGAAGCGCTTCGTGGGAGGCAACCCATGCGTTTTATTTCTAATGATTTCTTCTGTTTTGTTGTAATGTTTTCCTATAGGATTTCTTATCCGGAAGAGATTGAGGATTGATGTTTTGAGTTAGGTGATGAAAGATGACATGAGAAAATATGAAAGAAGAGATTGGAGAATACAGAGGATGACATGGTTGCTTGTGTCATCCAAATGAGCATGATAGGGTTTGGTAGATCAGCCTCTGAAATGGGTGCCCGTGTGATGGGACACGCCCGTGTAAGAAAACCTAGAACAAGAAGAAGACTGAGCAACTGGCCAAACCCTGACAGGGTTTCCCGTGTCATGTAACACGGCCGTGTCAGGCGATCCAGATTTCAATTAATATTTTTGGGAGTTTTTTATTTTTATGGAGGGCCCTACCATCTTATAACCTCTCCCCACTCACAATAGTCATACATCATCAAAAAACTTTTGTTTTCTATTCTTCAACCTCTCTCTCTCTCTCAAAATCCACAAAAACTTCATAGCCACTCTCTTCATACAGCTCCCTTCTTTCTCCATAGATCTCGTGCTCCCACCTAACCGCTCTCACAAAAACTGTTCCAAATTCTGTCCTCTACCTTTCTACGGTAGCTTTTTCCTCTA
Source organism: Vicia faba (assembly GCA_948472305.1). NCBI lineage: Eukaryota > Viridiplantae > Streptophyta > Magnoliopsida > Fabales > Fabaceae > Vicia > Vicia faba. The sequence continues at coordinate 35,862,051 of OX451739.1, read as the reverse complement.
ACTCTCAGTTTCAATTTGGTGTGATTTTTCAAGTTTACCAAAATTCCCCCAAAGCGTAACGCAAGAGGTAAGCAGCCAGCAGGTGAACCATCAAGGTCGAGACCAAGGAGCAGCCGCTGTCAAATTGCGGAACCTAATGCTAATGACATCTTCTTTGATAATCCTGCTCATGAGGTGCGTTACTCGCATCATATTCAGCGTAAGTTGAAACCCACAAGGTACATGTGTTCTCAAACTTTTTCTCAACTGGGTTTATCCGATGAAATAAATAGGATGTTACATGTTTTGGGAGTACTAGAATTTATGCAGCATAAAGCGCCTACTTTTGAGCGCGTAACACTCAAATTTCTGAGCTCTATTGAGTGTAAACTAAAGCCAACTTGGGATGGGACCACCCAAATGCACACATGTACCTTAACTTTCAGACTGTTCAATGTTGAACGTCAGCTGACCTTAGAGGAATTGGGTGGGATTCTCCACCTTCCCGTCTTTGGACCAGGAGCGATTCCAGAAATATTCAATCCAGCGAGACTCTGGGGAGCAATCACTGGTTGTGGAGGTTATGATGCTAAGAGCGCCAAGGAATCTCGTATTCAAAACCCATGCTTTAGGTATGCACAAAAATGTCTGGCTTACTCTTTGTTTGGAAGGGGGGATAACACAGGAGTCGCATCGCAAGCAGAACTCTTTCTGTTTCATGTTATGGCCAATGCAACCTCGATCAATGTAGTTGCCTTCGCAGAAAACCATCTGAAAAAAGTGGGACGGGTAACTTCGGGTGATATTTCTGTTGGCGGGATGATTACTCAAATAGCCAGTTATTTTGGTTATGACCCAGTGACAATGAATCATGCACCCTTGTCAGGTATGATTAAAATAGATATGAATGCCCTAATTAATCAAGGTATGATTCAGGTACAAGGTAATCACTTCAGATATATTATTTCAAAGTGGATTATTATGATGCTCCCCGACTCTGACAAGATCTCAGTTTTAAGTCGTCAGAATTGGGAATATGGTATTTTTAATGCTGATTTTCAGGTTGAGAATGAAAGGAATGATCCACTGAGGATCACCACATGGACGATGATTCTGGAGATCCGGTAGAAAATACCCCTTAAATTCCTACTCAAGTGGATGGACGGTCCTCATAGTTCACTCGAGAGGAGTGGGTTTGGCTGCAGGCAGAGTGTGCAGATCTCCGAGTTGAACAAACACGCCAACGAGTTGAGTTGTTCCGTCAAGGACATGGATAGGATCAACAAGAGGAGATGATGGCCAACATACACCGAATGATGCAGCATTTGATGTTGCAGTTTCCTCCCCCTCCTCCACCGCAGTGAGCCCTGTGAGTCCCTCCTCGCATCCTTGGTTCTGAAACATTAAGCTCATTGTTTGGTACAAGTGTGTGTGTGTGTGTGTGGGGGGGGGGGGTTATAGTTTAGTATTTTGTGTGTTTTATTCATTGCTTGTTATTTCATTTAAATTTTGTTATTTCAGTTTAAATGTTTAGTTTATTTATGTTTTGTGTGTTTCAGATGTATGGTGACTATGCCGGAATAGTTGGACAACCCGAGAGAAGTGGATGAGAGCGATCAATCCCGACATTAAACTCTAGGAAACCTCCAAAAGTTGGTACGCCTGAAAAGAAAATTGGACGCAATTCCTAACACTGGAACTATACCGGAGTATAACACACCTGAAGCTACATGACACTACATGACACAGAAGGAACCTTTGAAACTGTCAGTATACCTAACATGGTGAGGATCAGAAATAGCCAAACACAAATGCACCAAGAGAGTGTCAGGTATGTACTTAGTCTCTTTTTGTTTGCATAATTATCTGTGCAATATATACTGCACACACACATGCACTGAGGCACTTGTTTCTTTTTAGCCTTGAGCCTATTGAGCCTACCCTTGTACGTTATCCCTTGTTACCCCAGTTTGAGCTTTATCCCCGTTCTTGTTTTTAAACCATATTTTATAAAACCTTTAGCCCAAACACTTCCCTACCCTGCTCAGGTAGGTGTTAGAAATTTTGTGGTTTGTGTAAAAACTTTAAGTTTGGGGTTGTGACACTCGTAATAAGAGTGAATGAGTGCATTCGAAAAAAATCAAAGAGATTGAATGAAAAAAATATAGAGAAACACAAAATCTTGAAAAAAAATGTTGTGAGAATGCACTCGTCACCAAGAATCAAAAAAAAATTAACGTAAAAAATTCCCCCAGTATCCAATTGAGGAGAAGAAACTGAATATCTCGAATAACATGTGTCTAACCCGTTGAGTTGCAAAATAACAAGTACTCAACTATGAGATAGATAACAATGAATATGAGCCAATTAACCCTTTGTTTTCCCTTTCTTTTTTGTGTATCCCACCTTGTCCCTTAGCCCCGTTACAACCTATAAAGTCCTTGTATAGTGCATGTTTTGTGTGTTTCTGTTATGTTTACAGATGTTGTGCAAGCTCAGTAGATGACGGTGCATACCTTGACCAAGAGAGTATAAACACTTTAACCTGATAGATCTGGGGAGAGTGTGAAAAACTGACAGAGGGAGAGGTGCTGAATTGTGGAAGTGTAGTTGATTGTCGTGAGTCGCGTAAGAAGGGAAGGTCTAGAAGAAAGTTAGGGGGTTGCGAATAATCTTAGTGGTACTATGGTTTGTTGGAATTAGGAGGTGACCTATATTGTGGACTTAAGCTTTGCTTGAGGACAAGCAATGAGATAAGTTTGGGGTTGTGATCGGTCACCATTCTTTCTTGTTTTTAATCTATTATCCGGCACGAAACCGCATCATTGGTAACACCTTGCTTAGTTTTTCTACTGTTTCCGTCACGTATTTTAATTTTCACATTTTTTTGTTTGCATTAGTTTAGTTTGAATTTTGGTTAAATAAGATACTTTTGAAGTCTTGGTGTGGTGCTTTTTGTATTTTCAGGTTCGGGTGAAATTGCACAAGAATAGAGGCAAAGTTGACAAGTTCCGAAGCGTTTTCTCCGGAAGTCTAGTGGCTGACATGGGTGTCCTTGTCATCTGACAAGGCCCGTGTCAGAAATGATTATACGTAATGAGAGAAAAGAGGACTCCAGTGGATGACATGGGCGCCCGTGTCAAAAAGTCTGATAGGCAAGCTGTTGTTGAAGAGAGGATTCCAGTGGCCAACACGGGTGCCCGTGTCACTTGACACGGCCCGTGTTGGCAGGTGCGAGACATAAAAGTAATTTTTTGAAATCGATTTTTTTTAATTCATGGAGGGTATTTCGGGCTTTTTGCATAGTTGTGGGGTGATCTGACACTATTTATACCTAGTTTTTGAAAGTACGAGGTAGACTTTTTGGCATCAGAAAAAAAAGAGATTAGAGAAGAGGAGAAGAGCGATCAAGGGTATTGAAAATGAAGATCAACAAGAGAAAAAGCAATTGAAGATCGTATCAATTCCATTCTCTTGTAATGTTTAACTTTGAACTTGTATTTTCTTTGAATATTATAAGAAGCTAAACCCCTCAATGCTAGGGGGTGTCCCTGAATTGCTTTTATGATGAACCGAATTTCTATACTTTTATGAAATCTATGTTTTTATGTATTCAATGTATTATACAATTTCTTATTTCTTGTCCTATTGGAAAATAGGTTATTGATCTATGGGTAAAGTAGGTTGGACAGATCACTTTACCGCTAATTATATAATAGCATCACTAATCTCTCTTAGGAATAAGGATCTAATAGTGATGACCGTAAATTCTTGATATTATTACATGTGCTTGACATAAGTTTGAATAACTAAGGAATTAGGATTTAAAATTATATGTTAATGGTTTCTTGCTAGCAATTAGGGGAAATAACTCTTGAGAATCGGTATTGGATCAGATTAACATAGATGGTATAAAATAGAGTTTCAGTTTATTACGGAGCAATTCATACATGTTATTCCTAGAATGCTTCATCATTTTGTGTGTACACTATTTACTTTTTGTTTTAAGATTCAGTGCAGATTTTATTACCTATCTTCCAACCACACCAATGCTCTTTTGTTTAATTGAATCATTATAAACATTGATAGTTCTAATGCATTCCTTGAGATCGATACACAGGATAACTTCCTTTTATTACTACATTGGTAAAAATAGTACACTTGCTATTTTATCGATCACCTGTGCCTGTCCCTCACATCCAATGATAGGGTTTCTTATCAATCAATGGTAAGATAGAAATATCTAAAGGAGGAGGAAATGAATAAATACTTTTTTTGAGTAGGTAGAAGGTTCATAGTTGCTTGCTCACAACCATTTTCAAAACATCTTTCAAACACACCAACACTTTCAAATGAAATATTTTCAAAAGTTAACACTTTGTATGCATTTTTATAGAGACGAGAATCATTACAAGGTTCTCCTAAATGAAGGCACTTTTCAAAAATACTTTCAAAACCAATCACAAGCACATTTTCAAACAAAGCATTTCAAAGTGAGCTAGCAACTAAGAGCCCATTGATAACTACGGATGAAAAGGGTGCTAACACCTTCCATTTTCATAACCTACCCCCCCCCCCCCCCCCCCCCGAACTCAGGAAAATTTCTCAAAAGGTCTTTCCTGTTCTTTTCACCCTTTCCTTTATTGGATAAAAGAAATTTCCGTGCCAACTCTTGCTATCTGCAACAATTGCGATAAAACACAAAACACCCAAGTTAGTTCTCCCACCGTATTACAATGGGCTACTCGCCCGTGACTAACAACAATCGTCTAAGAGTCCAAACGGACACCTTATTCCTCTCAAATCTACAGTCTAACAACTTAGTCACTTGAGGCAATAATCAATTCTAAACAGAATTACAATCAACTATGTTTACAATGTTTGCTTCTAAAAAGCAGATTAACACAACAATGAAGAACAAAGTCTCTGATACAAATAATGAGAAACAACTCTTTATGTTGTACCAAAAAATTTACCCTCTCATTTTTACTCAAGACATGCTCATTGAGGTCCTCAATTGCTCAAGGTTGACCAAAGAATTGATCATACAAATTCTCCTCCTAAGCAATGAACCTCCAACTAGGGTTTCACTTTTCACCAATATGTTTGGATTGCAAAGGCTCCAAATGATTTCCATGGTCCCTAATATGTATTCAAGAATGTCCATGCCAAATTTCATGCCTTACACTACAAGTTTGTTCAGTAAACTGCTCAAGTGTTTGAAAATCAATTGTACTAGGTCAAAAGTCAACTGAACTTTGACCTGGCATAACTTTCACATACTTCATCCATTTTGCCCCAACCAAAGCTCATTTCAAATAGAATCCAGTTCCCAACAACTTCTCTTTTATCCTCAAGTTCAAGCAATGCATCATTTGGAAGATAAAAGCTCATACATTACAACTTCCAGTATAGAGAGAGGACTGGAGCAGTATCCTGGAGGTTCACTGAGGCTACCACAGCATCTTGAAAGAGGTTCAAATTCAAAACAAATTGAAGTCTGAAGGTAATTCTTCTTGACTATTGAACCTTTCATTTCAAATCATCATTAATGATTCATTTTTTAGGATAAATGTAGTAATCATTGTCTTTTGGAGCTAACCATTTACTTGCTTTTGTCAATACTATGTTGAAAAATGACCTGTACAATGTTTAGGGCAAAAAACTGCAGCATGAATTGACACATACAAACATGAGTCAACTCATTTTAGTGATAGAATAGGGTATGAATCGACACAAAGCCTTATGTGTCGATACATATTGTTATCCAGGCCCTAAAACAGAAGTATGAAAGGTGCATGAGTCGACACAAACGCGTATGTGTCGACACAAACAGGGTATGAGTCGACACAAAGCCTTATGTGTCGATACATACTGTTATCCAGGCCCCAATATAGAAGGATGAAAGGTGCATGAGTCGATACAAGACGCGTATGTGTCAACACAAACAAGTGCATGAGTCGACACATCCCATTATGCTTTGGCTCATACTGAGTTAATTTTATTTTACAGGAGCAAGAAGAGTTATGTATCGATGCATAGCAGTTTTGTGTCGACATATAACAGTTTAAAATGCAATTTTTCTTTCTTTTTACATTGTCTTGACAGTTTTCCCAGATTTTCTTCATTACTGCTTAACTATTCAATATGGGATGATGTTTGGATTTGTTTTAAGGCCACAAAATTTGTGCAAACACGTGGCATAGGTCCAGGTTCATTGTATGTTAAGAATGGCGTGAGAATAATTCAAAAAAGGCATGTTTTCAATTGGTTTGATTTTGGTTTAAACATGGTTTAATGGTTTGATTCTATCCATATTGGTGGAGACATCCTATTCCTCTATAAATACAGAGCTAAAGTGCAAGCAAAAGACAAATTGCCTCAGAAAACCATATCAAAATTCACAAAATTTGCAAAATCTTCACAAGAGTTGTCAAACTCAAAAATCACTTTGCAAGATCCCTCGGTCCAAACAAACAATGATTGGTGTTCTTGAGATTCCCAGGATTCAGCCCTGACCTACTTAACACGCGAAAAGCCCTAGAATCCGTGGATCACGTTACTCCGATCAGGTACAAAATTTTGATCTGGGATCTTTAATTTTTCACGTTGTAAACTGTTTCTAAGAATATATATGTACTCATACTAATGCTTGGGATGATCTAAGATCTTTTCTTTTGAGTTTCAACACAAGAATCCTAAGGTGTCATTATTACAACGCGATTTAGAAATGGTGGTTAAACTGTGTGATACAGACCTTTTGCTAATTTTAAGCCTAGATTCGGAATCAGGGCGCAATTTTATGTAGGATAGACACTTTTGTTTTGTCTCAAAGTGTTTGCTTTGTAGGGACGAGTTTTGGACCAACGGGAGATGGTGACCAGAGTTTGGCTCCGGCACCGTTGACTGTGGAAGACTCTAGTGGCCTACGCGTTGCTGTCCTATTGGCCTGTTTGAATATTAGCGCGCACGTTTTGAAAATCTGAGAATAATGTTGTTTTCATATTATATTGTATTTGTTTGATTATGATGACAGATGAGCTAAGTGGCCCAATGGTGATGTGCATAGGCCGAGGAGTCTAAGAGCCTAGGTTCGATCCCAGGTTTTGCATGTTATGTTCTATTTTCTAACAATTGATTGCAGAATCCAGTGCGTTGCACTCCAGGGCGCCTACCGTGCACATTGGATCTACAACCATAAGATGCCAACGCAAACAAATCCAACTTCTCAAGCTCGCATCCCCATCATAGACCTGCCAAGGTTACTCACACCAGATCATGCACAAGCTTTTGGGTCCAGTCATTATTGGGCCCAGCGAATTTCAATTTCACCCCCCCCCCCCCCCCTGTTTACTTTTGCTGCATGGCCCATTTATACTTGTTTATTTTGTTTTTATTTATTTCTTTTAGTTTGTTTGTTTTTAATCAACATAAAAATCAGATAAAAATCATAAAAATATTAGGTTAGCATTTTTCTCAATTAAATTAATTTTTTAAATTAGTTAATAATTAGTTAAGCCATTTTCTTTAATTTAAAACTAAATAGACTTAGGATTTTAATTTATTTTCTTTTCATATTAAAAATACCAACAAAAAAACTTAGAAATTATTTTCTTTTCTTTAATTTCATTTTTCTTTTATAATTAACGTTTTTCTTTAAATATAGATCTAGATTAATTTAATTTAATTTAACATTTTCCAAATAAAACAAAATGACAAAAAAAATATTTCCTTTCACTTAGGATTTAGATGTTCTTTTCCATTTCGCGCGCATTTAATATTTCCTTTCTATTTTCATATTATTGTACTTGCTTATGGGATGTCATAGATTTAAACTAGGATATTTACTACTTTATTTCCCCCAAGTTTTGGACATGTAATTAATCCCCCTCCCCGAAGCCTTGTAATAGCTAGGATTTTACATTTCTGCACTTTAAATTCTCGCATATTATTAACTGTCTAGACGCATGACTAATAGGATTGAATGACAAGAATAAAACAAAATGCTAGCAAACCTAACATAAGACAAAAATAACGGAATATAGCACACTCTCACATATACACCTCTAGGGTATCCCACTTTGGTTGCCTTCGGAAAAACAGTGACGTCTCTCAAAACGTGAGAGATTTTAGTGGCTACCCTCCGGTTTAAAGATCATAAGTTCCTCGATGACCCTCTCGATGTTGCCTCAGTATGATCTTAAAACCCTAGGGTAGTTACTAAAGTTTCTTGCCCAATTGCCTTTGTGACTGTATAAATGTCCCTTCGAATGTCCCTCAAACATCCAGCAACTAGGGCTACCTACTCATTAATAGTAGGATAGCACTGTCTAAAGGAAAAGAGGAAAAGAACAACCTTTTGAGTAAAGTATATAGTTGTTAAATGTTTGCTCAAACAACCTTTACACATACACAAAACTTCTTTCAAAAATATTTTCAAAACACTTTGTATACTTTCTCTACCAATCTGAGAAACATTACAAAGTTCTTCGCACTAAGGCGCTTTCAAAATACTTTTTAAAAATACGCAAAGCACAAGGTATTTCAAAATAATCTAAGCATCTAAGAGCCTGTATATAACTACGGATGGAAAGGGTGCTAACACCTTCCCTTTCCATAATCTACCCCCTTTACTCAAAAATAATCTTGAAAGGTATTTTTCTGTTCTTTTCACCTTTTCCTTTGATGGATAAAAGAAAAGTCGATGGCGACTCTTGCTTATCGCAACATTTGCAAATACAAAAGCAAAACCAATATAACAGTCGGTTCTGCCACCGTATCACAGAACTGGCGACTCTGCTAAGGACTATAAAAAGTTAGGTTACCTTAGAGTTTGATCATTTTAAAATTGCTTTCCTTATATGCTTTGCTTGCTTTACTTTAAGGGTTTGTTTGGGTTTCCTTGTAAAGATCCTATACCCATGTCTGGGGCACCTTTTTAGGTAAGTAGCAATAAATCATGGAGGTTGTATGGCATATACCGATATGGACGAAGTTATAGCTATGTTAGCGTGATACCCTGGCTTGTACTAATGTTCCTTGAGTCAGTCAAGGATAACATTCGATTTCCTTATAGTGTCATTAAGCGCTAACTTACCTTTATAACCTTTAATTAACTCATCCTAAGTGTAGCGGTAGAAATGTTCAAGACTAAGCCATTGGATTGACTAGACTTTATACAAATCAAAATAAAAATTGCCACCGCGCTTTATTGTTTCCAAAGAATGGGAAAAGAGCGAATAACCCAAAAAGAGGGGGAAAGATTCAAGGTAAGGGGGTTGGTTATGCAAAGGGAAGGTATTAGCACCCTAAACATCTATGGTACTCCGCAGGAACCTCTTTGTAAAATCTGTATATTTTGGCTATAAAAATGTGTTGTATAGAAAATGGATGGTGGAGGTGAGAAGAGAAATATTTTTTAATGGTTTTTGCATCCACCGCGGTTGCGAACCTTTAGTGCCTACGTACCACCTTTCGTGCAATAGGGGATCAGGGTACACGTAGTTCCTCTTTTAAAAATTTGAAACACAAGTGTGTTGGCTAATTTTAAGAGATAAGACACCATCGTCATTGTCCGTATGGAAAACATACTTACTACCCACAATCATGAGAAAGGAGAATTTTCATCATCTCAAAGTGGAGGATATGGCTTGGATTTTAAAATCAACAATGCCTCACTCAACACCCAAGTGAATAATTTCTCACTTCACTACAAATTTTAGAAGTATAGTTGTTTGCATCACTATAAGGATTGACAAGAGTCTAATATTTTGAGAAAAGTTTAAAGTAAAAGCCAAAGTGGCAAAATGGTTTTAAATGAGATTGATTGACTTTTAGTCTTATCACAAAAAATGTCAAGGTATTATTAAATTGATTGAAGTTTATTTATGAAAATATTTTGAAAATGGATGGACATAAGTCCAAGTTTATTATGAAAGTATTTCAAGTTTAGAAATAAGAAGAATTTTCAAAATGAGGGAGAAGATTTTTGAAATTAAAGAAGATGGGAGGAGAAGAAGAGGCTATCCTAAAGCATAAGGTAAAAGTTAAGGATAAAAACTATCTAACCGACAAGAATCTAAAACTTGACATTATGAGCCAAGGTAGAATTCCCATTCTTTGGATTGAAACCAAGCAAGCAAAGATACTAGACCTCTTGAGAGAACCAAACTTCGAGTGTATTAAGTCTTCACAAAAAATGGGTAGAGTAACGGCTGTATATGGGTGAATTCCATATTACAAACAGAGAATGTAATCATAAAAAACCTGCACACAAAAGCAAACAAGCAACCCAATGTCTTGAGGTAAACCTCAAGAACTCTAGACAAAATAATCAGATAAGATCACAAGGTCTCCAAGATAGGCCAAGGTTTCTAATCCTAAGTCCAAGAAAAGCCCCATGCTCCAACATGCCAAGGATAGTAACCAAATAGTCCAAGTATCATTAAAAGTTTTTTAGGGTTTATGTTGATTATTAAGTATCTTAAGAAAAGAAAAGAAAAGCTCAAGTGAGAAAAGTAAAAATGGCAAGAAAATAGATGCTCAAATGAGCAAATATGAAAATGTCATGAAATGTAAATGCTAAAAAATAAATAGTTCAGAAAGCATAAAAAATAATAAAAACATAAGATAAACAAGACAATAATTAGTGGTTAGTTGGATGACCATCTTGAAACTTTCATTTGGAACTCATTAGAGGATTGGTAGAACAAAGCCTCCACACAACAAGTTGCATTTACTTTTTGTCAAGTATATCATCCATTTGGAATTCTCATAAGTACCATTTAATGATCAACGATGTTTAAGTGATCTGCGTTGACCAAAGGTGTTGTAAATCCATTAGAGGATTGGTAGAACCAAAGCCTCCACACAATGAATCTCAAAGTTATTGGATCAAAGAGATCAAATTAACATACTTGGGCTTACAATCATAAGTTTGGGCTACGAATGATCATTTATTCGAATCGGGACAAAATTTAGCACTATGTTAAGCAATCGTAAGTGGACTTATATAGAAGTCGCACTTATTTTAAGGCCGGTCAATAGAAATCTATGCATCATTTATTTTTGAGACATAATATAGAGATCATGCTCCAACAACACTTAGTGCAATAAGAAGGGGATGAGATGAAGAGGATTAGGGTAAAAAAAATATACAAACCACATTTGAATTAAATTTTAATCAAACTATTATTAAAATTATTCATCCATTTTTTGTGGAGTTAAACTCAACACCATGGATCCAATGATATAAATAAAGTTCATGATCCAAAACTTAACCCAAGATTAGCCAGAAAATTATCACAAAATAATATTATATTTAATATATACATTAAAAGAAAAGTTTAAAAATAGAAAATAATGGGGAAAATATCGGATATGTTTAAATTAATCAAGAAATGAAAAATAAGGCCATAGAAAAATCAGAAATGGATCCAAATATTTTTATAAAAAATTTGGTAATTTTTAAAAGTCAGAAACTATTTTTAAACTATTTAAAATTGTTCAAACAAACAAAAAATAGGTAAAAAATAGTAAACCTCAACATAAAATTCCATAAAATTTTCAGAAAGTCAAAAATATGCAAAATAATATTTATGAATTTTTTCAGAATTAAAAAATGTCAGAAAGTATTTTTTAAGTAATTAAAAGAAAGCAAACAATACAAAAAATATAAAAAATACTAAATGTCAAAATAAAAATGTGAAAAAATATTCATGAAATCAGAAATAATTCAAAGTATTTTTGTGAATTTTTTCATAATTTTTGGATAAAAATTAAAAGAGTTATGAACTTTTGAAAATTTAATCAATAAAAATATAAAATCAGAAAATAAAATAAAACCAAAAAGATGTGGACCACCAGATCATAGTCAAAACGCGTCAGTAAGCTAATCCAATGGACCAGACGCGCTGTGCTTGATATGGACCTTAGTGAAACACGCATGTGATCAGAAAAAGGGCAACCAATGAAATTAAAACGTTTGACACGCTATCATTGGCTGAGGTGAGACATGTCATCATCTTCAACCTCCAGACACCCTGCAATGGGGATTTTGTGAGATCCTTCAAATGGAAAAATTAGGATCTCAGGCTAGCATCATTGAACTCGTCTCTTCAAGATGATTCTAATACAACCATCGCGCCAAATTTATATAAGATATGGAGAGAGATATGAATCAAAAACTCGGAAAATAGCGAGCACATTCAATTTGAGATTTCTCTCTCAATTCTCAATGGATTTAAAAATTGTAAGCAGCATTAGAATCAGACAAAGGAGTAGAATAGATTAGTGTTTGATTTGGATCCAAATGGTGGAGAATTCTACCTTTTCGAAGTTCAAATAAGAAGCTCTAAAACTGGACTTTTGTAGCTTGAATTATGGCTCGTTTTGATTGGTTTATGTGCGGGAGAGTTTGTATGATGCTCAAGGATGATGAATGCGTAAAGAATTTTGGAAAAGGAAGCTTAAATTTCACAAACTGAACTCAAAAAAGTGGGTTCGTGTGAATTTTTGGCAGGGTGTTCTTGGCTCTCTAAGCTTGGAAAATGGATGGGGGATGACCCTCTGTTTATAGGGAAGTGAATGGGAATGAAAATTTGAAGAAACAAGGAAGTTTGGAGGGAAATTGAGTAAGGCTCGAGCACGAGTGAAGTGTGACTTCATTTCCATCAAAACTCAACATAACCTTGCGTTTTTGGGTGCTAATCACTTATGGCAAGTTTTCTAATCAAGTTTAAATCAAAAACACCCATAAATCTTGTGTTTAGAAGTCACATTATGGATTTCAAAATTCTGACTTTGTGAAAAATTCAGTTTCAAGTTACCAAATTCAAATCCATGGAATTTCCAACTCAGGGGGTCTTAGGGCATGATTCTTGATGTTTTGGAAAGATGAGGTTACAAGCTTTGCAATAGAAAAAGAATGGAATCAAATGGATGCTTGAGCTGAAAGTTACATGGAGTCAAAGTTGAAGAAAAAGAGTTGACTTTCCATACTTAGAAATATTTCAAATTCTTCTTCAAAAAAGGACCTATAATATTTTGTATCCAAACATGGCCTTCCTATTAGAATTTTCTCTTGAACAAAAAATATGGAATTAAGTAGATCTCTTGAATGACATTTTGAAATTTGAACCACTCAAAATCTCCAAAAAATGAGCAAGTTATGACTTGTTGAAGTTGGCCAAAAATCATGAAATGACCTATAATCCTTTGCATATTTAAGGCAACTTCCATCCATTTTCTCACTTTGCACATAAAATAAGGCATAGATTATACATCTTTAAGATCATCATGGAAAAAGAATGGACTCAAGGTGATAAAAAATGACCAAGTTATGACCATTTGAAGTCACATATGGAAAATTGTGGATTCATCTGGATGACTTGTAATATTTCTTCTTCACCAAGTTCCTTCCACATGAAAACTCCTTGGAACTTTTGAAGTGATTTATTTGTAACTCTTTTAAGAGAAAGATGTCTTTGGAATCACTCAAAAATACCAAAAGGTGAGCAAGTTATGCTCCTTTGAAGTTCAAAACCCTAGCCTATAAATCTAGAGAATGCTTTGAGGAACTTTGACAAGTTTGAACAAACTTCTTGTGACAATATTCTTTCTTTGTGAATAGAAGTTGTTGAGGATGATAATTAGGACTCATAGCCACTAAAACCACTTCCATATCTTTAAATTTGAGAGAAATTTGCTCTTGTAACCAATATGAACAAGACCTTTTCCAATCATGACAACTTCTTCCTTCAACCCCTTGTACTTTTGAATCAATTTTGATAACTTTGAAATATGTTGAACCAAAATAAGCTTTGTCATTCCATTTCTTCCAAAACCAATCCAATAGTGAAGTTTGAACTCCTCAAGCTATGTTGACTAGGGCATGGAAATAAACTCATGAACCCATGGAGCAACTTGCTAAACCTCATTGCCTTTACCTACATTATTAACAAGTAAGACAAACCAACATTGCATTTTATTAATTAGAAAGAAAATCAAAGCAAAATATTCATGATCACAAAAGAAAACAAGTCAAGATGCTTGGTAACTCCTCAATAGAGAAAAGCTAAATGTAGGGAGGGGAGCCAAGAATCTTAGTGTGATCTTGTTGTGAGTGAAACAACATGGTATGATGAAGGGATCTTAGGGGCAAAAATTGGGGTACAACACTAAGCTATTAGAAAGTAGTGAGATGGCTGACTTTGGTTTTGACCGAAGATTGGTTGATACTCGATGCTACAGTCATTGAGATCGTACTTTTGGGATATTTTGGCCGCAATACTTTGGTGCTTGAGCTAATACAATGCCTAAAAGAAAGTTACGTGATATTGAGACTCCTTAGAACCCGGTTAATTTTCTAAGACATGTTAAACCAACTAAACTTCAATATGGTATTGGCCTATAAACCCCATGCAAGCCTAAACCTAAGGTCTTGTGTGTTTTTCTTGCGTGTGATTAAATTGTTCAAACATAACATCATGCATCATAACATCCATTCTCATTTCACTAACCATTTCAAGGATCTATAGGGCTTGTGATGCATGTTATGATAAATCAGACATCTAGAAAGGGGAAAGGGGATTTATTTTCCTCTAGCCAATGCTGTCAAAAGATCAAAGCATAATAACTTGAATCAGAGGCTATGACCCACTCGACATGGTGAGCTTGATTCTCATAGAAGGACGTTCAACAATACAAAATTCTTCAATCAAGGTCGCAGTCAGATTCTAACATATTTTTGTGTTTACCCCGCGAGATCCTTGAAAACATTGCATGCATGTCATTACATAATAGGTTTTCTCAAGACGGGTTTGTCATTTTCTCTCTGTTTATTTCAGCAAGGAAAATGGCTCTCAAGCAGAACGACGGAGATCTCCAAACTCAAGATGCTCAGTTCAACGAAATGTTCCTAAGCCTATCCAAGGGGCAAGAATAAATGAAATCACTCCTCGCTGGGAACATGACCAAGAAAAATCCTAAAGACAACAAGGATAACAAGTTGGAACAACTACAAGCTGAGATGGAAAGAATGAGAATCCAGATGAGTAGTCAGATGGCTCTTATCCAAAATTTAGCTCGGGGACAAGAAGAGTTGAGGATTCTCATCAGCAAGCTTCGTTAAGACAGATACGACCGTTTGGGGTAAACTGCTAGAGCTTGGGGCTTAGTCAATGATCAACCTCTTTTAGCAGACAAGGAACTGGGTGACATGTTCATGCGGGGACATGTTGAAAATAAACTCAGGAGCGGTGAAATTTAGGGGACTTCATCTTCAAATACTCAGAAGAGACCATACCATGGAAAGAAGGAGTCTTGTACTGTGTACGACCAGAAGGGCCGCAATAAGAGTAATCTCAACTAATCTGTAGGGGTAATGCGGATCTCTAATCCATCACCGATGCAACAACAACAACAACAAGGCAATCAACGTGAGCAGAACACACCCAAAAGGCGATTCACCAAAATCAACGTGTCCTTGGCTCAAGTATTGCAACACATGTTGAAGATGGAGTTGATTATGTTGAGGAGTCCTCTTCGGATTCCCAACACCTCTGCTCCTAGCTATCATCCTAATGCAATGTGCGCATACCATTTCAATAGTCCTAGACATGATACAAATAGCTGTTGGGCATTGAAAAATAAGATTCAGGACTTGATCGACAAAGGGGTGTTGGAGTTCACACAAGATGGTCAGACTGGATTCTTCTGCCATCCTTCAAAGGCACACCATCTGAAGTGACAAGTTCAGACAAAAAGGCTTTTTGTTCATTAGAATTTTCAAATTGTAATTTTCTTTTTATTATTCGAACACTTATTTCATGTCAAACTTTGTTATTCCATTAATGCATTGCATATGTTTGTCTTGAATTAATCTATTCATTGTCACTATACTAAAACTATGCTTTTACTTCCTTTTTGTGATGTTTAACTCTCGATTAAAAGCTTAAACCTTTAGAGGGAGGAGGACGAAAATAATACCATAATCTCTACAGTATGCTTTAGAACAACCTTGCTGATGATGTACAAGCGTTGTTTCAAATCCTAAACAGCGGAGTTATAAGGAAGATAATCCTTATTCAACCCCTTTGATCCTAAGAAGTAGGAGTTTTCTTTTTCACGCAAATTGAAACCCTTAATCATAACCTGGGGAAGGATAGTTTCTCAGTTAATTCAATGGTGCATTTAATCGCAAACTTTCCCTTCGTACATGACGAGTAGTGTCGGAGGTATCCTTCCAAAACAAAATATGGTGATAGTTCCTCATTATCATTAAAACAGACAGTTATTTTCTCTCAAAAGAAAAGCCTGCTAAGTCAAAATCTATGAAGGAGACTTAAGGAAAAACTGGGCCATCCGACTGACTGTAATCACAAAAGAAACAGTTCAGGAAAAAGATAGGGATAATAAAATAAAAAAGACGCCGCTACAAATCCTTAATAAAAATAAAAGATTACAAAAATGGCTGCCTTCTCAAAATAAACTTCCATTATCCGAACCATCACAGGAATATTAGGGCAAAGATTCCAAACTCAATTGGGATCTAAACACACAATTAACTGAGTATATGACTGAAGAGCATCATGAAGAACATGTTGGGTACAAACAAAGTTTGAGCCTTTATCCTTTGTTTCTTAAACTGTGAACTAGGCCATGTTACAACCCTTAAAAGTCCTAACTGAAGCATGGGTTAGTTTGAAAGCATATTGTTATAAAAAGGTATCCTGACTCCTGTAAGGCTTGCTATAAATCCTGAGTTGATATCACATTCTTGCAAATTTTGTTTTACTAAAAAATGCATTTTAAACTTCAAGACAGACATAAGCTTTTCATTTTTAATACCACTGTTTGCATATTACTAATTGTTCAACAACAGAGAAATTCGCACGACGAATATTCAATGAACGAAAATCCGCTCAATGAAAAAAATCACCTTAGATGGAAAGACATTTCCAATAATAGGCCTTTCATAATAAAGGGGCATGTCATGGTGTCCAACTAATCTAGGGGTAGTCGATTCAAGATTCAAGGAATTTCTCAAAAGTGTTGAATAGCCGGGGACAGATCTCCATCTGAATGACTTGAGGCATTGAACATGAATTCTAGAAAAGGATCACGTACGATCGAGCAAACATATTTTTGGCAGTGCTACAACACTTACTATTATGGACAGTGACAATTCTCCGCACCCTATAAACGCGGACATAGTCGAAAAATACTACGCAAGAAAAAAGACCCGCTAGGTTGACTGGCTTAGGCAAAAATAAGGGCATCTCGGCGAACCAAAAGAGTTCGGTAAAAAATTGGGATATATAAATAAAACTGTACACCCGGCAAGTCGAAAACCTGAAAAGGAGGCTTGGGCAAAAAAGAGTATCCTGGTGGACTGAAAATCTGAAAGGACAGTCCAGGAAAAAGTTAGGAATTAAAGCGTACGACTATGCCCTGACATCTTGTCACTTGTCTATTAGTAGAAGACTTATCGCACTAGTCAGCATTCACCAAGGGCTCTAGAAGTAGAGGTATATTCAAGCCTCCATGGATCCCCACAGAGCCACTTCAGGAGGTTTATCCGTACATGGTGATCTTCGCAAAGTTCATACATTCCCCACAATTTTCCTAGCAGATCACTCTGGCAGATGAAGGAGTGAAGGCTTCCTCCCAGTAACATTGCTTATCTACAGGATCCCAATCATTATAGTTTATGGGAATTCTTCTCCATCTGAGTTTTTAAAACTGTAAAAGCCCTTGCAGACTACTCCTCTTCGGCATAGCTCATTCGCCTCGATAAAGAATTTCCTATAGCAGGATATACCTCCATTAACAGGGTTTATTTCCCAGCAGAGTCCAGACTTCCCCCAACAGGGTTTATTTCCCCAATGAGGTCCAATCTCCCCAGCTTAAGTATTTTCCTCATATGGTCATAAGTCACCAGCAAAGCTCCCTTCCCTAGTGAAGTCGTCACTATCCCTAGGGAGTTACTACGGAACCTGAAACCGGACCAGATGTCATTCAACTTTATCCTCCCCAGGCGAATCGGAAGGAATGTTCATCTCTTTTATCCCCAGTCAGGGTATAAACTCCCCAGTAGAGCAATGAACAACCAAAGTTTTTAAAACTCTTCTCCCCAAGCAGGAATTAACACTCTCCAACAGATTTCCCTCAAGCAAAAAGCAAGAAATCAATGTTCTCCAGCGGAGTTTCCTCAAACAAGAAAGCAGGAGTCCCCAGCGGAAACAATACCCAGAAGATTGAAGATACACATACTCTTCATCCCCAGCAACAATCAGGGATTTATTTTCCCCAGATTGAGATGCTGCTCAAATTTTGGAATGCACTTCAATAACATTTCACATTCACCATCATTTACCAATGTCATAGCATATGCATACAAGCATATAGCACAGTCTCATTTATTTTGAGAACGTCATTACGCAATGCATTTCATACATCATCATATTGCATACAACTAACCCTTTATCTTTTCAGGTAAAGTCTATAAATAGACGAATATCATCAACTATCTATATGACCAGATAAATTTCTTCAGAAACTAAAAGACTTTCCCCAGAAAGTCATTCTGAAAAATATCTCTTCTAGATGAAGTCAGGCATAAACATCTTCTAGTGCTTCATTAAGATGAAATCAAGCGCGGATTCCTTCTGGTACCCTTCAAAGTAGTAGTCTTCAAAGATTCCTTCATTACCTATTGAAGTAGTAGTCGTCAAAGATTCCTCCATTACCTATTGAAGTAGTAGTCGTAAGATTCCTTCATTGCATGTTGAAGTAGTAGTCGTCCAAGATTCCTTCATTATCTGTTGAAGTAGTATTCATCATATTCCTTCATTACCTATTGAAGTAGTAGTCGTCAGATTCTTTCATTACCTGTTGACGTAGTAGTCGTCCAAGATTACTTCAATACCTATTGAAGTAGTAGTCGTCAGATTCCTTTATTACCTGTTGAAGTAGTAGTCGTCGGATTCCTTCATTTCCTGTTGAAGTAGTAGTCGTAAGACTCCTTTATTACCTGCTGAAGTAGTAGTCGTAAAATTCCTTCATTACATGTTGAAGTAGTAGTCGTCAAAGATTCCTTCATTACCTGTTGAAGTAGTAATCGTCATATTCCTTCATTACCTATTGAAGTAGTAGTCGTCAAAGATTCCTTCATTACCTATTGAAGTAGTAGTCGTCAGATGCCTTCATTACCTGTTCAAGTAGTAGTCATTAAAAATTCCTTCATTACCTGTTGAAGTAGTAGTCGTCAGATTCCTTCATTACTTGTTGAAGTAGTAGTCGTTAGATTCCTTCATTACCTGTTGAAGTAGTAGTCGTCCAAGATTCCTTCATTACCTGTTGAAGTAGTAGTCGTCAGATTCCTTCGTTACATGTTGAAGTAGTAGTCGTCAGATTCCTTCATTTCCTATTGAAGTAGTAGTTGTAAGACTCCTTCATTACCTACTTAAGTAGTAGTCGTCAAAGATTCCTTCATTACCTGTTGAAGTAGTAGTCGTCAAAGATTCCTTCATTACGTGTTGAAGTAGTAGTCGTCAGATTCCTTCATTACCTGTTGAAGTAGTAGTCATCAGATTCCTTCATTTCCTGTTGAAGTAGTAGTCGTAAGACTCCTTTATTACCTGCGAAGTAGTAGTCGTCAAAGATTCTTTCATTACCCGTCGAAGTAGTAGTCGTCAAAGATTCCTTCATTACCTGTCGAAGTAGTAGTCGCTAAAGATTCCTTCATTATACATCGCAGTCAAGATTTATACTTACCAGCAGTCACCTTGGATGGCATCTATAATCCTATCTCCAATAGATCCTTATCACCTCTCCAAATGGAAACTATACGCCCATTCCCGACACAATCAACTAACACATCAGCGAGTGCAAATTTCTGGGCACTCTAGTGTTCAATCATCTTCCACCCTCAAGTCACGAATGGCGAACAAGCCAATCTAACTCTTCAAGTTTAAGAAGATTGAACAGGGGAATCTGTTGTACCCCTAAATTTTCCCTCTCATTTTTACTCAAGACATGCTCATTGAGGTCCTCAATTGCTCAAGGTTGACCAAAGAATTGATCAGACAAATTCTCCTCCTAAGCAATGAACCTCCAACTAGGGTTTCACTTTTCACCAAGATGTTTGGGTTGCAAAGGCTCCAAATGATTTCCATGGTCCCTAATATGTCTTCAAGAATGTCCATGCCAAATTTCATGCCTTACACTACAATTTTGCTCAGTAAACTGCTCAAATGTTTGAAAATCAATTGTACTAGGTCAAAAGTCAACTGAACTTTGACCAGGCATAACTTTCACATACTTCATCCATTTTGCCCCAACTAAATCTCATTTTGAAGAGAATCCAATTCATTAGAACTTCTCTTTTATCCTCAAGTTCAAGAAATGCATCATTTGGAAGATACAAGCTCATACATTACAGCTTCCAGTACAGAGATAGGACTGGAGCAGAATCCTAGAGGTTCACTGAGGCTACCACACCATCTTGAAAGAGGTTCAAATTCAAAACAAATTTAAGTCTCAAGGTAAGTCTTGTTGATTATTGAACCTTTCATTTCAAAGCATCATTAATGATTCATTTTTTAGGATAAATGTAGTAATCATTGTCTTTTAGAGCTAACCATTTACGTGCTTTTGTCAATACTATGTTGAAAAATTACATGTACAATGTTTAGGGCAAAAAATACAGCATGAGTCGACACATACACACATGAGTCGACTCATTTTAGTGATAGAACAGGGTATGAGTCGACACAAAGCCTTATGTGTCGATACATACTGTTATCCAGGCCCCAAAACAGAAGGATGAAAGGTGCATGAGTAGACACAAACGCGTATGTGTCGACACAAACAGGGTATGAGTCTATACAAAGCCTTATGTGTCGATACATACTGTTATCCAGGCCCAAAAATAGAAGGATGAAAGGGGCATGAGTCGACACAAAACACATATGTTTCGACACAAACAGGTGCATGAGTCGACACATCCCATTATGCATCGACTCATACTGAGTTAATTTTGTTTTACAGGAGAAATAAGAGTTATGTGTCGATGCATAGCAGTTTTGTGTCGAAACATAAAAGTTTAAAATGCAATTTTTCTTTCTTTTTACATTGTCTTGACAATTTTCATAGATTTTCTTCATTACTGCCCAACTATTCAATATGGGCTGATGTTTGGATTTGTTTTAAGGCCAAAGAATTCATGCAAATACATGGCATAGGTCCAGGTTCATTGTATGTTAAGAATGGCAAGAGAATAATTCATAAAATGCATGTTTTCAATGGGTTTGATTTTGGTTTAAATATGGTTTAATGGTTTGATTCTTGCCATATTCGTGGAGACATCCTATTCCTCTATAAATACAGAGCTAAAGTGCAAGCAAAAGACACGCTGGCTCAGAAAACCATATCAAAATTCACAAAAATTGAAAAATATTCACAAGAGTTGTCAAACTCAAAAAGCACTTTGCAAGCCCCCTCAGTCAAAACAAACACCAGATTCGTGTTCCTGAGATTCCCAGGATTCAGCCCAGACCTCATCAACACGCGAAAAGCCCTAGAATCTGTGGATCATGTTACTCCGGTCAGGTACAAAATTTTGATATGGGATCTTTAATTTTTCATGTTGTAAATTGTTTATAAGCATACATATGTACTCATACTAATGCTTGGGATGATTTAAGATCTTTTCTTTTGAGTTTCAACGTAGGAAGCCTAAGGTGCCATTGTTACAGCACGATTTGGTAACAGTGGTTAAATTATGTGATACAGGGACCTTTTGCTATTTTTTAGCCCAGATTCGGAATCAGGGCACGATTTTATGTAGGATAGACCCTTTTGTTTTGTCTCAAAGTGTTTGCTTTGCAGGGACGAGTTTTGGACCAACCGGAGATGGTGACCGGAGTTTGACTCTGGTACCGTTGATTGTGGAAGACTCCGGTGGCCCACGCGTTGCTATCCTATTGGCCTGTTTGAACATTAGCGCGCACGTGGTGAAGCGCATAGGCTGAGGACTTTGGGAATAATGTTGTTTTCATATTATATTGTATTTGTTTCATTATGATGACAGGTGAGCTAAGTTGCCCAGTGGTGAAGCGCATAGGCTGAGGAGTCTAAGAACCTGGGTTTGATCCCAGGTTTTGCATGTTATGTTCTATTTTCTAACAATTGCTTGCAGAATCCAGTGCGTTGCACTCCAGGGCGCCTACCGTGCACATTAGATCTACAACCATAAGATGCCAACGCAGACAAATCCAACTTCTCAAGCTTGCATCCCCACCATAGACCTGCCAAGGTTACTCACACTAGATCATGCACAAGCTTTTGGGTCTAGTCATTATTGGGCCCAACAAATTTCAGTTCTCACCCCCTTGTTTACTTTTGCTTCCTGGCCCATTTATACTTGTTTATTTTGTTTTTATTTATTTCTTTTTGTTTGTTTTTTTTAATCAACATAAAAATCAGATAAAAATCATAAAAATATTAGGTTAGCATTTTTCTCAATTAAATTAATTTTATAAATTAATTAATAATTATTTAAGCCATTTTCTTTAATTTAAAACTAAATAGACTTAGGATTTTAATTTATTTTCTTTTCATATTAAAAGTACCAAAAAAAACTTAGAAATTATTTTCTTTTCTTTAATTTCATTTTTCTTTTATAATTAACTTTTTTCTTTAAATATAGATCTAGATTAATTTAATTTAATTTAACATTTTCCAAATAATACAAAATGACAAAAAAAATATTTCCTTTCACTTAGGATTTAGACATTCTTTACCATTTCGCGCGCGTTTAATATTTCCTTTCTATTTTCATATTATTGTACTTGCTTATGAGATGTAATAGATTTAAACTAGGATATTTACTACTTTATTTCCCCCAAATTTTGGACATGTAATTAACCCCCCTCCCTGAAGCCTTGTAATAGCTAGGATTTTACATTTCCGCACTTTAAATTCCCGCATATTATTAACTGTCTAGATGCATGACTAATAGGATTGTATGGCAAGAATAAAACAAAACACTAGAAAACCTAACATAAGACAAAAATAACTTAATACATCACACTCTCACATATACACCTCTAGAGTATCCCACTTTGGTTGCCTTCGGAAAAATAGTCACATCTCTCGAAATGTGAGAGATTTTAGTGGCTACCCTCCGATTTAAAGATCATAATTCCCTTGATGACCCTCTCGACGTTGTCTCGGTATGATCTTAAAACCCTAGGATAGTTACTAAAGTTTCTTTCCCAGTTGCCTTTGTGACTGTATAAATGTCCCTTCGAATGTCCCTCAAACATCCAACGACTAGGGCTACCTACTCATTAATATTAGGATAACACTGTCTAAAGGAAAATAGGAAAAGAACAACCTTTCGAGTAAAGTAGATAGTTGTTAAATGCTTGCTTAAAAAACCTTTACACATAGACATAACTTCTTTTAAAAACATTTTCAAAACACTTTGTATACTTTCTCTACCAATCTGAGAAACATTACAAAGTTCTTCGCACTAAGGCGCTTTCAAAATACTTTTCAAAAACACACAAAGCACAAGGTATTTCAAAATGAGCTAAGCATCTAAGAGCCCATAGATAACTACGAATGGAAAAGGTGCTAACACCTTCCTTTTCCATAATCTACCCCCTTACTCATAAATAATCTTGAAAGGTCTTTTTCTGTTCTTTTCACCCTTTCATTTGTTGGATAAAAGAAAAGTCGGTGGCGACTTTTGCTTACCGCAACATTTGCGAATACAAATGTAAAACCAGTATAGCAGTCGATTCTGCCACCGTATCACACTTTGTATTGAGAACTCTAAGATAAACACAAATAATTAGCAACAATTCTTTGTGTTTAATCCCTAATATTTCACGCACGATAAATTCTTTTGTTGTTGATTCAACTCCTTCTCTTATTTTAATATTGAGAAAGAGCAAGACACGATAGCTACCAATTAATTTATCGAATCTTGCTACTCATTTACATTCTTTATCTCCAAATATTTCACGCACGATCAATTGTACCTATTGCACACAAGACACTTCAATTCGATTCGCAGTACTCGTGCTACTTTCTTGGGTACCAAACTATAAAGGCTTTTCACTAGGCCACAATCCTCTCTTGGATGTCTTGCATGAAAACCCCTAAATATACCAAATATATTAGAGGATAAACTCACGACTTTTTCGGATGAAACCCTCTACAAATCTCAACCCAATATTCTCATCTACACAAGAACCTAATTGAGCATTATCAAACCTTGCCTAGATGGTGCCCTGACAAAAGATGATTATGTGTGATTTATCAGTGTGTATGCATAGGTTAGAGGTTGAGTGTGAAGAGAAAATGCAATATGTGTTTATAGTTTCATAAAGTTGGAATGATGCATGAATGATATATTTATAGTTGTGGAAGTTTAGATGCAAAGAGGTAATTTTCGGATTTAAAAAGAATTGAAAAATTAAACCAATCAAACAGTATGCGTCGACCTGAAAAATGTATGTGCTGACACATAAGTAAAAAATTAACTGTATGTGTTGGCCTGAAAAGGCAGATGTGTCGGCCTATGCATGGCAGTAGTCTTTTGCTTTAAAACTGCAGTACATGTGCCGACCTAAAAAATCGTATGTGTTGGCACATAAAATAGAAAAACTGAAAGTTACAGTATGTGTTGGCCTTTAAAGATGCATGTGTCGGCCTATGAACTTCAGTGTCTTCAGACTTCAAAATTGAGTTGCATGTGTTGGCCTGAAACATGCATGTGTCGGAATATTCAAGAAAAATTATGCAGAAACTTGTTTTTCAAAATGGTTTTTAATGATTTCTAAGACCTATATTGTAGAGGAGTGACATGAGACATAGAGATACCATCCAATATACAAAAATGCTATGTTTTTTCTAGTTTTGACATCATGCAAAATATTTAATGGCGAAGTTGTACTCGCAACTTTTTCTTACTTTGTACTTTATCTTTCATGTATTAAGGCTTGGGATCATTCAAGACTTTAGGATTAAAGTATTTATGCCTTGAATTAATCTTAGCCTTTGGTTTTGAACCTTTTAGAATCTTAGACTCTAATGTCTTAAGTTTTGGCCTATTTAGAACTTTTTACTTTGGAGTGTTTGGTTCTAGTTTGTTCAGAACCTTCGACTTTAAAGTACAAGATTATGAATTATTCAAAACCTTGGACTCTACAGTCTTTGGTCCTGACTGGTTTAGAACCTTTGCTTTGCCAACAACTGGTACAAATTAGGAATATAACCCTTTTTAGCAGAGCTTGAACAAGAAGGTTTTATTGGTTTTACCAAAGTTCCAAATCTTGGGTTGACAAACTTTTCTAAAAAAACCAATGCCCTCTCATTTACTCCTGCATACACCATAAACCATGGATGCAAGTTTTGTCCTGTCAAAGCCATTTATGACAAATTCCTGAAGAGCAAATTCAAGCTAATCTAGAGATTTATCAAACGTCTTTTCTACTTGAGCAATTTTACTTTTTTCAAAAACTTTATTTTTAATTTGAAGAGAATTTAATTCATTTGTCTTTAGCTCAAATTGCTTTTTCAAAATTTTGATGTGTCTAACTTTTTTTTGACAATGACCCATAAGGTCTTAAATAAGAGCAATTAAATAAGAACAAGATAGTTTAGAAAATACCCCATCTTCTTCTTAAGAATCTGAACTAGATTTGAGTACGGTTATGTGTATGAAGATGTTAGACCCATCCGAACTAGATTGGCTTCTTCCTCGTCTTTATCATATTCTTCTTATTTTTCAAGTTCATCCCATGTTACCATGAGACTCTTCTTGACTTTGTTTCTGAATTTTGCCTTCTGATAGCTTCCTTTCTTTGACTTGTCCTTCTCCAACTCTAGATAGTCAGGAATAAAGTGACCAAGCTTCTTACAGTTCAAGCAATTGTTCTGGTCATCTTTCCTGTCTCTAGAACTTGATCATCTGAAGCCATTTCTTCTTACGAGGACCTTTTTTTTTTCTTAGCCAGATGCTAAAATATCTTGATTAAAAATGTCATTTCTTCATCATCTAATCCTTCTTTAAAACCTCTTGCAGAAGCAAATTCTTCATATTCCTAGACTTGATGAGACTTAGCAGATTGACCGGTTGATTTCAAGGAAAGATACTTGAATTTATTTGCATATTCATCTCCTATGAGATCCATCTCATGACTCTGGAGATTGCTTATCAGGATTTCAAGACATATTTTGTTGAAGTCCTTAGCTTCTTAGATGGATGTCACCTTTGGTCTATATTTGACATGAAGACTCTTAAGAATCTTCTTGACATGATCAGAAGTTGTATAACTTTGTTCAAAACTTGAAGTCCAGATATCAAAACTTGAAACCTTGAGAACATGGTTTCAATATTTTCGTCTTCCTCCATTCTGGACAATTCATATTGTTGGACCAAAAGATTAGAATTTTCCTATTTCACTTGCTGATTTACTTCATAGGTAGCACACAAGGATTCAAAAATGGTTTTTCTAGTAGATTTCTCAATTAACTTGAATTACTCTGAGTGAGGTAAAGCATCTACCAAATGACATGAACTCTGTGATGTTTTCTATAGATCTTCTTTTGAGCCGGTGTGAGACATTTTCTGTCAGCAACCATTCCTAGTCCATCAACTGGAACAGTAATTCCATCTTCAAGAATATCCCACAACTCATCGTCAATGTCTATGATGTGAGTATATACCTTACTTTTCCACCATTCAAACTCTATATAATCTCCATTGAAGGTTGGAGTTTAGAATTAAAGTTGTTCTTTTCAGTAGCACTATAATCAAAGTTCACAGCATGGTTGCTAGTACTAAATCCAGATTCATCACCACCTGACATATTTTTCTCTTAGGATGTTTTATGTACCACTATTAAGTATTTAGAGAACATACCTTGCTCTGATGCCAACTGAAGGTGAGAAAAACACTAGAATGGGGGTTGAATTGTGTCAACCTTTTCTTTCTTTTATAAATAACTCTTATCAGGTTCTAAACACAAGGGCTAGAATCTGATACAAAGTAAAGTATTTGCAGAAGAAAAAAATAGTTCAGAGGTAGAAAGTGAAAGAAAGAGAGACACCAACAATTTTATCCTAGTTCCTCCTACAAAATGATAGTAGTCCAGTCGTTGTACTTCCAAGGGTATTTCACTATAATTACAACTGATTACAAATGCTCAAGAACACAAGCAAGAGACGTCCAATGCTTAAGAACACAAGTAAGAGACTTATAATGCTCAAGCACACAATCAAGAGACTTCAGATGCTCAAGCACACAAGCTAGAGACTTCTTACAGTCTAACTTAAACAAATAATAGATTGTTTTTACACTTGGTATACAATCAGAGGTGTAAATAGAATACAACACAAAAAGACTCTTAAGACTTATGAATTTCTAAGATATACAAATGATAAGAAAATTTAAGTTAAAATTGTGCTTTTGATTTGACAGAGTAACAACTCTTTTGATTATCAAGGATTAGTTATTTTTCTTCAAGTCGTCAGCTTCTTATACTGAGAGACAAAAAATAGTCATTCAAGAAAATAACTTACACAAGTGAGTCTTGGAGAAGCTTGATCATATATGTTGAAATGTTTCATGATATGGATAATGTTGTTGAAAAGATATTTGAATTCCCTTTGTTACAAGAGTAATTATCTGTTGCATCCAAGCTGTTTGTGCAAAAAAAAATTTGGTTCTACAAGTGAACAGAAGAAGACAAAATGACCTCTGAGTCTAATAGTGACCTATCAGAGTCTTATGTTGACCTGCTTCTGAGTATGAGTCTTCAGAGTCTAGATCTCAGGTTCTGAACCTTCTTAGTCTGGATTTTCAGAGGCTGACTTTCTTCAGAGTCTAGTCTTTAGAGGTTGACCATATTCAGAGTCTGAGTCTTCAGAGTCAGGTTCTCAGGTTTTGATCCTTCAGATTCTAAATCTTTTATATTCTCATTAATGTTCATTTTAAGTGTCAGTACTAAGTTTATATCATAAATTTTAGTATATGGTCTTGCACACTTAAACATATATTAGTATACTCAATTGTTCTTTAAATACTTTTTTATCATTAAAACCTTCGGTATATGGTACAAACCAATTTTTTTCCAATATACACAACTTTTATATATTATTTGACATATTTTCTAATAAATGTGTATATATATGCCGGCCTATCAAACTTCATAGAGTTTTTTATTAGCCTTAGTCTTGTCTATTTAATTAAATTAGATTTTTAAAAAAGAATAAGCATATCATTTTTATTAATGTTCCTTGTTTATTAGTTCTCTAATCATCCATAAAATTTAGTTATGAATACAGAAATGGTATAACATCAGTCTATCTTGCTATATGAGCTAGATATATTGGTTACCATTTACTTTCTTATTTTTGAGTAGGTGTGAGACATTTTCTGTCAGCAACCATTCCTACTCCATCAACTGGAATAGTATGCCATCTTCAAGAATGCTCCACAACTCATCATCAATGCCTATGATGTGAGTATACATATTACTTTTCTACCATTCAAACTCTGTAGAATCTCCACTGAAGGTTGAAGGTTTAGAAATGTAGATGTTATTTTCAGAAGTTCTATAATCAATGTTCACAACATGGTTACTAGTACTAACACCATATTCATCAATCATCACCACCATATATATTTTTCTCTCAGGATCTTTTATGTACCACTGTTAAATGTCTAGAGCATAAACCATTCTCTGATTCCAATTAAAGGTGAGAAAACACAAAAAAGGGGGATTGAATTGTGTTAGATTTTTATTTCTTTTGTAAAACACCCTTATCAAATTCTGAACACAAGGTCTAGAATCTGATACAAAGTTAAATATTTGCAGCAGATACAAACTAGTTTAGAGGTAGAGAGTGAAAGAAAGAGAGACACAAGCAATTTTATCACGGTTCCTCCCACAAAACGATAGTATTCCAGTCCCCTTGCACTTCCAAGGGATTTTACTATAATCACAGCTGATTATAAATGCTCAATCACACAAGCAAGATACTTCCAATTCTCAAACACACAAGTAATAGACTTATGATACTCAAGCGTACAAGCAAAAGACTTCAGGTGCTCAAACACACAATCAAGAGACTTCTTACAATCTAACTTAAACAAATAAGATATTGTTTTTACACTTTTGATATACAATCAGAGGCATAAACATAATACCACACGAAAAGACTATTAAAACTTATGAATTTATAAAATATACAAATGTTAAGAAATTCTAAGTTAAACTCGTGCTTTTGATTTGACAGAGTAACAACTCTTTTGATTATGATTTGTTATATTTATTTAACTCTTCAGCTCCTTATATAGAAAGACATAAAAAAGTCGTTGAAGAAAATAGTTTACACAAATGAGTCTTGGAAAAGCTTGACCATAGATGTTAGAATGTTTCTTGATATGGATAATACCGTTGAAAAGACATTTGAATTCTCTTTGCTATAAGAGGAATTATTTGGTTTATCCAAAATTACCTGAGTCTGATAGTGATCTATCAGAGTCTTTTTTATCCTTGTGTTGACCTACTTTAGAGTTTGAGTCTTCAGAGTATGGATCCCATGTTTTGAACCTTCAGGGTTTGGATCTTTAGAGGTTGACTTTCTTCAAAGTTTGTTCTTCAAAGGTTGACCTCATTCAGAGTTTGAGTCTTCAGAGTCGGATTTTTCAGGTTCTGATCCTTCAGATTCTTGATCTTTTATCTTCTCATTAATGTTCATTTTAAGTATCAGTACTAAATTTATATCATAAATTTTAGTCTATGATCATTCACTCTTGAACATATATTAATATACTCAATTGATCTTTAAATACTTTGTTATTATTAAAACCTTAGAGATATGATACAAGTCAATTTTATTCCAACATACACAACTTTTATATATATATATATATATATATATATATATATATATATATATATATATATATATATATATATATATATATATATATATATATATATATATATATATATATATATATATATATATATATATATATATATATATATATATATATATATATATATATATATATATATATATATATATATATATATATATATATATATATATATATATATATATCAAACTTCATAGAGTTTTTTATTAATCTTACTCTCGTCTATTTAATTAAATTAGCTTTTTAAAAAAGAATAAGCATATCATTTTTATTAATGTTCATTGTTTATTGTGTTCTCTAATCATCTATAAAAAATTCAGTCATGAATAAAGAAACGGTATAAAATTAGTCTATCTTTATGTATGAGCTAGATATATTGGTTACCATTTATTTTTTATTTTTGTTTGTTTTAGTTTACTATTTTCATTTCTTGCCTTCTATCTTATTTCTATTTTGTTTTATTCTCACTAATTTTGATTTTCTTTAAGGATGTTTATGTCTTCTTCACCCTTTTCTATTATAGTAGTAAATTTTGTTACTTTATTCACTTTTATGATAAATCTGACTTACGTATCTATAAGTTTGATTGCTATTTTATCTTTATTAAAAATTTTAACTTTTAGATTTGAAAAGAGAATATTAACATTGTACTTTAATCTAAATGTTAGATAGGAAAGATCATTCTTATTCAACATTTAATATTTCGGTAAAATATTTAATTTTGTCCATTAACTATAGGTCATAATTTATTTTTGTCTCTTATATTTTTTTCGTGTCAAATTGGTCTTTTAATTTTTAAAATAATACAAACAAATCTCTTTTGTCTACTCTGTCAGTTAAAATCTGTTAAAAATCTATGTGACACGTTTGATCAACTATTGTGACGCAATTCACATCGAAAAAACCGACACTAATATTAGTGATAAATCAAAAAATATAATTAAAAATACTTCATTATTTTATCACATTTCTTAACTCAAAAAATTCATTTCATTAATACTAATAATTAACATTAATGTTAATAATATTAATAACTCAAACTTTATTCATTAGTTATAAGTTATTAAAATTCGTAAAATGTGTGCTTTCCAAACCTTAACAGAAGAATATTTTTGTCTTCAATCATTTTGCTTCATCCTGTATTGATTTCGACCAAAATCAATTGTTCTCCATCAATATTCATTTTCGTCTTCAATCGTTTTCGTCTCATCCTACATATAATTGATTTCATCTTCGTCTTCAATCGGATGAGGAGTAGTAAGTGGTGTAGGCGGAGAGCCATTCGGCGGCGGGAGAAGAGGTAGATTCTTTAAGAGATTTCAAGAATGATGTGATTTTTATCCAAGGATTTGGGACGATTTGCACCTGATGTTTTCCTTGATCTGGTGATTTTGTTAAAATATTTGTTATTGTAGATCTGAGACGATTTTCACTTGAGGTTTTCTCAAAACTACAGTTCTACGCGATGCTGGACTCTTGAAAAATATGAGTGAATTCTGATAAGAGTTGTGTGCTTTTGAAATTATGAAATATTTACAGGTACTGTTTGAGTTCATTCACCTATGGTTCAAATTGAAATTTTCAATTTGAAAAAATAAGATAGTAACTTGTTATTTTGATGCTTTAAAGAAGGACAAATAGTATTTTATGTGTTTTGTTCATATTTTTTTTACGTTTTTTGAGGTTTGTTCATACATATTTTAATTGATTTTGATTTAGTGATTAAAATGAATACAGTTAATATTTATTCATGACTTTTTGATGTTTTACTTGATATTGATTTAGAGTATATTAATATTCTAATATAGTAGTAATTACTTTTTAAAATAAAGAGATATTAATATTATTAGTATCATTAGTATTGTTAATGAAATAATTTTTTTTGAGTTATGAAATGAGATAATTATTAATATTAATAAAATAAATTATTTCTGTTATTATTAGTATTAAAGAAATAAAGTTTTTGAGTTATTAATATTATTAATATTAATATTAATTATTAATATTAATGAAATGAATTTTGAGTTAATAAATGTGATAAAATAATGGAGTATTTTTAATTATAATTTTATTATTTATTGTTAATATTAATGTCGGTTTTTTCGATGCTAATTTTGTCATAATATTTGGTCAAACGTGTCACGTAGACTTTTAATAGACTTTGACTAACGGTGTGGACGGAAGAGACTTGTTTACATCATTTTAAAAATTAAGAAATCAATTTAATATGAAAAAAAGATAAGGGATTAAAGTGAACCATGACTATAGTTAAGAGACCAAAATGAATATTCTATCTAATATTTCTAAAGCGAAGATAAATATAAAAAATTAATATATTTTAAATTTTGAAAATTATCAAATATGATATTTTAAAAATTATTTTTATATCATTTAAAATGACATAAATTTTATCATATTTTTTTTACTTAAGTTAAATTATTATAAAAGCAATAAAGAGAACCAAAAAACTCTCATTTTAGATCTAGTATTTTATTAAGGTTTATAAGTAAAGAAAACTTTTTTTAGCATTTTAAGTAAATATTTACTCATGCTAAGTTGCTATAATTTTTTACTATAAAGTAACTTGTTCGAAATTTTAAGATTTAATATTTTTTTACACAATTAAGTTAAATTACAAATAATACTTAAATATATTCACGTCATATGAAGAGTAAAGAAAAGATAGAAACACGAAAAATTATAATATTATTTAATAAAAAAAATTTTAAAATAAATAAGGCATAAAAAAATGTCCAATGATACTGAAAGCCACATCAATATAGAGGGTACAAATTCAGTAAATATAGAATTTTTAAAAATATTTGACAGTTTGTCGTTACTAGCTTATATTTTTTATTTAAGTTATTATTTGGTGAATTATTATTAGAATTAAGTTTATTTTTAAGAGTTTCAAAAATAATTATTTATTTATATATCATAAAATAATAATTCAATAAACCATTTAAATTAAAATAGATTATCACATCTTTTGATTCCTTAATTTAATTTCATGTTTCACTTTCCCTTTTTATTTTATCAATTTTAGTTCTTTTAAATCAAATTATGTTAGTTACATTAATCATTTCTATTAAATTTTATCTAAATTTGTTAAATTGAAGACATTACACTCCGTTGTCATTAATTTAGTTGATTTAAAATTATTTTTAATTAATCTAAAATATTTTATTATAATATAAGAAACAAATTTGTTCTCTCTTCTACAAAAAATTCTAGCCGCTTACTACGTCGATAAATCTAAGATTTTCTCTTGGACCAATCCACTTCTTCAGCTCAATTTCACTAAAGTCCTGTAGTAATGAATGAAATATTTAAAACAAGAATTGATAGATAATGTGTACAAGATAAACGTTTTCTTTTCTATCAAGACTAAACTCCATTCATTGTAATTATAATCAATTTTAAAAAGAAGTAATTCATTGTGATTTCACTTTATGACTTTCCTTATTCTATCTAACGGAAAGCTGAAAGATTGACATGCTTAGTTTAATTGGGTCCTTTTTTATAATTTGCATATTCACAAAATTACTTTCTTTTTTTAACTAAGGCCCTTTAAAATATGGGGTCCTGTTGCACATGCTTATAGCTGATTTTGGCGAAGTATGTGAAATGTAAATTCAATTAAATGAGATATATTTTTAGTTTAGATGTGAAAGTTGAAGACTATATTCTCCTAAAAGTCACGCGGCTTTAATATTTTGGTTTCAAAATATAAAATGATGGAAAAATAAAGATATAATTGATCCACAAGTCCCTTAACATAATTTTAGGTTTCACTTTAGTTTCTTAACAAAAAAACATTACACAATAGTCCCTTAACTAACATTATGTTACCTGAAATGGTCTATTCCGTTAGTTTTTCTAGAAAAATATGTTAAGTACTAACTAGGTGACATGACACATCAACAAATAGTAAAATGTTGACTTATCAAATGTATTAAAAACGTGTTTTAGGGTTTATTTATCATCTTCATTACTTTGCATATTTCTTG
This sequence comes from Vicia faba, assembly GCA_948472305.1. Taxonomy (NCBI): domain Eukaryota; kingdom Viridiplantae; phylum Streptophyta; class Magnoliopsida; order Fabales; family Fabaceae; genus Vicia; species Vicia faba. The sequence continues at coordinate 35,828,094 of OX451739.1, read as the reverse complement.
AATTTTTAGAGTTTGGTGTCTTCCCTCTTTCCTTCTTTTGCTGTGTTTTTTATTCACCATCTTCCCTCTTTCATTTGTTTTCTAGGGTTTCCATCATCTTCTTTTTCAACATTCATCTTGTACAAGATTTGTCTCCAATGTCAAAGGATTCCAGCAGAGCTTTAATATCATACAACAAAAACTTTGGAACAAATGAATTTGTGCTTCGTAGAAATAAAAGGATTGAGTATTTTTTACAAGATGAAAGTGTTATTCATACTGTCAGCGATATGAATAGTGTGAAATTATAGAAATTATAGAAATCACATGGACAAGGGCTGAAGTTTCTTCAAGTGATTAGGTGATAAAATTGTTGATGAAGGGGTTTGAGGATTGAAAGGCAAAAGAAAAAAATTTAAAATTTAATAAGTGATTCTCCACACTAGAGGATGGTTGAAAATGTCCATTTTGGTTGGTATTTTGAGCTTAAGCATGGATCTTGTGTTTGTAACAATGTATTTCAAATAGGATTAGGGTAAAGCATTGCGTTTGTTGAATTTTGGGTTTATCAATGTACTTTAGTTTTTGAAAATGTCATGAGAATTCTATGTAACATTGTTGTTGGTTTAAGGATTATTGTTATGAGAAGCAATGTGTTTAGTATATTGTCCAATTATAACTCAACCAAAACACTTGTGTAACACTCTTTTTCATAATGGTTTAACAATGAAATAAGACACTGACATAAAATAATAGGGAGAAAACACTTGTGTAACATACTGGTTTAGGGATCAACCTAAAATGGTACAATTTAGTTCAAGGTTTGATTCGAAATTTATAATGCATTTAAGATACCAATGTGAAAAATAGATGTAAAGTTAAGGGACCAACGTGAAATATGCACATAAAGGTAATGGACCAATTTAGGCTAAAGTACAGTTAACAGATAGTGATATCAGAATTTCATCCAATTAACAAATGGTTACACAATAGATTTTAATCCTAGTTCCCTTATCATTTTTTAAACATAACAATGTCATTAACATCCTTTTAATTGTAATATCAAAGGTTAGCTACAATTGGATAACCTAAGTCTTTTAACTTGTCCAGAATTTCAAAATAAATCCAATAATCAGGATCAACATCACAAATTTCCTCTAATCCTTTATAACCTAACTTGGTAAACTTAGAAAACTCCTTAGAAAACTAACCACTATGATGCACAATACATTGAAACATTTTCTCCATGACCTATTCAATCTACAAAATATAGAAGAAGTAGTAAGGAAGATGGCTAAAGAATTTTTTTTACATTTATAGTAACTTACAGTTGAGTATTCATACCTTAGATTTTCTTATTCAAACATATTTGTTTTCTCTTCAACGAAGGTTGTGAAAAGTATACATTTAGTCTTCAATGAAGGTTGTGAATAATGTCGGTTTTATCTTCAATGAAGGTTGTAAACAATATGAGTTTCGTCTTCAATGACAAGAGAGCTCAAGGTTTTCATTTTTCTTGTGTTCTCTTGGTGAAAATGGTGTTCTCTCACTAAAAATGAATCCTAAAGCTTTTCCCTAATAAGTTTTACCTTATTTAACATTTCTTCAAGACATTCTCCTAGGGTTTTCATTTGCTCAAGGTTCCTCAAGAATTGATGAGACAAATTCTCCTCCTAAGCAATGTACCTACAATTAAGGTTTCACTTTTCTCAAGGAAGATTGGATTTATAAGGCCTCAAGTTGGTTTCATGGTTCCTCATATGTCTCAAAGAATGCTCATGACAAGTTTCAAGCCTTGCATCACAAGTTTGCTCAATCAATGGATCAGATGACTAAAAATCAACTGTATTGGACAAAAAGTCAATTGTGGTCAACATACAGTAAAACTTCAAGATTTTTGGTGAACATCAATATTTTGAAGTCATATTCATCATTTGATAAAGGTTTGATCATGATTCATCAGGAAAACTCTCAATTCATAAAAAGTCAAAAGTAGCCAAATTAGGGTTTTCTTAAGGAGAAGTCAACTGAACTTTGACCAAGCATAAGTTTCACATGCTTCATCAGATTTTCCTCAACTAAAGCTCATTTTGAAGGAAATTCAATTCTCAAAATAAATGAGAATGCTATATGCATTTTGTATGCATATGCTATGATGTTTTGTAAATGATGTATGGATATGATATGTCATTGAAGCGTATTGGTAGCTTCGTGTAACACTTTTGGATGGGGAAAATAAATCTCTGACTGTTGCTGGGGAAAATAAATCCCTAACTGTTGTTGGGGATGAAGGACATGAATCTTCATTCTTGTTTAGAATTTCTATGTTGGGGATTCCTGCTTTCTATTTAAGGATACTCTGACGGGAATGTTTGACTTCTGCTTGGGGATATAAGAGTTCAAGAAGACTAGCCGTTCATCGCTCTACTGGGGAATTTATTTCTTATATACCCTGACTAGGGGATAAAAGAGATGGATAACCTTCTGAGGTGTTGTCTGAACGAGTTTCGGATATGGATACTAACCCTTTTGGGGAGGACAAAGTTAAACGATATTTGTCCTGATTTCAGTTTTCATAGCAACTCTCTGAGGATAGAAACCTTTACTACACTTTGCTGGAGAAGAGAATTATACTGGGGATTTGCAGCAATCGGAGAAATGAACTTTGTTGGGGATATAAACCTTGTTGGGGAAATAAAACTTGTTTGGGAAAAGGATTATGCAAGGGATTTGCAATGTTGGAGAAATAAATTCCGCTGAAGAATTAAATTCCTGTAAACTTTGTTGAGAAAATAATTTCTGATGGGAATTGGAATTTCGTAGGCTTGCGGAGGAAGTTTCTACCGTATACTGAGGAAATTATCAAACTTCCTTATCTGTAGGGCGGCCAACTAGGGAAGATGATCATGTGAACTGCTGGAAGATACCCCAATTCCTGTCTGAAGGCATATTAGACTTGCTAGGGATTGTGTTTCTCCGTCGGGTATGAGCTTGTGAAGGTAGCTCTGCAGGGATTTCTCTGTGGGGATTTATGGATGACTTGAATGCTATCCCAACTCCTAGAGTCTTTAGTAAATTATTATTCCTATTTATATGCACAAAATTGTTAACAATAATCATATTCATACGCATATGTTCATTCATATTAGTCATTGGACGTTTTTGAAAACAAAACAGAGAAAGTAAAACAAATTTGAATTTTGAAATTGACTTTGTATTGAAAGTTTGCCTATAAACTGGCGGTTTTGTACAACGAGACAGAGATCCTAGTAAGAGGAAATCATCGTAAAAATGAAAAAATTACCAAGTAAAACAGAGAAAAATAGCTATGTGGAAACGATCTCGTCGAGTTTCAACTCTGCTATTGCCCCTTTATCTTCAAGCATCTCATCCCTTACTGTCGGAAGAAGTTGGCTGGACTGATCTGTACCATTTGTACTTGACGTGGATAACAAAGCCTGTTGTATTTGGGTGATCCAACGGGACATAGTCATTCACTTTAATCCCTAACTTTTGCATGGATCGCCTTTCGGATTTTCTGTCCACCGGGATAACCTTTTTTGCCCAAGTCGCCTTTTCAGGTTTTCGAACCCTAATTTTTGCCCGAACCCTTTTGGTTCGTCGGGATGCTCTTAATTTTTCTAGGCCAGTTGACCTAGCCGGTAATTTTCATGCGTAGTATTTTTTAACTATGTCTGCGTTTACAGGGTGCGGAAAATCTTCACCGTCCATGGTGGTGAGTATCATGGCACCGCCAAAAAATATCTTCTTGATTACAAATGGCCCTTCGTATGTGGGAGTCCATTTTCCCCTGGGATCACCTTGTGGTAGGATGATGCACTTTATTATTAAGTCACCATTCTGATATACCTGATGCTTGACTTTCTTGTTGAAGGCTTTGATCATACTCTAATGGTACATCTGACCATGACAAACAGCCGTAAGCCTTTTCTCATTAATCAAATTTATCTGGTCTAGTCTGAATCCACTCATCTTCGTCTAAACTCACGTCTTTCATAATCCTTAGAGAAGGAATCTGGACTTTGACAGGTAGGACAACTTCCATACCATAGACTAGAGAAAACGTGGTATCCCCAATCGATGCACGCGCTGAAGTGCAATAACCATGAATAGAAAATGGTAACATTTCATGCCAATCTTTATACGTCACCCATATCTTATGTGTAATCTTCTTGATATTTTTATTGGCTACTTCCACTATGCCATTCATCTTTGATCGATACGGAGAAGAGTTGTGGTGCTTAATTTTGAACTGCGTGCATTGTTCCGTGATTATAGTGTTGTTGAGATTTGTACCATTGTCTGTGATAATCCTTTCGGGGATGCCATACCAACTGTGATCGGTGGATCTGGAACTGACTGTTTAACGCTGGTTCGCGAAATGTCGCGGAAGCAAGAGTCGCCACCGTCTTTTATTTTCTCCAAATGGAAAGGACAAAAGCACAGAAAAATTCCTTATAGAGATTGCTCTCGGTTCGGGAGGTAGATTATAGAAAGGGAAGGTGTTAGCACCCTTTCTATCCATGGTTATCCATGGGCTCTTAGATACTTGCTCATTGTGTTTTCAAAAATGGTTTGTTTGCTTTTCAACTGTGGGTTTTAAAAAGTTTCTTTGAAAATTCCAGTTCGACTCTTGTATCAGTCCTCAAGAGTGTTTGAAAAGTTGCTTTCGAAAGCTTTTTGAAAAGGTGTCGGTGTGAAAAGTATTTTTGATTTGTTTTGAAATTTAGAGCAAGCATTTAGAGTCGTCTACCTACCCTAAGGAATTCGTCTGTGTAAATGTCCTTTAAAGTAGTGCCATCCCACCATTGAGAGGTAGGTAGCACCATTATTGGAGGTGTTCGGGTCAATTCGAGGTTCGGGACATGGTGATCACCAGAGCAATGGGAAGACACCTTAGAAGCTACCCTCATGCCAGGTTCCCGGATCATGAGGACTTACTAAGACATCCTCTACTCGACGATCACCTTTCGAGGCAAGGCAACAGTGAGGCGTACCCTAGGGGTGGTGTGTGCGATTTGTGTGTTGTTTTCATTTGCATTTATCTTGTCATGTTATCGGTGTTCTACGCTTGTTTTTATTTTGTCCATACATTCTTTCATGCTTTGATTAACAGTTAAAAAGTTGCGAGAAAAGTAAATTCTAAGCTATTACAAATGGCGCGGGTCCACATCGCCAAAAATTTCTCGAACCCGATTTGACAGGAAAATAAAGAAAGTAAAAGAAAATAAGGAATTAAAAATGCGAGAAGTTAATTACAAGGCTTCGGGAGAGATACATAAATATTTAAACGAAACAAAATAAATATGCGAATTAATAAGAAATTAAGAACGAGGGCGTTGGACCCTTTTGCAAAAATTAAATTAATGATGGAGTTAATTAAAAAAGAAAGAACTTGTTTTTTTTGGTATTTTTTGGTATTTTAGGATTTAATAAAAAAAGGAATTAATTAAAATAATACTAACCCTAATTCTAATGGCTTTTAATTTATTAAGAAAACATTGAATTTTAACCTAAATTAACCCTAATTTTTATATACAAATTTAATTATGAAAATAAATAAAATAAATAATATTAAATATGAAAGAAAAATAAAAAGGATGAAAAAATTAATAATTAAACCCTAATTCTATGTTTTTTTTAGATTTTTATTAAAAGTATCAAAATTAAACCTAATTTACACTAAATTTAATTATATGCATTTATTTATGAAAATACTAGAAATAAAAATATTTATTATCTTTTTATCTTTTTTCTGATTTTTTATGTGTATTTTTTATATTTATGAAAATAACAAATTAATTAAACAAATAATAATTAAAAGCAAATAGAAAATAAAATAAAAAAAAATATTATGGCAAACCTAGGGGGGTTGTAGTCCCCAACATGGAGGTATAACCCAAGTATTCTGGCCCATTTAGCATGGCCTTGTTGACTTTTGTTGGACGCGTGTGCTGCATGGACTAGGGTTCATCATATTCCTTAGATCTGAGCCTTTGATTTAATTCCCTTGGACGCGTGGATGGCTTGATGGAGAAGGTGCATTGTAATCCTCAAGGCTTGAACTGCATGTGAACATGAATTGGAAAATAATATTGAAAGGGGAAGACCTGGGGCTCGAACCCAGGTCATGGATGTTGCCAGCGTATGTGCCTTGCCACTGAACCAATTGTTTACTTTGTATATTATATGCATGAGAATTATTATAAGACAAAACGAACGCTAGTGGCCTAAATCAGAAAAGCGCGCGCCAAGATTCAAAGCATCCAGTCATGGCTGGCCACGTACCCTTCTTCTTCGTTGTGTTTTATTTTTCCTGAAACAAGAACAAACTAGCAACGGTTTTGTAAACGTTGCCATAGGTACGATACAAGAAAATAACGAATGGCCCTGTGATGCTCATAAATTGAGCGCGAGGGTGGGTTTAAGATCGTCCAGACGCGCTGATTCTGGTGGTGTAGGTCTTGAAGGCCAATTTTTCCTTAATTCAAAAGCCCTAATTCCAAGTCCTGTAAACCCTAAAAATTGACAATGGTATATTGGCACACAACGCATAAAAATACAATTGAATTATTGGGTTAGCATCAGAACAAGTCAATTAGTGTGAATGCATCAAGAAAACACAATGGAAATGCCTTAAATATGAAACACGATTATGCATTTTTTTCTGTACAGGGCTAGTTCATTGTACCAGTTCTTGATGTTTTGAGGAATGTTTTTGATTGGGAATCGTTCAGTGAACCTTCAGCAAGCTAATGAAACAACAAACGTGCCTTGAATCGCCCTAGAATGTGGTTTTCAGAATTGAGTTTCTAGACAAAATTTTCAAGTTTGGCAATTGGTTTCTGCGCAGCTTCAATGGTCCTTGGGATTAGGTTTGTGTTTAGGCTTATGTATTGAGTGAATTAGGTTAACAATTCTGATCAAAATCTCTTTCATTCATGGATTTTGAGATTTGATTTTCAAGATCTTTTTTCAAATATTTTCCATGTGTTTTTGTGCAAATCATGATCAATTCTCTCCAAATCTTTCCCTATTTGATTTCACACGAATTATTGAGTAGATTTTGTGCACAAAAAGATTGAAAAAATTAGGTTAAGCATTTTTCATATATTTAATTTGATTTAAATGAATTATTATAAATAAAAATTCAAATAAATAAATAAAAAATGAAGAAATAATTCCCTTTGGGCCAAGTGGTCGTGCACATGCCATGGATGATGAATTATGGAAGAAAAATGGGCCCATTAGCAATTTTAGGTCATTTGAAGCAATGTTGACTTTTCAAAATGTCCAAAAATTTCTCAACTTCTACAAGGCATAACTTGCTCAATTTTTAAGCTTTGCTCATGTTCTTGGACATTTAGGAAAGTTCTTTGAGTCCTCTAACCAATGTATTTGGTCCCATGTCATTTTGATTTACCAATCTCAAGTTATGGCCTTTGACTTAAAGTCCCTTTTTGTTGACTTTTGAAAATGACCTATAATGTTGAAATTGATAACTTTTTGTGAGAGCATTTATTGGACTTGAAGTATGAAGATGAGTTGTAGGAAATGTCTTTCTCTTCAAAATGAGCTTTGGATGGAATTTTTCTGATAATCCATGTGAAAGTTATGCCCTGGTCAATTTACAGTTGACTTTTTCAGCTGTCCAAATAAGGAAACTTTTGCATTTTGATGATTTTTGAGCCAAGCTTTGAGAATCATGATCAAGCATTGATCAAATGATGTTTGTGGCTTCAAAATGATATGTTGACCAAAAATTTGAACTTTTGACTGCCAAATGACCATTTTGCCCCTACAGTTGATTGTAGTGCAATTTAGGGTTTTGACTGTGCAATTTTGAGCTGAATGTCTTGAAACTTGGTATGAGGATGCTTGACCATATTTGTAGGCATATGAGACTTGATTGGGACCTTGAAAACTTCCTTTTCTTGATCAGAATCAAAACCCTAATTTTGACTGTATAGGAGATCTTTGCACTGTGCAACCCTTGGGGAACTTTGAAGCTTTGACTTGGCAATTTATTGAAGAATATGGGAGGGCAAATTTTGGGGTACAACAGTTGCCCCTGTTCAATCTTCTTAGACCTGAGGATGCAGATTGGCTGACGTGCCTTTCGTAATCCGAGGGTAGAAGATGATTGAACACTAGAGTGCCCAGAAATTTGCGCTCACATAGTAGCAGTGTGATGGAAATGGGCTTACAGATGCCATTTAGAGATTGATGGATAAGATGATGGGCTTAGAGATGCCATCTGGATGTTGATCGCGTAAGAAATTCCTTAGCGAGAACCTGTGTACCTGGTTACAGGAGCTGAATCTGGAGCTTCAAACGGTGATGAATGAACCAGGGATAGTTACTACCTCAACAGGAGCGGTGAGAGAACCTTGGGTGACCTTAACCTCAACGGCAGTTTGAGAAAATCTTGGTGGGAATTACCATCTTCGCAGTATCGGGAAGAGAACCAAAGGAAATTATAATCTGAAAGGGGATTACATCTCACGCACCGTCGGGGAGAGAACCAAAGGAAATTATAACCTGAAAGGGAATTACATCTCACGCACCGTCGGGGAGAGGACCAAAGGAAATTATAACCTGAAAGGGAATTACATCTCACGCACCGTCGGGGAGAGGACCAAAGGAAATTATAACCTGAAAGGGAATTACATCTCACGCACCGTCGGGGAGAGAACCATAGGAAATTATAATCTGAAAGGGAATTACATCTCACGCACCGTCGGGGAGAGGACCAAAGGAAATTATAATCTGAAAGGGAATTACATCTCACGCACCGACGGGGAGAGAACCATAGGAAATTATAATCTGAAAGGGAATTACATCTCACGCACCGTCGGGGAGAGAACCACAGGAAATTATAATCTGAAAGGGAATTACATCTCACGCACCGTCGGGGAGAGAACCACAGGAAATTATAATCTCAAAAGGAATTATCACCTCACGCACCGTCGGGGAGGGAACCATAGGAAATTATAATCTCAAAAGGAATTATCACCTCACGCACCGTCGGGGAGGGAACCATAGGAAATTATAACCTGAAAGGGAATTACATCTCACGCACCGTCGGGGAGAGAACCATAGGAAATTATAATCTGAAAGGGAATTACATCTCACGCACCGTCGGGGAGAGAACCACAGGAAATTATAATTTGAAAGGGAATTACATCTCACGCACCGTCGGGGAGAGAACCATAGGAAATTATAATCTCAAAAGGAATTATCACCTCATGCACCGTCGGGGAGGGAACCATAGGAAATTATAATCTCAAAAGGAATTATCACCTCACGCACCGTCGGGGAGGGAACCATAGGAAATTATAATCTCAAAAGGAATTATCACCTCACGCACCGTCGGGGAGGGAACCATAGGAAATTATAATCTCAAAAGGAATTATCACCTCACGCACCGTCGGGGAGGGAACCATAGGAAATTATAACAACCTGATAACTTCTGCTGAGTCTTCATCAGAAAAATCTGTTGGGAGTCGATTTAGCTGGACTAGAGAAGGCCTTGGACTGGATAAGAAATGTTTGGAGTGGATTAACTGAACCGGTCTAGGTCTTGAAATATGATGGAGAATTTAGCTGAATCTTTCCTGAAAGGTAAAGGTCAGTCATATGCAATGCATGATATGGATCAAGCAATGATATTCTCAACATAAATGAGATTTGTAAGATATGATGCATACATGCATGCTATAATGATGTATGTGATGTTTTATGAATGTGTTTTCGTCTAGGAAAGTAGATCCTTGACGGGTGCCGGGAAGTCATATCTTGGGCTGATATTGAAGAATAAGCTTTCGCTTCCGCTGGGGATGATAACTGCAAGAATACCGGTAGGAGAAGGTGACTCCATTGAGGAATAAACTTGGCAAATGGAAGATTCTGCGGGGAGAAAAATACTCTAGCGATCATGCTGGGGATCAATACTCTGTGGGGAGAGAGATACTTTGTTGAGCTGTTGATGATAATTTGCTGAGGATATCTTTGTTGTATTGGAAGTGCTAATAGACTTCGATGGGGATAAGAAGACTGTATTGACGACGACCTTTCCGTGGCTTTTGGCTGAGGATAACCCAGTTATATCCTGTTAAGGAAATAACTCTTTAAATAAAGCCGGACGACGCGTTCGTGCTCTACGAGGGATAAGCTTCCAGAATTTACTGGGGATAAGCTTACTGTTTGGGGAGATAAATTCCAATTTTCCTGGGGAGCTAGATTGGACTTTTCTGGGGAAGTTTTGATATGCTGGGGAAGTGATTCCTTTGAATACTGGTACGCCGCCGGGGAACAATCTTTAGAGCAAGACTGCTAGGGATGCTTGTTAAGAATATGTATGCTGCTGGGAATGTTGGGATCTGCTGGAGGATACCCTACTTTCTTGAGATTTGATAACTGCTTGGAGAAGAGTGTATTGACTTGCTGACTTACTCTCTGGGGAATTAAGATGTACTGGTCATGTTCTTTAGCTGAACCTACCTTGGTACCTTGGAGGACAGAACAATTAAATTGCTTGGACAACTCTTTATTGCCCCTGTTTCTAGTGTCACCTGTAATTAATCCTTTGTTTCGTATGCAAATTTTTATGAGTTAGCAAATTATTGTCAATGCATATATCATAATTTGAACCTTGGACGTTCTTCGCAAAACAAAACAGAAAAAGAAAAACAGTTGGCACGTTTAACTAAAAAGTATATTTGTATTGATTTTTGAATAGCCTGAAAATAGGCGTTTTGTGTACAAGAGGCTGACGTCCTAGTAAGAGAACGCCGCCGAACAAAAGAGTTTATACAAGTTTTATACAAAATAAAATAAAACAGCTGTGTGAAATGAATGATCCCACTGGGTTTCAACTCTGCTATTGCCTTTATGACTCCGAGCATCTCATCACTTGATGACCTTGGTTGAAGGTGAAGCTGACTGATCGATGCCGTCTGAACTTGATGTAGATTCCGGATTCTGGATGCAAGGTGATCCAATGAGACATAGTATTACGCTTTTATCCCTAATTTTTTCCTGGACTTCCCTTTAGGGTTTTCAGTCCACCGGGATACCCATTTTTGCCCAAGCCGCCTTTTCAGGTTTTCGACTTGCCGGGTGTACAGATTTTTTATTTCATCCCTTCATTTTGCCCGAACCCTTTTGGTTCGACGGGAAGCCATAATTTTTGCCTAGGCATGTCAGCCTAGCGGGTCTTTTTTCATGCGTAGTATCTTTTTACTATGTCTGCATTGGCGGGGTGAGGAAGGTCGTCACCATCCATGTTGGTTAAAATCATGGCTCCTCCTGAGAACACATGTTTAACCACAAATGGTCCTTCGTACGTAGGGGTCCATTTGCCCCTTGGATCACTCTGAGGAAGGATGATTCGCTTGATCACCAGATCCCCAACTTGATATTCCTGTGGTCTGACCTTTTTGTTAAATGCCCTGATCATCCGTTTCTGATACGTTTGACCATGACAGATAGCAGCAAGTCTCTTTTCATCAATGAGGTTTAACTGATCAAGTCGTGTCTGGATCCAATCATCTTCGTTCAGATTTGCATCTTTCATTATCCGGAGAGAGGGTATTTGCACTTCGATCGGTAAGACTGCCTCCATACCATAAACCAGAGAGAAAGGAGTAGCCCCGGTTGACGTCCTAGCTGAGGTATGGTATCCATGTAGAGCGAACGGTAACATCTCGTGCCAAACTTTATAAGTCACTGTCATCTTCTGCACGATTTTCTTGATGTTCTTATTTGCTGCTTCTACAGCCCCATTCATCTTCGGTCTGTAAGGAGAAGAATTGTGGTGCTGTATCTTGAACTGTTCGCAGAGCTCAGCGATCATCTTGTTATTCAGATTGGTACCGTTGTCTGTAATGATTCTCTCAGGGACGCCGTACCGACAGATCAGGTTATGCCGAATGAACCGTGCCACGACAGTCTTGGTTACCGTAGCATAGGATGCTACTTCAACCCACTTTGTGAAATAATCAATCGCCACTAGGATGAAGCGATGCCCATTAGACGCCGTAGGTTTAATCTCACCGATCATGTCTATGCCCCACATTGAAAACGGCCAAGGCGCAGTCAGAACATTCAGGGGAACTGGAGGAACATGCACCTTGTCTGCATAAATCTGGCACTTATGGCATGTCCTAGAATGTTGGTAGCAGTCAGCTTCCATTGTGGACCAGTAATATCCTGCCCGAAGGATCTTCTTAGCCATAGTGTGCCCACTGGAATGTGTACCAAAGGTCCCTTCATGTAGCTCTTCCATGATCCTTTCTGCTTCAGTTTTATCCACACAACGCAGTAGGGTTGAATCATGGTTTCGCTTGTACAAGATGTCGTTGCTAAGGAAGAACTTGGCTGCGAACCTCCTCAAGAACTTCTTATCATTGACAGAGGCACCTTCAGGGTATTCCTGAGCTTCCATATATCTCTTTACTTCATGGTACCAAGGCTTCTCAGTTACCAATTCAGTCTCGAGATCACAACAGTATGCCGGTTCGTCCAGTTTCCAGATGATGATCCGGGGAGCCTCATTATCCCATTTGACCTTGAACATAGAAGACATTGTAGCTAACGCGTCCGCCAACTGATTCTCTTCTCTCGGGAAGTGTTCAAAGGTTATCTCTGTAAAGTGGGGGATCAAGGTCAACACACATTCTCTGTAAGGAATCAGGTTTGGATGTTTCGTATCCCACTCTCCTTTGATCTGATTGATCACAAGAGCGGAATCTCCGAAAACACTCAGAAACTTAATCCTTAGGTCAATCGCAGCTTGAAGACCCATGATGCACGCCTCATACTCCGCCATGTTGTTGGTACAGTTGAAACATAGTCGGGCAGTGAGCGGAGTATGAGTACCTTGTGGAGATATGATTATGGCGCCGATACCATTTCCCAAAGCGTTGGAAGCTCCGTCAAAGTGCATAGACCATCGGGATCCTGGTTCAGGTCCTTCATCCGGTCCAGGTACTTCACAGTCAGTCACAATCATGATGCTTTCATCCGGAAACTCGAAGTTCATTGACTGATAATCGTCTACGGCCTGATGTGCCAAGTGGTCTGCCAATACACTTCCCTTGATGGCTTTCTGGGTTGTATATTGAATGTCGTATTCCGTCAAGATCATTTGCCATCTTGCAATTCTCCCAGACAGAGCAGGCTTTTCGAATATGTACTTTATAGGATCCATCTTTGAGATCAACAAGGTAGTATGAGTCAGCATATACTGTCTCAGCCGGCGAGCAGCCCATACCAAAGCGCAGCAAGTTTTCTCAAGCAGTGAGTATCCGGTCTCACAGTCGGTAAACTTTTTGCTAAGGTAATAAATGGCATGCTCTTTTCGGCCAGACTCGTCATGCTGCCCCAGCACACACCCCATTGAGTTGTCAAGCACTGTCAGGTATAGTATCAGAGGTCTCCCTTCAACCGGTGTCATAAGGATGGGTGGTTCTTGGAGATACTCCTTGATTCTGTCAAAAGCAGCCTGACATTCATCGTTCCAACGGACTACCTGATCTTTCTTCAGCAGCTTGAAGATTGGCTCACAGGTAGCGGTCAGATGTGAGATGAACCGAGCAATGTAATTCAGGCGTCCTAAAAAGCCTCTGACTTCCTTCTCTGTCTTAGGAACTGGAATCTCTTGAATAGCTTTGACCTTAGCAGGGTCCACTTGAATTCCCTTGTCACTTACAACAAAGCCTAGCAACTTCCCAGATCTTACCCCGAAGGTGCACTTGTTCGGGTTCAATCTCAGCTTGTACAGTTTCAACCGGTCAAACAACTTCTGCAGATGATCTAGGTGCTCTTCCTCAGTCTGGGACCTTGCGATCATGTCGTCAACATACACTTCTATCTCATGATGGATCATATCATGAAATAAAGCAACCATGGCGCGTTGGTAGGTTGCCCCAGCGTTCTTTAGTCCAAAAGGCATGACCTTGTAGCAGAAGGTGCCCCACTGAGTAACAAATGTAGTTTTCTCCATGTCTTCAGGTGCCATCTTGATCTGATTATAGCCTGAAAAACCGTCCATGAAAGAGAACACTTTGTGCTGAGCAGTATTGTCAACAAGTACATCAATGTGAGGTAAGGGGAAGTCATCTTTGGGGCTGGCCCTGTTCAGATCCCTGTAGTCGACACACATTCTGACCTTACCGTCCTTCTTAGGTACCGGCACCACATTAGCAACCCACTGAGGGTAAGAAGTCACTGCAAGGAACCCGGCATCAAACTGTTTCATAACCTCGGCCTTAATCTTCTCGGACATCTCTGGACGCATCCGACGGACCTTTTGCTTAACTGGAGGGCAGTCTTCCTTAGTTGGCAAGTGATGGACCACAATATCGGTATCCAACCCGGGCATGTCTTCGTAGGACCAGGCAAAGATCTCCATATAATCATGAAGCATCTTAGTCAACCGTTGCTTCACGCTGAGCTCTAGGTTGGCACCAATCTTTACCTCTTTCCTGTCTGCCTCAGTACCCAAGTTTATTGTTTCCACTGGCTCTTCATGGGGTTGAATTGCCCTCTCTTCCTGAAGCAACAATCTTGCAAGCTCGCCAGGCACTTCGCAATCAGTTTCACCTTCGTCTTCGGCTAAGTTGATCGGATTTTCGAAGTCATAACTGGCAGTAGCAGAGTCGTTACCAGTAAGATCCAGAGTGGATTGAAACCTGTATGAGTGAGTGTGTGTGTGTAAATACAGCTGTTTTGAAATATATGTAAAGGAAAGAAAGATAGAAAAGGAGCATAAGATTTGCAATGCGAAAATACGTCCAAGATTTTCATTCATGATATATGAAATGACAATTTATATGCCCTCACAAATGAAACCACGGTGCCTCGGGTGAGACACCGGACCAAAGAGTTTATTATTGTTTATTACAGATACCAAAAACATAGGAATTCATTACTTAGTAACGAGAGAAACAGATAGATTGTCCTTCGCACTCCAATTGTTAGGTCCACTGTCGGTTGCCGGGTAGATCCAGCTATCAAACTCAGCTTCGTCCACTTCCTCTTCGTCCCCAATAGCATTCACTCCATGAGCAGGCAGGGGAGCTGTCACTACATTAGGCTTCTCAGATGCCTCAAACTGTACCTCCTTGGCGTCAATAAGATCTTGCAGCTTGCTCCTTAAGGCCCAACAGTCGTCAGTGGAGTGCCCCGGGCTATCTGAATGGTAAGCACAACGAGCATTCGGGTTGTACTTAGGGGATGCAGTATTTGGAAACTTTGGAGCCTCTTTGACAGTCACTAGGTTGGTTGAGAGCAACTGTGGCAGGATCTGCGATAAGGTCATGCTCAACCGGGTGAACTCTCTCCGGGGTCTTTCAGCCATTTGAGGGTTAGTTGGCCGAGGAGCGGCAGCAGGCTTAGCAATCATTACCGCATTGACAGATTGGCGGCGCTCAGGTCTCTCTGATCTCTTGGAACCATACACGGCACTAGCCTCCTTCTTGAAGGGTTTCTTCTCAGCACTAGACGATGCACCCTTCGGGATCTTTCCAGACTTTAACCCAGCCTCAATTCTCTCTCCAGTCAGAATCAGATCAGTGAACCCTGCAGACGAATTCCCGATGAGATGGTTGAAAAATGGCCCAGATAGGGTCCCCTAGAACATGTCTACCAACTCCCGATCGGTCAACGGTGGCTGCACCCTGCCAGCCAGGTCTCTCCACTTCTGAGCGTACTCCTTAAAACCTTCACTTGAACCTAACGACATACCCTGGAGTTGGGTACGTGTAGGGGCAAGGTCGGCATTATACTGATACTGCTTATAGAAAGTAGTAGCCAACTCCTCCCAGTTACGAACCTTGGTCCCATCCAGCTGATAGAACCATTCGAGATGAGTCCCTGAAAGACTCTCCTGGAAGAAGTGGATCCACAAATTCTTATCCGCAGAGTACGGTTGAATTTTCCGAACATAGGACCTGAGATGTAGCTTGGGACAAGACGCCCCGTCATATTTAGAGAAGGATGGTGCTTTGAACTTGTGAGGGATAATCACACCAGTAGACAAACCCAGATCTCCAAAATCCAGCCCAGGTACCTGTTGAATCTCCATAGCTTTCAACCTATCCTCCAGTTGCTTGTATCTGTCTTCTGCAGGAGGGTACTGCTCTTCATCAAAATCAGTCTCGTTGTCGGAGACTACCGGACTAGGAACCCTTGCTTCTGCCTGAGGAGTACTCTTGCCAACAGAAGAACCAGCCTCTTCCTGCTGCAGAGCATTGCCAAACCTTCGGCCCGAGTTGAACAGAACAGTCCTTCTCTTCTTCTTCTTCTCCTTCTTCAGGAGCATAGCCTTCAGCTCTTCTTGGCCTTGAGCCAAACCCTGATTAATTCTTGAAACTGCACATTCTGCGCCTGAAGAGCCTTGATGGATGTCTCAGTTGATGACGAGTCGGGATTCATGATGCTGAAATAAACAGCGAAGAACTGTAAGCAACCTGAAAAGAGGGAAAAACCTGCTATGCACATGATGTATGAAATGCGTATGATTTATGTTTTCAAAGACAATCGGGAATAAACTTTGTAAACAAAAAGGAACACACTTCATTAGATTCAACTTTGAAACTGAAATTATTCAACAGGTTGCCCTTAGGCGTTACATGAAAGGAAATAATGAAAAGGAAATAAAACTGTAAAAGCACATCTGGAGCTCCTTATTGATCCCATGGCCTCCTCTTCTCAGTACGGATGTAGGCATTCAGAGCTCTCTCATTCTCCAACTGTTTTGTCAGCTTCTGGATCTTTGATTCCTGCTCATTGAACTTTTCCCGGTAAGAATCCCGCTCTTCTCGTAGTTGCGACCAAGATCTCTTCAATGTCTCATAATCAGTAGGTATCTGAGGAGGAAGGACAGTTGGAGGAACACCATCTTTGTCAGGACACTCAAGAATGACGGGTCTGACAGCTTCATACGGCATACCTAACTTCTGAGCACGGATGCGAACCCATTTGTAGTAGGCTTCCATGGGTAAAGAGGTCTTTGGCCCTAACTCTTGTGGGTCAGCTTTATGAACTTTGTCCCAAG
This sequence comes from Vicia faba, assembly GCA_948472305.1. Taxonomy (NCBI): domain Eukaryota; kingdom Viridiplantae; phylum Streptophyta; class Magnoliopsida; order Fabales; family Fabaceae; genus Vicia; species Vicia faba. Next base: position 35,811,032 of record OX451739.1, on the reverse strand, counting down.
CCTTGATGAACCTACGACGCAGCTCGTCACTATCCACCTGAAATTCAAAACTGATGTGAGGCACCAACATCTCATGGGGACCTGCTCTTCTTGCTCTTCCAAACTGACGGAATGCTAGACATGGATTGTAAGAGATCCCTCCTTGGGTACCAATCAGAGGAACATTAGGGTATTCCCCGCATCGATCAATAATAGCTATCTCATCCAAACCTCTGCAAGTCCAAATGATGTCTTTGTCGGTGAGAGACATTAACCTGTGAGCCCAACCTCTTCCTTCTTGGTTCTTCAGGACGAACTTAGGGAGGTGCGAAATAAACCACCTCACCAACAAAGGGATACAACACCATAGGGTTCCTCATCTTCGGGTAGTACGGGCATGAAGTTGTTGCAAGATGTCACCCAAGAGAGTGGGCACAGGATTCTGAGACATAAAGATCCTTATGGCAGTGACATTGATGAAGTTGTCAGGATTAGGAAACAGGACTAACCCATAGATTAGGAGAGCCAAGATGTCTTCATATGCCCTAAAGTCCAAGTCACTCCAGAAACTGTTAGCTTTACCAATCAGAAACATGGCCAAGAAACCCTTAACTCCGCTTCTAGTCACCCAATTGTCTATTACCTCTTGATGGGTCAAAGGAAGAGCTGCAGCAACATCCTCAAGCCTGAGGGTCTTTTCCCAACCAGTAAAGGGAGTCTGATCCAAGATAGGGATACCAAGCAAATCAGAGAACTCTTCCAGGGTAGGGACCAGCTGGAAGTCTTGAAAGGTGAAGCACTGGTACAGAGGGTCATAGAACTGGGTCAGAACACTCATCAACTGTTGATCCCGCTTTGCAGTGACTAAACTGAGAAGAGAACCATGCCTCTGGATGAAGGAAGTGGTATTTGGAATTCTGCTAACCAACTCATCAAGCAACTCAGGTGAACGAACAAAGTTGAACCGGATAGTATTCCTTCGCACAGGCATCATGATGTCCTACAAAACAGAGCAAAGGTGAAACCCTCTTGTCTTTGAAATGGTCAGTCCTTATGCAGGATGCATGCAATGCTCATGATGTTATGATGCTATGATAAAGCACACCACAAATAGATACAGAGGCAAACATGGTAAGGCACACAAGTCACACAAGGCAAGCCCCTAAAGTTTAGGCCAGCATGAGGTCTAGGTACTACCCTCTTTCAGTTTGTTGGTTCATACCTGTCCTAATCAAAAGTAACCGGGTTCTTAGAGGATCCCAATATCATTGACTACCCTCAATCGGTCATAACTCCAGCATTGCAATCTTTTCTTGCGGCCAGAACCATCACGAGAGTTTAGCCTCAATGGGCGTAGCATACTGCTACAATTCTAAAGGCCAAGTTGTGTCAATTAAGGTTCTAAGGTTGTTGGTGCTTAATGACTCCTTAGAAGACCCATATTCTCCTCGTTGCGACACAAGGGATATCGGTACAGACCAAGGTGCCACACCAACGTAGCCACTGCTTCACCTGTGTCGGTCTACGCCGGACAGGTCCCTCACAGCTTATGCTACCTAAACAGGGTATCCCCAGATCCGGGTTAGGATCTATGTAACTCCGATGCAACCCACAATAGTAAAGCAAGCAAATCAATACAATTGAAAACACAGTTATGAACTAGCCCTAAGGTACACCTCACTTTAAGTTTGGTCCCCAGCAGAGTCGCCAGTTCTGTGATCGGTGGATCTGGAACTGACTGTTTAACGCTGGTTCGCGAAATGTCGCGGAAGCAAGAGTCGCCACCGTCTTTTATTTTCTCCAAATGGAAAGGACAAAAGCACAGAAAAATTCCTTATAGAGATTGCTCTCGGTTCGGGAGGTAGATTATAGAAAGGGAAGGTGTTAGCACCCTTTCTATCCATGGTTATCCATGGGCTCTTAGATACTTGCTCATTGTGTTTTCAAAAATGGTTTGTTTGCTTTTCAACTGTGGGTTTTTAAAAGTTTCTTTGAAAATTCCAGTTCGACTCTTGTATCAGTCCTCAAGAGTGTTTGAAAAGTTGCTTTCGAAAGCTTTTTGAAAAGGTGTCGGTGTGAAAAGTATTTTTGATTTGTTTTGAAATTTAGAGCAAGCATCTAGAGTCGTCTACCTACCCTAAGGAATTCGTCTGTGTAAATGTCCTTTAAAGTAGTGCCATCCCACCATTGAGAGGTAGGTAGCACCATTATTGGAGGTGTTCGGGTCAATTCGAGGTTCGGGACATGGTGATCACCAGAGCAATGGGAAGACACCTTAGAAGCTACCCTCATGCCAGGTTCCCGGATCATGAGGACTTACTAAGACATCCTCTACTCGACGATCACCTTTCGAGGCAAGGCAACAGTGAGGCGTACCCTAGGGGTGGTGTGTGCGATTTATGTGTTGTTTTCATTTGCATTTATCTTGTCATGTTATCGGTGTTCTACGCTTGTTTTTATTTTGTCCATACATTCTTTCATGCTTTGATTAACAGTTAAAAAGTTGCGAGAAAAGTAAATTCTAAGCTATTACAAATGGCGCGGGTCCACATCGCCAAAAATTTCTCGAACCCGATTTGACAGGAAAATAAAGAAAGTAAAAGAAAATAAGGAATTAAAAATGCGAGAAGTTAATTACAAGGCTTCGGGAGAGATACATAAATATTTAAACGAAACAAAATAAATATGCGAATTAATAAGAAATTAAGAACGAGGACGTTGGACCCTTTTGCAAAAATTAAATTAATGATGGAGTTAATTAAAAAAGAAAGAACTTGTTTTTTTTGGTATTTTTTGGTATTTTAGGATTTAATAAAAAAAGGAATTAATTAAAATAATACTAACCCTAATTCTAATGGCTTTTAATTTATTAAGAAAACATTGAATTTTAACCTAAATTAACCCTAATTTTTATATACAAATTTAATTATGAAAATAAATAAAATAAATAATATTAAATATGAAAGAAAAATAAAAAGGATGAAAAAATTAATAATTAAACCCTAATTCTATGTTTTTTTTAGATTTTTATTAAAAGTATCAAAATTAAACCTAATTTACACTAAATTTAATTATATGCATTTATTTATGAAAATACTAGAAATAAAAATATTTATTATCTTTTTATCTTTTTTCTGATTTTTTATGTGTATTTTTTATATTTATGAAAATAACAAATTAATTAAACAAATAATAATTAAAAGCAAATAGAAAATAAAATAAAAAAAATATTATGGCAAACCTAGGGGGGTTGTAGTCCCCAACATGGAGGTATAACCCAAGTATTCTGGCCCATTTAGCATGGCCTTGTTGACTTTTGCTGGACGCGTGTGATGCATGGACTAGGGTTCATCATATTCCTTAGATCTGAGCCTTTGATTTAATTCCCTTGGACGCGTGGATGGCTTGATGGAGAAGGTGCATTGTAATCCTCAAGGCTTGAACTGCATGTGAACATGAATTGGAAAATAATATTGAAAGGGGAAGACCTGGGGCTCGAACCCAGGTCATGGATGTTGCCAGCGTATGTGCCTTGCCACTGAACCAATTGTTTACTTTGTATATTATATGCATGAGAATTATTATAAGACAAAACGAACGCTAGTGGCCTAAATCAGAAAAGCGCGCGCCAAGATTCAAAGCATCCAGTCATGGCTGGCCACATACCCTTCTTCTTCGTTGTGTTTTATTTTTCCTGAAACAAGAACAAACTAGCAACGGTTTTGTAAACGTTGCCATAGGTACGATACAAGAAAATAACGAATGGCCCTGTGATGCTCATAAATTGAGCGCGAGGGTGGGTTTAAGATCGTCCAGACGCGCTGATTCTGGTGGTGTAGGTCTTGAAGGCCAATTTTTCCTTAATTCAAAAGCCCTAATTCCAAGTCCTGTAAACCCTAAAAATTGACAATGGTATATTGGCACACAACGCATAAAAATACAATTGAATCATTGGGTTAGCATCAGAACAAGTCAATTAGTGTGAATGCATCAAGAAAACGCAATGAAAATGCCTTAAATATGAAACACGATTATGCATTTTTTTTTCTGTACAGGGCCAGTTCATTGTACCAGTTCTTGATGTTTTGAGGAATGTTTTTGATTGGGAATCGTTCAGTGAACCTTCAGCAAGCTAATGAAACAACAAACGTGCCTTGAATCGCCCTAGAATGTGGTTTTCATAATTGAGTTTCTAGACAAAATTTTCAAGTTTGGCAATTGGTTTCTGCGCAGCTTCAATGGTCCTTGGGATTAGGTTTGTGTTTAGGCTTATGTATTGAGTGAATTAGGTTAACAATTCTGATCAAAATCTCTTTCATTCATGGATTTTGAGATTTGATTTTCAAGATCTTTTTTCAAATATTTTCCATGTGTTTTTGTGCAAATCATGATCAATTCTCTCCAAATCTTTCCCTATTTGATTTCACACGAATTATTGAGTAGATTTTGTGCACAAAAAGATTGAAAAAATTAGGTTAAGCATTTTTCATATATTTAATTTGATTTAAATGAATTATTATAAATAAAAATTCAAATAAATAAATAAAAAATGAAGAAATACTTCCCTTTGGGCCAAGTGGTCGTGCACATGCCATGGATGATGAATTATGGAATAAAAATGGGCCCATTAGCAATTTTAGGTCATTTGAAGCAATGTTGACTTTTCAAAATGTCCAAAAATTTCTCAACTTCTACAAGGCATAACTTGCTCAATTTTTAAGCTTTGCTCATGTTCTTGGACATTTAGGAAAGGTCTTTGAGTCCTCTAACCAATGTCTTTTGTCCCATGTCATTTTGATTTACCAATCGCAAGTTATGGCCTTTGACTTAAAGTCCCTTTTTGTTGACTTTTGAAAATGACCTATAATGTTGAAATTGATAACTTTTTGTGAGGGCATTTCTTGGACTTGAAGTATGAATATGAGTTGTAGGAAATGTCTTTATATTCAAAATGAGCTTTGGATGGAATTTTTCTGATAATCCATGTGAAAGTTATGCCCTGGTCAATTTCCAGTTGACTTTTTCAACTGTCCAAATAAGGAAACTTTTGCATTTTGATGATTTTTGAGCCAAGCTTTGAGAATCATGATCAAGCATTGATCAAATGATGTTTGTGGCTTCAAAATTATATGTTGACCAAAAATTTGAACTTTTGACTGCCAAATGACCATTTTGCCCCTACAGTTGACTGTTGTGCAATTTAGGGTTTTGACTGTGCAATTTTGAGCTGAATGTCTTGAAACTTGGTATGAGGATGCTTGACCATATTTGTAGGCATATGAGACTTGATTGGGCCCTTGAAAACTTCCTTTTCTTGATCAGAATCAAAACCCTAATTTTGACTGTATGGGAGATCTTTGCACTGTGCAACCCTTGGGGAACTTTGAAGCTTTGACTTGGCAATTTCTTGAAGAATATGGGAGGGCAAATTTTGGGGTACAACACCAACATATAAGATTATGCTTAATGAACCAAGTGACAACATTTTAGGTAATAGAGGCAAATGAGGATGCTTCGACCCACTTTGTGAAATAGTCAATAGCGACGAGGATGAAACAGTGCTCGTTCGAAGCAGTAGGCTTAATCTCTCCAATCATATCAATTCCTCACATTGCAAACGACCAAGGAGAAGTTAAGACATTCAGAGAAACCAGAGGAATGTGTACTTTTTCAACATAGATCTGGAATTTATGACAAGTTCTTGAATGGTGATGGCAGTCAGTTTCCATGGTTGACCAATAATATCACGCTCCCAGAATATTCTTAGCCATAGTATGTCCACTAGAGTGAGTACCAAATATACCTTCGTGCATATCTCCCATAATTTTCTCTGCTTCCTTCTTGTCCACACAACGAAGCAGAGTCGAATCATAGTTGTGCTTGTATAAAATTTTGTTGCTCAAGAAGAACTTAGCAGAGAACCTTTGTAGAAATTTCTTGTCATTAATAGACGCCCCCTTTAGGTACTCTTGAGCCTCAAGGTATCTCTTTAGTTCATGAAACAAAGGTTTTTCCTCTACTCCGTCAGTATTAACCTCGTAACAATGTGTCGGTTCGTCTAGCTTTTCAATAGTGATTCGAGGAGCTTCATCATCCCATCTGACTTTGAACATAGATGATATGGTATCGAATGCATCTGCCAACTTATTCTCTTCTCGCAGAATATGCTCAAAACTGATTTCCTTGGAGTACGGGATTAAAGTCAACACATGTTCCCGATAAGGAATGAGATTCTGGTGCTTCATGTCCCATTCTCCTTTAATCTGATTGATCACTAAGGCTGACTTCCCATATACATTCAAGAACTTGTTTTCCTAGATCAATAACAGCTTTGATACCCATGATGCACGCTTCATACTCGGCTATATGGTATAGTCAAAATACAATCTGGCGGTGAAAGGCATATGGAAACCCTTGGGAGAGAAATCACAACACCAATTCAGTTGCCAAGTGCATTGGAAGCTCCATCAAAAACCATAGTCCATCAGGATCCCGGCTCAGGTCCTTCATACGGTCTAGGTTCTTCACAATCCATAACTAGCATGATGTTCTCATCCACGAACTCAAAATTCATAGACTGATAGTCGTCTACACCTTGATGAGCCAAATGATCTTCCAATACACTTCCTTTTATTGCCTTCTGAGTGGTGTACTGAATGTCATATTCTATTAAGATCATTTTCCATCTGGCTATCCTTTCAGAGAGAGCGGGTTTCTCGAATATGTATTTTATAGGATCCATTTTAGAGATCAACAAAGTAGTATGATTCAACATATACTGTCTTAGTCGGCGAGCAGCCCATGCCAAAGTGCAACAAGTTTTCTCGAGCAGTGAGTATCTTGTTTCACAGTCGGTAAACTTTTTGCTAAGGTAGTATATTGCATGCTCTTTCGACCATACTCGTCATGTTGGCTCAGTACGCGCCCCATTGAGTTCTCTAACACTGTTAGGTACATGATTAGAGATCTTCCTTTAACTAGCCGAATCCGAATTGGATGTTCTTGGAGATACTCCTTGATTTTGTCAACGGCTATTTGGCAGTCATCGTTCCATTTCAATACATGATCTTTCTTCAGTCGTCCTAAGAAACCCCTGACTTCCTTCTCAGTACGGGGAGTTGGCATTTCTTGAATGGCTTTAACCTTAGCAGGATCAACTTCAATACCTTTACCACTAACAACGAAACCCAGGAGTTTACCAGATCTTACCCCAAAGGTGCACTTGTTCGGATGTAACCAAATCTTGTACTTCTTCAGTCTCTCAAATAACTTGTGTAGATGGTCAATATGCTCTTCTTCAGTCTGAGACATAGCTATCATGTCATTGATGTATACCTCTATCTCGTGATGAATCATGTCCTGGGACAAAGCCACCATGGCACGCTGATATGTTGTGCCGGTGTTCTTCAAACCAAAAGACATAACCTTATAATAGAAAGTTCCCCATTATGCAAAAAAAGTAGTCTTCTCCATGTCTTCAGGTGCCATCTTGATTTGATTATAACCTGAAAAACCATCCATGAAATAAAATACTTTATGTTGAGTAGTGTTGTCAACCAGAACATCAATATGCGGCAGCGAAAAGTCATCCTTGGGGTTTGCCCTGTTCAGATCTCTATAATTTACACACATACTCACTTTGCCATCTTTATTTGGTACCGAGACCACATTTGCAACCCACTGAGGATATGATATAACAGCTAAGAAACCTGCATTGAATTGCTTCATAACTTTAACTTTGATCTTCTCGGACACCTCGGGGTGCATACGACGAACCTTCGACTTTATTAGAGAATAACCCTCTTTCATCGGTAGATGGTGAACCAAAATATCAGTATCGAGCCCTTCCATGTCTTAGTACGACCAAGCAAAGATCTCAACATAGTCATGCAACATCTGGATTAACATGTTCTTGACATTGTCCTATAGGTTGGCACCTATCTTGACTTCTTTCCTGTCTACTTCAGTACCCAAGTTTACAACCCTGACTGGCTTTTCATGTTGTTGTATAGCCGTTTACTCTTGCACTAATAGTCTTGCAAGCTCTCCAAGTATTTCACAATCTTCCCCACCTTTGTCCTCGGCTTGGTAGATCAGATTCTCGAAGTCATAAGTGGTAATAACAAAAATTTTATCAATGGAATCCATAGTGGATGTGAATCGGCAATTTGTTGTATGGGTGTGTGTAAGAACACATAATTATTTGAAAGTGATAAAATAAAAGAAAGACAAAGATCATAAAATTTGAATGCAAAAATTCCAATAATTTATTGAATAAAAATATGTTAATGAAATGATAACCCTAACAAATGGACCGTTGTACCCCGGGCAAGGCACAAGGCTTAAAGTTATTGTTTAAAGATTACATAACCAAAACATTGAAAGAAACAGAAAATAGAAATTACTCATGACTAAAGGAGATTGAGATACAATCTTCAGTCTTCCAGTTGCTGAGGTCATTGCCGATGGTAGGAAAGATCCAGTTGTCGAGGTCATAATCATTGTCAGCATCTTCTACTGCGTTGAATCCATTGTTGCTAACGCCAAATGAAGGTCTTCTAGCACGAGCATGATGAACAAACCTCTGAGCTTCTGCAGTGAAACCTAAACCAAATTTGTCAGACTTGTAAGGAACATCGAGAAGCTGACCCTAAGTAATGCATCAAACTTCTTCTACTACGGCTCTAACATCCTTCAAAGAAGCCATTCTGGGTGGAACCCTGGTAACCTTGGGAATATCAGAAATATCTTCAGTAGCGGTAGTCATCCGGGGAATAACCTTAAAAGTTTGACAGGGAGTTTCAATGAATTTGCCGTCAATCTCAACATACTTGAATGAATTGAAGTGACTCACCATATACTCTTCTTAACCATAAACTGTAACAACCTTTCCTTTTACGAGATATTTCAGCTTTTGATGTAAGGTGGAAGTAACAACACCTGCCCCATGAATCCAGGGGCGTCCCAGTAAACAGGAATAGGCCGGTCGGATATCCATTACATAGAAGGTGGAATCGAATACCTGCAAACCTATTCTGATCAGAAGATCCACCTCTCCGTACACCATCCTCTTTGAACCATCAAAGGCTCTCACCACAATATCACTGGGTTTCAGCACAACCCCTTCACCATCAAGCCTGTCCAGAGCACCCTTCAGTAGAAAATTAAGCGAGGAACTCGTATCAACCAATACATGAGCTAAAGCAGTGCCCCTACATTCAATAGAGACATACAAGGCCTTGTTGTGGTTTCTTCCTTCAGGATTCAAATCAGCATCAGAAAAACCTAGCCCATTATTAGTTGTCAAGCTAGAAACATAACTCTCAAATTGATCAGCAGATATTTTTTGTGGCACATGTGCAGATTTTAAGAATTTCACCAAAGCCTGGGCATGGACTTTAGAGCACAATAAGAGGGATAACATGGAGATCTTTGAGGGAGTCTGTCCCAACTGTTCAAAAATTTTGTAATCACTTTTTCGGATAATTTTTAATACCTCCTCCAACTCTTACCTGGAGGTATCTTCAGCTATAACTTCTTTAGGTGCCTCCGTCCGGGCAGGCTCCGTCATTTTCTCTTTGCCCCGAGTCTCAATAATTGACTCGATAGTGGTAACACGAACAGGCGTGGCGATAGTCTTTAGAGAGATTTCCAGAGAGAAAACCCTTTTACTTCTAGTAACTTTACTGGTCCCAACAATATTGTCAATTTTGGGATCTGTAACTTCAGTATCTTCATTATCAATAGTCAAGGGCTCTTGCTTGACACCATGATAGTAGACATTGGCTCCATAGTTCCAAGGGATAGCTTTGTCCGAGGAATATGGAATATGTCCAAGTGCGGTGATTATTAGAGGAGCGACCCTAGGTTCAGCTTTAATCCTCACAGGGCCTTTGGCAGTGATTCTGGTAGAAATATTGAAAACTACACATACCTCTTCCAGCTCCAAGTCTTGAAACAAATTCTCCACAGAGGGAGTCCTCTCATTGGGTTGGGATGCACAGCAGTAACATCTTTCAATACAACCCAGAAATAAACCAGCTTGCAACAGATTCTTCTTAATGATTAGGAGGGGAGTAGTTAAATCACTTACATTAAAAACATATGAAACATCATCAATAACACTAACTCCTTTGTCATGATTATGCATAGGTGCAGTAATTACATTGGGGGTCTCAGGAAGATCAAACTCAATCTCTTTATTGTCAATCATGTCCTAAATTTTATTATTCAAAGCCCAGAAGCTATTAGTGTCGTGTCCGGGACTATTGGAATGATAAGCACATCTTACATTAGAATTATACTCGGGGGAGGAAGTGTTCGGATTCTGAGGCGATCTCTTAACGTTATCAATTCTGCCTTTAATAGATGTTGTAATTCCTGAGACAATGACATATTAATCTTAGTAAGTTGTCTCTTGGGTGCGTCTGACCTACACTGATTTCCTTGTTGATGTTGTTGTACTAGCGCTAGATTAGAAATTAGCACATCCCCTATAGATTGGTTGCAGTCATTTCTAGCACGACCCTTCTGGCTATACACATCATTTGTTTACTTCTTACCGTTATACGTCTTCTTTACAGTACTTAAAGGCGCAACCACTTGAATCTTTCCACTTCTAATTCCACTTTCAACATGTTCCCCAGTTTTCAGCTTGGTGAAACCATATGAAGAGCTTCTGATCAGATGATTAAAGAAAGGTCCTGACAAAGTTCCCATTAACATATCAACCAGCTCCCTATCAGACAAAGGAGGTTGAACTCTTCCAGCTAAATCTCTCCACTTATGGGCATACTCTTTGAAGCCTTCGTTCGAGCCCATAGCCATACTTTGTAATTGCACACGAGTTAGTGCAAGGTCAGTATTGTATTGATATTGCTTGTAAAAAGCAGCAGTCATGTCTTCCCAAGTACGTATATTGGTTCCTTCCAGCTGATAGAATCATTCCAGTTGTGTCCCAGACAAGCTCTCTTGAAAAAAGTGTACCCATAACTTCCTATCATCAGTATGAGGATAGATCTTTCGAATATAAGACCTTAAATGCAGTTTAGGATATGAAACACCGTCATATTTCGCAAAAGTAGGGACCTCTAATTTATGAGGTATAACAACCCCCGAGACCAATCCAAAATCCTCAAAATCCAACCCAGGCACTCTCTGGATTTCCATAGCGTTGAGACGATTTTCCAACAATTTGTATCTGTCATCGGCAGGAGGATACTATTCGGCAGAAAAGTCTTCTTCATCAGAATATAAGCCAGAACCAAGGTTTTTATTTTCCTCAGCTTTCACACTCATGTCATCTTCCTCTTGGTTATCATCTTCATTTGATGGGACATCAAAATCTAGATCCCTCTTGACTGGTTCTTTGAATTTTATACCCATATTAAGAAAGACAGCTGGCTTCTTAGTCTTCTTCTTTCTCTCTTTGATAATGATTGCTTTCAAGTCTTCCAGCCCTTTGGCTAAGTTCATGAACATTTGCTAAAATTGAGTGTTCTGAGCTTGAAGTTCTTTCACGGTTTGTTCGAGAGCCATCTTTTACTGAAATAAATAGTAAGAAGATGAAAAAACATGTCTTTGGAAAATACCTGTTATGATGATGTGTATGATATGTAGATGCAATGTTTTCAAGGATCTCGCGGGATAAACAAAAATGAAATGTTAGAAGTTGAGTCTGGCTGCAGCTTTGACTGAAGAACTTTGCGTCTTTTAATGTTCTTCCATGAGAATCAAGCTCACCATGTCGAGTGGGTCCTAGCCTTTGACTCAAAGGAACGCACTTCAGTCTTTGGTGGCATCTGGTTAGAGGAAAATAAATCTATTTGTCCCTTACTAGACGTCTGGTTTTTGATAAACCTGCATCACATGCCCTAGAGATCCTTGAAATGGTCAGTAAGAATGCTATGGTAATGATGTTATGATGTCATGATGTCATGTTTGATTAGATAGAAAACACAAACAAAGCATACAATAACCTTAGGTTTAAAGTCTTGCACGAGGTTCGTAGGTAAGTACTGTCGTACCCCAATTTTTAACCTAAGATCCCATTTTCATTTTGCATTTTATACAAAAGTCAAGGTCACGAGATACGGTCGGTTTTAACCTCTCACCTTTGAGCATTGACTATGCAGAGACTGCCAAGTGTTTTAAATATTTTTAACCTATGTATCACTAACTTCTAATTGCATACAAAGGTGTATGTTTGTGTTTTCTTTGTTTCATGTGTAGAGACAGGTTTGAGTCAAGAGCATCAGGTGTCACGCATCAATTAGGGTTTTGAGTCTCCCAAGCCATAAGCACGATTTATTGTGGATTCTCTAAGATTGATTCATCAAGGAACAACCTATAACCTCAGAGCATAGAGTCTCAAGCATCGTCCAATCTCATTTTGATCAAAGATGCCTTTTGGAACTTTAGAGGATCGTGTGTTTATTTCCACGCCTTGTTCGACAAGTGGTCTCAAGCTTCTACATAACTTCCTCAGAGCACAAACAAGATTTCATCATCACGGTTTCACATGTGCGTCAATGCGTATTGGAATGCAAGAAAAGACCAGGCTATGTGAGACGATTTAAAGCACTTCGATCAAAAGTCAACTTTTTGGAAGATCAAGTTCAAACGATCATAACTTCTTCACTATTTCGTATTTTTGAGTGGTTCTTTTTGTGTATGACTCTCCTTGACGTCATCTCCCACTTCTCTTTACAAGTCAAGAGTTGATTGTGTGCGGAGGATCCTCGAAAATTCGAATACTTTAGAGGTCATTTTGCAAATTTGACCTAATTACAAGAAACTCTTGTCTAATTTTCGAGGTTCATAACTTCTTCAATTCTCAACGTCCTGAGGCAATTATTTTTGCGCAGTATCACAAATAGCGTTGTCTATGAGATTACTTCAAAGATCGAGGTCAAATTGTGCTTGGTTCAATTTATGCCACATACATTTTCTCAAAGGACGTTTAGTTATTATGTTGGGATAATTCCTGAAACTAGAGTTCTAGTTCAATGATTCGTTGATTGCTTGTCACCTGCTTCAAGTCATTTGCAATTGAACATTAGCGATCATTGGATTAAGGTGGACTATTGATTAAATCTCTTAAAGGTGCGATTTGTATTACTGGATCATATTGCAAGTTACCACGAATTGACGATATGGGTTTTAAAGAAGAAGATTTGAGGAATAATTCAAATAATTCTTTTTGATTTCAAATTGATTCAAGTGTGTGAGGCGTAATTCATTCAAAACATTCGTCATTCCAAGTCCATTTTTTTTCAAGACCGTGAGATCGAATAATTCAAGACTTTTTCTTCTATGTCATAAGAATCAATGCAAAACTTGTTAAGTTTAAGAAAATCCATATTCATTCAAATGACACAAATTTTTGCAACTTCCATACATCATCATTTCAATTCATGACTTCATCCAAAGAATACTAGTTGTTTACATTATTGCCTTTAGAGTTACATCAATACCATGAATTTTCCCTTTTACACTTAATAGGAATTCCAAGAAAAAGTTACATATTTCTAAGCCTAAATTCGATATAATTCCAAGACCATCCTCCTTGTGTGCTTCATGCAGAATTTTCCATGCCTTATTAAGCCATGTACCAATGTTTGTCCTACTGTATAAAACCAAGCAAAACACTCCAAAACCTTACATCTACCTGCTACTATTTTGACCCTTGTTGTTGTCCATTTCTAATGCAAAAAAAAAACCTTTCTCCAGTAGTCCAAAATCTGCTATAAAACCTACACTAAAAACAGCCAAATATTACACTAAATCAGCAAAAACACAAAACTCCCAAAAAATCTATGAAGACAGTTTAACAATTGTGTTCAAATCCCATCCATTTTCCCCACCAATTTTCTCATATTCACTCACTATAAAAAGCACAAAAAACCAGTAGGAAGAAGGGGTTTTGGGGGGAGATTACACAGAAAAATTCCAAAAAAGATGGCTCTTTACACAAACCTTATTCCATTGTAGCGTTCTTCATTAACTCACTGCATCTTCCTCCAATCTTCAACAAACCTGCATTTTTTAGAATTAGGAACAAATAGAACACCATAGAAAACATCACCAATCAATGCTCAAACCTCTACTAAAATTACAAACCTAACCTCTCTATTTTCTTCAAACTTCATTAATTCATTACAGCAACATCATCCAATCCATACTTCACAATACCACCTTACATCTAAAATCTCACAGAAGAGAAACATTCAGACACAAAAAGTTCCTAGAGGCCAAAGAAAAATTCAAGATCAATAACAGACAGAAACAGAAGAACAAGGAAGGAAGAGAAATTCACCTGAAAGGTTCAACTCTGAGACACTTACAACAACAACAACTTCTCTCGGGTGAGAGCATCTTCTCCTTAGATTAGACCCACACCTTCAGAAATGGACGATCATTATCTTGCGGAGTATCAGAAGCTTGGACCCTTTATCAAAGTTCTTCCCAACTCCAGTTGTCTCTTGAATCAAGAAATTCTCAGAGTTTCTGGAATGTTGTCCAATCAAGGTTTTGGTGACTTAGACAGACTACGGGACAGAAGCTCTAGTCCTATGGCTTCTTCAAACCTAAAATCCAATGTCACTGCCACATGGATGACTGGATGGGATGGTTTTCGGCAAGAGAGATTATGTGGAGCTCCTGGAATGACCATGGACTGGAAAGGTGCACCTGCAAGTCCTAACTCATACAATATAAAAAGGATTTTGCGTTTGGAAATTCCTGTTGATACATACCCTAATTTAAATTTTGTTGGAAGACTTTTGGGACCTAGATGAAATTCTCTGAAATGAGTAGAAGCTACTACAGGTTGCAGGGTGTTTATTAGAGGACATGGATCAATAAAGGATTCAGGCAAGAAATAGAGGAAGAAAAATTAAGAGAAAGAAATTCATAAGAAGTTAGGGGAAGAAAAAGGAAGAAGATAGAAGTTGTAAGTGCTGTCTAAATATCAAGACTTCTCCCAAGTAATTCTTCATCTCAACAACCTAAAATCCCAACAACAATTTCCAGATTCAGAGCAAAGTATAGCAGAGGAAGAGAAGATTAATTTTGAAGCTTAACATTGTATAACAGAATCGCATATAAGGAATCGTGTATAAAAGATCCATGAATCAAAAGTTATTCAAGGTTGAAGTGATGCTTCCATCCATTTTTGAAAATTGACACAAAGAAATTTTTAATTTGGTTAATGGTCTGACTTGATGGACAAATTTCATAGTGATACAATTTGATTTACAATACAACCTCAACATCAAATTTATATAAAATTGTTTCTTCTTTCTATTTGATCATAAACTCTCTCCATTTGGTGCCTTATTGAGCGAGATATCATCATGAGAAGGTGATCAGTGGTTTTTCCACCTTTATTTACAGTGATTTTAGTTATCGTTTCTTTATTTTGTCATTTTTTATTTCATTCTTCTATGTTTTACGCGTTGGTTGTGTATTTTGTTATTTTCAGGCTCAGAGGTATAAACCCAAGAAAATTAGTGTGAGAAGTGTAAATTCGGAGTTTTGGAGGAAGTCTCAAAAACCAACCTACAGGGTGCCTAAAACGGCCACCCGTGTCATAAGAGAATTCAAAGCTGCAATTTGGAAGAAGATGATGTGGCTGAGGCGGGTGTCCGTGTCACATGACACGGCCCGTGTCAGCTGACACGGCCCGTGTAAGGAGATATGGGCAAGATGTGTTTTGTGAAGCGATGGACAGAGGCCGACACGGGTTCCCGTGTCAAGTGACACGGCCTGTGTTGGCCAGGACGTTTATTTTGAGTGTTTAAATGATTTTTTAAAAATGATTTGAGACCCAGAGAGCGTGTTTTTATTCTGATTTTATGATGGGATGTGTTTTATTTGACCTAGTTTATAACTTAGGGTTTGGTTATTGATTTTTCTAATTGCTTCTTAATCCAAATTTTTGCACATACTTAGGCACATAAATATAGGTTGTTTGAGTGATCATTTGATGCCTTGGTGATGTATTTTGGCTCATGTTTGAATTTTCATTTGATGTTTAATTTGAATGATCAATGTTGGTGATTTTGTTGATGCTTCAAACTTTGTCTTGAGCCTTTTCTTGTACACTCTTTATAAACATTTAAGGACACTTTAAAGTACTGACTTCATGATGCTATGAAAAAAATTTCACTCATTTTTGAAGTCTTCTAAACATTCCTTTTATTTGATGCAATGCTTGCCTATATGATTTGACGCTTGTGTTCTTTGGGAGATGTTTAGATGTGCACTTGTGCAACCATTTAGGGATTGTGGTTTCCTATCATGTTTGCTTGATATAACATGTGGTAAAGCCTTTTTCCCTATTTTTATAGGTCATTCCATGCCTCTTTGAATGTTTATATATTTGTATGAAACTTCTTATGTATTTTTGCCTATCTTGGTGCCTCTCATTGAGCTTATCCTATGCCATTATTCCTTGATGGTTGAGTGACTTATGTGATGTATATTAAATTTAATTTTATTATGACTTGTGTGGTTTTATACCTCTCTTCCATGTTCCCTCTTCTCCGTTACTTGACATGATGTTAATGTTCCATTAGGAGGATGTTTAGAGTTTGCTTTGCTCATCTTTTGTCTAAATATTTGAGTATGATTTGTTAGGATTCTTTTGTGATACTTATAGATATTTCATGTGTGATAATAACATGTCCAAGCTTATGAGTTATCATATCTTTTCCCTAATTCTATGCTTTATGTTTATCTTTCCTTGTTAGGAATAGTTAACCTCTCTTGTTAACTTTGATTAATGATTTTGTGCTTTAATGATCATTCCTTGTGCTCAATTATTTGTCGAACTTCTTTGTGCCTTTGATACATATAATAATTTAATATCCTGTCCATACTTGTCTTTCACCATGTCCCTATCTCTTTTGCATTGCTTGTTAGCACTTCTTGACTAGAGGACTAGTTTCCACTTTGGGATGTTTGTGATCATGTGCTTATAAGATTTTGTTGTGCTTCTTTATTAAGCATGGATTTATGATGATAATAAGTTCTTTATGCCTTAGTTTCTAACTTGTATTTCCATTCATCTCTTTCACTTTACTTCACCTTCTTATACCATGATTGGTTAGGCAATTGACACATAGAGCTTTACATTCTAGTGTGATTGTTTGTTTGCTTTCTCTTGTGTTCCTAATGTCCACACCTCTTGTGAATTACCCCTAGGGATTTTTTGACATGTCATGATGTTTATTTTTATGTTAAGTTGCTTCCCTATAAGTATTTGATACATGCTAATCACTCTAGCTAGTGTTTGCAACTTGTTTGAGTTTTGTTTCTTCTTACCACACATAGGTGGTTTATTTAGATGATGTTTGATAACATGATACCTTTTGTGATATGTTGAGATATCTTAAAGAATGTTTATACTTAGGTATTTACCTCTTGTATCCTTTTGGTTTATGCTTTATTCAAAGTAGCATGGTTTAAGTGTTCACTTCCTTTGTGTGTTTACCTCCTCTATTTGCCTAGTTAGGTTGTTTTCTCTTTTTCTTGACCCTTGATGTTTTGTTTAGGGTAAAGTTAGACCTATAAAATTTTAGGGGAAGTAGATTTGAGGGTTTTTTGTGTATTCTCTTGACATGTCTAACTGGTTGATGAATCCATATGTGTTTGCTTGTTCTCAAATCTTGATTAAGTGTTTGATGCTTGCTTTCTTCTTTTTGCTTCTTTCTTGTGATATAACATGTTCCCTGTAGGATTTCTTTGGTTCATTCTTATTCAAGATTTGAATTAAAGTAGACCTTAGGTTTTAAACCATGCATAATAACATTAGGTAGTTACCTTAATCCTCACCCATAGGTCCATCTTTGTATGCTAACATTAGGTAGTCCTCCCTTTGTTATCTTAACTCTAGGTCCACCATTACATAACAACATTAGGACTTGAGTTCCCATTATATTTTTATTTCCCCTTTTGCATGCTTAAAATAAAAAATTATTATTTTTAATTGAAATTCCAAAAACACTTAATAATAAAGAGGCAAACCATGTGTCACGAGCCTTAAGCACATGTGGAGCACTCTGGATACGAGAAGTCTGACTCGACTATACAAAGTCTCTCATGTCATAGTCTTTAATATGGTTCAAATCACTAAACTCTTTTTAAGGTAACAAAAAGAATTCACCAATCAAATCTCTTTTTCCTTTGGGATTTTATTTTGAAAATCTTTTCATAAAAAGGATGTGTTATTTCCATTCTGCGCAATACGACGTATGAGTCTTCAAGGGTCGGGCAACAATATGTCAACTGCTAGAATATGAATGTAACAATATCTACCTAAACAACACAAACAAACCAACATTTTTGAGAATAACTACAGTGCTCTGATTCTCTATTGCACGACGGGGATACGTAGGCACGAGGTTTCAAAACCAAGGCAAACACAATGATAAAAAAACTTTTCTTTTTGTGTATATACTTTGCATTCATGCATTTTCCCTTGGCTTGTAAGCTTTAGATTTAAACACACCATTTGATTAGAACAACAAGAGTGGACCCAGTTGAGTACATCGAACATGAGGGATTCTAATACCTTTCTCTTGCGTAATTGACTCCCTTACCCGCTCTCTTGGTTGCAAGATCTATATTTATCCCTTCTCAGGTTTTCTTTGATATTTTCCATTCCCTTATGTGGGATAAATAAATATTAGATGGTGACTTCATTATTCATTATTTTCTCTAGTTGCTTGAGCTGGCGAACTCACTGGCTAAACCTAAGTGAGTCAGTCTTAACTCTTGTTTGTTGTGTCTTTGGATGTTTATTTATTTTCAGATTTTTAGCTTGTTCTTTTATATTTATGATCATTTTTATATATGTTTGTATGCATTGCATCTAGATATTGGTTGTGTTATATTCGAAATTTGTTGTGCTATTCCTTTTCTTTGGTGGGCGGGATATACTTTTTGAGGTAAAAGACCCACTACCCATGCTAGTGTTCACTCAAGTTTAGAGTGGATAGTCATGTCAACTATCATGATGTCTGAAACGTAAGAGTTGGCATGACATACCGCAACCAGGCGAGGTTTCTCTTGGGATATCGTTGTCCTGCATATCTATGTACTAGACAAGGTGTTTTCAAAGAGGAGTGTAGACTCTGATGACCATTAGGAATCCCTATTATGTTCATGGTTAGAACCTACATGTGAGATGAGTGGGATTTACAAGAAAACATGCCTTCAACCTACCTGGTATTTTTAGAATCAGAAACAGTGTCGAACCTTTGCTCTTGTTACATTCAGAAACAACGCAACAAATATTCAATCTGATGGAACTTTGATCCCACACATTTGCATAATAACATTGTAAACCTTCATTTTAACATGAATGTTCTTTTATTTCCAGGTATTCTTTCACTTTATTTTAGTTATCAAAGTTATATCCAAAGATTGGCATTGTTAAGAAGGATAACATCACCTACAAGTTCCATGACCCCGTTCTGAAATCTTTGGGTTCCTTAGCAGAGAAGTATCCCAAAGAAAGTAAAGATTCATTCAAGGAAGAGTACGGTAAGATTCCGAGTTTGGTGTATTCTCCTCTCACTGAGTATCAGAAGGGTGTTGTTCAAACTATACTTCAGTTCTATGATCCCACTTTGAGATGTTTTTTATTCATTGATTATCTGTGGGCTCCAACCTTGGAGGAGTACTCAATGATTCTGGGCGTCCCTATCTTAGATCATATTCCTTTTCATGTCTCAATGGAGAAACCCCAGTCACCTCTAATAGCAATTGATCTTTATTTGAGAAAAAGTGTTGTGGAGGGAAACTTGAAGTCAAAAGGAGAGATAACAGGTTTTCACCAATGTTTTTGGTAGATAAGGCCAATTCCCTAGAAAAAGAGGATGATTGGAGAAGTTTCAATGCTATCCTGGAAATGTGCATATATGGGGTCATTTTCCCCCTAATGTGGTGATATTTATGGACATCAATGATATTCATATATTCATTCTAAGGAATCATGTGCCTACTTTGTTAGGGGTATGTATCATTCAGTACATGCTAGAAAGCATAGAGGTAAAGGGGATGTAGTTGACTATTGTGCACCATTATTATACATTTAGTTTAGTGAAAATCTTCCTGGTAAAGGGGCTTTTGTGGACACTAAAGATTCATTGACATCGGCTAAGAGATTGAAGGGTTTAATAGCAAATGACATTGATTGGTATGACTTGAGTTTGGATAGAAAAAACAATGATATGATTGTCAGTTACGGGAATTTCACAAACATACCAATGATGGGGATCGGAGGTGGTATCAATTATAATCCTTGTCTAGCCAAAAGAAAACTAGGATTTTCTTTGAGGGGTCCTCCAAATGAGAAAGAAGTGGTAGAATCTTTGTTATATATTGTGAAGGAAGATGAAGGACCAATGATAAGGGTTGTTCAAGCGTCTTGCACTATTCAGAGAAAAGGAAAAACTCACTTTGGGAAGAGAGACTGCATAACCTATCTATCGTATGTTGAGTGGGTAAAGAAATTAGCTACAACCAACGGACTACCTTTTCATTTGGAAGCACCCTTGTATCCACCTGGTCCTAAGCAGTCGTCTTATGTAAACATGGAATATTATAACCAAATGGCTAAACGAAATAGAAAACTCCAAGAAGAGAAGGAAGATTTTAGATGAAATTCCATAAAGCGAGACAAGAGAAGTTCGTGTTAGCCCACAAGATTAAGATGAGTAAGGATTTTCCTCCAACTGTGAGAGTTAAGAGGCCTAGATCTAATGAGTTGGGAAGTAATCCTTTTATTGTTGACAATCTGAGAAGCTCCTTGGAAGAGGATGAAAACAAGATTCAAAAAGAGTTCCAGGAATTTGAGAAGATTATGGCATCCAAAGAGAAATTGAAGGCCAAGCATAGACCAGAGGTTAAAGATTTGAAGAAACAACTTTGAGATCAAGAAACCAAGACTAAAGAGGTTTGTGGTCAGAGGAAGGGTTTTAAACTTCAATTACATGGTTGACAGGTTCAGATAAATAGGACGACTAATGAGATTGACGTGCTCAAGATTCAGCTAGCAAATAATGAGAAGACTCTTATGGAAGAACCAACTAAAGAGGCTAAAGATGTTGATTGGTGGGAACAAAGGAGAATGTACTTGTAGACCATGATGAACAAGGAGGACTTCCTCATTCAGATTCTGATTCAAAGTCCTGGGCAAGAGATGACAAAGAAGCTATTCGAAGATTCCAAGGCTTGGAGCCAGAAGCACTTGGGACAGGGCCCCTTCCCTATGTGGAGTTGGATATTGATTCTTAGTTTTTCTTTTTTTGTGATTACCATCAGGCCTATTGATGGGACCAAAGATTTACCCTTGTATTTTGATCTAGAATGTTGGCTTATAAGGATTCGTTGTATCTCAAAGCATTGTTTGTATATTTAATATGAAGATGTTGCTTTCAGTGGTCCATATCTCTTTTGTCCTTTGGCTTAGATAAAATGAATCAAAGTACCTAGATACCTGGAAATATTTGAACACGTCGTTACATGCATATCATACACTCATAAAATATCATGCATGGCATGTTTTCAAGATTGGTCTTCTTACTTATGTTGTGGTTTTCTTATTCAGAGATTACAAATCCAAACATTCACCAGTACACCACCCAAAGTAATGAAAGACGCAAGATGGAACAGATTCAAGCTGATGTGATCGCCATGGGGAGTCAGATGGATTTCCGTGTGGCCTAGTTAATAGATATCATGCAAAACATGGTCAGAGGGCACGAAGAGCTCAAGGCTTTGGTTAAAATACTTGTTGTGACTATCAATAATAAGGTTGAAGGGCATAATCCTCCTAATGGTTACTTAGGTAATCCTACTGGTGGTGGTCGTGGTAATCCTACTGGTGGTTGTCCCGGTAATCCTACTGGTGGTGGAACCGATAATCCTACTGGACGAGGTCTCGGTAATCTTGTTAGTAATTGACAAGGCATTCCTGCTGGTGCTCATGTGAACCATACTTTTGGTAATCCTCCTCCACCAACTCCACCAGTTTTTGAATGTCGAATAATTGTTTGCTCAGCAACAGGCTAGAAGGACAGTTTAGATTCTTATTTAGCCATTAGAAGAAGACAACTATGAGTATTTCTACTCTAATCTTGATGAACCCATTGAGGTGGATAGGAAACTTTGCATGCTTGAATAGTGCATGAGGGCTATGGAGAGCTAGGGGGCTCTAAGGTTGGATATGGATGATTTGGGATTGGTTCCTGGGGTTAGAATTCCCCAAAAGTTCAAAACACCTGACTTTATCAAGTATAAGGGCACAATCTATCCTAAGACACACATCAAGTCTTATTATAGGAAGATGTATGCATGCTCCGCTGATGAGAAGTTATTGATGCTTTTCTTTCAAGACAGTTTGTTGGCGCACCCCTAGAGCGGTACATGCAATTAGAGAGGACTCACATCTGCATGTGTAGAGACCTGGCGGAAGCTTTTGTCAAGCACTATCAACATAATAGTGATATGGATCTCAATTGTACCCAGTCGTAGTGATTAACCTAAAGACAAAATGAGTCGTTCAAAGAATACACACAAAGATGGCGCAAGATGGAAGCCATAGTTCAGCCTCCAATGATGGAGCGAGAGATGGTTGATATGTTCACCAGCACTCTGTAGGGGCATTATTATCTAGATTGTAGCACTTCTGACAATTTTTCTGTAATGGTGACATATGGAGAGAGAATCGAAAGTGGAATAAATATGGGAAAGATCCAGACTGCTACTGCTGCAAACTCCTCCGGAGGAGGTAAAAATCCTTTCAACGGATACCCAAAAAAGAAAGAAGGTGATTCAAATGTTGTGTACAAGGGTAAGGTTAGAGCGCATCAGGAATCATATCAACATGTTGTAGCTGTGACAATTCCTACCATAGCTCCTCAGTAGGAACCTCAACATTACAAGGAACCATATACACCTCGCCAATAATTATCAACAAAAGCAGTACAGACCACCAAGGAGTTTTGATACTCTCCTGATGTCATATGTTCAGTTACTTCCCAATCTACTTCAATTAAAATTGGTCAATCTCCGTGCTTTGAATCCCCCCACAAAGTTACCACCTGATTATGACGTCAATGCAAAATGCGAGTTTCACTCAGGAGCTTCGGGCTACAACATTGAAAACTACAAGGCATTTAAGCATATAGTACTAGATTTGGTTGATTTTAAGGCCATTAAATTTGAACCAGATTCTAGCCCGAATGTTATTCAACACCCATTGCCACTACATAGGGGTGCAGTAGTCAATGCTATCTTTGAAGAGGAAGGTTTGAACTTGGTAATGGGTGTTAACTTGTTGAAGACTCCCCTGTCTTTTGTAAAAGATAAGTTGCTGAGGAAAGGCGTTTATCCATGGTGTGTTGATAATTGTGAAAACTTTTTGGCTCAGCCTAAAGGTTGTATTTGTTTGAAAAATGAGATTCAGAGGTTGATCAACAAAGGAACTATGCAATTGGATAGAATATATGTTGATAAGAAAATTGACGAGGACGAGGTAGATGTGATTACCATTCCTTTTACTCCAAAAAGGATTTCCACTTCTGCAACAATTCTTGTTCCCGCAAAACAGTCTAATTTAACTATTACCCTGCCAGACCTAGTGCCTTATCAAAGTGAAAAAGAAATACCGTGGTGTAATACAGTGGGAGAACTGACTTGGGTGTTTTGCGTTTTATCGCAATTGTTACGGATAACAAGAGTAGCTACTGACTTTTCTTTTATCCAATAAAGGAAAGGGTGAAAAGAACAAAAAAGATCTTTTGAGAATTTTCTTGAGTTCGGGGGGTAGGTTATGAAAAGGGAAGGTGTTAGCACCCTTTTCATCCGTAGTTATCTACGAGCTCTTAGTTGCTAGCTCACTTTGAAAATGCTTTGTAGAATGTGTTTGTGTTTGATTGAAAGATTTTTGAAAAGTGCCATCGTTTAGGAAAATTTTGTAATGATTCACGTCTCTATAAGAATGTATACAAAGTGTTGGCTTTTGAAAATATTTCATGAAAAGTGTTGATGTGTTTGAAAGATGTTTGTTTTGAAATATTTATGAGCAAGCGACTACGAGCGTTCTACCTACTCAAAAGAAAGTCTTTGTTCTTTTCCTCCTCCTTTAGATAGTGTTATCTTACAATTAGTTAGTAAAAAATATTATCATTGGATGTGAAGGGACAAGCGTGGGTCATCGTACAGTCATAGAAGGTAACATTAGAGGATTCTTAAGCAATTATCGTAGGGACTAAGATTGTTTACCGAAGGAAACATTGAAGGGTCATCGAGGGACTACGATCTTGTAATTGAGGATCTTTTCTAATGTATCCCACGTTCGAGGTACATGACTGTTTTTATCCGAGGCAACAAGTGTGGGTTACCCTAGAGGTGTAAGTTTGCAAAGTGTTTTTGTTTTCATGCACTTGTCTTGAATTAAGGTTGTCTAGTATTGATTTTAAGATCTTTCCATACAAACCCTAATTACTAGCAATAATATAGAAAGCGATAAATTGTAGAAATTAAATGTCCTACGCTATTACAATACTTGAGGGGATATGGAATACAGATTTACAAATGGGGATGACAAGTAAAGTAAACCCTAATTACTATTACAAGGCTTTGACAATTACATAATTTATCATGCAAAAGTGGTAAAATGCGCAAGAAAATGTAAAGTGAAAAGAGATTGTTTTTTTTAAGGTTTTTTTTATAGAAAAGGTTTTGTAGTTCATTTAATTGAAGAAAAACGTAGGTCTAAGTTATCTTAAAAGAACACTAACTATTTAGAATAATATTTCTAATGTTTCATTTAGAAAAAAGGTTTTATGGTGTAAGGTCATCTCCAAGCAATACAATATGTCCAAAGTAAACTTAAAAAATCTCAAAATTAGTAAATTTGATGCTTGAGCTGACACGGGCCGTGTCAGTGAACACGGGCACCCGTGTCAGGACATGTCCCTAGCTTGGTGCATGTTTTTTCTAGCTAAAATGACATGGGTCGTGTCGTGTGATACAGGCGCCCATGTCAGCCCATGTCTGCTTGTTTTTTGCAGGTGTCTGAACCAATTGAGTTGACAAGGGTTCCCGTGTCAACCCTTGCCCTACATTTTTGTTAAGTTTTCAACCCAGCTGAGCTGACACGGGCGGTGTCGTGTGACACGGGAACCTGCATCAGCCCCTGGCCTGGCTTTTTGCTAAGTTTTCTATTTGATATGTCGTGTTGTATCCTTTTGAAAGCAAAATAAAATGATGTATGGATAAAGATATTACAGTTTGAGAAAATTTACCCCTTGAAGCGAAAACTTTAGAACACGTATGAATGTTTTTGGGTGCGAAGTGGTGATTTATTGAGCTTTTTAGACCTTCTTGAAGCTATGCAAATCCTCACTTTATGTTGAAAGTTGCTAAATCACTCCAACCAAGTCAAGTTGCAAAGCACCATTTTTAAGTTTGGAAGATGGTGATAATGTTGTTACATAAGTTTGTTCTTGTGTTTGAACAACTTCTATATGATATATGTGAAGTATTTGAATGGTTTGTTTGGAAAAAAACTTGCAAGGTGTGAGAGGTTCAAAGATTTGGAATTCAAAGCTCAAAAATGGAGATTTTGTGGACAATTCTGATTTTTTGAGAGTATAGGGGTTTTAAGGGCTTGTTCCTTTTTCTATCTTGCAAATGATCTCTCTATTTATAGGCAAGAGGTTTTAAGACACGGGTTGATCAAATTTTGCAAGATCACATGCTATGGCTAGGTTGGATTGTACATGAAGCAAGCTTGAAGATCATAGTTCCAATGATTTATACTTTGCTTCATAGAGTTGTTGGACACTTTAAGCATGCTTGTCTAATTTTATGTGTTGAGTGGGTGTAGAAGGAACAAGTTAGAGGCTCAAGAAGAGTTGGCTTTGTGATTAAAGCTACTTTGTAAGAATGGAAATGTCAACTTTGTGCCAAAAATGGAAAGATCACTTGGACAATACTTAAATCAAATGGACCGTAGCTCAAATGTTTGTGTAAACATTAAATTATGGTGAGATTTGCAAGTTAGAAGGCTGCAACACAAGATTATGCAGCATAGCATGTATATTGGATTATGTGTTCTTCACCAAAATGACTTGTAATTTAAGAATGGATACCCAACTTCATGCCTTTGAATCTCCTATCTCAAGTATGATAAATTCATGCTCTTGGATGTTTTAGAAAGTTTGAAACATTGTCTACAACTTTCATGTTGACCACTTTGGATAAATCAAACTAGAACTTGATGAAAATTGGCCAAGAAGTTGAGATAAAAAACAGACCAAAACCTGTTGAAAATTTCTCTAAGTGTTTATACAAAAAATGTCACGATTTCATGAGCCTATAATTCAAAATCCAAGCATTTTTAGGACTTGATCAGCAAAACAAAGTTGTAGATTTCATCAAGATCTACAAATTTCATGTTGAAAGTTTTCTTTGAATCATCTTGGTGAAAAATTGACACGAATTAGTGAAATCATTAAGGTTAAAACACTTAGAAATTTTCTAAGTATTGAAAAGTTTGAATTTTTGTGGACTTTTAACTTTCTTGATTCTTGATGATCAAGCTTGATATTTTTGATAGTCTTGATGACTTTTGATCTTTTAAATTTAATGTTGACCAAAAAGTCAAAGTTTGACTTTTTGTGTATCGGTTGACTTTTCGTCAATTGTTCCAAATTTAAACTATCAAATCTTTGATCCTAAGAAATTATTTGAGGCATGAAATTAGGTAAACATGTTGTGTTTGATTCCTCGAGATTATGCTTCAAGCCATCAGGTCATGTATTAGGTCAAAAGTCAATGATCAATCATTCTCAGTCAAAACCCTAATTTGGAGGCTCAGTGCTTTGGAGGTGAGCTTGTCCGATCAAATTCTTGAGAACCCTGGTGCATTTGAGATCTTTGGTGAGAAATGTCTTGAGAAAAGAGAGGGAAAATTTTGGGGTACAACACGTGGCATTACGGGGGTCATTTGTTTTATCAAGGAAAGAAATTTGAGGTTGAAGCATCCACAGTACGGGTTCCCGAGGTAAATGATATTATGGGAAGTGGTAGTTTTAAAAGAAAAGACATGATTTTCTCTCCCCCTCAAACTTCAAAAAATAGCAGTGTTGATGCTTTGGATAAGGCCAAAGGTAATAAGGTGGTAGTAGAGGGGCAGGAACTTGTACAGATTACTCCTATTCAGACTTCAATTCCATAATCATCCAAAGATGTAGAAGAGTTGATGAGGTTGTAATACGGTGGGAGAACTGACTTTTTAGCATTTTATCACAAGTGTTGCGTCTAGCAAGAGTCGCCTCCTACTTTTCTTTTATCAAATATAAGGAAAGGGGTAAAAGAACAGGAAAGACCTTGACACATTTTGAGTTTGAAGGGTAACATATGAAAAGAGAAGGTATTAGCACCCTTTTCATCCGTAGTTATCTACAGGCTCTTAATCGCTAGCTCATTTTTTGAATGCTTTGCGTGTGTGTGATACGGTGACCAGAACCGGGACTTGGTTTTTTAGGAATGCTGGTTTGCGTTTTGCATTTGTGTTCGTAAAATGTCGCGGTAAGCAAGAGTCGCCACCGACTTTTATTTTATCCAACAAGGAAAAGAAAAAAGCACAGAAAAATTCTTTTTTCGAGATATTTCTGAGTACGGGGGGTAGATTATAGAAAGGGAAGGTATTAGCACCCTTTCTATCCGTAGTTATCTACGGGCTCTTAGGTACTTGCTCATCATTTTCAAAATTTCTTCTCTGTGTTTGTGTGCTTTGAAAAGTTTTTGTTTTGACTTCGATTTAACTCTTGCTTCTGTCTTCAAGAGTGTAATGAAGTGTTTTTGAAAACTTTGTTTGAAAAGGAGTGTAAGTATTAAAAAGTTTTGTTTGGATTGAGCAAATACTTAAGAACTAATCTACCTACTCGAAAAAGAATCGTTCTATCTTCGTTTCCTTTAGACAATGCTATCCTACTATTAGTGAGTAGGTAGCACCGTCATTGAAGTTTGAGGGTCAATTCGAAAGGGACGTACGGTCACTAAAGCAATGTTAGTACGTCTTAGTAATAACCCTAATGTCTTAGATCAATTATCCGAGGCAACAATATCTGAGGCAACCTCTTTGAGACAACTTTGATCTTTGGACAAAAGGACGACCACTAAAGCATCCTATACTCAATGACCGTTTACCGAAGGCAACCAAGTGGGAGTGTACCTGTGATACGGTGGGAGAACTGACTTGAGGTTTTGTGTTTTATCGCAAATGTCGCGGTTTAGCAAGAGTCGCCACCGACTTTTATTTTATCCAAAAGGAAAGGTAAAAAAGCACAGGAAAGACCTTTGAGATGTTTTCTTGAGTTCGGGGGGTAGATTATGAAAAGGGAAGGTGCTAGCACCCTTTTCATCCATGGTTTTCCATGGGCTCTTATTTACTTGCTTAGATCACTTGCTTTACTTTGAAATTGTTTGAAATGGTGCTTTGGTGTTTGGTGTGGTTTTGAAAGTATTTTGAAAAGAGGTCATCATTTTGGCAATCTTTGTAATGATTCTCGTTCGTAAGAATGTATACAAAGATGTTTGTCTTTTGAAAAATGTTTCAATGTTTGTAAAATGTTTGGAAATGTTTGGAAATGTGTGTGTGTTTGTTTTTGAAAATAGCAAGGATTGTTTGAAAAAGGAGAAAGTAACTTAGAAGCTATCTACCTACTCAAATGTCTTTCTTGTGCATTTTTATTCCTTTGACATTGTTGACCTACCATTGTTTTGGTAGATAACCCTATCTTTGGATGTTAAACGAGACGGGCGTGGGTCACCGTAAGACCATGATAGCAATGTTGCAAAGTATCTTAGCATTTTTGAGGGACCAAGATCATTTTGTTTTAGGCAACCTTTGTATAGCGTCATCGAGGGACTATGATCTTATTTTGTTTTGTTTTGCCAAGATACTTCGCATGCATAACATGGCCATTTTAATTTAGGCAACCAAGTGGGTGAAACCCTAAGGGTGCTTGTGTGCAAAGTGTGTCATTTTTCATGCTTTTGTCTTGCATTAGGGTTTCTATTTGTTTTGTTTTTGGTTCTTGTCATGCAAACCCTAGTTTTACTAAACATGGTATAAATGCGATAAATTGCACAAATGTAAACTAAGCTATTACAACAATTATTATGGGAGGGGGGATACAAGTTTTTGAATGGGGATATTGCACAAAATAAACCCTAAAAATACTATTACAACCCAATTGAATATTGTGCGAATTAAATAAATATACAAATATTTAAAATGCAATGCAAATGTATTTATGCAAAAATGTTTTGTATTTGTTTTAATGTATGAGAAAACAATTTATTTAAACCCTAGAAATAAGAGAAAAATATTATTATTTTTGGAAAGGGTGAAACCCTAATTTTCAATTAAAAGAAAATATATGTTCTATATTATTATTTTGTCCATTTTTGTATAAGAAAATAATAAATAATATAATATATAAATATTAAAAATTAAGTATTTGTAGAAAATAATATTTTATGTGTATAAATAATGTAATAAAAATATTAAGTATTATTTAAATGTATTTGCAAATTTATTTAAGAAAATAAAACCTATTATCCTAATAAGACTATTTTTTATGCAAAAAATAATAAATAAAATAACATAAAATTGCAAAAAATAAAGAAATTATTTTTTATGATTTTTTAATGTTCAGAAAAAATAATTAAAAGCAATAAATATAAAAATATGAGAAAATATGAAAAACATAACAAAATAAGTTAGGGGGTGCAAATAGTGGATCAGGAGGTGTGAAAAACAAAAATAACAAGCCCAAGGCGCCAAAGGCCCAGAACATCATCCCTGACCTTCAGCTTCCTCCCTGAGCGTGCATTTTTCTTCAAATCTGTATCTTTCATATGCTTGCACAAAAACAAAATCTTATAACATGAAACATGTAGCATTTAATCTCACGATTTCAACTATGTAAAATTTGTAACCTAACTCTCAAAGATCAGAGAGAATTTTGTCATCCCTAATTCGTGACCTAGAAATTTTATGAACTTCGAGCTTTAAATTCTCACAGCATAGTTAATATAAATGGAAAGTATGCATATGTACAACTTCACCATGTTATAGAGTACATCTTTTCTTGATAAATCGTGGCTTGAGGATGCCTAAATAGAGAGATAGAGTTTTGAAAAATACCTCCTTCAGTTGGATTTGGATAGAGCAATGTAGGGACTTTGATGGAGGCCTGAGGATCGTGTGAGCTTCCTTGAACTTCCTTCAAGCTATTCCAATGCCTAGCTTGCTTTGTGGATGGCCAGAAGTCTCTGCACAAGTCAAGTTGCAAGCTCCAAGTTTGAAAATGGAAATGGCTGGAACAGAGCTTACAGAACCAGGACAAGGGCTTGGATAGCTTTGATATGATGTGGATAAGATGTTTCAAGTGTCAGGCCACAAAACGCACGAGCAAAAAATGAGTTTGCTATGGTTTTGCAGAAACTGGATGTTTGGGCAGAAAAATGGAGTTTCGGAGTTTGAGGGTGTTTTAGATGTCAAGCAAGCCTGTTTTTCATTGTGACAAGTTTGTATACTTGTATAGAATGGATACAAAGTCCACTCTTCATCTGATGTGCAAGCTTTTTCCTTTTCACCCACTTTCTTGCTTTTTAAGTAAAGTGACATGACTTATGCAACCTACTTGTACTGGCTAGCTTGAGGGATGAAAATGGCTTGTACAAATTGCTTAAGATCTGTGGAAATTGCTTGCACCAAAGGAACAGGTCCAAGGCTCAAGGTTGATAAAGTTACAAAAGCTCACTTTATGAAAATGGCATTGTAACCTTTATGCTTAAAATGGAATTATCTCTTGTACAATGCTTCAAAAGTGAAAATAAAACCTTTAACTTCTGTGTTTGCATTTAATTATGGAGTGTAGAATGAGTTTAGGACCTGTAATGAAAGGTACAATCAACATAGATTTGATTTGCAACTTGATCTCATGTAAAAATGGCTTGAACAAAAGTGATAAAATGCCAACTTTCCTTCTTCGATTCTACCTAACCAAAAATGATCTTGGAGAGTTCTTTGACATTTTGGAAAGCTTGAAATGTGCTCTATAATCCATATTTGAAATGAATTTTGAGATACCTCTTGGAACTAGGTGAAAAATGTCCATGAAGTTGGGTAAAATACCTGCCTAAATTAGGGCAAAATTTCACTAAGTTATTTAGTTCATGGACCTATGTTCATAAATTCATAACTTGAGATCCAAACATCTTTTGGGAAAAGTTTGTGAAGAAAAGTTGTAGATTTCATGGAAGACTACAACTTTCATGTTGGAAGTTTTCTTTTAATAAAAATGAATCATGGTGAAAAAGTGGTGAAAAGTTGGGAAAAAAATAAGAAAATTTCCATACTTAGAAAAATTCTAAGTTATGAAAAATTTCAAATTCAAAACCCTAATTTTCAAAATTGGTTTTCTTGGTGAACAAGTTTCACATTTTGACATATGTTGATGAATTATGACCCTTGGCACTTGATTTTGACCAAAAAGACAAAGTTTGACTTTTCAGTATATAATTGACTTTTGATCAGTTGACTGCAAAATTCATCTGTCAATCCAATGAACTTGAGATCTTTTGAACCATGTAATTAGGTCAATATGATGCCATTGAGTCCTTGAAATCATGCTTGAACTCAATTGGTCATTGGCTAGGTTAAAAATCAGAAATTGCCCTTTCTCAGTCAAAACCCTAATTTTGACCATTTTGCCCTTTTGATGATTTGATCAAATTTCTCGAGGAGTTGTGATCCAAACTTGATCAAATGGTACATGGGAGTATAAAATGTTGATTTGGATCAAAAATTATGAAGTTTGACTGTAAATTGGCCATGGTTGACTTTTTCCTCAATACAACTGATTTTTAGGTAAACTGTCCAATTGACTGGTAAAAAATGTGGTTCAAGGCTTGAAACTTAACATGAGAAATCTTAGGGGTCCAAGATAGTGTATGAAACTCACATGAACATTGGTGGTCCAAAAATCCTTGTGCAAAGTCAAACCCTAATTTCAGGCTATTAGTGCAAGATGAGGTATCTTGAGCTGACCAAATCCCAATCTTGTCTTGAGTCCAAGAAGTCTTGTGAGAAAAGTATTGACAAATGAGAGGGAAAATTTTAGGGTACAACAGTACCCTAGGAGTGCGCATATGCGAGTGATTCATTTTCAGATTATTTATCTTTGCACATTTTAGGGTTATCTAACCGTTTTAAAGTTAAGCATACATTCTTGTCATGCAACCCTAATTATCCATACATCTAACAGTTTGATATTTTGTAGGAATTTAAATGCAGAAATTAAACTAAGTTATTACAAGGCTTCGAGTATTTACATAGCCAAAAACAAACCCTTGAAAATAAAGCGATAAAAGGTAAAAGTCCTAATTTAAACTATTACAACTTGTGAGCAGTTACAATAATAGGGTAAAAATAAATAATAAAATGCACGCGAAGAAATTTAGATCGGGAAGAAATTAGTGTTTTGACCCATCTAACCTAATTAAAAGAAAAATTATTTTTGATTGTTTTTAATTATTTTTAAGAAAAGAATTAAGTTTTCTAAATTAAATACAACAATTAATTAGTGATTAAATTAATTAATGAAAATAATTACATGGCCTATTTTTTGTTGTTATTTTAAGAAAAGAAAATATAATTAAGTTAGAAATAAAAACCTAATTATTCTAATTAGTTTTAATTATTTACAAAAAGAATTAAAGTTTACCTAAATTAAAATCTAATTTAATTAATTAATTTTTTAGATAAAAAATAAAAACCTAAACCTAATTTGTGAAAAATATTATTTTTATGATTTTTTGATAAATAGAAAAATAATTGATTGGTTAGTAAAATAAAATAAATACATTAATTAAACAAAATATAAAAAAAAGGGATAAGAAATTGGGCCTGAAAGGTGATTTTAGGGGGTGCAGATATCAATTTCCTGGGCCCAAAAGATGGAGGTCCACGTTGACTTCCTGGATCTAGCGCATTGCCTTGATTGAGGCATACCTTGATCAACACATCATGGCCATCAGATCTGGTTTCTAGGACGCCTGTATGGTTGGATCTTGAGGGAGCATGGTAGTCCCCTGGCTTGTATGCACGCTGAATCACTGAAAAGAAAATAACATAAAGCGATTTGGGGGACCTGGGATTCGAACCCAGGTCCTGAGACACGTTCCAATGACTGGCTACCAGCTGAGCTAGCGTGATTAGTTGTTATAATAACACAAAACAATAATTATATTATAAACAAGCGTAATATGGAAAAAAACTCGCGCGGAAATTCAAATGGGCGAATGGGAGGTTGCCACGTTGGTTGTCTTCTTCCTTGGATCTGTTGGTAAAAGTTCCAAACTTTTACCCACGGACATTTGGTCGTAGCTACAGCCTGCGTTCTCTTAAAGTCCACCATGAGCAAGATAAATGACTTCTAATGCCAAGGTTGGATTCGTCTTGTCATTCTGAACATGATGGTACCCTTCATGAAGACTAATTTTTCCTGTATACAAAAACCCTAAAACAGAACCAAAAAACTTAACAATGGCAATTATCGATTCAGTCCATGAAAACGCAATTGGATATTATAGAAAGCTTGCAATTGTCATGGTGAACAAGAATCTATGATTATATTATGCTATACATGCCAAAATTATGCAAACAGATTTCAAGAAAGAAGCCATGTCGTGATGGACTTACAGCGCGATATAGGGCCTGGAAATGGTTGAGTTTGATTGCTTTTGCTTGCTGATGACCTCAGGAAACGATTGGGATAGTCCAAGGGTCTTGAATTGGCCTCTAAGTACGAATTCGATTCACCACTTTTTCTTGTTTTTTCAAGTTTTGCTTCTGGTTCATACGCCTCTTTCTCTAATCTCTTTTGGTCTTCATTCCTTCTATATGTATTGTGGAATGAATTAGGGTTGAAAACCTGGCCTCAATCTTCCTCCATCAATGAATTTGATTTTGATTTGATTCACTTTCAATATCATTCCAAAAATAGCCTAATTCAATCTTTTTGTCCACACCATGCCTTTACACGAATTTGATGCTAGCTGGATATTAACACCTGAATCATGTAAAAAATCTTGAGTTATCAATATTTTGGATTTTCTATGATTTGTTTTGATTTAAATTGGTTTAATTCAAATAAAAATCAAAATAAATAATAAAAACAAGATAATGACAAGTGGAAAAGGCTAGGGCTCGTGGACCATGTTGCCAACTCAAAACAAGTGAAAAAGATTGGGCCCATTTGGCAAAATTTGAACTTTTAGGCATAGTTGACTTTTGGCAATTTTGCAAAAAAGGTCAACTTCACCAATGCATAACTTCCTGAATTTTGACTCTTTGGAGGTGTCCTTGGACTTTTTAGAATGCTTGAGATGTCCTATAAGCAACCCGTTTGGTCTCATATCAATTTGATATTCCATGCTCATGTTTGAAGCTTTGACAAAAAAAGTGTTTTTGTTGACTTTTCAAAATGACCTATAATGTCAAAATTCATAACTTCTTGTGAGTGCATATTTTGAACTTTGGAGCTGAAGATGGATTGTATAGAATGGAATCCTCTTCAAAATTAGCTTTGGATGGATCATTTCTCATAAAGTATGAGAAAGTTATGCTTGGTCAAAGTTGAGTTGACTTTTCCTACAAAACCCTAATTTAGCAACTTTTGAGTCTTGATGAATTGGGAGCAATCCTTGATGAATCATGATAAAAACTTGATCAAATGATGAAATATAATTCAAAATGAGGATGTTGACCAAAAATATTGAAGTTTGTCTGTATGTGGGCCACAATTGACTTTTGCCCTAGCACAGTCGATTTTCAGGCTTTTGAGCAATTGACTGAGCAAACTTTCTCTGCAAGGCTTGAAACTTGACATGGATGATCTTGAGAACATATTGGGACAATGGTGATAATTTGGGATCCCTTGGACTCAAGTATCTTGATGCAACATGAAGCCCTAATTTGAGGTAGACTGCCTTAGGAGAGAGCTTGTCTGGCCAACCCTTGGACTACGTTGAGTAACTTTAGGATCTTTCTTGAAATGTAATGAGAAATATGGGAGGGAAATTTTTGGGGTACAACAGCTGCCCCTGTTCAATCTTCTTAAACCTGAAGATTTAGATTGGCTTGTTTGCCTTTCGTGATCTGAAGGTGGAAGATGATTGAACACTAGAGTGCCCAGAAATTTGCACTCTCATGAAGTGGTACTTGTCTTGTGATGTCGGGAATGGGCTTATAGATTCAATTTTGAGATTGACAACTGGAGATTGTCCTGAAGATGCCATCCGAAGGAGTGTCGATCGTACAAGATATTCCTTAGCGAGAGCTTGTATACCTGTTGTTGAGGAAAATTCCGCTGGGGAATGTTGTTCTTTGTCTTGGGAGAAATAGAATTTTAGGAGCTTTGGTCGTCCGTTATTCTACCGGGGAATCGTCTCTGCTTCTTGAGAAAAGTTGAATTTTTGGAGCTTCGGTCGTCCGTTATTCTACTGGGGAATCATCTCTGTTGAAGAGGTGAGAGTGAACTACTATCTGGTCGTAATCCAGGCTTCATAGTGATAAGATCGACTGCTATCTGGTTGTAATCCAGGCATTACAATGACTTACTAGGGAGATGAGATTATACTTGCTATCCGGTCATAATCCAGGCTTTGCAATGTCTCGATTCTTATCTGGTCGTAATCCAGGCTTCAGAAGGAACTCATATGTTATCCGGTCGCATCCAGGATTTAACTTGAATTTAGGGCATACTAATATTCGGTCAACTCCGGGCTTCTTAGTAACTATCCATGTAAACTTCTATTTGGTCGAAATCCAAGCTTCATAGTGTCTTATACCGCTATCTGGTCGTAATCCAGGCTTCACGATGTATCATACCATTATCTGGTCGAATCCAGGCTTCATGGTGTTCTGTACTGCTACTTGGTCGAAATCCAGTATTTACAATACCTCACTTCTTATCTGGTCGAAATCCAGGCTTCAGAAGAAATTAAGTGGTTATCCGATCGCATCAGGGCTTCCCTTTGACTGTTGGGCCTACTAATATCCGGTCGAATTCGGGCTTCATAGTAATTGGCTGGGTAAACTGCTATTTGGTCGAAATCGAAGCTTCACAGTGTCCTTTACCGCTATCTGGTCGTAATCCAGGCTTCACGATGTATCATACCACTATCTGGTCAAAATCTAGGCTTCATGGTCTTGTATTGCTATCTGGCCGTAATCCAGGCTTCACAATAACTTGTTGAGCTACTATCCGGTTGTAATATGGGCTTCACGGCTCGTTAGGGATTAAACTAATATCCGGTCGAATCCAGGCTTCATAGCTTGCTTTTAAGAGGTACCACTATCTGGTCGTAATCCAGGCTTCGCGGCATTCTAATACTGTTATCCGGTCGTTCTCCGAGCTTCACAATATGTTGTAGAAATCAAGATACTATCCGGTCATACCCGGGCTTCATAGCTTGAGTTTTTGTGAGAATTTGATTGTATCTTTTCTGAAAGGTAAAGGTTAGCCGTATGTAATGCATGATATGTATCAGGAAATGATGTTCTCGAAATAAATGAGATTGTGTTATATGATGCGTATATGCATGTGATGATGTATGGATGTGCAATGTTTTTATGATGTTCCCTAACTGGGGAGAATAAATCCCGAATTGCTGCTGGAGAGAAGAGTTAAATTTTTCATCTCCGCTGGGGATAGTGAATGAAGATGATCGTGAGCATAATCCTGCAGGAAAAAACAACTGCGCTGGGGAATAAACTGACGAGACAATAACTCTGGGGAATAAATGTTTTGCTGAGGTTTTGCTGATCTTGGAGAAATACCCTCGGTTGTGGATGAATTACCGTTGTTGGCGATGATGAACTTTGTTGGGGATGTGTGATCGGTGGAAATAGAACTGACTATTTTGGAATGCTGGTTCATGAAATGTCGCGGTAAGCAAGAGTCGCCACCGTCTTTTATTTTCTCCAACAAGGAAAGGACAAAAGCATAGCAAAATTCCTTTTCGAGATGTTTGTCGGTTCGGGAGGTAGATTATAGAAAGGGAAGGTGTTAGCACCCTTTCTATCCGTGGTTATCCATGGGCTCTTAGGTAGTTGCTCACTATGTTTTTAAAATGTTTTGCTTTTCTTGTGTTTGTGGGTTTTGAAAAGTTTTGTTTGAAAACTTCGATTTAACTCTTGTATCTGTCCTCAAGAGTGTATGAAGTGTTGTTTGAAAACTTTGTTTGAAAAGTATAAGTGCGGAAAGTATTTTTTGTTTTAAAAGAGCAAGTACCTGAGAACCCCTACCTACTCAAAAGAAATTAAGCTGTGTAAATGTCCTTTAGACAGTACTATCCCACTATTGAGAAGTAGGTAGCACCGTCGTTGGAGTTTCGGGTCAATTCGATTAATGGGACATGTGGTCACCAAAGCAATAGTAGGACGCCTTAGCGGTAACCCTAATGTCTTAGATCGTTTTATCCGAGGCAACCGTTTCGAGGCAACTTGGATCTTTAGACAGGAGGGCGACCTCTAAAACACCCTATACTCAATGACCACGTCGAGGCAACCAAGTGAGGCGTACCCTAAGAGTGGCATGTGCGAGTGTGTCAGGTTTCAATTAAGTTATCTTTGCATATGTTATGGTGAGCTACGAGTTGATTTTAGTTTCAGAGAAGTCTTGTCATGCATAGCCTAATTAACATACATCTAGCAGTTAATAGTGCGGAAATTAAATTGCGGGAAATTAAATCTAAACTATTACAAGGCGTCGGGTATTTACATCGCCAAAAACAAACCCTTTAATTTAAATTGCGGACAATAAAGAAAGTGATAAAAAAGGGTCCTAATTAAAGTTATTACATCCTCGGAGCAATTACATAAATATGGATCAAAAATTAATAAAACAAACATACGCGCGAGAGAAAATTGAATAGGAGAAGTTCTTAGGGTTTTGACCCTTTTTTGAGAAAGAAAGAAGTTTTTTTTTATCATTTTGCATTTAATTAAATTAATCCTAAAACTAATTAATTAATTTAAATAAAAGAAAGATATTTTTTGAGTTTTTTATGTTTTTTAAGGAAAATAAATAAAAGATGGTCAAAATTGTCAAGAACCCTAATTCTACATGGATTTTATTTATTGTGAAAATATTAAAATTAACCTAATTAAAAAAACTAAATTAATTATGTTAGTGTTTATTTACAAAAAATAATAAATTAAGGGTGAATTTAATAAATAATAATAAAAAATATTATGTTTTAGTTTTCTGATTTTATTATAAAAAATTAATTGGGTTAATTAAATGATAATAATAATTAATAGTAAAATAATTAAATGAAAAAAATATAAGAAGAAAAAAAGAATAACCCAGGGGGTGTTGGCCCAATTAGGAGGTGTCTTTGGAATTTTGTGGCCCATTAATCTCAAGCCTGTTTGACTTTCCAGGATTCCCTGCATGCTCATTGACTGAGGAGTATGATGATCATTCACCCATGACCACTGGATCTATGCCTGAAGCCACATGGCGTGTTGATGTTTGAGATGCATGGTGGGTACCCTTTGGAGACCTGCATGTGAATATGTACAAGAAAATAATAACAAGAATTTTGGGGGACCTGAGATTCGAACCCAGGTCCCAGCGCTCATAGGCCAGTACGCTCAACCACTCCACCATCATGCTTCATTCATTATTAGAATAACAAGTAATTATTATATTAAGAAATTAATCCATATGCTGTAACATAAAAAAAATACGCGCGTGTTTTCAAACTGTCCAATGACATGCTAACACCTCATCATCTTCTTTGTTGTACCTGCAAAAACAATATTAGATAGCGGGGGTTTTTAACCCCCACTAACCACTATAGGGAAAAATAGCGATTAGCAGCTCAATGCATATAAATATTTCGCGATGGGTGGGTTATGTTCGTCTTGTCCTCACGAATTCAGCCATATGTATCACTAGTCCTAATTTTTCCTGGATTGCAAAGCCCTAATTTCAAAGCTTAAGAACCCTAGAAATCGTTCATGGCATCTTTGGATTCAGGGCATTATAATCCAATTCAG
Organism: Vicia faba; assembly: GCA_948472305.1. Classification (NCBI taxonomy): domain Eukaryota; kingdom Viridiplantae; phylum Streptophyta; class Magnoliopsida; order Fabales; family Fabaceae; genus Vicia; species Vicia faba. The sequence continues at coordinate 35,771,884 of OX451739.1, read as the reverse complement.
TTATACCATTAGCTTCGTATGGTCCCTATCAACACAAATCAATCAAGAAAACACGTTAAATATGCATGATTTAAGAGTTACAATTCTGGATAAAAGAGCCAAACCGTGAAACTGTAAGCGATGATTCTTTGAGCTTTGAAGCTGGAACTTGATTGTAACACGTTCCTGGAACCTCCTGCAATGTATTAGAATCAACAAAAGTCCTTAAATCGCCCTAGAATGCAAAAATCAGTTTTCAATTTTTCTTGAATTTTCTTGAATTGGCTATGGTCTTTCTGCAGCTTTTTTCACGTCTCTGAGGTTAGGGTTTGCTTGAATATATATAGGGCAATTGAATTAGGTCAAGAAATTGGATCCAATCCATGTGCATTCAAGTTTAAATCTTTGATTGGAAATCAAATCCTTTTGATTTTTCATGATTGGAAAATGTTGCCAATTTTGGATGTTTTGTATCTTTGACTTTGTGCACGAATTTTCCAGCATGTTGAGGTCCTATTTGCTTCACAAAAAGATTGAAAACATCAAATCTTCTATTTTCCTATAATTTAAATTAATTAAATGAATTAATATTAATTAAAAATCCAATTAATCAATAAAAATAAGAAAATAAATTCAATTAAGCTTGATGGGTCGTGCATAGGCCATGGATGAAGTTTCAAGAAGAGATTTGAGGCCCATTAGCAAAAATAAGGTGTTTTGAGCAAAGTTGACTTTTGCAAATTCACAAAAATTTCCCAACTTCTCCAATGCACAACTTGATCAATTTTGATCATATGACCATGTTCTTGGACATTTTGGGAATCTCTTGAAGTCCTCTAACCAATGCCTTTGGTCCCATGTCATTTGGATTTACCAATCTCAAGTTATGGCCTTTGACTCAAAGTGTACTTTTGTTGACTTTTGAATTTGACCTATAAGGTAGAAATTGATAACTTTTTGTGAGAGCATTTCTTGAACTTGGAGTGTGAAGATGGATTGTAGGAAATGTCATCCCCTTCAAAATGAGCATTGGATGGAATTTTTATGACAAACCATGAAAAAGTTATGCCCTGGTCAAGATACAGTTGACTTTTCTACTGTCCAAAAATAGTAACTTTTTGCATCTTGATGATTTTTGAGCTATCCTTGTGGAATCATGATCAAGACTTGATCAAATGATGATTGTGAACTCAAAATAAGATGTTGACCAAAAATTATGACTTTTGACTGCAAAATAACCATTTTGCCCTTGCAGTTGACTGTGAATCAAATGAGGCTTTTGACTGTGCAAATTGGCACTGTGAGTCTTGAAACTTGGCATGTAGGTGCTTGAGAATGTATATAGGCCTATGAGACTTGATTGAACCATTGAAAACCTCAAATTCCTTGAAAGAACCAAAACCCTAATTTCAGCTGTCTTAGGAGGTGATTTGACTGTCTACCTCTTGAGCAAATCTTGAACCATTTGAAGATGATTCTTGACAAATCTTGAAGAATATGGGAGGGAAAATTTTGGGGTACAACAGGATGAATTTCCCATTTGTGAAAGAAATGAACTCCGCTGGTGATAATTATTTTGGTGGCGATTTCACTGGGGATAATCTTTTAGACTCCATTGGGGATGGTCTTATAGACTCCGCTGGGGATGGTCTTCTAGACTCCACTGGGGATGGTCCTTCAGACTCCACTGGGGGTAACCTTCCAGTGTTGGTGATAGATAAACTCTGCTTGGTAAGAATCTTACTGACTCATTTGCGATTGCGAACCTCAGCTGGGGAGAGTTGATAATACTGTATTCTCCTTAATCTGCGGGGAGTGAACATATTTTCAGTCATATTCTTCAGTTGGATCTATCCCTGTACCTGGTAAATAAAGCAACTGTAGGGTCTGGACATTTCTGTTTGCCCATATTTCTGATATTACGAGTAATCGTCTTTTGTTTTGCACGTAAATATTCATGAGCAGCAATTAATGTCAAATGCATATATCAAAAATGAACATTGGACGTTCTTTGCAAAACAAAACAGAAAAAGGAAGAACAATTTGAAATTTCTTTGTGAAAATGAATTGTATTGACTTTGAAGTTTGGCCTGTAAATAGGCATTTTTGTACAAGAGGCTGATGTCCTAGTAAGAGAACGCCGCTGAATGATAGAATTTACACAATTTTGTGAAAAATAAAGAAAAACAGTTATGTGAACAATCCCACTGGGTTCCAACTCTGCTATTTCCTTTGTGTCTATGAGCGTCTCATCACTTGCTACTTGGTTGAAGGTGGATCAGACAGATTGGCGCCGTCGGAGCTTGATAGTCGATACAGAAGTCTGGTTGCAAGGTGATCCAATGAGACATAGTGTTACGCCTTGATCCTTAATTTTTGCCTGGACCACCCTTTTGGGTTTTCAGTCCACCGGGATACCCTTTTTTGCCCAAGCCACCTTTTCAGGTTTTCGACTTGCCGGGTGTACAGTTTTTTTTCATTTTCATCCCTTATTTTTGCCCGAACCCTTTTGGTTCGCCGGGAAGCCCTTATTTTTGCCTAGGCCAGTCAACCTAGCGGGTCTTTGATTATGCGTAGTATTTTTTCACTATGTCTGCATTGACGGGGTGAGCAAGGTCGTCACCATCCATGGTGGTTAGAATCATAGCTCCTCCCGAGAATATGCTTTTAATTACAAATGGCCCTTCGTAAGTAGGGGTCCATTTACCCCTGGGATCACCTTGAGGTAGAATGATGCACTTGATGACCAGATCTCAGACTTGATACTCTTGTCGTCTAACTTTCTTGTTAAATGCCTTAATCATTCGCTTTTGATACGTCTGACCATGACAAATAGAAGTAAGTCTCTTTTCATCGATTAAGTTCAGCTGATCAAGCCGGGCCTGGATCCAGTCGTCCTCGCTCAAACCTGCATCTTTCATAATCCGAAGAGAGGATATCTGAACTTCAATGGGCAAGACTGCCTCCATGCCATACACCAAAGAGTAGGGTGTTTCCCCTGTTGAAGTCCGCGCTGAGGTACGGTACCCATGAAGAGCGAATGGTAACATCTCGTGCCAATCTTTGTATGTCACCGTCATCTTCTGCACAATCTTCTTGATGTTCTTATTAGCTGCTTCAACAACCCCATTCATCTTCAGACGGTAAGGAAAAGAGTTGTGATGCTGTATCTTGAACTACTTGCAGAGCTCGGTGATCATTGTATTGTTGAGATTTGTACCATTGTCCGTAATGATCCTCTCAGGTACACCGTATCGACAGATCAGATTGTGCCGAATGACCGTGCTACGACGTTCTTGGTTACAGTAGCAAAGGAAGCTGCTTCAACCCACTTCGTAAAGTAATCAATAGCTACCAAGATGAAACGGTGCCCGTTGGACGTAGTAGGTCTGATCTCGCCGATCATGTCGATGCCCCACATTGCAAAAGGCCAAGGAGCTGTCAAAACATTCAGAGGAACTGGAGGTACGTGCACTTTATCAGCATAAACTTGGCACTTATGACAGGTCCGGGAATGTTGATAACAGTCGGCTTCCATAGTAGACCAATAATATCCTGCCCGAAGGATTTTCTTTTCCATGGTATGTCCACTGGAATGAGTTCCGAAGGTACCTTCATGTAATTCTGCCATGATCCTTTCTGCCTCGTTCTTATCTACACATCGCAATAAGGTGGAATCATGGTTACGCTTGTAAAGGATACCATTACTGATGAAGAAATTTGCCGCAAATCTCCTCAGAAACTTCTTATCATTAACAGATGCACCCTCGGGGTATTCCTGAGCCTCAAGATACCTCTTTACCTCGTGAAACCAGGGTTTATCTGCTACCTCTTCAGTCTCAATATCACAGCAATGTGCGGGATCGTCGAACCTCTCAATGGTAATCTGGGGAGCCTCATTGTCCCACCTGACCTTGAACATGGAAGACATGGTAGCTAGCGCGTCCGCCAACTGGTTCTCCTCTCTGGGGAAATGTTCAAAGGTTATCTCCTCGAAGTGTGGAAGCAACGTCAATACATACTCTTTGTAAGGAATAAGATTTGGGTGCTTCGTATTCCCCCCGCCTTTGATTTGACTGATCACGAGAGCGGAATCTCCGATACACTCAAGAACTTAATCCTCAGGTCAATAGCTGCTTGAAGGCCCATGATGCACGCTTTATACTCTGCCATGTTGTTGGTGTAGTTAAAATATAATCGGGCGGTAAACGGAGTATGACATCCTTCAAGAGATATAATCACAGCGCCAATGCCATTACCCAAAGAATTTGAAGCTCCATCAAAGTACATAGACCATTGGGATCCCTCCTCAGGTCCTTCATCTGGTCCAGGTGTTTCACAGTCAGTCACCAACATGATGTTCTCATCCGGGAATTCGAAGTTCATAGACTGGTAATCATCCACTACCTGATGTGCCAAATGATCTGTCAACACACTCCCCTTGATTGCTTTTTGGGTCGTGTATTGGATGAAATACTCAGTTAAGATCATCTGCCATCTTGCTATTCTTCCGGACAAGGCAGGCTTCTCGAAGATATACTTGATTGAATCCATCCTTGATATCAATAGAGTAGTGTGAGTCAGCATATACTGTCTCAACCGACGAGCAGCCCATTCCAAAGCGCAACAAGTTTTCTCAAGCAGTGCGTATCGAGTCTCACAGTCGGTAAACTTTTTGCTAAGGTAGTAAATAGCATGCTCTTTTCGTCCAGACTCGTCATGCTGCCCCAACACGCATCCCATTGAATTGTCGAGTACTGTCAAGTATAAGATCAAAGGTCTCCCTTTAACTGGGGGCATTGGAATAGGAGGCTGTTGGATATATTCTTTGATTCTTTCGAAAGAGACTTGACATTCATCATTCCACTTTACCACTTGATATTTCTTCAGCTGCTTGAAGATCGGCTCATAAGTAGCAGTCAGGTGTGAAATGAATCGAGAAATGTAACTCAAACGTCCCAAAAATCCTCTGACTTCTTTTTCTGTTCGAGGAGCTGGCATTTCCTGTATAGCCTTCACCTTTGCAGGATATACTTGAATACCTTTATCACTAACGACGAAACCCAACAGCTTACCAGACCTCACTCCGAAGGTGCACTTGTTCGGATTTAACCTCATCTTGTACAACTTCAACCTGTCAAATAGCTTTTGAAGATGGTCAAGATGTTCTTCCTCAGTCTGGGACCTTGCAATCATGTCGTCAACGTATACCTCAATCTCATGATGAATCATGTCGTGGAACAAAGTTACCATGGCGCGCTGATACGTTGCCCCAGCATTCTTTAACCCGAAAGGCATGACTTTGTAGCGAAAGGTACCCCACTGCGTAACAAACGTTGTCTTCTCCATGTCCTCGGGAGCCATCTTAATCTGATTGTAACCAGAAAAACCATCCATAAAGGAGAATACATTATGATGTGCGGTGTTGTCAACTAGAACATCAATATGAGGTAGAGGGAAGTCATCCTTGGGGCTCGCCCTGTTCAGATCTCTATAGTCTACACACATACGGACTTTACCATCTTTCTTTGGCACCGGAACTACGTTGGCAACCCACTGTGGGTAAGAAGTAACTGCTAGGAAACCGATATCAAACTGTTTCATAACCTCAACTTTGATTTTCTCAGACATATCTGGGCGCATTCGACAAACTTTCTGCTTCACTGGAGGACAATCTTCTTTGGTTGGGAAGCAGTGTACCACGATATCGGTATCCAACCCAGGCATATCTTCATAAGACCAGGCAAAGATCTCAACATAGTCACGCAACATCTGTATCAACCGTTGTTTAACACTAGGCTCCAGATTTGCGCCGATCTTGACCTCTTTCTTGTCTTCCTCTATACCCAGATTTACTGTTTCTACCGGCTCTTCATGCGGCTGTATGGCCCTCTCTTCCTGAAGTAAAAATCTGGAAAGTTCCCCAGGCACTTCACAATCATCCTCACCTTCATCCTCGGCTTGGTTGATCGGATTTTCGAAGTCATAACTGGCAGTAGCAGAGTCGTTATCAGTGGGATCCAGAGTGGACGTGGACCTGTATTATGATATGTGAGTGTGTGTGTAAGACAGATAGCCGTTTTGATAAAGTGCAAGACAGGAAAATAAAAACAAGGAGCACAAAATTTGTAATGCAAGAAAAACTTCCAATGCTTTATTAATGATATATGGAAATGACAAATATAAATCCCTCACAAACAAAGCCACAATGTCTCGGGTAAGGCACTGGGCCGTAAAAGTTTCAAATTGTCTGTTACAAAAACAAAAGTCTATTACTGTGTAATAAAAGAAACCGGCACGAAGTCCTTCGCCGTCCAATTGTTCAGGCCACCGTTGGTAGTCGGGTAAATCCAGCTGTCGAAATCAGACTCTTCATCATCATCTTCAATCGCATTCACTCCCAGATTACTGATACGTAGGGGAGGTCTTTTAATCCGCGCACGCCGAACAACCCTTTGAGCTTCTGCAGTAAAACCCAAACCAAACTTGTCAGTCTTGTGTGCAAAGTCAGGGAGTTGGCCCCAATTCGCACACCCACCTTTTTCAACAACAGCCCTAGTATCCTTGAAGGAAGCCATCTTCATTGGAGGTTCGTCAGTAGCAATTTCAGTCGATGCCAGAGTCTGGGGGACTTCTTTAAAGTTCTGGCACGGGGTCTCAATGAACTCCCCATCCATCTCCACATACCAAAAGGAGTTAAGATGGCTTACCATGTACTCCTCCTCACCCTGCACTGTAACAATCTTCCCCTTTACTGGATATTTTAACATCTGATGGAGCGTAGAAGTTACTGCCCCAGCCTTATGAATCCATGGGCGATCCAGCAAACAAGAATAAGATGGTCGAATGTCCATCACATAGAACGTAGACGCAAAAGTCTGGGAACCAACCTTAACAGGGACATCCACCTCTCCATGTACCATCCTTTTGGATCTGTCAAAAGCCCTAACAACAATATTAATTGGCTTTAAAACCAACCCTTCACAATCCAACCAATCTAACGCTTTCTTGGGTAAAACATTTAAGGAAGACCCAGTATCCACCAGCACGTGGGCCAAAGTAGTGCCCCTGCACTCGATTGAGACGTGAAGAGCATCATTATGATTCCTTCCTTTGGCAGTCAGATCTGCGTCAGAGAAACCCAACCCGTTGTCAGTGGTCAAACTAGCCACACAGTCTTTGAACTAATCAGCAGATGTTTCCTGCGGCACATGCGTAGTCTTTAGGAAAGTAATTAAAGCCATAACATGGGCTTCTGAGCACAATAGTAAAGATAGCATAGAGATCTTCGACGGGGATTTCCCCAGCTGTTCGACTACGTTGTAGTCGCTTTTCTTGATAATCTTCAGAATTTCCTCTATCTCCTGCCTAGAGGTTTCAACAATGACTTTTTTAGGTACCTCCATCCGGGCAGGCCCACCTGTAACTTCTTTGCCCCGAGTGTCAGATGACTCGACGACAGGGGTGATAACTGGAGTGAGAATTGGAACAGTAGCTGATGTACTGGTGGATGGAATGACAACAGGCTTTCGAACAGTTGGAGGAGAAATATCAGGAGAGAAGAGTCTTCTGCTTCAGGTGACCTTGCTAGAACCGACAATATTGCTGACATCTGTATCAGCCTCTTCAACCTTCAAGTCTTGCTTAATCCCGTGATAATACACATCGGCCCCATAGTGCCACGGGACAACTTTATCCGAAGTGTAAGGGATATGACCAGGAATAGTAATGATCAATGGAGAAACTCTTGCAACATATGTAATTCTAACAGGCTTTCTCGAGGAAGCCTTGGAAGAATTAGCGGAAATGGTTATTATGGAAACATCTTCAACAGGAATAAACAGAACCAAAGTTTTCTCTAACAAGATTTCTTTATTATCCATCAGGCGTTGAACACCTGACTTCAATAAATGGCAACCAGCAGGTAGGATGGAACACAGGTGGCAACCTTCGCCACAACCCGGAAATAAACCGGCCAACAATAGGTTCTTCTTAACAGTCAACAACGGAGTAGAAATGTCTTTCACGGAGGTCACAAATGAATCATCATCCACAACATTCACTCCATGTTTGGGCATAGGAGAAGTCATGACATTGGGCTTCTCCGGAGCTTCAAACTCAATCTCCTTAGCTTCAATCATATCCTGTACCTTATTCTTCAAATCCCAGCAGTCGTTGGTATCATGCCCTGGACTATCAGAGTGATAGGCACAACGGGCGTTCGGATTATACAGCGGAGAGGTGGTACTGGGATTCTTTGGGGCCTCCCTCAGAGTTACCAGGTTGATTTTCAATAACTGCGGCAGAATTTGAGACAAGGTCATACAGAGCCGAGTATACTGTCTTTGCGGTCTCTCTACTCTTTGTTGATTGTTGCGTTGTGGGGCAACAATAGGTCTTGATATTACTACCGCATTAACTGCTTGGAGGCTCTCAGGTCGATTTTGGCTCCTCGAGCTGTAAACTGCACTAGATTCCTTCTTGAAAGGATTCTTCTATGTACTTGACAAAGCACCTTTCTGTATCTTGCCACTTCTAATACCAGCCTCTACTCTCTCTGCAGTCCTAATCAATTCAGTGAACCCAGACGATGAACTTCCGACCAAATGATTGAAATATGGACCAGACAAAGTCCCAAGAAACATATCCACCAACTCCCTATCAGACAGAGGGGGTTGTACTCTTCCATCCAGATCTCTCCACTTCTGAGCATAGTCCTTAAAACCTTCGCTCGCACCCATAGACATACCCTGAAGTTGGGTACGCATGGGAGCAAGGTCGACATTATACTGGTATTGCTTGTAAAAAGCAGCAGCAAGGTCCTCCCAGTTGCAGACATTAGCTCCTTCCAGTTGATAGAACCATTCAAGTTGAGTCCCTGACGTACTATCTTGAAAGAAGTGAACCCAGAGGTTCCTATCAGCAGTATATGGTTGAATCTTTCCGACGTATGAGCAGAGGTGTAGCTTTGGGCATGATACCCCATCATACTTAGCAAAGACAAGAGCTTTAAACTTGTGAGGAATCACTACCCCAGATGCTAATCCCAGATCTCCAAAATCCAAATCGGGAACCTTCTGAATCTCCATGGCACTCAGACAGTCTTCAAGTTGCTTATACCTATCCTCGGCAGGAGGATACTGGTCTTCATCAAAATCAGTGTCATTGTCAGAAACCACAGGGCTAGGAGCCCTCCTTTCCTCTTGATTCTCTCCTCCTCCAGATGAATGAGACAAATAAGTTTCCTATCGTAAATTGTTCCCGAACCTGCGACCCATCTTCAGCAGAACCACCTTCTTCTTCTTCTTTTTCTTGTCTTTCAATATGAGATTCTTTAAATCTTGTTGGCTCTTGACCAAGTTCAGGAACATTTCCTGGAACTGAGCATTCTGAGCTTGAAGAGCCTTAATAGCTTGATCAGTAGGTGTTTCAGAAGACATGTTGTGCTGAAATAAACAGCGAAGCAGATAAGAAACCTGTAAGGGTACCTGTAATGAGGTGCATCGTAATGGAATGCGTATGAAATAATTTCAAAGACTTAGGGAGGTTCAAATTTGTAAACCAAAATAAAACACACTTTATTAGATAAAAACTTGTAACAATGTTTAACAAATGCCTTTAAGGCGCTACAAAATAAATACTGAAAAGCAAATCTAAACTAGAAACAATAAAAGTCATCAGAACTCCCATGGTCGTTTTCCTTTCGTGCTGACATAATCATTGATTGTCCTCTCATTCTCAAGCTGCCTTGTAAGCTTCAAGATCTTCCGTTCCTGCTCATGATACTTCTCTCTATAGGTATCCTGTTCTTCTTTTAACTGGATCCAAGATCTCTTCAATGCCCCCAGATCAGTAGGCATATAGGGATGAAGGATTGTATAAGGAACCCCTTCTTCATCAGTATGCTCTATAATCACCGGCAAAACAGCTTCATATGGCATCCCCAGCTTTTGAGCACGGGCTCGAACCCACTAGAGGTAAGGTTGCATTGGGAGAGAAGTCTTCATTCCTAGATCATGTGGGTCAGACCTGTTCACCCCGCCCCAAGCTCGTATAAACCTGCGACGATGTCCTTCAACATCCCCCTTGTAGTCAAAGACAATGCCTATAAGCAGCAGCTCATGAGGACCGTCCCTTCGAGCTCGTCCAAACTGTCGTAAAGCCAAACAAGGATTGTAGGTTATTCCCCCTCTAATTCCAAGCAATGGAACATTGGGGTATTCCCCACATCGATCAATCAGCTACTTTTTCCATATCCTTAGTGCTCCAAAGGATGTCCGTATGAGCAATGAACATGATTCTGTAAGCCCAACCTACACCTTCCTCATTCTTCAAAACAGATTTGGGGAGGTGAGAAATAAACCACCTCGCCAGCAGTGGTGTACAACACATGAGAGTTCCCCTTCTCCGCACAGTACGGGTATAAAGAGCATGTAGAATATCACCTAAGAGAGTAGGCATTGGGTTACGAGACATGAAGATCTTGACTGTGTTCACATCAACGAAAGAATCTGGATTCGGGAACAGAACCAAGCCATAGATGAGGAGAGCCAGGATGTCTTCAAATGCTTGAAAGTCCAAACTATCCCAGAACTGTTGAGCTTGATCGATCAAAAACTTAGCCAAGAAACCTTTGACCCCACTCCGAGTCTCCCAGTTAGATACTACATCAGCCATCTCTAGATGTAGGGCTGAAGCAATATCCTCTGGCCTAGGAGCTATCTCTAAACCTGTAAAGGGTGTCTTCTCTAGAATAGATACGCCAAGTAGATCATAAAACTCCTCCAAAGTAGGGACCAGATGATAATCCGGAAAGGTAAAACAATGATGCAACGGGTCAAAGAACTGGAACAACACGCTCATCATTTGCTCATCCAGCTTGGAAGTGACCAAGGTGTGGAGATGACCATATCTTCTAACAAAGGAAGAAGTATCAGGAACCTTTGAAACCAAATCTCTAAGCTGAGCAGGATTTGCACGAAGTTGACTCGAATGGTATTTCTGCGCATAGAAGCCATGATCTGCAAAACAGAACAAAGATGAATCCCCTCGGTCTTTGAAATGGCTAGTCTAATGAAATATGCATGCGATGTCATGATGCATGATGTCATTATAAAAACACACCACAGGTATCACAGATAGCAAACATGGTAAGGGCAAACAAGTCACACAAAAGCCCTTAAATTTCAGGTTGGCATGGAGTTTAGGTACTACCCTCTTGCGGTTTAGTTGGTTCAACCTGTCCTAATAATAGTAACCGGGTTCTAGAGGTTCTCAATATCACTGACCATCCTCCATCGGTCATAGTTTCAGCTCACGCAATCTTTTCTTGCGGCCGGAACCATCGCGAGAGTATGGTCTCAATGAGTGTAGCATTCTACTACTTTCTATGGCCAAGTTGGTCAATTATAGGTTCTAAGGTCAGTTGATGCTTAATGACCCATATAGCAGCCCCATACTCTCCTTGTTCCTCCACAAGGGATATCGGTACCAACTAATGTTCCACATTAACGTAGCTACTGCTTCAACCGTATCGATCTATGCCGTACATTTCCCTCACAGTCTATTGCTACTTACCTAAAAGGTATCCCCAGATCTGGATTAGGATCTATAGTAACTCCGATACAAAGACCACAAAAATAAAGCAATCAAATAAAACATTAGAAAACAATATGATGAACTATTCCTAAGGTACACCCCACTTATTAATTCCCCAGCAGAGTCGCCAGTTCTGTGATACGGTGGCCAGAACCGGGACTTGGTTTTTTAGGAATGCTGGTTTGCATTTTGTGTTTGTGTTTGCAAAATGTCGCGGTAAGCAAGAGTCTCCACCGACTTTTATTTTATCTAACAAGGAAAGGAAAAAAGCACAGAAAAATTCCTTTTTCGAGATATTTATGAGTACGGGGGGTAGATTATAGAAAGGGAAGGTATTAGCACCCTTTCTATCCGTGGTTATCTACGGGCTCTTAGGTACTTGCTCATCATTTTCAAAATTTCTTCTCTGTGTTTGTGTGCTTTGAAAAGTTTTTGTTTTGACTTTGATTTAACTCTTGCTTCTGTCTTCAAGAGTGTAATGAAGTGTTTTTGAAAACTTTGTTTGAAAAGGAGTGTATGTATAAAAATTTTTTTTTTGGATTGAGCAAGTACTTAAGAACTAATCTACCTACTCGAAAAAAGAATTGTTCTATGTTCGTTTCCTTTAGACAATGCTATCCTACTATTAGTGAGTAGGTAGCATCGTCGTTGGAGTTTGAGGGTCAATTCAAAAGGGACGTACGGTCACTAAAGTAGTGTTAGGACGTCTTAGTAATAACCCTAATGTCTTAGATCAATTATCCGAGGCAACAATATCTAAGGCAACCTTTCCGAGGCAACTTTGATCTTTGGACAAAAGGACGACCACTAAAGCATCCTATACTCAATGACCATTTACCGAAGGCAACCAAGTGAGAGTGTACCCTAGGAGTGTGCATGTGCGAGTGATTCAGTTTCAGATTATTTATCTTTGCACATTTTAGGGTTATCTAACTGTTTTAAAGTTAAGCATACATTCTTCTCATGCAACCCTAATTATCCATACATCTAACAGTTTGATATTTTGCAGGAATTTAAATGCGGAAATTAAACTAAGTTATTACAAGGCTTCGGGTATTTATATAGCCAAAAACAAACCCTTGAAAATAAAGCGATAAAAGGTAAAAGTCCTAATTTAAACTATTACAACTTGTGAGCAGTTACAATAATAGGGTAAAAATAAATAATAAAATGCGCGTGAAGAAATTTAGATCGGGAAGAAATTAGGGTTTTGACCCATCTAACCTAATTAAAAGAAAAATTGTTTTTGATTGTTTTTAATTATTTTTAAGAAAAGAATTAAGTTTTCTAAATTAAATACAACAATTAATTAGTGATTAAATTAATTAATAAAAATAATTACATGGCCTATTTTTGTGTTTTTTTTGTTATTTTAAGAAAAGAAAATATAATTAAGTTAGAAATAAAAACCTAATTATTCTAATTAGTTTTAATTATTTACAAAAAGAATTAAAGTTTACGTAAAATTAAAGTCTAATTAAATTAATTAATTTTTTTGATAAAAAATAAAAACCTAAACCTAATTTGTGAAAAGTATTATTTTTATGATTTTTTGATAAAAAGAAAAATAATTGACTGGATAGTAAAATAAAATGAATACATTCATTAAACAAAATATAAAAAAAGGGATAAGAAATTGGGCCTGAAAGGTGATTTTAGGGGGTGCAAATATCAATTTCCTGGGCCCAAAAGATGGAGGTCCACGTTGACTTCCTGGATCTAGCGCATTGCCTTGACTGAGGCATACCTTGATCACCATATCATGGCCATCAGATCTGGTTTCTAGGACGCCTGTATGGTTGGATCTTGAGGGAGCATGGTAGTCCCCTGGCTTGTATGCACGCTGAATCACTGAAAAGAAAATAACATAAAGCGATTTGGGGGACCTGGGATTCGAACCCAGGTCCTGAGACACGTTCCAATGACTGGCTACCAGCTGAGCTAGCGTGATTAGTTGTTATAATAACACAAAACAATAATTATATTATAAACAAGCGTAATATGGAAAAAAACTCACGCGGAAATTCAAATGGGCGAATGGGAGGTTGCCACGTTGGTTGTCTTCTTCCTTGGATCTGTTGGTAAAAGTTCCAAACTTTTACCCACAGACATTTGGTCGTAGCTACAGCCTGCGTTCTCTTAAAGTCCACCATGAGCAAGATAAATGACTTCTAATGCCATGGTTGGATTTGTCTTATCATTTTGAACATGATGGTACCCTTCATGAAGACTAATTTTTCCTGTATACAAAAACCCTAAAACAGAACCAAAAAACCTAACAATGGCAATTATCGATTCAGTCCATGAAAACACAATTGGATATTATAGAAAGCTTGCAATTGTCATGGTGAACAAGAATCTAGGATTATATTATGCTATACATGCCAAAATTATGCAAACATATTTCAAGAAAGAAGCCATGTCGTGATGGACTTACAGCGCGATATAGGGCCTGGAAATGCTTGAGTTTGATTGCTTTTGCTTGCTGATGACCTCAGGAAACGATTGGGATAGTCCAAGGGTCTTGAATTGGCCTCTAAGTATGAATTCGATTCACCACTTTTTCTTGTTTTTTCAAGTTTTGCTTCTGGTTCATACGCCTCTTTCTCTAACCTCTTTTGGTCTGCATTCCTTCTATATGTATTGTGGAATGAATTAGGGTTGAAAACCTGGCCTCAATCTTCCTCCATCAATGAATTTGATTTTGATTTGATTCACTTTCAATATCATTCCAAAAATAGCCTAATTCAATCTTTTTGTCCACACCATGCCTTTACACGAATTTGATTTGATGCTAGCTGGATATTAAGACCTGAATCATGTAAAAAATCTTGAGTTATCAATATTTTGGATTTTCTATGCTTTGTTTTGATTTAAATTGGTTTAATTCAAATAAAAATCAAAATAAATAATAAAAACAAGATAATGAATAATGGAAAAGGCTAGGGCTCGTGGACCATGTTGCCAACTCAAAACAAGTGAAAAATATTGGGCCCATTTGGCAAAATTTGAAGTTTTAGGCATAGTTGACTTTTGGCAATTTTGCAAAAAAGATCAACTTCACCAATGCATAACTTCCTCAATTTTGACTCTTTGGAGGTGTTCTTGGACTTTTTAGGAAGCTTCAGATGTACTCTAAGCAACCCTGTTTGTACCATCTCAATTTAATATTCCATGCTCATGGATAAAGCTTTGACAAAAAAGGTGTTTTTGTTGACTTTTCAAAATGACCTATAATGTCAAAATTCATAACTTCTTGTGAGTGCATATTTTGAACTTGGGAGATGAATATGGATTGTAGAGAATTGAATCCTCTTCAAAATGAGATTTGGATAGGTCATTTCTCATAAAGTATGATAAAGTTATGCTTGGTCAAAGTTGAGTTGACTTTTCCTACAAAACCCTAATTTAGCAACTTTTGAGTCTTGATGAATTGGGAGCAATCCTTGATGAATCATGATCAACTCTTGATCAAATGATAAAATATACTTAAAAATGAGGATGTTGACCAAAAATAATTAAGTTTGTCTGTATGTGGGCCACAGTTGACTTTTGCCCTAGCACAGTCGATTTTCAGGCTTTTGAGCAATTGACTGAGCAAACTTTCTCTGCAAGGCTTGAAACTTGACATGGATGATCTTGAGAAAATATTGGGACAATGGTGATCATTTTGGATCCCTTGGAATCAAGTATATTGATGCAACATGAAGCCCTAATTTGAGGTAGACTGCCTTAGGAGAGAGCTTGTCTGGCCAACCCTTGGACTACCTTGAGCAACTTTAGGATCTTTCTTGAAATGTATTGAGAAATATGGGAGGGCAAATTTTGGGGTACAACAATGTGTGATTTGTTTAAAAATATTTTGAAAAGCTAACTTTGTAATGATTCTTGTATCAGTCCTAAAGAATGCATACAAAGTAGTTGGAAATATTTTATTTGAAAAGTGTGATGTGAAAAAATGTTTTTTTTGTGAAAAAGGTTATGAACAAGCGATTTAAAGTTCCTTACCAACTCAAGGTCGTTCTTATTATTTTCCTTCTCTGTTAGATATAGTGTTATCCCTACCATTAGTTGGTAGGTAGACCTATCTATTGGATGTGAAGGGACAGGTGAAAGGTCATCGAATGGTCATTGAAAGCAACACGTAAGGATACTTTAGCAATTCAAAGGGATTGTCATCATGTTATTCATAGGCAACAAGGGACTAGTTCATCTTTTCGTAGGTAACTCGAGGGACATCGCAGGACTATCATCTTTATTTGAAGGGACCATGATGATTTAATCGAGGGTCTTTGCTAAAGTACCTTTACTTTCGAGGGACATGGCCATTTATCCGAAGGCAACAAAGAGAGGTTACCCTAGTGGTGCAAAGTGTGAAAAGTGTGTTTAGTTACAATTATATCATCTTGGAATTGTTTAAGGTTATCTACTGATTAATTTTATCTTGCCATTTTTGAAGGTCCTTGTCTCAAACATGTCTCTCATGGTTTTGGCAAGCTTTTATGAGGTCTTGGGCCTTCTAGAAGATGTCCAAATGATCATAGTCCAAGTTTAATCCAACTATTTGTTATTTTTAATTTAATTCTTTTACAAAAATTAAATAAAAATTTAAATAAATAGGACAAAAAATATGACCATGTACCAATGGACTTATAGGTCTTCTATCATGTCATAGACATGTTTGATCCTCAAAAGTTAGGCCCATTAGTCCAAAAATTCAAAATTGCTCAATTGAGGTTTCATGCATTTCTCAAAAATTGTCCAACTTATGCCAACAATAAATCTCAAAAATTTTGTCATATGAAGGTGATCTTGAACTTTTTATAAACCTCAAGATGTCTCCTATAACTCTCATGTTGGTCATTTTTTCATTTGAAGTCTTTAACTTGATGTAAATTGTCTTGAAAAAAAATGTCTTTTTGTTGACTTTTAAAATGACTTGTAATGTTTTGATCCATATCTCTCAAATGAATCATTTTTTGCCTTGAGCTTAGAGAGACCAAATTGTAGAGAATTGAATTTCCTTAAAAATGGGCTTTGGTTGAGAAATTTCGGATGAGGCATGTGAAAGTTATGTTTGGTCAAAGTTTAGTTGACTTCTCCTTAAGAAAACCTTAATTAGTAATTTTTTACTTTTGATGAATCTTGAGTTTTCTTGATGAATCATGATCACTTGATCTAATGATGAATGTTACTTCAAAATCTTGATGTTGGCCAAAAATCTTGAGATTTGACTTTATGTTGACCATAATTGCCTTTTTATCCAATATAGTTGATTTTCAATCATCTGAGCAATTGACTGAGCAAACTTGTGATGCAAGGCTTGAAACTTGACATGAGGACTCTTTGAAGCATAGGAGGAACCATGAAACTCAGTTGAGGCATTAAAAGCTCAATTTTATTTGATAAAACCAAAACCCTAATTGTAGGCTGTGATACAGTGGGAGAACTGACTTGATTGTTTTGCATTTCATCGCAAATGTTGCGGTTAGCAAGAGTCGCCACCGACTCTTCTTTTATCCAAAAGGAAAGGTGAAAAAGCACAGGAAAGACCTTTGAGATTGTTTCTTGAGTTCGGGGGGTAGATTATGAAAAGGGAAGGTATTAGCACCATTTTCATCCATGGTTTTCCATGGGTTCTTAGTTACTTTCTAGATCACTTTCTTTTTGTTTGTGATTGTGCTTGATGTGTTTTTGAAAGTATTTTATGAAAGAGGCCATTGTTTAGGCAATATTTGTAATGATTCTCGTTCGTAAGAATGTATACAAAGATGTTTGTCTTTTTGAAAATGTTTTCAATGTTTGTAGGATGTTTAAAAGTGTGTGTGTTTGTTTTGAAAATAGCAAGGATATTTATTTGAAATGGAGCAAGTAATTAAGAGCAAACTACCTACTCAAATGTCTTTCTTGTTCATTTTCTCTTCCTTTGATATTGTTGTCTTACCATTGATTTGGTAAACAACCCTATCTTTGGATGTAAATGGGACAGGCGTGGGTCATCGTATAGCCACGATTAGCAATGTTTCAAAGTATCTTAGAATTTTTGAGGGACTAAGATCATTTTTGTAAGGAAAATTTGAATAGCGTCATCGAGGGACTATGATCTTGTATTTGTTCGTTTTGCTAAGATACTTCACATGGATAACATGGCCATTTTTGTATAAGGCAACCAAGTGGAGTAACCTTAGGGGTGCTAGTGTGCAAGTGTGTAATTTTCATGCTTGATTTTTTATTGAATTAGGGTTTTCTATTTGATTGGTTTTATCTTGCCATACAAACCCTAATTACTAGCATATTATATAAAAGTGATAAAATTGCGAAATTTAAAGATTACTACGCTATTACAACACTTTGTGGGAGGGGGTATACAATTTATGAATGTGGATTGCAATAATATAAACCTAATTAATCTATTACAACCAAATTGAATTTATACAAATATTGGAATAAATAATGTACAAGATAATTTAAATATGCAAAAATATGTAAATGCAAAAAGAAGATTTTGTTTTGTTTTTTATGTGATTTTTTTTAACCTAAACCTAATAAATAAATCAAGATTATCTCAAATTAATTAGGAAAGGAAATTATTTTTAGAAGGGGTTTTGATTAAACCCTAACTATATTTTATTAAAAGGAAGTAAATTTCTTTAAGAAAAAGTAAATAATTTTACATTTTTATCTTGAAAAATAATATATGGTATTTATGAGGTATTTTGGTCTCTTTATATATTAAAATAAATATTAATAAGTGTGAAAATAAATAAATGTGTCTTTATATATTAAAATAAATATTAATAAGTGTGAAAATAAATAAATATTAAACTAATTTTAAATTAATTTACAAAGTTATTTAATAAAAAATAGATAATATATATAACTAAAGAAAATATTTTTTTATTGAAAAAATGAAATAAAATAAGTCAATAAAATCTATCATTTTTATATTTTTCATGATTTTTTAATATTTAAGAAATATATTTAACAAAATAAAATGAGAGGGTAAAATAGATAAATAAAATTAATATGGGCTAGGGGTGCTGCAAGTAGATAGAAGGTGAGAGGTTAGCAAAAAACATAGGGCTCAATGTCCAGAAGCCCATGCTGCAAACAACAAAAAAAGATGGAAAAATGTTGAAAATTGCAAAAGGCAGCGCCAAGGCTCAAACCCGTGACCTAAGGTATTTCTGCGCGTTGCCTTACCACTGGGGTGGTTGTACATCCGTTTATAGAAACACAAAGATAAATATATATTACAATACGCCTCCTGAAGGAAACTTCATCTTCAACCTTGAGCCATGGTCGGACCACCTGTATCTCTCTCATTTCTCCATGAAAATGGAAAATCCAAACATGAAAGTGATAGTATTTCTTCCCACGATTTCAACCATATAATTCATGTAAACTAAAAATCAAAGATCAAAGCTAATTTTACTGGTCCTAATTTAAAACCTAATTTTTGCAGAAATTTCAAATCCAAAATTCTCTATACACAATGAATATAAATGAAATCTATGAACATAGTTGGCTTTAGTGCAAGGATATCTACATTTTGTTTTCACAAATCAAGACCAAAGGATGCCTGTATGAAGAGATAGAAGTTTGAGTTTTTACCTCTTTCAGTTGAGATCGTGAATGGAGTTTGAGCAAGTTTTAAAAATGCCTGAGGATCTGTTTAGCTTGCCTGAACCTCCCTGAGTGTATTCCAATCCTTACTTTGTCCTGAAAGTTCCTGAATCTCCCTACTCAAGTCAACCTACAAGCTTGAAATGTAAAAATGGCAGATGGAGAAGGAGGAGTTAGAGTGTGGTAATAATGGTGTAGAACACTTAGATATGATGTATATTAAGTGTTTAGGTGATTAAAACTCAAAACGCACGAGTGGATTTTGAGATTGTTATGCAAGGTGCAAAATTGTAAGTTATGGCAGATTTTCAGTGATAGAGAGTTTGGGAGAGTTTTTGAGCTTTAGAAATCGTGTTCTAGGTTGTAATACATTTGTGTATAAGTATAGAAAAGGTTAGACATCAAGCTTCCTCAAGATTTATGAGTTATAGCCTTTTGGCTCTATTGCTTGCTTTTGAAGAAAAGTGAGGAGACAAGTCTCTATGTGCTTGTACAAGCCTGATCTGAGTTGGTACAAGTATTAGACACATTGCTTTTGGTTTATAGGGTTTGTGTGTGCAGAAAGAACAAGTGCAAAGCTCAAGGAGTTAACAATTGCAAAAGTTGTGCTTTATCAAAATGGAAATGGCAACTTTGTGCCATAAATGGAATTATTGTTTGCACAAAGGCTCTAATGCTTGGATCAAAGCTCTATCAGCTGTGTAAACATTTAATTATGGAGTGAGAAACAAGTTTTATGCCTACAAAGCAAAGATTATGCAGCCTAGGTTTGAATTTGAATTTTGGTTCATCATGAAATGGCTTCAAATCAAAGTGAGAAATTGCCAACTTCATCTCTTCGATTCTACCTACTCAAGAATGATATCAAGGAGTTCTTGGATATTTTGGAAAGCTTGCAATATGCTCTAAAACTCATATTTGAATTTCTTTCAAAGAATCCCCTTGGAACTATGTGAAAAGTTGGCATGAAGTTAGGTCAAAAACATGCATAACTAGGGCAAAATTTCACTAAGTTATTTTAGTTCATGAGCATGTATTCACAAAATTATATCTTGAGATACAAGCATCTTTAGGAGAAATTGTGTGATGCAAAGTTGTATATTTCATGGAGATATACAACTTTCATGTTGGGAACTTCCTTTGAATCATTTTGTATCATGGTGAAAATTTGGCTTAAAGTTGGGAAAAAATAAGAAATTTTCTATAGTTAGAAAAATTTCTAAGTTAAGAAATTTCAAATTTCAAAAGAAAATCTTCAATCCTTGATTTCTTGATGAACAAGTTTCACATTTTTACGTGTTTTGATGAATTATGATCTTTGGCACTTGATTTTGACCAAAAAGTCAAAGTTTGACTTTCAGTATACAGTTGACTGAAAATTCATCTGTCAATCCAATGGATTTGTAATGTTTTGAATCATGATATTAGGTCAAAATGATGTAATTTTACTCTTGAAGTCATGCTTCAAACCAATTGATCATTGCTAGGTCAAAAATTAGAAATTTGCCCTTCTTAGTCAAAACCCTAATTTTGACCATTTTGCCCTTTTGATGATTTGATCAAATTCCCTGAGGAATTGTGGTCCAAACTTGATCAAATGATACATATGAGTCTAAGATGTTGATGTGGATAAAAAGTTATGAAGTTTGACTGTAAATTGGCCATGGTTGACTTTTTCCCTAATATA
Organism: Vicia faba; assembly: GCA_948472305.1. Taxonomy (NCBI): domain Eukaryota; kingdom Viridiplantae; phylum Streptophyta; class Magnoliopsida; order Fabales; family Fabaceae; genus Vicia; species Vicia faba. The sequence continues at coordinate 35,750,994 of OX451739.1, read as the reverse complement.
GCTGATTTTTAGGTCAACTATCTAATTGACTGATCAAAAATGTGATTCAAGGCCTGAAACTTGACATGAGTAATATTGGGGGTCCATAATGATCCTTGAAAGTAAAATGAAGCACTGATAGTCCAAAAATCCATGTGCAAAATCAAACCCTAATTTTGGTCATCAGTGCATGATGAGATGTCTTGAGCTGGTCAAACCCTAATCCAGTCTTGAGTCAAGGAGATCTTGTGAGAAAAATCTTGATAAATGAGAGAGAAAATTTTGGGGTACAACAATTGACCCTGTTCAATCTTCTTAAACCTGAAGAGTTAGATTAGCGAGTTTTGCCATTCGTGACTCGAAGGTGGAAGATGATTGGACACTAGAGTGCCAAGAAACTTGCACTCGATGATGCGTGGTTGAGGGAATAGGCTTAAATATGCCATTTGGAGAGGTGATAGAATCTTGTTGGAGATTGGCTTCTAGATGTTATCCAAGAATGTTTGTTGAATTGTAATTTGTAAGCTGAAAGAATGAGTGTTAGAATGGCGTCAGTGTCTGGAGCGTATCTGAACTGTATCTGGGAGTCAAATTTGACTGAGTATCAGAATGGAATCCGTGTCTGGAGCGTATCTAAATCGTATCTGAAAGTTGAATCTGAATGAGTATCAGAATAGCATCCCTGTCTAGAGCGTATCTGAACTGTATCTGAAAGTTGAATCTGAATGAGTATCAGAATAGCGTCCGTGTCTGGAGTGTATCTGTACTATATCTGAAAGTTGAATCTGAATGAGTATCATAATGGCGTCCGTGTCTGGAGCGTATCTGAACTGCATCTGAAAGTTTAATTTGAATGAGTATCAGAATGGCATATGTGTCTGGGGCGTATCTGTACTGTATCTGAAATCTTTGAACATTGTTAATGGTAGCTGTTAATATTATCCTAAAAGGGTAAAATGTTAGCTAAAATGCAAAGTCGTGTTGCATGAAATGTATGATGTAATGTATTTGCTTTATCAATGTCTATGATATATGGATGAAATGTATGCGTATGTGAGTTGAACTACTGCATTGTTGTTGGATCGAGGAAAATAAATCCCCGAATGCTGCTGAGGATATGTGAGTCTTCATGTTTTGAAGTCGAAGTATTGATGGATTTCTGCCAAGAGAAATAAATTTTGTTTTAAGGGCAAGGCCATGTACTGCTTGTAAAACCTGTTGGGGAGTCCTGAGGAATTTGACAACTTCTATTGGGGATCAACAATTTGAAACTTTGTTCCGCTGGGGATTTAAATGACGTACTGTAGGGGATTACTTATGGAATAGCCTATAGACATTTTCCTATTCTTTCAACTTATCAGTAATTGTCTTTCTCATTTTGTTTATTTGTAAACAGTAATCATGTTCAAATGCATATGTTCAACAATGAATCATTGGACGTTTTTGTAAACAAAACACAAGCGTAAAGAAACAGACAAATAGTTTTTGCACTTTCAAAGGGATATCTTTGTATTTACTTTGAGTAAATATTTTGTACAAAGGGGACAAACATTCTAGTAAGAGAATGCTGTCGTAAAACAAGAAAAATTTGATACGAAGAAAGATAGCTATGTGTAATAATCCCATGGGGTTCCCATTCTGCTATAGCCTTCGTATCTCTGAGCATCTTGTCTATTTTTTGCCTTGTCCGAAGATGATTGAATTGATCAGAACCTCTGAGTTTGTCAGTGGAAGTCAAAGGTTATTTGTAAAGTGATCCGAAGGGACATAGTCGTACGCCTTAATTCCCTAACTTTTGCCTGACCCGCCCTTTCGGGTTTTCAGTCCATCGGGAAACCCTTTTTTGCCCAAGTCACCCTTTCAGGTTTTCAACTTGTCGGGTGTACATATTTTTTTTTGTTTTATCCCTAACTTTTGCCCGAACCTTTTTGGTTCGCCGGGATGCCCTTGTTTTGCCTAGGTATGTCAACCTAGCGGGTCTCTTATGCGTAGTATCTTTTGACTATGTCCGCGTTCACAGGGTGTGGCAGGTCATCGCCATCCATGGTGGTCAAGATCATTGCCCCTCCAGAGAACATGTTTTTGATTACAAATGGTCCTTCATAGGTAGGAGCCCATTTTCCCCTGGGATCACTTTGTGCCAATATAATGATTTTTGATCACTAGATCCCCAACTTGATACACCTGGCGTCTGACTTTCTTGTTGAAAGCCTTGATCATCCGTTTTTGATACATTTGACCATGGAAAACAACAACAAGTCTCTTTTCATCAATCAAATTTAGTTGATTAAGTCGAGTCTGGATCCAATCGTCTTCGTTCAACCATGCATCCTTCATAATCCTCAGAGAGGGGATCTGAACCTCGATTGGCAAGACAACTTCCATGCTGTATACCAAAGAATAGGGTGTTGCCTCGATTGATGTGCGAGCCGTGGTGCGATACCCGTGGAGAGCGAATGGTAGCATCTCGTGCCAGTCTTTGTATGTGTCTGTCATCTTTTGTATGATTTTTTTAAATGTTTTTATTTGCAGCTTCGACAGCACCATTCATCTTTGGTCGATAGGGAGAAGAATTGTGATGCTGAATCTTGAATTGCTCGTATAGTGCGGTGATCATAGTGTTGTTGAGATTTGTACCATTGTCAGTGATGATCCTTTATGGGATACCGTATTGGAAAATAAGGTTTTGCTTGATGGAGTGGGCAACAACATTCTTGGTAACGGAGGCGAAGGAGGCTTCTTCAACCCACTTCGTAAAATAGTCAATGGCCACTAGGATGAAGCGGTGTCCATTGGAGGTTGTCGGCTTAATTTCCCCAACATATAAATTCCCCACATAGCAAAAGGCCAAGGAACTGTCAGGACATTCAGAGGAACCGGAGGTACATGCACCTTGTCAGCATAAATCTGACACTTATGGAAGGTTTGAGAGTGTTGATAGCAAACTGCTTCCATGGTAGACCAGTAATAGCCTGCCCGTAGGATTTTCTTCGCCATCGTATGTCCACTGAAATGGGTACCAAAAGTGCCTTCATGTAATTCAACCATGATCCTTTCAGCTTCAACCTTATCTATGCACCGAAGCAATACGGAGTCATGATTGTGTTTGTACAGGATGTTATTACTAAGGAAGAATTTAGCAGAGAATCTCCTTAAGAACTTCTTATCATTGATTGAAGCTCCTTCTGGATATTTTTGAGCCTCGAGATACCTCTTGACTTCGTGAAACCAAGGCTGGTCCACTACTTCTTCAGTATTAATCTCGTGACAATGTGCTGGTTCATCCATTTGTTCGATGGTGATCTGGGGAGCCTCGTTATCCCAATTAAGTTTAAACATAGATGACATTGTGGCTAGAGCGTCTGCTAGCTAATTCTCTTCTCGTGAGAAATGCTCGAAGGTAATCTTCTCAAAATGCGGTAGCAATGTCAAAACATGTTCTTTATAAGGGATAAGGTTAGGGTGTTTGGTGTCCCATTCCCCTTTGATTTGACTAATGACCAAAGTTGAATCGCCAAACACATCCAAGGATTTGATTCCCAAGTTTATGGTAGCTTTGAGACCAAGGATGCACGCTTCGCATTCCACCATGTTGTTTGTACAATTGAAGCAAAGTATGGAAGTAAGGGGAGTATGACACCCTTCCGGAGATATGAGTACATCACTGATACCATTACCAAGTGCATTGGATGCTCCATCAAAGAACAAGGTCCATCGGGATCCTTGTTCAGGTCTGTCATATGGCCTGATTCCTTCATAGTTGTCTAATGTCATGATGTCTTCGTCCGGGAATTCAAACTTCATGGACTGATAGTCTTCTACAGCTTGGTGAGCAAGGTGATCAGCTATTACACTGCCCTTTATAGCTTTCTGGGTAGTATACTGTATGTCGTATTCTGTCAGGATCATCTGCCATCTCGCTATTCTCTCAGAAAGAGCAGGCTTTTCGAAGATGTATTTTATCGGATCCATTTTAGATATCAACAAGGTAGTATGTGTCAACATATACTGTCTTAGCCGACGAGCAGCCCATGCCAGAGCGCAACAAGTTTTCTCGAGCAGTGAATATCGGGTTTCACAATCGGTAAACTTTTTGCTCAGGTAGTAAATAGCATGCTCTTTTCGGCCAGACTCGTCATGCTACCCCAATACACACCCTATTAAGTTTTCTAAAACAGTCAGATACATGATCAATGGTCTTCCCTCAACTGGTGGCATCAATATAGGAGGCTCTTGTAAGTATTCTTTGATTTTGTCAAAAGCAACTTGGCACTCATCATTCCATTTGACTACTTGATCTTTCTTCAAGAGCTTGAAGATTGGCTCACAAGTAGCTGTCAGGTGAGAAATGAATCTAGCAATATAGTTCAAACGTCCCAAGAATCCTATGACTTCCTTCTCAGTATAAGGAGCAGGCATCTCTTGTATTTCTTTAACTTTTGCAGGATCGACCTCAATGCCTTTGTTACTGACGACAAATCCTAGGAGTTTACCGGACCGTACACCAAATGTACACTTGTTTGGATTCAACCTCAGCCTGTACTTCTTCAGTCTCTCAAACAGCTTTTGTAAGTGATCAAGATGCTCTTCTTCTATTTGCGATATGGCTATCATATCGTCTATGTAGACTTCTATTTCATGATGTATCATGTCATGAAATAAAGCTACCATGGCATGCTGATAGGTTGCCCCATCATTCTTCAGTCTGAATGGCATCACCTTGTAGCAGAATGTGCCCCACTGTGTGACAAATGTTGTTTTCTCCATATCCTCAGGTGCCATTTTGATTTGGTTGTAACCTGAGAATCCGTCCATGATGGAAAACACTTTGTGTTGTACCGTATTGTCAACTAGGATATCAATGTGGGGGAGTGGAAAATCATCCTTAGGGCTCGCCCTATTCAAATCTCTGTAGTCCACACACATTCGTACTTTGCCTTCTTTTTTAGGTACGAGAACAATGTTGGCAACCCATTGAGGATAGGAGGTGACAACCAAGAATCCAGCGTTGAATTGTTTCATGACCTCTACTTTAATCTTTTCTGACATATCAGGCCTCATGCGGCGAACCTTTTGCTTTACTAGAGGACAATCTTCTCTTGTAGGCAGACGATGTACCACGATATCTGCATCAAGTCCTGGCATGTCTTCATATGACCATGCAAAAACTTCAACATAATCGTGTAACAACCGAATCAGACGCTCCTTGACACTGGGTTCCAGATTAGCTCCCACCTTGACCTCTTTTTTGTCTTCTTCGGTACCCAGGTTGATTGTATCCACAGGTTCCTCGTGAGGCTGAATGGTTCTCTCCTCTTGTTGTAGCAGTCTAGCAAGTTCCCCTGGTACTTCACAATCTTCCTCACCTTCGTCTTCGGCTTGGTAGATTAGATTCTCAGAGTCACGAAAGGCCATAGCAGTATCGTTACCCATGGGATCCATAATGGATGGATACCTGCATTGTGAGTGTAGGTGTGTGTAAGGGTATATCTATCTTTGAAAGAAAATAAAATGTAAAAGAAAAACAATAAGCACAAAAGTTTGTATGCGAAAACGTCCATGATTCATTGATGTCATATGAAGATTAAATAATAAGCCTTACAAATGGACCATTGTGCCTCGGGTAAGACACAAGGTTTTAAGAGTGCAAATTGTTTTTGAATATTACAGATCCAATAAAATGTAAAGATAAATTACTATGGGATAAAAGTGATTGGGACGAAGTCTCTAGCCTCCCAATTGTTGAGCCCTTCATTGACAGTCGGAAAGATCCAATCCTCCAGGTTGCAATCATCTTCACCGTCTTCTACCGCGTTGACCTCACGGTTGCTAATCTTCAAGGGTGGCCCTCCAGCACGGGCACGACGTACAGCCTTTTGAGCACTTGAAGTGAAACCTAGGCCAAACTTGTTAGACTTATACGGGATATCCGAAAGTTGCCCCCAGATGGTGCATCCACCTTCCTCTACCACTACTTTGGTGTCCTTTAGTGATGACATTTGGAGTGGAGGTCTTGTAATCTTGGGAATCTGGGACACAGTCTTGGTCACTGCCACCTCTTGGGGGACCTATTCGAAGTGTTGAAATGGAGTTTCAATGAATTCTCCGTCCAATTCCACATATCTGAAGGAAGTGAGATGACTGATCATGTATTCTTCCTCTCTATGGACAGTGATAATCTTTCCTTGAACAGGATACTTCAGCATCTGGTGCAATATGGAGGTAACAGCGCCAGCATTGTGAATCCATGGCCGTCCTAGCAGACAGGAGTAAGAAGGGCAGATATCCATTATATAAATGGTTGAATTGAAAGTTTGAGTCCCGACCTTTATGGGAATATCCACTTCCCCGTGCACTATCCTCTTCGAGCCGTCAAAAGCTCTTACTACTATGTTACTTAGCTTTAATGTCAGTCCCTCGCAGTCAAGCCTGTCAAGAGCTTTTTTTGGTAATACATTCAAAGATGAGCCAGTGTCCACCAAAACATGGGCCAGAGTTGTGCCCCTACATTCCACAGAGACATACAATGCCTCATTGTGCTTTCTTCCCCTCGGTGTCAGATCAGCATCCGAGAAACCTAGGTTGTTATCCGCTGTCAAACTGGCTACGCAGTCTTGGAATTGATCATCAGACGTCTCTTGAGGTATATGGGCTATTTTTATGAATTTCACCAAGGCTTTCGCATGTGCCTCGGAACACAGTAGCAATGCTAGCATAGAGATTTTGGAGGGAGTTTGCCCCAATTGTTCAACTACATCGTAGTCGCTCCTCTTTATAATTTTTAGGATCTCTTCCATTTCTTTGTTGGAAGTTTCGGGGATAGTCAATGGTTGGGCCTTCGTCCGGACAGGCTCGACCAAAATACTTTTTCCTCGAGTTTCAGCAGCTGGAGTGTTAGTAGGAATGATATCAGGGGTTGTAACATCTTTGTCAATAGGAGCACTTGCAGAGATGATTATGGGTACGGAAGTAACCTTTGGAGTAGCCACAAGGATGATCACGGTTCCAGAAACTGCTTTTGGGGGAGCAATTTCTGGAGAAAAGATCCTACCGCTTCGGGTAATTTTACTAGTTCTGGCAATATTGCTGATGTTGGAATCTTCTTCTTTGGAGTTTATCTCTTTGGTGCCGGCCAGTTTTGTTTGATTCTATGGTAGTAAATGTCCCCTCCGTAATTCCACGACAAAGTTTTGTCTGATTCATATGGGACTGGCCCAGGCATTGTGATTATTAAAGGAGTTACTTTCGGAACTGATGTAATTCTAACGGGTCTTTTGGTGGAGACCCTGGAAGAATTGGCGGAAATGGTAATGATTGAAACATCTTCAACAGGAATAGGTGAAACAGGAGTACTTTCAAACAAAATCTCTTTGTTATCTATCAGGAACTGAATGCCTTCTTTCAACAAAGGGCGATCAGTTGGTGAGGACAAGCAGAGATGGCAAACTTCATTACAGCCCGGGAATACACCGGCTTTCAACAAGTTTATCTTAATGGTCGGAAGTGGAGTCATGAGTTCATCAATTGTGGTAACAAACAAATCTTCTTCAATAGCATTGGTATTCTGACCATGTCTGGGCATAGGAGTAGAAATTACATTTGGCTTCTCGGGTGCATCAAACTCAATTTCTTTTGCTTCAATGAGGTCTTGTATTTTGTTCTTCAAGGCCCAACAGTTATTAGTATCGTGACAAGGACTTTCAGAGTGATATGTGCAACGGGCATTGGGATGATAATGAGGGGATGTTGTATTGGGGTTTTTCAGAGCTTCTTTCAAGGTTACCAAATTGTATCTCAGAAGATGCGGTAGAACTTGAGACAGAGTCATGTTAATTCTGGTGAATTACCTGACTGGCCTCTCCGCCTTTGGTTGATTACTTCTTTGTTGATCAGATGTAGGCTTGGGAATCATAACAGCCCCCACCATTGGTCGGCGTTCGGCCCTATCTTGGTTCCTTTGCGGATATACAGCAGCTACCTCTTTCTTCCTGATGAAAGGCTTCCTTACAGCTGTAGAAGAAGATGAATCCTTCTGAATCTTAGCACTTTTATGCTAGCTTCCACCCTCTCTCCGGTCAATATTAGTTTAGTAAAGCATGCATATGAACTTCTCATTAAATGGTTGAAAAAAGGACCAGATAAGGTGCCTAAGAACATGTCTACCAATTCCCTTTCAGACAGAGGGGGTTGAACTCTTCCAGACAAATCTCTCCATTTTTGTGCGTAATCCTTGAAACCTTCATTGGAAGCCATGGCCATACTCTGGAGTTGAGTACGGGTAGGCGCAAAATCAGCATTGTATTGATATTTCTTGTAGAAAGCTGCGGCAAGATCTCCCCAATTGTGGACGCTGGCTTTTTCTAGTTGGTAAAACCAATCGAGTTGTGTTCCGGACAGACTGTCTTGGAAAAAGTGCACCCATAAGTCTTTATCAGCGGTATGGGGTTGGATTTTTCTCACATATGACCGGAGATGGATTTTAGGGCATGACACTCCATCATATTTTGCAAACATAGGCACTTTGAATTTCGGAGGAATCACAATCCCCGACACTAGTCCCAATTCCTCAAAGTATAAGCCTGGCACATTTTGTATGTCCATCGCGCTCAAACGCTCTTCGAGATGTATGTACTTGTCATCAGTTGGAGGATATTGTTCCTTAGAGTAGTCCTTCTCTTCTTCTTCCTCTTCTTCCGATTCTAACGGGACAACTGTTTCCTTACCTTTCCCCTATCCTTCACCAGATGTTGTTGCAAAATTCAAAGTCCTTCTTGTCTGCCCATGAAATCTTCTCCCCATGTTTAAGACCCTAGTTACCTTCTTTGTTTTCTTTTTCCTCTCTTCATCTAGCAGAGTCTTCAATTCTTCCTGCCCCTTGGCTAGGTCATGAGCAAATGTTGAAACTGCATATTCTGAGCTTGGAGATCTTTCACTGTTTGCTCGAGATCCATCTTACTGAAATAAATAGTAGAGAGATGAGGAGCCTTATTGCAAAAGACCTGTTATTGCTATGATGAATGATATATGCATATGCAATGTTTCCAAGTATTTCAAAGATTCAAGTTTGTTTTAGACAAAAAGAAACACACGTTATATTAATAAGATAAAGTTTGAGTACATCAATGCCCCTTGGGCAAAATAATACAAAACTCTAAGATAAAAAAGTAGTTTGCATCCTCTTTGGTGCAATGTAGGAATTCAGAGTCCGCTCCTCATGAAGTAGCCTAGTGAGTTCCAAAACCTTCTTCTCGCTTGCGTAGAATTGGGCTTCGAAAGTATCTCGCTATCCTTTAAGTTGTATCTAATCCCTTTATAGGTCTTCAATAGATGTGGACATGTCAGGATGTAGGATAGTGTATGGAACATCTCCCTCCTTGAAAGGCTCAATGATTACCGGGAGAATGGAGGGGTAAGGCATCATAAGACTCTGAGTACGAGTTCGTACCTATTTGAGGTAAGGCTCAATAGGGATGGAATTATTATGCCCCAAAGTCTTGCTATCCACCTTGTTAAGCATCCTCCAAGCTCGGATAAATATTTGGCGAAGACCTTGATCGTCGTTGTCGTAGTCGAATACCAAACCTTGAATCAGCAAATCGTATGGGCCATCCCTTCGGGCGTAACCAAACTGTCTCAAGGCTAAACATGGGTTGTAGGTGATACATCCCCTAATGCCAAGTAGAGGGACATTATGGAATTCTCCACAACGGTCAACGATGATAACATTCTCTTTGGATCGAGAGCACCAATGAATGTCTGAATGTTTGAGCGTCATCAACCTTTGTGACCACCTTAAACCTCGCTCATTCTTTAAGACTGATTGGGGAAGATGATAAATAAACCATCTTGCCAAGAGAGGACTACAACACATAAGGACACCTCTTTTCCTCATTGTGCGAGTATGAAAAGAGTGTACGATATCCCCTAACAATGTAGGCACTGGGTTGCATGATATGAAGATTTTGACGGCGTTCACATCTATGAGTTGGTCAGGATTTGGAAACAAAACCATCCCATAGATGAGAAGAGCCACAATTTTCTCAAAGGCTTGCAAGTCTAGGGAATTCCAACAGCTTTGGGCTTTCTCAAACAAGAACTTTGCTAAGAAACCTTTGACACCACCCTTGTTTCCCAATGAGTTGTGACATCAGATGAGTGCAAGTGTAGAGCTTAAGCAATCTCTTCTGGCTTTGGGTCTCTTTCTATACCGTTGAAAGGTAGTTGACTGAGAATGGGAATCCTCAAGAGTTGGGAGAATTCTTCCAAAGTAGGCACAAGTTGATAGTCGGGAAATGTGAAGCAATGGTGAAAAGGATCAAAGAACTGAAAGAGCACCTTCATCATATCCTCATATGTGTTGAAGGTGACCAAGTTGAGTAGACGACCATGTCTCTCGGTGAATGGAGAATTCTCAGGAATCTTTGAAGCTAGCTCCTTAAGTTGTGGAGGAATTCTCACAAGGTTGACTTAAATAGTTTTCCTGCGAAGTGAATCCATTTCCTACAAAACAAGAACAAAGATGAATCCCAAAATCCTTGAAATGGTTAGTGGATGTATATGATGTTCATGATGTCCATGATTTTATGTACAAGTATGCGTATACAAGCAAAGCAAACAAGTCCTTAGTTTAGGCTTGCATGGAGTTTTATAGGTAAGTACCCTCTTGAAGTTTAGTTGGCTTAAACCTGTCCTAGTAATAGTAACCGGGTTCTAAGGAGCTCAATATCAATGGATTGTTTCCTTGGTAATTGTTTCAGCTCAAGCCTCTTTAATGGCGACCGAAATATCCCAAGAAACCAAACCTCAATGAGTGTAGTATCGAGTATCTACCAACTTCGAACTGCACAAAAGCCGGTCATCTCACTACATCCTAAAGGCCAAGTTAGTCAAGTAAAGGTTCTAGAAGTTCATTAGTGCTTCATGACATCACTCAGTGGCCCCGTATTCTCTTTGATTAACTCAAAGGCTACCGGTACCCACAAATATGTCGCACTAACATAGCTATTGCTTAGACCATGTCGGTATACCTCGCACAGTTTCCACAACGTATTGCTACTTACCTATAATGTATCCCAAAAAAGGGTAGAGGATTCAAACCCAAATAAAGAACCATAATGTAAAGCATACAAATCAAACAATGTAAGCAAGTAAATGTGATCTATCCCTAAGGTAACCCCACTTTTAGAATTTTCCCCAGCAGAGTCGCCAGTTCTGTGATACGGTGGGTGAACTGACTTGATTATTTTGCGTTTGATCGCAAATGTTACGGTTAGCAAGAGTCGCCACCTACTTTTCTTTTATCCAAAAGGAAAGGTGAAAAAGCACAGGAAAGACCTTTGAGATTTTTTCTTGAGTTCGGGGGGTAGATTATGAAAAGGGAAGGTATTAGAACCCTTTTCATCCATGGTTTTCCATGGGCTCTTAGTTACTTTCTAGATCACTTGGTTTTTGTTTGTGATTATGCTTGATGTGGTTTTTGAAAGTATTTTGTGAAAGAGGCCATTATTTAGGCAATCTTTGTAATGATTCTCGTTCGTAAGAATGTATACAAAGATGTTTGTCTTTTTGAAAATGTTTTCAATGTTTGTAGGATGTTTAAAAATGTGTGTTTGTTTTGAAAATAGCAAGGATATTTGTTTGAAATGGAGCAAGTAATTAAGAGTAAACTACCTACTCAAATGTCTTTCTTGTTCATTTTCTTTTCCTTTGATATTGTTGTCTTACCATTGATTTGGTAAACAACCCTATCTTTGGACGTAAATGGGACAGGCGTGGGTCATCGTATAGCCATGATTAGCATTGTTGCAAAGTATCTTAGCATTTTTGAGGGACTAAGATCATTTTTGTAAGGCAACTTTGAATAGCATCATCGAGGGACTATGATCTTGTATTTGTTCGTTTTGCTAAGATACTTCACATGCATAACATGGCCATTTTTGTATAAGGCAACCAAGTGGAGTAACCCTAGGGGTGCTAGTGTGAAAGTTTGTCATTTTCATGCTTGATTTTGTCTTGAATTAGGGTTTTCTATTTGATTGGTTTTATCTTGCCATACAAACCCTAATTACTAGCATATTATATAAAAGCGATAAAATTGCGAAATTTAAAGATTACTACGCTATTACAACACTTTGTTGGAGGGGGTATACAATTTATGAATGAGGATTGCAATAATATAAACCAAATTAATCTATTACAACCAAATTGAATTTATACAAATATTGGAATAACTAATGTACAAGATAATTTAAATATGCAAATATATGTAAATACAAAAAGAAGATTTTGTTTTGTTTTTTATGTGAAATTCTTTTAAACCTAAACCTAATAAATAAATCAAGATTATCTCAAATTAATTAGGAAAGGAAATTATTCTTAGAAGGGGTTTTGATTAAACCCTAACTCTATTTTATTAAAAGGATGTAAATTTCTTTAAGAAAAAGTAAATATTTTTACATTTTTATCTTGAAAACTAATATATGGTATTTATGAGGTATTTTGGTCTCTTTATATATTAAATTAAATATTAATAAGTGTTAAAATAAATAAATATTAAACTAATTTTAAATTAATTTACAAAGTTATTTAATAAAAAATAGATAATATATATAACTAAAGAAAATATTTTTTTATTGAAAAAATGAAATAAAATAAGTCAAAATAAAATCTATCATTTTTATATTTTTCATGACTTTTTAATATTTAAGAAATATATTTAACAAAATAAAATGAAAGGGTAAAATAGATAAATAAAATTAATATGGGCCAGGGGTGCTGTAAGTAGATAGAAGGTGAGAGGTTAGCAAAAAACATAGGGCCCAATGTCCAGAAGCCCACGCTGTAAACAACAAAAAAAGATGGAAAAAATGTGGAAAATTGCAAAAGGCAGCACCAAGGCTCGAGCCCGTGACCTAAGGTATTTCTGCGTGCTGCCTTACCACTGGGATGGCTGTACACCCGTTTATAAAAACACACAGATAAATATATATTACAAAACGCCTCCTGAAGGAAACTTCATCTTCAATCTTGAGCCATGGTCGGACCACCTGTATCTCTCATTTCTCCATTAAAATGGAAAATCCAAACATGAAAGTGATAGTATTTCTTCCCACGATTTTAACCATATAATTCATGTAAACTAAAAATCAAAGATCAAAACTAATTTTACTGGCCCTAATTTAAAACCTATTTTTTGCAGAAATTTCAAATCCAAAATTCTCTATACACAATGAATATAAATGAAATCTATGAACATGGTTGGCTTTAGTGCAAGGATATCTACATTTTGTTTTCACAAATCGAGACCAAAGGATGCCTGTATGAAGAGATAGAAGTTTGTGTTTTTACCTCTTTCAGTTGAGATCGTGAATGGAGTTTGAGCAAGTTTTGAGAAGACTTGAGGATCTGTTTAGCTTGCTTGAACCTCCCTGAGTGTATTCCAATCTTTACTTTGTCCTGAAAGTTCCTGAATCTCCCTATTCAAGTCAACCTGCAAGCTTGAAATGTAAGAATGGCAGATGGAGAAGGAGGAGTTATAGTGAGGGAATCATGGTCTGGAACACTTAGATATGATGTATATTAAGTGCTTAGGTGATTAAAACTCAAAACGCACGAGTGAATTTTGAGATTGCTATGCAAGGTGCAAAATTGTATGTTATGGCAGATTTTCTGTGATAGAGAGTTTGGTAGAGTTTCTGAGATTTATCAATCGTGTTCTAGGTTGTAATACATTTGTGTATAACTATATAAAAGGTTAGACATCAAGCTTCCTCATGATTTCTGAGTTTAGCCTTTTGGCTCTATTGCTTGTTTTTGAAGAAAAATGAGGAGACAAGTCTCTATGTGCTTGTACAAGCCTGATCTGAGTTGGTACAGGTCTTAGACACATTGCTTTTGGTTTATAGGGTTTGTGTGTGCAGAAAGATCAAGTGCAAAGCTCAAGGAGTTGACAATTGCAAAAGTTGTGCTTTATCAAAATGGAAATGGTAACTTTGTGCCATAAATGGAATTATTGTTTGGACAAAGGCTCTAATGCTTGGATCAAAGCTCTATCAGATGTGTAAACAATTAATTATGGAGTGAGAAACAAGTTTGAGGCCTTCAAATCAAATATTATGCATCCTGGGTTTGAATTTTAATTTTGGTTCATCATGAAATGGCTTGAAATCAAAGTGAGAAATTGCCAACTTCATCTCTTCGATTCTCCCTACTCAAGAATGATCTCAAGGAGTTCTTAGACATTTTGGAAAGCTTTCAATATGCTTTACAACTCATCTTTAAGTTGCTTTCAAATATTCCCCTTGGAACTATGTGAAAAATTGGCATGAAGTTAGGTCAAAAACCTGCCTAACTAGGGCAAAATTTCACTAAGTTATTTTAGTTCATGAGCATGTATTCACAAAATTATATCTTGAGATCCAAGAATCTTTAGGATAAATTGTGTGAATCAAAGTTGTATATTTCATGGAGATCTACAACTTTCATGTTAGGGACTTCCTTTGAATCATCTTGTATCATGGTGAAAATTTGGCTTAAAGTTGAGAAAAATAAGAAATTTTCTATACTTAGAAAAATTTCTAAGTTAAGAAATTTCAAATTTCAAAAGAAAATCTTCAATCCTTGATTTCTTGATGAACAAGTTCACGTTTTGACATTTTTTTATGAATTATGATCTTTGGCACTTGATTTTGACCAAAAAGTCAAAGTTTGACTTTTCAGTATACATTTGACTTTTAATCAGTTGACTGAAAATTCATCTGTCAATCCAATGGATTTGTAATGTTTTGAATCATGCTATTAGGTCAAAATTATGTAATTGAAATCTTGAAATCATGCTTCAAACCAATTGATCATTTGCTAGGTCAAAAATCAGAAATTGCCCCTTCTCAGTCAAAACCCTAATTTTGACCATTTTGCTCTTTTGATGATTTGATCAAATTCCTTGAGGAATTATGGTCAAAACATGATAAAATGATACATATGAGTCTAATATGTTTATGTGGATCAAAAATTATGAAGTTTGATTGTAAATTGGACATGGTTGACTTTTTCCCCAATATAGCTGATTTTTAGGTCAACTATCCAATTGATTGATCAAAAATGTCATTCAAGGCCTGAAACTTGACATGAGTAATCTTGGGGGTCCATACTGACTCTTGAAAGTCAAATGAAGTACTGATAGTCCAAAAATCCTTGTGAAAACTCAAACCCTAATTTTGGTCATCAGTGCATGATGAGATGTCTTGAGCTGGTCAAACCCTAATCTAGTCTTGAGTCAAGGAGATCTTGTGAGAAAAATCTTGATAAATGAGATGGAAAATTTTGGGGTATAACATAGGCCACTGCTTAGGAGGAGGGTTCATCTAATAAATTCTTGAATAGTATTGAGTGTTTGAGACCCTTAGGAGCATGAGGAGGTATCTTGAATCAATTTGTCTTGAAAAATGGGAGGACAAATTTTGGGGTACAACAGAGGTACATTAAGAAAAGTGACTGGCGCATCATTGATCAGTTAAGTCAAACTTAGACAAATATTTCTATTTTATCCTTGCTCAAAAGACTTTGAGGCGCACAGTAATGCATTAATGAAGTTGTTGAGAACATCTATTGTCTCTCAATATATCTCTATAAACCAATTTGAGAATGTTGTTGCTAGCATTTCTACTAGTAACAACCTGGGTTTCACTGGATTTGACTTGTCTCCCGAGGGGAGAAAACATAACAAAGCTTTACACATCCCCATGGAGATTGCAGGAACAACTTTATCTCATTTGGTGGTTGACATGGGATTGTCTCCAAATGTGTTACCCTATTATGCTCTGATGAAGTTGGATTATGAAAGGGTTGTGTTAAGACCAAGTGATTTGGTAGTGAGGGCTTTTGATGGATATAAGAGATTAGTGTTTGGTAAGGTTGACCTACCTATGAAGATAGGACCTAAAGATTTCAATGTAACATTATTTGTGATGGACATACTTCCCGCTTATTTTTGTCTGTTGGGACGCCCCTGAATTCATGGGGCAGGTGCCGTGACTTCCACATTGCACCAGAGGCTTAAATTTATGATTAATGGAAAGGTTGTTACCATCTGTGGTGAGGAGGATTATGTCGAGAGCCATTTGAGTTCATTTCGTTATGTGGAAATTGAAGGTGAAGTGCACAAGACTCCATTTTAGGCATTTGAAGTTGTCAAAGTTGTTAAACTAGGGGTTAGAGTGTTAGAGCTTCCAATTAAGAAGGACAATTTTGGTTTGGGGTTTAAAGATGGTAAAAATGTGCAGGTGGTTGTTCCCAGAGCTTCGGGAGGAGAAGTAAGTGTAGTGGATGATGAAGTTGACAATAATTACGACATGGATAATTGGATCCACCCAACTGTCCCAGGTTAGGATCCATCCAACTGTTCTTCTGAAAACTTCATTATATTCACCCGCTTTCATGAGTTATTTTATTTTGTTTTTCATCATGCAATAATTCCTACATTTTTCCTAAGACATAGTGAACATTTTGTAGGGCCACAATATTTTCATTTACAATTTTATCATAAATAAAGGATGTTTTTGAATTCAAATATTTTGTTCCATGTCTTTCTTTTTATCTTTATAAAAATAAAATGGAAATGGGTTTTTATTCTTTTGATTTTTCTTTTTTTAATCTAAAATAAAAACATAAATCATCAATCATGCAGATCCAATCCCACTTTCATCGCTGATTCTATTGATAACGATTATTCTATGGCTCATTATGACTTTGATAATCCAATCTACCAAGCTGAAGAAGAAGGTGAGGAAGATTGTGAACTCCCTGAAGAGTTGGCCAGACTTTTTAGGCAAGGAGAAAGGTCATCCAGCCACATCAGGAATCTCTAGAAGTGGTCAATTTGGGCAATGAGGAGGTCAATAAAGAGGTATAGTTAGGGGAAACTTTAGAAGACAGTGTGAAACAAAGATTGATTGAAATGCTCCGAGATTATGTTGATATCTTTGCTTGGTCCTATGAAGATATGCCTGGGTTGGATACTGATATTGTTGTGCACAACCTACCTCTTAAGGAAGATTATCCTTCGGCCAAGCAGAAGCTTCAAAAAAACCATCTGGAGATATCTAAGAAGATCAAAGAGGAAGTACAGAAACAACTTGATGCATGATTCTTGAAAGTTATCTCATATCCACCATGTATTGCAAATATTGTGCATGTGCCCAAGAAAGATGGGAAGAAAATAATGTGTGTTGATTACAGGGGCTTGAACAGAGAAATCCCTAAAGATGACTTTCCACTTCCCCACATTAATGTTTTGGTGGATAATACGGCTCATTAGAAAGTGTTTCCTTCATGGATGGCTTTTCTGGTTACAATCATATAAAGATGGCACCAAAATACACTGACAAGACAACTTTTATTACACCGTGGGGAACTTTCTGTTATAAGGTGATGCCCTTTGGTTTGAAGAATGCATGGGCAATGTATCGAGCACAATGGTCACTCTCTTTCATGACATGATTCATAAAGAGAATGAAGTTTATGTAGATGATATGATTGTCGAATCTCAGACACAGGAAGAACATCTGGTTAATTTATAAAAGTTGTTTAGACTGAGGAAATTCAGACTGAGGCTGAATCAGAACAAGTGAACCTTCAGGGTGAGGTCAGGAAAGCTGATAGGCTTTATTTTGAGTGAAATAGGAGTCGAGGTTGATCCTACGGAAGTAAAATCAATTCAAGAGATGCCTAAGCTGAGAACAAAAAAAGAGGTTCGTGGTTTCTTGGAGAGGTTGAACTAAATTTCTAGATTCATCTCCCATCTTACATCCACGTGTGAACAAGTATTTAAGTTGTTAAGAAAAGATCAAGCGGTCAAGTGGAATGGGAACTGTCAAACAGAGTTTGAAAGAATAAAAGAGTGTCTGTAGAAACATGTGATTCTCATGCCTCAAGTGAAGGGTGAGCCTTTGGTAATGTATGTAACAATGTTGGAAAATTCTATGGGTTGTGTACTTGGTCAACACGATGAGACAGGTAGGAAAGAACATGTCATTTACTACCTAAAAAAGAAGTTTATGGAATGCGAGTCACGTTACTCATTGCTAGAAAAGACTTGTTGTGCACTTGCTTGGGAAGCAAAGCATCTCAGACAGTATATTGTAATACAGTGGGAGAACTGACTTGTTTTGTATTTTATCGCAAATGTTGCGGATAGCAAGAGTCGCCACAAAATTTTCTTTTATCCAATAAGGAAAGGGTGAAAAGAACAGGAAAGATCTTGAATATTTTGAGTTCGGGGGATAGGTTATGAAATGGGAAGGTGTTAGCACGCTTTTCATCCATAGTTATCTATGAGCTCTTAATCCCTTATCTCACTTTGAAAATTTTCTTTTTGTGTGCATGTGTTTGAAAATATTTTGATGTTTGAACTTTGTAACGATTCTTGTATCGGTCCTCAAGAATGCGTACAAAGTGTTTGGAAAATATCTTTAAAAGTGTTTGTGTAAAATGTGTTTTTTTTTTGTGAGCAAGCGATTAAAAGTTCAACTCACTCAAGGTCGTTCTTATACTTTTCCTCCTCCTTTAGATAGTGCTATCTGTACCATTAATTAGTAGGAAGCCCTATTGTTGGATGTGTAGGGACAGACGTAGGGTCATTGTACAATCATTGAAAGTAACTTATAAGGATGCTTTAGCAATTTTCGTAAGGGACTAGATCATTTATCGAAAGGCAATGTTGAAAGGGTCATCGAGGGACTATGATCTTTGATTCAGGGACTTTGATAAAGCGTCCCCACTTTTGAGGGACATGGATGTTTTATTTTGAAGGCAACAAGGGAGGCTACACTAGAGGTGTAAGTGTACAAGTGTGTTATTTTCAGTTATTTTGTCTTTGAATTTAGGGTTTTGCTGTCGTTTGATTATTATCTTTCCATACAAACCCTAATTACTAAGCAGTATAGAAATACAGTAGCAGAAAGAATAAAGTGCAGAAATGTAAACCTAAAACTATTACATGGCTTGGGGGCAGTTACATAAAAAAGGATGCGAGAAAGTAAAATGCGGAAATTTAGACCTAGACTATTACATCCCATATGCAGTTACATGATAATAAAAAAGAGCGAAAAATAAAATCTAGACTATTACATTCGTGAAACTTATAGAGTCGATCTAAGAAATATAAAATTAAGATAACAATAGAAAAGGAAAATATTGTTAGCGATTTTTTATGAAAAATGGTTTATGATAATTAATTAAAATGTATTAAATCTAATTAAGTTTAATTAAAAAAATTAATTAATTAAATTCAATGGTTAATTAAAAAGCTAAAACTTAATTTATTTTAATTAACCTAATTATGTTTGTATTTTTATTAAAATAAAAAATATAAAAATATAAGTAAAAGAGAAAAATATAAATATTAAAAAAAAGGAATTTGGGCCTGAATCGGCAAAAAAGGAGGAGGTGTAGATTGCAAAGGTGTCCAAGCCCAAGCGTTGGTCCATGAGATTCTGTGTTAGCAGCTAGGAGGGTGCATCATGGGCGTGCATATTCCTGGGCGTTGGATCAGATTTGTGAAGATCTGATGGTGAGAAGTGGTGAGTGCAAGTTTGAGGTATGCAAACGCGCTGCATTCTGCAAAATCTTGCAAGAGTTTTTTTGGAATATGACCTTGCAAGGGTTTTCTCGTGTGGTCTCTTGTCTAAATTGAGGATATATAATGCTTCAATTAGGTCAAAAGATTGTGGGCTTGGACCTTGCAAGAAAATCCTTGACTTTATCTTATTTAATTTTAAATTTAAATTAATAAAAATCAAAATAAACAAAATAAAAACCCAAGGGTGTATGAATAAGTTCCAAGGTTCACTATGAAGTATATAACACACATGGATCTTGAAATATCAGCCCATTATCCCAAAATTCCAAGTTTGATCACTTTTGGTTTCATGCATTTTCTCAAAATTTCCCAACTTGTACCAATCATAACTCTCTCTCAATTTTTATCATTTGAAAGTGATCTTGGACTTTTTGGAAAGCTCAAGATGTTCTATACAATCTCTATGTTGATCATTTTTATATTTGAAGATTTTATCTTGATGTAAGTTGCCTTAACAAAAAGTGTCTTTTTGTTGACTTTTGAAATGACCTATAATGGTTTGGCCCATATCTCTCAAATGAAGCATTTTTAGACTTGATATTAATGAGACAAAGTTATAGAGAATTGAATTTCCTTCAAAATGAGCTTTGGTTGAGAAAAATATGATGAAGCATGTGAAAGTTATGCTTTTTCAAAGTTCAGTTGACTTCTCCTTAAGAAAACCCTAACTTGGTAACTTTAACTTTTGATGAATTGAGAGTTTTCTTAATGAATCATGATCGACCCTTGATAAAATGATGAATGTGACTTAAAAATCTTGATGTTGACCAAAAATCTTGAAGTTTGACTGTATGTTGACCATAATTGACTTTTTATCCAATATACTTGATTTTTAGTCATCTAAGCAATTGACTGAGCAAACATGTGATGCAATGCTTAAAATTTGGCATGAGAATTCCTTGAGACATATGAGGAACCATGAAATCCACCTGAGGCATTATAAGCTCAAATTTCCATGAGAAAAGTGAAACCCTAGTTGTAGGTCAAATGTTTAGAAGGAGAATTTGTCTGATCAAACATTGAGTAGCCTTGAGCAATTGAAAACCCTAGGAGCATAAGGAGGTGTCTTGAAGAAAATGGGAGGTAAGATTTTGGGGTACAATAGCTGCCCCTGTACAATCTTCTTAAACCTGAAGAGTAAGATTGGCATGTCTGCCATTTATGATTTGAAGGTGGAAGAGGATTGAACACTTAAGTGGCCGGAAATTTGCACTCGCAGGTGCATGAAGTAACACTGTTGGTTGATAGAATTACTTGAATAGACTTGAAGATGCCATTCAGAGAGATGATAGAATGTCGTCGGGGATGGGCTTACAGATGCCATCCAAAGTAACTGTTGATAAGAGTATCAGAACGAGTCTATGTCTGATTGTGAAAAATGTTTTTCAGAAGGAAAGTGCTATCTAGAATTCAGTCTCTAGGGGAATTCTTTTCAGAATAAACTTCTAAAGAGGAATGCTCGTCAGAATTCAGTTCGTGAATAAAGTCATTTGGTCATGCAGATAGTCACCTCATCTTGTTTCGAGAATTGATCTACAATCTATTTTTCATTGGTAAATCTGTCCTGTTTTGGGAATTCATATCGCCTGGTCATATAGATAGTTTCCTTGTCCTGTTTCAGGAATTAATATGCGACCCACTTTTCTGTTGGTAAACCCGTCCTGTTTCGGGAATTCATATCGCTTGGTCTTATAGATAGCTACCCTATCCTATTTTAGAAATTAATCTCTGACCTACTTTCTTGTTGATAAACTCGTCCTGTTTCGGGAATTCCTACCACTTGGTCATATAGATAGTTGCCTTGTCCTGTTTCAGGAATTAATTTCATACCTGTTTTCTTGTTGGTAAACCCGTACTATTTCGAGAATTCATACCGCCTGGTCGTATAGATAGTTTCCCCGTCTTGTTTCGGGAATTAACCTCTGACCCGCTTTTTATTGGTAAACCTGTCCTTTTTCGAGAATTCATACCACCTAGTAATATATATAGTTGCCCCGTCTTGTTTCAGGAATTAATCTCAGACCTGTTTGAAAATTGTTGATGATATTCATATATTTGTGAACTTTACCTGAAAAGACAAAATTAACTTTATGCAATGTCATGATGTATGAATTGCGTAATGATGTTCTCAAAGTGAATGAGAGTTTTATCTTCGTTTCGTATGCATATTCTATGATATTTTATAAAATGATGTATGGATGTAGGATTTCGCTTGACGGCAACGGTAGCTCTGTATAATATCTTTGTCTAGGGAAAAAAATCCCTGACTGTTGCTGGGGATGAAGAATATGAATCTTCCCTCTGCTGGGAATAATTTTGCTGGGATTCCCGATTTGTTTGAGGATATGCTGCTGAGGACGCTTGAATTCTGCTTGGGGATGGAAGAGACACATACTCCTCTGATGTGTGGATGTCAACTTTTATGGGGAGGACAAAGTTGAAGGGCATCTGACCTGGGAAGAGAATCTTGTCGAGGAACCGCGAGGATTGAAGAAATAACCTCGGTTTGGGAAATAAACCCTGTTGGGGAAATAAACCATGCTGGGGAGATAACTCTGTTGAAGAAGAGAATTATGTCGGGGATTTTACAGTGCTGAAGGAATAAACTCCGTTGGGGAATTAAATTCTTATAACCTGTGCTGAGGGAATCATTTCTGGTGGGGATTGGAATTTCATAGGTTGTGCGGAGGAAGTTTCTATCGTATGCTGGAGAAATGATCACACTTCTTTACCTGCTAGGTACTTACTGGGGAATTTGGTCAAGTGAACTGCTGGAAGATGCCTCAATTTCTGTCTGAAGGTATATTAGACTCGCTGAGGAATTTATCTCTGTCAATGATGAGTTTGTAAAGGTAGCTCCGCGGAGATTTCTCTATGGATATTTGTGGACGAGTTGAACGTTATCCAAACTCCTAGAGTCTTTAGTAAATGCTAACCCTATTTTTATGCATATATTTGTTAACAGTAATCACATTCATATGCATAAGTTCATTCAATTTAGTCATTGGACGTTTTTGCAAACAAAGTAGAGAAAGTAAAACAATTTTGAACTTTCAATTATATTTGTATTAAAATTTTGCCTATAAACAGGAGGTTTTATACAAAGAGACAAAATTCCTAGTAGGAGGAAATTTTCGTAAAATAGAGAGTAAAGTACAAAGAACAATAAGGAAAAACAACTATGTGGAAGTGATCCCATCGTGTTTCAACTCTGTTATTGCCCCTATGTCTTCAGGCATCTCATCCCTCCCTGTCAGAAGAAGTTGACTGAATCTATCTGTACCATTTGAACTTGATAATAAAGCTTGTTGTACATAGGTGATCCAATGGGACATAGTCGTACGCTTTAATCCCTAACTTTTTCCTGGACCACCCTTTCGGGTTTTCAGTCCATCGGGACACCCTTTTTTACCCAAGTTACCTTTTCAAGTTTTCGACTTTCCAGGTGTACACTTTATATATATATCCCTAATTTTTCCTGAACCCTTTTGGTTCGCCAGGATGCCCTTATTTTTGCCTAGGCCAATCCACCTAGCGGGTCTCTTTCATACGTAGTATTTTTTAACTATGTTCGCATTCACAGGGTATGGAAAATCTTCACCGTGCATGGTGGTAAGTATCATAGCACCGTCAGAAAATATCCTCTTAATCACAAATGGCCCTTCGTATGTGGGAGTCCACTTGCCCCTGGGATCACCTTGTGGTAAGATGATGCGCTTTATTACCAAGTCACTGGCCTGGTATACCCGATGTTTGACTTTCTTGTTGAAGGCTTTTATCATACGCTTCTGATACATCTGACCATTGTAAACATTTGCAAGCCTCTTCTCGTTAATAAGATTTATCTGGTCCAGCCTAGTCTGAATCCACTCGTCTTCGTCTAAATTTGCGTCTTTCATAATCCTTAGAGAAGGAATCTGGACTTCGACAGGTAGGACAACTTCCATACCATAGACTAGGGAGAATGGGGTTTCCCCAGTTGATGTCTATACTGAAGTGTGATAGCCATGAAGAGAAAATGGTAACATATCATGCCAATCTTTGTATGTCACCATCATCTTCTGCAAAATCTTCTTGATGTTCTTATTGGCGGCTTCCACTGTGCCATTCATCTTCGGTCGATACAGAGAAGAATTGTGGTGTTTACTTTTGAACTACGTGCAGATTTATGTGATCATAGTATTTTTAAGATTAGTACCATTTTCTATGTTAATCCTTTCGGGGATTCCATACCGACATATGAGGTTATGTTTAATGAATCGGGCCACAACATTCTTTGTAACGGAGGCAAACGAGGTTGCTTCAACCCACTTCGTGAAATAATCAATAGCGACCAGGATGAAAAGATTCCCGTTAGACGCGGTAGGCTTAATCTCTCCAATCATATCAATTCCCCACATTGCGAACGACCAAGGAGCAGTCAATATGTTTAGAGGGACCTGAGGCACGTGTACTTTGTCACCAGAAATCTGGCACTTGTGACAAGTTTTGGAATGACGATAGCAATCAACGTCCATGATTGACCAATAATAACCCGCTCTCAGAATATTCTTAGCCATCATGTGCCAACTGGAATGAGTACCAAAGACTCCTTCAGGCATATCTTCCATAATCTTCTCGGCTTCCTTCTTGTCTACACAACGAAGCAAAGTCGCATCGTGGTTGCACTTATATAAAATTCAGTTGCTTAGAAGGAACTTGAACCTCGAGGTATCATTTATTTCGTGAAACCAAGGCTTTTCTTCTACTCCATTAGTATCAACTTCGTAGCAATACGCTGGTTCGTCTAGATTTTCAATAGTGATTCAAGTAGCTTCATTGTCCCATATGACTTTGAACATAGATGATATGGTAGCTAGGCGTATGGAAACTAATTCTCTTCTCGTGGAATATGTTTAAAAGTTATTTCGTCAAAGTACAAAATTAATGCCAACACATGCTCCCGATAAGGAATGAGATTTGGGCACTTCGTATCCCATTCTCCCTTAACCTGGCAGATCACTAGGGCCGAGTCTCCGTACACATCCAAGAACTTGATTCTTATGTCAATATCATCCTTAATACCCATGATGCATGTTTCGTATTCGGCCATGTTGTTGGTACAGTCAAAGCAAAGTCTAGCGGTGAAGGGCATATGGAACCCTTGGGAGAGACAATCGCATCACTAATTCCATTACCAAGCGCGTTAGAAGCTCCATCAAAAACCATAATCCACCGGGATCCCGACTCAGGTCCTTCATATTGTCCTGGTTTTTCATAGTCTGTAAGTAGCATAATATTCTCAACCGGGAACTCGAAATTCATAGATTGATAGTCATCTACGGCTTGATGAGCCAAATGATCTTCCAGTACACTTCCTTTGATTGCCTTCTGAATGGTGTACTAAATGTCGTATTCTTTCAAGATCATTTTCCATATTTCTATTCTTCCGGATAGAGCGGGATTTTCGAATATGTATTTTATAGGATTCATCTTAGAGATCAACAAAGTTATATGAGTCAACATATACTGTCTTAGTCGGCGAGCATCCCATGCCAAAGCGCAACAAGTTTTCTAGAGCAGTGAGTATCTTGTTTCACAGTCAGTAAACTTTTTGCTAAAGTAGTATATTGCACGCCCTTTTCGACCAGACTCGTCATGTTTCCCCAGTACACACCCCATTGAGTTCTCTAACATTGTTAGGTACATGATAATAGGTCTCCCTTCAACAGGTGGCATCAGAATTGGAGGTTTCTGGAGATATTCCTTGATTTTTTTGAAAGCTATCTGACAATCGTCATTTCGCTTTACTAATTGATCTTTCTTCAGCAACTTGAAGATCGACTCACAAGTGCATCCAAATGGGAAATAAATCTAGCAATGTAGTTCAATCGTCCTAGGAAACCCCTGACTTCTTTCTCATTACAGGGAGTTGTCATTTCTTGAATGGATTTGACCTTGGGAGATCAACCTCAATACCTTTACCACCGACGAAAAAGACTAGGAGTTTATTGGATCTTACCCCAAAGCTGCACTTGTTTGGATTCAACTCAATGTGTACTTCTTCAATCTCTCAAACAGTTTGTGTAGGTGATCGAGATGTTCTTCTACAGTCTGAGATCTGGCTATCATGTCATCAACGTAAACCTCTATCTCGTGATGTATCATGTCATGGAACAAAGCTACCATAACGCGTTGATAAGTTGCACTGGCGTTCTTTAACCCAAAAGGAATAACCTTGTAGTAGATAGTGCCTCATTGTGTGACAAAAGTAGTCTTCTCCATGTCTTCAGGTTCCATCTTGATTTGATTATAACTGGAGAAACCTTCCATGAAGGAAAACACCTTGTGTTGAGTGGTGTTATCAACCAGAACATCAATATGTGGAAGCGGAAAGTCATCTTTGGGGCTTTCCCTATTCAGATCCCTGTATTCTACACACATACGCACCTTGTCATCCTTCTTTGATACTGGAACCACATTTGCAACCCGTTGAGGATAAGACATACCAGCCAAGAAACCTGCATTGAATTTCTTTATAACCCCGACTTTGATCTTTTCTGACATCTCGGGACGCATACAACGAGCTTTCTGCTTTACTGGAGAATAACCTTCTTTAATCGATAGACGGTGAACCGCAAAATCAGTATCAAGCCCTGGCATGTCTTCGTATGACCAAGAAAAGATCCCGACATAGTTATGCAACATCTGCATTAATCTGTTCTTAACACTGTCTTCTAGATTGGCACTTATCTTGACTTCTTTCTTGTCCTCTTTAGTACCCAAGTTCATAACCTCGAATGGATCTTCATGCGGTTGTATGGATCTTTCTTCCTATATTAAAATCCTAACTAGCTCTCCTGGTACTTCACAATCTTCATCACCTTCGTCCTAGGCTTGGTAGATCGGATTTTCAAAGTCATAAGTGGCAATAGCAGAATTGTTATCAACGGGATCCAGAGTGGATGTGGATCTGCAATTTGTTGTGTGCGTGTGTGTAAAAACACATAGAAATTTTTAAAGCAATAAAGTAAAAGAAAGACAAAGAGCACAAAATTTGAATGCAAACGTCCAATGATTTATTAAATGAAAATATGCTGATGAATAATGACAACTCTAACAAATGGACCGTTGTGCCCCGGGTAAGGCACAAGGCTTAAAGTTATTGTTTTTTTTTTAAATTACATAGCCAAAACTTGAAAGCAAAAAAAAAAAACAAAAAATATCATTTACTCCTGACTAAAGGAGAACTGTATGACATCTTTAGTCTTCCAATTGCTGAGTCCATTGTCGGTGGTGGGAAAAATCCAATTGTCTAGGTTGTAGTCACTATCAGCATCTTCTACCACGTTGACTCCATTATTGCTAACGCAAAATGGTGGTCTTCCAGCAGGAACACGACGAACAGCCCTCTAAACCTCTACAGTGAAACCCAAACCAAATTTATTAGACTTCTATGAAATGTCAGGAAGATGATCCCAAGTAGTACAACCACCTTCTTCTACCATAACTCTGGCGTCTTTCAGATAAGCCATTCTGGGTGAAGCCTTGGTAACCTTAAGAATGGCAGAAACGTCTTCAATAACAGTAGTTGTTCGAGGAATAACTTAAAAAGTATGAAAGGGAGTTTCGATGAATTCACCGTCCATCTCAACATACTTGAATGAGTTCAAGTGACTTACCATGTACTCTTCTTCACCATAAACAGTAACAACCTTTCCTTTCACGTGATATTTCAGCTTTTGATGTAGAGTGGAGGTAACAGCGCCTACCCCATGAATCCAATGGCGTCCAAGTAAACGAAATAGGTCGGTCGAATATCCATTACATAGAAGGTAGATTCGAATACCTGTAAACCTACTCTGATCGGAAGATCGACCTCTCCATGCACCATCCTTTTTGAACCGTCAAAGGCTTTGACCACAATATCATTGTGTTTCAGCATAACCCCTTTCATACCTGTCTAGAGTAACCTTCGGTAGAACATTTAATGAGGAACCTGTATCAGCAAACACATGAGCTAAGGTAGTACCCCCGCATTCAATAGAGACATGTAAGGCCATGTTATGGTTTCTTCTTTCAGGAGTGAAATCGGCATAAAAAAATCCCAGCCTGTTATCAATCGTCGGGCTAGCAACATAATTTTCAAATTGGTCAGTAGAGATCCTCTATGCTTACTTCTTGTCTACACCACAAAGCAGAGACGAATCATGGTTGTGTTTGTATAAAATTCCATTGCTCAGAAAGAACATGGCAGAGAAGCTCCGTAGAAATTTCTTATCATTGATAGATGCCCCCTCGGGGTAATCTTAAGCCTCAAGGTATCTTGTTACTTCGTAAAACCAAGGCTTTTCTTCTACTTCATCAGTTTCAACTTCATATCAGTAAACTGGTTTGTCTAAATTTTCAATAGTGATTCGAGGAGTTTCATTGTCCCATCTGACTTTGAACATAGATGACATGGTTGCCAATGCGTCTGCCAATTGATTCTCTTCTCATGGGATATGCTCAAAAGTGATTTCCTTGAAGTACGAAATTAATGTTAACACATGATCTCGATAAGGAATGAGATTCGGGTTCTTCATATCCCATTCTCCCTTGATCTGACTGATCACCAGGGCTGAGTCCCCATATACATTCAAGAATTTGATTCTTAGATCGATAGCAGCTTTGGAACCCATAATTCACGCTTCGTATTCTACCATGTTGTTGGTACAGTCAAAACATAATCTAGCGGTGAAGGGCATATTGCAACCATGGGGAGAGATAACACAGCCCCAATTCCGTTACCAAGCCTGTTAGAAGCTCTATCAAAAACCATAGTCCATCGAGATCGTTGCTTAGGTCCTTCATACGGTCCAGGTTCTTCATAATCTGTAACTAGCATAATATTCGCATCTGGGAACTCAAAATTTATAGATTGCTAGTCGTCTACGGCTTCATGCACAAAATGATCTGCCAGTACACTTCCTTTAATAGCCTTCTGAGTGGTTTACTGAATTCCGTATTCTATTAAGACCATTTTCCATCGGGATATCCTTCCGAAGAGAGCTGGTTTCTCGAATATGCATTTGATGGGATCCAATTTAGAGATCAACAAAGTAGTATAGGTCAACATATACTGTCTTAGTCGGCGAGCAGCCCATGCCAAAGCGCAACAAGTTTTCTCGAACAGTGAGTATCTTGTTTCACAGTCGGTAAAATTTTTGTTAAGGTAGTATATTACATGCTATTTTTGAGCAGACTCGTCATGTTGGCCCAGTACACACCCCATTGAGTTCTCTAACACTGTTAGGTACATGCATGGCCTTGTTGTGGTTCCTTCCTTCAGGGGTCAAGTCGACATCATAAAAGCCTTTCCTATTATCAGTAGTTAGGCTAGCAACATAACTTCTAAATTGATCGGCGGAAATTTCTTGTGGCACGTGAGAAGATTTTAATAACTTTACTAAAGCATGTGCATGGGCTTCAGAACACAATAACAAAGATAACATCAAGATTTTAGAGGGGGTCTACCCCAACTGTTCAACAATCTTGTAATCACTTTTCCTGATGATTTTCAATACCTCGTCCAACTCTTTCCTGGAGGTATCTTCAACTGTAGCTTCCTTAGGTGCCTCTTTCTAGGCAAGTTTTGTCACTTGCTCTTTGCCCTGAGTCTCAGTAGTTGACTCGGTAGCAGTAACTCGAACTGGTGTGGCAGCAGTCTTTAAAGAGATTTCTGGCGAGAAAACCCTTCCGCTTCTAGTAACTTTATTGGTCCCAGCAATATTGTTAATGTCGGGATTAGTAACTTCAGTACCTTCAGTCTCAGTAGACGATAGTTCTTGCTTGACACCGTGGTAGTGGACGTCGGCTCCATAGTTCCAAGGAATAGATTTATCCGAATAATATGGAATAGTTCTGGGTGTAGTAATTATTAGAGGAGAAACTTTGGGTCTGGAAGTGATCCTTACAGGACCCTTGGAAGTGATCCTGATAGGAGTGTCAGATATTACAGATAAGTCTTGAAATAAATTCTCATTAGACGAAATCTTCTCAACCTGAATTAGGTGATTGTCCATTAGACGTTGAATACCTTCTTCC
Source organism: Vicia faba (assembly GCA_948472305.1). NCBI lineage: Eukaryota > Viridiplantae > Streptophyta > Magnoliopsida > Fabales > Fabaceae > Vicia > Vicia faba. Next base: position 35,721,314 of record OX451739.1, on the reverse strand, counting down.
AGTAACTTGCAGCCATTGGGTTGGGCTACGCAGCAGTAACATCTTTCAATACAACCTGGAAATAAACCATCCTGCAGCAAATTCTTCTTCATAATCAGTAGGGGAGTAGCCAAATCACTTACAATAGAAACATAAAGAACATCATCAATAACACTAATGCATTTGTCGTGCTTGTGCATTGGTGCGATAATTAAATTGGGAGTCTCATGCGGATCAAATTTAATTTCTTTATTGTCAATCATGTCTTGAATTTTGTTTTTCAAGGCCCAACAGTTATTGGTGTCGTGCCCGGAGCTATTGGAATGGTAAGCACACTTCACATTAGGATTATAACCGGGAGAGGAGGTGTTGGGATTCTGAGGAGGATACCTTAACATTATCAACTCTAATTTTAAAATATGTTACAATGCATGAGACAATGGAATGCTGATCTTAGTAAACTGTCTTCTCGGTGCGTGTGACCTACACTGATTATTTTACTAATATTGTTGAACATGTACAGGATTAGAAATTAACGCAGCTCCTACAGATGGATTATTTTTACCTCTAGTATGACCCTTCTGGCCATAAACAACATTTTTTCCTTCTTACCATTGAACTTCTTCTTTACAGTACTCGAAGACGCGGCCACTTGAATCTTTCCACTTGTGATACCACCTTTGACATGTTCCCCAGTTAGAATCAACTTGGTAAAACCAGATGAGGAGCTTCCAATCAGATGGTTAAAGAAGGGCCCTGTCAATGTACCCATGAACATATCAACCAGCTCTCTATCAGATAGAGGAGGTTGCACTCTTCCATCCAGATCTCTGAACTTTTGGGCATACTCTTTAAACCTTTCATTTGAGCCCATAGTCATACTTTATAGTTGCACACGAGTTGGTGCAAGGTCAATATTGTATTGATACTGCTTGTAAAAAGCAGCAGCCAGGTTTTCCCAAGGGCGGATGTTGGTTCCTTCCAGCTGATAGAACCATTCCAGTTGTGTTCCTCATAAGCTCTCTTGAAAGAAGTGAACCCATAACTTTCTGTCAGCAGTATGGGGTTGGATCTTTCGAATATAGGACCGCATATGAAGCTTGGGACAAGAAACACCATCATATTCGGCGAAGACGGGGACCTTTAACTTGTGAGGGATGAAAACCCCCGAGATAAGCCGCAGCTCTTCAAAATCCAGCCCAAGCACTCTCTGGATTTCCATAGCATTAAGGCGATCTGCCAACTATTTGTATTTGTCATCAGTGGGAGGATATTGTTTAGCAGAATAGTCTTCATCAGAATCTTGGCCAGGACTAGGGTTATTATTCTCTTCAGCTTTCAGACTCTTGTCATCTTCTTCTTGATTATCGTCTTCATTTGACGGTACCTCAAAATCTAAAGCCTTTTTGACCGTACCTTTGAATCTTCTGTCCATATTAAGAAAGACCGATGGATTCTTAGTCTTTTTTTTATTCCCTTTTGTGATGAGGGTCTTCAACTCATCTTGTCCCTTAGCTAAGTCCATGAACATTTGCTAAAACTGGGCGTTCTGAGCTTGAAGTTCTTTCATAGTTTGTTAAAGAGCCATCTTTTACTGAAATAAACAAGAAGAAGATGAGAAAACATGTCTAGAAAGTACCTATTATGTGACGATATGCATGACATGTAAATGTAAATGCAAGTGCAATTTTTTCAAGGATCTTTGTGGGATTTAAATTTGTTTAAACAAAAGGAAACAAAAGAAATTTTAGTAACAAGCTCAAATTATAATTGCCTTCTAGGCTTATAATGACAACAAAAAGAGTTACAAAGAAGCAAAATATGAACTCAAGTCTCCCATGGGCGCTGCCTCTTTGTGTTGACATATGCATTAAGGCTTTGTTCTTCATGGAGTCATTTTTTCAGCTCCAGGACTTTCTTCTCACTAGCATAGAACTGAGTCTCAAAGGTATCCCTTTCTTCCTTGAGTTGAATCTTGGACGTCTGTAGTTCTTCGAGGTTAGTAGGCATATCAGTATGGAGAATGATATGAGGAACATCTCTTTCAGCAATAGGTTTTATGATGACTGGTAGAAAAGCAGGATATGACATCCTAAGATTTTGAGCACGAGATTGCGCCCATCTGAGGTAAGGCTCTAGAGGAATGGAATTTTTATGCCCCAAAGTCCTGCTATCAATCTTATTGATCATGCCCCAAGCACGTATAAACCTTTGATGGTAACTCTAAGGATCATTCTCATAGTCGAATACTATACCTTGGATGAGCATATCATGAGGACCGTCTCTTCAAGCACAAATAAACTGACGTAGAGCTAGGGAAGGGTTGTAAGTGATACCTCCCCTTATGCCAAGAAGTGGCACATTATGGAATTCCCCACAGCGTCCAATAATAATGATGTCTTCCTGAGATTAGGAACACCAATAGATGTCTGAATGGGTGAGTGACATCACCCTTTGAGAACACCTTGGGCCTTGTTCATTCTTCATTAGTGATCGGTGGAGGTGCAGAGTAAACCACCTGGAAAGTAGAGGTATGCAAAACAGGAGAGTATCTCGCTTCCTCATAGTACGAGTGTGAAGAGAATATAGAATATCTCCGAGAAAAGTAAGCATTGGATTATGGGTAAGAAATATTTTAATGGCGTTTACATCTATGAGTTGGTATGTGTTGTACCCCAAAATTTTCCCTCCCATTTCCTCAACATTTTCTCATCACAATACCCTTAGAGCTCAAGATCCAGTTAGGGTTTCCTCTGCTCAAAACTCCTCTTTGCACTGTTGACCCAGATTAGGGTTTGTGTTTGCACAAAGATGTTTTGACCTAAAATTCCTAAGATGACTTTCATGCTTCATGTTGGACTCCCAAGTTTATCCATACCAAGTGTCAAGTCTTGATTCCAAACTGTGCCCAGTCAATTGGACAGTTGACCTAGAAATCAACTGTATTGGGGAAAAAGTCAACTGTGGTCAATTGACAGCCAAACCCCATGAAATTTGACCCACATTAACTTTATGAACTCATTTGAACCATTTGGTCAAGTTTTGATCACAATTCCACAAGAAATTTGATCAGATCACCAAAAGGGCAAAATGGTCATTTTTAGGGTTTTGACTGCACAAAGGCAATTTTTGACTGTTTGACCTAGCCAATGGCAAACCAAGCTCATATATGGACTCAAGGACCCCATGGAATTGTCTTGACATGTTCAACAAATTCAAAAGATCTCAAATGCACAAGATTGACAGATGAATTTTCCAGTCAATTGATCAAATTTTGACTGTATACTGAAAAGTCAAACTTTGACTTTTTGGTCAAAATCAAGTGTCAAGATTCATTTTTCATCAAAACATGCCAAATTATGAAACTTGTTCACCAAGAAATCAAAAATCACAAATTAGGGTTTGAAATAAAGAATTTTCATAACTTAGAAATTTTCTAAGTTATGAAAATCCCTAATTTTTTCCTAACTTTGTCCCATTTTTTCATCAAGATGCATTTGGATTAAAGGAAAAGTCAAAACATGAAAGTTATAGTCCATTTCAAAATCTACAACTTTGATTCACAAAGTTTCCTCAAAAGAAACTTGTAGCTCAAGTTATGATTTTTGGAACAAGGGTGCAAAACATTCTTAACTTAGAGAAATTTTGACCTATTCTAGGCAGGATTTTTGCCTAACTTCATGACCACTTTTCACATGCTTCCACTTGGAATTTCAATTTTCATTACAAATATGGATTGTAGTACACATTCTAAGCTTTCCAAAATGTCCAATAACTCATCAAACAACCTCATGGTTATGGAGAATCGAATTTGGCAATATGGGCAAAACTCACTTTGTTTATGGCCAATTTACATGTCCATAACCTTGCATTTTTTGAACTCAGCATGTTCTAAGATGAATTACAGGTCCTTTATCTCATTCACACTCATAAATTTAATGCAAACCCCTTGTGTTCAAGCCTTACATTTTGTGTTTAAGCATTGCATACAAGATTAAGCTATAATTAGAAAAAGCAATATATCCATTTTTGAAAAGTGGAACTTTATGTCAAGTTTGAAAATCAAGAAGTACAAGGCCATATCTTTGGGCACAAGTTCAGAAGCATATCACACTGATCAAGGGGGATGTTTGCAGCACATTAGAGGGGCTTGTACAAGTCTAGAGAACCAAGTTGACATTTCTTGCTTAAGTGTGAAGAAACTTGCATATTACAGACCAACTCTCATTTCAGCCAACACAAGCTTAAGCAAAGTTGTTGTACACCTTCAAATAACATAACTGAGCTGAAACACGAGCCTATCACCTTCAATATCTCCCCATTCACAAAAACACCATAAAACTGCAAAAACAGGGCATAAGCTGCAGTTTGAATCCTATAGCTCAATCCACTCGTGCATTTTCATCCAAACCAGTTCAAACACCTTCCCTACCATCCATACAAACTGTCCCAAGCCTTGGAAGCAGACTGTAACACCTCTAACCAACTTCACCATTTTCACATTTTCTATTTTGCAGGTGGATTACTATAGCTTGATTCACTTGGTTTCAAAGCAAACTAAAGGTTGGAATAGCATCTCTGAACTTCAAGCAAGATGTACCAATCCTCATTTTGCCTTGAAGGTGCCTCCATTGTCAGACACGATCCAAGCTGAACAGGTAAGTTCATGGACCTCTATCTCTCAATATAGGAAGAGTTAGCTCTAAGTTTGTGAATGAAAAATGTTCTATTCATGCCCCCGAAGCTATACATATCTTTACTTTCCATTTATGTTGCATGTGCTGAGAGAATTTGAGACCTGAACATTGACAAAAACTTAGGTTAAGAATTAGGGATGGAGAAATTCTCTCTCATTTCTGAGAGTTAGGATAAGTTTTTTATATGTATGGAATCGTGGCTTGATGCTTAACATTTTTCATGTTGTGAGTTTGTGCTAAAAGTCCAAGAATCTGGAGATAGCAGAGGCGCGTGTTTTGTACAAAGAAGTTGGAGGTTGAAGAAGACAGAGTCTTGGGCTGGGCCTGAGATTTGTTTTTCCTTTTCACATCCCTGCATTTCACATGCACCCCCCTAGCCCATTTTGAGTTTTACTTGTCATTTTCTATTTTTTCCTTTTGATTTTGTTTCCACATTTTTATTTAAGTATGAAAAAATATTAAAATCATTTTTCCCACATTTTTTGCATTTATTTTGATATTTATTAAGCCTTATTTAGTTTTGTATAAAATTAAACCTAAATATACTATTATTTTAAAATACAAAAAAACAATACAAACATGTTTTATTTCTGATTTTTATTTTATATTATCTCTTGAAAACATTTTACATAAAATTTACTTTTTTTTAATAATATTAAATATTTTATTTTTGTACATATAATATATATTTAATAAATAATGTAAAATACTTATATATTTATTAGTATATTTAGGAAAAATGCAAAGAATTAATACATTTTATTTTTATTAATATTTTGACCTCAAAAATACTTTTTTACAATATACCTTCTTTTATTTATTTTTGTACATAATTAATAAATATTACATAATAAATACCTTTTATTTATAAAATTAGGGTTTTGTCCTAAATGCATAAAAATACCAAAAATTAATTAATTTTATTTTTGTTTATTTGACACATAAAAAATACTTTTTTTTCATACATATAAAAAACCATTTTTTGCATCTTGCACATTTATTATATTTTCATTTTTTATATTAAATAGTTTGTATAATTCAATTTGGATGTAATAGTTTAGGTTTAATTTCTTGCTAAAAAATCCCCATTTAAACATTTGTACCCCCCATCCCATTTATTGTGTTGTAATAACTTAGGACCTTTTATTTTTCGCATTCAAAAGTTTTCTAATTATGCCATGTTAGAATTAGGGTTTTGTATGCAAAATTAATCAAAAATAGTTTGACCTAATTTCAAGATAAACAAGCATGAAAATGAACAACATTAATCACACTTGCACCCCTAGGGTATTCCACTTGTTGCCTTCAAAAATGGGCCATATTGCATGTTAGGTATCTTTGGCAAAAACAAAACAATCAATTGATCATAGTCCCTCGATGACGCTTTCGAAAGTTGCCTAAAAAATGATCAAGTCCCTAAAGGAAAAATTTCCCAAAGACACTTGGCACCATTGTAATCATGGTCTAAACGATGACCCGCACCCGTCCCGTTAACATCCTAACACAAGATTGTTCACCAAATACAATGGTGGAACAAAATTGTTAAAAGGGTTAAAACATAGCAAAGATCTTTGAGAAATTTAGGGTAGATAGCTCTTGGTTACTTGCCAACTTGCAAAACAAAAACCCTTGCCTATCTTTTCAAACACACTCCACAACACATTTTCAAAATAACTTTCAAAAAACATTGAAAACTTTTCAAAAGACAAATACACCTTTGTATACATTCAAACATGGATCATTACAAAGGTTGCCACCACATTGGCCTCTTTTCAAGACATTTTCAAAACCCACACACAAAGCACCATTTCAAACAATTGAAAATCAAGGCAAGTTGATCTAAGCAAGTAACTAAGAGCCCATGGATAACCATGGATAGAAAGGGTGCTAATACCTTCCCTTTCTATAATCTACTCCCCGAACCCAAGAAAACATCTCAAAGGTTTTTGCTGTGCTTTTTAACCTTTCCTTAGGATAAAATAAAAAGTCGGTGACGACTCTTGCTCAACCGAAACATTTGCGAAAACAAACGCAAAACCTCAAGTCAGTTCTCCCACCTTATCACAGAATTGGCGACTCTGTTGGGGAAAATATAAAAGTGGAGTAACCTTAGGGCTTAGATCACCCTCTTGCATGACTAATTGTTTGCTTTGATTGCTTTACATCTTGGCTCTCTTGTTTGGGTTTACAATCCTACACCCGGATTTGGGGAAACACTCATAGATAGCAATACGTTGTGGAAACTGTGCGGGGTATACCGACACGGTTGAAGCAATAGCTATATTAGTGCGACATATTTGTGAGTACCGGTAACCCTTGAGTTCAATCAAGGAGAGTACGGGGCCGCTGAGTGATGTCACTAAGCACTAATGACCTAGAACCTTACTTGACCATCTTGGCCTTTCATTAGGGGTAGTGAGATGACCGGCTTTGGGGCAGTCCGAAGTTGGTAGATACTCGATACTACACTCATGGAGGGTTGTTTTCTTGGAATATTTTGGTCGCTAGTTAAGTGGCTAAACCAAAACAATGAACAATGAAAACAATCCCGTGATATTGAGCTCCTTAGAACCCGGTTACTATTTATAGGACAGGTTTTTAAGCCAACTACACTCAAGAGGGTACTTACCTATCAAACCTCATGCAAGCCTGAAACTAGGGTTTGGTGTGATTTGCTTGTACATATGTTTTGTGCATACATCATAAACATCATAAAGCATCATATGCATGTACTAACCATTTCAAGGGTTTAGATCTTCATCTTTGTTCTTGTTTTGTAGGTCATGGAAATTCCTCGCAGGAAAACCATCCAAGTCAACCTTGTGAGAATCCCTCCTCAACTCAAGGAGCTCACATCCAGGACTCCGGAAAGCTCTCCCTTCAGTGAAAGACATGGTAGACTGCTCAGCCTAGTCAACACTAGCATTGAAGAGGACATGGTAAAGGTGTTGTTTCAGTTCTTTGACCCCCTTCACCACTGTTTCACTTTCCCCGACTACCAGTTGGTGCCCACTTTGGAGGAATTTTCTCAACTCCTGAGAATTCCTATCCTTAATCAACTACCTTTCAACGGTACGGAAAAGGAACCAAAGCCCGAAGATGTTGCTCAAGCATTACATCTGCAACCATCTGACATCAAGGGGCATTGGGAAACTAGAAGCGGTGTCAAAGGCTTCTTAGCAAAATTCTTGTTTGAGAAGGCACAAGAATGTTAGAATTCATTGGACCTACAAACCTTTGAAGAAATTGTGGCCCTTCTTATCTATGGGTTGGTCTTGTTCCCAAATCCTGACCAGCTTGTAGATGTCAACGCCGTCAAAATCTTCTTATCCAGAAATCCAGTACCAACATTGCTTGGGGACATTCTTCACTCATTTTACACTCGAACAATGAGAAAGAGGGGTGTTCTCATGTGCTGTATTCCTCTCCTTGCAAGGTGGTTTATTTCGCACCTTCCACAATCTGTCTTGAAGAATGACCAAGGCCTAAGGTGGTCACAACGGTTAATGACCCTTACTCACTCTGATGTACATTGGTGTTCTCGGTCCAGAGAAAATGTCATCATCGTCGATCGTTGTGGAGAGTTCCCTAATGTTCCTTTGCTTGGCATTAGAGGAGGCATTACCTACAATCTTTGTCTAGCCTTGAGACAATTTGGATATGCACGGAGGGATGGCCCTCATGACATGTTGATTCCTGACCTAGTTTTTGACTTCGACAACGATGCGCAAGGACTTCGCCAAAGATTCATCAGAGCTTGGAGGATGCCTAACAAGGTTGACAGCAAGACACTGGGGCACAAGAACTCCATCCCTCTTGAGCCTTATCTCAAGTGGGTACGAACCCGAGCCCAGAGTCTGATGATGCCTTATCCTCATGTTCTCCCTGTGATTAAAGAGCCCGTTACGGAAGGAGAGGTTCCCTACACCATCCTATATCCTGACATGCCTACATCGTGGGAAGAGATGCAGAAGAGTTGGATCCAACTCAAGGAGGAACGGAACACTTTTGAGGCCAACTTCTACGCCGGTGAGAAGAAGGTTTTGGAGCTTACCCGCCGACTCCATGAGGAAGAGACCCTCAACACCTACATCGCACCAAAGAGGATGCGCAACATCTTTTTACCTTGAGAAGTTTTTGTAATATTTGGCCCATGGGGCATTTATGTACTGACAAATTTCTTCTTATTAATATGACGTGCGTTCTTTTTGTTTGCAACAATTTTGAACTTTCTAAATCCTTGAATGCATTGCATACATAAGCATACCATTCATCATGTGCATAAGCAGGTCTCCACACCAGGTTTCCTTATCTTTCTGTTGTTTATTTCAGTAAGATGGATCTCGAACAGACGGTCAAGGACTTGCAGTCTCAGAACGCACAGTTTCAACAACTCCTGATGACCTTGGCTAAGGGTCAGGAGGATCTAAAGACCCTGCTTGGGAACAAAGACCAAGTAAAAAAGAAGAAGAAGAGAGTCGGGGTGGCTACCTTGGGGAGAAGGTTTGAGGGTGAAGCCAGAAGGGTTCTTGAATTTCCTTCCGCATCCGAAGAAGAAAACAGTAAAGGAAAGGGGGCTGCGGTACCTTCCGAATCCGAAGCTGAAGAAGAAGAGGCTGAAGAAGACGAAGACTACTCAGAACAACAATACCCGCCGGCTGATGACAAGTACAAGAGTTTGGAGGACAGGTTAGCAGCTATGGAGCTGCAGAGAGTTCCAGGCTTAGATTTCGAATATTTGGGATTAATTGTTGGAGTTGTGATCCCCCTGAAGTTCAAAGTGCCTATTTTTGCAAGATATGACGGGCTGTCCTGCCCAAAAATGCACCTAAGGTCATATGTCCGAAGAATCCAACCTCACACATCTGACAGAAACCTTTGGGTACATTTCTTTCAAGATAGCCTATTTGGCACTCAGCTAGACTGGTTTTATAAGCTAGAAAGGTCGGAGATACGTAGTTGGGAGGATCTGGCAGCTGCTTTTTATCGCCAATATCAGTATAACTCTGACCTAGCACCAACCCGCACTCAGCTGCAGAGTATGGGAATATCCTCAGGTGAGGGATTTAAGGAATACGCCCAGAAGTGGCGCGATCTGGCTGGAAGGGTGCAGCCGCCTCTTTCTGATAGAGAACTTGTTGATATGTTCCTTGGGACCCTGTCTGGTCCATTCTTTAATCATCTGATCGGTAGCTCTTCCTCGGGGTTTACTGAATTAATTCTGACTGGCGAGCGGGTAGAAGCCGGTATCAAGAATGGGAAGATTTAGAAGGATGCCTCTGCATCTGCAATTGCTAAGAAATCATTTCCAGCAAAGAAATAAACAGTTGTTGTGTATTCTCAAAGGGGAGCAGGAAGAAGTGAGCGCAGGCCGACTGTGGGGGCCGTAATGATCCAAAATCCACCAAATGATCAGCCTCGCAATAACCCGTCCAGACCTAAACAGCAATGGGGAGAACGGCCACCACAGCAGTTCACCCGCATTAATATGACGCCCGCGCAAGTTCTTCCACACTTGTTAAAGCTGAATCTCACAAATATCAAAGAAGCGCCGAAAAATGTGAATACAACCTCACCAGCCTACAATGCCAATGCCAAATGCGCCTACCATTCCGATAGCGTCGGACATGACACAAATAATTGTTGGGCGCTGAAAAATAAAATTCAAGACTTGATAGATGCAAAAGAGGTGGAGTTCGATGCTCCAGAGAAACCAAACGTGATATCTGCTCCGATGCCGAAGCACGATCGAAATGTCCATGCTATTGAGGAAGATTTGTATGTTTCTGATGTCAATGACCTGATAACTCCGCTGTTAACCATCATGTTAAATCTGTTAAGGGCCGAGATTTTCCCGGGATGCAAAGAAGACTTCTACTGTTGTTACTATCTTCCAATTGACTACCCGTTACTGAAGAAAGGCATCCAAGGCCTGATGGACAGTCAACAAATTATGTTTGAAAAAGTTTCTGCTATTCTGACTCCTACTGAAGATGTTTCAATTATCACCATTCACGCCAATCTTTCCAAGGCCGTCAGAAAGCCTGTTAAGATTACATCTGCTACAATGTCTGTTCCTCTGAAAATAACTATGCCAGGGCCTGTCCCCTACAGTTCTGAAAAGTCAATACCATGGAATTACGGTGGAGAAATCTACTACCATGGTATTAAACAAGTTGAAGTAACTGAAGGAAGCTCTGATAAAGAAGATGCCAGCATTGGAAACATTGTCGGCACAAGCAAGATCACCCGAAGTGGGAGAATATTTTCTCCAGAGATTGCCCCCCCAAAGGCAATCTTTGGACCCTCATCTGCCGCCGAAGTTATTCATGCGCCAATAAAACTTTCCGCTAGAACCCCATTGATTGAAGATGTTGTTGTTCCTGTTGTTGTCCCTCCAACTTCTGCTGATAAGGGTAAAGGGATCCAAGATGAGCTCATCAGGACGAGGGCTCAACCTTTGGTCATCCCGGAAACCTCTAAGAAAGAGATGGAGGAGATCTTGAAGATAATTAAAAAGAGTGATTATGACGTGGTAGAGCAACTGGGGCAAACCCCCTCGAAAATCTCCATGTTAGCATTGCTACTTTGTTCAGAGGCGCACGCCAAAGCATTGATAAAGTTCCTAAAGACAACCCATGTACCCCAGGAAACCTCTGCCGACCAATTCCAAAACTGTGTAGCCAGTCTTACAGCAGACAACGGTTTAGGTTTCTCTGATGCTGACCTAACCTCAAAAGGAAGAAAACACAACGACGCGTTACATGTGTCAGTAGAATGCCAAGGGACTACTCTGGCCCATGTTCTAGTCGATATTGGTTCTTCTCTGAACGTGCTGCCTAAGAAGGCCCTCGACCGTTTAGACTGTGAAGGGTTGGAGTTAAGGCCAAGTAATATCATTGTAAGGGCATTTGACAGGTCAAAGAGAATGGTACATGGGGAGGTAGACATTCCCATTAAGGTTGGCACAGAGGTGTTCCCCTCAACTTTCTACGTGATGGACATCCGTCCGTCATACTCTTGCTTATTGGGGAGACCATGGATACACAATGCTGGGGCAATCACCTCTTCCCTACATCAAATGCTGAAGTACCCTGTCAAGGGAAATATAGTAACCGTCCACGGTGAAGAGGAATATATGATTAGCCACCTGAACTCTTTCCGGTATGTAGAGGTAGAAGGTGAATTCATTGAGACACCATTCCAGCACTTCGAGGAAGTCTCTCCTGAGGGGGAAGTAGCAAAAGTGGTAGCGGAGGTACCAAAGCAGATGGCCAGGATGGCATCTCTAAAGGACGCGAAGGCCGCAATGAAGGAAGGGAAGAACTCAACATGGGGGCAGTTGCCGGATATTCCTCATAAAACAGACAAGTTTGGTTTAGGATTCACTGTTGTGGGGCAGAAAGCTATGCGCCGCTCAAAGGTTGAAAGAGCACCCATCAAGATCTCTCCTTATGGGATCAATGCTTTGGAAGGTGAAGACGAAGAGGCCAACATTGAAGATTGGATCTACCCAACCATCGAAGGGGGATTACGCAACTGGGAGGCAAAGGACTTTGTCCCCATTACTTTTATTAATCAGTAATTATCTGTCAAACATTTTCCTTTGGTCTGTAATAATTACTTTTGAACAATCCGTACACTACTTTTTCACCTCATGCCTTGCCCGGGGCATGTAGGTCCATTTGTAAGGGTTTTGATTATCTTCATATCCATATGCCATGTTTAATGATTCATTGGACGTTTTTCATCGATAAGCTGCTGTGTTCATTTTCTTTCCTTTTTTCATTTTTGTTTTTTAAAAGACGGCTATCCCTTACACACACCCACGCTCACAAATGCAGGTACCCATCCACTCTGGATTCTACGGGTGACTATTCTGCTATGTCCTTCAATAACTCTGAAGATCTGGTCAATCAGGCTGAGTATGAAGATGACGAAGGTTGTGAAGTACCAGGGGGATTATCCAGACTTCTACAGCAAGAGGAAAGGGCCATCTTACCTCACGAAGATTCGTTGGAAACTGTCAACTTAGGAATAGAGGAAGACCGTAAGGAAGTGCAAGTGGGTGCCAATCTGGAACCAGGTGTCAAGGAGCGCCTGATACAGCTGTTAAATGAGTACGTTGAAATCTTCGCCTGGTCTTACGAAGACATGCCAGGTCTAGACACAGACTTCGTGGTTCACCGTCTCCCTACAAGAGAGGATTGTCCACCGATCAAGCAGAAAGTCCACCGAATGAGGCCTGACATGTCTGAGAAGATTAAAGCAGAAGTGATGAAACAATTCAACGCTGGCTTTCTGGCTATTACATCTTATCCACAATGGGTTGCTAACATCGTGCCAGTTCCTAAAAAAGATGGCAAGGTCAGGATGTGTGTAGACTACCGGGATTTGAATAGGGCCAGCCCCAAAGATGATTTTCCGCTACCGCACATTGACATTTTGATTGACAACACAGCTCAGCACAAAGTGTTCTCCTTCATGGATGGATTCTCGGGCTATAATCAAATTAAAATGGCCCCCAAGGACATGGAGAAAACAACCTTTGTTACACAATGGGGTACTTTCTGTTACAAGGTGATGTCGTTCGGACTGAAGAACGCAGGGGCAACTTATCAACGCGCCATGGTAGCTTTATTTCATGATATGATACATCATGAGATAGAAGTCTACGTAGACGATATGATAGCTCGGTCACAAACAGAGGAGGAACACCTTGAGCATCTAGAAAAGTTGTTTTTCCGATTGAAAGAGTACAAACTCAGGCTGAATCCAAGTAAGTGTACTTTTGGAGTTAGGTCTGGTAGGCTTCTAGGGTTTATTGTCAGCAACAAAGGCATTGAGGTCGATCCAGAAAAAGTAAAAGTAATACAAGAAATGCCTGCTCCTCGTACTGAAAAGGAAGTTAGAGGGTTCTTGGGGTGCTTGAACTATATTGCCAGATTCATCTCTCATCTGACTTCTACCTGTGAGCCAATTTTCAAATTATTAAAGAAGGATCAGGTAGTCGAATGGAACGACGATTGTCAAGCTGCTTTTAATAAGATCAAGGAGTATTTGCTAGAACCTCCTATTCTGATGCCTCCTATCGAAGGAAGACCATTGATCATGTATCTAACCGTCTTGGATAACTCAATGGGGTGTGTTTTGGGCCAGCATGACGAGTCTGGTCGAAAAGAGCATGCTATTTATTACCTTAGCAAAAAGTTTACCGACTGCGAGACTCGCTACTCACTGCTCGAGAAAACTTGCTGCGCTTTGGTATGGGCTGCTCGCCGACTAAGGCAGTATATGCTGACTCATACCACCTTGTTGATTTCCAAAATGGATCCTATCAAGTATATCTTCGAGAAGCCTGCTTTATCTGGAAGAATAGCTAGATGGAAAATGATCCTAACAGAGTATGACATCCAGTACACCACTCAAAAAGCTATAAAAGGGAGTGTACTAGCTGATCATCTAGCTCATCAAGCTATCGAAGATTATCAATCCATGAGATTTGACTTCCCGGACGAGGACATCATGAATTTGGACAACATTGAAGGTAACGGACCGTATGACGGACCCGAAAAGGGATCCCGATGGACCCTGTACTTTGATGGTGCTTCAAATGCACTTGGAAACGGTATCGGTGCGGTACTCATTTCCCCGGAAGGTTGTCACACTCCTTTCACGGCTCGACACTGCTTCAGCTGCACAAACAACATGGCGGAATATGAAGCTTGCATCTTTGGTCTCAAGGCTGTTATAGACTTGGGGATCAAATCTTTGATCGTATTTGGGGACTCGGCTTTGGTTATCAGTCAAATCAAAGGAGAGTGGGATACCAAACATCCTAATCTTATCCCATACAGAGAACATGTCCTGACATTGTTGCCTCATTTCGAGCAAATTACCTTCGAGCATTTCCCGCGAGAAGAGAATCAGCTAGCGGATGCTCTGGACACAATGTCTTCTATGTTAAAACTCAACTGGGATAACGAGGCTCCCCAAATCACCATCGAGCGAATGGATGAACCTGCGCATTGTCACGAGATTAATACCGAAGAAGTAGTGGAACAATCCTGGTTTCACGAAATCAAAAGGTATCTCCAGAATAGAGAATATCCCGAAGGAGCTTCCGTAAATGACAAGAAGTTCCTAAGGAAATTTGCTGCCAAGTTCTTCCTGAGCAATGGCATCCTCTATAAGCGCAACCATGATTGTGTTTTACTCTGATGTGTTGACAAAGCTGAAGCAGAGTTAATCATGACAGAGATGCACAACGGTACATTTGGCACCCATTTGAGCGGGCATACTATGGCTAAAAAGATCCTAAGGGCAGGCTATTACTGGTCTACCATGGAAGCAGATTGCCATCAGCACTCCCATATTTGCCACAAGTGTCAAGTCTACGCTGACAAGATTCATATTCCTCCGGTTCCTCTCAACATGCTGACAGCTCCTTGGCCATTCGCAATGTGGGGCATTGACATGATTGGAGAGATCAAGCCCACGGCTTCCAACGGACATCGCTTCATCCTGGTTGCCATTGACTACTTCACCAAATGTGTCGAAGCAGCTTCTTTCGCCTCTATCACTAAAAATGTGGTTGCCCGCTTCATCAAGCAAAACCTCATATGTCGGTATGGTGTTCCAGACAGGATCATCACAGACAACGGTACAAATCTGAATAATACTATGATCACCGCATTGTGCAAACAGTTCAAGATTTATCATCACAATTCATCTCCTTATCGGCCGAAGATGAACGGTGCTATTGAAGCTGCAAACAAAAACATTAAGAAGATCATTCAGAAAATGACAGTCACTTATAAGGACTGGCATGAGATGTTACCATTTGCTCTGCGTGGATACCGTACGACGGCACGTACTTCAACCGGGGTAACCCCATTTTCTTTGGTATATGGCATGGAAGTTGTCCTGCCCATGGAAGTTCAGATTCCTTCTTTAAGGATTATGAAGGACTCTGGGTTGAGCGAAGATGATTGGATTCAAACCCGACTTGATCAACGAGAAGCGACTCGCTACTGTGTGCCATGGTCAGACGTATCAAAAACGGATGATCAAAGCCTTCAACAAGAAAGTCAGACGTCAAGTATATCAAGTCGGAGATCTCGTAATCAAGCAGATTATCCTGCCGCAAAGTGATCCCAGGGGCAAATGGACTCCTACATACGAAGGATCATTTGTGATCAAGAGCATATTTTCTGGTGGTGCAATGATTCTGACCACCATGGACGGCAACGATTTGCCGCACCCTGCGAACACAGACATAGTCAAAAGATACTACGCATAAAATAACCCGACAAGTCGAAAACCCGAAAGGGCGGCTTGGGCAAAAATGGGCATCCCGGTGGACCGAAAACCCGAAAGGGCGGTTCAGGCAAAAATTAGGGATAAAACAAAAAAATTTGTACACCCGGCAAGCTGAAGACCCGAAAGGGCGGCTTGGGCAAAAAGGGGTTTCTCGGTGGATCGAAAACCCGAAAGGGCGATTCAGGCAAAAGTTAGGGAGTTAAAGCGTATGACTATGTCTCGTCGGATTACTTTAAGGACAATCTCTTCATCAACCAGCTCCAAGCTTCTAATCAACCCAGTCATCGGAAGACGAAGCATTGAATGGACAGATATTCAGAGTTGTGGAGGCTATAGCAGAATGGAATCCCATGGAATTGTTTCACATAGCCATCTTTTTTTTGTATAAATTTTTCAATTTTTACGACGGCATCCTCTTACTAGGATGACTGTCTCCTCTGTACAAATATACTTATAGAAAGTTAATACAAATATTTTTCCAAATACAGAAATTTGCGTTGTCTTCCTTTTCTCTTTTCTTTTGCACTTATGTTCTATCTGAGAAACGTCCAATGTTTTGTTAAATAGGCATATACATTTGAACCTAATCATTTCCTTATGAATCAAGAAAGATGATTACTGATAGTTTAAAGGTACAAATAGATATCTTGATGCCCTTTCAGAAGGAATCCTCAGCAGAGTTATACTCCAAATTCCCCAGCCGGAGGGCCTTCCAGAACTCGATTCCTCTCAGAGTTAAGTTTCAGAATCCCCAGTGGAGCCTTAAAAATCTGAAAATCCAATCCCCAGCGGAGCTAAGATTTCCTTCCATCAATCCCCAGCTGAACCAGGATAGTGAAATTTCTCCCCACAGAGATACCTGCCACCAAACTGAAAATTCTCAATCATACCTCTCCAGCATGAGTCTATCAGATTCTGAACTTCCCCAGTAGAGATCTTCAGGAATTCTCACTCCCCGCAAGTCACCAAGGAATGCCAGTTCTCCAGCAGTGGCCCTAAGATCCCTCAACGATTGAAGATCTTGTATTCCCCAAGCAGAATGAAGGTTCATTCTCAGTGCCTCACAGGATAATCAGATGTTCTCCAGTGAAGATCTCCTCAAGACAAGAATCTCAAGAATATTGGTATACAACCCAAGCTCCTGTTTCTCCAGCAGTAGTTGACAAGGATGTCTCATCCTCAGCAATCAATTTTTTTGTCTTCCCCGGCAACAGTCAAGGATTCATTTTCCCTGGCAGCAGTACATATTCTTTATCTCCAGGATTCATCTACCCTCAGCAAGACAGCTCTTCGGCTTACATACGCATTCATCTACATTCATATCATAAACATTGATATAACATATTTTGCACCATACATATCATGCAACATAACTTTGCGTTTTAGCTAACATTTCACCCTTTACAGGATAAGATTAAAAGGCTATCATTAACAATTATTCAGATACAGTATGGATACACCCCAGACACGGCGGTCATTCTATTACTCATTCAGAATCTCAAGTCAGGTACAGTATGGATACACCTCAGACACGACGATTATTCTACTACTCATTCGGACTACAGCAATCAGATACGGACTAGATACGCTCCAGACACGGCAGCCATTCTATCTCTCATTCAGATTCATTTATCCACCTCAAGGTTCAATGCATTCCAAACACGGATACCATTCTGACCCTTACAACAGCAGCTTGATTCTCTCCAGTGCGTTCGCCACGGAAGTCATTCTGTCATTTATCTAGATCCCAATTACAGTTTCAGATACACTTCAAACACAGAAGTCATTATATTACTCATACGGATCTCAATCCTAGTTACAGTTTCAGATACACTCCAGACACGGAAGTCATTCTGCTACTCATACAAACTTTAAACTTCGGATACAGTCCAGATACGCTCCAAACCTGGTTGCCATTCTGTCACTCATTCAGAATTTGTCCCCAGCACGCAGTTGCTCCATACAGATGTTTCTCTGTTACCCAGATACAATACATATACACTCCAGACACGGCAATCATTCTGATATTTGTTCTATACTTCAAACACAGTTACAGCTCAGATACGCCCCGGACACGGAGGCCATTCTTCGGCTCATACATACTCAGTCCTTAGATGCAGTTCAAATACATTCAAGGCACGAATACCATTTTGATTCTCATTCTTCTGACCCGTCACACTACAGTTCAACAAATCTTCCAGATGGAATCTTTAAGCCCATCTCCAAATGGCATCTCTAAGCCCATTCCCATATCCATTGTTCTGATGAGTGCAAATTTAAGGGCACTCTAGTGTCCAATCTCCTTTTACCTTCGAGACGCGAAAGGCAAACCTGCCAATCTAACTCTTCAGGTGCAAGAAGATTTAACAGGGGCAACTGTTGTACCCCAAAATTTGCCCTCCCATTTCCTCAACATTTTCTCATCACAATACCCTTAGAGCTCAAGATCCAGTTAGGGTTTCCTCTACTCAAGACTCATCCTTGTATTGTTGACCCAGATTAGGGTTTGTGTTTGCACAAAGATGTTTTGACCTAAAATGCCTAAGATGACTTTCATGCTTCATGTTGGACTCCCAAGTTTATCCATACCAAGTGTCAAGTCTTGATTCCAAACTTTGCCCAGTCAATTGGACAGTTGACCTAGAAATCAACTGTATTGGGGAAAAAGTCAACTGTGGTCAATTGACAGCCAAACCCCATGAAATTTGACCCACATCAACATTATGAACTCATTTGAACCATTTGGTCAAGTTTGGATCACAATTCCACAAGAAATTTGATCAGATCACCAAAATGGCAAAATGGTCATTTTTAGGGTTTTGACTGCACAAAGGCAATTTTTGACTGTTTGACCTAGCCAATGGCAAACCAAGCTCATATATGGACTCAAGGATCCCATGGAATTGTCTTGACATGTTCAACAAATTCAAAAGATCCCAAATGCACAAGATTGACAGATGAATTTTCCAGTCAATTGATCAATTTTTGACTGTATACTGAAAAGTCAAACTTTGACTTTTTGGTCAAAATCAAGTGTCAAGATTCATTTTTCATCAAAACATGCCAAATTATGAAACTTGTTCACCAAGAAATCAAAAATCACAAATTAGGGTTTGAAATAAAGAATTTTCATAACTTAGAAATTTTCTAAGTTATGAAATCCCTAATTTTTTTCTAACTTTGTCCCATTTTTTCATCAAGATGCATTTGGATTCAAGGAAAAGTCAAAACATGAAAGTTATAGTCCATTGCAAAATCTACAACTTTGATTCACAAAGTTTCCTCAAAAGAAACTTGTAGCTCAAGTTATGATTTTTGGAACAAGGGTGAAAAACATTCTTAACTTAGAGAAATTTTGACCTATTCTAGGCAGGATTTTTGCCTAACTTCTTGACCACTTTTCATATGCTTCCACTTGGAATTTCAATTTTCATTACAAATATGGATTGTAGTACACATTCCAAGCTTTCCAAAATGTCCAAGAACTCATCAAACAACCTCATGGTTAGGGAGAATCGAATTTGGCAATATGGGCAAAACTCACTTTGTTTATGGCCAATTTACATGTCCATAACCTTGCATTTTTTGAACTCAGCATGTTCTAAGATGAATTACAGGTCCTTTATCTCATTCACACTCATAAATTTAATGCAAACCCCTTGTGTTCAAGCCTTACATTTTGTGTTTAAGCATTGCATACAAGATTAAGCTATAATTAGAAAAAGCAATATATCCATTTTTGAAAAGTGGAACTTTATGTCAAGTTTAAAAATCAAGAAGTACAAGGCCATATCTTTGGGCACAAGTTCAGAAGCATATCACACTGATCAAGGGGGATGTTTGCAGCACATTAGAGGGGCATGTACAAGTCTAGAGAACCAAGTTGACATTTCTTGCTTAAGTGTGAAGAAACTTGCATATTACAGACCAACTCTCATTTCAGCCAACACAAGCTTAAGCAAAGTTGTTGTACACCTTCCAAATAACATAACTGAGCTGAAACACGAGCCTATCACCTTCAATATCTCCCCATTCACAGAAACACCATAAAACTGCAAAAACAGGGCATAAGCTGCAGTTTGAATCCTATAGCTCAATCCACTCGTGCATTTTCATCCAAACCAGTTCAAACACCTTCCCTACCATCCATACAAACTGTCCCAAGCCTTGGAAGCAGACTGTAACACCTCTAACCAACTTCACCATTTTCACATTTTCTGTTTTGCAGGTGGATTGCTATAGCTTGATTCACTTGGTTTCAAAGCAAACTAAAGGTTGGAATAGCATCTCTGAACTTCAAGCAAGCTGTACCAATCCTCATTTTGCCTTGAAGGTGCCTCCATTGTCAGACACGATACAAGCTGAACAGGTAAGTTCATGGACCTCTATCTCTCAATATAGGAAGAGTTAGCTCTAAGTTTTTGAATGAAAAATGTTCTATTCATGCCCCTGAAGCTATACATATCTTTACTTTCCATTTATGTTGCATGTGTTGAGAGAATTTGAGGCTTGAACATTGACAAAAATTTAGGTTAAGAATTAGGGATGGAGAAATTCTCTCTCATTTCTGAGAGTTAGGATAAGTTTTTTATATGTATGGAATCGTGGCTTGATGCTTAACATTTTTCATGTTGTGAGTTTGTGCTAAAAGTCCAAGAATCTGGAGATAGCAGAGGCGCGTGTTTTGTACAAAGAAGCTGGAGGTTGAAGAAGACAGAGTCTTGGGTTGGGCCTGAGATTTGTTTTTCCTTTTCACATCCCTGCATTTCACATGCACCCCCTGGCCCATTTTGAGTTTTACTTGTCATTTTCTATTTTTTCCTTTTGATTTTGTTTCCACATTTTTATTTAAGTATGAAAACATATTAAAATCATTTTTCCCACATTTTTTGCATTTATTTTGATATTTATTAAGCCTTATTTAGTTTTGTATAAAATTAAACCTAAATATACTATTATTTTAAAATACAAAAAAACAATACAAACATGTTTTATTTCTGATTTTTATTTTATATTATCTCTTGAAAACATTTTACATAAAATATACTCTTTTTTTTAATAATATTAAATATTTTATTTTTGTACATATAATATATATTTAATAAATAATGTAAAATACTTATATATTTATTAGTATATTTAGGAAAAATGCAAAGAATTAATACATTTTATTTTTATTAAGATTTTGACCTCAAAAATACTTTTTTACAATATACCTTCTTTTATTTATTTTTGTACATAATTAATAAATATTACATAATAAATACCTTTTATTTATAAAATTAGGGTTTTGCCCTAAATGCATAAAAATACCAAAAATTAATTAATTTTATTTTTGTTTATTTGACACATAAAAAATACTTTGTTTTCATACATATAAAAAACCATTTTTTGCATCTTGCACATTTATTATATTTTCATTTTTTATATTAAATAGTTTGTATAATTCAATTTGGATGTAATAGTTTAGGTTTAATTTCTTGCTAAAAAATCCCCATTTGAACATTTGTACCCCCCCCCCCCCCCCCCCCATCCCATATATTATGTTGTAATAACTTAGGACCTTTTATTTTTCGCATTAAAAAGTTTTCTAATTATGCCATGTTAGAAGTAGGGTTTTGTATGCAAAATTAATCAAAAATAGTTTGACCTAATTTCAAGATAAACAAGCATGAAAATGAACAACACTAATCACACTTGCACCCCTAGGGTATTCCACTTGTTGCCTTCAAAAATGGACCATATTGCATGTTAGGTATCTTTGGCAAAAACAAAACAATCAAATGATCATAGTCCCTCGATGACGCTTTCGAAAGTTGCCTAAAAAATGATCAAGTCCCTAAAGGAAAAATTGCCCAAAGACACTTGGCACCATTGCAATCATAGTCTAAACGATGACCCGCACCCGTCCCGTTAACATCCTAACACAAGATTGTTCACCAAATACAATGGTGGAACAAAATTGTTAAAAGGGTTAAAACATAGCAAAGATCTTTGAGAAATTTAGGGTAGATAGCTCTTGGTTACTTGCCAACTTGCAAAACAAAAACCCTTGCCTATCTTTTCAAACACACTCCACAACACATTTTCAAAATAACTTTCAAAAAACATTGAAAAATTTTCAAAAGACAAATACACATTTGTATACATTCAAACATGGATCATTACAAAGGTTGCCACCACATTGGCCTCTTTTCAAGACATTTTCAAAACCCACACACAAAGCACCATTTCAAACAATTGAAAATCAAGGCAAGTTGACCTAAGCAAGTAACTAAGAGCCCATGGATAACCATGGATAGAAAGGGTGCTAATACCTTACCTTTCTATAATCTACTCCCCGAACCCAAGAAAACATCTCAAAGGTTTTTGCTGTGCTTTTTAACCTTTCCTTAGGATAAAATAAAAAGTCGGTGGCGACTCTTGCTCAACCGAAACATTTGCGAAAACAAACGCAAAACCTCAAGTCAGTTCTCCCACCGTATCATAGTATGGGTTAGGGAAAAGCAACAAACCATAGATCAGGAAAGCCAAAATATCCTTAAAAGCACGAAGACTCGTGGCATCTAGAAACCACTGAGCCTTCTCTATCATAAATTTAGGAAGAAAACCCTTGACTCCATTTCTTGTTTCCCAATTAGATATGATGTTTGATCGTTTCAGATATAAGGCTGCTGCAATGTCTTTAGGTTTTGGAACTTGCTCTAGACCGGTGAAAGGTATCTGATCAAGAATAGGCACTCTGAGTAATTTAGATAATTCTTCCATGGTGGGCACCAACTTATAATCCGGTAAGGTAAAATAATGATGTTTAGGATCAAAGAGCTGGAACAAAACACTCATCATGTCTTCTTTGAAACCGGTAGTAACCAAACTGAGTAGATAACCAAGTCTCCTGGTGAATTAAGAATTTTCAAGAACCTTTGAGACTAATCCCCCAAGCTTGGAAGGTACCTTTACAAAGTTGATTTGGATAGTATTTCTGCGATTGGAAGCCATGACCTCTTCAACAAAGAACAAATATAAATCCCATAGATCCTTGAAATGGTTAGTCATGATATGATGTTATGATGTCATGTTTGAACAAATAAATGAAATTCTGGCTGCAGATACTCAATGTCACGTTCAATGTTGTGACACCGTATCTGACTTTCTATAAGACAGTAAATACAAAAACAGTAAAGAACACAGTCAATTGTTTACCCAGTTCAGTGTGCAACAACACCTACTCTTGGGGCTACCAAGCCAGGGAGGAAATCCACTATAAGAGATGTTAATTCAGGAATAAACCAACCAGTTTATCTCCTTCACTTAAGACCTACCCAATGCAACTTCAATCTAAGTACAACTTAAACATGAGTTCCTACTCACTCCCCCTCAATCACAGCAGTGATACATAAAACAATTTGACTAATGAATTGATGAAGACACTCTTCAAAAACATACACTTGATTAAGCTTCACAGCTTTTTAATCAAGCAACACAAACACTCTTGCTTCACAGCTTTGAGTGATACACACACCTAACTTGACTCTGCTTCACAGCTTTAGTCAAGAGACATACAAACACTCTTGCTCCAAAGCTTTGAGTGCTACAGAACCCTTACAATTAAAAACCTATTCCAAGTCACTTATCACAATGATAATTGCTTGGATTACAATAGTTAAAACTATACAGCTTCTAAATGATCTTCTCTCAAAAAGGGATTACTTTCAAAACAGCAGCTCTGTTGAATATATAGCAGCTGTATCTTCAGTTAGGGTTTCCCCAAAAAGCTAGGGTTAATTCCATTTGACCTTAATACTAGGTCACAGGACTTTATCAACCAGGTTAGGGTTGAGCTAGGTTAACCCAAAGAAAACGCAGGATTCTGTTCTGGAAAGACTGAGTCATTTTCCTGAAAAAACTCAGAATTAACCAAACTGCAAACCTGTTAATTCAGAACAGGATGTCTTAACATTTGTTATGACATCTGAATTCCTGTTTACTGATTTTGGTAAATGTGATCATTTTGCAAAATGCTCAGATACACACTCATAAACATCAGTACCTGTATGACAATATTTTTCTGCAAAGGTACCTAATAAATCTGTACCTAATAAACTAGAATGTTATGACATCAGTCATGACATTCATACACCTGGTTTTGCCAAAAATGCAAGCCAATACCTAAACAACTACAAACTCCCCCTTTGGCAGATTTTTGGCTAAAGCCCTTAAGCAATCAGAGATAGATAGCAGCAGAATAAAAATGACTGCAGAAAAATGGAATGTCAAATAAAGTATCACAATATATCTCCCCCTCTTTAGCCACAAATGGGCCAAAGATACATGTTCATAAAAATTATACAGTCATCCAGAAAAAGTAATAAGAGCAGCAACTAAAAACTGAACACACTTCCAAACTCCACCAGGGACCAGCATCAACTCCACCAACCTTTAAGCACTGTCATCAGACTCAGAGGAGCTAGTTTCTTCAGTATTGAGATGACCTTCAGCTTCTACACCCTCTTAACTTCTGTTTCCTTCAGCTTCCTCCTTTTATAACCTGGCAATTAGGTTTTCTAGGGTCTTTTTCCTAGCTTCCAGTTCTTTGCAGGTCTCTTTTAATACAGCTATGACATCAGATGTCTTGGACTGGGTCTTCACAGACGATGTCTCAGCTGATGTTATGACAATATCAGGAGCATGAGATCCCTGAAACAGTTTGTAGTGCAACCCAAGGGCAGGAGCTCTTTTGCAAGCAGTATCTCTTGCCACCAGGATATCAGGGTATTGTGCAAGGATAATTCCACAAAGGAGGGAGGGAAAGGCAATTGGTCCTTTGACAGCATAACTACCAGCATGTTTTAAAGTTTGTTCAAAAATATACCTGCCATAGTCAAAAGCAGTCTTGGTTCCCACAACATAAATAAATCTCCCCAATCCTGTGGAGATAGTTGATTTATGGTTTGTAGGCACCCAGTTGGCTGCACCAATCTTGTGCAGGATGGCAAATTTCATGCTAAGTTTGTTGGCATTCAGCTTGCCTTTCAAGGGCCAGCACTTCACTTGCCTTGTTGTGATGGTTTGACAAACTTCATTGTCAGTGACTTCCAGATCAGGACAATCCTCATTTGTTCTTCCAAGAAATTTGTTAATTTCTGATGGAGAGAAATTAACCCTTCTTCCTCTAACAAAAACACTTTCAAAGTCAGCTTACCTTCCATCAGCACAATCATTAGACAAGTTAACTATGAACTCCTTGACCAGATTTTCATAACACTTGTTAAATTTTATCACTGTCTTCATCAGTCCAGCATTCTTGATCAGGTCCATGATGTCTTTGCACTCCATGGCATCATTGTTGAGTTCTCTTTCTAAAGCTATTCTCTTCAAGCAAACATACTTCCATCTGTTTGCATTGTCAGGGTGGTGGAAAGAGATGTTGTCTGTTGGGACTTCAGGAACTCTAGCAATTTTGCTGGAGGGCAGTTTCCTTCTGATAGGAATTTCTTCAGCATCAATCTCAAACTCTGATTCCTCATCAGAATCAGAATATTCAGGATCTTTTCTCTTCTTTGTAATTGGTTGTCTACCAGTATTCACCTGGGCTTTCACCTTCCCTTTGGACTGACCAGTTTTCACAGATTCTACCCCAGCCTTGCCTTCAGCCTTAGATTTCTTAACAGCAGGTTTATCTTTGGACACACATTTTGCATCATTCTGATTACCCTTTCTTTTCATCAATCTCCTAGCTATGCTAGGGTTTACATTGGCAATCAGATCATTATCTGAGTAATCCTCATCCACATCAATGATAGGTGGATCAGCAGTCTTTTCTGAAGGGTTCTGAATGTTGTCATTTTGTGTCACAACATTCTCAGAGACATCTACATTCTCAGAGACGTCCACATTTGGGCTTCCAGAGGCTGCAGCTTGAGCTCTTCCTGCATGTCTAGTTCTTAGCTTTTTGACTTTGGCGGGGTCAGTTGCCATCTCTCTGAGAGGAGTGACCTCAAGAACTTCAGATTCTATGCATGTGGTGATTGCTCTAGAGTCTTGGTCAGATGATGAAGATGATGAGGATGATGAAGTCGCCTTGGTTGAAGATGATGTTTGAGACATTTTGATTGACTTAGAGCACCAGTAGCAATTTGAGAGAAAATTTTTATTGAGAGAAGGGAACAGGTTGCAAAGTCGAGAGAGGTAGGAGGCAAAAGAGAGTCTTTTCAACTTCTTAAAGATATTGAAAGAATTGGGAAAACATATGATTAACCCACTAAAATTAGACTTAACAAAATTAACTCCTTCAACCCTTGTTTTAAGCAAAATTAATTACTATAATTTCTCATGTTGGCAAATACCCAACCTGCCCCTTAAGTTTTCAAGTTTATTTCCAACAAGAGCCTTGGTAGAAGAATCAGCCAGCTGAAGCTTAATGATACCATGTTCCAGTTTAATTGACTTCTCCTCTACAAAGTCAATGTGCTTGGTCCTGCTATGCTGAATAGGGTTCATGGAAATATTGATTGTATTCAGATTGTCACAATATAATGTCACAACATCTTGTGAGACATTATACTCAGTGAGCATCTGTTTTGTCCAGATATTTTGAGAACAGTTACTCCTAGCTGCAACCATTTCAGCACAGAGTTGGGAAGGCATTCTTTTGACATGAATCATAGTTCTGGTTGATTCTTGAATGATCTTATTTTTCTTTTTGTCCACTCCATTTTGATGGTGAGTTATAGGAGAAGAGACTTCACGACTCATTTCTTCAGGGAAACAGAATTTATTAGACTTGTTGTTTCCAACATCCTTGTCATGATTACTTCTGGTTCTGACAACACATCCTTCTTCAAGTTTATTCACCACATCATAGACATGTTTCTTTTTACCAAGCCTTTCAATTTTAAGTTCACCACAAACCCTTCTTTTATCAATATGTAGTTTTGGAGTCCTTCTGACTGCTTCCATAGAGATAGCTCTTTTCATTCTTCTTAGATGAAGATGACCAAGCTTATGGTGCCACAGTTTCATCTCTTTTTCTTCTTTGGTAATTGGACACATAGTGGAGTTATTAGTGTTCTCAGGCTGCCACAAGTAACAGTTATCTTTGGATCTGATTCCTTTCATTACAACTTCTAGTTTTTCATTAATTACTAGACATTCAGATTTTGAGAAGTTGACCTTGAATCCTAGATCACACAATTGACTGATACTAATGAGATTAGCAGTCAGCCCTTTTACCAGCAGTACTTCACTCAGACTTGGAACTTCAGGGCAGTCCAAATTACCAACTCCTTTGATTTCACCTTTAGCACCATCTCCAAAGGTCACATAACTAGTGTTGTAAGGTTTAACATGATTGAGAATGTTCTTTATTCCAGTCATGTGTTTAGAACACCCACTGTCAAAGTACCAGCCTTCCTTTGCAGACACTCTCAGGGAAGTGTGGGCTATCAGGGCAGTAGCCTTTTTCTTCCATTGAGGAGTATGTGGTACCCTTTTTTACTTAGGTTTAACACTTGAGTTTTGATTAGGGTATCCATGCAATTTGAAGCAGAAGGGCTTTATGTGTCCATACCTCCCACAATGATGACATCTCCATCTTTGGTATTTTTTCTTCATATATTTATGTTTCTGATGTTGAGAGTTGTGTTGAGACATCTGCTTTGACAATTGTTTAACAGGCCTGATCTTCTTGTCTGCAACAGATTTCTTAGCTTCCACAAATCCTAGTCCAGATTTGTTTCCCACATTTTGTCCAACTTGAAGAATTTCTTCCAATTTATCTGTTCCATTGGTCAGCATCTTGACAGATTTGGTCATTTGGTTCAGTTGTGAGTTCAGCAATTGAACTTCCCCTTCTAGATGACTTATAGTTTCAAGATCTGCCCTTTTTTCAGCCTCCAGCTTTATAATGAGTTTTGATTGTCTCTCATTCTGCACACAGACTTCAGCACTTCTGATACACAATTTCTTGTAGGTATCAGCAAGTTCTTCAAATGTCACTTCTTCATCACTGGTGTCACTTTCAGATGTACAAACACCAGTTAGAGCAGTAACTAGTTTGGCAGATTCTTCTTCAGAATTACTTTCTGAATCACAGTCAGACCAAGTAGCAGTCATTCCTTTCTTTTGTTTCTTAAGAAAGGTTGGACATTCAGCTCGAATATGCCCATATCCTTCACAGCCATGGCATTGAATTCCTCTGCCTTGGTTTCCCTTCTCTTCTGACCTTGGTCTTCTGCTGGAACTGTCAATGTCAGAGGGAATTTTATGAACATTAGACCTTGACTTTGGATCTATTCTTTTGATGAGTTTGTTGAACTGTCTTCCAAGCATGGCTATAGCTTCTGAAATATTTTCTTCTTCATCCTCCTTGTTTTCAACATCAGTGTTGGATACAAGTGATATGCTCTTGTTCTTCTTGTCACCATTATCAGTGATCCCCATCTCAAAAGTCTAAAGAGACCCAATAAGTTCATCCACTTTCAACTTGCTGATGTCCTGGGCTTCCTCTATGGCAGTTACCTTCATTGCAAATCTTTTAGGCAAGGATCTGAGAATCTTTCTCACCAGTTTTTCTTCTGACATCTTTTCTCCCAGTGCTCCTGAGGTGTTGGCAATCTCCAAGATGTTCATGTGAAACTCATGAATGGTTTCATCTTCCATCATTTTTAGATTCTCAAACTTGGTAGTCAACATCTGAAGCCTTGACATTTTTACTTTGGAAGTGCCCTCATGAGTAGTTTTGAGAGTGTCCCAAACTTCCTTGGCCAGTTCATATTGATGTACTAGTCTGAAAACTTTTCTATCAATTCCATTGAACAAGGCATTTAAAGCTTTGGAATTTCCCAGGGCTAACTCATCTTCTTCTTTACTCCAATCTTCCTCAGGCTTCAGACTGATTGTCCCATCTTTCTCAGTTATGGTGGGATGGTTCCATCCTTTGTCAGCAGCTCTCCAAGCCTTTTTGTCCAGAGATTTTAAGAAGGCAATCATACGAGGTTTCCAGTAGTCATAATTAGTTCCATCCAGAATGGGTGGTCTATTTCCAAAAACTCCTTCTTTGTCCATAGTTCCAGAAAGTGATATCCCTAGATCTCACCCAGTAATACAGGCAGGGTGCCTGCTCTGATACCAATTGAAATTCTGGCTGCAGATACTCAATGTCACGTTCAATGTTTTGACACCGTATCTGACTTTCTATAAGACAGTAAATACAAAAACAGTAAAGAACACAGTCAATTGTTTACCCAGTTCAGTGTGCAACAACACCTACTCTGGGGGCTACCAAGCCAGGGAGGAAATCCACTATAAGAGATGTTAATTCAGGAATAAACCAACCAGTTTATCTCCTTCACTTAAGACCTACCCAATGCAACTTCAATCTAAGTACAACTAAAACCTGAGTTCCTACTCACTCCCCCTCAATCACAGCAGTGATACATAAAACAATTTGACTAATGAATTGATGAAGACACTCTTCAAAAACATACACTTGATTAAGCTTCACAGCTTTTTAATCAAGCAACACAAACACTCTTGCTTCACAGCTTTGAGTGATACACACATCTAACTTGACTCTGCTTCACAGCTTTAGTCAAGAGACATACAAACACTCTTGCTTCAAAGCTTTGAGTGCTACACAACCCTTACAATTAAAAACCTATTCCAAGTCACTTATCACAATGATAATTGCTTGGATTACAATAGTTAAAACTATACAGCTTCTAAATGATCTTCTGTCAAAAAGGGATTACTTTCAAAACAGCAGCTCTGTTGAATATATAGCAGCTGCATCTTCAGTTAGGGTTTCCCCAAAAAGCTAGGGTTAATTCCATTTGACCTTAAGACTAGGTCACAGGACTTTATCAACCAGGTTAGGGTTGAGCTAGGTTAACCCAAAGAAAACGCATGATTCTGTTCTGGAAAGACTGAGTCATTTTCCTGAAAAAACTCAAAATTAACCAAACTGCAAACCTATTAGTTCAGAACAGGATGTCTTAACATTTGTTATGACATCTGAATTCCTGTTTACTGATTTTGGTAAATGTGATCATTTTGCAAAATGCTCAGATACACACTCATAAACATCAGTACCTGTATGACAATATTTTTCTGCAAAGGTACCTAATAAATCTGTACCTAATAAACTAGAATGTTATGACATCAGTCATGACATTCATACACCTGGTTTTGCCAAAAATGCAAGCCAATACCTAAACAACTACAATAAAAAATACAAATAAAGAATACAAGAGCTTTAGGTTTAAGGCTTGCATGGGGTCCGTAGGTAAGCACCCTCATGAATTTTAGTTGGCTGGACCTGTCCTAAGAATAGTAATCGGGTTCTAAGAATCTCGTATCACCAATCTTTCTCACAGGCTTTGTTTCAGTAGAGTAACTGACTTGCCACCTAAAAAAACCCAAGAGTTGAATCTCAATTAGCATAGCATCGAGTATCAACCAACTTCAGACTGCACCAAAGTCGGCTATCTCATTACCTTCTGATGGCCAAGTTTGGTCAATTAAGGTTCTAAAGGTCAGTTAGTGCTTATGACACCACGCGACAACCTAGTATATTCCCTGACTGACTCGAGGGACACTAGTACCAACCAAAGCATCGCACTAACATAGCTATCACTTCAACCATATCGGTATATGTCGTATAGTTTCCATGATCTATAACTACTTACCTAAGGGTACCCCTAGATCTGGGTATAGGATCTTTGCAAGAAAAGTAAACCCAAGCAACCCTTAAAAGATAAAGCAAACAAAGAAAACAAGCAAATGAAAAAGTGATCTAACTATAAGGTAGCCCCTCTTTTTAGTAGTCCCCAGTAGAGTTTCCAGTTCTATAATACCATGGGAGAACTGACTTAGTTTTGCGTTTTATCGCAAATGTGCAGATAACAAGAGTCGCCACTGATTTTTCTTTTATCCAATAAGGAAAGGGTGAAAAGAACAGGAAAAACATTCGAGATTTTTGAGTTCGGGGGGGTAGATTATGAAAAGGGAAGGTGCTAGCACCCTTTTTATCTGTAGTTATATACGGGCTCTTAATCTCTAGCTCACTTTTGAAAATTGCTTTTAGTGTAAGGAATTGAAAATATTTTGAAAAGGTGAACTTTGTAATGATTCTCGTATATGTCCTTGAGAATGCGTACAAAGTGTTTGTTCGAAATATTTTTGAAAAGTGTTTGTGAAAGATGTTTTTGTTTTGAAATGTTTGTGTGCAAGCGATTAACAGCGCTCTACCTACTCAAGGTCTTTCTTGTAATTTCCTCCTCCTTTAGATAGTATTATCCTACCATTAGTTAGTAGGAAGCCTTATTGTTGGATGTGAAGGGACGGACGTGGGTCATCGTACAGTCATAGAAGGCAACTGGTAAGGATGCTTTAGCAATTATTGTTAAAGGACTAGATCGTTTACCGAAGGCAACATCAAAAGGGTCATCGTGGGACTTCGATATTTATTTTCAGGGGACTGTGCTAAAGCATCCCTACTTTCGAGGGACATGACTATTTTTTTCTCGAGGCAACAAGGGAGGTTATCCTAGAGGTGTGAGTGTGCAAGTGATTTGTGATTCAGTTATTTTAATCTTGCAGTAATATAGCAGTAATGAAAAGCAGTAAAGTGCGGAAAATAAATTCAAAAAGATAAATCCCTATACTATTACAATGCTTAAGGAGAGGTACATAAGTAGAACTGCAGAACCCTCATTACTATTACATCCCATAGACAGTTACAATAATGATAAAAACGAGAAAAGAAAGCTACGTTAATTGTAAAACTAAGAAAACAGAGAAGGAAATTGTTGTTGGTGATTTTCTTCATAAAAAGGTTTTTAATGATTAACTTAAAAACCCTAAATTGATGCTAATTAATTTTAAAAAAAGTTGATTAATTAAATTAAAACCTAAAAAATCTAATTTGATTGATTAAATAAAAAACCTAAAATTTAATTAGGGTTTATGAAAAAAAAGGTTTTGGTTTGGTGAATTTAGGGTTTGTAAATGTAATGGTGATAAGAAGACAAGGATTTTGAAAAATAATTACCAAGGTTGGGTGTTGAACCCATGCCCTCAACACTTTTAACCAACACTTTCACCACCAGACCAGGCGCGCGCCTATGTTTGAGAAGCGAAACCAATGAACTTTGTATACAATCCTGCAAAAAATCAGAAATTATGGAAAAATAACAAAAGGCAGGGATCAAATGCACGCCTTGATAGAGTAATGCCTTAGCATGCGCGTTTTAACCACTGGGGTGGTGATACATCCATTGTTTAAAATACAAATAAATAATTAAATAGTGAACATAATGAACTGGACCAGAGAGGCGCCGGAGCCCTAGCTCCGATCGTCTTCTCTGGTGAGCATCTTCTTTAAACTTGTAAAATAGACATAGTTAGGAAACCAAAGATACCTGATCCCCCTAAATCCAACCCTGTGAATTTAATAGGATGGTTATCTTGGGCTGAATTATGCTAGTTTAAGAGCTATAGAAAAATTTTCATGGATCGGTGTGGTTATGGCAACTCACATTTTGAGTAGCATGAAGGCCATGCAATCAATTTTCCCTGCACTAACATACCTCAGAAACATATTGATACAGTTAGTGTGCAATGAAACATAAAGGAAACTAAAATATGAATTTTGTATAAAAAAAGTGTGAAACGGAGATGCATGCGTGCAGATTTGAAGGACTTTGGATCATTGTGTTGGATTCATTCTTACTTTGTACCTCTTCAGGAATCGATTAGGGATGCAAGAACACTTGAAAGATGGCTGCCAGCTAGGGTTTGAGGGTTGCCCTAGTTTGATAATTTTGTGATTTTTTGGAAGTGGTTTTTAGCACGAGGTTTTCGTGTCTTGTTTGTCTAAATTAGGTCAAATAACATGGGCTTGGACTTGTAAAAAAAGCCTCGTCTTATTTTTTATTTTATTTTGAATTTTAAATAAATAAAAATAATAAATAAATATAATAAACCAAAGGGAGGTGTATGAACAAGTCTTGAGATGCATATGGAGTGTAGAAAACATTTAGATTTTGAATCAATAGCCCAATAGTCCAAAAATTCAAGTTTACTCAATTTGAACTTCATGCATTTACTCAAAATTTCTCAACTTGCACTGGTCATAACTCTCTCAATTTTTGTCATTCGAAGGTGATATTTGACTTTTTGGAAAGCTCAAGATGTCATATACAAACCCCTATTTTGATAATTATTGAATTTGAAGACTTTATCTTGATGTAAGTTGCCTTGACAAAGAGTGTCTTTTTGTTGACTTTTAAAATAACATATAATGTATTGGCTCATATCTCTCAAATGAAGCATTTTTTAGACTTGAGCTTTGAGAGACAAAGTTGTAGAGAATTGAATTTCCTTCAATGTAAGTTTTGGTTGAGGAAAATTTGATGAAGCATGTGAAAGTTATGCTTGGTCAAAGTTCAGTTGACTTCTCCTTAAGAAAACCCTAATTTGGCAACTTTTTTATTTTTGATGAATTGAGAGTTTTTCTTGATGAATCACGATAAAACTTGATCAAATGATGAATGTGACTTCAAAATCTTAATGTTGACCCAAAATATTGAAGTTTGACTGTATGTTGACCACTGTTGACTTTTTGTCCAATATAATTGATTTTCAGTCATCTAAGCAATTGATTGAGCAATATTGTGATGCAAGGCTTGAAACTTGGCATGAGCATTCTTGTAGACATATAAGAGACCATGAAATCCAATTGAGGCCTTAGAAACTAAATCTTCCCTTAGAAACCCAAAACCCTAGTTGTAGGTCAATTGCTTAGGAGGAGAATTTGTCTGATAAATTCTTGAGGAACCTTGAGCAAATGAAAACCCTAGGAGAATGTCTTGAAGAAAATGGGAGGAAAATTTTTGGGGTACAACTGTTCTGTTGTATGTTGGACTTGTGATGCTGTTGGGTTTTGCTAAGTTTATAATTTATACCTCTATTTTGAACTAAATTTCCTTTGATGATTTGCAATAGTAGATAAGGCTTATGATTGAACTTTGAATTCTGATTTGCTATATGAAATCAATGTATGAGGCTTTTTTTGCACATGATAAAATTCCCTAAATAAATTAATTCCTTGCATGCACCCTAATGATGAGCTTTGAGAAACTTTCTTGAAATCTCTTTGTTCTTATTTATGTTGAGTTTTTCTTTGCTAACCGTTTTCTCTTATGTTTCATGTGATGGATGAGAGGAAGATAAAGAGAAATTTCTTGAAGATGAAGCCGAGGCAATGGCCTTGGAGAGCTTAAAGACTTGAAGAAAAAATCTTTTTTGTAGCTTTAGAACAAACATGTGTTTATTAAAAAAATGTAACATTGTAATTTCATGTTGTAATTTGAACTTTGAGAATTTAGAATTTGTAATTAGTAGTGAATTTTAAAGAGAAGGGGGTTCAAACTTGTACTTGTAAACAGTATTGTAAACTTGTATAGATTTAAATTTGAAACTTGCAATTCAATCTTCTTTGTCGTGATGCATGTAAAAACAAGTTGAATTTTGAATGAAATATCTTCATGAACCTAGATAAATTTCTGAATACCAAGAGTGTCCACACAATTGTGCCATAAAAGATTGATTCAAATTTGCCAAATTGAAACCACTTAATCCTATGGAATTTAATAATCATCTGAATGAATATCTCTGCAATAACATCCACGTACCAAAACACCATTGATAGTTATAAATAAATACATGCCCAAAAGACGAGAGAACTCCAATATCAAGTTCAACTCTAGTTAAATCGCTTCCTAAACAATCAATGTATCCTTAGAAAGTTCTCAAGCTTAACAGCTTTTATCATAAATCAAACTCTGACTCAAGATAACCTCAATTGTACACCCTAATATTACACTAAATCACAGACCTTGGGTGCTTTATGTAATGAGAAAAAGCTCATGAATATGAGACTAAGAATTTTAACAAGAAATGCATCACATACTTCAGTGATTAGAAACCATGCACAAGGGCTAGTGTATAAGAGAAGAATGATATTTACTTTGAAACCCGTGCCATTTTTAATTCTCTGATGAAACAAAGAATCATCTTGAGATGTCATGAGGCCTTAGAAGCTTTGGTAACTTGAATGATCAAAATAATAAGGAGATGAGATCCATCTTGAACTGATTGGAAAAACAACCAAAATCCAAAGCTTGAAGAAAACCAGGAAGATAAGAATACATTGCTCCCGTCACAATGCATGAATATGTATGGTAAAACATAAGCCATAAAAATTCTGATATCAAGAGGATAAATTTTGGGGTGGAACACCACTAATATTGTCAATGTTGGAATCAATAACTTCAATACCTTCACTTTCAACAATCAATGGTTATTGCTTGACACCATGGTAGTAGACGTCGGCCCCATAATTCTAAGGGATAGCTTTGTTCGAGGAATATGGGACAGATCTGGGTGCGGTGATTATCAGAGGAGTGGCTCTAGGTTCAACCTTAATCTTCATAGGGCCTTTGGCAGTGATCTCGGTAGGAGTTCCGAAAATTACATATACTTCTTCAAGTTCCAATTCTTGAAATAAATTCTAAATTGAAGGAATCTTCTCAACTATAATGATATGGTTATCCATCAGACGTTGAACACCTTCTTTCAACAATTTACAGCCATTGGGTTGGGTTGTACAACAGTAGCATCTTTCAATTCAACCTAGAAATAAATCAGCTTACAACAGATTCTTCTTAATAATCAGGAGGGGAGTAGTCAAGTCACTTACAGTTGAAGCATACAAAATAACATCAATAGCACTAATGTCTTTGTTGTGCTTAGTCATAGGAGTGGTAATCACATTAGGGGTCTCAATAGGATCAAATTCAATATCTTTGTTGTCAATCATATCTTGAATTTTATTTTTCAATGCCCAACAGCTATTTGTGTCGTGTCCAGGACAATTGGAATGATAAGCGCATCTTATATAGGGATTGTACTTGGGGGAGGAAGTGTTGGGATTCTGAGGCGGATCTCTTAACGTTATCATCTCTTCCTTCAATAGATATTATAATGTCTGAGACAATGGCATGTTGATCTTAGTAAAATGCCTCATGGGTGAGTCTGACCTATAGTGATTAACTTGTTGATGTTGTTGTACCGGTGCAAGATTAGAAATTAGCACAACTCCCATAGACTGATTGCGGTCATTTCTAGAACGACCCTTCTGGCCATACATATTATTAGTTTCTTTTTTACCATTAAACGTCTTCTTCACAGTACTTGAAGACGTAACCACCTGAATGTTTCCACTCCTGATTCCACCTTCAACCCATTCCCTTTTTAATATCAGCTCGGTGAATCCGGTTGAAGAGCTTCCAGTCAGATGATTGAAGAAAGGGCCTGTCAAAGTTCCCATTAAAATATCAACCAGCTCCCTATCAGATAAATGAAGTTTAACTGTCCCAGTTAGATCCCTCCATTTTTGGGTATACTCTTTGAAGCCTTTGTTCGAGCCCATATTCATACTTTGCAATTGCACGCGAGTTGGTGCAAGGTCAGCATTGTACTATTATTGTTTGTAAAAAGCAACAGCCAAGTCTTCCCAAGTACGGATATTGGTCCCTCCCAGCTGATAGAACCACTCCAACTGTGTTCCCGACAAGCTTTCTTGAAAGAAGTGCACCCATAACTTCTTGTCATCAGTATTGGGTTGAATCTTCCGAACATACGACCTTAAATGAAGCTTTGAATAGGAAACACCATCATAACTCACAAAGGTAGGGACCTTGAACTTGTGAGGAATTACAACTCCCGAGATTAAACTCAGATCTTCAAAATCCAACCCAGGCACTCTCTGAATCTCCATAAAATTGAGACGATCTTCCAGATGTTTGTATTTGTGATCATCTGGAGGATATTGTTCATCTAAATAGTCTGCTTCTTCTTCATCAGAACCCTGGTTGTTATTCTCCCTGGCTTTCACACATTAATCATCTTCCTCTTGATTATCATCTTCATTTGATGGGATCTCAAAATCAAGATCCCTCCTAACCGGACCTTTGAATCTTCTACCCATATTAAGAATGATAGTTGGCTTCTTAGTATTATTATTTCTCTCTTTGATTATCAGTGCTTTCAAGTCTTCCTGCCCTTTGGCTAAGTTCAGGAACATTTTCTAAAATTGAGCGTTCTGAGCTTGAAGATCTTTCACGGTTTGTTCGAGAGCCATCTTTTACTGAAATAAACAGCAAGAAGATGGGAAAACCTATCTTGGGAAATACCTGTTATGATGATATGTATGATATGTGAATGCATATGCAATGTTTTCAAGGATCTCGTGGGATAAACAAAAATGAAATGTTAGAAGTTGAGTCTGGCTGCAATTTTCACTGAAGAACTTTATGCCTTTGAACATCCTTCTATGAGAATCAAGCAAACCATGTCAAGTGGATCCTAGCCTTTTGACTCAAAAAAACGTACTTCGGTATTTGACGGCATATGGTTAGAGGAAAATAAATCCTCTTGCCCCTTGTTAGAATTCTGGTTCATGATAAACCTACATCACAGGTCCATGAGATCCTTGAAATGGTTAGTGCAAATGTGATGTTATGATTTCATGATGTCATGTTTAAACAAGATAGCAAACAGAAACAAATCACACAAAGGCCTTAGGCTTAAAGGCTTGCATGGAGTCTATAGATAAGTACCCTTTTCTATTGAAATTCAGTTGGCTCAACCTGTCCTAAAATAGTAACCGGGTTCTAGGAATCTCATATCACGAATCTTTCTCGAATGTTTTATTTTAGTACAACAACTGATATTCCACCAAAACATCTTGCGAGTTGAATCTCAATGAGTGTAGCATCGAGTATCAACCAACTATGGACTGTACCAAAGTTGGCTATCTCACTACCGTCTAATGGCCAAGATGGGTCAATTATGGTTCTAAAAGTCAGTTAATGCTTATGACACCACGCGGAAGGCTAGTGTTATCCTCGACTGACTCAAAGAACACCAATATAGACCAAAGTGTCACACTAATGTAGCCATCACTTAAACCATATCGGTCTACATTGTACACTTTCCATGATCTATTGATACTTACCTAAAGGTACCTAGATCCGGGTGTAGGATCTTTGCAAGACACATAAACCTAGGCAACCCTCAAAGATAAAGCAAACAAAGCAGACAAGTAAAAGCAAGTAAAATTCATCTAAGACTCTAAGGTAACCCTTATTTTTTAAGTAGTCCCCAACAAAGTTTCCAGTTCTTTAATACGGTGGGATAACTGCCTTATTTTGTGTTTTATCGCAAATATTATGGATAGCAAGAGTCGCCATTGACTTTTCTTTTACCCAACAAGGAAAGGGTGAAAAGAACAGGAAATACCTTGAAGAATTCGAGTTCGAGGGGGGGGGGGGGGGTAGGTTATGAAAAGGGATGGTGTTATCACCCTTTTCATCTGTAGTTATCTACGGGCTCTTATTTTCTTAGCTCACGTTGAAAATTTGCTTTTTGTGTGCGTGTGTTTGAAAATATTTTGAAGTTTGAACTTTGTAACGATTCTTGTATTGGTCCTCAAGAATGCGTACAAAGTGTTTTGAAAATATCATTGTAAGTGTTTGTGTAAAATGTTTTGTTTTTTTGTGAGCAAGCGATTAAAAGTTCTACCCACTCAAGGTTGTTCTTGTACTTTTCCTCCTCCTTTGGATAGTTCTACCCATACCATTAGTTAGTAGGAAGCCCTATCATTGGATGTGAAGGGACATGCGTAGGGTCGTCGTACAGTCATTGAAGGCAACTTGTAAGGATGCTTTAGCAATTTTCGTAAGGAACTATATCATTTATCGAAAGGCAACATAGAAAGGGTCATCGAGGGACTATGATCTTTGATTCGAGGGACTTATCTAAAGCGTCCCCACTTTCGAGGGACATGATTATTTTATTTCGAAGGCAACAAGGGAGGCTACCCTAGAGGTGCAAGTTGCGAGTGTGTTGTTTTTCAGTTATTTTATCTTTGAATTTAGGGTTTTGCTATCGTCTGATTATTATCTTTCCATACAAACCTTAATTACTAAGCAGTATAGAAATACAGTAGCAGAAAGAATAAAGTGCAGAAACGTAAACCTAAAACTATTACATGACTTTGGGGCAGTTACATAAAAAAAGGATGCAAGAAACTAAAATGCAGAAATTTAGACCTAGACTATTACATCTCATAAGTAGTTACGTGATAACAAAAAAGAGCGAAAATGAAAATCTAGACTATTACATTCATGAAACTTATACACTCGATCTAAGAAATATAAAAGTAAGATAAAAATAGAAAAGGAAAATATTTTTAGCGATTTTTTATGAAAAATGGTTTATGATAATTAATTAAAACCTATTAAATCTAATAAGTTTAATTTTAAAAAAGTAATTAATTAATTAAATTCAATGGTTAATTAAAAAGCTAAAACCTAATTTATTTTAATTAAACTAATTATGTTTGTATTTTAATTAAAATAAAAAATATAACAATATAAGTAAAAGAGAAAAAGAAAAATATAAAAAAAAGGAATTTGGGCATGAATCAGCAAAAAAGGAGGGGGTGTAGATTGCAAAGGTGTGCAGGCCCAAGCGCTGGTCCATGAGATCCTGTGTGAGAAGCTAGGAGGGTGCATCGTGGGAATGTGTATTCCTGGGCGTTGGATCATATTTGTGAAGATTTAATGGTGAGAAGTGGTGAGTGCACGTTTGAGGTATGAACACGTGTTGTATACAATTTGAAAAATCAGAAAAATATGGGAAAAAAACCTAAAAGGCAGGGATCGAACCAATGCCCTTGTACACAAATGCCTTATCGCATGCGCTTCTACCACTAGGGTGGCTATACATCCAGTAACTTAATAAAATTAATGCATATATATTATAAATCAGATTAGGATGGTCAGAGAAGCGCTGGAGCCCTAGTTCCAGTCGTCTTCTCCGGTAAGTATATTTTCCAAACCTGCAAAACAAAGCACATTAGAAAGAAAGAAAGGCCATGTCCCCCTAAATCAACCCCCCTGAATCCATTGGTGGCCTTAGTTTGGGCTAAATCTGGATGTATAGTGAGATACGAAGAAGATAACTCAGATTGGTATGAACATGGAAAACCCTTATCCGGTCATTATGGGGGGCATGCTATAGTTTGATTGTGCATTGTCATACCTTAGAAGAATATTAGTATCATTAGTATGCGTTAAAACAACATAAAAAAAAGAAATATGAATTTGCAATAAATCACGAAAACTGGTGCGACATGTATGCTCATTTCATGCTCTTTGGATCATTACAAATGATCCAACCTTACCCTATAGTGCTTCTGGAAGTGAATAGAAAGGTTGGTTTGCTTTGAAAATGGCTGCAACTAGGGTTTACAAC
This sequence comes from Vicia faba, assembly GCA_948472305.1. Taxonomy (NCBI): domain Eukaryota; kingdom Viridiplantae; phylum Streptophyta; class Magnoliopsida; order Fabales; family Fabaceae; genus Vicia; species Vicia faba. The sequence continues at coordinate 35,680,932 of OX451739.1, read as the reverse complement.
TTGCCCTAGTTTTGAGAATTTTGGAGTTTTTTAGAATATGATCTTGCATGGGTTTTTCGCGTGGTCTCTTGTCTGAATTCAAGATATATAATTCTTGAATTATGTCAAAAGATTGTGGGCTTGGACCTTGCAAGAAAAGCCTTGACTTTATCTTATTTAATTTTGAATTTAAATTAATAAAAATCAAAATAAATAAAATAAAAACCCAAGGGGTGTATGAATAAGTTCTGAGGTTCACTATGAAGTATATAACACGCATGGATCTTGAAATATCAGCCTATTAGCCCAAAAATCCAAGTTTGATCACTTTTGGTTTCATGCATTTTCTCAAAATTTCCCAACTTGCACCTATCATAACTCTCTGAATTTTTATCATTTGAAGGTGATCTTTGACTTTTTGGAAAGCTAATGATGTCCTCTACCATCTCTATGTTAATCATTTTATCATTTGAAGATTTTATCTTGATTTAAGTTGCCTTGACAAAAAGTGTCTTTTTGTTGACTTTTGAAATGACCTATAATGTTTTGGTCCATATCTCTCAAATGAAACATTTTTGGACTTGAGCTTAAAGAGACAAATTTGTAGAGAATTTAATTTCCTTCAAAAAGAGATTTGGTTGATAAAAATATGGTGAATCATGTGAAAGTTATGCTTGGTCAAAGTTCAGTTGACTTCTCCTTAAGAAAACCCTAATTTGGCAACTTTGACTTTTGATGAATTTAGAGTTTTCTTGATGAATCATGAACAAACCTTGATCAAATGATGAATGTGACTTCAAAATATTTATGTTGACCAAAAATCTTAAAGTTTGATTGTATGTTGACCACAGTTGACTTTTTACACAATATAGTTGATTTTTAGTCATTTGAGCAATTGACTGAGCAAACTTGTGATGTAAGGCTTGAAATTTGGCATGAGCATTCCTTGAGACATATGAGGAACCATGAAATCCACTTGAGGAATTATAAGCTCAATTTTCCTTGAGAAAAGTGAAACCCTAGTTGTAAGTCAACTGCTTAGGAGGAGAATTTGTCTGATCAAACATTGAGTAGTCTTGAGCAATTGAAAACCCTAGGAGCATGAGGAGGTGTCTTGAAGAAAATGGGAGGAAACATTTTGGGGTACACCATACATGTTGACTCATACTACTCTCTTGATATCCAATATGGATCCTATTAAGTATATTTTTGAAAATCCAGCTCTCACGGGAAGAGTAGCTAGTTAGCAGATGATTTTGATAGAATATGACATCTAGTATACTACCCAAAAAGCCATCAAAGGTAGTGTATTGGTGGACTATCTTGCTAAGAACCTTTAGAATATGATTATCAACTGATGAAGTTTGAATTTCCAGATGAGAACATTATGTACATCAAGGATTTTAATATTCGTGGACCAGAGGAAGGACTCGAACTAGGATCACGATGGACGGCGGTGTTTAGTGGTGCCTCGAATGCTTTGGATAACAGTGTTGGAGTTGTTATTACTTTTCCTACAGGTTTTCATATTCTGTTTAGTGCCATAATTTATTTTTATTATACCAATAACATGGAAAAATATGAAGCTTGTATTTGTAGGATCGAAGCTGCATTTGATTTTAAAATCAAGATCCTAGAGGTCTAGGGGGTTTTGTTCTTGTAATATGTTAGATCTACAGACATTGGGAGACGCGTCACCCAAATTTGATTATGTATCGAGAACATGTTATAGAGTTGATTTCATATTTTGACTAGATCACATTTAATCATATCCCGAGGGAAGAAAATAATCTAGCAGGTGATTTGCCTACTCTGTCATCCATGTTCAAAGTTAAATGGGAAAACAAATCCCCCTCTATCACCATCATTAGTTTGGATGAGCCAGCATTTTGTTTTGCAGCGGAAGAGGAAACTTATGAGAATCCATGGTTCCATGATATCAAGAGGTCTCTAGAAACACAAGAGTATCCATAAGAGGCATCTATCACAGATAAGAAGACTTTGTGAAAGTATTTTGCTAAGTTTTTTCTCAATGGGGGTGTATTGTATAAAAGAAATTATGATTCTATGTTGCTCAGATACATGGATAGACACGAAGCAAACAAAATCATAGAATAAGTGCACGAAGTTTCTTTTGGAACACATTTCAGTGGCCATACTATGGCCAAGAAAATATTGAGAGCAGGTTATTATTGGTCTACTATAGAGGTTGATTGTTACAATCACGCTAGAGTTTGTTACAAATGTCAGATTTATGTTGATAAAGTGCACGTGTCGCTCGTTCCGTTGAACATATTAACTTCTCCTTGGCCCTTCACAATGTAAGGCATTGATATGATAAGAAGGATTTAACCAATTGCTTCCAACAGACACCACTTCATTTTGGTTGCCATAGAAAGCATGTGGTTGCTCGATCATAAAGAAAGATATAATTTATCATTATGGGATTCTTGAGAAGATAATTACTAACAATGGATATAATCTCAATAACAAAATGATGAAGGATCTGTGTGAAAGTTTCAAGATAAAGCATAATAATTCTTCTTCGTATCGACTGAAGATGAATGGAATTATTGAGACAGCTAATAAGAGCATCAAGAATATTGTGTAGAAAATGGTGGTGACCTATAAATATTGGCATGAGATGTTGCCTTTCGCTTTACATGGCTATCGTACCTCGGTGCGCACTTTAACTAGGGCAACACTTTTCTCCCTCGTGTATGGTATGGAAGCATTCCTGCCCGTAAAAGTTGAGATTCCTTCTTTAAGGATTATGACAAATGTGAATCTTGAAGAAGCTTAGTGGGTTCAGAATAGACTTGATCAGTTGAATCTCATTGAGGAGAAGAGATTGGAAGCTATTTTTCACGGGAATCTATATCAGAGAAGGATGGAGAAAGCGTTTGATAGGAAGGTGCATCCTCAGAACTTCCAAGCTGGTGACCTGGTGTTGAAAAGGATCATACCTCCCAATAACACAAATGCTAGGGGAAAGAGGGATCCAAATTACGAAGGACCATATGTTATAAAACAAAGTCTTTTCAGGATAAGCCATGATACTTGCAACTATGGATGTAGCGGATTTTCACTCACTGTGAACGCAGATGCAATTAAACAATACTTTGCATAAAAAGACCCGCTAAGTCGACGACTTAGGAAAAAATGGGCATCCTGGAAAACCATAAAAGTAAAAGGTTCGGGTAGAAATTTGGGATAAAAAAGAAAAAGAATAAAGAAAAGAATTAAAAATGGGTATCCTGGTGGATTAAAAACCCGAAAGGGCGATCCAGGTTAAATTTAGGGAGTTAAAGTGAATGATTGTGTTCTACATTGCATCTGTAACACCATCTCTCATTATAGTTAGTTAACTCCGAAGGGTAGGAATCAGTCTAATCAGCATCTTCAAAAAGCATAATATTGAGGAACTTCGAAGACATAAGGGTCACAGCAGAATCAAAACCCGATGAGAATCTATTTTCACATTGCCACATATATATTTTTATTTTGATGTTTTATGTGCAATTACCTCTTTTTAGGAATTGTTTCTCGATGTAAATGCCTATTTACAGGCCAATCAATCAATAAAAAGTATCTTTTATCCAAAAATTATCTCTTTGTTTATAATGTTACTGTTTTGTTTACAAAAACGTCTGACCTTTTTCATACACATTGCATTTAAAAGGATTAAAGCTTCACAAAACATTATTTAAACAATTGAAATTACTTGAGATTTTGAGTTACCAGGGTGAAGGCCAAGTTTTCCATACCATACTTGGGGCACAATTGTGTGTTTTGTTTTGTAGGTATTATCGTTCACTCGCAGCAAGCAACATACCAGCAAAGGAACAAAGAATTGTCAAGGTTACTACTAATGTGAATTTCTTGGTTGGTATTGCTCAGTAGAGGGAGGGAAGAACATCTCCTTAAATGGAATCCTTTTCCCTAGTGTAGTCTGCACTTTTTCTCAATAGAAGCTTGTCTGGTAGAGTTTTCTTTCAGGAATTTTCTCCACAGTGAAATGCACTTTGTTGGATTCTGTACAAATTTATTCCCCAATGTGGTCTATATCTTTTAATATTTCTTGTAAGAATTATTTTATTTACTAGCAGGAGATTATTGGTTCGCTTCCTTGCAACTGTCTGCTTTTTCCCAGTGAAGTTTGTATGTTTGGATTTCCTTTTTCTATCAGGAGGTTTTTCTTCCCAGTAGAGTTACATTTTGGGGAATACCTTACAGGATTTGTTTCCCCACTGTAGTTTGTACTTGTGAAAGTTATTTTAAGAATTCTCTTATATCCAGTAGCATGAGAAGTTATAATATCCCCAGTGGTAGTTAAAACTCTAAGGTTTTCTGTATAATATTCTCACATCCCCAAGTTGTGAATCTTTCCCCAGTGGAGTTTGTGGATGAGATTTCTTGTTTAAGAATTTTCTCATCCCCAATAGAATATGTTTGGCAGGAGTTTTGTGCAAGAGTTCTCCTTCTCACAATAGTGCAATGTTTTCCTTATCCCTAACAAGGAGGTAATGATTTTCCCCATGGAAGTTAAAAATGGTTGAAGTTAGAGTCATCTCTCTTTAGGGTCTACAATTTACTTTTGGAGGATCCTCTCAGAAAATCCCAATCTTCATTGATGTCTCTCTTTAGAGTTTGCAATTTATTTTTGCAAATTCACACCAAGGTTTGTAGCATGTGGTTATCAGCAATCTGGTTTGCTACTCCTCGCAGAGGATCAGATTTTCAAGGCCTCCTCTTCAACAGTTCCTTGTTTCTTCTGCAGTTTCCTGTTGGAACATCCAATCATGCATCATTACATTGCATCTACCCAAATGCGTAGTATTTCCATTTCTTATGGAGCTTTACCCTCATAGAAAATTCAAACATGCATTGAAGCATAAGCCAGTCCATTTGATATATCTTCACAGGAGAGTTTAACCCCATATATACTTGTGGTATTCCCAACAGGTTCCCACTAATTTTTTGTGGTTGGAATCGTATAATTGTCATTCTTGAGAAATTATACCCCATTTTTATCAGAGAGATTTGGTATTTCTTTTCCTTGTGCATATATCCAAACGCAGTCATCACTTACCTTTTGTAAGTCGGTCCCTTTACTGCCTTTTGCATAAGGGATGTCTCTTGACCTTGCAAGCTCTCATTGTCTTTACCCGTGTTTTCTCTTTGTGTTTAGAGTGCGAGTAAGAGTTGGTGTATAAACTTTCTTTCTTCTCAAATATTTGGATAACCTTACTTGGTGTTTGGCAGTTCAGGTAATTGCCACTCTTGAAGAATTACAATGTGCCTTTGGCCTGAGGGATAATGTAGTTCTTTTGCCTAGCAGAAATCCTTTAATCCTTCACTTACCTTTTGTAAGTCAGTCCCTTTCCTGCCTTTTGCATAAGGGATGACTCTTTTCTTTTGCAAGTCTTCCTTACCTTTTGTCTGGGAAATTCCTTGTCGCTTCAGCTTACCTTTTGTAAGTTTTCTCTACCTTTTGCACAAGAAATTGTCAGTTCCTTTGCTTGCCTTTTGCAGGTCTCCTTTGCCTTTTGCACAGGAATATCCAATACTCTTTCCATATGTTTGCTTAAACTTTTTTTAAGGAGCATCTCCCTACCTTTTGTGTGAGAAGTCATATATCAATCCTCTGTTTTCTTATCCTTTTGATAAGAAAATCTGTTCTTCCAACCTTTTTTTGAGAAGTCGCTCATCGTCTTTTGCCTTGAGATATCCGTCTATTCTTCCAACCTTTTGGTGAGAAGTCTCTCATCTCCTTTTGCCTTGAGATATCCATATGTTTTAATATCCTTTTGATAAGAAAATATGTTCTTCCAACCTTTTGTTGAGAAGTCTCTCATCGCCTTTTTCCTTGAGGTATCCATCTATTTTCTTATCCTTTTGTTAAGAAAATTTGTTCTTCCAACCTTTTGTTGAGAACTCTTTCATCGCCTTTTACCTTGAGATATCAATTTGTTTCTTATTATCCTTTTGATAAGAAGTCTATCATCGCATTTTCCTTTGAGATGTCCATCTTTTCTTCCAACCTTTTGTTGCAAAGTTCCTCATCGCCTTTTGTGAATAAAGTCATATGTCTCCTTAACCTTTTGTTAAAGAAGATTTCCATCTTTCCTTCCAACCTTTTTATTCCGAAATCTCTCATCGCCTTTTGCCTTGAGATGTCCATCTTTTCTTCCAACCTAAAGTCTCTCGTCGCCTTTTGCCTTAAGATATCCTACTATTTTCTTATCATTTTGTTAAGAAAATTTTCTCTTCCAACATTTTGTTGTGAAGTCTCTCATCGCCTTTTGCTTTGGGATATTCATCTTCTTTCCAGCCCTTCGTTACGAAGTCTCTCATTGCATTTTGATTTGGGACGTCCCTTCCTCTCTTATCCTTTTGATAAGCCATATCATTGCCTTTTGCACGAGGATTCATCTTTGTCTCCAGTCATCTTCTTAATTGTTGTTAAGGAGATCCTTGAGATATTGTGTCATTTTTCCTTTCTTATCCTTTTGGTAAAAAGTTTTCTCATAAATTTGTGTTTTCCCACTGAATGGAAATTTGGGTGGGGTTGTCATTTGTTCATCAGTTTATCTATAAAGATAGCAAAACCAAAAATATATATATAACCTTCTTTTATTTCCCCAGAGTGCAAATTTCACGGTTCTATTAGTAATCAATCCTCTTCCACCTTGAATGTTCGGAAGGCTAGAGACAATCTTACCCTCATGTTTAAGATAATTTAATAGGGACAGCTGTTGCACCCCAAAATTTTCCCTCTTGTGTTTCATATCTTTTAGGCTTATGCTTCATCATCTTGCATATCATTTCCATTTCATTATCTCATTTGTGTGGGATTAAGGGTTTTGGTTTTGTGAATGTGGGTCACTCAAGAAGAATAATTGATCTACAATGAGCATCATCATCATCATCATGAGCATCACCTCAATGCACAAGTTATCTTTGTTCAAAATTTTCTCAATATTCCTTAGAGGGATTAGGGTTTTGAAGATTGATCATCACCTCCTAACTTTTTGACTGCAAACTAGGGTTTTGGTCAAAATTAGTTTACCACGGACTTTTTGAACAAAACTTGATTCCATGGTCTTATATGTGTACCAATCTATGTATGAAGTATTGGCCATTCATTTTCATCAGAAGAAGTTCAATTGGTCAAAAGAAAAGAGGACTTAATTGTATTTGGAAAAGTCAATTGTACATAAGAAAAAGCCGACTCTTGACTTTTTATGGTCAAACTTGTGTTCCATGAGTCAAATATTGTGAATGGGTGAGATTTGTCCAAGTGGAATCAATAAAATCAAGAAAATTAACAAAGTTGACTTTTTGGGACTTAGAAAATTTTCTAAGTATAAGTGATTTATGTTCACGTGATCATTTTCCAAGATCCATCATATTAAAGATGAAGATCATACTCCATTTTTGCAGAAGGAATCATGTCCAAAATATCCATGAATCATAAGTTATTCAAGGTTGAAGTGATACTTTCATCCATTTTTGATAATTGACACTTAGAGAAATTTTAAGCAATTTTCAATATGGTTAATGGCCTGACTTGATGGACAAATTTCATAGTGATACAATTTGATTTTCAAGAAAACCTCAACATCAAAGTTGTAGAGAATTGTTTCTTATTTCTATTTGATCACAAGCTCTCTCCATTTGGTGCATTATTAAGCAAGATATCATCATGAGAAGGCATGACATCAAAGTTTTAATTTGATGATAACTTAGAAAATTCTACTAAGTGTTGGATAATTTTCAATGAGCCATCTTCCGTGGCATTTTACACGACTTTCCAAGCATCATCTAATCTTTACTACAACACAAAACTTGTGCACCAACCTTCCACCTCTCTTTTAAGACCAAGTTTATGTCATTTGGCATAGAGAATCTTGATTTATGGGCATTGTAAGAGGCATAGAAAGTCACTGTTATCAAACTTTACAGCTTTTGTACCCCAAAAATTTCCCTCTCATTTTTTCTTCAGGACATTCTCATGAGATCCTCATTTGCTCTAGTTGGCTAAGGAATTGGTCAAATAAATTCACCTCCTAGGAAATGGGTCCACAACTAGGGTTTCATTTTTCACAAGAAAGATTGGGTTCTCAAGGTCTCAAGTGTTTTCTATGGTTCCTCATATGTATTCAATAATGCTCTTGTCAAGTTTCAAGCCTTGCATCACAAGTTTGCTCAGTCAATTGCTCAGATGACTACAAATCAGTTGTATTGGGTAAAAAGTCAATTGTGATCAACATACAGTAAAACCTCAAGATTTTTGGTAAACATCAATGTTCTTAAGTGATATTCATCATTTTATCAAGGGTTGATCGTGATTCATCAAGAAAAGCACTCAAATCATCAAAAGTCAAAAGTTGCAAAATTAGGGTTTTCTTAGGAGAAGTCAACTGAACTTTGACCAAGAATAACTTTCACATGCTTCATCAATGTTTCCCCAACCAAATCCCATTTTTAAAGGAATTCAATTCTCTACAACTTTGTCTCTATAATCTCAACTCCAAAAAATGCATCATTTGAGAGATATAAGTCAATACATTACAAGTCATTTCAAAAGTCAACAAAAAGACACTTTTTGTCAAGGCAACTTACATCAAGATAAATATTCAAAAGAAAAAATGATCAACATATAGGTTGTATGGGACATCTTGAGCTTTCCAAAAAGTCAAGATCACTTCAAAATGGTAAAAATTGAGAGAGTTATGACCATTGCAAGTTGGGAAATTTTGATAAGATGCATGAACTCCAAATTGAGCAAATTTGTAATTTTAAACTGATGGGCCTAAGTTTTAATATCCAAACGTGCTCATGACATGTTTAAAGACCCATAAGTCCATTCATGCATCATATTTTATTTTTATTTTATTTATTTTATTTTTTATTCAATTGAACTCAAAATAAATCAAATAAATATAAAATTAATAGACCAAAGCATAAGGCTTTTGATTTAAATCATGTTGGAGGCCCAAGATCTCATGTACAAGCTGTCAAAATCATGAAAGAGTGATTGGTTCAAGATTGAGTAAAAAATATCAAATTTCCATGAAAATTTCCAAATCAAATCTCCACCAATTAATGCAAGATTTTCTTTAATATTTGTTGACCTAATCTCATGTCCTATATATATCTAACAAGACCAGATGCAAGGGATACATGGAAGCGGCCTCTAACACTCCTAAAAATTCTCTCAACTTTTCAACGATTAGGGCAAAAGCAAACCCTTTTCTCTGGCCACTCTCAAGTCGTACCAAGCTTCAAGCCAACCTCCTGAGATCTCCAGGAGTCGTTCTCAACCCTTAGGCAGTTTCAAAGCATCACAGAGCTCTCTCATTCAGCCACACTAGAGTTGGTAAAATTACTCAAGTTTAAACTTTTATTTTATGCTTTGTTGAATCATTTAACGCACACATACATATTCAACATTATATTTAGAATGTTTTTGAACCATTGTTTGTGAGGTCTAACGCATGAATAGTAAGGTGCCATGGCCAGGGCATGAAGCTCCAGCTTCATCGTATCTCCGTGTACATGTTGTTTCAATTTAAATGGAGGCCGCCACTGGATTCGCAACCCCCAAATTAGGGGGATAGGGTCCCTATAATCCTTGTTGTTGATGATTTTCGCAGGTTTGGAAAATTGTCCAATCGGAGAAGACGACCATAAACCACCATTCAGGGTGGTTTAACCGGTGGTTGAGTCGCGTGGCAGAATGAGATAAAATGATTGGATCATTTAAAATACTGGGATCCACTCATGCGCGTGTGTTTTGATTATCTGATTTCTAGAAATTATTTTACATTATATATTTATGAATTCACATAGTTTAATGGATGTATCACCATCCCAGTGGTTAAAACGTGCGCGCTAAGTCATTCCTCTCTCAGGTCGCGGGTTCAATCCCCGGTTTTGCCAAATTCTTTTATGTTTTCATTAATTTTGCATGATTTTTACAAAGCGTGTTGGAGGCGTATCCTAGACACAAGCGCGCACTTGGCCTTGTGGTATGCATGTTGTGTGAAGGCCTTAAGGATGTGGGTTCAACACCAACCCCTACTGGTTTATATTTATCTCAATTATCTATTCTTCTAACCCTTTCACTCATTCTTTTTCTTCATTTTTTTACAAGCCTTTTTTTTAAAACCTTTTTTAAAGCAAACCCTAATTTTAATTTTAGGTTTTAATTTTAGGTGTTAGTTTTAGGTTTTGTTAATTTAATCAATTTTAGGTTTTAATAATTAACCTTAATTTAGTTTTAGATTTTCATTAATAAACTCTAATTGAATTTTTCTTAATTAACTTAAAGTCGACCTAGATTTTAGGGTTTGCCTAATTAATCAGTTATTTTTAATCTACTAATACTTTTTCTAAATTAAAATCAATTAGACTTTAGGTTAATCATCAAGTTTTTTGTCAAACAATTTTCCTCTTATTTTACAATTTTTACGTATCCTTTATTATTTTTGCATTTAGTATTTTTCTGATTAGGTAGCTGCTACGGTTTATAATAGTTCAATTAGGGTTTTTACTCACTTTTCCCCCCAATTTTTGTGGTTTGTACCCCCTTCCCCGAAGTTTTATAATAGCGTAGGACTTTTAATTTTCGCCTTTACTGTTTTCCTTATAACTGCTAGTAATTAGGGTTTGTATGGCAAGACTAAAAACAATCTAGAAAACCCTAATCTCAAGATAAAATAACTGAATCAATACACTATTCACATGTGCACCTCTAGGGTAACTTCACTTGTTGCCTTCGAATAAGAGAAGTCATGTCCCTCAAACCTGGGGACACTTTAGAAAAGACTCCCGATTGAAAAGATCGTAGTACCTCGATGACCCTTCGATGTTGCCTTCGATAAACTATCTTAGTCCCTTATGATAAAAGTGCTAAAGTGCCCCTACAAGTTGCCTTTATGACTGTACGATGACCAACGCATGTTCCTCACACATTCAACGATAGGGCTTCCTACTAACTAATGATAGGGTAGCACTATCTAAGGATGAGGAAAATAACACGAAAGACTTTTGAGTATGTAGATAGCTCGTAATCGCTTGCTCACAAAAACAAAACATATTTTTTCACAAACACTTTTCTGAAATATTTCCAAAACAAACACTTTGTATGTGTTCTCAAATGATACGAGAATCATTACAAAGTTTGGCGTACTTAGGCATTTTGAAATATTTAAAAAAAACATACACAGAAGCATTTCAAACAAAGTGAGCTAAGCGATTAACAACCCATAGATAATTACGGATGAAAAGGGTGCTAACACCTTCCCTTTTCATAACCTACCCTCAAACTCAGAAATTCTCGAAGGTATTTCCTATTCTTTTCACCCTTTCCTTATTGGATAAAAGAAAAGCCAGTAGAGACTCTTGTTATCTGCAACATTTGTGATAAAACGCAAAAAAAATCAGTTCTCCCACCGTATTATAACAACATTTCTATTTTGTTTCAATTCAAGTTATAGGTCATTTTGCTTGATCTTTGGGAAATATGTGCACGCATACCACTCTATTTTATTGCTCTAAATAGCCAGGCATGTGCATGCATCGTGCATGCATGTTTTTTTTTCAAATTACCAAAAGAAGCAAGTTTTGAAGTTTGTACAAACTTTTCCATCACTCTTCACCATGCGACCTCACCCCCTCACAAATATTCCATGCTCTTATTCCACCTCAAAATGCACATCAATAAATCCTTTTCATACACTAAACGTAAGCAGCTTCTCACATTACTCAAATTTTCCAAATTTCCAAACTTACCCTCTAACAACATTTTAACCTTGGTTAGCTTACAAACCTCAGAGAATCACTCTTTATAATACTCTCTCACTCTCATAACAAAGGACGCATTGCAAGCAAGAAAAATCAGATCTACAACCTTTCTCTATTTTCTCCATTTTTCTTCTTTGAAGCTTTTGGTACTTGGTATTTTCTGCTTCTCTCTTCCCTCATTCATATCATCTGAAGATCATAGAGCCGTTGTGCTAGGGCTACTGAAGTTCTTCGCAAGATTCAAGAGGCAGTGAACCTTCTCCACCTTGGTAATTTTTTTACAAACTCTCTCATTCTCATGCCTAGGTATAAGTTTCTTAGAATGCTATAAATATGCTCATGCATTGCATTTGGAAGTCCTCTAAGAGAAGCATTGGTTAAATACTTGAGTTCACAATGTTTGGATCTTATGTTTTCAGTTTCATATGCTTCACTTTCGTGCCTTATTTCTTTATGATTGAGCCATTGTTTTGAGATCCAACTGATATGTTTTTATTCTACTCGTGTGATCTGATGAAGTGCATAGGGAGATATTTGGATCTAAAAATGGTTGAAACTCACTGCGTTTAGAGTTTTTTAATCATGTTTGGTGTTGTTGTGATGAAGAAGATGATGCGGTGTAAGATCCTGATTGGTTAATGTTGTTTTTTTGTCTTTTAGCTACTTAAGATAACTTGACCTATTGATATTTTTTTCTACATGATTAATTGTCAAACTTAAATAATAATAATGAAATAATCAGACTTTCATGAAATAGTGGTGGTTCCAAGGGTTTGGTGGCATCATTTGATTGGACTTGAGATTTCATTTTGCATCGATTTTGAAATAGTGTCACAAAATTAATTTGTGACAATTTCAATTGTGTCACTCATGACAATTTTTATTTCTTTAATTTTCCCTTTTATTCTATTTTTTCTTCTGATTTTATTTTAATTGTTTCAGTACTCTAAAAATTCCAAAAAAAACCATGTAAGTACTTTAATGTCTTATTTAATTTTTTATGATTTTTATTGTATTTTTACATTATTTTTTATATTTTATTCTGATTTTATGATGGGATGTGTTTTCTTTGACCTAGTTTACAACTTAGGGTTTGATTATTGATCTTTCTAATTGCTTCTTAATTCAAGTTTTTCGCGCGCGCACACACACACACACACACGCACGCGCACGCGCACGCACGCACACACACACGCACACGCACACGCACACACACCCCCACCCCCTCCACACCCCCCCCCCCCCCCCCCCCCCCCACACACACACACAGAGATATATAGAGGTTGTTTTAGTGATTGTTTGATGCCTTGGTGATGTATTTTGGCTCATGTTTGAATTTCCTTTTGATGCTTAATTAGAATGATTAATGTTGGTGATGTTGGTGATGCTTGAACCTTTGTCTTGAGCCTTTTCTTATTCACTCTTTAGGCACATTTTAGGAAACCAAAAAGTAATGACTTCATGATGCTATGACAAATTTTTCACTCATTTTTGAAGTCTTCTATACATTCCTTTTGTTTAATGCAATGCTTGCCTATATGATTTGATACTTGTGTGCTTTGTGAGATGTTTAGAGGTGAACTTGTGCAACCATTTAGGGATTTTTCTTGCCTCTCATTATTTATTGAAATACCATGTGGTAAATCCCTTTTCCCTATTTTTATAGGTCATTCCATGCCTCTTTGAATGTTGATACATTTGTATGAAACTTCTTGTGTATGTTTGCTTATCTTGGTGCCTCTCCTTGATCTTATCCTATGAAATTATTCCTCAATGCTTGAGTGACTTATGTGATGGATATTACATGTCATTTGCTTATGACTTATGTGGTTTGATAACTCTCTTCCATGTTCCCTCTTCTCCCTTACTTGACATGATGTTAATGTTCCATTAGGAGGATGTTTAGGGTTTACTTTTCTCATCTTTTGTCTCAACATTTGAGTTTCATTTGGTAGGATGCATTTGTGATTCTTATAGGTCTTTCATGTGTGATTATAACATGTCCAAGCTTCTAACTTATCATATCTTTTCCTTAATTCCATGCGTGATGTTTTTTCTTTCCTTGTTAGGAATAATTAACTTCTCTTGTTAACTTTGATTGATGATTATGTGCTTTGATGATCATGCCATGTGCTCAATTCTTGGTTGAACTTATTTGTGACTTTGATACATATCCTAATGGAATATTTTCTACATACTTGTATTTTCTCTTTCACCATGTCCCTATCTATTTTGTGTTGCTTGTTAGTACTTCTTGACTAGAGGACTAGTTTCCACTTATGGATGTTTAATTTGTGATCATGTGCTTATGAGATTTTGTTCTGATTCTTTATTAAGAATGAATGTATGATTATGATGAGTTATTTAAGCCTTAGTTTTTGAATTGTATGTCCCTTCATCTCTTTAAATTTACTTCACCTTCTTATGTCATGATTGGTTAGACAATTGACACATAGAGCTTCACATGCTAGTGTGATTGTTTGTTTGCTTTCTCTTGTGTACCTAATGTCCATACCTCTTGTGCATGACCCCTAGGGATTGTTTTACATATCTTGATGTTTATTTTTATGTGAAGTTTATGCCTTATAAGTATTTGATACATGATAAGAACTTGAGCTAATGTTTACAACTTGTTTGAGTTTAGTCTCTTCTTACCATACATAGGTGGTTTATTTCGGTGATGTTTGATAACATGATACCTTTTGTGATGTGTTTAGATATCTTAAAGCATGTTTAGACTTAGGTATTTACCTCTTGTATCCTATTTTTTATTTATTTTTTCAAAGTAGCATGATTTAATTGTTCACTTGCTTTATGCGTTTGCCTCCTCTATTTGTCTAGTTAGGTTGTTTTCTCTTCTTCTTGACCCTTGATATTTTATTTAGGGTATATTTAGACCTATAAAATGTTAGAGGAAGTATATTTAAGGTGTTTGGTGTATTATCTTGACATTTATAGTAGTTTATGAATCCACATGTGTTTGGTTGTTCTCAAATCTTGATTAAGTGTTTGGTTCTTGCTTTCTTCTTTTTGTTTCTTTCTTGTGAAATAACATGTTCCCCGTAGGACTTCCTTGGTTCATTCTTGTTCAAGATTTGAACTAAATTAGACCTTAGGTTTTAAATGATGCATTATAACATTAGGTAGTTCCCTTAATCCTCACCCATAGGTCCATCTTTGTATGCTAACATAAGGTAGTCCTCCCTTTGTTATCCTAACTCTAGGTCCACCATTACATGACAACATTAGGACTTGAGTTTCCCTTAGATTTTTATTCCCCTTTTGAATCCTTAAAACAAAAACTTCTTTTTATTAATCGAAATGCCAAAAACTCTTAATAATAAAGAGGTGAACCTTCTGTCACGAGTCTTAAGCACATGTGGAGCACTCTGGATACGAGGTTCCTGACTCGACTATCCAAAGTATCTCACGTTATAGTCTTTAATGTGGTTCAAATAACTAAATCCTTTTTCAAGGTAACAAAAAGACTTCACAAATCAAATCTCTTTTTCCTTCTAGTTTTTCTTTTAAAAATATTTTCATAAAAAGGATGTGTTATTTCCATTCTACGAAACACGACGCGTTAATCCCCAAAGATCGAACAACAATTTGTTAATTTCTAGAATGTGAATGTAACATTATCCACCTAAAAAACACAAACAAACCAACATTTTTTAGAAGAACTACAATACTCTTATTCTCTATTGCACGACGGAGATACGTAGGCACGAGGTTTTGAAGCCAAGGTGAGCGCAATAATAAAGAACTTTTATTTTTGTGTATGTACTTTGTATTCGTGCATTTCCCTTAGCTTGTAAGCTTTATATTTAAACACATCCTTTTATTAGAATAAAAAGAATGGATCTCATTGAGTACAACAGGCGTGAGGGGTGCTAATTTCCCCTTACATAATCGACTTCCTTACATGTTCTCTTGGTCACAAGACCTTAATTTCTCCCTTCTCAGTTTTTCTTTGATGTTTTCTTTTCCCTTTTTGGGATAAATAAATATTCGATGGTGAATTTACTTTTCAATATTTTATTTAGTTGCTTCACCTATCAACAATCCCCCAAATCGTATTATGTCCTCTTAGAGTGCTCGACAATCCTATCACAAAATCCATCGATATACTATCCCATTTCCATTCTTGAACATATAATAGTTTCATTAATCCTGCATGTTTCTGATGTTTGGCTTTTGACTTCTGACAAATCAAACATGCATACAAAAACCGCTCCACATCGCGTTTCAATCCATGCCACCAAAATAACTTCTTCAAGTCTTGATACATTTTAGTAGCACCTGGACGAATGCTCAAACAACTTCTATGACTTTCTTCAAGAATCATATTTTTCAACTGAGAGTCATCAAGAATATAAATCCTGTCGTGGAATATCAACACACCTTGCGCATCCACCTTGAAGTCATTGCCTTCAGACTGATTACTACTAACCATCACATCTACTAACTTCACATCCAACTTCTGAGCTTCTTTAATGTTATTCAGAAAATCATTGTTAATCTTCAACATTCCTAACATCACACTTTGCGGTGTTAACTCGCGGGCTAAGCCCATATCTATGAACTGCTTGATCAATTCTAGTTCTCTAACAATCATAAGACATATGCAAAGAGTTCTGACTCAAATCATCCTCTACAATGTTATCTTTACTCGGATGATAGGTCAAGCCAAAGTCATAATCCTTTAACAGCTCTAACCACCTATGTTTCCTCATATTCAATTCCTTTTAGTAAAACAAGTACTTCAAGATTTTGTGATCACTAAACACCTCAAACCTTGAGCCATAAAGGTAATGCCTCCAAATCTTTAGCATAAACACTACTGCAGCCAGTTCTAAATCACGGGTAGGATAATTTTGTTCATGAATCTTCAACTGCCTCAACGCATAGGCTACCACTTTGTCATTATTCATAAGAGCACCACCTAAACCCAATTTAAATGCATCACAATACACAACAAAATATTCTACAGGGTTAGGTAATATCAAAACTAGGGACGTCGATAATTTCTTCTTCAGCTTGGTAAAACTTTCCTCACACTGAACATCACACACAAATGCTTTACCTTTTCAAGTTAGCTGAGTTAACGGAAGTTCTAACTTAGAAAAACTTTCAATGAACCTTTTGTAGTAACCAGATAAGCCTAAAAAGCTTCTAATATATGTAACTGATCTTAGAGCCTCTCACTGTAACACTGCATCTACTTTGGATAGATCCACCACAACACCATCACCTCAAATAATGTGGCCAATAAAGCTAACCCTTTCTAACCATAACTTAAACTTTGACATCTTCGCATATAATTTCTTATCTTTTAACACTTGTGATACAATTCGCAAATGCTCAACATGCTCTTCTTGTGACTTAGAAAAAAAATCAAAATATCAACAATAAAGATCACCATGAACTTTTCCAAATATTGATGAAATATATTGTTCATATATTCCATTAATACACTTGGTTCATTAGAAACACCGAATGGCATCACTAAATACTCATAGTGTCCATACCGAGTCCTGAAAGTCGTCTTATGAATATCATCGTCCTTCACTCGAATTTGATGATACCCCGACCTCAAGTAAATTTTTCTAAAAATGCATTTTTGTACCCCAAAATTATCCCTCCCATTTTTCTTCAATACATTCTCATGAGTTCCTCATTTGCTCAAGTTGCCTCAAGAATTGATCAGATAAATTCTCCTCCTAAGCAATGGGTCCACAACTAGGGTTTGGTATTTCTCAAGCAAGATTGAGTTTCCAAGGTCTCAAGTGGTTTTCATGGTTCTCCATAGGTATTCAACAACGCTCTTGTCAAATTTCATGCCTTGCATCACAAGTTTTCTCAGTCAATTGCTTAGATGACTGAAAATCAACTATATTGGGTAAAAAGTCAACTATGGTCAACGTACATTCAAACATCAATATTTTTGGTCAACATCAACATTTATAAGTGATATTAATCATTTTGTCAAGGTATAATCATGATTCCTCAAGAAAAGTCCTCAAATCATCAAAAGTGAAAAGTTGCTAAATTAGGGTTTCCTTAGGAGAAGTCAACTGAACTTTGACCAAGCATAACTTTCACATGATTCATAAGATTTTCCCAAACCAAGGCCCATTTTGAAGAAAATTAAATTCTCTACAACTTAGTATCTCTAATATCAAGTCCAAAAAATGCATCATTTGAGAGATATAAGAGAATACATTACAGGTCATTACAAAAGTCAACAAAAAGACACTTTTTGTCAAGGAAACTAACATCAAGATAAAATCTTCAAAAGAAAAAATGATCAACATAGAGGTTGTATAGACATCTCGAGCTTTCCAAAAAGTCAAAGATATATTTCAAAAGATAAAAATTGAGCAAGTTATGACCATTGAAAGTTAGGAAACTTTGAGCAAATGCATGAAGCCCAAGTTGAGCAAGCTTGATATTTTGGGCTATTGGGTTATTATTTCAGGTCCAAACGTGTATTATACTCTTAATACACCTCAAATCTTATCCTTACATCCCTTGAACTATTTTTATTTTAATTATCTTTATTATATTTTTATTCAATCATTAATAATATAAAATAAATAAGATAAAACCATATCTTTATACACAAGGTCCAAGCCCACATATTGTTGCCCTAATTGCCACTATATAATCTCAATAAACCTCATGCAAGAGACACAAAAAAATATTTCCTCTCAAACTTGTCAAAATATCCAATTTTTTCTCAAGAATCCTAAAGTTTTCAAACCCTATTTTCAAGCCCTTTTACTACAAAACCTCCATTCCATTCACTCTTAGCAAACATACAGAGTAAGATTGGATCAGTTTTGATGATTCAAAAAATGTGGAATCTCGTCACATAGCATATCAGGTTGCATAATGTTCATAAATTTTATATCTTAATTTTTGTTTTGTTTTAAGCCATGCTAATGCCTTTATCATGCTTCTGAGATATCTTTGTATAGGTCTGATCCATCATGGTGATCCCATGCAGCCAAAACCATGAGACACCATGGTTATACCAAGTTCATATTGTCTTTACCATAGAATCCAAATCATTGTGCTTTATCCTTCAAAAATACTCTCATTAGACTCACATCCCTTGTTTTTAGGGGGTAGAACATTTTTGGATCACTGATTCTCTTTATTTTGCAGGTTGAACAAAAAGGATAGCCGGAGAAGACGGCTGGAGCTAGGGCTCTAGCACCTCTCCGGTCAATGCATGCAGAGTTATATTATATATTAATCATTTCAGTTATGTAAATAGATGTATAACAGCCCCAGCAGTTGAAGCACGCGCAATAAGGCATTAGTGTTAAAGGGTCTGGGTTTGATCCAGCCTTTTGACATTTTGTTTCTCTAATTTTTCATATTTTTGCAGGTTTGTTACAAAAGGAATGGGAGGCATATCCTAAACACAAGTGCGCGCTTGGCCTAGTGGTATGCTTGAAACGTGAAGGTCTTGAGGGCGCGGGTTCAACGCCCACCCCTACTGGTTTATTTTTATGCTAATTCTCTATTCTTCTTATTCTTTTACAAAAACTTTTTTTTAAACCATTGTCTTTTTTAAAACCCTAATTTAATTTAATTTTAGGTTAAACTTAATTTTAGGTTTTAATTAATTCTAGGTTTTAATTAATTTTAGGTTTTCATTAATTTTAGGTTTTAATTTAATTTTAGGTTTTATTTGATTAACCCTAATTTGATTTTTTTTAGTTTTATCAATTGAATAAAATAAACCTAGATTTTAGGGTTTGCTTAATTAATCAATTCTTTTTAATCAACTAATTCTTCTTATAAATTAAAATCAATTAGGTTTTTTTAGATTAATCATCAAACGATCACAAAACGATTTTCAATTTTCTCTTTGTTTACAAAATTCACGCGCTTTATCATTTTCGCATTAGTTTTTCATATTATATAACTGCTATGGTTTGTAATAGCTTAAATTAGCGTTTACTTTCTTTCTCCCCTGTTTTATGGTTTTGTACCCCCTTCCCCGAAGCTTTGTAATAGCGTAAGACCTTTATTTTCCGCAATTTAATGCTTTCATTATAATTCTATAGTAACTAGGGTTTGTATGACAAGATCTAAAAGCAAACACTAGTTAACCCTAAATACAAGATTAAATAACTGAATTGAATCACTTTTGACACACTCACCTCTAGGATAATCCCACTTCTTGCCTTCGAACAAAAGCAGTCATGTTCCTCAAACATGGGGACACTTTAGCAAAGTCCCTCCGATACAAAAGATCATAATCCCTCGATGACCCTTACGATGTTTCCTTTGGTAAACGATCTTAGTCCCTTATGATAAATTGCTAAAGCTCCCCTATAAGTTGCCTTTATGATTGTACGATGACTCGCGCCTGTCCCTTCACATCCAACGATAGGGCTTCCTACTAACTAATGGTAGGATAGCACTATCTAAGGAGGAGAAAAATAACACGAAAGATTTTTGAGTAGGTACATAGCTCGTAATTGCTTGCTAACAAAAATAAAACATCTTTTACACAAAACACTTTTCTCTGAAATATTTTCAAAAACAAAGACTTTGTATGCATTCTTAACTTATACAAGAATCATTACAAAGTTGTCGTACTTAGGAATTTTTCAAAATATTTTCAAATACACGAACACAAAGCATTTTCAAACAAAGTGAGCTAGCGATTAAGAGCCCGTAGATAACTACGGGTGAAAAGGATGCTAAGACCTTCCCTTTTCATAACCTACCCCCCGAACTAAGAAAAATTCTTGAAGGTCTTTCCTGTTCTTTTCACCCTTTCCTTATTGTATAAAAGAAAGGCTGGTGGAGACTCTTGCTATCCACAACATTTGCGATAAAATGCAAAACCAAGTCAGTTCTACCACTGTATTACATGCGTGCACCCACCAATTGATCCATCAAGTTGTCTATTCTCGAAAGTGGATACTTGTTCTTGATTGTCACTTTAATCAATTGTTGATAATCTACACACAATCCCATACTACCATCTTTATTTTTCACAAGCAACACTAGAGCTAACCAAGACGATACACTTCATCTCATGAATTTCTTTTCAAGAAAGTCTTCCAATTGCTTCTTCAACTCTGCTAACTCAGATGCCGACATCCTGTATGGTGTCATCAAAATGGGTCTGGTACCAGGGACAAGATCAATAGAAAACTCCACTTCTCTCTCTGGCGGCACATCTGAAATATCATCTGGAAAAACTTTGGGAAAATCGTGCACTAGTTGAAACTCATCAATTGCAACTTGTTTTTCTATAGATAAATACGCTATCAATGAAAACATTTGAACTTTATCCTGCATCAACTCGTTCAACTGCCTAGCAGACAAGAAACTAACTTCCTCCTCATTATCAGTTGCAAGAAACCGAACAGATTTGTTGAAATAATTAATATGAACATAATAGGATTCCAACCAGTTCATACCTAAGATAACATCCATACCACTCAATAAATAACAAACTAGATCCACAGTAAAATCTGTGTCAAAGATTGACAAAGGACATTTTAAGCATACTAGAGAAGTAGTCACTGATCCCTTGGTTGTAGTCTCGATAACCATTTCTCTAATCATAAAAGACAACACAAGATTCAACCTTTTAACAAAATCTGCAGCAATAAAATAATATGTAACACCAATATCAATAATAGCAATTAAATGAGTAGTATTAATAAAACATATACCTCTGATCAACCTGTCTTTACTGGATGTCTGATTTCCTGCTAAAGCAAACACTTTCCTACTGGATTAAGCTTTCTTGGGCTTCTAACACTGAGTACTGATATGTCCTTATTCACCATAATTGAAACATATCACTGAATTGTGTTTGCAATCAGCTACCCCATGTCCATCTTTACCACAACAGAAACACTTCTCTATATCACCCAGACATTCACGGATTCGATGTCCCAGCTCACCGCATTTGAAACATCTAAGGTAAGTGGGATCACATCCCCTACTTGGCCTCTTAGCATCAATAACTTTTTTTGCCCTTGTAGTTAGAGCATTGTAAGGCTTCCCACGGTCGTGATGCGACCTGCCTCTCCTTTCGCTCATAATCTTGTAATGAGCCTTACTATCCTCTTCATAAATTTTGCGGTTGTTCACCAACTTTGAAAATCTACCAATCTACTGATATCCAATTTTTTGTTTAATCACCGAAAGTAGTCTATTCTCAAACTTGATGCACTTCAAGAATTCAGTAGTCACCTCACTATATTGCAGATAGAACTTCTCCATATCCACGAACTTAGTAGCATACTCAGTTATAGAAAAATTTCCTTGTGTCAACTCTAGGAATTCAATCTCTTTCTTTCTGCAAACATCCTCCGGAAAATACTTCCTCAGAAACTCTCTGCTGAAAATAGCCCAAGTAATAACTTCACCTACACCTTCCATCCTTTGACAGGTGCTAACCCACCAATCATCAGTCTCTTCAGCCAGCATATGCATACCGAACCGTACCTTATGTGCCTATGAGCAGTCCATGACCTGAAAGAATCTGTCAATCTCTTTGAGCTAAACATGTGCTCCATCAGGATCGTACCTACCCTTGGAATTAGGAGGATGATTCCTCTGAAATGTTTCTAAGACACAGGATCCATCATTCTCGACAGTATTAGGATGATGTTACACATTCTGAGCAATAGCCTACAAAGCAATAACAATTGTAACATTATTTCTTCCAGCCATTTCATTGTTTCACATAATCACAACAAATAATGGTTAGAAGAAACACATCAACAGTATTCAACTGTGCACCACACTATAGACTCAATAACCTGGCTGGATGGATCGAACTGCTCTGATACCACTAATGTAACATCCTAATTTCCCCGAAGAATATTAATATAAAATCAGAGTAATTTTATACTTTAAAATAAATCAGTTTCAAACAATTAGGATGCTACACTTCAAAACATATTAAACTCGCTCAAAAGAGTATAAGATACATAACATAAATTTACAGATGAACCAAAACAAAACATCATGGTCTTCAACTCCTAATTTTATTAAGCAGCGAAAAAGAATCACATTTCATATCTGTGATACGGTGGGAGAACTGACTGTGGTTTTGCGTTTGTTTTCGCAAATGTTTCGGTTGAGCAAGAGTCGCCACCGACTTTTTATTTTATCCTAAGGAAAGGTTTAAAAAGCACAGCAAAAACCTTTGAGATTTTTCTTGGGTTCGGGGAGTAGATTTTAGAAAGGGAAGGTATTAGCACCCTTTCTATCCATGGTTATCCATGGGCTCTTAGCTACTTGCTTAGATCAACTTGCCTTAATTTTCAATTGTTTGAAATGGTGCTTTGTGTGTGTGTGGGTTTGAAAATGTTTTGAAAAGAGGCCAATGTGGTGGCAACCTTTGTAATGATCCATGTTGGGATGTATACAAAGGTGTATGTCTTTTAAAAAGGTTTTCATTTGTTTTTGAAAGTTGTTTTGAAAGTTTTGTGAGGCGTGGTTTAAAAACAGGCAAGTGTTTTCGTTTTGCAAGTTGACAAGTACTTAAGAGCGATCTACCCTAAAGTTCTCAAAGATTTTTGTTATGTTTTTAACCCTTTTTAACTATTTTGTTCCACCATTGTATTTGGTGGACAATCTTGTGTTAGGATGTGAAAGGGACGGGCGCGGGTCATCGTATGGACCATGAATGCAATGGTGCCAAGCGTCTTTGGCAATTTGCTTTGAAGGGACTATGATCATTCCGTTTTAGGCAACATTCGAAAGCGTCATCGAGGGACTTATGATCATTTGAATTTGTTTTGCCAAAGATACTCGACGTGCAAGCATGGCCTAATTTTTGAAAGGCAACAAGTGGATGTAACCCTAGGGGTGTTAGTGTGCAAGTGTGTTTTATTGCATACAAGAGTTTTTTTCTTTGAATTAGGTTTTTCTATTTCATTGATTTTATCTTGCCATACGCGTCCTAATTACTAGCAATAAGAAGCGGAAATGTAAAATCCTACGCTATTACAACAATTAGGGGAGGGGGATACACATTTGTACATGGGGGGTTCAACGAGAAAAATAGACAAAAAAGAAAATAGAAAAAAACAAGATATAGAGAGAGAGAGGGAGCCCGCACGCTGCTGGGAGGTCATCAGAAGTTCTGACTCAGATCCGCTGCCAGATGATCAACCTGTTAGTGAAACTGGATGAGCCAGAACTTCTGACTCTAGCACCTGCAAAACAGAACCTTGTTAGTGGGGAAATCAGAAGTTCTGATTTCCCTGCGCTGCAAGACAGAAGTTTGTTAGTGGAGAAACCAGAAGTTCTGATTCTGCTGAAAAGGCAATAACTCTCAGAGGTTCTGATATCATTGACAGCAAAACAGGCTTCAGATGTGCTAACGTCAAAGTCAGCACTTGGCTTTTCCCTGTACTAATCAGAACATCTGCAATTCTGTTGTTACTCCATAAAACAGGAAACATATTTGGAACAGATCCAGCAAATACAAAAAATGTTTCAGAGGTCAGAGTCAACAAGGTCACAGGCAGATCCTATACTGGCTCAGAACGTTCTGAGGTATGAAAATACTCAGAACATAAACAACAACAACATGATATTTACATTATGTTATTTGAATATGCACAGCTGATGATGCTTAACAGCGTGATGAGGGTCAGCAGGTGCTTACCTGACTGTTGGGAAAGTTGTGGGCGAAAGTTTAGCTTTTGGTTCTGGTGGTGTTCTGAACAGATTTTCTTTGAAAAGGGGAAGTAAAGGTGTATACGTATGCAGGGTCAGAAGTTTAGAGAGGGTGTCTTTGGTTTACAGAAAAAACTGGATATTTGATGAAGTTTGAAGGTGAGAAACTCAAAGTTATGAAACAAAGCTGGAGATTTTGGCAGAGTTTCAGAATGTTGTGTTGCTAGGAGTTCTGTTTCTCACTTTAGCAGTTTCTGTTTCTTTTTTCTTGAACGTCTTTTGCAATGGTGAAAGCTCTCTATTTATAGGCAAAGTTCTTGTGGATGCCTTGAACATTTAAGGCGCCAACAGAGTTTGAATTTGTTCTTTGACAGAAATTCCTGGGAAGTTGTGATAACAGCTAGCTTTCAGCCTAGGTTGCAGCAGCAGGCGTAGATTGGGGAGAAGTGACCTCTGAAGTGGGCGGTGGCGTGAAGACCCATGCCAGAATCTGTGCAAAAGCGTTTTCCAAGCCACACGTGAATGCTCAGGAGTGGTTGGAAGCATTAATGGGCATTAAATGGTGACAAGACCTATCAACATTAACATTCTGGTAATGGAAACCAGCGTTGAATCAGCAGCGTAAACCATGCTCTGGCCTTGGCTTCCTGTTGTCTTAATAAGCTCTGGAGATTCTTTATCAGTGTAACACCCACTCTTCTGATCTTTCATCTTCTGATTTCAACCTGTTCTGAAGGAGCCTTCAGACTTTCCTGCTTCTCTTGCATTCCTTTAGCAAATTCTGACTGAGCTTATGTAACTGCTGAAGGGGCATGTTCTGTTTGAGGCTTACATATTAAACCACGTTTACAACTTCTGATTGAACTGACGTAGCTGCTGAGGAGCCAACTTCTGACCACGCTGAGTCAAGCTTGCAACTTCTGACCGTTTTCATCTGGAATGGGTCCAGAAGTTCTGAAGCGTTGATTTTTTTCCTTAAACACTCATTTTTAGAGAAATGTTCTAAGTACTTAGAATTTGATTTTTTTCTCAAGATAAAAGCGTTGCTTCTGGAGTTCGTGAGATCATCTTGCTCTTGTAAGCGGCTTGCTTGGGCAAAGGGATAACTCAGGACTTGGATTTGTTTCAGAGGGACCTTGAAAATCCAAGATGGTTTCCTGAAGAAAGGGAGGGCAAATTTTGGGGTACAACAGTTGCCCCTGTTCAATCTTCTTGAACCTAGAGAGTTAGATTGGCAAGTTTGCCTTTCGCGACTCGAAGGTAAAAGGAGATTGGACACTAGAGTGCCCGGAAATTTGCACTCGCATAGTAGAGTATCAGCAATGTGATGGCGGGAACGGGCTTATAGATGCCATTTGGAGAGATGGTGGATAGGGAGATGGGCTTATGGATGCCATCTGGAGATGTGACAGAACTTTGTCGGGAATGGGCTTACAGATGCCATTTGGAAGTGATGATCGCACAAGAGATTCCTTGGCGAGAACTTTATGTATCTAAGAAAGGCAGATGTTTTCCTGGCTTGTTAAAGGTGTTTGATCTTCAATCTCCTTATACAGATATGCCCTGGCTGGATACATGTATCGAATCTACAATCGGTGGCTCACAGATGTGCCCTGGCTGGATACATGAGTTAAATCTGGAAATGGTCATTAATAGATATGCCCTGGCTGGATACAGGAATCGAATCTTCGAACTCTTCAAACGTGCCCTGGCTAGATACAGGAATCGAGTCTGGAAATGTGGTCAACAGATATGCCCTGGCTGGATACAGGAGTCGAATCTGGAAATGTTGTAGTTGATAGATGTGCCCTGGCTGGATACAGGAATCGAATCTTCGAACTCTTCAGACGTGCCCTGGCTAGATACATGAATCAAGTCTGGAAATGTGGTCAACAGATATGCCCTGGCTGGATACAGGAGTCGAATCTGGAAATGTTGTAGTTGATAGATGTGCCCTGGCTGGATACAGGAATCGAATCTTCGAACTCTTCAGACGTGCCCTGGCTAGATACAGGAATCGAGTCTGGAAATGTGGTCAACAGATATGCCCTGGCTGGATACAGAAGTCGAATCTGGAAATGTTGTAGTTGATAGATGTGCCCTGGCTGGATACAGGAATCGAATCTTCGAACTCTTCAGACGTGCCCTGGCTAGATACAGGAATCAAGTCTGGAAATGTGGTCAACAGATATGCCCTGGCTGGATACAGGAGTCGAATCTGGAAATGTTGTAGTTGATAGATGTGCCCTGGCTGGATACAGGAATCGAATCTTCGAACTCTTCAGACGTGCCCTGGCTAGATACAGGAATCGAGTCTGGAAATGTGGTCAACAGATATGCCCTGGCTGGATACAGGAGTCGAATCTGGAAATGTTGTAGTTGATAGATGTGCCCTGGCTGGATACAGGAATCGAATTTTCGAACTCTTCAGACGTGCCCTGGCTAGATACAAGAATCGAGTCTGGAAATGTGGTCAACAGATATGCCCTGGCTGGATACAGGAGTCGAATCTGGAAATGTTGTAGTTGATAGATGTGCCCTGGCTGGATATAGGAATCGAATCTTCGAACTCTTCAGACGTGCCCTGGCTAGATACAGGAATCGAGTCTGGAAATGTGGTCAACAGATATGCCCTGGCTGGATACAGGAGTCGAATCTGGAAATGTTGTAGTTGATAGATGTGCCCTGGCTGGATACAGGAATCGAATCTTCGAACTCTTCAGACGTGCCCTGGCTAGATACAGGAATCGAGTCTGGAAATGTGGTCAACAGATATGCCCTGGCTGGATACAGGAGTCGAATCTGGAATTTGTGACAGTTGAAGGTAGTGGTCTTTGGGATTGTCTTTTTCCCTGAAAAGGCAAAACATAAGTTGTATGCAATGTCATGATGCATGATATGCATGATGTTTTAACATGAGACAACGTTGTATGTACTTTATCATGTATGTAAGTGAAATGTTTATGTATGTATTTTCGTCTTAGGAAAATAAATCCTTGACGATCGGCCGGGGAATTGTTTTGCGGAAGAGATATTTTGCTGAAGTTTTTGATGAGAGGCCTGGTGAGGACAACTTCAATGATGAATTCCGCTGGGGATAATGATGATAAACTCCGTTGGGGATACCAAAGATAAACTCCGCTGGGGATACCAAAGATAAACTCCGCTGGGGATACCAAAGATAAACTCCGCTGGGGATACCAAAGATAAACTTCGCTGGGGATTTGGAAGAACTTTGTTGAGGGCGATCTTCCGTGGCGATTAGCTGAGGATAACCCAGTTATAAGCCCTTGTGAGGAATAACTCTGAATAAAGCTCGGGAGAGACGTTCGTACTTTGTAGGAAACAAGCTTCCAGAATCTACTGGGGATAAACTTTAAGACCTGCCGGGGAATGGGCTTAGAGATGCCATCTGATAATGGGCTTAAAGATGCCATCTGGTGGCTGCTGGTAGGAGGATGGGCTTGTAGATGCCATCTGGACATGTTGAACTGTATGTCAATGGTGAGTGGACAAGTATCAGAAAGCCATCCATGTCTTGGAACATCTCTGAGTTGGGGGTCCGAGTAAGCAACAGATTGACATCCATGTCTGGAGAATCTGTAAACTATTTTCAGGAGTTGAGATTGAATAAGCAATAGAGCAGCATCCGTCGTTGGGAGGCGTCCGTAAACTGTTTTCAAAAATTTGAGAAGAGTCTGAACAAGTTGGTAGATTAACATCCGTTGTTGGGAAGAATCCGTAAACTGTTTTCAGAAGTCTTGAGAAGAATCTGAACAAGTGATAGGTTAACATCCGTTACTTGGAGAACCCGTGAACTGTTTTCAGAAATCTTGAAGTTGAATAAGCAATAGAGCAGCATCCGTTGTTGGGACGCGTC
This sequence comes from Vicia faba, assembly GCA_948472305.1. Classification (NCBI taxonomy): domain Eukaryota; kingdom Viridiplantae; phylum Streptophyta; class Magnoliopsida; order Fabales; family Fabaceae; genus Vicia; species Vicia faba. The sequence goes on along the minus strand of OX451739.1, from coordinate 35,652,578 downwards.
CGTAAACTGTTTTCAAAAATTGCACCTGAACAAGTTGGTAGATTGACATCCGTTGTTGGGAAGAATCCGTAAACTGTTTTCAGACGTCTTGAAGAGGTACCGGTGTAGGGTTTCCTGATGATGAGCTCGTGTAAAGCTGCATTTGGATGAATCTGGCATAAGTATCAGAATGTCGCCGTGTTTGGGTCACATCTGAGTAAACTTGGAAGATGATCTTTGTCTGCCGACTGATCTTACCTGAAAAGGTAAAGGGTTAGTTGTATGCAATGTCATGATGCATGATGCAATGTATGTGACATCAATGTTTATGACATGAACGTGATAAATGCGCATGTAAGCTGATGAGCTATCTTGCTGAGGATAGATGAATTCTGGACGGCTAAAGATAAAAGAATCTTGATTACTGCTGGGGAAAATAAATCCTTGGCTGCTGCTGTGGAGGGCAAGAGTCTTCAATTGTTGAAAATGAGAAGTCTTGGGACCACTGTTGGGAGAATCAGAAGCTTGGGTTGTATGCCAAACTACTGGGGTCTTCCTGTTTTGAGGAGATCTGTGTAGGATTTCCTGACGATGAGTCCGTGTAAAACTGCATCGGATTTTTGAACACTTTTGACATTCGAATGCCTCAAGTGGTGATGTAGATAATTTCCTGGCTTGTTACAGGTGTTGGTCTATAATCGGTCGTCCACAGATGTTTCCTGGCTTGTTACAGGTGTTGATCTGGAATTCTTCAGACGTGCCTTGGCTGGATACAGGAGTCGAGTCTGGAAATAGTCGTCAACAGATATGCCCTGGCTGGATACAGGAATCAAATCTTCAAACTCTTCAGACGTGCCCTGGCTAGATACAGGAATCGAGTCTGGAAAGGTGATAGTTAACAGATATGCCCTGGCTGGATACAGGAATCGAGTCTGGAAACTCTTCAGACGTGCCCTGGCTAGATACAGGAGTCGAATCTGGGATTGTGATAGTTGATAGATATGCCCTGGCTGGATACAAGAATCGAATCTTCAAACTCTTCAGACGTGCCCTGGCTAGATACAGGAATCGAGTCTGGAAATGGTCGTCAACAGATATGCCCTGGATGGATACACGAATCGAATCTTCAAACTCTTCAGACGTGCCCTGGCTAGATACAGGAATCGAGTCTGGAAATGTAATAGTTGATTTGTTGAACACTTTTGACATTCGAATGCCCCAAGTGGTGATGAAGGAATCTTGAAACAGATTACTCTGCATATTGAGAGATTTCTTGAAATCTTGACTGGACTGCCCCAGGTTAACTGAATTTGAACGATCTGTTGGACCTTGACTGGACTGCCCCAGGTTAATTGAATTGTGACATGTCATGCCCCTTGCGGATAGGAGATTTGTAAAGGAGGTGTCGCCCTTTTGAAGTGATTTTTCTCACTGAGAGAGTTTTCGTTCCTCTGAACATTCGCTGTATGAATTTCTTCGCTGTCAAACAAAAAGCCAAATACAGACAGTGATATTCAAGCAATGCAAAGTTTATGTTTGTCTCGAAGTTTTGAAAAATGCGTTTTTAGCAGAGAACTTTTCATAAGACTAGTCAACACAAGATTTAGAGCAAAGCCTTACAGGAGTCAGGATACCTTTTGTAACAGTATGCTTTCGAACCAACCCATGCTTCAATTAGGACTTTTGAAGGGTTGTAACGTGGCTTGGTTCACGGTTTAAGAAACAAAGGATAAAGGCTCAAAGTATATTTGTACCCACCCGCTCTTCGTGATGTCCTTCAACCTAAGCTCAGTTAATTGTGCGTCACTCTCTGTTTTGAGTTTTGAACGACTTTTGGGCGATGGTTCACCAGTTGAATTTGGGGAGACAGTCATCATCTCCTTTTTCTTTTTCAACATTTTTCGTGTTGTTAAGGATTTTGTAATGACCTCACTATTTTGATTTTGATTTGTTATCCCTAACTTTTGCCTGACTGTTACCGTTTTCGGGATTACTGTCAGCGGGATGCCCCAGCTTTCTTAAGCCTCCTTTATAGGTTTTGGCTCGGTGGGCTTTTCGCTTTTGAGAGATTGACTGTCTATGTGATAGGGAACCACCCTCGTCTTTTGATTCCAACGGAATGTTTTCTTTTTCGACGTCGTTCATTGTATTAAGAATCGAGAGTTTGCGACTTCAATGCGCATTTTCTTTTGAATTAACTGAGATACTACCCTGCCCCGGGTTTATATCAAAGCTTTTGATCGTTTAGAACAGGAAAACTCCTACTTCTTTGGCTCGAAGGGGTTGACTAGGGATTAACTTCCTTATAACTCCAGTGTTTGGGAATTGAAAGAAATGCCTGTACATCATCAGCAAGGTCTGTTCAAAAGCGTACTGTATAAGATCATGGTATTGTTTCGTCATCCTCCCTCTAAAGGCTCGCAGCTTTTTATCAAGAGTCAAATATCATAAAGAAAAGCATAAGAGTAGTGAAACGAATGGATGAATTCAAGACAAACATATGCAATGCATTAATGAAAACAGAGTTTAACCTCAACATATAATTGTTTGACAGCAAAAGAAATTACAACTTGAAAATTCAAAAAGAAGCAAAAGTCTTTCAGCTTGAGCTTTGTCACTTCAAGCGGAGAACCCTTTAACGGAAGATTTTCATCTCGCCGTCTGGCATGAATTCCAGCACTCCAATGTCGATCAGATCTTGAATCTTGTTCTTCAAGGCCCAACAGTCGTTGGTGTCGTGTCCCGGGCTGTAGGAGTGTAAACACAAAATGCGTCGGGATGTTAGTTAGGAGAGGAGGTATTGAGCTTCTGAGGAGGATCCCTTAGGGTAAGCAGGTTGACCTCCATCAGACGCTTCAGTATGAAGAATGATGGTATCTCAGTCTCCGTGAACTGTCTTCCCGACGTCTCTTGCTTACGGCGATTGCCCCGTTGACGCTGGCGAGGTTGTTGATGGGCTTGTGACCCTGAAGCAGGCAAAGGAGCTTTCCCCTTGTCTTCTTGAGTGGATGGAGGTTGAGCGGCGATTTGCTCTTCGACCTCAGATATTTGCCCCAGTTGGTTGTTTGGAAGCAGTTGGCGGACCAGAACTCTGAGTTCCTCTTGTCTTTGAGATAGGTCTTGGATGAGAGCCATCTGGCCCACCAATTGTCCCATCACTTGGGTCCTCAAGGTTGTCAGATCAAACTGCAGCTCCGCAAGCTGGTCACCCCTGGCATTGTTGGAATTCTCCAAGCCCTTTGTGAGGAGAGCTTTCATCTCTTCTTGCCCCAGAGACAAGTTCAGGAACATCTCCTGCAGCTGAGCAGTCTGGTCTTGGATGTCTTTGACAGACCTTTCTAGAGCCATCTCTTGCTGAAATAAACAGCAGGAGAGTAAGGAAACCTGAAAAAGGAAAGACCGTCAAAATGCAATGCATGATATGTGGATGCATGCTTTCAAGGATCTCTTGGGGTAAACACAAGAAAATGTTAGAGGTTAAACTTTGCTCTTGGATTGGAGATCTTTGCACCGGTGGACGTCCTTCCACGAGAATCAAGCTCACCATGTCAAGTGGGTCATAGCCACTGATTCAAGTTGTTGTACTTGATCTTTGACTGGAGAACTTTGTATCGGTGGACGTCTTTCCACGAGAATCAAGCTCACCATGTCGAGTGGGTCATAGCCACTGATTCAAGTTGTTGTACTTGAACTTTGGTTGCATTGGTTAGAGGAGAAACCCCTTGCCCCTTGATAGACGTCTGGTTCAACGTAACCCTGCATCCAAAGAACCCTCGAGATCCTTGAAATGGTTATTGAAAATGCTATGGTATGATGTTATGATGTACATGTATGCGAAAAGCAAGTGAGCGTATATACAGACAAACATATTCACACAAAGCAGACAAGTCCTTAGGTTTAGGCTTGCATGAGGTTCAGGTACTACCCTCTTTCAGTTTGTTGGTTAAAACCTGTCCTATCAAAACTAACCGGGTTCTAAGGAGCTCAATATCACGGGATTGTTTTCATTGTTCATTGTTTTGGTTTAGCCACTTAACTAGCGACCAAAATATTCCAAGAAAACAACCCTCAATGAGTGTAGTATCGAGTATCTACCAACTTCGGACTGCACCAAAGCCGGTCATCTCACTACCCCTAATAAAAGGCCAAGATGGTCAAGTAAGGTTCTAGGTCATTAGTGCTTAGTGACATCACTCAGCGGCCTCGTACTCTCCTTGATTGAACTCAAAGGTTACCGGTACTCACAATTATGTCGCACTAATATAGCTATTGCTTCGACCGTGTTGGTATACCCCGCACAGTTTCCACAACGTATTGCTATCTATGAATGTTTCCCAAAATCCGGGTGTAGGATTGCAAACCCAAACAAGAGAGCCAAAAAATATAAAGCAATCAAATCAAACAATTAGTCATGCAAGAGGGTGGTCTAAGCCCTAAGGTTACTCCACTTTTAAAATTCTCCCCAGCAGAGTCGCCAGTTCTGTGATACGGTGGGAGAACTGACTGTGGTTTTGCGTTTGTTTTCGCAAATGTTTCGGTTGAGCAAGAGTCGCCACCGACTTTTTATTTTATCCTAAGGAAAGGTTTAAAAAGCACAGCAAAAACCTTTGAGATTTTTCTTGGGTTCGGGGAGTAGATTATAGAAAGGGAAGGTATTAGCACCCTTTCTATCCATGGTTATCCATGGGCTCTTAGCTACTTGCTTAGATCAACTTGCCTTAATTTTCAATTGTTTGAAATGGTGCTTTGTGTGTGTGTGGGTTTGGAAATGTTTTGAAAAGAGGCCAATGTGGTGGCAACCTTTGTAATGATCCATGTTGGGATGTATACAAAGGTGTATGTCTTTTAAAAAGGTTTTCATTTGTTTTTGAAAGTTGTTTTGAAAGTGTTGTGAGGTGTGGTTTAAAAACAGGCAAGTGTTTTCGTTTTTCAAGTTGACAAGTACTTAAGAGCGATCTACCCTAAAGTTCTCAAAGATTTTTGTTATGTTTTTAACCCTTTTTAACAATTTTGTTCCACCATTGTATTTGGTGGACAATCTTGTGTTAGGATGTGAAAGGGACGGGCGCGGGTCATCGTATGGACCATGAATGCAATGGTGCCAAGCGTCTTTGGCAATTTGCTTTGAAGGGACTATGATCATTCCGTTTTAGGCAACATTCGAAAGCGTCATCGAGGGACTTATGATCATTTGAATTTGTTTTGCCAAAGATACTCGACGTGCAAGCATGGCCTAATTTTTGAAAGGCAACAAGTGGATGTAACCCTAGGGGTGTTAGTGTGCAAGTGTGTTTTATTGCATACAAGAGTTTTTTTCTTTGAATTAGGTTTTTCTATTTCATTGATTTTATCTTGCCATACGCGTCCTAATTACTAGCAATAAGAAGCGGAAATGTAAAATCCTACGCTATTACAACAATTAGGGGAGGGGGATACACATTTGTACATGGGGGGTTCAACGAGAAAAATAGACAAAAAAGAAAGTAGCAAAAAACAAGATATAGAGAGAGAGAGAGGGAGCCCGCGCGCTGCTAGGAGGTCATCAGAAGTTCTGACTCAGATCCGCTGCCAGATGATCAACCTGTTAGTGAAACTGGATGAGCCAGAACTTCTGACTCTAGCACCTGCAAAACAGAACCTTGTTAGTGGGGAAATCAGAAGTTCTGATTTCCCTGCGCTGCAAGACAGAAGTTTGTTAGTGGAGAAACCAGAAGTTCTGATTCTGCTGAAAAGGCAATAACTCTCAGAGGTTCTGATATCATTGACAGCAAAACAGGCTTCAGATGTGCTAACGTCAAAGTCAGCACTTGGCTTTTCCCTGTACTAATCAGAACATCTGCAATTCTGTTGTTACTCCACAAAACAGGAAACATATTTGGAACAGATCCAGCAAATACAAAAAATGTTTCAGAGGTCAGAGTCAACAAGGTCACAGGCAGATCCTATACTGGCTCAGAACGTTCTGAGGTATGAAAATCCTCAGAACATAAACAACAACAACATGATATTTAAATTATGTTATTTGAATATGCACAGCTGATGATGCTTAACAGCGTGATGAGGGTCAGCAGGTGCTTACCTGACTGTTGGGAAAGTTGTGGGCGAAAGTTTAGCTTTTGGTTCTGGTGGTGTTCTGGACAGATTTTCTTTGAAAAGGGGAAGTAAAGGTGTATACGTATGCAGGGTCAGAAGTTTAGAGAGGGTGTCTTTGGTTTACAGAAAAAACTGGATATTTGATGAAGTTTGAAGGTGAGAAACTCAAAGTTATGAAACAAAGCTGGAGAGTTTGGCAGAGTTTCAGAATGCTGTGTTGCTAGGAGTTCTGTTTCTCACTTTAGCAGTTTCTGTTTCTTTTTTCTTGAACGTCTTTTGCAATGGTGAAAGCTCTCTATTTATAGGCAAAGTTCTTGTGGATGCCTTGAACATTTAAGGCGCCAACAAAGTTTGAATTTGTTCTTTGACAGAAATTCCTGGGAAGTTGTGATAACAGCTAGCTTTCAGCCTAGGTTGCAGCAGCAGGCGTAGATTGGGGAGAAGTGACCTCTGAAGTGGGCGGTGGCGTGAAGACCCATGCCAGAATTTGTGCAAAAGCGTTTTCCAAGCCACACGTGAATGCTCAGGAGTGGTTGGAAGCATTGATGGGCATTAAATGGTGACAAGACCTATCAACATTAACATTCTGGTAATGGAAACCAGCGTTGAATCAGCAGCGTAAACCATGCTCTGGCCTTGGCTTCCTGTTGTCTTAGTAAGCTCTGGAGATTCTTTATCAGTGTAACACCCACTCTTCTGATCTTTCATCTTCTGATTTCAACCTGTTCTGAAGGAGCCTTCAGACTTTCCTGCTTCTCTTGCATTCCTTTAGCAAATTCTGACTGAGCTTATGTAACTGCTGAAGGGGCATGTTCTGTTTGAGGCTTACATATTAAACCACGTTTACAACTTCTGATTGAACTGACGTAGCTGCTGAGGAGCCAACTTCTGACCACACTGAGTCAAGCTTGCAACTTCTGACCATTTTCATCTGGAATGGGTCCAGAAGTTCTGAAGCGTTGATTTTTTTCCTTAAACACTCATTTTTAGAGAAATGTTCTAAGTACTTAGAATTTGATTTTTTTTCTCAAGATAAAAGCGTTGCTTCTGGAGTTCGTGAGATCATCTTGCTCTTGTAAGCGGCTTGCTTGGGCAAAGGGATAACTCAGGACTTGGATTTGTTTCAGAGGGACCTTGAAAATCCAAGATGGTTTCCTGAAGAAAGGGAGGGCAAATTTTGGGGTACAACAATATCAAATAATCTTCATCTTATAAAAACTGACATTTATTCAAAAAACTAAGGAGTTCTTAGGACTCCAAATAATTCATTTAAACCAAACAAATTAATAAAGCGTTCATCCCCCCGATGTTGCATATCAGAGCAATGATGCTTACTCGAAATAAATGAAGAGCAATGTCTTTTGATCCTTGCAGCCTCAGACTACTCCTGACTATCTACACGATGTCGTATAAAGCATCATTCCAACAGAAGGGTGAGATATCACAACAATATAAGAGAATGCATAATAATAAGTATACAACAAGTAAACCATGCATAGCCACACATTCCATATCTCGCACCTTCACGTAACAACAATAGTCTTATTATATAATACTACACAATCATGCATAATTCATTGCATGTATCAACAATCATAATCTAGCACATTCACCAATCACGCAACTCAAACATCATGTTAAAAACAATGCAATGGAATGAGACCGACTCACAGACTCAATGCATGTGGTACCAATATCGTTCCTAAATCCACGCCATTTAGGACCAGAGTCACCAATATCCTGAAAATTTTGGTTCACCTTGATCCTGATCCACACCATCTAGGATCAGAGCCAACCAATATCATGACTAATGATGTTCCTATTGCTCTTGATCCATGCCATCTAGGATTGGAGCCCACAAACAGGACTAAAGTCCACAACATGTAATGCATGTGACACAACCATACAACAACACAACACACATTGATATCTACATCCATTAATGCAACACGCCATTACGGCCACCAACTTTTCATACATGCAACATACAAATCATACAGCTCAACAATATCATACATCATCATTGTATCAACACCAAGTTATCATAATGCATATTTCATAACCAATTCATCACAAATAGCTAACTTATCATGTTATAAGTACTGAAAACAAATATCATTTTACTCATTTGATTCCACTAAAACATATTTCATCGCGTTAGCTTTTTAATGCTTTTAACGGCACGTCAAACGGAGTCTGGAAATTCAAGTTATGACCTTTATAAAATTCCAGAAATTTTGATCGCCTTAGGCTCGCCCGGAGAAACTGACCGCTCTCCTGAGGCTCACCCAGCAACGCTGTGTTAGAACATAATTTGGTTTTACATCCCAATAAGAGTTTTGATGATAACAAACACATGATATAAAGAACAAATATGCTCGCTAATAAAAGTATGTTTACATGCAGGATTTTCTGATGTTAAGAAGATGTTCTGATGCAACTGGAAGTTCTTTCAGAACATCACCAGAAGTTTTGATTATGCGAGCAAAGAAGTTGAGAGCACAGAAGTTCTAATTCAGACGTATCAGATATGCATGACACACTTATATGAAGAAGTTCTGATTGAACTTCTGAATGAACCAACGCTGCGAAACAGAATCTTTGATACTCTGATGTGAAAAGTTCTGATCAAGCTGTAAAGAACTCTCAACAGTAATATTCATCCTCTAATGTGAGAAGCTCTGAAGCGTTACAAATCCATCAATGCAAGATCATAAGTAACGACTACAAAACGACAAGGATCTCCTGATTTGGAAAGCTCATTAACGCGTGTTATGGAAATACAAAAAGTATATTCTTATGTCACTATTGCAAGGCCTATTTAAAGCTGACAAGAAGAAGATCTCAAGATGATGAAGTACTGCGCTCATAAAGAAAAACTCACGTGAAAAAGTAAACAACGCAGATTTCATTCTTCATCTTCAACGATTCATATTAAACTGTGTTATACATCACAAGTTTGTGATACGGTTTATTTAGAAACATCATTGTACACTTTTATTCAATTAATTGTTTAGTGAAATTCCTTGAGAAAACCAGGTTGTGGTTTTGGACTCAAGAAGACTTTAACAGTTGTTAAAGTAGATTTGTAATCAGTTTGATTAGTGGATTAAGACCTCGTTGGAGAGAGGAGAAATCACCTTGGTGGGTGGACTGGAGTAGTTTGAGGTTAAACGAACCAGGATAAAAATATCGTGTCTACTGCGCATTTGATTTCATGTTTTCAATTCAACCCCCCTTCTTGTATTTTTCACTTCTTCAATTGGTATCAGAGCGCCTGGTTCTGGGTGCAAACACTTAACTGTGTCAGATAAAGATCCAAAAGGGGAAAAACACTATGATGGTAACAAGTCAGAACATCAGCAGCAGCCCTCCAATATTTGACGGTGAAAATTTTGACTACTGGAAGGATATGATCAGAAGTTTCTTCCTAGCCTATGACGCTGACCTCTGGGATGTGGTAACTGATGGATACACACACCCAGTGGATGGAAGTGGTCAGAAGATAGACAGAAAAATGATGTATGACCAGCAAAAGTATGATTTCAAAAACCACCACAAGGCCAGAACAATACTCCTCAGCGCTATCTCATACTCAGAATATGAGAAGATCACAAACAGAGAAACAACTAAGAACATGTTTGACTCTTTGAGAATGACGCATGAAGGCAACATTCAAGTCAAAGAAACCAAAGCCCTTGCGCTCATTCAGAAGTATGAAGCCTTCTGAATGGAAGAAGACGAAACCATTGAATCAATGTTCTCTAGATTCCAAACTCTGGTGGCAGGGCTAAAGGTGCTGGAAAAAGGGTACTCAACTGCTGATCACGCAAAGAAGATCATCAGAAGTTTACCAAAACAATGGAGACCAATGGTTACAACTCTCAAACTGGAAAAAGATCTGAACATAATATCTCTAGAAGAACTTGTCAGCTCCCTCAGAACCCATGAGATTGAGTTAGAAGATGATGAGCCTCAGAAGTAATGTAAGTCTCTCGCTCTGAAATCTAATAAATATGAAACTAAAATTTTGCAGGCAGAAGCAGAAGCAAAAGACTCTGGAGAATCCTCGTCAGAAGAAGACGAATTGTTCCTTCTATCCAGAAGAATCAATCAGCTGTGGAAGCATAGGCAAAAGAATTTCAGAAACTCCAGAAGAATAGGAAATGACTCTGAACAATCCTCTGGATACAGAAAATCAAGTAACAGAATCATTACCTGCTATGAATGCAATAAACATGGTCACTACAAAAGTGATTGTCCAAGGCTTCAGAAGGAGAAATATAAAAGGAAGTTCGTTAAGGAGAAGAAGAAAAGTCTTATGGCAACATGGGATGACTCTGAATCTTCTGAAGATGGAACAAAGTCAGAAGATGAACAAGCGAATATAGCTCAAACGGACAACTTATTAGATGTCTTTGAATCTTCTGAATCAGAATCAAGGTCAGAATCAAAATCAGACGTTGAAGAGGTATTTCTTGACTTTACTGTTAATTTTACTAAAGCTGAACTAGGAGAAAGTTTGAGTGAAATTTTGGAAAGGTATCAGCAACTCAGAGTCAAATTCAAGAACCTGAAAAAGGATCTTGCTTCTGACTCTAAAGAAACTGAAAGTCTAAGATTAGAAAACTCTGAGTTAAAAGAAAAGATTTCAAAACTAGAAAATGATTTACAAAACTCTCATAAGGAAATAATCTCAGAGGGTCCCAGTAATGCTGATAAGATCAAAGCTTTCAGAAGTTTTTGGCTAAAAACATAGATAGAAGCAAAATGGCTTAAATGATCTACGGAGTTAGCAGGAACGACATAATACGTATAGGATACAAAGGCAAAGTATCCCAGCCTAAGAAAGATAAGGATCTAGTTATTAAATGCACTCCTCTTAATTCTCACTTCACTACTGGGCAAACACATGATATAAAACATGCTGGTAAGGAGTTTTATACTAAACCAAAAGTCAAATAGAATTTTGGAAACTCTAACAGTCATGGACCCGGAAAGATATGGGTACCAAAAGACAAAATCATCTATGTTGTAGATATGTTTAACAGCAAGGTTGAAACTCCAGTATTAACACCTGGACTCTGGATGCTCTCTACACATGGAGGAAAGAAAGCATATGTTCCAAAGCCTGGAATTTAAAAGATTCACAGGTTTCAGAGGCAATCAGAAACAGAAGATTACTGGCTCTGAAACTATTTGAAACAGGAATAGAAATACAGCATCAGAATCTCTCTAAAGAATCTCAGATTTATCTAGAAGAGGGTGTCACAACTTTTCAAGAAACTTTTGTCAGAGCAAGCCAAACAAAGTCTTTAACACCTTTTTGATTCTTGACAAAAAGGGGGAGAATGAAGAATATTTTGACTCATAATCAGAAGATCTTCAGGGAAGAATTTTATTTTCTCGATTAGCTGAGTACTCTACTCAGGGGGGGGGCCTTAGTTTTAATTTTTATTCTTTATATTCCATCAAAATATACTAGTTTTTGTCATCATCAAAAAGGGGGAGTGTGATCGGTGGAAATAGAACTGACTGTTTTGGAATGCTGGTTCGCGAAATGTCGCGGTAAGCAAGAGTCGCCACCGTCTTTTATGTTCTCCAACAAGGAAAGGACAAAAGCACAGCAAAATTCCTTCTTTGAGAATGTTTCTCGGTTCGGGAGGTAGATTTATAGAAAGGGAAGGTGTTAGCACCCTTTCTATCCGTGGTTATCCACGGGCTCTTAGGTACTTGCTCTTATGTTTTCAAAATATGTTTGCTTTTCAAGTGTTTGTGGGTTTTGAAAAAGTTCGGTTTGAAAAACTTCTAGGTAACTCTTGTATCAGTCCTCAAGAGTGTATGAAAGATTTGTTTGAAAGCTTTTTGAAAGTGTTAGTGTGAAAAGTATTTTTGTTTGTTTTTGAAAAGAGCAAGTACCCACGAGAATCTACCTACTCTAAGGAATTAGGCTGTGTAAGAGTCCTTTAGATAGTGCTATCCCACCATTGAGAGGTAGGTAGCACCATCGTTGGAGGTATTCGGGTCAATTCGAGTGTAGGGACAGTGTGGTCACCGAAGCAACAGTTAGGACACCTTAGAAGCTACCCTTATGTCCTTGATCCTTTTTTTAATCCGAGGCAACCGTTTCTAGGCAACTATTCTGAGGCGACTGTTTCGAGGCAACTTGTTTCGAGGCAACTGGATCATGGACATAAGGACTTACTAAAACGTCCTATACTTGACGACCACGTTTCGAAAGCAACAGGTTAGGTGTACCCTAGAAGTGGTGTGTGAATTTGTGTGTTATTTCCATGTTAACAGTTATCTTTAATCATGGCATTGTGAGCTACGCTTGTTTTTAATTAACCATACATTCTTTCATGCAATTTAGAATTTAAGAGTGCGGAAATTTAAATGCGGAAAGATAAAAGCTACGCTATTACAAGGCGCGGGTCTATACATCGCCAAAATACAAAGACCCGTTTGGTAAAATATGTGGAAAGTAAAAGAGACCTAATTACTATTACACCCAGAAAACAGTTACATAATATTTGAAAGAAAATAGATGCGCGAAAAGAATTAAAATCGAACGTCCGAGGGTTTTGACCCTTTTGAGAAATTAAATTAAATTAAGACATGATTAATTATTTAATTAAAGAAAAGAAATTGTTTTGTATGTTTTTGGTATTTATGAAAATAAAGAGAATTAAAATCAAGATGAAACCCTAATTCTAGATTATTTTTAGTTATTAAAGAAAATATCCAAGTTAACCTAATTTACTAGTTAATTTATTAATTTACATGTTTATTTACAAAAATAAATAGTAATTATAATAATAAATAATGAGAAAAATAATTAATTAAGAAAAGGATGAAAAATGTCAAAAAACCCTAAGTCTAGATATTTTTTATTTATTAAGAAAAGGATTAAAGTTTAAAACCTAAATTAACTAAATTAATTGTTAAAGTTTATTTATAAAAAAATAAATTAATGAGTAAATTAATAAATAATTAGACATATTTTGTATTTTTGATTTTTCTGTTTTTATTATGAAAAGAATATTTATTTAAGAAAAAGATGAAAATGTCAAAAACCCTAATTCTACCTATTTTATTTATTAAGAAAAGATTAAAGTTTAAAACCTAAATTAAACTAAATTAATGGTTAGAGTTTATTTACAAAAACATTTTAATGGTGAAATTAAACATAATTAAATATAAAACATTTTTTGGTTTCTGATTTTTATATTATGAAAATTATTTTTATGGTGAGAAAAAAAACAATTAAAACAATTTAAAAAGAATTAGAATTGAAAAGAAAATAAAATTAAAAAAGAGGCAAACAAAGGGGGTATCAGGCCCAGATGGAGGTTTGTTTGAAGCAAATTTGGCCCATGAACACAAAGCCTATTTGACCTTTCCAGCTTGAGTGCGCGTGTTTGACTGGAGTGTACCATGGATCTCATCCAATGGCCCTTGGATTAATCAACGTGAGCGCGTGGCAGTCTTAAGCGCGAGCGCATATGGTAAGCCTTTGGTTGAACGCTGCATAGGAACATGTTATAACAAAAATCATGGATTAAATAGGGAGACCTGGGAATCGAACCCAGGTCCCAATGCCTGCAGTATACGTCCCTTGCCAGTTGATCTATTGCATTCGTTTGTATATAATATCATAAAGAAACATAATTTATAAAATATGTCCATTATGCTGAAATATTAAAAAACCGCGCCAAAGTTTGAACGCTCCTATCACGCTCAGACACCTCAGCTTCTTCTTCATCTTTTTCCTGTAAACATAAAACAAGTAGCGAGGGTTTTAAACCCCCACTAAATGGAAACTGTAAAAATAGCGATTAGAAGAGGAATAAATATAAAAAGGGCGCGAGGGCATCATTGGATTCGTCTAGTTGCCACGAATGTGTTCATACAGGTTTGGTGGTCTAATTTTACCCTATATGAGAAGCCCTATTTTGAAGCTTCTGAAACCCTAGGTTTCATCCATGGCAAATTTTGATACAAGCATCTTTAGAACAATTAAACTATGCCAAAAGTTTCAGAAGATCATTATTAGTGTAAATCAACAATCAAAATATAACAATGATGCATAGAATGCAGAATTCGATTATGAAATTTTTTGTGAATAACACGATTCTGTTCTACCGTTTCCTTGGACGTGGAAGCTTGTTCTTGGTTGCTATAGCTTCCTAGCAATGTCAGCAAGGTGTTGGAATAGGTTTTAGGCCTTGAGTGATCCTGCAAATGTGATTTCAGATTCCAAGTTTTTGTTGAAAATTTGCAATTTGGTTATGGCTCTTTTGCAGCTTTTTTGTGTATGCCCCCCTTAGGTTAGGTTATGCATAAGTATATGAACGAAATTAAGTCAAAAAACAAGCCCATAAGTCCATGAATTGATGATTTCAATATTTGATTTTTATCATATCTTTTTCAATCTTTTTTCATGGAAACCCTTGCCAATCATGGAAAATCTTCCCTTTTTGAATGTGAAACGACTTGCCAGCTTGCCCTAGTATGATTTGCTGCACAAAAAGATTTGAAAAAGCATCATTTGATTTTTTTCTACAATTAAAACTAATTAAATGAATTAATAAGAATAAAAATTCAATTAATTAATTAAAAATAAGAAAATAAATCCTTTTAAGCTCAATGGGTCGTGCATAGGCTTTGGGTAATGATTCAAGGGAGAATTTGAGGCCCATTAGCAATTTTGAAGCTTTTTAGGCAAAGTTGACTTTTCAAAATTCCCAAAAATTTCCCAACTTCTCCAATGCATATCTTGCTCAATTTTGAAGCTATGATCATGTTCTTGGACATTTTGGAAAGGTCTTGAAGTCCTCTAACCAATGCCTTTGGTCCCATGTCATTTTGATTTACCAATCTCAAGTTATGGTCTTTGAATTAAAGTGCCTTTTTGTTGACTTTTGAAAATGACCTATAATGTTGAAATTGATAACTTTTTGTGTGAGCATTTCTTGGACTTGAAGTGTGAAGATGAGTTGTAGGAAATGTCATTCTCTTCAAAATGAGCATTGGATGGAATTTTTCTGATAAACCATGAGGAAGTTATGCCTTGGTCAATTTGCAGTTGACTTTTCAACTGTCCAAAAATAGAAACTTTTGCATCTTGAGACTTTTTGAGCCATACTTATGGAATCATGATCAAGAATTGATCAAATGATGATTGTGGCTTCAAAATAAGATGTTGACCAAAAATTTTGACTTTTGACTGTCAAATGACCATTTTGCCCCTGTAGTTGACTGTGAAGCATTTAGGGTTTTTGACTGTGCAATTTGATGCTGTGAGTCTTGAAACTTGACATATGGATGCTTGACAATGTATATAGGCATGTGGGACTTGATTGGACCCTTGAAAATCTCAATTTCTTTGCAAGAACAAAAACCCTAATTTGGACTGTGTTAGGAGGCAATTGGACTGTGCAACCCTTGAGAGATTTTGAATCATCTGGAGATTGATCTTGGAAAATCTTGAAGAATATGGGAGGGCAAATTTTGGGGTACAACAGTTGCCCCTGTTCAATCTTCTTAGACCTGAGGATGTGGATTGGCTAGCGTGCCTTTCGTAATCCGAAGGTGGAAGATGATTGAACACTAGAGTGCCCAGAAATTTGCACTCACATAGTAGAATGTCGGTAGTGTGATGTAGGGAATGGGCTTACATATGCCATTTGGAGACTGATGGATAGGAGGATGGGCTTATCGATGCCATCTGGAGATGCGACAGAACCTTTTCGGGAATGGGCTTATAGATGCCATTTGGAGACTGTTGATCGGTGGATGGGCTTATAGATGCCATCTGGAGGTTGTCTGTTGAATTGTAATTTTTGTAAGTTGAAAGAGGGAACCTGTGTAGGGTTTCCTGATGATGAGCTCGTGTAAAACTGCATCTTTGGAGGAGGGAAACCTGTGTAGGGTTTCTTGACGACGAGTCCGTGTAAAACTTCATTTGAAATGGGGAAGGAACTTGTGTAGGGTTACTTTGATGATGAGCCCGTGTAAAACTGCATCTGCAAAGAGAAAGGGAATCGGTGTAGGGTCGCCTCATGATGAGTCAGTGTAAAACTGCATCCTGGAAGAAATAAAACCTGTGTAGGGTTTCTGATGACGAGTCCGTGTAAAACTGCATGTTTAAAAAGAGAGAACCTGTGTAGGGTTTCTTGGTGACGAGTCCGTGTAAAACTACGTCTGGAGAGAGAGAACCTGTGTAGGGTTTCTTGATGACGAGTCCGTGTGAAACTACGTCTGGAGAGAGAGAGAACCGGTGTAGGTTTTCTTCGGGATAAGTTCGTGTAAAACTTCTGGAGGAACCGGGGTAAGGTTACGTCGGGATAAGTCCGTGTAAGACTTCTGGAGGAACCGGGGTAAGGTTACTGCAGGATAAGTTCGTGTAAAACTTCTTGATGAACCGGGGTAAGGTCATCTTGAGATAAGTCTGTGTAAGACTTCTGGAGGAAAATTGAGAAGGAACCGGTGTAGGGTTACTGCAGGATAAGTTCGTGTAAAACTTCTTGATGAACCGGGGTAAGGTCATCTTGAGATAAGTCCGTGTAAGACTTCTTCTGAAATAAAAGGAACCGGTGTAGGGTTACTTTGATGATAAGTCCGTGTAAGACTACATATGAGGTTGAGAAGGAACCTGTGTAGGGTTGCCTGTTGATGATCAAGTAGATAATTGTCCTGTTTGGTTTCAGATATTAACCCACGATCAGTCGTCTGCAGAATTTTCCTGGCTTGTTACCAATGTTGATCTGGAACTGTAGAGATAGATGGTAATCATCTTTTGATTGACCTTTTCCTGAAAAGGCAAAACGTTAGCTGTATGTAGTGTCATGATGCATGAACTGCATGATATTAAGATGTTCTCAAGAATAAACGAGATTATGTTGTATGATGCGTATGCATGCTATAATGTATGAAGATGTGATAGTCATGAATGTATTTTCGTCTAGGAAAATAAATCCTTGACGAATGCTGGGAGGTCAAATCCCGGGCTGATGTTGAAGAGTAGATCTTCGTTTCCGCTGGGGAGATTGTTGCAAGAATGAACCTGTAGGAGAAGATGACTCCGTTGGGGAATAAACTTGGCAAATAGATTACTCTGCGGGGAGTGAACTCTGTGGGGAAAGAGAGATACTTTGCTGAGGTTGATGATAACTCCGCTGGGGGATACCATTGATAAGCTTTGTTGGAAGATTTGATGAACTCTGCTGGGGATAGGAAGACTTCGTCGGGGATGATCTTTCCGTGGCAATTGGCTGAGGATAACCCAGTTATAAGCTCTGGTGGAGCATAACCTTTGAATAAAAAGTATGGGGGAGAGTGTTCGTACTATGCGGGGGTAAGCTTCCAGAATCTACTGGGGGTAAGCTTCCTACTGGGGAGATGGATTCAGCTCTCCTAGGGAGACTTTTTTTTTACTGGACTGAGGACTGGCTCCACTGAGGTGTCCAGATTCCACCGGGGAACAATCTTAGATCAAGATTGTCGGGGATGCTTGCTTAGGAATATTTGTATAATCCGTTGGGGAGTGTTGAGATCTTCTGGGGATACCCAACTTCCTTAAGGCTGACAGTAGACTAATTCTGCTTGGGGAGAGCGTTGCTGAGTTGCTGTGGGTACTGTGCCTTGTCTGCTCGGGGGGAGTATGGCTGAACCTTGGCTCACTCTCTGGGGAATTAAGGCATCCTGGTTACATTCTTCAGCCGAACTTACCTTGGTACCTTGGTGGACAGAGTCATTACATTGCTTAGACAACTCATTATTGCCCCAGTTTCTGCGGGAGAAGGTACCTGTGGAGGTGCTTGATGACTGCCGATTGACAAATCTTCTTCTGGTAGGCAAGTGACTAGATGACGGAACATAGTCGTACGCTTTTGATCCCTAATTTTTTGCCTGGACCGCCCTTTCGGGTTTTCAGTCCACCGGGATACCCATTTTTGCCCAAGCCGCCTTTTCAGGTTTTCGACTTGCCGGGTGTACAGATTTTTTTCATTTCATCCCTTATTTTTGCCCGAACCCTTTTGGTTCGCCGGGAAGCCCTTATTTTTGCCTAGGTGTGTCAACCTAGCGGGTCTTTGATTATGCGTAGTATTTTTTCACTATGTCTGCATTGACGGGGTGAGGGAGGTCGTCACTGTCAGTAGTGTTGCATTGCCCTACTACCAGAAGATCTTCGTTTGATCGTTCAATGGCCCAAGTGATCCCGATGGAGATTTGCCCCAAGTTGGTTGGCCTTTTGAGAGATTCTCTGAATCTTGACTTAACTGCCCCAGATGATGGGCTATGATCATGTCTGCCCCTTGATTGGAAGTGTTTTTGTTCATCAGATATTCTTCGTGCGAATTTCTTTGTCGTTCGAACAAAAAGTCATATGCAAACAATGTTATTTAGAAATGCAAAGCTTATGTCTGTCTCGATTTTTTTTTTTTGAAAATGCATTTTTTCAGTAACACAAGAAAATTTTGTAAAAATGTGATGACAACCCGTTATTTTACCGCAAGCCTTAAGGAGTCAGGATACCTTTGGTAACAGTATGCTTTCGAACTAACCCATGCTTCAGCTAGGACTTTTGAGGGTTATAACGTGGTCTGGTTCACGGTTTAAGAAACAAAGGACAAAGGCTCAAAGTATATTTGTACCCACCCGCTCTTCGTGATGTTCTTCAAACCTAAACTCAGCTAATTATGCATTAGACCTTGTTTGAGTCTTTGTCCTGATATTCTGGTGATGGTTCGGATATTGACAGTTTATTTTGGATAGGCAGTCATTTCCTTTTTTGTTGAGGGTTTGTAGGACCTCTTTCTTTTTTGATTTCGTTATCCCTGTTTTTTGCCTGAACTGTTTCTTTTGTGATTACAGTCAGCGGGATGCCCCAGTTTTGTAAGTCCCCTTCATAGGTTTTGACTTATTGGGCTTTTATTTTGAGATAATGACTGCCTGTCTTTATGATTGTTCGAAACCATCATTGTCCTTGTTTTGGAAGGACTCCTTTGATGCTATTCATTGTGCACCTGGATCAACTGAGAGAACTACCCTGCCCCAGGTTATGATTAAGGGTTTTAATTTTCGAAAAGAAAAAACTCTTACTTCTTTGGCTCAGAGGGGTTGACGAGGGATTATCATCCTTATAACTCCAGTGTTTAGGAATTGAAACAATGCCTGTACCTCATCAGCGGGGTCTGTTCAAAAGCATATTGTAAAGATAGCAGTATCGTTTTCGTCATCCTCCCTCAAGAGGCTTAGAATTTTAAAATCAAGAGTTTAACATCAAACATAAAAGCAATTTTGAATATAGTAAACGTAATTACTTCAAAACAGACACGTGTAATGCATTAATGAAATAACCAAGTTTGACATGAAATAAAATGTTTGAACAATCAAAGAAAATTACAACTTGAACATTCGAATGAACAAAAGTTTTTTCAATCCTAGCCATGCTTTGGCAAGGGAGCAGTGATCACATTAGGAGTCTCAGTAGGCTCGAATTCGATCTCTTTAGCATCAATCATGTTCTGAATCTTGTATTTCAGCGCCCAATAATCCTCATTATCATGCCCCGGGCTATCAGAATGATAAGCGCACCTCGCATCTGGGTTGTAATTTGGAGACGAGGTCTTGGGATTTGCAGGAGGGTTGATCACCGCAATCAGATTCATTTTCAACATGTGTTGCAGTGCTTGTGACAATGGAATATTAATGTTGGTGAACTGTCTCTTAGGCTCGTCTGGCCTTCACTGATTTCCCCTTTGTGGTTGGCGGCGTGGTGCAGAACCAGAGATCATGACTGCCCCTGCATGTTGGTCACGACGACTCTTTTGACTGTATGCAGCATTAGACTCTTTCTTCCCCATGTAAGGCTTTTTATGAGTATCAGGAGGTGTGGCCTCTTGAATCTTCCCAGCCTTGATACCAGCTTCAATTCTTTCCCCAGTCAAGATTATATCTGTAAACCCAGCAGAAGAATTCCCAATCAGATGGTTAAAGAAAGGTCCAGACAGGGTCCCCAAGAACATGTCCACAAGCTCCCGGTCAGTTAGAGGTGGCTGCACCCTTCCAGCAAGGTCTCTCCACTTTTGTGCATATTCTTTGAAGCCTTCGCCTGCACCTATAGACATTCCCTGAAGCTGAGTGCGTGTGGGAGCAAGGTCGGCATTGTACTGGTACTGCTTGTAGAATGCAGTGGCCAAGTCCTCCCAGCTGCGGATGTTGGCTCCATTCAGTTGATAGAACCAGTCGAGTTGAGTTCCTGACAGACTATCCTGAAAGAAGTGAATCCACAAATTCTTGTCAGCCGTGTAGGGCTGGATCCTCCTTATGTAAGACCTGAGATGCAGCTTAGGACAGGATGCCTCGTCGTACTTTGCAAAGGCAGGTGCCTTGAATTTGTGCGGGATTACTACCCCAGAAGACATACCTAGATCTTCGAAGTCCAGGCCGGGCACTTTTTGTATCTTCATAGCACTTAGCCGGTCTTCCAACTATTTATACCTGTCCTCAGCTGGAGGGTACTTTTCATCATTGAACTCTGTCTCGTTGTCGGAGACCACTGGACTAGGAACCTCTCTCTCATGGGGGCTATCCTTTCCAACAGATGGGGTAGTCTGCTCAACTACATTTAGTGATCCATTCCCAGATTTGCGTCTCGGGTTGAACAACACCGTTTTCTTCTTCTTCTTCTTCTAGAGCAGAGTCTTCAAATCCTGTTGACCTTGGGCTAGACTCTTAATCAACTCCTGGAACTGGGCGTTCTGATCCTGGAGGGCCTTGATGGATTGCTCAGTAGATGATTCGGGATTCATAATGAGACTGCTGAAATAAACAGCAAAGAAGGTAAGTGACCTGTAAACAGTGGTACCTGTAATGCAATGATATGTATGATATGCATGCAATGTTTCCAAGGATCTCGCGGGGTAAACAGAGGAATTGGTTAGAATTTTGTAGCTTGATTGAAGGAACTTCATGTTGTTGAGAGTCTTTCTTCAAGGGTCAAGGCTCACCATATCGAGTGGGTCATAGCCCCTGACTTAAGTCATCAACCTTGGCTAGAGGAAAATAAATCCCCTTTTTTCCCCTTGCTGGACAGTTGATTCATCATGACCTGCATCACAAGCCCTTGAGATCCTTGAAATGGATTAGTCCTTATGCAGGATGCATGCAATGGTATGATGTTATGATATGCATGGAGTAATGTAGGTAAACCCTGTTATGAGTCCAGATTAAGGACTGTAAACAAACCCCGCAAGAAACTCAAGTGTCAGATAACAAGAATGTGCAAGTAGTTCAAGTTTGAAGGCACACAAGTCACACAAGAAAGCCCTTAGAGTTTAGGCTAGCATGAAGTTTGGGGTACTACCCTCTTGAAGTTGGTGGGCTCAAAACCTGTCCTATCAGAAGTAACCGGGTTCTAAGGGTCCCAATATCATTGGATTGCTTTCTGTGTTCATCGTTTCGATTTAGCCACTGAACTGGCGACCGAAATATTCCAAGAAAACAACCCTCAATTGAGTGCAGTATCGAGTATCAACCAACCTCGGACTGCACCAAAGTCAGTTATCTCACTACCCTAAAGAGGCCAAGATGGTTCAATTAAGGTTCCTAAGGTCAGTTGATGTTTCACGACACCACGCGGCGGCCCCGTACTCTCCTTGACTTGACTCAAGGGTTACCGGTACTCACCAAAGTGCCACATCAACGTAGCAGACTGCTTCAACCGTGTCGGTATACCCCGCACAGTTCCCTCACAGTCTTGTTGCTACTTTCTAAGAAGGTATCCCCCAGATCCGGGTTAGGATCTATAGAACTCCCAAGACAGTACCCACAATAATAAGGCAAGCAATTCAGACAATTGAAAACACAAGTGATCTTAGTCCTAAGGTACACCTCACTTTTAAAGTATCCCCAGAAGAGTCGCCAGTTCTGTGATCGGTGGAAATAGAACTGACTGTTTTAGAATGCTGGTTCGCGAAATGTCGCGGTAAGCAAGAGTCGCCAACGTCTTTTATGTTCTCCAACAAGGAAAGGACAAAAGCACAGCAAAATTCCTTCTTTGAGAATGTTTCTCGGTTCGGGAGGTAGATTTATAGAAAGGGAAGGTGTTAGCACCCTTTCTATCCGTGGTTATCCACGGGCTCTTAGGTACTTGCTCTTATGTTTTCAAAATATGTTTGCTTTTCAAGTGTTTGTGGGTTTTGAAAAAGTTCGGTTTGAAAAACTTCTAGGTAACTCTTGTATCAGTCCTCAAGAGTGTATGAAAGATTTGTTTGAAAGCTTTTTGAAAGTGTTAGTGTGAAAAGTATTTTTGTTTGTTTTTGAAAAGAGCAAGTACCCACGAGAATCTACCTACTCTAAGGAATTAGGCTGTGTAAGAGTCCTTTAGATAGTGCTATCCCACCATTGAGAGGTAGGTAGCACCATCGTTGGAGGTATTTGGGTCAATTCGAGTGTAGGGACAGTGTGGTCACCGAAGCAACAGTTAGGACACCTTAGAAGCTACCCTTATGTCCTTGTTCCTTTTTTTAATCTGAGGCAACCGTTTCGAGGCAACTATTCCGAGGCGACTGTTTCGAGGAAAATTGTTTCAAGGCAACTGGATCATGGACATAAGGACTTACTAAAACGTCCTATACTTGACGACCACGTTTCGAAGGCAACAGGTGAGGCGTACCCTAGAAGTGGTGTGTGAATTTGTGTGTTATTTTCATGTTAACAGTTATCTTTAATCATGGCATTGTGAGCTACGCTTGTTTTTAATTAACCATACATTCTTTCATGCAATTTAGAATTTAAGAGTGCGGAAATTTAAATGCGGAAAGATAAAAGCTACGCTATTACAACGCGCGGGTCTATACATCGCCAAAATACAAAGACCAGTTTGGTAAAAGATGTAGAAAGTAAAAGAGACCTAATTACTATTACACCTATAAAGCAGTTACATAATATTCGAAAGAAAATAGATGCGCGGAAAGAATTAAAATCGAACGTCCGAGGGTTTTGACCCTTTTGAGAAATTAAATTAAATTAAGACTTGATTAATTATTTAATTAAATAAAAGAAATTGTTTTGTATGTTTTTGGTATTTATGAAAATAAAGAGAATTAAAATCAAGATGAAACCCTAATTCTAGATTATTTTTAGTTATTAAAGAAAATATCCAAGTTAACCTAATTTACTAGTTAATTTATTAATTTACATGTTTATTTACAAAAATAAATAGTAATTATAATAATAAATAATGAGAAAAATAATTAATTAAGAAAAGGATGAAAATATCAAAAAACCCTAAGTCTAGATATTTTTTATTTATTAAGAAAAGGATTAAAGTTTAAAACCTAAATTAACTAAATTAATTGTTAAAGTTTATTTATAAAAAAATAAATTAATGAGTAAATTAATAAATAATTAGACATATTTTGTATTTTTGATTTTTCTGTTTTTATTATGAAAAGAATATTTATTTAAGAAAAAGATGAAAATGTCAAAAACCCTAATTCTACCTATTTTATTTATTAAGAAAAGATTAAAGTTTAAAACCTAAATTAAACTAAATTAATGGTTAGAGTTTATTTACAAAAACATTTTAATGGTGAAATTAAACATAATTAAATATAAAACATTTTTTGGTTTCTGATTTTTATATTATGAAAATTATTTTTATGGTGAGAAAAAAAACAATTAAAACAATTTAAAAAGAATTAGAATTGAAAAGAAAATAAAATTAAAAATGAGGCAAACAAAGGGGGTATCAGGCCCAGATGGAGGTTTGTTTGAAGCAAATTTGGCCCATGAACACAAAGCCTGTTTGACCTTTCCAGCTTGAGTGCGCGTGGTTGACTGGAGTGTACCATGGATCTCATCCAATGGCCGTTGGATTAATCAACGTGAGCGCGTGGCAGTCTTAAGCGCGAGCGCATATGGTAAGCCTTTGGTTGAACGCTGCATAGGAACATGTTATAACAAAAATCATGGATTAAATGGGGGGACCTGGGAATAGAACCCAGGTCCCAATGCCTGCAGTATACGTCCCTTGCCAGTTGATCTATTGCGTTCGTTTGTATATAATATCATAAAGAAACATAATATATAAAATATGTCCATTATGCTGAAATATTAAAAAACCGCGCCAAAGTTTGAACGCTCCTATCACGCTCAGACACCTCAGCTTCTTCTTCATCTTTTTCATGTAAACATAAAACAAGTAGCGGGGGTTTTAAACCCCCACTAAATGGAAACTGTAAAAATAGCGATTAGAAGAGGAATAAATATAAAAAGGGCGCGAGGGCATCATTGGATTCGTCTTGTTGCCACGAATGTGTTCATATAGGTTTGGTGGTCTAATTTTACCCTATATGAGAAGCCCTATTTTGAAGCTTCTGAAACCCTAGGTTTCATCCATGGCAGATTTTGATACAAGCATCTTTAGAACAATTAAACTATGCCAAAAGTTTCAGAAGATCATTATTAGTGTAAATCAACAATCAAAATATAACAATGATGCATAGAATGCAGAATTCGATTATGAAATTTTTTGTGAATAACACGATTCTGTTCTACCGTTTCCTTGGACGTGGAAGCTTGTTCTTGGTTGCTATAGCTTCCTAGCAATGTCAGCAAGGTGTTGGAATAGGTTTTAGGCCTTGAGTGATCCTGCAAATGTGATTTCAGATTCCATGTTTTTGTTGAAAATTTGCAATTTGGTTATGGCTCTTTTGCAGCTTTTTTGTGTATGTCCCCCTTAGGTTAGGTTATGCATAAGTATATGAACGAAATTAGGTCAAAAAACAAGCCCATAAGTCCATGAATTGATGATTTCAATATTTGATTTTTATCATATCTTTTTCAATCTTTTATCATGGAAACCCTTGCCAATCATGGAAAATCTTCCCTTTTTGAATGTGAAACGACTTGCCAGCTTGCCCTAGTATGATTTGCTGCACAAAAAGATTTGAAAAAGCATCATTTGATTTTTTTCTACAATTAAAACTAATTAAATGAATTAATAAGAATAAAAATTCAATTAATTAATTAAAAATAATAAAATAAATCCTTTTAAGCTCAATGGGTCGTGCATAGGCTTTGGGTAATGATTCAAGGGAGAATTTGAGGCCCATTAGCAATTTTGAAGCTTTTTAGGCAAAGTTGACTTTTCAAAATTCCCAAAAATTTCCCAACTTCTCCAATGCATATCTTGCTCAATTTTGAAGCTATGATCATGTTCTTGGACATTTTGGAAAGGTCTTGAAGTCCTCTAACCAATGCATTTGGTCCCATGTCATTTTGATTTACCAATCTCAAGTTATGATCTTTGACTTAAAGTGCCTTTTTGTTGACTTTTGAAAATGACCTATAATGTTGAAATTGATAACTTTTTGTGTGAGCATTTCTTGGACTTGAAGTGTGAAGATGAGTTGTAGGAAATGTCATTCTATTCAAAATGAGCATTGGATGGAATTTTTCTGATAAACCATGAGGAAGTTATGCCTTGGTCAATTTGCAGTTGACTTTTCAACTGTCCAAAAATAGAAACTTTTGCATCTTGAGACTTTTTGAGCCATACTTATGGAATCATGATCAAGAATTGATCAAATGATGATTGTGGCTTCAAAATAAGATGTTGACCAAAAATTTTGACTTTTGACTGTCAAATGACCATTTTGCCCCTGCAGTTGACTGTGAAGCATTTAGGGTTTTTGACTGTGCAATTTGATGCTGTGAGTCTTGAAACTTGACATATGGATGCTTGACAATGTATATAGGCATGTGGGACTTGATTGGACCCTTGAAAATCTCAATTTCTTTGCAAGAACCAAAACCCTAATTTTGACTGTGTTAGGAGGCAATTGGACTGTGCAACCCTTGAGAGATTTTGAATCATCTGGAGATTGATCTTGGCAAATCTTGAAGAATATGGGAGGGCAAATTTTGGGGTACAACAGGGAGATTGTTAGAACATAATTTGGTTCTACATCCCAGCAAGAGTTTTGATGATAACAAACACATGATGTAAAGAACAAATATGCTTGCTAATAAAAGTATGTTTACATGAAGGATGTTCTGATGTTAAGAAGAAGTTCTGATGCAACTGGAAGTTCTTCCAGAACATCACTAGAAGTTCTGATTATGCGAGCACAGAAGTTGAGAGCATAAAAGTTCTGATTCAGACGCATCAGATATGCATGACACGCCTATATGAAGAAGTTCTGATTGAACTTCTGAATGCACCAGCACTGCGAAATAGAATCTCTGATACTCTGATGTGCAAAGTTCTGATCAAGCTGTAAAGAACTCTCAACGATAATATTCAACCTCTGATGTAAGAAGCTCTGAAGCGTTACAAATTGATCAATGTAATATCATAAGTAACGGCTATAAAACAACAAGGATATCTTGATTTGGAAATCTCATTAACGCGTGTTATGGACATACCAAAAGTATCTTCTTATGTCACTATTGCAAGGCCTATTTAAAGCTGACAAGAAGAATATCTCAGGATGATGAAGTACTGCGCTCATAAAGAAAAACTCACGTGAAAAAGTAAACAACGCAGCTTTCATTCTTCATCTTCAACGATTCATATTAAACTATGTAATACATCACAAGTTTGTGATACTGTTTATTTAGAAACATCATTGTACACTTTTATTCAATTAATTGTTTAGTGAAATTCCTTGAGAAAACCGGGTTGTGGTTTTGGACTCAAGAAGACTTTAACAGTTGCTAAAGTAGATTTGTAATCAGTTTGATTAGTGGATTAAGACCTCGTTGGAGAGAGGCGAAATCACCTTGGCGGATGGACTAGAGTAGTTTGAGGTCAAACGAACCAGGATAAAAATATCGTGTCTACTGCGCATTTGATTTCAAGTTTTCAATTCACCCCCCCTTCTTATGTTTTTCACTTCTTCACGCTGGGGCTACAAAAAACCCCCCATACATTTTTCAATAGCACCTCTTTTCCACCCTTTACATTGCTTCTTGTGTCGCCCGGCGAGCTCGCGCTCGCCAGCACTTCCCCCAGCGAAGCTGGAGCAAAAATCCTTCCTCATACATTTTTCTGGCGCACCCCAAAATAACATGGACTCTCGCCCCTGGCTCATATGGCTCTACCTAGGTGATCACTTTTCCCCGATACTGCATTTGGCTCGCCCAACGACGATGTCGTTACCACAACTTCTCAGTTGTGATTCCTGCATAATTTTAGTCCTATATTGCATACGATTTCACACCATAAGAGTACCCAATATACCAAAAAATCAATATTTTATCATGCCAGAACAACAACACATCATCATACATATTATAGGCATCAAATTATATGAATCGCTCACTTTAAATTCATCAATTTCATCACTAATTCATCATGTCATCAAATTATCACAAAACCCCAAAACAAACCTAAACCTCTACCAATAGTGATAAACAGATTATCCTTACATAATCATCATTATACAAACCCTTAGAGAGTTGGAACCTTAGCCTTACCTTGGATTAATGGTTCCTAAGCCTCAACAATGGAGTCTTCTTCCTCTAGATTTTTCTCACCTCTTTGCTTTCTCTTTTCTCCAAAATGCAATCATACAGTATGATCATTCTCAACCTCACTTTCCTTATTACTAGTGTAATCCTTAGACCCTAATATGGTCTTCCTTCATTAACCCCTCTAAACCTCATGCAAATTACTAGCTTGCCCTCTATATTCCTAAACCTTTTATATCACTTAAACATTAATATAATATTTTAACAATTATTCTTCGATCCAAATGATTCTAACTAAGTTATTTAAATTTAAAATAATTCTCATTATTATATAAATCTAGCTCTACTCCACATATAATATCACCAACACATCTATTTCATCAAATTAAATCACAAACAACCAATTAATTAATAAATTTAAATCATCAAATTGAATTGTTGTTGTCTGGCATGTTTATATGGAGGAGAAATTGTGCACAGACGCTCTTGCTAAGAGAAGCTTAAATATTACTGAAGATTTTTGTTTATTTGAGTCTTGTCCATTTTGGATGAAACATGTTATAGAGGCGGATCAGGTGGGAACCATGGTCCCTATGCTTGTTTTGGTGTAGTTTTTCTCTTTTGGCTTTATGTATAAAATAAATGTTGAGTTAAATGACAACACAATAAATATGCTGATGTGGCAAAATGATTAATGAAATATGGCCGAATTGACAATGAAATAGGACGGACATCAGAATTAATATATTATAGGGTTAAATAAATTTTTAATCCCAATAAATATCTCAAATTTAGATTTTATTTCCTCTAAAATTTTCTTCAAACAATGGTCCTTATAAACTTTTTTGTCCATAAATTTGGTCCCTCCCATTAGTTTTCACTAATGGAGACTTACGTGTTACGCCATGTCAGTTAAAGTCAACACTAAAAAAAACGAGGCAGGTTGCAGGGGTTTAAAACCCCCTTAACTAACTTGAAAAAAAATTAAAAACATAAAAAACGGTTCATGTCCAACATCAATTCTAGCTGAAGAAAGATTCAAATATACATCAGCTTACATTAATCTCTTCACTACAGGTTCCAATTCTCTTCAAACGTGTTCGTGAACACTAATTTGATCAATGTTTTTCCAATCAAGGTGGTGTTGAGCAAGCACGCCATGTGTTTTCTTTGAATATGATACATGAATGCAGGTTCCTAATTACCCCTATATGCAATATGACGATGAGGTAAGGTACCTCTATGTTTACTCTATACCTTACTCAAAAATTATTTGTCATGGTGAAAAATGCTTTAGCACATGGAAAAATTTTAAAATTTTGTTGAAATTTCATAGGAGTGACATGTTGTTGTATTTCAACAACATGAGGTTCTTTTAGACATGTCATCACCCGTTGAATAACTCTTTCTTCAAGCTAAGAACTTTGTCATTAGAATCTTAGAAACTAAAAGAATTGGAAGTAAAACATAGTAGAAGAATGTATACAATATCAAACAAGATCTAAAGCATCATTAGCATAATTAATGGTTCCTTAAGCCTTTCTTGCCCCTTCTGTTCCAACCCACGTGTATGATGTCAACATCAAGGTTCTCCCTTTTCTCATTTGTGTTTCTTTACGTGTAACACCCCAATTTCATTGAATCATTTTATTTAAATTAATTATACGATGTGATGTAGTTATGCATGTTAGTAAATCTTTTGTTGTGTTGTGATGCATTTATTGGGAGTTAGAGGCCTTATAAATTATTGGAGTTGAGATGATAGGGGTGTATGCCCAAAAGTGTAGAAACATAAGGTGTAGAGAGATAAATAGTTTATTGACATAATTTGAATTAAAATATTAGATTTAATACTATAGTATAATAATTAAATAAATATTGTTAGTAGAATAATATATTATTATTTATTTAATTGGGAAGGGAAAAGTTGGTATTATGATTTAGGGGTCATAAGGTTGGTGCTGGAATAAAATAGAGTTGAGAATAGAGAAGAGAAAAACAATGTAGAAAATAGAGAAAAGGTTCGTAGAAGAGAGAAGAAGAGAAAGAGGCTAGGGCAAGAAGTTTCACCGTAAGAGTCAAGAGCCGGAAAAATCCAAGGTAAGGGTGGGGTTCTAACTCTATAACAGATTGCATGATGATGGGGAATGGTAATGATTAGGTTCCATGATTGTATGTTCTTAATTTCTCATTACTACTGCTTTGTGGGGTTTTGTATTTTGATGAACTTTTGATTATAAATCTGATGAAATTGGTTAAAATTGTTGATGTCAGTTGTGTTGGAATGATGGGTATGGAGTGTGTGTTTTATGGAATCATATGATACTGATTTGAATTGAAAATTGGGATGTTTTGGAGTTGATTGGAACATGAATCGTGTTCTAGAAAATAGCAGAAAAATATATTCTGCGAAGTAGAAACCAGTTTTTGGTTTTTGGGAAACCAGTTTCCGCCTGAGAAATTGCCGAAGAAACATGTTTCTGTCTGAGAAGAAACATGTTTCCAGTTTTGGAGAAATTGGTTTCTTCAACGTGTTTTGTCACGCAGGTTACTGTAAAAATACATAAATGGGTTTCCGATTTTGGGGAAATCGGTTTATTGTCTGTGTTGAACCAAAATGTTTTCGAAACTTTAAGAATCTGTAATTTTTTACTCGGGTGTCTGTTTGACGCGCCATTTGGACCAATACGAAGCTAAAATGATTTTTTATCCTATTAAAATAAATTAGAACACAACATCTAATTATTTTACCAACATTGATGCATATCGGTATATATTCTTGAGTAATGTGCCATGAATTGAAATCTGATTGAGTAAGATGATGTTGTATGAATAATTTGATTGCTTTGCATGATGTATTGCATGATAATGATGATGATGATGGCCTGTATTGGCGTGGCATTGATGAGTAAGAATAATCAATGTGAATTGCGTTGTTGCATGTTAGTGTCACATGCATTAATGAATGATGACCTGTATTGGTGAACGATGGCCTGTATTGCCGAACGATGGCCTGTATTGGCGAGAGATGACCTGCATTGGTGTTATGATGTTGCTTCCCTAAGTTGCCATTATGATGAGGGTTCTTCCCTATTGGTACTGTAACACCTGTTAATTTAATTAATTATTTAATTAAATTATTTTTGAATTATTTATGAAGTTGTGAGATGTTGAGAATTGTTGGTATAAGTTGTTAGATTATTATTAATTAATTAATTAGTTGATTAATAATATTAGTAATAATATTAGAATTGTAGAAATATTAATAATATTAGTTGTTGGGCTTAATTTGGTGATAGACATAGTATTAAGGGGGTGTGAAAATTAGGCCCAATAGAAATAATAATCTTATTAGGTTAATTAAAAAGGGTTAAGAGAAAGAGTAGAGAAAGTGTTGTACGTGAGAAGTTGTAGAGAAAAGGAATAAGGAGAAGAGGCATAAAGCTAGGTTCGATCGGAAAATTATAGAGCAACCTTCAATCCAAGGTAAGGGTGGGGTTCTAACTCTATAATTGGGTATATGATTAAATATTATGTGGGAATTTTCTGTAAAGTTGTATAATAGCTTTGATTAGTACAATTAATGGAGGGTATGTGATTAATATATATGGTGAGTTGTGAAAAAAATTTGTCTCTGTAAAGTTGTTGTTTCGTGAAAAGTTGATGTTGCTGCAAATATATATTGTTTTGGTATGAGACCTGTAATCGGAGGAAATTTGGATAATTTTGTATTTGTATCAGTAACAGGCTGAAATCTGAGGCTGGAGAACCCGCTGTGCTGAGGGGTACAGTGTTGCACCCCAAAATTATCCCTCCCATTTTACTCAAGGCATGCTCATTAAGGTTCTCAATTTCTCAAGGTTGACCAAGAATTGATCAGACAAATTCTCCTCCTAAGCAATGGCCTTTCAACTAGTTTCACTTTTCACCAAGATGTGTGAGCTCCAAAGGTCTCAAGTGTTTTCCATGGTCCTAATATGTTTTCAAGTTTTTCCATGCCAAGTTGCATGCCCTACAACTTCTCTTTTATCCTCAAGCTCAAGAAATACATCATTTGGAAGGTACAAGCTCATACATTACATGAGGTTATTGCACCCTATACGCCTCAACATAATGGCATAACTGAAAGAAAGAATAAAAGTGTACTGAACTTGACGAGATGTAAATTGAAAGCTAAAAATATGCCTAAGAGATTTTGGGTCGAAGCAGCTTCGACAACAATATACATTTGGAATAGATTCTCAATGAAGAAGATGGTCAAAAGGACACTGCATGAGGCTTGGACATGGTCGAAGCCAAATGTAAGTCATCTTAGAGTTTTTTGGATCAATGTGTTTCAGGCATGTATCTGAACAATTGAGAAAGAAACTGGATGATTGAAGTGAAGTCATGGTGCTCATAGGTCATCATTCGATTGGTGCATACAAGTTGTATTCACCACTTGAAGATAAACTAATGATCAGTAGAGATTTTCTTGTAGACGAAAGAAAAGGGTGGGATTGGAGTCAAAGTTCAATTCGACAAGAATCAAACATAGTCACAATTATGTTTGAAGAAGATGGACAGAATGAAGCTTCGACAAGTCAAAATGAACAAGGTGATACTTTGACTGGTCGAATCGAAGAACCACCTATGCAGATGGAAAGAAGATCCACAAGAACAAGAATTGAGTTTGACTAGGCTGATTGGATATGAGAGGTTTCCAAATCAAGTAATCGATGCAGATGGTGACTTAATCGAAAAAGCCATGATGGTGAAGCCTTGAGCAATTTTAATTGGTGTGAAGCCATGAAAGAAGAACTTAGAGCCATCGAGAAGAACAAAACTTGGGAGCTTGTCGAAAGAACCAACAAAAAAAACCAATTGATGTGAAATGGAGCTACAAGTAGAAACGAAAACCTAATGGGATCAAGCTTGTTGGGCTTGGACTGATTAGCTTGAGGCCCAAATTCGAGAAAGACGCCAACCATAACATGTTTAGGTTCATTATATTTCAAGAATGGCAAGAAAATTATAAATATGGCAACTTTTCAAATCTTTTGATTTTGCTTTGAATGTCATGGTTAATGGTTGATTCATGCCATATTTGTTCACCACAACACCCCTATATAAATACAAGACCAAATCAGAAGCAGGACACGTACACATTACCTATCAAAGCTCCACGAAAAAATCATCAAAGTTGTGAAACTCCCAAAATCCTTCCTCCATCCAAACCAGTGCTGCATTCGCATTCCTAAGATTCCCAGGATTCAGCCCAGGCCTCCTCCACACGCGAAAAGCTCTAGAATCCATGGATCACGTTACTCCGGTCAGGTACAGAATTTTGATCTTAGATCTTTAATTTCTCACGTTGTAATCTGTTTCTAAGAATCCATATATACTCATACTAATGCTTGGGATGTTTTAAGATCTTTTCTTTTGAGTTTCAACGCAGAAAGCATAAGGTGCCACTGTTATGGCACAATTTGGAAATGATGGTTAAATTGTGTGATACATGGACCTTTTTCCAATTTTAAACCCAGATTCAGACTCAGGGGGTTCGAATTAGGGGTGGTCGAATTAAGGGGAAGGACCTGGGTTCGACACATAGGTCATGTATTTTGTTTTTCTAACAATTGTGTTCCAGATCTCATGCTTGCATGTCTAACGTGCACACCATGCACCACGTGGTCAACACCAGTAGATCCCATCTGATCAGATCCAGCGCTCTCAGATGCACAGCTCACCATGCACGTGGTCAACAAATTCTCTCATTGGATCCAATTGCAGATTTGGGCCCATCTTACTTGGGCCCAATGAATGTCAATTTGCACCCCCTGTTTTTGTTTGCTATCCTGGCCCATTTACTCTTTTTGTTTTATTTTATTATTTATTTTCCTTTAATTGTTTTTTATTTAATCAGTAAGACAATTAAAAAAAATCACAAAAATTAGGTTTAACTTTCTTTTTTGTCTTTCCAATTAGAATTAATTTTGTTAATTAATTAATTAATTACTTTAACCTTTTTTTATTTAATTTAAAATTAAATAGACTTAGACTGGCTCATATTCTTTTCATAATAAAAATACTAAAAAAATATGAATTTTTTTTAGTTTCATTTTAGATCACTTTTTTTTTATTAATCTTACTTAAACATTTTCCCAAATTAAAATAAAACACGGAAAAATATTTCCTTTCACTTAGGATTTAGACGTTATTTTCAATCCGCGCGCGTTTATTGCTTTCGTTGTCATTTTCATATTAATGTATCTGTTTATGTGATGTAATAGATATTATAACTAGGACTTTACTTTACTACTTTATTTCCCCCAAGTTTTTGGACATATAACTAATCCTCCTCCCTGAAGCCTTGTAATAGTTTAAGATTTACATTCCCGCACTTTTAATTTCTGCAAATTATTAATTGTCTAGATGTATGCTAACTAGGATTGTATGGCAAGAATAAAACAAAATGCTAGCAAACTTAACACAAGACAAAAATAACTGAATACAACACACTCTCACATATACACCTCTAGGGTATCCCACTTTGGTTGCCTTCGAAAAACAGTCACAACTCTCGAAACGTCAGAGATTTTAGTGGCTACCCTCAGGTTTAAAGATCATAAGTCCCTCGATGAACCTCTCGACGTTGCCTCAGTATGATCTTAAATACCCTAGGGTAGTTACTAAAGTTTCTTGCCCAGTTGCCTTTGTGACTGTATAAATGTCCCTCAAACATCCAATGACTAGGGCTACCTACTCACTAATAGTAGGATAGAATTGTCTAGAGGAAAAGAGGAAAAGAACAACCCTTTCGAGTAAAAGTAGATAGTTCCTAGATGTTATGCTCAAACAATTTTTACACTTACACAAAACCTCTTTCAAAATCCTTTTCAAACACTTTGTATACGTTCTCTACTAATCCGAGAAACATTGCAAAGTTTGTTGTACTAAGGTGTCTTCTTTCAAAAAACTTTTCAAACACACAAAGCACAAGGTATTTCAAAATGAGTTAAGCATATAAGAGCCCGTAGATAACTACGGATGGAAAGGGTGCTAACACCTTCCCTTCCATAATTTACCCCCTTACTCAGAAAACTCGCGAAAGGTTTGTTTCTATTCTTTTCACTCTTTCCTTTGTTGGATAAAAGAAAAGTCAATGGTGACTCTTGCTTACCGCAACATTTGCGAATACAAATGCAAAATTAGTATAATAGTCGGTTCTGCCACCGTATTACACACGACATGTGTGTCGAACGACACAAAGGCATAAGGAGAGTGTGTCGGGCGGAAGGAAAGGGTGTCGATCAGCACTAGGTGAAAGAGAGGTATGTGCCGAGTGGCACAACCTGTGTGCCAAGGGGCACGACTATGCACCACTATCTATTTTAAATTGTTTCCTGTGTCTGCCTCTGTGTCTGCTACTTTAATATTTAGTTACAAAAATGGATGTAGCAGAGTTAGAAAACAATTAATAACAGCAGAGGCTATTTATTAGTAACAGAAGTGGATAATTTGTAGATTAGCATAAATATGGCAGGTAAGATTAATAACTAATAAAGTTAGTAAATGTTAGCAGAAAGTTAGTAATAGCAGACAGCATAATGATAAATTATGGTAGTAGTAATGTATGGAAAAAGACATTAGTAGATATTTAGAAGACGAACCTCAATAATAGTAGGATGGTAATATCAGGAAATAACAGAAAAGCTTTGGTAAATGAAAATAGCAGTAGAGGTAAATTAGTGTCAGAAACTAATAGCTTCATTAATTCAACCAAAAATGATTGGTCAGTGGAATATTTTAGTGGAATATTATTGATAGGACTTGGTCGATAATACTATTGATATATAATATATATATATATATATATATATATATATATATATATATATATATATATATATATATATATATATATATATATATATATATATATATATATATATATATATATATATATATATATATATATATATATATATATATATATATATATATATATATATATATATATATATATATATATAAGTTGTTGTGATGTAGTTGCTATTGATTGTTGAAGTTGCCGGTGAATATATTGTTGTATTGCCTCTATTTATTAGCTAAGACTAAGTTTCCGGCCTATGGCCAATGTTGAATTAAGTTTAATTATTGTTGTTGTTATTACGTTCCTGTTGTTAATACATACATGGCCTATCATATTGGAGATGATGCTCGTTAAGTTGGCCTGGATTGGCAAAATATTAAGTTGAAGGCTTATGCCTTGTTGATGCTTCTATTTATTGGTAGATTTTTAAGTTGGGAGTTCTGCTCCATTGGTACCACATGCATGTGCATAAAAACAAGTCACATTTCATGTTGCATCCTGAGTTGTCGTGTGGATGAATTAATTATGTTGAATGTTGATAAAAAGCTGTGAAATGGTGAATTTTATGAACTAAATCTAATATATTATTTATCGTACATCTGATTATATTATTAGATATCTCACCCCTTCTATTTGAGTGTTACCCCGATGTTGGTAATGTGCAGGTAACCCAGAGTGAAGGCGGCTACCTTCAGTAGTTCGAGTCGGTGTCATTACTCTGATATGTAACACTCGGGGGGATGAACGCTTATTGCTTTATTATTGATTTTACTTCTGTTGTTGAATTTAAAATTGATTTCATTAAGTACTTGTTGTTTTGAAGTTGTTTTCCGTTGGAAAAAGATGTTATGTCCTTTTAAGTTGGATATTATGATTCCACTACGTAGTTATGAAAGTTGTTGGTTTTAAAAGATTAATTTATGTTGGTATTGGTTCATCCAAGTTTAATGTTTTATGTATCTGCAATGAATGTCGTTATTTAAGTTGAAATTGTAGCATCCTGATTTGGTTGTCAGAATTTTGTAACTCTGATCTTTATTATAATTGCATAGTAGAATTGGGGTGTTACAAGTTAGTTCATTCTGTATTTACTTTACATTGTGTGTTTTGTATGTTTTATCTTTGAGGGTTTGTTTGGGTTATTACTAAAATATCCTACACCCGAATCTGGGGCACCTTTTAGGTAAGTAGAAATAGATTGTGGGGACTGTGAAGGGTATACCAACATGGTTGAAATGATAGCTACATTGATATGACACATTTGTTGGTACCGGTAGCTCTTGAGTTTAGTCAAGGAGAATATGGGGCCGCTGTATGGTGTCATGAAGCACCAACTGAACTTAGAACCTTTAATTGAACAACTTGGCCATTAGGAAGTAGTGAGATAGTCGGCCTTGGTTCAGTATAAAGTTGTTTGATACTCGATACTACGCTCATTGAGATCGGACTTTCGGGATATTTCGGTCGCTGATAAAGAGGCTTGGCTGAAATAATGCCTGATGAAGAAAGATCAGTGATATTGAGATTCCTTAGAACTCGGTTACTATTTCTAGGACAGGTTGAACCAAATAAAACTTCAAGAGGGTACTTACCTACAAACTCCATGCAAGCCTAAACCTAAGGCTACTTGTGTCACTTGTTTGCCTTCATTATCTAAAAACTTGAACTCCTTGCAGGGATTATTTGTTTTCATTATCTAACGACGTGAGTTCCTTGCAGGACCTATTTGTATCCATTATTCAATAACCTGGATTTCTTGCAAGATTTACTTGTTTACGTCACCTTACACTTTTTCTTGGTGCATAGAATACACATCATGACATCATGCCATAACATTTTGTTAACCATTTCAAGGATCTCAAAGGGCATGTGATGCAGGTCATGATGAACCAGACGTCTAGCAAGGGGATTTATTTTCCTCTAGCCAATGTCGTCAAAATACCAAAGTACAACAACTTGAGTCAGAGGCTATGACCCACTCGACATGGTGAGCTTGATTCTCGTAGAAGGACCTTCAACGATACGAAGTTCTTCAATCAAAGCTGCAGTCGGACTCTAACAGCTTCTTGTGTTTACCCCACGAGATCCTTGAAAACATTGCATGCATGTCATTACATAACAGGTCTTCTCATTTTTTCGCTGTTTATCTCAGCAAGGAAAATGGCTCTCAAACAGAACGACAGAGATATCCAAACTCAACATGCTCAGTTCGAGGAAATGTTCCAAAATATATCCAAGGGGCAAGAAGAATTGAAAGCACTCCTCGCTAGGAACTTGACCAAGAAAAATCCTGACGACAACAAGGATTACAAGTTGGAACAACTGCGAGCTGAGATGGAAAGGATGAGAATCTAGATGAATAGTTAGATGGATCTTATCCAAAATTTAGCTCGGGGACAAGAAGAGTTGAGGATTCTCATCAGTAAGCTTCATTAGGACAGATACGACTGTCTGGGGCAAACTGCTAGAATTTAGGGCCTAATCAATGATCAACCTCTCTTGGCAGGTAGGGAATTGGGTGACATGTTCATGTGGGAGCACGTCAAAAATAAACTCAAGAGCGGTGAAATTCAAGGGACTACATCTTCAAGTACTCAGAAGATACCATACCATGGAAAGAAGGAGTCCAGTACTGTGTACAATCAGAAGCGCCGCAATAAGAGTAATATCAACCAATCTGTGGGGGTAGTGCGTATCTCTAATCCAGCGCTGATGCAGCAACAACAACGGGGTAATTAACGAAGGCAAGACGAGCCCAAGAGACAGTTATCCAAAATCAACATGCCGTTGTCTCAAGCATTGTAACACATTGTGATACGGTGGGAGAACTGACTTGAGGTTTGCGTTTGTATTCGCAAATGTTGCGGTTAGCAAGAGTCGCCACCGACTTTTTATTTTATCCTAAGGAAAGGTTAAAAAGCACAGCAAAAACCTTTTGAGATGTTTTCTTGGGTTCGGGGAGTAGATTATAGAAAGGGAAGGTATTAGCACCCTTTCTATCCATGGTTATCCATGGGCTCTTAGTTACTTGCTTAGATCACTTGCCTTTTGTTTTCAATTGTTTTAAATGGTGCTTGAGTGTGTGGTTTTTTGAAAATGTTTTGAAAAGAGGCCAATGTGGTGGCAACCTTTGCAATGATCCATGTGGGGATGTATACAAAGATGTATGTCTTTTGAAAAGGGTTTTCATTTGTTTTTGAAAGTTGTTTTGAAAGTGTAGTGAAGTGTGGTTTGAAAAATAGGCAAGTGTTTTGTTTTGCAAGTTGGTTCAAGTAACTAAGAGGTTATCTACTCCTAAATTTCTCAAAAGATTATTGCTATACTTTAACCCTTTTAACAAGTTTGCACCACCATTGTATTTGGTGGGCAACCTTGTGTTAGGATGTGAAAGGGACAGGCGCGGGTCATCGTTTAGACCATAATTGTAACGACGTTAAATGTCTTTGGGCAATTTCTCTAAGGGACTTGATCATTTGTTTTGTTTGTTTTGAAAAGTTTTTATCGAGGGACTATGATCATTCAAACTGTTTGCTTTGCCCAAAGATGTTCAACATACAATATGGCCCATTTATTTGAAGGCAACAAGTGGAATACCCTAGGGGGTGCAAGTGTGATTTGTGTGTCCATTTTCATGCTTGTTTATCTTGTATTAGGTCAAACTATTTTTTATCGTTTTTTTCGCATACAAACCCTAATTCTAGCATGTTATTATTTAGGAAGCAATAAAGTGCGAAATTAAAATTACTAAGCTATTACAAAACCAAATATGGGAAGGGGGGTACAAATGTTCAAATGGGGATATTGACAAGAATTTAAATCTAAATTATTACAACAATGGGGTATTTTGCAATGCATAATTAAATGTAAATTAAATAAATATGTGAAATGTAAAAAGAAAGTTTCTATGTGTATGAGAAAATATTATTTAGGTAAAAGGAAAAAGAAAATAAAAATGTATTTATTTTTTAGTATTTTGAAACTTAGGGTAAGAAACCCTAATTTTTATATAAAAAGTATTATTATCTAATTTAATTCTACTATTTATTTATTATTTATAAAAATAACCTAAAATGAAGTATATTGTAAAAAAAGTATTTTTGTATCAAATGTTAATAAAATAAAAAAACATCAAGTATTTTTATATCTTTTTCTTAAATACATTAATAATCAAATATATATATATAACCCTAAATATGTATTTTTCTAAAATAAATATTTAAATATTTTAATAATAAAAATAAAAAGTAAAGTATATTTTTTTGTGTAAAATATTTTCATAAAGTAAATAAAATAATAAAATGTATCTACACTATTTTCTATTTATTTCAATAATAGTATATATAATATATTTGTATATAACAAAAGAAATAAACAAATAAATATGCCATAAATACAAAAAGTGGTGGAAAAAATATTTTAAAAATTTTAATGGTATGAGAAAAAATAAACAAAGTCAATCCAAAAAGAAAAAGTCAAAAATGTCAAAAAATGAGCAAATGGGCTCAGGGGGGTGTAAACCAAAAAATGGGGTGTGAAAAGGAAACAAATCCAGGCCCAGCCCAGATCACTTCTTCTTCAACCTCTGTACAGCTTTCTTCACACAAAACACGCGTTTTCTAACTCTGGATTCCTGGACTTTCAAGCAAAACTCATAACATGAAAAGTGTAGAGCATTAAGAGACGGTTTCAACCATATAAAGAACATGACCTATCTCTCCAAGATGAGAGAGAATTTCTCTCCCCCTCTTTTCTGACCTAGTTTTTCTACCATTTTCAGAGCTCAAATTCTCTTCACTCAGACAAAAGAAATGAAAAGTAAAGCTATGTACATGTTCAGGGCTATGAGTAGGACTTTGTTTCTTCACAAACTTAAGACTAAAGATGCCAAATAAGAGAGATACGAATTCAAACTTTTACCTGTGCAGTTGAACTTCTATGTGGAGAATGAGAGACTTTCAGTGCAATGTAATGATTGGAAAAGCTTCCTTGAAGTCCAGGGATGCTTTTTCAATACTCACTTTGTCTTGAAGCTTCTTGTATCAAGCTATAGAACTTCACCTGCAAGTCAAAGATGTGAAAATGGTGGAAGTGGTTAGAGCAACTACAGATCGTGCCTTAGCTTCTGGATAGCTTGCATATGTTGTAAGGAAGGTAGAGGAACAGGTTTGGACAGAAATGCTTGAAGGGATTGAGAGATTGCACTCAAACTGCAGGGGCACCCCTGTTTGTGCAGTTTGAGGAGGATTCTGAGATGGAGGGTGTTTGAAAGGGAAATGGCTCGTGCAAAAGCTTCAATGTGGTCTATGGAATGTGTTTGATATCTTTTGTGTTGTGTTCTTTTGCTGATATGAGAGATAGCCTATGTTATGGACCTTTCTTCACACTTAAGCTATCAAAAGCAAATTGGTGTTCTAGGTCAGTATAGGACCCCCTAATGTGCTGCATCAACTCCTCTTGATCAGTGTGTTATGCCCATAATCTTGTGTTAAGCAGATCTTCTTTGTACTTGTTGGATTACAAACTTGACATAAAGCTAAACTTTTCAAAAATGGAAATTCCACTTTATCTAGTTTAGGATTAAACCATTATGCAATGTTAGAACACAAAGAACATGACCTTAACACATTGAATATGCATTAAATTATTGAGTATGGATTGGTTCAAGGACCTGTAATTAAGCATAAAGCAAACTGAATTCAAATTTGCAAATTTGTGAACATGTCTTGATGAAGAACAAAAGTGAATTTTTGCCAACTTGTGAAATTCGAATCTCTCAAGTTATGAGGTTGTTTGATGAGTTCTTGGACATTTTGGAAAGCTTGGAATGTGTACTACAATCCATCTTTGAAATGCAATTTGAAATTCCAAGTGGAAGGGTATGAAAAGTGGCCTTGAAGTAGGGTAGAAAACCTTGTCAAAATAGGTCAAATTTCACTAAGTTAAAAGATGGTTTAGTGCCCTTATTCAAAAAATCATAACTTGAGATACAAGCTTCAAATGAGAAAACTTTGTGAATCAAAGTTGTAGATTTTGCAACAAGCTACAACTTTCATGTTTTGACTTTTGTTTGAATCCAAATGGATCATGGTGAAAAGATGGGGCAAAGTTGGGAAAAAATTAGGGTTTTCCATAACTTAGAAAAATTCTAAGTTATGAAAAATTCCATTTTCAAACCCTAATTTGCATTTTGTGATTTCTTGGTGAACAAGTTTCATGATTTGGCATGTTTTGATGAAAAATGAATCTTGACTCTTGATTTTGACCAAAAAGTCAAAGTTTGACTTTTCAGTATACAGTCAAAATTGATCAATTGACTGGGAAATTCAACTGTCAATCTTGTGTACTTGGGATCTTTTGAGCTTGATGAACATGTCAAGATAATTCCATGGGGTCCTTGAGTCCATATGTGAGCTTGGTTTGCCATTGGCTAGGTCAAACAGTCAAAAATTGCCTTTGTGCAGTCAAAACCCTAAAAATGACCATTTTGCCCTTTTGGTGATCTGATCAAATTTCTTGGGGAATTGTGATTCAAACTTGATCAAATGGTCCATGTGAGTTCATAATGTTGATGTGGATCAAATTTCATGAGTTTTGACTGTCAATTGACCACAGTTGACTTTTTCCCCAATACAGCTGATTTCTAGGTCAACTGTCCAATTGACTGGGAAAAACTTGGAATCAAGACTTGAAACTTGGTATGGGTAAACTTGGGAGTCCAATATGAAGCATGAAAGTCATCTTAGGCATTTTAGGTCAAAACATCTTTAGGCAAACACAAACCCTAATTTGAGTCCACAGTGCAAGGAGAAGTCTTGAGCAGAGGAAACCCTAATTGGATCTTGATCTTCAAAGGTCTTGTGATGAGAAAATGTTGAGGAAATGGGAGGGCAAATTTTGGGGTACAACAGTTGCCCCTGTTCAATCTTCTTGGACCTGAAGAGTTAGATTGGCAAGTTTGCCTTTCGCGACTCGAGGGTAAAAGGAGATT
This sequence comes from Vicia faba, assembly GCA_948472305.1. NCBI lineage: Eukaryota > Viridiplantae > Streptophyta > Magnoliopsida > Fabales > Fabaceae > Vicia > Vicia faba. The sequence goes on along the minus strand of OX451739.1, from coordinate 35,610,174 downwards.
GGACACTAGAGTGCCCGGAAATTTGCACTCGCATGCTGGAGTCTCAACAATGTGGTGTCGGGAATGGGCTTATAGATGCCATTTGGAGAGATGGTGGATAGGGAGATGGGCTTTGTAGATGCCATCTGGAAAAGTGACAGAACTTTGTCGGGAATGGGCTTATAGATGCCATTCGGAAGTGTTGATCGCATAAGAGGTTCCTTAGCGAGAACTTGTGTGTTTTAAGAAAGACAGATGTTTTCCTGGCTTGTTACAGGTGTTTGATCTTCAGTCTCCTTATGCAGATATGCCCTGGCTGGATACAGGTATTGAATCTACAATCGGTTGCTCACAGATGTGCCCTGGCTGGATACAGGAGTCGAATCTGGAAATAGTCGTCAATAGATATGCCCTGGCTGGATACAGGAGTCGAATCTTTGAATTCTGCAGACGTGCCCTGGCTAGATACAGGAATCGAGTCTGGAAATGTGGTTAACAGATATGCCCTGGCTGGATACAGTAATCGAATCCGGAAATGTTGTAGCTGATAGATGTGCCCTGGCTGGATACAGGAGTCGAATCTTCGAACTCTTCAGACGTGCCCTGGCTAGGTACAGGAGTCGAGTCTGGAAACTGATCACTCTCAGATGTGCCCTGGCTAGATACAGGTATCGAATCTGGAATTGTGACAGTTGAAAGTAGTCGTTTTTTGAGATTGTCTTTTTCCTGAAAAGGCAAAGACGTAAGCTGTATGCAATGTCATGATGTATGATATGCATGATGTCATGATGTTCGACATTTGATGTTGCATGTGTTTCATCATGTAGGTAAGCAAGATGTATGAAAATGTGAAATGTTTATGAGTGTAATTTCATCTTAGGAAAATAAATCCTTGACGAATGACCGGGAAGCTGTTCTGCGGAAGAGATGCTTGACCGAAGCTCTGATGAGAGGCCTGCTGAGGACTTTAACAATGGATTCCGCTGAGGATAATGATGATAAACTCCGCTGGGGAACCCCAAAGATAAACTCTGCTTGGGAAAACCAAAGATAGACTTCGCTGGGGATTGAAGGAACTTTTGCCGGGAACGGTCTTCCGTGGCTTTTAGCTGAGGATAACCCAGTTATAAGTCCTTGTGAGGAAATAACTCTAAATAAAACTTGGGCGAGACGTTCGTACTTCGCCGGGGATAAGCTCGCAGAATCTACTGGGGATGAGCTTTTAAGACCTGCCGGGGGATGTTGTGCCTTTTTCAGGATCGACGGGGAATCGACTCCTGCTTGGGGAAAGTGCTGCTGAATTTTGCTTTACTCTGCGGGGAGTTAAGATGGTTTGGCCACATTCTTCAGTTGAACCTGCCTTGGTGCTTTGGTGGACAAAACAACTAGACCGCATTAGACAACTCCACATTGCCCCTGTCTTTGATGTCACTTGTAATTAATCTTTTTTTTTTTCATATGCAAACATTCATGAATCAGCAATTTAATGTCAAATGCATATATCAAAAATGAACATTGGACGTTCTTCGCAAAACAAAACAAAAGAAAAACAACGGCAATTTGTATGGACAAGTGAATTTTCATTGATTTAAACTTTGCCTGTGAATAGGCGTTTTTGTACAAGAGACTGACATCCTAGTAAGAGGACATCGCCAAATAGTATAGAGTTTACATTTTGAAAAAGAAAACAAAACAGCTACGTGAACAATCCCACTGGGTCCCAACTCTGCTATCGCCTTTATGTTTTCGAACGTCTCATCGCCTTACTGCCTAATCTGAAGATGAAGCTGATTGGTCAATGCCGAAATTTGGGCCAGATAGTTGATGCCGAACTCCGGATGCGAAGTGATCCAATGAGCCATAGTGTTACGCTTTTATCCCTAACTTTTGCCTGGACCGCCCTTTCGGGTTTTCAGTCCACCGGGATACCCTTTTTTGCCCAAGCCGCCCTTTCAGGTTTTCGACTTGCCGGGTGTACAGATTTTTATTCATTTCATCCCTTATTTTTGCCCGAACCCTTTTGGTTCGCCGGGAAGCCCTTATTTTTGCCTAGGTATGTCAACCTAGCGGGTCTTTTATTTATGCGTAGTATTTTTTCACTATGTCCGCATTGGCGGGGTGAGGAAGGTCGTCACCGTCCATGGTGGTTAGGATCATGGCTCCTCCAGAGAACACACGCTTAACCACAAATGGCCCTTCGTACGTAGGGGTCCATTTGCCCCGGGGATCACTTTGAGGAAGGATGATGCGTTTGATTACCAGGTCCCCAACTTGATACTCTTGCGGTCTGACTTTCTTGTTAAATGCCCTGATCATCCGTTTTTGATACGTTTGACCATGACAGATAGCAGTGAGCCTTTTTTCATCAATTAGATTTAGTTGATCAAGTCGAGCTTGGATCCAATCATCTTCATTCAAGTCTGCATCCTTCATTATCCGAAGAGAGGGTATCTGGATTTCAATTGGCAAGACTGCCTCCATGCCGTAGACCAAGGAGAAAGGAGTTGCCCCGGTTGACGTCCTTGCTGAGGTGCGGTACCCATGAAGAGCGAACGGTAACATCTCGTGCCAATCTTTATAGGTCACTGTCATCTTCTGCACAATTTTCTTGATATTTTTATTGGCTGCCTCTACAGCCCCATTCATCTTCGGCCGATAGGGGGAAGAATTGTGGTGCTGTATCTTGAATTGTTCACAGAGTTCGGTGATCATTTTGTTGTTGAGATTGGTACCATTGTCCGTAATGATTCTTTCTGGGACTCCGTACCGACAAATCAGATTATGTCGGATGAATCGTGCCACGACGCTCTTGGTTACCGTGGCATATGAAGCTGCCTCAACCCATTTTGTGAAGTAATCGATCGCCACCAAGATGAAACGATGCCCATTGGATGCCGTTGGTCGGATCTCACCGATCATATCGATGCCCCACATTGCGAAAGGCCAAGGTGCCGTCAGGACATTCAAAGGAACCGGAGGGATATGCACCTTGTCAGCATAGATCTGGCATTTATGACAAGTCCGGGAGTGTTGGTAACAATCGGCTTCCATCGTGGACCAGAAATATCCTGCCCGAAGGATTTTCTTAGCCATGGTGTGTCCACTGGAATGGGTCCCAAACGTACCTTCGTGCAGTTCCATCATGATTTTCTCTGCTTCAGCCTTATCCACACAACGTAACAAAGTTGAATCATGATTCCGTTTGTAGAGAATGTCGTTGCTGAGGAAGAATTTTGCAGCAAATCTCCTCATGAACTTCTTATCATTGACAGATGCACCTTCAGGGTATTCCTGGGCTTCCAAGTACCTCCTCACCTCGTGATACCAGGGCTTTTCAGTCACCTTCTCAGCCTCGAGCTCGCAGCAGTATGCCGGTTCATCCAACTTCCAGATTAGGATTTGGGGAGCCTCATTGTCCCATTTAACTTTAAACATTGAAGACATCGTGGCTAGTGCGTCCGCTAGCTGATTTTCCTCTCTGGGGAAATGTTCAAAAGTTATCTCTTCAAAGTGGGGGAGCAGGGTCGATACATACTCCTTGTAAGGAATGAGATTCGGGTGTTTCGTATCCCACTCGCCTTTGATCTGATTGATCACGAGAGCGGAATCTCCGAAGACACTTAGAAACTTGATCCTCAGGTCGATTGCAGCTTGTAAACCCATGATACATGCCTCATATTCTGCCATGTTGTTGGTGCAGCTGAAACATAATCGGGCGGTGAGTGGAGTATGAGTCCCCTTGGGAGATATGATTACAGCGCCGACGCCGTTACCCAAAGCATTGGAGGCTCCATCAAAATGCATAGACCATCGGGATCCTTCCTCAGGTCCTTCATCCGGTCCAGGTACTTCGCAGTCAGTTACCACCATGATGTCTTCGTCCGGAAAATCAAAGTTCAATGATTGATAATCGTCCACAGGTTGGTGTGCCAAATGATCAGCCAGTACACTCCCCTTAATTGCTTTCTGAGTTGTATACTGGATGTCATATTCTGTTAAGATCATTTGCCATCTCGCTATCCTTCCAGACAGAGCGGGCTTTTCAAATATGTACTTGATGGGATCCATCTTTGAAATCAATAAAGTAGTGTGAGTCAGCATATACTGTCTCAGCCGGCGAGCAGCCCATACAAGAGCGCAGCAAGTTTTCTCAAGCAGTGAGTAACGAGACTCACAGTCGGTAAACTTTTTGCTCAAGTAATAAATAGCGTGCTCTTTTCGGCCAGACTCGTCATGCTGCCCCAGCACACACCCCATTGAATTATCAAGCACTGTCAAGTATAGTATCAGAGGTCTTCCTTCCACTGGTGGCATAAGAATGGGTGGCTCTTGGAGGTATTCCTTTATTCTTTCAAAGGCGGCCTGACATTCATCATTCTAGCGTACCACTTGATCTTTCTTCAGCAGTTTGAAGATTGGTTCACAAGTAGCAGTCAGATGTGATATGAATCGGGCAATGTAATTCAGTCGTCCTAGGAAACCTCTGACTTCTTTCTCTGTTTTTGGGGTCGGCATCTCTTGAATAGCTTTAACCTTGGCAGGGTCCACCTGGATACCTTTATCACTTACAATGAAACCTAGCAATTTTCCGGACCTCACCCCGAAGGTGCATTTGTTGGGATTCAATCTCAGCTTGTACAACTTGAGTCGGTCAAACAACTTCCTCAGATGATCAAGGTGTTCCTCCTCAGTTTGAGACCTTGCAATCATGTCATCAACGTATACTTCAATCTCATGATGGATCATATCATGAAATAAAGCAACCATGGCACGCTGATAGGTTGCCCCAGCATTTTTCAATCCGAATGGCATGACCTTATAACAGAAGGTCCCCCACTGAGTTACAAATGTAGTCTTCTCCATATCTTCAGGAGCCATCTTGATCTGATTATACCCTGAGAAGCCATCCATGAAGGAGAACACCTTGTGTTGAGCTGTATTATCAACAAGGACATCGATGTGAGGTAGGGGGAAATCATCCTTGGGGCTGGCCCTGTTCAGATCCCTGTAGTCAATACACATTCTGACCTTACCGTCCTTCTTCGGCACTGGCACAACATTGGCAACCCACTGAGGGTAAGAAGTTACTGCAAGGAAACCCGCATCAAATTGTTTCATCACCTCAGCTTTAATCTTCTCAGACATCTCTGGACGCATTCGTCGAACTTTTTGCTTTACTGGAGGGCAATCTTCCTTGGTTGGCAAATGGTGAACTACAATGTCGGCATCCAAACCAGGCATATCTTCATAAGACCAGGCAAAGATCTCCATGTAGTCTTGCAGCATCTGGATCAATCGTTGCTTCACGCTGAGCTCTAGATTGGCACCAATTTTGACCTCTTTCCTTTCTGTCTCAGTACCCAAGTTAATTGTCTCCACAGGCTCTTCATGTGGTTGAATAGCCCTCTCTTCCTGTAGTAGCAGTCTTGCGAGTTCACCAGGCACTTCGCAATCATCTTCACCTTCGTCTTCGGCTAAGTTGATCGGTTTTTCGAAGTCATAACTGGCGGTAGCAGAGCTGTTGCCAGTGAGATCCAGAGTGGATTGAAACCTGTATAAGTGAGTGTGTGTAAATATAGCTGTTTTGCAATATATATAACACAGAAAGAAAAGGAGCACAAGATTTGAAATGCAACAAACGTCCAATGTTTTGATTGATGATATATGAAAATGTCATACAAAAAGCCCTCACAAATGGAGCTACGATGCCCCGGGCAGGACACCGAGCCAACAGAGTTTTAACATATTGTTTGTTACAAATTTGGAAATCAAAAGAAATCAATTACTGCGTGACAAATGTGATAGGGGTAAAATCCTTTGCTGTCCAGTTGTTTGGTCCGTCGCCGGCAGTTGGGTAGATCCAATTATCAAACTCAACTTCCTCTACATCCTCCTCGATAGCGTTCACTCTTGAGCTGGAAATAAACACCGGAGCCTTTCCAATTTTCTCTTTGCGGATTGCCTTCTGAGCCTCTGTAGTAAAGCCTAGCCCGAACTTGTCGTTCTTCTGAGTGAAGTCAGGAAGCTGACCCCAGTGTGCACCATTGCCTTTCTGAACCACAGCCCGGGCATCCCTTAGGGAAACCATCTTCAAGGAATCATTCTCTTCGGCCATTGTCTCCGCAGCTGCTGAAATTGGATGTACCTCCTCGAAATGTTGGAAGGGAGTTTCAATAAATTCTCCGTCCATCTCGATGTACCTGAAGGAATTCAAATGGCTCACCATATACTCCTCTTCTCCTTGCACAGTGACAATTTTCCCCCTGACGGGATACTTCAGCTTTTGGTGTAAGGTGGAGGTCACTGCCCCAGCTTTGTGGATCCAAGGTCTACCCAACAGACAGGAGTACGATGGACGTATATCCATCACGTAAAAGGTAGAGTCAAACACTTGAGAGCCCACACGAATAGGGATGTTAACCTCTCCATGAACCATCCTCTTGGAGCCGTCAAAGGCTCTGACGATGATATTGCTGGGTTTCAACTCCAGGCCTTCATAATCCAGACGATCCAAAGCCTTTTTCGGAAGAACATTCAAAGAAGAACCAGTGTCCACCAATACATGTGCCAGAGTAGTGCCCCTGCATTCAATAGAGACATGCAGGGCATCATTGTGGTTTCTCCCTTTTGTGGTTAGGTCAGCATCTGAAAAGCCCAAGCCGTTGTCCGCCGTCAAATTTGCTATGCAGTCAGTGAACTGAACTGCAGACGTCTCCTGCGGCACATGGGCCGTCTTGAGAAATGAGATCAAGGCTTTTGCATGGGCCTCGGAACATAGTAACAAGGAAAGCAGGGAGATCTTGGAGGGTGTATGCCCTAACTGTTCGACAACATTAAAATCACTTTTCTTTATTATTTTCAGAATCTCCTCCATTTCTTGTCGGGAGGCCTCAGCATTCACGGGTATTGGTGCCTCCATCCGGGCAGGCTCTTCTTCAATCCCTTTGCCCCGAGCATTTGATGACTCGGCAGCAGGGGACACAATTTGATCAGCAACAGGACTTGGTAAACTTGCAGGTTTTATGAGGAGGGGTTTTCGAATAGCGGGCGGCGCAATGTCGGGCGAGAAGAGCCTGCCACTGCGGGTGACTTTAGCTGGACCGGTGATATCGCAGATACTGGCACTAGCATCAAATTCTTGCTTGATTCCATTTACATATACGTCTGCCCCATAATGCCAGGGGACAGCCTTATCAGACATGTAGGAGAGGGGTCCTGGAACAGTAATGATCACAGGCGCAACTGTCAAGATTTGAATAGGCTTCTTTGGGGGAGCCTTGGTTGGATTTTTGAAGATGGTAATCACGGAAACTTCTTTCATTGGAACCAAATGAACAGCAGTCTTTTTGAATAGAATCTCCTTGCTATCCATTAGGCCTTGGATGCCTAACCTTAGCAAAGGACAATCAGATAGGGAAATAGCACAGAATGGGCAACCTTCGCCGCAACCCGGAAATAAACCGGCCCGCAGTAGGTTCTTCTTAACAGTCTTCAAAGGGGTAACAACTTCATCTATCGAAACAGCATACACTTCTTCCTCAATGGCACTTACCCTATGCTGGGGCATAGGAGCCGTTACAACATTCGGTCTTTCCGGCGCTTCAAACTGAATTTCTTTTGCGTCAATTAGATCTTGCACTTTGTTTCTCAAGGCCCAACAATCATCAGTAGTGTGCCCGGGACTATCAGAATGATAAGCACACCGGGCATTTGGGTTGTATTTAGGGGACGCAGTGTTGACGACCTTAGGAGCTTCTTTGAGGGTCACCAGGTTGGTGGATAACAGTTGGGGTAAAATTTGAGATAATGTCATACTCAATCGGGTATACTGCCTCTTGGGCCTTTCACTTCTTTGCTGATTGTACTGCTGAGGAGCAGCAACAGGTTTAGAGATGACCAAAGCATTAACGGCTTGGCGACCTTCGGGCTTGACTTGTCTTCTAGGGCCATAGACGGCACTTGCTTCTTTCTTAAACGGCCTCTTCTCAGCACTTGTAGAGGCAGCTTTCTGTATCTTGCCTGACCTGATACCAGCCTCAATTCTTTCTCCTGTTAATATCAGATCTGTGAACCCAGCGGAGGAGTTTCCAACCAAATGATTGAAAAACGGACCAGACAACGTTCCCAAAAACATATCAACCAGCTCTCGATCAGTTAATGGAGGCTGCACCCTGCCAGCCAAATCTCTCCATTTTTGAGCGTACTCTTTGAATCCTTCACCCGTCCCTAGAGACATACCCTGAAGTTGGGTACGCGTAGGAGCGAGATCAGAATTATATTGGTATTGTCTGTAGAAAGCAGTCGCCAAATCCTCCCAGTGCCGGATGCTAGCTCCGTCTAATTGGTAGAACCATTCAAGTTGTGACCCTGAGAGGCTGTCTTGGAAGAAGTGAATCCAGAGGTTTTTATCCGCCGTGTAAGGTTGGATTTTCCTTACATACGACCTCAGATGCAGCTTTGGGCAGGAGACCCCATCATACTTGGCGAAGGCAGGCGCCTTAAACTTGTGTGGAATTACTACTCCAGAAGATAATCCCAAATCCCCGAAATCCAGTCCCGGCACGTTCTGAATTTCCATAGCGCTCAAACGGTCCTCCAATTGTTTGTATCTGTCAGCAGCAGGTGGGTATTGTTCCTCGTTATAGTCCGTCTCGTTGTCGGAGACTGCGGGACTAGGTGCTTCTCCCCCTTGGGGACTGTTTTTCTCAGCAGAAGAAGTGGTTGGATCAGCTTCATTGTGGAGTGTGTTCCCAAATCTGCGTCCGATGTTGAACATTGCCGTCCTCTTTTTCTTCTTCTTCTTCAGGAGTAGAGTCTTCAACTCTTGCTGTCCCTGGGCTAGGCTTAGGACCATCTCTTGAAACTGTGCACTTTGGGCCTGAAGGGCCTTGATTGCTTGCTCACTGGATGACTCCGAATTCATGATGACTGTGCAAACAAACAGCGAAGAAGATTAAGCAACCTGTGAAATAGGGTACCTGCTATGCATATGGTGTAATGGAATGCGTATGTTTTATGTTTTCAAAGACAAATAAGATTCAACTTTGTAGACAAAAAGGGAAACGCACTTCATTAGATTAAAATTTTTTTAATTGTTCAACAATTTGCCCTTAGGCATTACAGGAATGAAAAATATGGAAAAGGAAATAAAACTACAAAAGGAAATAATCAAAGCTCATCAATGTTCCCATGGCCTCCTCCTCTCAGTGCTGATGTAGTTGTTCAGGACACGTTCTTCCTCCAATTGCTTAGTCAGCCTTTGGACCTTCCTTTCCTGCTCGTTGAACTTCTCCCGATAGAAATCCCGTTCTTCCTTTAGCTGTGCCCAAGATCTCTTCATGGTGTCAAAATCAGTAGGTATCTGAGGAGGGAGGACAGTTGGAGGAACCCCATCTTCATCGGGAGTCTCAAGGATGATTGGTCTGACAGCTTCATATGGCATACCTAACCTCTGAGCACGGATGCGGACCCATTTGCAATAGGGCTCCAATGGTAAAGAAGTCTTTGGTCCTAGCTCATGTGGGTCAGCTTTGTGGATTCTGTCCCAAGCTCTAATGAATCCCTGGCGTAGTTTGTCACTGCCTGCCTGAAACTCAAAATGGAAGTGAGGAACCAGCATTTCATGGGGACCATCTCCTCTGGCTCTTCCGAACTGACGGAGAGCTAAACATGGATTGTAAGAGATTCCTCCTTGGATACCAATCAACGGGACATTAGGGTATTCTCCGCAACGGTCGATAACAGCTACCTCATCCAAGCCTCTGAGAGTCCAAGTGATATCCTTATCTGTGAGAGACATTAACCTCCGAGCCCAACCTTTTCCTTCTTCATTCTTCAGCACGGACTTAGGAAGGTGCGAAATAAACCACCTTACCAGCAAAGGAGCACAACACCACGGAGTTCCCCGTTTTCGAGCAGTACGAGCATGGAGTTGTTGTAGAATGTCACCCAAGAGAGTGGGTACCGGATTTCGAGACATGAAGATTCTTATGACATGGATACTGATGAAGGTGTCGGGGTTGGGAAACAATACCAGACCATAGATCAAAAGAGCCAGAACATCTTCATATGCTTTGAAGTCCAAGTCATTCCAGAAATCATTAGCCTTGCCAACCAGAAATTTGACCAAAAAGCCCTTGATCCCATTTCTAGTTTCCCAGTTGGACAATACCTCTTCTTTGGTCAAGGGGAGAATTGCAGCAATCTCTTCAGGCCTAGGAATCTTTTCCAAACCAGTGAATGGAGTTTGTTCCAAGACAGGGATCCCAAGCAAATAAGAGAACTCTTCCAGGGTAGGAACCAGCTGGAAGTCTTGAAAGGTGAAACAATGATGCAGGGGGTCATAAAACTGGGTCAGGACACTTATCAGTTGTTGGTCCCATTTTGCAATGATCAAGCCAAGGAGGGAACCATGTCTGTTGATGAAGGAGGTAGTGTTTGGAATTCTTTCAACCAGATCTTTGAGTAAAACTGGTGGTTGAACAAAGTTGAGCCGGACAGTATTTCTACGCACGGGCATCATGATGTCCTACAAAACAGAGCAAAGATGAAACCTTTTTGTCTTTGAAATGGGTTAGCTTTGCATGCAATGGTATGATGGCATGATGCTATGATGAAGCACATCACAAGTATTCACATAGGCAGATAAAGCACACAAGTCACACAAGACACCCTTAGGTTTCAGGCCAGCATGAGTTTCAGGTATTACCCTCTTTTGGTTTTGTTGGTTAAAACCTGTCCTATCAAAAGTAACCGGGTTCTAGAGGATCTCAAATCATTGGCTACCCTCAATCGGTCATAACTCCAGCATCACAATCTTTTCTCGCGGCCAGAACCATCTCGAGAGTTTAGCCTCAATGAGTGTAGCATACTGCTACTGTCCTAATAGCCAAGTTGGTCAATTTAGGGTTCTAAGGTTGGTTGGTGTTTAATGACCCCTTAGAAGACCTATATTCTCCCCGTTACAACACAAGGGATATAGGTACAGACTAAGATGCCACACCAACGTAGCCACTGCTTCACCCATGTCGGTCTACGCCGGACAGGTCCCTCACAGATTATGCTACCTAAAAAGGGTATTTCCCAGATCCGGGTTAGGATCTATGAACTCCGATGCAAAGCCCACAAATATAAAAGCAAACAAAGCAAGCAATTGAAAACAAAAGTGATCTAATCCCTAAGGTTACTCCACTTTTAAAAGTTTTCCCCAGCAGAGTCGCCAGTTCTGTGATACGGTGGGAGAACTGACTTGAGGTTTGCGTTTGTATTCGCAAATGTTGCGGTTAGCAAGAGTCGCCACCGACTTTTTATTTTATCCTAAGGAAAGGTTAAAAAGCACAGCAAAAACCTTTTGAGATGTTTTCTTGGGTTCGGGGAGTAGATTATAGAAAGGGAAGGTATTAGCACCCTTTCTATCCATGGTTATCCATGGGCTCTTAGTTACTTGCTTAGATCACTTGCCTTTTGTTTTCAATTGTTTTAAATGGTGCTTGAGTGTGTGGTTTTTTTGAAAATGTTTTGAAAAGAGGCCAATGTGGTGGCAACCTTTGCAATGATCCATGTGGGGATGTATACAAAGATGTATGTCTTTTGAAAAGGGTTTTCATTTGTTTTTGAAAGTTGTTTTGAAAGTGTAGTGAAGTGTGGTTTGAAAAATAGGCAAGTGTTTTGTTTTGCAAGTTGGTTCAAGTAACTAAGAGGTTATCTACTCCTAAATTTCTCAAAAGATTATTGCTATACTTTAACCCTTTTAACAAGTTTGCACCACCATTGTATTTGGTGGGCAACCTTGTGTTAGGATGTGAAAGGGACAGGCGCGGGTCATCGTTTAGACCATAATTGTAACGACGTTAAATGTCTTTGGGCAATTTCTCTAAGGGACTTGATCATTTGTTTTGTTTGTTTTGAAAAGTTTTTATCGAGGGACTATGATCATTCAAACTGTTTGCTTTGCCCAAAGATGTTCAACATACAATATGGCCCATTTATTTGAAGGCAACAAGTGGAATACCCTAGGGGGTGCAAGTGTGATTTGTGTGTCCATTTTCATGCTTGTTTATCTTGTATTAGGTCAAACTATTTTTTATCGTTTTTTTCGCATACAAACCCTAATTCTAGCATGTTATTATTTAGGAAGCAATAAAGTGCGAAATTAAAATTACTAAGCTATTACAAAACCAAATATGGGAAGGGGGGTACAAATGTTCAAATGGGGATATTGACAAGAATTTAAATCTAAATTATTACAACAATGGGGTATTTTGCAATGCATAATTAAATGTAAATTAAATAAATATGTGAAATGTAAAAAGAAAGTTTCTATGTGTATGAGAAAATATTATTTAGGTAAAAGGAAAAAGAAAATAAAAATGTATTTATTTTTTAGTATTTTGAAACTTAGGGTAAGAAACCCTAATTTTTATATAAAAAGTATTATTATCTAATTTAATTCTACTATTTATTTATTATTTATAAAAATAACCTAAAATGAAGTATATTGTAAAAAAAGTATTTTTGTATCAAATGTTAATAAAATAAAAAAACATCAAGTATTTTTATATCTTTTTCTTAAATACATTAATAATCAAATATATATATATAACCCTAAATATGTATTTTTCTAAAATAAATATTTAAATATTTTAATAATAAAAATAAAAAGTAAAGTATATTTTTTTGTGTAAAATATTTTCATAAAGTAAATAAAATAATAAAATGTATCTACACTATTTTCTATTTATTTCAATAATAGTATATATAATATATTTGTATATAACAAAAGAAATAAACAAATAAATATGCCATAAATACAAAAAGTGGTGGAAAAAATATTTTAAAAATTTTAATGGTATGAGAAAAAATAAACAAAGTCAATCCAAAAAGAAAAAGTCAAAAATGTCAAAAAATGAGCAAATGGGCTCAGGGGGGTGTAAACCAAAAAATGGGGTGTGAAAAGGAAACAAATCCAGGCCCAGCCCAGATCACTTCTTCTTCAACCTCTGTACAGCTTTCTTCACACAAAACACGCGTTTTCTAACTCTGGATTCCTGGACTTTCAAGCAAAACTCATAACATGAAAAGTGTAGAGCATTAAGAGACGGTTTCAACCATATAAAGAACATGACCTATCTCTCCAAGATGAGAGAGAATTTCTCTCCCCCTCTTTTCTGACCTAGTTTTTCTACCATTTTCAGAGCTCAAATTCTCTTCACTCAGACAAAAGAAATGAAAAGTAAAGCTATGTACATGTTCAGGGCTATGAGTAGGACTTTGTTTCTTCACAAACTTAAGACTAAAGATGCCAAATAAGAGAGATACGAATTCAAACTTTTACCTGTGCAGTTGAACTTCTATGTGGAGAATGAGAGACTTTCAGTGCAATGTAATGATTGGAAAAGCTTCCTTGAAGTCCAGGGATGCTTTTTCAATACTCACTTTGTCTTGAAGCTTCTTGTATCAAGCTATAGAACTTCACCTGCAAGTCAAAGATGTGAAAATGGTGGAAGTGGTTAGAGCAACTACAGATCGTGCCTTAGCTTCTGGATAGCTTGCATATGTTGTAAGGAAGGTAGAGGAACAGGTTTGGACAGAAATGCTTGAAGGGATTGAGAGATTGCACTCAAACTGCAGGGGCACCCCTGTTTGTGCAGTTTGAGGAGGATTCTGAGATGGAGGGTGTTTGAAAGGGAAATGGCTCGTGCAAAAGCTTCAATGTGGTCTATGGAATGTGTTTGATATCTTTTGTGTTGTGTTCTTTTGCTGATATGAGAGATAGCCTATGTTATGGACCTTTCTTCACACTTAAGCTATCAAAAGCAAATTGGTGTTCTAGGTCAGTATAGGACCCCCTAATGTGCTGCATCAACTCCTCTTGATCAGTGTGTTATGCCCATAATCTTGTGTTAAGCAAATCTTCTTTGTACTTGTTGGATTACAAACTTGACATAAAGCTAAACTTTTCAAAAATGGAAATTCCACTTTATCTAGTTTAGGATTAAACCATTATGCAATGTTAGAACACAAAGAACATGACCTTAACACATTGAATATGCATTAAATTATTGAGTATGGATTGGTTCAAGGACCTGTAATTAAGCATAAAGCAAACTGAATTCAAATTTGCAAATTTGTGAACATGTCTTGATGAAGAACAAAAGTGAATTTTTGCCAACTTGTGAAATTCGAATCTCTCAAGTTATGAGGTTGTTTGATGAGTTCTTGGACATTTTGGAAAGCTTGGAATGTGTACTACAATCCATCTTTGAAATGCAATTTGAAATTCCAAGTGGAAGGGTATGAAAAGTGGCCTTGAAGTAGGGTAGAAAACCTTGTCAAAATAGGTCAAATTTCACTAAGTTAAAAGATGGTTTAGTGCCCTTATTCAAAAAATCATAACTTGAGATACAAGCTTCAAATGAGAAAACTTTGTGAATCAAAGTTGTAGATTTTGCAACAAGCTACAACTTTCATGTTTTGACTTTTGTTTGAATCCAAATGGATCATGGTGAAAAGATGGGGCAAAGTTGGGAAAAAATTAGGGTTTTCCATAACTTAGAAAAATTCTAAGTTATGAAAAATTCCATTTTCAAACCCTAATTTGCATTTTGTGATTTCTTGGTGAACAAGTTTCATGATTTGGCATGTTTTGATGAAAAATGAATCTTGACTCTTGATTTTGACCAAAAAGTCAAAGTTTGACTTTTCAGTATACAGTCAAAATTGATCAATTGACTGGGAAATTCAACTGTCAATCTTGTGTACTTGGGATCTTTTGAGCTTGATGAACATGTCAAGATAATTCCATGGGGTCCTTGAGTCCATATGTGAGCTTGGTTTGCCATTGGCTAGGTCAAACAGTCAAAAATTGCCTTTGTGCAGTCAAAACCCTAAAAATGACCATTTTGCCCTTTTGGTGATCTGATCAAATTTCTTGGGGAATTGTGATTCAAACTTGATCAAATGGTCCATGTGAGTTCATAATGTTGATGTGGATCAAATTTCATGAGTTTTGACTGTCAATTGACCACAGTTGACTTTTTCCCCAATACAGCTGATTTCTAGGTCAACTGTCCAATTGACTGGGAAAAACTTGGAATCAAGACTTGAAACTTGGTATGGGTAAACTTGGGAGTCCAATATGAAGCATGAAAGTCATCTTAGGCATTTTAGGTCAAAACATCTTTAGGCAAACACAAACCCTAATTTGAGTCCACAGTGCAAGGAGAAGTCTTGAGCAGAGGAAACCCTAATTGGATCTTGATCTTCAAAGGTCTTGTGATGAGAAAATGTTGAGGAAATGGGAGGGCAAATTTTGGGGTACAACACACATGTTGAGGATGAATCTGATTACGTTGATAGAACCTCGTCCAAACCCCAAAACTTCTTCTCCTAACTACAATTCCGATGCAAGGTGTGCCTATCATTCTGGCAGTCCTGGACATGATACTAACGATTGTTGGGCGCTGAAATGCAAGATTCAAAATATGATTGACACCAAGGAGATTAAATTCGACCCTCATGAGACTCCCAACGTGATCACTGCTCCCATGCCGAATCCGGCCAAGATTGAGAGTGTTTATTTCATTTGAATTCTCAAATTGTAATCTCTTTTGATTGTTCAAACACTTATTTTATGTCAAACTTTGTTATTCCATTAATGCATTGCATATGTTTGTCTTGAATTAATCCATTCGTTTTCACTATACCGAAACTATGCTTTTACTCCGTTTTTGTGATATTCGACTCTCGATTGAAAGTTGTAAGCCTTTAGAGGGAGGGTGATGAAAACAATACCACAACCTCATATTATATGCTTTTGAACAGACCTTGCTGACGATGTACAATGTTGTTTCAAATCCTAAACAGTGGAGTTATAAGGAAGATAATCCCTAGTCAACCCCTTTGAGCCTAAGAAGTAGGAGTTTTCTTTTTCATACAAATTGAAACCCTTAATCATAACCCGGGGATGGGTAGTTTCTCAGTTAATTCAATAGTGCACTCAATCATAATATTTCCCCTCGTACATGACAAGTAGTGTCAGAGGTATCATTCCAAAACAAAAGATGGTGATAGTTCCGCATAATCATTAAAACAAGCAGTCATTATCTCTCAAAAGAAAAGCCCGCTAAGTCAAAACCTATGAAGGAGACTTAAGAAAAAAACGGGTGCATCCCGCTGACTGTAATCACAAAAGAAACAGTTCATGCAAAAGGTTAGGACAATAAATAAATAAATAAATAAGAGGTCGCTATAAATCCTCAACAAAAAGAAAAGGTTACAAAAATGAATTCCTTCTCAAATAAACTTTCAGTATCTGAACCATCACCGGAATATCAGGGCCAAGATTCCATAACTCAATTGGGATCTAAATGCATAGTTAACTGAGTATATGACTGAAGAACATCATGATGAGCTGGTTGGGTACAAATAAATTTCGAGCCTTTATCCTTTGTTTCTTAAACCGTGAACTAGGCCACGTTACAACCCCTAAAAGTCCTAGTTGAAGCATGGGTTAGTTCGAAAGCATATTGTTATAAAAAGGTATCCTGACTCCTGTAAGATTTGCTATAAATCCTGAGTTGATATAACATTCTTGCAAATTCTGTTTTACTAAAAAATGATTTTTCAAAAACTTCAAGATAAACATAAGCTTTGAATTTTTAATACCATTGTTTGCATATAACTAATTGTTCAACAACAGAGAAATTTACATGACGAATATTCAATGTATGAAAATCCTCTCAATGAACAAAATCACCTCAGATGGAAAGACATTTCCAATAACATGCCTTTCATAATCAAGAGACATGACATGGTGTCTAAACTGATTTGAGGGCAGTCGACAGAAGATTCAAGGAATCCCTCAAAAGCACCGAATAGCCAGAGGAAGACCTTCATCTGAATCACTTGGGTCATTAAACAGGAAGGGCCACATGCGATCAAGAAAACATTTTCTGGCAGTGCTGCAACACTTACTACTATGGACAGTGACAATTTTAGCACCCTGTGAACGTGGACATAGTCGGAAAATACTACGCATGAAAAAAGACCCGCTAGGTTGACTGGCCTAGGAAAAAGTAAGGGCATCCCGATGAACCAAAGGAGTTCGGGGAAAAATTAGGGATATATAAAACTGTACACCCGACAAGTCGAAAACCTGAAAAGGCGGATTGGGCAAAAAAGGGTATCCCGGTGGACTGAAAATCTGAAAGGACAGTCCAGGCAAAAGTTAGGGGTTAAAGCGCACGACTATGTCCTGTCATCTAGTCACATGTCTATCAATAGAAGGCTTATCACTCTGATCAACATTTACTCAAGACTCCAGGAGTTGGTATAACATTCAAACCATTCATAAAATCCCCACAGAGTAACCACCCCTAGGGGACTATCTTCGCAAAGTTCGTCATCAGTAAGGATACGTTCTCTAGTAGGTATGAAGACAAAGACGTCCTCCCGCAAAGTCATTATCATGTCTTCAGTATATAACCTAACAATTTCATACATTTCGACATCTTCTTAATAGATCAAAAGCTTCAATCATCTCCCCAACATCTTGGAGATTTCTTCGACTTGGTTCATAAACTTCTTGGGTTCCCCAACAGGGCTTTATAAAAATCCCCAAGCAGTTTATGGAGTTTTCTTTCCCTAGTCGAGTTTATTTCTCTAGCCACGGGAGTTCATCTCCCAGCAATTCAACTTCAACAAATAATGAAAACTTACATTCTTCATCCCCATCAACAATCAGGGATTTATTTTTCCCCAGTTCAACAACACTGCAATAGAACAACTGATACGTTCATACATTTCATTCATACATCATTTTACAAACGTCATAGCATATGCAGCATAAATGCATATATCACAATCTCATTTATTTTGAGAACATCATTACCCAATGCACTTCATGCATCATGATATTGCATATAGCTAATTCTTTACCTTTTCAGGAAAGATCAACAGACGAATATCATCAACAATTTTCAAAAATTCCAAATTCAACTCCTGAAACCAGACAGAGCAACTATCTGTGAATGACTAATTGTAGATCAATTCCCGAAACAAGATTAGGCGACTATCTACAAGACTAAGGTAGAGATTAATTTCTGAAACCAGACAGGGCAACTATCTTAACAACCAAAAAGAGAAGATTCCAGATTAATTCCTAAAACTAGACAGAGTAACTATCTGTGAACGACTGATTGTAGATCAATTCTCGAAACAAGACGGGGTGACTATCTACGACACCAGGTTAGAGATTAATTCCTGAAACCAGACAGGGAAACTATCTCAACAACCAGAAAGAGAAGATTCCAGATTAATTCCTGAAACCAGACAGGGCAACTATCTGTGAACGACTAATTGTAGATTAATTCCTGAAACAAGACGGGGCGACTATCTATAAGACCAGGTTAGAGATTAATTCTTGAAACCAGACATGGGAACTATCTCAACGACCAACAAAAGTAAGTTCCAGATTAATTCCTGAAACCAGACAGGGAAGCTATCTGTGAACAAATGACTGTGGATCAGTTCCCGAAACAAGACGGGGCGACTATCTACAAGACCAGGTTAGAGATTAATTCTTGATACTAGACAGGGAAACTATCTCAACGACCAACAAAAGCAAGTTCCAGATTATATCCTGAAACCAGACAGGGCAACTATCTGTGAATAACTGATTGTGGATCAATTTATGAAACAAGATGAGGCGACTATCTACAAGACCATGTTAGAGAGTAATTCCTGAAACCAGATAGGGCAACTATCTCAACGACCAATAAAAGCAAGTTCTAGATTAATTCCTGAAACCAGATAGGGCAACTATCTGTGAACAACTGACTGTGGATCAATTCCAGAAACAAGATAGGGCGACTATCTATAAGACCAGGTTAGAGATTAATTCCTGAAACTAGACATGGAAACTATCTCAATAACCAACAAGAAAGTTCCAGATTAATTCCTGAAACCAGACATGGCAACTATTTGTGAACAACTGACTGTGGATCAATTCCTGAAACAAGACGGGACGACTATCTACAAGACCAGGTTAGAGAGTAATTCCTGAAACCAGACAGGGTAACTATCTCAACGACCAACAAAAGTAAGTTATAGATTAATTCTTGAAACCAGACGGGGCAACTATCTGTGAATAACTGACTGTGGATCAATTCCCGAAACAAGACGGGGCGACTATCTACAAGACGAGGTTAGAGATTAATTCTTGAAACCAGGCAAGGTAACTATCTCAATGACCAACAAAAGCAAGTTCCAGATTAATGCCTGAAACCAGATAGGGTAACTATCTGTGAATAACTCACAGTGGATAAATTCCCGAAACAAGACGGGGCGGCTATCTACAAGACCAGGTTAGAGAGTAATTCCTGAAGCCAGACAGGGTAACTATCTCAACAAAAGTATGTTCCAGATTAATTCTCGAAACAAGACGTGGCAACTATCTAAAGTAATAGCTCATCAAACACTGTGAAGCCTGGACATGACCAGATAACAATTAACCTCAAATTCAAGTTAAAGCCTAGACCCGACCAGATAATAGCTTAATTTCTTCAAAACACTAAAACTTGGACCCGACCAGATAACAGTTTATACCTATTACAAAGCCTGGACCCAACCAGATGATAGTTAACCTCAAATTCAAGTTGAAGCCTAGACCCGACCAGATAACAACTTAATTTCTTCAAAACACTAAAACCTAGACCCAACCAGATAACAGTTTACAACTATTGCAAAGCCTGGACCCGACCAGATGACAGTATACCTCAAGTTTAAGTTGAAGCCTGGACCCGACTAGAAAATAGCTTAATTTCTGAAGCCTGGACCCGACCAGATAATAGTTCAACCTCTTCAATTACTGCAAAGCCTGGAAACCGACCAGAAAATAGTTAATTTCATTTTCCCCACTAAGTCGCTGTGAAGCTTGGAATATGACCAGATCACAGTCAACTTTATTACCCTTAGCAAGTTACGGTGAAGCCCGGATTTCGAATAGAAAAAACTAACTTTCATCTCTCTAGTCCAAAGATAACTCCTTAGTAGATCCACGGACAACTAAAGCTCTTAGACTCTATTCTCCATAGATTTTTCCTCAAGAAAAAGAACAAAAATCAACATTCCCCAATGGATTCCTCCTCAGACAACAGGAATAGGAATCCCCACAAAGAGACCTCTTATAAAGTGAGCATCTAATTTAGATGGAATCTTTAAGCCCATCTCCTATAACTCTCAGTCATCTTCTCCAAATGGCATCTATAAGCCCATTCCTGATATCATCAACCAACGGCAAGTGCAAATTTCTGGGCACTCTAGTGTTCAATCATCTTCCACCTTTAGATCATGAAAGGCAGACAAGCCAATCTAAATATTCAGGTTTAAGAAGATTTAACAGGGGCAGTTGTTTCACCCCAAAATTTTCCCTCCCATTTTACTCAAAGCATGTTCATTAAGGTCCTCAATTGCTCAAGGTTGACCAAGAATTGATCAAATAAATTCTCCTCCTAAGCAATGGCCTTTCAACGAGTTTCACTTTTCACCAAGATGTGTGAGCTTCAAAGGCCTCAAATGTTTTCCATGGTCCTAATATGTCTCAAGTATGTCCATGCCAAGTTTCATGCCCTACAACTTCTCTTTTATCCTCAAGCTCAAGAAATGCATTATTGGAAGGTACAAGCTCATACATTACAGGAGGTTATTACACCCTATACGCCTCGGCATAATGGCATAACGGAAAGAAAGAATATAAGTATATTGAACTTGATGAGATGTAAGTTGAAAGCTAAAAATATGCCTAAGAGATTTTAGGTCGAAGCAGCTTCGACAGCAATATACATTCTGAATAGATGCACAACGAAGAAGATGGTCGAAAGGAAACTGCATGAGGCTTGGACAGGGTCGAAGCCAAATGTGAGTCATCTTAGAGTTTTTTGGATCAATGTGTTTCAGGAATATACCTGAACAATTGAGAAAGAAACTGAATGATCAAAGTGAAGTCATAGTGGTTATAGGTCATCATTCGATTGGTGCATACAAGTTGTATTCACCAATTGAAGATAAACTAATGATCAGTAGAGATGTTCTTGTAGACGAAAGCAAAGGGTGGGATTGGAGTCGAAGTTCAGTTCGACAAGAATCAGACACAATCACAACTATGTTCAAAGAAGATAGATAGAACGAGGCTTCGACAAGTTAAAATGAACAAGGTGATACTTCGACTGGTGGAATCAAAGAACCACTTGTGCAGAAGGAAAGAAGATCCACAAGAACAAGAACTGAGTTCGATTAGGCTGATTGGATATGAGAGGTTTCCAGATCAAGCAATTGATGCAGATGGTGACAGTGATACAGTGGCAGAACCGACTGTTATGCTGGTTTTGCGTTTGTATTTGCAAATGTTGTGGTAAGCAAGAGTCGCCACCGACTTTTCTTTTATCCAAATTAAGGAAAGGGTGAAAAGAATAGAAAAAGACCTTTTCGAGAATTTTCTGAGTAAGGGGGGTAGATTATGGAAAGGGAAGGTGTTAGCACCCTTTCCATATGTAGTTTTCTACGGGCTCTTAGATGCTTAGCTAATTTTAAAAGTACCTTGTGCATTGGGTGTTTTGAAAAATGTTTTGAAATGCCTTAGTGTGCATTGGGTGTTTTGAAAAATGTTTTGAAATGCCTTAGTGCGGCGATTTGCTTTGTGTTAACTCTTGTATCAGACCTCAAGAGTGTTGACAAAGAAAATGTTTTTTAAAGTTGTTTTTGAAATTTGTAAGTGTAAAAGTTTATTTTATTTGAGCAAGCATATAACAACTATCTACTTGTACTCGAAAAGGTTTTTTCTTTTCCTCCTATCCTTTAGAAAGTGATATCCTACTATTAGTGAGTAGGTAGCCCTATCATTAGATGTATGAGGGACATTAGAAGGGACATTTTATAGTCACAAAGATAATTGGGCAAGAAGCTTTAGTAACCACCCTAAGGTTCTAAGATCATATTTTTACTGAGGCAACGTCGAGCGGGTCATCGAGGGACTTATGATCTTTTTGAAGCAGAGGGTAGCCACTAAAACCTCTCACGTTTCGAGAGTTGTGACTATTTTCCGAAGGCAACCGAAGTGGGGTACCCTAGAGGTGCTCATGTGTAAATGATTCAATTCAGTTTATTTATCTTTTGTTATTAGGTTTGATAGCATTTTGTTATTAGTCTTTCCATACAAGCCTAATTACTAACAGTTAATATTTTACAGAAATTTAAAGTCTGGGAATTTAAATCCTACGCTATTACAATGTTTTAGGGAGGGGTATTTACATGTTCAAATGGGGGGGGGGGGGATAAAGAAAGCGATAAAGTCCTATTTTAATCTATTATATCCCATCAGCAGATAAAAAAATATGAAAAAGAAAAATAGAAAGGAAATATTGAACGCGCGTGAATTGGGAAAAATACGTCTAAAACCCTAAAAATTTCTAAGTAAACAAGAAAATATTTTTGTTTATTTTTTATTAAGAAAAATAATTAAACTAAATCTAAATTTAATTAAGAAAATAAATATTAAATGGAATTAAACCTAATTCTAATATTTTTGTGTCTTTTATTAAGAAAATATTTGAATTAAATAAACCTAAGTCTAGTTGATTTTAAATTGATAAAATGAAGTTAAAATAACTAATAAATTAAATTAATAAAAATTAAATTAATTGGAAAAAAAATCCTAAGTCTATGATTACTATTTTTTATTTTTTTATGATTTGTTCGAAAAAATATTAAAGTGAAGTAAATAATAAAATAAAATAAACAAGAAAAATAATGGGCCTGGTGTTGATTAGTAAACAAGGGGGTGTATGTTGAAATTCGTTGGGCCCAAAAATGGCTGACCCAAGCGCTGCAAAAAAGAAAAATATCAGGGGGGGGGGAGAAAATTAAAAATGTTTAGGCCCAAATTGGGTAGCCCAAAGCATTGCGTCTGATTCAGTAGGGATGAGCATTGAGGAATGCATAGTAGTCTGTGCATGAGGACCTTGGATCTGGCTATGCTGACACTTGGCAGCACAAATTTGAAAGTGCATAGTGGGTGCAAGGGGTTTGAGAGCACTGGATCTGTAACAGATATGTTAGAAAAAAATAAAATATTGCACCTGGGTATCGAATCCATGTTTCCTCCTTGCACACTCTCTCGCCTTACAACTCAGCCATCTGTTCGTTCATTAACATAAATAACAAAACAATATGATATATAAAACCAAGTCAGAAATATGTTTGAAATAAAAAATGCGCGTTGATTTGAATTAGCCAATGGGAGAGAGGCGTGCGAGCACCGGAATACATGAAGTCAAAGGTGCCGGAGTTGGACTCCGGTCACCTTCTCCGGTCAACTCAAATCTCCAACCTGCAAAATAACATGATTCCAAGCCATAAATTGAACCTAACCCCCTAAATTGGGGTCTGCGAATTCAACCATGGGGTTAGTTCTTTCTGAAACACCCTGTATCAATGGGAACAAAGCTTGACTGGAGTTTTTCCCTAAAAATGGAAAACCTTCATGCTCACGCCAAACCTTGCATATAATGGATCTAAACACTCGTAAAAATCGGTATGAACATATATATGCATTAAGAAATCATTTATACCGCATGTAAAGAAAGTTTAAGATCACGAAATTTTTACCAAAATGGAGGTGATGATCTGCTTGGTCTGGGCATTGAAGCGCTTGTATGATGACTGGGCTAGGTTCCTGGAAGCCTCAAGAATGTGTTTGGATCCTTTATTTGGACTAAAAAGGGTTGGAACCATGGATGCAACTTTTAACAACTTTGTAATTTTTTTGGAAATTTCGTGTGGCTCTTCTCCGACAATTTCTCTGTCCATAATGCTTGCACATGGCTTGTATATATAGAGGAGAGGAGGGAGCAAGGTTGAATGGAAAGAAATCAAGTCATTAAGGTCATGTTTAAAGCCATTATTCATAATTTGAAAATTTGCCAATACTTGAGATTGCATGCCATGTTGGGACTTGGGTGAACCTGGTCACATTAGCATGAATTTGTGGGCCTTAAAATGATCCAAAATGTCAGCCCATATGCCCAAAACAAATGACCATCATTTCATGCATTTTATTTTATATTTATTTGAATAAAATAAAATAAAATGTGCATAAAATAGATAGAAATTGCAAGGCATGGTAAGGGTGAGATTAGAGGTCCTCCATAAGGTTATGAAGATGTTTAAAGTCCAAGAAATTAAGCCATTGACTTAAAAGTTTAAGTTTGCTCAATGCACAAATCTAGATATTTCCAAAAAATTTCCAACTTGGGCAAGCCATAACTTGCTCAATTTTTATCTCATGATGATGATCTTGGACTTTTTGGAAAGAACAAGATGTCTAATTCAATCCCACTTTTGATCAATTTTGCATTTGAAGACTTTATCTTTATGTAAAAGGTCTTGGAAAAAAGTGTCTTTTGTTGCCTTTCTGAAAATGACCTATAATGTATGAGCTTGTATCTTTCAATTGGTGCACCTCTTGGACTTGAGAACAAAAGAAAAGTTTTAGGGAATGAGATTCTCTTCAAAATGATCTTTGGTTGGGTAAAAATGGATGAAGCATGTAAAAGTTATGTTTGGTCAAAGTTTAGTTGACTTTTCCTGTAGAAACCCTAATTTAGCAATTCTTGACTTTTGATGAATTAGGAGCATTTCTTGAGGAATCATGATCAACCCTTGATAAAATGATGATATCACTTCAAAATGTTGATGTTGACCAAAAATCATAAAGTTTGATTGTATTTGGGCCACAATTGACTTTTGACCTAGTACAGTTGATTTTCAAACATTTGAGCCATTGATTGAGCAAACTTGTAGTGGAAGGCATGAAATTTGTCATGGACAATCTTGAAGGAATATTAGGATAATGGGAAACATTAGAGACCTTTGGAGCTCACACATCTTGATGAAAAGTGAAACCCTAGTTAGAGGTTCATTGCTTAGGAGGAGAATTTGTCTGATCAATTTTTGGTCAATCCTATAGCAATTAAAGACATCTAAGAGCATGCCTTGAGTAAAAGTGGGAGGGAAAATTTTGGGGTACAACAACTGCCCCTGTTCAATCTTATTAAACCTGAGGATTTAGATTGGCTTGTCTGCCTTTCGTGATCTGAAGGTGGAAGAGGATTGAACACTAGAGTGCCCAGAAATTTGCACTCGCGTGAAGTAACACTGATGGTTGATAATGTCGGGAATGGGCTTACAGATGCCATTTGAAGGAGACAACTAAGAGTCATCAAAGATGGGCTTAAAGATGCCATCCAAAGTAGATGTTGACTTCATAAGAGGTCTCTTTATGGGGAATTCTTGTTCCTGCTGTCTGAGGAGGACTCCGTTTGGGAATGCAGTTTATGTTGTTCTCTTGCTTGAGGAAACTCTGTGGGGGATAGAATCTAGGAACTTCAATTTTCCAAGGCTCTGCTTAAGAGTTATCTCTGGAGAGATGAAAGTTTGTTATTTTCTAATTGAAATCCAAGCTTCACAGTAACTTGCTGGGGATAATGGAATTAACTGTTACCTTAAAATGTATTAGAAAGAGCCCATGTTAGTCTGTGTTAGTCTGCATCCGGAGATATATGAGAATGAGCCTGTGTGGGTCTGTTTCAGGACGAGTCCGTGTTAGACTGCACCTGGAAAGTTGAGAAGGAACTCGTGTAAGATTACTTCAGGATGAGTCCGTGTTAGACAACATCTGGAGAACATGAGAAGAAACCCATGTAAGATTACTTTAGGATGAGTCTGTGTTAGACTGCACCTGGAAAGATGAGAAGGAATCCGTGTAAGATTGCTTCTTTTGGTCATGTAGATAGTTTTCTTGTCTGGTTTCAGGTGTTAATCTATAAATCAGTGGTTCGCATATAGTTGTCCTGTCTGGTTTCAGGTATTAATCTGGAACTTGAAAATTGTCGGTCGCTGAGATAGTTGTCCTGGCTTGTTACAGGTATTAATCTCTTACCTGAGAAAGAAAGATAGTTTTCCTGGCTTGTTACAGGTATTAATCTCTGATCTGAGAAAGAAAGATATTTTTCCTGGCTTGTTACAGGTATTAATCTTCAATCTCCTCATGTAGATAGCTCTCCTGGCTTGTTACAGGTATTAATCTACAATTGGTCGTCCACAGATAGTTCTCCTGGCTTGTTACAGGTGTTAATCTGGAACTTGAAAATTGTCGGTCGCTGAGATAGTTGTCATGGCTTGTTACAGGTATTAATCTTTGACCTGAGAAAGAAATATAGTTTTCCTGGCTTGTTACAGGTATTAATATTCAATTTCCTCATGTAGATAGCTCTCCTGGTTTGTTATAGGTATTAATCTACAATCGATCATCCACAAATAGTTCTTATGGCTTGTTACAGGTATTAATCTGGAACTTGTTTTTGTTGGTCGTTTGAGATAGTTGTCCTGGCTTATTACAGGTATTAATCTCTGACCTGAGAAAGAAATATAGTTTTCCTGGCTTGTTACATGTATTAATATTCAATCTCTTCATATAGATAGTTCTTCTGGCTTGTTACATGTATTAATCTATAGTCAGTCATCCACAGATAGTTTTCCTGGCTTGTTATAGGTATTAATCTGGGACTTGGCAATGTTGGGAACATAGATAGTATCCCTGTCTAGTTTAGGGCATTAATTTGTGGCATGTTGTATTTATTGGTAAACTCGTCTTGTTCTGGGAGTTCACACCACTTGGTCGTATAAATAGTTTCCCCGTCTGCTTTCAGGCATTAATCTTTGACCTACTGTATAGGTTGATAGTGTTTATCTTTCTGCAAAATCAACTTGGAAAGGTAAAGTCAGTTTCACGCGATGTCATGATGTATGAATTGCATGATGCTCTCAAAATAAATGAGATTGTGATATACGCATTTGTGCTGCATATGCTATGATGTTTGTAGAAATGATGTATGAATGCAATGTATGAACGTGTCAGTTGTTCCATTACTGTATTGTTGAATTAGGGAAAATAAATCCCTGACTGTTGTTGGGGGGAAGAATGTAGGTCTTCAAATTTGTTGAAGTTGAAACGCTGGGAGATGAACTTCCGTTGTTAGAGAAATAAACTTTGTTGGGGAAGGTAAACTCTATGAACTGTTTGGGGATTTTTTCGAAATCCTGTTGGGTAATCCTGAGAAGCTTGGTGACTTCACTGGGGGATCTTTTGTTGGAGCAGTAATTTGGAGATTCTTGCTTCGTCGGGGATATGAGAACCTGACGCCATTAGGTTGCATGCTGAGAATATGGCAGTGACCTTGTAGTAGGATATATATGCCTCTGTATCTGCTGGAGAAGGTATCTGCTGGAGGAAATATCTGCGGGGATTTTGTGGATGGCCCTTAGATATTGTCTTGTTACTTAAAGTTATTAGCAATTGTCTTTCTATTTCTAGGTGTATATTTGTAAGCAGTAATCACATTCAAATGCATGTGTTCAAAAATAATCGCTGGACGTTTTCGCACACAAAATAGAAAAATAAAAACAGAAGTTTTTGCACTTTCAAAGGAATAGTTTTTGTATTAACTTGAATAAGCATTTTTGTATAAGGAGACAGACATCCTAGTAAGAGAATGTCTTCGTAAGAATGGAAACTATACAAAAATAGTATACAAAGAAAAACAACATCTATGTGAAATAATCCCATTGGGTTCCCATTCTGCTATTGTCTTTATGCTTTTGAGCATCTCATCTCTTTCGTTGCTTGTCCGAAGTTGACTGGATTGATTTGTACTACTTGAGTTTGATAGTTGATACTGAAGATTGGCTATAAGGTGATCCAACGGGATATAGTTATACGCTTTAAATCGCTAACTTTTGCCCGGACCGCCCTTTCGGGTTTTCAGTCCACCGGGATACCCTTTTTTGCCCAAGCCGCCTTTTCAGGTTTTCGACTTGCCGGGTGTACAGATTTTTTTATGTATATCCCTAATTTTTGCCTGGGCCCTTTTGGTTCGCCGGGATGCCCTAATTTTTTCCTAGGCCAGTCGACCTAGCGGGTCTTTGTTTATGCGTAGTATCTTTTAACTATGTCCGCGTTTATCGGGTGCAGGAGGACGTCACCGTCCATAGTAGTTAAGATCATTGCTCCACCAGAAAATATGTTCTTGATTACAAATGGCCCTTCATATGTGGGAGTCCATTTTCCCCTGGGATCACCTTGTGGCAGTATGATGCACTTGATTACCAGGTCACCAGCCTAATATACCTAACGTCTGACATTCTTGTTAAAAGCTTTGATCATACGTTTTTGGTACATCTGACCATGACAGACAGCCACGAGCCACTTCTCGTCAATCATGTTTAATTAGTCAAGTCAATTCTGAACCCACCCGTCTTCATTCAGCCATGCATCCTTCATGATTCTCAAGGAAGGGATCTGGACTTCAATGGGTAGGACAGCTTCCATCCCGTATACCAAAGAGAAAGGAGTTTCCCCTATTGATGTGCGCATTGTGGTATGGTAACCATGGAGAGAAAATGGTAACATCTTGTGCCAATATTTATATGTCACCGTCATCTTCTGTATAATTTTCTTGATATTTTTGTTACTAGCTTCAACAACGCCATTCATCTTCGATCGGTAAGGAGAAGAGTTATGATGCTAGATCTTGAATTGCATGCAGAGCTCGGTGATCATAGTGTTATTGAGATTGGTACCATTATCCGTGATGATTCTTTTTGGAATACCATACCGACAGATAAGGTTATGTCTGATGAAACGGGCCACAATGTTCTTGGTAACAAAAGCGAATGAAGCTGCCTCGACCCACTTTGTAAAGTAATCAATGGTCACCAGGATGAATCGGTGCCCATTAGAAGTTGTAGGTCTAATATCTCCAATCATATTGATGCCCCATATTGCGAATGGCCAAGGAGCAGTCAGGACCTTTAGAGGGACTAGAGGTACATGCACCTTATCAGCATAGATATGGCATTTGTGACAAGTCCGTGAATGTTGATAACAATCTGCTTCCATAGTGGACCAGTAGTATCCTACCCATAGGATTTTTTAGCCATTGTGTGCCCACTAGAGTGGGTGCCAAAGGTACCTTCGTGTAAATCAACCATAATCTTTTCTGCCTCACTCTTGTCTACACACCGAAGCAAGGTAGAATCATGATTGCGCTTGTAGAGGATCTCGTTACTGAGAAAGAACTTGGCAGAGAACCTCCTTAGGAACTTCTTATCATTGACTGAAGCTCCCTCAGGGTACTCTTGGGCTTTGAGATATCTTTTGACTTCATGGAATTAAGGCTTGTCCACTACTTCTTCAGTACCAATCTCGTGACAGTATGATGGTTCATCCATTCTTTCAATAGTGATTTAAGGAGCCTCGTTATCCCACCTGACCTTGAATATCGACGACATAGTAGCTAGCGCGTTCGCTAGTTGATTTTCCTCTCGTGGAAAATGCTCAAAGGTGATGTCTTCAAAGTATGGAATCAATGTCAACACATGCTCTTTGTAAGGGATAAGATTAGGATGCTTCGTGTCCCATTCTCCTTTGATCTGACTAATTACTAAGGTTTAGTCTCCAAATACACTCAAGAACTTGATCCTCAAGTCGATAGCAGCTTTGAGACCCATAATACATGCTTCATATTCAACCATATTGTTGGTGCAATTGAAACACAGTCTGGCAGTGAAAGGAGTATGACAACCTTCATGAGAGATAATCACGGCACCAATGCCATTGCCAAGGGCATTGGAAGCTCCGTCAAAAACCATAGTCCATCGGGATCCTTTTTCAGGTCCTTCATCCGGTCCAGGTTCTTCACAATTAGTTACTAACATGATGTTCTCATCTGGGAACTCAAAATTCATGGATTGGTAGTCATCCACGGCCTATTGAGCTAAATGATCAGCTAGTACACTTTCCTTAATTTCTTTTTGGGTTGTATACTAAATGTCGTATTCGGTCAGGATCATTTGCCATCTTGCTATTCTTCCGGACATAGCGGGTTTCTCAAAGATGTACTTGATAGGGTTCATTTTAGATATCAACAAGGTACTGTAAGTCAACATATACTGTCTCAATCGGCGAGCAGCCCATGCCAAAGCGCAACAATTTTTCTCGGGCAATGAGTATATTATTTCACAGTTGGTAAACTTTTTGCTAAGGTAGTATATTGCATGCTCTTTTCGACCAGACTCATCATGCTGCCCCAACACATACCCCATTGAGTTATCTAACATTGTTAAGTACATGATTAGAGGTCTTCCTTCAACTGGCAACATCAAAATTGGAGGCTCTTAAAGATATTCCTTGATTTTGTCAAAGGCGTTCTGGCAGTCCTCATTCCACTTCACTGCTTGATCTTTCTTCAACAATTTGAAGATTGGCTCACAAGTAGCGGTCAGATGTGAAATGAATCTGGAAATGTAATTCAGACATTCCGAGAATTCCCTGACTTCCTTCTCAGTGCAAGGAGTTGGCATTTCTTGTATAGCTTTGACCTTTGCAGGTTCGACTTTAATGCCTTTGTTGCTGACGACGAAGCCTAAGAGCTTACCAAATCTTACTCCAAAGGTGCACTTATTCGGGCTCAGCCTCAGTTTGTACTTTTTCAACCTTTCAAATAGATTTTGTAGGTGATCGAGGTGCTCTTCTTCAGTCTGAGACCTGGCTATCATATCATCAACGTAGACCTCTATCTCGTGATGGATCATATCATGAAATAATGCTACCATGGCACGCTGATAGGCTGCCCCGACGTTCTTTAACCCAAATGGCATAACTTTGTAACATAAAGTGCCCCACTGTGTGACAAAGGTCATCTTCTCCATGTCCTCAGGTGCCATTTTGATCTGATTATACCCAGAAAAACCATCCATGAAGGATAATACCTTATGTTGTGCGGTGTTGTCAACCAGAACATCGATATGGGGAAGCGGAGAGTCATCTTTGGGGCTTGCCCTGCTCAGGTCTCTGTAATCCACACACATATGTACCATACTATCCTTCTTAGGTATTGGAACAACATTGGCGACCCATTGTGGATAAGATGTGACAGCTAAGAAACCGGCATTGAACGGTTTCATGACTTCAGCCTTGATCTTTTCTGACATTTCTGGCCGCATGCGATGAACCTTTTGTTTCACTGGAGGTCAATCTTCTTTTGCAGGTAAGCGATGAACTACAATATTGGTGTCAAGTCCCTACATGTCTTCATATGAACAGGAAAAAACCTCCACATAGTCATGTAGCATATGTATTAACTTCTCTTTGACACTATGCTCCAGATTGACACCTATCTTGACTTCTTTCTTGTCTTCTTCAGTACCCAAGTTAACTGTCTCAACTGGTTCTTCATGAGGCTGTATTTTCCTTTCTTCCTGTTGTAACAGTCTGGCAAGTTTCCCTGGTACTTCACAATCTTCCTCACCTTTGTCCTTGGCTTGGTAGATCAGATTTTCAAAGTCATAAATGGTAATAGCAGAACCGTTATCAATGGGATCCAGAGTGGATGTGGATCTGCAGTTTGATACGTGGGTGTGTGTAAGAGCATAACTGTATATTTTTGATAAAGTAAAAAAGCCAAAAAGAAAAACAAAGAGCATAAAATTTGTACGTGAGACGTCCAATGTTTTATTTATGACATATGAAAATGAAGTAATGACCCTTACAAATAGACCATTGTGCCTCGGGTAAGACACAAGGCTTTAATGTTTCAAATATTACATATCCTCAAAACAAAAAGACAAATTACTCTTGAATAAAAGTAATGGGCACAAAATCTTTAGCCTCCCAATTGCTGAGTCCACCGCTGATGGTTGGGAAGATCCACTTGTCCAGGTCATAATCATTATCATTGTCTTCCAGGGAATTGATTCCATGGTTGTTGATCCATAAAGGCGGTTCCTCTGTTCGAGCACGATTAACAACTCTCTAGGCTCCTGAAGTAAAACCCAAACCAAATTTGTCATATTTGTAGGGAATATCCAGAAGTTGGCCCCAAATTGTACACCCACCTTCTTTGACAACTGCCTTGGCATCCTTCAGAGAAGCCATCTTTAATGGAGGTCTAGTAGTCTTTGGAACACTAGAAATGGTCTTGGTTGCAGCAACGGTCTGCGGAACCTCCTCAAATTTCTGACAGGGGGTCTCGATGAACTCGTCGTCCATTTCAACATACCTGAAAGAGTTCAGGTGGATCACCATGTATTCCTCCTCCCCGTGGATTGTGATAATTTTTCCATTGACTGGGTACTTCAGCATCTGATGTAGGGTGGAAGTCACAACACCAGTCCCATGGATACAGGGTTGACCCAAGAAACAAGAGTAAGACGGGTGGATGTCCATCACATAGAAAATGGAATTAAAAGTCTGAGTACCCACTTTGATCGGGATGTCCACCTCCCCGTGCACCATTCTTTTAGAATCGTCAAAGGCTCTCACCACAATGTTACTTGTCTTTAACGTGAGTCCTTCGCAATCTAACCTGTCATGAGCATTCTTGGGTATGACATTCAGTGACGAGCATGTATCCACCAGAACATGGGCTAATGTAGTGCCCCTGCACTCAATAGAGACATGTAGGGCATTGTGATACGGTGGGAGAACTGACTTGGGTTTGCGTTTGTTTTCGCAAATGTTTCGGTTGAGCAAGAGTCGCCACCGACTTTTTATTTTATCCTAAGGAAAGGTTAAAAAGCACAGGAAAAACCTTTGAGATGTTTTTGTGGGTTCGGGGAGTAGATTATAGAAAGGGAAGGTATTAGCACCCTTTCTATCCATGGTTATCCATGGGCTCTTAGTTACTTTCTTAGATCACTTGCCTTTGCTTTTCAATTGTTTGAAATGGTGCTTTGTGTGTATGGTTTTGAAAATGTTTTGAAAAAAGATGCCTTGTCTAGGCAACCATTGTAACAATTCTTGTTTGAATGTTTTACAAAGGTGTGTGTCTTTTTGAAAAGATGTTTCAATGTTTTTGAAAGTTTGTTTTTTAAAGTTGTGTTGTGGAGTGTGTTTTGAAAAATAGCAAGGATTGTTTTGCAAGATTGGTCAAGTAACCAAGAGCTATCTACCCTAAATTTCTCAAAGATCTTTCTCATGTTTTAACCCTTTTAACAATGTTGTTTCACCATTGTATTTGGTGAACAACCTTGTGTTAGGATGTTTAACGGGACGGGCGCGGGTCATCGTTTAGACCATGGAGGCAATAGTGCCAAGTATCTTTGGCACTTTTCTCTTGAGGGACTATGATCATTTTTGTTTAGGCAACTTGATAGCGTCATCGAGGGACTATGATCATTTGATTTGTTTTTGTTTTGCCAAAGACACTTAACATGCAACCATGGCCCATTTTTGAAGGCAACAAGTGGAGTAACCCTAAGGGTGCAAGTGTGCATTTGTGTTTATTTTTCATGCATGTTTATCTTGAATTAGGTCAAGCTATTTGTTGGTTTTATTTGCATACAAACCCTAGGTCTATCATGGCATAATTTGGAAACATTTAAATATGCGAGAATTTAAAGTCCTAAATTATTACAACATGATTATGGGGATGGGGGTACAAGTTTGAATTTTGGGATATTTGACAAGGAAATAAAATTCTAGGCTATTACATCCATATCGAATATACAAATATTTAATTGGAAAATATTAAAATAAAATGCAATAAATATGCAAAGTGTATTATGCACAAAATGATTTTTTTATGTATGTAAAAGTATTTTTCAATGTGAAATATAAACAAAATAAAAAAAAGGTTAATTTTTGATTATTTTTGTGGTTTTAGGGCAAAACCCTAATTTTTGAATAAATAGTAATATTTATTAATTATGTATAATATTTGTTAATTATATACAAAAAATAAGAAGTATATTGTAAAAAAGTATTTTTGATGTCAAATATTAAATAAAAATAAAATGTATTATTTCATATTTTTGCCCTAATTATCTGATAAAATATACAAGCATTTATATATTATTTATTAAATATACTAAATATGTACAAGAATAAAATATTAATTATTTACAAAAAATGTATATTTTAGAAAATATTTTCAAAATGTAAACAAAAAATAATAACTGAAAAATAAATATTTTTGTATTATTTTCTAGGGTTTTAAATAAAAAGGAAATATATTTATTTACATGTATATGTTAAATAAAACAAGTAAATGCCAAATAAATGCAAAAATGTGTGGAAAAATATTTTTGATGTTTTTTATGTTTGAACAAAAAATAATAAGTCAGAAACAAAAGGAAAAAATGCAAAAATAATAAAAATTTCACACAATGGGCCAGGGGGTGCAAAATGGAAAAAGAGTGTGCAAAGAGCAAAACAAACTCAGGCCCAGCCCAAGCCAACCTTCTTCAACCTCCAGCTTCTGTTTCAAAAACGCGCGCCTTCTTGTTCATCATACTAACTTCTGATTCTTTGACTTTTAGCAAAAACTCATAACACCAATAATGTAGAGCATCAAATCACGATTCCAAATATGTAAAAAACTTAACCTAACTCTAAGAAACCAGGGAGAATTTCTTCACCCCCAATTTCTAACCTAATTTTTTTTACATGTTCATGGCTAAAATTCTCACAGCACGCTTAACATAAATAAAAACTGATCACATGTATGGCTTCAGGGCTATGAGTAGAGCATGTTTCATTCACAAACCTAAGCCTAACTCTTCCTAGACTTAGAGATAGAAGTTCATGGTTTTACCTGTTTCAGCTTGACTTGAACATAACAATGTAGGTATCTTCAATAGAGTTTGAGCTTTGGTTGAGCTTGCCTGAAGTCCAAGGATGCTTCTCCAACACCTAGCTTGCTTTGAATCACTCTGAATCATGCTATGGAAGTCCACCTGCAAAACTGAAAATTAAAAATGGCAAGTGAGGTTAGGGGTGTTACAACTGGTGTTTAGGGCTTGGAATAGTTTCAGTGGATGGTAAGGAATGTGTTTGAACAAGCTTTGGCCAAAACGCACGAGCAAACTGAGTTGTGCAACTCAATCTGCAGCAGGTACCCTGTTTTGCAGCAAAATGGTGTTTCTGAGTATTGGGAGGTATGAGGGATCAATGGATCGTGCTTTAGGCTAGTTGGGATGTATTGAAGATGAGAACAAAGTTTGCTTAGGCTTATGCTTGCAGGAAGTGAGAGTTGGTATGTGTTTGCAAGATTTCTTCTACTTGAAGCAAGAAAGTGCAAGTTGACATATAGGCCTGTACAATGCCCTAAAGTATGCTGCAACTTTGGCTCTTGGTAACTGGAATTTGTCTACAAAACTTTGCCTCAAAGATCTGGCTTGTACTTCAAAGATTTAGAACTTGACATAAAGCATCCCTTTTCCAAAATGGCAAGTTTGCTTTTTCTAATTAAGGATTTATTTAGCATATATTGTCCAAATGAATGAAGTAATGTCTTAACACAATGGTTAGGCATTAAATTAAGGAGTGCAAACTTGGTTTAGAGGCCTGCAATCAAGTACCAAGCATGCTGGTTTGAAAATGAAACTTGTATGAACATGTATTTGGTTATGAACAAATGTGAGTTTTGGCCAACTTTGCAAATTCGATTCTCTCTAATCACAAGGGTGTTTGATGAGTTCTTGGATAATTTGGAAAGCTTGGAATGTGTACTACAATCCATCTTTGTAATGAAAATTGAAACTCCAAGTGGAACCATGTGAAAAATGGCCAAGAAGTTGGACAAAAATCCTGCCTAGAATAGGTCAAAATTTCTCTAAGTTAAAAATGTTTTGTACCCTTGTTCCAAAAATCATAACTTGATATACAAGCGTCTTTTGAGGAAACTTTGTGAATCAAAGTTGTAGATTTTGAAATGGACTACAACTTTCATGTTTCAAGTTTTGTTTGAATCCATTTGTATCTTGGTGAAAAAAAGGGACAAAGTTAGGAAAAAATAAGGAAGTTTCATAACTTAGAAAAATTCTAAGTTATGAAATTTTCTCATTTTAAACCCTAATTTGCAATTTTGGGTTTCTTGATGAACAAGTTTCATAATTTGACATGTCTTGATGAAAAATGAATCTTGGCACTTGATTTTGACCAAAAAGTCAAAGTTTGACTTTTTAGTATACAATCAAATTTTGATCAGTTGATTGGAAAATTCATCTGTCAATCTTGTGCATTTGAGATTTTTTGAACTTGTTGAATGGATCAAGACAATGCCATTGGGTCCTTGGGTCCATATGTGAGCTTGGTTTGCCATTGGTTAGGTCAAACAGTCAAAAATTGCTTTTGTGCAGTCAAAACCCTAAAAATGACCATTTTGCCCTTTTGGTGATCTGATCAAATTTCTTGTGGAATTGTGATCCAAACTTGACCAAATGATTCATGTGAGTTAATTATGTTGATGTGGGTCAAAATTCATGAGATTTGACTGTCAATTGGCCATAGTTGACTTTTTCCCCAATACAGTTGATTTCTAGGTCAACTGTCCAATTGACTGGGCAAAGATTGGAATCAAGGCTTGAAACTTGGTATGGATAAACTTGTGAGTCCAACATGAAGCATGAAAGTCACTTTGGTCATTTTAGGTCAAAACATCCCTGTGCAAACTCAAACCCTAATTTGGGTCAACAGTGCAAGGAGGGGTCTTGAGCAAAGCAAACCCTAACTTGATCTTGAGTTCTAAGAGTCTTGTGGTGAGAAAATGTTGATGAAATGAGAGGGAAAATTTTGGGGTACAACAGGCATCATTGTGTTTCTTACCCTTGGGATTCAGATCTGCATCAGTGAACCCCAGGCCATTGTCAGCTGTCAAACTAGCCACACAATCCTCAAATTGATCAGCGGAGGTCTCTTGAGGCACGTGGGCAGACTTCAGGAATTTTACTAAAGCCTTAGCATGAGCTTCAGAGTACATCAGTAGGGCCAGCATTGAGAATTTTTTAAGGGGTCTGCCCCAATTGCTCTACGACATTATAATCACTTTTCTTGATTATCTTTAAAATCTCTTCCATATCCTTTTTAGAAGCCTCGGAAATGACTTCTGGATGCGCCTTCATCCGGACAGGCTCAATCAATACCTCTTTGCTCCGAGTCTCGGTCAACTCGGTAGTGGGGATAACAGCATGACTAACAGTGGGAGTAGCAATAGGAATACTGACAGGAGCAGCAGCAGGAATAATCACAGGAGTAGTAATGGGAGTATTAGCAGGAGCAGCAGCAGGAATGATCACAAGAGTAGCAACCGTTTTTGGAGAGATCTCGGGAGAGAAAACTCTTTCGCTTCTCGTTATTTTACTAGTCCCAACGATATTACTGACGTCAGGATCAGTACCTTCAGTAACTTTGTCTTCAATAGCCAACAGGTCTTGCTTTACGCCATGGTAATAGACGTCAGCCCCATAATTCCAGGGAACAACTTTGTTCGAGGAATATGGTATAGGCCCCGACATGGTGATGATCAGGGGAGAAAAAATTGGAACAAATGTAATCCTGACGGGTATTTTGGTGGAGACCCTGGGAGGATTGTCCGAAATTGTGATTATAGAGATATCTTCACACGAACTTCTTGCAAGAAAAACTTTTTCAAATAGAATTTCTTTGTTAACCATCGGGCGTTGGACGCCCATCTTCAACAACAAACAGCTATCTGGTAGAGGCATACATGAGTGGCAACCTTCACCATATCCCAGAAATAAACTGGATTACAATAGATTTTCTTTAACATTCAAAAGAGTAGTAGCTAATTCATCCATTGAAGAAACAAAATGGTCATCATTAATAACATTGACACCTTGGCCATGTTTGGGCATTGGCGCTGTTATTACATTAGGTGTCTCGGGATGGTCAAACTATATCTCCTTCACCTTAATGAGATCTTGTACCATATTCTTTAAAGCCCAACACTCATTCGTATCATGCCCTGGAGTCTCAGAATGGTAGGCACATCAAGCACTCAGATTGTAGCGGGGAGAGGCAGTATTAGAATTCTTCGGGGTTTCCTTTAGAGTTACCAAATTGGACTTCAGCAAGTGTGGAAAAACCTGGAATAGAATCATGTTGATCCGAGTAAACTTTCTTCTAGGTGCATCTGGTCTGCACTGATTGTTTCGTTGTTGGTTTGAGGCAGGTTTTGAAATCATAACAGCCCCTACCGTCGGACGATGCTCAGCTTTGTTGTGATTTCTTTGGCCATAAGCAACACTGGCCTTCTTCTTCCACGTGAAAGGTTTCTTTGCAGTACTGGAGGATGCATCTCTCTATATTTTACCACTTTTGATGCTAGCTTTTACCCGTTCTCCAGTCAAGATCAATTCAGTAAACCCAGCAGTAGAACTTCCAATCAAATGGTTAAAGAACGGCCTGGATAACGTGCCCAAGAACAAGCCCACTAGCTCTCTATCAGACAACGGAGGCTAGACTCTTCCTGCAAGGTCTCTCCATTTTTTGGCATAATCTTTAAAACCTTCACCGGAACCCATAGATATACTTTGCAATTGTGTACGGTTCGGGGAGAGACCAGCATTATATTGATAATGTTTGTGGAAAGCAGCAGCCAAATCTTCCCAATTGCGGACATTGGTTCTCTCCAGTTGATAGAACCATTCTAGCTTAGTCCCTGACAAACTCTCCTAGAATAAGTGGACCCACAGATTCTTGTCAGTAGTGTGGGGTTGAATCTTTCTAACATACGACCTTAAATGCAGCTTAGGACAGGAGACACCGTCGTACTTAGAAAATGTAGGGACCTTGAATTTTTTCGGGATGACCACCCCTGAAATTAGTCCTAGCTCCTCAAAATCTAGCCCGGGTATCTTCTGGATCTCCATAGCATTGAGTTGATCCTCTAGTTGTTTGTATTTATCATCAGCAAGAGGATACTGCTCCTCAGAATAGTCAGGTTCATCTTCCTCAGACCCTGGATTGTTGTTTTCTTCCACTGGCTTCTCTTCTTAATTGTCCCCCTCATTTTACGGGGTCGTGAAATCTATAGCTCGCTTAACTGGTCCTCTGATCCATCTTCCCAGATTCCATACACTTGTTGGTTTCTTTTCCTTCTTGGTCTTCTCTTTAATGATAAGAGCTTTCAGATCTTCCTGTCCCTGGGCTAGAGCCAGGAACATTTGCTGAAACTGAGCGTTCTGAGCTTGGAGGTCCTTCACTTTCTATTCGAGAGCCATTTCTTTTGCTAAAATAAACAGCGAGAAGAATAATAAACCTATCCTGAAATACCTGTTTATGCAATGAAATGCATGATATGCTTATGCAATGTTTTCAAAGGCCTCGTGGGTTTTAAACTCTTTTAACCAAAACAGAAACAAAGAATTTTTATTAGTAAGTTCAAAATGAAATCAAAGTTTATAAAGGAATAACAAATAAGAAACTTCTAAAATTCCTAAGTCTCCTAAAGACGCTTCCTTTTGGTGCTAATGTAGGCATTGAGATTCTGCTCTTCGTGAAGCCGCTTTGTCAGTTCCAACACCTTTTTCTCACTGGCATAGAAGTAGGACACAAATGTATCTCGTTCTTCTTTGAGTTGTATCCAAGATTTTTACAATTCTTCGAAGTTTGTTGGCATTATCAGGATGCAGAATGATGCAAAACTCAACCCCTTGAACAATAGGCTCTGAAATCACTGGTACGATAGCAGCATACGACATGATAAGATTTCAAGCACGAGCTCGCACCCATTTGAGGTATGGCTCCAAAGGGATGAAGTTCTTGTGCTCTAGAGTCCTGCTATCAGTCTTCTTAACCATTCCCTAAGCGCAGATGAACCTCTGATGATAACTTTGAAGATCATTTGAATAGTCGAACACAATACCTTGAATGAGTATATCATGAGCACCATCCCTCCGGGTGTAACCGAACTGACGTAAATCTAAAGAGGGATTGTAGGTGATGCCTCCTTTAATGCCAAGGAGTGGCACATTTGGAAATTCTCCGCAGCGATCAATAAAAGAGATGTCTTCTTGGCAGCGAGAGCACCAATAGATGTCAGAGTGAGAAAGATACATTAATATTTGGTTCCATCTTAAACCTAATTCATTCTTCATTACTGACCGAGGGAGGTGCGAAATAAACCACCTATAGAGTATAGGTATACAACATATAAGAGTCCCTCGCTTCTTCATGGTACGGGTATGGAGTGAATGCAAAATATCCCCGAGCAATGTAGGCACCGAATTGTGAGCAAGGAAAATGTTGATGACACTGAAATCTACAAACTGGTCTGAATTGAGGAACAGAACCAACCCGTAGATCAAAATATCTAAAACATCTTCAAAGGCATGGTAACTCATAGAGTATAGGAATACTTGGGCTTTCTTCATCAAAAAACATGTGAGGAGACCCTTAAATCCACTCCTTCTTTCCCAGTTGGACTCAATGTCAGATGGATTCAAGTGCAAAGCTATGGCAACATCTTCAGCAGTTGGATCTTGTTCTAAACCGGTAAAGGGTATCTGCTCCAATATAGGCAAACCGAGTATTTTGGAGAATTCTTCCAGCGTAGGCACCAACTGATAGTCTGGAAATATGAAGCAGTGATTCTTAGGGTCGAAGAAATGGAATAAGACACTCATCAAACCCTCGTCAAAACCGGTAGTAACCAAACTAGAGTATCACGCTAACTGAGCCTAATGTTATCCTTGACTGACTCAAGAAATATTAGTACAAACCAGAGTATCACACTAACATAGCTATCACTTCGTCCATATCCGTCTATGTCATACAGCCTCCATGATTTTTTACTACTTACCTAATAAGGTGCCCCAGATTTGGGTGTAGGATGTTTAACAATAACCCAATTAATCCTTTAAAAATAAAGCAAGCAAAGCATACAAGTAATTTTAAAGTGATAAACTAAACTCTAAGGTAACCTCACTTTACAAGTATCCCCAGCAGAGTCGCCAGTTTTGTGATACGGTGGCAGAACTGACTGTTATACTGGTTTTGTTTTTGTATTCACAAATGTTGCGATAAGCAAGAGTCGCCACTGACTTTTCTTTTATCCAAATTAAGGAAAGGGTGAAAAGAATAGAAAAAGACATTTTCAAGAATTTTTTGAGTATGGGGGGTAGATTATAGAAAGGGGAGGTGTTAGCACCCCTTCCATCCGTAGTTTTCTATGGGCTCTTAGATGCTTAGCTCATTTTAAAAGTACCTTGTGCTTTGTGTGTTTTGAAAAATGTTTTGAAATGCCTTAGTACGAAGATTTGCTTTGCGTTAACTCTTGTATCATTCCTCAAGAGTGTTGATAAAGCAAATGTTTTTGAAAGTTATTTTTGAAATGTGTAAGTGTAAAAGTTTATTTTATTTGAGCAAGCATATAACAGCTATCTACGTGTACTCGAAAAGGTTTGTTCCTTTCCTCCTATCCTTTAGACAGTGCTATCCTACTATTAGTGAGTAGGTAGCCCTATCATTGGATGTATGAGGGACATTTGAAGGGGAGTTTTATAGTCACAAAGGCAACTGTGCAAGAAGCTTTAGTAACCACCCTAAGGTTCTAAGAACATATTTTTACGTGGGCAACTTCGAGCGGCTCATCGAGGGACTTATGATCTTTTTGAACCAGAGGGTAGCCACTAAAACCTCTCACGTTTCGAGAGTTGTGACTATTTACCGAAGGCAATCGAAGTGGGGTACCCTAGAGGTGCGCATGTGTAAATGATTCAATTCAGTTTATTTATCTTTTGTTATTAGGTTTGCTAGCGTTTTGTTATTAGTCTTTCCATACAAGCCTAATTACTAACAGTTAATATTTTGCAGAAATTTAAAGTGCGGGAATTTAAATCCTACACTATTACAATGTTTTGGGGAGGGGGTATTTACATGTTCAAATGGGGGGGGGGGGGGGGATAAAGAAAGCGATAAAGTCCTATTTTAATCTATTACATCCCATCAGCAGATACAAAAATATGAAAAAGAAAAAGAGAAAGGAAATATTGAACGCGCGCGAATTGGAAAAATACATCTAAAACCCTAAAAATTTGTAAGTAAACAAGAAAATCTTTTTGTTTATTTTTTATTAAGAAAAATAATTAAACTAAATCTAAACTTAATTAAGAAAATAAATATTAAATGGAATTAAACCTAATTCTAATATTTTTGTGTTTTTTATTAAGAAAATATTTAAATTAAATAAACCTAAGTCTAGTTGATTTTAAATTGATAAAATGAAGTTAAAATAATTAATAAATTAAATTAATAATAATTAAATTAATTGAAAAAAAATCCTAAGTCTATGATTATTATTTTTTGATTTTTTTTATGATTTGTTATAAAAAAGATTAAAGTGAAGTAAATAATAAAATAAAATAAACAAGAAAAATAATGGGTCTGGTGCTGATTAGTAAACAGGGGGGAGTATGTTGAAATTCGCTGGGCCCAAAAATGGCTGACCCAAGTGCTGCAAAAAAGAAAAAGATTAGGGGATGAGAAAATTAAAAATGTTTAGGCCCAAATTGGGGAGCCCAAAGCATTGTGTCTGATTCAGTGGGGAGGAGTGTTGGGGAGCGCATGGTAGTTTGTGCATGAGGGCCTTGGATCTGGCTATGCCGACACTTGGCAACACAGATTTGAAAGTGTATAGTGGATGCAAGGGGTTTGAGAGCACTGGATCTGTAACAGATATGTTAGAAAAAACCAAAATATTGAACCTGGGTATCGAACCCAGGTTTCCTCCTTGCACACTCTCTCGCCTTACCACTCGGCCATCTGTTCATTCATTAACATAAATAACAAAACAATATGATATATAAAACCAAGTCAGAAATATGTTTGAAATAAAAAACGCGCGTTAATTTGAATTAGCCATTGGGAGAGAGGCGTGCGAGCACCGGAGTCTAGGAAGTCAAAGGTGCCGGAGTTGGACTCTGGTCACCTTCTCTGGTCAACTCAAATCTCCAACCTGCAAAATTACATGATTCCAAGCCATAAATTGAACCTACCCCCCCCCCCCCCCCCCCCCTAAATTGGGGTCTGCAAATTCAACCATGGGGTTAGTTCTTTCTGAAACGCCCTGTATCAATGAGAACAAAGCTTGGTTATAGTTTTTCCCTAAAAAAGGAAAAACTCCATCCTCACACCAAATCTTTCATATAATGGATCTAAATACTCGCAAACATCAGTATGAACATATATATGCACAGAGAAATCATTTATACCGCATGTAAAGAAAGTTGGAGGTCACGAAATTTTTACCAAAATGGAGGTGATGATCTGCTTGATCTGGGCGTTGAAGCGCTTGTATGAGGACTGGGTTGGGTTCCTGGAAGCCTCAAGAATGTGTTTGGATCCTTTATTTAGACTAAAAAGGGTTGGAACCTTGGCTGCAAATTTTGACAACTTTGTAATTTTTTTTGGAAATTTCGTGTGGCTCTTCTCCAGCAATTTCTATGTCCATAATGCTTGCACATGGCTTGTATATATAGAGGAGAGGAGGGAGCAAGGTTGAATGGAAATAAATCAAGTCATTAAGGTCATGTTTAAAGCCATTATTCATAATTTGAAAAGTTGCCAAAATTTGAGATTGCATGCCATGTTGGTACTTGGATGAACCTGGTCACATTAGCACGAATTATGGGCCTTAAAATGATCCAAAATGTCAGCCCATATGCCCAAAACTAATATCCATCATTTCATGCATTTTATTTTATATTTATTTGAATAAAATAAAATAAAATGTTCATAAAATAGTTAGAAATTGCAAGGCATGGTAAGAGTGATATTAGAGGTCCTCCATAAGGTTATGAAGATGTTTGCAGTCAAAGAAATTAATCCATTGACTTAAAAGTTTAAGTGTGCTCAATGCATAAATCTTGATATTTCCAATATTTTCCCAACTTGGGAAAGCCATAACTTGCTCAATTTATATCTCATGATGATGATCTTGGACTTTTTGGAACTCCCAAGATGTCTACTTCAATCCATATTTTGATCAATTTTTCATTTGAAGAATGTATCTTGATGTAAAAGGTCTTGGAAAAAAGTGTCTTTTGTTAACTTTCTAAAAATGACCTATAATGTATGAGCTTCTATCTTTCAATTGGTGCACCTCTTGGACTTGAAGACAAAAGAAAAGTTGTAGGGAATAAGATTATCTTCAAAATGAGCTTTGGTTTGGAAAAATGGAAGAAGCGTGCGAAAGTTATGCCTGGTCAAAGTTCAGTTGACTTTTCCTGTAGAAACCCTAATTTAGCAATTCTTGACTTTTGATGAATTAGGAGCATTTCTTGAGGAATCATGACCAACCCTTGATAAAATGATGGATATCACTTCAAAATGTTGATGTTGACCAAAAATCATGAAGTTTGACTGTATTTGGGCCACAGTTGACTTTTGACCTAGTATAGTTGATTTTAAAACATTTGAGCCATTGACTTTGGAGATCACACATCTAGATGAAAACTGAAACCCTAGTTAGAGGTTCATTGCTTAGGAGGAGAATTTGTCTGATCAATTCTTGGTCAATCCTTGAGCAATTGAGGACCTCTAGGAGCATACCTTGAGTAAAAGTGGGAGGGAAAATTTTGGGATACAACAGTGACTTAATCGAAGAAGCCATTATGGTGAAGCCTTGATCAATTCGAATTGGTGTGAATCCATGAAAGAAGAACTTAGAGCCATCGAGAAGAACAAAACTTGGGAGCTTGTCGAAAGAACCAACAAAAAACCAATTGATGTGAAATGGAGCTACAAGTTGAAATGAAAACCTAATGCGATGAAGCTTGTTGGGCTTGGACTGATTAGCTTGAGGCCCAAATTCGAGCAAGACACCAACTATAACAT
Organism: Vicia faba; assembly: GCA_948472305.1. Taxonomy (NCBI): domain Eukaryota; kingdom Viridiplantae; phylum Streptophyta; class Magnoliopsida; order Fabales; family Fabaceae; genus Vicia; species Vicia faba. The sequence goes on along the minus strand of OX451739.1, from coordinate 35,565,446 downwards.
GTCTAGGTTCATTATGTTTCAAGAATGGAAAGAAAATTATCAAAATAGAAACTTTTCAAATCATTTGATTTTGCTTTCAAAGCCATGGTTAATGGCTGATTCATGCCATATTTGTTCACCACTACACCCCTATATAAATACAAGACCAAATTAGAAGCAGGACACACACACATTTCCTATCAAAGCTCCACGAAAAAAATCATCAAAGTTGTGAAACTCCCAAAATCCTGTCTCCATCCAAACCAGTGTTGCATTCACATTCCTGAGATTCCCAGGATTTAGCCCAGGCCTCCTCCACACGCGAAAATCCCTAGAATTTGTGGATCACGTTACTCTGGTCAGGTACAAAATTTTGATCTTGATCTTTAATTTCTCATGTTTTAATTTGTTTCTAAGCATCCATATATACTCATACTAATGCTTGGGATGATTTAAGATCCGTTCTTTTGAGTTTCAATGCAGGAAGCATAAGGTGCCATTGTTATGGCATGATTTGGAAATGGTGGTTAAATTGTGTGATACAGGGACCTTTTTCCAATTTTAAACCCAAATTCAGACTCAGGGGGTTCGAATTAGGGGGGTCGAATTAAGGGGAAGGACCTGGATTTGACACCCAGGTCATGTATTTTGTTTTTCTAACAATTGTATTCTAGACCCCATGCTTGCTGGTCTAACGTGCACACCATGCACCACGTGGTCAACACCAGTAGATCCCATCTGATTAGTACCAACACTCTCGGACGCGTAGGTCACCATGCACCCTCAACAGATTCCCTCATTGGATCCAATTGTAGATTTGGGCTCATCTTACTTGGGCCCAATGAATGTCAATTGGCACCCCTTATTTCTGTTTGCTATCCTGGCCCATTTACTCTTTTTGTTTTGTTTTATTATTTATTTTCCTTTAATTGTTTTTTTATAATCAGTAAGACAATTAAAAAATCATAAAAATTAGGTTTAGCTTTCTTTTTTGAATTTTTTTTGGAATAACTAAGTATTAAAAAAAATTCGCAAATAACCATGTTTCAGTAAATCCCACAAGGGAGGAGCCAACCTAGTTGGCGCCTAAACCTTATTTTAAAGGGGAGGCGCTATCTCACTTGGCGCCTAGGTGTGAAGGGATTACCCTAAGCCGAGTGAGATGGCGCCTTAGTGCAATTGGGAGGCGATTTTTCGCGTTTTTTATTTTAAATGCAGCGTGTTACGTGCTCGATATAGGATCAACATAATTGACTTTTTATTTACAAAATATGATTACACACATAACGATTACATAAAAAATACAGATTAATCAGTGGTCCCCGGAACCCAGTAATGACCCCCGGTTCTGCATCCCTGTCCTCGCCTTTCCCATGCTGGGTTTCGTTGCGTTTCCTGTTGTGGCAGGGTCGATGGCCCAGCGAAGCCAATGTGTTCCGGATCCATGAAATCGGTCAGATCTCCATATCTAGAAGATCTGCTTTGGTACAGTCGTTTGCCCATACCCTCAAAGTTTGGTCGTGTTGGTGGTGGGTGGGGTTCGGTGGTTGGTCTGTAGCACTAGTCGTCTGAGTACGGGGGGTAGAAAGGAAATGGATCTTGGGGTGTTTGGTATTGAGGATGTTGGGTGCTTTGGTGATGTTGTGGTTGATGGTAAGTTGAGTCGGTTGGTTCATAATCTTTGGACAATCCCAAATCAAGGCTAAGGTTGGATGTTGAGGGGCCCATATTGGGATATGCAGAAGACTGAAATTGTGTGTGGGGTATGCGGGTGCATTGGTATTGTGATTGAAATTATGGTTGGTTGTGAGGCATATGGGGGTATTGGTACTGAGGTGGTGATTGTGGTTGGTTGTAGGGCATGTGGGTGTAATTGTATTGTGGTGGTGACTGTGGTTGGGTGTTTGTGGTTCTGTTTCATCGGGGGGGTTGGTGGGAGGTTGATGTGTGTTGGGTTTGTTGTTGGGGAAATGAGGGTTGTGCCCATTGTGTTCGTGGGTCAACCAAATACCTTAGATGAGACACGTGCATTTCAAGGGTACTAACCGATCTGTACCAAGATAAATATTGATCCGTATGTCGCATATTACCATGGTTGGGGAAAACTGGGAATTACAAGACATATTGGTGACGCCTCTGCCACATCTTACACCATTATGGAGAAAAATCTTTCCAGTTGGTAAGACCATATTGGGCGTCGACCCTTTTGAGATGCCACAGGGACAAACAAGTTGGATCGCCGGGTATCTCTTGATGCATTCCAAACTGCATCTTGACACAGTCGATGTGGTGCATCTCCACAACATTGAACTGTATGATTGCAGTCTTTGCGCTCCAAATTACTGCATCCTCGGGGTTTGGTTCATGGTCTAAACCCAAATATGGTCTCTAGACAAACTGCGGATAAAATTAAATCAGGTTAATGAAATCGTAATAAATAAATAATTTAAAAGTAGAAAAGTTGAAAGGTATGACGTACATCATCCGGGCCAAGGTGATCCAATATATTGCGGTATAGAGCGACATTGAATCTTTGATTCTTGCCGTAATCCATACCCCTCACGCAGTACCTAGAGGAATTGAAAAATATTTTATTTTTATCATATATTTGGTGAAGAGATGAATAGTAATAAATGATATAAGTTGATGACTTACTTTGTTGCGTCTGGGAAAACGAATGTGTTGTTGTTGATGGGGTTTAGGGACTCCATCCTCCACCAACCCCAGGCTTGAAGTAAAAAAGTGCAGCCATACAATGTACATTTTTCCTTGATTGCATTTTTACACAAGAAACTGTATAGATAGGCTAAAACAGCAGAACCCCAACTATACTTTCTAGTTTTTTCGAAGTCTCTAAGTAAATTTAAATACATAAAATTTACACTATTTCCCGTGCTTTTGGGAAATAAAAATGTTCCAAATAGTATCATTATAAAATTTCTAGCTTTTATTACCTTAGCTAGCTCGGAGGAATTTTCGTTCAATTCCAGAGTCGCATAATGATTTTTTAGCTCAGTAAGTAGTATACCCTGACCTCTCGCACCACCACCTTCAACCATATCCCTGTCCAACAATTCTTCACACAGAGAATTGGGTTGTTGAATCGACCCGTTAACTGCCTTATCATCGACAGGGAGACCCAATAACATGTACACGTCCTCTAGTGTGACGGTACATTCACCTATTGGTAGATGAAATGTATGGGTCTCTGGTCTCCACCTTTCCAACATTGCAAGTATGAACTTTGAATCAATCGTGCAGTTGGAGATCTTTATAACGTTTCTGAAACCTGCATATTTGAGATAGGGTACGATTAACGGGTCGGGAGCAAGGTAGTTGTGTGACCGGATTCTGAATCTTTTAGTATCCTAAGTTAATAATTTAAAAAGTGTATGAGTAGGTAAGATGAATAAATCATTAATAGAAGTATGAAAAATGTATAAGTATACAAGAAACTAACAAACGTTGCAATGTTGTCCCTTGTGCCTCTGTGGGAATCGCCCATTGTGAGAAGAGCCATTGTTGAAAATATCTGAGATTATGAAAGAGTTTAAAATTGTATGAGATTATGAAAGAGTTTGTAGTAGAGAGTGAGACGATTGTGGATGCGATAGAAGTATGTGAGGCTCTGTATTTATAGGCAAAATTTTATCATAGAGTAAGTGAGGTGGTAGGTGGGTGAATGCATGCATGATAAGTGTCACTCTTGTAGTGTAGGTGCAGGCTATGTGGCAGCGTTGGGAAAGGCATCTTTGTATGCATGTAACACGATTGGATGTGAAGGGAGGCGCCATTGGACTTGGCGAAAGAGTACAAAAATGAAAGGTGTCGCCGTCCCTGTTGGCGAATAAGAGGTAGCATGGGTTGCAGTGTAGGTGCAGCCTAGGTGACAGCCTTGGAGAAAGCATCTCTGAATGCATGTAACACAATTGGACGTGAAGGTAGGCGCCATTGGACTTGGTGAAAGAGTACAAAAATGAAAGGTGTTGCCATCCCTGTTGGCGAATAAGAGGTGGAATGGGTTGCAGTGTAGGTGCAAGCTAGGTGACAGCCTTGGAGAAGGCATCTCTGTATGCATGTAACACGACTGGACGTGAAGGTAGGTGCCATTGGACTTGGCGAAAGAGTACAAAAATGAAAGGTGTGACCATCCCTATTGGCGAATAAGAGATGGCATGGGTTGCAGTGTAGGCGCAGGCTAGGTGACAGCCTTGGAGAAGGCATCTCTGCATGCATGTAACACGATTGGACGTGATGGGAGGCGCCTTAGAGGTTGGAATGGGTTATAGTGTAGGTGACAGCCTTGGAGAAGGCATCTCTGCATGCATGTAACACGATCGGACGTGAAGGGAGGCGCCATTGGACTTGGCAAAAGAGTACAAAAATGAAAGGTGTCGCCATCCCTGTTGGCGAATAAGAGGTGACATGGGTTGCAGTGTAGGCGCAGGATAGGTGACAGCCTTAGAGAAGGCATCTCTGCATGCATATAACACGATTGGACGTGATGGGAGGTACCTTAGAGGTTGGCATGGGTTGCAGTGTAGTTGTAGGCTAGGTGACAGCCTTGGAGAAGGCATCTATGCATGCATGTAACACGATTAGACGTGAAGGTAGGCGCCATTGGACTTGGCGTAAGAGTACAAAAATCAAAGGTTCCGCCATCCCTGTTAGAGAATAAGAGGTGGCATGGGTTACAGTGTAGGCGCAGGCTAGGTGACAGTCCCGGAGAAGGCATCTCTGCATGCATGTAACACAATTGGACGTGATGGGAGGCGCCTTAGAGGTTGGCATGGGTTGCAAAGTAGGTGCAGGCTAGGTGACAGCCTTGGAGAGTGCTTACTGTTGGTTTATTCAAATTCAGTACAACCTATTTAATCTTACATTTATCAAAACACTCCTACACTCAATCACTCAAACACTAGAAAATTCAAAAATTCAAGCAATTAACTCATAAACTTCAAACCTTCAAACCTTCAAACAGTCATACACAATGGCCTCTTCACCCCAATATGTGATCAGTACATATTTCAACAGTGAGACATACATTTGTCCCACCTCTGGGTTTTTGTTTAGAGACACTGAGAACATCCGATTTTGTTTAAACAGGAAAGCTAATTTCTTGAACTTCAAAAAACGATTGGAGGCCAAACTTGGACGAGGTCCTGTGACACAAATATTTTATAAGAATCCGGTTATTTTGGTAACAACCAAATAATATTTTATAAGGTTGAGGTTCAAGATGATGAGGACCTTCAGAATATGTTTTCCAGTCATGAGTATTCTGGGTACGACTCTATTGAGTTGTACATTATGCTGCGAGAGCCTCAGCTGTCACAAGTGGTTGATCCTCTAGAGACCGAACAAGCAGAAGTAGATGCCATTGATGAAGAAGAAGAATATGACGAGTTGGAGTTTGACGACATGGTCAACGATGATTCCGAAGATGATGGGATACCTGGTATTCCTTCAAACGAGATCTACACACCACCTCCGCACATGACAAACTTCAACATGGGTGGAAATGAACCTTCTTCTGATTTATTTTTCAATCCGTATATGCAGTCTGAAGAAAACTTAAAAGAGAAAGACAAATTTCGTAACAGAGAAGAATGTATTCGATCCATCAAAAAATTTCACATGCTCAAATCGGTCGATTTTAAGGTGGACCGTGTAAATCCAGAAAGGTGCAAGATCAAGTGTGTCCACCTAGATTGTATGTTCAAGCTCACTGTATCATACAGATTAAGAGGTGATTGTTGGGTCATAGGTTCTATGTCTATCCACACGTGTGTCAGTTCTACTCAATCACAGGATCATCAAAAACTAAATTATGATCTCATATGTCAAGAAATTCTAACACTCGTCAGCAACGATCCATCATTGAAGGTGAGAATCGTAATCTCTCACATCACTACGGTATTTAACTATACTCCATCTTATCGAAAGGCATGGTTAGCAAAGACCAAGGCGATTGGAAAGGTATATGGAAACTGGGAGGAGTCATACCAAGAACTTCCTCGCTACCTGAATGCACTCCAGACTTATTCTTCGGGTACTGTTTACATTCTGGAAACAGTGCCAGCTGTGATACGGTGGCAGAACCGACTGTTAATACTGGTTTGCATTTTGTATTCGCAAATGTTGCGGTAAGCAAGAGTCGCCGCAGACTTTTATTTCATCCAACAAAGGAAAAGGAAAAAGAACAGAAAAACCTTTTTCGAGATGTTTCTGAGTACGGGGGATAGATTATAGAAAGGGAAGGTGTTAGCACCCTTTCTATCCATGGTTTTCCATGGGCTCTTAGGTACTTGCTCATTTTTCAAATTTCTTGTGTGTGCTTGTTTTGAAAAGTTTTGTTTTACTTCGTGATAACCCTTGTTTCTATCCTCAAGAGTGTGACGAAGTTGTTTCGAAAACTATTTTTGAAAAGTGTTTGTGTGAAAAATTTTGTTTGAGCAAGTACCTAGGAACTAATCTACCTACTCCAAAAAAAGTCTGTTCGTTTTCCTTTAGACAGCGCTATCCTATTATTAAGGAGAAGGTAGCACCGTCATTAGATTTTTAAAGGGACGTTCGAATGGACGAAATGGACTTTGAAGGCAACAAGTAAGGATACCTTAGCATTTTAAAGGGACTATCATCATAAGATCAATTTGTAGGCAACTCGAGGGACAAGTAGAGACTATGATCTTTATGGCGACTTTGAATCGCGGGCCATTGCTAAGGTATCCCTACGTTCGAGGGACATGACCATTGTTTTCCGAGGAAACCAAGTGAGGAATACCCTAAGGGTGCAAGTGTGCAAATGATTTAGTTCGGTTATTTATCTTGCAATTAAGGTGATCTACTATTTTAATTTTATTTGTCTTTTGCATGCAAGCCTATTATCCATACATCTAAACAATTCATAGTTGCGGAAATTAAAAGCAGAAAAGTAAATCTACACTATTACAAGGCTTCGGGAAGGGGGTTACATGACCCAAAACCGGGGATTAAACAGTAAATAATATACGGTAAACCTTAATTAAAAACTATTACAAACCCGAAGCAAATACAATAATTGGAAAATAAATATTATGCGTGAGAATTAAATACAGGAATCAAAGTCTAAATTCGAAGGAAATCAAAGAAAATATTTTTGTTATCTTTTCATTGAGAAAATTAAATATTTGCAAATTAAACCTAATTTTCTAATTGATTTTAATTATGAAAAAAAGAATTTAAGTTTCCCTAATTAAATTAATCTAATTAATTAATGAAATAACATATTTTATGAAAAAAAATCTGATTTGAATGTTTTTGTGATTTAATAAAAAAAATGATTTTGTTTTTTTGTAAAAATAATTAAATGAATAATTAAAATAAATAAAATAAATTAAAAAGAAAAATTAAACTGGGCCCGGTGAAGTAGGAATCTGGGAGGTGCATTGTTTGAAATTTCCAGGCCCAACATAGCTGGCCCAAAGCTTATGTTTTCTCCAGTGAGACGCTGGTCAAGAAGGTCCACCACGCGCCTGCATGCTTGAGGCATTAGATCTGGGATGGAGATGATCCAATGATGAGGAATTGGAAGCCTATGGTGAGCGCGCTTATGATAGTAACGTGGAATTTGTAAACAATTATTAGGAAAAATAATAGAAGCACACGCCTGGGATCGAACCCAGAGTGTTTGCTTCATATGCACGCTCCTCAATCGTTTGCGCTAGCTAGAACATCTATACATATAATAAAACGAATAACATATAATGGAAATAAAGTGCCTTGCCCAGAAACACGTGCCAATTTCAAATGGGCCAATGGTGTGTTGCCACCTCTTGTCTTCTTCCCCATAACTATTGTTTTTGATATCAGCTTTTACCTACAGACAAAACTGTCACTAAAGGCTATAGTGACAGTTTTTATCCGTAGCTATATCCCTGCAAGATTCAAAAAAATAATACAAGTAAGATAATCAAAACCAAAGGCATAGATCAGTTGAAAATCACGCCCTGAGTTCATTGGTACCCATAATTTGGTTTAATTTTGCCTCTACAAAGAGTCCCCCATTTGGGACCTTAAAACCTTAACAATGGTGTCGTCAGATTAAACCATCCAGAAACAATGCAAATATGATAACAAGCGTGGATATGTGATCAAAACAAGTTTATAATGGGTAAATCAATAAATCCGAGTTTGAGAAAAATATGCAAACTGTGGTACTGTAAGGGCACGATTCTTGATGTTTTTGGCCTTGAGGATGATTGGAATAGCTTCAGCACACATCCAGGAACAGATTGCTGGCTTTGGAATTACTTGAAATGGCCTATGGAAGAGAATACGATCTGGACTTTTTCTTCCAAAATTTGCAACTTCTTCCCTTGTTTTTCACGACCCCAAAACCTCTTTTATGCTTTAATGATGTTAGGTATATATGATAGAATGATTTAGGTCAACAAAAACTGATCATGTCTTTGCAAATTATGGAGATTTGATTTCATTATTTGCCATGTATGATTTGTTTCCAAAATAGACCAAATTAAGATCTTTTCCAATCAATTAGATCTTGCACGATTTGGATGATTTGCTAGCTATTCCTTGACTCATAAAATGCTCATAAAATCAAATCTTTGATTTTATTTGATTATTCTACTATTTAAATTGATTTATTTTGATTTAAATGGATAAAAAATCAAAATAAATAATAAAAATAATAAAATAATAAGTGGATAAGCTCAGGGGTCGTGGTTCCTCTTAGGAACAAGTTTCAAACAAGAAAACATGGGCCCATTTGGAAGAAAAAAAAGTTAATTTGATCAATATTGACTTCATGCACATTTCCAAAAATTGGTCAACTTTGACAATACACATCTCTCTCATTTTTAACCCTAAGAAGGTGTTCTTAGACTTTTTATAAAGCTTAGGATGTCCCCTAAACAACCCTATTGGTTTCATATCAATTGGATCTTCCATGTTCATGTAAGAAGCTTTGACCCAAAAGGTGTTTTTGTTGACTTTTCAAAAGGACCTATAATGTAGAAATCATATCTTTCCATGAGTGCATTTTTTGAACTTGAGGGATGAAGATGATTTATAGGAAATTGGATTATCTTCAAAATGATCCTTGGATGATAAATTTCTGATAAAGTATGAGAAAGTTATGATTGGTCAAAGTTTGGTTGACTTTTCCTAAGAAACCCTAATTTAGCAACTTTTGAGTTTTGATGAATTAGGAGCATTCCTTGAGGAATCATGATCAAAAATTGATCAAATGATGGATATCACTTCAAAATGTTGATGCTGACCAAAAATCTTGAAGTTTGACTGTATGTGGGTCACAGTTGACTTTTAACCTAATATAGTTGATTTTCAAGCATCTGAGCAGTTGACTGAGCAAACTTCTTGTGTAAGGCGTGCAACTTGACATGGATGATCTTGAGAACATATTAGGACCATGGAAAATATTTGAGGCCTTCGGAGCTCACCCATCTTGATGAAAAGGGAAACCCTAGTTGGAGGTTCCTTGCTTTAGGAGAGAGTTTGTCTGGTCAACTCTTGGGCCTCCTTGAACAAGTTAAGGATCTCAATGAACATATGTTGAGTAAAGTGGGAGGGAAAATTTTGGGGTACAACATCTGCTCCTGTTCAATCTTCTTAAACCTGAGGATGTAGATTGGCCGGTCTACCTTTCGTGATCTGAAGGTGGAAGATGATTGAACACTAAAGTTCCCAGAAATTTACACTCGCATGGAGTAATACTGATTGGTGATATCGGGAATGGTCTTATAGATGCCATTTGGAAGTTGACAGAGAATCGTTGGAGATGGGCTTAAAGATGCCATCCAGAAAAGATATCGGTTGCATAAGAGATTCCTTTGCGAGAATCCATATACCTGCCATTGAGGAGGACTTCGCCAAGGAATGTGATTTATGTCCTGGGAAATAAAGTCTAGGAGCTTCGGTTGTCCATTACTCTACTGGGGAATTAACTCTTGATTGATGAGGCATAAGTGAGTTGTTATCTGGTCGAGTCCGGGTTTCACGGCGACTTACTGGGGAAATGTGAGATCGACCGATTCTGGTCGGGTCCAGGTCTTGCAATGTCATAAACTATTATCTGGAGATAAGAGAGAAGGAACATGGGTCGTATGGTTACTTAGAAATGAGATCATGGATAGTAGGGCTTATGATAAGGAACCTGGATAGTAGGGTTACTTTGAAATGAGAGTCTGGGTAGTAGGGCTATGAGAAGGAACCTGGGTCGTAGGGTTACTTAGAAATGAAAGCCTGGATAGTAGGGCTATGAGAAGGAACCTGGGTCGTATGGTTACTTCGAAATGAAAACCTGGATAGTAGGGCTATGAGAAGGAACATGGGTCGTAGGGTTACTTCGAAATGAAAGCCTGGATAGTAGGGCTTATGGGAAGGAACCTGGATTATAGGGTTACTTCGAGATGAAAGCCTGGATGATAGGGCTTATGGGAAGGAACCTGGATAGTAGGGTTACTTCGAGATGAAAGCCTGGATAGTAGGGCTTATGGGAAGGAACCTGGGTAGTAGGGTTACTTTGAGATGAAAGCCTGGATGGTAGGGCTTATGGGAAGGAACCTGGATAGTAGGGTTACTTCGAGATGAAAGCCTGGATAGTAGGGCTTATGGGAAGGAACCTGGATAGTAGGGTTACTTCGAGATGAAATCCTGGATAGTAGGGCTTATGGGAAGGAACCCGGATAGTAGGGTTAATTCGAGATGAAAGCCTGGATGGTAGGGCTTATGGGAAGGAACCTGGATAGTAGGGTTACTTCGAGATGAAATCCTAGATAGTAGGGCTTATGGGAAGGAACCTGGATAGTAGGGTTACTTCGAGATGAAAGCCTGGATAGTAGGGCTTATGGGAAGGAACCTGGATAGTATGGCTTACTTCGAAATGAAAGCCTGGATAGTATGGCTTATGGGAAGGAACCTGGATAGTAGGGTTACTTCAAAATGAAAGCCTGGATAGTAAGGCTTATGGGAAGGAGCATGGGTCGTAGGGTTACTTCAAGATGAAAGCCTGGATAGTAGGGCTTATGGAAAGGAACCTGGGTCGTAGGGTTACTTCATGGGGAGTTTGGGTAAAACTGCATCTGAACCGAGAAGGAACCTAGGTAAGGTTTCTTCATGAGGACTTTGGGTAAAACTGCATCTGAACCGAGAAGGAACCTAGGTAAGGTTGCTTCGTAAGGAGTTTGGGTAAAACTGCATCTGAACCGAGAAGGAACCTAGGTAAGGTTGCTTCGTGGGGAGTTTGGGTAAAACTACATCTGAACCGAGAAGGAACCTAGGTAAGGTTGCTTCGTGGGGAGTTTGGGTAAAACTGCATATTAACCGAGAAGGAACCTAGTAAGGTTGCTTCGTGGAGAGTTTGGTTAAAACTGCATCTGAACCGAGAAGGAACCTAGGTAAGGTTGCTTCATGAGGAGTTTGGGTAAAATTGCATCTGAACCGAGAAGGAACCTAGGTAAGGTTGCTTCGGGATAAGTCTGTGTAGGGCTTCAGGAGGAACCTAGGTAAGGTTACTTCGGGATGAGTTCGTGTGAAACTTTATTTGGAAATGTATGAGAAGGGGCCCGTGTAAGATTTTTTTCAGGATAAACCCGTGTGAAGCTGTATTTAGGAGAAACCCGTGTAAGATTGCTTCGTGACAAACCCGTGTAAAGCTGCATCTGGTCACGCAGATAATTACTCTGTTTAGTTTTATGAGCTAATCTTGGACCTGCTGGAAATTGTTGATGATAACCATCTTTCCTGAAAAGGTACATGATTAATTATATGTGATGCATGAAATGCATTGTATGATGATGTTCTCAAAATAAATGAGATTACGCTGTATGCGATATGTATGCGCATGTCATGATATATGAACATGAAATACTATTGGGGCATGTCTGAGCCTGGGAAAATAAATCCCTGACTGCTGCTAGAAAGTATAGTATTCCTGACTGTTGTAGAGAATCATGGTTCTTCTACTTCCGTTGGGGATAGTGAATGGAAATGACAGTGCTGGAGATTTATTCTTTGTTATCTGTGAATATTCTATCCAGGGAGAGACTCTGTTTGAGAATAACTCTGCGGGGAAATAACTCTGTTGGAAGATGAACTTCCATAGCTGATGTAATAAGCTCTGTTGGGGATTGAGCTTCTGTGTTCAGAGAAATAAACTCTGCTCAAGAGAAAACTTTATGACCCGCTTGCAATTATGAAATTCGGCTGGGGAATATAGATGTTAGTTTTCTGAAGGGACCCGGCTGGAGAGAGTAACTCCTATTTGGGGAAGCCGATGTCAAAGCTTTAGTTGTCTCTACTCTATGGGGAGTGTAGATGTCACTAGGATGCATGCTGAGGATACGACAATGACTTTGCATCAGGACTTTTCTTCCCCTGTACTTGCTGGAGAAAGTACCTGCAGAGGCTTTATGGATAGCTTGAGTGTTATCCCAACTCATGAGGTACTTGGTAACTCCCGATCAAAATGATAAGTCTTCGGGACATGGTCGTACGCTTTAATCCCGAACTTTTGCCTGGACTGTCTTTTCAGATTTTCAGTCCACCGGGATACCCTTTTTTGCCCAAGCTGCCTTTTCAGGTTTTCGACTTGCCGAGTGTACATATGTTTCATTTTTATCCCTAATTTTTGCCTGAACCCTTTTGGTTCGCCGTGATGCCCTTATTTTTGCCCAGGCCAGTCAACCTAGCGGGTCTTTTCATGCGTAGTCTTTTCTGACTATGTCCACCTTCACTGGGTGTGGAGAATGGTCAGTGTCCTTAGTAGTAAGTGTTGTCACACTGCCAGAAGGTGTTTGTTTGATCATACAGGACTCGTTGTTGGAATTCACGTCGAATGCCCCAAGTGATTCAGATGGAGATCTGCCCCTGGCCATTTGGCATTTTTGAGTGATTCCTTGAATCTTGACTTGACTTCCCCAGATGATGGACGATGGTCATGCCGTGCCCCTTGGTTGGAAGTGTTTTTCCACTTGAGGTGATCCTTTTCATTGAGAAGGTTCTTGTTCACTAGATATTTGTCATGCAGATTTCTCTGCTGTTGAACAAATAGTCATATGAAAATACTGGTATTTTAAGAATGCAAAGCTTATGTCTGTCTTGAAGTTTGAAAAATCATTTTTTAGTAAAACAAACAAATTTTGCAAGAGAGTAATATCAACTCGTGATTTATGGAAAGCCTTACAAGAGTCAGGATACCTTTTATAACAGTATGCTTTCGAACTAACCCATGCTTCAGCTAGGACTCTTAAGGGTTATAACGTGGCCTGGTTCACGGTTCAAGAAACAAAGGATAAAGGCTCAAAATTTATTTGTACCCACCTGCTCTTCGTGATGTTCTTCAGCCCTATGCTCAGTTAATTGCGCGTTTAGAATCCCAATTCAGTTCTGGAATATTGTCCTTGATGTCCCAGTGATGGTTCGGATACTGAAAGTTTATTTGGAAGAGGCAGTTATTTTGTAATCTTTTTTTGTCGAGGATTTGTAGGACCTCTTTATTTTTGATTTTACTATCCCTGTCTTTTGCCTGAACTGTTTCATTTTGTGATTACAGTCAGCGGGATGCCTCTGTTTTTTTTCTTAAGTCTCCTTCATAGGTTTTGACTTAACGGGCTTTTATTTCGAGAGATAATGACTGACTCTCTTGACGATTATGTGGAACCACCACCGTCTTTTGATTTGGAAGGACGTCTTCAATGCCATTCATTGTGTACGAAGTGGAAGATTGCGATTGAATGCGCGTCTGAATTGACTGAGAAACTACCCTGCCCCAGGTTATGATTAAGGGTTTTAATTTGTGTGAAAAGAAAAAATCCAACTTCTTTGGCTCGAAGGGGTTGACTAGGGATTATCTTCCTTATAAATCCACTGTTTGGGATTTGAAACAACGCTTGTACATCGTCAGTGGGGTCTGTTCAAAAGCATATTGTGGAGATTGTGGTATCATTTTCGTCATCCTCCCTCTAAAGGCTTAGAGCTTTTGATCTAGAGTTGAATATCACAAAAAGGGAAGCAGTTTAAATATAGTGAATACAAATGAATTGATTCAAAACAGACATATGCAATGCATTGATAAAGTAACAAGGTTTGATATGAATAAATGTTAAAACAATCAAAAGAAAATTACAAATTGAAAATTCTAATGAACAAAAGCCTCCTTGTCTGATAGTGTCACTTCAGATGGTGTGTCTTTGAGGGATGGTAGAAGAACTCAGCCTGACCACCTTGTGTAAACTCCAGCACCCCTTCATCAATCAAGTTTTGAACTTCATATTTCAACCTCCAACAGTCGTCAGTATCATGCCCAGGGCTGTTGGAGTGGTATGCACACCTTGCATCAGGATTGTAGTTAGGGGATGAAGTCTTGGGATTCGGATGAGGTCCTATCAACGTAATCAGATTCATCCTCAATCGGTGTTACAAAGCTTGAGACAGCGACACATTGAGTTTGGTAAACTTCCTTTTAGGTATATCCGACTTACTCTAATTAACCCGTTGTTTTTGGCGAGGTTGTTGTTGGACCCGTGACATGGTAGCAATTTGGAAAGGTCCACTCTTCACCAAACCAACCTTTTGTCTTCTTCGAGGATGATCAATGACTTGGTCTCCGGCCTCGACTGTTTGCTTGATATTGTTGTATCTGTCTTGATGAAGTTGGTTGATGATGGCTCTCAGCTCTTCTTGTCCCCGGGATAGGCCTTGGATAAGAGCCATCTGCCCCAGCATTTGGGTTCTTATTGCATCTACCTCAGCTTGCAGTTGTTCAAACCGTTCGTCCTTATTATCTTCAGGACTTTTGTTGGCCAGGTTCCCAGCGAGGAGTGCTTTCAACTCTTCCTGCCTCTTGGATAGGTTTAGGAACATTTCCATGAACTGAGCTTCTTGAGTTTGAAGATCTCTGTTGTCTTGTTGGAAAGCCATTGCTGAAATAAACAGCGAGAACATGAGAGACTTGTGCTTGAAGACCTGTTATGCAATGATGTGTATGATATATGTATGCAATGTTTTCAAGGATCTCGTGGGGTAAACAAGAAAATTGCCAGAGGTTGAAATTTTGCCGCTTTGATTGAAGCACTTCGTATCGGTGAAGGTCCTTCTACAAGAGTCAAGCTCACCATATCAAGTGGGTCATAGGCTCTGACTCAAGTTGTCATGTTTTGGTCTTCTGATGGCATTGGCTAGAGGAAAATAAATCCCCTTTCTAGACGTACGATTTATCATAACCTGCATCACAAACCCTTGAGGTCCTTGAAATGGTTAAGGAAATATTGTGGTATGATGCTATGATGTGTATGCTATGCATCAAGCAATAATGCAGGGTAAGAAACCAATTTATTGGATTTATACTAACAAGATCCTGCAAGTAATACAAACAAAGCCCTGCAATGAGTTCTAATTGTTAGGAAAAGAAAGCAAACAAGTCACACAAGTAACCTTAGGTTAAAGCCTGCATGAGTTTTAAGGTCATACCCTCTTGAAGCTGGATTGGTTTAACCTGTCCTATAAATAGTAACCGGGTTCTAAGGGATCTCAATATCACCAATCTTTCCCCCAACTTCGTTCAATAGGCGATTGACTCACAACCAAATAAAACTCAAGAGTCAAACCTCAATGAGTGTAGCATCGAGTATCTGTCGACCTTGGGAATACACCAAAGTTGTCCATCTCGCTACGTCATACTGGCCAAGTTGTGCAATTAAAGGTTCTAAGGTCAGTTGATGCTTCACGACACCATGCGGCGGCCCCGTACTCTCCCTGATTGACTCAAGGGTTACCGGAACCAACCAAAGTGCCACATCAACGTAGCTACTGCTTCAACCGTGTCGGTATACCCTGCATAGTTCCCTCACAGTTTATTGCTACTTACCTAAAAGTTGTTCCCTGATCCAGGTGTAGGATCTTCAATAATACCCAAACAAAACCCTTGAATATAAAGCAGGCAAAGGAAACAAGAAAGCAATTTTAAAAGTGACCTAGATCCTAAGGTATACCCCACTTATTTACACTCCCCGACAAAGTCTCCAGTTCTGTGATACGGTGGCAGAACCAACTGTTAATACTGGTTTGCATTTTGTATTTACAAATGTTGCGGTAAGCAAGAGTCGCCACCGAATTCTATTTCACCCAATAAAGGAAAAGGAAAAAGAACAGAAAAAACCTTTTTCGAGATGTTTTTGAGTACGGGGGTAGATTATAGAAAGAAAATGTGTTAGCACCCTTTCTATCCATGGTTTTCCATGGGCACTTAGGTACTTGCTCATTTTTCAAATTGCTTGTGTGTGCTTGTTTTGAAAAGTTTTGTTTTACTTCGTGATAACCCTTGTTTTTATCCTCAAGAGTGTGACGAAGTTGTTTCGAAAAATGTTTTTGAAAAGTGTTTGTGTGAAAAATTTTGTTTGAGAAAGTACCTAGGAACTATTCTACCTACTCGAAAAAAAGTCTGTTCGTTTTCCTTTAGAAAGCACTATCCTATTATTAAGGAATAGGTAGCACCTTCGTTGGATTTTTAAAGGGACGTTCGAAGGGACGAAATGGTCTCTGAAGGCAACAAGTAAGGATACCTTAGCATTTTGAAGGGACTATCGTCATAAGATCAATTCGTAGGCAACTCGAGGAACAAGTAGGGACTATGATCTTTATGACGACTTTGAATCGCGGGTCATTGCTAAGGTATCCCTATGTTCGAGGGACATGACCATTGTTTTCCGAGGAAACCAAGTGAGGAATACCCTAAGAGTGAAAGTGTGCAAATGATTTAGTTTAGTTATTTATCTTGCAATTAAGGTGATCTACTATTTTAATTTTATTTGTCTTTTGCATGCAAGCCTATTATCCATACATCTAGACAGTTCATAGTTGCGGAAATTAAAAGCGGGAAAGTAAATCTACGCTATTACAAGACTTTGGGGAGGGGGTTATATGACCAAAAACCGGAGATTAAACAGTAAATAATATGCGGTAAACCCTAATTAAAAATTATTACATATCCGAAGCAAATACAATAATTGGAAAATAAAATATTATGCGCGAGAATTAAATACAGGAATCAAAGTCTAAATTCGAAGGAAATCAAAGAAAATATTTTTGTTATCTTTTGATTGAGAAAATTAAATATTTGCAAATTAAACCTAATTTTCTAATTGATTTTAATTATGGAAAAAGAATTTAAATTGCCCTAATTAAATTAATCTAATTAATTAATGAAATAACATATTTTATGAAAAAATCTGAGTTTAATGTTTTTGTGATTTTTTTATTTAATAAAAAAAATGATTTTGTTTTTTTGTAAAAATAATTAAACGAATAATGAAAATAAATAAAAGAAATTAAAAAGAAAAATTAAACTAGGCCTGGTGAAGTAGCAATCTGGGAGGTGCACTATTTGAAATTTCCAGGCCCAGCATAGCCGGCCCAAAGCTTATATTTTCTCCAATGAGACGCTGGCCAAGAAGGTCCACCACACGGCTGCATGCTTGAGGCATTAGATCTGGGATGGAGATGATCCAATGATGAGGAATTGGAAGCCTATGGTGAGCGCGCTTATGATAGTAACATGGAATATGCAAAAAATTATTAGGAAAAATAATAGAAGCACACGCTTGGGATCGAACCCAGAGCGTTTGCTTCATAGGCACGCTCCTCAATCGTTTGCGCTAGCTGGAACATCTGTACATATAATAAAACGAATAACATATAATGGAAATAAAGTGCCTTGCCTAGAAACACGCGCCAATTTCAAATGGGCCAATGGTGTACTGCCACCTCTTGTCTTCTTCCCCAAGACTGTTGTTTTTTATATCAGCTTTTACCTACGGACAAAACCGTCACTAAAGGCTATAGTGATAGTTTTTATCCGTAGCTACATCTCTGCAAGATTCAAAAAAATAATACAAGCAAGATAAATCAAAATCAAAGGCATATATCAGTTGCAAATCACGCCCTGAGTTCATTGGTACCCATAATTTGGTCTAATTTCGCCTCTACGGAGAGTCCCCCATTTGGGACCTTAAAACCCTAACAATGGCGTTGTGCCATTCCTGCATTTGAACTCAGATTAAACCATCCAGAAACAATGCAAATATGATAACAAGCATGGATATATGATCAAAACAAGTTTATAATTGGTAAATAAATAAATTTGAGTTTGAGAAAAATATGCAAATTGTGGTACTGTAAGGGCACTATTATTGATGTTTTTGGCCTTGAGGATGATTGGAATAGCTTCAGAACACGTCCAGGAACAGATTGCTGGCTTTGGAATTACTTGAATCGGCCTATGGAAGAGAATATGGTCTGCACTTTTTCTTCCAAAATTTGCAACTTCTTCCCTTGTTTTTCACGACCCCAAAGCCTCTTTTATGCTTTAATGATGTTAGGTATATATGATAGAATGATTTAGGTCAACAAAAACTGATCATATCTTTGCAAATTATGGAGATTTGATTTCATTCTTTGCCATGTATGATTTGTTTCCAAAATAGACCAAATTAAGATCTTTTCCAATCAATTAGCTCTTGCACGATTTGGATGATTTTCTAGCTGTTCCTTGACTCATAAAATGCTCATAAAATCAAATCTTTAATTTTATTTGATTATTCTACTATTTAAATTGATTTATTTTGATTTAAATGGATAAAAAATCAAAATAAATAATAAAAATAATAAGTGGATAAGCTCAGTGGTCGTGGGTCCTCTTAGGAACAAGTTTCAAACAAGAACATGGGTCCATTTGAAAAAAAAAGTCATTTTGATCAATGTTGACTTCATGCACATTTCCAAAAATTGGTCAACTTTAACAATACACATCTCTCTCATTTTTAACCCTAAGAAGGTGTTCTTTGACTTTTTAGAAAGCTTAGGATGTCCCCTAAACAAACCTTTTTGTTTCATCTCAATTGGGTCTTCCATGTTCATGTAAGAAGCTTTGACCCAAAAGGTGTTTTTGTTGACTTTTCAAAAGGACCTATAATGTAGAAATTCATATCTTTCCATGAGTGGATTTTTTGAACTTGAGGGATGAATATGATTTGTAGGAAATTGGATTCTCTTCAAAATGAGCCTTGGATGAGAAATTTCTGATTAAGTATGAGAAATTTATGCTTGGTCAAAGTTTGGTTGACTTTTCCTAAGAAACCCTAATTTAGCAACTTTTGAGTTTTTATGAATTAGGAGCATTGCTTGAGGAATCATGATCAACCCTTGATAAAATGATGGATATCACTTAAAAATGTTAATGTTGATGAAAAAATCTTGAAGTTTGACTGTATGTGGGTCACAATTGACTTTTGACCTAATACATTTAATTTTCAAGCATCTGAGTAGTTGATTGAGCAAACTTCATGTGTAAGGCATGCAACTTGGCATGAATGATCTTGAGAACATATTAGGACCATGGAAAAGATTTGAGGCCTTTGGAGCTCACCCATCTTGATGAAAAGGGAAACCCTAGCCGGAGGTTCCTTGCTTCAGGAGAGAGTTTGTCTGGTCAACTCTTGGGCCTCCTTTAACAAGTTGAGGATTTCAATGAACATATGTTGAGTAAAGTGGGAGGGAAAATTTCTATGTACAACACCAGCGTATGCCCCAGACGGTAGTCAACTCAACGGAAATGGAATATTCAATCGAGTGTTTTGGGCTTTTCAACCTTGCATCACAGGGTTTGCGTCATGCAAACAAATTATACAAATTGATGGGACTTGGTTGTATGGGAAATACAAAGGCACGCTACTTATGGCAGTTGCACAAGATGGCAACAACAACATTTTCCCAATTGCCTTTGCCCTAGTCGAGGGGGAGACTAGTGGTGCTTGGAGCTTTTTTCTCAAGAATCTCCGAACACACGTGGCTCCTCAACCAAATCTCTGTTTGATCTCTGATAGACATGCATCCATTGAAAGTGCATATAACAATCCTGCAAATGGTTGGCATGACCCTCCTTCTACGCATATCTATTTCATTAGACATATCGTCCAAAATTTCACGATGGAGATCAAAGACAAAGCTCTTAGGAAAGAGGTTATGAATGCGGGATATGCATTGACACAACCTACGTTCAAATATTTTCGCAACGAGATCCATTTATCAAATCTGGACGCCGGTAGGTGGATCGATAATATTCCAGTAGAAAAGTGGACTAGGTCATACAACAATGGACAAAGATGGGGCCACATGACAACAAATCTAATTGAATCGATGAACGGGTTATTCAAAGGCATACGAAACCTCCCAGTCACTGCTTTGGTTAAATCAACATATTTTAGGATGGCTTCGTTGTTTGCTAGAAGAGGTGAAATGTAGAATGCTTTGTTACAATCTAGACAACTATGGAGTGAAAGATACATGAAGTACATTAAGGCAGAAAGTTCCAAAGCCAACACCCCTCTGGTTATATGGTTTGACCGACACAACCATAACTTCATTGTCAAAGAGACAATCGACCACAACGAGGGGCTGCCAAAATAAGAGTATATGGTTATACTACCTTCTCGTTGGTGCGATTGTGGAAAGTTTCAAGCCTTTCGTATGCCTTGCTCTCATGTCATTGCTACGTGTGCCTATACTCATCAAGACGCGCTACAACTTCTGTCTCCCATTTACAAATCTGAAACCTTGCTAAACGTATACAACAACAACTTCCCTTTGGTAGCAAAACCTGATTATTGGCCTGCATACAACGGCGAAATAGTATGGCACAATGACCAAATGCAAAGGAATAAAAAGGGTCGTCCCAAAAGTAAGTGCATCACAACCGAAATGGACTCCCTTGACAAGCTGGAAAGAAAGTGTGGTTTATGTCGTCAGGTCAGGCACAATTGCAAGAATTGTCCGAATCGGGCTACTGGCTCAACCACATGAAAATTGTATTACAAAAAATCTTTCCTTTATTAAGTTGTAAACATTAGGGTTTTTCGTTAACATTATTTTTTACAATAAACATTGCGTGAACAAGAAATAAAACACGATAAACTGTCTACGAAATTACAACCGTTAAAATGATTTCATCTAACCCATGCATCATCAACATTACGTCGCTATCTGTTTTGACTTCCTCCAACCAAAAATTAGGTCTTCCTTTCGCAAGTGAGGTTGCTGTTCATCTTCACTGAATCCTTCTAATTTGTTCCCCCTCCTCGATGTCTCCCTCTAGCCATCACATCAACTCCCTCTTCAGACGCTCCATGGAGTGAATGTGCCAGAATTTCATTTTCATCGGAGGTTTTATGGTGGAGAAAATAACATAACCATCTCTGGTTAAAATCACGGGAGATGTCATGACGCAAATAATAGAGTAAAAAATAAGAGAACAGTGCGAGAAAGTGTGAGGAATGACGGAGAAACAGACGAATTATTTATAAAAATTGTATTTCGCCCTACGAGCCAAGTGAGATGGCGTCTCCTCTCACTTTTAAAGTGCATGCGCCATCTCACTTGGATAAAAGAGAGAGGAGGCACCAAGTGGGATGGCGCCTAGGGAAAATTGGGGAGTGGATGTGCCAACTGGGTTGGCTCCTCCCTTATGGGGTTTTCTAAAACATGGTTATTTGCGGAAAAAAATTTAATAGCTGGTTATTCCAAAAAAATTCTTCTTTTTTTTCTTTCCAATTAAAATTAATTTTGTTAATTAATTAATCACTTTACCCTTTTTTATTTAATTTAAAATTAAATAGACTTAGACTAACTCATGTTCTTTTCATAATAAAAATACCAAAAAAATATGATTTTTTTTTAGTTTCATTTTAGATCACTTTTTTTATTAATCTTACTTAAAAATTTTCCCAAATTAAAATAAAACACAAAAAGATTTCCTTTCACTTAGGATTTAGAAGTTATTTTCAATTTGCACGCATTTATTGCTTTTGTTATCATTTCCATATTAATGTATCTGCTTATGGGATGTAATAGATTTTATAACTAGGACTTTACTTTACTACTTTATTTCCCCCAAGTTTTTGGACATTTAATTAATCACCCTCTCCGAAGCCTTGTAATAGTTTAGGATTTACATTCCCACACTTTTAATTTCTGCAAATTATTAACTATCTAGATGTATGCTAACTAGGATTGTATGGCAAGAATAAAACAAAATGCTAGCAAACTTAACACAAGACAAAAATAATTGAATACAACACACTCTCACATATACACCTCTAGGGTATCCCACTTTGGTTGCCTTTGAAAAACAGTCACAACTCTTGAGACGTGGGAGATTTTAGTGGCTACCATCCGGTTTAAAGATCATAAGTCCGTCGATGACCCTCTCGACGTTGTCTCGATATGATCTTAAAAACCCTAGGGTAGTTACTGAAGTTTCTTGCCCAGTTGCCTTTGTGACTATATAAATGTCCCTCAAACATCCAACGACTAGGGCTACCTACTCACTAATAGTATGATAATATTGTCTAAAGGAAAAGAGGAAAAGAATAACCCTTTCGAGTAAAAGTAGATAGTTCCTAGATGATATGCTCAAACAATTTTAAACTTACACAAAACCTCTTTCAAAATCCTTTTCAAACACTTTGTATACGTTCTCTACTAATCTGAGAAACATTACAAAGTTCGTTGTACTAAGGCGTCTTCTTTCAAAAAACTTTTTAAACACACAAAGCACAAGGTATTTCAAAATGAGTTAAGCATCTAAGAGCTCGTAGATAACTACGGATGGAAAGGGTGCTAACACCTTCCCTTTCCATAATTTACCCCCCTTACTCAGAAAACTTTCGAAAGGTCTTTTTCTATTCTTTTCACCCTTTCCTTTGTTGGATAAAATAATAGTCGATGGCGACTCTTGCTTACTGCAACATTTGTGAATACAAACGCAAAACCAGTATAACAGTCGATTCTGCCACCGAATTACACACAGCATGTATGCCGAACGGCACAGAGGCATAAGGAGAGTGTGTCGGACAGAAGGAAAGGGTTTCGATCGGCACTAGGTGAAAGAAAGGTATGTGTTGAGTGGCACAACCTGTGTGCCGAGGGGCACGACTATACACCACTATCTATTTTAAATTGTTTCCTGTGTCTGCCTATGTGTCTGTTACTTTAATATTTTGTTATAGAAATGGATGTAGCAGAGTTAGAAAAGAATGAATAACAGCAGAGGCTATTTATTAGTAACAGAAGTGGATAGTTTGTATATTAGCATAAATATGGAAGGTAAGATTAATAAGTAACAAAGTTAGTAAATGTTAGCAGAAAGTTAGTAATAACAGACAGCATAATGATAAATTATGGTAGTAGTAATGTATGGAAAATAACATTAGTAGATATTTAGAAGAAGGGCCTCAATAATAGTTGGATGGTAATATCAGGAAATAACAGAAAAGCTTTGGTAAATGAAAATAGCAGTAGAGGTAAATTAGTGTTAGAAACTAATAGCTTCATTGATTCAACTAAAAATGATTGGTCAGTAGAATATTATTAATAGGGCTTGGTCGATAATAGTATATATATATATATATATATATATATATATATATATATATATATATATATATATATATATATATATATATATATATATATATATATATATATATATATATATATATATATATATATATATATATATATATATATATATATATATATATATATATATATATATATATATATATATATATATATATATATATATATATATATATATATATATATATATAACTGGTTGTGATGTTGTTGCTATTAATTGTTGAAATTGCCGGTGAATATATTGTTGTATTGCCTCTATTTATTGGCTAAGACTAAGTTGTCGGCCTATGACCAATGTAAAATTAAGTTGAATTATTGTTGTTGTTATTACGTTCATGTTGTTAATGCATACATGGCATGTCATGTTTGAGCTGATGCTTGTTAAGTTGGCCTGGATTGAAAAAATATTAAGTTGAAGGCTTATGCCTTGTTGATGCCTTTATTTATTGGCAGATTTTTAAGTTGAGAGTTCTGCTCCATTGGTACCACATGCGTGTGTATAAAAACAAGTCACATTTCATGTTACATCCTGAGTTGTCGTGTGGATGAATTAATTATGTTAAATGTTGATAAAAAGATGTGAAGTGGTGAATTGTATGAACTAACTCTAATATATTATTTATCGTACATCTGATTATATTGTTAGATATGTCACCCCTTCTATTTGAGTGTTACGCCGATGTTGGTAATGTGCAGGTAACCCAGAGTGAAGGCGGATACCTTCAATAGTTCGAGCCGGTGTCATTGCTCTGATACGTAACACTCGGGATGAACGTTTATTGATTTATTGTTGATTTTACTTTTGTTGTTGAATTTAAAATTGATTTCATTAAGTACTTGTTGTTTTGAAGTTGTTTTCCGTTGGACAAAGATGTTATGTCCTTTTAAGTTGGATATTATGATTCTGTTATGTAGTTATGAAAGTTGTTGGTTTTAAAAGATTAATTTATGTTTTTGTTGGTTCATCCAAGTTTAATGTGTTATGTATCTGTAATGAATGCCGTTGTTTAAGTTGAAATTGTAGCATCCTGATTTGGTTGTCGAAATTTTGTAACTCTGATCTTTATTATAATTTATGGGTAGAATTTGGGTGTTACAAGTTGGTATCAGAGCAAAGTCGGTCCGTCTGACCAAGTTATCGAGTCGTAGTTTATCTAACAATTGAGTTTGTTAACTTGAGTTCTAATCGTTGTTTATGTCTTAGTGATAAGTTAAGATGGTTGGAAGGAATGACATTGCACTTGCTGCTGCTTTAGAAGCAATGGCGCGTGCTATGGAGAATCAGTCGAATGTTGACGGGAATGCTGAATCTTGTAGCTTGTCGATCTTCCAAAGGGAGAATCTGCCTACCTTCAAGGGCAAGTATGATCCTGACGGAGCATTAGATTGGTTAAAATACATTGAGAGAATCTTCCATGTGATGGACTATACTCCAGCGCAGAAGGTTCAATATGGTACTCACATGCTAGCAGTCGAGGCTGATGACTGGTGGCTAGAGACTTGTCAGAAATTGGAAAATGCATGTGAAAATGTCACTTGGGCTATGTTTCGTAGGGAATTTCTGAGAAAGTATTTCCCTGAAGACATTCACGGTAAGAAGGAAATTTAGTTTCTTGAGGTGAAGCAAGGGAGTATGCCGGTTGTTGAGTATGTTGTAAAGTTTGTTGATTTGGCTAAGTTTTATCTGCACTACAACAAGGCAAATGTTGAGTTTTCAGAGTGCATCAAGTTTGAGAACGGGTTGCGCCCATAGATCAAGAAGGCAGTTGGATACCAGAAGATTCGTGCCTTTGCTGATTTGATTGATAGTTGCAGGATTTATGAAGAGGATAATAATGCTTACTATAAGGCTATCAATGAGAAGAGGGGTAAGCACCAATAGGACCATGGTAAGCCTTATGATTCCCCAGTTGGTAAAGGTAAATAGAAAGTTGCTCAGGGTCAGAGAACTAGTGGGGGAGATGCTCCTGCTGGTGTGGTTTATTTCAAATGTGGAAAACCTGGGCACAAGAGCAATGTGTGTACTACTGAGGTGAAGAGGTGTTTCCGTTGTGGTAAGACTGGATATGTTATATCTGAGTGCAAGCATAAGGAGATGATTTGTTTCAACTGTGGTGAAGAAGGACACATTGGTAGTTAGTGTCAAAAACCAAAGAAGGCGCAAACTAGTGGAAAAGTGTTTGCTTTGGCTGAGAATCAGACATCTAATAAGGACAGACTCATAAGAGGTACAAGTTTCATTAATAGTACTCCTTTAATTACTATTATTAATATTGGTGCTACTCATTGCTTTATTGTTGCTGATTATGTTGAAAGATTGGGTCTTATGTTGTCTTATATGAATGGAGAGATGGTTGTCGATACTCCAGCCAAGGGATCGGTGACTACTTCTTTTGTGTGTTTAAAGTGTCCTTTGTCGATCTTCGATAGAGACTTTGCTGTTAATCTAGTTTGTTTGCCTTTAAGTGGGTTATATGTGATCTTAGGTATGAACTGGTTAGAGCATAACTATGTTCATATTAACTGTTATAACAAGTCAGTAAGGTTTTCTACTCCCGAAGAGGAGGAAGCGGTCTGTTGTCTGCTAGACATTTGAGGAAGTTGATGTAAAGAGAGGCTCAGATGTTTTCACTGATGGCGTCACTATCTATCGAGAATCAAGCTGTAATTGAGGAATTGCAAGTGGTGCGTGAATTTCCTGAAGTCTTCCCTGATGAAATTACTGATGTACTGCCAGAAAGAGAAGTCAAATTTTCTATTGATCTTGTACCTGGTACAAGACCTATTTTTATGGCACCATACAGGATGTCTGCATCTGAATTGTCAGAATTAAAGAAGCAATTGGAAGATTTACTTGAGAATAAGTTTGTGAGACCAAGTGTATCGCCGTGGGGAGCTCCAGATTTGCTAGTAAAGAAGAAAGATGGAAGTATGAGGCTTTGTGTTGATTATAGGCAATTGAATAAAGTGACGATTAAGAAAAAGTATCCGCTTCCAAGAATAGATGACTTGATGGACCAATTGGTGGGTGCTTGTGTGTTT
Organism: Vicia faba; assembly: GCA_948472305.1. NCBI lineage: Eukaryota > Viridiplantae > Streptophyta > Magnoliopsida > Fabales > Fabaceae > Vicia > Vicia faba. The sequence goes on along the minus strand of OX451739.1, from coordinate 35,538,935 downwards.
AGTAAGATTGATTTGAGGTCGGGTTATCATCAGATTAAAGTGAAGGATGAAGATATCCAGAAGATGGATTTTTAAATGCATTATGGACACTATGAGTATTCGGTGATTCCTTTCGGTGTTACTAATGCGCTGGGAGTATTCATGGAGTACATGAACCGTATCTTTCATACTTATTTGGGTCGATTTGTAGTGGTGTTCATTGATGACATCTTGATTTACTCTAAATCGGAAGAAGAGCATGCATAACACTTAACAATAGTATTGGAAGTTTTGAAAGAGAAGAAGTGGCATTGTTACTTTAATATTTAGTTACAGAAATAGTGTAGTAGAGTTAGAAAAGAATGAATAACAGCAGAGGCTATTTATTAGTAACAGAAGTGGATAATTTGTAGATTATCATAAATATGGAAGGTAAGATTAATAAGTAACAGAGTTAGTAAATGTTAGCAGAAAGTTAGTAATAGCAGACAGCATAATGATAAATTATGGTAGCAGTAATGTATGGAAAATAACATTAGTAGATATTTAGCATAAGGACCTCAATAATAGTAGGATGGTAATAGCAGGAAGTGACAAAAAAGCTTTGCTAAATGAAAGTAGCAGTAGAGGTAAATTAGTGTCAGAAACTAATAGCTTCATTGTTTCAACTAAAAATGATTGATCAGTGGAATATTTTAGTGGAATATTATTAATAGGACTTGGTCGATGATAGTATTGATATATATAAGTGGTTGTGATATTGTTGCTATTAATTGTTGAAGTTGTCGGTGAATATATTATTGTATTGCCTCTATTTATTGGCTAAGACTAAGTTGTAGTCCTATGACCAATGTTGAATTAAGTTGAATTATTATTATTGTTATTACATTCATGTTGTTAATGCATACATGGCATATCATATTGGAGCTGATGCTTGTTAAGTTGGCCTAGATTGGCAAAATATTAAGTTGAAGGCTTATGCCTTGTTGATGCCTCTATTTATTGGCAGATTTTTAAGTTGGGAGTTCTGCTCCATTGATACCACATGCATGTGCATAAAAACAAGTCGCATTTCATGTTGCATCCTGAGTTGTCGTGTGGATGAATTAATTATGTTGAATATTAATAAAAAGCTGTGAAGTGGTGAATTGTATGAACTAATTCTAATATATTATTTATTGTACATCTGATTATTTTGTTAGGTATCTCATCCCTACTATTTAAATGTTACCCCGATTTTGGTAACGTGCAGGTAACCTAGAGTGAAGGCGGCTTACCTTCAGTAGTTTGAGTCAGTGTCATTGCTCTGATATGTAACACTCAGGGGGATGAACGCTTATTGATTTATTGTTGATTTTACTTTTGTTGTTGAATTTCAAATTGATTTCATTAAGTACTTGTTGTTTTGAAGTTGCTTTCCGTTGGACAAAGATGTTATGTCCTTTTAAGTTGGATATTATGATTCCGCTGCATAGTTATGAAAGTTGTTGGTTTTAAAAGATTAATTTATGTTGTAGTTGGTTCATCCAAGTTTAATGTGTTACGCATATGTAATGAATGTCTTTGTTTAAGTTAAAATTGTAGCATCCTAATTCAGTTGTCAGAATTTTGTAAATCTGATCTTTATTATAATTATCGGGTAGAAATGGGGTGTTACAGGTACCACATGAATTGAGTCAGTGCTTGTCGCATTGCATTGCACTATGATTGATAACTTGATGTTTTGATGCTGAAAGAGTATGGGTTATATTATGATGAGTGTTATGTGTTGTGTGCATATTTGCTTATATGTTGATGTACTTATGGTGTGATGAATGAAGTAAAGGTGTGGGGTAAAGAAGTATAATTATGAGTACTTAAATTGCTATCTACTCATTATTATGCTTTCTTTTATATTGTTATGATATCTCACCCCTTCTGTTTGGATGTTGCCTCTACTTGGGTAACATGAAGATGAATCGAAGTAGCTCGAGCTAGAGGTTTGCTGAGAAGTGCCTATTTTGCATAGATTGAGTCGGTGTCACCTCTGATACGTAACACTTGGGGGTTTTGTGATTTTTTTATTATGATAGGAGTATACTATTGTAGAACTCCATTTGTTGGATTTAATTGTTATTTTACGTTGAATTTTGAATTATGATGACTATCACTCGTTGTGATACGGTGGGAGAACTGACTTGAGGTTTTGCGTTTGTGTTCACAAATGTTTCGGTTTAGCAAGAGTCGCCACCGACTTTTTATTTTATCCTAAGGAAAGGTCAAAAAGCACAGGAAAGACCTTTGAGATGTTTTCTTAGGTTCGGGGAGTGGATTATAGAAAGGGAAGGTATTAGCACCCTTTATATCCATGGTTATCCGTGGGCTCTTAGTTACTTGTTTAGATCACTTGCTTTGCTTTTCAATTGTTTGAAATGGTGCTCTTCAATTGTTTGAAATGGTGCTTTGTGTGTGGTTTTGAAAGATATTTTGAAAAGAGGCCATCGTTGTGGCAACCTTTGTAATGATTCTTGTTTGAATGTATACAAAGGTATTTTTGTTTTTGAAAGGTTTTTCAATGTTTGAAAGTAGGGTTTTGAAATTGTGTTTGTGAAGTGTGTTTGAAGATAGCAAGGATGTTTTTGCAAGATTTTGATCAAGTAACTAAGAGCTATCTACCCTATTTTACTCAAAGATCTTTCTTATGTTTTTAACCCTTTTAACAGTGTTGTTTCACCATTGTATTTGGTGAACAACCTTGTGTTAGGATGTTAAACGGGACAGACGCGGGTCATCGTATAGACCATGATAGCAATGGTGTCAAGTATTTTTGGCAATTTTCTTAAGGGACTTGATCATTTTGTTTAGGCAACTCAGATAGCGTCATCGAGGGACTATGATCTTTTGTTTTGTTTTTGTTTTGCCAAAGTATTTAACATGCATACCATGGCCCATTTTTGAAGGCAGCAAGTGGATTGTAACCCTAGAGGTTCAAGTGTGCATTGTGTTTGTTTTTCATGCATTTTTGTCTTTGATTAGGTCAAACTAGTTGTTGATTTGATTTTTGGCATACAAACCCTAATTCTCTAATCATGGCATAATTGAAAGCATTTAAGTGCGTAAAAATAAATCTAAGCTATTACAACTTTGATATAGGGAGGGGGGTACAATTTTGAATAAGGGATTATTTTTGCAAGAAATTAAAACCTTAAATTATTACAACCAAATTGAATTTACAACGCATAATATTTAAATGGGCAACATTTAAATAAACACAATAAGTAAATATTAAATAAAAAATGTATTATGCAAAAAAAGTTTTTTTATGTATGCAAAGTATTTTTAAATGTAAAGAAAAAAAAGTGTAAAGAAATAAAAAAAAAAGAATTGATTTTATTTAATTAAGGGGTAAACCCTAATTTTTCTTAAGAAAATGATATTATATATTATTTATATACAAAAATATATTAATATGTACACAAATAAAAATATATTGAAAAGAAATGCCTTTTTTAGTATAAAATAACAATAAAAATAAAATATACTATTTTTGTATTTTTAATCTATGTTTTTTAATAATATATATATATATATATATATATATATATATATATATATATATATATATATAAGCAAAAGGTATTTAAAAGGTTTTTTATATTAGAAATAATTAAAATAAATACCAAATAAATGTAAAAAATTATGAAAATATTTTTCAAGTATTTTTTATGTTTGGAAATAAAATAATAAAGTCAGAAATGAAATTAAAATGCAAAAATAATAAAAATACAAAGAAATGGGTCAGGGGTGTGAAACTGAAAAAGAAGGTGTTAGAAGCAAAAAGCCAAACCCAGCCCATCAGCTTCATCTTCTTCCTCCAGCATTGTGAAAAACGCGCGCCTGTTACATAAACTCGCATCTCCTGTATTTGTGATCTTTTGACAAAACTCAAAACATGAAACTTGTAGAGCATCAAACCACGATTCTAACCATATAAAAAACTTAATCTAACTCTCAAAGACCAGAGAGAATTTCTCTGGCCCTAAAATCTAACCTAGTTTTTTCAGAAAGTTCATGGATGAAATTCTCTTAGCACGTTTAATATAAATGAAAACTGAGCATATGTATGGTTTCAGGGCAATGAGTATTACATCTTTCATTCACAAACCTAAGTCTAAATGTTCCTAAATAGAGAGATAGAAGTTCATGAAAAACCTGTTTCAGTTGGACACGAGTATGGTAATGCAGCAACTTTCAGTGAGGCCTGAGGTTCTTTTGAGCTTGCTTGATGTTTCCTGAACCTTTCCCAATGCTTAGTTTATTTTGAAGTGGCCTGAATTGTTCTACAGAACTCAACCTGCAAATCTTCCAAACAAAAATGGTGAACACTGTAAATGGAGTTACAGTTGGCAATGGAGGTTTGGGATAGCTTGAGTGAGTTGAGTGGAAGGTATTGGAACTGATTGCAAGCAAAACGCACGAGTGGAATGTGATTTGGCTTGTGATTTGCAGGTCCTGCCCTGTTTTGCAAGAAAATGTGGTTTTTGAGTATGAGGGTGTTTTTGGGGTGAAAGGCTCGTGTTTCTGGCTTACAAGGATGTGTAAAACCTGTTTCAAACCTTTGCTTAAGTTGATTTTATCAGATGTGTGTGATATGGACTTTTGGCACAATGACTTGTTTTGAAAGAAAAGTGTGAAGTGAAAAGAGATAGGCCTGTACAAGCTATCTCCAAGCATGCACAAGTTCCTTGTACCTTTTCTTGAGTTTGTGGAACTTGTTTGCTGCAAAGAAAGAAGTCCAAGGCTCAAGAAAAGTAATTTGACATAAAGTTGTCTTTATGAAAATGGAAGTGCCATCTTTATGCCCAAAATGGAATTATTCAATGTGCCAAGCTCTAATGATCAGAGTAACACCAATGTCCAATGTATTTGTATTCAATTTTTAAGTGTAAATTGGTTTTGAGGCCTGTAATTAAGTACAAAGCTAGTTTGATCAGATTTTGCAAGTTGTATGAACATGTATTGGCCATGGTTACAAAGTGAGTTTTTTCCAACTTCAAGCATTCGATTCTCCCTAACCACAAAGGTGTTTGAGGAGTTCTTGGACAATTTGGAAAACTTGCAACATGTACTATAATCCATCTTTGAAATTAAACTTGAGACTCCAAGTTAAACTATGTGAAAAATGGCCAAGAAGATGGGTCAAAATCCTGCCTAAACTAGGGCAAAATTTCTCTAAGTTAAAAGTTTTAGGTACCCTTGTTCCAAAAATAATAACTTGAGATCCAAGATTCTTTTGAGAAAACTTTGTGAATAAAAGTTGTAGACTTTGTGATGGACTACAACTTTCATGTTGTAAGTTTTGTTTGAATCCATTTGCATCTTGGTGAACATGTGGGACAAAGTTAGGAAAAATTAAGAAAATTTCATAACTTTGAAAATTTCTAAGTTATGAAAATTTTCAATTTCAAACCCTAATTTGTAGTTTTGGGTTTCTTGATGAACAAGTTTCATAATTTTACACATCTTGATGAAAAATGATCCTTGGCACTTGATTTTGACCAAAAAGTCAAAGTTTGACTTTTTAGTGTACAGTCAAATTTTGATCAGTTGACTGAAAAATTCATCTGTCAATCCTATGCATCTGAGATCTTTTGAACTTGTTGAATAGGTCAAGATAGTGTAATTGAGTCCTTGAGTCCATGGTTGAGCTTGATTTTCCATTGGTTAGGTCAAACAGTAAAAAATTGCCTTTGTGCAGTAAAAACCCTAAAAATGACCATTTTGATGATCTGATCAAATTTCTTATGGAATTGTGGTCCAAACTTGATCAAATGGTTCATATGAGTTCATAATGTTGATGTGGGTCAAAATTTATGAGGTTTGACTGTCAATTGGCCACAATTGACTTTTTCCCCAATACAACTGATTTCTAGGTCAACTGTCCAATTGACTGGGCAAAAATTTGATTCAAGGCTTGAAACTTGGTATGGACAAACTTATGAGTCCAACATGAAGTATGAAAGTCAACTTGGGCATTGAAGGTCCAAAAATCCCTGTGCAAACTCAAACCCTAATTTCAGGTCAACAATGCAAGGAGATGTCTTGAGCAGAGCAAACCCTAGCTTGGTCTTGAGTTCCAAGAGCCTGGTGATGGAAAATGTTGATAAAATGAGAGGGAAAATTTTAGGGTACAGCACTCGTGTTGAGAATAATTACTAGTGATGTTTTCTGCTGTGAATAAATGAAACAAAGTTCAGACATGGTGAATAAGTGACTATGTGTTGCGCGTCTTTTTATATGATCATGTATGATGTACGAAGATGTGGCATCATATTCTTGATGTTTTATTTTATGAATTAATTTACTCTAATTTTTGGTTTAATTATCGACCGGGAATTAGGGTGTTACATTAGTGGTATCAGAGTAGGTCGGTCCGTCCGACCAAGTTGTTGAGTCTGTACTATGACAGTTGAAAATTGTCGTTGTTTTGTTCCTTAGTACACAACATGTGTGTGAAACATTGTTGGTACTTTCTTACAGTTCTAATCACTTGTTTGCAGGAGTGGGATTGAAACAAGTGGGGGAGAAGCTCGTGCTTCTCTAAGATGGTTCTGGTGTGAACAATTGGTTCAGTGTGCCATGAATTACAAGAGCAAAAATGTATGTGATACCGTGATGTTTCCCAAATTCAGAGGAAGTACGGATTCAAGATTTACGTCCGACAGTCAGGTCGAAGTATTTTTGAGAGGGAATGATCAGGTACTCGTGTTGTTCACATCTCTAAGAGTGGAAAGAGATGTTATGAATAATGATGTGCTAGTGAATGTGAGTCCTGATGTTTTTCTGGAAATGATTGCGACTGGTCGATAGGGCAAGATGTTTGAGTAACTTGAGGTTATCCTTGGGGTGAACAGTTTGAGGTTAAACCAAGTGATTACAAATTGCTTTGATGAGCCAATGCTGATTTTTATGTCGAAAGATATCTGTTAAGTAAGTAGGATAACTCTTAGAAGATGAAGCTCAGATGGTTGCAATGTTTTCAGCACTGCATGTTGATGGTGAAGTTGTCAATGTTGAGTTACCATTGTGTGTGATGTCGACATTTTAAATGGTGATAGAGTGATGAATTGATGTAAAGTTTGTGTTGGGATCCTATAAGTTATTGTTGAATGTCATTGATGTTGTTGGGTGTTTGTGAATCATGAGTCAGAGTCGGAACTCGAAGGCGTGAGTAGTTTTGTGAAAAGAATTGAAGTCTTGGAGTTTTTAAAACAGAATTTAGGGCAAATTAATATGTCTCTCGAGTTATAAGAAGAATGGGGTTTTGGAAATATGTTGGAAGGGGTTTTGTACACACAAAAATCGAAGAAAACTACTTCTGTTTGGCCTGTAACCGATTACCAATATATGGGTACCCGGGTACATTGGGATAAAAGTCAACAGAACTTCAAAAATTCATAACTTAAGCTATGGACGTCCGATTTGAGTTCTGTTTGAAGAATTAGAAAGTTAATGTGATGAAATTTGTTTTAAAAATGGTTCTAGCACCTAGAAGTAATTTATTTGTCACGTGGTGATGTTGGATGAGAGGCGGATTTTGCTGTTGATCTTGTTCTTGGTACCAAACTTGTTCCTATGGCATCATACATGATGTCAGTTCAGAGTTGGAAGAATTAGAGAAGTTATTAGAAGATGTGCAGAGAAATAGATTTGTAAAACCGAGTGTTTCATTTTGGGAGCTCTGATGTCATTAGTTAAGGGGGAAGAAAGTAGTACGAAATTGTATGTGGATTACCGATAACTGATTAAAGTAGTGATTGAGGTTAAATATCCATTTTAAAGAATTGACAATTTGATGGACCAACTGGTAGGCAAGTATGTCTTCAGTATAATTGAATTGAGGTTGTATTATCTTCAGATATGGGTGAAGAGTGAGAATAATTTGAGGACAAATTTTAGAACTCGTTGTAGGAATTACGAAAGATTTGGATTAGTTTACTGCGGTATTTATTGAGGCCATTCTGATTTAATCTAAGTCAGAATATGGACATGTTGGACGTTGCGAGTTGTATTGCAGTGTCGAAAGGGAGGAGACTTTATGTTAAGTTGTCAAGGTGTAAATTATAGTTTGAGGAGGTGAGCTTTCTTGAGTATTCTATTTCGAGTGAAGGTATTTGTAGATCCATCCAAGGTGGATGCAGTTCTAAGTTGAGAGACTCTGAAGTCGGTTATGAAGATTAGAAGCTTTTGAGCTTAACTGATTACTATTGCAGTTGGCTTGAGATGAGGTCTAGTATGAGATGTTTGGTAATAGGAAGGATGTGAAAATATTAGAGAAGTACATAGTAGTACAATTCATGCCAATTGAGAATAATTAAAGTGGAGAGACCTTTAAGGAAAAGAGAAGGTTAAATGCTAAAGTGGATTGCGTGTCATTGATGACATAACGTCGACATGTGTCAGGAGGATTTTAGAAAGTTCTATCACCAACCAGATGATGAGATGGTATTGTTGAGATTATGATTAGAATGAGACCCAAATGTGAAACTATATAAATCATCGAGGTTATGAGATTAAAGGAAAGAGTGAGGATTTATTTATGTGGTTAAAGTCATCTTCTTGGATAAAAACTTCATTTGGAGCGAAACAATTTGGATTATACTTAGTGTAGTAATTTTCCGGTATTAGAATATACTTAAGAACTGTGTTGTGACGAGGAGACTATGAAATGAATCCTAGGAATTTATGTATCATGGTAGAGGTTGAAAAGAAGGAAATTAAGAAAACGTTTGTAAGCCTTAGAGAGATTGTTGAACCTTATGCTTAGGTAACTTTGAGTACAAGGTAAAGAATACTATTGTAGTTGGGTAACGATGATTTATGCCACCATTATGGTTGTCGGCTACCTATTGACAAATTGAGGAACTGATCACCCTTAATCTCTTATTGATAGTAGACGGGATCGTATTGGATGTGATATACTTGTCTCGCTAGCTTGATAGTGAGTAAAGTGAATTGATGTTTTATTAAGAGGATAGTCGTCCACCAGTTCGCGTGAACCTAATGGGAAAGTGGCTATGGAAGAGTTGGGAGTTGTCGAACAATTTAGAGACATGAGTTTAGTATGTGAAGTGACACTGCAGAGTGTGATGTTGGGGATGTTAAAGATTAACAATGATTTCTTGGATAATATTAAAGAGACTCAGAAGTTAGATGTGAAGTTGGTAGACTTGATGGTTAGGAATAACCAATCTGAAGATAGTAATATTAAAGTGGATGTCTAAGGTGTGTTGAGATTCCGAGACATAAATTGTATTTGTGATTACGCAAAGATGAAAAAGATGATTTTGGAAGAAAGTCATTGAAGTAGATTGAGTATTCATTTGGGGGCTATTAAAATGTATCACGACTTGAAGAAGTTATTTTGGTTGTCCGGATTGAAACAAGATGTGGCGCAGTTCGTGTATGCGTGTTTGACTTGTCAGAAGTCGAACATCAGAAACCTGCGGGATTATTGGAACCATTAGAGGTTCCGGAGTGGAAGGTTGGGGATGTCAAAAAGTGAACATTGATTTTCTGGTGAATACTAAAGAGAGTCTGGAGATAGATGTGAAACTCGTGGATTTGATAGTTGATGGAAGTCAAAATGAAGACAATGAGCTAAGTTAGATGATCAGAGTATCACAGTGGAAGCGTAATATGACGCAGTTCGTTATGCATGTATGACTTTTGGAGTCAAGTATTAAACATTAGAAGTTGTAGGGATAATTAAAACTATTGGATGTTCCAGAATGAAATTGTTAGGTGAAAGGTTTATATCTTATTTTTGTTATTTCCATGTTAATAGATGTGTTAATTTACACGTTTGATTGGTGTATCGTAGCATTTTGGTACTAATAATGTTGGGTGTCGAAGATGTCATTATTATGGTTATGCCAGTATTGTTGTGTAATGAAATAGTTGAGACGATGTTCATGTTGTGGAAGCCAGAGAGTAAGATGCGAGAGTTGTATTCGTAGTTGTTCGCATCAGGTAATTTTCGAGGGCAAAAATGTTCTAAGTGGGGAGAGTTGTAACACCCCGATTTCATTGAACCATTTTATTTAAATTAATTATACGATGTGATATAGTTATGCACGTTAGTAAATATTTTGTTATGTTATGATGCATTTGTTGGGAGCTAGAGGCCTTAGAAATTATTGGAGTTGAGATGATAAGGGCAATGCCCAAAAGTGTAGAAACATAAAGTGTAGAAACATAAATAGTTTATTGACATGATTTGAATTAAAATATTAGATTTAATACTATAGTATAATAATTAAATAAATATTGTTAGTAGAACAATAGAATTATTATTTATTTAATTGGGAAGGGCAAGGTTGGTATTATGATTTAGGGGTCCTAAGGTTAGTGTTGGAATACAATAGGGTTGAGAATATAGAAGAGAAAAACAACGTAGAAAACAGAGAAAATGTTCGTAGAAGAGAGAAGAGAAAGAGGCTAGGGCAAGAAGTTTCACCATAAGAGTCAAGAACCGACAAAATCCAAGGTAAGGGTGGGATTCCAACTCTATAACAGATTGCATGATGATGGAGAATGTTAGTGATTAAGTTCTATGATTTCATGTTCTTTATTTCTCATTACTATTGCTTTGTGGGGTTTTGTATTTTGATGAATTGTTGATTATAAATCTGATGAAATTAGTTAAAATTGTTGATGTGAGTTGTGTTGGAATGATGGGTATGAAGTGTGTTTTATGGAATCATATGATACTGATTTGAATTGGAAATTGGGATGTTTTGAGATTGATTGCAACATGAATCGTGTTATGGAAAATAGAAGAAAAATATGTCATGCAAAGTAGAAAACAGTTTCTGGTTTTTGGGAAACCGATTTGCGCCTGAGAAATTGCAGAAGAAACATGTTTCTGTTTGAGAAGAAACAGGTTTCCAGTTTTGGAGAAATCGGTTTCTTCAACGCGTTTTGCCATGCAGGTTACTGTAAAAATGCAGAAACGGGTTTCCAATTTTGGGGAAATCGGCTTCTTGTCTGTGCTGAACTGAAATGTTTTCGAAACTTTGAAAATCCGTAACTTTTGACTCGGGTGTCCCTTTGACGCGCCGTTTGGACCAGTACGAAGCTAAAATGATTTTTAACCTATAAAAATAAATTAGAATACAGTAGCTAATTATTTGACCAACATTGATGCCTATCTGTGTATATTCATGAGTAATGTGCCATGAATTGAGATGCGATTGAGTAAGATGATGTTGTATGAATAATTTGATTGATTTGCATGATGTATTACATGATAATGATGATGACGATGGCCTGTATTGGCGTGGCATTGATCAGTAAGAATAATCAATGTGAATTGCGTTGTTGCATGTCAGTGTCGCATGCGTTCGTGAATGATGGTCTGTATTGGTGAAGGATGACCTGTATTAGTGAATGATGGCCTGTATTGGCGAGAGATGGCTTATATTGACGTTATGATGTTGCTGCTCTAAGTTGGCATTATGATGAGGGTTCTGCCCTATTGGTACCACATGAATCGAGTCAGTGTCGGTCTCATTGCATTGCACTATGATTGATAACGTGGTGTTTTGATGCTGAAAGAGTATGAGTTATATTATGATGAGTGTTATGTGTTGTGTGCATATTTCCTTATATGTTGATGTACATGTGGTGTGATGAATGAAGTAAAGGTGCGAGGTAAAGAATTATAATTATGCGTACTTAAATTTCTATATACTCGTTATTATACTTTCTTTTATATTCTTATGACATCTCACCCCTTCTGTTTGAATGTTGCCTCTACGTAGGTAACGTGAAGATGATCCGAAGTAGCTCACCCCTTTTATTATGATGGGAGTATACTATTGTAGAATTTTATTTGTTAGATTTAATAAATATTTTACGTTGAATTTTGAATTATGATGACTATCACTCATGTTGAGAATAATTACTAGTGATGTTTTCCGTTGCGAATAAATGAAACGAAGTTCAGACATGATAAATAAGTGACTATGTGTTACTTATCTTTTTATATGAGCATGTATGATGTACGAAGATGTGGCATCCTATTTTTGATGTTTTATTTTATGAATTAATTTACTTTAATTTTTCATTAAATTAGCGACGGAGAAATCGACGCATATGAAACCGTGAAGATATTCAGTAGTTTGGGTCAATAGTCTCTCTTATTACAACTTCCACATTTGACTTAACCAAAGAGTCTTTTTCCACCTCTAGACCTATCAAAGCATAAAAAAGACCTTACATTACCTTAGTCTCCTCTAAATCTCCTACTGTTAATTCCTTATTGGTTTGAGAGGAATTCTCAATCGCTACATATACACCATTTAGATTTGGAGGAGAAGGAGAAGACTTTGTCAAAAACTCATCTTCTTCCTCAACCCAAAAATCACATTTTTTCCTCTTCTGAAGCTTTCACCATTGTCAAATCTTTCTCCAAATCATCAGAACGATCTTCCACCAAATCACAACTCTCACTAGCATTCAATTTTTTCAAAACCGTTTTCTAACCATGAATTGAAACACCACATGATTCTTCACGAAGTGCTAATTGAGTATAAAGAAAAAATTTAAAAAGGTTTAAAATCTTTGCAATTTATAACGTTGACTTTAAGTGACAATAATATAGATAAAAAATTTTAAAAAAAAATTATTCTTTAAATGGCTAGAACCAAATATCATATTATATAAAAATAGATATAGATATAGATTGGAGTCATTTCAACGTCTCACTAAAATTCACTTACAGAAATGCTAATTGATGAACGAGGACAATTATTGCAAAATATTCCACAATATCAAATCCTCAATTCTTATTAGGCCCCCTAAGCACATGTAGGTGTTGACAGTTAAATTAATTAGAAAATTCTAGATAATTCTCAAGATGCAATCTAAAAGATAAGTTTTCATTTAAATTAATTTTTTATTATTTACAAAATGCGACAAAAAGAATTTTCTTCAATGTTCATATAAACAGACTATGACAAATCTTTGTCTTGATATAAAACTGATATTTTTTTTATTATAATATTTCTGCTACAAAATATCTTTAGACGTAGTCAAATAATAGGAATATTTAATTATCAAATTATGTTTAGGTAAATGAAGGAATATTCTTTTTAGTGATTATGCTTGTGTGTAATAATTACACATCATGTTCATGTAAAAGTCCAAAAGGTGCCCCTTTGAGGTCTTTAAGGAAGATTCAGAAATATAATAATCAAAAAGGAAGATTCAATTAAGATTTTTTTTTTTTTAACTGCGCCACTAATTTAGAAGCAGTTAATATTTTTTATAAATAAAAAACTTAAAAACATTTGAATAAGTTGGTAAGAGTCTTTTGTTTCTTTTCTTTTAACTAGAAATCTTGTAAAATTCTGATAACTAAGTGGTAAATTTTTTCAATGAGAATTTTTTTTAAGGGTAGTAAAATGAGTTCGGTTTGTCGAACATATTTATTTTTCTGCATTATATAAGGAGACAGATCAATGTTTTAAACATCCATATTTTGTGTTTCATATTTTTCAAGTTTTAGGGGATGTGGGTGGTAACAAAAAATTTTAAAACTTTTATGCATTGCTGTCTCACTCTCATTTTTTTTGGGCTAGCCAAAGTTTTAACTTGTATCATGAACGAAATGTGTCTCGTCCTACTTTGATTTTTTGGAAGCTTTTGTGACACTGATCTAAACAAGAATTGAGATTTGTACGGTGTTTATGTTTAAGTTGTAACACAAGATATAACAATCATCTATCTGCTTATATGTCGATGACTTACTAGTAATTGAAAATAACTTGGAGGATTTGTCGAAGTTCAACGAGTTGATGATGAAAAAATTTGAAATGTTTAGGATTAAGCACTTTTGTAAGAGGCACACCACTTATACATATAAAACCTTAAAGTAATAGGTGAGTGAGTTCTCCTACTTGTATATGTTTAAGTCTCCACATTCATATCCAATGTAGGATTATTTTCCCACTTACACACATTTGCTATATTATTCCAACACACTTAATATTATCTTGTATTAATTATTATTACTATAATCAATTGTACTAAAATTCAAATAAGTGAATAATTAATGAGTTTCTATTTAGAAATGAAGATTCGAAAAATATCAAGTTCAAATAATGTTTGATGTGTAAAAGAAAAAGAAATTCAAACTTATGAACCATAAACATCTCAAATACAAGCATGATACTAACACACCAATACCAATAATAATTTTAAAAAATGAAAAATTTAAATATAATTATAAGTAATGATACATATAGCCAACACCGACACAATTGTTGAAAATATTAAACTTGATTTGGGCCTAAATTTATTAATTGGTGTTTGGGCTTAGTTATTTTGAGCTTAAGTAGTTTTCTAGAGAATTCTTGTAATATATGGAATCTCTAGATATTTCTTATAATTGTAATATTTTTTAGAATGGTCTTTAGATCTCTAGAGTTGAGAACTCTCTAGAATTAGTGTGTCTAGAGTTCTCCTTAGAGTACTATAAATAGAGATGTAATCTCACACATTTGCATCAAGCAAAAATACAAAGTTTTTCTCCTCCATAAAAAATTATCCTACTTATCAAATTTATATTCAAACCTTCAATATTCCCACACACTTCTCTTTAATATAAAAGGTCTTATTTCCAACAAAGTGGTATCAGAGTTTCAAGATCCATAAATAGGCTAATGGTGGTTTCCCTTTCCAAATGTCGATGCTCACAAAGAACAACTATGATAATTGGAGTATCAAGATGAAGGCGCTACTAGGAGCTCAAGATGTGTGGGATATTGTTGAGAAAGGCTTCAAGGATCAAGATGAATCCTCGTTAAGCCAAGGTGTAAGAGAGACATTGAAGGAGTCAAGAAAGAGAGACAAGAAAGCTCTCTTTCTCATTTATCAATCGGTGGATGGAGATACATTTGAGAAGATATCCAACGCAACAACGGCCAAAGAAGCATGAGACAAGCTTCAAACTCGCAACAAAGGAGTTAAGCAGGTAAAAAATATTTGTCTTCAAGCTCTTAGAGGTGACTTTGAACGTTTATTTATGGAGGAGTCCGAGTTAATTTCAGATTATTTTTCTCGAGTATTGGCTGTAGTCAATCAACTTAAGAGAAATGGTGAAGATGTTGATGATGTGAAAGTCATGGAGAAAATACTCCGCACTTTAAATCCAAGTTTTGACTTCATTGTTACCAACATTGAAGAAAATAAGGATCTAAAGACCATGACTATTGAGCAACTCATGGGTTCCTTACAAGCATACGAAGAAAAACAAAAGAGAAAAATTAAACAAAAGGAGGCTATGGAGCAATTACTACAACCAACATAAAGGAAGCAAACTATGTGAATTACAAGAGCCAAAGAGGACGAGGTCGTGGCCAATATCGTAGACGTGGACGAGGACATGGAGGAGAAGGAAGAGGCGGTTGTAATAACTACTCCAACAACTTCAACAATGGAGAAAGGAGTTGGAATCCACAAGCAACAAGAGCTCGTAGAAGAGGAACCTCACGGTCGAGGAGCAATAAATCACAAGTCAAATGTTTCAACTGCAATAAGATTGGTCATTACGCAACCGAGTGTAGATTCTCGAAGAAGGTGGAAGAGAAAGATAATTTTGTAGAAGAAAAAGGCGGAGAAGAAGAAACTTTGCTACTCGCGTGTCAAAACGAAGTTGAAGAGAAAAGAAATAAGTGGTACTTGAACACTAGCGCAAGCAACCACATGTGTGGCGATCGAAGCATGTTCGTAGAGATCAATGAAGCCGCAACTGGTGATGTATCATTTAGATATGACTCAAAGATACCGGTCAAAGACAAAGGTAAAATTCTCATACGCTTGAAGAATGAGAGTCATTAATTCATATCCAATGTCTATTATGTGCCTAACATGGAGAATAATATTTTTAGTTTGGGACAATCATTAGAGAAAGGCTATGACATCCACTTAAAAGAACATAGTATTTTCTTAAGAGATTGTAGTCATAACTTGATTGCTAAGGTACCTATGTCAAAAAATAGAATGTTCCTCTTGAACATTCAAAATGACGTAACAAAGTGTCTCAAGGCTTGCTATACCGATTCTTCTGGCTATGTCATCTACGATTCGGGCACCTCAACTTCGATGGTCTAGAACGTTTGTCGAAGAAAGAGATGGTGAGAGGCTTGCCTAGGATCAAGCACCCAGACCAACTCTGTGAAGGATGTCTAATTGGGAAGCAATTCCGAAAAAGTTTTCCAAGGGAATCAACGTCAAGAGCGACAAAGTCACTAGAGCTCATACACACGGATGTCTGTGGATCAATCAAACCCAACTCGTTTGGTAAGAATAAATACTTTCTCCTCTTTATTGATGATTACTCCAGAAAAATATGGGTTTATTTCTTGAAGGAGAAGTCAGAAGTATTTGAAAACTTTAAGAAGTTCAAAGCCCTTGTGGAGAAAGAAAGCGGTCTTTCCATCAAGGCCATGGGATCTGACCGAGGAGGAGAGTTCACTTCAAATGAGTTCAACAAATATTGTGAAGACCATGGAATCTGTCACCCACTGACTGTGCCAAGATCGCCTCAACAAAATGGAATAGCAGAGAGAAAGAATCGGACTATACTTAACATGGTATGAAGCATGCTCAAGAGCAAGAAGATGCCGAAGGAGTTTTGGGCCAAAGCTGTGGCATGTGCAGTTTACTTGACAAATCGTTCCCCAACAAGAAGCGTGCATGAAAAGACACCCCAAGAAGCATGGAGTGGAAGGAAACCCAGGATCTCTTACCTCAAAGTATTTGGAAGCATTGCCTATACCCATGTTCCAGATGAAAGAAGAACAAAGCTCGATGATAAAAGTGAGAAGTATGTGTTTGTGGGTTATGACTCAAGCTCTAAAGGATACAAGCTTTATAACCCAAATAGTGGAAAGATCATCATAAGTCGTGATGTGGAGTTTGACGAAAAAGATTATTGGGATTGGAGTGCTCAAGAAGACAAGTATGATTTTCTTCCTTATTTTGAAGATGAAGAAGAAGAAGAAGAAATGGAACAAACAATGATAGAGGGACATATTACACCACCTTCCTCACCGACACCAAGGTTGGATGAAACAAGTTCAAGTGAGAAGACACCACGACTAAGGAGAATTGAAGAGCTTTATGAGGTAACCGAAAACCAAAACGACATTAACCTCTTTTTCCTTTTTGGTGATTGTGAGCCTCTAAGCTATCAAGAAGCGGTAGAAAACATAAAGTGGAGAGACGCCATGGACGAAGAAATCAAGTCTATCACGAAGAATAATACATGGGAACGTACTACACTTCCACAAGGACATAAAGAAATTGGAGTAAGATGAGTGTACAAGGCAAAGAAGAATGCAAAAGGGGACGTGGAGAGATACAAAGCAAGATTGGTGGCGAAAGGCTTTAGTCAAAGACAAGGAATTGACTATGATGAGGTATTTGCTCCTGTTGCTCGTCTTGAAACTATTAGACTGATCATTTCCTTGGCAACCCAAAATGAATGGAAGATCTATCAAATGGATGTGAAATCAGCCTTCTTGAATGGTTTTCTCGAAGAAGAAGTTTATATCGAGCAACCACTAGGCTATGAAGTAAAAGGGCAAGAAGAAAAAGTCTTGAAGTTGAAGTATGTAATGTCTCAAGATCAAGTTGTCGACATTTTCACCAAACCACTAAAGTTGGAAATTTTCGTGAAGCTAAGGAGTATGCTTGGAGTCACAAATCAAGTTTAAGGGGGATGTTGAAAATATTAAACTTGATTTGGGCCTAAATTTATTAATTTGTGTTTGGGCTTAGTTATTTTGGGCTTAAGTAGTTTTCTAGAGAATTCTTGTAATATATGGAATTTCTAGATATTTCTTATAATTGTAATATTTTCTAGAATGATCTTTGGATCTCTAGAGTTGAGAACTCTCTAGAATTAATGTGTCTAGAGTTCTCCTTAGAGTACTATAAATAGAGATGTAATCTCACACATTTGCATCAAGCAAAAATACAAAGTTTTTCTCCTCCATAAAAAATTATCATACTTATCAAATTTATATTCAAATCTTCAATATTCACACACACTTCTCTTTAACATAAAATGTCTTATTTCCAACGAAAATTACATATACATTTTGTTATGTAAATTCAATCATTTTGGTGAATATTATTGTGTGTGGTACCTACCTACCTTTGAGTCTTTCTTTTACTACTCAACAAAATGTATATACAGAACAGAAATGGAAAACCATAAAGAAGCCAAAAGATAAAAAAACATTTAGTGCTTAGACAAATTCAGTACACACTGCAACATTGTACAAACCTTATCTCCTTTCATACACACACTACTTCTCTAATGTTTTTTGTTGCTTTATCAATCTAAGCCGAACACAAATTTGTCTCTCAAATTAATTCTTGTCTCTTTCTTCTCCCTTCTCTGACACACTCTTCAACACTTTGTTTTATATTCCTTTTAAATATAATTAATTAATAAACTGTTTTTTTTGTTTGTTTGTTTTCAAAGAATATAATAACATTGAGGGAACATCACTGTGTGAGTGATTGTACTGATTCTTTCTTATCTACTCCTACTCACTCCAATCCAAAAATTTCTTGGCATTGTACACTTCCTAGTTCTTTGACTAGTCTTCTGATTCTGCACAGTTTAAATGCCTTCAAAATTTATGGAATTGGTCTTTCTGTTGGCTCACAGACACATGGGGGCAATCTCATCACATATTTTGTTTTTAAGTCCCAAATTTAAGACCAATGTAACATTTTTAAAATCAATAATTTTAAATTTTAAAAATTTTAATTTATTAAATAATTTATGTATATGTAACATCAATTTTTAAATTTATTGAATAGTTTATGTATTTGTTATGTCGTTGAGTTAAATTTTAAATTTTTTAAATAATTTATGTATTTGTGTGGAAATTTGTACATCCAAAATGTATATTTCAGATAATCTACCAAAACGTCAGATAACTTAAACATATAACTTACGCATCTCACTTCTTTTATCAGGTCTCACGTTGAAGCACTTATACACATCCGTATAATTTAAAAAATCTACCAAGCTGCCTCAAACCTGTATAACCTACCAAACCACCCCAGTCTGATTTTGTCTGTCAAGTCGCCCTCCAATGCAGAAAACATCATCATCAATAGAGTTCAGTTCAATGTTCTTTATGATCTCAAAGACAACAAGGGAACCACAACAATTAAAAGTTGTAAATACCATATAATGTCATCATTAAACACAAACACTATAAAATAATAGTCAAGAAACGATAGAACATAAGCAATTTTATGGACACAAAATTCTAATAATACTGTGACTTCTCCTGACTAACATTGAAAAAGTTATCACACTGTTCTTCAGCAACAGAATTGAAATTATGTAACATTTTTTGTGTTGCTGAATTAATTTGTTGAAGAGAGCATGTTAAACTTCGGATTAGTTTAGTTCCTTGATTTAGTGACAGAATCTAACACAAACAACTATTTGTAACAAATAAACTCCCAGAGAAAGAGAACTTAAGGAGGCTAATCAATAATTGACACTAGATTTATCCACTAGGTAGTAGAAAATAGTTGGTGACAAATTTTTTTCCAGAATAGTCCTCCTCCAATTCTACTTTTTTTAAACTTTATATAAATAACTATGTTATGATTTTTTTTGTTAGACATTAGTATATAATAATGGAATTGTTATGGAAAAAAGTTGTTAAGCTTTTTCTCAAAAAAACAATAGAAAAAGAAAGGTGTTAAGAAGTGATGTCTTTTGTTGTTTCCTTTATACACCAAATAAGCCTCATGAGACTTGACAAAACCAATAGATCATGATGGTTCTATAAAGTTAATAAATAATTAGTAATAATAAAAATTCTAATTTTACTGGATAATTATAATAATCATAATAATAATTAAAAAGAAAGACAAAAGTGCTTTCTTTCAAACAGAAATTGCTTTTTACACTGGCTAGGTTCACTTCACTATGCAACAAGTTACTAACAACAACAATGGAAGTTTTTAGGCATGGAAATTAACCTAAAAAAAAAAAAGTGATTAAAATTTTCATCTTCTCCTAACATAATGGCCTTAAGAAACAGTTCACATGAAGTGCTAAGAAAAGCTACTAAGTACCAACCAACCACATTAATATAATAATGTAGCTTATTATAATAATTGAATTTTATCAATTCTGGTTGATCCATTGTTTGTGACCAGGAACCCATTTTGGAGACTTGGGACTAAAGTAACTTGACATTACCTTTGAATCCAAGAGTTCAACAACGGGTGCAACCTTCACACACCTTGGTGTCTTGTACTGATTAATTGAAGCACCTAAACTAATGGCATAATCCATTAGTTTATCAAATGTGCCCTGTTCGACGATCTTTATCTCGAGCGGACCGATCGATTTGTCGGAGACGCGCCCCTGTCGATACACGCTGTTGAGGGACTCTTCAATTGTTAAGCAGCAGTCTTCAAAAACAGAAGGTGGAATTTGAGTTGATTTGTTCAGTGTGAGTTCCCAGTATAGGACATAGTGTCCAGGAATTGATGTTGTGTCTGCATAGCTTGTGTATTCGGAAACGGCTGCGCCGAATGGCGCTAAATGTGTCACAGCTTTCGCCATTGCATTCTGAAGCTCAACTTCATCAGTCTTGTCTGCATCAATGCTCAACACAACGTTTTTTCTGCATACGAAATTGAATTGTGGTGCTTTGTTCTTGAATCCAGCTACCTTCAGCACATCACCAACTCGATAACGGTATAGTCCTAAAAGAAGAAGAAAAATGATAATTCATCTCGTGTTCTGTTTTCATAAACAAGATGATATTATAAAATACAAGTTAAGATGAAATAAAATGTCTTACCAGCATAAGTAGTGACAACAAGTTCATATTCTTGGCCGAGTTTGACATCAACAAGTTCAACAAGCTCTTTCTGTTCTTTCTCGTTGAGAGATCTAGGTGCGTGAAGAGAATCAGTGACACCATTGGTTCTATTAACGGCCAAAAACTCATAGTAACACATGGTCGGAATAAGTGTATAAGACACTTCACTAGGCTTACAAAGAGGGTTAAGATTGACACCAAAGTAGCATTCACTAGAAGCATACATAGTGCAAACAAGTGGTAAACCGTTGCTATAATGATCCAAGATAGGAATATACTGTGACATTGTTCCTGTCACAATAACATCCACATACTTGGTATTAGGCCACAGCCTAGTAATGATCCCCTGCCAAGAACTCTTACTACACTCGGTTTGAATAAAATCAGCAAGTTTAGGATCAGGTTTAAGGATTTTCATAACAGAATCTCTCACTGTTACATCAGTGATCAAAGAATTAACAGTTCCTGTTCTAATATCATTTGAAAGAAGGGTCCAATGTTTTTCAAGAAACCTAATAGCCCTTATTAAACCAGAGGCGAAAACAGCACCAACCCTTAAAACCTCTTTGTTTTGGCAAAGACCACAAAGGAGTTGAGAATACATGCTTTGATATGAATCAGGACAGAGTACAGTTTCATTTGGGCTTGTGTAGTTAGTGTAAGGGTCATAAGGTCTATCTCTGAAATAGGAACTTTTGTAGTAGCTGGTTAAAACAGGCCTAGCTACAATTCCACCAGGTGTTGTAGCCTCAGATTTTATAAACATTAGGTACATTCCTTTCCCTTTTTCTAATCCAGGAACAAACTCACTCATCACTGGCATCAATAAACTGTATAACAAACTTCTCCTCCCTAACTCTTCTTCAATTGTTGGCATCAGTTTTCTCTCTCCACCAGATGTACCAGAACTGCAACAAAAACAAAACTAACTCCATCAATATAAAATAAGATATATTTTTTATTTATATGCTAAGTTTGTCAGACACCTCTAAAAAAATGTGTGTCTGTCGTGGTGTTAAACATATGCACAAACACTTGTTAGTGTCAGGCTCGTGTTTATTGAGGTATGTGCGTTTCATAGTTTATATGTTATATGATGTTATATTATATATATGTCGAAGGCAAAGAGAGAAAGATGGACCTGGTGAGAAACTCAGAAATAGGTTTGGAGCAAAGGATGGGGGAGGTGTCACCATTCGCGATGCGTTCAATATCGGGCTGAATATCTTCGTATGAGATAACAGGCAAGAGTTTTTTGAAGGTGTCACGGTTTGTGTGACCATTGAGATTGTAGCGTTTGAGATACTCAACGTTTGCATTGCGGGAGAGGATTTCTGAGAGGACTTGTTGTTGGACTAGGTCGGGTTTTGAGGTAACATCCTCAATGAAGTCGAGGATTTTCTTGTTCTGTTCAACAAGGTTGTAGTCTCTAGGTGCTTCCGGCATGGTTGGTTGTGTTGTTGTGAAATGTGTATTTTCGTTTTGTTGTCAGAGAGAGAGAAAGAGAGAGATGAATAAAAGTATAGAAAACTTGTTGAGATTGGAAGGGATGAAGAAAGAGTGTGTTGGGCGTGAGTTGAAAACATGAGAGATGATGTATATATAGAGAGGCACTGGCACATGTCAAGCTGGGTTTGTTTTCTCATTAGGGGTAAGAGAGTAAATGCATGTCAAAATCGAGGGTGAAATTGGAAATATCTAGCCTTTTTATTATATCAACTTTTTGTTTTCTTAATTTTTTATAATATCTAATCTTTAAATTTTATATTTATGTCAAACCATATACAACTTCCAGACAAACACTTGGTTGGGCACAAACTCAAGAAAAAATAGTTTAGGCACACTCACATATAATTAAATATTATTTAATTATTTGAAAATTATTTATTTTTTAATTTTTCTATTTTTTTCTCTCTTACTTTTATGTGAGTGTGCCCATATCTTGTGTCCATATTAGACTTTCTCCAACTTCCATGCATTTATGGTCAGGCTAGCTAAATGCTCCTCACCGAGTCAAGCAACACTTTGCTTTAACTACTAACTAATTCAAACACATTAAATCTTCCAACACATTACATATTTTGTGGAGTATTTTATCATATTAGTTCTATTTTATAAAACAAAATTTTATCATTTATCATGGTTGTCTCAATGTCAAGAGATTAATTTATATAATTATGCATAAAGAATATTCAATTTCTAAAAAAACAAGACATTGACATTGCTATAAATAAAAAACAAGAGATTAAAAACATCTCTTACATGTAAAAAAATTATCTTTTAAATATATTATGAAATTATTTTTAAATAATATAAAAATGTGAGATACAATTTAATAAAAAGCTAAAACTATTTTATATGTTCTATACATATAAATTAGATTTAAAAACTTGAAAATAAAGGGGAAAATGTATTTTAGCATATAATGTACACTATCTCAATTTGAAATGACTTGGCATATTATTTAATCATGGATGACCATGGTGACACATTAGAAAGATAAAATGGAATATACATGTACAACATAAAAAGTTGCTTGGAGTCACATCCAATGGCTTTTCTACTTGTATTATCAAAATGTTAAATCAATCTCATGTCATATGTATAAACCAAAATATTGTTGCACACCTCTTAAAATATTGGTTAGATATAGTTAATTTTTTTTAAGGTAATAAAAAGAATTATCCACAAAAAAAATGAAAAGTATAATTACACTTTCTTAACTATCTTTGTAGTTGTGGTGTAAATGATTTTTAAAAAAAATAAAAAATCAATCTAAGTTTAATACATAGGAATATTTAGAATAAAATAGGACACTGGTAGTGGAATAATGACAATCCTATATCGCATTGTCTCATATTGGATTGGCCAAATTCTAATTCAACAGCTTCATGAAAATCCCATGAACCAACCTATCAAAATATAGGTTTTTTATTAAGATATCTAAAAGAATGGTCAAAATCATTACAGCTTAGATGAGGAAAAGTTATAGGAAACACATAATGTAAAGTAAAAGTGATTTGAAATAGCAAAGGATAGATCTTTTACTTCTTTTTATATTTATTATGTTTGAGTTTCGCGTGTGTGTGTGTGTATATATATATATATATATATATATATATATATATATATATATATATATATATATATATATATATATATATATATATATATATATATATATATATATATATATATATAATTGCAAAAAAATACATTTTATCTTGAATGCGAAATGCATTTAATCTCGACTAAAAAGCGAAGACGGATGAGTGCGTTATAAAAAGTATCAATTTTATCCATCAATTTTTAAAATATTGAGGAAAAAATATTTATGCACATGAGTTCGATCTCTAAATTGTACACTTTTAATATTTTTAAAACTAGCACATCAAACATCTCAATTTATCAATAACACTAAGGGGGTATCATTGATATTTGTTTTAATTTGTTACGAACTACAGAAAATTTATAAATTAATTGTTTATCCATAATATTATATTGTTTACAATATAATCAATATTGTTTACATATGATTATTGAAGAACTACGTCAAACAAATTGATTATTACAAACTTTAACACAATTTATTTTCTGCTCTTGTAGTCCACCATAGAGATTTTATCATGTTTTTTACGCTTCAAAGTTTTCATGTTATATGTTTCATTAATAATTATTGATATTCATAATACTTTTACAATTGATGTCTGTTAGGTTTCACGCAGATCACTAATGAAAGTGTCTTGAGTGTTGATACTCATGAAATAGAAGACATGTATTTGTTTAAGGACTGTGATCAATATCCTCAATTATCATGCCAAAATTATACCCTCGGTTTCTGATAAAAATCGAGGTAAAAAGTGTATAAGTTTTTTTTTAACATTACATTGTTTACACAGAATATTAACTTACATTATTACAACAAATATAGTGTTATCATGGTAGCTGTTGTTTTTAGAGAACAATACATCTTTGCTATAATCCAGATTATGTTGAATATATTTTGTGCTCATTATTTTAAAGTTCTATGGATTGCATGCAATCAACTTCTAAAGACTTATCTGCTCCATATAAGGAGTTATCAGTTCCAAACATTAGAAATATTTTTTCTACACTTGCAATCCACCATTGAGAACTTTTCCAATCTTTTTTAAGTTCCAAAATTTCATTATCTTGAACAAATATTATCAAGGCAAATGCTTTCATAAGATATATATATATATATATATATATATATATATATATATATATATATATATATATATATATATATATATATATATATATATATATATATATATATATATATATATATATATATATATATATATATATATATATATATATATATATATATATATATAATTGTTGATGTAGATAATTTGTCGTGGATTGATGTCTTGGCAATATCTTGAACATTGTTCCTTTAAGAATGTAGGATAAAGATTCATTGTTGTAGTTGTGTCACATATTCATTTTTTTTAAACCGAGAGAAACGTGTTTTCTATTTTAAATAGAAAAATAAAATAAAATAAGTAAGCCCCTTAATTTTAGAAGAAAATTGAGGTGAATAATATTTAATTTTTTTAAAATGTTATATTGTTTACACATAATATTAAAAAAATTCAG
Organism: Vicia faba; assembly: GCA_948472305.1. Lineage (NCBI taxonomy): Eukaryota > Viridiplantae > Streptophyta > Magnoliopsida > Fabales > Fabaceae > Vicia > Vicia faba. The sequence continues at coordinate 35,513,403 of OX451739.1, read as the reverse complement.
ATTCATCATCATCGATGCAATTCTAGATTTTGTTGCATGTGTATTTTCAAAGGTTAAACAACCTTCTTTGTTTAACCTGAAAACAAGAATGATTTTCTGTACTTGCAATTTATCATACAGAACTTTTCTAACATTCTTTAACAGAGAGTTGTTCCAAAAATAAACATCAACACCATTATTTGAGATAGATTGCAAGGGCAAAAAAATATTTTATTCAAGGATAAAAGAACATTGAAGATTTTTTCTGTCTTGCAATTCATCTCAAATGCATACTAGTTTCAGATGACAACATATAAGTTAGGATTATGATAAAATTTGTTTAGCAAGTGTTTTTATAGTAAAATCTAATTATTTTCCCCTCGCTTATTAATGAAACCGAAGGGATAAATCATTTTGTTTTCACTTATAAATAAAAATATAAACTGCAATAATTGAGATTCGAAGCGTGTCCTAATTTGTTTTTCCCCTCAGTTTTATTAAAAACTGGGAGAATGTGTTATTTTTATTTTTATAAATAAAATAAAATATGGCGCGCCTTGACATAATACCTCGGTGTTTTTCTAGTTGGGGTGAAAATTTTGTCATGAAATATATTATTTGTAGTAGTGATATATATATATATATATATATATATATATATATATATATATATATATATATATATATATATATATATATATATATATATATATATATATATATCCCAAAAATCGTTTATAAGGGCCGAAGCAGAGACAATGGACTTGGCTTGAGTTCATAGGACCTTTTCAATTGCCCGTTTTCTAGTTTGTGCGCTTGTTTATTAGATATTTCCATTGAACATGTTATCTCCCTTTAGGAATGGTCATCCTATACAAGGAAAGTAGGGGAATGACATGTCCCCCATTTCGTTACAATAAGGAAGAGGTCATTTGACTATGTTATCAGAAATAGTGGTGGATTAAACGCCTATTCCTCCATATTTTCAATAGTAGCAGTTATTTAAAAAGTGCCAAGGATCCAGACCCAAGGATACCCTAAATATCCCAACGATTGAGTTAAGAATAAAAATCACATTATGATACATATGGAGCTTCTCACCCCTATGTAAGCTAAATCTCAATCCCTCAACATACCTTAAAACCACAGAAAACTCTTAATCACTAAGCATTGTCACGTATTGTACTTTTTAACAAGTACAATTGGCGTACATTGTGGAACCCATTAAAATTGAACTGGGCCACACTCGTCATTAATCACCATATATTTCACCATTTTCTCATGGTGGTGCTTAAGAAAAGTTCCAATATCACCTTCAACACCGCTATAGGTTTCGCTGATGGAAGAATCTAGTTCCTCATGGAGAAAATATGCTCGTCATGTTTTCACTACAAACATCATACCCTGCTGAGACTGCTAGAATCTTGAGGAAGGAACGAGAATCTAGAATCACCTTATTGAATGAAGATGTTGTGGGTGTTCTCCCTCACAACAATTACCATATGATTTTCATGCTTCAATATGATAATTAGGATGTGAGTGAAGGTGCAAGAAATACAAGAAATGAGAGTTTGAATTGGATTTCTAGAAATAAAATATATTCGAAACCAAGCACTTTGAAGTTAACACAGGAACAAAAATAAATGAACATAATTATTTTTATCCTGATTCACTACTAACGAAGTTAATCCAGTCAACCCACCAAGGTGATTTACCTATCTGAATCAAGGATTTAATCCATTATAACTAAACTGATTATAAACACAAACAAAGACTAATTGTCAATGTTTATAACCACAAAGACTAACCATCAATGTATTTTTGAGAATCCTGACTAAATCCCTAGTCTCTTAAGGAACAATCAACTTACTGTTGAATACAAGTTTGTGTGTGTATAATATTTCTTCTTGAAAGCAGATTACACAAAGAAATGAAGTACAAATAATAACACAACAATGTTAATAGAAAGCTAGCGAACAACAGTTCCTTGCTAGCAAGTTAACAAACAAAAGTTCTTTGTTTTACAAAACTTTACAAAGTAATTTCTATAGAGTTTTGGCAAAATGAATTAGCACAAATTTGTTCAAAGTTCTTCAAATTTTCCAAATCTTCCAAGTCTTTCTTTTATAGCCAAAAATAAATTTGTTTGAGCGTAGAATAAGAATACCAAATTTCATGTTGTCTTCTTGCAACGGTCAGTGTGGGTGGTAGACAACATAGTACCAATTATACAGTCCTTACGCCACAAAAATATGATAGTGGAAGGATGTGACTTTGTACTATCACTTCACGTGATACCTTTGATATTCTCTTCTAATCTCCAAAGGGTTCACAATATGAAAGAGTTGAAGCATGCTTAGAAGGATCAAAAACCATGTGTTTAGATTCCTCATAACTTGTTCAACAAAAACTTATCTTTAGAGTCTTCAGCACTTGGTCTTCAGAGTCTTGTCTTTAGAATCTCCAGAACTTATTCAACAAAACCTTGTCTTCAGCATCTTCAGAACCATTCGTCTTCAGAGTCTTCAGAACTTGTTAAACAGAACCTTGTCTTTATAATCTTTAGAACTTTGGATCAAGAGAGCTTTGGAATCTTCAAAGCTTGAGAACCCTTCAGAAGCTCTACTATAAGAGTAACAATTAAAAGTGATAAAACTAACATTCACCATAATCGTTATTTTGAGACGCATTCTAAGAAATGACACATACACTTGTATATTTTAGTGCGTTGAGTCCAGAATCTGATGATGTCACATGTCAAATCTTCAGAGTCGGAACCTGTTAGCAAAAGCGACACACTAAACAAAGCATTAGGGCACTAAATTGTTATCTAATCACCATATAATGTTATCATCAAAACTCAAGGCCAGATGCATAACCAAATCTTATTATTACAATCTCCTCCTTTTTGATGATGATAAAACCATGTATTTTGATCAGTTATTTATATTAATTTAATCATATAAAAAAAATTCAAAGTTAGCTAAACAACTCCCCTTGAGTTCTATATTCCTATAACTTATTTAATATTGTTCAGAATCGCCCCCTGAGTTCAAGACTTAAAGAAGTTTTTAGAAATAGCTTGAATCAATCAAAACGAAGGAATACTTCCCTAATTGAAAAACTATCAAGAGTCTGAGTAGTGATGCATAAATCTTCATCTCAGATTTTGGCTTGCTATTAGAACACGATGATATATCAAATTCTGGTTGAACTTTTCAAACCTTCAGAGTCTGGTTGAAATTCCTTTTGCCAAAGGATAAATAACCCATGACTTCTGATTCTCTAGATTATGAATATCCTTGAGAACTTCTGGTTTCTTGTAAAGAGAAATTTAGTTAACTTTCTCAAGAGTTCCCGGGTCAAACAACGTTAGTGGCAAAAACATCAGAGCATGTTTGGGAACAAGATTATGAGAATAGATATATAAAAATCATATCACTTCCCCCCCCCTTTGTCAGAAATAAAAAAAATTTAAATAGATAAAAGTTTTCATTAACCAAAAGACCAGAGTACAAAAGTTTTAGAAACACAAAAAAACTCTAGAGTTCTAAAAACAAGGTAAAAACAAAGTCTAAGGTTTCAGAGGAGAAGGGGAGAGTATCCTAGCCATGAAGTCTTTCATCATGTTGGAAAACAAAGTGATAAAAGCATCCGGCTTCTCAGATCTCTCATCTTTCTTGTCTAAATGATTTGAATGAGAACATTGGACTTTATTAGCTCAACAATAGACTCCTTCAACCCAGAAGGGATTTCTTTAGTAGCACTCTTCAACATCCCAAAAGATGAATTGTCTTCAGTAGTAGACTTCCCATAAATAGCCAACGCAAAAACATTAGCATCAGAAGGTTGCATTTCTATAGCAGAAGCAATAAACTATTCTGCAATCTCTACTTTTGGAGGAGGTTCTTGAGCAGCAAGATAAGCCTCGTGATTCTGCTTTGCTTCCATCAGACAATAAGCTTAAATGATATTGGAGTTATCATTCATCCACTTTATGAAGCCATTCCATATGGAGTTGACCTTATTAGGATCCATACTAGCATAATAACTCTCCAAAGAATAGTAAAGAGTGTTTTGGGAATACCATTCAAAATAATGCATCATATCATCTAGAAGTATTTGACGGTTATGATTTTTATGGTAAGCATGAGGGGATTTTCCACAAAAAGGGTGAGAGGCTCTATCAGACATATCATAGAAACTTAGATCCTCTTCTTCAGACACAAAGTATTTAGAAGAAGCATATGGAGCTTCAATGTTCTGAGGCTCAGGTTGGATGGAGGATGAAGGAAGGATTTGTTAAAGAGAAGTGAGATCAATCTCAGATTCTCAAATTTGTTGGGTAATTGATGGGTAATGAGGGATTCAGAAAAAATGGTATTTGATGGTTGAGGGAGAGTTATGGTGAGTTAAGGTGAGAAGAGTTATGAAGTTTTTTTGAAAGTTTAGGCAACTGAAGTAGTGACTTTAGAAGGATTTGAATGTTTGGGGTCAGAAATGGTGACTTCTGAAACATTTGGATTCTTTGGTTGGGGAGCAGTCACTGTTTCGAAAGTGGAAATAGGAGGTGGAGTGGGTGGAAGCTAATTTAGAGTGGACGGATGAGAGGATGAGATAAAAGCGTTCTTAGTAGCGGTATTCTCAGAAGATACACACTATAGAGGAACAACTTCAGAAATACTTTGCACATAAGCCTCAAATGTTCTAGAGGATTCAGATGTTCTGGAAATTTTGGGAAGTATAGAACCATCTGATCCAACTAGAATCTCCAGAGATCTTTTGTTGATCTTCCCGAACGTTCTAGAAGACCCTTCAGCAAAAGATTTCTTAACAAATTCTGCTAGATTCTCAAAATCCACTATAAGTTCAGCAGGAATAGACAGTTGAGAAAGAGGAATGGAACAATGAAGTTCAGGATCTGAAACACGTTGTTGTTGTTGTTGTTATAGAGATGGGCCTTCAACATTTTGTTGAGCAGATGATTGTTGTTGTTGAGAAGCCATTATTGAGCCATGAACAAGAAATGAAAGGGTTTTAGGGTTTCAAAGAACAAGGCTTAAAAGAGAGAAAGTGTGGGATAGTGGTAACGACAGTGTGTGAAGTGGGAGTGAGTGGGTTTTAAATATAATTTTTGTAATGATTAAAAAAGTTTTGAAAAGTGCAAAAATTCTGACTAGGGGTAAAGTATGAAGATTTTTTTACCTAATCCCAATATGATCCCTTCTCCTAATGAGTCACATCAAGTGCTAGGTGTGCTTCATAAAAGAAAATTCTCTTATTTTGAATCACCAACCTTTCACTATCTTGATAGCTCATTAATGAGGTAAACTCTTCAATTTCCAAAGGACATAAGCACTCTAGCGAGAAGATTCTGACCTAGGACACTTCTGATACATGAGGACTTCACTCATCAGAAGCCTCACATTCTTGAAGCAACAAAAAAAATCACACCTCAGAGTCTAATTTTCCATTCTAGAAAACCAACATTCTGATATTGTATCTTTTTCATTCTGGAAATGAAACCATTTTTAAATGTTTTAGAATGAAAACGAACCTATCTTCAGCAAGGGATTTTGTAAAGATATCATCCCATTGATGGTTTATATCTATGAATGTTAAAGATAAAATTCCCTTCTGAATATAGTCTCTTATAAAATGATCCTTAATCTCAATATGTTTGGCCCTATAACGCAAGATTGGATTCTTGGACAAAAAAATAGCAAAAGTATTGTCACAGAAGATAAGAATGTTACTCTCAAATATTTGATAATCTTCTAGTTGAATTTTCATCTGGAGGATATGGGTGCTGAATCCAGAAGCATAAATATATTCATCTTCTAAGGGTTGAGAGCGCTATTGTTGATTACCTTTCACGAGACCATGAGATTAAGTTGTCTCCCTGAAACTGACAGCTTCCAGAAGTGATCTTATTCTCTAGTGTGTCTTCAGCGTAGTCAGCATCATAATAACCTACTAACTTGTATTCACTTAATTTTTTTATAACATAAACCAATATCAGTAGTACCTTTCAGATACCTAAATATCCTTTTAACAACAGTTAAGTGAGATTCTCTAGGACCTAATTGGAAGCGAGCACACAAGCATACATTGAATAAAATATCAGGTCTAGAAGCAGTCAAATATAATATAGAACCTATCATACCTCTGTATAGCTTCTGATCTACCTTACCACTTAGCTCGTCCTTTTCCAGAACGCAATTAAGATGCATAAGTGTCTTTACTATCTTGCACCCAAACAAGTCAAACTTCTTCAGAAGTTCTTTGGTGTACTTGATTTGATGGATGAACGTCTCTTATGGTCCTTGATTGATTTGGATACCAATAAAGAACTTAAGTTCTCCCATCAAGCTCATCTCAAACTCAACATGCATAGACTTAGCAAATTCCTTGCAAAAAGTGGCATTAGCATAACCCAATTTAATATCATTAACATATATTTGAACTACCATAATGTCATTTTTGAAGGACTTACAAAACAAGGTGGTATCAACCTTTCCTATGGTGAAATTATTTTCTAAAAGAAAATTCCTTAATCTTTCATAGCAAACTTTGGGAGCTTGTTTTAGACCATACGGTGATTTCTTAAGTTTGAAAACAAAATCTGGATTTTTATGATTCTCAAAACCAGAAGGTTGGTGTACATACACTTCCACAATTATGTAGCCATTTAGAAATTCACTTTTTACATTCATTTGATACAAGATGATGTTGTGATTAACAACAAACAAAATTAAGAGGCGAATAAAATCTAACCTGACAACTAGTGCAAAGGTTTCTGTATAGTCAATCCCTTTTTGCTGACTATAGCCTTAAGCAATTGTGATACGATGGTAGAACCGATGGTTTAAACTGATTTGCATTTTTCCCCCGCAAATGTTGAGGTAAGCAAGAGTCTCCACCGACTTTTCTTTTATCCAACAAAGGAAATGGTGAAAAGAACAGAAAAAGACCTTTTTCGAGATTTTTTTTAGTAAGGGGGTAAATTATGAAAAGGGAAGGTGTTAGCACCCTTTCCATCCGTGGTTTTCCATGGGCTCTTAGGTAATTGCTCATTTTTTAAAACGGTTTGTGTTTGTATGTTTTGAAAGATTTTGTTTGCTTTATGGTAACTCTCGTATCAGTCCTCAAGAGTGTGATAAAGTGCTTTTTGAAAAGAAGTTTGAAAATGTGTAAGTGTAAAAAAGGAATATTTTGAGCAAGTAGTTAAGAACTATCTACCTACTCGAATATGGTGTTCTTTTCCTCCTTTCATTTAGATAGTGCTATCCTACTATTAGTGAGTAGGTAGCCCTATCGTCGAATGTTGAGGGACTATTGAAAGGGATTATATGGTTATCAAAGGCAACATGCAAGGATATCTTAGCATTCGAAGGGACTGTCATCATATAGGCAACATCGAGGGACAAGCTCATTTCTCGTAGGAAACTCGGGGGACGTTTAGGGACCATGATCTTTTGGATGACTTTAGAATTTAGGGTATTTGCTAAGATATCCCTATGTTCGAGGGACATGACCATTATTTTCCGTGGCAACCAAGTGAGGTATACCCTAAGGGTGCAAGTGTGCAACAATGTGTTTTTTCAATTATGTTTATCTTGCAATTAGTGATCTACTGATTAATTGATTCTTGTCATGTATGCCTAAGTTACTAACAGTTATATACAAGCGTGTAAAGAAAAAGCAAGAAATAAAGTCCTACGCTATTACAGGGCTTTGGTGTAGATACATAAGCAATGGACTGAAAAGTAAAAATACAAAAATAAAAACCTAGTTAACTATTACAAACCGGGCGCAATTACATAAATGGTAAAAAAATAAATCGTATGGAAAGAATAATAGCGGGCAAAATTAAAACAGGAAAAAGTTTTAAACTCTAAAAAAATCTAATTGCTCATTTAAAAATATTTTTTGTATTTTATGAAAAAATATTTGAATTTTAACCTAATTCTCTAATTAATTTTAATTAATGAAATAAGGTTAAAGTTTAATTAAATTAATTAATTTGCAAAAAATTAATTTTATTAAAAAAATTCTAAATCCTAATTTATGATTTTATGATTTTTTATGATTTTATAGAAAAAACAATTTTTTGAAATAATTAAAAATAACAAAGAAATTAAATAAAAATAATAAAAAGGAAAGAAGAATGGGCCTGAAGGGGGGGTGTGAAACCCAATTGCAGGGGTTGCTATTGAATTTTTGCCAAGCCCAAATCTGGTTGGCCCACAACCTGGCGCCTGATCCCATGTTATTATGGTGTGGAGGTCCATGGTGTGCCTGCAAGCTAGGGGCGCTAGATCCCGAACCATACAGATTAGATGGTTGGACCTGAGGGTGCATGATGCACGCTTGGGAGTGTACTACACTGGATCTGCAAGAAATAAATTAGAAAAATATAATATTCCAGACCAGGGGATCGAACCCACATATCTCCCTTTACCAAGCGCTTCCTCTACCATCTGAGCAAGTGGTCATTCGTTATATGGAATTAACATAAAATAATATAACCAAAATAAAATGCCCAGAATTCTTTTTTATCAAAAAGCGCGTGCTGTTTCAAATGGCCCAATCAGGTCATGCCACGCCTTCATCTTCTTCAGCTGTCCGTCGTTTTAGCTCATGGACTTTTACCTGCAAACTATATATGTCACTAAAAACCTACAAATCTTAAAAATCTCACACAAGCAATATAAATCCAATTCAAGGTCATGGATCAATTGGGTTTGATCCTCTGAGCATGATGGTACTCTTCTTATGGCTTAATTGTACATGCATCTGAAAGCCCTAAAACGAACCTTTAAACCTTAACAATGGCAGGTTATCAAATATGCATCAAAACTAGAAATTAGCCATTCAAACACGTTCTAAATGCTCATACAAACAAGAATGCATACTCAACATCTATTTCTAATGCGTGTATGATCAAAATCAATTTCAAGAAATAATATGCAAACCGAGATGATGTATGTGATGATTCTGGATGCTTTGATGCTTGGGAATGATATTGTTAGCTTCAGAACGTCCCCATGAATGGATTGCAAGCGTCAAAACTTCTCGAATCCCTCTGCAAATGTCAATCCGATTGTCACTTTTTTGTGAAAAAGTTGGAACTTTTGTGCGCGTTCTATGTGGCCAATCCTTGTTTTTCTGGTCTGGAAATGTTATGCATATATACTAGGATGCATTAGGTCAACAAAATTGGACTGAATCTTGGAGATTTATGGAGAAAAGATTTGATTTTCCAATGGGATTTTAAGTTTCCAAACTTGGCCAAAAAATTCTCTTTTCTTTCCAATCAACCCTTGCACGAAATCATGGCTTGCTCATCAGATCCTAGACTCATTATATGATCATAAAATGAATCTTTGGATTTTATTTCATTATTTCATTATTTTATTTGATTTATTAAGATTTAAATGAATAAAATTCAAATAAATAAAAACAAATCTCATAAAAATTAAATAATGGATTTAAATATCTTAAATAAGTCCATGGATATGTTTGAGATCCAAAACTCATGCCCATTAGTCCAAAAGATCCAATTTGCTCACATTGACTTTTGTGCATTTTCCTAAAATTGGTCAACTTTAGCAATGCATATCATTCTCAATTTTAACCATATGAGGGTGTTATTGGACTTTTTAGAGAACTTAGGATGTCCTCTAAACAACCCGTTAGGTTTTATCTCAATTGGATCTTCCATGTTTATGTAAGGAGTTTTGACCCAAAAGGTGTTTTTGTTGACTTTTTGAAAGGACATATAATGTCTGAGCTTATATCTTTTGATTGAGGAATTTATTGAACTTGAGGGCTGAAGAGAAGTTGTAGGGAATTGGATTCTCTTCAAAATTAGCCTTTGAGTAAAAGTTTCTAATAAAGTATGATAAAGTTATGCTTGGTCAAAGTTTGGTTGACTTTTCCTATAGAAACCCTAATTTGCCATTTTTGACTTTTGATGAGTTAGGAGCATTTCTTGAGGAATCATGATCAACCCTTGATCAAATGATGAATAATACTTCAAAGTGTTGATGTTGACCAAAAATCTTGAAGTTTGACTGTATTTGAGTCATAATTGACTTTTGATCTAATATAGTTGATTTCTAGGCATTTGAGCAGTTGACTGAGCAAACTTATTGTTCAAGGCATGAAATTTGGCATGGATGATCTTGGGGACATATTAGGACAATGGATAAAATTTGGGATCCTTTGGAATCATACATATTTCTTGAAATTGAAACGCTAGTTTGAGATTCATTGCCTTAAGAGGAGAATTTGTCTGGTCAATTCTTGGTCATCCTTGAGAAATTGAGGACCTCTAGAGGCATGTCTTGAGTGAAAATGGGAGGGAAAATTTGGGGTACAACAGCTGCCCCTATTCAATCTTCTTAAACCTGAGGATGTAGATTGGCAGAGTGCCCAAAAATTTGTACTCGTCTGAAATGATGCTTGACTATGTAGGTAATATCGGGAATGGGCTTACAGATTCCATTTGGAGAAGGTGACGGGAGATCATTGGAGATGGGCTTAAAGATGCCATCCAGAGAAGGTGACGAAAGATTGTCGGTGATGGGCTTAAAGATGCCATCCAAAACAATGTTGATGAGATACTCTTCTGTGGGAATCCTTATTCCCGTTATTGAGGGCGGACTCTGCTGAAGAATGCTGGTGTCTGCTTGGGAAATAGAGTTTAGGAGCTTCGGTTGTCCATTACTCTAATGGGAAGTCATCTCTTGATCGAAGAGACAGAAGTGAACTGCTATCTGGTCAGGATCCAGGCTTCATAATGACTTGCTGAGGATGACTGCTATCTGGTCGTATTCTAGGCTTCACATCGACTTACTGGGGGAATGAGATTAAACTGTTATTTGGTCGTGCTCCAGGCTTTGCATTTTCTTTAACTGGAATAGAAATCAGAAAAATCTTAGGGTCGATTCAACTGAACCAGAGAAAGGTCTTTAATTAACTTTGACTGGAATAGAAATCAGAAGAATCTTAGGATCAATTCAACTGAACTAGACAAGAGTCTTGGGATATCTTCAACTGGAATAGGAATCAGGGAGATCTTAGTGGCGATCTGACTGAACCAGTGAAGGTCTTTAATTAACTTTGACTGGAACAGAAATCAAAAGAATCTTAGAATCGATTCAACTAAACCAGACAAAGTCTTGGGTCAATCTTCAACTGGAATAGGAATCAGAGAGATCTTAGTGGCGATCTGACTAAACCAAAAAAGGTCTTTAATTAACTTTGATTGGAACGGAAATCAGAAGAATCATAGGATCGATTCAACTGAACCAGGCAAAAGTTTTGGAATATCTTCAACTGGAATAGGAATCAGAGAGATCTTAGTGGCGATCTAACTGAACCAGAGAAGGTCTTTAATTAACTTTGACTCGAACGGAAATCAGAAGAATCTTAGGATTAGTTCAACTGAACTAGACAAAAGTATTGGAATATCTTCGACTGGAATATGAATCAGAGAGATCTTAGTGGCGATCTGACTAAACCAGAGAAGGTCTTTAATTAACTTTGACTGGAACGGAAATCAGAAGATTCTTAGGGTCGATTCAACTGAACCGGACAAAAGTCTTCTGTCAATCTTCAAGTGGAATAGGAATCAGAGAGATCTTAGTAGTGATATGACTGAACCAAAGAAGGTCTTTAATTAACTTTGACTGGAATGGAAATCAGAAGAATCTTAGGATCGATTCAACTGAACCATACAAAAGTCTTGGGATATCTTCAGCTGGAATAGGAATTAGAGAGATCTTAGTGGCGATCTGAATGAATCAGAGAAGGTCTTCTGAGAACGTTTTTCTAAGGAATATGATGAAATAGCCTTTCACTAGGCATAGATTTTGAGAAAACTACCAGGTCACATAAGTAGCTGACGATGTTTATTGATTTGATCTTTTCCCTGAAAAGGCAAAGAGTTAGTCATATGCAATGTCATGATGCATGAAAGGCATTATGGTGATGTTCTCATAATAAATGAGAGTATGATGTATGTGATATGTATGTGTATGCCATAATGTATGGATATGGAATGCTATTGTGATATTTCTTAGTCTGGGAAAGTAAATCCCAGTCAGCTGCTGAAGAGTATAAGGAGGCTGAATCCTTCATTTCCGATGGGGATGATGAATGGATATGATTTGTCGGGGATTTCCTCTTCCTGTTTAAGGATGTTCTTCCAAGGATTGACTCTACTTAAGAATAACTCTATGGAGGGAGATGCTTTATTGGAATATTTTGTCGTTGTAAACAAATAAACTTTGTTGGGGAATGAACTTCCGTAGTTAGAGAAATAAACTCTACCTATGAGGAGATTTTATAACTGTTGGAAATTATAAAACTCGGCTGGGGAATACAGATTGCAGTTGGAGAAGGAATTTTGCTGGAGGAGATAATTCCTGCTTGGGGGGAGAGGAGATCAAAACTCTGGTTGTTTTCACTCCGTGGGGAACATAGACGTCACAGGGTCGTATGTAATGGTGACTTCGTCTCAAGACTGTCTCCGCCCCTTGTATTTGTTGGAAGGAGTAACTGTCGGGACTAAAATGGTTTTTTAGACTTTGCCCCGTTCCTTAAAGTCATGAGCAACCGTCTTTCTGTTTCTTATGCAAATATTTGTGAATAGAAATCATATTCAAATGCATATGTCAAGAATAAGTCATTGGACGTTTTTGCAAAACAAAACAGAAAAAGAAAAACAAACAGTTTTATACTTTCAAAGAAATGATTTATATTGATTTCTCGAAGTTTGCCTATAACAGACATTTTGTACAAAGAGGCTGACATTCTAGTAGGAGAACACAATCGTAAAGTGTTAACTATACAAAATAGTGTACAAAGAGAAGAAAATAGATATGTGTAACAATCCCATTGAGTTTCAATTCTACTATGCCCCTATGTTCTTGAGCGTCTCATCATTTTGCTACTTGTCCGAAGCTGACTGGATTGATCGGTACCGTTTGAGCTTGATAGTTGATACTGAAGTCTGATCGCAATGTGATCCAATGGGACATAGTGATATGCTTCAAATCCCTAACTTTTTCCTAGACCGCTTGTGATACGGTGGCAGAATCGACTGTTAATACTGGTTTGTGTTTTGTATTCGCAAATGTTGCGGTAAGTAAGAGTCGCCATCGACTTTTATTTCATCCAACAAAGGAAAAGGAAAAAGAACAGAAAAAACCTTTTTCGAGATTTTCTGAGTACGGGGTGTTAGCACCATTTCTATCCGTGGTTTTCCACGGGCTCTTAGGTACTTGCGCATTTTGAAATTGCTTGTGTGTGTTTTGAAAAGTTTTTGTTTAACTTCGTGGTAACCCTTGTATCTATCCTCAAGAATGTAACGAAGTTGTTTTTGAAAACTGTTTTGAAAGTGTTTGTGTAAAAGAGTTTATATTGTTTTGAGCAAGTACTTAAGAGTTTCTACCTACTCAAAAAAGACTGTTCGTTCTCGTTTCCTTTAGACAGCGCTATCCTACTATTAAGGAGTAGGTAGCCCCATCGTTGGAGTTTAAGGGACATTCGAAGGGACAAGTACGATCACAAAAGCAATGATTAGGAAACCTTAGTAGTTACCCTAGAGTCCTAAATATCTTTCTGAGGCAACATTCGAATGGGTCATTTTGATCTTTTAGGACTAGAGGACGACCACTAAAGTTCCCTATGCTTCATGACCGTTTACCGAAGGCAACCGAAGTGAGGAAAACCCTAGGAGTGAGCATGTGCATATGTTTGATTTCGGTTTATTTAATCTTTGCACAATTAAGGTAATCTACTGTTTTAATTTCATATGTCTTTTGCATGCAAGCCTATTATCCATACATCTAGATAATTCATAGTTGCAGAAATTTAAAAGTGCGAGAAATTAAAGTCCTAACTATCACAAGGCTTCGGGGAGGGGGTTACATAATCCAAAAATGGGGGTAAACAGTAAATAAAGGCAGTAAATAAAATCCTAGTTAAAACTATTACAACCTCAAAGCAATTATAATAATTAGAACGATAAATAAATAAAACGCGCGCGAGGAAGAACACGAGAATTGAATATCCTAATGAATCTCATTAATTAAAGGAAATATTTTTGTATTTTTTTGTTGAGAAAAATAGTTGAAATTTGCAAGTTAAACCTAATTTTCCAATTGATTTTAATTATGAAAACAAAAGAATTTAAATTTCCCTAATTAAATTAATCTAATTAATTAATGAAATAAAGTATTTTATAAAAAAATCTGATTTTAATGTTTTTTTATGATTTTTTGATTTAATAAAAAATGATTTTTGTTTTGTAAAAAAATAATTAAACAAATAAATAAAACAAAAGAAATTGAAAAAAAGAAAAAAATTGGGCCTGATGTTGTTAGCAATCTGGGGGTGTAAGGAGTTGAATTTGTTAGGCCCAAGATTGCTGGCCCACCTGCCTGCGTGTGGATTCAATGTAGCTGGCCTCTAAGGGTCTACCATGGGCTGCTGTGGCTAGATGCTGAATCTGGATCAAGGGATGGTCCAATGGCTGAGATTTGGAGCACATGATGGAGGGTTGGAATAGTGATGTTTGAGATCCTGCATATAAAAAATTAGAAAATAAGAAAAATGTCTGGACCTGGGATCGAACCCAGGTCCTTCCTCTCATACGCGATTGGCTTTACCGTCTGGGCTGGTTGGTTTGTTTGTTAATATAATAACATAAATAAAACATAAAGAAATACTAAGCATTATGCCAAAAACGCGCGCAGATTCAAATCTCCCAATGGGGGAGTCTGCTACTTCATCGTCTTCTTCCTGCAACCGTTGTTTTAGGTAACAACTTTTACCAACGGACACAGTCCATCACTATAGCCCCTGCGTTTTCAAAAAATCAAGAATATGCAATATAAATTCATGGTGAGGCCAAGGTTCAATTGGGTTTAATGCCCTGAACCCGATGGTGTCCTTATTTTGGGCCAATTTGGCATGTATCAAAAGATCCCAAATTGAAGCTTCAAACCCTAAAAATGGTATCGTGTGATTCCTGCATCCATACTCAAATTAAACAATACAGATACGTTGCATACATGAAAACAAGCATGAATATATATATATATATATATATATATATATATATATATATATATATATATATATATATATATATATATATATATATATATATATATATATATATATATATATATATATATATATATATATATATATATATATATATATTTAGAACATGTTTATGATGCCAGAATTAATGAAAACAGTTTTCAAAAAGGGAGCAAACCGTGAGACTTGATGAGTGTGATTCTGGACGTTTCAGGCCTAGAGGATGATTGGGATAGCTTCAGAAAACATCTAGGAATGGATTGCTGGCTTTGAAATTGCTTGAATTGGTCTCTAAGTCAGAATTCGATCACCACTTTTTTGTCAAAAGTTGGAGTTTTTATGGACTTGTGGAGGCAGCCTTTTCGTGTCCATTAGGGCTGGCATTCTTGTCTATATGTATGAGAATACATTAGGTCAACAAAACTGAAACAAATCTTGGAGATTGATGAGAAAGAGATTCGATTTTCATCTTGATTCTTTTCTTTTTAAACTTGGCCAAAACATGCTATTTTCATTCCAATCAGCCCTTGCACTATTTATTCTTGATATGCCAGCTTTTGTTGTTCATTATTTGATCAGAAAAGATTTGGAAATCATATCTTACATATTTCCTATTATTTCTTTATTTAATTTTGACTTTTAATGAATAAAAAATCAAAATAAATAATAAAAATTATAAAATAAAGTATGAATGAGCTCAAGGGTCGTGGGCCATCTTAGGAACAAGTTTCAAGCATGAAAACATGGGCCCATTTGGAACAATTTCAAATTTGGTCATTATTTGCTTCATGCACTTTTCCAAAAATTGGTCCACTTTAACAATACACATCTCCCTCAATTTTAACCCTAAGAAGGTGTTCTTGGACTTTTTAGAAAGATTAGGATGCCCTCTAAACAACCCTTTGGGTTTCAGCTTAATTGGATCTTCCATGTTCATGTAAGAAGCTTTGACCCAAAAGGTGTTTTTGTTGACTTTTTGAAATGACCTATAATGTCTGAATTCATATCTTTTCATGAGTGCATTTTTTGAACTTGAGGGCTGAAGATGAGTTGTAGGGAATTGAATGCTCTTCAAAACGAGCCTTGGATGGGAGATTTATCATAAAATATGAGAAAGTTATGCCTGGTCAAAGTTTGGTTGACTTTTCCTATATAAACCCTAATTTAGCAACTTTTGAGTTTTGATGAATTTGAGGCATTCCTTGAGGAATCATGATCAACCCTTGATCAAATGATGAATGTTACTTCAAAATGTTGATGCTGACCACAAATCTTGAAGTTTGACTGCATGAGGGTCATAATTGACTTTTGACCTTGTATAGTTGATTTTTAGGCATTTGAGCAGTTGACTGAGCAAACTTATTGTGCAAGGCATGAAACTTGACATGGATGATTTTTAGGACATATTAGGACCATTGAAAAGATTTGAGACCTTTGGAGTTCACATATCTTGATGAAAGTGGAAACCCTAGTTGAAGGTTCATTGCCTTAGGAGAGAATTTGTCTGGTTAATTCTTGGGCATCCTTGAGCAAGTTAAGGACTTCAATGAGCATGTGTTGAGTAAAATGAGAGGGAAAATTTTGGGGTGCAACACCGCCCTTTAGGGTTTTCGTTCCACCGGGATACCCTTTTTTGTCCAAGCCGCCTCTTCAGGTTTTTGACTTGCCGGATGTACAGATTTTTTTTGTATTCATCCCTAATTTTTGCCCGAACCATTTTGGTTCGTCAGGATGCCCTTACTTTTGCCTAGGCCAGTCAACCTAGCGGGCATTTATTTACGCGTAGTATCTTTTCACTATGTCCAAATCAATAGGGTGAGGAAGGTCGTCACCATCCATGGTGGTCAGAATCATGGCTCCACTGGAAAATATGCTTTTGATCATAAATGGCCATTCGTGCGTGGGAGTCCATTTGCCCCTGGGATCACCTTGTGGAAGTATGATGCGCTTGATTACTAGTTCACCCACTTGATATACCTGACGTCTGACCTTTTTGTTGAAGGCTTTGGTCATTCGTTTTTGATACATTTGACCGTGACAGACAACAATAAGCCTTTTCTCATCAATCATATTCAGTTGATCAAGTCAAGTCTGGATCCAATCGTCTTTTTTCAAACCCTCATCCTTCATGATTCTTAAAGAAGGGATCTTAACCTCAATAGGCATGAGAACTTCCATACCATATACCAGAGAGTAGGGTGTTTCCCATGTCGACGTTCGTGCTGAGGTGCGGTAACCATGAAGAGAAAATGGTAACATCTCATGCAAATCTTTGTATGACACCGTCATCTTCTATATGATTTTCTTAATGTTCTTGTTAGCAGCCTCCACAACGCCATTCATCTTCGACCGATAAGGGGAAGAATTATGATGCTGGATCTTGAATTGATTACAGAGTTCGCTTATCATCGTATTGTTGAGATTCTTACCATTGTCTGTGATGATTCTTTCTGGCACACCATACCGACAAATCAGGTTATGCTTGATGAACCGTGCCACAACATTCTTGGTAATAGTAGCAAAAGATGCAGCCTCAACCCACTTCGTGAAGTAATCAATGGCCACTAGGATGAAGCGGTGCCCATTGGAAGCGGTAGGTCTAATCTTTTCGATCATGTCAATTCCCCACATTGCAAAGGGCCGGGGAGCCGTCAAGACGTTCAAGGGAACCGGAGGTACATGTACTTTATCAACGTAGATCTGGCATTTGTGACAAGTTCAGGAATGGTGATAACAGTCTGCTTCCATAATGGACCAGTAGTACCCTGCCCGTAGGATCTTTTTAGCCATGGTATGTCCACTATAGTGGGTGCCAAAGGTACCTTCGTGTAAATCTGCCATAATCCTCTCTGCTTCGCTCTTGTCTACACACCGAAGTAAAGTAGAGTCGTGGTTGTGCTTATAGAGGATTCCATTATTGAGGAAGAACTTTGTGGAGAACCTTCTCAGAAACTTCTTATCATTGACAGATGCCCCCTCATGATATTCTTGAGCCTCGAGATACCTTTTCACTTCATGGAACCAAGGTTTGTCTGCTACCTCTTTAGTGTTAATCTCGTAGCAGTATGCTGGTTCATCCAACCTCTCAATAGTGATCCGGGGAGCCTCGTTGTCCCACTTGACCTTGAACATAGATGACATAGTAGCTAGCGCATCCGCTAACTGATTCTCTTCTCGTGGAAAATTTTCAAAGGCGACCTCTTTAAAGTGTGGAAGTAATGTCAACACATGTTCTTTGTACGGGATGAGATTCGGGTACTTCGTGTCCTACTCTCCTTTGATCTAACTTATTACCAAGGCTGAATTCCCGAAAACGCTCAAGAATTTGATCCTCAGGTCAATAGCAGCTTTGAGACCCATGATGCATGCTTCATACTCCGCCATATTGTTGGTATAGTTGAAACATAATCTGGCCGTGAAAGGAGTATGACAACCTTCGGGAGATATGATTACAGCACTAATGCCATTGCCAAGTGCGTTGGAGGCTCCATCAAAAACCATAGTCCATCGGGATCCTTCCTCAGGTCCTTCATCCGGTCCAGGTTCTTCACAGTCTGTCACTAACATGATATTCTCATCTGGGAATTCAAAGTTCATGGACTGGTAGTACACTTCCCTTGATTTCTTTCTGGGTCGTGTATTGGATATCATATTCGGTCAGGATCATTTTCATCTTGCTATTCTTCCTGAGAGAGCGGGCTTCTCGAAGATGTACTTGATCGGATCCATCTTAGATATCAACAAAGTCGTGTAGGTCAACATATACTATCTCAGTCGGCAAGAAGCCCATGCCAAAGCGCAATAAGTTTTCTCGAGCAGTGAGTATCTTGTTTCACAGTCGGTAAACTTTTTGCTAAGGTAGTATATTGCATGCTCTTTTCATCCGGACTTGTCATGTTGCCCCAGCACACACCCCATTGAATTATCTAGAACTTTTAAGTACATTATCAAAGGTCTTCCTTCAATCGGAGGCATCAGAATTGGTGGTTCTTGAAGGTATTCCTTGATTCTTTCGAAGGAAGTCTGGAATTCGTCATTCCACTTTACCACTTGATCTTTCTTCAAGAGTTTGAAGATCGGCTCACAAGTAGCAGTTAAATGGGAAATGAACCTGGAAATGTAATTTAGGCATCCCAAGAAGCCTCTAACTTCCTTCTCAGTGCGAGGAGCCGACATCTCTTGTATAGCCTTCACCTTTGCAGGGTCTACCTGAATGCCCTTGTCACTGACAATGAAACCTAGCAATTTACCAGACCTTACCCTGAAGGTGCACTTATTCAGATTCAACCTTAGCTTGTACATCTTCAACCTATCAAATAGCTTTTTTAGATGATCAAGGTGCTCTTCCTCAGTTTGAGACCTGGCTATCATGTCATCAACATAGACCTCTATCTCATGGTGAATCATGTCATGAAACAAGGCTACCATGGCTCCCTGATAGGTTACCCCAGAATTCTTTAATCCAAACGACATCACTTTGTAGCAGAAAGTGCCCCATTTCACAATGAAGGTTGTCTTCTCCATGTCTTCGGGTGCCATCTTGATCTGATTGTAACCAGAGAAACCATCCATGAAGGAAAAGATCTTGTGCTGCATGGTGTTGTCAACCAGAATGTCGATGTAGGGGGGCAAAAAGTCATCTTTGGGGCTTGCCCTATTCCAATCTCGGTAGTCCACACACATCCGTACCTTGACATCCTTTTTAGGCATCGGGACTATGTTAGGGACCCATTGGGGATAAGAGGTGACAGCTAGGAACCCAATGTTGAACTGTTTTATGACTTCAGCTTTGATCTTCTTTGACATTTCAGGGCGCATACGACGAACCTTCTGCTTTATCGGAGGGCAATCTTCTTTAGTTGGAAGTCGGTGAACCATAATATCCGTATCCAGTCCTGGCATGTCTTCATATGACCAGGCAAAGATCTCGACATAATCATGCAACATCTATATCAACCGCTGTTTGACACTAAGCCCCAGATTTGTGCCTATCTTGACTTTTTTTTTTTTGTCTTCCTCTATGCTCAAGTTTATTGTCTCGACTGGCTCTTCATGAGGCTGTATAACCCTCTCTTCCTGCTGTAACAGCCTAGCAAGTTCTCCAGGTACCTCATAATCTCCCTCATCTTCGTTCTCGGCTTGGTTGATCGGATTTTCAAAATCATAACCGGCAATAGCAGAATTGTTATCAATGGGATCCAGAGTGGATATGGATCTTCAGTCGATACGTGAGTGTGTGTAAGAGCATAGATGTACAGACAAAGTAAAAGCAGAAAAGAAAAACAAAGAGCACAAAATTTGTATGCATAAACGTCTAATGCTTTATTAATTCCATATGTAATTGAAATATGATAACCCTCACAAATAAACCATTGTGCCTCAGGTAAGACACATGGCCAAAGAGTTTATATTGTTTATTACATATCCAAAAAACAAGAAAGACAACTACTTCTGAATAAAAGTAATTTGTACAAAGTCCTTTGCTGTCCAATTACTGGGTCCACTGTTGGTAGTAGGGAAGATCCAGCTATCCATGTTTTCG
Organism: Vicia faba; assembly: GCA_948472305.1. Lineage (NCBI taxonomy): Eukaryota > Viridiplantae > Streptophyta > Magnoliopsida > Fabales > Fabaceae > Vicia > Vicia faba. The sequence continues at coordinate 35,492,759 of OX451739.1, read as the reverse complement.
TCACCCTCACTATCTTCTAAAGCGTTGACCCCATAATTGCTGATGTATAAGGGAGGTCTTCCAGCACGAGTGCGTCGAACAACCCTTTGAGCCCCTCAAGAGAAACCCAAACCAAATTTATCAGACTTGTATGGAATATCAGGGAGTTGGCCCCAGATGGTAGACTCACCTTCTTCAATAACCGCTTTTGCATCCTTGAGAGAGGCCATCTTCAAAGGAGGTCTGGTGATCTTTGGCAGATTAGTGATAGTTTCAGTTGCAACCATAGTCTGAGGCACCTCTTCGAAGTTCTGACACGGAGTTTCGATGAACTCACCATCCATTTCTACATATCTGAAGGAATTCAGGTGACTGACCATGTATTCTTCTTCACCATGTGCAGTGACAATTCTTCCTTTGGTCGGGTATTTCATCATCTGATGCAGAGTGGACATAACAGCTCCCGCCCCTTGAATCCAAGGGTGACCCAATAAACAAGAATAGGATGGTCTGATATCCATCACGTAGAAGGTAGAGTCTAAATTCTGAGAACTAACTATGATAGGGATGACCACCTTCCCGTGCACCATTCTCTTTGATCCATCGAAAGCCCTCACTACAATGTTACTGGGTTTTAGGGTCAAAACTTCACAATCTAACCTATCCAGAGCTTTCTTAGGAAGCACGTTCAAAGATGAACCAATATCTACTAGGACATGGGCTAAAGTAGTGCCCTTGCATTCGACAGAGACATGAAACGCATCATTGTGTTTCCTCCCTCTAGGTGTCAGATAAGCATCAGAAAAACCCAAACCGTTATCAGCCGTTAAACTGTCCACACAATCTTCAAATTGGTCAGCAGAGGTTTCCTGTGGCACATGGTCAGTTTTAAGAAATTTCACCAAAGCCTTCGCATGAGCTTCAAAGCACAACAATAAGGCTAGCATAGAAATCTTTGAAGGGGTCTGCCCCAGCTGTTCGACTATATTGTAGTCGCTCTTCTTTATAATTTTCAAAATTTCTTCCATTTCCTTCTTGGAAGCCTCTGAGATAGATATTGACTGTGCCTTCGTCTGGACAGGCTCAATCAATATGTCTTTGCCCCGAGTCTCGGCCGACTCAGTGATAGGGGTGTCAACAGGGGTAATCACAGGAATTGCAGTAGTAGTATCAGCGGGAACAAAAGTAGGAATGATCACAGGACCAGTAACAACTCTCAGAGGATAAATCTCAGGAGAACACTCTTCCACTTCTCGTTATTTTGCTGGTTCCAACAATGTTTCCAATGTCGGGATCAACCTTTTCAGAAACCTGGTCTTCAACAGCTAGGTCTTGCTTGACGATGTGGTAGTAGACGTCACCCCCATAGTTCCAGGGAACAGTTTTGTCCGAGGAGTATGGGATTGGCCCTGGCATAGTGATTATCAATGGAGTCACCTTTGGAGCAGATGTAATCCTGATGGGTCTTTTGGTGGAGAACCTCGGAGGATTGGCGGAAATGGTTATTATTGAAACATCCTTGCAAGAAATGGTTGGAACGGGAGTCTTCTCAAACAAAATCTCTCTATCATCCAGCAGGCACTGAACACCCGCCTTCAACAAATGACAACCAGTCGATAGAGATAAATAGAAGTGGAAACCCTCGCTACAGCCCGAAAGTAAACCGACTTTCAATAAGTTCCACTTAACGATCAGGAGGGGAGTAACAAGTTCATCAATGGCAGTAACAAACATATCATCTTCAATAGCGTTAACACCATGGTCGTGCTTGGGCATAGGAGCGGTGATAACATTTGGAATCTCAGGGGAGTCAAATTCAATTTCCTTTGCCTCGAGAAGGTCTTGCACCTTGTTTTTCAAAGCCCATCAGTCGTTTGTATCATGACCTGGACTTTCTGAATGATAAGCACAACGGGAATTTGGATTGTAGTGGGGAGAGACAGTGTTGGGATTCTTCAGAGCTTCCTTCAAAGTTACCAGATTAGACTTCAGTAAATGTGGAAAGAATTGAGACATTGTCATATTTATCCGGGTAAACTGTCTTGCCGGCCTTTCTGTTATAGGATGATTGTTCCTTTGCTGAATAGGTGCAGATTTAGAGATCATAACAGCCCCTACCGCCGGAAGGCGTTCAGTTTTGTCCTGATTCCTTTGATTGTACACAATACTAACCTCTTTCTTCCCAGTAAATGGTTTCCTTACTGTACTGGAGGATGCATCCTTTTGGATCTTACCACTCCTAATTCCAGCTTCCACTCTTTCCCCTGTCAAGATCAATTCAGTAAAGCCAGCTGAGGAGCTTCCAATCAGGTGATTGAAAAATGGACTAGACAGGGTACCGAGAAACATATCCACTAGCTCCCTATCAGACAACGGAGGCTGGACTCTTCCTACTAAGTCCCTCCACTTCTGAGCGTAGTCTTTAAAGCCCTCGCTCGAACCCATAGCCATACTTTGGAGTTGAGTACGGGTGGGAGCAAGGTCTGCATTATACTGATACTGCTTGTAGAAAGTAGCATCCAGGTCTTCCTAATTACAAATGTTGGTTCTCTCCAGCTGGTAGAACCATTCTAGTTGAATTCCGGATAGACTATCTTGAAAGAAGTGGACCCATAAGTCCTTGTCAGCAGTGTGAGGCTGGATCTTGCTCACATAAGACTGGAGGTGCATTTTGGGACATGAAACCCCATCATACTTGGCAAATACTGGAACCTTGAACTTTTGTGGGATGACAACCCCAGAGACCAAACCCAGCTCTTCAAAATCCAGCGCGGGCACCATCTGGATTTCCATGACACTTAGACGTTCTTCCAACTGTTTGTACTTTTTGTTGGCCGGAGGATACTACTCTTCATGTTAATCAGTCTCATTGTGAGATTCCCTCGGACTAGGGTCTTCCTCTCTTGTCTCCCCCTCTTGATTATCTCCTTCTTTGGAGGAAGATGTCAGCTCAACCACTTGCCTTAGCGGTCCTTTGAATCTCCTTCCCAAATTTACCACACCAGCTGTCCTCCTTGGCTTCTTAGTCTTCTCTTTCACAATCAGGGCTTTCAGTTCCTCTCGCCCCTTAGCAAGAGCCATGATCACCTATTGAAACTGTGCATTCTAAGTCTGTAGATCCTTCACTGTTTGTTCTAGAGCCATTGTTGAAATAGGCAGCGAAGAGGATGAGAAACCTATTATGAAACCTGCTTATGCAATGATATGTATGATATATGTATACAATGTTTTCAAGGATTTCTAAGACTCAAATTTTCTCAAACAGAAAGAGAACAAACGTTAATTGTATTAAGATGTTTTATTGATCATAATAATGCCTCTTGGGCTTACAAGAGAACAGAGCCAAAACCAAAACTCTCCAAGCAAAAGAAGACTCAAGCTTCCTACAGGAGCATCCTCTTTGGTGTGATGTAAGCATTTATGCTCTTCTCCTCTTTGGTCAGGATGAAGGATAATGTAAGGAGTGTCTCCCTCAGCAATTGGCTCCATAATCACATGTAAGATGGTGGGGTAAGGTATCATAAGACATTGAGCGCGTGCTCGCACCTATTTGAGGTAAGGCTCAAGAGGGATGGAATTCTTGTGCCCTAGTGTCTTGCTATCAACTATGTTTATCATGCCCCAAACTCGAATGAACCTCTTGCGATAACCCTGAATATCATTCTCATAGTCAAATGTGATTCCTTAGATGAGTGTGTTTTGAGGACCATCCCTTCTAGCATAACCAAACTGTCGTAATGCCAAGCAAGGATTATAAGTGATTCCTCCCCTAATGCCTAAGAGAGGGACATTAGGTAATTCCCCACAGCGATCAATGATAGTGATATTCTATGAGGATTGCGAACACCAATGAATATCCAAATGTGTAAGAGACATCAACCTACGAGACCATCTCATACCCTGATCATTCTTCAAGACAGACCGGGGTAGGTGCAAAATAAACCACCTAGCCAATAGAGGAGTGTAACACATAAGGGTCCCTCTTCTCTTTAGAGTGCGAGTATGCAGAGAGTGCATAATATCCCCGAGCAAAGTAGGCACCGGATTATGCGACATAAAAACCATAACCGCATTCACATCTATGAGTTGGTCCGTGTTAGGGAATAGTACCATCCCATAGATGAGAAGGTACAACACTTCTTTAAAAGCTTGTAAATCCAGATTATCCCAAAAATAGTGAGCTTTCTCAAATAGGAACTTAGCTAGAAACCCTTGGACACCTCCTCTGGTCTCCCAATTTGCCACTACATCAGACTGTTGTAAAGATAGAGCTTGAGCAATCTCTTCAGGATTTGGATCTCTTTCTGTACCATTGAACGGTAGCTGATTAAGGATAGGTACCCCCAATAACTGAGAAAACTCCTCCATAGTGGGCACTAACTGGAAATCAGGAAAAGTGAAGTAGTGGTGCAACGAGTCAAAGAACTGAAAGAACACCTTTAACATTTCTTCGTCCGGGGTTGCAGTGACCAAGTTGAGAAGTCGATCATGTTTTTCAGTGAAGGGAGAGCTTTCAGGAATCCTTGATGCTAATTCCTTGAGTTGAGGAGGTACTTTCACAAGATTGACTTGGATAGTGTTCCTACGAGCGGATGTCATGTCCTACAAAACAAGACAAAGATAAGCCCTAGAAAATCCTTGAAATGGTTAGTATGATATGCCATGTTATGATGTCATGATTATGCTAAGAAATCACATATATAGAAAGCACAAGCAAATCACACAAAGACCTTAGGTTTAAGGCTTGCATGGGTTTTAAGGTAATACCCTCTTGAAGTTTGGATTGGTTCAACCTGTCCTATAAATAGTAATCGGGCTCTAAGGGATCTCAATATCACCGACCTTTCCCACAATCTTCGTTCGATAGGCGACTGACTCGCAACCAAACAAAACTCAGGAGTCAAGTCTCAATGAGTGTAGTATCGAGTATCTTCCGACTTTGGGAATACACCAAAGATGGCCATCTCACTACGTCCTAACGGCCAAGTTGTTAATTTAAAAGTTCTAAGGTCAATTGATGCTTCATGACACCACACAGCAGCCCGTATTCTCCTTGATTAACTCAAGGGATACTGGTACCAACCAAAGTGTCGCATCATCGTAGCCATTGCTTCAACCGTGTTGATATACCTCGCACAGTTTCCACGATCTATTGCTACTTACCTAAAAGGTTTCCCCAGATCCGGGTGTAGGATCTATAATAACCCAAACAGACACCCTTAAAAGTAAAGCAATTAGAACAACAAACAATTTAGAAATGATCTAGACTCTAAGTAAACCCCACTTTTATAACTTTCCCAAGTAGAGTCTCCAGTTCTGTGATACGGTGGTAGAACCAACAATTTAAGCTGGTATGCATTTTTTGTTTGCAAATGTCGCGGTAAGCAAGAGTCGCCACCGACTTTTCTTTTATCCAACAAAAGAAAGGGTGAGAAGAATAAAAAAAGACATTTTTCGAGATTTTCTGAGTAAGGGGGGTAGATTATGGAAAGGGAAGGTGTTAGCACCCTTTCCATCCATGGTTTTCCACTGGCTCTTAGGTACTTGCTCATTTTTTAAAATAGTTTGTGTTTGTGTGTTTTGAAAGATTTTGTTTGCTTTATGGTAACTTCTATATCAGTCCTAAAGAGTGTGATAAAGCGCTTTTTAAAAAGAAGTTTGAAAATGTGTAAGTGTAAAAAGGGAAGATTTTGAGCAAGTACTTAAGAACTATCTACCTACTCGAAAAAGGGTGTTATTTTCCTCCTTTCCTTTAGATAGTGATATCCTACTATTAGTGAGTAGGTAGCCCTATCATCGGGTGTTGAGGGACTATTGAAAGGGACGCTATAGTCATCAAAGGTAACATGTAAGGATATCTTAGAATTCGAAGGGATTGTCATCATATATGCAACATCGAGGGACAAGATCATTTCTTATAGGAAACTCGGGGGACGTTTAGGGACCATTATCTTTTTGATTACTTTATAATTGAGTGTCTTTTCTAAGATATCCCTACGTTCGAGGGACATGACCATTATTTTCTGTGGCAACCAAGTGAGGTATACCCTAAGGGTGCAAGTGTGCAACAATGTGTTTTTTCAGTTATGTTTATTTTACAATTAGTGATCTAACGATTTTTCAGTTATAATTTTATAGAAAAAACGATTTTTTGAAATAATTAAAAATAAAAAAGAAATTAAATAAAAATAATAAAAAGGAAATAAGAATGGGCCTGAAGGGGGGTGTGAAACCCAATTGCAGGGGTGGCTATTGAATTTTTGCCAAGCCCAAATCTGGTTGGCCCATAACCTGGTGCCTGATCCCATGTTGTTGTGGTATGGAGGTCCATGGTATGCCTGCAAGCTAGGGGCACTAGATCCAGAACCATGCATATTAGATGGCTGGATCTGAGGGTGCATGATGCGCGCTTGGGAGTGTACTACACTGGATCTGCAAGAAATAAATTAGAAAAATATAACATTCCAGACCTTGGGATCGAACCTAGGTCTCTCCCTTTGCCAAGTGCTTCCTCTACCATCTGAGCCAAGTGGTCATTCGTTATATGGAATTAACATAAAATGATATAACCAAAATAAAATGCTCAGAATTATTTTTTATAAAAAAGCGCGTGCTATTTCATATGGCCCAATTAGGTCATGCCACACCTTCATCTTCTTCAACTGTCTGTCGTTTTAGCTCATGGACTTTTACCTACGAACTATATTCGTCATTAAAAACCTGCAATCTCAAAAATATCACACAAGCAATATAAATCCAATTCAAGGTCATGGATCAACTGGGTTTGATCCTCTGAGCATGATGGTACTCTTCTTACCGCTTAATTATACCTGCATTTGAAAGCCCTAAAACGAACCTTTAAACCCTAACAATGGCAGGTTATCAAATATGCATTAAAACTGGAAATTAGCCATTCAAACACGTTCTAAATGCTCATACAAACAAGAATGCATACTCAAAATCTATTTCTAATGCGTGTATGATCAAAATCAATTTCAAGAAATAATGTGCAAATTGTGATGATGTACGTGATGATTCTGAATGCTTTGATGCTTGGGAATGGTGTTGTTAGCTTCATAACATCCCCAGGAATAGATTGCAAGCGTCAAAACTTCTTGAATCCCTCTGCAAATGCCAATCTGATTGCCACTTTTTTGTGAAAAATTTGGAACTTTTGTGTGTGTTCTATGCGGCCAATCCTCGTTTTTCTGATCTGGAAATGTTATGCATATATATACTAGAATGCATTAGGTCAACAAAATTGGACTGAATCTTGGAGATTTATGGAGAAACGATTTGATTGGCCTATGGGATTTTAAGTTTCCAAACTTGGCCAAACCATGCTCTTTTCTTTCCAATCAACCCTTGCACGAAATCCTGGCTTGCTCATCAAATCTTAGACTCATTATATGATCATAAAACGAATCTTGGGATTTCATTTCATTTTTTCACTATTTTATTTGATTTATTAAGATTTAAATGAATAAAATTCAAATGAATAAAATTCAAATAAATAAAAACAAATCTTATAAAAATAAAATAATGGATTTAAATATCTTAAATAAGTCCATGGATATGTTTGAGATCCAAAACTCACGCCCCTTAGTCCAAAAGGTCCAATTTGCTCACATTGACTTTTGTGCATTTTCCTAAAATTGGTCAACTTTAGAAATGCATATCTTTCTCAATTTTAACCCTATGAGGGTGTTCTTGGACTTTTTAGAGAGCTTAGGATGTTCTCTAAACAACCCTTTATTTTCATCTCAATTTGATCTTCCATGTTTATGTAAGGAGCTTTGACTTAAAAGGTGTTTTTGTTGACTTTTTGAAAGGACCTATAATGTCTGAGCTTATATATTTTGATTGAAGCATTTCTTGAACTTGAGGGATGAAGAGAACTTGATGAGTTAGGAGTATTTCTTGAGTAATCATGATCAAACCTTGATCAAATGATGAATAATACTTCAAAATGTTGACGTTGACCAAAAATCTTGAAGTTTGATTGTATTTGGGTCACAGTTAACTTTTGACCTAATAAAGTTGATTTCCAGGCATTTGAGCAGTTGACTGAGCAAACATATTGTTCAAGGAATGAAATTTGGCATGGATGATCTTGGAGAAATATTAGGACAGTTGATAACATTTGGGATCCTTTGGAATCATACATCTTGCTTGAAATTGAAACCCTAGTTTTAGATTCATTGCCTTAGGAGGAGAATTTGTCTGGTCAATTCTTGGTCATCCTTGAGAAATTGAGGAACTCTAGAGGCATGTCTTGAGTGAAAATGGGAGGGAAACTTTTGGGGTACAATAGCAACCAGTCGAGTCTTGTTTCTTACCATATCTCCTTTTTGATGAGCTTGTTTCTGAAGACCATTTGGTTCCAATCACATGATTTCTTTTGGGTCTTGGCATAAGATCCCACACATCATTGGTAGGGAATTAATTCAGCTCTTTTTGCATATCCAAAATCCATTATGCGTCTAGATGTGCTTCATCAACATATGTAGGCTCTATTAGGGACACCAAACCCAAAAGCGTCTCTTCAGAAGGTTTGAAAAAGGACCTGGTTCTGGCTGGTTCAACTCTATTTCCCATAATCAATTCTTCAGAATGTGAGGATCTGGTTATGTGCTTCCTCAGAGGAGTCTGAGCTTCAACCGCTTCTGGTTGAACCTTTTCAGGGTCCTTCTATTTTGGTTCCTTTGTAGCATTATCATTACCTTTTGAGTCTGGAAAGGTAACCTCCGTATTTGCACACTTTTCAACTAGCTTTGACTTTTTATGTAATCTAACATGAATAGATTCCTCAAAAATAAGAGTTTCAATGTTATACACTATATGGCCTTTTGAGCCTTCAGAGTATCCTAACATGATACACTTTTATGCTTTAGAATTAAACTTATTAAGATTCTCCTTAGTGTTCCACATAAAACAATCACCTCCAAAAGGATGAAAATATGAAATGTTGGTTTTTCTATTCCTCCACAATTCATATGGAGTCTTACCTAGAATATGTATTATGGAGACTCTCTTCTGAATGTAACACGACGTGTTGACTACCTCTACCCAAAAGGGCTTTTCCATGTTAGTCTAATTTATCATGGTTCTAGCCATTTCTTGCAAAGTCCTATTTTTTCTCTCTACAACTCCATTTTTCTATGGATTTCTAGGACAAGATAAATCATGGGAAATTCCATTTAAATAAAAAAGATTTTCAAAGTTTTTATTTTCAAACTCGCCACCATGATCACTTCTGAATTTGACAATTTTGAGTTCCATCTTGTAACACCTAGAATATTAAATTTATTATTCGATTGGTTTTTACTTATTTATTTGGTGAAATAGATGGTTTGATGATTTTGTATGTGGAGTAGTGTTGGATTAAAGTAGTAGTGAGACTCATTTTTTAAGTTAAATATTTAGTTGGAATTATTTATATTTTAGAATAATTACTTAGAGTTTATTTAATAATTAAATTGGATAATAGGAGTATAAATAATGAGGAGAAGATGATCATTGCTTAAGGTTTAGCGGGGTAAGAATGGAAGACCATATTAGGAGTCTAAGGGTTATTCTAGTAAAAGGAAAAAATAGGGAGTGAATCATATCATTTGGAACGATCGCACTCTAAAAAAAGTTGAAGCGTAGAAGTGAGAAAGCTAGGGTAAGGAAGATCCATTGGAAAAGCTTGAGAATATTCAATCTAAGGTAACGGTGTGGTTCCAAATCTCTATGGGTATTGTATAATGATGGGTATGTCACGGTTATGATTCCCATGGTTGATATGTGTTTGTTGTACCCTAAAATTTTCCCTCTCAATTTTTACAAGATCTTCTCTTACATGGGTGGTTACAAACACTTGTTTGAAGAAAAACAACAAATTTTGAAGTTGGCCAAAGTGCCTTTCTATCGGCCTCTCCAAAGTACATTTTGATTGGCCACTCCAAAGTGCCTTTCGATTGGCCTCTCCAAAGTGCCTTTTAATTGGCATCCCCAAGGTCTTTCAATTGGCATGGTAACATTGTCCTTCGATTGGAATTTCAACAAGGTCTTTCGATTGTCATGGTAACAGTGTCCTTCAATTTGTATTTCAACAAGGTCTTTCGATTGGCATGGTAATGATGTACTTCGATTGGCATTTCAACAAGGCCCTTCGATTGGCGTTCCAAAGGGTCCAGTCGAAAAACATGCAAAGTTCCATTCGAAGGAGGCCATCAGCCCATTCGAAATGGAGCATTCGAAGGAAGCCATCATCCCATTCGAAAGGGAGCATTAGAAGGAGGCCATCAGCCCTTCGAAGGGGAACATTCGAAGGTCAGTTACATAATCATTCAAAATTCAAAGAAAAGGAGACAAGATCCCATGTGTTTGGCCAACGTTACAATTTCTCTTTCATGGCTTTCAAACACAATCAAGGTTGTTTAAACCTTTTCCTTCTTGTCCCATCTACCCCTCTATATAAAGAGATCACCAATGTTGCAAAAAGAAAAAAAAGGAAAAAAACCTTGGAGAGAGGATGCCCATAAAATCCATCAAAAGTTGCCAGAATTTTCCAAGCAGCAGCCACGCCCAGAAGCCCCAGATTGAAGGTGCTCACCTCCAGCAAGCACCTAAATCGAAGACTCATTCTGCTGGTAAGAAAGGATAAACTGTCCAACTTTTCATTTGCATAATACATCATTACTTGTTGTTACTTTCAATTTGCCATCCTAGACAAGATCAAAAGGCATGGGTTTGGCACCCACGTCATGTTCTCCGTTTGCTAACATTTGCTGCAGACATGGCCTAAGAAGACCCAACAAGCGCATGATCGAAGGACCTGGGTTTCGATACCCAGGTCCTGCATTTCTTTTCATTAACATACTTCTGTAGGTGTAGCATCCCAGATCAAAGGAGGCATCTCCTCCCTGGATCGAAAGCCATGACCTCCAGGATCGAAAGACGACCTCCTTCCCTAGACGAAGGCTAGTCATGCTTAATCCTTAGCCCAATCGAAAGAAGGAATGTTCTTCTGGATCGAAAAGGCCACACCCCTCCTGAATCGAAGACCATAATTTTCCTGGGATCGAAGCCCCCCTTTCCCTGCAATCAAAGGGTGTCCCTATTTGTATTGTTTACTTTTTGGTTCATTTCTCTATTTTCACCCTTTTTTTAAAAATTAACATAAAAATCAAAATTACAAAAATATTAGGCTAGTTGTTTTTTTCCAATTAAATTATTTTTGTCAATTAATTAATTAATTATCTTAACATTTTTCTTAAAATTAAAATTAAATAGACTTAGGCCTTGTTTCTTTTATACCAAAAACAAAAAAAAAGAGACTTCTTTTCTTTAGGATTTTTTTAGATGCCTTTTCTATTTTACACGCGTTTATTTAATTCCCTATTTTACTATTATTGTATCTGCCTACCAGATGCAAATGATAAATTAGGATATTTACTGATTTTATTCCCCATGATCCTTGTATAATGTAAATCCCCTCCCCGAATCCTTGTAATATCATAGGATCTCTATTTTCTGCATTTTCTTTTTACTGCTTTTCATATTAACTGCTAGTAATTAGGCTTGTATGATAAGACTAATAATCAAACACTAGCAAACTTAACAAAAGATAAAAAATAACTGAACACAATACGCTTGCACACATACACCTATAAGGTACGCCCACTTTGGTTGCCTTTAAAAAACAGTCATGAGGCAGGAATGCTTTAGCAAAGACCCGCAAAAACCAAAAAGATCATAGTCCCTCGATGACCCTACGATGTTACCTTTCGGTAAATGATCTCGTCCCTTAAACGAAATTTCTAAAGCGGCTCCATATATTGCCTTCGTAACTGCAATGTTCCTTCGATTGTCCCTCAAAACATCCAACGACAAGGCTACCTACTCCCTAATAGTAGGATAGTACTGTCTAAAGGAAAAGAGGAAAAGAACACCCTTTTTGAGTACAAAAAGTAGATAGCTGTTAGAAGTTTGCTCAAAAAAGATACTTTTTTGCACTTACACATGAAAACTACTTTTCAAAAACAATTTCAAAACATTTGCTTTGTTAACACTCTTGAGGATCGATACAAGAGTTAAACACAAAGCAAATCGCCGCACTAAGGTGTTTTTAAAACATTTTCAGACACAAAGCACAAAAGCATTTTCAAAATGAGCAAACCTCTAAGAGCCCTTGGAAAACCATGGACGGAAAGGGTGCTAACACCTTCCCTTTCCATAATCTACCCCCCTTACTCAAACTCTCGGAAATGTCTTTTTCTGTTCTTTTCACCCTTTCCTTAAATTGGATAAAAGAAAAGACGGTGGCTGTGATACGGTGGAAGAACTGACTTGGTTGTTTTGCATTTGATTGCAATTGTTACGGATAGAAAGAGTCGCCACTGACTTTTCTTTTATCCAAAAGGAAAGGTTGAAAAGAACAGGAAAGACCTTTAGAGATGTTTTCTTGAGTTCGAGGGGTAGATTATGAAAAAGGAAGGTATTAGCACCCTTTTCGTCCGTAGTTATCTACGAGATCTTAGTTGCTTGATAGATCACTTAATTTTGTTTGAATGTGTGCTTGTGGTGTGGGTTTTGAAATATGTGTGATCGGTGGGAATAGAACTGACTGTTTTGGAATGCTGGTTCGCGTTTGCGTTTCGCAAAATGTCGCGGTAAGCAAGAGTCGCCACCGTCTTTTATTTTCTCCAACAAGGAAAGGACAAAAGCACAACAAAATTCCTTTTCGAGATGTTTCTCGGGTTCAGGAGGTAGATTATAGAAAGGGAAGGTGCTAGCAACCTTTCTATCCGTGGTTATCCACGGGCTCTTAGGTACTTGCTCACTATGTTTTCAAAAGAGTTTTTCTTTTCTTGTGTTTGTGGGTTTTGAAAAGAGTTTTGTTTGAAAACTTCGATTTAACTCTTGTGTCTGTCCTCAAGAGTGTATGAAGTGTTGTTTGAAAACTTTTGTTTGAAAAGTGTAAGTGCGAAAAGTTGTTTTTGTTTTGAAAGAGCAAGTACCTGAGAACCTCTACCTACTCAAAAGAAATTAAGCTGTGTAAGAGTCCTTTAGACAGTACTATCCCACTATTGAGAAGTAGGTAGCACCGTCGTTGGAGTTTTCGGGTCAATTCGATTATAGGGACATGTGGTTACCAAAGCAATAGTAGGACGCCTTAGCGGTAACCCTAATGTCTTAGATCTTTTTTATCCGAGGAAACCGTTTCGAGGCAACTTGGATCTTTAGACAAGAGGGCGACCTCTAAAACACCCTATACTCAATGACCACGTCGAGGCAACCAAGTGAGGCGTACCCTAGGAGTGGCATGTGCGAGTGTGTCAGGTTTCAGTTATGTTATCTTTGTACATATTAAGGTGAGCTACGATTGATTTTATTTTAAGAGAAATCTTGTCATGCATAACCTAGTTAACATACATCTAACAGTTAATGGTTGCGGAAAATAAAACTAAGCTATTACAAGGCGTCGGGTATTTACATCGCCAAAAACATAACCCTTTGAAAATAAATGCGATAAAATAAAGAAAACGATAAAAGTCCTAATTATCTATTACATTCTCGAAGCAGATACATGAATATAATCAAAATAATGAATTAAAAATAAATATGCGCGCGAAAGAATTGAATCGAGACGTCCTTAGGGTTTTGACCCTTTTTGAGAAAAGAAAGAAGTTTGGTCCTTTTTGCAATTAATTAAATATTAAACCTAATTTACTAATTAATTAATTAATTAAGAAAAAGTATTTTTTTAGGTTTTTTATGTTTTTAATGAAAATAAAATAAAATAAAATAAAGTCAAAAGTTAGTGAAAACCTAAGTCTAATTTATTTATTTATTTATTTATGAAAAAGTCAAAATTAAACCTAATTAAACTAATTAATTTGTTAGTATTTATTTACAAAATAATTAAATTAAGGTGAAATTAATAATAATAAAAATAAATAATATTTTAAGTTTCTGAATTTTATTAGGAAAATAATTAATTATGTTAATTAAATAGTAATAATAATAATTAGTAAAGAAAATATAAAAGAGAAAAAAAGAAAAGAAGAACCCAGGGGGGTGATGACCCAAATATGGAGGTAAGAAAGTTGCAATTCTGGCCCAATAAGCACAAGCCCTGTTGACTTTCTGGATCCTCCAGAGCGCTTGTTGACTGGAAGCATGGTGCTCCTCATCTTTTGATCATTGGATTGGGGATTGTGGCCACATGGCAGGCTGATGCTTGGGGCGCATGGTAGAACACATTAGAAAGCCTGCATGCAATCATGTTGAACAAAATAATATAGGAATTTTGGTGGACCTGGGGATCGAACCCAGGTCCTAATGGTTAACGTCCACTTCACTAGCCACTCAGCCACTTGAATGCGTTTGTTAATAAGATAAGCACTAAATATAATATATCAAAACAATCACATGTGCTGGAAACAAATCAAATTGCACGCGTATTTGAAACCGTCCAACCAGGAACTAACACGTCCTTCGTCTTCCCCAGATTCCCTGTAAAACAAAGTTAAATAGCGGGGGTTTTTAACCCCCACAAAACATGCTGAGGAAAAATAGCAATTAGCTCCACAAGCAATATAAATATGGCCGATGGTTGGGTTCAATTCGTCTGGTTGCAACGATTACAACCATATGCGTGAGAGGTTCCAATTTTTCCTGTATGGGAAAGCCCCAAAATCAAAGCTTCAAACCCTAATATTTGTCAATGGTGATTTGTGATTCAGGGCGTTTCAGTCCAATTATCCTATGCCAAACGCTTTGTACAGTCCCTATGAACACAAAACAATCAACGAAACATGTTAATGATGCAAGAATCAAAGTATGCGATTATGAAAAAAACTCCAAACCGTGAAACTGTTATCCTTGGATTCTTTGAGCTTTAGCGTGTGGTTTTGATCCCTACACGTTCCTGGGGACCTCAGCAATGTATTAGAATCAAGAAAATGCTTTGAATCACGTTGGAATGTGGAATTCAGTTTTGAGTTTTCTTTGATTTTTTTCAATGTTCTTATGGCTTTTCTGCAGCAATTCTCACGTGTGTAGCATTTGGTTTAGCTTGTGCATATATAGTAGAATGAATTTAGGTTAATTCTTGGGCAAAAGATCCATGGAATTATGATTTGTATATTTGATTTTCAATCAAATATTTTTCAATCTTTTTGATTGAAAAATCTTGCCAAATTGAGAGATCCTTGTCCCCTTGATGTGTACACGAAATCTCCATCACATGTAGGTCATATTTGCTTCATGAAAAGATTGCAAAACCATATCTTGATATTTTCCTACAATTAAATGAATTAAATGAATTAATATTGATTAAAAATTCAATTAATTAATAAAAAATAAGAAAATAATTCAATTTAATCTCAATGGGTCGTGCATAAGCCTTGGATAAAGTTTCAAGAAGAAATTTGATCCCATTAGCAAAAATGATGTGTTTTGAGCAAAGTTGACTTTTGCAAATTCACAAAAATTTCCCAACTTCTCCAATGCATATCTTGCTCAATTTTGATCATATGAACATGTTCTTTGACATTTTGGAAAGGTCTTGAAGTACTCTAACAATTGCCTTTGGTCCCATGTCATTTGGATTTACGAATATCAAGTTATGGTCTTTGACTTAAAGTGCCTTTTTGTTGACTTTTGAAATCGACCTATAATGTAGAAATTGATAACTTTTTGTGAGAGCATTTCTTGGACTTGGAATATGAATATGAGTTGTAGGAAATGTCATCCCCTTCAAAATGAGCATTGGATAGGATTTTTCTGATGAACCATGAAAAAGTTATGCCTTGGTCAAGTTACAGTTGACTTTTCAACTGTCCCAAAATAGTAACTTTTGACATCTTGATGATTTTTGAGCCATCCTTGTGGAATCATGATCAAGAATTGATCAAATGATGATTGTGGGCTCAAAATAAGATGTGGACCAAAAATTCTGACCTTTGACTGCAAAATGACCATTTTTCCCCTGCAGTTGATTGTGAATCAAATAAGGCTTTTGACTGTGGAATTTGACACTGTGAGTCTTGAGACTTGGCATGTAGATGCTTGACAATATATATAGGCCTATGGGGCTTGATTGGACCATTGAAAACCTCAAATTCAGTGAAGGAACCAAAACCCTAAATTTGACTAGCTTAGGAGGTGGTTGACTGTGCAATCCCTTGAGTGGTCTTAAACCATTTGAGGATGATTCTTGACAAACCTTGAAGAATATGGGAGGGAAAATTTTGGGGTACAACAGTTGCCCCTGTTCAATCTTCTTAGACCTGAGGATGTAGATTGACTTGCGTGCCTTTCGTGATCCGAAGGTGGAAGATGATTGAACACTAGAGTGCCCAGAAATTTGCACTCGCATAGTGGAGTATCAGCAATGTGATGTCGGGAATGGGCTTACAGATGCCATTTGGAGAGATGGTGGATAGGAGGATGGGCTTATAGATTCCATCTGGAGATGTAACGGATAGTTGTAGAGATGGGCTTAAAGATGCCATCCGGGGTGTCAATCGCGTAAGAGATTCCTTAGCGAGAACTTGCGTACCTGAGAAAGAAAGATAATTTCCTGGCCTGTTACAGGGGTTGATCTTCAAACTCTTCATGCAGATATGCCCTGACTAGATACAGGTATTGAATCTACAATCAATTGCTCACAGATATGCCCTGGCTAGATACATGTATCGAATCTGGAACTCAAAAAGGTTGGTCGAGATAGCTTTCCTGGCTGGATACAGGCGTAGATCCCTTCAGACTCTTCATGCAGATATGCCCTGGCTAGATACAGGTATCGAATCTACAATCAATCGCTCACAGATATGCCCTGGCTAGATACAGGTATCGAATCCACAATCAATCGCTCACAGATATGCCCTGGCTAGATACAGGTATCGAATCTGGAACTTCAAACTCTTCATGCAGATACGCCCTGGCTAGATACAAGCATTTAATCCACAATCAATCGCTCACAGATATGCCCTGGCTAGATACAGGTATCGAATCTGGAACTTCAAAAGGTTGGTGGGTTGTCTCTACTGACAGGTTATCTCAGAAAAATCTTTAGGAACCTGTTAACTGAACCAAAGAAGGTTTTGTCTTCTTTGACGAGTTGTCTCTTTTAACGGGTTGTCTTCATGGACGGGTTGTCTTTATTGACATGTTTTCTTCAATGACGGATTGTCTTTAATGACGATTTGTCTTCAATGACAGATTGTCTTCAATGACGAGTTGTCTTCAATGACGGGTTGTCTTCGACGACGGGTTGTCTTCAATGACGGGTTGTCTTCAATGACGAGTTGTCTTCAATGACAAGCTGTCTTCAATGACGGGTTGTCTTCAATGACGAGATGTCTTCAATGACAGATTGTCTTCAATGACGAGTTGTCTTCAATGACGGGTTATCTTTAATGAAGAGATGTCTTTAATAACGTGATGTCTTTAATGACGAGTTGTCTTCAATGACGGGTTATCTTTATTGACGGATTGTCTTCAACGACGGGTTGTCTTTAATGACGAGATGTCTTCAATGAAGGGATGTCTTTAATGACGAGTTGTCTTCAATGACGGGTTGTCTTTATTGACGGATTGTCTTCAACGACGGGTTGTCTTTTGTGACTAGATTATCTCTTGTGACCGGATTTGAGAATTTGACTGCATCTTTCCTGAAAGATAAAGGTCAGTCATATGCAATGCATGATATGGATCAAGCAATGATGTTTTCAACATAAATGAGATCGTGTGATATGATGCGTATATGCATGTATGGCAATGTGATGTCTTATGAATGTATCTTCGTCTTGAGAAAATAAATCCTTGACGAATGCCGGGAAGTTCGTTGAATCCTGGGCTGATGTTGAAGAGTAGAGTTCTTTGTTTCCGCTGGGGATGATGATTGCAAGAATAAACCGGTAGGAGAAGATGACTCCGTTGGGGAATAAACTTGTTGAAGAGATTACTCTGCGGGGAATTACTCTGTGGGGAAGAGATACTTTGCTGAGATTTTGATGATAACTCCGCTGGGGATACCGTTGATAAGCTCTGTTGAGGGATTTGATGAACTCCGCTAGGGAATAGAAAGAACTCCGCTGAGGACAATCTTTCCGTTGCAATTTGCTGAGGATAACCCAGTTATAGGCTCTGGTGGGGGATAATCTTCTAAATAAAGCCGGGGAGATGCTTTTGCACTATGCGGGGGATAAGCTTCCAGAATCTGTTGGTGATAAGCTTCCAGAATCTACTGGAGATAAGCTTCCAGAATCTACTAGAGGGGATGGTTCAACTCTCCTGGGGGAAACTTTTGAACTGTACTGGGGAAGTGGCTCCACTGGAGTGTCTGTATTCCGCCGGGGGACAATCTTATACTTCTGTCAGGGAATATTAAGACTGTCGGGGATGCTTGCCCATGAACATCTGCATACTCCGCTGGGGAATGTTGAGATCTTCTGGGGATATCCAACTTCCTTAAGGCTGACAGTAGACTAACTCTGCTTGGGGAGAGTATCGCTGACTTGCTAGGGAATACTGTGCCTTTTTAGGGCTGATGAGAGGCCAACTCTGCTTGAGGAGAGTACTGCTGAGTCCTGTCTTACTCTGGGGAGTGAAGGTATCTTGGTCGTATTCTTCAGCTGGGCTTACCTTGGTACCTGGAGGACAGAGCAACTTGTACAGTGTGGACAATTTTTATTGCCCCAACTTCTATGGGAGAAGGTACCTGTGGAGGCCTTGATAACTGCCGATCGACAAATCTTCTTATGGTAGGCGAGTGACGAGATGACGGGACATAGTCGTACGCCTTTGATCCCTAATTTTTGCCTGAACTGCCCTTTCGAGTTTTCAGTCCACCGGGATACCCATTTTTGCCCAAGCCGCCTTTTCAGGTTTTCGACTTGCCGGGTGTACAGATTTTTTCATTTTCATCCCTTATTTTTGCCCGAACCCTTTTGGTTCACCGGGAAGCCCTTATTTTTGCCTAGGCTAGTCGACCTAGCGGGTCTTTGATTATGCGTAGTATTTTTTTCGACTATGTCCATGCTCTCAGGATGCAGGGAGTTGTCACTGTCGGTAGCATTGTGTTGCTATACCACCAGGAGATGTTTGATCAGGCAAGGTTCGTTGCTGGAATTCATGTCCAATGCCCCAAGTGACTCAGATGGAGATCTGCCACTGGCTATTTGGCATCTTGAGAGATTCTCTGAATCTTGACTTGACTGCCCCAGATGATGGACGATGATCATGCCATGCCCCTTGATTGGAAGTGTTTTCCCTTTGAGGTGACCTTCTTGTTGAGAAGATTTTTGTTCACAAGATATTCATCGCGCGAATTTCTCTGCTGTTCGAACAAATAGTCATATGCAAACAATGTTATTCTAAGAATGCAAAGCTTATGTCTGTCTTGAAGTTTTTGAAAATGCATTTTTCAGTAAAACAAGTGAATTTTGTAAAATGTGATGTTCACTCGATATTTTACAGCAAGCCCTACAGGAGTCAGGATACCTTTTGTAACAGTATGCTTTCGAACTAACCCATGCTTCAACTAGGACTTTTGAGGGTTATAACGTGGCCTGGTTCACGGTTCAAGAAACAAAGGATAAAGGCTCAAATTATATTTGTACCCACCCGCTCTTCGTGATGTTCTTCAAACCTAAACTCAGTTGATCGTGCATTAGATCTTGTTTGAGTCTTTGCTCTGATATTCCGGTGATGGTTCGGATACTGACAATTTATTTTGAATTGGCAGTCATTTTTTTGTTGAGGGTTTGTAGGACCTCTTTCTTTTCGATTTTATTATCCCTGTCTTTTTACCTGAACTGTTTCTTTTATGATTACAGTCAGCGGGATGCCCCAGTTTTGTAAGTCTCCTTCGTAGGTTTTGACTTAATGGGCTTTTATTTTGAGAGGTAATGACTGCCTGTCCTTATGATTATTCGGAACCATCACTGTCTTTTGCTTTTGAAGGACTCCTTTGATGCTGTTCATTGTGCACTTGGATTAACTGAGAGAACTACCCTGCCCCAGGTTATGATTAAGGGTTTTAACTTTTTGTGAAAAGAAAAAAACTCCTACTTATTTGGCTCGAAGGGGTTGACGAGGGATTATCTTCCTTATAACTCCACTGTTTAGGATTTGAAACAATACATGTACCTCATCAGCGGGGTCTGTTCAAAAGCATACTGTAAATATCGTGGTATCGTTTTTGTCATCCTCCCTCAAAAGGCTTAGAATTTTCTAATCGAGAGTTGAACATCAAAAAATGAAAGCAGTTTTAAGCATAGTGAACACAATTACTTCAAAACAGACACGTGTAATGCATTAATGAAATAAGAGAGTTTGACATGAATAAATGTTTGAATAATCAAAGAAAAATACAACTTGAACATTCGAATGAACAAAAGTCTCTCAATCCTAGCCATGCTTTGGAAAGGAAGCAGTGATCACATTGGGAGTCTCGGGCGCTTCGAACTCGACCTCCTTTGCATCGATTAGGTCCTGAACCTTGTTCCTCAAAGTCCAACAATCATCTGTAGCATGCCCCGGGCCGTCAGAATTATAAGCGCATCGGGCGTTGGGGTTATACCTTGAAGGTGTCTTGTTGGGATTCTTAGGAGGGTCCCTTAGAGCTACCAGATTGGTCTCCAACAATTGTGGAAATATCTGGGACAAGGTCATACCGAGGGGAGTGAATTGCCTTCTAGGTCTCTCTTCCCTTTGTTGGTTGCAATGTTGAGGATCACTGGCCGGTTTTGAAATAACTACCGCGTTGACAGCTTGGCGGTGTTCGGACTTATTCTGCCCTCTTGAACCATAGACAGCACTGGATTCTTTCTTGAATGATTTTTTCTCAGTGTTCGAGGAGTCACCCTTTTGTATCTTCCCAGACTTGATACCAACTTCTATTCTCTCACCAGTCAAGATAAGGTCTGTAAACCCAGCAGAAGAATTCCCAATCAGATGGTTGAAGAACGGACCGGACAGGGTCCCCAAGAACATGTCAACGAGCTCACGGTCAGTCAGAGGTGGCTGCACCCTTCCCGCCAGGTCTCTCCACTTTTGTGCATACTCCTTGAATCCTTCACCCGTACCTAACGACATACCCTGGAGTTGGGTACGCGTAGGAGCGAGGTCGGAATTGTACTGATACTGCTTATAAAATGCAGTAGCCAAGTCCTCCCAGTTACGAATATTGGTTCCATCCAGCTGATAGAACCATTCGAGTTGAGTCCCTGAAAGACTATCCTGGAAGAAATGGATCCATAGATTCTTGTCAGCAGTGTAAGGTTGGATCTTCCTTACATATGATCTGAGATGCAGCTTAGGACAGGAAGCTCCGCCGTACTTTGCAAAAGCAGGCGCCTTGAACTTGTGTGGAATTACCACTCCAGAAGATAGGCCTAGATCTCCAAAATCTAACTCGGGCACATGTTAAATCTCCATAGCGCTTAGACGGTCCTCCAGCTGTTTGTACCTGTCCTCAGCAGGAGGGTACTGCTCATCATTGTAATCTGTCTCGTTGTCGGAGACTACGGGACTAGGAACCCTTCCCCCTTGGGGACTATCCTTCCATACAGAGGAAGTAGCCAGACCAGCCTCATTCTGCAATCCATTCCCAGATCTGCGTCTAGTGTTGAACAAAACAGTTCTCTTCTTCTTCTTCTTCCTCTCTTTCAGAATCAGAGTCTTCAAATCCTGTTGACCCTGGGCTAGGCTCATAACCAACTCCTGGAACTGGGCATTCTGGGCCTGGAGGGCCTTGATAGCTTGTTCGGCGGAAGGTTCAGAAGACATGATGATTGTTGAAATAAATAGCGAAGAAGATAAGTGACCTGTAAAAGGGTACATGTAATGCATATGATATGTATGATATGCATGCAATGTTTTCAAGGATCTCGCGGGGTAAACAGAGAAACTTGTTATAAGTTGAATACAGTAGCTTGATTGAAGGCACTTCATGTTGTTGAGAGTCCTTCTTCAAGAGTCAAAGCTCACCATATCGAGTGGG
The DNA here is from genome assembly GCA_948472305.1 of Vicia faba. NCBI lineage: Eukaryota > Viridiplantae > Streptophyta > Magnoliopsida > Fabales > Fabaceae > Vicia > Vicia faba. Next base: position 35,470,777 of record OX451739.1, on the reverse strand, counting down.
TCATAGCCCCTGACTCAGGTTATCAACCTTGGCTAGAGGAAAATAAATCCCCTTTGCCCCTTGCTAGACTTTTGGTTCATTATGACCTGCACCACAAACCCTTGAGATCCTTGAAATGGATTAGTCCTTATGCAGGATGTATGCAATGGTATGATGGTATGATGTTATGCTATGCGTGGAGTGATGTAAGTAAACCCTGTTATAAGCCCAGATTAAGGACTGTAAACAAAACCTGCAAGGAACTCATGTTGTCAGATAACAAGAATGTGCAAGTAGTTCAAGTTTGAAGGCACACAAGTCACACAGGACAACCCTTAGATTTCAGGCCGACATGAAGTTTAGGTACTACCCTATTTCATTTTCAGTTGGTTAAGACCTGTCCTAGAAATAGTAACCGGGTTCTAGAGGATCTCAATATCACTGACTACCCTCAATCGGTCATAACTCCAGCGTCGTAATCTTTTCTTGCGGCCAGAACCATCGCGAGAGTTTAGCCTCAATGAGTGTAGCATACTGCTACTGTTCTATGGCCAAGTTGGGTCAATTTAGGGTTCTAAGGTCGGTTGGTGCTTAATGACTCCTCAGAAGACCCATATTCTCCTCGTTCCAACACAAGGGATATCGGTACAGACTAAGGTGTCACACCAACATAGCTACTGCTTCACCCGTGTCGGTCTACGCCGGACAGGTCCCTCACAGTTTATTGCTACCTAAAGGGTATTCCCCAGATCCGGGTTAGGATCTATGAAACTCCGATGCAAGCCCACAATATTAAAGCAAACAAGGAATACAATTGAAAACATAGAATGATCTAATCCTAAGGTACACCTCACTTATTAAATTATTCCCTAGCAGAGTCGCCAGTTCTGTGATCGGTGGGAATAGAACTGACTGTTTTGGAATGCTGGTTCGCGTTTGCGTTTCGCAAAATGTCGCGGTAAGCAAGAGTCGCCACCGTCTTTTATTTTCTCCAACAAGGAAAGGACAAAAGCACAGCAAAATTCCTTTTCGAGATGTTTCTCGGGTTCGAGAGGTAGATTATAGAAAGGGAATGTGCTAGCACCCTTTCTATCCGTGGTTATCCACGGGCTCTTAGGTACTTGCTCACTATGTTTTCAAAAGAGTTTTGCTTTTCTTGTGTTTGTGGGTTTTGAAAAGAGTTTTGTTTGAAAACTTCGATTTAACTCTTGTGTCTGTCCTCAAGAGTGTATGAAGTGTTGTTTGAAAACTTTTGTTTGAAAAGTGTAAGTGCGAAAAGTTGTTTTTGTTTTGAAAGAGCAAGTACCTGAGAACCTCTACCTACTCAAAAGAAATTAAGCTGTGTAAGAGTCCTTTAGACAGTACTATCCCACTATTGAGAAGTAGGTAGCACCGTCGTTGGAGTTTTCGGGTCAATTCGATTATAGGGACATGTGGTCACCAAAGTAATAGTAGGACGCCTTAGCGGTAACCCTAATGTCTTAGATCTTTTTTATCCGAGGCAACCGTTCCGAGGCAACTTGGATCTTTAGACAAGAGGGCGACCTCTAAAACACCCTATACTCAATGACCACGTCGAGGCAATCAAGTGAGGTGTACCCTAGGAGTGGCATGTGCGAGTGTGTCAGGTTTCAGTTATGTTATCTTTGTACATATTAAGGTGAGCTACAATTGATTTTATTTTAAGAGAAATCTTGTCATGCATAACCTAGTTAACATACATCTAACAGTTAATGGTTGCGGAAAATAAAACTAAGCTATTACAAGGCGTCGGGTATTTACATCGCCAAAAACATAACCCTTTGAAAATAAATGCGAGAAAATAAAGAAAGCGATAAAAGTCCTAATTATCTATTACATTCTCGAAGCAGATACATGAATATAATCAAAATAATGAATTAAAAATAAATATGCGCGCGAAAGAATTGAATCGGGACGTCCTTAGGGTTTTGACCCTTTTTGAGAAAAGAAAGAAGTTTGGTCCTTTTTGAAATTAATTAAATATTAAACCTAATTTACTAATTAATTAATTAATTAAGAAAAAGTATTTTTTTAGGTTTTTTATGTTTTTAATGAAAATAAAATAAAATAAAATAAAGTCAAAAGTTAGTGAAAACCTAAGTCTAATTTATTTATTTATTTATGAAAAAGTCAATATTAAACCTAATTAAACTAATTAATTTGTTAGTATTTATTTACAAAATAATTAAATTAAGGTGAAATTAATAATAATAAAAATAAATAATATTTTAAGTTTCTGAATTTTATTAGGAAAATAATTAATTATGTTAATTAAATAGTAATAATAATAATTAGTAAAGAAAATATAAAAGAGAAAAAAAGAAAAGAAAAGAAGAACCCAGGGGGGTGATGACCCAAATATGGAGGTAAGAAAGTTGCAATTCTGGCCCAATAAGCACAAGCCCTGTTGACTTTCTGGATCCTCCAGTGCGCTTGTTGACTGGAAGCATGGTGCTCCTCATCTTTTGATCATTGGATTGGGGATTGTGGCCACATGGCAGGCTGATGCTTGGGGCGCATGGTAGAACACATTAGAAAGCCTGCATGCAATCATGTTGAACAAAATAATATAGGAATTTTGGTGGACCTAGGGATCGAACCCAGGTCCCAATGGTTAACGTCCACCTCACTAGCCACTCAGCCACTTGCCTGCGTTTGTTAATAAGATAAGCACTAAATATAATATATCAAAACAATCACATGTGCTGGAAACAAATCAAATCACGCGCGTATTTTAAACCGTCCAACCTGGAACTAACACGTCCTTTGTCTTCCCCAGATTCCCTGTAAAACAAAGTTAAATAGCGGGGGTTTTTAACCCCCACAAAACATGCTGAGGAAAAATAGCGATTAGCTCTACAAGCAATATAAATATGGCGCGATGGTTGGGTTCAATTCGTCTGGTTGCAACGATTACAACCATATGCGTGAGAGGTTCCAATTTTTCCTGTATGGGAAAGCCCCAAAATCAAAGCTTCGGAACCCTAATATTTGTCAATGGTGATTTGTGATTCAGGGCGTTTCAGTCCAATTAACCTATGCCAAACGCTTTGTACAGTCCCTATGAACACAAAACAATCAACGAAACATGTTAATGATGCATGAATCAAAGTATGCGATTATGAAAAAAACTTCAAACCGTGAAACTGTTATCCTTGGATTCTTTGAGCTTTAGCGTGTGGTTTTGATCCCTACACGTTCCTGGGGACCTCAGCAATGTATTAGAATCAAGAAAATGCTTTGAATCACGTTGGAATGTGGAATTCAGTTTTGAGTTTTCTTTGATTTTTTTCAATGTTCTTATGGCTTTTCTGCAGCAATTCTCACGTGTGTAGCATTAGGTTTATCTTGTGCATATATAGTAGAATGAATTTAGGTTAAATCTTGGGCAAAAGATCCATGGAATTATGATTTGTATATTTGATTTTCAATCAAATATTTTTCAATCTTTTTGATTGAAAAATCTTGCCAAATTGAGAGATCCTTGTCCCCTTGATGTGTACACGGAATCTCCAGCACATGTAGGTCATATTTGCTTCATGAAAAGATTGCAAAACCATATCTTGATATTTTCCTACAATTAAATGAATTAAATGAATTAATATTGATTAAAAATTCAATTAATTAATAAAAAATAAGAAAATAATTCAATTTAATCTCAATGGGTCGTGCATAAGCCTTGGATAAAGTTTTAAGAAGAAATTTGAGGCCCATTAGCAAAAATGATGTGTTTTGAGCAAAGTTGACTTTTGCAAATTCACAAAAATTTCCCAACTTCTCCAATGCATATCTTGCTCAATTTTGATCATATGAACATGTTCTTGGACATTTTGGAAAGGTCTTGAAGTCCTCTAACCAATGCCATTGGTCCCATGTCATTTGGATTTACCAATCTCAAGTTATGGTCTTTGACTTAAAGTGCCTTTTTGTTGACTTTTGAAATTGACCTATAATGTAGAAATTGATAAATTTTTGTGAGAGCATTTCTTGGACTTGTAATGTGAAGATTAGTTGTAGGAAATGTCATCCCCTTAAAAATGAGCATTGGATGGGATTTTTCTGATGAACCATGAAAAAGTTATGCCTTGGTCAAGTTACAGTTGACTTTTCAACTGTCCAAAAATAGTAACTTTTGACATCTTGATGATTTTTGAGCCATCCTTGTGGAATCATGATCGAGACTTGATCAAATGATGATTGTGGGCTCAAAATAAGATGTGGACCAAAAATTCTGACCTTTGACTGCAAAATGACCATTTTGCCCCTGCAGTTGACTGTGAATCAAATAGGGCTTTTGACTGTGGAATTTGACACTGTGAGTCTTGAGACTTGGCATGTAGATGCTTGACAATATATATAGGCCTATGGGGCTTGATTGGACCATTGAAAACCTCAAATTCAGTGAAGGAACCAAAACCCTAAATTTGACTGGCTTAAGAGGTGGTTGACTGTGCAATCCCTTGAGTGGTCTTGAACCATTTGAGGATGATTCTTGACAAACCTTGAAGAATACGGGAGGGAAAATTTTGGGGTACAAAAATATGTCTTTGTAATGGCTCTGGTTTCTATAAGAACGCGTACAAAGTGTTGTTTCGAAAATAGTTCAAAGAGGTGTTTGTGGAAGGTGTTTTTGAAAGTGATTTTGAAAATGTGTCTTCTTTGTAATGGCTCTCATTTCTATAAGAATGCGTACAAAGTGTTTGTCTTTTGAAAATGTTTCAAATGAGTGTGTTGGTGTATAAAATGTTTTTGTTGTGAGCAAGCGAGCAACTAGGAGCGAATCTACCTACTCAAAAGGTCTTTAAATGTTCTTTTCCTCCTCCTTTAGATGTTGTTATCTTACCATTGTTTTGGTAAGAAGCCCCATCATTGGAAGTGAAGGGATGAGCGCGGGACGTTTTGTATAGTCATATAAGGAAACCTATGGGACGTTTTACCAATGTCATTTAGGGACTAGATCGTTTACCGAAGGCAACATCAAGGGTCATTGAGGGACTACGATCTTTTATCGAGGGTCTTTGCTAAAACGCCCATGTTTGAGGGACATGACTATTTTTCCGATAGGAAATAAGTGGGATTGCCCTAAGGGGTGCATGTGTGAAAAGTGTATTTGATTGCATGCATTTAGTCTTTGATTAGGGTTATCTATTTGTCGATTTCACGTCTTGCCATACATACCCTAATTACTAACAATATATGAAAGCAATAAAAATGCGGAAAATTAAAGTCCTACACTATTACATCATTAAGGGGATGCGGTGTACAAATTTACAAATGAGGGTTGTAAGAAATTAAAGTCCTAATTATCTATTACAACCATATTGAAATAATGTACAAGAATTGAAACAGACTTGTTTTGTTTTTTTGTTAAGAAAAGAAATAAATTGGCTTAAGAAAATATTTTTGATCTTCTGGTTTAAAAAGAGATAAAATAAAGTATGTAAATATAAAAATGTTTTTTTTGGTGTTTTTGGTTATTTAAAAGCTAAAATAAGATAAAATAAGAGAAAAAGGAGTTAGAATCAGCACATTGTTGAAACGAGAAGGAACAGAAGTTCTGACTCTGATACGCTGCAAGAGAGAAAATGTTAGTAGGAAAGTGCAGGGTCAGAAGTTCTGGGCCTGGGTACACCAAGTTCTGAGGTTGTTGGGAATAAAGGAAAACCTAGAAGTTATGATTGTTGAAGGGGTTCAGAAGCTATAGCGTAGCTGGGAACCTAGAAGTTTATATATCACTAGCAAGTCAGAAGTTCTGGCTATTTGAGAGAGTGAAGTGATAATGTTGTTGGGTAAAGTTGTCTAGAAGTTCTGATTTAGGAATATTGTTTGACAGATAAATGGGTTAAAATGTCACTAAATAAACCTAAAAACGCTACTTCTGGGGATAGAACCCAGGACCCTTAGAACTAATGTCTTATGCACACACACTGTCTACCACTGGGTTGGCTGTACATCCGATATCAGAAGAAGAAACATAAATATGTATCACAAAGTAAACTCTAATGATGAACTCCATTTCTTTCTCTATGTTAATCAGAATATATGCATCTTAGTCAACTCTCAACAGAACAGAAAACACAAACATAGCAATTATGGCAGGTTTCCATCATGGTTTTAGAAACATAAACAAGAGTCAAGACTGTAAATCAGAAACAAGCATGTATCTTCTAATCCTAGTTTCCTTAAGAAGTTCTGAAATGATATTCTCCCTACTTAGGCAGAAAATACATGAAAACTAATGAATATGTACATCATCGGAATCAGGATGTCTACATTATATTTTTGAACGTGCAAGTCTAACAATGCCTAAGTAATATGATAAGAGTTAGAAGAAGCTTACCTTGAAGCTGGAGAAAGTCCTGTGAACTGGAGCCTGGTTCTGACTGCTTATAATGTTCTGATCAGCTTCTTCACGTGCTCAGCAGACGGGAACAACCTTTAATTTGGGTTATGAATGGTGTATGGATGATTTGGTCAAGAAAAACTTGAGGGAAATTGGAGTTTAAATGCAAGAATAAAAAACTAACAGGTTTTTTATTTGTGTTTGCAGTTTCGGATTCCTGGAATTTTTAGCAAGGCTTCAAAGCTTGTTCTTTTCAGTTTTCTCCACTGGCCCCCTTCACAGTTGCAAATGAAGTTCAATTTATAAGCAAGAATTTTGTAGCTTGAAGAAGTCAAAAGTACCACCATCATGCTAGCATGATGGCTTGTTCTTGAAGTAAGATAAACAAGTATGGTGGTTAGCAGCTTTTAGCCGTGCCTAAGCTGGATTTGTGAGCATGAATTAAGGAAAAGTACCCTCAAAAGCAAAAGCAAAGCATGGGCCCAACATACTCTTGTACAAAAGTTTGCTTTTTTCAAGGACAACGATGTACTTCTATGTCACACGTGGGGAAATCCTTTGGATAAAAATTCAAAAGTGGTTGTGAGCATTAAGTGATGATGAGATTTATCAGACCAGAAATCCTGCAATGTGAGATTATGCATCATAGCTTAATTCTGGGTCAGAAGTTCAGCATCGGCGCAACTTAGAACAAACATCCAACTTCTGATCCTTGAATGTCTTTGCTTCCAGTATGTTCTGAGCGAGTTCTCAGACTTTCTAGATAACTTATGACATGATTTATAAGACCTCTTTGAGTTACTCTTGCAACTTCTGACTGAACCTATGTGAAAACAGGCCCAAAAGTTGTAAACAAATTCTGATTTGAAAATGCTCAGAATTTACTAAGTGACTTTGAGGATGTATAACTTGAAATCCCAGCATTTCTAGAAGAAGTTATGTTTTTCAGCATTTTAGGTCTCATTGGGATCTAAAACTCTTGAGTCAGAAGTTCTTCCAGAATCAGCTTGCATCATGGTGATAATATGATCAGAAGTTCTGAGCTTGTCATATTTCTTAAACACTTAGAAAAAATTCTAAGTATTTAGAATTTTGACCTTTCCAAAGTAATTTTGACTTTTGAATTTCTTGATGAAACAAACTTCATATTTCAACATGTCTTGATGAAATATGATTCTTGAAACTTGATTTTTGATCCAAAATTTAAAGTTTGACTTTTCAGTGTGTAAATGACCATTTTGCCCTTGTGAATGACTTTTCTTAGAAAATTTGTAATTCAAAGCTTGGAATTGGATGGAAGCAAACCTGAGGGTCCAAGATGATCCTTTGAGAAATGAGAGGGAAAATTTTGGGGTACAACAACTGCCCATGTTCAATCTTCTTACGCTTGAAGAGTTAGATTGGGGAATCTTCCATTCGTGACTTGAAGGTGGAAGATGATTGAACACTAGAGTACCCAGAAATTTGCACTCGATAATGTGGTGGTTGATTGTGTAGGGGATGGACTTAAAGATGCCATTTGGAGAAATGATGGATAGTTGTTGGAGATGGACTTAAAGATGCCATCCGGAGGTGATTATTGATGGAAACTAGACTAAGTCTAAACTTGAATACAACTGGAGAAGAATCAGAATAAATCTTGGAGTGATTTATTCAAACCAGGAGAAATGTCTACAAGAAAGAATAAGGATAAACCATTGAGAGGTTTAAACTGAACCAGTAGAGGTCTGGAGAAGAATCAGAATAAATCTTGAATGACTTATCTGAACCAGAGAAACTGTCTGCGGGAAAGAATCAGGATAAACCGTTGAGAGATTTAAACTGAACCAACAGGGGTCTTGAATAATATTTAACTGGAAAGAATCAGAATAACTCTTGGAGTGATTTATCCGAACCATAGGATATGTCTACAGGAAGGAATCAGGATAAACCTGTTGAGAAATTTAAACTGAACCAGCAGTGGTCTTGGATATTCTTCAATTTATGATGGGCCTGTGTGGGGCTGCTTCATGATGAGTCCATGTAAAACTGCATCTGGGAAAGAGAATGAACCTGTGTAGGGTTGCTTCATGATGAGTCAGTGTAAAACTTCATCTTGGAAAGAGAAGGAACCTGTGTGGGGTTGCTTGATGATGAGTCTGTGTTAAACTTCATCTGGGAAAGAGAAGGAACCTGTGTAGGGTTGCTTCGTGATGAGTCTGTGTAAAACTTCATCTGGAAATGTATGGAAAGGAACCTGGGTAGGATTACTTTATGATGAGTCAGTGTAAAACTTCATCTTGGAAAGAGAAGGAACCTGTGTAGGGTTGTTTGATGATGAGTCAGTGTAGAACTTCATCTTGAAATGTATGGGAAGGAACCTGGGTAGGATTGCTTTATGATGAGTCAGTGTAAAACTTCGTCTTATAAAGAGAAGGAAGCTGTGTAGGGTTGCTTGATGATGAGCCCGTGTAGAACTTCATCTTAGAAAGAGAAGGAACATGTGTAGGGTTGCTTGATGATGAGTCCGTGTTAAACTTCATCTGAAATTTTCTGAGAAGGAACCTGGGTAGGATTACTTCATGATGAGTCCGTGTTAAACTTCATCTGGAATTTTCTAAGAAGGAACCTGGGTAGGGTTGCTTCATGATGAGTTAGTGTAAAACTGCATCTGGAAATGAGAAGGAACCTGGGTAGGGTTGCCTCAGCTGGTCGTGTAGATAATTGCCCTGACTTGTTACAGGTATTAATCTCTGACCTTAACGATAGCCATCTGTTGATTAAACTTTTCCTGAAAAAGGTAAAACGTTAACTGTAAGCAATGTCATGATGTATGAAATGCATGGTGCAATGATGTTCTCAAAATAAATGAGATTTTGTCATATGCACTTGTCATGTATGTAACTAGGATGTTATTGAAGTGTATCTTTGTCAGGGAAAATAAATCCTTGACAAATGCTGGGTGTGATCGGTGGAAATAGAACTGATTGTATTGGAATGCTGGTTTGCAAAGTGTCGCGGTAAGCAAGAGTCGCCACTGTCTTTTATTTTCTCCAACAAGGAAAGGACAAAAGCACAGCAAAATTCCTTTTCGAGATGTTTCTCGGTTCGGGAGGTAGATTATAGAAAAGGAAGGTGTTAGCACCCTTTCTATCCGTGGTTATCCACGGGCCCTTAGGTACTTGCTCACTATGTTTTCAAAAATGTTTGCTTTTCTTGTGTCTGGGTTTTGAAAAAGTTTGTTTGAAAACTTCGTTTTAACTCTTGTATCAGTCCTCAAGAGTGTCATGAAGTGTTTGTTTGAAAACTTTTGTCAGAAAAGTGTAAGTACGAAAAGTTGTTTGTTTTTTGAAAGAGCAAGTACCTTAGAACCTCTACCTACTCAAAGGAATTAAGCTGTGTAAATGTCCTTTAGACAGTACTATCCCACCATTGAGAAGTAGGTAGCACCGTCGTTAGAGTTTATTCGGGTCAATTCGATTATAGGGACATGTGTGGTCACCAAAGCAATAGTAGGACGCCTTAGCGGTAACCCTAATGTCCTAGATCCTTTTTATCCGAGGCAACCGTTTCGAGGCAACTTTTGGATCTTTAGACAGGAGGGCGACCTCTAAAACACCCTGTACTCAATGACCACGTCGAGGCAACCAAGTGAGGCGTACCCTAGGAGTGGCATGTGCACGTGTGTCAGGTTTCAGTTTAATTATCTTTGTACATTTTATGGTGAGCTACGTTTTGATTTTATTTTGAGAACAAGTCTTGTCATGCATAGCAGTTAATAATTATGCGGAAAGTAAATTACGGAAAGTAAATCTACGCTATTACAAGGCGTCGGGTATTTACATCGCCAAAAGCAACCCTTGAAAAATAAATTGCGAGAAAATAAAGAAAGCAATAAAAAGGGGTCCTAATTAACGCTATTACATTCTCGGAGCAATTACATAAATATGATCAAAAATTAATGTGCGCGAAAAGAAATTGAATCAGAGAAGTCCTTAGGGTTTTGACCCTTATTTGAGAAATAAAGAAAATTTGGTCCTTTTTGCATTTAATTTAACCTAATTCTAATTAATCAATTAATTAAAAGAAAAAAGTATTTTTTAGTTTTTTATATTTTAATGAAAATGAAAGAAAAAGGATTAAAATTGTCAAAAGAAAACTCTAATTCTATGTTGATTTTAAATTATTGAGAAAAAGTTAAAATTAACCCTAATTAAACTAAATTAATTTGTGTTAGTATTTATTCACAAAAAATAAAGTGAAATTAATAAATAATAATAATAAAAATATTTACATTTTAGTTTTCTGAATTTATTATGAAAATAATTAATTGAGTTAATTAAATAATAATAATAGTTATTAAAAATAAAATAGTTAAAGGAAAAAAATTATAAAAAGAATTAAAAGAAAGAATAAAAAGAATGAATGAACCAGGGGGTGCTGGCCCATTAAGGAGGTTTGTTCTGGAATTTCTGGCCCATTAACACACAAGCCTGTTTGACTTTGGAGATCCCCTATGCGCATGGTTGACTGGGAGTATGGTGATCACTCCATCCTGGCCATTGGATCTATGCTGGCAGCCACATGGCGCGTGGGTGATTGAGGCACATGGTGGAACGCTTCCTGAAGCCTGCATGTGAACATGTTAAACAAAATAATATAAGCGTTGGGGTGGACCTGGGATTCGAACCCAGGTCCCAATGATTTCCAGCCAGCACATCAACCACTACGCCATTTGCCCGCTTTTGTTAATATAATGACAAGTGAATATAATATATAAAAAATAACAATTATGCTGGAAACAACAAAATCACGCGCGCTATTTTAAACGGACCAATGATGCATCACCAGCTCATCATCTTCTTCCTTCGCATGCATAAAAATATATTAGATAGCGGGGGTTTTTAACCCCCACAACCTACAGTGACCAAAAATAGCGAATAGAAATAGGGTGAACATAAATGTTTCGCGATGGTCCCCTTGGATTCGTCTGGTCTCAACGATTTCAACCATAGGTCTCTCAAGGCTTAATTTTTCCTGTACTGTAAAGCCCTAATTTAAAGGCTTATGAACCCTAGAATTCATCAATGGCATCTTGTGATTCTGTGCGTTTTAATTCAATTAAACTATGCCAATAGCTTCACGAGGTCTCTAGCAACACAAAACAAACAAGAAATCATGTTAATGATGCATGAATCATGAATTACGATTATGAGAAAAAATGTCAAACCGTGCGACTGTAAGTGATGATTTCTTGAGCCTTAGCGTTTGGTTTTGATTGCAATACGTCTCTGGGAACCCCTGCAATAGATTAGAATCAATAAAAGCCTTTGAATCGTGCTAGAATATGGAAATCAGTTTTCAAGTTTTCTTGAATTTTCTTGAATTGGTTATGGCTTTCTTGCAGCAGCTTTCACGTATGCATGAATAGGGTTCACTTGTGTATTTATAGAGGAAGAGAATTAGGTCAAAATCTTGCAAAGAAATCCATGGAATGATGGTTTGAATATTTGATTGAAAATCAAATATTTTTGAATCTTTTTGATTGGAAAAACTTGCTAAATTTGGAGATTTTGATATCCTTGATTGGTACACGAAATTGCCAGCATGATTAGGTCATTCTTGCTTCACAAAAAGATTGAAAAATCAAATCTTTGTATTTCCTACAATTTAAATTAATTAAATGAATTAATATTGATTAAAAATCCAAATAATTAATAAAAAATAAGAAAATAATTCAATTAAGCTTGATGGGTCGTGCATAGGCCATGGATAAAGTTTCAAGAAGAAATTTGAGGCCCATTAGCAAAACAAGGTGTTTTGAGCAAAGTTGACTTTTGCAAATTCACAAATATTTCCCAACTTCTTCAATGCATATCTTGCTCAATTTTGATCATATGAGCATGTTCTTGGACATTTTGGAAAGGTCTTGAAGTCCTCTAACCAATGCCTTTTGTCCCATGTCATTTGGATTTACCAATCTCAAGTTATGGTCTTTGACTTAAATTGCATTTTTGTTGACTTTTGAAATTGACCTATAATGTAGAAATTGATAACTTTTTGTGAGAGAATTTCTTGGACTTGGAATGTGAAGATGGATTGTAGTAAATCACATCCCCTTCAAAATGAGCATTGGATGGGATTTTTCTGATGAACCATGAAAAAGTTATGCCTTGGTCAAGACACAGTTGACTTTTCTGCTGTCCAAAAATAGTAACTTTTTGCATCTTGATGATTTTTTTGAGCTATCCTTGTGGAATCATGATCAAGACTTGATCAAATGATGATTGTGTACTCAAAATAAGATGTTGACCAAAATTTCTGACTTTTAATTACAAAATGACCATTTTACCCTTGTAGTTAACTGTGGATCAAATGAGGCTTTTGACTGTGCAAATTGGCACTGTGAGTCTTGAGACTTGGCATGTAGGTGCTTGAGGATGTATATAGGCCCATGAGACTTGATTTAACCCTTGAAAACCTCAAATTCTTTGAAAGAACCAAAACCCTAATTTCAGCTGGCTTAAGAGGTGGTTTGAATGTACAATCTCTTTAGAAATCTTGAACAATTTGAAGATCATTCTTGACAAACCTTGAGGAATATGGGAGGGCAAATTTTGGGGTACAACAGTTGCCCCTGTTCAATCTTCTTAGACCTGAGGATGTAGATTGGCTTGCGTGCCTTTCGTGATCCAAAGGTGGAAGATGATTGAACACTAGAGTGCCCAGAAATTTGCACTCGCATAGTGGAGTATCAGCAATGTGATGTCGGGAATGGGCTTACAGATGCCATTTGGAGATATGATGGATAGGAGGATGGGCTTATAGATGCCACCTGGAGGTTGTTGATAGGTAGTTTTGTCTTCGTTGACGAGTTGCCTTCATTGACAGTTTGTATTCATTGACGGGTTGTCTTCATTGACAGGTTGTCTTTATTGACAGGTTATCTTCATTGACAGATTGTCTTCATTGACGGGTTGTCTTCATTGACAGGTTGTCTTCATTGACGGATTGTCTTCATTGACAGGTTGTCTTTATTGACAGGTTGTCTTTATTTACGGGTTGTCTTCATTGACAGGTTGTCTTCATTGACGAGTTGTCTTCATTGACGGGTTGTCTTCATTGATAGTTGTCTTCATTGACAGGTTGTCTTCATTGACAGGTTGTCTTCATTGACATGTTGTCTTCATTGACAGGTTGTCTTCATTGACAGGTTGTCTTCATTGACAGGTTGTGTTCATTGACAGGTTGTCTTCATTGACGAGTTGTCTTCATTGACTAGACTTGTCTCCTTTTGACTGAATTTTGAGAATTTGACTGCATCTTTCCTGAAAGATGAAGGTCAGTCATATGCAATGCATGATATGGATCAAGCAATGATGTTCTCATCATAAATGAGATTGTATGATATGATTGCGTATGTGCATGTATCATGATGTATGAAAATGTAATGTTTTAGTTGGGGAAATAAATCCCGGAGCTGCTGGAGAATGATGTTGAATTCTTCGTTTCCACTGAGGATGATGAACGAAGATGATTGGGTGAATAATCCGGTAGGAGAAGATGACTCCGTTGGGGAATAAACGCGGCGAAGAGATTACTCTGCGGGGGATTACTCTGTGGGGAAGAGATGTTCTGCTGAGATTTTAACGATAACTCCGCTGGGGACCCTGTTGATAAGTTCTGTTAGGGATTTTGATGAACTTCACTGGGGATAGGAAGAACTTCGCTGAGGACGATCTTTCCGTTGCAATTGGCAGAGGATAACCCAGTTAGACTCTGGTGGGGGAATAACCTTTGAATATGGCTGGGAGAGATATTTTTACTTTGCAGGAGACAAGCTTCCAGAATCTACTGGGGAGATTGATTCAACTCTCCTGGGAAAGCTTTTGAGGACTGGACTGGGGAAATGGCTCCACTGGGGGTATCTTGTATTCCGCCGGGGAACAATCTTATATTTTGTTAACGAATATGAAGATTGCCGGGGATGCTTGCTGAGGAATATCTGTATACTCTGTTAGGGAATATTGAGATCTTCTGGGGATACCCAACTTCCTTAGGGCTGACAGTAGCCTAACTCTACTTGGGGAGAGTGTTGCTGACTTGCTAGGGATACTGTGCCCTTTTTAGGGCTGATGGAAGGCCAACTCTGCTTGGGGAGAGTACTTCTGATTTGTCTTATTCTACGGGGAGTGAAGGTATCTTGGTCAAAATCTTCAGCTGAACTTACCTTGGTACCTGGAGGACAGAGCAGCTTGTACAGTTTGGTCAATTCTTATTGCCCCAGTTTCTGCGGGAGAAGATACCTGTGGGATGCTTGATAACTGCCGACTGACAAATCTTCTTCTGGTAGACAAGTGACGAGATGACGGGACATAGTCGTACGCTTTTGATCCCTAACTTTTGCCTGGACCGCCCTTTCGGGTTTTCAGTCCATCGGGATACCCCTTTTTTCCCAAGCCGCCTTTTTCAGGTTTTCGACTTGCCGGGTGTACAAATTTTTTCATTTTCGTCCCTTATTTTTGCCTAGGCCAGTCGACCTAGCAGGTCTTTGATTATGCGTAGTAGTTTTTTTGACTATGTCCACGCTCTCAGAATGTAGAGAGTTATTACAGTCAGTAGTGTTGTGTTGCCATACTACCAGAAGATCTTTGTTTGATCATGCAAGATTCGTTGCGGGAATCCATGTCTAATGCCCCCAGTGACTCAGATGGAGACCTGCCCCTGGCTATTTGGCATTTGAGAGATTCTCTGAATCTTGACTTAACTGCCCCAAATGATGGACAATGGTCATGTCGTGCCCCTTGATTGGAAGTGTTTCTTCAACTTGAGATGACTCTTTTTATTGAGAAGGTTTTCGTTCACTAGATATTCGTCGTGCGAACTTCTCTGCTGTTGAACAAGTAGTCATATGCAAACAATATTATTTCAGGAATGCAAAGCTTATGTCTGTCTTGAAGTTTTTGAAAATGCATTTTCAGTAAAACAAGCAATTTTTGTAAAATGTGATGTCAACTCAAGATTTTACAGCGAGCCCTATAGGAGTCAGGATACCTTTGGTAACAGTATGCTTTCGAACTAACCCACGCTTCAGCTAGGACTTTTTAAGGGTTATAACGTGGCCTGGTTCAAGGTTTTAAGAAACAAAGGATAAAGGCTCAAAATTTATTTGTACCCACCCGCTCTTCGTGATGTTCTTCAAACCTAAACTCAGCTAACCGTGCGTTAGACCTTGTTTGAGTCTTTGCTCTGATATTCCAGTGATGGTTCGGATACTGATAGTTTATTTTGAATAGGCAGTCATTTCTTTTTTTGTCGAGGGTTTGTAGGACCTCTTTCTCTTTTTTTTTTTAATTTTATTATCCCTGTCTTTTGCCTGAACTGTTTCTTTTGTGATTACAGTCAGCGGGATGCCCCAGTTTTGTAAGTCTCCTTCATAGGTTTTGACTTAATGGGCTTTTGTTTTTGAAAGATAACGACTGCCTGTCTTTATGATTATTCGGAACCATTACTGTCTTTTGTTTCGGAAGGACTTCTTTGATGTCGTTTATTGTGCACCGAGATCAACTGAGAGAACTACCCTGCCCCAGGTTATGATTAAGGGTTTTAATTTTTGAAAAGAAAAACTCCGACTTCTTTGGCTCAAAGGGGTTGACGAGGGATTATCTTCCTTATGACTCCACTGTTTAGGATTTGAAACAATGCCTGTACCTCATCAGCGGGGTCTGTTCAAAAGCATGCTGTAAAGATCGTGGTATCGTTTTCGTCATCCTCCCTCAAAAGGCTTAGAATTTTTAATCGAGAGTTGAACATCAAAAAAATGAAAGCAATTTGAATATAGTGAATACGAATGGATTGATTCAAAACAGACATATACGATGCATTAATGAAATAAAAAGTTTGCTATGACAATAATTGTTTGAATCAGCAAAGAAAAATACAGCTTCAGAATTCAAATGAACAAAAGTGCTTTCAATCCTAGCTATGTTTTGGCAAGGGGGCAGTGATCACATTGGGAGTCTCGGGCGCTTCGAACTTAACCTCCTTTGCATCGATTAGGTCCTGAACCTTATTCCTCAAAGTCCAGCAATCATCCGTATTATGTCCCGGCCCATCAGAATGATAAGCGCAGCGGGCGTTGGGGTTGTACTTTGGAGATGTCTTGTTGGGATTCTTTGAGGCTTCCCTTAGAGTTACCAAATTGGTATTCAACAACTGTGGCAATATTTGGGACAAGGTCATGCTGAGAGGAGTGAATTGCCTTCTAGGTCTCTCTTCCCTTTGTTGGTTGTGACACTGAGGAGCGCCAGCAGGTTTTGAAATAACCACCACATTGATAGCTTGGCGGTGTTCAGATCTATTTGGTCTCCTTAAACCATAGACAACACTAGATTCCTTCTTGAAAGGTTTCTTCTCAGTGTTCGAGGAGTCACCCTTCTGTATCTTCCCAGACTTGATACCAGCTTCTATTCTCTCTCCAGTCAAGATAAGGTCTGTAAACCCGGCAGAAGAATTTCCAATCAAATGGTTGAAGAACGGACCAGACAGGGTCCCTAAGAACGTATCAACAAGCTCACGGTCGGTTAAAGATGGCTGCACCCTTCCAGCCAGGTCTCTCCACTTTTGAGCATATTCCTTAAATCCTTCACCCGTCCCTAGTGACATACCCTAGAGTTGGGTACGCGTAGGAGCGAGGTCGGAATTATACTGATACTGCTTATAAAACGCAGTAGCCAAGTCCTCCCAGTTACGAATGCTGGCTCCATCCAGCTGATAGAACCATTCGAGTTGAGTCCCTGAAAGACTATCCTGGAAGAAATGGATCCACAAATTCTTGTCAGCTGTATAGGTTGGATCTTCCTTACATACGATCGGAGGTGCTGCTTAGGACAGGAAGCTCCGTCGTACTTTGCAAAAGCAGGTGCTTTGAATTTATGGGGAATCACCACCCCAGAGGATAAGCCTAGATCTCCAAAGTCCAACCCGCACACATGTTGAATCTCCATAGCACTTAAGCGGTCCTCCAGCTGTTTGTACCTGTCCTCAGCAGGAGGGTACTGTTCATCATTGTAATCCGTCTCGTTGTCGGAGACCACGGGACTAGGAACCCTTCTCTCTTGGGGACTGTCTTTCCCTACAGAGGAAGTAGTCAGATCAACCTCATTTTGTAATCCATTCCCAGATCTGCGTCTAGTGTTGAACAAAACAATCCTCTTCTTCTTCTTCTTCTTCCTCTCTTTCAGAATCAGAGTTTTCAAGTCCTGTTGACCCTGGGCTAGGCTCATAACCAACTCCTGGAACTGGGCATTCTGGGCCTGGAGGGCCTTGATAGCTTGTTCAGTGGTAGGTTCGGTAGACATGATGATTGCTGAAATAAACAGCGAAGAAGATAAGTGACCTGTAAAAAGTGTACCTGTAATGCAATGATATGTATGATATGCATGCAATGTTTTCAAGGATCTCGCGGGGTAAACCAAGAAACTTGTTAGAATTTGAATCTGGTAGCTTGATTGAAGGAACTTCATGTTGTTAAGAGTCCTTCTTCAAGAGTCAAGGCTCACCATATCGAGTGGGTCATAGCCCCTGACTCAAGTCATCATGTTTTGATCTCCAGACAACCTTGGCTAGAGGAAAATAAATCCCCTTTTCCCCTTGCTAGACATTTGGCTCATCATGACCTGCATCACAAACCCTTGAGATCCTTGAAATGGGTTAGTCCTTATGCAGGATGTATGCAATGGTATGATGGTATGATGTTATGCTATGCGTGGAGCGATGTAAGTAAACCCTGTTATAAGCCCAGATTAAGGACTGTAAACAAAACCTGTAAGGAACTCATGTTGTCAGATAACAAGAATGTGCAAGTAGTTCAAGTTTGAAGGCACACAAGTCACACAAAAGAGCCCTTAGATTTCAGGCCGACATGAAGTTTAGGTACTACCCTCTTTCAGTTTCAGTTGGTTAAGACCTGTCCTAGAAAATAGTAACCGGGTTCTAGAGGATCTCAATATCACTGACTACCCTCAATCGGTCATAACTCCAGCTTCGCAATCTTTTATTGCGGCCGGAACCATCGCGAGAGTTTAACATCAATGAGTGTAGCATACTGCTACTGTTCTATGGCCAAGTTGGGTCAATTTAAGGTTCTAAGGTCAGTTGGTGCTTAATGACTCCTCAGAAGACCCATATTCTCCTCGTTTCAACACAAGGGATATCGGTACAGACCAAGGTGTCACACCAATGTAGCTATTGCTTCACCCGTGTCGGTCTATGCCGGACAGGTCCCTCACAGTTTATTGCTACCTAAAGGGTATTCCCCAGATCCGGGTTAGGATATATGAAACTCCAATACAAGCCCACAAATATAAATCATACAAAGCATGCAATTGAAAACAAGAGTGGTCTAATCCTAAGGTACACCTCACTTATTAATATCCCCAGCAGAGTCGCCAGTTCTGGCGATCGGTGGAAATAGAACTGACTGTTTTGGAATGCTGGTTCGCAAAATGTCGCGGTAAGCAAGAGTCACCACCGTCTTTTATTTTCTCCAACAAGGAAAGGACAAAAGCACAGCAAAATTCCTTTTCGAGATGTTTCTCGGTTCGGGAGGTAGATTATAGAAAGGGAAGGTGTTAGCACCCTTTGTATCCGTGGTTATCCACGGGCTCTTAGGTACTTGCTCACTATGTTTTAAAAAATGTTTGCTTTTCTTGTGTCTGTGGGTTTTGAAAAAGTTTGTTTGAAAACTTCGTTTTAACTCTTGTATCAGTCCTCAAGAGTGTCATGAAGTGTTTGTTTGAAAACTTTTGTCAGAAAAGTGTAAGTGCGAAAAGTTGTTTGTTTTTTGAAAGAGAAAGTACCTTAGAACCTCTACCTACTCAAAGGAATTAAGCTGTGTAAATGTCCTTTAGACAGTACTATCCCACCATTGAGAAGTAGGTAGCACTGTCGTTGGAGTTTATTCGGGTCAATTCGATTATAGGGACATGTGTGGTCACCAAAGCAATAGTAGGACGCCTTAGCGGTAACCCTAATGTCCTAGATCCTTTTTATCCGAGGCAACTGTTTCGAGGCAACTTTTGGATCTTTAGACAGGAGGGCGGCCTCTAAAACACCCTGTACTCAATGACCACGTCGAGGCAACCAAGTGAGGCGTACCCTAGGAGTGGCATGTGCACGTGTGTCAGGTTTCAGTTTAATTATCTTTGCATATTTTATGGTGAGCTACGTTTTGATTTTATTTTGAGAACAAGTCTTGTCATGCATAGTAGTTAATAATTGTGCGGAAAGTAAATTGCGGAAAGTAAATCTACGCTATTACAAGGCGTCGAGTATTTACATCGCCAAAAGCAACCCTTGAAAAATAAATTGCGAGAAAATAAAGAAAGCAATAAAAAGGGGTCCTAATTAACGCTATTACATTCTCGGAGCAATTACATAAATATGATCAAAAATTAATGTGCGCGAAAAGAAATTGAATCAGAGAAGTCCTTAGGGTTTTGACCCTTATTTGAGAAATAAAGAAAATTTGGTCCTTTTTGCATTTAATTAAACCTAATTCTAATTAATCAATTAATTAAAAGAAAAAAGTATTTTTTAGTTTTTTATATTTTAATGAAAATGAAAGAAAAAGGATTAAAATTGTCAAAAGAAAACTCTAATTCTATGTTGATTTTAAATTATTGAGAAAAAGTTAAAATTAACCCTAATTAAACTAAATTACTTTGTGTTAGTATTTATTCACAAAAAATAAAGTGAAATTAATAAATAATAATAATAAAAATATTTACATTTTAGTTTTCTGAATTTATTATGAAAATAATTAATTGAGTTAATTAAATAATAATAATAGTTATTAAAAATAAAATAGTTAAAGGAAAAAAAATTATAAAAAGAATTAAAAGAAAGAATAAAAAGAATGAATGAACCAGGGGGTGCTGGCCCATTAAGGAGGTTTGTTCTGGAATTTCTAACACACAAGCCTGTTTGACTTTGGAGATCCCCTATGCGCATGGTTGACTGGGAGTATGGTGATCACTCCATCCTGGCCATTGGATCTATGCTGGCAGCCACATGGCGCGTGGGTGATTGAGGCACATGGTGGAA
This sequence comes from Vicia faba, assembly GCA_948472305.1. Lineage (NCBI taxonomy): Eukaryota > Viridiplantae > Streptophyta > Magnoliopsida > Fabales > Fabaceae > Vicia > Vicia faba. Next base: position 35,450,349 of record OX451739.1, on the reverse strand, counting down.
CGCTTCCTGAAGCCTGCATGTGAACATGTTAAACAAAATAATATAAGCGTTTGGGTGGACCTGGGATTCGAACCCAGGTCCCAATGATTTCCAGCCAGCACATCAACCACTACGCCATTTGCCTGCTTTTGTTAATATAATGACAAGTGAATATAATATATAAAAAATAACAATTATGCTGGAAACAACAAAATCATGCGCGCTATTTTAAACGGACCAATGATGCATCACCAGCTCATCATCTTCTTCCTTCGCATGCATAAAAATATATTAGATATCGGGGGTTTTTAACCCCCACAACCTACAGTGACCAAAAATAGCGAATATAAATAGGGTGAACATAAATGTTTCACGATGGTCCCCTTGGATTCGTCTGGTCTCAACGATTTCAACCATAGGCCTCTCAAGGCTTAATTTTTCCTATACTGTAAAGCCCTAATTTAAAGGCTTATGAACCCTAGAATTCATCAATGGCATCTTGTGATTCTGTGCGTTTTAATTCAATTAAACTATCCCAATAGCTTAATGAGGTCTCTAGCAACACAAAACAAATAAGAAATCATGTTAATAATGCATGAATCATGAATTACGATTATGAGAAAAAATGTCAAACCGTGCGACTGTAAGTGATGATTTCTTGAGCCTTAGCGTTTGGTTTCGATTGCAATACGTCTCTGGGAACCCCTGCAATAGATTAGAATCAATAAAAGCCTTTGAATCGTGCTAGAATATGGAAATCAGTTTTCAAGTTTTCTTGAATTTTCTTGAATTGGTTATGGCTTTCTTGCAGCAGCTTTCACGTATGCATGAATAGGGTTCACTTGTGTATTTATAGAGGAAGAGAATTAGGTCAAAATCTTGCAAAGAAATCCATGGAATGATGGTTTGAATATTTGATTGAAAATCAAATATTTTTGAATCTTTTTGATTGGAAAAACTTTCTAAATTTGGAGATTTTGATATCCTTGATTGGTACACGAAATTTCCAACATGATTAGGTCATTCTTGCTACACAAAAAGATTGAAAAATCAAATCTTTGTATTTCCTACAATTTAAATTAATTAAATGAATTAATATTGATTAAAAATCCAAATAATTAATAAAAAATAAGAAAATAATTCAATTAAGCTTGATGGGTCGTGCATAGGCCATGGATAAAGTTTCAAGAAGAAATTTGAGGCCCATTAGCAAAACAAGGTGTTTTGAGCAAAGTTGACTTTTGCAAATTCACAAAATTTCCCAACTTCTCCAATGCATATCTTGCTCAATTTTGATCATATGAGCATTTTCTTGGACATTTTGGAAAGTTCTTGAAGTCCTCTAACCAATGCCTTTGGTCCCATGTCATTTGGATTTACCAATCTCAAGTTATGGTCTTTGACTTAAAGTGCATTTTTGTTGACTTTTGAAATTGACCTATAATGTAGAAATTGATAACTTTTTGTGAGAGCATTTCTTGGACTTGGAATGTGAATATGGATTGTAGGAAATCACATCCCCTTCAAAATGAGAATTGGATGGGATTTTTCTGATGAACCATGAAAAAGTTATGCCTTGGTCAAGACACAGTTGACTTTTCTGCTGTCCAAAAATAGTAACTTTTTGCATCTTGATGATTTTTTTGAGCTATCCTTGTGGAATCATGATCAAGACTTGATCAAATGATGATTGTGTACTCAAAATAAGATGTTGACCAAAATTTCTAACTTTTAATTGCAAAATGACCATTTTACCCTTGCAGTTGACTGTGGATCAAATGAGGCTTTTGACTGTGCAAATTGGCACTGTGAGTCTTGAGACTTGGCATGTAGGTGCTTGAGGATGTATATAGGCCCATGAGACTTGATTGAACCCTTGAAAACCTCAAATTCTTTGAAAGAACGAAAACCCTAATTTTAGCTGGCTTAAGAGGTGGTTTGAATGTACAATCTCTTGAGAAATCTTGAACAATTTGAAGATCATTCTTGACAAACCTTGAGGAATATGGGAGGGATAATTTTGGGGTACAACACTGGGGAATCATTAAATCTCGGACTGCTGTCGAAGAGTAGGTGCGTCTTCAAATTTTGCTTAGAATGTTTCCACCAGGGTTTCATGTTTTGTTGTTTGAGGAGAATTCCGCTGGGGAATGTCGAAAACTTTGTAGAGAGTGTTGATTCCTATTTAGGGAAAAGAGTTCAGGAGTCTCGGTTGTCCGCTACTCTACTGGGGAGTCATCTCTTGATGGACGAAGTTGAACTGATATTTGGTCGGGTCCAGGCTTCACAGTAACTTGCTGGGGATTATAGAGTAGTCTACTGGGGAAGAGGAGTTATGGTCCTTTGATTTCTAATAGTCGGAGAGGTAAAATCAAAAATGGGGAATCCTGCCATTTGGTTGGGGAAATAAACGTTGTTGCTGATCTGTTGGAGAGGCGGCGACTTCACTAGCAGAAATCCTTGAGGATTCTTCAGGTCGACTCAGTAGAGGAGAAGTTTTTAGAGATTGAAACCCTGGCTAGGGGTCACCCTATGAAAGGGAGATTGTGGGGGATTAGTAATTGCCCCTAGTAGAAGGTGATTGTGGCACTGCCAGGAACTAATGGTCTGTACGTAACCCTTTATCGGGATTTGCGTTCAATGCCCCCAAGTGATTTAGATGGAGACCTGCCCCTGGTTATTCAGCATTTCTTTTGGAATTTTGACTTGACTACCCCAGGTGTGCTAGATAGTGACATGTGATTCCCCCTTGTTGATAGGAGATTTGTCATTGGAAATTTCATTCCACTTGAAGTGGTTTTGTTCACTGAGAGAGCTTTCGTTCATCGGATATTCGTTGTGTGAATTTCTCTATTGTCAAACAAATAGCCATATGCAAACAACGATATTCAAATAATGTAAAGTTTATGCTTCTCTTGAAGTTTTGAAAATGCGTTTTAGCAAGTAAAGAAATTTTGTAAGAAAAATTCAACTCAGGATTTTGAGTAAAGCCTTACAGGAGTCAGGATACCTTTCGTAACAGTATGCTTTCTGAAATTCTGGCTGCAGATACTCAATGTCACGTTCAATGTTATGACACCGTATCTGACTTACTATATGACAGTAAATACAAAAGCAATAAAGAACACAGTCAATTGTTTACCCAGTTCAGTGTGCAACAACACCTACTCTGGGGGCTACCAAGCCAGGGAGGAAATCCTCTATAAGAGATGTTAATTCAGGAATAAACCAACCAGTTTATCTCCTTCACTTAAGACCTACCCAATGCAATTCCAATCTAAGTACAACTTAAACCTGAGTTCCTACTCACTCCCCCTCAATCACAGCAGTGATACATAAACCAATTTGACTTAAGAATTGATGAAGACACTCTTCAAAAACAAACACTTGATTAAGCTTCACAGCTTTTTAATCAAGCAACACAATCACTCTTGCTTCACAGCTTTGAGTGATGCACACAGCTAACTTGACTCTGCTTCACAGCTTTAGTCAAGGAACATTCAAACACTCTTGCTTCAAAGCATTGAGTGCTACACAACCCTTACAATTAGAAACCTATTCCAAGTCACTTATCACAATGATAATTGCTTGGAGTACAATAATCAAACCTATACAGATTACAAATGATCTTCTGATCAATAAAAGGGATGCCTTGCAAAACAGCAGCTCTGTTGAATATATAGCAGCTGCAACTTCAGTTAGGGTTTCCACAAAAACCTAGGGTTAATTCCGTTTGACCTAAAGACCAGGTCACAGGACTTTATTAACCAGGTTAGGGTTGAGCTAGGTTACCCCTCAGAAAACGCAGGATTCTGTTCAGGAAAGACTGAGTTATTTTCCTGAAAAAACTCAGACTTATCCAACCTGCAAACATGTTAGTTCAGAACAGGATGTCATAACATCTGTTATGACATCTGAGAAAACCTGTCTACTGATTTAGCAAAATGTGATCATTTTGCAAAATGCTCAGATACACACTTATAAACATCAGTACTTGAATTACAATATTTTTCTGCAAAGGTTCCTAATGAGTCAGTACAAACTAAACTAGAATGTTATGACATCAGTCATGACATTCACACATACACTTGGGTTTTACCAAAAATGCAAGCCAATACCTAAACAACTACAAACTCCCCCTTTGGCAGATTTTTGGCTAAAGACCCTAAGCAATCAGAGATAGATAGCAGCAGAAATAAATGACTGCAGAAAAATAGAATGTCTAATTGAGCAAGTACATATTAAGTACCAAAATATTCTCCCCCTCTTTAGCCACAAATGGGCCAAAGATACATGTTCATAGTGATTATACAGTTATCCAAAAACAATTAATAAGAGTAGCAGCAAAAAAAAGAACTGAACACACTTCCAAACTCCACTAGATATCAGCACCAACCAACAACACCACCAAACAGCAACAAACCTTCAAGCACTGTCATCAGACCCAGAGGATTCAGGCTTCTTTTTTCTTGTGAGCAATGTCAACATTCTTCTCTTTGTTTGATGTCTCAACATTCTTAGAGACATCTGGATTTGTTTCAGCATTTGAACTTTCTTGGTTCAGAGGAACAAAAATGCCAGGAACTGAGTGGTTCTCGTTCAGAATTCTTGAAACAATTTTTGCTATTGCTTGATTAACATAGGCTGTCCCTTCCCCATTTGTAATTTCAGGGGGAACTGAAGAAGAAGGATGAGATGGATTACCAGAGGCAGAAGCTTGGGACTTTCCTGCATGTCTTGTTCTCAACTCTTTGACCTTGGTGGGCTTAGTTCCCACTTTTCTATGAGAAGAGATCTCCAGAACTTCAGAGTCCAGACAAGAAGAGATTGTCCTAGAATCTTGATCAGAGGAAGAGGTTGAAATAGTCGTATTGGATGATGATGGTGTTTGAGACATTTTGACAGTCCTAGAGGACCAACAGCAACTGAGGAGAAAATTATGATTGAGAGACAGGGTTTTGATGAGGAGACGAGAGGGGAAGGAAGCAAGGGAGTGTCTATTCAACTTCTTAAAAGAATTGTAGGAAATGTGAAAATATAATTTTAACCCAATCGGAACAGGCATAACTCCTTTGATCCTTGTTTTAAGCAAAATTAATTGCTACAATTCCTCATGTTGGCAAATACCCAACTTACCCCTTAAGTTTTCAAATTGATTTGCATCCAGAGCCTTGGTAAAAATGTCAGCCAGCTGTAGCTCAGTGGCAACATGTTCCAATTTGATTGTCTTCTCTTCTACAAGGTCTCTGATAAAGTGATGTCGTATGTCAATATGTTTGGTCCTGCTATGCTGAATGGGATTCTTGGATATGTTGACTGTACTCAGATTGTCACAGTACAATGTCATAACATCTTGTGTGACATTATACTCAGTGAGCATCTGTTTCATCCATATCATTTGAGAGCAGCTACTACCAGCTGCAATGTATTCAGCTTCAGCAGTGGAAAGAGACACACAATTATGTTTCTTGCTGAACCAGGAAACCAGATTACTTCCCAAGAAGAAACATCCTCCAGAGGTGCTTTTTCTATCATCAGCACTACCAGCCCAATCAGCATCACAGTAGCCAGTCAGAGCTGGTTCAAAGCCATGAGTATACATCAATCCATAGTTGTAAGTACCACTTACATACTTCAAAATTCTCTTCACTTGATTGATATGACTGACTTTGGGATCAGCTTGGTATCTTGCACAAACTCCAACTGCAAAGGCAATATCAGGTCTGCTGGCAGTTAAGTACAACAAGCTTCCTATCATGCTTCTGTATAGACTTTGATCCACCTTAACCCCACTTGAATCTTTGGAAAGCTTTAGATGAGTAGGAGCAGGAGTCCTTTTGTGACTTGCATTCTCCATACCAAACTTCTTTACAATGTTCTTAGCATACTTGCTTTGAGATAAGAAGATTGAGTCCTCCATCTGTGAGACTTGTAGTCCAAGAAAATAAGTTAGTTCTCCCATGAGACTCATTTCAAATTCAGCCTGCATTTGGTCAGCAAAGTGTTTAACCATATGTTCTGACATTCCTCCAAACACTATGTCATCAACATATATTTGGGCAACCATCAACTTTCCTCCTTCAGTTTTGACAAAGAGAGTTTTGTCCAAGCCTCCTTTTCTGTAGCCTTTGTCTGAGAGAAACTTTGTTAACCTGTCATACCATGCTCTAGGAGCTTGTTTCAGGCCATATAGGGCTTTTCTCAATTTGTAGACATGATCAGGGTGGGTTGGATCCACAAAGCCTTTAGGTTGTTCCACATAAGCTTCCTCATTCAAGTACCCATTTAGAAAGGCACTTTTCACATCCATCTGAAATAACTTGAACTTCAGAAGACAAGCAATTGACAACAAGAGTCTGATTGATTCCAGCCTGGCTACAGGTGCAAAGGTTTCATCAAAATCAACCCCTTCAACCTGGGTGTATCCTTGAGCAACAAGTCTTGCCTTATTTCTGGTGACAACTCCTTCAGCATCTGACTTGTTATTGAATATCCATTTTGTCCCAATGATGTTAGTTCCTTCAGGTCTAGGAACCAGTTCCCAAACTTCATGTTGCTTGAATTGGTTCAGTTCATCTTGCATTGCACCAATCCAATATTCATCAGTTAAGGCTTCCTTGACATTTCTTGGTTCCATTTTGGACACAAAACAAGAGTTTGAGATGATTTCTCTAGATCTTGTGATGACTCCACTATTGGGATCTCCTATGATGAGCTCTTTTGGATGATCCTTCTGAATTCTGATGGAAGGGATCTTGCTAGCTTCCTTTGATTCAGATTCTGTTGTGGTGGAGTTGGGTAGGTCATTCTGTTGGGTTGAAGTCTCAAAGAATGTCTCAACAGTACAAGGAACATCTATTTCTTCATGATAGTCATCAATTATAACATTTATTGATTCCATCATGGTTTTGGTTCTGGAGTTGAATACTCTATAAGCTATGCTGTTTGAGGAGTATCCTAGAAATATGCCTTCATCACTTTTAGGATCCAGTTTTCTTCTTTGTTCACGATCAGCCAGAATATAGCATTTGCTGCCAAACACAAGGAAGTACTTCACAGTTGGTTTTCTTCCTTTCCAGAGTTCATATATGGTGGATGAGGTTCCCTTCCTCAAGGTGACCCTGTTATGAACATAGCAGGCTGTATTCATAGCTTCAGCCCAAAAGTACATAGGAAGTCTTTTGGCATGTAACATTGCTCTGGCAGATTCCTGTATGGTCCTGTTTTTTCTTTCCACAACTCCATTTTGTTGAGGTGTTATAGGAGAAGAAAACTCATGACTAATTCCTTCTGAAGAGCAGAAATCACCAAACTTGCTGTTTTCAAATTCCTTGCCATGATCACTTCTGATTCTGACAATACATCCTTCCTTCTCTCTTTGAATTCTTTTGCACAATTCTTTAAAAACTTCAAATACATCTGATTTTTCCCTAATGAAATTAATCCAGGTGAATCTGGAAAAATCATCCACAACCACATAGGCATATGTTTTACCACCAAGACTCTCTACTTGCATTGGTCCCATCAGATCCATATGGAGGAGTTCTAAAACCTTAGAGGTGGTCAGATGTCTTGACTTTGGATGTGACATCCTAGTCTTCTTACCAACCTGACATTCACCACAAACTCTTCCTTCATCAATTTGCAGTCTTGGAATCCCTCTGACTGCCTCCAAGGAGATGATCCTCTTCATACCCCTTAGATGAAGATGGCCAAGTTTTTGGTGCCACAGTTTCACCTCTTTTTATTCTCTTGCAATGGAACACACAGATGAGAAATTAGTGTTCTCAGGCTCCCACAAGTAACAGTTGTCTTTGGATCTGACTCCTTTCATTATTATCTCTTGTTTGTCATCGATTACAAGGCATTCAGATTTTGAGAATTGACCTTGAATCCTAGATCACACAATTGACTGATACTAATGAGATTAGCGGTCAGCCCTTTCACCAGCAGTACTTCATTCAGACTTGGAACTCCAGGGCAGTCCAAATCACCAACTCCTTTGATTTCACCTTTAGCCCCATCTCCAAAGGTCACAAAACTGGTGGTGTGAGGCTTAACATTATTGAGGAGGTTCTTGATTCTAGTCATGTGTCTGGAACATCCACTGTCAAAGTACCAGTCTTCCTTTGCAGAGACCCTCAGGGAAGTGTGAGCTATCAGTGCAGTAGCCTTTTTCTTCCATTTAGGAGCATGTGGTACCTTTTTAGACTTAGGTTTGACACCTGAGTTCTGATTAGGATATCCATGTAGTCTGAAGCAGAAGGGCTTTATGTGGCCATATCTCCCACAATGATGACATCTCCATCTTTGGTACCTTTTCTTCATATTTCTCTGTTCCTGATGTTGAGAGTTGTGTTGAGACATCTGTTTTGACATTTGCTTACCAGTACCAGATTTCTTTGCTTCCATACATCCTAGTCCAGATTTATTTCCCACATTTTGTCCAACCTGAAGGATCTCTTCCAATTTGTCTGTTCCATTGGTCAACATCTTGACAGATTTGGTCATTTGATTCAGTTGTGAGTTCAGCAATTGAACTTCTCCTTCTAGATGACTTATAGTTTCAAGGTTTGCCCTTTTTTTAGCCTCCAGCTTTATGATGAGTTTTGATTGTTTCTCATTCTGCACACAGACTTCAGTACTTCTGATACACAATTTTTTGTAAGTATCAGCCAGTTCTTTAAAAGTCACCTCTTCATCACTGATGTCACTTTCAGAGGTACAAACACCAGTTAAAGCAGTAACTCGTTTGGCAGATTCTTCTTCAGAATTACTTTCTGAATCACATTCATACCAAGTAACTGTCATTCCTTTTTGTTTCTTAAGAAAGGTAGGACATTCAGCTCGAATATGCCCATATCCTTCACAACCATGGCATTGAATTCCTCTGCCTTGAATTCCCTTCTCTTCTGACCTTGGTCTTCTGCTGGAACTGTCAATGTCAGAGGGAATGTTATGAACATTAGACCTTGACTTTGGATCTATTCTTTTGATGAGTTTGTTGAACTGTCTTCCAAGCATGGCTACAGCTTATGAAATGTTTTCTTCAACATCAGTGTTGGACATAAGTGCTATGCTCTTGTTCTTCTTGACACCATTATCAGTGATTCCCATCTCAAAAGTCTGAAGAGACCCAATAAGTTCATCCACTTTCAACTTGCTAATGTCCTGGGCTTCCTCTATGGCAGTTACCTTCATTGCAAATCTTTTAGGCAAGGATCTGAGAATCTTCCTCACCAGTTTTTCTTCTGACATCTTTTCTCCCAGTGCTCCTGAGGTGTTGGCAATCTCCAAGATGTTCATGTGAAACTCATGAATGGTTTCATCTTCCATCATTTTTAGATTCTCAAATTTGGTAGTCAACATCTGAAGCCTTGACATTTTTACTTTGGAAGTGCCCTCATGAGTAATTTTGAGAGTGTCCCAAACTTCCTTGGCCAGTTCATATTGATGTACTAATCTGAAAATGTTTCTATCAATTCCATTGAACAAGGCATTTAAAGCTTTGGAATTTCCCAGGGCTAACTCATCTTCTTCTTTACTCCAATCTTCCCCAGGCTTCAGACTGATTGTCCCATCTTTCTCAGTTATGGTGGGATGGATCCATCCTTTGTCAGCAGCTCTCCAAGCCTTTTTGTCCAGAGATTTTAGGAAGGCAGTCATACGGGGTTTCCAGTAGTCATAATTAGTTCCATCCAGAATGGGTGGTCTATTTCCAAAAACTCCTTCTTTGTCCATAGTGCCAGAAAGTGATATCCCTAGATCTCACCCAGTAATACAGGCAGGGTGCCTGCTCTGATGCCAATTGAAATTCTGGCTGCAGATACTCAATGTCACGTTCAATATTATGACACCGTATCTGACTTACTATATGACAGTAAATACAAAAGCAATAAAGAACACAGTCAATTGTTTACCCAGTTCAGTGTGCAACAACACCTACTCTGGGGGCTACCAAGCCAGGGAGGAAATCCACTATAAGAGATGTTAATTCAGGAATAAACCAACCAGTTTATCTCCTTCACTTAAGACCTAACCAATGCAATTCCAATCTAAGTACAACTTAAACCTGAGTTCCTACTCACTCCCCCTCAATCACAGCAGTGATACATAAACCAATTTGACTTAAGAATTGATGAAGACACTCTTCAAAAACAAACACTTGATTAAGCTTCACAGCTTTTTAATCAAGCAACACAATCACTCTTGCTTCACAGCTTTGAGTGATGCACACAGCTAACTTGACTCTGCTTCACAACTTTAGTCAAGGAACATTCAAACACTCTTGCTTCAAAGCTTTGAGTGCTACACAACCCTTACAATTAGAAACCTATTCCAAGTCACTTATCACAATGATAATTGCTTGGAGTACAATAATCAAACCTATACAGATTACAAATGATCTTCTGATCAATAAAAGGGATGCCTTGCAAAACAGCAGCTCTGTTGAATATATAGCAGCTACAACTTCAGTTAGGGTTTCCACAAAAACCTAGGGTTAATTCCGTTTGACCTAAAGACCAGGTCACAGGACTTTATTAACCAGGTTAGGGTTGAGCTAGGTTACCCCTCAGAAAACGCAGGATTCTGTTCAGGAAAGACTGAGTTATTTTCCTGAAAAAACTCAGACTTATCCAACCTGCAAACCTGTTAGTTCAGAACAGGATGTCATAACATCTGTTATGACATATGAGAAAACCTGTCTACTGATTTAGCAAAATGTGATCATTTTGCAAAATGCTCAGATACACACTTATAAACATCAATACTTGAATTACAATATTTTTCTGCAAAGGTACCTAATGAGTCAGTACAAACTAAACTAGAATGTTATGACATCAGTCATGACATTCACACATACACTTGGGTTTTACCAAAAATGCAAGCCAATACCTAAACAACTACACTTTCGAACTAACCCATGCTTCAATTAGGACTTTTGAAGGGTTGTAGCATGACTTGGTTCACAGTTTAAGAAACATAGGATAAGGCTCAAAGTGTGTTTGTACCCACCCATTCTTCGTGATGTTCTTCAGTCCTAAACTAAGCTAATTGTGCGTTCGAACTCCAATTGAGTCTGGAATGACGTTTTGGTGATGGTCCAGACAAGTTTAGTTCATCGGAAGGCAGTCAATTTTTGCAACATTTTTCATGTTGTTGAGGATTTGTAGTGACCTCTTTTTTGATTATCCCTAATTTTTGCCTGACTATTCTTGTTTTGAGATTATGGTCAGCAGGATGCCCCAGTTTTCTTAAGTCTCCTTTGTAGGTTTTGACTTAGTGGGCTTTTATTTTTGAGAGATAATGACTGCCTATTTGGTAGGGAACCATCACTGTCTTTTGATTCTATAGGAATGTTTTTTATGTCATTTGTTGTATTACTAAGTGAAAGTTTGCGGCTGAACGCACACTTGAATTAACTGAGAGACTACCCTGCCCCAGGTTTTGATTAAGGGTTTCAATTTGTGTAAAAAGAAAACTTCTACTTCATTGGATCGAAGGGGTTGGCTAGGGACTATCTTCCTTATAACTCCAGTGTTTAGGATTTGAAAGAACGCCTGTATATCGTCAGCAAGGTCTGTCCAAAAGCATACTGTATGAGATGAAGGCATTGTTTTCGTCATCCTCCCTCTAAAGGCTTGTAACTTTTAGCAAGAGTTGAATGTCATAAAGGAAGTAAAAACAATATAGTTTAAATATAACGAAAACAAATGGATTAATTCAATACAAACAAATGCAATGCGTTAATGAAACAAAGTTTGACATTAATAGATAAGTGTTTGAATAACAAAAGAGATTACAATTGAAAATTCAAAATGAACAAGACGCTCTCAATTGTTCGGCATAGGAGCAGTGATCACGTTTGGAGTCTCCGAAGGGTCAAACTCGATTTCCTTGGTGTCAATAAAATTCTGAATCTCGTACTTCAACGCCCAACAATCGTTAGTGTCATGCTCGTGATTGCTGGAATGAAAAGCACACGTTGCATTAGGATTATAGTTAGGAGAATAAGTTTTGGGGTTTGGATGAGGTCCTATCAACGTAATCAGATTCATCCTTAACAAGTGTTGTAGCGCTTGAGACAACGGCATGTTGATGTTGGTAATCTGTCTTTTTGGCTCGTCTGGCCTTCATTGATTTCCCCTTTTGTTGTTGCCGGTGCGACGTAGAATCAGAGATCATGACTACCCCCACATATTGGTCATGACGAATCCTTTGACCATACACAACATTGGACTATTTCTTTCCATTGTATGTTTTTTTTGAGCATCAGAGGGTGTAGCTCCTTGGATCTTTCCGCTTTTGATGCCTGCTTCGACCCTTTCACCGGTCAATATTATCTCGATGAACCCGACTGAGGAGTTTCTGATTAGATGTTTGAAGAAAGGTCCCGACGAAGTTCCCATGAATATGTCAATGAGTTCCCTGTCAGTTAAAGAGGGTTGTACCCTACCATCCAGATCTCTCTACCTTTGGGCGTATCCTTTGAAACTCTCGTTGGAACCCATGGTCATGTCTGCAATTGCACACACGTTGGTGCAAGATCAGCGTTGTACTGGTACTGCTTGTAGAAAAAACATCTAAATCCTCCCAGGTGCGGATGTGAGAACTCTCCAATTGATAGAACTATTCAAGTTGAGTCCCTACTAGGCTCTCTTGGAAGAAATGGATCCAAAGCTTCAGATCAGTTGTGTATGGTTGAATCTTGCAGACATAAGACTTTAAGTGCATATTAGGGCAAGAGACTCCATCGTACAGGGCAAAGGTAGGGATTCGAACTTTGGCGGGATGACCGCCCCAGACACCAAAACCATGTCTCCTAAATCCAAGCCAGGTATCTGTTGAATCTCCATAGTAATGAGGCGATCCTCCAACTGTTTGTACTTGTCATTAACGGGAGGATATTGTTCCTCAAAGTAGTCAACTTCGACTTCATTAATATCCAGAATATTGTCTTCTTCATGACTATCCCCCATGTTGAATGGAGTTGAAAGATATAGAGCTCCCTTGACTGGTCCTTTAAGTCTCCTTCCCAAGTTCGGGACGCCTACTGACTTCTTGGACTTTTTCTTCTTATCTTTGAGAAGAAGAGTCTTCAGGTCCTCTTTCCCCTTAGCCATGGCCAGGAACATTTATTGGAATTGAGCGTTTTGTGCCTAGAAATCTTTCACCGTTTGTTCCATATCCATCTTATTGAAATAAATAGTAGGAAGATAAGAAGGCCTGTATGGGAGAAACCTGTCATGATGTGATGCATGATATGTGGATGCATGTTTTCAAGGATCTCGTAGGGTAAATGTTAGTGGTCACTTACAGTTTTGATTGGAGAACTTTGTATCGGTGGATGTCCTTCCACGAGAATTAAGCTCGCCATGTCAAATGGGTTGTAGCCCTTGACTCAAGTTGTTGTACTTTATCTTGGACGGTGTTTGGTTAGAGGAAAATAAATCCTCTTGTCCCTTGATAGACGTCTGGTTCGACCTGACCCTGTATCATAGGCCCTTGAGATCCTTGAAATGTTTATTGGAAATGCTATGGTATGATGTTATGCTGTTATGTACAAGTATGCAAATTAAGCAGGTTGTTATGTATAAATAATCATATACACAAAGCAGACAAGTCCTTAGGTTTAGGCTTGCGTGGGGTTTGTAGGTGAGCACCCTCTTGAAGTTTAGTTGGCTCAACCTCTCCTAGTTAATAGTAACTGAGTTCTAAGGGATCTCAATATCACTGACCTTTCCCACAAGCTTCGTTCGATAGGTGATTGACTCGCAACCAAACAAAACTCAGGAGTCAAGTCTCAATGAGTGTAGCACCGAGTATCAACCAACTTTCATCTTTACACCGAAACTGGCTATCTCACTACTTCCTAATGTCCAAGTTGTTCAAGTAAGGTTCTAAGGTCAGTTAGTGCTTCATGACGCCGCTCAGCGGCCCCGTATTCTCCTTGTGATACGGTGTGATAATTGACTTGAGGGTTTTGCGTTTGATCGCAAATGTTGCGGTTAGAAGGAGTCACCACCGACTTTTCTTTTATCCAAAAGGAAAGATGAAAAAGCACAGGAAAGACCTTTGAGATTGTTTCTTGAGTTCGGGGGGTAGATTATGAAAAGGGAAGGTATTAGCACCCTGTTCATCCATGGTTTTCCATGGGCTCTTAGTTACTTGCTAGATCACTTGCTTTTGTTTGAAATTATGCTTTGTGTGGTTTTTGAAAGTATTTTGTAAAGAGGCCATTGTTTAGGAAATCTTTGTAATGATTCTTGTTTTTAAGATGCATACAAAGATGTTTGATCTTTTGAAAATGTTTTCAAGTTTTGTAAGATGTTTTGAAAGTGTAAGTGTTTGTTTTGAAAATAGCAAGGATGTTTTGTTTTGAAATTGATCAAGTAATTAGGAACATTCTACCTACTCAAAAGTCTTTCATGTTCATTTCATCTTTCCTTTGAAATTGTTATCTCACCATTGATTTGGCAAGTAACCCTATCTTTGGATGTAAACGGGACGGGCGTGGGTCATCGTATAACCATGATTATCAATATTGCAAGGTATCTTAACATTCTCTTTTTAGGGACTAAGATCATTTGAAAGGCAACGTGGATAGCGTCATCGAGGGACTATGATCTTGTATTTTGCTTGTTTTTGTAAGATACCTCACATGCGTAATATGGCCATTTAGTAAGGCAACCAAGTGGGCTTACCCTAGGGGTGCTTGTGTGCAAGTGTATTGTTTTTCATGCTTGGTTTTGTCTTTGATTAGGGTTTTCTAATTGATTGGTTTTAGTCTTTTCATACAAACCCTAGTTACTAACATTTGTATATAAAGCGATAAATTGCAGAATTTAAAATTACTATGCTATTACAATACTTGTGGGAGGGGGGTAAAAATTTTAAATGGGGATTGCAAGAAAATAAAGCCTATTTATCTATTACAACCATATTGAATTGGTATCAATGTACAAGGAATTAAATGAATACAATGTACAAAATGAATAAATGAACAAAAAATGCAAAATGTGAAGTAAATGGATATTTGTTTGGTTTTCATGAGAAAAAGGGGAAATTGTCTTAACCTAATTAATTAAAGAAAATAATTAATTAAACTTAAATTTATTAAGAAAAGATTTTAAATAAAACCCTAGTTCTATTAATTGATCAAAAGAAAATAAGTTTAAGAAAAGTATTTTTTTGGTATTTTTGTTTTGAAAATATTTATAGCATTATAAAATATTTTTAGCCCTTTTTTATGTTAAAATAAAATATTTAAATAGGTGTAAAAGAAAGTAAATAATAACCTAGTTTTAATTTAATTTAAAAGATTAGTTAGTAAAAATAAATAAAGTATAGTTAAATAAAATATTTTTTGTGAGAAAAATAAAATAAACTAAGTCCAAATATAAATCTATTGTTTTTGTATTTTTTATGATTTTTTAGTTTTAGGAAAAATATTTAAGAAAATAAATGAAATAAAAATAAGAAAATAAAATAAACTGGGCCAGGGGCACAAACAACCTGCAAGGGGGTTAGTAAGCAAAACAAAAAAAGACCAAGAGCCCAACAAGGCCCAGCGCCTGCCAAAAAAACAAAATCAGAAAGCAAAAATGTGAAAAAATAAAAAAGGGTACCACTAGGGCTCGAACCCAGGTCCCAAAGGTTACAGGCGCGCGCTTCTACCACTGGGATGGCTATACATCCGTTAACATAAGAAAAATAATAAGCATATGATACAAAACGTACCCTGACTACTTCATCTTCAACCTCCATCCAGACCAACTGTAACTTTCTCATTTCACATCAAAAATGAAAACTGTAAACATGAAACTTGTAGAAAATTTCCTCACGGTTTCAAAAATGTAAAGAATTAAAACTGTAGATCAAAGATAAGCATGAATTTTATTGTCCCTAATCTGAACCCTAAAAATCTCAGAAACTTCAAACTTAAAATTCTCTAAGCTCAAGCAAAATTAATGGAAACTATAGACATGGTTAGCTTTAGGGTAATGATATCTACATGTTTTGTTCACAAACAAATCATTAATGATGCTTGTATGAAGAGTTCAAAGTTAAGAAAACTTACCTCAAAACTGGAAATCATGTTTTGAGTTTGATCTTGTTTCAAGTGACGGTGATGATCGGGTTAGCTTCCTTGAGGTCCCAGGAAGCTAATGTAATGATTAACTTGAGCAATGGATGGCTGAAATGGTCTGGAGAAGTCAATGTGCAGAGCTCTGTTATTGAAAATGGAGGATGGTGTTAATGGTGTTACAGTTCTGTAACAGGGTGTGGGATCAATTCTATATGATGTTTAGAAACTTTAGAAACCAAAAGGCCAAGAAACACACGAGTAGATTATGAGTTTCAAGTTTTTGGTCAGTTTGTGTGAAAATGGAAGTATGAGATGTGTTTCTGAGTTCTAAGTGTTTTTAGGGCATGAGCATTCGTATGTTTATGGTCTAAGGTTTGTGTATGTATAAACAAAAGTGTTTGAGAGCTTTGGACAATCAGAAGTACAACCCTCTAGCTTTTGGCTAGGTTACTTGATTTTGAAGATAAAAGGGAAACAAGTTTCAAGAGGAGGTACAAGCATGGGCTGGGTGATTGTAATTGTCTAAACCATTTCTTATTGGTTATTGGACTTGTTTGATCAGAAGAGAACAAGTGCAAGGCTCAAGAACAAGTTTTGTACAAAAGTCACTTTATCAAAATGGCAATGTAACCTTTCTTCCAAAAATGGATATAAAGCATGTCCATGCATTGAATGCTTGAAGTGAGACCTCTAACAGCTGTGTAAACCATTAATTATGGAGTGCCTAACAAGTTTGAGGCCTTCAAAGTAGTGTTTATGCAGCATAGTTTGAATTTTGAAATTGGTTCATCACAAAATGCCTTGTAAATCAAGTGATAAAACCCTAACTTCATCTCTTCGATTCTCCCTACTCAAGAATTATCTCAAGGAGTTCTTGGATATTTTGAAAATATTGCAATTTTATCTACAACCAATGTTTGAATTGCTTTAGAAGATTCCCCTTGGAGCTATATGAAAAAGTGCCATGAAGTTGGGTCAAAATCCTGACCGAATTAGAGCAAAATTTCACTAAGTGTTTTGTTTCATGACCACATGTGCATAAAATTATAACTTGAGATCCAAGCACTTTTGGAAGGATTTGTGTGAATAAAATTTGTAGATTTCATGGAGATATACAAATTTCATGTTGGAAGTTTCTCTTGAATCATCTTGCATCATGGTGAAAAGTTTGCTCAAAGTTATGAAAAAATAAGAAATTTCCAACACTTAGAAATATTTCTAAGTTTAGAAATTTTGACTTTTCAAAATGAAATCTTAACTTTTTGATTTCTTTATGAATAAGTTTCATACTTTGATATGTTTTGATGAATTGTGATCTTTGGCATTTGATTTTGACCAAAAAGTCAAAGTTTGACTTTTTAGTATACAATTGACATTTGATCAGTTGACTGAAAAATTCATCTGTCAATCTAATGGACTTGCAATGTTTTGAGTCATGTTAATAGGTAAAAATGATGTAATTGGACTCTTGAGATTATGAATTAAACCAATTGATTATTTGCTAGGTCAAAAATCAGAAATTTCCCTTTCTTAGTCAAAACCCTAATTTTTACCATTTTGCCCTTTTGAAGGTTTGATCAAATGATACATATGAGTTTAAAATGTTGATGTGGATAAAAAATTAAGAAGTTTGACTGTAAATTGGCCATAGTTGACTTTTTCCCCAATACAGTTGATTTTTAGGTCAACTGCTCAATTGACTGAGCAAAAGTGTGATCCAAAGCTTGAAACTTGACATGAGTGATCTTGGGGGTCCATAATGATCTATGAAGGTCATATGGGGAATTTGAAGCTCAAATATCCTTGTGCAATCTCAAACCCTAATTTTGGTCATCAGTGCTTAAGGAGGTGTCTTGGGCTGATCAATCCTAATGCAGTCTTTGAGTCAAAGGAGATCTTGTGAGTGTAGCGGTAGAAATGTTCAAGTCTAAGCCATTGTATTGACTAGAATTTATACAAATCAAAATAAAAATCGCCACCGCGCTTTATTGTTTCCAAAGGAATGGGAAAAGAGCGAATAACCCAAAAAGAGGGGGAAAGATTCAAGGTAAGGGGGTTGGTTATGCAAAGGGAAGGTATTAGCACCCTAAACATCTACGGTATTCCGTAGGAGCCTATTTTTAAAATCTGTATATTTTGGCTATATAAAAAAATGTTGTATATAAAAAATGGATGATGGAGGTAGGAAATAAATATATTTATTTTTATAATTTTTGCACCCGCCGCGGTTGCGAACCTTTAGTGCCTACGTACCACCTTTTCGTGCAATAGGGGATCAGGGTACACGTAGTTCCTCTTTCAAAAACTTAAAACACAAATCTGTTGGTTAATTTTATTAGATAAAACATCATCATCATTGTCCGTGTGGAAAACATGCCTACTACCCACAATCATGAGAAAGGAGAATTTGCATCACCTCAAAGTTAAGGAAATGGCTTGGATTTTAAAATAAATAATGCCTCACTCAACACCCAAGTTGAAAATATCTCTCTTCACTACATATTATAGAAGTATAGTTGTTTGCGTCAGTACAAGTATTGACAAGAGTTCAACCTTTTTGAGAAAAGTTTAAAGATAAAAGCCGAAGTGGCAAAATGGTTTTAAATGAGATTGATTGAATTTTAGTCTTCTCACAAAAAACGTCAAGGTATTATTAAGTTGATTGAAGTTTATTTATGAAAAATGTTTTGAAAATGCATGGACATAAGTCCAACTTTATTATGAAAGTGGTTTAAGTTCAAAAGCAAGAAGGGTTTTAAAAAAGGGGGAAAAAGATTTTAGAAATTAAAGAAGATGGGAGGAGAAGAAGGGACTATCCTAAAGCATAAGGTAAAAGCTAGGGATAAGAACCATCTAACCAACAAGAAGCCAATACTTGACATTATGAGCCAAGATAGAACTCACATTCCTTGGATTGGAACCAATCAAGCAAAAAACAAATACTAGACCTCTTGAGAGAACCAAACTTCAAGTGTATTAAGTCTTCACAAAAATTGGGCAGAGTAACGGCTGTATACGGGTGAATTCCAGATTATAAACAAGGGGTGTAATCACAAAAACCTGCACACAAAAACAAACAAGCAACGCAATGTCTTAAGGTAAACCTCAAGAACTTCAGACAAAATAATCAGATAAGATCACAAGGTCTCCAAGATAGGCCAAGGTTTCTAATCCTAAGTCCAAGAAAAGTCGCATGCTCCATAATGCCAAGGATAGTAACCAAATAGTTCAAGTACCATTAAAGATTTTTTAGGGTTTATGTTGATTATTAAGTATCTTAAGAAGGGAAAAGAAAAGATCAAGTGAGCAAAGTAAAATGGCAAGAAAGTAAATGCTCAAATGGGCAAAGATGAAAATGGCATGAAATGTAAATGCTAAAAGTAAATGGTACATAAAGCAGAAAAAAGAATAAAAGCATAAGGTAAGACAAGTCAATAATTAGTGGTTAGTTGGATGACCATCTTGAAGCTTGCATTTGGAACTCATTAGAGGATTGGTAGAACCAAAGCCTCCACACAACAAGTTGCATTTGCTTTTTGTCAAGTATATCATCCATTTGGAAATCTCACAAGTACCATTTAACGATCAACAATGTTTAAGTGATCCGCGTTGACCAAAGGTGTTGTAGATCCATTAGAGGATTGGTAGAACCAAAGCCTCCACACAATGAATCTCAAGGTTATTGGATCAAAGAGATCAAATTAACATACTTGGGCTTGTAATCATAAGTTTGGGCCACGAATGACCATTTATTCGAATCGGGACAAAATTTAGCGCTATGTTAAGCAATCGTAAGTGGACTTATATAGAAGTCGCACCTATTTTGAGATCGGTCAATAACAATCTATGCACCACTTGTTTTGAGACATGATATAGAGATCATGCTCCAACAACATTTAGTGCAATAAGAAATGGATGAGATGAAGAGGGATGGGGAAAAAATATACAAACCACATTTGAATTAAATTTTAATCAAACTATTATTAAAATCATTCATCCATTTTTGTGGAGTTAAACTCAACACCATGGATCCAAAGATGTTAATAAAGTTCATGATCCAAAATCTAACCCAAGATCAGCCAGAAAATAGTCACAAAATGATATCATATTTTAATATACACAAAAGGGTTTTAAAAGTAATGTTTAAAAATAGAAAATAAAGAGAAAAATATCAACTATGTTCAAATTAACCAAGAAATAAAAAGTAAGACCATAGAAAAATCAAAAAAGGGCTCAAATAATTTTACAAATTTTTTGGTAATTTTTTAAAGTCAGAAACTATTTTTAAAATAAAAATAAATGGGTAAAATAAACAAAAAATGATAAAAAATAGTAAAGTTGGAAACAAAAATAAAATAAGGTCACCAATATTTGTCACAATATCATTGGATCATTCTATAATTTTTTCAGAATTTAAAAATGTATAAAAGTATTTTGAACAAATCAAATATAGTGTAAAATTTATAAAAAATACCAAAACACAAAATTAAATTATGAAAAAATAAAAATCAGAAAGAGAATAATCAAAAATATTTTTCATAATTTTTTCAAATTTTTTGGACAAAAAATGAATTTTCTATGATTTTTTGAAATTTAAAACAATTAAAATATAAAAATCAGAAAAAGAAAATAAAAGTAAAATATGTGGACCATTGGATGAGAGTCAAAACACGTTAGTAATAAAATCCAAGGGATCTGGCGCGCTGTGCATATCATGGTCATTAGTGAATTATGTACATAATCATTAATTAAATCAGAATTCTAAAAAAACAGATGGCGCGCCTTCATTGGTTGGAAGATGACACGTTGGTCATCTTTAACCTCCAGCCATCATGAATTGAAGGTCTCTCAAACTGTAAAATCAGAAGCTCAGACCCATGCCATTCGCTTCGTCTCTTCAAGACGAAGACAACCACACCCTCGCGCCAAATTTATGTAAACTGTAACTCAAGCAATCTGGAACGAAAGTTTTGAAAAGGGATTTGAAATTTCATGTTCAAAACGTGTTTCCAGTAAAAGGTAAGTGTTGCAATTAGAACCAAGGCAATGCGAGCAACGCAATGATATCAGAGTTTTGAAGAATTGATGAAGGAATCTACCTATTGAAGTTGAGTTGCAGAGCTCTGAAACTAGACTTCTATGGGGCAGTATAGGGCACGATTCTTGAATGTAATTATGTGGTTAGCTTCAAGGAAGATCAAGGAAGGTGAATTGATGGAAAAATTGGATTGAAAAAGGCTCGAGAATGGATTTTGAAGTTACTGAATTCTGAGTTATGAAACAAGTTTGGCAGGGTGATTCTGGCTATCCAAGCTTGGGAAAATGAATGGGATAGTACATTTATTTATAGGAGGAGAAAATGGGATCAAAAGGAAGAGCGAATGATGTATTTTGGAGGGAATTCATGCAAACCTGATGCATGAGTGAAGTGTGATCCAAACACCACCAAAAGTCTTCTAATTCTTGCGTTTTAATGCACTAATCCACTTGGGAAAGTTGGCTAATCATGTTTAGACCTAAAAGGCATGTTAATTTGAGGTTTAGAGGTTGTAACATGAAATTCAAATTCTGACTTGCAAGGAAACTTCAATTCCAAGTTACCACTTTTGAAACAATGGCATTCTCACCTCATGGGGTCTTAAGGCGTGATTCTTGATGCATTAGAAAGATGAGGTTACAAGCTTTGCAATGGAAAAAGAATAGAGTTAAATGGATGCTTGAGCTGAAAGTTGCATTGAGTCAAAGTTGGAGACAAAGGGTTGACTTTCTATACTTCGAAATATTTCAAATTCTTCTTCAAAAATGACCTATAATGCCTTGCATCCAAACATGGCCTTCCACTTGGAATTTGCTCTTGAATAAAAAAGATGGCATAAATTATATCTCTTGAATGACATTTTGAAACTTGAATCATTCAAAATCTCCAAAATTTGAGCAAGTTATGACTTGTTGAAGTTGGCAAAAAATCTTGAAATGACCTATAATCTTTTGCATCTTTAAGGCAACTTCCATCCATTTTCTCACTTTGCACATAAAAGAAGACATAAAGTTCACATCTTCAAGATCATTATGGAAAATGAATGGACTCAAGGTGATAAAAATTGACCAAGTTATGGCCATTTGAAGTCACATATGGAAAATTGGGGATTCATCTGGAGGAATTGTAATCTTTCTTCCTCATCAAGTCTCTTCCTCATGAAAACTCCTTGGAACGTTTGAAGTGATTTGTTGATAACCCTTTGAAGAGAAGGATGTCTTTGGAATCAATCAAAAATCACAAAAGATGAGCAAGATATAACCATTTGAAGTTCAAAACCCTAGCTCATAGATCAAGAAAATGCTTTGAGGAACTTTGACAAGCTTGAACAAACTTCTTGTACCAACATTCTTGCTTTGTGAATATAAGTTGTTGAGATGATAATGAGAACTCTTAGCCACCAAAAACACTTCCATATCTTGAGAATTGAGAGAAATATGCTCTTGTGACCAATAGGAACAAGGCCTTGCCATGCCAATTCTTCCAAAACTAATCCAATGGTGAGGTTTGAACTTCTCCAGCTTTATTGACTAGGGCATGGAAATAAACTCATGAACCCATGGGGTAACTTGTTAAATCTCATTGCCTTTACCTATATGGATAACAAGCAAAACAAACCAACATTGCATTTTATTAGTTAAGTGAAGAAATCAAAATAATATTCATGATCACAAAAGGAAAATAAGTTAAGGTGCTTGGTAATCCCTCAAAAGGGAAAAACTAAATGTATGGAGGGGAACCAAGAATCCTAGTGTGATCTTATTGTGAATGAATCAACATGGTATGATGAAGGGATCTTAGGGGCAAAAATTGGGGTACAACAGCTGCCCTTATTTAATTTTCTTCTATCCGGAGATACGAAGGTTAAAAATCTTCGTGTTGACGCGATCGAAGATACTTAAATATAAGACAAGCCCTATTTTTGGCCCTAAGATTCCATGTAAATGTTTATGATCATGAATGCATATGAACAAGACCAAAGAGACGCAAAACACCACTAGGGATGTAACAATAATAAAGAAACAAGGGAGCGACCCAACCATGAAAATAAATCACTGGTGGATCAAAAGACCTGAATCAAATAGGATGGTAGAATGGTCAAAGGATACACCAACTTCTACCAAAGGCAAAGCTACCAACATTTACTGAAGGCAGAGAGAAAGATAACAAACATTGACGTTCATTGCTGATGTCCTACCAACTTTCACTAAAGGTAGGAAGAGAATATGTCATACCACCGCCGTTCACTGACGATGAACTACCAACGTTCACTAAGGGTAGCAAAAAGATAACAAACACCAAATTTCACTGATGGTGATCTACCAACTTCCACTGAATATAGAAATAGAAAATATATCATATCACCGCTGTTCATTGACGATGAACTACCAACATTTACTGAAGGTAGCAAAAAGATAACAAACATCGACGTTCACTACCGATGGTCTACCAACTTTCACTGAAGGTAGAGATAAAATATAACATATCACCGCCGTTCACTGACGATGAACTACCAACATTCACTGAGGGTATCAAAAAGATAACAAACATCGACGTTCACTGTCGATGTCCTACCAACTTTCACTGAAGGTAGGAAGAGAATATCATAGCACCACCGTTCACTAACGATGAACTAACAACGTTCACTGAGGGTAGCAAAAAGATAACAAGTTTTCCTCAAAGTTCTAGCATTTCACCTAGAATGAGTCTCAACTTTTTCTTTAACCAAGACACTCTGCCTGGAAAGGATAGTATATAAGCTGTCTCAAATAAAGAGATTTCCACTTGCAAATATTTCACAATGAGCTGTTTCTGTGAATTTGAGAGTCTTGCCATCCACTGGCGTAAACTGAAGACAGACTGCAAACTAACCACTCATAGAGGAGATAGCAAAAAAAGAGTTACATTGACTTTTACGGGGAAGTACAAGTTGCTCAAATAAAGAGACTTGCTACTTGCTGTTATGGAGAATTGAAAAAATAAACGACTTTCTGGGGATAGAAATACGGCTTCCTGGGGAAAGAGGTATGACTTCCTGGGGAGATGCCATGATATTCTTGCTAAGGACATAAATTCTTCTTGTGAAAAATAAACGCACGAACCAAAACTCGAAGCTTTCATAAATCCAAAGTAAATAATATTTCTGTGGAACCACAGATTCAAACCAGAAATAAACTGGAATGAAACAATCAATCAGAATACATCCTTTGAGAAATAAAATCAAGAGGGAAAACTAAATCCATCCAAACAAGGAGCTGTGCAAGAAAGCTAAAGCAAAAATCTTCCACGAGGGATAACTCAGTAGGGAAGTTGAAAGAATATACACTTTCTGCTCAAGGCCAACACTCTATCGAAGAGAGGACAACGTAACTCTGCAAAACAGGGTAATATGTCAACAGAAAAAATTAACAAATGTTGATGAACAACGATATGCCAATTTTAGCTATGCATGATGTATGTATGAATGTATGAGTGTTATCATGTGTATGCTAACGAAACAAATAGACAACATTGGGAACAACCAGGCAAAACCTCCTCAGGCACTAACAACACTCGACTAAACTTCATCCAAGATGATCATTCCAAGAAAAGTAAATGCCAGCTGAGGAAATAAAACCCACTGCCTGCTTTAACCCTACCGGGGAGAAACATAATCTGGAGGTAGACAAATCAAAGTGATAAAATAGTACAGATACAGGAATAGAACATCCTTCTTTAGGCTTCACCGAGGAAACAAGTATTTTCAAAAGTAACATTCCTACTGGATATTGCAAGACTAGTCTCAAGTAAAGCATACTGACATCAAAACATCAAAACATTCACTGGGGAATTCAGGCCTACTTCACTAGCGAGGTTAACGCCATATTCATAATACGTCATTCACTTAGAGAAACCAGGGACCTGCGTTCTTCAAGAGCGGGTATGATACCAACTTCTCTAGAAAAATAACTTCTATTAAGCCAAACGAAAACTTCACTGGAGAAAACTCAGATTGAAACCTCACATCATGAAAAATCAGGAAAGAGGAGGAATGAATCCAAACTTGACCGAGGGTACTGGAATCATAGACCCAACACGGTGAAAACATCCCGAGTAAACCTTCCCGAGGGGAATAAAAACTTCTCAATACAACTGGAGTTTGTCCATTCCTGGGATCACCATTTTTGTTGTCATTGTTTCATCACAAATCTCAAAGTAAGAGCAGATTGTAAAATCCTTTTTGAAAAATAAATTTTGTTATTTAATCTTTTTTTGCTTTGAAATTTATTATCAATAATAAATGGAGTCTTTGCAATCTAAATAAAGTAAGAAATACAAAGAATTGGGTGAAAGCTCAAATTTCATTAATAAAATGGTAGTCTGCGAATGGCAAGACTCCATAGATGATTACAAAGTTCGGAAAATGGTGATATATATATATAATGGAAAAGATACATTGAGATACAATGACCACTATCCCCTCTAACAAATTTTGGAATCCTGAGCAGCAACTTCTGTTGAAGTATGGTGAGGATCCGAGAAGATTGTTGCTTCAACGATCAAGTCTTATCTGACGTAGTTACTTGCCAAGAAAATCCCTAACTTTTTCCTAAGCTTCCCTTGCGGGTTTTCAACTTAGCGGGAAATTTATTCTGTTTAGGTCTCCAATTTTTGCCTAGACCGCCCTTTCGGGTTTTTCGGTCTACCAAGACACTCCTTTTTTTCCTAAGCCTCCCTTTCTGGTTTTCAACTTAGCGAGCTGTTCTTTTGTTTCTTTAGGAGAAGTATTTCTTGACTGCGTCAGCATTCATGGGACGTGGGAACTCCTCGCCATCCATAGTTTCAAGAATTAATGCACCGCCAGAGAAGGCTTTCTTGACAACATATGGGCCTTCAAAATTGGGAGTCCACTTGCCCCTAGAATCAGCGTTGAAAGACATGATCTTCCCGAGCACGAGGTCACCTTCTCTGAATTCACGAGGTTTGACCTTTTTATCAAAAGCTTTCTTCATTCTTCTCTGATATAACTGGCCAAGACACAAAGCTGTCATCCTCTTCTCCTCAATCAAATTCAATTGGTCAAACCTGTTATTGATCCATTCGGCCTTTGTCAACTTGGTTTCCATTATCACACGCAACGAGGGAATCTCTACCTCGACTGGGAGTACAACTTCCACCCCATACACTAGGGAGAATGGGGTGGCTCCTATTGAAGTGCAGACAGATGTTTGATATCCATGTAGAGAAAAAGGGAGCATTTCATTCCAATCCTTATAAGTAACAACCATTTTCTAGATAATTCTCTTGATATTCTTATTAGCAGCTTCAACAACCCCATTCATCTTTGGCCTGTACAAAGATGAATTGTGATGGACAATCTTGAATTCTTCACAAAGTTCTGTCATCATCTTGTTGTTCAAATTTGAGCCATTGCCAGTGATGATTCTGCTCGGCACACCATACCGACATATAAGGTTATTCTTAATGAAGCACACAACCATCTGCTTAGTAACATTGGCATATGAAGCAGCCTCCACCCACTTGCTGAAGTAATCAATTGCTACCAAGATAAAACAGTGTCCATTCAAAGCTTTGGGTTCTATCATCCCAATCATGTCAATACCCCACATAGAGAAAGGCCACGGGGAGGAAATCACATTGAGAAGTTTCGGAGGCACATGGACCTTTTCCGCATAAATTTGGCATTTATGACAACTCTTTGGAAATTTGTAACAATCAGATTCCATTGTCAGCCAATAATAACCTGCCCTTAGCATCTTTTTATCCATCGAATGTCCATTGGCATGAGTGGCAAATGAACCTTCATGAATCTCATGCATCAACATGTCTGCTTCGTGTCTATTCACGCATCTGAGCAAGACCATGTCATAATTTCTCTTGTATAACACATTTTCACCGAGGAAGAAACTGCCTGCCAATCTTCTCAATGTATTTCTATCTTTCTTCGACGCACCAATCGGGTATTCCTGAGTCTGAAGAAAATGCTTGATATCATAATACCAAGGTTTTTCATCTGCTACCTCCTCTGCTTTAAACACATGAGCGGGCCTATCCTGTTGTCGAACCATAATTCGGGGTATATCATTCCAAGTATTCACTTGGTACATAGAATCCAGAGTTTCCAGAGCATCCGCCATCTGATTTTCATCTCTAGGAGTGTGATGGAATTCAACTTTATTGAAAAAGGGTAATAATCTTCTAGCATAATATTTGTAAGGGATCAAGCCGGGGTGACGAGTATCCCATTCTCCTTTAATCTGATTTATTACTAAAGCTGAATCACCATACACATATAGAATTTTAATTCTGAGATCAATAGCTTCTTCGAGACCCATGATGTAAGCCTCATATTCTACCATATTGTCAGTACAATCGAATGCTAACCTTGTAGTAAAAGGAATGTGCGATCCATGAGGAGTGACAATCACATCACCAATTCCTTTACCATAAGCATTCACAGCTCCATAAAATATCATACTCTAGCGAGATTCAGGGTCAGGACCTTCCTCAGGCAATGGTTCATCACAATCTTTCACTTTCAGGAACATCACATCCTCATCGGGGAATTCATATTCTACAGACTGGTGATCCTCCACTGGTTGGTGAGCAAGATAATCTGCCAACACACTACTTTTACTAGCCTTTTGAGTGCGTTATACGATATCATATTCAGATAACAACATCTTCCAGAGGGCAATTCTCCCAGTAAGAGCATGCTTTTCAAAAATGTACTTGATGGATCCATTTTGGAGATCAACAAAGTAGTGTGATTCAACATATACTGCCGCAAACGCTTTGCCGCCCAGGCCAAAGCACAACATGTTTTTTCCAGCATGGAATACCGCGACTCATAATCAGTGAATTTTTTACTGAGATAATAGATGGCGAACTCCTTCTTCCCTGTTTCATCCTGTTGTCCCAGAATACAACCCATGGATTTATCTAACACTGTCAGATACATAATCAACGGTCTTCCTTTTATGGGAGGAAGTAAGCTATGAGGTTCAAGCAGATATTCTTTAATACTTTCAAATGCCCTTTGGCAGTCATCCGTCCATACACAACCTTGATCTTTCTTGAACAACTTAAAGATCGGTTCACATGTTGCATTCATGTGGGAAATGAATCTGGTAATATAATTCAAACGCCCGAGGAAACCTCTGACTTTCTTTTCAGTTCTTGGTGATGGAATTTCTTGAATTCTTTGACTTTATCAGGGTCAACTTCAATTCCTTTCTGGATAACAATGAAACCCAACAATTTCCCTGATTGAACACCGAAGGTGCATTTATTTGGATTCAAGCGGAGAAGATACTTCCTCAAACGCTGAAACAATTTCAACAAATCTTCTATATTCCCTTCTTCAGTCTGGGATTTGGAAATCATATCATTAACGTATACTTAGATTTTCTTGTGCATCAGATCATGGAATAGGGTTGTCATAGCCCTCTGGTACGTTGCACCAGCGTTCTTCAACCCGAAGGGCATCACTCTAACAAAATGTTTCCTAGGGTGTGATAAATGTTGTTTTTTCCATGTCCTTTGGAGCCATTCTTATTTGATTATACCCAGAAAATTCGTCCATGAACGAGAATACCTTAAATTTTGCTGTGCTATCCACTAACATATCAATGTGTGGCAATGGAAAATCATCTTTTGGACTAGCTTTATTTAGATCTCTGTAATCTACGCAGATGCGGCCCTTTCCGTCTTTTTTCGATACTGGGACAATATTGGAAATCCATTGAGGATACACTAACGTCACAAGAAAACCAGCATTAATCTGCTTTAGAACCTCCTCTTTGATTTTTACTGCCATATCTGGGTGAGTTCTTCTCAACTTTTGTTTAATTGGTGGACACTCTGGCTTCAACGGCAAACGGTGCTCTACAATATCTGTATCTAGACCAGACATATCTTGATAAGACCAAGCAAAAATATCCACATACTTTTTCAACAGCTCAATCAACCTGCTCTTCACATCAAGATGCAACAATGCTCCAATCTTGACTTCCTTCGGATCTTCTTCTGAACCCAAATTGATCACTTCCAATGGCTCTTTATATGGCTGAATGGTATTTTCCTCGTGCTCGAGCAACCGTGAGACCTCTTCTGGAATCTCATCATAATCTTCTTCTTCAGCCCCATACACAGGGCATTCAAAGTTGGGAGAGGGTGCAGGGTCATTGCATTCAACAGGTTTTTTAATTAATCTGCACATATGATTTGTGATTGCATTTAGAAACTGACACATATAACAAGTGATTATGAAGATTGAATTTCAATTATTATTTATTTTGAAAGGTTTTTTTTTCTGATTACCATTTTCCAAGAAAAAGCAGAAAATAAAGACATAATTCGGGAAGCAAAGACAACTTTTATTATTGATCTTAAAAGTCATAGCAAACAGGTAAGCCCTACAACATTAATACTTCCACCTTGGGCAGAGTGAAAGCTTTTTCAAAAAGATTAACAAATCAAATTACTTCGAAACATGTATGCAAGAGGGAACATCAATGGTGATCCAGTTCTGAACCCTAACTCCGTGCGTCACATAATTCGGCATTTCCTACTCTACTTCATCTTCCACAATAGCGTTAATCCTGGAAACAGTCGGATGAAGAAAGCCCCCACTACGGAAAATGTCTTGATACCTGCTCGCAGCAGACTTTGGCTTCATGTCCTTCCCTTTGTCATTCTTCGAAGAGAACCCTAACCAGTTCTGTTCTTGTTCACAGGTGGATCCACAATTTGTCCCCAAACTTCACTATGACCATTACGCACAACCTGCTGCGCATCCTTCAGCGAAACCATGGAATTCTCATTTCCTCTTATGTTATCAATGGATAAGGCTGTGAACTGGGTTTCAACAGCAGCTTCATCCGCTTCTATAATGCTGAAAAAGGACAAATTGGATATCAACAATGCATGTTCCCCATTTATGATCACTACTTTCTTTCACGTACAAACTTTAGCTTCTGGTGTAAAGTTAAAGTGACAGCCCCTGCTTCATGTATCCACGGCTGTCCTAGCAAACAACTATAAGCGAGAACAATGTCCATGACCTGGAAAGTTATCTGAAACAAATGCGGTCCTATATGGATATGTAAGTCCACTTCATCGATGACAGATTTCCTTGACCCATCAAACGCTTTCACAATGATGCCACTAGGGCGCATATGCGTTCCTTGATATTTCAACTTCATGAGAGTACTCCTCGGTATAACATTCAACGCGGATCCATTATCAATTAGCACATTGGATAGTGAATCATTCTTGCAGTTCATAGAGATTTGGAGGGCCAGGTTGTGATTCCTCCCTTCATCTAGTAATTCATCATCGTAGAAACTCAGGTTATTACATGAAGTAATGTTTCCTATTACGATGCTAAATTAATCTATTGGCATATCACTCTCCACAAAAGCTTGGTCCAGTACCCTCATCAAGGATTCTCTATGATTAGAGGAGTTTATCAATAAAGCTAAGATAGATATTTTTGAAGGAGTCTGCAGTAGCTGATCTACAATTCTATAGTCGCTCATCTTAATTATCTTTAAAATATCATCCACTTCTTTCTCTAATGTAGCTCCACTAGTCTCACCCGTAGCCTTCTTAGGTTCATCATTGTCAATAACTTTCTTTCTAGCATCAACATCTCTTCGAACAACTGGCGCAAACACACAACCGCTACGGGTCACCCTACTATTTTTAGCTATATTTCCAACATCAGGCATTGGCTAGATGGGAACTTCCACTCCATCTTCCAAGATTGTAGCGTTGTATTTAAAAGGCACAACCTTATCCAATTTGTAAGGGATAGGACTTGGCAAACTAATCACCAATGGGGTAACAACTGGCTTGATATGATACTCAACTTCAAAATGGACGGGTGCACCAAAACAAGGCACAATGACGTTTAGCCCTTCTTCCACACAATCAGTCATTAATAAGTCATTTCTGAAAAACAAATCTTCGTCTGAAGAGAAATAATCATCTGCGGAGGCATACTCTTCATATGACTTTTCTTCCGTTAAACAAACCTCAACCATATCAACTTCATGGTAATCATCCCTCTGACCTGTAATCTTGATAGTTCCATTGTCTAACAACAACTGAACACCATTCTTCACGATTGAACATCCTCGGGGGTCTCGACAGCAAACTAGGCAAGATCCATATTGGTGTTCCACCTGACTCGTCGTATGGCAGAAGGTAGCGTGCAACTGCACGAGGTCTTCATTCATATACTCCACATTAAAAATTTTGAATTCACCGGGACATCCAGAAACCATGTTCACTTCTTCTTCATACTCTACCCTAGGCCTGATTATATGGATTAGGCCCTCATCCATCATCTCCTGTAAATCAGCCTTTATCTTATCACAACCATGTACGTTTGTACTGCAAATTGCACAACCGGGATGGTCATGCGTATAGTAGCTAAATTCAGAGAGGTCTGTATGCATTTTCACCAAATCTCCTCTAACCAGATTAATATCAAAAATCCGGAAGTCGCCTGGACAACCGACCACCATATTCACAACATTTACTCCCCCATGCTTGGGTAGAGGATTGTCTTTCACATTAGGTCCCACGTCCTTGAAAGATAGAACACCATACTTTACCAACTTCTGCACCTCAGTCTTCAAAGGATAACAATTCTCAACATTATACCCTGGTGCTCCCTGATGAAAAGCACATGTTTGGTCTGCCTTGTAATACCAAGACAATGGTGACGGTATGGCGGGAGGTGGTCGGGTTTGAACCAACTTCTTCTGAATCAATGCCGGTAGTAGCTCTGTATAGCTCATGGGAATAGGGTCATAACTCTCCCTTCTTTGATTATACCCTTGATTCCCCTGTTGGGACGGTCTCTGATAAGCAACGGTAGTTGAAGCGACATTCATAACGGGAGTAACTGAGGCGACTTGCTGATGACGCTGATAATTCCTTCTAGGAGTGTTTACTCTTCTCTCTTGTATAACAACATTTGCATCTCCTTATTTCTTCTTGGTAAATCCATAAGATGGCTTCTTCACACCTCCAGATCCTCCACTCTTCTTCAAACGACCTTCTCTTACAACCTCTTCTAAGCGGATACCCATTCCTACCATCTCAGTAAAGTCACTTGACGCACTTGCTACCATTCTCTCATAGTAGAAAGCACCCAGCGTCTTCAAGAAAATCTTAGTCATCTCCTTCTCTTCCATGGGAGGAATCACTTGGGCGGCTACATCACGCCATCTCTGCGCATACTCTTTGAATGATTCCCTGTCTTTCTGAACCATGGCCCTGAGTTGATTACAGTCAGGCGCCATGTCCATGTTGTACTTGTATTGTTTAATGAATGCTTCTCCCAAATCATTAAAAGTATGGATATTGGCGCTGTCCAAACTCATATACCACTTCAACGCAACACCGGTTAAACTATCCTGAAAAAAGTGAATCAGCAGACACTGATCATCAGTATGGGTAGACATTCTCCTCACGTACATTACCAGATGAGCACGAGGGCAAGTG
Organism: Vicia faba; assembly: GCA_948472305.1. Taxonomy (NCBI): domain Eukaryota; kingdom Viridiplantae; phylum Streptophyta; class Magnoliopsida; order Fabales; family Fabaceae; genus Vicia; species Vicia faba. Next base: position 35,417,722 of record OX451739.1, on the reverse strand, counting down.
TTGCCGTTATACTTCTCAAACTCCGGGACCTTAAACTTAGCAGGTATCTTAACATTCGGGACTAAACATAGCTCATTCACATTCTGCCCAAATAGATCTTTTCCCTTGAGGGCCTTCATATCTCTTTGCATCTTGTCAAACTGCTCTTGAAAATCATCTATTCTGTCATAAAGACCCAAGTCTTCACTCGGTGGAGGGAATGGACGACACACATCATCATTAATAAATGGAACCATATTCACTGACGGAAGTGCAGCAGGAACAACATGCACCACAGGAGGTGCCAGATTAACAATAGTCTGAACAACCAGAGTATCTTGAGGACCAATATTGAAACCTTCAGGTGAAAAATTCTCTGGCATTCCCCATGGATAACCTTGAGGCATGCGATTCTGAACAACAACTAGAGTGGAAGATACAGGAACAGTCGGAGCTTCAGTAGTTGCCCTTGTTGATTGAGGTTGAACACTCGGTGGATGATTCTGAGCAGCCACCAGAGCTTCTATCAGAGTAGTCAGACTGGCCATGCCGACCTTCAAAGCATAAAATTCCTCGTGCAACTCGCGATTCTCTTGTTCTAAGTTGTCCATCTTCTTTCTGAAATTAGCCCGTGTGTTGTAGTGATGAGTCAGCTTGCTGAACGAAGTAAAGAAGCTTGGTAAGACACCTGGATATGCATAACAAATGCAAGAAATATGCGCAATATGATGCATGATATGTAATGCACATGATTATTTTTACTTTGTTGTTTAATATTTCAAGGGATTTAAAGTTTTATAGACATATTGCAAACATCAAAGTAATGACGCTTTCGAAATACTAAAAAAAATTTATATTATAATAACTCCAAAATGGATTACAAGTTTCAATGATCCCAAGTACAAGATGAAAATAAAAATCTAAAACCATGAGAAATAGAACTGATAGAGATCACTCTGTACGCTGGCGCTTCCCCGTGAGCCTGGAAATTTTAGCCTTCAACCTCTGGTTTTCTTCCACATGTCTGATGGCAACCTCCTTCCAATCATCTGAATCAGGAAGTAAGTGATCAGCACCTGATTGAGGCTTAGGAGAAAATAAATCCCCTTGCCTCTCCATAGACTCTACTTCTCGACTCTCAAGGATCTCAATTAAGTCGTCTTTCTCCTTGAGGTCTGCTCTGTAGGAACTCTCTAAAGTTTGGAACTTGTTCTTCCAAGCATCTTTTTCCTGTTGCATCCTAACAAAAGCAAGCTGCAGCTCTTCCAGATCATCTAATAAGGGAGGAGTGGTCTTCACAAATAGATCATGCATGGGTGTCTCCCGGGTATACGGCATCTTTAACTGAATGGCTCTCAATCGGACCCACTGAAGATATGGCTCCAAAGACACAACGCCCCTAGGTCCCAAATCCTTCCTACTCTTCTTATGAATGTGACGCTAGGCCTTTGCAATATACTCCCTTGCTTCCCTATGTTCTTCTCCTTCCTTCAGAAAGAAACTACTCAAATGAATACTATTTGGTTTATCCCTCATCGGATAACCAAGCTATCACCGTGCAACAACAGGGTTATAGTTAATTCCTCCCTTTGTACCAAGAAGAGGTATATTAGGGAAACTACCACAATTGTCAATAATCTCTATATCCTAGTAAGCTCGATGATACCAATCAATATCCGAGTGAGTGAGTGCCATGATCTTAGGAGCCCAACGGGGTTCCTTCTTGACATCCCAAAAAGCATCAGACTGAGGCATATGAGAGATAAACCACCGGTACAACAGAGGCGGGAAACAAATAATCATCCCCCCATGATAAGAATTCTGAAGATGAATAGAGTAATAAGTATCACCCAACAATGTAGGAACTGGGTTTCCAATCATGAAGATCCTGATAGCATTAATGTCAACAAACTTGTCCACATTAGGAAATAAAAACAACCCGTAAGCAAGTAGAGCAAAGATGGCCTCAAAAGCAACTGTACTCTTCATTCTGGAAAAGTAACGAGCTTTCTCCAATAAGAACTGAGATGGTAATCCTTTAATTCCTCCTTTAGTAGTCATATGGGCTTCCACCTCAGATTTCCCCAGATGAATCAAAGCAGCAATCCCATGTGGTTTTGGCTCACCCTCCAAACCAGTAAAAGGAACACGATCGGTAACAGGTAAATCCAATAGATAAGAATACTCCTCCAGTGTAGGCACCAACTGATAGTCGGGAAAAGTAAATCAATGATACATCAGATCATAGAACTGGACCAAGGTCGAGAGAATACCCTCCTTCATCTTCAGCTACATGAGAGGAATAATGGATCCATAATTCTTCCGAAAGTCTGCAAAACACTTGATCTCAAGAATTAGACTGATCAACTCATCTATCTTGGGATCCTTGAAACTGTATTTCCCGGACTTTCTCTTTCCAGAATCCATGGTTAAAAAGTACCTGAGAGATTCACAAATAGTCAACCTTTAAATCCCTTGAAATATGGTTTCTTCAAAAGATGCTTATGAGTGCATGGATGCATGATGCAACAATCACACACAAGATCACACATATAGGGTTCATAGGTTCAACGTCACGAGCATGAGGTCAAAGGTAATACCCATAAGGTATTGGTCTAAAAGTTATCACCTACCGAACAAGGTTCTAGAGGTTCCCAGAGTCTACATCCTTCCTTCGGATATTACCAACTTCTCGATTAACTCAGTAATTAGTAATATTCTCAAGAACGACTCGTCCGAGCGTAGTATCGCGTGACAACTATTTCCGGATGACTCCGTCATAGCTTCCGAACTACACCTAAAAGGCCAAGATGGGTTTGGTATTCTACGGTCCTCAATTTCAGTAGGCTCCCAGGTCAAAAGCAGCACGTCTTCTTGATTACTCGGTAAACGACACTACAGTCAAAGGGGCCTCCACTGAGTGGGGGATCTCATGCCTCATTTTTTGGGATTACTCCCTCAAAGTTAACATGTCTATACCGCCCGTCCTATCTTAAAGTTTGCCCAAGTCCAGGTATAGGACTTATGAGTAATCACCAAGCACCCTGAAAACCAGGAAAATCCAGATAAACATATATACAACATATAACACTAAAAAAAACAGTAATATCATATATACAAATATAAACAAAGATAGGCTTAACCCACTTAGGGATGGACCAGCAAGAGGTCAATCTTTCCCCAGTGAAGTCGCCATTTTTCTGTAGCGATAGAAATGTTCAAGTCTAAGCCATTGGATTGACTAGACTTTAAACAAATCAAAATAAAAATCGCCACCGCGCTTTATTGTTTCCAAAGGAATGGGAAAAGAGAGAATAACCAAAAAAGAGGGGGAAAGATTCAAGGTAAGGGGGTTGGTTATGCAAAGGGAAGGTATTAGCACTCTAAACATCTACGGTACTCCGTAAGAGCCTCTTTGTATAATCTGTATATTTTGGCTATATAAAAAATGTTGTATATAAAAAATGGATGGTGGAGGTGAGGAAAGAAATATATTTATTTTTATAATTTTTCACCCGCCGCGGTTGCGAACCTTTAGTGCCTACGTACCACCTTTTCGTGCAATAGGGGATCAGGGTACACTTAGTTCCTCTTTCAAAAATTTAAAACACAAATGTGTTGGTTAATTTTATGAGATAAAACATCATCGTCATTGTCCGTGTGGAAAATATGCCTACTACCCACAATCATGAGAAAGCAGAATTTGCATCATCTCGAAGTGAAGGATATAGCTTGGATTTTAAAATCAATAATGTCTCACTCAACACCCAAGTGGAAAATATCTCTCTTCACTACATATTGTAGAAGTATAGTTGTTTTCATCACTACAAGGATTGACAAGAGTTCAATCTTTTTGAGAAAAGTTTAAAGATAAAAGCCGAAGTGGAAAAATGGTTTTAAATGAGATTGATTGAATTTTAGTCTTCTCACAAAAAATGTCAAGGTATTATTAAGTTGATTGGAGTTTATTTATGAAAAATGTTTTGAAAATGAATGGACTTAAGTCCAAGTTTATTATGAAAGTGGTTCAAGTTCAAAAGCAAGAAGGGTTTTCAAAAAGGGGGAAGAAGATTTTTGAAATTAAAGAAGATTGGAGGAGAAGAAGGGACTATCCTAAAGCATAAGGTAAAAGCTAGGGATAAGAACCATCTAACCAACAAGAAGCCAATACTTGACATTATGAGCCAAGATAGAATTCGCTTTCCTTGGATTGGAACCAATCAAGCAAAAAACAAATACTAGACCTCTTGAGAGAACCAAACTTTAAGTGTATTAAGTCTTCACAAAAATTGGGCAGAGTAACGGCTGTATATGGGTGAATTCCAGATTACAAACAAGGGGTGTAATCACAAAAACCCGCACACAAAAACAAACAAGCAACCCAATGTCTTTAGGTAAACCTCAAGAACTTCAGACAGAATAATCAAATAAGATCACAAGGTCTCCAAGATAGGCCAAAGTTTCGAATCCTAAGTCCAAGAAAAGTCCCATGCTCCATAATGCCAAGGATAGTAACCAAATAGTCCAAGTACCATTAAATATTTTTTAGGGTTTATGTTGATTATTAAGTATCTTAAGAAGGGAAAAGAAAAGCTCAAGTGAGAAAAGTAAAATGGCAAGAAAGTAAATGCTCAAATGAGCAAAGATGAAAATGGCATGAAATGTAAATGCTAAAAGTAAATGGTACATAAAGCATAAAAAAGAATAAAATCATAAGGTAAGACAAGTCAATAATTAGTGGTTAGTTGGATGACCATCTTGAAGCTTGCATTTGGAACTCATTAGAGGATTGGTAGAACTAAAGCCTCCACACAAGAAGTTGCATATGCTTTTTGTCAAGTATATCATCTATTTGGGATTCTCACAAGTACCATTTAATGATCAACGATGTTTAAGTGATCCGCGTTGACCAAAGGTGTTGTAGATCCATTAGAGGATTGGTAGAACTAAAGTCTCCACACAATAAATCTCAAGGTTATCTGATCAAAGAGATCAAATTAACATACTTGAGCTTGCAATCATAAGTTTGGGCCACAAATGATCATTTATTCGAATCAGGACAAACTTTAGCGCTATGTTAAGCAATCGTAAGTGGACTTATATAAAAGTCGCACCTATTTTGATGCCGGTCAATAGCAATCTATGCACCACTTGTTTTGAGACATGATATAGAGATCATGCTCCAACAACATTTAGTGCAATAAGAAAGGGATGGGATGAAGAGGGATGGGGAAAAATATACAAACCACATTTGAATTAAATTTTAATCAAACTATTATTAAAATCATTCATCCATTTTTATAGAGTAAAACTCAACACCATGGATCCAAAGATGTTAATAAAGTTCATGATCCAAAATCTAATCCAAGATCAGCCAGAAAATAGTCACAAAATGATATCACATTTTAATATACACAAAAGGGTTTTAAAAATAGAAAATAAAGAGAAAAATATCAACTATGTTCAAATTAATCAAGAAATAAAAAGTAAGACCATAGAAAAATCAGAAAAGGGCTCAAATAATTTTACAAATTTTTTGGTAATTTTTTAAAGTCAGAAACTATTTTTAAAATTAAAATAAATGGGTAAAATAAACAAAAATGATAAAAAATAGTAAAGTCAGAAACAAAAATAAAATAAGGTCACCAATATTTGTCACAATATCATTGGATCATTCCATAATTTTTTCAGAATTTAAAAATGTATAAAAGCATTTTTAACATTTTAAACAAATTAAATAAAGTGTAAAATTTATATAAAATACAAAAACACAAAATTAAATTTTGAAAAAATAAAAACCAGAAAGAGAATAGTCAAAAATATTTTTCATAGTTTTTTCATATTTTTTGGACAAAAAAAAAGAATTTTCTATGATTTTTTGAAATTTAAAACAATTAAAATATAAAAATCAGAAAAAGAAAATAAAAGTAAAATTTGTGGAACATTGGATGAGAGTCAAAACGCGTTAGTAATCAAATACAAGAGATCTGGCGCGCTGTGCATATCATGGTCATTAATGAATAATGGACAAAATCATTAATTAAATCAGAATTTGAAAAAAACAAATGGCGCGCCTTCATTGGTTGGAAGATAACACGTTAGTCATCTTCAACCTCCAGCCATCATGAATTGCAGGTCTCTCAAACTGTAAAATTAGAAGCTCAGACCTATGCCATTCGCTTCGTCTCTTCAAGATGAAGACAACCACACCCTCGCGCCAAATTTATATAAACTGTAACTCAAGCAATCTGGAACGAATGTTTTGAAAAGGGATTTGAAATTTCATGGTCAAAACGTATTTCCATTAAAAGGTAAGTGTTGCAACTAGAACCAAGACAATGAGAGCAACACAATGATATCAGAGTTTTGAAGAATTGGTGAAGGAATCTACCTATTGAAGTTGAGTTGTAGAGCTCTGAAACTAGACTTCTATGGAGCATTATAAGGCACAATTATTGAATGTAATTATGTGGTTAGCTTCAGGGAAGATCAAGGAAGGTGAATTGATGGAAAATTGGATTGAAAAAGGCTCGAGAATGGATTTTGAAGTTACTGAATTCTGAGTTATGAAACAAGTTTGGCAGGGTGATTCTGGCTATCCAAGCTTGGGAAAAAGAATGGGATAGTACATGTATTTATAAGAGGAGCAAATGGGATCAAAAGAAAAAGTGAATGATGCGTTTTGGAGGGAATTCGTGCAAACCTGATGCACGAGTGAAGTGTGATCTAAACTTCACCAAAACTCATCCAATTCTTGCGTTTTGATGCACTAATCCACTTGGGAAAGTTGGCTAATCATGTTTAGACCCAAACGCGTGTTAATTTGAGGTTTAGAGGTTGTAACATGAAATTCAAATTCTGACTTGCAAGGAAACTTCAATTCCAAGTTACCACTTTTGAAACAATGGAATTCTCAGCTCAAGGGGTCTTAAGGCGTGATTCTCGATGCATTAGAAAGATGAGGTTACAAGCTTTGCAATGTAAAAAGAATGGAGTTAAATGGATGCTTGAGCTGAAAGTTGCATTGAGTCAAAGTTGGAGACAAAGGGTTGACTTTCCATACTTAGAAATATTTCAAATTCTTCTTCAAAAATGATCTATAATGTCTTGCATCCAAACATGGCCTTCCACTTGGAATTTGCTTTTGACAAAAAAAGATGGCATAAAGTAGATCTCTTGAATGACATTTTGAAACTTGAATAATTCAAAATCTCCAAAATTTGAGCAAGTTATGACTTGTTGAAGTTGGCAAGAAATCATGATATGACCTATAATCGTTTGCATCTTTAAGGCAACTTTCATCCATTTTCTCACTTTGCACATAAAAGAAGACATAAAGTTCACATCTTCAAGATCATTATGGAAAATGAATGGACTCAAGGTGATAAAAATTGACCAAGTTATGGCCATTTGAAGTCACATATGGAAAATTGGGGATTCATCTAGAAGACTTGTAATCTTTCTTCCTCATCAAGTCTCTTCCTCATGAAAACTCCTTGGAACTTTTGAATTGATTTATTGATAAACCTTTTAAGAGAAGGATGTATTTGGAATCACTCAAAAATAACAAAAGATGAGCAAGATATACCCATTTGAAGTTCAAAACCCTAGCTCCTAGATCAAGAAAATGCTTTGAGGAACTTGGACAAGCTTGAACAAACTTCTCGTACCAACATTCTTGCTTTGTGAATAGAAGTTATTGAGGATGATAATGAGAACTCTTATCCACCAAAACCACTTCCATATCTTGATAATTGAGAGAAATATGCTCTTGTGACCAATAGGAACAAGGCCTTGCCATGCCAATTCTTCCAAAACTAATCCAATGGTGAGGTTTGAACTTCTCCAGCTTTATCGACTAGGGCATGGAAATAAACTCATGAATCCATGGGGTAACTTGTTAAATCTCATTGCCTTTACCTATATGGATAACAAGCAAAATAAACCAACATTGCATTTTATTAGTTAAGTGAAGAAATCAAAACAATATTCATGATCACAAAAGGAACATAAGTCAAGGTGCTTGGTAATCCCTCAAAAGGGAAAAACTAAATGTAGGGAGGGGAACCAAGAATCCTAGTGTGATCTTGTTGTGAATGAATCAACATGGTATGATGAAGGGATCTTAGGGGCAAAAATTGGGGTACAATAGTGAGCAAATTCTTGATAAGTGAGAGGGAAAATTTTGGGGTTCAACACTCCTCGTATCCACACAAGGGATACGGATACCAATAAATGCGTCACACTAACGTAGCTATTGCTTAGACCATGTCGGTATACCCCGTACAGTTTCCACAATCTATTGCTACTTACCTAAAAGGTGCCCCAGATTCGGGTAGAGGATCAAAACAAACCCAAACAAGGAACCAACAATGTAAATCAAGCAATTCAAACAATGAAAGCATGTAAAGGTGATCTATCCCTAAGGTAAACCCACTTTTAAATAAATCCCCAGCAGAGTCGCAAATTCTTTGATACGGTGGGAGAACTGACTTGGTTATTTTGCATTTGATCGCAATTATTGTGGATAGCAAGAGTCGTCACCGACTTTTCTTTTATCCAAAAGAAAAGGCTGAAAAGAACAGGAAAGACCTTTAGAGATGTTTTCTTGAGTTCGGGGGGTAGATTATGGAAAGGGAAGGTATTAACACCCTTTTCGTTCGTAGTTATCTACGGGCTCTTAGTTGCTTGCTAGATCACTTGAATTTCTTTGAATGTGTGCTTGTGGTGTGGGTTTGAAAGTATTTTGAAAATGTCTTTGTAATGGTTCTCGTTTCTATAAGAACGCGTACAAAGTGTTGTTTCTTAAATAGTTCAAAGAGGTGTTTGTGGAATGTGTTTTTGAAAGTGATTTTGAAAATGTGTCTTCTTTGTAATGGCTCTCGTTTCTATAAGAATGCGTACAAAGTGTTTATATTTTGAAAATGTTTCAAATGAGTGTGTTTGTGTATAAAATGTTTTTGTTGTGAGCAAGCGAGCAACTAGGAGCAAATCTACCTACTCAAAAGGTCTTTAAATGTTCTTTTCCTCCTCCTTTAGATGTTGCTATCTTACCATTGTTTTGGTAAGAATCCCCATCATTGGATGTGAAGGGACGAGCGCAGAACGTTTTATATAGTCATAGAAGGAAACCTATGGGATGTTTTAGCAATGTCATTTAGGGACTATATCATTTACCGAAGGCAACATCGAGGGTCATCGAGGGACTACGATCTTTTATCGAGGGTCTTTGCTAAAACGCCCATGTTCGAGGGACATGACTATTTTTCCGATAGGCAACATGTGGGATTTCCCTAAGAGGTGCATGTGTGCAAAGTGTTTTTGATTGCATGCATTTAGTCTTTGATTAGGGTTATCTATATGTCGATTTCACGTCTTGTCATACACACCCTAATTACTAACAATATATGAAAGCAATAAAAATGCATAAAAGTAAAGTCCTACACTATTACATCCTTAAGGGGATGGGGTGTACAAATTTACAAATGGGGATTGCAAGAAATTAAAGTCCTAATTATCTATTACAACCATATTGAAATAATGTACAAGAATTGAAACTGGCTTGTTTTGTTTTTTTGTTAAGAAAAGAAATAAATTCGCTTAAGAAAATATTTTTGATCTTCTAGTTTAAAAAGAGATAAAATAAAGTATGTAAATATAAAAATGTTTTTTAGTGTTTTTGGTTATTTAAAATCTAAAATAAGATAAAATAAGAGAAAAAGGAGTCAGAATCAGCACATTGCTGAAACGAGAAGGAACAGAAGTTCCGACTCTGATACGCTGCAAGAGAGAAAATGTTAGTAGGAAAGTAGAGGGTCAGAAGTTCTGGGCCTGGGTACACCAAGCTATGAGGTTGCTGGGAATAAAGGAAAACCTAGAAGTTCTGATTATTGAAGGGGTTCAGAAGCTATAGCGTAGCTGGGGACCTAGAAGTTCATATATCACTAGCAAGTCAGAAGTTCTGGCTATTTGAGAGAGTGAGGTGATAATGCTGTTGGGTAAGGTTGTCTAGAAGTTCTGATTTAGGAATATTGTTTGACAGATAAATGGGTGAAAATGTCACTAAATAAACCTAAAAATGATGCTTCTGGGGATAGAACCCAGGACCCTTAGCACTAATGTCTTATGCGCACACACTGTCTACCACTGGGGTGGCTGTACATCCGGTATCAGAAGCAAAAGCATAAATATGCATCACAAAGTAAACTCTGATGATGAACTCCATTTCTTTCTCCATGATAATCAGAATATCTACAGCTTAGTCAACTCTCAACAGAACAGAAAACACAAACATAACAATTATGGCAGGTTTCCATCATGGTTTCAGAAACATAAATAAGAGGCAAGACTGTAAATCAGAAAATAAGCATGTATCTGCTAATCCTAGTTTCCTTAAGAAGTTCTGAATTGATATTCTTCTTACTTAGGCAGAAAATACATGAAACCTAATGAATATGTACAACATCAGAATCAGGATGTCTACATTGTATTTTTGAACGTGCAAGTCTAACAATGTCTAAGTAATATGATGAGAGTTAGTAGAAGCTTACCTTGTAGCTAGAGAAATTCCTGTGAACTGGAGCCTGGTTCTAACTGCTTGTAATGTTCTGATCAGCTTCCTCACATGCTCAGCAGACGGGAACAGCCTTTAATTTGGGTTATGAATGGTGTATGGATGATTTGGTCAAGAAACACTTAATGGAAATTGGAGTTTAAACGCAAGAATAAAAAACTAACAGGTTTTGTATTTGTGTTTGCAGTTTCGGATTCTTGGAATTTTTAGCAAGGTTTCAAAGCTTGTTCTTTTCAGTTTTCTCCACCGCCCCCCTTCACAGTTGCAAATGAAGTTCAATTTATAGGCAATAATTTTGTAGCTTGGAGAAGTCAAAAGTACCACCATCATGCTAGCGTGCTGGCTTGTTCTTGAAGTAAGATAAAAAGTATGGTGGTTAGCAGCTTTTAGTCGTGCCTAAGCTGGATTTGTGAGCATGAATTAAGGAAAAGTACCCTCAAAAGCAAAAGCAAAGCATGGGCCCAACATACTCTTGTACAAAAGTTTGATTTTTTCAAGGACAACGATGTACTTCTATGTCACACGTGGGGAAATCCTTTGGATAAAAACTCAAAATTGGTTGTGAGCATTAAATGATGATGAGATTTATCAGACCATAAATCCTGTAATGTGAGATTATGCATCATAGCTTAATTCTGGGTCAGAACTTCAGCATCAGCGCAACTTAGAACAAACATCCAATTTCTGATCCTTGAATCTCTTTGCTCCAGTATGTTCTGAGCGAGTTCTCAGACTTTCTAGATAACTTATGACATGCTTTGTAAGCCCTCTTTAATTACTCTTGCAACTTCTAATTAAACCTATGTGAAAACTGGCCCAGAAGTTGTAAACAAATTCTGATTTGAAAATGCTCAAAATTTACTAAGTGACTTTGAAGATGTATAACTTGAAATCCCAGCATTTCTAGAATAAGTTCTGTTCTACAGCGTTTTAGGTCTCATTGGGATATAAAACTCTTGAGTTATAAGTTCTTCCTGAATCATCTTGCATCATGGTGATAATCTGATCAGAAGTTCTGAGCTTGTCATATTTCTTAAACACTTAGAAAAAATTTAAGTATTTAGAATTTTAACCTTTCCAAAGTAATTTTGACTTTTGAATTTCTTGATGAAACAAACTTCATATTTCAACATGTCTTGATGAAATATGATTCTTGAAACTTGATTTTTAATCCAAAAGTCAAAATTTGACTTTTCAGTATGCAAATGACCATTTTGCCCTTGTAAATGACTTTTCTTGGAATATTTATAATTCAAAGCTTGGAATTGGATGGAAGCAAACCTGAGGGTCCAAGATGATCCTTTGAGAAATGAGAGGACAAATTTTGGGGTACAACAGTGGCGAATCATGCTTACCACACATTTGCGAACAAAAAAGCGCAAAAACCAATATACAACAGTCGGTTCTGCCACCGTGTAACAGTGTTCATGTTTTTATTCAATTTGGGGTTTTTGTGGAATATGATAACATGATGAATCTATGATTAATTTGAGGAATTTTTGATGTTATAATGTCATGAATGGATACCCATAACATGTATATTGATGTGCAATTGTTGTATGATAGATATGTGTCAAATTATGTGAGTTTTATAATGGACTGGTGTTGGAATTGTATGGAAATTGGGACTGCTCAGTGCAGGAATCACAACAGCAATGTTGTTGTCATGCATGCTTTTCTAGGAGAGCCTCTTGCATCGCCGGGAAAGAGCCCTCGCTCAAGCCCCCCTGGGCGAGGGAACGGGAAAAGGAAATGGGAGAACTTGGATGCTCCTAGAAAATGTATGGAAGGGGTGGCCTCGCCTACGCTTTTCCAGGCAAGCCTTAGGCGACAGACTCAATCGCCAGGCGAGCCTCAAGCAAGTGGGCTGGAACAGAATAATGTTTTTGGAACTTTGAAAATCCATAACCTTTGACTCGGGTGTCTGTTTCATGCACCGTTCAAACGTACGAAAAGCTAAAAATATTTTCTATCTTTTAAAAATACTTTTGAACCCAGTAGGTGATTATTTATTAGAGGCTTGTACTCTTTTAGATGCAATTTTTGTCTGTTATGTTGAGATATGTGCATGAAATTATGTGCGATAATGTTTTGTATTTATTGTTGAATTGTATGATTTGTTTGTTACATGTATGGACAGTTGGTGGCCTTAATGGAGTGTCACATTGACGGATGTAGATATCAATGTGTGGTAATTTGTTGCATGAATGTGTCGCATACATTTTCATGTTGTGAACTTTAGTCCTATTCGTTGGCTCTGATCCTAGATGGCGTGGATCGGGAGCAAGGTGAACCTCATCGTTCATAATGTTGGTTGGCTATGGTCCTAGATGGCGTGGATCGAAAAGATATTAACCAAATTGTTCACGGTATTGGTGGCTCCGGTCCTATATAGCATGAATTCAGAAGCAATATTGGTACCACGTGCATTGAGTCCGTGAGTCAGTATCATTGCATTGCATTGTTGATAACATGATATTTGAGTTGTATGATTGGTGTGTGTGCACTACATGATGATGCTTGCTATGTGTAGATGAATTTGTGTGATCGTATAAGCAATATATAATATGTTGTTGTCTATTATGCGAATGTGTGAGATATGGAACGTATGACTATATATGATTATAATTGTTGTATACTCGTTATTATACATTTCCTTATATTGTTGTGATATCTCACTCTTTTGTTCGAATGATGGTTTATATGGCATCGTGCATATATTCAGGAGTAGTCTGAGGCTACAAGGATCAGAAAAGGTTGCAATTTATTTACTTTCAAGTTGTTGTCATTGGTCTAATACGTAACACTGGGGAATGAATGCTTGATTATTTATATCAATTTTAATGACTTGCTTAGAATCTTTTGAACTCCTTATAAATTTTGAATACATGTTGAATTGTTATGGTAAATAATGTTTGACTTTGAATATGATTCCTTTCCGCTGCATTAATAAAAGTTAATGTTGAAGACTATGAGTTAATGTTTGGTTCATCCATTAATTGTGTTATGTATCTTATATTTAATATGAGAATTTTTTTATGTTATTTGATAATGTGACATCCTAATTTACTTGGAAATTACTCTGATTTTTATTTGCTATTCGTTGGGTAGTTTGGGGTGTTACATTAGTGGTATCAGAGCAGGTCGGTCTGTCCAACCAGGTTACTGATTTTGTGGTATAGTGTGACAGTTGGATATTGTTGGTGTAATTATTATAACCATTGTTTGATGTAATGGTGTGAAATAGTGAAATGGATGGAAGAAACATTGGTGCAATTGCTACTGCTTTGTAGGTTGTTGCTCAGGTTGTGCAACATCAGCCTAATGCTGAAGGGAATGATAGGTCTCGTGTTTTGGAAACATTTCAGAGGAATCATACACCTACTTTCGAAGGAAGGTATGATATTTATGGGGCGCAGGCTTGGCTGAAAGAAATAAAAAGTATTTTTTGGGTCATGGACTGCTTAGAGGCACAGAAGCTGTAGTTTGGTATGCATATGCTGGCAGAGGAGACTGGTGACTGATGGGTTGGCACCCATCATATGCTGCAAGCGACATGTGAAGTTATTACTTGGGCTATGTTCAATAGAGGGTTTCTGAGGAATTATTTTCCGGTAGATGTTCGCAGAAAGAAAGAGATCGAGTTCCTAGAGTTGAAGCAAGGGATTTTGTCTATTACTAAGTATGCTGCTAAGTTCATGGAATTGGAGAAGTTCTACCCACACTATAGTTAAGCGACCTCTGAATTCTCGAAGTGCATCAAGTTTGAAAATGGGTTACGTCCGGAGATCAAACAAGCGATTGGGTATCGGCTGATTCGTAGAATTCTAGAGTTGGTGAATAGCTGCCGAATTTATGAAGAGGATAGTAAGGCTCATTACAAGATTATGAGCGAGAGGAGAGGCAAGCCACATCAGAACTGTGAGAAGCCTTACAATGCTCCAGCTGACAAGGGCAAACAGAAAGTTATTGATGGTAAGAGGCCAAGTGGGGGAGGTGCTCCATCTAACCTTAGATGTTTCAAATACGATGAGATGAGACATTCAATCAGTGAATGTTCGAGCGATACAAAGAAGTTTTTCCGTTGTGGTAAAGCTGGGCATAGGGTGGCTGATTGCAAACATAAGACAATGATATGTTTCAATTATGGTGAATAGGGACATATTAGTACTCAGTGTCAGAAGCTGAAGCAAGTTCAATCTGGTGGGAAGGTGTTTGCTTTAGTAGGAAATCAGACATCCTTTAATTGCTATTATTGATACTGGTGCTACACATTATTTTATTGATGTTGATTGTGTGAAGGATTGGGTCTAGTGCTGTCTTCTATGATTGGAGAAATGGTTATAGAGACTTCAGCTAAGGGATCAATGACTACTTCTATGGTGTGCTTGAAATGTCCTTTGTTAATCTTTGACAAATATTTTACTGTAGATCTAGTTTATTTGTCGTTGAATGGTTCAGATGTGATCTTAGGTATGAACTTCTTAGAATTCAATCATGTTCATATTAATTATTACAATAAATATGTACGATTTCTTGCTCTTGATGAGGAAAAGGAAGTTGAGTTCTTGTCTTCTAGACAATTGGATGAGTTGATGCAGAATGAAGCTCTAGTGTTTTCATTGATTGCATCTTTGTCTATTGAAAACCGAGCCGCAATTGATGAGTTGTAGGTGGTGCACGAATTTCCTGAAGTTTTTCCAAATGATAGTTTAGTTGTACCACTAGAAAGAGAAGTTGAATTTTCGATTGATCTTGTTCCTGGTACCAGACCTGTTTCGATGGCACCATACATGATGTTGTTGTACCCTAAAATTTACCCTCTTCATTTCGACATTAATTTATCTTATATTGCATCATCATGTGCATACATATCATTGGTTCTATGATAATGGGATCAAGGTATTTTAGATGAGCCTCAGTAAATTGCAAGAGACGTTTATTTCGTCAATAGACGTTCTCAGGATATTTTTTTATGCTAAAAATAAGTCTGTTGTTTCGCAACAGTTCGGGTATTAGGAAGTTCACAAGGCCAATCCGGTTCGTCATATTCAGGTTTTCTTTCGCCAAGATATCCCTGGTGACCTATTCTAAAATTCATGTGTGGCTTGAAAGCCAATACTTTGAAGAAGGTCTCCGAACGTACGAGTTTTCTCGAAGAAATACATCAAAACAATATGTGCTAAAAGTGCAGTTTTTTGCGCACTAAAAAATTCATAACTTGGAGCCCGTGGCTCGTTTTGAACCCATTCTAGTAGCTAAAACTCCATCTCGATGTCCTATACATTTTTATATCTCACGGTCGTAAGCTAATTCTGCTTAGAAGAACTCCAGAATTATGGATTTATCGAGTGTGTTCGCACAGGAAATTTGCGGCAAATGTTTATCTGCACCACATTCAAAAACTCATAACTCAGTAGATTTTTATCGTATCGAGCCCGTTCCAGTGGTATTGTCTCAAAATTTGTGTTAGCTAAATTTTGGTTTCTATTTCCACAAGAAAACGGTACCCCGAAGGCTTCTGTTTTTGGCCCGAAGTACGTGCAACGCACTAGAAATTCCGAGTTATGAATTAAAGTTGTCTGAGGCGAAACATCAAAAATTCATAACTTTCTCATCGTTTATCCGATTGAGCCCATCTCCAGACATGAGGTTGTTCTAAACATTGGGTACATTTTGTTTTCACATTTCAATTTCAGAAGTCGCACCAAAGTCCCTGCAAAATTGACCCAAACGTGTCAAACTCTGATGAATTGAAAATTTGCACTTTGGTTTGTGGTTATTTGAGGCACATTAACCAAATCCACTCACATAATTCCATACTATATATTCTTTTTTACTCCAATTTTCAAGAGGGGACTCTCATAATTCACAAAATATCACAAACACTAAATTTCTTTTCTCTCAATTCTCTCAAAGATCAAATCAAGGTTCTACACCTTTTTGATCAAGAACACAACAACAATTTCATCAAGATCCAAAAGTCAAGACCTAGAGCAATTCTTCTTTGATTATTGATCCGTTTATTGCAATCTATATACCTAAGCCTCCTCTTCACTTCTATCGGTGATTTTTCTTGAGTTAAACACTTCTTGAAATAAGTGATTGTTTGAGAAGCACTTTTTGATCAAACTTGAATAGAATCTAGGTTGAGTTTTGAATAGAGAATATAGATCTAAGCCTAGAATTATGAATTGATTTGATAATCATGTGTAAATCAAGAATTTGATAGTTGAATTAAGTGCTTATTAAATTATGTTAATTTACATGAAATTGCTTAATTGATGAAACAAATTGATGATGTTGCATGAAGTTTAATTGTTGATCCTTAATCCATCATGTATAGTTTAAATCTAGACCTTGAATTATGCAAAATCATGTGTGGAATGTGTGGAGATTTTGTGTTTGATCAAATACCTAAGCCATGAGTCAAATATCAAAAAACTGTTAAAAACTGTTTTCTGCCTGAAGGTAACGGGTCACCTAGTTATGGTAACCGGTTACCATCCATTCCTTCACAAAAATTTTCAAAGCTGTTACATAGTAATCGGTTACCCAATTATGGTAACCTGTTACCCCAAGTCAGTGGCCTTTTCCCTCTGCTTTTTGCTTATGGTAATCGGTTTCCCAATTATGGTAACCAGTTACCCCAAGTCAGTAGCAAATTTCCAGAATTTTCAAATTTTGGTAACCGGTTACCCAGACAAAAACATCAATTTTTGCTTTGTTTTATTGCATGTTTACACACTTTGCCTTGTTGATTATAACTCCTTTTATGAATGATTTATAAGGTACATTATTAGGATTTCAACCTTTAATTAACACTTAATTATCTATTGAAAGACACTTTATGCGATCATTTGTTAGTGAAAGTTTGTGTATCATGCGCAAATGATGTCATTCTTGCATAAATCCTATTTCGTGCAAGTACTCTGGTATCACACAGATGTGTTTGTTACACATTCCATCGTGTGATTATTATTTTTTGTATCTTGTATGGATTGTAATTCGTGCAGGTACTTTGTTGATGGTGCGGGAATGTCCGATACATATTCCATGTCATGTGCTCACATTTGTTGTGCACCGTGTTGTTTTACTTGTATCTAGATCGATATCTGGTGTATTTGTATCTTGATATTCGGATGTGTCCGCTACAAATTCCTATTTTTACTGTTGGTAATTTAACGCATGTGCTGATAGTATTTTTCTTTATTGGTGCTAGCAGCTCACCAAGTTTTTTGGGTTTCTTTGTTATTGCTTAGCGTCTACGGATTGTTATCTGTTTGATACACCTCTTTTCTATTTTCTCTTTACATTTGACTATTTTCTAGAGATCATGAGAAGTAGGGATTTTACTGCTTTCCTTACCATGTCAAGTAGGAATAGAGATGTATGAAGGGGATCTTCATTGCTGATATATGCCAGGAATCCCTCTGGTTTATTTAAAGATCCGTTTAAGGAAATTCTATATATGTGACTTGTTTGCTACTTGTGTTTGTTTAAAACCCTACCTTTTAAGTAGGTATTCCACACGTGTGTTTACATTTGTGCTCACATATATTCCCCATCCCCCATGGAAGTCCTCAAAAGGAGGCGAGCAGAAAGGTTTAGTAGCCAACCCCCGCACATTCTAGTACGTGTCATCCTTAGCTCACGTTATACGTCAACACTTTGGATTTGTGCAGATCATGTATATTGAGTCGGTCACATGGAAAAGGGTTCGGTCCCAACCCCCATACTTTGTCAGGAGTTTGCAATGACCATTGTTGACACTCTGCTACCCGCTTGTCTGCTTTGAGTGATTCTCTCCCCTTAGCTAAAGCATCTCTCTTCTTTTTTACTTTATCTCACTCCCGCTTGTTTGCTTCGGGTGATCCGCTCCCCTTAGCTAAAGCATTTCTCTTCTTTTATTTTACCCCATGTCATGTTTGGTGTGCTTTTTCCAAATCACTTGTTCGCTTATTTTTTTGCTATACCATGCTCCCCCAGGATCGCTCGATTAGAGTAGCTTTCGACCTAGAAATTAGGATATGTATCCATGCATGTTAATATAGGGTAAAGATTTCCGGTTTCATCCTCAACCTTAGGATTAATCATTGTATGATGACATTAGGTATAGAACTAGATAGTCTCCCTTAATTATTTTATTTTATTTTGAATATTGCATTTAAAACTAAAACCTTCTTTTTCTTGGCAAATCATAAAACATCTCTAAAACTTTCAAATCCTTCTTTAAGGTAAAAGACACCAACTAATTCAAATATTTTTCTCGCCTGTGGGCATTTCATTGACTTTAAAAAGGATATGTTACTTCCACTCTATGCAATACAACACGTAATTCCCCAAAGGTCGGGTTGTACCATGTCTACTTGCTAGGAGTCGCGAACGTAACATCATCCTCCTTCAGGCACTTTTTCTTTTAAAAGCACCTATTTAGGTGAGAACATGTTAGTTCCTTTCTACTACAGGTGGTTAGTCTCTAATGGTCGAGCAACGATGGAATGATTGAATTAATATTGTTCATTAAAAATACAAAACAAACTAAAACATGTGAGCCAAACTACGATTGCTCTGATTCCTTAAAAGGGATACATAGGCATTGGGGTAGGGCCCGAACGAGCATAACTTTATTTTCCCTACATTATTTTCTCTTTTCTTTTGCATGCATTCCCTCTTTGAATTTTCTTTTAGCTCTTAAGCTTTAAATTTTGACCACACCCTTGAATAAACAACAAGAGTGGATGTCGTAGAGTACTACAGACGTGAGAGGTGCTAATACCTTCCCCTCGCATAACCGACTCCCTTACCAGATCTCTCAGTCATTTGCTTGTGATTTCACCCTTCTCAGGTTTACTCGATGTTTACCTTTCCCTTCCCGTGGGATAAAAAATGTTCAGTGGCGACTTTATTGATTTTACTCGATGATTTATTCAGCCGGTTGTTTCAACTGGAGAGTTTACTGGAGACAGGTTGACCTATTGCTGGTCCATCCCAGAGTCGATCCTAGCTCTTGTTTGTTTTATCCGTGGGATGTTTATTTTTATGCTTTACATATGCTGGTGGGACTGCTGTGCAAGTTATATTCATGTTGGGTGGGTGTTACAAGAGGTAAAAGGCCCAATACACAGGCCAAATGATTACCATTGGAACCTTAGAAATAGAGTGGAACATGACAGCTAGCTGATCTTGATTGGATGGTGCGGTCATGTCTTCCATGCTCAGTTAAGGTACAAGTGAGGTGCTATCGTTTCACGTAGGTGTTTCGGTGATAGTGGCTTCATGCGGACCCATGATATTGAGTTACCCTTGCCTTACCTAGACCTAGTTTTGACCCGTGAGTGGGCGGGAATACATCTTACAGGTACAAATGGTGACTGTTATGTTCTGTTGGTGACTATGTGGGTCTCAGATTTATTTTCCGAGTTTCTGGATTCAGTATTCAGGATGACTTTTTGGTTATGTTTCGAACCTTTGGTTTTGGTTTTCTCAACATGGTCAGAAACGGCACAACAGGCACCGTTATTGGAAACTTTGATCCCATGTGTTTGCATTGCATCATGAAATATTTATATTTTCAAAAAAAGTACAAAAAAATGTATGTTTGTCTAACCTGCATATGCATGTCATTTCCAGGATACCTTGAAGTTTGTCATTAACATCAAGGATGGATAACAACACAGATACAAGCACATAGCCTCTCAGGAAGAATACTATCTATCAGCTCGTATTCTTTGGGAGTCGTTTATGAAAATTGGTAAACCTTGTGAGTGGGCAAAATAAGGCAGTGTTCAGGAAACAGTATGGGAATTTGTTTCCACTAGTGAGTGGTGGTTTTGAGAAATGGGATGTGAAAGTACTTCTTCAGTTTTACGATCCGTAGTTGCGCTATTTTACCTTTTAGGACTACCGGTTAGCACCAACTTTAGAAGAGTATGCTTATTTGCTTGATATTAAGATTACCAATGATATTCCTTTTGTTCAAGTACCAGAGACTCCAGATTATGTGGAAATCTCTAGGGCTCTTCATTTGACCCTTAGTGAGGTGAAAAATAATTGGATACACACGTGTGTCACTCAGGGAATTCCTTTGAATTATTTGGTGAATAAAGCTGGAAAGTTTGTAGGTGAAGAGTACTGGATTGCGTTTAATGAATTGCTGGCTGTGGTGATCTATGGTCTGGTTCTTTTTCTAATTGGAGAAAGATTGGTGGATTTAGCGACAATATGTGTCTTTATGAATGGTAATCCAGTGCCAACCATTCTTGCTGATACTTATTATACCATCCATTCTCGGCATGGTAAGAAGGGAGAAATCATGTGTGGTGTAACCTTGATCTACAAGTGGTTTATGATGCATATGCCTACAAGAGGACCATTTGTTGACATTATGGAGTCATCTCTCTAGGCCCCACGAATTATGGGACTCACTTCTTACGACATTTTCTAGAACACCATGGGAATTTTGAAGGAGTTCATTATGAGTTGTGGAAATTTCCTAATGTTCCACTCATGGGGACAAAATGCTGTATCAACTACAACCCCATTTTTGTACGCCGCCAATTTGGATTTGTGATGACGAATAGACCTACTGAGCGAGAAGTAAGATAAACCATTTTTTTGGTAAAGGATAAGATGTTGTTATGCTCGAAAGAGTGAAATTCGCTTGGAAACATATTCGTCGAAAAAGAAAGCAGTCCTTTGATAAAAGTGGAAGTGTGGCTTTTGATGCTTATTTAAGTTGGATTCAGAATCAGGTAAAGATGTTGTTGTTACCTTATAAGAGAGAGGATCCTTTGTATCCTCAACCCGTTTATGATCCGTTGGTCGATAATTCTTCATCTCCTGAAAGGATGATTGATCATCATTTCCATGATAAGTCATCTTCTAAGCAATATATGCCAGAAAAAATCTGAATTTGTGTCTATGACGTGCGTCAAGAATGCCAAAGCTGAGAATATTAAGTTACAAGCAAATTTGGAGGACAAAAACATTGAACTATCTTTTTCTTTGCAAGAAAAGAAAAGACTTTTGCAGAAGATTCGGGTGAAAGATCATTTACTAGAGAGTCGTTGGTTGCTTGACAGTCAAAGAGGTTGAGGATTGAGAATTTTGGCGCATCTAATCATCAGGCTAATGCATAGTTGAAGAGTCAACAAAGAATTGGTAGTCTCAAAATGTCAGAAACAAAACTGAAAGCAAGTGATAACAAGAAGGTTAAAGAATTAGAAAAGCAACTCAAACAGGTCAAATTACAAGATCAAAGGCGTGAAAAGCAGATGGCTCGTGTGATGGAAGAAAATGCTAGACTCGAAGCTAAGATAAAAAAGATGGAAAGTGCACCAACGCCAATTCCCTAGCCAGAATGCAAAGGTTGTGACAGGTTCCTGGAGCAGTACTTGTATCTTAAGGCTCAATTAAGATAGTGGATAAGTTCGGGGAAGATCAAGGAGCTGTGAAGTGATGATTGCTTCGTCAATAATCTTTTATTTGATTGTTGCCTTTGTCTTTTGATGTATGACCACCACCAGTCTTGTTGGATGGAGCCTTTTACCTTTTATGAAACATCTTGGATTTCTTTTGTATGAACGCTTTTGATCCAATATTTTATGAATGAAGACTGCTTATATCATTACACTTTTGGTTTGATTTTACTCGCCTCTCTTGTCTTGTTGTTTGTTATACGATGATGGGTGACAAAGCTCTGAGATACCTGTAAATGATTAACATATCATGCATATCATAACATATCATGTATTACATGTTTTTCAGGCCAGAATTCTTATCTTGTTTCTTCTTTTATTTAGTAGAAATTGCAAATCCAGTCTCTCACCGATATTATACTAGAAGAAACTTTCCACGTCAGATGGAACTCAGACAAGAAGAGCTTACAGAAGTCAGGGCTCAGATGGCCACCTAGATGACCCAATTAATGGGGGCCATCTCCAACATGAACTGCGAACAATAAGAGTTGAGGGCTCTTGTGGAGAGACCTCGTGTGAAATGGAACGTTTGGAGTTTGAAGACTTCTCAGTGGGGTAGCCCGTCCCCAATCGGTTGTGAACTTGAATATTAATGGTCATGCTTGTGACCAGGGTATGTAGTTCAATCAGGGTCATTTTCCACCGATCCCTCCACTACATCTCCTTGATGGTAATCCTCGTGGACAGGGTCCAAATATGGGTTTTCATGATGACATGTTGTATGTGCATGGTAGTGAGGCTAATTTCTTGGGTGATGATCAGAAGTTTTGTCAGCTCGAAGAAAGGTTGAAGGCTGTTGAAGGAGTAAAGATGTTTGGTTTGGATATTAATGATTTAGGTCTGGTGCCTGGGGTAAGGGTTCCCCCAAAATTTAAAGTTCCAATTTTTGACACGTATACTGGTGCCACTTGTCCCAAAACACATGTCAAATCCTACTACAAGAAGATATATATGCACTCTGAAGATGAGAGGTTGTTGATGCATTTCTTCCAGGAAAGCCTGTCTGGGGCACCTTTGGAATGGTATATGCAGTTAGAAAGTTCTCGTATCAGAAAATGGAGAGATTTGGTGGAAGCTATCCTTGAACAATGTCAATTTAATGTTGATCTGGCACCAAATAGGACTCAATTACAGAGTTTGACACAAAATTCCGATGAAAGTTTCAAAGAGTATGCTCAGAAGTGGCGTGAACTCGCCGCTAGGGTTCAAGAACCTATGATGGAGAGGGAGATGATTTAACTTTTCACCAATAATCTTCAAAACCATTACTATGTAACTTGCAGTTTGTCTGCTAGCTTTGCTAAAATGGTAACTTTTGGTGAGCGTATAGAAAGTGGATTGAAGTCCAAAAAGATTTAATCTGTTGGTAATGGTGCTTCTACTAGTAGTGGAGGAAATAAAGTATTCATAAGTTATCCTATGAAAAAGGTAGGGGAGACCAGTGATGTGTATAGTCGAAGGAACCAGAGAAAAGAGGAACAACTTGTCAATGCTGTAATCATCTCTGCTGCTCAACCAGCACCTCAGCAATAGCGTCAGGGCCAATATCAAAGGAAGCAAAATTCCCCTAGTCAATCGAGAAAGTTTGATCCCGTGCCTATGCCTTATTCTGAAATACTCCAACGCCTTCTCGATAACAAGTTGGTTGAGAAAAGGACTATGCCTACTTATACTGGGAAACTCCCTCACAATTATATTGTTAACGCTAGATGAAAATTCCATTCTGGAGGAGTGGGGAACATGGTGGAAAATTGTTTGGCATTGAAGTATAAGGTGCAATATTTGCTAGATGCAAATGCCATATAGTTCGATCCACATCTAGGGCCTAATATTATCCAGAATCCAATGCCGCTTCATGCTGGAGCAACCGTCAGTGTTATCTCTGAAGTTGAGAATGTTGATTTGGTTATGGATGTGAGTAGGGTGGTTACTCCTTGGCCTTTTATCAGAGAATAGATGTTCAAGAGAGGTGTTTATCCAGGATGCAATTTAGATTGTTTTGATTGTGTGAGGGTTGTTCCAAGTTGAGAGCGGGTATTCATAAATTGATTAATGAAGGTGAGCTTCATCTTGATAAGATTGTCAAAGGGAGTAAAAGCACAGAGGATATCAATGTGATTTCTATCTCATTTACCCCTATTAATATGTATGCTTCAGCCAAATTGGTACCTCTTTTAATCATTACGCCTGGTCCTATCCCTTATACAAGTGATAAGGTTGTAGGTGGCATTATGGGAGAGATGTTTATTGTCAAAGAGTGAAATAGGAGAGTGGATCTTCATAACAGAAATCCTTTAAGCAAGATTAGTTAGATGTTGGTAAAATTGTTGACACCAGAAGGGTAACTCGAAGTGGGAGAGTAATCTCACCACAAGATGTGCAAGATAAGGTATATGCCTTATCTAGAGCTAAAGGTAAGCAACAAGTGATGGCCGATGCCCCAATCCAAGACTTGGATGTTGATATGAAAAAGGATGTTGAAGAGATTATGAGATATATACGAAAGAGTGATTACCGGGTTATTGATCAACTTGGTCAGACTCCAGCCAAGATCTCTATCTTATCTCTACTTAGTGATTCTGAGGCACATATGAATGCACTGATGAGATTATTGAATATGGAGTTCGTCCCACAAGAGATCTCAGTTAACCAGTTTGAAAGTGTGTGTGCGAGTATAACTGCTGGCAACGGTCTTGGTTTTACAGACATCAATCTTCCTCCAGAAGAAATAAATCACAACAAAGCATTATACATTTCGATGGAATATAAGGGGACTACTCTATCCCGTGTCTTGGTTGATACCAGTTCCTCTATGAATGTTATTCTAAAAACGGGTTTGATGAAGGTTGAGTACTCTGGGCTTGAGTTGCATCCAAGTGATCTGGTGGTTAAGGCATTTGACAGATCAAGGCGCACAGTGTTTGGTTAGGTGGATCTTCCTATCAAGATTGGTCCTTAGATCTTCACCACTACATTTTTCGTAATAGATATTCAGCCTGCTTGTTGTTGTTTGCTAGGTCGTCCATGGATTCACAAGGCTGGGGAAGTGACGTCCACCCTCCATCAGAAGATTAAATATCTTGTTAATAGCAAGACCATTACTGTATGTGGTGAAGAGGAGATGTGGTGAGTGACCTATTGTATTTCCGATATGTTGAAATAGAGGGTGAGGTTCATGAGACACCTTTTCAGGGATTCAAAACTATTCAGATGATTAATACTCCATGTTCCAAGGATAGGAGGAAGCCAGAAACATCCTTGTCATCTTTAAAATATGCTCAATCTATGGTTGAAGCAGGTAGCCCTGAAGGCTGGGGTAGTTTAGTGGAGGTTATCTCAAATTTTAATAAGTTTGGGTTAGGTTTCAAACCTGATAATCAAGGTGTGGCTCCTTGAGCTCCAAGTTTATCAACTCCCATAAGGTTTTCCAGTGCTGATATCGTCAAGAATGGGCAGGTCAACACTGTTGAAGATATCGATAGTGATTTTTATATTGATAGCTGGATTCGACCAAGTGTACCAGGGGTTGGGCTCAACAAGTGTACTTCCAAGGATGTTATTCCAGTTACACTTGTCAAAGAGTAATTTTATTTTATTTTCTTATCATGCAATAATTCCTACGCTATGCCCAAGGCATTAGTTAATTATATGTAGGGCCCCCATATTTTCATTTTCAATCTTTATCATAAAATAAAAGACGTCTTTTTACATTCAAATATTTTGATTCTGTCTTTATTTTTATATTTCAAAAAATATGTAATATAATGGCAGTGCTTTTATTTTTATTTTTACCATCCCGTGTCTAAAAGAAGCATAAAATCGATCATGCAGACTTAATCCCTCTATCATAACAAATCCCTTCGATAATGATTTTTCTATCACTCATTATGATTTCGATAATCCGATCAACCAAGTCGAAAAAGAAGACGAGGAAGATTATGAACTCCCCGAAGAGTTAGCCAGGTTGTTAAAGCAAGAGGAAAAGGCCATTCAACTGCATGAAGAGTCAATTGAGGTAGTAAATTTGGGAAGTGAAAATGCCAAGAAAGAAGTCAAGATAGGGGCTGCATTAGAAGATAATGTAAGGAAAAGATTGATTGGTATGCTCCAAGAGTATTCAGCCATCTTTTTCTGCTGTTGTACCCAAAACTTTTCCCTCCCATTTTCAATACAAATTATTACAATAGGTCTCCTCATGCTCATGAAGGTCTCAAACACTCAAGACTACTCAAATATTGATCAGGAAAACTCTCCTCCTAAGCAACTGACCTACAACTAGGGTTTTGATTTTATCAAAGGAAATTAGACTTATAATGCCTAAAGTGGACTTTGTGGTTTCTCACATGTCTCAAGTCACCCTCATGTCAAGTTTCAAGCCTTTCAGCACAAGTTTGCTCAGTCAATTTCTCAGATGATTGAAAATCAACAGTCTTGGACAAAATGTCAACTTTGACAAATTTACAGTCAAACTTCAAGATTTTTGGTCAACATCAATATTTTGAAGTTACATTCATCATTTGATCAAGGGTTGATCAAGATTCATTAAGAAAACTCAAGATTCATCAAAAGTCAAAAGTTACTAAATTAGGGTTTTCTTAAGAAGAAGTCAACTGATCTTTGACCAAGCATAACTTTCACATACTTCATTAGAAATTCCTCAACCAAAGCCTATAATGAAGGAAATTCAATTCTCTACAAATTTGTCTCTCTAAGATCAAGGCCAAAAATACTTCATTTGAGATACATGGGCCAAAACATTACAGGTCATTTTAAAAGTCAACAAAAAGACATCTTTTGTCAAAGCAATTTACATCAACTTAAAGTCTTCAAATGAAAAAATGACCAACATGAAAGATGTAGGATACATCTTGAGGTTTCCAAAGAACCCAAGATCATCTTCATATGACAAAAATCCAGTGAGTTATGATTGGTGCAAGTTGGGTAATTTTAAGATAACGCATGAATTCCAAATTGAGCAAATTTGAATTTTTGGGCTAATGGGTCTATCTTTTAAGGTCCAAACGTGTTCCCGACCTCATAATAGACCTCTGAATCCAATCATTTACTGTTGTGGTTTTTATTTCTTATTATTTTGATTTTATTCAATTAAAAGCAAAATAAATCAAATAAAATATCTAATAAATGATATAAGGCATGTGGATCTATTTTTGAATCAAATCATAAATCCAAAAAGCTAGTGACAACTTGCAAAAAACGTGTATAGATGATTGGTACATGATTGGCCTAATAAAGAAAGATTTCATGCAAAAATTCCAATCAAATATTTAGTCATGAAATTCAAAGATTTGATTCATGTTTGTTGACCTAAACCATTCTCCTATAAATACATAACATGTTCAGACCATCAAGGACACGAAATTGCCTCAAGAACACACCCTCAAAATCTCAAATTTTCTCAAAACTAGGGAAACTTGAAACCCTCATCTCCAGTATTGATTAATCAATTCTAAGCATCAAATCATCTTCCTGAAGTTCCCAAGAGTCCATCCCAACCATCCTTAAAGCCTGAAGCACGCCAAAGCACCCTCCCTCGATTGCACCAGTTTGGTAAAATTCTCTAATCTCAAACTCTTTATTCATGCATTATGGATTAATTTGATGCACTCATTCATGTTCATAATGATGTTTAGAATTGTTTTGATCCATTTTTTGTGAGATATAACACATGGAGAATGAAACACCATTGTTAGGGAACGATCTGAGTTTGGATTTGAAACTCACGATACAATCGTTTTTAGTCAATCTAACCATGCCATTGAATTCGCAACATGCTAATTAGTGGATCTAAGTTGTGAGATCTTTTGTTTTCATCCATTTTTGTAGGTTTCCAAAAATCATCTTACCGGAGAAGACGACCAGAGCTAGGGCTCCGATGCTTCTCTAATTCATTTATTTTTATTATATATTTATTTGTTTACATTTTATAACACGAATGCAATGAAGCGCAGTTGGTTGGAGACGGCGGCCTATAACATAAGGGGCGTGGATTCGATCCCTGCATTCTGTCAATTTATTTTCTTTTTCAGGATTTACGCCCAAGTTAATATTATGTTGATTCATTCCTATTCTCAATCACTAACAACAGTCTGACCTAGTGGCAGGAGGGCACGCCTATGACCTCAAGGGCGTGGGTTCAACACCCAACCCATGCAATTCTTTTTACCCTATTTTCTTTATAACTCTAAGTTTTCCATTTTCTTTACTAATTAATTTTTAATTAAAATTAACTAACCTAATTTTTTTAAAGAAAACCTAACAAATTAGGATTAGGGTTTTTAATTAATAATTAAATTCTTGACATGTTTTTATTAATTAATAAATTAATTAATTAACCTTTTTCTTAATATTAAAATTAATTAGAAACAATTAGGTTTTAATTAATTATTATCACTTAAATTACTTTCTATAAAACATAAAAAACATTAACACTTAGATTTTAGGTCTTTGACATTTTTTAACACTTTTCTCATTTATCTGTTTCTATTTAATTTTCTAGAAAATTGTATAGGTCGCACTATCAATGTAATAGCGTAGATTTCTTTTCTCACATTTTTTTAATTATGTATCTGCTCTAAGGATGTAATAGCGTAAGTTTACTTTTCCTGCAAATTTTTATACTTATGTATCTGCCCCAAAGCCATGTAATAACTTAGGTCTTTACATTCCGCCCTTTATTTTTCTATACATATTTAACTGCTAGTAATTAGGGTTTGTATGGCAAGCCTAAAAACAAATATAGAAAACTCTAATTTTCAAGATAAGATAATTGAATTAACACACTTTGCACACTTGCACCTTTAGGGTAACCACTCTTATTTCCTTATGAATATTGGTCACGTCCCTCGAACGCGGGGATACTTTAGAAAAAGTCCCTCGATCAAATCATCAATAGTCCCTTTCGAATAAAGATCATAATCCCTCAATGACCCTTCGAGTTGCCTACAAAATGATCTACTCCCTACGAGTAAATGATGATAGTCCCTCCGACACAATTGCTAAAGTATCCTTAAATGTTGCATTCGATGACCATACGACGACCCTACACCTGTCCTTTCACATCCAATAGATGGGGCTATCTACCAACTAATGGTATGGATAGTACTATCTCTAAAGGAGAATGAAAAGAATAAGAAATACCATAATTAGTGGGTAAGAACTCTTAATCGCTTTCTCATAACCTTTTCAAAACATTTTTCACACATCATTTTCAAACAAATATTTTCAAAAAACACTTTGTATACATTCTTGAGGACTGACATAAAAATTATTATAAACTTAGCCTCACATTGGCATTTGTAAATATTTACAAATCACACACACACGAAGAAAGTTTTCAAAGTGAGCTAAGAAATTAAGAGCCCGTAGATAAATACAGATGAAAAGGGTGCTAACACCTTCCCTTTTCATAACCTATCCCCCAAACTCAAAATCTATCAAAGGTCTTTCCTTTTCTTTTCACCTTTCCTAAATATTGGATAACATAAAGACTGTACGTTGTAGACCGATATGGTTAACATGATAGCTACAATTAGTGTGACACATTGGTTTATACTGATGTTCCTTGAGTCAGTCAAGGATAACATTAGGCTTTCGTGTGGTGTCATTAACACTAACTTACTTTTAGAACCTTAATTTACCGATCTTGGCCATTAGAAAATAGTGAGATAATCGACTTTGGTGCAGTCCAAAGTTGGTTGATACTCGAAGGTACGCTCATTCAGATATGACTTTCGGGATGTTTTAGTGGCAAGCTAGTTGTCGTGCTAAAATAAATCTTGCGAGAAAGATCCGTGATATGAGATTCTTAGAACCTGGTTACTATTTTAGGACAGGTTGAGCCAACTTAACTTCATTAGGGAAGGGTATTTACCTATGGACTTCATGAAAGCCTTTAAACCTAAGGCTCTTGTATGAATTTTTTGTGTTTGCTACTTATTTAACATGAACATGACATCATAACATCATATCATCATAACATAGCATTTTCACTAACAATTTCAAGTAACAAATCTTTGTTCTTTGTTGCAGGTTATGGCCTCCGCTTGCAAAAATACTATCTGAATCAAATTTGTGAGGATACCTTCCAAGCATAAAGAGTTAGCCTCAAAGGTTCGCGAAAAATCTCAATTCACCAAGAGGCATGGTTACCTACTCAGTTTAGTCACCTCAGTTTTTGAAGAAGACATGATAGTGTTATGTTCCAGTTGTTTGATCCTAAGCATCATTGCTTTAACTTCCCAGATTACTTATTATTACCCACAATAAAAGAGTTTTCTAAGCTACTTGGAGTACCTATTCTTGATCAGGCAGCCTTCACCGATTTAGAGAAAGTTCCAAAACCTGAAGACATTGCATAAACCTTACATCTGAAGCGGTTATACATTGTGTCTAATTGGGAAACAAGAAGTAGAGTTAAAGGTCTTCTTGATAAATATTCGATAGAGAAGTCTCAGTTGTTTCTAGATGCTATAAGTTTTCATGCTTTTGAGGAGATCTTTGCTCTGTTGATATTTGGTTTGGTACTATTCCCTAATCCAGACTAACTCATAAATGTGAACACCATCAAAATATTTCTTACTCATAATCCTGTGCCTACTTTTCTTAGATATTTTGCACTCTCTTTATACTCGTACTATGAGAAAATGAGGAACTCTCATGTGTTGCATACCTTTTCTATCCAGGTGGTTTATTTCGCACCTTCCCTGATCAGTGATGAAGAATGAACAAGGTTTGAGGTGGTCTCAAAGGATGATGTCACTCTCACGTTCAGATATCTATTGGTGTTCCCGATCTCAGGAGGACATCACTATTATTGACTGTTGTGGAGAATTCACTAATGTGTCGCTCCTTGGCATAATGGGGGGGGGGGGGGGGGGGGGGTAGTACTTATAACCCTTCTCTAGCTCTACGGAAATTTAGTTATGCTCGAAGAGACGATCCTCATGATATTCTTATCCAGGGTATTATATTCGATTACAAGAATTATCCTCAAGGTTACTGTCAAAAGTTTATACATGCTTAGGGCATGGTGAATAAGATTGATAGCAAGACTTTGGGACATAAAAACTCCATCCTTTTAAATCCCTACCTCAGATGGGTACGATCGCGTGCTCAAAACCTTATAATTCCATATCCTGCTGTCCTACTAGTAATTATAGAGCATGTTGATGAAGGAGATACTCCTCATACCATTTTTCATCTAGACATGCCTACTGACCTTGAAGAGCTACAAAAGTCTTGGATTCAATTGAAAGAAGAAAGAGGCACCTTTGAGACTCGGTTCTATGCTAGTGAGAAGAAAGTATTGGAGCTGAAAAAATGACATCACGAAGAGCAGAGCCTTAATGTGTATGTCAACACAAAGTGGAAGCGTCCATGGGATACTTGAGTCATAATTTGTTTCCTTGTAACCTTTTTGTTTTCATTGTAAGCCTAAGACGCAGTTATAACTTGAAGTTACTGATAAGAGTCTTTTTTCTGTTCTCTAATTTGATTAACAAATTTAAATCCCTCGAGGCCCTTGAAAATATTGCATATGCATCTTGTAATACGGTAGGAGAACTGACTTTATTTTGTTTTATCCAAATATATGGATATCAAGAGTCGCCATCGACTTTTCTTTTATCCAATATAAGGAAATACTGAAAAGAACAGGAAAGACCTTGATAAATTTTGAGTTCGGGGGGTAAGTTATGAAAAAGGAAGGTGTTAGCACCTTTTTCATCCGTAGTTATCTACGTGCTCTTAATCGCTAGTTCAGTTTTGAAATTTTCTTTGTGTATGTGATTTGAAAATATCTTGAAAAACCAAAGTACGTCTAACTTTGTAATGGTTCTTGTATCAGTCCTCAAGAACGCGTACACAATGTTTTTTTTGAAAATATTTTGAAAGTGTGATGTGTAAAAAATGTTTTTTTCCAGAAAAGAGTTGTGGGCAAGCGATTAAGAGTTCCTTACCCCCTAAAGGTTGTTCTTATTCTTTATCTTCTCCTTTAGAGATAGTGCTATCCATATCATTAGTTGGCAGGTAGCCCCATCTATTGGATGTGAAGGGACAAGCGAAGGGTCATCGTATGGTCATCGAAGGAAACATATAGATATACTTTAGCAATTTATCAGAGGGACTAGATCATATTTCGTAGGCAACATCGAAGGGTCATCGAGGGACTATGATCTTTATTCGAGGGTCTTTGCTAAAGTATCCCTATTTTGAGGGACATGGCCATTATTTCTGAAGGCAACAAAAGGAGGTTACCCTAGAGTTACAAGTGTGAATAGTGTGTTTAGTTCAGTTATTTATCTTATATTAGGGTTATCTATCAATTGTTTTTAGAACTTGCCATACATTGCCTAGTTACTAGCAGTTGAATATATATAAAAAATTAAAGGTGCGAAAAGTAAACCTTACGCTATTACAAGGCTTTGGGGCAGTTACATAAAAAATGCGGGAAAGTAAAGTGCGGAATTTAAACCTAAACTATTACATCCCGTAAGCAGTTACATAATAGAAAAAATGCGGAAAGATAAATCTAAACTATTACAAGAATCGCACGACATATACATTCGTCTAAAAAATTTAAAGGCAAAAAGTAATAGGAAAAACGTTAAGAAAAGTGTTTGAATGTTTGTTTATATTTTTTTAGAAAATAATTTGAAGTTGATTAAATAATGAGAACCCTAAGTCTAATTAATACCTAAAGTCTAATTAGTTTTAATTTTAAGAAAATATTAATTAACCCAATTAATTAGTAAATAATAAAATGTCAAAATTAATTATTTATTAAAAAAACTAAACCTAATTTATTAGGGTTTTTAAAAAGGAATAAAATTAGTTAATGATTAATTAAGAAAATACTTAAGAAAAAGGAAAAAGTTAGGGCTAGTAATCAAAGAAATTAGGTTAAAAACAAAAAAGGGTAAAACTGCATGGGGTGGGTTTTGAACCCACATCCTCCTGCTTTCACACTACTTTTCTTGCCACCCAGCCAACGTGCTGATTATGTTAAGAGATAGGTGCTGCAGAATATATTGAAAACCCACGTATTAAATGGAAAATCACAAAATATATTGTGCAGCGCATGATCGAACCCACACCCTTTGAGGTAAGAAGTGTCTTTGAACGCGTGCGCTTGCCACTGGGGTGACTGTTACATCCGGTAGTATAACAAAACGAAACAAATATATTATAAAACGCGTGGACCGGAGAGACACAGAGCCCTAGCTCCGGTCGTCTTCTCCAGCGAGAGGATTCTTGGAACCTACAAAATAACAAACGTAAGTGATCAAGGAAGACCCTATCCCCCTAATTTGAGGGTTGCGAATTCAATGGTGGCCTTAGTTTTGGATAAATCTTCGTGCATAATAATATATGAACAAAATATTTTAAATCAGCTCAAACATGGTGCTAGGTTATCCAAGCGTTATGGGCCTCATGCAGGGGGTCAATCATGTATCATTTTGTCTCAGAAACATATTAGAATCATTAGTGTGAATCAAAGCATGGTAAAAATTAAAAATCAAAATTTATGAATATATGGAAATCAGTGATGCTTCATGTGCATGTCTCAAGCCTCTATGATCATCAAGAATGATCAAGTCTTACCCTATAACACCTTAGGGATTGATTTGAACGGTTGGTTTGCTTTGAGAAGAGCTGGAACAATTATTTCGAGTTTGCCCTAGTTTTGGACAAAATTTGAGATTTTTAGAGAGGGTTCTTGCAACCTTTTTTTATTATCCCTCTTGTCTTAATGTGGAGAGTATTTATAAGAGAAAAGATTAGGTCAATACATGGGCTTGGACCTCTTGTAAAACAACCTTTTGATTTTGTTTGGAAATAGGTTAGTATAAGACAAAAGCATGGAAATTGATACAAGAATAGGTTCACACGGTTGGCAATGTGATCTTAGGCCTCCAAAAGATTTGAATCAAAAGCCTTTTATGCCTTGTACCTCCACTTAATATTTATTTGATTTAATTTTCATTTAAATGAATAAAAATTAAAATAAAAGAAATAAAAATCATAAAAAATATGTGAATGGTTTTGGGGTTCCCCTAACATGTCATAAACACGTTTGAACTTCAAAAGTTAGGCCCATTAGTCAAAAATCCCAAAATTGTTCAATTGAGGTTTCATGCAATTTCACAAAATTACCCAACTTGTGCCACTCATAACTTGCTCAATTATTGTCATATGAAGATGACCTTAAACTTTTTGGAAATCTCAATATGCCCCCTACAACTTTCATGTTGGTCATTTTTCCATTTGAAGATTTTAACTTGATGTAAATTGACAAAAATTGACTTTTTATTGACTTTTAAAATGACATGTAATATTTTGGCCCATATATCTCAAATGAAGCATTTTTGGCCTTGAGCTTAGAGAAACAAAGTTGTAGATAATTTAATTTCATTCAAGTTAGGCCTTGGTTTAAAATTTTCTAATGAAGTATGTGAAAGTTATGCTTGGTCAAAGTTCAGTTGACTTCTCTTTAAGAAAACTCTAATTTAGTAACTTTTGACTTTTTGATGAATCTTTAATTTTCTTGATGAGTTATGATCAACCCTTGATCAAATGATGAATGTGACCTTAAAATCTTGATGTTAACCAAAAATCTTGAAGTTTGACTGTATGTTGACCACAATTGACTTTTTGTCCAATATAGTTGATTTTCACCTGTCTGAGCAATTGATTGAGCAAATTTGTGATGTAAGGCTTGAAACTTGACATGAGGATTCTTTGAAGCGTATGTGGAACCAAGAAAATCAATTGAGGCATTAGAAGTCCCATTTTCCTTGAAAATACCAAAAACCTAGTTGTAGGCCATAACTTAGGAGGATGATTCATCTGATCAATTCTTAAGTAGTTTTGAGCACTCTAGAAACCTGAGGAGCATGAGAAGATATATTGAAATGGGAGGGAAATTGTTTGGGGTACAATAGCTTCCCCTATTCAATCTTCTTAAACCTTCAGAGTTAGATTGGCATGTTCACCATTCAGGATCTGGACGTGGAAGATCATTGAACACTTAAGTGCCCAGAAATTTGCACTCACCGGTGCACTAAGTAACATTGTCAGTTGATTATATTGCTTGAATGGGCTTAAATATACTATTTATATGGGTGATAGATTTTCTTCAGAGATGTGATTACAGATGTAATCCAAAGTAGCTATCGATAGGAATATCAGAATGAGTCTACGCTTGACTGTATCTGAAGAATGCTTTTCAGAAAATCTCTGAAGGGAAATGCTTTTCAGAATGAAGCCCTGAAGGAGATGCTTTTCAGAATAAACTTCTGAAGGAGTATGCTTTTCAGAATAAACTTCTAAAGGGGAATGCTCGCCAGAACTCGATCTCTGAGGGGAATGCTTTTCAGAATTTTGTCTCTGAAGGGGAAATGCTTTTCAGAATGAAGCATTAAAAGAGATGCTTTTCAGAATAGACTTCTGAAAGGGAATGGTTTTCATAATAAACTTCTGAAGGGGAATGCTCCATAAAACTCGGTCTCTAGGGGGAATGCTTTTCAGAATTCTGTCTCTGAAGGGGAAATTCTTTTCAGAATAAACTTTTGTAGGGGAATGCTCGCCATAACTCAGTCTCTGGGGGGAATGCTTTTCAGAATTTCGTCTCTAAAGGAGAAAAGATTTTCATAACGAAGCGCTGAAGGAGATGCTTTTCAGAATAAAATTCTGAAGGGGAATGATTTTCAGAATAAACTTCTGAAAGGGAATGCTCGATTGAAATCGATCTCTAGGGGGAATGATTTTCAGAATTCCATCTCTGAAGGGGAAGTGCTTTTCTGAACGCTTCTGAAGGGAGATCCTTTTTAGAATTCAGTCTCTGAAGGGAGTCACTTGGTTATGTAGATAGTCTCCCTGTCTTATTTTGGGAATTGATCCATAACCTATCTATAAATTACTGGTAATATCTTTTAGTTTGTGAACTTAACCTAAAAAGGCAAAGTTAGTTTTGTGCAATGTCATGATATATGCAGTGCATTTTGTAATGATGCTCTCAAAATAAATGAGAATGTTATATACGTTTCGTATGCATATGTCACGATTTTTTGTGTGAATGATGTATAGGTGCAATATGTCGTTGAAGCATATCGGTGGCTTTGTATAATAATGTCTGGCTTGGGAAAATAAATCCCTGATTGTTGTTGGGGATGAAGACAGTAGTTCCTCAATTTGTTTAGAATGCCTCTACTGGGGATTTCAGCTTTCCGTTTGAGGACACTCCTTTGGGGATCTTCGACTTCTGCTTGGGGATAGAAGCATTCAAGGAGAGTCGATAATTCGTCGTTCTTTATAAGATTTGTATTCTGACTAGAGATGAAAGACCTGGAATTCTCTGATGTGTTGCTTGACCGAATTTCGAATATGAATATAGACTCTTATAGGGAGGACAACATTGAATGTCGTCTGGTCTGAGAAGAGGCTCTTGTCGGGGAATAACAATATTGAAGAAATAAAACTTCGATGGGGAAATAAAACCTATAGACTGTGATGAGGAGATAAACTTTGACGGGGATTAACTTGTGGAAAATTTCTCTGTGGGAATTTAGTGTCAACTTTGAACGTTATCCCAACTCCTAGTGTCTCTCGTAAATGCTAATCCTTTTTTCATGCATATATTTGTAAACAGTAATCATAATCAAATGCATATGTTCATTCAATATAATCATTAGACGTTTTTGCAAACAAAATAGAGAAAGTAAAAATAGTTTATGAATTTGAAACTGATTGCATTGATTTGGAAAATTTGCCTATAAACAAACAGTTTTATACAAAGTTATAGAAATCCTAGTAAGAGGAAATCATCGTAAAAGAAAAGGTGTACAAAGAGAAACAACGAAAAACAACTATGTGGAAATGATCCCATCGAGTTTCAACTCTGCTATTGCCCCTATGTCTTCAAGCATCTCATCCCTCACTATTGGAAGAAGTTGATTGAACTGATTAGTAACCTTTGAACTTGATGTCAGTAATTATGTTGGCTGTAAGTAGATGGGTGATCCAACGGGACATAGTCGTACGCTTTAATCCCTAACTTTTTCCTGGACCACCCTTTCGGGTTTTCAGTCCACCAGGATATCCTTTTTTCCCCAAGCCTCCTCTTCAGGTTTTCAAGTTGCCAGATGTAAATTTTATATATATATCCCTAATTTTTGCCCAAACCCTTTTGGTTCGCCAGGATGCCCTAATTTTTGCCTAGGCCAGTCAACCTAGCAGGTCTCTTTTATACGTAGTATTTTTTGACTATGTCCACGTTCATAGGGTGTGGAAGATCTTCACCGTCCATGGTGGTAAGTATCATAGCACCGCCAGAAAATATCTTCTTGATCACGAATGGCCCTTCGTATGTGGGAGTCCATTTGCCCCTAGGATCACCTTGTGGTAAGATGATGTGATTTATAACCAGATCACCATCTTGGTACACCTGATGTCTGACTTTCTTGTTAAAGGCCTTGATCATGCGCTTCTGGTACATCTGACCATGGCAAACAACCACCAGCCTTTTCTCATCAATCAAATTTATCTAGTCAAGTCTAGTCTAAATCCATTTATCTTCATCCAAACCCGCGTCTTTCATAATCCTTAGAGAAGGAATTTGGACTTTGACAGGCAGAGTTCAGTGATCATAGTATTGTTAAGATTGGTACCATTATCTATGATGATCCTTTCAAGTATGCCATACCGACAGATGATGTTATGCTTGATGAATCGGGCCACAAAAATCTTGGTAATGGAGGCAAACGAGGTTGCTTCAACCCATTTTGTGAAATAATCAATAGCGACCAGGATGAAATGATGTCCATTAGAAGAAATAGGCTTAATCTATCCAATCATATCAATGCCCCCACATTCCAAACGGCCAAGGAGCAGTCAAGACATTCAGAGGAACTAGAGGCACATGTACTTTGTCAACATAAATCTAGCATTTGTGACAAGTTCTAGAATGACGATGGAAATCAGTTTCCATAGGCGGCCAATAATAACCCGCTCTCAAAATTTTCTTAGCCATCGTATGCCCACTGGAGTGAGTATCAAAGAATCCTTCATGCATATCTTCCACAATCTTCTCAGCTTCCTTCTTGTCTACACATTGAAGCAAAGTTGAATCTTGATTGAGCTTGTACAAAATTTCGTTACTCAAAGAATTTGACAGAGAACCTCTGTAGAAATTTCTTGTGATTAATAGATGCCCCTTCAGGATACTCTTGAGTCTCGAGGTATCTTTTCACTTCGTGGTACCAAGGCTTTTCCTCCACTCCATTAGTATCACCTTCGTTGCAATGCGTCTGTTCGTATAGTCTCTCAATAGTAATTCGAGGAGCTTCATTGTCTCATCTGACTCTGAACATAGATTTTGGATCATGAACTTTATTAACATCATTGGGTCCATGGTGTTGAGTTTAACTCCACAAAAATGGATGAATGATTTTAATAATAGTTTGATTAAAATTTAATTCAAATGTGGTATGTATATTTTTCACATCCCTCTTCATCTCATCCCTTTCTTATTGCACTAGATGTTGTTGGAGCATGATCTCTATATCATGTCTCAAAACAAATGGTGCATAGATTTCTATTGACCGGCCTCAAAATAGGTGCGACGTCTATATAAGTCCACTTACGATTGCTTAACATAACGCTAAATTTTGTCCCGATTCAAATAAATGATCATTTGTGGCCCAAACTTATGATTGCAAGCCCAAGTATGTTAATTTGATCTCTTTGATCCAATAACCTTGAGATTGATTGTGCAGAGGCTTTGGTTCTACCAATCCTCTAATGGATCTACAATACCTTTGGTCAATGCGGATCACTTAAACATCGTTGATCATTAAATGGTACTTATGATAATTCCAAATGGATGATATACTTGACAAAAAGCAAATGCAACTTGTTGTGTGGAGGATTTGGTTCTACCAATCCTCTAATGAGTTCCAAATGCAAGCTTCAAGATGGTCATCCAACTAACCACTAATTATTGACTTATTTACCTTATACTTTTTTTTTATTTTTTATGTTTTATGTACTATTTACTTTTAGCATTTACATTTCATGTCATTTTCATCTTTGCTCATTTGAGCCTTTATTTTCTTGCCATTTTTACTTTTCTCACTTGAGCTTTTCTTTTCCTTTCTTAAGACACTTAATAATCGACATAAACCCTATAGAATATTTAATGGTGCTTGGAATATTTGGTTACTATCCTTGGCATTATGGAGCATGTGACTTTTCTTGGACTTAGGATTAGAAACCTTGACCTATCTTAGAGATCTTATCTGATTATTTTGTCTGGAGTTCTTGAGGTTTACCTCAAGACATTGGGTTGCTTGTTTGTTTTTGTGTGCAGGTTTTTGTGATTACACCCTTTATTTGTAATATGTAATTCACCCGTATATAGCCGTTACTATTCCCAATTTTTTGTGAAGACTTAATACACTTAAATTTTGTTCTCTCAAGAGGTCTAGTATTTCTTTGCTTGATCGGTTTCAATCCAAGGAATGGGAATTCTATCTTGGCTCATAATGTCACGTATTGGTTTCTTGTTGGTTAGATGGTTCTTATCCCTATCTTTTACCTTATGCTTTAGGATAGTCCCTTCTCCTCCTCCCATCTTCTTTAATTTCAAAAATCTTCTTTCCCTTTTTGAAAACTCTTCTTGTTTTTAAACTTGAACCACTTTCAAAATAAACTTGGACTTATGTCCATGCATTTTCAAAATATTTTTCATAAATAAACTCCAATCAACTTAATAATGCCTTGACATTTTTGTGAGAAGACTAAAAGTCAATCAATCTCATTTCAAACCACTTTGCCACTTTGGCTTTTATCTTTAAACTTTTCTCAAAAAAGGTTGAACTCTTGTCAATCCTTGTAGTGATGCAAACAACTATACTTCTATAATATGTAGTAAAGAGAGATATTTTCCACTTGAGTGTTGAGTGAGGCATTGTTGATTTTTAAAATCCAAGCCATATCCTCCACTTTGAGATGATGCAAATTATCCTTTCTCATGATTATGGGTAGTAGGTATGTTTTCCATACGGACAATGACAATGATGTTTCATCTCAAAAAATTAACCAACGTATTTATGTTTTAAATTTTTAAATGAGGAACTACGCGTACCCTGATCCCCTATTGCACGAAAATGTGGTACGTAGGAACTAAAGGTTCGCAACCGCGGAGGATGCAAAAATTATAAAAATAAATATATTTCTTTCCTCACCTCCACCATCCATTTTTTTATATATACAACATTTTTTATAGCCAAAATATACATATTTTCGAAAGAGGCTCCTGCGGAGTACCGTAGATGTTTAGGGTGATAATACCTTCCCTTTGCATAACCAACCCCCTTACCTTGAATCTTTCCCTTTCTTTTTGGGTTATTCGCTCTTTTCCCATTCCTTTGGAAACAATAAAGCGTGATTGAGATTTTTATTTTGATTTGTATAAAGTCTAGTCAATCCAATGGCTTAGTCTTGAATATTTTTACCGCTACAGAAAAATGGAAACTTCACTGGGGAAAGATTAAACTCTTGTTGTTCCATCCCTAAGTGGGTTAAGCATATCTTTGTTTATATCTGTATATGTGTTATTACTATTTTTTGTGTTATATGTTGTATATATGTTTGTCTGGATTTTCCTGGTTTTTAGGGTGCTTGGTGATTACTCATAAGTCTTATACCCAGACTTGGGAAAACTTTAAGATAAGACGGGCGGTATAGTCATGTTAACTTTGAGGGAGTAATACCAAAAAAGGAGGCATGAGGTCCCCCACTCAGTGGAGTCCCCTTTGACTGTAGTGTCGTTTACTGAGTAATCGGGAAGACGTACTGCTTTCGACTTGGGAGCCTGCTGAAACTGAGGACCGTAGAATACCAAACCCATCTTGGCCTTTTAGGTGTAGTGCGGAATCTATGACAGATTAATCCAGAAATAGTTGTCACGCGATACTACGCTCGGGCGAGTCTTTCTTGAGAATATTACTAATTATCGAGTAAATCGGGAAGTTGGTAATATCCGAAGGAAGGATGTAGACTCTGGGAACCTCTAGAACCTTGTTCGGAAGATGATAACTTTTTAGACCAATACCTTATGGGTAGTACCTTTGACCTCATGCTCGTGACGTTGAACCTATGAACCCTATATGTGTGATCTTGTGTGTGATTGTTGCATCATGCATCCATGCACTCATAAGCATCTTTTGAAGAAACCATATTTCAAGGGATTTAAAGGTTGACTATTTGTGAATACCTCAGGTACTTTCTAACCATGGATTCTGGAAAGAGAAAGACCAAAAAATACAGTTTCAAGGATCCCAAGATAGATGAGTTGATCAGTCTAATTCCCAAGATCGAGTGTTCTCCAGACTTTCGGAAGAAGTATGGGTCCATTATTCCTCTCATGAAGCTGAAGATGAAGGAGGGTATTCTCTCGACCATGGTCCAATTCTATGATCTGATGTATCATTTCTTTACTTTTCCCGACTATCAGTTGATACCCACACTGGAGGAGTATTCTTATCTATTGGATTTACCTGTTATCGATCGTATTCCTTTTACTGGTTTGGAGGGTGAGCCAAAACCACATGAAATTGCTTCTTTGATTCATCTGGGGAAATCTGGGGTGGAAGCCCATATGACTACCAAAGGAGGGATTAAAGGATTACCAGCTCCGTTCTTATTGGAGAAGGCTCGTTACTTTTCCAGAATGAAGAGTACAATTGCTTTTGAGGCCATCTTTGATCTACTTGCTTACGGGTTGTTCTTATTTCCTAATGTGGACAAGTTTGTCGACACTAACGCTATCAGAATTTTCATGGATGGAAACCCAGTTCCTACATTTTTGGGTGATGCTTATTACTCTATTCATCTTCGGAATTCTTATCACGGGGGGATGATTATCTGTTGCATGCCTCTGTTGTACCGGTGGTTTATCTCTCATATGCCTCAGTTTGATTCTTTTTGGGATGTCAAGAAGGAACCCCGTTGGGCTCCTAAAATCATGGCACTTACTCACTCGAATATTGATTGGTATCATCGAGCTTACCAGGATATAGGGATTATTGAAAGTTGTGGTAGTTTCCCCAATGTACCTCTTCTTGGTACAAAGGGAGGAATTAACTATAACCATGTTCTTGCACGGCGATAACTTGGTTATCCGATGAGGGATAACACGAATAGTATTCATTTGAGTAGTTTCTTTCTGAAGGAAGGAGAAGACCATAGGGAAGCTAGGGAGAAGATTGCGAAGGCCTGGTGTCACATTCGCTCTTTCCCCCTCTTTTTGGGTTATTCACTCTTTTCCCATTCATTTGGAAACAATAAAGCGCGGTGGCGATTTTTATTTTGATTTGTATAAAGTCTAGTCAATCCAATGGCTTAGTCTTGAACATTTCTACCGCTACATCATATTCTCACCTTTAGCATTCTTTACAGAGAATCTCAAACTAGCTCTATTCTTATTCACACGTGGATCCACAATTTAGCCCCATACTTTACTAGGGCCATTATGCACTACCTGCTGAGCATCCTTAAACGAAGATATAGAATTCTCATTTTCCCTTATATTATCAATGGATAAAGCTTGGAACTGAGTTCCAACGATAGATTCATCTGCTTCCACAACACTGAAAGATGATAAATGAGATATTAACAAAGCTTGTTCTCCCTTTATGATGACCACCTTTCCTTCACGAACAAACTTCACCTTTTGGTGAGAAGTTGAAGTAACAGCTCCTTCCTCGTGTATCATGGTCGTCCCAGTAAACAGCTGTAAGCGGACACAATATCAATAACCTGGAAAGTAATCTAAAATAAGTGCAGGCCTATATGAATAGGAAAATCTACTTCCCTGGTGACAAACTTCCCTTATCCATCAAAAGCTTTCACAATTATGCCACTTGGGCGCTTGGGAGTTCCTTGGTACTTCAACTTCATAAGTGTTCTCCTCGGTATGACATTTAAAGCGGACCTACTATCAATCAGCACATTGGACAATGAATCGTTCTTACAGTTCATAGAGATATGGAGAGCCAAGTTATGATTCCTTCCTTCATCGGGCAGCTCGTCATCACAAAAACTCAGGTTATTATAGGAGGTAATATTCCCAACAACACTACTGAATTGGTCCAAAGGCATATCACTTTCCATGAAATCTTGATCCAATGCTCTCATCAAAGATTCCCTGTGGGTAGAAGAGTTCATTAGCAAGGCTAGAATAGATATCTTTGATGGAGTCTACAACAATTGATCTACGATCTTGGTGTCGCTAATCTTGATAATCTTCAATATATTATCCACATATTTTTATAGATTAGTACCACTAGATTCCCCAACTGCTTTCTTGGGTTCAGTACTTTCAACAACCTTTTTATCAGCATTAACATTCCCTTGAATGACAGGTGCGAAAACACGGCCACTATGGGTCACTCGGTTGGCTTCAACAATATTCTTGACATCAGACAAAGATTGGGTGGGAACTTCAAAACCATCCTACAAGATTGTAGCATTGTATTTGTATGGCACGACATTATCTAATTCGTAAGGAACAGGACCCGACAAATAAATCACCACTGAAGCAACAATTGGCTTGCTATGGAACTCAATAAC
This sequence comes from Vicia faba, assembly GCA_948472305.1. NCBI lineage: Eukaryota > Viridiplantae > Streptophyta > Magnoliopsida > Fabales > Fabaceae > Vicia > Vicia faba. The sequence continues at coordinate 35,374,039 of OX451739.1, read as the reverse complement.
TATAGGGGAGGGAACACCAAAACAAGGCACAATAACATTCAACCATTCTTCTGAATACTTAGATATCACATAATCATTGTTGTAGAACATACCTTTATTTGAGGAAAAGAATTCATCTGCGGAAACATACTAATCATCCGATACAGTCTCAGCCAAGCAACCTTCAATCACATTAATCCCGTTGTAATCATCTCGATTGCCTGAAACTTTGATAGTACCATTGTCCAAAAATAACTGAACACCCTTCCTCACTATGGAACAACCACGAGAATCTCTGCAGCAGATCCAGTAAGACCCATAATGGTGTTCTTCTTGACCATTCATGTGACAGAAGGTAGCGTGTAACTGTACCAAATCCTCATTCATATGATTCATGTCGAAAATACAAAATTATCCAGGATATCCAAAGACCATATTCACATCTTCTTCGTGCTTTTTCCTAGGGCTGATTATATGAATGAGGCCTTCCTCCATCATTTCCTAAAGATTAGCTTTTATCTTATTACATCCCTGGATATTTGTACTGCAAATATCACAACCAGCATGGTCATGCATATAGTTACTGAACTCGCAGAAGTCAGCATGCATTTTTACAAAATCTCCTCTAACCAAGTTGATATAAAAAATCTGAAAGTCACCTGGACAACCAGCAACCATGTTTACATCATTTTTTCCTTCATTCTTTGGCAAAGTATTATCTGTCACATTAGGGCCAACATCTTTAAAGGATAAAAGGCCAGATCTCACCAACTTTTGTAATTTCGATTTTAAAGGATAACAGTTCTCAATATTGTGCTTTGGTGATCCCTAATGAAAATCACACGTATGGTCTTACTTATAATACCATGGTAAAGATGATGGTATAGTAGGGATTGGCCTGGTCTGAACCAACTTCTTCTGGATCAAAGCCAGAAGTAACTCTGCATAGCTCATCGTAATTGAGTCAAAGGCTTCTCTTTTCTGAATTTGCCCTTGATTCCCCTGAGGAGATGGTCTCTGATAGGAAACTATGGTTGGAGCTACATTGACGACTGAAGTCACAGAAGCAACATGTTGCTGGTATCGTTGATTCCTTCTTGTTGGTCTAATCTTCCTTTCTCCAATAACAACATTCGTTTCACTTTATTTCTTTAAAGAGAAATTGTACGACGACTTCTTCGTCCCTTCCTCTTTTGTCAAGCGCCCTTCTCTGACAGCCTCTTCCAAACGAACACCCATGCTTACCATTTCAGTAAAATCACTCGGTGCACTGGTGACCATCCTTTCATAATAAAATGTCCAAGGGTTTTTAGAAAGATCTTGGTCATTTCTTGGTCTCCCATAGGTGGCACCACTTGGGAAGCTATCTCGCACCATCTCTATGCATATTCTTTGAACGAATCCTTGTCTCTCTAAGCCATTACCCTCAGCTGGTCACACTCAAGTGCCATAAACATGTTGTACTTATACTATTTGATAAAGGCTTCTCCCAGATCATTGAAGGTGCGGATACTACTACTGTCTAGACTTATATACCACTTCAAAGCAGCACCAGTTAAACTATCTTGGGAGAAATGAATGAGCAAACGTTGATCATCAGTATGGGTAGACATTTTCCTGATATACATCACAAGGTGGTCACGAGGGAAAGCATTTCCCTTGTACCTCTTAAATTCTGGTACTTTAAACTTGGATGGCACCTTTACATTGGAAACCAGGCAGAGCCCGCTGACATTTTGTCCAAACAATTATTTTCCTCGAAGGGCCTTCATTTCCTTCTACATCTCATTGAACTGGTCTTGAAAGTTATCCAACCGGTCATAGAAACCCACACTTTCACTCGGTGGAGGAACATGATGATAAACTTCATCATTTATAAACATCATAACATTCACCGAAGGAGGTGCAGTATAGTGGATCTCATTTCTAGCAGCAGGAGTAATATACACCACAAGAGGTGCGAGAGTAGCAGCAGCTTTCAAAACTGGAGCAGCTTAAGTGCCAAGATTAAAACCTTCTGACATAAAATGTTCAGGCATTCCCCATGGGTAACCCTGAGGCATACGATTTTGAGCAACAATAATTGGGGTAACAAAAACAGGAACTGATGGACCTTCGAAAGCAATTGTTGTTTGTTGAGGCTGAGCAAGTGGTGGCTGATCTTGAGAAGGCACCAATGAATCCATCAAAGTAGTTAGATTGGCCATATCAGCCTTCAAAGCAGTAACCTCATCGCGCAGCTCGCGATTCTCTTGTTTAAGATTCTCTATTTTCTTCCTGGAATTAGCTCGAGTATTATACCGGTGAGACAACTTACTGAACGAAGTAGAGAAATTCAGTAAGACACCTGGGTATGAAAAGAAATGCAAGAAATATGTACAAGATGATTCATGATATGTGATGTACATGATTTATTTTATTATTATTAATATTTCAAGGGACTCAAAGAATTATAGACAATTTTGCAAATATTAAAGTACCAACGCATTTTGAAATACTGAAAATCTTATCACAATAACTTCAAAATGGATTACAACTTTTAGTACAAGTTTCAATAATCCCAAGTATAAGAAGAGATATAATCTAAAATCCTAAAAAAGAAAAGTTAGTGAAGATCACTCCACACACTGACGCTTTCATGTGAGTCTTTCAATCTGAGCCTTCAACTGCTTGCTCTCTTCTGCATACCTACCGACAACCAATTTCCAATCACCAGAGTCAGGAAGTGAATGATTAAGTCCTGATTGAGCTCGAGAGGAAAATAAATATGTTTCTTCTCCATCATCTCTACATCACGACTCTCAAGAATCTCAATTAAGTTCTCCTTCTGAAGAAGTGAAAAACACAAGAAGGGGGGGGGGGGGGGGGGGGTTGAATTGAAAACATGAAATTAAATGCGCAATGACACGGTATTTTTATCCTGTTCGTTTGATCTCAAACTAATCCAGTCCACTCGTCAAGGTGATTTCGCCTCTCTCCAACGAGGTCTTAATTCACTAATCTTAAACAGATTACAATCACTACTTTGACAATTGTCAAAGTCCTCTTGAGTACAACCACAATCCGGTTAATCTCAAGGAAAACTGTTCTTAATCAAAGATACTAGAGTACTGTGTATAGATGTTTTTCGTTACAAAAACAGTTATCACAACTGTGATATTTTACACAAATTTAGAGCGTGGAATAGAGATGAGTAAGCTTGCAGCGTTTTTAATTGTATTGCAATAGCGTTGGCAAATCGTAAACGATTTGATCTCTTAGCTTGTTTTTATAGGCAATGGAATTATGTCTAATCTTTAAGAGTGATTATGATCATTAACTCAGTTTCCATTTAGAGAAGATCATGTCTGAAAGAAGTCGTTGTAATTGATGTTGTCTTGATTGTAAAGTAACGCTTCAGAATCTTACATCCTTGCCTGATGCTGATGCTTCAGAACATTGACGCCTTAGTTTATATTCCTTATGTTCAGAATCAGAGTTTACTTCACTTAAGCGCAGGTTCTGATTATCATTCTTCCGCGCAAATTCTGATTACTTTCAGCATGTAGTTTCTATAGCTTATCTTCTGATGCTGCTTTGGTCAGAACTTCTGCATACAAAATAACATAATTTTTAGGGTGCATATTTGTTCTTTGTATTTTTTATCATCAAAAATCTAATTAAGGATTGTAGAATCAAACTATGTTCTAACAATCTCCCCCTTTTTGATGATGACAAAAACTAGAATTTTCAATGAAAAATAAAGAACAAAAAGTTTAAGAGAGACTCCCCCTGAGTTGGTTACTTCCCTGGAGTTCCTTCTCACCAGAGCTTTTGCTGCATCTCCTATCAGAATTTGTTCAGGTTCAAACTTTTCAGAAAGTAAAGGTTAAATAATTCAGAATGTTTGAGACTTTTGTCTAGGTATACCATTATTGAAAATATCTTACTTTCTCCCCCTTTTTGTCAAGTATCAAAAAGCAATATAATCAGAGCAAAAAGATGAATTATATTAAAAACATAATGCAATGACAAGTTTCAGAAACAAGGAGGTAAAGATAAAATTACAGATAAATAGTTTTAAAAGAAAAATATAAGAAGGAGGGGGAAGGCGTGTGAATAACGCTTCCAACAAGCTCTTGATCTGAGTGCTTGACTCTTCCTGCTTGCCCAAAATATCTTTGATTTCCTTTGTAGTATCTTCTTGTTTATCCATAATTCTTTTGATCTCTTTGTTTGTATCCTCTTTCTTGTCCAGTCTTGCATGGATTAAAGCATTCTCTTTCTTCAACTCTTCCAGAGTTTGCATGACTAGAGAGGAAGCTGGTGTTTCTTCAGTGGTTGCATGTTGTTCAGAACATTCTGCAACTTCTTCTGATTGAACCACTTCATCTGCTACAACCATATCTTCTGGAGCAGTAGTCAGGGAGAGATTATCTGAATCTGGTTCAGCAACTTCTGAAGGATGGTGCTCTATTCAAGGAGCATTATCCAGCGGAAGAATTTCTTTCTTGAACCATTTGCTCAGAACTTGTTCTTGAAAGGCTTTCAGTTTATCACTGAAGTTCTGCTGAGCCCTTTCATAACCCAATTCCTTCAGCTTCAGAGTTTCAGTGTTGAACCATTTTCTGAATCTTTCCCAGAGAGAATCAGAAGCAGCAGGATTAGAATTCTCTAGGCTTCCTTGCTTCAAAGAGTTGATCCATTCCTGCATTTCTGTTTCAAAAATCAACAGACTCTTACCAACATCTGGTTTGGTTGGTTAAGGTTTGGGAATGGAAATTTTGTGTGAGGTGGAAGCAAATAGTTCCAGCACTTGTGGATCAATGACAATTCTGAGGTTGTCAGCTGGATGGTTGATGGGTGAAGAAGTGGGAGAGTCAGGAATTAGAAATGGTCTGTTAGGGGAGTTTGGTGGTGTGGATTCAAGGGATGAAGTAATTTCTGGAATGTCATGAATGGTGAGAGGCATGCGAATCGCAAGAGGTTATGTTATTCTAGGAATTTGGATTATGGTATCAGAGTCTGAAGGAGAGTCTTCAGATTGTTTTATGGAGGTGTGTTGAGTTTCTGGTTCAGGAATCATACGGTTTTCAAAAGGTGGAGAGAGAGAGTGTTCATTTTATGGTTGTGGTGAGTTGTGATTCAGAGGTTCTGGAGAGTGTGGTTGTGGATTATCTGATTGTTGTTGGGAGTTTGGATTTTCTGGGAGTTGTTGAGAGTTGGGATTTTCTAGGAGTTGTTGAGATTGAAAGTCTGAATCAAATAGTTCAATGTCAGATAAAACTTTTACAAGTTCTGGTTGATGAGGTTCTGGGTTTGGATTTTGATTGGGGGAGTGAGGTTCATTCAAAAAATTTCCTAGAGTTACATATGGATCAAACTCTATCTCAAAATCTTCAAAAGTTTGTGGTGAAGGATTTTCTATAGGTTGAGGGGGATTGGTTTCAGATGTTGTAACAACAATTGATTCAATAACAGAAACAGAAGATGAATTACCTTTCTTTTTCACAGCTTTAGGTGCCTTCTGAGAGGATCCTTCTCCTGATGCTTTCCTCTTCTTGGATTTCTTTAGCACAACCTCTGGAGCTGGCCTGTGCAGATCTTGAATGTTTATTTCTGGAATAGTCCCATCAGCCTTGCAAGCTTCAAGGTATCTGACTATGACTTCTGGGTTGCTGTCTATCTCAGAAAATAGAGGAAAATACTTCAGAGGTATCCTCCTTGAAGTAATGGTCTCGTGAGAAGCAATAGATGGTTCCTTCTAAATGTTCTCAATGATATTCATTTTCTTCAGATTCTTTGTGTTCAGAGGCTTCCCAGCAGTTGCTTCCAAAGTGCTTATTTCTTGAGCCTCTGTCAGATATTCTATCAGCCTGTTTTCTGTTAGAATATCTGATATCAGTCTTCCTAAGGGAATCCAATCCCTCTTAGTCCTTTCTTCTTCTCTGGTCTCTTTCACACTTGTTCTGATATGGTTGAAGAGAAAGTGTGGAAGATTAATCTTTGTCTTCTTTGCAATGAAATAGATCAAAAACTGTTGATCAATGTTAATGTAATCAGGAGAGCTTGTGGGCTTCCTGTGGTTGATACATCCCAGAATGATTCTGGCCCAGATTCTGTGATGATCCTTTAAGTCTCTGATTTTGCTCGATGGTTGTCCAGAAGTGAAAATTTCCTTGGCAATTGATTTTAGGTCAGAACATCTTTTTGCCATATCTATGCATCTGACTCCACCACCATTGTATCGAATGAGCTTCCCAATAAGATGTTCTGTTATCACAATTTTCTTTCCCATAACATAAGAAGTAACCTGGTGGTTGGAAGATGTAGCATGAATCCATAACTCTTTGACGAGAATGGGAAATGTTGGACCCACCAGACGGTCAAAATACCTGTTCCAACCTTGAGCAGTCACGTCTTCATAGAGATTGAACCCATTTTCTTGTAGACTCTCAAAATCAATGATCAGTTTAGAGAGAACTTCCAGATTATCAAGAGGAGTGAGAAGCGTCCTGATGGGTTCTTCATACTATTCCGTTGATGCAGATTCAGGAGCACTGGGATTTTTGAGGTTTGATGAAGAAGCCATTGTTTATACGGGTTCGTTGGAGAAGATGAAAAGGGTTTTTTGAAAACAAAACTTGAAACAGGAGTGAATAGAGAATATAGTAAAAGTGAATGAATGAAATAGTGAATTTGAGTTTAAATAGATTTTTGGAAAACGTAAGCAGTAAGTAAGAAAATAAGTAATGATTATATGCATTAATGAAACCTGAGATTAAGGGATTTAGAAAGATATTTGAACGGTTTATCACTGACAAGTGTCTCAATGCATCCAATCAGAGCACTGGACCCTTCAAAATTTGAACGCGTGTTCAGCTTCAGAAGGTAGCTGGTGAGAGGATGACAAGTGTTTGATTATGTGAACTGCGCGCCTCTATCCTTGAAATAAAACGTTCAAATCTTTATGGATAAATTCTGAGGCAATCTGTACTTCTAAACTCTGAAGACAGGTTGATCAATTGTTCATAGAAGATAATAAAATTCTGAGGGTTAAGATATGTACATAAAACATTTTATTCTGGGCATAATTTCATACTGAGATGTTTCAGAATGAAATTGAATCTATCTTTAGAAAGAGGTTTTGTAAATACATCAGCCCATTGATGGTCTGTGTCAATAAATTTTAAGGTAAGAATTCCTTTCTGAATATAGTCCCTAATAAAATGATGTTTTATTTCTATATGTTTAGCCCTAGAATGTAAAATAGGATTCTTACTGAGACATATAGCTGAAGTGTTATCACAGAAGATAGGAATGTTACTCTCAAATATGTTGAAGTCTTCAAGTTGACTTTTCATCCAGAGCATTTGTGTGCTACATCTAGCAGCTGCTATGTATTCAGCTTCTGCTATTGATAGTGCTATTGTGGACTATCTCTTGCTGGTCCATGAGATCAGATTTTCTCCCAGAAACTGACAGCTTCCAGAAGTGCTTTTATGTTCTACTCTGTCTCCAGCAAAATCAGCATCACAGTATCCTACTAAGTTGTATTCATTGGATTTTCTATAAAACAAACCCAGATTAGTAGTACCTTTCAGATACTTGAAAATTCGCTTAACTGTTGTTAAGTGAGATTCTCTAGGATCTGATTGGAATCTAGCACATAATAAAACACTAAATAAAATGTCAGGCCTTGAAGTCGTCAGATAAAGGAGAGAACCAATCATACCTCTATAGACTTTTTGTTCTACCTTTTTACTTACCTCTTCCTTTTCCAGAATGCACGTGGGGTGCATTGGAATCTTTGAGGGCTTACATTCTGAGAGATCAAATTTCTTCAGAAGTTCTCTGACATATTTGCTCTGATGAATGTAAGTTCCTTCTGGAGTTTGGTTTATCTGAATGCCCAGAAAGAATTTGAGTTCCCCCATTAAGCTCATGTCAAACTCTGTCTGCGTGCACTTAGAAAACTCTCTTCCCAGAGATGGTTTAATGGATCCAAAGATAATGTCATCTACATAAATCTGACACACTAAGATGTCATTCTTAAATGACTTACAGAACAAGGTTGTGTCCACTTTCCCTCTAGTGAATTCCTTTATTACATGAAGTTACTTAGTCTTTCATACAAAGCTATAGGAGCTTGTTTCAGACCATAGAGTGACTTCTTTAGTTTGAAAACATATTCTGGGTGTTTGGAATTCTCAAACCCAGGGGGTTGGTGCACATACACCTCTTCATCTATATAGCCATTTAGGTATTCACTTTTGACATCCATCTGATATAAAGTGATGCCATTGTTTACAGCAAATGAAATTAAGAGTCTGATAGATTCTAACATGGCGATTAGAGCAAAGGTTTATGTATAGTCTATCCCCTCTTGCTGACTATAACCTTGTGCCACCAGTCGTGCTTTGTTTTTGATGACTTCTCCTTGCTCTTTCAGTTTGTTTCTAAACACCTACTTTGTTCCAATTACGTTGAATCCTTTTGGTTTGGGAACCAGATCCCATACGTCATTTCTGGTGAACTGATTTAATTCCTCCTGCATTTCCATAATCCCGTCATTATCCAGAAGCGCTTCATCAATTGTTGTTGGTTCAATCAGAGAGACCAGTCCCATGAGGGATTCTTCAAAGTTTCTGAATGTTGATCTTGTTCTGATTGGATCATCCTTCTTTCCCAGGATTTTATCTTCTGGGTGAGCTATGCTACTTCTGGAAAACCTTTTCTGGAGTTGATCAACAGAAGGTGCTGGATTGCTTGTAGAATTTCTTTCTGACATTGTTGGAGTGTCTATGTTGGGATCTTCTGATGATTTGTCTTCTGTACCTGTGAATTCAACTTCTATATCTGCAAGGAATTCATTCTGCTTTGACTTTTGAGAGTCAAGTTTATCATCAAATCTAACACTGATTGAATCTTCAACAATCTGTGTTTCTGTATTGTATACTTTGTACCCTCTTGAGCGTTCAGAGTATCCTAACATAATACACTTTTGTGCTTTAGAGTCAAACTTGTTCAGATAATTTTTTGTATTCAGAATAAAGCAAGTGCATTCAAACAGATGAAAATAAGAAATATTGGGCTTTCTGTTCTTCCACAATTCATATGGAGTCTTTTCCAGAATAGGTCTTATGGAGATTCTACTCTGAATATAACACACTGTGTTAATAGACTCTGCCCAGAAGATCTTAGCAATGTTAGTCTCATTGATCATGGTTCTGCCCATTTCTTGAGTGTTCTATTCTTTCGTTATACAACACCATTTTGTTGGGGAGTTCTAGGACAAGAGAAGTCACGTAATATGCCTTTTTCATTACAAAATGATTCAAAAATTTTATTTTCAAATTCTCCACCATGATCACTTCTGACTTTGACAATTCTAAGATCTTTTTCATTCTGAACTTGGTTACAGAAGGTAACGAACACAGAGTGTGACTCGTCCTTATGTATTAAGAACTTTACCCATGTCCATCTGCTATAGTCATCTACAATCACAAACCCATACTTCTTGCCACTGACAGACGCAGTTTTTACTGGTCCAAATAAGTCTATGTGCATAAGTTCTAATGGCTTAGAGGTGGAAACAACATTTTTAGATTTAAAAGCAGGTTTTGCAAATTTGCCTTTCTGACATGCTTCACCCAGAGCATCTGAGATGAACTTCAAATTAGGAAGTCCTCTGACCAAATTGAGTTTGTTAATCTGAGATATTCTTCTCATACTAACATGCCCCAATCTTCTGTGCCAGACCCATTGCTCATTATTAACAGAAAGAAGGAATTTTACATTCTGACTCTTTAGTTCAGAAAGTTTTATATTATAAATGTTGTTTTTCCTCTTTCCATTAAACAGGATAGTTCCATCTATCTGACTAACAGCTTTACATGAATTTTGATTAATGATTATATCATAACCGTTATCACTTAATTGTCTTATGGATAACAGGTTATGCATTAATCCATCAACTAGCAATACATTATTTATAGAGGGAAGATTTTCGTTACCTACTGTTCTAGAGCCAATGATCTTTCCTATTTGGTTGCCTCCAAATCCCTCGTAGCCTCCAGCCATAAGTTCCAGGATTTGGAACATATGCCTTCTTCCTGTCATGTGTTGAGAGCAGCCAGAGTCTAGGTACCGTGATTGGTGTTTTAGCCTTGTTGCTAAAGATATCTGCTACATGTATAATTTTATCCTTAGGTACCCATATCTTTTTGGGTCCTGGTTTGTTAGTTTTACCAAAATTCTGGTTGAATTTTGGTTTGACAGAGTAATCACTACTAATGTATTTTATGTCATGTGTTTGCCCATATATAAAATGTGATTTAAGTGGTGTGCGTTTTATGACTAAGTCCATGGCTTTCTTAGGTGTAGATACCTTACCTTGATATCCTATCCCTTTTCTGCCATTTCTGCTCACTCCATAGATCATTGAATCCATCTTGCTTCTATCTATGTTTTTAGCCAGAAACTTCTGAAAGTTGTGATCATACTCTTTGATGATCTCATCAGCATTACTGGGAGTCTCTGAGATTATTTCCTTCTGAGAATTTTGAAAATCATTTTCTAATTTTGAAATTTTTTCTTTTAACTCATAGTTTTCTAATCTGAGACTCTCAGTCTTTTCAGAGTCAGAGACAAGTTCCTTTTTCAGGTTCTTGAATTTGACTCTGATTTTCTGATACCTTTCCAGAATTTCATTTAGACTTTCTGCAAGTTCAGCTTTAGTGAAATTAATAGCAAAGTTAGGGAATACCTCTTCAGTGTCTGATTCTGAGTCTGAACCAGAAGCTTCACTTTCTTCTAACACGTTTTCCATGAGAGCTATGTTTGCTCTTTCATCATTTGACTCTGAGTCAGCTTCAGAGGTGTCTGAATTGTCCCATGTTGCCATGAGGCTTTTCTTCTTTTCCTTGAAGAACTTCTTTTTGGGCTTCTCCTTCTGAAGCCTTGGGCAGTCACTTTTGTAGTTCCCTTGCTCATTACACTCATAGCAGATGATGTCTTTGTTATTTGGCTTTCTGTATCCTGAAGAACCTTCAGATCTTCTATGTCCAGAGGAAGACTCAGACTTTCTATATCTGGAAGAGGATTCATTTTGATTCTCTGATATTCTAGGATTTCTGAATTTCCTTTGTCTCTGCTTCCATAGTCGATTCACCCTTCTGGAGAGGAGAGACAATTCATCTTCTTCATATGAGGATTCATCAGAGGTTTCTTCCATAGCCTGCAAAACCTTAGAATCAGATTTTCTGTTAGATTTTAAAGCTAGTGGCTTACCTTGCTTTTGAGGCTCATCTTCTTCTAGCTCTATCTCGTGACTTCTGAGGGAGCTGACAAGTTCCTCCAGAGATATCTTGTTGAGATCTTTGGCTAGCTTAAGTGCTGTGACCATTGGCCTTCATTGCTTGGGTAGACTTCTGATGATCTTCTTTACATGATCAGCAGTAGAATATCCTTTGTCAAGAAACTTCATCCCAGCAACAAGGATTTGGAATCTTGAGAACATTGTTTCTATGGATTCAGTATCTTCCATCTTAAATGCCTCATACTTCTGAATAAGTGCAAGGGATTTGGTTTATTTGACTTGAATGTTGCCTTCATGCGTCATTCTCAGAGAGTCAAACATATTTTTGGCTGCCTCTCTGTTAGAGATTTTCTCATATTCTGAATATGAGATAGCATTGAGAAGTATTGTTCTGGCCTTATGGTGATTTCTGAAGTCATGTTTCTGCTGGTCAGACATCATTTTTCTGTCTATCTTCTGAGCCCTTCCATCCACTAGATGTGTGTATCAATCAATTACCATGTCCCATAGATCAACATCATGAGCCAGAAAGAAGCTCTTAATTTTGTCTTTCCAGTAGTCAAAGTTTTCTCCATCAAAAACTGGAGGTTTGCCACTGATTCTATCTTTATCTTCATGATAGTCATTGCTGATGTTTTGGCTTGGTCCCACCATAGTGTTTTTCTGAAGCTTGGATCTTGTACTGACACGGTTAAGTGTATGAACTCAGAACCATGCGCTCTAATGTCAATTGAAGAAGTGAAAAACACAAGAAGGGGGGGGGGGGGGGGGGGGGTTGAATTGAAAACTTGAAATAAAATGCGCAATGACACGGTATTTTTATCCTGGTTCGTTTAATCTCAAACTACTCTAGTCCACCCGTCAAGGTGATTTTGCCTCTCTCCAACGAGGTCTTAATTCACTAATCTCAAACAGGTTACAATCACTACTTTGACAACTGTCAAAGTCCTCTTGAATACAACAACAATCCTGTTAATCTCAAGGAAAACTGTTCTTAATCAAAGATACTAGAGTACTGTGTATAGATGTTTTTCGTTACAAAAACAATTATCATAACTGTGATATTTTACACAAATTTAGAGCGTGGAATAGAGATGAGTATGCTTGTAACGTTTTTAATTGTATTGCAGTAGCATTGGCAAATCGTAAACGATTTTATCTCTTAGCTTGTATTTATAGGCAATGGAATTATGTCCAATCTTTAAGCGTGATTATGATCATTAACGCAGTTTCCATTTAGAGAAGATCCTGTCTGAAAGAAGCTGTTGTAATTGATGTTGTCTTGATTGTAAAGTAACGCTTCAGAATCTTACATCCTTGCCTGCTGCTGATGCTTCAGAACATTGATTCCTTAGTTTATATTCCTTATGTTCAGAATCAGAGTTTACTTCACTTAAGCACAGGTTCTGATTATCATTCTTCAGCGCAAATTCTGATTACTTTCAGCGCGTAGTTTCTATAGCTTATCTTCTGATGCTGCTTTGGTCAGAACTTCTGCATACAAAATAACATAATTTTTAGGGTGCATATTTTTTCTTTGTATTTGTCATCATCAAAACTCTAATTAAGGATTGTAGAATCAAACTATGTTCTAACACCTTCTCTTTCAAGTCTACTCGGTAGGACATCTCTAAAGTCTGACACTTGTTCTTCCAAGCGTAATTCTCCTACTGCATCCTAACTAGGGAAAGCTGATGCTCTTCCACATCATCTAAAAGGGGAGGAGAGGTCTTCAAAAACATATCAGGCATAGGTTCTTCACGGGAATACGACATCTTCAACTGGATTGCCCTTGCTTGTACCCATTAGAGATAAGGTTCCAAAGAAACTGCTCCTCTAGGTCCCAAGTTCTTTCTACTCTTCTTGTGAATATGGCTCCAAGCCTTTGCAATCTCATCCTTAGCTTTCTTATGATCCTCTCCATCTTTGAGAAAGAAACCAATCAGATGAATACTATTTGGCTTATCTCTCATCGGATATCCAAGTTGTCGTCGTGCAAGAATGGGATTGTAGTTAATCCCTCCCTTTGTACCAAGAAGAGGTACATTGGGGAAACTACCATAACTATCCATAATCTATACATCATGGTAAGCCTGATGATACCAAACAATATCTAAATGATTGAGGGCCATAATCTTTGGCACCCAATGAGGTTCCTTCTTGATATCCCAAAAGGCATCAGACTGAGGTAAGTGAGAGATAAACCGCTGATATAACAAAGGCGTGCAGCAAATGATCATCCTTCCATGATAAGAATCCTGAAGATGAATAGAGTAATAAGCATCTCCTAATAATATAGGTATTGGATTCCCTATCAAAAATATCTCGATGGCATTGATATTCACAAAGTTGTCGAAGTTCGGAAATAAGAACAACCCATAACCAAGCAGAGCAAATATAGCTTCAAAATCTACTATACTTTTCATCTTAGCAAAGTAACGAGCTTTCTCTAATAAAAACTGAGTGGGTAATCCTTTAATTCCTCCTTTGGTAGTCATTTAGGCCTCAATCTCAGACTTCCCCAAATGAACCATAGTAGCAATCTCTTGAGACTTTGGCTCCTCCTCAAAACTATTGAAAGGAACACGATCAGTAATAGGTAAACCCAGTAGATAAGAATACTCCTCTAGTGTAGGCATCAACTGATAATTAGGGAAAGTGAAACATCGATATGTTGGATCATAGAACTGGACCAAAGTCGAGAGAATACTCTCCTTCATCCTGAGCTTCATGAGAGACACAATGGATCCATACTTCTTCCGAAAATTTGTAGAACTCTCAATCTCTGGAATTAAACTCATCAAATCATCTATCTTAGGATTCTTGAGACTGTACTTCTGAGTCTTTCTTTTTCCAAAAAACATGGTTAAATAGTACTTGGATATTCGCAAAAAGTCAACTTTAAGTCCCTTGAAACAAAATGTTTTAAAGGATGCTCATGGGTGCATGAATGCATGACGCAACAATCACACACAAGATCACAAACATGAGGGATTCATAGGTTTGACGTCATGAGCATGAAGTCAAAGGTACTACCCATAATATATGGTCTAATAGTTTATCACCTGCCGAACAAGGTTCTAAGAGGTTCCCAGAGTCTACATCCTTCCTTCGGATATTACCAATATCTCAGTTGACTCGGTAATTAGTAATATTCTCAAGAAAAACCCGTCTGAGTGTAGTATCGCGTGACAACAATTTCTGGATTACTCCTTCATAGTTCCCGCACTACACCTAAAAGGCCAAGATGGGTTAAAGGTTCTACGGTCCTCAGTTTCAGCAGGCTCCCAAATCGAAAGTAACACGTCTTCCTGATTACTTCATAAACGATACTATAGTCAAAGGGGCCTCCAGTGAGTGGGAGATCTCATGCTTCCTTTTTTGGGATTACTACCTCAAAGTTAACATGACTATACCGCCCGTCCTATCTTAAGTTTGCCCAAGTCCGGGTAGAGGACTTATGATAAATCACCAAGCACTTTAAAAACCAAAAAAATCCAAATAAACATATATATATATATATATATATATATATATATATATATATATATATATATATATATATATATATATATATATATATATATATATATATATATATATATATATATATATATATATATATATATATATATATATATATATATATATATATATATATATATATATATATATATACAAAAAAATAATAGTACAGACACAGATAAATAAATATAGGCTCAACCCATTTAGGGATGGACTTGCATTTGGTCAATTTTTCCCCAGTGAAGTCGCCATTTTTTCTGTAGTGGTAGAAATGTTGAAACTAAGCCATTGGATTGGCTTAACTCGCACAGATCAAATAAAAATCGCCATCGTGCTTTATTGTTTCCAAAGGAATGGAAAAAGAGCGAATAACCAAAAAAGAGGGGGAGAGAATCTAAGTTTGGGGGTTGGTTATGCAAAGGGAAGGTATTAGCACCCTAAACATCTATGGTACTCCGCATAAACCTCTTTGAAAATCTACGAATTTTGGCTATAAAAGTTGTATACAAAAATAGATTGTGGGGATGAGAAAAGAAGTATTTTTATAATTTTTTACACCCGCCGCGGTTGCGAACCTTTAGTGCCTATGTACCATCTTTCATGCAATAGGGGATCAGGGTACTCGTAGTTCACCTTTAAAAATTTTAAAACATAAGTGTGTTGGTTAATTTTAAGAGACGAGACATCATCGTCTTATCTGAGTGGAAGAACATACTTACTCCCACGATTATGAGAAAGGAGAATTTGCATCATCTCAAAGTTGAAGATATAGCTTGGATTTTAAAATCAACAAAGCCTCACTGAAAACCCAAGTGAAAAATATCTCACTTTACTACATATCATAGAAGTATAGTAGCTCACATCACTAAGTTGATTAAGGTTTGATTAAGAAAATATTTTTTGATTAAGTTGATTAAGGTTTGATTAAGAAAGTATCATTAAGTTGATTAAGGTTTGATTAAGAAAGTATCATTAAGTTGATTAAGGTTTGATTAAGAAAATATTTTTTTTGAAAATGCATGGACATAAGTCCAAGTTTATTATGAAAGCGATTCAAGTTTGGAAAACAAGAATAGTTTTGAAAAGGAGGGAGAATATTTTTTAAATTAAAGAAGATGGGATGAGATGAAGGGACTATCCTAAAGCATAAGGTAAAAGCTAGGGAAAAGAACCGTCTAACCAAAAAGAAGCCAACACTTAACACAATGAGTCAATATAGAATTCCCATCCTTTAGATTTGAAACCAAACAAACAAAGATAATAAAACCTCTTAAGAAAACCAAGCTTCAAAGGCATTAAGTCTTCACAAAAATTGGGCTGAGTAACGACTGTATACACATGAATTCCCAATCACAGGCGAAGCATATAATCAGAATAACCTGTAGACAAAGAAAACAAACAACCCAATGTCTTGGGATAAAACCCAAGAACTCCAGACAAAATAACAGTATAATCCACAGGGGTCTCAAGGTAGGTCAAAGTTTCTAATCCTATGTCCAAGAAGTCCATAACTCCAAAATGCCAAGGATAGTAACCAAATAGTCCAAGTAACATTAAAGTTTTTTATGGTTCAAGTTGCTTATTAGGTATCTTCAAAAAGAAATAAAAAAACTCAAGTGAGCAAAATAAAAATGACATACAGATAAATGCTCAAATGAGCAAAGATGAAAATAGTATGAAATGAAAATGCTAAAATAAATGTGCTTAAAGTAAAAAGCATAAAGTAAAAGCATAAAATAAAGTCAATTGTTAGAAATTAGAGGTTAGTTGAATGACCATCTTGAAGCTTGCATTTGAAAATTCATTAGAAGATTGATAAAATCAAAGCCTCTCAACAATAGGTTTCATTTGCTTTTTGTCAAGTATGTCATTCATTTCAAAATCTTAAGGCAACAATGAATGATCAACGATGTTTAAATGATTCACTTAGTTCCAAAATTTACGAAGATTCATTATTAAGTAAAATCACATAGCCAGAATATATTCAAAAAATAAATTGTAATTAATTAACAAAATAAAAAAGAAAATGATTTTTAAATTGGTTTTTAAAATGAAAATAAAAGGTAAAATAATAAACTATGGTCAAAGTATCAAAGAATATTTAAAGAGACCATAGAAAAATCAGAAATGATCTCAAATTTTTTTATAAATTTTTTTGATAATTTTTTAAAACGGAAAAGTATTTTTAAACTAATTAAAATCACTCAAATAAGTGAAAAAAAGATCAAAAATAGTAAAAGTCAGAATAAAATTCTAGAAAAATTTTAGAAAGTCAGAAATAAAGAAAATGATCTTGATAAATTTTTTTTAGAATTTTAAAATGCCAAGTATTTTTATAACAATTAAAATAAGGCAAACAATACAAAAAATTATGAATAATATCAAACAATAAAATAAAAATATGAAAATATATTCACAAAGTCAAAAATAATTCAAAGTATTTTTAAGGACTTTATCAGATTTTTTGAGTCCGAAATGAATTTTTTATGAATTTTTGAAGTTTAAATCAATTAAAATATAAAAATCAGAAAATAAAAATAAACCAAAAAGATATAGACCATTGGATCAATGTCAAAACGCGCTAGTAATCAAATCCAAGGGATTTGGCGCATTTTGCATATCATGGTTATTAGTGAATAAACCACTGGATCAACTATTTAAAACAGATTTGAAAAATGCGTGGCAAATTCTCATTGGTTGAAGACGTTGTAGCGGTAGAAATGTTTAAAACTAAGCCATTAGATTGACTACACTTGCACAAATCAAAATAAAATCGCCACCGCACTTTATTGTTTCCAAAGGAATGGGAAAAGAGCGAATAACCCAAAAGAGGGGGGAAAGATTCAAGGTAAGGGGGTTGGTTATGCAAAGGGAAGGTATTAGCACCCTAAACATCTATGGTACTCCGCAGGAACCTCTTTGTAAAATCTGTATATTTTGGCTATAAAATGTTGTATAGAAAATGGATGGTGGAGGTGAGAAAAGAAATATATTTGTATGGTTTTTTGCACCCGCCGCAGTTGCGAACCTTTAGTACCTACGTACCACCTTTCGTGCAATTGGGGATCAGGGTACACATAGTTCCTCTTTTAAAAATTTTAAAATGCAAGTGTGTTGATTAATTTTATGAGATAAGACATCATTGTCATTGTCCGTTTAGAAAACATACTTACTACCCACAATCATGAGAAAGGAGAATTTGCATCATCTCAAAGTGGAGGATATAGCTTGGATTTTAAAATCAACAATGCCTCACTTAACACCCACGTGGAAAATATCTCACTTCACTACATATTGTAGAAGCATAGTTGTTTGCATCACTACAAGGATTGACAAGAGTCCAATCTTTTTTGAGAAAAGTTTAAAGATAAAAGCCAAAGTGGCAAAAATTGTTTGAAATGAGATTGATTGACTTTTACTCTTCTCACAAAAAAATCTCAAAGTATTATTAAGTTTATTGAAGTTTTTTTATGAAAATGTTTTGAAATAGCATGGATCTAAGTCCAAGTTTATTATTAAAGTGATTCAAGTTAAAAAACAAGAAGAGTTTTTTTTAAAAGGAGAGAAGATTTTTGAAAGTAAAGAACATGGGAGGAGAAGAAGGGACTATCTTAAAGCATAAGATAAAAGCTAGGGATAAGAACCATATAACCAGCAAGAAGCCAATACTTGACACTATGAGCCAAGATAGAATTCCCATTATTTGGATTGAAACCAAGCAAGCAATAATACTAGACCTCTTGAAAGAACTAAACTTTAAGTCTATTAAGTCTTCACAAAAATTGGGCAGAGTAACGGCTGTATACGGGTGAATTCCCGATTACAAACAAAGAGTGTAATCACAATAACCTACATACAAAACAAACAAACAACCTAATGCCTTGAGGTAAACCTCAAGAGCTTCAGACAAGATAATCAGATAAGGTCACAAGGTCTCCAATTATAGGCCAAGGTTCATAATCCTAAGTCCAAAAAGTCCAATGCTCCATAATGCCAAGGATAGTAACCAAATAGTCCAAGTATCATTAAAGATTTTTAGAGTTTATGTTGATTATTAGGTTTTTTGAAAAAGAAAAGTAAAGTTCAAGTGAGCAAAAATAAAAATGACAAGAAAGTAAATACTCAAATGAGCAAAGATGAAAATGGCATGAAATGTAAAATGCTAAAAGTAAATAGTGCATAAAAATAAAGGGTGCATATAATAGAAATAAAGGATAAAGTCAATTATTAGTGATTAGTGGTTAGTTGGATGATCATCTTGAAACTTGCATTTGGAACTTATTAGAGGATTGGTAGAACCAAAGCCTCCACACAACAAGTTGCATTTGCTTTTTGTCAAGTATATCATCCATTTGGAATCCTCATAAGTACCATTCGATGATCAATGATGTTTAAGTGATCCGCGTTGACCAAAGGTGTTGTAGATCCATTAGAGGATTGGTAGAACCAAAGCCTCCAGACAATGAATCTCAAGGTTATTGGATCAAAGAGATCAAATTAATATACGTGGGCTTACAAACATAAATTTGGGCTATGAATGATCATTTATTCGAATTGGAACAAAATTTAGCGCTATATTAAGCAATCGTAAGTGGACTTATATAGAAGTCGCACCTATTTTGAGGCCGGTCAATAGCAATCTATGCACCATTTGTTTTGAGACATGATATAGAGATCATGCTCCAATAACACTTAGTGCAATAAGAAAAGGGATGAGATGAAGAGGGGTGGGAGAGAATATACAAACCACTTTTGAATTAAATTTAATCAAATTATTATTAAAATCATTCATCCATTTTTGTGGAGTTAGACTCAACACCATGGATCCAATTATGTTAATAAAGTTCATGATCAAAAATTTAACCCAAGATCAGCTAGAAAATATGAAGTGGTGAAAAACACAAGAAGGGGGGGTTGAATTGTAAAACTGAAATCTAAAGTAATTGACAAGATATTTTTATCCTGGTTCGTTTGATCTCAAACTACTCCAGTCCACCCGTCAAGGTGATTTCGCCTCTCTCCAACGAGGTCTTAATCCACTATATTCAACTGAATATTACAGACTGCTTTAACAACTGCTAAAGCCTTCTTGATTCAAACCACAACCCGATTTGTCAAGGTAACACTTTCTTACAAAGAGATAAAACTATGTGTGTGGATGTTTTCTACAAAACTGTATCACAACTGTGATGTATACATAAAATGAAGCTTAGAAACTAGATTGCTAAACAGTAATGGAATATCAGAGTGTATGGTTTAGCAAAACTGGTAGAACGAAGATTATGGTTCAGCTTTTGTGCGTGTAGAGATTTTGGAGAGCATTAACCATTTCAATCTTGAAAGCCTTGTTTATATAGCATTGAGATGATGAACGTTGGATGCAATATTCTTGATTCAATGCTAATAACAAACTTTCCTTATTGAGCAGATCTTGTCTGGAATGAAGCCGTTGGAATTAATTTGCTTTCAATGCACAGTACCGTTGCTTACTTAATGCAAGTTCTGGCTTGGCTCATTCTGATTCTGCTTCGCTGCTGATGAACTATTGTGTTTTTGTATCAGAGTATTAAGCGCAGTCTTGTTCATCAGGCTTCAGCATGTACGTGAGTTGATCATCTGATTTTGACGTTCTGATGTAGCAACTTCTGATGCTGGTGTCTGAAATCAAGTTCTGATGCTGAATAGATGTGATCTTGCTTATTTCAATCAGCGTATCTGCAAGTCAGAACATAATAATTTTAGGCAGCAGATAGTTCATTCATGACACTTATAAATACTATATCTTTTCACTTTGTTATCATCAAAACTTAAATATAGGGTAGTAGATTCAAACATTGTTCTAACAATCTCCCCCTTTTTGATGATGACAAAAACTAGATATTTTAAATGAAAATAACGTGAAAAGGTATCTGGAATATGTATCAGAATAAGAAGTAAAAGAATAAGGAGTAAGGAAATACTCCCCCTGAGTTTATTACTTCCCTTTGATTATACGTGTTCTTCAGGATCAGATCTTTTTGCCTTTCTTTGAACATCAGAGTATCAGAGTCTTTGACTTATCAGAAGCTTTATGTCAGAGCAGAGCTTCAGAGCTTTTCTTGTCAGAGCTTTGCTTTGGATCAGAACTTCATATTGATCAGAGCAACTTCATATTGATCAGAGCTTCTAGTCTTCAGAGTGTCCAGGAGCTTCCTTGTGCCTGTAGACTTTAAACACAACAGAAAAAACATTTCAAGTAATAGAGTTAGAATGTTTGAGAATTTCTGTCTAGTTAGCCCGTTATTGATTTAAATATCATTCTTGTTCTCCCCCTTTTTGTCAGCAATCAAAAAGTGTTGGTGATGTGCTAAAACAATGAGGATCAGAAAAACTAATCATATTAAGATAGTTCAGAGTCAAAACGAGAAAATATTACAAAACATAATCAAACAGTACATCAGAAAATCAGGGAAAACATAAAAAAGGTCATGTATGAAAAAGATTAAGGTTGAGGAGGCAAGCGTGTGAACAGGCTCTCCAGCATGGCTTGAATCTTTTCAGAAGTCTCATTCTGCTTATGCACCATGCTGACAACAGTGTCAATCTTGCTGTCCTGCACATCCATTCTCTCTTTCATCTTCTGATCGTTTTCATCCATCCGCTGCTGCAGACGCATGTCATTCAGCCTTAGTTCTTCCAGAGTCTGCCTGTCCAAGGCAGCTTGAGAAGCATCAGAAGGAGGAGGCTTCTCAGAACTTTCAGCAACATCCTCTGCCTGACTTTCAGCCTGAATGGTCTTGTCTTCTTCTGATGGTTGCACCTTTGCAGCTTGCTGTTTCTCAGACCAGGGTTCACTGTCCAGAGGGAGCACGTCCTCTTTCAGAAGCATACTTCCAACTTCATTCAGAAGTTTGCTGAAATTTTGTTGTGCCTGCTCATAGTTGATATCCTGCAACTTGAGGGCTTCAGCACGTACCCAAAGTCTGAACTGTGACCAGAGCTGATCAGAAGCAGCTGGGTCAATCATCCCAGGACAGACTTGCTTCAAAGAAGCAATCCATTGTAGCACACCTGTTTCAAAGTTCAAAATACCAGAGCCAACATCTGGTTGCTTTGGTTTTGGGATGGCAATTTTGTGTTTTAGATCAGCAAGACGGTCAAGACTGGTTAAGTCAATGAAAGTCCTGCTGGGGTTTTCAGAGGTTTTCTGAGAGGCTGTTTGTTTTGGAGAAGGGGTATCAGAGTCAGATATTTCGATTGGAGTGGGTGGTGTTTTGGGAGTATTTGGTGGTGTCGATTCTGATGAGGATGGTAACTGGGGCATGACAACAGTGGTTCCACATGGCAACTGAATTGCCAGCGGTGATGGTTGAGGTGAGTGAGGGTCAGATTGATGAGGGGAAGGAGTTTCAGAGTGGTGAAACTCTGTTTGTGGTGAAGGTGGATTTATTTCTGGTTGGGGAGAGGGAGGTGGAATCTCTGATTGCTCAGGGATCAGAGGTTCTTCTGAGAGTGGTTGTTGTTGTGGTTCTGGTTCTGGTTGTTGTTGTTGTTCTGGTTGTGGAGGAGGAACATTTTGTGGTTCAGAGTTTGGTTGAGCAGAGGCATGTTGACGCTCAATATCAGACAGCACTTGGTCAAGTGCTGTTGTTGTTGAAATTGTTGGTTGTTTGGGGTGTTTGGTTCTAGGTCTTCTGAGTTTTAATGCCTCAGAAGGGTCTTCTTCTTGTACGGTTTCATCAATGGTAGGGATGGGAATTGATATTCTATGAGAGGTTTGAGGAGGGATAGATGCTGGAATAGTAAAAGAATTTGAAATAGGGGCAGCAGATGAAATACCTCTTTTCTTTGGAGTCTGCTGAGATGATCCTTCTGATGGCGCTTTCCTCTTCTTTGTCTTCTTCAGAGTCACTTCTGGTTGGGGTTGACGCAGATCTCTGATATTCAGCTTTGGATCTGTATCATCTGCCTTGTACGCATCTGGGTACCTGAGAAACATCTCTGGTTTGGATTCAGTTTCAGAGAATAACGGAAAATCACTCAGAGGCACTCTTCTGCTGGAGATATCAGCAGTGGAAGTAGCTCTGGGTTCCTTCTGAATGTTCTCTATCAGCTTCATCTTTTTCAGATTCTTTGCGTTCAGAGGTTTCCCAATTGTTGGTTCAATAGTGCTCAGCTCTCGAGCTTCTATCAGATGCTCAATCAGTCTATTCTCTGTCAGAATATCTGATATCAACCTTCCAAAAGGTATCCAGTCCCTCTTGGTTCTTTCTTCTTCCCTTGTTTCTTTCACACTGGTTTTGAGATGGTTGAACAGGAAGTGAGCCAGATTGATCTTTATCTTCTGATCAATAAAGTAGATCAGAAACTGCTGATCCACATTTATATAATCAGGAGAACTTGTTGGTTTCCTGTGGTTGAAGCACCCCAGAACAATCTTAGCCCATACTCTGCAATGATCCTTCAGATCTTTAATCTTGCTGCTGGGCATCCCAAGAGTGAAAATCCTGTTAGCTACCACACCTGTATCAGCACATCTTTCAGCCATGTCCACACAACGGACACCACCACCACTTTGACCGATTAGCCTTGCAATGAGATCTTCAGAAATCACAATCTTCTTCCCCATAACAGAGGAGATGACTAGATGTTTTGAAACCTTGGCGTGAATCCAAAATTCCTTGACCAGCGCTGGGAATGTTGGTCCAACCAACCTATCGAAATACCTTTCCCACTTTTGAGCCCTAACTTCTTCAGTTAGGTCAAAACCATTCTCCTTCAAGCTTTCAAAATCAATGATTAACTCAGAGAGCACTTCAAGGTTCTTCACCGGAGTGAGGAGAGTTCTGAGTGGCACTTGATATTGCTCAGAAGTTGCTTTCTTCTGATTACCTGCAGAAACGCTACTGGAGGTTGCCATGTTCACACTAAAAGGGTTTTGAGAATGAACTGAGGAAAAAGGTTTGCAAGAGATGAACTCAGAAATATGCAGAAAATGCTTGAGTGATAGTGAGAAAGCGTAAAGAATAAGAATGAGAGATTAATGTGCTTAAATAGAGTTTTTCAAAACTATTTTGAAAAGATAAACGTTTTTAAGAGAGAGAAAAATCATGATTGCCATTTAAAAGCATGATTACTTTTCATTAAATGCTTGCTGATTTTGGGGGATTTGAGAAAGATACTTAAAAACGGTTACCAGACATGTGTCTCAATGCACCCAATCAGCGCTTTGCCTTCTCAGAAGCGTGCACGCGTTCTGCTTCAGAGATATGCTGATGATTGGATGACACTTGTTTGATGTAGTGATCAACACGTCTGTCTTTGAGCTTAGACTCTCAGATCTTTAGACTTGCATCTGATACAATCTGCATGTTCTATCTTTCTGAAAGGGGATTGATCAGAAGCTCACAGTAAAATAATTACACTCTGAAAGTAAATATATGGAATTAAAACATTTTCACTCTGGACACACTTTCATGCTGAGATGTTTCAGAATGAAATTAAACCTATCTTCTGAAAGGGGTTTAGTAAAGATATCAGCCCATTGATGGTCTGTATCTATAAATTTTAAGTTCAAAATACCTTTATGAATATAGTCCCTAATGAAGTGATGTTTTATTTCTATATGCTTAGCTCTAGAATGTAAAATAGGATTCTTACTTAAGCAAATAGCAGAAGTATTATCACAAAGTATAGGAATGTTACTCTCAAAAATCTGGAAGTCTTCAAGCTGACTTTTCATCCAGAGCATTTGTGTGCTACATCCTGCTGCTGCTATGTACTCAGCTTCTGCTGTTGACAGAGCAATTGTTGATTGCCTTTTGCTGGACCAAGAGATCAGATTTTCTCCCAGAAACTGGCAGCTTCCAGAAGTACTTTTACGTTCCACTCTGTCTCCAGCAAAATCAGCATCACAGTAGCCTACTAAGCTGTAATCACTAGATTTTCTATAAAACAAACCCAGATTAGTAGTACCTTTCAGATACTTGAAAATTCGCTTAACAGCTGTTAAGTGAGATTCTCTAGGATCTGATTGGAATCTAGCACAGATACAAACACTGAATAGTATGTCAGGTCTTGAAGCAGTCAGATAGAGGAGAGAACCAATCATACCTCTGTAGACTTTCTGTTCTACATTTTTGCTTACCTCTTCTCTTTCCAGAATGCACGTGGGATGCATTGGAATCTTTGATGGCTTACATTCTGACAGGTCAAATTTCTTCAGAAGATCTCTGATGTATTTGCTCTGATGAATGTAAGTTCCTTCTGGAGTTTGATTGATCTGAATTCCCAGAAAGAATTTCAGTTCCCCCATGAGGCTCATCTCAAATTCTGCCTGCATACACTTAGCAAATTTTCTTCCAAGAGAAGGATTAGTAGAACCAAAAATGATATCATCAACATAGATTTGACAGACTAAGATGTCACTCTTAACTGTTTTACAAAATAGAGTAGTGTCCACTTTCCCTCTGGTGAATTCATTTTCAAGCAGAAAGTTACTTAGCCTTTCATACCAAGCTCTGGGAGCTTGTTTCAGACCATACAGTGACTTCTTTAGTTTG
Source organism: Vicia faba (assembly GCA_948472305.1). Classification (NCBI taxonomy): domain Eukaryota; kingdom Viridiplantae; phylum Streptophyta; class Magnoliopsida; order Fabales; family Fabaceae; genus Vicia; species Vicia faba. The sequence continues at coordinate 35,348,695 of OX451739.1, read as the reverse complement.
AAAACATGTTCTGGATGTTTTGTATTTTCAAAACCTGGGGGTTGGTGAACATAAACTTCTTCTTCTATATAACCATTTAAGAATGCACTTTTGACATCCATCTGATACAGAGTGATGCCTCTATTAACAGTAAATGAAATTAAAAGTCTGATAGATTCTAACCTGGCAACTGGGGCAAAGGTTTCTGTATAGTCTATCCCCTCTTGCTGACTATAACCTTGTGCAACCAGTCGTGCCTTGTTTCTGATGACTTCACCTTGTTCATTTAGCTTGTTTCTGAACACCCATCTTGTTCCAATGACGTTGAATCCTTTTGGTCTGGGAACGAGATCCCATACGTCGTTTCTGGTGAATTGATTCAGCTCTTCTTGCATTGCCAGAATCCAGTCATTATCCAGAAGTGCTTCATCAATAGAAGACGGTTCAATCAGAGACACAAGTCCCATAAGTGTTTCTTCAGAGTTTCTGAAGCTTGCTCTTGTTCTGATTGGATCTTCCTTTCTTCCTAGGATAGTCTCTTCCAAGCTGCTTCTGGGTAATCTCTTCTGAGGTTGATCAGCAGCTGTTGTAGGATTTCTAGCAGTGCTCCTTTCAGACGTTGAAGGAATGTCTGTGTTGAGAGCTTCTGATGACTTGTCTTCAGAACCTGCAAATTCAATTTCTATACCTGCAAAAATTTCATTCTGCTTTGACTTTTCAGAGTCAAGCTTATCATCAAAACGAACACTGATTGATTCTTCCACAATCTATGTTTCTGTATTGTATACTTTGTACCCTCTTGAGCGTTCAGAGTATCCTAACATAATACACTTCTGTGCCTTAGAGTCAAACTTGTTCAAATAATTCTTTGTATTTAATATAAAGCAACTACATCCAAATGGATGAAAATATGAAATGTTGGGCTTTCTGTTCTTCCACAATTCATATGGAGTCTTTTCCAGAATAGGTCTTATTGAGATTCTATTCTGAATGTAGCACGCTGTGTTTATTGCCTCTGCCCAGAAAGTCTTAGCAACGTTTGTCTCATTGATCATGGTTCTGGCCATTTCTTGCAATGTTCTGTTCTTTCGTTCTACAACTCCATTTTGTTGGGGAGTTCTAGGACAAGAGAAATCATGCAGAATGCCTCTGTCATTAAAGAATGACTCAAAATCTTTATTTTCAAATTCTCCACCATGATCACTTCTGACTTTAACGATTCTAAGATCTTTTTCATTCTGAACTTGGTTACAGAAGGTAACAAACACAGAGTGTGACTCGTCCTTGTGTCTTAAGAACTTTACCCATGTCCATCTGCTATAGTCATCTACGATTACTAACCCATACTTCTTACCACTGACTGAAGCAGTTTTAACTGGTCCAAATAGGTCAATGTGCAGAAGTTCTAATGGCTTAGAGGTAGAAACAACATTTTTGGATTTAAAGGAAGGTTTTGCAAATTTGCCTTTCTGACATGCTTCACACAGAGCATCTGAATTGAACTTCAAATTAGGAAGTCCTCTGACCAGATTGAGTTTGTTAATCTGAGATATTCTTCTCATACTAACATGCCCCAATCTTCTGTGCCAGATCCACTGCTCGTTGTTAACAGACATAAGACATTTTACATTCTGACTCTTTAGTTCAGAAAGTTTGATTTTGTAAATGTTGTTTTTCCTCTTACCATTAAACAGGATAGTCCCATCTTTCTGACTAACAGCTTTACATGATTTTTGATTAAAGATTATATCATAACCGTTATCACTTAATTGACTTATGGATAACAGATTATGCATCAATCCATCTACTAGCAAAACATTATTAATAGAGGGAAGATTTCCATTACCTACAGTTCCAGAGCCAATTATCTTTCCCCTCTGATTGCCTCCAAAGCCAACGTGGCCTCCAGGCTTAAGTTCCAGGCTTTGGAACATATGCCTTCTTCCCGTCATGTGTCGTGAGCAGCCAGAGTCCAGGTACCATGACTGGTGTTTCTGACTTGCTGCTAAAGATATCTGCAACATGTATTATTTTGTCCTTAGGTACCCAGATTTTCTTGGGTCCTGATTTGTTAGTTTTACCAAAACTCTGGTTGAATTTTGGTTTCAGAGTGCTTACTGCTAGTATATTTGATATCATGTGTGTGACCATACACAAAGTGTGAATTTAGAGGAGTGTGTTTAATGGTTAAGTCCATGACATTCTTTGGTGTAGGAACCTTACCTTGGTATCCTATTCCTTTCCTGCCGTTTCTGCTAACTCCATAGATCATTGAAGCCATTCTGCTTCTATCTATGCTTTTAGCTAGGAACTTCTGGAAACTGTGATCATACTCCTTGATGATCTCATCAGCGTTGTTGGGAGTTTCAGAAATTGGTTCCTTCTGAGAGTTTTGTAAAGTGTTTTCTAATTTTGAAATCTTATTTCTCAGCTCAGAATTTTCCAATTTGAGACTCTCAGACTTATTAGAGTCAGATTCAAGATTCCTTTTCAGGTCTCTGAATTTAGCTCTAATTTGCTGATAACGTTCCAGAATCTCATTAAGGCTTTCAGCAAGTTCAGCCTTTGTAAAGTTAACAGCGAAGTTAGGAAATACCTCTTCTGTGTCTGATTCTGAGTCTGATTCAGAAGCTTCACTATCTTCTGAAATGTTTGCCATGAGAGCTATGTTTGCCCTTTCATCATCTGATTCTGAGTCAGCTTCAGACGAGTCAGAGTCATCCCATGTGGCCATGAGACTTTTCTTCTTCTCTCTTCCAAACTTCTTTTTGGGCTTTTCCCTCTGAAGCTTTGGGCAATCACTTTTGTAGTGTCCTTGCTCATTGCACTCGTAGCAGATGATGTCTTTGGTGTTTGGCTTCTTGCTACTGGAGGAGCCTTCAGATCTTCTGTATCCAGAGGAAGAATCTGTCCTTCTGTATCTGGAAGAAGACTCGTTCTGATCAGATCTTCTGGGATTCCTGAACTTCCTTTGTCTTTGCTTCCACAGTTGATTTACTCTTCTGGAGAGAAGGGAAAGTTCGTCTTCTTCTGATGAGGATCCATCAGATGTTTCTTCAACTGCCTGCAAAACTTTAGACTCAAATTTTCTGTTAGATTTTAATGCTAAAGGCTTACCTTGCTTCTGAGGCTCATCAGCTTCTAGCTCTATCTCATGACTTATGAGGGAGCTGATAAGTTCCTCCAGAGTGATTTTGTTGAGATCTTTAGCTAGCTTCAGAGCAGTAACCATAGGCCTCCACTGCTTGGGTAAACTTCTGACGATTTTCTTGACATGGTCAGCAGTAGAGTATCCTTTGTCCAGAACTTTGAGACCAGCTACCAGAATCTGGAATCTAGAGAACATAGTTTCAATGGATTCAGATTCTTGCATTTTGAATGCCTCATACTTCTGAATGAGCGCCAGAGCTTTTGTTTCTTTGACCTGAACGTTGCCCTCATGCGTCATTCTGAGAGAATCAAAGATATTTTTTGTTGTGTCTCTGTTGGAGATCTTTTCATACTCAGTATAGGAGATGGCACTGAGGAGGATGGTTCTGGCCTTGTGGTGATTCTTGAAGTCACGCTTTTGTTGATCAGACATTGATTTTCTATCAATCTTCTGACCACTTGCATTCACAGGGTGCGTGTATCCATCTGTCACCATATCCCACAGATCAGCATCATGTGCTAGAAAGAAGCTTTCAATTCTGTCTTTCCAGTAATCAAAGTTTTCTTCATCAAAGACTGGAGGTTTGCCACTGAATCTGTCTCTGTCCTCATTGTTGTCATTGCTGATGTGAGAATTGTTTCCTGCCATTGTGTTTTTCTGACGCTGGATCTTGTACTGACACGGTTAAGTGTTTTAGCTCAGAACCAGGCGCTCTGATGCCAATTGAAGTGGTGAAAAACACAAGAAGGGGGGGTTGAATTGTAAAACTGAAATCTAAAGTAATTGACAAGATATTTTTATCCTGGTTCGTTTGATCTCAAACTACTCCAGTCCACCCGTCAAGGTGATTTCGCCTCTCTCCAACGAGGTCTTAATCCACTATATTCAACTGAATATTACAGACTGCTTTAACAACTGCTAAAGCCTTCTTGATTCAAACCACAACCCGGTTTGTCAAGGTAACACTTTCTTACAAAGAGATAAAACTATGTGTGTGGATGTTTTCTACAAAACTGTATCACAACTGTGATGTATACACAAAATGAAGCTTAGAAACTAGATTGCTAAACAGTAATGGAATATCAGAGTGTATGGTTTAGCAAAACTGGTAGAACGAAGATTATGGTTCAGCTTTTGTGCGTGTAGAGATTTTGGAGAGCATTAACCATTTCAATCTTCAAAGCCTTGTTTATATAGCATTGAGATGATGAACGTTGGATGCAATATTCTTGATTCAATGCTAATAACAAACTTTCCTTATTGAGCAGATCTTGTCTGGAATGAAGCCGTTGGAATTAATTTGCTTTCAATGCACAGTACCGTTGCTTACTTAATGCAAGTTCTGGCTTGGCTCATTCTGATTCTGCTTCGCTGCTGATGAACTATTGTGTTTCTGTATCAGAGTATTAAGCGCAGTCTTGTTCATCAGGCTTCAGCATGTACGTGAGTTGATCATCTGATTTTGACGTTCTGATGTAGCAACTTCTGATGCTGGTGTCTGAAATCAAGTTCTGATGCTGAATAGATGTGATCTTGCTTATTTCAATCAGCGTATCTGCAAGTCAGAACATAATAATTTTAGGCAGCAGATAGTTCATTCATGACACTTATAAATACTATATCTTTTCACTTTGTTATCATCAAAACTTAAATATAGGGTAGTAGATTCAAACATTGTTCTAACAAAATAGTCATAAAATAATATTATATTTAATATATACAAAAAAGGTTTAAAAAAATGTTTTAAAATAGAAATAAAAGAGAAAAATATCAACTATGTTTAAATTGATCAAGAAACAAAAAGTAAGTCCATAGAAAAATCAGAATAGGACTCTAATGATTTTATAAATTTGTTGGTAATTTTTTAAAGTCAGAAACTATTTTTAAAATTAAAAGAAATGAGTAAAATAAACCAAAAATAATAAAAAAATACCAAAGTCAGAAATAAAAAATAAGTGAGGTCATAAATATTTGTCACAATATCAATGGATCATTGCATAATTTTTTTAGAATTTAAAAATGGATAAAAGTATTTTTAAATATTTAAAAAAATTCAATTAAAGTAAAAATTTATTAAAAAAAAATACCAAAACACAAAATAAAATTGTGAAAAAATAAAAATCAGAATGAGAATAATCAAAAATATTTTTCATAATTTTTTTCAAATTTATTGGACTTAAAATGAATTTTCTATGATTTTTTGAAGTTTAAAACAATTAAATATAAAAATCAGAAAAGAAAATAAAAGTCAAAAATATGTGGGCCATTGGATGAGAGTCAAAACGCGTTAGTAATCAAATCCAAGGGATCTGGCGCGCTGTGCATATCATGGTCATTAGTGAATAAAGCACTGAATCAAATGTAAATCAGAAATTCAAAAAATACAAGTGGTGTGCCATCATTGTTGGAAGATGGCACGTAGGTCATCTTCAACCTCCAACCAACATGAATTACAAGTCTCTCAAATTGTAAAATCAGAAGCTCAAACCTATTATATTCGCTTCGTCTCTTCAAGACGAAGACAACCACACCTTCGCGAAAAATTTATATAAACTGCAGCTCAAGCAATTTGGAAGGAGAGTTTTGAAAAGGGATTTGAAATTTCATGGTCAAAATGTGTTTCCAGTAAAAAGCAAGTGTTACGACTAGAACCAGGGCAATGAGAGAATCACAATGATATCAAAGTTTTGAAAAATTGATGAATGCATTTGAGTTGCAGAGCTCTGAAACTGGACTTCTATGGAGCAATATAGGGCACGATTCTTGAATGTAATTATATGGTTAGCTTCAGGGAAGATCAAGGAAGGTGAATTGATGGAAAATTGGATTGGAAAAGGCTTGAGAATGGATTTCGAAGTTGCTGAATTTTGAGTTATGGAACAAGTTTGGCAGGGTGATTCTGGCTATCCAAGCTTGAGGAAATGAATGGGGGATGACCCTCTATTTATAGGGAGTCAAATGGAATGTCCAAGCGTGTGAAATGAGGAAGTTTGGATGGAAATCGTGTGAAGTTGAAAACAAGAAAAGTGTGACTTCTATATTGATCAAAACTCATCCAAAACGCGCGTTTTGCTATGCTAATCACTTCTGGAAGTTCACTAAACATGTTCAGAAGCAAAAACGTGCATAAACAAAGTGTTTAGAAGCTAAATCAAGAATTTCAAACTTCTGACTTGGTGAAAATGCAGTTTCAAATTGCCAACTTCTGACCAATGGCATCATCAGCTCAAGGGGTCTAAGGGCGTGATTCTTGATGCTTTAGAAAGATGAGGTTATAATCTTTGCAATGTGAAAATAATGGAGACAAATGGATGCTTGAGCTGAAAGTTGTAACGAGTCAAAGTTGAAAAAAATGTTGACTTTCCATACTTATAAATACTTCAAGTTTTTCTTCAAAAATGACTTATAATGTCTTGCATACAAACATAGCCTTCCACTTGGAATTTTCTCTTGACCAAAAAATATGGCATGAAGTAGATCTCTTGAATGACATTTTGAGACTTGAACCATTCAAAATCTCTAAAAATTGAGAGAGTTATGAATTGTTGAAGTTGGCAAAAAATGATGAAATGACCTATAATATTTTGTATCCTTAAGGCAACTTCCATCCATTTTCTCACTTTGCACATAAAAGAAGGCATAAAGTTAAAATCCTCAAGATCATTATGGAAAAGGAATGGGCTCAAGGTGATAAAAATTGACCAAGTTATGATCATTTGAAGTCACACATAGGAAAATGAGGGTTCATATGGAGGACTTGTAATCTTTCTTCTTCATCAAGTTTCTTCCACATGAAAACTACTTGGAACTTTTGAAGTTATTTGTTAATAACCCTTTGAAGATAATGATGTCTTTAGATTCACTAAAAAATACCAAAAGATGAGCAAGATATACTCCTTTGAAGTTCAAAACCCTAGCTCCTAGATCAAGAAACATGCCTTGAGGAACTTTGACAATTTTGAACAAACTTCTTGTACCAACACAAATGCTTTCTAAATATAAGTTATTGAGGATGATAATGAGAACTCATAGAAACCACAAACAGTTCCATATTTTGAGAATTGAGAGAAATATGCATTTGTGACCAATGGGAACAAAGCCTTGTCCAAGCATGACAACTTCTCCAATCAATCCCTTGTGCTTTGGAACCAAATTTGATGACCTTGAAATAAAGTGAACCAAAATAACCTTGCCATGCCATTTCTTCCAAATCAAATCCAATGGTGAGGTTTGAACTTCTCAAGCTTTATTGACTAGGGCATGTAAATAAAACTCATGAACTCATGGAGAAACTTGTTGAATCTCATTGCCTTTACCTACATGAGTAACAAGAAAGGCAAACCAACATTGCATTTTATTAATTAAAAGAAGAAATCAAGACAAACATATTCATGATCACAAAAGAACACAAGTCAAGGTGCTTGGTGATTCCTCAAAGAGCAAAGCTAAATATAGGGAGGGGAAAAATTTGGGGTACAACGGATGCCCTTATTTAAGTTTCTTCTATCCGAAGATACAAAGGTTAAAAATCTTCGTGTCGATGCGATCGAAGATACTTAAATATAAAAAAAAACTATTTTTGGCCCTAAGATGACATGCAATGTTTATGAATATGAGTGCAAATTGACAACTCCAAAGGGACGCAAAACACAATTGGGGATGTAACACAAAATAAAGAAACAAGAGAGTAACCCAACCAGGAAAATAAATCACTGGTGGATCGAAAAGGCCTGAATCAGAGAGGATAGAAAAATGGTCAAAGGATACACTAACTCCTACTGGAGGTAAAGCTACCAACATTCATTGAAGGTAGAGAGAAAAGAAATAATAACACCGACGTTCACTGACGGTGAGCTACCAACGTTCACTGGAGGTATAGGAAAAGAAATATCATAGCATCGTAGTTCACTGCCGATGAACTACCAACATTCACTGTGGGTAGCAAAAAGATAACAATCATCGACGTTCACTACTGATGACCTACCAACTTTCACTGAAGGTAGAGAGAAAATATATCATAGCACCGCTGTTCACTGACGATGAAATACCAACATTCACTGAGGGTAGCAAAAAGATAACAAACACCAACTTTCACTGAAGGTGATCTACCAACTTTCATTGAAGGTAGAGAGAAAATATATCATAGCATCGTCGTTCACTGATGATGAACTACCAACGTTCACTGAGGGTAGCAAAAAGATAACAAACACAAACTTTCACTGAAGGTGATCTACCAACTTTTACTGAAGGTAGAGAGAAAATATATCATAGCATCGCCGTTCACTGACGATGAACTACCAATGTTCACTGAGGGTGGCAAAAAGATAACAAACACCAACTTTCACTGAAGGTGATCTACCAACTTTTACTGAAGGTAGAGAGAAAATATATCATAGCACCGCCATTCACTGACAATGAACTACCAATGTTCACTGAGGGTAGCAAAAAGATAACAAACACCAACTTTCTCTGAAGGTGATCTACCAACTTCCACTGAAGGTAGAGAGAAAGTATATCATAGCACCGCCGTTCACTGATGATGAACTACCAACGTTCACTGAGGGTAGCAAAAAGATAACAAAGAACAACTTTCATTGATGGTGATCTACCAACTTTTACTGAAGGTAGAGGGAAAATATATCATAGCATCACCGTTCACTGACGATGAACTACCAACGTTCACTGAGGGTAGCAAAAAGATAACAAACACCAACTTTCACTGAAGGTGATCTACCAACTTTCAATGAAGGTAGAGAGAAAATATATCATAGCATCGCCGTTCACTGATGATGAACTACCAACGTTCACTGAGGGTAGCAAAAAGATGACAAGTTTCCCTAAAATTCTGGCATTTCTCCTAGAACGAGTCTCAACTTCTTCTTTAACCAAGGCACTTTTCCTAGAAAGGGTAATATATAAATTATCTCAAATAAAGAGACTATCACTTGCAAAGATTTCACAACGAACTGTCTCTATGAATTTGAAAGTCTTGTCATCCAGTGGAGTAATTTGACAACGGACTGCAAACTATCCATTCATAGAGAAAATAGCAAAAAAGTTATTTCAACTTTTACAGGGAAGCACAAGTTTCTCAAATAAAGAGACCTGCTACTTGTTGTCATGGAGGATTGTAAAAAGAAATGACTTTCTGGAATGAACAGTATGGCTTCCTGGGGAATGAAATATGACTTCCTGGAGAAATGCCACGATATTCCTACTGAGGAGATAAAGTCTTCTCGTGCAAAATAAATGCACAAACCAAAACTTGAAGCTTTCAGAAATCCAAAGTGAATAATATTGTGGAACCAAAGATTCAAACCAGAAATAAACTGGAATGAAACAGTGAACCAAAATACAACCTTTGAGAAATAAACTCAAGAGGGAAAACCAAATCCATCCAAACAAGGAGCTGTACAGGAAGGCTAAAGCAAAAATCTTCCACGAGGGATAACTCAGTGAGGAGATTGAAAGAATATACGCTTTCTACTTAAGGCCAACACTCTATTGAAGAGAGGACAACGTAACTCTGCAAAACAGGGTGATATGTCAACAAAAATATTAACAAATGTTAATGAGCAATGATTTTCCAATTTTAGCTATGCATGATGTATGTATGAATGTATGAGTGTTATTGTGCGTATGCTGACAAAACAGATATACAACACTGGGAGTAACCAAGCAAAACCATCTTGGGCACAAACAACACTCGGCTAAATCACATCCAAGATGATCATTCCAAGAAAAAGTAAGCACCAGCTGAGGAAACATAACCTACTGCCTGCTTCAGCTTCACTGGGAAGAAACATAATCTAGGAGTAAACAAAACAAAGTGACAGAATAATACAGATGCACGAATAGAACATCCTTGTCCAGGCTTCACCGGGGAAACAAATGTTTTCAAGATTAACACTTCTATTGGGGATTGCAAAACCAATCTCATGTAAAGTAGATGGACACCCAAATCATCAAAACATTCACTGGGGAATTCAGGCCCACTTCATTGGAAAGGTTAATCACCACATCCTTAAAGGGAAAACCACAATACATTCCTCACTAGAGAAATCGGGGACCTGCATTCTTCAAGAGTGATTATGGTACTGACTTCTCTGTAAAAATAACTTCCATTAGACCGAATGAAAACTTCACTGGAGAAATCTCAGATTGAAACTTTACATCATGAAAACTCAGAAAAGAGGAGAAATGAATCCAAACTTGACCGAGAGTACCGGAGTCTCGAACCTAATACGGCGAATCATCCTAAGTAAACTTTCCCGAGGGGAACAAAAACTTCTTAAAAAAACTGGAGTTTGTCCATTCTTGGGATCACCATTTTTGTTGTTGTTGTTTTTTCCGCATCACAAATTCCAAAGTAAAAGCAATTTGTAAATTCTTTTTTGAAAAATTGATTTTGTTATTTAATATTTTTTCTTTGAAAGTTATTATCAATAATAAATGAAGTCTTTGTAAGCTAAATAAAATAAGAAACACAAAGAATTGGGTAACAACTCAAACTTTATTAATATAATGGTAGTCTGCAAATGGCGAGACTCCATAGATGATTACAAAGTTTGGAAAATGGTAATATATAATGGAAAAGATACATTGAGATACAATGACCATTATCCCCTCTAACAACTTTTTTGAAATCCTGAGGAGCAGCTTCCGTTGAAGTATGATGTGGATTATAGAAGATTGTTGCTTCATTGATCAGATCTTGCATGATGCAGTTACTTGCCAAGAAAGTCCCTAACTTTTTCCTAAGCTGCCCTTGCGGGTTTTCAACATAGAGGGAAATTTATTCTGTTTATGTCTCTAACTTTTGCCTAGACCGCCCTTTCGAGTTTTCGGCCTACCGAGACGCTTTTTTTTCCTAAGCCGCCCTTTGGGGATTTCAACTGAGCAAGCTGTTCTTTTATTTCTTTAGGCGGAGTATTTCTTGACTGCATCAGCATTCATGGGACGTGGGAACTCCTCGCCATCCATAGTTTCAAGAATTAATGCACCGCCAGAGAAGGCTTTCTTGACAACATATGGGCCTTCAAAATTGGGAGTCCACTTGCCCCTAGAATCAGTGTTGAAAGACATCATCTTTCTGAGCACGAGGTCGCCTTCTCTGAATTCACGAGGTTTGACCTTTTTATCAAAAGCTTTCTTCATTCTTTTCTGATATAACTGTCCATGACACAAAGCTGTCATCCTCTTCTCTTTGATCTGATTCAATTGGTTAAACCAGTTTTGGACCCATTCAGCCTCAGTCAACTTAGTTTCCATTATCACATGCAAAGAGGGAATCTCAACCTCGACTGAGAGTACCTCTTCCATTCCATACACCAGGGAGAACGAGGTTGCTCCTGTTGAAGTGCGGATAGATGTTCAATATCCATGAAAAGAAAAAGGAAGCATTTCATGCTAATCCTTATAAGTAACGACCATTTTCTGGATAATCTTCTTGATATTCTTATTAGCAGCTTCAACAACCCCATTCTTCTTTGGCCTGTACGAATAGGAATTATGATGGACAATCTTGAATTCCTTACACAGTTCTGTCATCATTTTATTGTTCAAATTCGAGCCATTGTCGGTAATAATTCTGCTCGGCACACCATACTAACATATAAGATTATTCTTGATGAAGCGCATAACCACCTGCTTGGTAACATTGGTATATGAAGCAGCCTCCACCCACTTGGTGAAGTAATCAATTGCTACCAAGATAAAACGGTGTCCATTCGAATCTTTGGGTCCTATCATCCCGATCATGTCAATACCCCACATAGAGAAAATCCATGGGGAAGAGATCACATTGAGAAGTGTAGGAGGCACATGAACCTTGTCCGTATATATGTGGCATTTATGACACTTCTTTGCAAATTTATAACAATCAGATTCCATTGTCAGTCAATAGTAACCTACCCTTAGCATCTTTTTAGCCATCGAATGTCCATTGGCATGAGTTCCAAATGAACCTTCATGAACCTCATGCATCAACATGCTTGCTTCGTGTCTATCCACGCATTTGAGAAAGACCATGTCATAATTTCTTTTATACAACACATTTTCACTGATGAAGAAACTGCCTGCCAATCTTTTCAATGTCTTTCTATCTTTATTTGATGCACCAATCGGGTATTCCTGAGTCTGGAGAAAATGCTTGATATCATAATATCAAGGCTTCTCATCTGTTACCTCCTCTGTTGTAAACACATGAGCGGGTCTATCCAGTCGCCGAACCATAATTATCATTCCAAGTATTTACTTGATACATAAAAGCCAGGGTTTCCAGAGCATCCACCATTTGATTTTCATCTCTTGGAATATGATGGAATTAAACTTTATTAAAGAAGGGTAATAACCTTCTAGCATAATCTTTGTAAGGGATCAAGCCGGGGTGATGAGTATCCCATTCTCCTTTAATCTGGTTTATTACCAATGTTGAATCACCATACACATCTAGAATTTTAATTTTGAGATCAATAGCTTCTTCGAGACCCATGATGCAAGCCTCATATTCTGCCATATTATTAGTACAATTAAATGTCAACCTTGCAGTAAAAGGAATGTGCGATCCATGTGGAGTGACAATCACAGCACCAATTCCTTTACCATAAGCATTCACAGCTCCATTAAATATCATACTCCAACGAGATTCAGGGTCAGGACCTTCCTCAGGAAATGGTTCATCACAATCTTTCACTTTCAGGAACATCACATCCTCATCAGGGAATTCATATTCTACAGACTGTTGATCCTGCACTGGTTGATGAGCAAGATAATCTGCCAACACACTACTTTTAATAGCTTTTTGAGTGCGGTATTCGATATCATATTCAGATAACAACATCTGCCAGCGGGCAATTCTCCCAGTAAGAGCAAGATTTTCAAAAATGTACTTGATTGGATCCATTTTTGAGATCAACCAAGTAGTGTAATTCAACATATACTGCCACAAACGCTTTTCTGCCCAGGCCAAAGCACAACATGTCTTTTCCAGCATGGAATACCATGACTCACAATCAGTGAACTTTTTACTGAGATAATAAATGGTGAACTCTTTCTTCCCTGTTTCATCATGTTATCCAAGAATACAACCCATGGATTTATCTAACACTGTCAGATACATAATTAACGGTCATCGTTCGACGGGAGGGAGCAAGATAGGAGGTTCAAGCAGATATTCTTTAATACTTTCAAATTCCCTTTGGCAGTCATCCGCCCACACACAACCTTGATCTTTCTTTAAAAACTTAAAGATCAGTTCACGTGTTGCAGTCATGTGGGAAATGAATTTGGAAATATAATTCAAACGCTTGAGGAACCCTGTGACTTGTTTTTCAGATCTTGGCACTGGCATCTCTTGAATTGCTTTGACTTTATTAGGGTCAACTTCAATTCCTTTCTGGCTAACAATGAAACCCAACAATTTTCCTGATCGAACATCGAAGGTGCATTTATTTGGATTCAAGTGGAGATGATACTTCCTCAAACGCTGAAACAACTTCAATAAATCTTCTACATGCCCTTCTTCAGTCTGGGATTTAAAAATCATATCATCAACATATACTTCGATTTCCTTGTGCATCAGATCATGGCATAGGGTTGTCATAGCCCTCTGGTACGTAGCACCAGCGTTCTTCAACCCGAAGGGCATCACTCTATAACAGAATGTTCCCCAGGGTGTGATAAACGTTGTTTTTTCCATGTCCTCCGGAGCCATTCTTATTTGATTATACCTGGAAAATCTGTCCATGAACGAGAATACTTTGAATTTTGTTGTGCTATCCACTAACATATCAATGTGTGGCAATGGAAAATCATCTTTTGGACTAGCTTTATTTAGATCTCTGTAATCTATGCATATGCGAACTTTTCCATCTTTTTTCGGTACTGGGACAATATTGGAAATCCATTGAGGATACACTGACGTCACGAGAAAACCAGCATTAATATGCTTTAGAACCTCCTCTTTGATCTTCACTTCCATATCTGGGTTAGTTCTTCTCAATTTTTGTTTGATTGGCGGACACTCTGGCTTCAACAGAAAACGGTGCTCTACAATATCTGTATCTAGACCAGGCATATCTTGATAAGACCAAGCAAAAATATCCACATACTCTTTTAACAACTCAATCAACCTGCTTTTCACATCAGGATGCAACAATACTCCAATCTTGACTTCCTTCAGATCTTCTTCTGAACCCAAATTGATCACTTCCAATGGCTCTTTATATGGCTTAATGGTATTTTCCTCGTGCTCAAGAAACCGTGAGACCTCTTCTAGAATCTAATCATAATCTTCTTCTTCGGCCCCATACACAGGACATTCAAAGTTGGGAGAGGGTGCAAGGTCATTGTATTCAACGGGTTTTTTAATTAATCTGCACATATGATTTATGATTGTTTTTAGAAACTGACACATATAACAAGTGATCATGCAGATTGAATTTCAGTTATTATTTATTTTGAAAGGTTTTTTCCGATTACCGTTTTCCAAGAAAAAGCAGAAAGTAAAAGACACAATTTGGATAAACAAAGACAACTTTTATTATTGATTTTAAAAGTCACAGCAAACAGATAAGCCCGTACAATATTAATACTTCCACCTCGGGCAGAGTGAAATCTTTTCAAAAATATTAACAAAACAAATTAATTTGAAACATGTATGCAAGAGGGAATGTCAATGGTGATCCAGTTCTGAACTTTACTTCCATGCGTCACGTAATTCGGAATTTCCTGCTCTGCTTTATCTTCCACAATGGCGTTAATCCTGGAAACAGTTGGATGAAGATAACTCCCGCTACGAAAGATGTATTGATACTTGCTAGTAGCAGACTTTGGCTTCATGCTCTTACCTTTGTCCTTCTCCAAAAAGAACCCCAAGCCGGCTCTGTTCTTGTTCACAGGTGGATCCACAATCTATCCCCATAACTCGTTATGACCCTTTATACAACTTGTTGCGCATCCTTAAGCGAAACCATGGAATTCTCATTTTCTCTTATGTTGTCAATGGATAAGGCTTGGAACTGGGTTCCAACAGTAGCTTCATCCTCCTCCACAATGCTGAAAGAGGACAAATTAGATATCAATAATGCATGTTCCCCATTTATGATTACTACTTTCCCTTCACGTATAAATTTCAGTTTCTGGTGTAAAGTTGAAGTGACAGCCCCTGCCTCATGAATCCACGACCGTCCTAACAAACAGCTATAAGCGGGAACAATGTCCATGACCTGGAAAGTTATCTGAAACAAATTTGGTCCTGTATGAATAGGCAAGTCCACTTCACCAATAACAGATTTCCTTGATCCATCAAACGCTTTCACAATGATGCCAATCGGGCGCATAGGCGTTCCTTGATATTTCAACTTCATAAGAGTGCTCCTAGGTATAACGTTCATAGTGGATCCATTATAAATCAACACATTGGATAGTGAATCATTCTTGCAATTCATAGAGATGTGGAGGGCCAGGTTGTGATTCCTTCCTTCATCTGGAAATTCATCATCGCAGAAACATAAGTTATTACATGATGTAATATTCTCTATTACACTGTTGAATTGGTCTATAGGCATATCACTCTCCACAAAAGCTTGGTCCAATACTCTCATCAAGGATTCTCTATGAGCAGATGAGTTCATCAATAAAGCTAAGATAGATATTTTTGAAGGAGTTTGCAGTAGCTGATCTACAATTCTGTAGTCACTCATCTTGATTATCTTTAAAATATCATCCACTTCTTTCTCTAACGTAGCCCCGCTAGTCTCACCTGTAGCCTTCTTGGGTTCAACATTATCAGCAATTTTCTTTCCAACACTAACATCTCCTCGAACAACTGGTACAAACACACGACCGCTGCGAGTCACTCTGCTAGTCTCAGTGATATTTCCAACATCAGGCATTGGCTGGATGGGAACTTCCACACCATCCTCTAATATTGTAGCGTTGTATTTGTAGGGCACAACCTTATCTGACTTGTAGGGGATAGGACCCGACAAACTAATCACCAATGGGGTAACAACTGCCTTGCTATAATATTCAACTTCAAGATGGGTGGGTGCCCCAAAATAAGGTACAATGACATTTACCCCTTCTTCAACACAATCAGTCATTATTGAGTCTTTTTTGGAAAACAAATCCTCTTTTAAGGAGAAAGACTCATCTGCAGAGGCATACTCTTCATATGACTCTTCTTCAGTCAAGTAAACCTCAATCAAATCAACTTCATGGTAATCATGCCTTTGACCTGTAACCTTGATAGCTCCATTATCTAACAACAACTGGACACTGTGATCGGTGGATCTGGAACTGACTGTTTAACGCTGGTTTGCGAAATGTCGCGGAAGCAAGAGTCGCCACCGTCTTTTATTTTCTCCAAATGGAAAGGACAAAAGCACAGAAAAATTCCTTATAGAGATTGCTCTCGGTTCGGGAGGTAGATTATAGAAAGGGAAGGTGTTAGCACCCTTTCTATCCATGGTTATCCATGGGCTCTTAGATACTTGCTCATTGTGTTTTCAAAAATGGTTTGTTTGCTTTTCAATTGTGGGTTTTAAAAAGTTTCTTTGAAAATTTCAGTTCGACTCTTGTATCGGTCCTCAAGAGTGTTTGAAAAATTGCTTTCGAAAGCTTTTTGAAAAGGTGTCGGTGTGAAAAGTATTTTTGATTTATTTTGAAATTAGAGCAAGTATCTAGAGTCGTATACCTACCCTAAGGAATTCGTCTGTGTAAATGTCCTTTAAAGTAGTGCCATCCCACCATTGAGAGGTAGGTAGCACCACCGTTGGAGGTGTTCGGGTCAATTCGAAGGTCGGGACATGGTGATCACCGGAGCAATGGGAAGACACCTTAGAAGCTACCCTCATGCCAGGTTCCCGGATCATGAGGACTTACTAAGACATCCTCTACTCGACGATCACCTTTCGAGGCAAGGCAACAGTGAGGCGTACCCTAGGGGTGGTGTGTGATTTGTGTGTCGTTTTCAGATATTTTTGTCTTTTGTCATGTCAGGTGGTCTACGCGTTCGTTTTTATTTTGTCATTCATTCTTGCATGCCATTATTAACAGTTTAAAAGAGCGAGAAATATAAAATTCCTAAACTATTACAAAGGTGCGGGTCCACATCGCCAAATTTAAATCCAGGACCCGATTTGACAGAAAATAAAGAAGTAAAGTGCGAGAAATATAAATTTACACGGCTTTTGGAGAGGTACATGAATATTATACGAAAAAGAAATAAACACGCGAATTAAATAAGAATTAAAGACGAGGGCGTTGGACCCTTTTTTGCAAAATTGAATTAAATGATTAAATTAATTAATAAATAGGAAAAGAAATTGTCTTTTTGGTATTTTTGTATTTTATGATTTTTTATGAAAAAAAGAATTAATTAAAATAAAATGCTAACCCTAATTCTAGTTGTTTTTAGTTTATTAAGAAAAAGATTAAATTTTAACCTAATATTTAACCTAACTATTTACATGCCATTTAATTATAAAAATAAATAATAGGAAATATTTAATTAGTATGAAAGAAAAGAAAAAGGGATAAAAGTGATTATAACCCCTAATTCTACCAATTTTAGATTTTTATTAAGGAAAATATTACAATTAAACCTAATTTAATAACTAAAATTAATTAATGCAATTTATTTACAAAAATACTAAAATAAAATATTTATTATTTTTTCTCTTTTCTGATTTTTTTGGTGTTTTTTATATATTATGAAAATATTAAATTAATTAATAAAAAGAATAATAATTGAAATAAAATACAAAGAATGAAAAAATATTGCAAACCTGAGGGGGGTGTTGTCCCCAGTTGTGAGGTGAAACTTTAGCAATTTAGGCCCATCTATTGCAAAGCCTGGTGGACTTTTGTGCCAGCGTGCAGGTGTGTTGACCAACGATCATGGTGCTCCTCTGATCAGAGCCACTGGATCAATCTTTGTGGGCGCGTGGCAATCTAGACCAAGGGATGCATGGTGGTCTTCAAGGCTTGAACTGCATAGGAATGTTAATGAAAAAATAATATGGAAAGGGTGAGGACCTGGGGCTCGAACCCAGGTCATGAGGATTAACACTAACCAACTTTGCCACTGAAGCACTCAACGCGTTTTGATTATTATATAACTAAGAATTAATATGAAACAAAACGCGTATTAGTGAACTTTTTAGCGCGAGAATTCAAATTAGCCAATCAGCTGATGCCACAGGGGTCGTCTTCTTCGTGGTTTGTTTTTCCCTGAAATAGAAAAAGAGTTAACGGGGGTTTTGAACCCCCCCCAAATTATGCGTAATTTGATAATAGCGATTAGGCCATGAAGCCTCAGAAATTAGGCGCGAGGGTGCCATTGTTTTCGTCCAAACACCCTGAATCCATTCATGGCATTATGAGGTTCTAATTTTGTAGCTTTTCAAAACGCCCAATTTGGACCTCCAAGAACCCTAATATGTATCAATGGTAGAATCGTATATAATACACAAAAACACAATTAAAGTAGATGGTTAGCTTCAGAACACATCAATTAGTATGAATTCATTAAAAATATGCAATGAAAATGTCTAAATCTCAAAACACGATTCTGAAAAAAATATGAGAAAGTGTGAATCCTATTCACCAATTCTGGGCGTTAGAGGTCGTGCTTTTGATCCAAATACGTTGCTTGATGTCCCAGGAATGCAATGAAATCAGTGTTGTGGCTTGAAACAACCTGCAAGTGTATTTTCAGTTTTGAGTTTTCAAGCAAAAAGTTCAAGTTTTTTCTTCAGGTTCTTGCGCAGCTTTTTTGGTCATGAGCATTAGGTCTTGATTGTGTATGTATAGGAGGATGATTTAGGTCAAGAATCTGATCAAAAGAATCAAGGAATTGATTATGCAATATTTGATTTTCAAGCCATTATTTTTCAATCTTTTTTCATGATTTTTAGCTCTCAATCATATCCAATCATCCTAATTCTTCCCTAATCTGATTTGCACGAAATATTAGAGATATTACATGCATAAAAAGATTTGAAACATTAGGTTTTATATTTTTCATGTATTTTAATTAATTTAAATGAATTATTAATAATAAAAATCCAAATAAATAAATAAAAATGAAGAAAAACTTCCCTTTGGGCCAAGTGGTCGTGCACATGTCTTGGATGATGAATTGTGGAAGAAAAAGAGGCCCATTAGCAATTTTAGGTCATTTGAATCAATGTTGACTTTTCAAAATATCCAAAAATTTCCCAACTTCCACAAGGCATAACTTTCTCAATTTTTAAGCTTTGCTCATGTTCTTGGACATTTTGGAAAGGTATTTGAGTCCTCAAACCAATGCCTTTGGTCCCATGTCATTTTGATTTACCAATCTCAAGTTATGGCCTTTGACTTAAAGTCCCTTTTTGTTGACTTTTGAAAATGACCTATAATGTTGAAATTGATAACTTTTTGTGTGAGCATTTCTTGGACTTGAAGTTTGAAGATGGGTTGTAGGAAATGTCTTTCTCTTAAAAATGAGCTTTGGATGGAATTTTTCTGATAATTCATGTGAAAGTTATGCCCTGGTCAATTTACAGTTGACTTTTTCAACTATCCAAATAAGGAAACTTTTGCATCTTGATGATTTTTGAGCCAAGCTTTGAGAATCATGATCAAGCATTGATCAAATGATGTTTGTGGCTTGAAAATGAGATGTTGACCAAAAATTTGAACTTTTGACTGTCAAATGACCATTTTGCCCCTACAGTTGACTGTAGTGCAATTAGGGTTTTGACTGTGCAATTTTGTGCTGAAAGTCTTGAAACTTTGTATGAGGATGCTTGACCATATTTGTAGGCATATGAGACTTGATTGGACCCTTGGAAACTTCATTTTCTTGATCAGAACCAAAACCCTAATCTTGACTGTTAGGAGGCCCTTGAACTGTGCAACCCTTGGGGAATTTTGAAGCATGACTTGGCAATTTCTTGAAGAATATGGGAGGGCAAATTTTGGGGTACAACAGTTTCCCCTGTTCAATCTTCTTAGACCTGAGGATGCAGATTGGCTGACGTGCCTTTCGTAATCCGAGGGTGGAAGATGATTGAACACTAGAGTGCCCAGAAATTTGCGCTCACATAGTAGCAGTGTGATAGAAATGGGCTTATAGATGCCATCTGGATGTTGATCGCGTAAGAGATTCCTTAGCAAGAACTTGCGTACCTGCAAAAGAAAAATGAGTACCTGACATGTTGCAGGAGCTGGTCTTCAGATGCTTTGTGTAGATATGTCCTGACTGGTTACAGGAATCGGATCTTCGAATTCTTCAGACGTGCCCTGGCGAGATACAGGAATCGAGTCTGGTAATGTTAGTCTCCAACGGATACACCCTGGCAAGATTCAGGCCTCGGATCCTCGAACTCTTCAGACACACCCTGTCAAGATACAGGAATCGGATCTGGTAATGCTAGTCTTCAACGGATACACCCTGGTAAGATTCAGGTATCGGATCCTCGAACTCTTCAGACACACCCTGGAAAGATACAGGAATCGGATCTGGTAATGTTAGTCTTCAACGAATACACCCTGGCAAGATTCAGGTATCGGATCCTGGAACTCTTCAGACACACCCTGGCAAGATACATGAATCGGATCTGGTAATGTTAGTCTTCAACGGATACACCCTGGCAAGATTCAGGTATCGGATCCTCGAACTCTTCAGACACACCCTAGCAAGATACAAGAATCGGATCTGGTAATGTTAGTCTTCAACGGATACACCCTGGCAAGATTCAGGTATCGGATCCTCGAACTCTTCAGACACACCCTGGCAAGATACAAGAATCGGATCTGGTAATGCTAGTCTTCAACGGATACACCCTGGCAAGATTCAGGTATCGGATCCTCGAACTCTTCAGACACACCCTGGCAAGATACAGGAATCGGATCTGGTAATGCTAGTCTTCAACGGATACACCCTGGCAAGATTCAGGTATCGGATCCTCGAACTCTTCAGACACACCCTGGCAAGATACAGGAATCGGATCTGGTAATGTTAGTCTTCAACGGATACACCCTGGCAAGATTCAGGCCTCGGATCCTCGAACTCTTCAGACACACCCTGGCAAGATACAGGAATCAGATCTGGTAATGCTAGTCTTCAACGGATACACCCTAGCAAGATTCAGGTATCGGATCCTCGAACTCTTCAGACACACCCTGGCAAGATACAGGAATCAGATCTGGTAATGTTAGTCTTCAACGGATACACCCTGGCAAGATTCAGGTATCGGATCCTCGAACTCTTCAGACACACCCTGGCAAGATATAGGAATCGGATCTGGTAATTGGTCATCAACAGATACACCCTGGCAAGATTCAGGAATCGGATCTTTAGTTGCGACCATTGAGGGTAATCATTTTTGTATTTTTGTCCTGAAAAGACAAGCGTTAGTTGTATGTGATGTCATGTGGTATGACATGCGAGATGCTCTCTGAATACGTGAGATTGTATGTTCATGATGCATATATGCATGCTATAATGTATGAAGATGTTTATGAATGTATTTTTCGTCTAGGAAAGTAAATCCTTGACGGGTGCCGGGAAGTCACTCCTGGGCTGATGTTGGAGAATAGATTTTGCTTCCGCCGGGGATGATAGTTGCAAGAATACCGGTAGGAGAAGCTAACTCCGTTGGGGAATAAACTTGGCGAATGGATTACTCTGCGGGGAGCAAAGTACTCTAACGATATTGTTGGGAAGCAATACTCTGTGGGGAGAGAGATACTTTGCTGAGTTGTTGATAATAACTTGCTGGGGATACCCTTGTTATGTTGGAAGCGCTGATAGACTTCGCTGGGGATAAGAAAGAACTGTGTTGACGACGACCTTTCCGTGGCTTTTAGCTGAGGATAACCCAGTTATATCCTGGTAAGGGCATAACTCTTTGAATAAAGCCGGACGACGCGTTCGTGCTCTGCGAGGATAAGCTTCCAGAATCTACTGGGGATAAGCTTAACTGCTTGGGAGATGATTCCAACTTTCCTGGGGGAGCTAGATTGGACTCTCTTGGGGAAGTTTTGAGATGCACTGGAAGTAACTCCACTGGATGTTTGATATGCCGCCGGGGAACAATCTTAGCTCAAGACTGCCGGGGATGCTTGTTAAGAATGCGTATATACTGCTGGAGACTGTTGAGATCTGCTGGAGGATACTCAACTTCCTTAAGGTTGACTGTAACTTTGCTTGGGGAGAGTGTACTGACTTGCTGGCTCACTCTCTGGGGAATTAAGATGTCTGGTTATGTTCTTTAGCTAAACACACCTTGATACCTTGGAGGATAGAACAATTGGATCGCTTAGCCAACTCCTTATTGCCCCTGTTTCTGAGGTGGGGGAGGAAGACCTGTGAGGTATTGATAACTTGTTGATGGACAGACCTACTTCTGGTAGGCAGGTGACAAGACGACAGGACATAGTCGTACGCTTTGATCCCTAACTTTTGCCTGGACCGCCCTTTCGGGTTTTCAGTCCACCGGGATATCCATTTTTGCCCAAGCCGCCTTTTCAGGTTTTCGACTTGCCGGATGTACAGATTTTTTCATTTCATCCCTTATTTTGCCCGAACCCTTTTGGTTCGCCGGGAAGCCCTTATTTTTGCCTAGGTGTGTCAACCTAGCGGGTCTTTGATTTTGCGTAGTACTTTTTCGACTATGTCCATGCTCTTAGAATGCAGGGAGGTGCCCCTGGCTGCTTGTGTCGCCATATTACCAGAAGATGTCTGATCGTGCAAGATTCGTTGCTGGAGTGCCCCCAAGTGACTTAGGCGGAGATTTGCCCCAGGCTATTTTGGCCTTTGAGAGATTCTCCGAATCTTGACTGGACTACCCCAGATAATAGACCATGATCATATCATGCCCCTTGATTGGAAGTACTTCTGTTCATTAGGCATTCGTCGTGCGAATTTTCCTGCTGTTCAAACAAAAAGTCATATGCAAACAAAGTTATGTTAAAAAATGCAAAGCCTATGTCTGTCTTGAAGATTTTGAAAATGCATTCTTTTTTCATAAAACAAATGAATGTTTGTAAAACGTGATGTCAACTCGTTATTTTACCGCAAGCCTTAAGGAGTCAGGATACCTTTCGTAACAGTATGCTTTCGAACTAACCCATGCTTCAGCTAGGATTTTTTAAGGGTTATAACGTGGCCTGGTTCACGGTTTAAGAAACAAAGGATAAAGGCTCAAATTATTTGTACCCACCTGTGATCGGTGGATCTGGAACTGACTGTTTAACGCTGGTTCGCGAAATGTCGCGGAAGCAAGAGTCGCCACCGTCTTTTATTTTCTCCAAATGGAAAGGACAAAAGCACAGAAAAATTCCTTATAGAGATTGCTCTCGGTTCGGGAGGTAGGTTATAGAAAGGGAAGGTGTTAGCACCCTTTCTATCCATGGTTATCCATGGGCTCTTAGATACTTGCTCATTGTGTTTTCAAAATTGGTTTGTTTGCTTTTCAATTGTGGGTTTTAAAAAAGTTTCTTCGAAAATTCCAGTTCGACTCTTGTATCGGTCCTCAAGAGTGTTTGAAAAATTGCTTTCGAAAGCTTTTTGAAAAGGTGTCGGTGTGAAAAGTATTTTTGATTTGTTTTTGAAATTAGAGCAAGTATATAGAGCCGTCTACCTACCCTAAGGAATTCGTCTGTGTAAATGTCCTTTAAAGTAGTGCCATCCCACCATTGAGAGGTAGGTAGCACCACCGTTGGAGGTGTTCGGGTCAATTCGAGTTTAGGGACATGGTGATCACCAGAGCAATGGGAAGACACCTTAGAAGCTACCCTCATGCCAGGTTCCCGGATCATGAGGACTTACTAAGACATCCTCTACTCGACGATCACCTTTCGAGGCAAGGCAACAGTGAGGCGTACCCTAGGGGTGGTGTGTGCGATTCGTGTGTCGTTTTCATTTATTTTTGTCTTTTGTCATGTCATGGGTGATCTAGCGTTTGTTTTTATTTTTGTCCATATATTCTTTCATGCCTTTATTTAACAGTTTAAAAATATTGCGGGAACAATAAAATTCTAAGCTATTACAAAAGGCGCGGGTCCACATCGCCAAAATTAAACCAGGACCCGATTTGACAGAAGAATAAAGAAAGTAAATAAAGAATTAAAAGTGCGAGAAATTAAAAGGTTACATGGCTTTGGGAGAGATACATAAATATTTACACGAAATAAAATAAATATGTGAATAAGAATTAAATCGAAACGAGGGCGTTGGACCCTTTTTGCAAAGTTAAAATTACATGGAATTAATTAATTAAGAAAAAGAAAGAACTTGTTTTTTGGTATTTAATATTTTAGGATTTAAATGAAAAGAGAGAGTTAATTAAAATTAAAATAAGATGCTAACCATAATTCTAATTATTTTTAATTTATTAAGAAAAATATTGAAGTTTTTTAACCTAAAATTAATCCTAATTTTTATATGCAAATTTAATTATAAAAACAAATAAAATAAATAATATTAATTATTTATGAAAGAAAAATAAAAAGGATGAAAAATTATTAATTAAACCCTAATTCTATGTTTTTTAAATTTATTATGAAAATATTAAATTAAACCCTAATTTAAAACTAATTAATTTACATGCAAATTTATTTACAAAATATTAACTAATTAAATATATTTAATTTTTGATCTTTTCTGATTTTTATGGTATTTTGTGATTTTATGAAAATATTAAATTAATTAAACAAGCAATTTATAAAAAATAAAAAAATAAAGAAAGTTAAAAGAATTTGCAAACCAAGGGGGGTTGTAGTCCCCAACATGGAGGTATAGCCCAAGCAATTCAGGCCCAAACAAGCCTGACTTCGTTGACTTTTCCAGGCAACGTGCTGGCATGTTGACTCATGTTTATGGTGTTCCTCCAATCTATGCCTTTGGATTGACCCTGATATGCACGTGGATGGTTTGATCTGGAGGGCGTATGGTACGCTTTGATGTTGAACCTGCATGGAATCAATGAATACAAAATAATATGAAGAGGGTGAAGACCTGGGGTTCGAACCCAGGTCATGTGCTTTGCCAGCAACTACGCTTGCCACTGGATCAACTTACGCGTGTTTAATATATAACAATCAACAAATATTATAAAAAGAACAATTGCGTTAGTGGACTTTGCGCGCGAACTTTCAAACCAGCCACCCTCCGCTTGCCACGAATTCATCTTCTTCGTTGGATTTTATTTTCCTGAAACATAAACAACATAAGCAACGGTTTTCATGTGTTCTCTTAGGCTAGCTTCTGAAAAATAGCGACTAGCCCTGTGACGCTCATAAATTGAGCGCGAGAGTCCCATTGTCTTCGTCCAAGTCCCCTGAATCCATTCCTGGCATCGTGGTTTGCTAATTTTACAAGACCAAGAAACCCCCAATTCGAAATCCTGTAAACCCTAAAAAATAATAATGGCATCTTTGCGTATAATGCATAAAAATACAATCAAAGTTCATGATTAGCTTGCAAACGTTGTTCTAAACACAAAAATAACAACAAAATATGTTAACAATGCATGTATGAGAGAAACCGATTCAGAAATTCTCTTTACCAACTTCAATGGTGGTCTTGCGTTTTCTTGAGTATGGGGCTTAGTTTTTGATTGGAATATGTCCTATGATCCTTGAGGAAGCTAATGGAATAGGTTTTGATGCTTGTATCACCCTGCAAGTGAGTTTTCAGAATTGAGTTTTTTGAGAAAAAATTTCAAGTTGGTGAATGGTTTCTGCGCAGCTTCAATGGTCAATTGAATTAGGGTTATGTTCTATGCTTATGTAGGAATGAATTAGGTTAAGAATTCTGATCAAAAAGCTTGGCATTCATGACTTTGAAAGATTTGATTTTCAATATCTTTTTTCAAATATTTTCCATGTGTTTTTGCTCTCAATCATATCAATTCTCTCCAAATCTTTCCATATTGGATCATGCACGAGTTATTGAGTGGATTTCATGCAAAAAAGGATTGTAAAACTTAGGTTAAATATTTTCCATGTATTTAATTTGATTTAAATGAATTATTATAAATAAAAATTCAAATAAATAAATAAAAAATGAAGAAATACTTCCCTTTGGGCCAAGTAGTCGTGCACATGCCCTGGATGATGAATTATGGAAGAAAAATGGGCCCATTAGCAATTTTAGGTCATTTGAATCAATGTTGACTTTTCAAAATATCCAAAAATTTCCCAACTTCTACAAGGCATAACTTCCTCAATTTTTAAGCTTTGCTCATGTTCTTGGACATTTTGAAAAGGTCTTTGAGTCCTCTAACCAATTCCTTTGGTCCCATGTCATTTTGATTTACCAATCTCAAGTTATGGCCTTTGACTTAAAGTCCCTTTTTGTTGACTTTTGAAAATGACCTATAATGTTGAAATTGATAACTTTTTGTGAGAGCATTTCTTGGACTTGAAGTATGAAGATGAGTTGTAGGAAATGTCTTTCTTTTCAAAATGAGCTTTGGATGGAATTTGTCTGATAATCCATGTGAAAGTTATGCCCTGGTCAATTTCAGTTGACTTTTTCAGCTGTCCAAATAAGGAAACTTTTGCATCTTGATGATTTCTGAGCCAAATTTTGAGAATCATGATCAAGCATTGATCAAATGATGTTTGTGGCTTCAAAATGAGATGTTGACCAAAAATTTGAACTTTTGACTGTCAAATGACCATTTTGCCCCTACAGTTGACTGTAGTGCAATTAGGGTTTTTGACTGTGCAATTTTGTGCTGAATGTCTTGAAACTTGATATGAGGATGCTTGACCATGTTTATAGGCATGTGAGACTTGATTGGGTTCTTGAAAACTTCAATTTCTTGATCAGAACACAAACCCTAATTTTGACTACTTAGGAGGCTCTTGCACTGTGCAACCCTTGGGGAATTTTGAAGCATGACTTGGCATTTTCTTGAAGAATATGGGAGGGAAAATTTTGGGGTACAACAGTTGCCCCTGTTCAATCTTCTTAGGCCTGAGGATGCAGATTGGCTGACGTGCCTTTCGTAATCCGAGGGTAGAAGATGATTGAACACTAGAGTGCCCAGAAATTTGCGCTCACATAGTGGCAATGCGGTGATGGGAATGGGCTTATAGATGCCATTTAGAGATTGATGGATAGGATGATGGGCTTATAGATGCCATCTGGATGTTGATCGCGTAAGAGATTCCATAGCGAGAACCTGCATACCTGCAAAACAGAAAATGATTACCTGACATGTTGCAGGAGCTGGTTTTCAAATGCTTGGTATAGATGTGCCCTGACTGGTTACAGGAGCTGGATCTGGAGCTTCAAACGGTGATGAATGAACCAGGAGCGGTTACTGCCTCAGCATGACTGGTGAGAGAACCTTGGGTGACTTTAACTTCAACAACGCTCGTTGAGAAAATCTTGGTGGGAATTACCATCTTCGCAGTATCGGGAAGAGAACCAATAGGCAATTATAACCTGAAATGGAATTATCTCTCACGCACCGTCGGGGAGAGAACCATTATAATCTGAAAGGGAATTACATCTCACGCACCGTCGGGGAGAGAACCATAGGAAATTATAACCTGAAAGGGAATTACATCTCACGCACCATCGGGGAGAGAACCATAGGAAATTATAACCTGAAAGGGAATTACATCTCACGCACCATCGGGGAGAGAACCATAGGAAATTATAACCTAAAAGGGAATTACATCTCACGCACCGTCGGGGAGAGAACCATAGGAAATTATAACCTGAAAGGGAATTACATCTCACGCACCGTCGGGGAGAGAACCATAGGAAATTATAATCTCAAAAGGAATTATCACCTCACGCACCGTTGGGGAGGGAACCATAGGAAATTATAATCTCAAAAGGAATTATCACCTCACGCACCGTCGGGGAGGGAACCATAGGAAATTATAATCTGAAATGGAATTATCACCTCACGCACCGTCGGGGAGGGAACCATAGGAAATTATAATCTGAAATGGAATTATCACCTCACGCACCGTCGGGGAGGGAACCATAGGAAATTATAATCTGAAAGGGAATTATCACCTCACGCACCGTCGGGGAGGGAACCATAGGAAATTATAATCTCAAAAGGAATTATCACCTCACGCACCGTCGGGGAGGGAACCATAGGAAATTATAATCTGAAAGGGAATTATCACCTCACGCACCGTCGGGGAGGGAACCATAGGAAATTATAATCTCAAAGAAAAACCTAAAATAACTTCTACTGAGTCTTCATCATAAAAATCTGTTGGGAATCGATTTAGCTGGACTAGAGAAGGCCTTGGACTGGATAAGAAATCTTTGGAGTCGAATAACTGAACCGGTCTAGGTCTTGAAATATGATGGAGAATTTAGCTGAATCTTTCCTGAAAGGTAAAGGTCAGTCATATGCAATGCATGATATGGATCAAGCAATGATGTTCTCAACATAAATGAGATTTGTAAGATATGATGCGTCTATGCATGCTATAATGATGTATGTGATGTTTATGTATGTTTTCGTCTAGGAAAGTAAATCCTTGACGGGTGCCGGGAAGTCACTCCTGGGCTGATGTTGGGGAATAAGCTTTTACTTCCGCTGGGGATGATAGTTGCAAGAATACCGGTAGGAGAAGATGACTCCGTTGAGGAATAAACTTGGCGAATGGAAGATTCTGCGGGGAGAAAAATACTCTAGCGACCATGCTGGGAAGCGATACTCTGTGGGGAGAGAGATACTTTGTTGAATGTTGATAATTACTTGCTGGGGATATTTTTTGCTGTATTGGAAGTGATGATAGACTTCGCTGAGGGTAAGAGGACTTCGTCGAGGACGCTCTTTCCATGGCTTTTGGCTGAGGATAACCCAGTTATATCCTGTTAAGGAAATAACTCTTTGAATAAAGCCGGGCGACGCGTTCGTGCTCTGCGAGGGATAAGCTTCCAGAATCTACTGGGGATAAGCTTACTGCTTGGGGAGGTGAATTCCCATTTTCCTGGGGGAATTGGATTGGACTCTCCTGGGGAGGTTTTGAACTGTGGGGGAAGTGATTCCTTTGAATGTTGATATACCGCCGGGGAACAATCTTTAGACCAAGACTGCCGGGGATGCTTGTTAAGAATATATGTATACTGCTGCTGGGGAATGTTGAGATCTGCTGGAGGATACTCAACTTCCTTGAGATTTGAGAACTCTGCTTGAAGAAAAATGTACTGACTGCTGACTTACTCTCTGGGGAATTAAGATGTACTGGTCATGTTCTTTAGTCGAATCTACCTTGGTACCTTGGAGGATAGAACAATTAGATTGCTTAGACAACTCTTTTATTGCCCCTGTTTCTAGTGTTACCTATAATTAATCCTTTGTTTCGTATGCAAATATTTATGAGTTAGCAAATTATTGTCAATGCATATATCACAAATTGAACCTTGGACGTTCTTCGCAAAACAAAACAGAAAAGGAAAAACAATTGGTACGTTTAACTGAAAAGTATATTTGTATTGATTTTGAAAGGCCTAAAATAGGCGTTTTGTGTACAAGAGGCTGACGTCCTAGTAAGAGAACGCCGCCGAACAAAAGAGTTTATACAAATTTTGTACAAAAGAAAATAAAACAGCTGTGTGAAATGAATGATCCACTGGGTTTCAACTCTGCTATTGCCTTTATAACTCTGAGCGTCTCATCACTTGATGACCTTGGTTGAAGGTGAAGCTGACTGATCGATGCCGTCTGAACTTGATGTAGATACCGGATTCTGGATGCAAAGTGATCAATGAGACATATTATTACGCTTTATCCCTAATTTTTGCCTGGACCGCCCTTTCGGGTTTTCAGTCCACCGGGATACCCATTTTTGCCCAAGCCGCCTTTTCAGGTTTTCGACTTGCCGGGTGTATAGATTTTTTCATTTCATCCCTTCATTTTGCCCGAACCCTTTTGGTTCGCCGGGAAGCCCTAATTTTTGCCTAGGCATGTCAGCCTAGCGGGTCTTTTTTATGCGTAGTATCTTTTTACTATGTCTGCATTAGCGGGGTGAGGAAGGTCGTCACCATCCATATTGGTTAGAATCATGGCTCCTCCTGAGAACACATGCTTAACCACAAATGGCCTTTCGTACGTAGGGGTCCATTTGCCCCTCGGATCACTCTGAGGAAGGATGATTCGCTTGATTACCAGATCCCCAACTTGATATTCCTGTGGTCTGACCTTTTTGTTAAATGCCCTGATCATCCGTTTCTGATACGTCTGACCATGACAGATAGCAGCAAGTCTCTTTTCATCAATAAGGTTGAGATGATCAAGTCGTGTATGGATCCAATCATCCTCGTTCAGATTTGCATCCTTTATTATCCGGAGAGAGGGTATTTGCACTTCGATCGGTAAGACTGCCTCCATACCATAAACCAAAGAGAAAGGAGTTGCCCCGGTTGACGTCCTAGCTGAGGTACGGTACCCGTGTAGAGCGAACGGTAACATCTCGTGCCAATCTTTATAAGTCACTGTCATCTTCTGCACGATTTTCTTGATGTTCTTATTTGCTACTTCTACAGCCCCATTCATCTTCGGTCTGTAAGGAGAAGAATTGTGGTGCTGTATTTTGAACTGCTCGCAGAGCTCAGAAATCATCTTGTTATTCAGATTGGTACCGTTGTCTGTAATTATTCTCTCTGGGACGCCGTATCGACAGATCAGATTGTGCCGAATGAACCGTGCCACAACAGTCTTGGTTACCGTAGCATAGGAGGCTGCTTCGACCCACTTCGTGAAATAATCAATCGCCACTAGGATGAAGCGATGCCCATTAGACGTCGTAGGTTTAATCTCACCAATCATGTCTATGCCCCACATTGCAAATGGATAAGGCGCAGTCAGAACATTCAGGGGAACTGGAGGAACATGCACCTTGTCTGCGCAAATCTGGCACTTATGGCATGTCCTAGAATGTTGATAGCAGTCAGCTTCCATCGTGGACCAATAATATCCTGCCCGTAGGATTTTCTTAGCCATTGTGTGCCCACTGGAATGTGTACCAAAGGTTCCTTCATGTAGCTCTTCCATGATCCTTTCTGCTTCAGTCTTATCCACACAACGCAGTAAGGTTGAATCATGGTTTCGCTTGTACAGGATGCCGTTGCTAAGGAAGAACTTGGCTGCGAACCTTCTCAGGAATTTCTTATCATTGACCGATGCACCTTCCGGGTATTCCTGAGTTTCCAAATATCTCTTCACCTCGTGGTACCAAGGCTTCTCAGTTACCAATTCCGTCTCGAGATCACAATAGTATGCCGGTTCGTCCAGTTTCCAAATGATGATCCGGGGAGCCTCATTGTCCCATTTAACTTTGAACATAGAAGACATTGTAGCTAACGCGTCCGCCAACTGATTTTCTTCTCTTGGAAAGTGCTCAAAGGTTATCTCTGTGAAGTGGGGGATCAAGGTCAACACACATTCTCTGTAAGGAATAAGGTTCGGATGTTTCGTATCCCACTCTCCTTTGATCTGATTGATCACAAGAGCGGAATCTCCGAAAACACTTAGAAACTTAATCCTTAGGTCGATCGCAGCTTGAAGACCCATGATGCACGCCTCATATTCCGCCATGTTGTTGGTACAGTTGAAACATAGCCGGGCAGTGAGTGGAGTATGAGTGCCTTGAGGAGATATGATTATAGCACCGATACCGTTTCCCAAAGCGTTGGAGGCTCCGTCAAAGTGCATAGACCATCGGGATCCTGGTTCAGGTCCTTCATCCGGTCCAGGTACTTCACAATCAGTCACTATCATAATGCTTTCATCCGGAAACTCGAAGTTCATTGACTGATAATCATCGACTGCTTGATGTGCCAAGTGGTCTGCCAATACACTTCCCTTGATGGCTTTCTGGGTTGTGTACTGAATGTCGTATTCCGTCAAGATAATTTGCCATCTTGCAATTCTCCCAGACAGAGCGGGCTTTTCGAATATGTACTTTATGGGATCCATCTTTGAGATCAACAAAGTAGTGTGAGTCAGCATATACTGTCTCAGCCGGCGAGCAGCCCATACCAAAGCGCAACAAGTTTTCTCAAGCAGTGAGTATCGGGTCTCACAGTCGGTAAACTTTTTGCTAAGGTAATAAATGGCATGCTCTTTTCGGCCAGACTCGTCATGCTGCCCCAGCACACACCCCATTGAGTTGTCGAGTACTGTTAGGTATAGTATCAGAGGTCTCCCTTCAACCGGTGGCATAAGGATGGGTGGTTCTTGGAGATACTCTTTGATTCTGTCAAACGCGGCCTGACATTCATCATTCCAACGTACTACCTGATCTTTCTTCAGCAGCTTGAAGATTGGCTCACAGGTAGCAGTCAGATGTGAGATAAAGCGAGCAATGTAATTCAGGCGTCCTAAAAAGCCTCTGACCTCCTTCTCTGTCTTAGGAACTGGCATCTCTTGAATAGCTTTGACCTTAGCAGGATCCACTTGAATGCCTTTATCACTGACCACGAAGCCTAGCAACTTTCCAGATCTTACCCCGAAGGTGCACTTGTTCGGGTTCAACCTCAGCTTGTATAGTTTCAGACGGTCAAACAACTTTTGCAGATGATCTAGGTGCTCTTCCTCAGTCTGGGACCTTGCGATCATGTCGTCAACATACACTTCTATCTCATGATGGATCATGTCATGAAATAAAGCAACCATGGCACGTTGGTAGGTTGCCCCAGCGTTCTTCAGCCCGAATGGCATGACCTTGTAACAGAAGGTGCCCCACTGAGTAACAAATGTAGTCTTTTCCATGTCTTCAGGCGCCATTTTAATCTGATTGTAACCTGAAAAGCCATCCATGAAAGAGAACACCTTATGCTGAGTTGTATTATCAACAAGGACATCAATGTGAGGTAAAGGGAAGTCATCCTTGGGGTTGGCCCTGTTCAGATCCCTGTAGTCGACACACATTCTGACCTTACCGTCCTTTTTAGGTACCGGCACCACATTAGCAACCCACTGAGGGTAAGAAGTCACTGCAAGGAACCCAGCATCAAACTGTTTCATAACCTCGGCTTTAATCTTCTCAGACATCTCTGGACGCATCTGACGGACCTTTTGCTTAACTGGAGGGCAGTCTTCTTTAGTAGGCAAGTGATGGACCACAATATCGGTATCCAACCCGGGCATGTCTTCATAGGACCAGGCAAAGATCTCCATATAATCATGTAACATCTTGGTTAACCGTTGCTTCACGCTGAGCTCTAGGTTGGCACCAATCTTTACCTCTTTCCTGTCTTCTTCAGTACCCAAGTTTATTGTTTCCACTGGCTCTTCATGGGGTTGAATTGCCCTCTCTTCCTGAAGCAACAGTCTTGCAAGCTCGCCAGGCACTTCGCAATCATCTTCACCTTCGTCTTCGGCTAAGTTGATCGGATTTTCGAAGTCATAACTGGCAGTAGCAGAGTCGTTACCAGTAAGATCCAGAGTGGATTGAAACCTGTATGAGTGAGTGTGTGTGTAAATACAGCTGTTTTGAAAAATATGTAAAGGAAAGAAAGACAGAAAAGGAGCATAAGATTTGCAATGCGAGAAAACGTCCAAGATTTTCATTCATGATATATGAAATGACAATTTATATGCCCTCACAAATGACACCACGGTGCCTCGGGTAAGACACCGGGCCAAAGAGTTTATTATTGTTTATTACAAAATAACGAAACAAAGAAATTTATTACTGCGTCACAAAGGTAACAGGAGTATGGTCTTTGGCAATCCAATTGTTCAACCCGCCTTCGGTCGTCGGGTAGATCCAGCTATTGAATTCCGCTTTATCCACTTCGTTGTCTTCCCTAACAGCATTCACTCCTGGATTTGTAATGATCACAGGAGGTCTTCTGATCTTCGCCTTCCACATAGCTTTCTGACCTTTTGTAGTAAAGCCCAGCCCGAATTTATCAGTTTTCTGTGTGAAGTCTGGAAGCCTTCCCCAGTTAGCACATTCACCCTTTTGAACCACAGCCCGGGCGTCCTTTAGGGAAGCCATCTTCAAAGGAACACTTTCTTCCGTTGCTGTTTCTGATGCTGCTGTAATTGGAAGCACCTCCTCGAAATGCTGAAAGGGGGTTTCAATAAACTCCCCGTCCATCTCAATGTATCTGAAGGAATTCAGGTGGCTCACCATATATTCCTCCTCTCCCTGCACAGTGACGATCTTCCCTCTGACGGGGTACTTCAGCTTCTGGTGCAAGGTAGAGGTCACTGCCCCAGCCTTATGTATCCAAGGTCGACCCAATAGACAAGAGTAAGATGGACGGATATCCATCACATAAAAGGTAGAGTCAAACACCTGAGAACCCACACGAATCGGAATGTCAACCTCTCCATGAACCATCCTTTTTGAACCGTCAAAGGCTCTGACGATGATATTGCTGGGTTTTAATTCCAGGCCTTCACAATCTAGACGGTCTAAAGCCTTCTTGGGTAGCACATTCAAGGACGAACCAATATCCACCAACACATGTGCCAAGGTAGTGCCCCTGCATTCGATAGAGACATGCAGAGCATCATTATGGTCTCTTCCCTTCGCGGTCAAGTCAGCATCTGAGAAACCCAAGCCATTGTCTGCTGTCAGATTTGCTACGCAATCAGTGAACTGGACTGCAGATGTCTCATGTGGCACATGGGCCGTCTTGAGGAATGAGATTAAGGTCTTAGCATGGGCCTCGGAGCACAGCAATAAAGAGAGCATGGAGATTTTGGAGGGCGTGTGCCGCAGCTGTTCCACGACATTAAACTCACTCTTCTTTATAATCTTTAGAATCTCCTCCATTTCTTGTTGGGAGGCTTCAGCAGTTACAGGTATAGGTGCCTCCATCTGGGCAGGCTCAACTTCAATTCCTTTGCCCCGAGCATTGGATGACTCGGCAGCAGGAGAAACAACTTGATCAGCAACAGGAATAGGTACACTTGTAGGAGTTATAAGGAGTGGTCTTCGAGCAGTAGGCGGTGCAATGTCAGGCGAGAAGAGCCTGCCACTGCGGGTGACTTTGGTTGGGCCAGTGATATCACAAATGCTGGCGCCACCGTTGAACTCTTGTTTAATCCCATTTACATACACATCTGCCCCATAATGCCAGGGGACAGCTTTATCAGATACATAGGGCAGGGGCCCCGGAACAGTGATAACAATAGGTGCGACGGTCATGATTTGGACGGGCTTCTTTGGGAGAGACTTGATTGGATTATTGAATATGGTAACCACAGAAACTTCTTCCACCGGAACCAACTGAACAGCAGACTTCTTAAACAGAATCTCCTTGCTATCCATTAGACTTTGGATGCCTAACTTCAGCAAGGGACAACCAGATAGGGACACAATACAGAACAGGCAACTCTCACTGCAACCCGGAAATAAACCGACCAGCAGCAGGTTCCTCTTGACAGTCTTCAGAGGAGTGGCCAGATCATCCACAGAAACAACATAAACATCTTCCTCAACAACATTTACCCCATGCTGAGGCATCGGAGCAGTAACTACATTCGGCCTTTCAGGCGCTTCGAACTGTATCTCCTTCGCGTCGATAAGGTCTTGCACCTTACTCCTTAGGGCCCAACAATCGTCAGTAGAGTGCCCCGGGCTATCTGAATGGTAAGCACAACGAGCATTCGGGTTGTACTTAGGAGATGCAGTATTTGGAAACTTTGGAGCCTCTCTGACAGTCACTAGGTTGGTTGAGAGCAACTGTGGCAGGATCTGCGATAGGGTCATGCCCAAGCGGGTGAACTCTCTCCGGGGTCTTTCAGCCCTTTGAGGATTGGTCGGCCGAGGAGCGGCAGCAGGCTTAGCAATCATTACCGCACTGACAGATTGGCGGCGCTCAGGTCTCTCTGATCTCTTGGAACCATACACGGCACTAGCCTCCTTCTTGAAGGGTTTCTTCTCAGAACAAGACGATGCACCCTTCAGAATTTTACCAGACTTTAACCCAGCCTCAATTCTTTCTCCAGTCAGGATCAGATCAGTGAACCCTGCAGATGAATTCCCGATGAGATGGTTGAAAAATGGCCCGGATAGGGTCCCCAAGAACATGTCTACCAACTCCCGATCAGTCAACGGTGGCTGCACCCTGCCAGCCAGGTCTCTCCACTTCTGAGCGTACTCCTTAAAACCTTCACTTGAACCTAACGACATACCCTGGAGTTGGGTACGTGTAGGGGCAAGGTCGGCATTATATTGATACTGCTTGTAGAAAGCAGTAGCCAACTCCTCCCAGTTACGAACCTTGGTCCCATCCAGCTGATAGAACCATTCGAGATGAGTCCCTGAAAGACTCTCCTGGAAGAAGTGGATCCATAAATTCTTATCCGCAGAGTACGGTTGAATTTTCCGAACATAGGACCTGAGATGTAGCTTGGGACAAGACGCCCCGTCATATTTGGAAAAGGATGGTGCTTTGAACTTGTGAGGGCTAATCACACCAGTAGACAAACCCAGATCTCCGAAATCCAGCCCAGGTACCTGTTGTACTTCCATAGCCTTTAACCTATCCTCCAGTTGTTTGTAACGGTCTTCTGCAGGAGGGTACTGCTCTTCATCAAAATCAGTCTCGTTGTCGGAGACTACCGGACTAGGAACCCTTGCTTCTGCCTGAGGAGTACTCTTGCCAACAGAAGAACCAGCCTCTTCCTGTTGCAGAGCATTGCCAAACCTTTGGCTCGAGTTAAACAGAACAGTTCTTCTCTTCTTCTTCTTCTCCTTCTTCAGGAGCATAGCCTTCAGCTCTTCTTGGCCTAGAGCCAAACCCTTGATTAATTCCTGAAACTGCGCATTCTGCACCTGAAGGGCCTTGATGGATGTCTCAGTTGATGATGAGTCGGGATTCATGATGCTGAAATAAACAGCGAAGAACTGTAAGCTACCTGAAAAGAGGAAAAACCTGCTATGCACATGATGAATGATATGTGTTTATGCAATGCATTCAAGGGTTCGAAAGTTCAAATTTGTTGTAGACAAAAAGGAACACACATTATCATTAAGGAAATAACTGTTTTAGTACATCAAAGCCTCATGGGCAAAATAATACAAAAGCAAATCAATCCCAAATATACTACGCATCCTCTTTGGAGCTATGTAGGTGTTGAGATTCCTCTCCTCATGCAACATGCGGGTGAGCTCCAAGACCTTCTTTTCACTGGCATGTAGACTGGTTTCAAGAGAATTCTGTTCTTCCTTAAGCTGGATCCAGCTCTTCTGCATCTCTTCCCAGGATGTGGGCATATCAGGGTGCTGAATAGTGTAGGACACTTCTCCTTCCAAGACCGGTTCTTTGATTACTGGGAGCATATGGGGATAAGGCATCACTAACTTCTGGGAGCGGGCGCGTACCCATTTGAGATAGGGTTCCAATGGTATGGAGTTCTTGTGCCCCAGTGTCTTGCTGTCTATCCTACTTGGCATCCTCCAGGCTCTGATAAATCTCTAGCGAAGTCCTTGAGTATTGTTGTCGAAGTCAAACACTATGTCAGGAATTAACATGTCATGAGGACCATCCCTTCGAGCATAACCAAACTGTCTCCAAGCCAGACATGGGCTGTAAGTAATACCTCCTCTGATTCCAAGTAAAGGAACATTAGGGTACTCCCCGCAACGATCAATGATAGTGACATCTTCTCTGGATCTAGGGCACCAATGTATATCTGCATGTGTAAGAGTCATCAACCGTTGTGACCATCTCAAACCCCGCTCATTCTTCATGACTGATTGTGGAAGGTGCGAAATAAACCACCTTCCCAGGAGAGGAGTGCAACACATAAGGACACCTCTTTTTCTCATGGTTCGAGTGTAACATGAGTGAAGGATGTCCCCCAGCAACGTAGGTATAGGATTCCTGGACATAAAGATCTGGACAGCACTGATATCTATAAGCTGATCTGGATTAGGGAACAACACCAAACCATAGACGAGGAGGGCCACAACCTCTTCAAAAGCTTGCAAGTCAAGGGAGTTCCAACATTCATGGGCCTTTTCAAACAGAAACCTGGCTAGGAACCCTTTGATACCACTTCTAACTTCCCAATGTCCCTTGAGGTCAGATGACTGTAGGTGCAAGGCTTTAGTAATCTCTTCAAGCTTAGGTTCCTTTTCTGTACCATTGAAGGGTAGCTGATCAAGGATAGGGATCTTCAGGAGCCGGGAGAACTCCTCCAATGTAGGTACCAACTGATAATCCAAGAAGGTGAAACAGTGATGCAGAGGGTCAAAGAATTGGAACAGGACCTTGATCATGTCTTCCTCAATGTTGGTATTGACCAAGCTGATGAGACTTCCATGTCTTTCACTGAATGAAGAGTTCTCGGGAATCCTGGATATAAGTTCCTTAAGCTGAGGAGGGATCCTTACAAGACTGATTTGAATTGTCTTTCTACGAACAGTTTCCATGTCCTACAAAACAAAGAACAAAGATGAAGATTCGAACCCCTGAAATGGTTAGTCAATGCATATGATGCTGGATGATGTCATGATGCTATGATTAAACACACCACAGATATTTACAAAGACAAACATGTAAGGCACACAGGGCACACAAGACAAGCCCTTAGGGTTTAAGGCCATCATGGGGTCTGGGTAGTACCCTCTTGAAGTTGGTGGGTTCAACCTGTCCTATCAAAGTAACCGGGTTCTAAGGTTCCCAATATCACGGGATTGCTTTCATTGTTCATCGTTTCGATTTAGCCACTAAACTGGCGACCGAAATATTCCAGGAAAGCAACCCTCAATTGAGTGTAGTATCGAGTATCAACCAACCTCGGACTGCACCAAAGTCAGTTATCTCACTACCCTAAAGAGGCCAAGATAGTTCAATTAAGGTTCCTAAGGTCTGTTGATGCTTCACGACACCACACGGAGGCCCCGTACTCTCCTTGACTGAACTCAAGGGTTACCGGTACACACCAAAGTGCCACATCAACGTAGCAGACTGTTTCAACCATGTCGGTATACCCCGCACAGTTCCCTCACATCCTTGTTGCTAATTTCTAAGAAGGTATCCCCCAGATCCGGGTTAGGATCTATAGAACTCCCAAGCAACCCACAATAATAAAGCAAGCAAAGAAGACAATTGAAAACACAGTGATCTTAATCCTAAGGTACACCTCACTTTAAGTTAAGTCCCCAGCAGAGTCGCCAGTTCTGTGATCGGTGGATCTGGAACTGACTGTTTAACGCTGGTTCGCGAAATGTCGCAGAAGCAAGAGTCGCCACCGTCTTTTATTTTCTCCAAATGGAAAGGACAAAAGCACAGAAAAATTCCTTATAGAGATTGCTCTCGGTTCGGGAGGTAGGTTATAGAAAGGGAAGGTGTTAGCACCCTTTCTATCCATGGTTATCCATGGGCTCTTAGATACTTGCTCATTGTGTTTTCAAAATTGGTTTGTTTGCTTTTCAATTGTGGGTTTTAAAAAAGTTTCTTCGAAAATTCCAATTCGACTTTTGTATCGGTCCTCAAGAGTGTTTGAAAAATTGCTTTCGAAAGCTTTTTGAAAAGGTGTCGGTGTGAAAAGTATTTTTGATTTGTTTTTGAAATTAGAGCAAGTATATAGAGTCGTCTACCTACCCTAAGGAATTCGTCTGTGTAAATGTCCTTTAAAGTAGTGCCATCCCACCATTGAGAGGTAGGTAGCACCACCGTTGGAGGTGTTCGGGTCAATTCGAGTTTAGGGACATGGTGATCACCAGAGCAATGGGAAGACACCTTAGAAGCTACCCTCATGCCAGGTTCCCGGATCATGAGGACTTACTAAGACATCCTCTACTCGACGATCACCTTTCGAGGCAAGGCAACAGTGAGGCGTACCCTAGGGGTGGTGTGTGCGATTCGTGTGTCGTTTTCATTTATTTTTGTCTTTTGTCATGTCATGGGTGATCTAGCGTTTGTTTTTATTTTTGTCCATACATTCTTTCATGCCTTTATTTAACAGTTTAAAAATATTGCGGGAAAAATAAAATTCTAAGCTATTACAAAAGGCGCGGGTCCACATCGCCAAAATTAAACCAGGACCCGATTTGACAGAAGAATAAAGAAAGTAAATAAAGAATTAAAAGTGCGAGAAATTAAAAGGTTACATGGCTTTGGGAGAGATACATAAATATTTACACGAAATAAAATAAATATGTGAATAAGAATTAAATCGAAACGAGGGCGTTGGACCCTTTTTGCAAAGTTAAAATTACATGGAATTAATTAATTAAGAAAAAGAAAGAACTTGTTTTTTGGTATTTAATATTTTAGGATTTAAATGAAAAGAGAGAGTTAATTAAAATTAAAATAAGATGCTAACCATAATTCTAATTATTTTTAATTTATTAAGAAAAATATTGAAGTTTTTTAACCTAAAATTAATCCTAATTTTTATATGCAAATTTAATTATAAAAACAAATAAAATAAATAATATTAATTATTTATGAAAGAAAAATAAAAAAGGATGAAAAATTATTAATTAAACCCTAATTCTATGTTTTTTAAATTTATTATGAAAATATTAAATTAAACCCTAATTTAAAACTAATTAATTTACATGCAAATTTATTTACAAAATATTAACTAATTAAATATATTTAATTTTTGATCTTTTCTGATTTTTATGGTATTTTGTGATTTTATGAAAATATTAAATTAATTAAACAAGCAATTTATAAAAAATAAAAAAATAAAGAAAGTTAAAAGAATTTGCAAACCAAGGGGGGTTGTAGTCCCCAACATGGAGGTATAGCCCAAGCAATTCAGGCCCAAACAAGCCTGACTTCGTTGACTTTTCCAGGCAACGTGCTGGCATGTTGACTCATGTTTATGGTGTTCCTCCAATCTATGCCTTTGGATTGACCCTGATATGCACGTGGATGGTTTGATCTGGAGGGCGTATGGTACGCTTTGATGTTGAACCTGCATGGAATCAATGAATACAAAATAATATGAAGAGGGTGAAGACCTGGGGTTCGAACCCAGGTCATGTGCTTTGCCAGCAACTACGCTTGCCACTGGATCAACTTACGCGTGTTTAATATATAACAATCAACAAATATTATAAAAAGAACAATTGCGTTAGTGGACTTTGCGCGCGAACTTTCAAACCAGCCACCCTCCGCTTGCCACGAATTCATCTTCTTCGTTGGATTTTATTTTCCTGAAACATAAACAACATAAGCAACGGTTTTCATGTGTTCTCTTAGGCTAGCTTCTGAAAAATAGCGACTAGCCCTGTGACGCTCATAAATTGAGCGCGAGAGTCCCATTGTCTTCGTCCAAGTCCCCTGAATCCATTCCTGGCATCGTGGTTTGCTAATTTTACAAGACCAAGAAACCCCCAATTCGAAATCCTGTAAACCCTAAAAAATAATAATGGCATCTTTGCGTATAATGCATAAAAATACAATCAAAGTTCATGATTAGCTTGCAAACGTTGTTCTAAACACAAAAATAACAACAAAATATGTTAACAATGCATGTATGAGAGAAACCGATTCAGAAATTCTCTTTACCAACTTCAATGGTGGTCTTGCGTTTTCTTGAGTATGGGGCTTAGTTTTTGATTGGAATATGTCCTATGATCCTTGAGGAAGCTAATGGAATAGGTTTTGATGCTTGTATCACCCTGCAAGTGAGTTTTCAGAATTGAGTTTTTTGAGAAAAAATTTCAAGTTGGTGAATGGTTTCTGCGCAGCTTCAATGGTCAATTGAATTAGGGTTATGTTCTATGCTTATGTAGGAATGAATTAGGTTAAGAATTCTGATCAAAAAGCTTGGCATTCATGACTTTGAAAGATTTGATTTTCAATATCTTTTTTCAAATATTTTCCATGTGTTTTTGCTCTCAATCATATCAATTCTCTCCAAATCTTTCCATATTGGATCATGCACGAGTTATTGAGTGGATTTCATGCAAAAAAGGATTGTAAAACTTAGGTTAAATATTTTCCATGTATTTAATTTGATTTAAATGAATTATTATAAATAAAAATTCAAATAAATAAATAAAAAATGAAGAAATACTTCCCTTTGGGCCAAGTAGTCGTGCACATGCCCTGGATGATGAATTATGGAAGAAAAATGGGCCCATTAGCAATTTTAGGTCATTTGAATCAATGTTGACTTTTCAAAATATCCAAAAATTTCCCAACTTCTACAAGGCATAACTTCCTCAATTTTTAAGCTTTGCTCATGTTCTTGGACATTTTGAAAAGGTCTTTGAGTCCTCTAACCAATTCCTTTGGTCCCATGTCATTTTGATTTACCAATCTCAAGTTATGGCCTTTGACTTAAAGTCCCTTTTTGTTGACTTTTGAAAATGACCTATAATGTTGAAATTGATAACTTTTTGTGAGAGCATTTCTTGGACTTGAAGTATGAAGATGAGTTGTAGGAAATGTCTTTCTTTTCAAAATGAGCTTTGGATGGAATTTTTCTGATAATCCATGTGAAAGTTATGCCCTGGTCAATTTACAGTTGACTTTTTCAACTGTCCAAATAAGGAAACTTTTGCATCTTGATGATTTTTGAGCCAAACTTTGAGAATCATGATCAAGCATTGATCAAATGATGTTTGTGGCTTCAAAATGAGATGTTGACCAAAAATTTGAACT
This sequence comes from Vicia faba, assembly GCA_948472305.1. Classification (NCBI taxonomy): domain Eukaryota; kingdom Viridiplantae; phylum Streptophyta; class Magnoliopsida; order Fabales; family Fabaceae; genus Vicia; species Vicia faba. Next base: position 35,305,979 of record OX451739.1, on the reverse strand, counting down.
TTTGACTGTCAAATGACCATTTTGCCCCTACAGTTGACTGTAGTGCAATTAGGGTTTTTGACTGTGCAATTTTGTGCTGAATGTCTTGAAACTTGATATGAGGATGCTTGACCATGTTTATAGGCATGTGAGACTTGATTGGGTTCTTGAAAACTTCAATTTCTTGATCAGAACACAAACCCTAATTTTGACTGCTTAGGAGGCTCTTGCACTGTGCAACCCTTGGGGAATTTTGAAGCATGACTTGGCATTTTCTTGAAGAATATGGGAGGGAAAATTTTGGGGTACAACAGTTGCCCCTGTTCAATCTTCTTAGGCCTGAGGATGCAGATTGGCTGACGTGCCTTTCGTAATCCGAGGGTAGAAGATGATTGAACACTAGAGTGCCCAGAAATTTGCGCTCACATAGTGGCAATGCGGTGATGGGAATGGGCTTATAGATGCCATTTAGAGATTGATGGATAGGATGATGGGCTTATAGATGCCATCTGGATGTTGATCGCGTAAGAGATTCCATAGCGAGAACCTGCATACCTGCAAAACAGAAAATGATTACCTGACATGTTGCAGGAGCTGGTTTTCAAATGCTTGGTATAGATGTGCCCTGACTGGTTACAGGAGCTGGATCTGGAGCTTCAAACGGTGATGAATGAACCAGGAGCGGTTACTGCCTCAGCATGACTGGTGAGAGAACCTTGGGTGACTTTAACTTCAACAACGCTCGTTGAGAAAATCTTGGTGGGAATTACCATCTTCGCAGTATCGGGAAGAGAACCAATAGGCAATTATAACCTGAAATGGAATTATCTCTCACGCACCGTCGGGGAGAGAACCATTATAATCTGAAAGGGAATTACATCTCACGCACCGTCGGGGAGAGAACCATAGGAAATTATAACCTGAAAGGGAATTACATCTCACGCACCATCGGGGAGAGAACCATAGGAAATTATAACCTGAAAGGGAATTACATCTCACGCACCATCGGGGAGAGAACCATAGGAAATTATAACCTAAAAGGGAATTACATCTCACGCACCGTCGGGGAGAGAACCATAGGAAATTATAACCTGAAAGGGAATTACATCTCACGCACCGTCGGGGAGAGAACCATAGGAAATTATAATCTCAAAAGGAATTATCACCTCACGCACCGTTGGGGAGGGAACCATAGGAAATTATAATCTCAAAAGGAATTATCACCTCACGCACCGTCGGGGAGGGAACCATAGGAAATTATAATCTGAAATGGAATTATCACCTCACGCACCGTCGGGGAGGGAACCATAGGAAATTATAATCTGAAATGGAATTATCACCTCACGCACCGTCGGGGAGGGAACCATAGGAAATTATAATCTGAAAGGGAATTATCACCTCACGCACCGTCGGGGAGGGAACCATAGGAAATTATAATCTCAAAAGGAATTATCACCTCACGCACCGTCGGGGAGGGAACCATAGGAAATTATAATCTGAAAGGGAATTATCACCTCACGCACCGTCGGGGAGGGAACCATAGGAAATTATAATCTCAAAGAAAAACCTAAAATAACTTCTACTGAGTCTTCATCATAAAAATCTGTTGGGAATCGATTTAGCTGGACTAGAGAAGGCCTTGGACTGGATAAGAAATCTTTGGAGTCGAATAACTGAACCGGTCTAGGTCTTGAAATATGATGGAGAATTTAGCTGAATCTTTCCTGAAAGGTAAAGGTCAGTCATATGCAATGCATGATATGGATCAAGCAATGATGTTCTCAACATAAATGAGATTTGTAAGATATGATGCGTCTATGCATGCTATAATGATGTATGTGATGTTTATGTATGTTTTCGTCTAGGAAAGTAAATCCTTGACGGGTGCCGGGAAGTCACTCCTGGGCTGATGTTGGGGAATAAGCTTTTACTTCCGCTGGGGATGATAGTTGCAAGAATACCGGTAGGAGAAGATGACTCCGTTGAGGAATAAACTTGGCGAATGGAAGATTCTGCGGGGAGAAAAATACTCTAGCGACCATGCTGGGAAGCGATACTCTGTGGGGAGAGAGATACTTTGTTGAATGTTGATAATTACTTGCTGGGGATATTTTTTGCTGTATTGGAAGTGATGATAGACTTCGCTGGGGGTAAGAGGACTTCGTCGAGGACGCTCTTTCCATGGCTTTTGGCTGAGGATAACCCAGTTATATCCTGTTAAGGAAATAACTCTTTGAATAAAGCCGGGCGACGCGTTCGTGCTCTGCGAGGGATAAGCTTCCAGAATCTACTGGGGATAAGCTTACTGCTTGGGGAGGTGAATTCCCATTTTCCTGGGGGAATTGGATTGGACTCTCCTGGGGAGGTTTTGAACTGTGGGGGAAGTGATTCCTTTGAATGTTGATATACCGCCGGGGAACAATCTTTAGACCAAGACTGCCGGGGATGCTTGTTAAGAATATATGTATACTGCTGCTGGGGAATGTTGAGATCTGCTGGAGGATACTCAACTTCCTTGAGATTTGAGAACTCTGCTTGAAGAAAAATGTACTGACTGCTGACTTACTCTCTGGGGAATTAAGATGTACTGGTCATGTTCTTTAGTCGAATCTACCTTGGTACCTTGGAGGATAGAACAATTAGATTGCTTAGACAACTCTTTTATTGCCCCTGTTTCTAGTGTTACCTATAATTAATCCTTTGTTTCGTATGCAAATATTTATGAGTTAGCAAATTATTGTCAATGCATATATCACAAATTGAACCTTGGACGTTCTTCGCAAAACAAAACAGAAAAGGAAAAACAATTGGTACGTTTAACTGAAAAGTATATTTGTATTGATTTTGAAAGGCCTAAAATAGGCGTTTTGTGTACAAGAGGCTGACGTCCTAGTAAGAGAACGCCGCCGAACAAAAGAGTTTATACAAATTTTGTACAAAAGAAAATAAAACAGCTGTGTGAAATGAATGATCCACTGGGTTTCAACTCTGCTATTGCCTTTATAACTCTGAGCGTCTCATCACTTGATGACCTTGGTTGAAGGTGAAGCTGACTGATCGATGCCGTCTGAACTTGATGTAGATACCGGATTCTGGATGCAAAGTGATCAATGAGACATATTATTACGCTTTATCCCTAATTTTTGCCTGGACCGCCCTTTCGGGTTTTCAGTCCACCGGGATACCCATTTTTGCCCAAGCCGCCTTTTCAGGTTTTCGACTTGCCGGGTGTATAGATTTTTTCATTTCATCCCTTCATTTTGCCCGAACCCTTTTGGTTCGCCGGGAAGCCCTAATTTTTGCCTAGGCATGTCAGCCTAGCGGGTCTTTTTTATGCGTAGTATCTTTTTACTATGTCTGCATTAGCGGGGTGAGGAAGGTCGTCACCATCCATATTGGTTAGAATCATGGCTCCTCCTGAGAACACATGCTTAACCACAAATGGCCTTTCGTACGTAGGGGTCCATTTGCCCCTCGGATCACTCTGAGGAAGGATGATTCGCTTGATTACCAGATCCCCAACTTGATATTCCTGTGGTCTGACCTTTTTGTTAAATGCCCTGATCATCCGTTTCTGATACGTCTGACCATGACAGATAGCAGCAAGTCTCTTTTCATCAATAAGGTTGAGATGATCAAGTCGTGTATGGATCCAATCATCCTCGTTCAGATTTGCATCCTTTATTATCCGGAGAGAGGGTATTTGCACTTCGATCGGTAAGACTGCCTCCATACCATAAACCAAAGAGAAAGGAGTTGCCCCGGTTGACGTCCTAGCTGAGGTACGGTACCCGTGTAGAGCGAACGGTAACATCTCGTGCCAATCTTTATAAGTCACTGTCATCTTCTGCACGATTTTCTTGATGTTCTTATTTGCTACTTCTACAGCCCCATTCATCTTCGGTCTGTAAGGAGAAGAATTGTGGTGCTGTATTTTGAACTGCTCGCAGAGCTCAGAAATCATCTTGTTATTCAGATTGGTACCGTTGTCTGTAATTATTCTCTCTGGGACGCCGTATCGACAGATCAGATTGTGCCGAATGAACCGTGCCACAACAGTCTTGGTTACCGTAGCATAGGAGGCTGCTTCGACCCACTTCGTGAAATAATCAATCGCCACTAGGATGAAGCGATGCCCATTAGACGTCGTAGGTTTAATCTCACCAATCATGTCTATGCCCCACATTGCAAATGGATAAGGCGCAGTCAGAACATTCAGGGGAACTGGAGGAACATGCACCTTGTCTGCGCAAATCTGGCACTTATGGCATGTCCTAGAATGTTGATAGCAGTCAGCTTCCATCGTGGACCAATAATATCCTGCCCGTAGGATTTTCTTAGCCATTGTGTGCCCACTGGAATGTGTACCAAAGGTTCCTTCATGTAGCTCTTCCATGATCCTTTCTGCTTCAGTCTTATCCACACAACGCAGTAAGGTTGAATCATGGTTTCGCTTGTACAGGATGCCGTTGCTAAGGAAGAACTTGGCTGCGAACCTTCTCAGGAATTTCTTATCATTGACCGATGCACCTTCCGGGTATTCCTGAGTTTCCAAATATCTCTTCACCTCGTGGTACCAAGGCTTCTCAGTTACCAATTCCGTCTCGAGATCACAATAGTATGCCGGTTCGTCCAGTTTCCAAATGATGATCCGGGGAGCCTCATTGTCCCATTTAACTTTGAACATAGAAGACATTGTAGCTAACGCGTCCGCCAACTGATTTTCTTCTCTTGGAAAGTGCTCAAAGGTTATCTCTGTGAAGTGGGGGATCAAGGTCAACACACATTCTCTGTAAGGAATAAGGTTCGGATGTTTCGTATCCCACTCTCCTTTGATCTGATTGATCACAAGAGCGGAATCTCCGAAAACACTTAGAAACTTAATCCTTAGGTCGATCGCAGCTTGAAGACCCATGATGCACGCCTCATATTCCGCCATGTTGTTGGTACAGTTGAAACATAGCCGGGCAGTGAGTGGAGTATGAGTGCCTTGAGGAGATATGATTATAGCACCGATACCGTTTCCCAAAGCGTTGGAGGCTCCGTCAAAGTGCATAGACCATCGGGATCCTGGTTCAGGTCCTTCATCCGGTCCAGGTACTTCACAATCAGTCACTATCATAATGCTTTCATCCGGAAACTCGAAGTTCATTGACTGATAATCATCGACTGCTTGATGTGCCAAGTGGTCTGCCAATACACTTCCCTTGATGGCTTTCTGGGTTGTGTACTGAATGTCGTATTCCGTCAAGATAATTTGCCATCTTGCAATTCTCCCAGACAGAGCGGGCTTTTCGAATATGTACTTTATGGGATCCATCTTTGAGATCAACAAAGTAGTGTGAGTCAGCATATACTGTCTCAGCCGGCGAGCAGCCCATACCAAAGCGCAACAAGTTTTCTCAAGCAGTGAGTATCGGGTCTCACAGTCGGTAAACTTTTTGCTAAGGTAATAAATGGCATGCTCTTTTCGGCCAGACTCGTCATGCTGCCCCAGCACACACCCCATTGAGTTGTCGAGTACTGTTAGGTATAGTATCAGAGGTCTCCCTTCAACCGGTGGCATAAGGATGGGTGGTTCTTGGAGATACTCTTTGATTCTGTCAAACGCGGCCTGACATTCATCATTCCAACGTACTACCTGATCTTTCTTCAGCAGCTTGAAGATTGGCTCACAGGTAGCAGTCAGATGTGAGATAAAGCGAGCAATGTAATTCAGGCGTCCTAAAAAGCCTCTGACCTCCTTCTCTGTCTTAGGAACTGGCATCTCTTGAATAGCTTTGACCTTAGCAGGATCCACTTGAATGCCTTTATCACTGACCACGAAGCCTAGCAACTTTCCAGATCTTACCCCGAAGGTGCACTTGTTCGGGTTCAACCTCAGCTTGTATAGTTTCAGACGGTCAAACAACTTTTGCAGATGATCTAGGTGCTCTTCCTCAGTCTGGGACCTTGCGATCATGTCGTCAACATACACTTCTATCTCATGATGGATCATGTCATGAAATAAAGCAACCATGGCACGTTGGTAGGTTGCCCCAGCGTTCTTCAGCCCGAATGGCATGACCTTGTAACAGAAGGTGCCCCACTGAGTAACAAATGTAGTCTTTTCCATGTCTTCAGGCGCCATTTTAATCTGATTGTAACCTGAAAAGCCATCCATGAAAGAGAACACCTTATGCTGAGTTGTATTATCAACAAGGACATCAATGTGAGGTAAAGGGAAGTCATCCTTGGGGTTGGCCCTGTTCAGATCCCTGTAGTCGACACACATTCTGACCTTACCGTCCTTTTTAGGTACCGGCACCACATTAGCAACCCACTGAGGGTAAGAAGTCACTGCAAGGAACCCAGCATCAAACTGTTTCATAACCTCGGCTTTAATCTTCTCAGACATCTCTGGACGCATCTGACGGACCTTTTGCTTAACTGGAGGGCAGTCTTCTTTAGTAGGCAAGTGATGGACCACAATATCGGTATCCAACCCGGGCATGTCTTCATAGGACCAGGCAAAGATCTCCATATAATCATGTAACATCTTGGTTAACCGTTGCTTCACGCTGAGCTCTAGGTTGGCACCAATCTTTACCTCTTTCCTGTCTTCTTCAGTACCCAAGTTTATTGTTTCCACTGGCTCTTCATGGGGTTGAATTGCCCTCTCTTCCTGAAGCAACAGTCTTGCAAGCTCGCCAGGCACTTCGCAATCATCTTCACCTTCGTCTTCGGCTAAGTTGATCGGATTTTCGAAGTCATAACTGGCAGTAGCAGAGTCGTTACCAGTAAGATCCAGAGTGGATTGAAACCTGTATGAGTGAGTGTGTGTGTAAATACAGCTGTTTTGAAAAATATGTAAAGGAAAGAAAGACAGAAAAGGAGCATAAGATTTGCAATGCGAGAAAACGTCCAAGATTTTCATTCATGATATATGAAATGACAATTTATATGCCCTCACAAATGACACCACGGTGCCTCGGGTAAGACACCGGGCCAAAGAGTTTATTATTGTTTATTACAAAATAACGAAACAAAGAAATTTATTACTGCGTCACAAAGGTAACAGGAGTATGGTCTTTGGCAATCCAATTGTTCAACCCGCCTTCGGTCGTCGGGTAGATCCAGCTATTGAATTCCGCTTTATCCACTTCGTTGTCTTCCCTAACAGCATTCACTCCTGGATTTGTAATGATCACAGGAGGTCTTCTGATCTTCGCCTTCCACATAGCTTTCTGACCTTTTGTAGTAAAGCCCAGCCCGAATTTATCAGTTTTCTGTGTGAAGTCTGGAAGCCTTCCCCAGTTAGCACATTCACCCTTTTGAACCACAGCCCGGGCGTCCTTTAGGGAAGCCATCTTCAAAGGAACACTTTCTTCCGTTGCTGTTTCTGATGCTGCTGTAATTGGAAGCACCTCCTCGAAATGCTGAAAGGGGGTTTCAATAAACTCCCCGTCCATCTCAATGTATCTGAAGGAATTCAGGTGGCTCACCATATATTCCTCCTCTCCCTGCACAGTGACGATCTTCCCTCTGACGGGGTACTTCAGCTTCTGGTGCAAGGTAGAGGTCACTGCCCCAGCCTTATGTATCCAAGGTCGACCCAATAGACAAGAGTAAGATGGACGGATATCCATCACATAAAAGGTAGAGTCAAACACCTGAGAACCCACACGAATCGGAATGTCAACCTCTCCATGAACCATCCTTTTTGAACCGTCAAAGGCTCTGACGATGATATTGCTGGGTTTTAATTCCAGGCCTTCACAATCTAGACGGTCTAAAGCCTTCTTGGGTAGCACATTCAAGGACGAACCAATATCCACCAACACATGTGCCAAGGTAGTGCCCCTGCATTCGATAGAGACATGCAGAGCATCATTATGGTCTCTTCCCTTCGCGGTCAAGTCAGCATCTGAGAAACCCAAGCCATTGTCTGCTGTCAGATTTGCTACGCAATCAGTGAACTGGACTGCAGATGTCTCATGTGGCACATGGGCCGTCTTGAGGAATGAGATTAAGGTCTTAGCATGGGCCTCGGAGCACAGCAATAAAGAGAGCATGGAGATTTTGGAGGGCGTGTGCCGCAGCTGTTCCACGACATTAAACTCACTCTTCTTTATAATCTTTAGAATCTCCTCCATTTCTTGTTGGGAGGCTTCAGCAGTTACAGGTATAGGTGCCTCCATCTGGGCAGGCTCAACTTCAATTCCTTTGCCCCGAGCATTGGATGACTCGGCAGCAGGAGAAACAACTTGATCAGCAACAGGAATAGGTACACTTGTAGGAGTTATAAGGAGTGGTCTTCGAGCAGTAGGCGGTGCAATGTCAGGCGAGAAGAGCCTGCCACTGCGGGTGACTTTGGTTGGGCCAGTGATATCACAAATGCTGGCGCCACCGTTGAACTCTTGTTTAATCCCATTTACATACACATCTGCCCCATAATGCCAGGGGACAGCTTTATCAGATACATAGGGCAGGGGCCCCGGAACAGTGATAACAATAGGTGCGACGGTCATGATTTGGACGGGCTTCTTTGGGAGAGACTTGATTGGATTATTGAATATGGTAACCACAGAAACTTCTTCCACCGGAACCAACTGAACAGCAGACTTCTTAAACAGAATCTCCTTGCTATCCATTAGACTTTGGATGCCTAACTTCAGCAAGGGACAACCAGATAGGGACACAATACAGAACAGGCAACTCTCACTGCAACCCGGAAATAAACCGACCAGCAGCAGGTTCCTCTTGACAGTCTTCAGAGGAGTGGCCAGATCATCCACAGAAACAACATAAACATCTTCCTCAACAACATTTACCCCATGCTGAGGCATCGGAGCAGTAACTACATTCGGCCTTTCAGGCGCTTCGAACTGTATCTCCTTCGCGTCGATAAGGTCTTGCACCTTACTCCTTAGGGCCCAACAATCGTCAGTAGAGTGCCCCGGGCTATCTGAATGGTAAGCACAACGAGCATTCGGGTTGTACTTAGGAGATGCAGTATTTGGAAACTTTGGAGCCTCTCTGACAGTCACTAGGTTGGTTGAGAGCAACTGTGGCAGGATCTGCGATAGGGTCATGCCCAAGCGGGTGAACTCTCTCCGGGGTCTTTCAGCCCTTTGAGGATTGGTCGGCCGAGGAGCGGCAGCAGGCTTAGCAATCATTACCGCACTGACAGATTGGCGGCGCTCAGGTCTCTCTGATCTCTTGGAACCATACACGGCACTAGCCTCCTTCTTGAAGGGTTTCTTCTCAGAACAAGACGATGCACCCTTCAGAATTTTACCAGACTTTAACCCAGCCTCAATTCTTTCTCCAGTCAGGATCAGATCAGTGAACCCTGCAGATGAATTCCCGATGAGATGGTTGAAAAATGGCCCGGATAGGGTCCCCAAGAACATGTCTACCAACTCCCGATCAGTCAACGGTGGCTGCACCCTGCCAGCCAGGTCTCTCCACTTCTGAGCGTACTCCTTAAAACCTTCACTTGAACCTAACGACATACCCTGGAGTTGGGTACGTGTAGGGGCAAGGTCGGCATTATATTGATACTGCTTGTAGAAAGCAGTAGCCAACTCCTCCCAGTTACGAACCTTGGTCCCATCCAGCTGATAGAACCATTCGAGATGAGTCCCTGAAAGACTCTCCTGGAAGAAGTGGATCCATAAATTCTTATCCGCAGAGTACGGTTGAATTTTCCGAACATAGGACCTGAGATGTAGCTTGGGACAAGACGCCCCGTCATATTTGGAAAAGGATGGTGCTTTGAACTTGTGAGGGCTAATCACACCAGTAGACAAACCCAGATCTCCGAAATCCAGCCCAGGTACCTGTTGTACTTCCATAGCCTTTAACCTATCCTCCAGTTGTTTGTAACGGTCTTCTGCAGGAGGGTACTGCTCTTCATCAAAATCAGTCTCGTTGTCGGAGACTACCGGACTAGGAACCCTTGCTTCTGCCTGAGGAGTACTCTTGCCAACAGAAGAACCAGCCTCTTCCTGTTGCAGAGCATTGCCAAACCTTTGGCTCGAGTTAAACAGAACAGTTCTTCTCTTCTTCTTCTTCTCCTTCTTCAGGAGCATAGCCTTCAGCTCTTCTTGGCCTAGAGCCAAACCCTTGATTAATTCCTGAAACTGCGCATTCTGCACCTGAAGGGCCTTGATGGATGTCTCAGTTGATGATGAGTCGGGATTCATGATGCTGAAATAAACAGCGAAGAACTGTAAGCTACCTGAAAAGAGGAAAAACCTGCTATGCACATGATGAATGATATGTGTTTATGCAATGCATTCAAGGGTTCGAAAGTTCAAATTTGTTGTAGACAAAAAGGAACACACATTATCATTAAGGAAATAACTGTTTTAGTACATCAAAGCCTCATGGGCAAAATAATACAAAAGCAAATCAATCCCAAATATACTACGCATCCTCTTTGGAGCTATGTAGGTGTTGAGATTCCTCTCCTCATGCAACATGCGGGTGAGCTCCAAGACCTTCTTTTCACTGGCATGTAGACTGGTTTCAAGAGAATTCTGTTCTTCCTTAAGCTGGATCCAGCTCTTCTGCATCTCTTCCCAGGATGTGGGCATATCAGGGTGCTGAATAGTGTAGGACACTTCTCCTTCCAAGACCGGTTCTTTGATTACTGGGAGCATATGGGGATAAGGCATCACTAACTTCTGGGAGCGGGCGCGTACCCATTTGAGATAGGGTTCCAATGGTATGGAGTTCTTGTGCCCCAGTGTCTTGCTGTCTATCCTACTTGGCATCCTCCAGGCTCTGATAAATCTCTAGCGAAGTCCTTGAGTATTGTTGTCGAAGTCAAACACTATGTCAGGAATTAACATGTCATGAGGACCATCCCTTCGAGCATAACCAAACTGTCTCCAAGCCAGACATGGGCTGTAAGTAATACCTCCTCTGATTCCAAGTAAAGGAACATTAGGGTACTCCCCGCAACGATCAATGATAGTGACATCTTCTCTGGATCTAGGGCACCAATGTATATCTGCATGTGTAAGAGTCATCAACCGTTGTGACCATCTCAAACCCCGCTCATTCTTCATGACTGATTGTGGAAGGTGCGAAATAAACCACCTTCCCAGGAGAGGAGTGCAACACATAAGGACACCTCTTTTTCTCATGGTTCGAGTGTAACATGAGTGAAGGATGTCCCCCAGCAACGTAGGTATAGGATTCCTGGACATAAAGATCTGGACAGCACTGATATCTATAAGCTGATCTGGATTAGGGAACAACACCAAACCATAGACGAGGAGGGCCACAACCTCTTCAAAAGCTTGCAAGTCAAGGGAGTTCCAACATTCATGGGCCTTTTCAAACAGAAACCTGGCTAGGAACCCTTTGATACCACTTCTAACTTCCCAATGTCCCTTGAGGTCAGATGACTGTAGGTGCAAGGCTTTAGTAATCTCTTCAAGCTTAGGTTCCTTTTCTGTACCATTGAAGGGTAGCTGATCAAGGATAGGGATCTTCAGGAGCCGGGAGAACTCCTCCAATGTAGGTACCAACTGATAATCCAAGAAGGTGAAACAGTGATGCAGAGGGTCAAAGAATTGGAACAGGACCTTGATCATGTCTTCCTCAATGTTGGTATTGACCAAGCTGATGAGACTTCCATGTCTTTCACTGAATGAAGAGTTCTCGGGAATCCTGGATATAAGTTCCTTAAGCTGAGGAGGGATCCTTACAAGACTGATTTGAATTGTCTTTCTACGAACAGTTTCCATGTCCTACAAAACAAAGAACAAAGATGAAGATTCGAACCCCTGAAATGGTTAGTCAATGCATATGATGCTGGATGATGTCATGATGCTATGATTAAACACACCACAGATATTTACAAAGACAAACATGTAAGGCACACAGGGCACACAAGACAAGCCCTTAGGGTTTAAGGCCATCATGGGGTCTGGGTAGTACCCTCTTGAAGTTGGTGGGTTCAACCTGTCCTATCAAAGTAACCGGGTTCTAAGGTTCCCAATATCACGGGATTGCTTTCATTGTTCATCGTTTCGATTTAGCCACTAAACTGGCGACCGAAATATTCCAGGAAAGCAACCCTCAATTGAGTGTAGTATCGAGTATCAACCAACCTCGGACTGCACCAAAGTCAGTTATCTCACTACCCTAAAGAGGCCAAGATAGTTCAATTAAGGTTCCTAAGGTCTGTTGATGCTTCACGACACCACACGGAGGCCCCGTACTCTCCTTGACTGAACTCAAGGGTTACCGGTACACACCAAAGTGCCACATCAACGTAGCAGACTGTTTCAACCATGTCGGTATACCCCGCACAGTTCCCTCACATCCTTGTTGCTAATTTCTAAGAAGGTATCCCCCAGATCCGGGTTAGGATCTATAGAACTCCCAAGCAACCCACAATAATAAAGCAAGCAAAGAAGACAATTGAAAACACAGTGATCTTAATCCTAAGGTACACCTCACTTTAAGTTAAGTCCCCAGCAGAGTCGCCAGTTCTGTGATCGGTGGATCTGGAACTGACTGTTTAACGCTGGTTCGCGAAATGTCGCAGAAGCAAGAGTCGCCACCGTCTTTTATTTTCTCCAAATGGAAAGGACAAAAGCACAGAAAAATTCCTTATAGAGATTGCTCTCGGTTCGGGAGGTAGGTTATAGAAAGGGAAGGTGTTAGCACCCTTTCTATCCATGGTTATCCATGGGCTCTTAGATACTTGCTCATTGTGTTTTCAAAATTGGTTTGTTTGCTTTTCAATTGTGGGTTTTAAAAAAGTTTCTTCGAAAATTCCAATTCGACTTTTGTATCGGTCCTCAAGAGTGTTTGAAAAATTGCTTTCGAAAGCTTTTTGAAAAGGTGTCGGTGTGAAAAGTATTTTTGATTTGTTTTTGAAATTAGAGCAAGTATATAGAGTCGTCTACCTACCCTAAGGAATTCGTCTGTGTAAATGTCCTTTAAAGTAGTGCCATCCCACCATTGAGAGGTAGGTAGCACCACCGTTGGAGGTGTTCGGGTCAATTCGAGTTTAGGGACATGGTGATCACCAGAGCAATGGGAAGACACCTTAGAAGCTACCCTCATGCCAGGTTCCCGGATCATGAGGACTTACTAAGACATCCTCTACTCGACGATCACCTTTCGAGGCAAGGCAACAGTGAGGCGTACCCTAGGGGTGGTGTGTGCGATTCGTGTGTCGTTTTCATTTATTTTTGTCTTCTGTCATGTCATGGGTGATCTAGCGTTTGTTTTTATTTTTGTCCATACATTCTTTCATGCCTTTATTTAACAGTTTAAAAATATTGCGGGAAAAATAAAATTCTAAGCTATTACAAAAGGCGCGGGTCCACATCGCCAAAATTAAACCAGGACCCGATTTGACAGAAGAATAAAGAAAGTAAATAAAGAATTAAAAGTGCGAGAAATTAAAAGGTTACATGGCTTTGGGAGAGATACATAAATATTTACACGAAATAAAATAAATATGTGAATAAGAATTAAATCGAAACGAGGGCGTTGGACCCTTTTTGCAAAGTTAAAATTACATGGAATTAATTAATTAAGAAAAAGAAAGAACTTGTTTTTTGGTATTTAATATTTTAGGATTTAAATGAAAAGAGAGAGTTAATTAAAATTAAAATAAGATGCTAACCCTAATTCTAATTATTTTTAATTTATTAAGAAAAATATTGAAGTTTTTTAACCTAAAATTAATCCTAATTTTTATATGCAAATTTAATTATAAAAACAAATAAAATAAATAATATTAATTATTTATGAAAGAAAAATAAAAAAGGATGAAAAATTATTAATTAAACCCTAATTCTATGTTTTTTAAATTTATTATGAAAATATTAAATTAAACCCTAATTTAAAACTAATTAATTTACATGCAAATTTATTTACAAAATATTAACTAATTAAATATATTTAATTTTTGATCTTTTCTGATTTTTATGGTATTTTGTGATTTTATGAAAATATTAAATTAATTAAACAAGCAATTTATAAAAAATAAAAAAATAAAGAAAGTTAAAAGAATTTGCAAACCAAGGGGGGTTGTAGTCCCCAACATGGAGGTATAGCCCAAGCAATTCAGGCCCAAACAAGCCTGACTTCGTTGACTTTTCCAGGCAACGTGCTGGCATGTTGACTCATGTTTATGGTGTTCCTCCAATCTATGCCTTTGGATTGACCCTGATATGCACGTGGATGGTTTGATCTGGAGGGCGTATGGTACGCTTTGATGTTGAACCTGCATGGAATCAATGAATACAAAATAATATGAAGAGGGTGAAGACCTGGGGTTCGAACCCAGGTCATGTGCTTTGCCAGCAACTACGCTTGCCACTGGATCAACTTACGCGTGTTTAATATATAACAATCAACAAATATTATAAAAAGAACAATTGCGTTAGTGGACTTTGCGCGCGAACTTTCAAACCAGCCACCCTCCGCTTGCCACGAATTCATCTTCTTCGTTGGATTTTATTTTCCTGAAACATAAACAACATAAGCAACGGTTTTCATGTGTTCTCTTAGGCTAGCTTCTGAAAAATAGCGACTAGCCCTGTGACGCTCATAAATTGAGCGCGAGAGTCCCATTGTCTTCGTCCAAGTCCCCTGAATCCATTCCTGGCATCGTGGTTTGCTAATTTTACAAGACCAAGAAACCCCCAATTCGAAATCCTGTAAACCCTAAAAAATAATAATGGCATCTTTGCGTATAATGCATAAAAATACAATCAAAGTTCATGATTAGCTTGCAAACGTTGTTCTAAACACAAAAATAACAACAAAATATGTTAACAATGCATGTATGAGAGAAACCGATTCAGAAATTCTCTTTACCAACTTCAATGGTGGTCTTGCGTTTTCTTGAGTATGGGGCTTAGTTTTTGATTGGAATATGTCCTATGATCCTTGAGGAAGCTAATGGAATAGGTTTTGATGCTTGTATCACCCTGCAAGTGAGTTTTCAGAATTGAGTTTTTTGAGAAAAAATTTCAAGTTGGTGAATGGTTTCTGCGCAGCTTCAATGGTCAATTGAATTAGGGTTATGTTCTATGCTTATGTAGGAATGAATTAGGTTAAGAATTCTGATCAAAAAGCTTGGCATTCATGACTTTGAAAGATTTGATTTTCAATATCTTTTTTCAAATATTTTCCATGTGTTTTTGCTCTCAATCATATCAATTCTCTCCAAATCTTTCCATATTGGATCATGCACGAGTTATTGAGTGGATTTCATGCAAAAAAGGATTGTAAAACTTAGGTTAAATATTTTCCATGTATTTAATTTGATTTAAATGAATTATTATAAATAAAAATTCAAATAAATAAATAAAAAATGAAGAAATACTTCCCTTTGGGCCAAGTAGTCGTGCACATGCCCTGGATGATGAATTATGGAAGAAAAATGGGCCCATTAGCAATTTTAGGTCATTTGAATCAATGTTGACTTTTCAAAATATCCAAAAATTTCCCAACTTCTACAAGGCATAACTTCCTCAATTTTTAAGCTTTGCTCATGTTCTTGGACATTTTGAAAAGGTCTTTGAGTCCTCTAACCAATTCCTTTGGTCCCATGTCATTTTGATTTACCAATCTCAAGTTATGGCCTTTGACTTAAAGTCCCTTTTTGTTGACTTTTGAAAATGACCTATAATGTTGAAATTGATAACTTTTTGTGAGAGCATTTCTTGGACTTGAAGTATGAAGATGAGTTGTAGGAACTGTCTTTCTCTTCAAAATGAGCTTTGGATGGAATTTTTCTGATAATCCATGTGAAAGTTATGCCCTGGTCAATTTACAGTTGACTTTTTCAACTGTCCAAATAAGGAAACTTTTGCATCTTGATGATTTTTGAGCCAAACTTTGAGAATCATGATCAAGCATTGATCAAATGATGTTTGTGGCTTCAAAATGAGATGTTGACCAAAAATTTGAACTTTTGACTGTCAAATGACCATTTTGCCCCTACAGTTGACTGTAGTGCAATTAGGGTTTTTGACTGTGCAATTTTGTGCTGAATGTCTTGAAACTTGATATGAGGATGCTTGACCATGTTTATAGGCATGTGAGACTTGATTGGGTTCTTGAAAACTTCAATTTCTTGATCAGAACACAAACCCTAATTTTGACTGCTTAGGAGGCTCTTGCACTGTGCAACCCTTGGGGAATTTTGAAGCATGACTTGGCATTTTCTTGAAGAATATGGGAGGGAAAATTTTGGGGTACAACAGTTGCCCCTGTTCAATCTTCTTAGGCCTGAGGATGCAGATTGGCTGACGTGCCTTTCGTAATCCGAGGGTAGAAGATGATTGAACACTAGAGTGCCCAGAAATTTGCGCTCACATAGTGGCAATGCGGTGATGGGAATGGGCTTATAGATGCCATTTAGAGATTGATGGATAGGATGATGGGCTTATAGATGCCATCTGGATGTTGATCGCGTAAGAGATTCCATAGCGAGAACCTGCATACCTGCAAAACAGAAAATGATTACCTGACATGTTGCAGGAGCTGGTTTTCAAATGCTTGGTATAGATGTGCCCTGACTGGTTACAGGAGCTGGATCTGGAGCTTCAAACGGTGATGAATGAACCAGGAGCGGTTACTGCCTCAGCATGACTGGTGAGAGAACCTTGGGTGACTTTAACTTCAACAACGCTCGTTGAGAAAATCTTGGTGGGAATTACCATCTTCGCAGTATCGGGAAGAGAACCAATAGGCAATTATAACCTGAAATGGAATTATCTCTCACGCACCGTCGGGGAGAGAACCATTATAATCTGAAAGGGAATTACATCTCACGCACCGTCGGGGAGAGAACCATAGGAAATTATAACCTGAAAGGGAATTACATCTCACGCACCATCGGGGAGAGAACCATAGGAAATTATAACCTGAAAGGGAATTACATCTCACGCACCATCGGGGAGAGAACCATAGGAAATTATAACCTAAAAGGGAATTACATCTCACGCACCGTCGGGGAGAGAACCATAGGAAATTATAACCTGAAAGGGAATTACATCTCACGCACCGTCGGGGAGAGAACCATAGGAAATTATAATCTCAAAAGGAATTATCACCTCACGCACCGTTGGGGAGGGAACCATAGGAAATTATAATCTCAAAAGGAATTATCACCTCACGCACCGTCGGGGAGGGAACCATAGGAAATTATAATCTGAAATGGAATTATCACCTCACGCACCGTCGGGGAGGGAACCATAGGAAATTATAATCTGAAATGGAATTATCACCTCACGCACCGTCGGGGAGGGAACCATAGGAAATTATAATCTGAAAGGGAATTATCACCTCACGCACCGTCGGGGAGGGAACCATAGGAAATTATAATCTCAAAAGGAATTATCACCTCACGCACCGTCGGGGAGGGAACCATAGGAAATTATAATCTGAAAGGGAATTATCACCTCACGCACCGTCGGGGAGGGAACCATAGGAAATTATAATCTCAAAGAAAAACCTAAAATAACTTCTACTGAGTCTTCATCAGAAAAATCTGTTGGGAATCGATTTAGCTGGACTAGAGAAGGCCTTGGACTGGATAAGAAATCTTTGGAGTCGAATAACTGAACCGGTCTAGGTCTTGAAATATGATGGAGAATTTAGCTGAATCTTTCCTGAAAGGTAAAGGTCAGTCATATGCAATGCATGATATGGATCAAGCAATGATGTTCTCAACATAAATGAGATTTGTAAGATATGATGCGTCTATGCATGCTATAATGATGTATGTGATGTTTATGTATGTTTTCGTCTAGGAAAGTAAATCCTTGACGGGTGCCGGGAAGTCACTCCTGGGCTGATGTTGGGGAATAAGCTTTTACTTCCGCTGGGGATGATAGTTGCAAGAATACCGGTAGGAGAAGATGACTCCGTTGAGGAATAAACTTGGCGAATGGAAGATTCTGCGGGGAGAAAAATACTCTAGCGACCATGCTGGGAAGCGATACTCTGTGGGGAGAGAGATACTTTGTTGAATGTTGATAATTACTTGCTGGGGATATTTTTTGCTGTATTGGAAGTGCTGATAGACTTCGCTGGGGGTAAGAGGACTTCGTCGAGGACGCTCTTTCCATGGCTTTTGGCTGAGGATAACCCAGTTATATCCTGTTAAGGAAATAACTCTTTGAATAAAGCCGGGCGACGCGTTCGTGCTCTGCGAGGGATAAGCTTCCAGAATCTACTGGGGATAAGCTTACTGCTTGGGGAGGTGAATTCCCATTTTCCTGGGGGAATTGGATTGGACTCTCCTGGGGAGATTTTGAACTGTGGGGGAAGTGATTCCTTTGAATGTTGATATACCGCCGGGGAACAATCTTTAGACCAAGACTGCCGGGGATGCTTGTTAAGAATATATGTATACTGTTAACTTTTTGTGAGAGCATTTATTGGACTTGAAGTATGAAGATGAGTTGTAGGAAATGTCTTTCTCTTCAAAATGAGCTTTGGATGGAATTTTTCTGATAATCCATGTGAAAGTTATGCCCTGGTCAATTTACAGTTGACTTTTTCAACTGTCCAAATAAGGAAACTTTTGCATCTTGATGATTTTTGAGCCAAACTTTGAGAATCATGATCAAGCATTGATCAAATGATGTTTGTGGCTTCAAAATGAGATGTTTACCAAAAATTTGAACTTTTGACTGTCAAATGACCATTTTGCCCCTATAGTTGACTGTAGTGCAATTAGGGTTTTTGACTGTACAATTTTGTGCTGAATGTCTTGAAACTTGATATGAGGATGCTTGACCATGTTTATAGGCATGTGAGACTTGATTGGGTTCTTGAAAACTTCAATTTCTTGATCAAAACACAAACCCTAATTTTGACTGCTTAGGAGGCTCTTGCACTGTGCAACCCTTGGGGAATTTTGAAGCATGACTTGGCATTTTCTTGAAGAATATGGGAGGGCAAATTTTGGGGTACAACACCACTCACTCTTCGTGATGTTCTCCAAACCTAAACTCAGTTGATCATACGTTAGACCTTGTTTGAGTCTTTGCTCTGATTTTCCGGTGATGATTCAGATGTTGATAACTTATTTTGAATAGGCAGTCATTCCTTTTTTGTTGAGGGTTTGTAAGACCTCTTTCTTGTTCGATTTTTGTTATCCCTTTCTTTTTTGCCTGAACTGTTTCCTTTTTTTTGGAATTACAGTCAGCAGGATGCCCCAGTTTTGTAAGTCTCCTTCATAGGTTTTGACTTGTTGGGTTTTTATTTTGAAAGATACTGACTGCCTTTCTTTATTGATTATTCGGAACCATCACTGTCTTTCTTTGTTTTGTAAGGACCTCTTTTGGTGCCATTCGTTATGCACTTGGATCAACTGAGAAAACTACCCTGCCCCAGGTTATGATGAAGGGTTTTGAATTTCGAAAAGAAAAACTCCTACTTCTTTGGCTCAGAGGGGTTGACGAGGGATTATCATCCTTATAACTCCAGTGTTTAGGGATCGAAACAATGCCTGTACCTCATCAGCGGGGTCTGTTCAAAAGCATACTGCAGATTGTGGTATCATTTTCGTCATCCTCCCTCAAGAGGCTTAGAATTTTAGATCAAGAGTTATCATCAGAAAAAATATGAAAACAATTTGCATTTAGTGAATACGAATATATTGTTTCAGAACAGACATATGCGATGCATTAATGAAATAACAATGTTTAACATGAGTAAATGTTTGAACAAAAGAAAATTGCAACTTGAACATTCGAATGAACAAAAATTTCTCAATCCTAGCCCTGATTTGGCAAGGGAGCAGTGATTATGTTCGGAGTCTCAGGTACTTCAAACTGAATCTTTCCCGCGTCGATCATGTCTTGAATCTTGTTTTTGAGAGGCCAGCAGTTGTCCGTAGTATGCCCCGGGCTATCAGAATGGTATGCGCACCTATCGTTGGGATGATAGTTAGGAGCAGAAGTGTTTGGATTCCGGAGAGGAGCCCTTAAGGTGATTAGCCCTGCCTTCAACATTTGTTGTAGTGCTTGATCCAGCGACATGTTGATCTTGGTGAACTGCCTTTTAGGCTTGTCTGGTTTGCCCTGATCAGTCCGTTGTTCTGGGCGAGGTCGTTGTTGGACCTGTGAAGTAGTAGCAGCTTGGAGAAGTCCAAACCTTTAACTTCTTGGAAGTTGATTAATGACCGGGTCCCTGACTTGGGCTGGTTGTTTCATGTCTTGAGGAAGCTGACTGATCATGGCCCTCAGCTCTCCTTGCTCCTGAGCTAAACCTTGAATGAGGGCCCTTTGCCCCAGCATCTGGGTTTTCAATGTGTCTACCTCAGCTTGTATACGTTTCAGCCGTTCGTCCTTGTCATCTTCGGGACTTTTCTTGGCCAGATTCCCCATGAGGAGTGTCCTCAACTCTTCTTGCCCCTTGGATAGGCTTAAGAAGATCTCCCTGAACTGAGTCTCCTGAGTCTGAAGATCCCGGTTGTCTTGTTGGGAAGCCATCGCCGAAATAAACAGCGAAGAAGGTAAGTGACCTGCAACAAGGATACCTGTTATGCAATGATGAGTATGACATGCATGTAATGTTTTCAAGGACCTCGCGGGGTAAACAAGAAAATTTGTTAGAATTCGGGTCCGGTAGTTTGATTGAAGGAACTGCATGTTGTTGAGAGTCCTTCATCAAGGGTCAAAGGCTCACCATATCCAGTGGGTCATAGCCCCCGACTTTAGTCATCATGTCTGGTTTTGATTTCCAAACAACCTTGGTTAGGGGAACCTTCTTCAGGAGTCAGAGCTCACCATATCAAGTGGGTCATAGCCCCTGACAACCTTGGCTAGAGGAAAATAAATCCTCTTTGCCCCTTGCTAGATGTTTGATTTATCATGACCTGCATCACAAGCCTTTGAGATCCTTGAAATGAGTTAGGATGTATGCAATGGTATGATGTTATGGTATGCATGGGGTGATGTAAGTAACCTTGTTATGAGTCCCAATTAAGGACATAAACAAACCCTGCAAGAAATTCAGTATACTTTGTTATGAGTCCCAATTAAGGACTATAAACAAAACCTGCAAGAAACTTAGTAAGACCTGTCATGGGTCCCAATTAAGGACTAAAACAAAACCTGCAAGTAGTTCATGTGTCAGTTAACAAGCATGCAAGTAGGCAAATACAAAGGAACACAAGTCACACAAGAGAAACCCTTAGAGTTTAGACCAGCATGAGGTCTAGGTATTACCCTCTTTCAGTTTGTTGGTTCATACCTGTCCTATCAAAGTAACCGGGTTCTTAGAGGATCCCAATATCATTGACTACCCTCAATCGGTCATAACTCCGGCATCGCAATCTTTTCTTGCGGCCAGAACCATCACGAGAGTTTAGCCTCAATGGGCGTAGCATACTGCTACTGTTCTAATGGCCAAGTTGTGTCATTTAAGGTTCTAAGGTTGTTGGTGCTTAATGACTCCTTAGAAGACCCATATTCTCCTCGTTGCGACACAAGGGATATCGGTACAGACCAAGGTGCCACACCAATGTAGCCACTGCTTCACCTGTGTCGGTCTACGCCGGACAGGTCCCTCACAGCTTATGCTACCTAAACAGGGTATCCCCAGATCCGGGTTAGGATCTATGTAACTCCCATGCAACCCACAAATTTAAAGCAGACAAGTTAATACAATTGAAAACACAGTTATGAACTAACCCTAAGGTACACCTCACTTTAAGTGTTATCCCCAGCAGAGTCGCCAGTTCTGTGATCGGTGGATCTGGAACTGACTGTTTAACGCTGGTTCGCGAAATGTCGCGGAAGCAAGAGTCTCCACCATCTTTTATTTTCTCCAAATGGAAAGGACAAAAGCACAGAAAAATTCCTTATAGAGATTGCTCTCGGTTCGGGAGGTAGATTATAGAAAGGGAAGGTGTTAGCACCCTTTCTATCCATGGTTATCCATGGGCTCTTAGATACTTGCTCATTGTGTTTTCAAAAATGGTTTGTTTGCTTTTCAATTGTGGGTTTTAAAAAGTTTCTTTGAAAATTTCAGTTCGACTCTTGTATCGGTCCTCAAGAGTGTTTGAAAAATTGCTTTCGAAAGCTTTTTGAAAAGGTGTCGGTGTGAAAAGTATTTTTGATTTATTTTGAAATTAGAGCAAGTATCTAGAGTCGTCTACCTACCCTAAGGAATTCGTCTGTGTAAATGTCCTTTAAAGTAGTGCCATCCCACCATTGAGAGGTAGGTAGCACCACCGTTGGAGGTGTTCGGGTCAATTCGAAGGTCGGGACATGGTGATCACCGGAGCAATGGGAAGACACCTTAGAAGCTACCCTCATGCCAGGTTCCCGGATCATGAGGACTTACTAAGACATCCTCTACTCGACGATCACCTTTCGAGGCAAGGCAACAGTGAGGCGTACCTTAGGGGTGGTGTGTGATTTGTGTGTCGTTTTCAGATATTTTTGTCTTTTGTCATGTCAGGTGGTCTACGCGTTCGTTTTTATTTTGTCATTCATTCTTGCACGCCATTATTAACAGTTTAAAAGAGCGAGAAATATAAAGTTCCTAAACTATTACAAAGGCGCGGGTCCACATCGCCAAATTTAAATCCAGGACCCGATTTGACAGAAAATAAAGAAGTAAAGTGCGAGAAATATAAATTTACACGGCTTTTGGAGAGGTACATGAATATTATACGAAAAAGAAATAAACACGCGAATTAAATAAGAATTAAAGACGAGGGCGTTGGACCCTTTTTTTGCAAAATTGAATTAAATGATTAAATTAATTAATAAAAAGGAAAAGAAATTGTCTTTTTGGTATTTTTGTATTTTATGATTTTTTATGAAAAAAAGAATTAATTAAAATAAAATGCTAACCCTAATTCTAGTTGTTTTTAGTTTATTAAGAAAAAGATTAAATTTTAACCTAATATTTAACCTAATTATTTACATGCCATTTAATTATAAAAATAAATAATAGGAAATATTTAATTAGTATGAAAGAAAAGAAAAAGGGATAAAAGTGATTATAACCCCTAATTCTAGCAATTTTAGATTTTTATTAAGGAAAATATTACAATTAAACCTAATTTAATAACTAAAATTAATTAATGCAATTTATTTACAAAAATACTAAAATAAAATATTTATTATTTTTTCTCTTTTCTGATTTTTTTGGTGTTTTTTATATATTATGAAAATATTAAATTAATTAATAAAAAGAATAATAATTGAAATAAAAAACAAAGAATGAAAAAATATTGCAAACCTGAGGGGGGTGTTGTCCCCAGTTGTGAGGTGAAACTTTAGCAATTTAGGCCCATCTATTGCAAAGCCTGGTGGACTTTTGTGCCAGTGTGCAGGTGTGTTGACCAACGATCATGGTGCTCCTCTGATCAGAGCCACTGGATCAATCTTTGTGGGCGCGTGGCAATCTAGACCAAGGGATGCATGGTGGTCTTCAAGGCTTGAACTGCATAGGAATGTTAATGAAAAAATAATATGGAAAGGGTGAGGACCTGGGGCTTGAACCCAGGTCATGAGGATTAACACTAACCAACTTTGCCACTGAAGCACTCAATGCGTTTTGATTATTATATAACTAAGAATTAATATGAAACAAAACGCGTATTAGTGAACTTTTTAGCGCGAGAATTCAAATTAGCCAATCAGCTGATGCCACAGGGGTCGTCTTCTTCGTGGTTTGTTTTTCCCTGAAATAGAAAAAGAGTTAGCGGGGGTTTTGAACCCCCCCCCCCCCCCCCAAATTATGCGTAATTTGATAATAGCGATTAGGCCATGAAGCCTCAGAAATTAGGAGCGAGGGTGCCATTGTTTTCGTCCAAACACCCTGAATCCATTCATGGCATTATGAGGTTCTAATTTTGTAGCTTTTCAAAACGCCCAATTTGGACCTCCAAGAACCCTAATATTTATCAATGGTAGAATCGTATATAATACACAAAAACACAATTAAAGTAGATGGTTAGCTTCAGAACACATCAATTAGTATGAATTCATTAAAAATATGCAATGAAAATGTCTAAATCTCAAAACACGATTCTGAAAAAAATATGAGAAAGTGTGAATCCTATTCACCAATTCTGGGCGTTAGAGGTCGTGATTTTGATCCAAATACGTTGCTTGATGTCCCAGGAATGCAATGAAATCAGTGTTGTGGCTTGAAACAACCTGCAAGTGTATTTACAGTTTTGAGTTTTCAAGCAAAAAGTTCAAGTTTTTTCTTCAGGTTCTTGCGCAGCTTTTTTGGTCATGAGCATTAGGTCTTGATTGTGTATGTATAGGAGGATGATTTAGGTCAATAATCTGATCAAAAGAATCAAGGAATTGATTATGCAATATTTGATTTTCAAGCCATTATTTTTCAATCTTTTTTCATGCTTTTTAGCTCTCAATCATATCCAATCATCCTAATTCCTCCCTAATCTGATTTGCACGAAATATTAGAGATATTACATGCATAAAAAGATTTGAAACATTAGGTTTTATATTTTTCATGTATTTTAATTAATTTAAATGAATTATTAATAATAAAAATCCAAATAAATAAATAAAAATGAAGAAAAACTTCCCTTTGGGCCAAGTGGTCGTGCACATGTCTTGGATGATGAATTGTGGAAGAAAAAGAGGCCCATTAGCAATTTTAGGTCATTTGAATCAATGTTGACTTTTCAAAATATCCAAAAATTTCCCAACTTCCACAAGGCATAACTTGCTCAATTTTTAAGCTTTGCTCATGTTCTTGGACATTTTGGAAAGGTCTTTGAGTCCTCCAACCAATTACTTTGGTCCCATGTCATTTTAACTTACCAATCTCAAGTTATGGACTTTGACTTAAAGTCCCTTTTTGTTGACTTTTGAAAATGACCTATAATGTTGAAATTGATAACTTTTTGTGAGAGCATTTCTTGGACTTGAAGTATGAATATGGGTTGTAGGAAATGTCTTTCTCTTCAAAATGAGATTTGGATGGAATTTTTCTGATAATCCATGTGAAAGTTATGCCCTGGTCAATTTACAGTTGACTTTTTCAACTGTCCAAATAAGGAAACTTTTGCATCTTGATGATTTTTGAGCCAAGCTTTGAGAATCATGATCAAGCATTGATCAAATGATGTTTGTGGCTTGAAAATGAGATGTTGACCAAAAATTTGAACTTTTGACTGTCAAATGACCATTTTGCCCCTACAGTTGACTGTAGTGCAATTAGGGTTTTGACTGTGCAATTTTGTGCTGAAAGTCTTGAAACTTTGTATGAGGATGCTTGACCATATTTGTAGGCATATGAGACTTGATTGGACCCTTGGAAACTTCATTTTCTTGATCAGAACCAAAACCCTAATCTTGACTGTTAGGAGGCCCTTGAACTGTGCAACCCTTGGGGAATTTTGAAGCATGACTTGGCAATTTCTTGAAGAATATGGGAGGGCAAATTTTGGGGTACAATAGACACCCTTCTTCACGATTGAACATCCTCGGGAGTTCCGGCAGCAAATTCGGTAAGATCCATACTGGTGTTCTACTTGACCAGCCATATGGCAGAAAGTAGCATGCAATCGCACAAGATCCTCATTCATATACACCACATCAAAATTTCTGAATTCTCCAGGACATCCAGAAACCATGTTCACCTCCTCTTCATACTCTACCCTAGGCCTGATTATATGGATGAGGCCCTCATCCATCATCTCTTGTAAATCAGCCTTTATCTTATCGCAACCTTGTATGTCTGTACTGCAAATAGCACAACCGAAATGGTCATGTGTGTAGTAGTTAAATTCATAGAGGTCTGCATGCATTTTCACCAAATCTCCTCTAACCAGATTAATATCAAAAATCTGGAAGTCGCCTGGACAACCGGCCACCATATTCACAACATTTTCTCCTCCATGCTTGGGTAGAGGATTGTCTTTCACATTAGGACCCACATCCTTGAAAGATAGAATACCAGACTTTATCAATTTCTGCACCTCAATCTTCAAAGGATAATAATTCTCAACATTATGCCCTGGTTCTCCCTGATGAAAAGCATATGTCTTGTCTGCCTTATAATACCAAGGCAATGGTGATGGCACATCAGGAGGTGGTCGGGTCTGAACCAACTTATTCTGAATCAATGTCGGTAGTAACTCTGCATAGCTCATAGGAATAGGGTCATAACTCTACCTTCTCTGATTATACCCTTGATTCCCTTGCTGGGACGGTCTTTGATAAGCAGCGGTAGTTGGAGCTGCACCCACAACTGGAGTAACTGAGGCGATTTGATGATGATGCTGATAATTCCTTCTAGGGGTATTAACCCTCCTCTCTTGCATAACAGCATTTACATCCCCTTCCTTTTTCTTGGTAAACCCATAAGATGGCTTCTTCACACCTACAGATCCTTCACTTCTCGTTAAACGACCCTCTCTTACAACCTCTTCTAAGCGGATACCCATTCCTACCATTTCAGTAAAGTCACTTGGCGCACTTGCTACCATCCTCTCGTAGTAGAAAGCACCCAACGTTTTCAAGAAAATCTTAGTAATCTCCTTCTCTTCCATGGGAGGAATAACTTGGGTGGCTACCTCACGCCATCTCTTTGCATATTCTTTGAACGATTCTCTGTCTTTATGAACCATGGCCCTGAGTTGGTCACTGTTAGGTGCCATGTCTACGTTGTACTTGTATTGTCTGATAAATGTTTCTCTAAATCATTGAAAGTATGGATGTTAACGCTGTCCAAACTCATATACCACTTCAGCGCAGCACCGGTCAAACTATCTTGAAAAAAGTGAATCAACAGACGCTGATCATCAGAGTGGGTAGACATTCTCCTTACATACATCACTAGATGAACACGAGGGCAAGTGTTTCCATTGTACTTCTCAAACTCCGGGACCTTAAACTTAGCAGGTATCTTAACATTCGGGACCAAGCATAACTCATTCACATTCTGCCTAAATAGATCTTTTCCCTTGAGGGCCTCCATCTCTCTTTGCATCTTGTCAAACTTCTCTTGAAAATCACCCATTCTATCATAAAGACCCAACTCTTGACTCGGTGTAGGGAAAGGACGACACACATCATCGTTTACAAATGGAACCATATTCACCGAAGGAGGCGCAGCAGGAGCATCATTCACCACAAGAGGTGCCGGAGTAACAATAGTCTGAACAATTGGAGTATCATGAGGACCAAGATTGAAACCTTCAGGTGCAAAATTCTCTGGTATTCCCCATGGATAACCTTGAAGCATGCGGTTTTGAACAACAGTTGGAGTAGCAGATACGGGAACAGTCAGAGCTTTAGTAGTTTCCCTTGTTGGTTGAGGTTGGACAATCGGTGGCTGATTTTGAGCAGCCACCAGAAATTCCATCAGAGCAGTAAGATTGGCCATGTCGGCCTTCAAAGTAGAAACCTCCTCGCGTAGCTCGTGATTCTCTTGTTCTAAGTTGTCCATCTTCTTTCTGAAATTATCCCGAGTGTTGTAGTGGTGATTCAGCTTGCTGAACAAAGTAAAGAAGCTTGGTAAGACACCTGGATATGCATAAAAAATGTAAGAAATATATGCAATATGATGCATGGTATGCAATGCACATGATTTTATTTTTTATTCAATATTTCAAGGTATTTAAAATTTATGGACATATTGCAAATATCAAAGTAATAACGCATTTGAGAATACTAAAAATTTAATTATAAAAACTCCAAAATGGATTACAAGTTTCAATGATCCCAAGTACAAGATGAAAATAAAATCTAAAACCCTGAGAAGTAAAACTGATAGAGATCACTCTATACGCTGGCGCTTCCATGTGAGCCTGGCAATCTGAGCCTTCAACCTCTGGTTTTCTTCCGCATATCTGGTGGCAACCTCCTTCCAATCACCTAAATCAGGGAGTGAGTAATCAGTGTCTCTCCATGGTCTCTACAGCCTGTCTCTCAATAATCTCAATCAAGTCGTATTTCTCCTTCAAGTCTGCTCTATAGGAAATCTCTAAAGTTTGGCACTTATTCTTCCAAGCATCCTTTTCCTGTTGCATCCTAACCAAAGAAAGCTATAGCTCTTCTAGATCATCTAATAAGGGAGAAGTGGTCTTCACAAATAGATCAGACATGGGTGTTTCCCGGGAATACGACATCTTCAACTGAATAACTCTCGTTTGGACCCACCGAAGATATGGCTCCAAAGAAATAACACCCCTAGGTACTAAATCTTTCCTACTCTTCTTATGAATGTGACGCCAGGCCTTCGCAATCTTCTCCTAGCCTCTCTATGGTCTTCTCCTTCCTTCAGAAAGAAACTACTCAAATGAATACTATTTGGTTTATCCCTCATCGGATAACTGAGTCATCGTCGTGCAAGAACAAGGTTATAGTTAATTCCTCCCTTTGTACCATGAAGAGGTACATTGGGGAAACTACCACAACTGTCAATAATCTCTATATCATGGTAAGCTCGATGATACCAATCAATATTCGAGTGAGTAAGTGCCATGATCTTAGGAGCCCAACAGGGTTCCTTCTTGACATCTGAAAAAGCATCAGATTGAGGCATATGAGAGATAAACCATCGGTACAACATGGGTGTGCAATAGATAATCATCCCCCATGATAAGAATTCCAAAGATGAAGATTCTGATAGCATTAATGTCAACAAACTTGTCCACATTAGGAAATAAGAACAACCCGTAAGCAAGTAGAGCAAAGATGGCCTCAAAAGCGACTGTACTCTTCATCCTGGCAAAGTAGCAAGCTTTCTCCAATAAGAATTGAGTTGGTAATCCTCTAATCCCTACTTTGGTAGTCATATGGTCTTCCACCTCAGACTTACCCAGATGAATCAAAGCAACAATTTCATGTGGTTTTGGCTCACCCTCCGAACCAGTAAAAGGAACATGATCGGTAACAGGTAAATTCAATAGATAAGAATACTCCTCCAGTGTAGGAATCAAATGATAGTCAGGAAAAGTAAAGCAATGATACATCGAATCATAGAACTAGACCAAGGTCGAGAGAATAACCTCCTTCATCTTCAGCCTCATGAGAGGAATGATGGATCCATACTTCTTCCGAAAATCTACAGAACACTCGATCTCGGGGATTAGACTGATCAACTCATCTATCTTGGGATCCTTTAAGCCGTACTTCCCGGTCTTTCTCTTTCCAAAATCCATGGTTAAAAAGTACCTGAGATATTCCCAAATGGTCAACTTGTAAATCCCTTGAAATAAGATCTCTTCAAAAGATGCTTATGAGTGCATGGATGCATGATCCAGCAATCACACATAAGATCACACATATAGTGTTCATAGGTTCAACGTCACGAGCATGAGGTCGAAGGTACTACCCATAAGGTATTGGTCTAAAAGTTATCACCTATCGAACAAGGTTCTAGAGGTTCCCAGAGTCTACATCCTTCCTTCGAATATTACTAACTTCCCGATTAACTCGGTAATTAGTAATATTCTCAAGAAAAACTTGTCCGAGCATAGCATCGCGTGACAACTATTTTTGGATTACTCTGTCATAGCTTCCGCACTACACCTAAAAGGCTAAGATGGGTTTGGTATTCTACGGTGCTCAGTTTCAGTAGGCTCCCAGGACGAAAATAGTATGTCTTCCCAATTACTCGGTAAACGACACTACAGTCAAAGGGGCCTCCACTGAATGGGGGATCTCATGCCTCCTTTTTTGGGATTACTCCCTCAAAGTTAACATGACTATACCGCCCGTTCTATTTTAATGTTTACCCAAGTTCGGGTATAGGACTTATGAGTAATCACCAAGCACCCTGAAAACCAAGAAAATCCAGACAAACATATATACAACATATAACACATATGCAACAATAGCATATACACATATATAAACAAAGATAGGCTCAACCCACTTAAGGATGGACCGGAAAGAGGTCAATCTTTCCCCAGTGAAGTCGCCATTTTTTTATGTAGCGGTAGAAATGTTTAAGACTAAGCCATTGGATTGACTAGACTTGTACAAATCAAAATAAAATTGCCACCACATTTTATTGTTTCCAAGGGAATGTGAAAAGAGCGAATAACCCAAAAGAGGGGGGAAAGATTCAAGGTAAGGGGGTTGGTTATGCAAAGGGAAGGTATTAGCACCCTAAACATCTACGGTACTCCGCAGGAACCTCTTTGTAAAATATGTATATTTTGGCTATAAAAAGTTTTATAGAAAATGGATGGTGGAGGTGAGAAAAGAAATATATTTTTATGGTTTTTTGCACCCTCTACGGTTGTGAACCTTTAGTGCCTACGTACCACCTTTCGTGCAATAGGGGATCAGGGTACACATAGTTCCTCTTTTAAAAAATTTAAAATGCAAGTGTGTTGGTTAATTTTATGAGATAAAACACCATTGTCATTGTCCGTGTGGAAAACATACTTACTACCCACAATCATGAGAAAGGAGAATTTGCATCATCTCAAAGTGGAGGATATGGCTTGGATTTTAAAATCAACAATGCCTCACTCAACACCCAAGTGGAAAATATCTCACTTCACTATATATAGTAGAAGTATAGTTATTTACATCACTACAAGGATTGACAAGAGTCCAATCTTTTTTGAGAAAAGGTTAAAGATAAAAGCCAAAGTGGAAAAAATGGTTTGAAATGAGATTGATTGACTTTTAGTCTTCTAATAAAAAAATGTCAAAGTATTATTAAGTATCTTGAAGTTTATTTATGAAAATGTTTTGAAAATGCATGAACCTAAGTCCAAGTTTATTATGAAAGTGATTCAAGTTAAAAAACAAGAAGAGTTTTTTTTTTAAAAGGAGAGAGACGATTTTTGAAATTAAAGAAGATGGGAGGAGGAGAAGGGACTATCCTAAATCATAAGGTAAAAGCTAGGGATAAGAACCATCCTACCAACAAGAAGCCAATACTTGACACTATGAGTCAAGATAGAATTCACATTCTTTGGATTGAAACCAAGCAAGCAATGATACTAGACCTCTTGAAAGAACCAAACTTTAAGTGTATTAAGTCTTCACAAAAATTGGGCAGAGTAACGGCTGTATACGGGTGAATTCCAGATTACAAACAAAGAGTGTAATCACAATAACCTGCACACAAAACAAACAAACAACCCAATGCCTTGAGGTAAACCTCAAGAGCTCCAGACAAAATAATCAGATAAGGTCACAAAGTCTCCAATCATAGGCCAAGATTCCTAATCCTAAGTCTAAAAAGTCCAATGTTGCATAATTCCAAGGATAGTAACCAAATAGTCTTAGTATCATTAATGATTTTTAGAGTTTATGTTGATTATTAGGTGTTTTGAAAAAGAAAAGTAAAGCTCAAGTGAGAAAAAATAAAAATAACAAGAAAGTAAATACTCAAATGAGCAAAGATGAAAATGGCATGAAATGTAAAATGCTAAAAGTAAATAGTGCATAAAAATAAAAGGGGCATATAATAGAAATAAAGGATAAAGTCAATTATTAGTGATTAGTGGTTAGTTGGATGATAATCTTGAAACTTGCATTTGGAACTCATTAGAGGATTGGTAGAACCAAAGCCTCCACACAATAAGTTGCATTTGCTTTTTGTCAAGTATATCATCCATTTGGAATCCTCATAAGTACCATTCAATGATCAACTATGTTGAAGTGATTTGTGTTGACCAAAGGTGTTGTAGATCCATTAGACGACTGGTAGAACCACAACCTCCACACAATGAATCTCAAGGTTATTAGATCAAAGAGATCAAATTAACATACTTAGGCTTGCAAACATAAGTTTTGGCCACGAATGATCATTTATTCGAATCAGGACAAAATTTAGCGCTATGTTAAGCAATTGTGAGTGGACTTATATAATAGTCGCACCTATTCTGAGACCGGTCAATAGCAATCTATACACCATTTTTTTTAGACATGATATAGAGATCATGCTCCAATAACACTTAGTGCAATAAGAAAATGGATGAGATGAAGAGGGGATGAGACATGACATAGGCTCAATACCATGGATCCAATGATGTTAATAAAGTTCATGATCAAAAATTTAACCCAAGATCAGCTAGAAAATAGTCACAAAATAATATTACATTTAATATATACAAAAAAGGTTAAAAAAATGTTTTAAAATAGAAAAAAAAAGAGAAACATATCAACTATATTCAAATTGATCAAGAAATAAAAAGTAAGTCCAGAGAAAAATCAAAATAGGACTCAAATGATTTTATAAATTTTTTGGAAATTTTTTAAAGTCAGAAATTATTTTTAAAATTAAAACAAATGAGTAAAATAAACCAAAAATGATAAAAAAAATACCAAAGTCATAAAAAAAAAAAGTGAGGTCACCAATATTTGTCACAATATCAATGGATTATTCCATAATTTTTTCAGAATTTAAAAATGCATAAAAGTATTTTTAAGCATTTAAAACAATTCAAATAAAGTGAAAATTTCTAAAAAATACCAAAACACAGAATAAAATTGTGAAAAAATAAAAATCAGAATGAGAATAATCAAAAATAGTTTTCATGATTTTTTCAGATTTCATGGACTTAAAATGAATTTTCTATGATTTTTTGAAGTTTAAAACAATTAAATATAAAAATCATAAAAGAAAATAAAAGTAAAAAATATGTGGACCATTGGATGAGAGTCAAAACACGTTTGTAATCAAATCCAAGGGATATGGCGCATTGTGCATATCATGGTCATTAGTGAATAAAGCACTGAATCAAATGTAAATCAGAAATTCAAAAAATACAAGTGGCCTGCCATCATTGGTTGGAAGATGACACGTAGGTCATCTTTAACCTCCAGCCAATGTGAATTGCAGGTATCTCAAATTGTAAAATCAGAAACTCAGACCTATGCCATTCACTTCGTCTCTTCAAGACGAAGACAACCACACCTTCGCAACAAATTTATATAAACTGTAGCTCAAGAAATTTGGAAGGAAAGTTTTGAAAAGGGATTTTAAATTTTATGGTCAAAATGTGTTTCCAGTAAAAAGCAAGTGTTGCGACTAGAACTAGGGCAATGAGAGCATCACAATGATATCAAAGTTTTAAAGAATTGATGAAGGAATCTTCCTATTGAAGTTGAGTTGCAGAGCTCTGAAATTGGACTTCGATGGAGCAATATAGGGAAGATCAAGGAAGGTGAATTGATGGAAAAATTAGATTGAGAAAGGCTTGAGAATGGATTTCTAAGTTGATGAATTTTGAGTTATGGAACAAGTTTGGCAGGGTGATTTTGGCTATAAAAATTTCAGGAAATGAATGGGAGATAACCCTCTATTTATAGAGAATCAAATGGAATGTCCAAGTGTGTGAAATGATGAAGTTGGAGGGAAATCGTGTGAAGTTGCAAACAAGAAAAGTGTGACTTCTATATTGATCAAAACTCATCCAAAACGCGCGTTTTGCTATGATAATCACTTCTAGAAGTTCACTAAACATGTTCAGAAGCAAAAACGCGCCGAAACAAAGTGTTTAGAAGCCAAATCAAGGATTTCAAACTTCTGACTTGGTGAAAAATTCAGTTTCAAATTGCCAACTTCTGACCAATGGCATTCTCAACTCAAGGGGTCTTAAGGCATGTTTCTTGATGCTTTAGAAAGATGAGGTTACAAGCTTTGCAATGTGAAAAGAACGGAGATAAATGGATGCTTGAGATGAAAGTTGTAACGAGTGAAAGTTGAAAAAAATGTTGACTTTCCATACTTAGAAATATTTCAAGTTTTTCTTCAAAAATGACTTATAATGTCTTGCATCCAAACATAGCCTTCCACTTGAAATTTTATCTTGACCAAAAAAGATGGCATGAATTAGATCTCTTGATGACATTTTGAGACTTGAACAATTCAAAATCTCGAAAAATTGAGAGAGTTATGAATTGTTGAAGCTGGCAAAAAATAATGAAATGACCTATAATCTTTTGTATCCTTAAGGCAACTTCCATCCATTTTATCACTTTGCACATAAAGGAAGGCATAGAGTTCACATACTTAAGATCATTTTGGAAAAATAATGGGCTCAAGGTGGTAAAAATTGACCAAGTTATGATCATTTGAAGTCACACATAGGAAAATGGGGGTTCATCTGGAGGACTTGTAATCTTTCTTCTTCATCAAGTTTCTTCCACATGAAAACTCCTTGGAACTTTTGAAGTGATTTTTTAATAACCTTTGAATAGAATGATGTATTTGCAATCACTCAAAAATACCAAAAATGAGCAAGATATATTCCTTTGAAGTTCAAAACCCGAGCTCCTAGATCAAGAAACATGCCTTGAGGAACTTTGACAATTTTGAACAAACTTCTTGTACCAACACAAATGCTTTGTAAATATAAGTTATTGAGGATGATAATGAGAACTCATAGCAACCACAACCACTTACATATTTTGATAATTGAGAGAAATATGCATTTGTGACCAATGGGAACAAAGCCTTGTCCAAGCATGACAACTTCTCCAATCAATCCCTTGTGCTTTTGAACGAAATTTAATGACCTTGAAATGAGGTGAACCAAAATAACCTTGCCATACCATTTCTTCCAAATTAAATCCAATGGTGAGGTTTAAACTTCTCAAGCTTTATTGACTGGGGCATGGAAATAAACTCATGAACTCATGGAGCAACTTGCTGAATCTCATTGCCTTCACCTACATGAGTAAAAAGCAAGACAAACCAACATTGAATTTTATTAACTAAAATAAGAAACCAAGACAAACATATTCATGATCACAAAAGAACAAAAGGCAAGGTGCTTGGTGATTCCTCAAAGAGCAAAGCTAAATATAGGGAGGGGAAACAAGAATCCTAATGTGATATTATTATGAATGAATCAACATGGTATGATGAAGGGATATTAGCGGCAAAAATTGGGGTACAACAGACGCCAACATGGTATTCTGCAATCTCCATCCAACCTCTGAACCAAGTACTTTAAACTGTAAAATTAGAGGTTCAGACTAATTCCATTCTCTTCGTCTCATCAAGACAATGACAACTGTACCCTCGCAAAAAAATTATATAAGTTATAGCTCAGTCGATTTGAAGAAAACCATAAGAAAAATGTTGAATAGGGATTTGAAAATTCATGATCAAAACTCACTTCCAATTGAAAACAAATGATGCGACTAGTATCAGAATGATGAGAGCTTCATTGTGGTAACAAATTTTGAGAGAATGAATGAAGGAATATACCTATTGAAGTTCAAATTTGGAGATTTGAAACTTGACTCTGCTAGAAAGATTTAGGATGCTTCAAGGTCTGGTTCTAATTCTGTTAGCTTCAATGAAGTTCAAGGATGAAGAGTTGACAAAGAAAATAGATTGAGGAAGGTTGTAAAACCAAATTTGAAGTTGCAGAAAAGTGGGTTAGTGAGAGAGTTTGGAATGGTGATTCTGGCTGTCTAAGCTTGAGAAAATGAGTGATATATAACCCTCTATTTATAGGGAAGGAAATGGGGTTCTCAAGCGTGTGGAATGATGAAGTTTGGAGGGAATTCGTGTGAAGTTGCAAGCATGAAAAGTGTGACTCGTATTTTACTTAAAACTCAACCGAAACTTGCATTTCAAGGTGATAATCACTTCTTGAAGATTATTAAACATAAGTACAAGTAAAAATGCACAAAAACTTAGTGATTAGTAGTTGAATTGTGCATTTCAAATTCTGACTTGGAGGAAAAAGTCAATTTAAAGGTACTAACTTTGAGTCAATGGTATTCATAACTCAAGGAGTCTTAGGGCATGATTCTTGAAGAAATTGAAAGATAAGGTCACAAATGTTTCAATGTGAAAATAATAGGATCAAATGGATACTTGAGCTAGGAGTTGGGATGAGTCAAAGTTGAGAAAAATATGCTGACTTTTTGTACTAGAAAAATTCTAAGTTTTTATCAAAAATTATCCTATAATGTTTTGACTCCAAACAAGGCCTTCCTCCAAAATTGAGCTTTGATCATTAATGCTAGCTTGAAGTATACTTCCCAAATAGCATTGTGAAACTTGAATCACTAAAAATAACAAGTATTGGAAAAGTTACGGCCTTGTGAAGTTTGTGAAAATTCATGAGATGACCTATAATCTTTTGCATTCTTAGGGCATCTTCCATCCATTTTCAAGATTTGTACAAAAAATAAGTTTGAAGTTCACATCCTTAAGATTATTGTGGAAAAATAATGGGCTCAAGGAGATAAAAATTGACCAAGTTATAATCTTTTGAAGTCACATAAGGGAATTTGACGGCCTATCTAGAGGACTTGTAATCTTTCTTCATCATTAAGTATCTTCCACATGAAATTCTCTTGAAACTTTTGAAGTGATTGGTTGATAGCTCTTTAAAGAGAAGCATTTGTTTGGAATTACTAAAAAAATACCAAAATATGAGCAAGATATAGCCCTTGGGAGTTCAAAACCCTAGCTCCTAGAGCACCAAAATGACTTAGAAAACCCTTTCAATTTTGACAATCTTCCTTGCACAATAACTCTTTCCATGTGAATAGAAGTTGTTGTGGATGATAACAAGAACCCATAGAAATAAAAAACTAACTCCAAATATTAATAATTGAGAGAGTTATGTACTTTTGACCAAGAAATTAAGAACTTGTCCAATTAGGTCAAACTTCTTCAATCAACTCTTGCATCTTTTGATTTTCTTTGACAAATTGAGGCATGATAAATCATAGTAGACCTTGTCATGATATTAATTCAAAGTATCTTCAAATGATGAAGCTTGAATCTCAATGAAACTTTGTTGAAGAAGGCATGGAAATAAACTCATGAACCTATAGATCAAACTGATGAAATGTGTTTTGCCCTTACCTATAATATCATCAATTAGAGCAAACATTCATTGTATTTATTAGTTAAAAAATTAATCAATACAAAACATAGATGATCACACTATATAAATAAAGGTACTTTGTGATTCCTCATGAGCACACCTAAAGATAGGGATAAGAATCAAACCCTAGTGTGACCTTGTTGTGATTGATTTTTGATATGAGATGATAAAGGAATCTTAGGGGCAAAAATTGGGGTACAACACATAATTTTTTCATTACTTGGTATTTTTGAGTGATTCAAGTTTCACAATTCTCTTTGGGAAGTATAGTTCAAGTTAGCATCAATGATCAAAGCTCAGTTGGAGGAAGGCCTTGTTTGAGCTCAAAACATTATAGGTCATTTTTGAAGAAAAACTTAGAATTTTTCTAAGTACAAAAAGTCAGCATCTTTTTCTCAACTTTGACTCATCACAACTTTTAGCTCAAGCATCCAATTGATCTCACTCTTTGCACATTGTAAAGTTGGTGACCTTATCTTTCAATTGCTTCAAGAATCATGCCCTAAGACCTCTTGAGATGTGAACACCATGGATTCAAAGATGGTAACTTGAAACTAAAGTTTTCTCCAAAGTCGGAATTTGAAATTCATAATATGGCTTCTAATCACAAATTTAGCACGCGTTTTTGATTTAAACATGTTTAACAATGTTCCTAATGTTTAATTAAGGATCAAAACACAAGAATTGGTTGAGTTTTGATGCACATGGGGTCACACTTTTTTCATTTTCGAGCTTGATCCAATTTCCCTCCAAACTTCAAATTTTCTCTGAATTCTTTGCACCACCCGCTTCCGTATAAATAGAGTACCTCACTCCTCTCATTTTCTCAAGCTTGAACAGCCAAAATCACTTTGTCAAACTCCTTCCATAACTCAATTTTCTGAGATTTCGAATTCCTCATATCTCCACTTTTCAATCCAATTTCTTCATTGATCATTCTTCCTTGAACTTCACTGAAGCTAATAGAAGAAGAATCAAACCTTGAGGTGGCCTGAATCATGCTAGCCAAGTCCATTTAAAGAGCAAGTTCATCTGACTTCGTTTAGGTAGTTTAAGGCACCAAATCTTCTAACTCAAATTACTGGAATGGTCTATGATGTTCACGGATGCTTGCTCTTAACTCAATTTTGGTGAAATAATGCATTTGATGCTTATGATTTTCGATTTTAATATTTTCAAACATCTTTGGTTTTTTCCAAATTGACTACGTTGTGTTTTATATAAATTTTTCGCGAGCATATGATTGTGATAGTCTCAAGTAGACGCATCTAATGATACCACTATGAGCGCGTAAATTTACTGATTCAAGGATCTTAGATTTGTCCTACTTGCAGGAGGTTGGAGGTTGAAGACTACCTACGTGTCGTTCTTCAACCAATGACACTGAGCCAATTGTTTTATTTTGATTGGTTGGACTTTCTTGTGTTGTATGCGCGCGATTCAGCTTGGGTCCATGATGCTCCCTCACCTCAGATTCATTGGATCTTCCATCGTGTATAAGTGAGAGAGATCTAACGCGTATGGTTTTTCTGATTTGTTTTTATTTTACAAAATTATTTTTGAAATTTCTTTTATCTTTAAAAATTCATATCTCTTTTATTTTTTATCCAAAAATTATGAATAAATATTCAAAAATACTTTGAATTATTTTTGACTTAATGAATATTTTTTCATAATTTTATTTTAATGTTTGATATTTTTCATAATTTTTGTCTTGTTTTCCTAATTTTAATTGTTTTAAAAATACTTTTTGATATTTTTTAAATTCTAAAATTTTTTATAAAAATCATTTTTATTATTTCTGACTTTCTGAATTTTTTCTAGAATTTTATTTTAACTTCTACTATTTTTTTTATCTTTTTTCATTTATTTGAGTGATTTTAATTAGTTTAAAAATAGTTTTCTATTTTAAAAAATTACCAAAAATTTTATTAAAATATTTGAGGTCATTTATGATTTTTCTATGGTCTCTTTAAAATTTTCTTTGGTACTTTGAATATAATTTGCTATTTTACATTTTATTTTCATTTTAAAAAACAATTTAAAAATTATTTTTCCTTTTTATCTTATTCATTAAATACAATTTATTTTTTTCAATATATTCTGGCTATGTGTTTGTTGATCATGAACTTCATTAATATTATTGGATCTTGAGTGTTGAGTTTAACTCCACTAAAATGGATGGATGATTTTAATGATAGTTTGATTAAATTTTGATTCATATATTTCCCCTCTCTCTTCATCTCATCCTTTTCTCCTTTGTGTTACATGTTGTTAGAGGATGATCTACACATCATCACTCCAAACATATGGCACATAGATTTCTATTGACCGACCTCAAAATAGGTGTGACTTCTATATAAGTCCACTTACAATTGCTTAACATAACGCTAAATTTTGTCCCGATTCGAGAAATGATCATTCGTGGTCCAAACCTATCTTTGCAAGCCCAGGTGTGTTTAATTTGAAACCTTTGATCCAATAACCTTGAGGTCCATTGTTAGGAGGATTTGGTATTATCAATCCTCTAATGAATCTTCATAAATTTTTGAACTAAGTGAATCATTTAAACATCATTGATCATTCATTGTTGCCTTGAGATTTTGAAATGATAGATATACTTGACAAAAAGCAAATGAAACTTATTGTTGAGAGGCTTTGATTTTATCAATCTTCTAATGAGTTTTCAAATGCAAGTTTCAAGATGGTCATTCAACTAACCTCTAATTTCTAACTCATTAAAATTGACTTTTATGCTTTTACTTTATGCTTTTACTTTAAGCACCATTTAGCTTGGCATTTTCATTTCATGCTATTTTCATATTTGCTCACTTGAGCATTTATCTTTATGTCATTTTTATTTTGCTCACTTGAGCTTTTCATTTTATTTTTAAAGATACCTAATAACCAACTTGAACAATAAAAAACTTTAAGGTTACTTGGACTATTTGGTTACTATCCTTGACATTTTAGAGTTATGGACTTCTTGGACTTAGGAGTAGAGACCTTTACCTAGCTTGAGAACTTGGTGATTTCTATTTCTATTTTGTCTGGAGTTCTTGGGGTTAACCCCAAGAAATTGGGTTGTTTGCTTTCTTTGTGCACAGGTTATTCTGATTATGTGCTTTTCCTGTGATTGGGAATTCATCTATATACAGTCGTTACTCTGCCCAATTTTTGTGAAGACATAATGAATTTGAAGCTTGGTTTTATCAAGAGGTTTATTATATTTGCTTGTTTGGTTTCAAATCCAAAGGATGGAAATTCTACATTGACTCATTATGGCAAGTGTTGGCTTCTTGTTGGTTAGACAATTCTTTTCCCTAGCTTTTACTTTATGTTTTAGGTTAGTCCCTTCATCTCCTCCCATCTTCTTTAATTTCAAAAATCTTATCCCTCCTTTTCAAAACTATTCTTGTTTTCTAAACTTGAACCACTTTCATAATAAACTTGGACTTAGGTCCATGCATTTTCAAAAATATTTTCTTAATCAAACTTTAAACAACTTAATAATACCTTGACATTTTTGTGAGAAGACTAAAAGTCAATCAATATCATTCAAACCATCTTTTGCCTTTTTGGTTTTTTATCTTAAAATTTTCTCAAAAGATTAGACTCTTGTCAATCCTTGTAGTGAAGTGAACTACTATGCTTCTAAGATATGTAGTGAAGCGAGATATTTTCCACTTAGGTGTTGAGCGAGGCTTTGTTGGTTTTAAAATCCAAACTATATTCTCCACTTTGAGATGACGAAAATTCTCCTTTCTCATAAGCGTGGATAGTAAGTATGTTCTTCCACTCGGATAAGACGATGATGTCTCGTCTCTTAAAATTAACCAACACACTTGTTTTAAAATCTTTAAAGGTGAAATACGAGTACCCTGATCCCCTATTGCACGGAAGGTGGTACGTAGGCACTAAATATTCTCAACCGCAGCAGGTGCAAAAATTGTAAAATATACTTCTTTTTTTACCTCCAACATCTATTTTTTATACACCATTTATATCCAAAATACATAAATTTTCATAGAGGTTCCTGCAGAGTACCGTAGATGTTTAGGGTGCTAATATCTTCCCTTTGCATAACCAACCCTCGTACTTAGATGCTCTCCCCCTCTTTTTTGGGTTATTTGCTCTTTTCACATCCCTTTGGAAACAATAAAGCGCGATGGTGATTTTTAGTCGTGCTGTGTGATTCAAGTCAGTCCAATAGTTTAGTGTTAACATTTCTACCGCTACACATGAGTGGGACCCCATTATTTTGAATGATCCAATCATATTATCTCATTCTTCCACGCGACTCAACCACCGGTCAAATCGCCCTGGATGGTGGTTTCCGGTTGTCTTCTATGATTGGACAATTTTCCAAACCTTCAAAAATAAACAACATCAAAGGTTATAGGGACCACACCCCTCTAATTTGGGAGCTGAGAATCTAGTGGTGGCCTCCATCTATCCTGAAACGATCTATACGTGGAGATTCAATGAAGCTGGAGCTTCATGCCCTAACCATGGAACCTTTTTATTCCCGCGTTAGACCTCACAAACAATGGTCAAAACATTCTAAACATCATGCTGAATATGTATGCGTGCGTTAAATGATTCAACAAAGCATAAAATAAGAGTTTGAACTTGAATAATTTTACCAACTCCGGTGAGGTTGAATGAGAGAGCTCGGGGATGCATTGAGACTGCCTAAGGGTTGAGAATGACTCCTGGAGATATTCAAAGACTGGCTTGGTGTTTGGAATCCGTGAGAGTGGCTGGAGAATAGGGGTTGTCTTTGCCCTAATTATTTGAAAAAATTGAGAATTTGCTAGGGCTTTTGAGGCAGCTTGCACGTGTACTTTTAGTCTGAATGCAATGTGTATTTATAGGAAAATGATTTAGGTCAAGAAAATAGTATCATATATTTGTCACTCATGGTGAAAATATTTGATTGAAAATTTGTATGAAAGGCTTCTATATTTTCTAAATCTTGTGCCAATCAACCTTGCACAAATTTGGCAGCTTGTATATGCAATCTTGGGCCTCCAACATAATTGAAACAAAAGCCTTGCACGCCTAACTCATTAGCCTTACATTTTATTTGATTTTATTTTGAATTTTAATGAAAAAATCAAAATAAAAAGAAATAAAAATCATAAAAATGCATGAATGGATTTAAAGGTCCTTAGATATGTCATGAACATGCTTGAACCTAAGAAGTTAGGCCCAATAGCCCAAAATCACAAATTTTCTCAATTGAGATTTGATGCATTTGCTCAAAATTTCCCAACTTGCAATGGTCAATACTCTTTCAATTTTAATATTTTGAAAGTGATCCATGACTTTTTGAAAAGCTTAAGATGTGCTCTACAACCTTTATATTGATCATTTTTTCTTTTGAAGATTTTATCTTAATGTAATTTGCTTTGACAAAAAGTGTCTTTTTGTTGACTTTTGAAATGAGTTGTAATGTATTGGCTTATATCTCTCAAATGATGTATTTTTGGACTTGAGATTAGAGAGACAAAGTTGTATAGAATTAAATTTCCTTCAAAATTAGATTTGGTTGGGGAAAAGCTGATGAAGTACGTGAAAGTTATGCCTGGTCAAAATTTAGTTGACTTCTCTTAAGGAAACCCTAATTTGGCAACTTTTGACTTTTGATGATTTGAGGGATTTTCTAGAGGAATCATGATTAACCCTTGATCAAATGAAAAATGTGACTTAAAAATGTTGATGTTCACCAAAAATCCTGAAGTTTGACTATATGTTGACCATAGTTGAGTTTTTACCCCATACAGTTGATTTTTAGTTATTTGAGCAATTGACTGAGCAAACTTATGGTGCAATACTTGAAACTTGACATGAGAATTATTTGAAGCATTTGAGGAACCATGAAAACCATTTGAGGCCTTGGAAACCTATTCTTCCTTTAGAAATACCAAACCCTAGTCATGGACCCATTGCTTAGGAGGAGAATTTGTCTGATCAATTCTTGAGCCACATTGAGCATTTGAGGACCTTTTGAGAATGTCTTAAAGAAAAATGGGAGGGAAATTTTGGGGTACAACAGTTGTGTTCTTAGCCGGCATGATGAGAGTGGAAAGAGAGAACAAGCAATTTATTACCTGAGTAAGAAGTTCACTGAATGTGAGTTAAGGTACACGTTGCTCGAGAAAACTTATTATGCATTGGCTTGGACTGCTACACGCCTGAGGCAATATATGTTGATTCATACCACCTATTTGATATCCAAAATGGATCCTATCAAGTATGTTTTTGAAAATCCAGCTCTTACAGGCTGAGTGGCTAGGTGGCAGATGATTTTGACTGAATACGACATCCAGTACACTACTCAAAAAGCCATCAAGGATAATGTGTTGGCTGATTATCTTGCTCATCAATGCATGGATGATTATCAACCAATGAGATTTTAATTTCCAGATAAGGACATCATGTATATCAGGTATTATGATATTCCTAGTCCAGAAGAAGGACCTAAACCAAGTTCTCAGTGGATGCTTGTGTTCGATGGTGCCTCAAATGCATTGGGAAATGGTGTCAGAGCCGTTATTAATTCTCCTACGGGTTTTCATATCTCGTTCACCGCCAGAATTTGTTATGATTGTACAAACAAAATGACGGAATACAAAGCCCGCATCTATGGTATTGAATTTGCAATTGATTTTTGAATCAAGCGCTTGAAAGTTTTCGGGGATTCTAATCTTGTTATCAGTCAGGTTAACATAGATTGGGAAATTTTTCACTAGAATTTGTTCCCGTATCGAGAACATGTCATGAAGTTGATTCCTTACTTCAAGGAGATTATATTCGAGCACATATCTAGAGAAGAGAACTTTCTTGCTGATGCTTTAGCCACTTCGGCATCCATGTTCAAAGTCAAGTGGGCTAATGAAGCGCCTTCGATAACAATTATACGGTTGGATGAACCAGTATTCTGTTATGAAGCCGAGGTGGATTCAGATGGCAATCTGTGGTTCCACAATGTAAAGAGGTATCTTGAAACTCAGGAGTATCTGAAAGAGGCATCAGTCACTGATAAGAAGTTCTGGAGAAATTATTTTGCCAAGTTTTTCCTCAGCAATGGTGTATTATATAGAAGAAACCATGATGGTTTGTTGTTGAGATGTGTTGATAAGAATGAAGCGGCGAAAATCATTAAAAAAATGCACTAAGGTTCATTCGAGATGCATTCCAGTGGGCACACTATTGCCAATAAGATCTTGCGAGCTGGCTACTATTGGTGCACCATGGAAAATGGTTGTTACAACTATGCTAGAATCTACTACAAGTGTCAGGTGTATGCTGACAAAGTACATGCATCGCCGGTACCGTTGAATATCTTGACTTCTCCCTGTCTGTTTTCAATGTGGGGCATCGATATGATTGGAAAGATCGAGCCGAATGCGTCCAATGGT
This sequence comes from Vicia faba, assembly GCA_948472305.1. Taxonomy (NCBI): domain Eukaryota; kingdom Viridiplantae; phylum Streptophyta; class Magnoliopsida; order Fabales; family Fabaceae; genus Vicia; species Vicia faba. The sequence goes on along the minus strand of OX451739.1, from coordinate 35,261,756 downwards.
CATCGTTTTATTCTGGTTGCTATTGATTACTTCACCAAGTGGGTCAAAGCTGCGTGATATGCAAGTGTTACCAAACAAGTGGTGACTCAGTTTATCAAGCACAATATCATCTATCATTATGGAGTTCCTGAAAATATTATTACTGATAATGAATCTAATCTCAATTACAAAATGATGAAGGAGCTTTGTGAGTCCTTCAAAATCAAGCATCGTAATTCTTCTTTGTATCGACCGAAGATGAATGGCGCTGTTGAAGCGACCAATAAGAATATTAAGAAGATTGTGCAGAAGATGGTAGTGGCTTATAAGGATTGGAATGAAATGTTGCCTTTCGCTTTACATGGTTATCGCACCACAGCTTACACTTCGACCGGGGCAACCCCGTTTTCACTTGTTTATGGCACGGAAGCAGTTTTGCCTGTGGAAGTTGAGATTCCTTTGTTAAGAATTATGAGAGAGGCAGAACTTGATGAGGATGAGTGGATTCAGAATCGTCTAGATCAACTGAACCTCATTGACGAGAAAAGGCTTGCGGTTGTTTATCATGGTCAAATGTACCAGAAAAGGATAAACGAATCGTACAACAAAAGGGTTCGGCCTCAGTACTTTAAGGTCGGTGGCCTCATATTGAAAATAATAATTCTTCCTCAAGGTGATCCCAGGGGCAAGTGGACTCTCAATTTTGAAGAACTATTCGTCATAAATAAGGTTTTCTCTGGTGGTTCTATGATTCTTACAACGATTTTTGGTGAAGACTTCCCACACCATGTGAATGCAAACGTAGTCAAAAAATACTTCGCATAAAAAAAATCGCTGAGTTGACTGGATTAGGAAAAAAAGGGAGATCCCGGCGAACCAGAAACAGAAATAAAAGGTTCAAGAAAAAATTTGGGACAAAAAGAAAAAAGAATTAAAAAGAAAATAAGTACACCCGTTAAGTTGAAAACACGAAAGGGCGGCTTAGGAAAAAAAAGGCATCCCGTTGGATTGAAAACCCGAAAGGGCGATCCAGGAAAAACAGGGATTAAAGCGAATGACTACGTCCAGCGCCGGATCTGTGATTTTGGTGCTACAGTTGGTAATTCCAAAGGGAAGGAATCAGTCCAATCATCTTCAACGAGAAACAAGGTGATGAGATGGTTGAGGTTATAAGGTTGATAGTAGGATTGGAACCCGAAGGGAATCCGTTGTCGCATTGCCATGTATCTGTTACTCTTTGGATTCGATTTGTTGTTTGCAATTACTTCTTTCTAGGAGTTGTATCTTAATGTACTTGCCTATTTACATGCCTGTTTTTAATCAATTAAAGTGTCTTTCATTCAAAAGCTTCTTTTAAATTTTACTGTTTTGTTTACATTAAAGACGTCCAATTTTTGATAAATATTGCATATAAAAATTGGGGGCCTTACACATGGTAAGATATATTTGAAAGTTGCTCTGAAAACCTGTGTACCTGGTTGGAAGACAAAGTCGTCATGCTATACCTGGGGCATTTTGTGTTTCTCCATCTTGTAGGTTCATTTATGCATATTCTGAAGCAGATGTATCCCTAGTGGGGTTGATATTTTCGACCAACTATAGTTGATTTGTGATCCCCAGCAAGGCCTTTCGCAAGTTGATTATCCTCGGTGAAATGTACCATCCTCAATGAAGTATGCCAAAGATTAGTATTCCTTTTAGGAATTAGCGATGAGGCCTGCTGTGATTTCAGGGCCTAGATCCCTTCGTTTCATAGTAGAATCGCCTATTGAGAATGGTTGGACGCATGACATCATGCCGCCAGTTAATGCAAAAGGGAACTTTACTTTCCCCAGCAGATTTGGCATATTTCGAAGAGTCCTCTTGAGAATCATTATCATCGGGAAGTTTACTTGATTGGTCCTCGTGAAGTAATCATTAGGTCCCAGAGGACCGAACTTGATCCTCAGTCCTCCATGAGGTCTACAACTTTTCGACCTTCAGGAAGTTGTGTATCCCCTATGATGTTGATGATTGTGATGACAAGGCCACTCTGGTTTGAAAGGAACCTTCTCATTGATGGGGATTTCCCCCAGTAAGGTTTTCTTCCCCGCAGTGGAAGAAATTTGTTGCTCTTTAGTGATTCCATTGAGTTTGAAAGTATTTCTCCCGCAAGGTTGACGTTGACGAAATATCTTTAGAATTTGTTGTACTTTCCCAATGTATCGCCTTGTTCCTCAGTGAAGTTTTCTTCTTTAGATGTGGATGGCTTTGAAAATCCCGGTAAAGATCTGTGATTCCCCTCTGAAGTTGGTGAGTGGTTCCTCGGTGGTTGTCGACTTCACAAGTGAAGGATTGCCTGTGATAGGGAGATCTCTCTGATTCCTCATTCTGGCTGAAGCCAAAGTTTGTTTTATCCCCAGTGTGGTCTCGTCTGTGGGAACTTCCTTGTTTGTGGATTTTTATATCCATAAAGCCGGAAATTTGGATTCATGTGGAAGTGGATGCTTGTTCCTTGTGACATTGAACGATTTTCTCCTTGTAAATCCGATGGGTACTGGTACCTCAGCTGTGTTCATCCCTTGTAGAGCTCCGACGACCGGTGGCTGTTTTTTTTTCATTTTCCGTTTCCCAATAGAGTATTTAAGCATGTAACGTCGCATTGCATCCTCAAATGTGTAGTGTTCCCATTTTCTTTGGGGACATTACTCCATAAAAATAAATTCAAACATGCATTGAAGTATAAGCAAATATTATTGTCTTGCTCCCCAGTGGTCTTGGGTTTAAACGCTCGCTTTTCCTAATATTTTTGTTTCAGGATTTGGTTGTTTCCCCAGTGATTCATTAGGTTCAGCAGATATCTCCTGGTTGTCCCCTTGCTTCGTGTAAGTCGGACTCCTTCTTGCCTCTCACCTAAGGGAATTCCATATCTCCATGTAGGTTCTCGTGGGTCGCATTCAATAGTTATTGATGTACCTCCATTTTTTTGGTCTAGACGTTTATAGTCCTCAATTGATATCATCATTTTTCTAGTCGCTACTCATTGGACTTGTTACGATCCAGTTTTGTCCTGGCGTAATGTTTCTTTTTGGTGTGGTCGTTATCAGCACCTTGGATGTCGAGTCGTTACTCGCGTATCTTTTTCAGAATAAATTGTTCTGGTATTCTGAGGAGTCTAGTTGTTACTAGTCTTATCTTATCAAGTTGTTACTCGTTTGCCTTGTTGTTGTTAGCTTTGTCCTAGCCCAATGTTGTACCCCAAAATTTGCCCTCCCATTTCCTCAACATTTTCTCATCACAAGACCTTTGAAGATCAAGATCTAGTTAGGGTTTCCTCTGCTCAAGACTTCTCCTTGCACTGTAGACTCAAATTAGGGTTTGTGTCTGCCTAAGGATGTTTTGACCTAAAATGCCTAAGATGACTTTCATGCTTCATGTTGGACTCCCAAGTTTACCCATGCCAAGTTTCAAGTCTTGATTCCAAGTTTTACCCAGTCAATTGAACAGTTGACCTAGAAATCAACTGTATTGGGGAAAAAGTCAACTGTGGCCAATTGACAGTCAAACCTCATGAAATTTGATCCACATCAACATTATGAACTCACATGGACCATTTGATCAAGTTTGGATCACAATTCCACAAGAAATTTGATCAGATCATCAAAAGGGCAAAATGGTCATTTTTAGGGTTTTGACTGCACAAAGGCAATTTTTGACTGTTTGACCTAGCCAATGACAAACCAAGCTCACATATGGCCTCAAGGACCTCATGGAATTATCTTGACATGTTCATCAAGCTCAAAAGATCCCAAGTACACAAGATTGACAGTTGAATTTCCCAGCCAATTGATCAATTTTGACTGTATACTGAAAAGTCAAACTTTGACTTTTTGGTCAAAATCAAGAGTCAAGATTCATTTTTCATCAAAACATTCCAAATCATGAAACTTGTTCACCAAGAAATCTCAAAATGCAAATTAGGGTTAGAAAATGGAATTTTTCATAACTTAGAATTTTTCTAAGTTATGGAAAACCCTAATTTTTTTCCCAACTTTGCCCCATCTTTTCACCATGATCCATTTGGATTCAAACAAAAGTCAAAACATGAAAGTTGTATCTTGTTGCATAATCTACAACTTTGATTCACAAAGTTTTCTCATTTGAAGCTTGTATCTCAAGTTATGAATTTTTGAATAAGGGCACTAAACCATCTTTTAACTTAGTGAAATTTGACCTATTTTGACAAGGTTTTCTACCCTACTTCAAGGCCACTTTTCATACCCTTCCACTTGGAATTTTGATTTGCATTTCAACGATGGATTGTAGTACACATTCCAAGATTTCCAAAATGTCCAAGAACTCATCAAACAACCTCATAACTTGAGAGATTCGAATTTCACAAGTTGGCAAAAATTCACTTTTGTTCTTCATCAAGACATGTTCATAAACTTGGCAAATTTGAACTCAGCATAGTTTGTGCTACTTGGCAGGTCCTTAAACCACATTACACTCCTTAATTTAATGCTTGTTCATTGTGTCTAAGTGTTGTTCCATGAATTCAAGCATTGTACACAAGATTGATCCATTTTTGGATAAAGTGAACTTTCCATTTTTACAAAAGTTTGCTTTATGTCAATTGGTAAATCAAACAAGTACATAGAAGATCTGCTTAGCACAAGATTATGGGCATAACACACTGATCAAGAGGAGTTGATGCAGCACATTAGGGGGTCCTATACTGACCTAGAACACCAATTTACTTTTGTTGCTTAGAAAAGAAGAAAAGTCCATAACTTGTGACAACTTGAATCTCAGCTTACAAACACAACACAAAAGATATCAAACACATTCAAGATCACCCAACCAAGCTTTTGCACGAGCCTTTTGCCTTTCAAACACTCTCCATCTCAGAAACACCACAAAACTGCTCAAACAGAGCAGGCCCTGCAGATTGAGTGCCATCTCTCAATCCCTTCGAGCATTTTGATCAAAACCTGTTCCTATACCTTCCTTATAACATATGAAAGCTATCCAGAAGCTAAGGCACGATCTGTAGTTGCTCTAACCACTTCCACCATTTTCACATCTTTGACTTGCAGGTGAAGTTCTACAGCTTGATACAAGAAGGTTCAAGACAAAGTAAGCATTGAAAAAGCATCCCTGGACCTCAAGGAAGCTTTTCCAATCATTACATTGCACTGAAAGTCTCTCATTCTCCACATAGAAGTTCAACTGCACAGGTAAAAGTTTGAATTCGTATCTCCCTTATTATGCATCTTTAGTCTTAAGTTTGTGAAGAAACAAGGTCCTACTCATAGCCCTGAACATGTACATAGCTTTACTTTTCATTTCTTTTGCCTGAGTAGAGAGAATTTGGAGCTTGAAAATGGTAGAAAAATTAGGTCAGAAAAGAGGGGGAGAGAAATTCTCCCTCATCTTAGAGAGATAGGTCAAGTTCTTTATATGGTTAGAACCGTCTCTTCATGCTGAACATTTCTTGTGTTATGAGTTTTTGCTAAAAAGCCAGGAATCAAGAGTTAGAAGGAACTGAACATGGCGCGCGTTTTTTCAAATATCTGTGCTGGAGGTTGAAGAAGGAGTGGAGTGGGCTGGGCCTGTGCTATTTTGCTTCTCACACCATCTTTTTTTGGTTTACACCCCCCTGAGCCCATTTGCTCATTTTTTAACATTTTTGACTTTTTCTTTTTTGGCTGACTTTGTTTATTTTTTCTCATGACATTAGAAAATTAAAAATATTTTTGTTTATCATTTTTGGCATTTATTGCATATTTATTTGTTTATTTTCTTTATTTGTACATAAATACATATATATGATTATTAGAATAAAAATGTAAAAATAATGTAAATGCACTTTTTATTTTCATTTACTTTCTGAAAATATTTCACACAAAAAATACCTTTTTTATTTTATTTATTAAAATATTAAATAAATGTTTATTTTATATATAATACATATTTAGGGTTTAATACATATATATATGTAATTATTAATATATTTAAGACAAAAATATGAAAATACTTGATTTTTCACTTTTATTAATATTTGATATAAAAATACCTTTTTTTAATATACTTCATTTTATTGTATTTTTATGAATAATAAATAGATAATAATACATTTTCTTTCAAATTAGGGTTTTTACCCTAAGTTCAAAATACTCAAAAAATAAATACATTTTTATTTTCTTTTCCCTTTTACATAAATAATATTTTCTCATACACATAAAAACTTTCTTTTTGCATTTCACATATTTATTTAATTTACATTTAATTATGCATTATTTAAATTGCAAATATTCAAATGTTGTAATAATTTAGATTTAAATTCTTGTCAATATTCCCCATTTAAACATTTGTACCCCCCTTCCCATATTTGGTTTTGTAATAGCTTAGTAATTTTAATTTCGCACTTTATTGCTTTCTAATGATAACATGCTAGAATTAGGGTTTGTATGCGAAAAAACGATAAAAAAATAGTTTGACCTAAATACAAGATAAACAAACATGAAAATGGACACACAAATCACACTTGCACCCCCTAGGGTATTCCACTTGTTGCCTTCAAATAAATGGGCCATGTTGTATGTTGAACATCTTTGGGCAAAGCAAACAATTTAAATGATCATAGTCCCTCGACAAAAACTTTTTAAAACAAACAAAAACAAATGATCAAGTCCCTTAGAGAAATTGCTCAAAGACATTTAACGCCGTTGCAATTATGGTCTAAAACGATGACCCGCGCCTGTCCCTTTCACATCCTAACACAAGGTTGCCCACCAAATACAATGGTGGAGCAAACTTGCTAAAAGGGTTAAAGTATAGCAATGATCTTTTGAGAAATTTAGGAGTAGATAACCTCTTAGTTACTTGAATCAACTTGCAAAGCAAAACACTTGCCTAATTTCAAAATCACACCTCACAACAATTTCAAAACAACTTTCAAAAATAAATGAAAACTTTTTTTCAAAAGACATACATCTTTGTATACATCCCCACATGGATCATTACAAAGGTTGCCACCACATTGGCCTCTTTTCAAAAAACATTTTCAAAACCCACACACTCAAGCACCATTTAAAACAGTTGAAAACAAAAGGCAAGTGATCTAAGCAAGTAACTAAGAGCCCATGGATAACCATGGATAGAAAGGGTGCTAATACCTTCCCTTTCTATAATCTACTCCCCGAACCCAAGAAAACATCTCAAAAGGTTTTTGCTGTGCTTTTTAACCTTTCCTTAGGATAAAATAAAAAGTCGGTGGCGACTCTTGCTAACCGCAACATTTGCGAATACAAACGCAAAACCTCAAGTCAGTTCTCCCACCGTATCACAGAACTGGCGACTCTGCTGGGGAGTACTTCTAAAAGTGGAGTAACCTTAGGGTTTAGATCACCTTTGTTTTCAATTGTTTGCTTTGTTTGCTTTTACATTTGTGGGCTTTGTATCGGAGTTTCATAGATCCTAACCCGGATCTGGGAAAAACCCTTTTTAGGTAGCATAATCTGTGAGGGACCTGTCCGGCGTAGACCGGCATGGGTGAAGCAGTGGCTACGTTGGTGTGGCATCTTAGTCTGTACCTATATCCCTTGTGTTGTAACGGGGAGAATATAGGTCTTCTAAGGGGTCATTAAACACCAGCCAACCTTAGAACCCTAAATTGACCAACTTGGCTATTAGGACAGTAGCAGTATGCTACACTCATTGAGGCTAAAATCTCGAGATGGTTCTGGCCGCGAGAAAAGATTGCGATGCTGGAGTTATGACCGATTGAGGGTAGCCAATGATTTGAGATCCTCTAGAACCCGGTTACTTTTGATAGGACAGGTTTTAACCAACAAAACCAAAAGAGGGTAATACCTGAAACTCATGCTGGCCTGAAACCTAAGGGTATCTTGTGTGACTTGTGTGCCTTATCTGTCTATGTGAATATTTGTGGTGTGTTTCATCATAGCATCATTCCATCATACCATTGCATGCATCCTGTGTAAAAGGCTAACCCATTTCAAAGACAAAAAGGTTTCACCTTTGCTCTGTTTTGTAGGACATTATGATGCCTGTGCGTAGAAATACTGTCCGGCTCAACTTTGTTCAACCACCAGTTTTACTCAAGGATCTGGTTGAAAGGATTCCAAACACTACCTCCTTCATCAATAGACATGGTTCCCTCCTTGGCTTGATCACTGCAAAATGGGACCAACAATTGATAAGTGTTCTGACCCAGTTTTATAACCCTCTGCATCACTGTTTCACCTTTCAAGACTTCCAGCTGGTTCCTACCCTGGAAGAATTTTCTTATTTGCTTGGGATTCCTGTCTTGGAACAAACTCCTTTCACTGGTTTGGAAAAGACTCCTAGGCCTGAAGAGATTGCTGCAATTCTCCCCTTGACCAAAGAAGAGGTGTTGTCCAATTGGGAAACTAGAAATGGGGTCAAAGGCTTCTTGGTCAAATTTCTGGTTGGCAAGGCTAATGATTTCTGGAATGATTTGGACTTCAAAGCATATGAGGATGTTCTGGCTCTTTTGATCTATGGTCTGGTATTGTTTCCCAACCCTGACACCTTTATCAGTATCCATGTCATAAGAATCTTCATGTCTCGGAATCCGGTACCCACTCTCTTGGGTGACATTCTACAACAACTCTATGCTCGTACTGCTCGAAAACGGGGGACTCCGTGGTGTTGTGCTCCTTTGCTAGTAAGGTGGTTTATTTCGCACCTTCCTAAGTTCGTGCTGAAGAATGAAGAAGGAAAAGGTTGGGCTCGGAGGTTAATGTCTCTCACAGATAAGGATATCACTTGGACTCTCAGAGGTTTGGATGAGGTAGCTGTTATCGACCGTTGCGGAGAATACCCTAATGTCCCGTTGATTGGTATCCAAGGAGGAATCTCTTACAATCCGTGTTTATCTCTCCGTCAGTTTGGAAGAGCCAGAGGAGATGGGCCTCATGAGATGCTGGTTCCTCACTTCCATTTTGAGTTTCAGGCAGACAGTGACAAACTACGCCAGGGATTCATTAGAGCTTGGGACAGAATTCACAAAGCTGACCCACATGAGTTAGGACCAAAGACTTCTCTGCCATTGAAGCCCTATTGCAAATGGGTCCGCATCCGTGCTCAGGAGTTAGGTATGCCCTACGAAGCTGTTAGACCTCTCATTCTTGAGTCTCCTGTTGAAGATGGGATGCCTCCAACTGTCCTCCCTCCTCAGATACCTACTGATTTTGACACCATGAAGAGATCCTGGGCACAGCTAAAGGAAGAACGGGATTTCTATCGGGAGAAGTTCAACGAGCAGGAAAGGAAGATCCAAAGGCTGACTAAGCAATTGGAGGAAGAACGGGTCCTGAACAACTACATCAGCACTGAAAAGAGGAGGCCATGGGAGCATTGAGGAGCTTTGGATGTTTCTTTTTTATAGTTTATTTCCTTTCCAGTATTTTTCATTCCTGTAATGCCTAAGGGCAAATTGTTGAACAATTGAAAACTTTAATTTAATGAAGTGTGTTTCCCTTTTTGTCTACAAAGTTGAATCTTGTTTGTCTTTGAAAACACAAAACATACGCATTCCATTACACCATATGCATAGCAGGTACCCTATTTCACAGGTTGCTTAATCTCCTTCGCTGTTTATTTTGCACAGTCATTATGAATCCAGAGTCCTCCAGTGAGCAAGCAATCAAGGCCCTTCAGGCCCAAAGTGCACAGTTTCAAGAGATGGTCCTAAGCCTAGCCCAAGGTCAGCAAGAGTTGAAGACTCTACTCCTGAAGAAGAAGAAGAAAAAGAGGACTGCATTGTTCAACACCGGACGCAGATTTGGGAACACACTCCACAATGAAGCTGATCCAACCACTTCTTCTGCTGAGAAAAACAGTCCCCAAGGGGGAGGAGCTCCTAGTCCCGCATTCTCCGACAACGAGACGGACTATAACGATGAACAATACCCACCTGCTGCTGACAGATACAAACAATTGGAGGACCGCTTGAGCGCCATGGAAATTCAGAATGTGCCAGGACTGGATTTCGGAGATTTGGGGTTATCTTCTGGGGTAGTCATTCCACACAAGTTTAAGGCGCCTGCCTTCGCTAAGTATGATGGGGTCTCCTGCCCAAAGCTGCATCTAAGGTCGTACGTAAGGAAAATCCAACCTTACACGGCGGATAAGAACCTCTGGATTCACTTCTTCCAGGACAGCCTCTCAGGGTCACAGCTTGAATGGTTCTACCAATTGGATGGAGCTAGCATCCGACACTGGGAAGATTTGGCAACTGCGTTCTACAAACAATACCAATACAATTCTGATCTCGCTCCTACACGTACCCAACTTCAGGGTATGTCTCTAGGAACGAGTGAAGGGTTCAAAGAGTACGCTCAAAAATGGAGAGATTTGGCTGGCAGGGTGCAGCCTCCATTAACTGATCGAGAGCTGGTTGATATGTTCCTTGGGACTTTGTCTGGTCCGTTTTTCAATCATTTGGTTGGTAACTCCTCCGCTGGGTTCACAGATTTGATATTAACGGGAGAAAGAATTGAAGCTGGCATCAGGTCAGGCAAGATACAGAAGGCTGCCTCTACAAGTGCTGAGAAGAGGCCATTTAAGAAAGAAGCAAGTGCCGTCTATGGCCCTAGAAGACAAGTCAAGCCCGAAAGTCGCCAAGCCGTCAATGCTTTGGTCATCTCCAAACCTGTTGCTGCTCCTCAGCAGTACAATCAACAAAGAAGTGAAAGACCCAAGAGGCAGTATACCCGACTGAGTATGACATTATCTCAAATTTTACCCCAACTGTTATCCACCAACCTGGTGACCCTCAAAGAAGCTCCTAAGGTCGTCAACACTGCGTCTCCTAAATACAACCCGAATGCCCGGTGTGCTTATCATTCTGATAGTCCCGGGCACACTACTGATGATTGCTGGGCCTTGAGAAACAAAGTGCAAGATCTGATCGACGCGAAAGAAATTCAGTTTGAAGCGCCAGAAAGACCAAATGTTGTAACGGCTCCTATGCCCCAGCATAGGGTAAATGCCGTTGAGGAAGAAGTGTATGCTGTTTCGATAGATGAAGTTGTTACCCCTCTAAAGACTGTTAAGAAGAACCTACTGCGGGCCGGTTTATTTTCGGGTTGCGGCGAAGGTTGCCTATTCTGTGCTATTTCCCCATCTGATTGTCCCTTGCTAAGGTTAGGCATCCAAGGCCTAATGGATAGCAAGGAGATTCTATTCAAAAAAACTGCTGTTCAATTGGTTCCAATGAAAGAAGTTTCCGTGATTACCATCTTCAAAGATCCAATCAAGGCTCCCCCGAAGAAGCCTATTCAAGTCATGACAATTGCGCCTGTGATCATTACTGTTCCAGGGCCCCTCTCTTACGTGTCAGATAAAGCTGTCCCCTGGCATTATGGGGCAGACGTGTATGTAAATGGAATCAAGCAAGAATTCGACGCTAGTGCCAGTATCTGCGATATCACTGGTCCAGCTAAAGTCACCCGCAGTGGCAGGCTCTTCTCGCCTGACATTGCGCCGCCCGCTATTCGAAAACCCCTCCTCATAAAACCTGCAAGTTTACCTAGTCCTGTTGCTGATCAAATTGTGTCCCCTGCTGCCGAGTCATCAAATGCTCGGGGCAAAGGGATTGAAGAAGAGCCTGCCCGGATGGAGGCACCAATACCCGTAAATGCTGAGGCCTCCCGACAAGAAATTGAGGAGATTCTGAAAATAATAAAGAAAAGTGATTTTAATGTTGTCGAGCAGTTGGGGCATACACCCTCCAAGATCTCCCTGCTCTCCTTATTGCTATGCTCCGAGGCCCATGCAAAGGCCTTGATCTCATTTCTCAAGACGGCCCATGTGCCGCAGGAGACGTCTGCAGTTCAGTTCACTGACTGCATAGCGAATTTGACGGCGGACAACGGCTTGGGTTTTTCAGATGCTGATCTGACCGCAAAAGGGAGAGACCACAATGATGCCCTGCATGTCTCTATTGAATGCAGGGGCACTACTCTGGCACATGTATTGGTGGACACTGGTTCCTCCTTGAATGTTCTTCCGAAAAAGGCTTTAGATCGTCTGGATTATGAAGGCCTGGAGTTGAAACCCAGCAATATCATCGTCAGGGCTTTCGATGGTTCAAAGAGGATGGTTCATGGAGAGGTTAACATCCCTATCCGTGTGGGCTCTCAAGTGTTTGACTCTACCTTTTATGTGATGGATATACGTCCATCATACTCTTGTCTGTTGGGTCGACCTTGGATCCATAAAGCTAGGGCAGTGACCTCCACCTTGCACCAAAAGCTGAAATATCCCGTCAGAGGGAAGATCGTCACTGTGCAAGGAGAAGAGGAGTATATGGTGAGCCATTTGAATTCCTTCAGGTACATCGAGATGGACGGAGAGTTCATTGAAACCCCCTTCCAGCATTTCGAGGAGGTACATCCAATTTCAGCAGCTGCAGAGACAATGACCGAAGAGAATGATTCCTTGAAGATGGCTTCCCTAAGGGATGCCCGGGCTGTGGTTCAGAAAGGCAATTGTGCACACTGGGGTCAGCTTCCTGACTTCACTCAGAAGAACGACAAGTTTGGGCTAGGCTTTACTGCAGAGGCTCAGAAGGCAGTGCGCAAAGAGAAGATTGGAAAGGCTCCGGTGTTTATTTCCAGCTCAAGGGTGAACGCTATTGAGGAAGATGTGGAAGAAGCAGAGTTTGAAAGTTGGATCTACCCGACTACCAACGACGGACCGAGCAACTGGACAGCAAAGGATTTTACCCCTATCACATTTGTCACGCAGTAATTGATTTCTTTTGATTTCCAAATTTGTAACAAACAATATGTTAAAACTTTGTTGGCTCGGTGTCCTACCCGGGGCATCATAGCTCCATTTGTGAGGGCTTTTTGTATGACATTTTCATATATCATCAATTAAAACATTGGACGTTTGTTGCATTTCAAATCTTGTGCTCTTTTTTCTTTCTGTGTTATACATATTGCAAAACAGCTATATTTACACACACTCACTTATACAGGTTTCAATCCACTCTGGATCTCACTGGTAACAGCTCTGCTACCGCCAGTTATGACTTCGAAAATCCGATCAACTTGGCCGAAGACGAAGGTGAAGATGATTGCGAAGTGCCTGGTGAACTCGCAAGACTGCTACTCCAGGAAGAGAGGGCTATTCAACCGCATGAAGAGCCTGTGGAGACAATTAACCTGGGTACTGAGACAGATAGGAAAGAGGTCAAGATTGGTGCCAATCTAGAGCTCAGCGTGAAGCAACGATTGACCCAGATGCTACAAGACTACATGGAGATTTTTGCTTGGTCCTACGAAGACATGCCTGGTTTGGATGCCGACATTGTAGTTCACCATTTGCCAACCAAGGAAGATTGCCCTCCAGTAAAGCAAAAAGTTCGACGGATGCGTCCAGAGATGTCTGAGAAGATCAAGGCCGAGGTTATGAAGCAGTTTGATGCCGGGTTCCTTGCAGTGACTTCTTACCCTCAGTGGGTTGCCAATGTTGTGCCGGTACCAAAGAAGGACGGTAAAGTCAGAATGTGTGTCGACTACAGGGATCTGAACAGGGCCAGCCCCAAGGATGACTTCCCCCAACCTCACATTGATGTCCTTGTTGACAATACAGCTCAACACAAGGTGTTCTCCTTCATGGATGGTTTTTCAGGGTATAATCAGATCAAGATGGCTCCAGAGGATATGGAAAAGACTACCTTCGTGACTCAGTGGGGTACCTTCTGTTATAAGGTCATGCCATTCGGATTGAAAAATGCTGGGGCAACCTATCAGCGTGCCATGGTTGCTTTATTTCATGATATGATCCATCATGAGATTGAAGTATACGTTGATGACATGATTGCAAGGTCTCAAACTGAGGAGGAGCACCTTGACCATCTGAGGAAGTTATTTGACCGACTCAAGTTGTACAAGCTGAGGTTGAATCCCAACAAATGCACCTTTGGGGTAAGATCCGGAAAGTTGTTAGGTTTCATTGTAAGTGATAAAGGTATTCAGGTGGATCCTGCCAAGGTAAAAGCCATACAAGAGATGCCGACTCCAAAAACAGAGAAAGAAGTCAGAGGTTTCCTAGGACGACTGAATTACATTGCCCGATTCATCTCACATCTAACTGCTACCTGTGAGCCAATCTTCAAATTACTGAAGAAAGATCAAGTGGTACGCTGGAATGATGAATGTCAGGCCGCCTTTGAAAGGATAAAGGAGTATCTCCAAGAGCCACCCATTCTTATGCCACCGGTGGAAGGAAGACCTCTGATACTTTACTTGACGGTACTTGATAATTCGATGGGGTGTGTGCTGGGGCAGCATGACGAGTCTGGCCGAAAAGAGCACGCTATTTATTACTTGAGCAAAAAGTTTACCGACTGTAAGTCTCGTTACTCACTGCTTGAGAAAACTTGCTGCGCTCTTGTATGGGCTGCTCGCCGGCTGAGACAGTATATGCTGACTCACACTACCTTATTGATCTCAAAGATGGATCCCATCAAGTATATATTTGAAAAGCCCGCTCTGTCTGGGAGAATAGCGAGATGGCAAATGATCTTAACAGAATATGATGTCCAGTATACAACTCAGAAAGCAATTAAGGGAAGTGTACTGGCTGATCATTTGGCACACCAACCTGTGGACGATTACCAATCATTGAACTTTGATTTTCCGGACGAAGACATCATGGTGGTAACTGACTGTGAAGTACCTGGACTGGATGAAGGACCTGAGGAAGGATCCCGATGGTCTATGCATTTTGATGGAGCCTCCAATGCCTTGGGTAACGGCGTCGGCGCTGTAATCATATCTCCCAAGGGGACTCATACTCCACTCACCGCCCGATTATGTTTCAGCTGCACCAACAACATGGCAGAGTACGAGGCATGTATCATGGGTTTACAAGCTGTAATCGATTTGAGGATCAAATTTCTAAGTGTCTTCGGAGATTCCGCTCTCGTGATCCATCAGATCAAAGGCGAATGGGATACGAAACACCCGAATCTTATTCCTTACAAGGAGTATGTGTCGACCTTGCTCCCCCACTTTGAGGAGATAACTTTTGAGCATTTCCCCAGAGAGGAGAATCAGCTAGCGGACGCACTAGCCACGATGTCTTCAATGTTCAAAGTTAAATGGGACAATGAGGCTCCCCGAATCATAATCTGGAAGTTGGATGAACCGGCATACTGCTGCGAGCTCGAGGCTGAGAAGGTGACTGAAAAACCCTGGTATCATGAGGTGAAGAGGTACTTGGAAGCTCAGGAATACCCTGAAGGTGCGTCTGCCAATGATAAGAAGTTCATGAGGAGGTTTGCTGCAAAATTCTTCCTCAGCAACGGCATTCTCTACAAACGGAATCATGATTCGACTCTGCTGCGTTGTGTGGATAAGGCTGAAGCTGAGAAAATCATGATGGAACTGCATGAAGGTACATTTGGAACACATTCCAGTGGACACACCATGGCTAAGAAAATCCTTCGGGCAGGATATTTCTGGTCCACAATGGAAGCCGATTGTTACCAACCCTCCCGAACTTGTCATAAGTGCCAGATCTATGCTGACAAGGTGCATATCCCTCCAGTACCTTTGAATGTCCTAACGGCACCTTGGCCTTTCGCAATGTGGGGCATCGATATGATCGGTGAGATCCGACCAACGGCATCCAATGGGCATCGCTTCATCTTGGTGGCGATCGATTACTTCACGAAATGGGTTGAGGCAGCTTCCTATGCCACAGTAACCAAGAGCGTCGTGGCGCGTTTCATCCGGCATAATCTGATCTGTCGGTACGGCGTCCCAGAGAGAATCATTACGGACAATGGTACCAATCTCAACAACAAGATGATCACTGAACTCTGTGAACAATTCAAGATACAGCACCACAATTCTTCTCCCTACCGGCCGAAGATGAATGGGGCTGTAGAGGCAGCCAATAAAAATATCAAGAAAATTGTGCAGAAGATGACAGTGACCTATAAAGATTGGCATGAGATGTTACCGTTCGCTCTTCATGGGTACCGCACCTCAGCAAGGACATCAACCGGGGCAACTCCTTTTTCCTTGGTCTATGGCATGGAGGCAGTCTTGCCAATTGAAATCCAGATACCCTCCCTCCGGATAATGAAGGATGCAGACTTGAATGAAGATGATTGGATCCAGACTCGACTTGATCAATTAAATCTGATTGACGAAAAGAGGCTCACTGCTATCTGTCATGGTCAAACGTATCAAAAACGGATGATCAGGGCATTTAACAAGAAAGTCAGACCGCAAGAGTATCAAGTTGGGGACCTGGTAATCAAACGCATCATCCTTCCTCAAAGTGATCCCCGGGGCAAATGGACCCCTACATACGAAGGGCCATTTGTGGTTAAGCGTGTGTTCTCAGGAGGAGCCATGATCCTAACCACCATGGACGGTGACGACCTTCCTCACCCCGCCAATGCAGACATAGTGAAAAAATACTACGCATAAATAAAAGACCCGCTAGGTTGACATACCTAGGCAAAAAACAAGGGCTTCCCGGCGAACCAAAAGGGTTCGGGCAAAAATAAGGGATGAAATGAAAAAAATCTGTACACCCGGCAAGTCGAAAACCTGAAAGGGCGGCTTGGGCAAAAAAGGGTATCCCGGTGGACTGAAAACCCGAAAGGGCGGTCCAGGAAAAAGTTAGGGATAAAAGCGTAACACTATGTCTCATTGGATCACTTCGCATCCGGAATTCGGCATCAACTATCTGGCTCCAGATTTCGGCATTGACCAATCGGCTTCATCTTCAACTAAGCAGCAAAGCGATGAGACATTCGAAGACGTGAAGGCAATAGCAGAGTTGGAACCCAGTGGGATTGTTCACATAGCTGTTTTGTTTTCTTTTTCAAAATGTAAACTCTATACTATTTGGCGATGTCCTCTTACTAGGATGTCAGTCTCTTGTACAAAAAACGCCTATTCACAGGCAAAGTTTAAATCAATACAAATTCACTTGTCCATACAAATTACCATTTGTTTTCCTTTTTTTTTTCTGTTTTGTCTTGCGAAGAACGTCCAATGTTCATTTTTGATATATGCATTTGACATTAAATTGCTGATTCATAAATATTTGCATATAAAACAAGAGATTAATTACAGGTGACAGGGGCAATGTGGAGTTGTCTAATGCAGTCTAGTTGTTTTGTCCGCCAAGGCACCAAGGTAGGTTCAACTGAAAAATGTGGCCAAATCATCTTAACTCCCCGCAGAGTAAAACAAGGTTCAGCAATACTTTCCCCAAGCGAAGTTGATCCCCCGTCGATCCTGAAAAGGCCCAACATCACCCGGCAGGTCTTAAAGCTCATCCCCAGTAGATTCTGCAAGCTTATCCCCTGCGAAGAACGGACGCCTCACCCGAGTTTTATTCAGAGTTATTTCCTCGCAAGGACTTATAACTGGGTTATCCTCAGCTAAAAGCCACGGAAGACCGCTCTCGGCAAAGTTCCTTCAATCCCCAGCGAAGTCTATCTTTAGCATTCCCAGGCAAAGTTTATATTCGGAGTTCCTCAGCGGAGTTTATCATCATTATCCTCAGCGGAATCCGTCATTAAAGTCCTCAACAGGCCTCTCATCAAAACTTCGGCCAAGTATCTCTTCCACAGAGCAGCTTCCCGGCCGTTCGTCAAGGATTTATTTTCCTAAGATGAAATTACACTCATAAACATTTCACATTTTCATACATCTTGCTTACATACATGGTGAAACACATACAACATCTCATGTTGAACATCATGACATCATGCATATCATACATCATGACATTGCATACAACTCACGTCTTTGCCTTTTTAGGAGAAAGACAATCTCAAAAGCGACTACCTTCAATTGTCACAATTCCAGATTCGATACCTGTATCTAGCCAGGGCACATCTGAGAGTGATCAGTTTCTAGACTCGATTCCTGTATCTAGCCAGGGCACGTCTAAAGAGTTCGAAGATTCGATTCCTGTATCCAGCCAGGGCACATCTATCAACTACAACAGCTCCAGATTCGATTCCTGTATCCAGCCAGGGCATATCTGTTGACCACATTTCCAGACTCGATTCCTGTATCTAGCCAGGGCACGTCTGCAGAGTTCAAAGATTCGACTCCTGTATCCAGCCAGGGCATATCTATTGACGACTATTTCCAGATTCGATTCCTGTATCTAGCCAGGGCACATCTGTGAGCAACCGATTGTAGATTCGATACCTGTATCTAGCCAGGGCATATCTGCATAAGGAGACTGAAGATCAAACACCTGTAACAAGCCAGGAAAACATCCGTCTTTCTCAAATATGCAAATTCTCGCTAAGGAATCTCTTATGCGATCGACACTTCCAAATGGCATCTATAAGCCCATTCCAGACGAGGTTCTGTCACGTCTCCAGATGGCATCTATAAGCCCATCTCCCTATCCACCATCTCTCCAAATGGCATCTATAAGCCCATTCCCGACACCACATTGTTGAGACTCCAGCATGCGAGTGCAAATTTCCGGGCACTCTAGTGTCCAATCTCCTTTTACCCTCGAGTCACGAAAGGCAAACTTGCCAATCTAACTCTTCAGGTCCAAGAAGATTGAACAGGGGCAACTGTTGTACCCCAAAATTTTCCCTCCCATTTCCTCAACATTTTCTCATCACAAGACCTTTGAAGATCAAGATCTAGTTAGGGTTTCCTCTGCTCAAGACTTCTCCTTGCACTGTAGACTCAAATTAGGGTTTGTGTCTGCCTAAGGATGTTTTGACCTAAAATGCCTAAGATGACTTTCATGCTTCATGTTGGACTCCCAAGTTTACCCATGCCAAGTTTCAAGTCTTGATTCCAAGTTTTACCCAGTCAATTGAACAGTTGACCTAGAAATCAGCTGTATTGGGGAAAAAGTCAACTGTGGCCAATTGACAGTCAAACCTCATGAAATTTGATCCACATCAACATTATGAACTCACATGGACCATTTGATCAAGTTTGGATCACAATTCCACAAGAAATTTGATCAGATCATCAAAAGGGCAAAATGGTCATTTTTAGGGTTTTGACTGCACAAAGGCAATTTTTGACTGTTTGACCTAGCCAATGACAAACCAAGCTCACATATGGCCTCAAGGACCTCATGGAATTATCTTGACATGTTCATCAAGCTCAAAAGATCCCAAGTACACAAGATTGACAGTTGAATTTCCCAGCCAATTGATCAATTTTGACTGTATACTGAAAAGTCAAACTTTGACTTTTTGGTCAAAATCAAGAGTCAAGATTCATTTTTCATCAAAACATTCCAAATCATGAAACTTGTTCACCAAGAAATCTCAAAATGCAAATTAGGGTTAGAAAATGGAATTTTTCATAACTTAGAATTTTTCTAAGTTATGGAAAACCCTAATTTTTTTCCCAACTTTGCCCCATCTTTTCACCATGATCCATTTGGATTCAAACAAAAGTCAAAACATGAAAGTTGTATCTTGTTGCATAATCTACAACTTTGATTCACAAAGTTTTCTCATTTGAAGCTTGTATCTCAAGTTATGAATTTTTGAATAAGGGCACTAAACCATCTTTTAACTTAGTGAAATTTGACCTATTTTGACAAGGTTTTCTACCCTACTTCAAGGCCACTTTTCATACCCTTCCACTTGGAATTTTGATTTGCATTTCAAAGATGGATTGTAGTACACATTCCAAGCTTTCCAAAATGTCCAAGAACTCATCAAACAACCTCATAACTTGAGAGATTCGAATTTCACAAGTTGGCAAAAATTCACTTTTGTTCTTCATCAAGACATGTTCATAAACTTGGCAAATTTGAACTCAGCATAGTTTGTGCTACTTGGCAGGTCCTTAAACCACATTACACTCCTTAATTTAATGCTTGTTCATTGTGTCTAAGTGTTGTTCCATGAATTCAAGCATTGTACACAAGATTGATCCATTTTTGGATAAAGTGAACTTTCCATTTTTACAAAAGTTTGCTTTATGTCAATTGGTAAATCAAACAAGTACATAGAAGATCTGCTTAGCACAAGATTATGGGCATAACACACTGATCAAGAGGAGTTGATGCAGCACATTAGGGGGTCCTATACTGACCTAGAACACCAATTTGCTTTTGTTGCTTAGAAAAGAAGAAAAGTCCATAACTTGTGACAACTTGAATCTCAGCTTACAAACACAACACAAAAGATATCAAACACATTCAAGATCACCCAACCAAGCTTTTGCACGAGCCTTTTGCCTTTCAAACACTCTCCATCTCAGAAACACCACAAAACTGCTCAAACAGAGCAGGCCCTGCAGATTGAGTGCCATCTCTCAATCCCTTCGAGCATTTTGATCAAAACCTGTTCCTATACCTTCCTTATAACATATGCAAGCTATCCAGAAGCTAAGGAACGATCTGTAGTTGCTCTAACCACTTCCACCATTTTCACATCTTTGACTTGCAGGTGAAGTTCTACAGCTTGATACAAGTAGGTTCAAGACAAAGTAAGCATTGAAAAAGCATCCCTGGACCTCAAGGAAGCTTTTCCAATCATTACATTGCACTGAAAGTCTCTCATTCTCCACATAGAAGTTCAACTGCACAGGTAAAAGTTTGAATTCGTATCTCCCTTATTATGCATCTTTAGTCTTAAGTTTGTGAAGAAACAAGGTCCTACTCATAGCCCTGAACATGTACATAGCTTTACTTTTCATTTCTTTTGCCTGAGTAGAGAGAATTTGGAGCTTGAAAATGGTAGAAAAATTAGGTCAGAAAAGAGGGGGAGAGAAATTCTCCCTCATCTTAAAGAGATAGGTCAAGTTCTTTATATGGTTAGAACCGTCTCTTCATGCTGAACATTTCTTGTGTTATGAGTTTTTGCTAAAAAGCCAGGAATCAAGAGTTAGAAGGAACTGAACATGGCGCGCGTTTTTTCAAATATCTGTGCTGGAGGTTGAAGAAGGAGTGGAGTGGGCTGGGCCTGTGCTATTTTGCTTCTCACACCATCTTTTTTTGGTTTACACCCCCCTGAGCCCATTTGCTCATTTTTTAACATTTTTGACTTTTTCTTTTTTGGCTGACTTTGTTTATTTTTTCTCATGACATTAGAAAATTAAAAATATTTTTTTTTATCATTTTTGGCATTTATTGCATATTTATTTGTTTATTTTCTTTATTTGTACATAAATACATATATATGATTATTAGAATAAAAATGTAAAAATAATGTAAATGCACTTTTTATTTTCATTTACTTTCTGAAAATATTTCACACAAAAAATACCTTTTTTATTTTATTTATTAAAATATTAAATAAATGTTTATTTTATATATAATACATATTTAGGGTTTAATACATATATATATGTAATTATTAATATATTTAAGACAAAAATATGAAAATACTTGATTTTTCACTTTTATTAATATTTGATATAAAAATACCTTTTTTTAATATACTTCATTTTATTGTATTTTTATGAATAATAAATAGATAATAATACATTTTCTTTCAAATTAGGGTTTTTACCCTAAGTTCAAAATACTCAAAAAATAAATACATTTTTATTTTCTTTTCCCTTTTACATAAATAATATTTTCTCATACACATAAAAACTTTCTTTTTGCATTTCACATATTTATTTAATTTACATTTAATTATGCATTATTTAAATTGCAAATATTCAAATGTTGTAATAATTTAGATTTAAATTCTTGTCAATATTCCCCATTTGAACATTTGTACCCCCCTTCCCATATTTGGTTTTGTAATAGCTTAGTAATTTTAATTTCGCACTTTATTGCTTTCTAATGATAACATGCTAGAATTAGGGTTTGTATGCGAAAAAACGATAAAAAAATAGTTTGACCTAAATACACGATAAACAAACATGAAAATGGACACACAAATCACACTTGCACCCCCTAGGGTATTCCACTTGTTGCCTTCAAATAAATGAGCCATGTTGTATGTTGAACATCTTTGGGCAAAGCAAACAATTTAAATGATCATAGTCCCTCGACAAAAACTTTTTAAAACAAACAAAAACAAATGATCAAGTCCCTTAGAGAAATTGCTCAAAGACATTTAACGCCGTTGCAATTATGGTCTAAAACGATGACCCGCGCCTGTCCCTTTCACATCCTAACACAAGGTTGCCCACCAAATACAATGGTGGAGCAAACTTGCTAAAAGGGTTAAAGTATAGCAATGATCTTTTGAGAAATTTAGGAGTAGATAACCTCTTAGTTACTTGAATCAACTTGCAAAGCAAAACACTTGCCTAATTTCAAAATCACACCTCACAACACTTTCAAAACAACTTTCAAAAATAAATGAAAACTTTTTTTCAAAAGACATACATCTTTGTATACATCCCCACATGGATCATTACAAAGGTTGCCACCACATTGGCCTCTTTTCAAAAAACATTTTCAAAACCCACACACTCAAGCACCATTTAAAACAGTTGAAAACAAAAGGCAAGTGATCTAAGCAAGTAACTAAGAGCCCATGGATAACCATGGATAGAAAGGGTGCTAATACCTTCCCTTTCTATAATCTACTCCCCGAACCCAAGAAAACATCTCAAAAGGTTTTTGCTGTGCTTTTTAACCTTTCCTTAGGATAAAATAAAAAGTCGGTGGCGACTCTTGCTAACCGCAACATTTGCGAATACAAACGCAAAACCTCAAGTCAGTTCTCCCACCGTATCACACCCAACATTATGGGTTGGTAGATACCATTCCTACGAAGGTCAAGTTCGCGACTTGTCACCTAATTTTTTAGTACAGTGTTCTGACATTCATTTCAGATTGGTTGAATCTAGTCATTACTAGCTTCTACCGAGTCAGATTAATATTTGTCTCGTATTATCTCAATAATTCCTTGGTTAGGGTCAGTCATTACTGTTTCTCCTGGGTTCGAGATTATCAGATGTTCACCTTGTTTGGTGGATCCAATCGTTATTGGTATCCTGAGGAGTACTCGTCGAGGTCTAGTTTTTTTCTAGTTCCTTTTAAAGATTGATTCATTACTCTTGGTTTTGGTTTGTAATCCAGTATGGCACATTCTTTGAAGTATTCCTAAGATCGAGTCGTTACTCGTACCGTCACTCAGTCACCTCATCATTTTAATAATGTGCCAATGGGTTATAGTTCAAAAAGGCATTGTTCCAATTTGATTGAGACTAATTATTACTGGTATTTTGATAAGTCTAGTTGTTATAAGTTTTCCCCTGTAAGGCCGTTATTTATTCCTCAGAATGCAGCGTTCTGGCATTCTGGGAAGTCTAGTCGTTACTAGCATCTTTTGGTCTTTACCTTTTTCGGAATGCAGAATTCTGGCATTCTATAAAGTCTAGTTGTTACTATCATCTTTCGTTCTTTACCATCTTTCTTAGAATACATCATTCTGGAATTCTGTGAAGTCTAGTCGTTACTAGTACCTTTTGGCCGTTACTTTTCTTCCTCGGAATGCAGCGTTCTGGCATTCTGTGGAGTCGAGTCATTACTCGCGTACTTTGTCATAGGATGCAAACTTCTAGCATTCTGTGAAGTCTAGTCGTTACTATCATTTTGGATCAAGTTCCACACTCATTGATTTTTTATCTCCCATCTATGAAATTGTTTCATAGGTCTAGTGCCAAGAGGTCATCAAGATTATACCTTGTGTTGATATACGTCATCTCAATTCAGAGTGCAAATTTTTGAGTTCATTTTTGTATTCAATCTCCTTCAACTTTATCGCTCGAAAGGCTGTCGTTGCCAATCTCGTTTTAGGTTTAAGAAGTTTGAATAGGGGCAACGGTTGTACCCCAAAATTTGCCCTCTTCATTTTGACTTTAATTTGGCTTATATTGCATCATCATATGCATACATATCATTGGTTCTATGGTTATGGAATCAAGTTATTTCAGATGAGCCTCGGTAAATTGCAAGATACATTTATTTCGTCAATAGACGTTCTCAGGATATTTTTTTATGCTAAAAATCGGTCTGCGGTTTCACAATAGTTTGGGTATTCGGAAGTTCACAAGGCCAATCCAGTTCGTCATATTCAGGTTTTCTTTCGCCAAGATGTCCCTAGTGACATATTCTCAAATTCATGTGTGGCCTAAAAGCCAAACCTTTGAAGAAGGTTTTCGAATGTGCGAGTTTTCTCGAAGAAATACAGTAAAAAAAAGTGTGTTGAAAGTGCAGTTTATGCGCACTAAAAAATTCATAACTCGAAGCCTGTGGCTCGTTTTGAACTGGTTCTGGTGGCAAAAACTCCATCTCGATGTCCTCTACATTTTCATATCTCACTTCCGTAAGTTAATTCTGCTCAGATGGTCTCCATAATTATGGATTTATTGAGTGTGTTTGCACAGGAAATTTGTGGCAAATATTTATCTACACCAAATTCAAAAAATCATAACTCAGTTGATTTTTATCGTATCGGGTCTGTTCTAGTGGCTTTGTCTCAAAAATTGTGTTTGCTAAATTTTGGTTTCTATTTCCACAAGCAAACGGTACCCCGGTGGCTTCGGTTTTTGGCCCAAAGTACGTGTGTTGTACCCCAAAATTTTCCCTCCAATTTTCACATAAGATATACTTCTAGAGGTCCTTAATTGCTCAAGGTTGACCAAGAATTGATCAGACAAATTCTTCTCCTAAGCATTGGCCTTCCAACTAGGGTTTTATTTTTCACCAAGATGTGTGAGCCCCAAAGGTATCAAATGTCTTCCATGGTCCTAATATGTCTTCAAGATTATCCATGACAAATTTCATACCATGCACTACAAGTTTGCTCAGTCAATTGCTCAAATGCTTGAAAATCAATTGTACTAGGTCAAAAGTCAACTATGGTCTATATACAGTCAAACTTCAAGATTTTTGGTCAACATCAACATTTTGAAGTGATATCCATTATTTGATAAAGGGTTGATCATGATCCCTCAAGAAATGCTCCTAATTCATCAAAAGTCAAGAAGTGCTAATTAGGATTTCTATAGGAAAAGTCAACCAAACTTTGACCAGGAATAACTTTCTCATACTTCATCCATTTTTCCCACACCAAAGCTCATTTTTAAGAGAATACAATTTGCTACAACTTCTATTCATCCCTCAAGTCCAAGAAATTCACCATTTAAAAGATACAAGCTTATACATTACAGGTCATTTTCAGAAAGTCAACAAAAGACACTTTTTGTCAAGACCATTTACATCAAGATAAAATCTTCAAATGCAAAATTGATAAAAAGAGGGATTGAAGTAGGCATCTTGGGCTTTCAAAAAAGTCAAAGATTATCATCATGAGATAAAAATTGAGCAAGTTATGGTTTGCCCAAGTTGGGAAATTTTAGGAATTTTCAAGAATTATGCATTGAGAAAACTTGAAGTTTTAGGTCCATTGCTTAATTTCTTGGACTTAAAAAATCTTATTAAGCCCATAGAGGACCTCTAAAATTATTCTTGCGATGCATTGCATTTGCTAACTATTTTATTCATATTTATTTTAATTTATTTTAAATAAATATAAAATATAAAATAATTGGAAATGGGCTTTGAGCTTTGGGTTGATGTTTTGGACAGCCTAGGCCCATAAAATTTTGTGTGAGCAATGTCCACATTCATTCAAATTCAAAAAGGACAAGATTCCATGTCTTTGGCAAAGTTACAAAACATCATTCATGGCTTTAAAAACACATGTTTATGGTTGTCATTACCTTTTTCTCTTGTCTCCTCCCTCCTCTCTATATAAAGGACACATTACCAAGCTTCAAGACACATGATATACAGCCTGTAAAAGCTCTACAAATTTTGCAAAAAATATCAAAGTTGTAAAATTCGCATTTTAGGTTCCAGCCTTCCTCAGTCCAAACAAAAGATCCAAATATATTCCTGGAGGCTCCCTGAAGCTTTTGCAATCATTACCAAGCCCTGAAACATCACAAAACACTTTAGTAAGCTCCATTTTTATATTTTCTAACTTGTTTCATACAGATTTGATGCACTACATGGCCAAAAGTGTACCAAACACCATCAGATATAGCCTTCAAATAATAAGGGGTCTAGATATAATGGCTTCAATTTGAGATCCACCATTCGCCATCAAGTGCTCATCTCACCTGATCCAGCATGGCCTGAGCTTAACATTCACTTGGGCCTAGCAAAATTCAATTTTAGCACCCCCCCGATTTCTAATTATCCAGGCCCATTTCGCATTGTTTTTGTCACTTTGCTTTATATTTTTTTATTTTAATTTGTTTTCTTCATTTATTTAATTAGTATAATGTAATAATAAAATCACAAAAAATATAGTTTTAGTTTTTTTAATTAAATTAATTTTTTGAATTAATTAATAACTATTTTAACTATTTTTCTTTAATTAAAAGTAAATTAGAACTTAGGACTTAATTTATGTTTAATTATTTTTCTTTAAATAATAAAAAAACTAAAAAATAATTTAGACTATTTTTCTTGATTAATTTTATTTTCTAAATATATTTTTAGGTTATTTACTTTCTTAAATAAAAAAACAATCAAAAAGATTTTTTACTTAGTATTTTCTTAGGTTCCTTTTAGACGTAATATTCATTTCGCGTGCATTATTCTTGTTCTCGTATTTTTTATAATAACGTAACTGTATACCGGTATGTAATAGATTAAGTAGGACTTTTTTTAACTACTTTCTTTATTTTTTCCCTAAAGCATTGTACAATGTAAATCCCCCTCCCCAAAGCCATGTAATAGTCTAGATTTATACCTCCCGCACTTTATTTTTCTGTACATATTAACTGCTAGTAACTAGGCGTGTATGGCAAGACTGAAATTAAAACGTTAGCAAACTTAACAAAAAGACAAAAATAACTTAACATAACATACTTGCACATGTACACCTCTAGGGTACCCCACTTTGGTTTCCTTTAAGAAATAAAACAGTCATGAGGCATGAACGCTTTAGCAAAGACCCATAAATCAAAAGATCATAGTCCCTCGATGACCCTACATTTGCCTTTTAGATAAATGATCTAGTCCCTTAAGAAAATTGCTAAAGCGTCTCCACAAGTTGCCTTCGTGACTGTAAAGTTCCCTTCGATGTCCCTCAAACATCCAACGATAGGGCTACCTACTCACTAATAGTAGGATAGCGTTGTCTAAAGGATAGGAGGAAAATAACGACCCTTTTCGAGTATAAAAGTATATAGTTGTTAGAAGTTTGCTCAAAAACACTTTTTACACTTACACAAATACTACTTTTCAAAAACAATTTTCAAAAACATCTTTCTTTGTTAACACTCTTGAGGAATGATACAAGAGTTAAACGCAAAGCAAATCACCGCATTAAGGAATTTTCCAAACATTTTCAAACGCACAAAGCATAAAGGTATTTAAAAGTGAGCAAACCTCTAAGAGCCCGTAGAAAACTACGGATGGAAAGGGTGCTAACACCTTCCCTTTCCATAATCTATCCCCCTTACTCAGAAAACTCTCGAAAAGGTCTTTTTCTGTTCTTATCACCCTTTCCTTTGTTGGATAAAAGAAAAGTCGGTGGACCAGTGATATCGCAGATACTGGCGCCAGCGTCGAATTCTTGTTTGATTCCATTCACATATACGTCTACCCCATAATGCCAGGGGACAGCTTTATCAGACACGTAGGGGAGAGGCCCCGGAACAGTAATAATCACAGGTGCAACAGTCATGATTTGAACAGGCTTCTTCGGGGGAGCCTTGATTGGATTATTGAAGATGGTAACCACAGAAACTTCTTTTACCGGAACCAACTGAACAACAGACTTCTTGAATAGAATCTCCTTGCTATCCATTAGGCTTTGGACACCTAACCTCAGCAAGGGACAACCAGATAGGGAAACAGCACAGAACAGGCAACCTTCACTGTAACCCGGAAATAAACCGGCCCGCAGTAGGTTCTTCTTGACAGTCTTCAAAGGGGTGACAACTTCACTTACCGAAACAGCATACAATTCCTCCTCAATGGCATTCACTCTATGCTGGGGCATAGGAGCAGTTACAACATTTGGTCTCTCAGGCGCTTCAAACTGAATTTCCTTTGCGTCGATCAGATCTTGCACTTTGTTTCTCAAGGCCCAGCAATCATCAGTAGTGTGCCCGGGACTATCAGAATGATAAGCACACCGGGCATTTGGGTTATACTTAGGAGACGCAGTGTTGACGACTTTAGGAGCTTCTTTGAGGGTCACCAGGTTGGTGGATAACAGTTGGGGTAAAATTTGAGATAAGGTCATACTCAGTCGAGTATACTGCCTCTTGGGCCTTTCGCTTCTTTGTTGATTGTACTGCTGAGGAGCAGCAACAGGTTTCGAGATGACCAAAGCATTGACGGCTTGGCGACTTTCGGGCTTGACTTGTCTTCTAGGACCATAGACGGCACTTGCTTCTTTCTTAAACGGCCTCTTCTCAGCACTTGTGGAGGCAGCCTTTTGTATCTTGCCTGACCTGATGCCAGCTTCAATTCTTTCTCCCGTCAATATCAAATCTGTAAACCCGGCGGAGGAGTTACCAACCAAATGATTGAAAAACGGACCAGACAACGTCCCTAGAAACATATCAACCAGCTCTCGATCAGTCAATGGAGGCTGCACCCTGCCAGCCAAATCTCTCCATTTTTGAGCGTACTCTTTGAACCCTTCACCCGTTCCTAGAGACATACCCTGAAGTTGGGTACGCGTAGGAGCGAGATCAGAATTGTATTGGTATTGTCTGTAGAATGCGGTTGCCAAATCTTCCCAGTGTCGGATGCTAGCTCCATCCAATTGGTAGAACCATTCAAGCTGTGACCCCGAGAGGCTATCTTGGAAGAAGTGAATCCAAAGGTTCTTATCCGTCGTGTAAGGTTGGATCTTCCTTACGTACGATCTTAGATGCAGCTTTGGGCAGGAGACCCCATCATACTTGGCGAAGGCAGGCGCCTTAAACTTGTGTGGAATTACTACCCCATAAGACAACCCCAAATCTCCGAAATCCAGTCCCGGCACATTCTGAATTTCCATGGCGCTCAAGCGGTCCTCCAATTGTTTGTATCTGTCAGCAGCAGGTGGGTATTGTTCGTCGTTATAGTCCGTCTCGTTGTCGGAGACTGCGGGACTAGGAGCTCCTCCCCCTTGGGGACTGTTCTTCTCAGCAGAAGAAGTAGTTGGATCAGCTTCATTATGGAGTGTGTTCCCAAATCTGCGTCCGGTGTTGAACAATGCAGTCCTCTTTTTCTTCTTCTTCTTCAGGAGTAGAGTCTTCAACTCTTGCTGACCTTGGGCTAGGCTTAGGACCATCTCTTGAAACTGTGCACTTTGGGCCTGAAGGGCCTTGATTGCTTGCTCACTGGATGAGTCTGGATTCATGATGATTGTTCAAAATAAACAGCGAAGGAGATTAAGCAACCTGTGAAATAGGGTACCTGCTATGCATATGGTGCAATGGAATGCGTATGTTTTATTTTTTCAAAGACAAACAGGATTCAACTTTGTAGACAAAAAAGGGAAACACACTTCATTAGATTAAAATTTCAATTGTTCAACAACTTGCCCTTAGGCCTTACAGGAATGAAAAAATACTGAAAAGGAAATAAAAACTACAAAAGGAAACATCCAAAGCTCATCAATGCTCCCATGGCCTCCTCTTTTCAGTGTTGATGTAGTTGTTCAGGACCCGTTCCTCCTCCAATTGCTTAGTCAGCCTCTGGATCTTCTGTTCCTGCTCGTTGTATTTCTCCCGATAGAAATCCCGTTCTTCCTTCAGCTGCGCCCAAGATCTCTTCATGGTGTCAAAATCAGTAGGTATCTGAGGAGGGAGGACAGTTGGAGGAACCCCATCTTCAACAGGAGACTCAAGAATGAGAGGTCTAACAGCTTGGTAGGGCATACCTAACCTTTGAGCGCGGATGCGGACCCATTTGCAATAGGGCCTCAATGGCAGGGAAGTCTTTGGTCCCAACTCATGTGGGTTGGCTTTGTGGATTCTGTCCCAAGCTCTAATGAATCCCTGGCGTAGTTTGTCACTGTCTGCCTGAAACTCAAAATGGAAGTGAGGAACCAGCATTTCATGAGGCCCATCTCCTCTGGCTCTTCCAAACTGTCGGAGAGCTAAGCATGGATTGTAAGAGATTCCTCCTTGGATACCAATCAGCGGAACATTAGGGTATTCTCCGCAACGGTCAATAACAGCTACCTCATCCAAACCTCTGAGAGTCCAGGTGATGTCATTATCAGTGAGAGACATTAACCTCCGAGCCCAACCTTTTCCTTCTTCATTCTTCAGCACGAACTTAGGAAGGTGCGAAATAAACCACCTTACTAGCAAAGGAGCACAACACTACGGAGTTCCCCGTTTTCGAGCAGTACGAGCATAGAGTTGTTGTAGAATATCACCCAAAAGAGTGGGTACTGGATTCCGAGACATGAAGATGATACTGATAAAAGTGTCAGGGTTTGGAAACAATATCAGACCATAGATCAAAAGAGCCAGAATATCCTCGTATGCCTTGAAGTCCAAGTCATTCCAGAAATCAATAGCCTTGCTAACCAGAAATTTGACCAAAAAGCCCTTGATCCCATTTCTAGTTTCCCAGTTGGACAATACCTCTTCTTTGGTCAAGGGGAGAATTGCAGCAATCTCTTCAGGCCTAGGAGTCTTTTCCAAACCAGTGAATGGAGTTTGTTCCAAGACAGGGATCCCAAGCAGATAAGAGAACTCTTCCAGGGTAGGAACCAGCTGGAAGTCTTGAAAGGTGAAACAATGGTACAGAGGGTCATAAAACTGGGTCAGAACACTTATCAGTTGTTGGTCCCATTTTGCAGTGATCAAGCCAAGGAGAGAACCATGTCTGTTGATGAAGGAAGAAGTGTTTGGAATCCTTCCAA
This sequence comes from Vicia faba, assembly GCA_948472305.1. Classification (NCBI taxonomy): domain Eukaryota; kingdom Viridiplantae; phylum Streptophyta; class Magnoliopsida; order Fabales; family Fabaceae; genus Vicia; species Vicia faba. The sequence goes on along the minus strand of OX451739.1, from coordinate 35,230,891 downwards.
CCAAATCCTTGAGTATAACTGGTGGTTGAACAAAGTTGATCCGGACAGTATTTCTAAGCACGGGCATCATGATGTCCTACAAAACAGAGCAAAGATGAAACTCTTTTGTCTTTGAAATGGGTTAGTCCTTTATACAGGATGCATGCAATGGTATGATGGCATGATGCTATGATGAAGCACACCACAAGTATTCACATAGGCAAATGAGGCACACAAGTCACACAAGACACCCTTAGGTTTCAGGCCAGCATGAGTTTCAGGTATTACCCTCTTTTGGTTTTGTTGGTTAAAACCTGTCCTATCAGAAGTAACCGGGTTCTAGAGGATCTCAAATCATTGGCTACCCTCAATCGGTCATAACTCCAGCATCGCAATCTTTTCTCGCGGCCAGAACCATCTCGAGAGTTTAGCCTCAATGAGTGTAGCATACTGCTACTGTCCTAATAGCCAAGTTGGTCAATTTAGGGTTCTAAGGTTGGTTGGTGTTAAATGACCCCTTAGAAGACCTATACTCTCCCCGTTGCAACACAAGGGATATAGGTACAGACTAAGATGCCACACCAACGTAGCCACTGCTTCACCCATGTCGGTCTACGCCGGACAGGTCCCTCACAGATTATGCTACCTAAAAAGGGTATTTCCCAGATCCGGGTTAGGATCTATGAAACTCCGATGCAAAGCCCACAAATATAAAAGCAAACAAAGCAAACAATTGAAAACAAAGATGATCTAAACCCTAAGGTTACTCCACTTTTAAAATATTCCCCAGCAGAGTCGCCAATTCTGTGATACGGTGGGAGAACTGACTATGGCTTTGCGTTTGTTTTCGCAAATGTTTCGGTTGAGCAAGAGTCGCCACCGACTTTTTATTTTATCCTAAGGAAAGGTTAAAAAGCACAGCAAAAAACCTTTTGAGATGTTTTCTTGGGTTCGGGGAGAAGATTATAGAAAGGGAAGGTATTAGCACCCTTTCTATCCATGGTTATCCATGGGCTCTTAGTTACTTGCTTAGATCACTTGCCTTTTGTTTTCAATTGTTTGAAATGGTGCTTGAGTGTGTGGGTTTTGAAAATGTTTTGAAAAGATGCCAATGTGGTGGCAACCTTTGTAATGATCCATGTGGGGATGTATACAAAGATGTACGTCTTTTGAAAAAGTTTTCATTTGTTTTTGAAAGTTGTTTTGAAAGTGTAGTGATGTGTGATTTTGAAATTAGGCAAGTGTTTTTTGCAAGTTTGATTCAAGCAACTAAGAGGTTATCTACTCCTAAATTTCTCAAAAAAAGATTACTGCTATGTTTTAACCCTTTTAACAAGTTTGTTCCACCATTGTATTTGGTGGACAATCTTATGTTAGGATGTGAGAGCGACAGGCGCGGGTCATCGTTTAGACCATAATTGCAACGGCGTTAAATGTCTTTGGGCAATTTTCTTTAAGGGACTTGATCATTTATTTTTGTTTGTTTTGAAAAGTTTTGCCGAGGGACTATGATCATTCAAATTGTTTGCTTTTGCCCAAAGAAGTTCAACATACAATATGGCCCATTTATTTGAAGGCAACAAGTGGAATACCCTAGGGGTGCAAGTGTGATTTGTGTGTCCATTTTCATGCTTGTTTGTCTTGAGATTAGGTCATAACTATTTTTTATCGTTTTTTTCGCATACAAACCCTAATTCTAACATGTTATCATTGGAAAGCAATAAAATGCGAAATTAAATTTACTAAGCTATTACAAAACCAAATATGGGAAGGGGGGTACAAATGTTCAAATGGGGATATTGACAAGAATTTAAATCTAAATTATTACATCATTTTGAATATTTGCAAATTAATCAATGTAAAAAATTAAATAAGAATGCAAGATGCAAAAGAAATGTTTTGTATATGTATGAAAAAATATTATTTATGTAAAAGAGAAAAGAAAATAAAAATTATATTATTTTTTGGAGTATTTTGAATTTAGGGCAAAAACCCTAATTTTAAAGAAAATGTATTATTGTCTAATTTAATACAAATATTTATTTATTATTTATAAAAATAAAATAAAATGAAATATATTATGAAAAAAGTATTTTTGTATCAAATATTAATAAAAATGAAAAAATTCAAGTATTTTTATATTTTAGCTTAAATATATTAATAAACATATATATATATATATATATATATATATATATATATATAAATATATATATATATATATATATATATATATATATATATATATATATATATATATATATATATATATATATATATATATATATATATATATATATATATATATATATATATATATATATATATATATATATATATATATATATATATATATATATATATATATATATATATATATATATATATATATATATATATATATATATATATATATATATATATATATATATATATATATATATTAAGTTCTTAAATATGCATTATATACAAAATAATATATATATATTTAATATTTTAATAAAATAAATAAAAAAGTATTTTTATGTGAAATATTTTCAGAAGGTAAAAAAAAATAATAAAAAATGTATTTACACTATTTTATATTTATTCTAATAATAGTATATATATAATGTTTTATGTATAAACAAAGGAAATAAACAAATAAATATGCAATAAATACAAAAAATGATGGAAAAAATATTTTCAAAATTTTAATGTGCTGGGAAAAAATAAACAAGTCAAACAAAAAAGGAAAAAGTCAAAAAGAGTCAAAAATGAAGCAAATGGGCTCAGGGGGTTCATGAGTAATGAAGTGGTGCAAATAAGAAAAATTTCCAGGCCCAGCCCAGAAGACCTGTCTTCTTCAACCTCTGAACAATATCCTTCAAGCAAACACGCGTTTTTTATCTCTGGATTCCTGGACTTTCAAGCAAAACTCATAACATGAAAAGTGTAGAGCATCAAGAGACGGTTTCAACCATGTAAAGAACTTGACCTAACTCTCTAAGATGAGGGAGAATTTCTCCTCCCCCAATTTCTGACCTAACTTTTCATCAATGTTCAGACATAAAATTCTCTAAGCACACGAAATATAAATGAAATCTAATCATATGAGCATGTTCAGGGCTATGATTGTGACATGTTTTCTTCACAAACCTAAAGCTAACAATGCCTAATAAGGGAGATAGAACTTCATGAATGTACCTGTTCAGTTGGAATCGAGCTTTGCAATGGAGGATGTTTCAGAGTGAAATGATGACTTGTATAGCTTCCTTGAAGTGTAAGGATGCTTTTCCAAGTCCTACTTTGTCTTGAAACTCCCTGAATCGAGCTAGTGAACTCCAACTGCAAAACAAAAATTTAAAAATGGTGAAGTGGCTTGGAGGTGTTACAGGTCAGGTTTCAAGTCATGGTTAGCTTGCATAGGTTGTAAGGAAGGTAGAGGAACAGGTTTGGGCAAGAATGCTTGAAGGGATTGAGAGATAGCACTCAATCTGCAGGGGTTGCCCTGTTTGAGCAGTTTCAAGGTGATTCTGAGATGGAGGGTGCTTGAGAGGTTTAGGACTCGTGCAAAAGCTTGGATATGTTATGTGTAAGGTGTTTGATAACTTCTTTCTTGTGTTTCTATGCTGAAGAGAGAGTTGGTACAAGTTATGGACTTTTCTTGAACTTGAAGCAAACAAAAGCAAGTTGGCTTTCTAGGTCAGTAGAGGACCCCCTAATGTGCTGCATAATCCTCTCTTGATCAGTGTGTTATGCACATAATCTTGTGCCAGGCAGATTTTCCATGTACTTTCTTGATTTGCAATTGGACATAAAGTTAATCTTTTCAAAAATGGAAAGTTCACTTTATCTAGTTTAGGATTAATCTTGCATACAATGCTTGCACTCAAAGAACAACACTCTAACACATTGAATATGCATTAAATTATTGAGTATGGAATGGTTCAAGGACCTGTAATCAAGCATAAAGCAAGATGAGTTCAAATTTGCAAAGTTATGAACATGTTTTTGATGAAGAACAAAAGTGAATTTTTGCCAACTTGTGAAATTCGAATCTCTCATGTTATGAGGTTGTTTGATGAGTTCTTGGACATTTTGTAAAGCTTGGAATGTGTACTACAATCCATCTTTGAAATGCAAGTTGAAATTCCAAGTGGAAGGGTATGAAAAGTGGCCTTGAAGTGGGGTAGAAAACCTTGTCAAAATAGGTTAAAATTTCACTAAGTTAAAAAATGGTTTAGTGCCCTTATTCAAAAAATTGTAACTTGAGATACAAGCTTCAAATGAGAAAACTTTGTGAATCAAAGTTGTAGATTATGCAACAAGCGACAACTTTCATGTTTTGACTTTTGTTTGAATCCAAATGGATCTTGGTGAAAAGATGGGGCAAAGTTGGGAAAAAATTAGGGTTTTTCATAACTTAGAAAAATTCTAAGTTATGAAAAATTCCATTTTCAAACCCTAATTTGCATTTTGTGATTTCTTGGTGAACAAGTTTCATGATTTGGCAAGTTTTGATGAAAAATGAATCTTGACTCTTGATTTTGACCAAAAAGTCAAAGTTTGACTTTTCAGTATACAGTCAAAATTGATCAATTGACTGGGAAATTCAACTGTCAATCTTGTGTACTTGGGATCTTTTGAGCTTGATGAATGTGTCAAGACCATTTCATTGAGTCCTTGAGTCCATATGTGAACTTGGTTTGTAATTGGCTAGGTCAAACAGTCAAAAATTGCCTTTGTGCAGTCAAAACCCTAAAAATGACCATTTTGCCCTTTTGGTGATCTGATCAAATTTCTTGGAGAATTGTGATCCAAACTTGATCAAATGGTCCATATGAGTTCAATATGTTGATGTGGGTCAATTTTCATGAGGTTTGACTGTCAATTGGCCACAATTGACTTTTTCCCCAATACAGCTGATTTCTAGGTCAACTGTCCAATTGACTGGGCAAAACATGGAATCAAGACTTGAAACTTGGTATAGGTACACTTGGGAGTCCAATATGAAGCATGAAAGTCATCTTAGGCATTTTAGGTCAAAACATCCTTAGGCAAACACAAACCCTAATTTGAGTCCACAGTGCAAGGAGAAGTCTTGAGCAGAGGAAACCCTAACTGGATCTTGATCTTCAAAGGTCTTGTGATGAGAAAATGTTGAGGAAATGGGAGGGCAAATTTTGGGGTACAACAGTTGCCCCTGTTCAATCTTCTTGAACCTGAAGAGTTAGATTGGCAAGTTTGCCTTTCGTGACTCGAGGGTAAAAGGAGATTGGACACTAGAGTGCCCGGAAATTTGCACTCGCATGCTGGAGTCTCAACAATGTGGTGTCGGGAATGGGCTTATAGATGCCATTTGGAGAGATGGTGGATAGGGAGATGGGCTTATAGATGCCATCTGGAGATGTGACGGAACCTTGTTGGGAATGGGCTTATAGATGCAATTTGGAAGTGTCGATCGCATAAGAGATTCCTTAGCGAGAACTTGTGTATTTGAGAAAGACAGATGTTTTCCTGGCTGGTCACAGGTGTTTGATCTTCAGTCTTCTTATGCAGATATGCCCTGGCTAGATACAGGTATCGAATCTACAATTGGTTGCTCACAGATGTGCCCTGGCTGGATACAGGAGTCGAATCTGGAAATAGTTGTCAATAGATGTGCCCTGGCTGGATACAGGAATCGAATCTTCGAACTCCTCAGACGTGCCCTGGCTAGATACAGGAATCGAGTCTGGAAACATGGTCCACAGATATGCCCTGGCTGGATACAGGAATCGAATCTGGAGATGTTGTAGTTGATAGATGTGCCCTGGCTGGATACAGGAATCGAATCTTTGAACTCTTCAGACGTGCCCTGGCTAGATACAGGAATCGAGTTTGGAAACTGATCACCCTCAGATGTGCCCTGGCTAGATACAGGTATCGAATCTGGAATTGTGACAGTTGAAGGTAGTTGTTTTTGAGAATGTCTTTATCCTGAAAAGGCAAAAAACGTAAGTTGTATGCAATGTCATGATGTATGATATGCGTGATGTCATGATGTTCAACATGAGATGGTGTTGTATGCGCTTTATAATATATGTAAGCAAGATGTATGAAAATGTGAAATGTTTATGGATGTAATTTCGTCTTAGGAAAATAAATCCTTGACGAACGGCCGGGGAGTTGCTCTGTGGAAGAGATACTTGGCCGAAGCTTTGATGAGAGGCCTGTTGAGGACTTTAATGATGGATTCCGATGGGGATAATGATGATAAACTCTGCTGGGGATTGAAGGAACTTTGCCGAGGGCGGTCTTCCGTGGTTTTTAGCTGAGGATAACCCAATTATAAGTCCTTGTGAGGAAATAACTCTAAATAAAACTCGGGAGAGACGTCCGTGCTCTGCAGGGGATAAGTTTCCAGAATCTACTGGGGATGAGCTTTAAGACCTGCCGGGGAATGTTGTGTCTTTTCAGGATTGTCATGGAGTCAACTCCGCTTAGGGAAAGTACTGCTGAACCTGGTTTTACTTTGCGGGGATTTGAGATGATTTGGCCACCTTCTTCAATTGGACCTACCTTGGTACCTTGGTGGACAAAACAACCAGACTGCATTAGACAACTTCACATTGCCCCTGTCTCTGATGTCACCTGTAATCAATCTCTCGTTTCATATGCAAACATTTATGAATCAGCAATTTAATGTCAAATGCATATATCAAAAATGAACATTGGACGTTATTCGCAAGACAAAACAGAAAAAAGGAAAACAATTGGCACTTTTAACTGAAAAGTATATTTGTATTGATTTAAACTTTGCCTGTGAATAGGCGTTTTTTTGTACAAGAGGCTGACATCCTAGTAAGAGGACATCGCCAAATAGTATAGAGTTTACAATTTGAAAAAGGAAACAAAACAGCTATGTGAACAAATCCACTGGGTTCCAACTCTACTATCGCCTTTATGTCTTCGAACGTCTCATCGCTTTGCTACCTAGTTGAAGATAAAGCTGATTGGTCAATGCCGAAATCTTGAGCCAGATAGTTGATGCCGAATTCCGGATGCGAAGTGATCCAATGAGACATAGTGTTACGCTTTTATCCCTAACTTTTGCCTGGACCGCCCTTTCGGGTTTTCAGTCCACCGGGATACCCATTTTTGCCCAAGCCGCCTTTTCAGGTTTTCGACTTGCCGGGTGTACAGATTTTTATCATTTCATCCCTTATTTTTTCCCGAACCCTTTTGGTTCGCCGGGAAGCCCTTATTTTTGCCTAGGTATGTCAACCTAGCGGGTCTTTTATTTATGCGTAGTATTTTTTCACTATGTCTGCATTGACGGGGTGAGGAAGGTCGTCACCATCCATGGTGGTTAGGATCATGGCTCCTCCCTAGAACACACGTTTAACCACAAATGGCCCTTCGTATGTAGGGGTCCATTTGCCCCGGGGATCACTTTGAGGAAGGATGATGCGTTTGATTACCAGGTCCCCAACTTGATACTCTTGCGGTCTGACTTTCTTGTTAAATGCCCTGATCATCCGTTTCTGATACGTTTGACCATGACAGATAGCAGTGAGCCTCTTTTCGTCAATCAGATTTAATTGATCAAGTCGAGTCTGGATCCAATCATCTTCATTCAAGTCTGCGTCCTTCATTATTCGGAGAGAGGGTATCTGGATTTCGATTGGCAAGACTGCCTCCATGCCATAGACCAAGGAGAAGGGAGTTGCCCCGGTTGACGTTCTGGCTGAGGTACGGTACCCATGAAGAGCGAATGGTAACATCTCATGCCAATATTTATAGGTCACTGTCATCTTCTGCACAATTTTCTTGATATTCTTATTGGCTGCCTCTACAGCCCCATTCATCTTCGGCCGGTAGGGAGAAGAATTGTGGTGCTGTATCTTGAATTGTTCACAGAGTTCAGTGATCATTTTGTTATTGAGATTGGTACCATTGTCCGTAATGATTCTTTCCGGGACGCCGTACCGACAGATCGGATTATGCCGGATGAAACGTGCCACGACGCTCTTGGTTACTGTGGCGTAGGAAGCGGCCTCAACCCACTTCGTGAAGTAATCGATTGCCACCAAGATGAAACGATGCCCATTGGATGTCGTCGGTCGGATCTCACCGATCATATCGATGCCCCACATTGCAAAAGGCCAAGGTGCCGTCGGGACATTCAAAGGAACTGGAGGGATATGCACCTTGTCAGCATAGATCTGGCATTTATGACAAGTTCGGGAGTGTTGGTAACAATCGGCTTCCATTGTGGACCAGAAATATCCTGCCCGAAGGATTTTCTTAGCCATGGTGTGTCCACTGGAATGTGTCCCAAATGTGCCTTCATGCAGTTCCATCATGATTTTCTCTGCTTCTGCCTTATCCACACAACGTAGCAGAGTTGAATCATGATTCCGTTTGTAGAGAATGCCGTTGCTGAGGAAGAATTTTGCAGCAAACCTCCTCATGAACTTCTTATCATTGACAGACGCCCCTTCAGGGTATTCCTGAGCTTCCAAGTACCTCTTCACCTCATGATACCAGGGTTTTTCAATAACCTTCTCAGCCTCGAGCTCACAGCAGTATGCCGGTTCATCCAACTTCCAGATTATGATTCGGGGAGCCTCATTGTCCCATTTAACTTTGAACATTGAAGACATCGTAGCTAGGGCGTCCGCTAGCTGATTCTCCTCTCTAGGGACGTGCTCAAAAGTTATTTCTTCGAAGTGGGGAAGCAAGGTCGACACATACTCCTTGTAAGGAATAAGATTCGGGTGTTTCGTATCCCACTCGCCTTTGATCTGATTGATCACGAGAGCGGAATCTCCGAAGACACTTAGAAACTTGATCCTCAGGTCGATTGCAGCTTGTAAACCCATGATACATGCCTCGTATTCTGCCATGTTGTTGGTGCAGCTGAAACATAATCGGGCGGTGAGGGGAGTATGAGTTCCTTTGGGAGATATGATTACAGCGCCGATGCCGTTACCCAAAGCATTGAAGGCTCCATCAAAATGCATAGACCATCGGGATCCTTCCTCAGGTCCTTCATCCGGTCCAGGTACTTCACAGTCAGTTACCACCATGATGTCTTCGTCCGGAAAATCAAAGTTTAATGATTGGTAATCGTCCACAGGTTGGTGTGCCAAATGATCTGCCAATACACTTCCCTTAATTGCTTTCTGAGTTGTATACTAGATATCATATTCTGTCAAGATCATTTGCCATCTCACTATTCTTCCAGACAGAGCGGGCTTTTCAAATATGTACTTGATGGGATCCATCTTTGAAATCAATAAAGTAGTGTGAGTCAGCATATACTGTCTCAGCCCGCGAGCAGCCCATACAAGAGCGCAGCAAGTTTTCTCAAGCAGTGAGTAACGAGACTCACAGTCGGTAAACTTTTTGCTCAAGTAATAAATAGCGTGCTCTTTTCGGCCAGACTCGTCATGCTGCCCCAGCACACACCCCATTGAATTGTCAAGCACTGTCAAGTATAGTATCAGAGGTCTTCCTTCCACCGGTGGCATAAGGATGGGTGGCTCTTGGAGATATTCCTTTATCTTTTCAAAGGCGGCCTGACATTCATCATTCCAGCGTACTACTTGATCTTTCTTTAGCAATTTGAAGATTGGCTCACAAGTAGCAGTCAGATGTGAGATGAATCGGGCAATGTAATTCAGTCGTCCTAGGAAACCTCTGACTTCTTTCTCTGTTTTTGGAGTCGGCATCTCTTGTATGGCTTTTACCTTGGCTGGGTCCACCTGAATACCTTTATCACTTACAATGAAACCTAGCAATTTTCCGGATCTTACCCCAAAGGTGCATTTGTTGGGATTCAATCTCAGCTTGTACAACTTGAGTCGGTCAAACAACTTCCTCAGATGGTCAAGGTGCTCCTCCTCAGTTTGAGACCTGGCAATCATGTCATCGACGTATACCTCAATCTCATGATGGATCATATCATAAAATAAAGCAACCATGGCACGTTGATAGGTTGCCCCAGCATTTTTCAATCCGAATGGCATGACCTTATAACAGAAGGTGCCCCACTAAGTCACAAAGGTAGTCTTCTCCATATCCTCTGGAGCCATCTTGATCTGATTATACCCTGAAAAACCATCCATGAAGGAGAACACCTTGTGTTGAGCTGTATTGTCAACAAGGACATCAATGTGAGGTAGGGGGAAGTCATCCTTGGGGCTGGCCCTGTTCAGATCCCTGTAGTCAACACACATTCTGACTTTACCGTCCTTCTTCGGCACTGGCACTACATTGGCAACCCACTGAGGGTAAGAAGTCACTGCAAGGAACCCGACATCAAACTGTTTCATAACCTCGGCCTTGATCTTTTCAGACATCTCTGGACGCATTCGTCGGACTTTTTGCTTTACCGGAGGGCAATCTTCCTTGGTTGGCAGGTGGTGAACTACAATGTCGGTATCCAAACCAGGCATATCTTCAAAGGACCAAGCAAAAATCTCCATGTAATCCTGTAGCATCTGTATCAATCGTTGCTTCACGCTGAGCTCTAGATTGGCACCAATCTTGACCTCTTTCCTATCCGTCTCAGTACCCAGGTTAATTGTTTCCACAGGCTCTTCATGTGGCTGAATAGCCCTCTCTTCCTGGAGTAGCAGTCTTGCGAGTTCACCAGGCACTTCGCAATCATCTTCACCTTCGTCTTCGGCCAAGTTGATCGGATTTTCGAAGTCATAACTGGCGGTAGCAGAGCTGTTACCAGTGAGATCCAGAGTGGATTGAAACCTGTATAAGTGAGTGTGTGTAAATATAGCTGTTTTGCAATATATATAACACAGAAAGGAAAAGAGCACAAGATTTGAAATGCAACAAACGTCCAATGTTTTGATTGATGATATATGAAAATGTCATACAAAAAGCCCTCACAAATGGAGCTACGATGCCCCGGGTAGGACACCGAGCCAACAAAGTTTTAACATATTGTTTGTTACAAATTGGAAATCAAAAGAAATTAATTACTGCGTGACAAATGTGATAGGGGTAAAATCCTTTGCCGTCCAGTTGCTTGGTCCGTCGCTGTTAGTCGGGTAGATCCAACTGTCAAACTCTGCTTCCTCTACATCCTCCTCGATAGCATTCACCCTTGAGCTGGAGATAAACACCGGAGCTTTTCGGACCTTCTCCTTGCGCATAGCCTTCTGAGCCTCTGCAGTAAAGCCCAGCCCAAACTTGTCGTTCTTCTGAGTGAAGTCAGGAAGCTGACCCCAGTTTGCATAATTGCCTTTCTGAACCACAGCCCGGACATCCCTTAGGGAAGCCATCTTCAAGGAATCATTCTCTTTGACTGTTGTCTCCGCTGCTGCTGAAATTGGATGCACCTCCTCAAAATGCTGAAAGGGGGTTTCAATAAACTCCCCGTCCATCTCAATGTATCTGAAGGAATTCAAATGGCTCACCATATACTCCTCTTCTCCTTGCACAGTGACGATCTTCCCTCTGACAGGGTACTTCAGCTTCTGGTGCAGGGTGGAGGTCACTGCCCCAGCTTTATGGATCCAAGGTCGACCCAGTAGACAAGAGTACGATGGACGTATATCCATCACATAAAAAGTAGAGTCAAACACTTGAGAGCCCACACGAACAGGGATGTTAACCTCTCCATGAACCATCCTTTTGGAACCGTCAAAGGCCCTGACGATGATATTGCTGGGCTTTAATTCTAGGCCTTCATAATCCAGACGGTCTAAAGCCTTTTTTGGTAGAACATTCAAGGAAGAACCAGTATCCACCAATACATGCGCCAGAGTAGTGCCCCTGCATTCGATAGAGACATGCAGGGCATCATTGTGGTCTCTTCCCTTCGCGGTCAGGTCAGCGACTGAAAAACCCAGGCCATTGTCTGCTGTCAGATTTGCTACGCAGTCAGTGAACTGGACTGCAGACGTCTCTTGCGGCACATGGGCCGTCTTGAGAAATGAGATCAAGGCCTTAGCATGGGCCTCGGAGCATAGCAATAAAGAGAGCATGGAGATCTTGGAGGGCGTATGCCCCAACTGCTCGACAACATTGAAATCACTTTTCTTTATTATTTTCAGGATCTCCTCCACTTCTTGTTGGGAGGCCTCAGCATTTATGGGTATTGGTGCCTCCATCCGGGCAGGCTCTTCTTCAATCCCTTTTCCCCGAGCATTAGATGACTCGGCGGCAGGGGAAACAACTTGATCAGCGGCAGGAACAGGTAAACTTGTAGGTGTTATAAGGAGGGGTCTTCGAATAGCGGGCGGTGCAATGTCAGGCGAGAAGAGCCTGCCACTGCGGGTGACCTTGGCTGGTCCAGTGATATCGCAGATACTGGCGCAAGCGTCGAATTCTTGTTTGATTCCATTCACATATACGTCTGCCCCATAATGCCAGGGGACAGCTTTATCAGACACGTAGGGGAGAGGCCCCGGAACAGTAATAATCACAGGTGCAACAGTCATGATTTGAACAGGCTTCTTCGGGGGAGCCTTGATTGGATTATTGAAGATGGTAACCACAGAAACTTCTTTTACCGGAACCAACTGAACAGCAGACTTCTTGAATAGAATCTCCTTGCTATCCAGTAGGCTTTGGACGCCTAACCTCAGCAAGGGACAACCAGATAGGGAAACATCACAGAACAGGCAACCTTCACTGCAACCCGGAAATAAACCGGCCCGCAGTAGGTTCTTCTTGACAGTCTTCAAAGGGGTGACAACTTCACTTACCGAAACAACATACAATTCCTCCTCAATGGCATTCACTCTATGCTGGGGCATAGGAGCAGTTACAACATTTGGTCTCTCAGGCGCTTCAAACTGAATTTCCTTTGCGTCGATCAGATCTTGCACTTTGTTTCTCAAGGCCCAGCAATCATCAGTAGTGTGCCCGGGACTATCAGAATGATAAGCACACCGGGAATTTGGGTTATACTTAGGAGACGCAGTGTTGACGACTTTAGGAGCTTCTTTGAGGGTCACCAGGTTGGTGGATAACAGTTGGGGTAAAATTTGAGATAAGGTCATACTCAGTCGAGTATACTGCCTCTTGGGCCCTTCGCTTCTTTGTTGATTGTACTGCTGAGCAGCAGCAACAGGTTTCGAGATGACCAAAGCATTGACGGCTTGGCGACTTTCGGGCTTGACTTGTCTTCTAGGACCATAGACGGCACTTGCTTCTTTCTTAAACGGCCTCTTCTCAGCACTTGTGGAGGCAGCCTTTTGTATCTTGCCTGACCTGATGCCAGCTTCAATTCTTTCTCCCGTCAATATCAAATCTGTAAACCCGGCGGAGGAGTTACCAACCAAATGATTGAAAAACAGACCAGACAACATCCCTAGAAACATATCAACCAGCTCTCGATCAGTCAATGGAGGCTGCACCCTGCCAGCCAAATCTCTCCATTTTTGAGCGTACTCTTTGAACCCTTCACCCGTTCCTAGAGACATACCCTGAAGTTGGGTACGCGTAGGAGCGAGATCAGAATTGTATTGGTATTGTCTGTAGAATGCGGTTGCCAAATCTTCCCAGTTTCGGATGCTAGCTCCATCCAATTGGTAGAACCATTCAAGCTGTGACCCCGAGAGGCTATCTTGGAAGAAGTGAATCCAAAGGTTCTTATCCGCCGTGTAAGGTTGGATCTTCCTTACGTACGATCTTAGATGCAGCTTTGGGCAGGAGACCCCATCATACTTGGCGAAGGCAGGCGCCTTAAACTTGTGTGGAATTACTACCCCAGAAGACAACCCCAAATCTCCGAAATCCAGTCCCGGCACATTCTGAATTTCCATGGCGCTCAAACGGTCCTCCAATTGTTTGTATCTGTCAGCAGCAGGTGGGTATTGTTCGTCGTTATAGTCCGTCTCGTTGTCGGAGACTACGAGACTAGGAGCTCCTCCCCCTTGGGGACTGTTCTTCTCAGCAGAAGAAGTAGTTGGATCAGCTTCATTATGGAGTGTGTTCCCAAATCTGCGTCCGGTGTTGAACAATGCAGTCCTCTTTTTCTTCTTCTTCTTCAGGAGTAGAGTCTTCAACTCTTGCTGACCTTGGGCTAGGCTTAGGACCATCTCTTGAAACTGTGCACTTTGGGCCTGAAGGGCCTTGATTGCTTGCTCACTGGATGAGTCTGGATTCATGATGATTGTTCAAAATAAACAGCGAAGGAGATTAAGCAACCTGTGAAATAGGGTACCTGCTATGCATATGGTGCAATGGAATGCGTATGTTTTATGTTTTCAAAGACAAACAGGATTCAACTTTGTAGACAAAAAAGGGAAACACACTTCATTAGATTAAAATTTCAATTGTTCAACAACTTGCCCTTAGGCCTTACAGGAATGAAAAAATACTGAAAAGGAAATAAAAACTACAAAAGGAAACATCCAAAGCTCATCAATGCTCCCATGGCCTCCTCTTTTCAGTGTTGATGTAGTTGTTCAGGACCCGTTCCTCCTCCAATTGCTTAGTCAGCCTCTGGATCTTCCGTTCCTGCTCGTTGTATTTCTCCCGATAGAAATCCCGTTCTTCCTTCAGCTGCGCCCAAGATCTCTTCATGGTGTCAAAATCAGTAGGTATCTGAGGAGGGAGGACAGTTGGAGGAACCCCATCTTCAACAGGAGACTCAAGAATGAGAGGTCTAACAGCTTCGTAGGGCATACCTAACCTTTGAGCGCGGATGCGGACCCATTTGCAATAGGGCCTCAATGGCAGGGAAGTCTTTGGTCCCAACTCATGTGGGTTGGCTTTGTGGATTCTGTCCCAAGCTCTAATGAATCCTGGCGTAGTTTGTCACTGTCTGCCTGAAACTCAAAATGTAAGTGAGGAACCAGCATTTCATGAGGCCCATCTCCTCTGGCTCTTCCAAACTATCGGAGAGCTAAGCATGGATTGTAAGAGATTCCTCCTTGGATACCAATCAGCGGAACATTAGGGTATTCTCCGCAACGGTCAATAACAGCTACCTCATCCAAACCTCTGAGAGTCCAGGTGATGTCATTATCAGTGAGAGACATTAACCTCCGAGCCCAACCTTTTCCTTCTTCATTCTTCAGCACGAACTTAGGAAGGTGCGAAATAAACCACCTTACTAGCAAAGGAGCACAACACCACGGAGTTCCCCGTTTTCGAGCAGTACGAGCATAGAGTTGTTGTAGAATATCACCCAAAAGAGTGGGTACTGGATTCCGAGACATGAAGATGATACTGATAAAAGTGTCAGGGTTTGGAAACAATACCAGACCATAGATCAAAAGAGCCAGAATATCCTCGTATGCCTTGAAGTCCAAGTCATTCCAGAAATCAATAGCCTTGCTAACCAGAAATTTGACCAAAAAGCCCTTGATCCCATTTCTAGTTTCCCAGTTGGACAATACCTCTTCTTTGGTCAAGGGGAGAATTGCAGCAATCTCTTCAGGCCTAGGAGTCTTTTCCAAACCAGTGAATGGAGTTTGTTCCAAGACAGGGATCCCAAGCAGATAAGAGAACTCTTCCAGGGTAGGAACCAGCTGGAAGTCTTGAAAGGTGAAACAATGGTACAGAGGGTCATAAAACTGGGTCAGAACACTTATCAGTTGTTGGTCCCATTTTGCAGTGATCAAGCCAAGGAGAGAACCATGTCTGTTGATGAAGGAAGAAGTGTTTGGAATCCTTCCAACCAAATCCTTGAGTAAAACTGGTGGTTGAACAAAGTTGAGCCGGACAGTATTTCTACGCACGGGCATCATGATGTCCTACAAAACAGAGCAAAGATGAAACTCTTTTGTCTTTGAAATGGGTTATTCCTTTATACAGGATGCATGCAATGGTATGATGGCATGATGCTATGATAAAGCACACCACAAGTATTCACATAGGCAAATGAGGCACACAAGTCACACAAGACACCCTTAGGTTTCAGGCCAGCATGAGTTTCAGGTATTACCCTCTTTTGGTTTTGTTGGTTAAAACCTGTCCTATCAGAAGTAACCGGGTTCTAGAGGATCTCAAATCATTGGCTACCCTCAATCGGTCATAACTCCAGCATCGCAATCTTTTCTCGCGACCAGAACCATCTCGAGAGTTTAGCCTCAATGAGTGTAGCATACTGCTACTGTCCTAATAGCCAAGTTGGTCAATTTAGGGTTCTAAGGTTGGTTGGTGTTAAATGACCCCTTAGAAGACCTATACTCTCCCCGTTGCAACACAAGGGATATAGGTACAGACTAAGATGCCACACCAACGTAGCCACTGCTTCACCCATGTCGGTCTACGCCGGACAGGTCCCTCACAGATTATGCTACCTAAAAAGGGTATTTCCCAGATCCGGGTTAGGATCTATGAAACTCCGATGCAAAGCCCACAAATATAAAAGCAAACAAAGCAAACAATTGAAAACAAAGATGATCTAAACCCTAAGGTTACTCCACTTTTAAAATATTCCCCAGCAGAGTCGCCAGTTTTGTGATACGGTGGGAGAACTGACTATGGCTTTGCGTTTGTTTTCGCAAATGTTTCGGTTGAGCAAGAGTCGCCACCGACTTTTTATTTTATCCTAAGGAAAGGTTAAAAAGCACAGCAAAAAACCTTTTGAGATGTTTTCTTGGGTTCGGGGAGTAGATTATAGAAAGGGAAGGTATTAGCACCCTTTCTATCCATGGTTATCCATGGGCTCTTAGTTACTTGCTTAGATCACTTGCCTTTTGTTTTCAATTGTTTGAAATGGTGCTTGAGTGTGTGGGTTTTGAAAATGTTTTGAAAAGATGCCAATGTGGTGGCAACCTTTGTAATGATCCATGTGGGGATGTATACAAAGATGTACGTCTTTTGAAAAAGTTTTCATTTGTTTTTGAAAGTTGTTTTGAAAGTGTAGTGATGTGTGATTTTGAAATTAGGCAAGTGTTTTTTGCAAGTTTGATTCAAGCAACTAAGAGGTTATCTACTCCTAAATTTCTCAAAAAAAGATTATTGCTATGTTTTAACCCTTTTAACAAGTTTGTTCCACCATTGTATTTGGTGGACAATCTTATGTTAGGATGTGAGAGGGACAGGCGCGGGTCATCGTTTAGACCATAATTGCAACGACGTTAAATGTCTTTGGGCAATTTTCTTTAAGGGACTTGATCATTTATTTTTGTTTGTTTTGAAAAGTTTTGCCGAGGGACTATGATCATTCAAATTGTTTGCTTTTGCCCAAAGAAGTTCAACATACAATATGGCCCATTTATTTGAAGGCAACAAGTGGAATACCCTAGGGGTGCAAGTGTGATTTGTGTGTCCATTTTCATGCTTGTTTGTCTTGAGATTAGGTCATAACTATTTTTTATCGTTTTTTTCGCATACAAACCCTAATTCTAACATGTTATCATTAGAAAGCAATAAAATGCGAAATTAAATTTACTAAGCTATTACAAAACCAAATATGGGAAGGGGGGTACAAATGTTCAAATGGGGATATTGACAAGAATTTAAATCTAAATTATTACATCATTTTGAATATTTGCAAATTAATCAATGTAAAAAATTAAATAAGAATGCAAGATGCAAAAGAAATGTTTTGTATATGTATGAAAAAATATTATTTATGTAAAAGAGAAAAGAAAATAAAAATTATATTATTTTTTGGAGTATTTTGAATTTAGGGCAAAAACCCTAATTTTAAAGAAAATGTATTATTATCTAATTTAATACAAATATTTATTTATTATTTATAAAAATAAAATAAAATGAAATATATTATGAAAAAAGTATTTTTGTATCAAATATTAATAAAAATGAAAAAATTCAAGTATTTTTATATTTTAGCTTAAATATATTAATAAACATATATATATATATATATATATATATATATATATATATATATATATATATATATATATATATATATATATATATATATATATATATATATATATATATATATATATATATATATATATATATATATATATATATATATATATATATATATATATATATATATATATATATATATATATATATATATATATATATATATATATATATATATATATATATATATATATATATATATATATATATATATATATATATATATATATATATATATATATATATATATATATATATATATATATATATATATATATATATATATATATATATATATATATATATATATATATATTAAGTTCTTAAATATGCATTATATACAAAATAATATATATATTTAATATTTTAATAAAATAAATAAAAAAGTATTTTTATGTGAATTATTTTCAGAAGGTAAAAAAAATAATAAAAAATGTATTTACACTATTTTATATTTATTCTAATAATAGTATATATATAATATTTTATGTATAAACAAAGGAAATAAACAAATAAATATGCAATAAATACAAAAAATGATGGAAAAAATATTTTCAAAATTTTAATGTGCTGGGAAAAAATAAACAAGTCAAACAAAAAAGGAAAAAGTCAAAAAGAGTCAAAAATGAAGCAAATGGGCTCAGGGGGTTCATGAGTAATGAAGTGGTGCAAATAAGAAAAATTTCCAGGCCCAGCCCAGAAGACCTGTCTTCTTCAACCTATGAACAATATCCTTCAAGCAAACACGCGTTTTTTATCTCTGGATTCCTGGACTTTCAAGCAAAACTCATAACATGAAAAGTGTAGAGCATCAAGAGACGGTTTCAACCATGTAAAGAACTTAACCTAACTCTCTAAGATGAGGGAGAATTTCTCCTCCCCCAATTTCTGACCTAACTTTTCATCAATGTTCAGACATAAAATTCTCTAAGCACACGAAATATAAATGAAATCTAATCATATGAGCATGTTCAGGGCTATGATTGTGACATGTTTTCTTCACAAACTTAAAGCTAACAATGCCTAATAAGGGAGATAGAACTTCATGAATGTACCTGTTCAGTTGGAATCGAGCTTTGCAATGGAGGATGTTTCAGAGTGAAATGATGACTTGTATAGCTTCCTTGAAGTGTAAGGATGCTTTTCCAAGTCCTACTTTGTCTTGAAACTCCCTGAATCGAGCTAGTGAACTCCAACTGCAAAACAGAAATTTAAAAATGGTGAAGTGGCTTGGAGGTGTTACAGGTCAGGTTTCAAGTCATGGTTAGCTTGCATAGGTTGTAAGGAAGGTAGAGGAACAGGTTTGGGCAAGAATGCTTGAAGGGATTGAGAGATAGCACTCAATCTGCAGGGGTTGCCCTGTTTGAGCAGTTTCAAGGTGATTCTGAGATGGAGGGTGCTTGAGAGGTTTAGGACTCGTGCAAAAGCTTGGATATGTTATGTGTAAGGTGTTTGATAACTTCTTTCTTGTGTTTCTATGCTGAAGAGAGAGTTGGTACAAGTTATGGACTTTTCTTGAACTTGAAGCAAACAAAAGCAAGTTGGCTTTCTAGGTCAGTAGAGGACCCCCTAATGTGCTGCATAATCCTCTCTTGATCAGTGTGTTATGCACATAATCTTGTGAAGGGGTGAAAAACACAAGAAGGGGGGGTTGAATTGTAAAACTGGAAACTTAAAGCAAATGACAAGGTATTTTTATCCTGGTTCGTTTGATCTCAAACTACTCCAGTCCACCCGTTCAAGGTGATTTCGCCTCTCTCCAACGAGGTCTTAATTCACTATATTCAACTGAATACAAATCTGCTTTAGCAACTGCTAAAACCTTCTTGATTCAAACCACAATCCGGTTTGTCAAGGCAACACTTTCTTACAAAGGAATGAACAAGTGTGTATGAATGTTTTCTACAAAAACTATATCACAACTGTGATGTTTACACAAATGAAGCTTAGAATACTAAGATGCTAAACGCTAATAGAGTATCAGAGTTTGGTGGTTTAGCAAAACTTGTAGAGTGAAGATTACTGTTCAGCTTTGTGCGTGTAGAGAGTTTGGAAGCATTAGCCGTGATAATCTTCAAAGCTTGGTTTATATAGCACTTGAGAAGATGAACGTTGAAGCAAATATTCTTGATTCAATGCTATTAACAAGCTTTCCTTTTTGAGCAGATCTTGTCTAGAATGATGCCGTTGGTATTGATTAGCTTTCAATGCACAGTACCGTTGCTTCTTCAATGCACGATCTGGCTTGGCTCATTCTGATTCTGCTTCGCTGCTGATGAACTAATTTGTTTCTGTATCAGAGTGTTTTACGCGCAGTTCTGTTCATCAAGCTTCAGCATGTGCAAGCGTTGATCATCTGATCTTGACGTTCTGATTCAGCAACTTCTGATGCTGATGTGCAAACTCATATTCTGATGCTGAAAACGTGATCTTGCTTATTTTAATCAGCATATCTGCAAGTCAGAGCATAGTAATTTTAGGCAGCATATAATTCAATCATAAAATATTTAACTACTATATCTTTTCACTTTGTTATCATCAAAACTTAAATATAGGGTACTAGATTCAAACATTGTTCTAACAATCTCCCCCTTTTTGATGATGACAAAAACTAGATATTTTAAATGAAAAAATAACGTGAAAAGTTATCAGATCTATGTATCAGAATAAGAAGTACGGAGAAGTCAGAGTTAAGAGATACTCCCCCTGAGTTTGTTACTTCCCTTTGATATGTGTGTTCTTCAGAGTCAGATCTTTTTCTATCTTTGAGCATCAGATGATAAGTCTTTGACTTATCAGAGAGCAGAGCTTCAGAGCTTTTCTTGTCAGAGCTTTGCTTCGGATCAGAGTGTTAGGTCGATCAGATCTTCATATATCAGAACTTCATATTTGATCAGAGCAACATGAGCTTTTATATTTTGATCAGAGCTTCTAGTTCTTAGTCTTCATAGTGTTCAGAGCTTCCTTGTGCCTGTAGACTTAACAACAAAACAGAAAAACATTTCAAGTAATAGAGTTAGAATGTTTGAGAATTTCTGTCTAGTTAGCCGTTATTGATTTTAAATATCATTCTTGTTCTCCCCCTTTTTGTCAGCAATCAAAAAGTGTTAGTGATGTGCTAAAACAATTTAGATCAGAAAAACAAATTATATTAAAATTAGTTCAGAGGAAAGAACATTACACAAGCATAGTCAAAACATAGTCAAAAGTACATCAGAAAATGACGAAAATATAGAGAATGTTATGCATGAAAAAAATTTCAAGGTTGTGATCTTGCTTAAATAGAATTTTCAAAAATTATTTTGAAAGATAAAACGTTTTTAAGAGAGAGAAAAAAAATAGTGATTGCCATTAACAAGCGTGATTACTTTTGCATTTAATGCTTGCTGATTTTGGGGGATTTGAGAAAGATACTTAAAAACGGTTACCAGACATGTGTCTCAATGCACCCAATCAGCGCTTTCCTTTCTCAGAAGCGTGCACGCGTTCTGCTTCAGGGATTTGCTGATGATTGGATGACACTTGTTTGATGTAGTGATCAGCACGTCTGTCTTTGAGATTAGACTCTCAGATCTTTAGACTTGCCTCTGATACAATCTGCATGTTCTAACTTTCTGAAAGAAGATTGATCAGAAGTTCACAGTAATATAAATACATTCTGAAAGATAAAAATATGGAATTAAAACATTTTCATTCTGGGCATACTTTCATGCTGAGATGTTTCAGAATGAAATTAAACCTATCTTCTGAAAGGGGTTTTGTAAAGATATCAGCCCATTGATGGTCTGTATCTATAAATTTCAAGTTTAAAATTCCTTTCTGAATATAGTCCCTAATGAAATGATGTTTTATTTCTATATGCTTAGCTCTAGAATGTAAAATAGGATTCTTACTTAAGCAAATAGCAGAAGTATTATCACAAAGAATAGGAATGTTACTCTCAAAAATCTGGAAGTCTTCAAGCTGACTTTTCATCCAGAGCATCTGTGTGCTACATCCAGCTGCTGCTATGTACTCAGCTTCTGCTGTTGACAGAGCAATAGTTGATTGCCTTTTGCTGGACCATGAGATCAGATTTTCTCCCAGAAACTGGCAGCTTCCAGAAGTACTTTTGCGTTCCACTCTGTCTCCAGCAAAATCAGCATCACAGTAGCCTACTAAGCTGTAATCACTAGATTTTCTATAAAACAAACCCAGATTAGTAGTACCTTTCAGATACTTGAAAATTCGCTTAACAGCTGTTAAGTGAGATTCTCTAGGGTCTGATTGGAATCTAGCACAAATACATACGCTGAATAGAATATCAGGTCTTGAAGCAGTCAGATAAAGGAGAGAACCAATCATACCTCTGTAGACCTTCTGTTCTACGCTTTTGCTTACCTCTTCTCTTTCCAGAATGCACGTGGGATGCATTGGAATCTTTGATGGCTTACATTCTGAGAGGTCAAATTTCTTCAGAAGATCTCTGATGTATTTGCTCTGATGAATGTAAGTTCCCTCTGGAGTTTGATTGATCTGAATTCCTAAAAAGAACTTCAGTTCCCCCATGAGGCTCATCTCAAATTCTGCCTGCATACACTTAGCAAATTTTCTTCCAAGAGAAGGATTAGTAGAACCAAAGATTATATCATCAACATAAATTTGACAGACTAAAATGTCACTCTTAACTGTTTTACAGAATAGAGTGGTGTCCACTTTCCCTCTGGTGAACTCATTTTCAAGCAGAAAGTTACTTAGCCTTTCATACCAAGCTCTGGGAGCTTGTTTCAGACCATACAGTGACTTTTTCAGTTTGAAAACATGTTCTGGATGTTTTGTATTTTCAAAACCTGGGGGTTGGTGAACATACACTTCTTCTTCTATATAACCATTTAAGAATGCACTTTTGACATCCATCTGATACAGAGTGATGCCTCTGTTAACAGCAAATGAAATTAAAAGTCTGATAGATTCTAACCTGGCGACTGGGGCAAAGGTTTCTGTATAGTCTATCCCCTCTTGCTGACTATAACCTTGTGCAACCAGTCGTGCCTTGTTTCTGACGACTTCACCTTGTTCATTGAGCTTGTTTCTGAACACCCATCTTGTTCCAATGACGTTGAATCCTTTTGGTCTTGGAACGAGATCCCAAACGTCGTTTCTGGTGAATTGATTCAGCTCTTCTTGCATTGCCAGAATCCAGTCATTGTCCAGAAGTGCTTCATCAATAGAAGAAGGTTCAATCAGAGACACAAGTCCCATCAGAGTTTCTTCAGAGTTTCTGAAGCTTGCTCTTGTTCTGATTGGATCTTCCTTTCTTCCTAGGATAGTCTCTTCTGGGTGATCCAAACTGCTTCTGGGTAATCTCTTCTGAGGTTGATCAGCAGCAGTTGTAGGATTCTTAGCATTGCTTCTTTCAGACGTTGAAGGAATGTCTGTGTTGAGAGCTTCTGATGACTTGTCTTCAGAACCTGCAAATTCAATTTCTATACCTGCAAGATTTTCATTCTGCTTTGACTTTTCAGAGTCAAGCTTGTCATCAAAACAAACACTGATTGATTCTTCCACAATCTGTGTTTCTGTATTGTATACTCTGTACCCTCTTGAGCGTTCAGAGTATCCTAACATAATACACTTCTGTGCCTTAGAATCAAACTTGTTCAAATAATTCTTAGTGTTTAACATATAGCAAGTACATCCAAATGGATGAAAATACGAAATGTTGGGCTTTCTGTTCTTCCACAATTCATATGGAGTCTTTTCCAGAATAGGTCTTATTGAGATTCTATTCTGAATGTAGCACGCTGTGTTTATTGCCTCTGCCCAGAAAGTCTTAGCAACGTTTGTCTCGTTGATCATGGTTCTGGCCATTTCTTGCAATGTTCTGTTCTTTCGTTCTACAACTCCATTTTGTTGGGGAGTTCTAGGACAAGAGAAATCATGCAGAATGCCTTTGTCATTAAAGAATGACTCAAAATCTTTATTTTCAAATTCTCCACCATGATCACTTCTGACTTTAACGATTCTAAGATCTTTTTCATTCTGAACTTGGTTACAGAAGGTAACAAACACAGAGTGTGACTCGTCCTTGTGTCTTAAGAACTTTACCCATGTCCATCTGCTATAGTCATCTACGATTACTAACCCATACTTCTTGCCACTGACAGAAGCAGTTTTAACTGGTCCAAATAAGTCAATGTGCAGAAGTTCTAATGGCTTAGAGGTAGAAACAACATTTTTGGATTTAAAAGAGGGTTTTGCAAATTTGCCTTTCTGACATGCTTCACACAGAGCATCTGAATTGAACTTCAAATTTGGAAGTCCTCTGACCAGATTGAGTTTGTTAATCTGAGATATTCTTCTCATACTAACATGTCCCAATCTTCTGTGCCAGATCCATTGCTCGTTGTTAACAGACAGAAGACATTTTACGTTCTGACTCTTAAGTTCAGAAAGTTTGATTTTGTAAATGTTGTTTTTCCTCTTACCATTAAATAGGATAGTCCCATCTTTCTGACTAACAGCTTTACATGATTTTTGATTAAAGATTATATCATAACCGTTATCACTTAATTGACTTATGGATAACAGGTTATGCATCAATCCATCAACAAGCAGAACATTATTAATAGAGGGAAGATTTCCGTTACCTACAGTTCCAGAGCCAATTATCTTTCCCCTCTGATTGCCTCCAAAGCCAACGTGGCCTCCAGGCTTAAGTTCCAGGCTTTGGAACATATGCCTTCTTCCCGTCATGTGACGTGAGCAGCCAGAGTCCAGGTACCATGACTGGTGTGATACGGTGGGAGAACTGACTTGAGGTTTGCGTTTGTATTCGCAAATGTTGCGGTTAGCAAGAGTCGCCACCGACTTTTTATTTTATCCTAAAGGAAAGGTTAAAAAGCACAGCAAAAACCTTTTGAGATGTTTTCTTGGGTTCGGGGAGTAGATTATAGAAAGGGAAGGTATTAGCACCCTTTCTATCCATGGTTATCCATGGGCTCTTAGTTACTTGCTTAGATCACTTGCCTTTTGTTTTCAATTGTTTTAAATGGTGCTTGAGTGTGTGGGTTTTGAAAATGTTTTGAAAAGAGGCCAATGTGGTGGCAACCTTTGCAATGATCCATGTGGGGATGTATACAAAGATGTATGTCTTTTGAAAAGGTTTTCATTTGTTTTTGAAAGTTGTTTTGAAAGTGTAGTGAAGTGTGGTTTAAAAAGTAGGCAAGTGTTTTGTTTTGCAAGTTGGTTCAAGTAACTAAGAGGTTATCTACTCCTAAATTTCTCAAAAGATTATTGCTATACTTTAACCCTTTTAACAAGTTTGCACCACCATTGTATTTGGTGGGCAACCTTGTGTTAGGATGTGAAAAGGGACAGGCGCGGGTCATCGTTTAGACCATAATTGTAACAACGTTAAATGTCTTTGGGCAATTTCTCTAAGGGACTTGATCATTTGTTTTGTTTGTTTTGAAAAGTTTTATCGAGGGACTATGATCATTAAAACTGTTTGCTTTGCCCAAAGATGTTCAACATACAATATGGCCCATTTATTTGAAGGCAACAAGTGGAATACCCTAGGAGGTGCAAGTGTGATTTGTGTGTCCATTTTCATGCTTGTTTATCTTGTATTAGGTCAAACTATTTTTTTTATCGTTTTTCGCATTCAAACCCTAATTCTAGCATGTCATTATTTAGAAAGCAATAAAGTGCGAAATTAAAATTACTAAACTATTACACAACCAAATATGGGAAGGGGGGTACAAATGTTCAAATGGGGATATTGACAAGAATTTAAATCTAAATTATTACAACAATTGGATATTTGTATGGTAAATAAATTGCATAATTTAAATGTAAACAAAATAAATATGTGAAATGTAAAAAAAAGGTTTTTTATGTGTATGAGAAAATATTTATGTAAAAGGAAAAAGAAAATAAAAATGTATCTATTTTTTAGTATTTTGAAACTTAGGGTAAGAAACCCTAATTTTTATATAAAAAGTATTATTATCTAATTAAATTCTACTATTTGTTTATTATGTACAAAAATAAAATAAAATGAAGTATTTTGTGAAAAAAAGTATTTTTGTATTAAATATTGATAACAATGAAGAAAATCAAGTATTTTATATTTTTTATCTTAAGTATATTAATAAACATGTACATATATATATATTAAACCCTAAATGAGAATTATACAAAATAAATATTTATTTAATATTTTAATAAAATAAATAAAAGTATTTTTTGTGTGAAATATTTTCAGAAAGTAAAAATAAAAATAAGAATGTATCCACATTATTTTCTATTTATTTTAATAATAGTGTATATATATATTTGTATATAAATAAAAGAAATAAACAAACAAATATGCCATAAATACAAAAAATGATGGAAAAAATATTTTAAAAAATTTAATGGCATGAGAAAAAATAAACAAAGTCAACCCAAAAAGAAAAAGTCAAAAATGTTGAAAAATAAACAAATGGGCTCAGGGGGGTGTAAACCAAAAAATGGGGTGTGAAAAGGAAACAAATCCAGGCCCAGCCCAGATCACTTCTTCTTCAACCTCTGTACATCTTTCTTCTCACAGAACACGCGTTTTCTAACTCTGGATTCCTGGACTTTTAAGCAAAACTCATAACATGAAAAGTGTAGAGCATTAAGAGACGGTTTCAACCATATAAAGAACATGACCTATCTCTCCAAGATGAGAGAGAATTTCTCTCCCCCTCTTTTCTGACCTAGTTTTTCTACCATTTTCAGAACTAAAATTCTCTTCACTCAGACAAAAGAAATGAAAAGTAAAGCTATGTACATGTTCAGGGCTATGAGTAGGACTTTGTTTCTTCACAAACTTAAGACTAAATATGCCTAATAAGAGAGATACGAATTCAAACTTTTACCTGTGCAGTTGAACTTCTATGTGGAGAATGAGAGACTTTCAGTGCAATGTAATGATTGGAAAAGCTTCCTTGAAGTCCAGGGATGCTTTTTCAATGCTCACTTTGTCTTGAAGCTTCTTGTACCAAGCTATAGAACTTCACCTGCAAGCTAAAGATGTGAAAATGGTGGAAGTGGTTAGAGCAACTACAGATCGTGCCTTAGCTTCTGGATAGCTTGCATATGTTGTAAGGAAGGTAGAGGAACAGGTTTGGACAGAAATGCTTGAAGGGATTGAGAGATTGCACTCAAACTGCAGGGGCACCCCTGTTTGTGCAGTTTGAGGATGATTCTGAGATGGAGAGGGTTTGAAAGGCAAATGGCTCGAGCAAAAGCTTCAATGTGGTCTATGGAATGTGTTTGATATCTTTTGTGCTGTGTTTTTTGACTGATATGAGAGATAGCATAAGTTATGGATGTTACTTCTATGTGAAGCAAGCAAATGTCAACTTGGTTTCTAGGCCAGTACCATGCCTCAATCTATGCTGCACCTTTGAGTCTTGATCAGTGGGATATGCCTATGCTTTTTTGCTTCAAAGATCTGCATTGTACCTCATAGATTTGCAAAGTTGCCATAAAGTATCACTTTACAAGAATGGATAACATGCTTTTTCTAGTTTAGGCTTAATTTTGTGTGTATTATCCAAATGAGCAAAATAATGTTAGAACACAAAGGATATGCATTGAATTATTGAGTGAGAATGGGATTAGAGGCCTGCAATGTAGCTTAAGCATGCTGAATTCAAATTTGCCAAGTTTATGAACATGCTTTGATGAAGAACAAAAGTGAATTTTTGCCAACTTGTGAAATTCGAATCTCTCAAGTTATGAGGTTGTTTGATGAGTTCTTGGACATTTTGGAAAGCTTGTAATGTGTACTACAATCCATCTTTGAAATGCAATTTGAAATTCCAAGTGGAAGGGTATGAAAAGTGGCCTTGAAGTAGGGTAGAAAACCTTGTCAAAATAGGTCAAATTTCACTAAGTTAAAAGATGGTTTAGTGCCCTTATTCAAAAAATCATAACTTGAGATACAAGCTTCAAATGAGAAAACTTTGTGAATCAAAGTTGTAGATTTTGCAACAAGCTACAACTTTCATGTTTTGACTTTTGTTTGAATCCAAATGGATCATGGTGAAAAGATGGGGCAAAGTTGGGAAAAAATTAGGGTTTTCCATAACTTAGAAAAATTCTAAGTTATGAAAAATTCCATTTTCAAACCCTAATTTGCATTTTGTGATTTCTTGGTGAACAAGCTTCATAATTTGGCATGTTTTGATGAAAAATGAATCTTGACTCTTGATTTTGACCAAAAAGTCAAAGTTTGACTTTTCAGTATACAGTCAAAATTGATCAATTGACTGGGAAATTCAACTGTCAATCTTGTGTACTTGGGATCTTTTGAGCTTGATGAACATGTCAAGATAATTCCATGGGGTCCTTGAGTCCATTTGTGAGCTTGGTTTGCCATTGGCTAGGTCAAACAGTCAAAAATTGCCTTTGTGCAGTCAAAACCCTAAAAATGACCATTTTGCCCTTTTGGTGATCTGATCAAATTTCTTGGGGAATTGTGATTCAAACTTGATCAAATGGTCCATGTGAGTTCATAATGTTGATGTGGATCAAATTTCATGAGGTTTGACTGTCAATTGGCCACAGTTGACTTTTTTCCCAATACAGCTGATTTCTAGGTCAACTGTCCAATTGACTGGAAAAAAACTTGGAATCAAGACTTGAAACTTGGTATGGGTAAACTTGGGAGTCCAATATGAAGCATGAAAGTGATCTTAGGCATTTTAGGTCAAAACATCTTTAGGCAAACACAAACCCTAATTTGAGTCCACAGTGCAAGGAGAAGTCTTGAGCAGAGGAAACCCTAATTGGACCTTGATCTTTAAAGGTCTTGTGATGAGAAAATGATGAGGAAATGGGAGGGCAAATTTTGGGGTACAACAGTTGCCCCTGTTCAATCTTCTTGAACCTGAAGAGTTAGATTGGCAAGTTTGCCTTTCGTGACTCGAGGGTAAAAGGAGATTGGACACTAGAGTGCCCGGAAATTTGCACTCGCATGCTGGAGTCTCAACAATGTGGCGTCGGGAATGGGCTTATAGATGCCATTTGGAGAGATGGTGGATAGGGAGATGGGCTTTGTAGATGCCATCTGGACAAGTGACAGAACTTTGTCGGGAATGGGCTTACAGATGCCATTTGGAAGTGTTGATCGCATAAGAGGTTCCTTAGCGAGAACTTGTGTGTTTAAGAAAGACAGATGTTTTCCTGGCTTGTTACAGGTGTTTGATCTTCAGTCTCCTTATGCAGATATGCCCTGGCTGGATACAGGTATTGAATCTACAATCGGTTGCTCACAGATGTGCCCTGGCTGGATACAGGAGTCGAATCTGGAAATAGTCGTCAATAGATATGCCCTGGCTGGATACAGGAGTCGAATCTTTGAATTCTGCAGACGTGCCCTGGCTAGATACAGGAATCGAGTCTGGAAATGTGGTCAACAGATATGCCCTGGCTGGATACAGGAATCGAATCTGGAAATGTTGTAGTTGATAGATGTGCCCTGGCTGGATACAGGAGTCGAATCTTTGAACTCTTCAGACGTGCCCTGGCTAGATACAGGAATCGAGTCTGGAAACTGATCACTCTCAGATGTGCCCTGGCTAGATACAGGTATCGAATCTGGAATTGTGACAGCTGAAAGTAGTCGTTTTTGAGATTGTCTTTTTCCTGAAAAGGCAAAGACGTAAGCTGTATGCAATGTCATGATGTATGATATGCATGATGTCATGATGTTCGACATTTGATGTTGCATGTGTTTCATCATGTAGGTAAGCAAGATGTATGAAAATGTGAAATATTTATGGGTGTAATTTCATCTTAGGAAAATAAATCCTTGACGAATGGCCGGGAAGCTGCTTTGCGGAAGAGATGCTTGACCAAAGCTCTGATGAGAGGCCTGCTGAGGACTTTAACAATGGATTCCGCTGAGGATAATGATGATAAACTCCGCTGGGGAACCCCAAAGATAAACTCTGCTTGGGAAAACCAAAGGTAGATTTCGCTGGGGATTGAAGGAACTTTTGCCGGGAACGGTCTTCCGTGGCTTTTAGCTGAGGATAACCCAGTTATAAGTCCTTGTGAGGAAATAACTCTAAATAAAACTTGGGTGAGACGTTCGTACTTCGCCGGGGATAAGCTTGCAGAATCTACTGGGGATGAGCTTTTAAGACCTGCCGGGGGATGAGCCTTTTTTCAGGATCGACGGGGAGTCGACTCCTGCTTGGGGAAAGTGCTGCTGAACCTTGTTTTATTCTGCGGGGAGCTAAGATGATTTGGCCACATTTTCAGTTGAACCTACCTTGGTGCCTTGGTGGACAAAACAACTAGACCGCATTAGACAACTCCACATTGCCCCTGTCTTTGATGTCACTTGTAATTAATCTCTTTTTTTTCATATGCAAACATTTATGAATCAGCAATTTAATGTCAAATGCATATATCAAAAATGAACATTGGACGTTCTTCGCAAGACAAAACAGAAAAAGAAAAACAATGGCAATTTGTATGGACAAGTGAATTTGTATTGATTTAAACTTTGCCTGTGAATAGGCGTTTTTTGTACAAGAGGCTGACATCCTAGTAAGAGGACATCGCCAAAAGTATAGAATTTACAATTTGAAAAAGAAAACAAAACAGCTACGTGAACAATCCCACTGGGTTCCAACTCTGCTATCGCCTTTATGTTTTCGAACGTCTCATCGCCTTACTGCCTAATCTGAAGATGAAGTTGATTGGTCAATGCCGAAATTTGGGCCAGATAGTTGATGCCGAACTCCGGATGCGAAGTGATCCAATGAGACATAGTGTTACGCTCTTATCCCTAACTTTTGCCTGGACCGCCCTTTCGGGTTTTCAGTCCAACGGGATACCCTTTTTTGCCCAAGCCGCCCTTTCAGGTTTTCGACTTGCCGGGTGTACAGATTTTTATTTATTTCATCCCTTATTTTTGCCCGAACCCTTTTGGTTCGCCGGGAAGCCCTTATTTTTGCCTAGGTATGTCAACCTAGCGGGTCTTTTATTTATGCGTAGTATTTTTTCACTATGTCTGCATTGGCGGGGTGAGGAAGGTCGTCACCGTCCATGGTGGTTAGGATCATGGCTCCTCCTGAGAACACACGCTTAACCACAAATGGCCCTTCGTAAGTAGGGGTCCATTTGCCCCGGGGATCACTTTGAGGAAGGATGATGCGTTTGATTACCAGGTCCCCAACTTGATACTCTTGCGGTCTGACTTTCTTGTTAAATGCCCTGATCATCCGTTTTTGATACGTTTGACCATGACAGATAGCAGTGAGCCTTTTTTCGTCAATTAGATTTAATTGATCAAGTCGAGTTTGGATCCAATCATCTTCATTTAAGTCTGCATCCTTCATTATTCGGAGAGAGGGTATCTGGATTTCAATCGGCAAGACTGCCTCCATGCCGTAGACCAAGGAGAAAGGAGTTGCCCCGGTTGATGTCCTTGCTGAGGTGCGGTACCCATGAAGAGCGAATGGTAACATTTCGTGCCAATCTTTATAGGTCACTGTCATCTTCTGTACAATTTTCTTGATATTCTTATTGGCTGCCTCTACAGCCCCATTCATCTTCGGCCGATAGGGGGAAGAATTGTGGTGCTGTATCTTGAATTGTTCACAGAGTTCAGTGACCATTTTGTTATTGAGATTGGTACCGTTGTCCGTAATGATTCTTTCCGGGACACCGTACCGACATATCAGATTATGCCGGATGAAACGCGCCACGACGCTCTTGGTTACCGTGGCATATGAAGCTGCCTCTACCCATTTCGTGAAGTAATCGATTGCCACCAAGATGAAGCGGTGCCCATTGGATGCCGTCGGTCGGATCTCACCGATCATATCGATGCCCCACATTGCGAAAGGCCAAGGTGCCGTCAGGACATTCAAAGGAACCGGAGGGATATGCACCTTGTCAGCATAGATCTGGCACTTATGACAAGTTCGGGAGTGTTGGTAACAATCGGCTTCCATCGTGGACCAGAAATATCCTGCCCGAAGGATTTTCTTAGCCATGGTGTGTCCACTGGAATGGGTCCCAAATGTACCTTCATGTAGTTCCATTATAATTTTCTCTGCTTCAGCCTTATCCACACAACGTAACAGAGTTGAATCATGATTCCGTTTGTAGAGAATGCCGTTGCTGAGGAAGAATTTTGCAGCAAATCTCCTCATGAACTTCTTATCATTGACAGAGGCACCTTCGGGGTATTCCTGGGCTTCCAAGTACCTCTTCACCTCGTGATACCAGGGTTTTTCAGTCACCTTCTCAGCCTCGAGCTCGCAGCAGTATGCTGGTTCATCCAACTTCCAGATTGTGATTTGAGGAGCCTCATTGTCCCATTTAACTTTGAACATTGAAGACATCGTGGCTAGTGCGTCTGCTAGCTGATTTTCTTCTCTGGGGAAATGCTCAAAAGTTATCTCTTCAAAGTGAGGGAGCAAGGTCGACACATACTCCTTGTAAGGAATGAGATTCGGGTGTTTCGTATCCCACTCGCCTTTGATCTGATTGATCACGAGAGCGGAATCTCCGAAGACACTTAGAAACTTGATCCTCAAATCGATCGCAGCTTGTAAACCCATGATACATGCCTCATATTCTGCCATGTTGTTGGTGCAGCTGAAACATAATCGGGCGGTGAGTGGAGTATGAGTCCCCTTGGGAGATATGATTACAGCACCGACGCCGTTACCCAAAGCATTGGAGGCTCCATCAAAATGCATAGACCATCGGGATCCTTCCTCAGGTCCTTCATCCGGTCCAGGTACTTCACAGTCAGTTACCACCATGATGTCTTCGTCCGGAAAATCAAAGTTCAATGATTGATAATCGTCCACAGGTTGGTGTGCCAAATGATCAGCCAGTACACTTCCCTTAATTGCTTTCTGAGTTGTATACTGGATATCATATTCTGTTAAGATCATTTGCCATCTCGCTATTCTCCCAGACAGAGCGGGCTTTTCAAATATGTACTTGATGGGATCCATCTTTGAAATCAATAAAGTAGTGTGAGTCAGCATATACTGTCTCAGCCGGCGAGCAGCCCATACAAGAGCGCAGCAAGTTTTCTCAAGCAGTGAGTAACGAGACTCACAGTCGGTAAACTTTTTGCTCAAGTAATAAATAGCGTGCTCTTTTCGGCCAGACTCGTCATGCTGCCCCAGCACACACCCCATTGAATTATCAAGCACTGTCAAGTATAGTATCAGAGGTCTTCCTTCCACTGGTGGCATAAGAATGGGTGGCTCTTGGAGGTATTCCTTTATTCTTTCAAAGGCGGCCTGACATTCATCATTCCAGCGTACCACTTGATCTTTCTTCAGTAATTTGAAGATTGGCTCACAAGTAGCAGTCAGATGTGAGATGAATCGGGCAATGTAATTCAGTCGTCCTAGGAAACCTCTGACTTCTTTCTCTGTTTTTGGGGTCGGCATCTCTTGAATAGCTTTAACCTTGGCGGGGTCCACCTGGATACCTTTATCGCTTACAATGAAACCTAGCAATTTTCCGGACCTCACCCCGAAGGTGCATTTGTTGGGATTCAATCTCAGCTTGTACAACTTGAGTCGGTCAAACAACTTCCTCAGATGATCAAGGTGTTCCTCCTCAGTTTGAGACCTTGCAATCATGTCATCAACGTATACTTCAATCTCATGATGGATCATATCATGAAATAAAGCAACCATGGCACGCTGATAGGTTGCCCCAGCATTTTTCAATCCGAATGGCATGACCTTATAACAGAAGGTCCCCCACTGAGTTACAAATGTAGTCTTCTCCATATCTTCAGGAGCCATCTTGATCTGATTATACCCTGAGAAGCCATCCATGAAGGAGAACACCTTGTGTTGAGCTGTATTGTCAACAAGGACATCAATGTGAGGTAGGGGGAAGTCATCCTTGGGGCTGGCCCTGTTCAGATCCCTGTAGTCGACACACATTCTGACCTTACCGTCCTTCTTCGGCACTGGCACAACGTTGGCAACCCACTGAGGGTAAGAAGTTACTGCAAGGAAACCTGCATCAAACTGTTTCATCACCTCAGCTTTAATCTTCTCAGACATCTCTGGACGCATTCGTCGAACTTTTTGCTTTACTGGAGGGCAATCTTCCTTGGTTGGCAAATGGTGAACTACAATGTCGGCATCCAAACCAGGCATATCTTCATAAGACCAGGCAAAGATCTCCATGTAGTCTTGTAGCATCTGGATCAATCGTTGCTTCACGCTGAGCTCTAGATTGGCACCAATTTTGACCTCTTTCCTATCTGTCTCAGTACCCAGGTTAATTGTCTCCACAGGCTCTTCATGTGGTTGAATAGCCCTCTCTTCCTGTAGTAGCAGTCTTGCGAGTTCAACAGGCACTTCGCAATCATCTTCACCTTCGTCTTCGGCCAAGTTGATCGGATTTTCGAAGTCATAACTGGCGGTAGCAGAGCTGTTGCCAGTGAGATCCAGAGTGGATTGAAACCTGTATAAGTGAGTGTGTGTAAATATAGCTGTTTTGCAATATGTATAACACAGAAAGAAAAGGAGCACAAGATTTGAAATGCAACAAACGTCCAATGTTTTGATTGATGATATATGAAAATGTCATACAAAAAGCCCTCACAAATGGAGCTACGATGCCCCGGGCAGGACACCGAGCCAACAGAGTTTTAACATATTGTTTGTTACAAATTTGGAAATCAAAAGAAATCAATTACTGCGTGACAAATGTGATAGGGGTAAAATCCTTTGCTGTCCAGTTGCTTGGTCCGTCGCTGGCAGTCGGGTAGATCCAATTATCAAACTCAGCTTCCTCCACATCCTCCTCGATAGCATTCACCCTTGAGCTGGAAATAAACGCCGGAGCCTTTCCAATCTTCTCTTTGCGCACCGCCTTCTGAGCCTCTGCAGTAAAGCCTAGCCCAAACTTGTCGTTCTTCTGAGTGAAGTCAGGAAGCTGACCCCAGTGTGCACCATTGCCTTTCTGAACCACAGCCCGGGCATCCCTTAGGGAAACCATCTTCAAGGAATCATTCTCTTCGGCCATTGTCTCCGCAGCTGCTGAAATTGGATGTACCTCCTCGAAATGTTGGAAGGGAGTTTCAATAAATTCTCCGTCCATCTCGATGTACCTGAAGGAATTCAAATGGCTCACCATATACTCCTCCTCTCCTTGCACAGTGACAATTTTCCCCCTGACGGGATACTTCAGCTTTTGGTGTAAGGTGGAGGTCACTGCCCCAGCTTTGTGGATCCAAGGTCTACCCAACAGACAGGAGTACGATGGACGTATATCCATCACGTAAAAGGTAGAGTCAAACACTTGAGAGCCCACACGAATAGGGATGTTAACCTCTCCATGAACCATCCTCTTGGAACCGTCAAAAGCTCTGACGATGATATTGCTGGGTTTCAACTCCAGGCCTTCATAATCCAGACGATCCAAAGCCTTTTTCGGAAGAACATTCAAGGAAGAACCAGTGTCCACCAATACATGTGCCAGAGTAGTGCCCCTGCATTCAATAGAGACATGCAGGGCATCATTGTGGTTTCTCCCTTTTGCGGTTAGGTCAGCATCTGAAAAGCCCAAGCCGTTGTCCGCTGTCAGATTTGCTATGCAGTCAGTGAACTGAACTGCAGACGTCTCCTGCGGCACATGGGCCGTCTTGAGAAATGAGATTAATGCCTTAGCGTGAGCCTCGGAACATAGCAATAAGGAAAGCAGGGAGATCTTGGAGGGTGTATGCCCTAACTGTTCGACAACATTAAAATCACTTTTCTTTATTATTTTCAGAATCTCCTCCATTTCTTGTCGGGAGGCCTCAGCATTCACGGGTATTGGTGCCTCCATCTGGGCAGGCTCTTCTTCAATCCCTTTGCCCCGAGCATTTGAGGACTCGGCAGCAGGGGACATAATTTGATCAGCAACAGGACTTGGTAAACTTGCAGGTTTTATGAGGAGGGGTTTTCGAATAGCGGGTGGCGCAATGTCAGGCGAGAAGAGCCTGCCACTGCGGGTGACTTTAGCTGGACCGGTGATATCGCAGATACTGGCACTAACATCAAATTCTTGCTTGATTCCATTTACATATACGTCTGCCCCATAATGCCAGGGGACAGCTTTATCAGACACGTAGGAGAGGGGTCCTGGAACAGTAATGATCACAGGCGCAACTGTCAAGATTTGAATAGGCTTCTTTGGGGGAGCCTTGATTGGATTTTTGAAGATGGTAATCACGGAAACTTCTTTCATTGGAACCAAATGAACAGCAGTCTTTTTGAATAAGATCTCCTTGCTATCCATTAGGCCTTGGATGCCTAACCTTAGCAAGGGACAATCGGATAGGGAAATAGCACAGAATGGGCAACCTTCGCCGCAACCCGGAAATAAACCGGCCCGCAGTAGGTTCTTCTTAACAGTCTTCAAAGGGGTAACAACTTCATCTATCGAAACAGCATACACTTCTTCCTCAATGGCACTTACCCTATGCTGGGGCATAGGAGCCGTTACAACATTCGGTCTTTCCGGCGCTTCAAACTGAATTTCTTTCGCGTCAATCAGATCTTGCACTTTGTTTCTTAAGGCCCAACAATCATCAGTAGTGTGCCCGGGACTATCAGAATGATAAGCACACCGGGCATTCGGGTTGTATTTAGGGGACGCAGTGTTGACGACCTTAGGAGCTTCTTTGAGGGTCACCAGGTTGGTGGATAACAGTTGGGGTAAAATTTGAGATAATGTCATACTCAATCGGGTATACTGCCTCTTGGGCCTTTCGCTTCTTTGCTGATTGTACTGCTGAGGAGCAGCAACAGGTTTAGAGATGACCAAAGCATTAACGGCTTGGCGACTTTCGGGCTTGACTTGTCTTCTAGGGCCATAGACGGCGCTTGCTTCTTTCTTAAATGGCCTCTTCTCAGCACTTGTAGAGGCAGCCTTCTGTATCTTGCCTGACCTGATGCCAGCTTCAATTCTTTCTCCTGTTAATATCAGATCTGTGAACCCAGCGGAGGAGTTACCAACCAAGTGATTAAAAAACGGACCAGACAACGTTCCCAGAAACATATCAACCAGCTCTCGATCAGTTAATGGAGGCTGCACCCTGCCAGCCAAATCTCTCCATTTTTGAGCATACTCTTTGAATCCTTCACCCGTCCCTAGAGACATACCCTGAAGTTGGGTACGCGTAGGAGCGAGATCAGAATTATATTGGTATTGTCTGTAGAAAGCAGTCGCCAAATCCTCCCAGTGCCGGATGCTAGCTCCGTCTAATTGGTAGAACCATTCAAGCTGAGACCCCGAGAGGCTGTCTTGGAAGAAGTGAATCCAGAGGTTTTTATCCGCCATGTAAGGTTGGATTTTCCTTACATACGACCTCAGATGCAGCTTTGGGCAGGAGATCCCATCATACTTGGCGAAGGCAGGCGCCTTAAACTTGTGTGGAATTACTACTCCAGAAGATAATCCCAAATCCCCGAAATCCAGTCCCGGCACGTTCTGAATTTCCATAGCGCTCAAACGGTCCTCCAATTGTTTGTATCTGTCAGCAGCAGGTGGGTATTGTTCCTCGTTATAGTCCGTCTCGTTGTCGGAGACTGCGGGACTAGGTGCTTCTCCCCCTTGGGGACTGTTTTTCTCAGCAGAAGAAGTGGTCGGATCAGCTTCATTGTGGAGTGTGTTCCCAAATCTGCGTCCGGTGTTGAACATTGCCGTTCTCTTTTTCTTCTTCTTCTTCAGGAGTAGAGTCTTCAACTCTTGCTGACCCTGGGCTAGGCTTAGGACCATCTCTTGAAACTGTGCACTTTGGGCCTGAAGGGCCTTGATCGCTTGCTCACTGGATGACTCCGAATTCATGATGACTGTGCACACAAACAGCGAAGAAAATTAAGCAACCTGTGAATTAGGGTACCTGCTATGCATATGGTGCAATGGGATGCGTATGTATGCAATGCATTCAAGGATTTAGAACATTCAAACTTTGTTGTAGACAAAAAGGAACGCACATCATATTAATAAGGAGAAATTCGTTAGTACATAAATGCCTCATGGGCCAAATATTACAAAATAAACTCCTTAAGGTAAAAATACATTGCGCATCCTTTTTGGCGCGATGTAAGTGTTGAGATTCCTTTCCTCGTGCAGCAGGCGGGTGAGTTCCAGGACCTTCTTTTCACTAGCATGTAGACTGGTCTCAAGAGAATTCCGCTCTTCCTTAAGTTGGATCCAGCTCTTCTGCATCTCTTCCCAGGAGGTGGGCATGTCGGGATGTTGAATGGTATAGGATGCTTCTCCTTCCAAGACTGGCTCTTTGATTACAGGTAGCATGTGAGGGTAAGGCATTACCAACTTCTGAGAGCGAGCTCGTACCCACTTGAGGTAAGGCTCCAACGGGATGGAGTTCCGGTGCCCCAGTGTTTTGCTGTCTATCCTATTCGGCATCCTCCAAGCTCTGATAAATCTCTGACGAAGCCCTTGAGTATCGTTGTCGAAGTCGAAGACTATGTCAGGAATTAACATGTCATGAGGGCCATCCTTCCGAGCATAACCAAACTGTCTCCAAGCCAGGCATGGGTTGTAGGTTATACCTCCTTTGATTCCAAATAAAGGAACATTAGGGTATTCCCCACAACGATCAATGATAGTGACGTCTTCCCGGGACCTAGGACACCAATGTATATCTGCATGCGTGAGAGTCATTAACCGTTGTGACCATCTCAAACCCCGCTCGTTCTTCAAAACTGTTTGTGGAAGATGCGAAATAAACCACCTTCCCAAGAGAAGAGTGCAACACAAAAGGACACCCCTTCTTCTCATGGTTCGAGTGTAACATGAGTGAAGGATGTCCCCCAACAGTGTAGGTATAGGATTCCTGGTCATAAAGATCTGGACAGCACTGATATCGATAAGCTGATCTGGGTTAGGGAACAACACCAAACCATAGACAAGGAGGGCTACAACTTCTTCAAAAGCTCGTAGGTCAAGAGAGTTCCAACATTCTTGGGCCTTATCAAACAGAAACCTAGCTAAGAATCCTTTGATACCACTTCTCGCTTCCCAATGTCCTTTGAGGTCGGATGTCTGTAGGTGCAAGGCTTTAGCAATCTCTTCAAGTCTGGGTTCCTTTTCCGTACCGTTGTAGGGTAGTTGATCGAGGATAGGG
The DNA here is from genome assembly GCA_948472305.1 of Vicia faba. Classification (NCBI taxonomy): domain Eukaryota; kingdom Viridiplantae; phylum Streptophyta; class Magnoliopsida; order Fabales; family Fabaceae; genus Vicia; species Vicia faba. Next base: position 35,191,944 of record OX451739.1, on the reverse strand, counting down.
ACCTTCAGAAGTCGGGAGAATTCTTCTAATGTAGGCACCAACTGATAATCCGGGAAGGTGAAACAGTGATGCAGAGGGTCAAAGAATTGGAACAGGACCTTTATCAAGTCCTCCTCAATGTTGGTGTTAACCAAGTTGATGAGTCTTCCATGCCTCTCACTGAATGAAGAACTCTCGGGAATTCTGGACAGAAGCTCCTTAAGCTGAGGAGGGATCTTTACAAGGCTAATCTGAATTGTCTTTCTGCGAGCAGTTTCCATGTCCTATAAAACAAGAACAAAGATGAAGATTCGAAACCCTTGAAATGGTTAGTCAATGCTCATGATGTTTGTATGATGTAATGATGTGATGATTAAATGCACTATAGATATTCACAAAGGCAAACATGGTAAGGCATACAAGTCACACAAACCCTTAGAGTTTAGGCCTGCATGGGGTCTGGGTATTACCCTCTTGAAGTTTTGTGGGCTCAACCTGTCCTATCAAAAGTAACCGGGTTCTAAAGGTCCCAATATCACTGGATTGCTTTCATTGTTCATCGTTTCGATTTAGCCACTGAACTGGCGACCGAAATATTCCAGGAAAGCAACCCTCAATTGAGTGTAGTATCGAGTATCAACCAACCTCGGACTGCACCAAAGTCAGTTATCTCACTACCCTAAGAAGGCCAAGATGGTTCAATTAAGGTTCCTAAGGTCTGTTGATGCTTCATGACACCACATGGAGGCCCCGTACTCTCCTTGACTGAACTCAAGGGTTACCGGTACACACCAAAGTGCCACATCAACGTAGCAGACTGCTTCAACCATGTCGGTATACCCCACACAGTTCCCTCACAGCCTTATTGCTACCTAAAAGGGTTTCCCCAGATCCGGGTTAGGATCCATAAAACTCCGATACAAAGCCCACAATATGTAAAAGCAAACAAAGCAAGCAATTGAAAACAAAGGTGATCTAAACCCTAAGGTTACTCCACTTTAAAAGTTGTCCCCAGCAGAGTCGCCAGTTCTGTGATACGGTGGGAGAACTGACTTGAGGTTTGCGTTTGTATTCGCAAATGTTGCGGTTAGCAAGAGTCGCCACCGACTTTTTATTTTATCCTAAAGGAAAGGTTAAAAAGCACAGCAAAAACCTTTTGAGATGTTTTCTTGGGTTCGGGGAGTAGATTATAGAAAGGGAAGGTATTAGCACCCTTTCTATCCATGGTTATCCATGGGCTCTTAGTTACTTGCTTAGATCACTTGCCTTTTGTTTTCAATTGTTTTAAATGGTGCTTGAGTGTGTGGGTTTTGAAAATGTTTTGAAAAGAGGCCAATGTGGTGGCAACCTTTGCAATGATCCATGTGGGGATGTATACAAAGATGTATGTCTTTTGAAAAGGTTTTCATTTGTTTTTGAAAGTTGTTTTGAAAGTGTAGTGAAGTGTGGTTTAAAAAGTAGGCAAGTGTTTTGTTTTGCAAGTTGGTTCAAGTAACTAAGAGGTTATCTACTCCTAAATTTCTCAAAAGATTATTGCTATACTTTAACCCTTTTAACAAGTTTGCACCACCATTGTATTTGGTGGGCAACCTTGTGTTAGGATGTGAAAAGGGACAGGCGCGGGTCATCGTTTAGACCATAATTGTAACAACGTTAAATGTCTTTGGGCAATTTCTCTAAGGGACTTGATCATTTGTTTTGTTTGTTTTGAAAAGTTTTATCGAGGGACTATGATCATTAAAACTGTTTGCTTTGCCCAAAGATGTTCAACATACAATATGGCCCATTTATTTGAAGGCAACAAGTGGAATACCCTAGGAGGTGCAAGTGTGATTTGTGTGTCCATTTTCATGCTTGTTTATCTTGTATTAGGTCAAACTATTTTTTTTATCGTTTTTCGCATTCAAACCCTAATTCTAGCATGTCATTATTTAGAAAGCAATAAAGTGCGAAATTAAAATTACTAAACTATTACACAACCAAATATGGGAAGGGGGGTACAAATGTTCAAATGGGGATATTGACAAGAATTTAAATCTAAATTATTACAACAATTGGATATTTGTATGGTAAATAAATTGCATAATTTAAATGTAAACAAAATAAATATGTGAAATGTAAAAAAAAGGTTTTTTATGTGTATGAGAAAATATTTATGTAAAAGGAAAAAGAAAATAAAAATGTATCTATTTTTTAGTATTTTGAAACTTAGGGTAAGAAACCCTAATTTTTATATAAAAAGTATTATTATCTAATTAAATTCTACTATTTGTTTATTATGTACAAAAATAAAATAAAATGAAGTATTTTGTGAAAAAAAGTATTTTTGTATTAAATATTGATAACAATGAAGAAAATCAAGTATTTTATATTTTTTATCTTAAGTATATTAATAAACATGTACATATATATATATTAAACCCTAAATGAGAATTATACAAAATAAATATTTATTTAATATTTTAATAAAATAAATAAAAGTATTTTTTGTGTGAAATATTTTCAGAAAGTAAAAATAAAAATAAGAATGTATCCACATTATTTTCTATTTATTTTAATAATAGTGTATATATATATTTGTATATAAATAAAAGAAATAAACAAACAAATATGCCATAAATACAAAAAATGATGGAAAAAATATTTTAAAAAATTTAATGGCATGAGAAAAAATAAACAAAGTCAACCCAAAAAGAAAAAAGTCAAAAATGTTGAAAAATAAACAAATGGGCTCAGGGGGGTGTAAACCAAAAAATGGGGTGTGAAAAGGAAACAAATCCAGGCCCAGCCCAGATCACTTCTTCTTCAACCTCTGTACATCTTTCTTCTCACAGAACACGCGTTTTCTAACTCTGGATTCCTGGACTTTTAAGCAAAACTCATAACATGAAAAGTGTAGAGCATTAAGAGACGGTTTCAACCATATAAAGAACATGACCTATCTCTCCAAGATGAGAGAGAATTTCTCTCCCCCTCTTTTCTGACCTAGTTTTTCTACCATTTTCAGAACTAAAATTCTCTTCACTCAGACAAAAGAAATGAAAAGTAAAGCTATGTACATGTTCAGGGCTATGAGTAGGACTTTGTTTCTTCACAAACTTAAGACTAAATATGCCTAATAAGAGAGATACGAATTCAAACTTTTACCTGTGCAGTTGAACTTCTATGTGGAGAATGAGAGACTTTCAGTGCAATGTAATGATTGGAAAAGCTTCCTTGAAGTCCAGGGATGCTTTTTCAATGCTCACTTTGTCTTGAAGCTTCTTGTACCAAGCTATAGAACTTCACCTGCAAGCTAAAGATGTGAAAATGGTGGAAGTGGTTAGAGCAACTACAGATCGTGCCTTAGCTTCTGGATAGCTTGCATATGTTGTAAGGAAGGTAGAGGAACAGGTTTGGACAGAAATGCTTGAAGGGATTGAGAGATTGCACTCAAACTGCAGGGGCACCCCTGTTTGTGCAGTTTGAGGATGATTCTGAGATGGAGAGGGTTTGAAAGGCAAATGGCTCGAGCAAAAGCTTCAATGTGGTCTATGGAATGTGTTTGATATCTTTTGTGCTGTGTTTTTTGACTGATATGAGAGATAGCATAAGTTATGGATGTTACTTCTATGTGAAGCAAGCAAATGTCAACTTGGTTTCTAGGCCAGTACCATGCCTCAATCTATGCTGCACCTTTGAGTCTTGATCAGTGGGATATGCCTATGCTTTTTTGCTTCAAAGATCTGCATTGTACCTCATAGATTTGCAAAGTTGCCATAAAGTATCACTTTACAAGAATGGATAACATGCTTTTTCTAGTTTAGGCTTAATTTTGTGTGTATTATCCAAATGAGCAAAATAATGTTAGAACACAAAGGATATGCATTGAATTATTGAGTGAGAATGGGATTAGAGGCCTGCAATGTAGCTTAAGCATGCTGAATTCAAATTTGCCAAGTTTATGAACATGCTTTGATGAAGAACAAAAGTGAATTTTTGCCAACTTGTGAAATTCGAATCTCTCAAGTTATGAGGTTGTTTGATGAGTTCTTGGACATTTTGGAAAGCTTGTAATGTGTACTACAATCCATCTTTGAAATGCAATTTGAAATTCCAAGTGGAAGGGTATGAAAAGTGGCCTTGAAGTAGGGTAGAAAACCTTGTCAAAATAGGTCAAATTTCACTAAGTTAAAAGATGGTTTAGTGCCCTTATTCAAAAAATCATAACTTGAGATACAAGCTTCAAATGAGAAAACTTTGTGAATCAAAGTTGTAGATTTTGCAACAAGCTACAACTTTCATGTTTTGACTTTTGTTTGAATCCAAATGGATCATGGTGAAAAGATGGGGCAAAGTTGGGAAAAAATTAGGGTTTTCCATAACTTAGAAAAATTCTAAGTTATGAAAAATTCCATTTTCAAACCCTAATTTGCATTTTGTGATTTCTTGGTGAACAAGCTTCATAATTTGGCATGTTTTGATGAAAAATGAATCTTGACTCTTGATTTTGACCAAAAAGTCAAAGTTTGACTTTTCAGTATACAGTCAAAATTGATCAATTGACTGGGAAATTCAACTGTCAATCTTGTGTACTTGGGATCTTTTGAGCTTGATGAACATGTCAAGATAATTCCATGGGGTCCTTGAGTCCATTTGTGAGCTTGGTTTGCCATTGGCTAGGTCAAACAGTCAAAAATTGCCTTTGTGCAGTCAAAACCCTAAAAATGACCATTTTGCCCTTTTGGTGATCTGATCAAATTTCTTGGGGAATTGTGATTCAAACTTGATCAAATGGTCCATGTGAGTTCATAATGTTGATGTGGATCAAATTTCATGAGGTTTGACTGTCAATTGGCCACAGTTGACTTTTTTCCCAATACAGCTGATTTCTAGGTCAACTGTCCAATTGACTGGAAAAAAACTTGGAATCAAGACTTGAAACTTGGTATGGGTAAACTTGGGAGTCCAATATGAAGCATGAAAGTGATCTTAGGCATTTTAGGTCAAAACATCTTTAGGCAAACACAAACCCTAATTTGAGTCCACAGTGCAAGGAGAAGTCTTGAGCAGAGGAAACCCTAATTGGACCTTGATCTTTAAAGGTCTTGTGATGAGAAAATGATGAGGAAATGGGAGGGCAAATTTTGGGGTACAACAACTGGTGTTTCTGACTTGCTGCTAAAGATATCTGCAACATGTATTATTTTATCCTTAGGTACCCAGATCTTCTTGGGTCCTGATTTGTTAGTTTTACCAAAACTCTGGTTGAATTTTGGTTTCACAAAGTGATTACTACTAGTATATTTGATGTCATGTGTGTGACCATACACAAAGTGTGAATTTAGAGGAGTGTATTTAATTGTTAAATCCATGACATTTTTAGGTGTAGGAACCTTACCTAGGTATCCTATTCCTTTCCTGCCGTTTCCGCTAACTCCATAGATCATTGAAGCCATTCTGCTTCTATCTATGCTTTTAGCAAGGAACTTCTGGAAACTATGATCATACTCCTTGATGATCTCATCAGCGTTGCTGGGAGTTTCAGAAATTGGTACCTTCTGAGAGTTTTGTAAAGAGTTTTCTAATTTTAAAATTTTATCTCTCAGCTCAGAGTTTTCCAATTTGAGACTCTCAGACTTATTAGAGTCAGATTCAAGAGTCCTTTTCAGGTATCTGAATTTAGCTCTAATCTGCTGATAACGTTCCAGAATTTCATTGAGGCTTTCAGCAAGTTCAGCCTTTGTAAAATTAACAGCGAAGTTAGGGAATACCTCTTCTGTGTCTGATTCTGAGTCTGAGTCAGAAGCTTCACTGTCATCTGGAATGTTAGCCATAAGCGCTATGTTCGCCCTTTCATCATCTGATTCTGAGTCAGCTTCAGACGAGTCAGAGTCATCCCATGTGGCCATGAGACTTTTCTTCTTCTCTCTTCCAAACTTCCTTTTTGGCTTTTACCTCTGAAGCTTTGGACAGTCACTCTTGTAGTGACCTTGCTCATTGCACTCGTAGCAGATGATGTCTTTTGTATTTGGCTTCTTGCTACCTGAGGAGCCTTCAGATCTTCTGTATCCAGAGGAAGAATCTGTTCTTCTGTATCTGGAAGAAGACTCGTTCTGATCAGATCTTCTGGGATTCCTGAATTTCTTTTGTCTTTGCTTCCACAGTTGATTTACTCTTCTGGAGAGAAGAGAAAGCTCGTCTTCTTCTGATGAGGATCCATCAGATGTTTCTTCAACTGCCTGCAAAACTTTAGATTCAGATTTTCTGTTAGATTTTAAAGCTATAGGCTTACCTTGCTTCTGAGGCTCGTCAGCTTCCAGCTCTATCTCATGACTTCTGAGGGAGCTTATAAGTTCCTCCAGAGTGATTTTGTTGAGATCTTTCGCCAGCTTCAGAGCAGTAACCATAGGCCTCCACTGCTTGGGTAAACTTCTGATTATCTTCTTGACATGGTCAGCAGTAGAGTACCCCTTGTCCAGAACTTTGAGACCAGCTACCAGAATCTGGAATCTGGAGAACATAGTTTCAATGGATTCAGATTCTTCCATTTTAAACGCCTCATACTTCTGAATGAGCGCCAGAGCCTTTGTTTCCTTGACTTGAACGTTCCCCTCATGCGTCATTCTGAGAGAATCAAAGATGTTCTTAGCTGTGTCTCTGTTGGAGATCTTCTCATACTCAGTATAGGAGATGGCACTGAGAAGGATGGTTCTGGCCTTATGGTGATTCTTGAAGTCACGCTTTTGTTGATCAGTCATTGATTTTCTATCAATCTTCTGACCAGTTGCATTAACAGGGTGCGTGTATCCATCTGTCACCATATCCCACAGATCAGCATCATGTGCTAGAAAGAAGCTTTCAATTCTGTCTTTCCAGTAGTCAAAGTTTTCTCCATCAAAGACTGGAGGTTTGCCGCTGAATCTGTCTCTGTCCTCATTGGTGTCATTGCTGAAATGAGAGTTGTTTCCTGCCATAGTGTTTTTCTGACGCTGGATCTTTTACTGACACGGTTAAGTGTTTTAGCTCAGAACCAGGCGCTCTGATGCCAATTGAAGGGGTGAAAAACACAAGAAGGGGGGGGTTGAATTGTAAAACTGGAAACTTAAAGCAAATGACAAGGTATTTTTATCCTGGTTCGTTTGATCTCAAACTACTCCAGTCCACCCGTTCAAGGTGATTTCGCCTCTCTCCAACGAGGTCTTAATTCACTATATTCAACTGAATACAAATCTGCTTTAGCAACTGCTAAAACCTTCTTGATTCAAACCACAATCCGGTTTGTCAAGGCAACACTTTCTTACAAAGGAATGAACAAGTGTGTATGAATGTTTTCTACAAAAACTATATCACAACTGTGATGTTTACACAAATGAAGCTTAGAATACTAAGATGCTAAACGCTAATAGAGTATCAGAGTTTGGTGGTTTAGCAAAACTTGTAGAGTGAAGATTACTGTTCAGCTTTGTGCGTGTAGAGAGTTTGGAAGCATTAGCCGTGATAATCTTCAAAGCTTGGTTTATATAGCACTTGAGAAGATGAACGTTGAAGCAAATATTCTTGATTCAATGCTATTAACAAGCTTTCCTTTTTGAGCAGATCTTGTCTAGAATGATGCCGTTGGTATTGATTAGCTTTCAATGCACAGTACCGTTGCTTCTTCAATGCACGATCTGGCTTGGCTCATTCTGATTCTGCTTCGCTGCTGATGAACTAATTTGTTTCTGTATCAGAGTGTTTTACGCGCAGTTCTGTTCATCAAGCTTCAGCATGTGCAAGCGTTGATCATCTGATCTTGACGTTCTGATTCAGCAACTTCTGATGCTGATATGCAAACTCATATTCTGATGCTGAAAACGTGATCTTGCTTATTTTAATCAGCATATCTGCAAGTCAGAGCATAGTAATTTTAGGCAGCATATAATTCAATCATAAAATATTTAACTACTATATCTTTTCACTTTGTTATCATCAAAACTTAAATATAGGGTACTAGATTCAAACATTGTTCTAACATCTTGTGCCAAGCAGATTTTCCATGTACTTTCTTGATTTGCAATTGGACATAAAGTTAATCTTTTCAAAAATGGAAAGTTCACTTTATCTAGTTTAGGATTAATCTTGCATACAATGCTTGCACTCAAAGAACAACACTCTAACACATTGAATATGCATTAAATTATTGAGTATGGAATGGTTCAAGGACCTGTAATCAAGCATAAAGCAAGCTGAGTTCAAATTTGCAAAGTTATGAACATGTTTTTGATGAAGAACAAAAGTGAATTTTTGCCAACTTGTGAAATTCGAATCTCTCATGTTATGAGGTTGTTTGATGAGTTCTTGGACATTTTGGAAAGCTTGGAATGTGTACTACAATCCATCTTTGAAATGCAAGTTGAAATTCCAAGTGGAAGGGTATGAAAAGTGGCCTTGAAGTGGGGTAGAAAACCTTGTCAAAATAGGTTAAAATTTCACTAAGTTAAAAAATGGTTTAGTGCCCTTATTCAAAAAATTGTAACTTGAGATACAAGCTTCAAATGAGAAAACTTTGTGAATCAAAGTTGTAGATTATGCAACAAGCTACAACTTTCATGTTTTGACTTTTGTTTGAATCCAAATGGATCTTGGTGAAAAGATGGGGCAAAGTTGGGAAAAAATTAGGGTTTTTCATAACTTAGAAAAATTCTAAGTTATGAAAAATTCCATTTTCAAACCCTAATTTGCATTTTGTGATTTCTTGGTGAACAAGTTTCATGATTTGGCAAGTTTTGATGAAAAATGAATCTTGACTCTTGATTTTGACCAAAAAGTCAAAGTTTGACTTTTCAATATACAGTCAAAATTGATCAATTGACTGGGAAATTCAACTGTCAATCTTGTGTACTTGGGATCTTTTGAGCTTGATGAATGTGTCAAGACCATTTCATTGAGTCCTTGAGTCCATATGTGAACTTGGTTTGTAATTGGCTAGGTCAAACAGTCAAAAATTGCCTTTGTGCAGTCAAAACCCTAAAAATGACCATTTTGCCCTTTTGGTGATCTGATCAAATTTCTTGGAGAATTGTGATCCAAACTTGATCAAATGGTCCATATGAGTTCAATATGTTGATGTGGGTCAATTTTCATGAGGTTTGACTGTCAATTGGCCACAATTGACTTTTTCCCCAATACAGCTGATTTCTAGGTCAACTGTCCAATTGACTGGGCAAAACATGGAATCAAGACTTGAAACTTGGTATAGGTACACTTGGGAGTCCAATATGAAGCATGAAAGTCATCTTAGGCATTTTAGGTCAAAACATCCTTAGGCAAACACAAACCCTAATTTGAGTCCACAGTGCAAGGAGAAGTCTTGAGCAGAGGAAACCCTAACTGGATCTTGATCTTCAAAGGTCTTGTGATGAGAAAATGTTGAGGAAATGGGAGGGCAAATTTTGGGGTACAACACTTTACTTTTGAGGGCTTGTTTGGGTTGTTACTATAGATCCTACACCCGGATATGGGGCACCTTATTAGGTAAGTAGCAATAAATCATGGAAGCTATACGGTGTAGACCGATATGGACGAAGTGATAGCTACGTTAGCATGATACTTTGGCTTGTACTAATGTTCCTTGAGTCAGTAAAGGATAACATTAGGCTTCCTTAGTGTCATTAAGCGCTAACTGACCTTTAGAACCTTTAACTGACTCACCTTAAGCCATTAGAAAGTAGTGAGATAGCTGGCTTTGGTTCCAACCAAAGATTGGTTTATACTCGATAATACACGCATTGAGACTAGACTTTTGGGATATTCTGGCCGCAATACTTCGGTGCTTGAGCTAGAACAATGCCTTAAAGGAAAGGTCAATGATATGAGACTCCTTAGAACTTAGTTACTATTAATAGGACAGGTTGAGCCAACAGAAACTTCAAGAGGGTACTTACCTTTAAAACTCATACAAGCCATTAAACCTAAGGTCTCTGGGTGACTTGTTTGTGTTTGATATACTTGTGATTTCAAAGCATAATCATAACATCATAAATATCATACCATAGCGTTTACTTAACCATTTCAAGGAACTCAAGGGTCTGTGGTGCAGGTTATGATGAACCAGATGTCTAAACAAGGGGCAAGGGGATTTATTTTTCTCTAACCAAATGCCTTCAAAATACCAGAACACGACAACTTGGGTCAGGGGCTATGAACCACTCGATATGGTGAGTTTGACTCTCGTAGAAGGACCTTCAAATGATATGAAAGTTATTCAGTTAAAGTCGCAGTTCAACTCCTAACATCTTCTTGTGTTTACCCTGCGAGATCCTTGAAAACATTTGTATATCATACATGTCATTGCATAGCAGGTACTCTAGGTACAAGCTTCTTATCCCTTTGCTGTTTATTTCAGCAAGAAGAAATGGCTCTTGAACAAACAATCAAAGAACTTCAAGCTCAAACCGCTCAGTTCTAACTAATGTTCATGGCTTTTACCCAGGGGCAAGAAGACCCGAAAGCTATGATCGTCAAAGAGAAGACTAAGAAGGAAAAGAAACCAGTTCGTGTTTTGAGTGTGGGAAGAAGAAGACCAGCTAACCGAGCTCTAGATTTCGTAACCCCATCAAAGGGAGGGGGTAATCAAGAGGAAGATGACGAGGAATCAGAGGAAGGAGACAAAAATCCAGCGTATGAAGAAGTTGAACCTGACTATTCTGAGGAGCAATATCCTCATGTTGATGATAAATACAAACGACTGGAGGATCGGCTCAATGCCATGGAGATCCAAAGGGTGCCTGGTCTGGATTTTGAAGAGTTAGGGCTGGTTCTTGGAGTGGTCATCCCACCAAAGTTCAAGGTTCCCACATTTGCTAAGTATGACGGTGTCTTCTGCCCTAAGTTGCACTTAAGGTCCTATGTCAGGAAGATCCAGCCTCACACTACTGACCGGAAGTTATGGGTCAATTTCTTCCAAGAAAGTTTAGTTGGCACATAACTGGAGTGGTTCTATCAGCTAGAAAGAACATACATTCATACCTGGGAAGACTTGGCTGCTGCTTTCTATTGGAAATACCAATAGAATGCTGACCTTGCTCCAACTCGTACACAACTTCAAAGCATGTCTATGGGTTCTAGCGAAGGCTTCAAGGAATATGCCCAGAAATGGAGGGATCTAGCTGGTAGGGTACAATCTCCTCTGAATGATCGAGAAATGGTAGACATGTTCATGGGCACTCTGACAGGCCCGTTCTTTAATCTGTTGATTGGGAGTTCCTCATCCGGGTTCATAGAGATGGTTCTGACCGGAGAAAGGATAGAAAGTGGTATCAAGAGTGGGAAGATCTCGATTGCTGCATCTTCTAATGCTGAGAAGAAGCCATTTGCTGGTAAGAGGGAAGCCAATATTGTGTATGTCCATAAGGGTCGTAATAAGGCAGACTACCACCAATCTGTAGGGGCAGTGCTGGTCTCTAATTCGGCACGCGTGCAACGACCACAACAATGGGGTAATTAGTGAAGGCAAGACAAGCCTAAGAGATAGTTTACCAAGATCAACATGCCATTGTCTCAAGCATTACAACATATCTTGAGGATGAATTTGATTACGTTGATAGGACCTCATCCAACCCCTAAGACTTCCTCTCCTAACTACAATCCTGATGCAAGGTGTGCCTATCATTCTGGCACTCCTGGGCACAATACTGACGATTGTTGGGCACTGAAATACAAGATTCAAAATATGATTGACGCCAAGGAGATTGAGTTCGACCCTCCTGAGACTCCTAAAGTGATCACTACTCCCATGCCAAATCATGGCCAGGATTGAGAGCATTTTTGTTCATTTGAATTCTCAAGTTGTATTTTCTTTGTTTGTTCAAACAATTATTGTCATGTCAAACATTGTTATTTCATTAATGCATTGCACATGTTTGTATTGAATTACATTTTTTTCATTATGCTTAAACTGCTTTCTTACTTCCTTTTTTTGATATTCAACTTTTGATTAAAAGCTCTGAGCCTCTTGAGGTAGGACGACAAAAATGATACCACAATCTCGACAGTATACTTTTGAACAGACCCCGCTGATGATGTACAGGCGTTGTTTCAAATCCTAAACAATGGAGTTATAAAGAAGATAATCCTTAGTCAACCCCTTTAAGCCTAAGAAGTAGGAGTTTTCTTTTCACACAAATTAAAACCCTTAATCATAACCTGGGGCAGGGTAGTTTTCTCAGTTAATTCAGATGTGCATTCAGTCACAAGCTTTCCCTTCATACAGGAAAAATTGTGTATAAGATGCTCTCCAAAAGATGGTGATGGTTCATATAATCATTAAGAACAGACAGCCATTATCTCTCAAAATAAAAGCCCATTAAGTCAAAACCTATGAAGGAGACTTAAAAAAACGGGGGCATCCCGCTGGCTGTAATCACAAAAGAAACAGTTCAGGCAAAAGACAGAGATAGAAAAATCAAAAAAGAAAGAGGTCCTACAAATCCTCAACAAAAAGAAAAGGTTACAAAAATGACTGCCTTCTCAAAAAAACGTTCAATTTCTGAGCCATCACCGAAATATCAAGGCCAACATTCTAGAACTCAACTGGGATTCGAAATGCACAATTAACTGAGCATAGGACTGAAAAACATCACGAAGAACGGGTGGGTACAAATAAACTTTGAGTGTGTATCCTTTGTTTCTTAAACTGTGAACCATGCCAAGTTACAACCCTTAAAAGTCCTAGCTGAAGCATGGGTTAGTTCGAGAGCATACTGTTACAAAGGTATCCTGACTCTTGTAAGGTTTGCTATAAATCATGAGTTGATATCACATTCTTACAAATTTTTTTTTACTACTAAAAACGTATATTCAAAAAATTTCAAGACAGACATAAGCTTTGCATTCTTAAAATACCATTGTTTGCATATGACTATTTGTTCAACAACAGAGAAATTCGCACGATCGAAGTTCGATGAACGAAAATCCTCACAATGGACATAATCATCTCAGATGGAAGAAACATTCCCAATAACAAGCCTTTCATAATCAAGGGGCATGACATGGTGTCTAATTAATCTGGGGCAGTCAAGCCAATATGTAAAGAATCTCTCCAAAAATACTGAATAGCCAGGAGCAGATCTCCATCTGAATCACTCAGGGGCTGTCACATTGATCAGGGATTCCAGCAGAAAATCACTGAAGTTTGAATCTTTGGTACCACCAAATTGCTTGTCTGTGCCAGTAGTATCAGATGGTGTCAGTATCATGTCTTTGAATCCTTCCATGACAGTTCTTAGAAAGGATACCTAGGAAATTTAAGACTATAAGAAACTTGATCAAACATCAGGTGCACCATATTCATCCTGAAGCACGCAGGCTCCCACGTATGAAAGGGCACATGCGATCACATAAACATTTTCTGACATTTCTACAACACTTGTTGTCATAGACTGTGACAACTCTCCACATCCTATAAGCGCGGACATAGTCAGAAAATGCTATGCATGAAAAAGACCTGCTAGGTTGATAGGCCTAGGCAAAATTAAGGGCATCCCGACGAACAAAAAGAGTTCGAGAAAAAATTAGGGATATATACAAAAAAATTCTACACCGTCAAGTCGAAAACCTGAAAAGGCGGCTTGAGCAAAAAAGGGTATCCCGGTGGACTGAAAATCCAAAAGGGCGGTCCAGGCAAAAGTTAGGGATTAAAAACGTACGACTATGTCCCATCATCTTGTCATTTGTTTATTAGTAGATGACTTATCATCCTGATCAGCATTTACCAAGCACCCCAGGAGTTGGGATGACACTTAAACCATCCACAAAGTCTCTACAGGTACTTTCTCCAACAGGTACAGAGACAGGGGCATCTTACTAAAAATTCGTCGCTATATCCTCAGCTTACAACCTAGTGATATCAGGTGTTCTTGTATCCCCGGCAGAACCGGAATTTCCAACTACTGCTCTGACATTAGGTTTTCCCCAGTAAAGTCGTCAAACTTCTCAGGATTCCCCAATAGGATTTCACAAAATCCCCAGGCAGTGCATAGAGCTTTCCTTCCCGAACAAAGTTTATTTCTCTAACAATGGAAGATCATCTCCCAATAGTTCAGCTTCAACAAAATTTGAAGACCTACATTCTTCAGCGCCAGGTGCAATCAGGGATTTATTTTCCCTAATTCAATAGCGCTGCAATAGAACAACTCATACATTCACATATTGCATTCATAAATCATTCTACAAACGTCATAGCATCTCTAGTACAAATGCATACATCCCAATCTCATTTATTTTGAGAACACCATTATACAATGCATTTCATAGATCATGACATTGCATATAGCTAACACTTTACCTTTTCAGGAAAGATCAATCAACAGATATTTATCATCAACAATTTTCAACAGGTCCAGAATTAGCTCCTGAAACAAAACAAAGTAATTGTCTGTGCGACCAAATACAGCTTTACACGGGCTCATCATGAAGCAATCTTACGCGGGTTTCTTCTGACATCCAAATTCAGCTTTACATGGGCTCAATATGAAGCAATCTTACACGGGTTTCTTCTGACTTCCAAATACAGCTTTACACGGGCTCATCATGAAGCAATATTACGCAGGTTCTGACTTCCAAATACAACTTTATACGGGCTCTTCATGAAGCAATCTTACACGGGTTTCTTCTGACTTCCAAATACAGCTTTATACAGGCACTTCATGAAGCAATCTTACACGGGTTTCTTCTGACTTCCAAATATAGCTTTACACGGGCTCAACATGAAGCAATATTACACGGGTGTCTTCTAACTTCCAAATACAGATTTACACGAGCTCATCATGAAGAAATCTTACACGAGTTTCTTCTGACTTCCAAATAGAGCTTTATACGGGCTCTTCATGAAGCAATCTTACACGGGTTTCTTTTGACTTCCAAATAGAGCTTTATATAGGCTCTTCATGAAGCAATCTTACATGGGTTCCTTCTCCCTCCTTCTGAAGTTTTACACATACTCATCCTAAAGCACCCCTACCCAGGTTCCTTCTCACAATTTCCAGATCCAGTTTTACACGGACTCATCCTGAGGTAACCCTATCCAGGTTCCTTCTTACAATTTCCAGATGCAGTTTTACACGGACTCATCCTGAGGAAACCCTACCCAGGTTCCTTCTTACAATTTCCAGATGCTGTTTTACACAGACTCATCCTAAGGAAACCCTACCCAAGTTCCTTCTCTTGAATTTCTAGATGCAGTTTTACACTGACTCATCCTGAGGAAATCCTACCCAGGTTCCTTCTTACAATTTCCAGATGCAATTTTACACAGACTCATCCTGAGGCAACCCTACCCAGGTTCCTTCTCACAATTTCCAGATGCAGTTTTACACAGACTCATCCTGAGGCAACCCTACCCAGGTTCCTTCTCTTGAATTTCCAGATGCAATTTTACACGGAATCATCCTGAGACAACCCTACCCAGGATCCTTCTCTTGAATTTCCAGATGCAGTTTTACACAGACATATCCTGAGGAAACCCTACCCAGGTTCCTTCTTACAATTTCCAGATGCAGTTTTACCCGAACTCATCCTGAAGCTGCCCTACCCAGGCTCCCTCTCATATATATCCTAAAACATCCCTACCTAAGTACCTTCTCATACACTTCCAGATGAAGTCTTACACGAACTCATCCTGAAACACCCTACACAGGTTTCTTCTGATACATTTCCAGATAGCAGTTAATTTCATTCTCCCCAAAAAATTACTATGAAGCCTAGATTTCAACCAGAAAACAACAAACTTTCATCTCTCCAATCCAGAGATAACCCCTCAGTAAAGCTATGGACAACTGAAGTTCATAGACTCTATTCCCAATAGAGTTTTCCTCAAACAAGAAAACAACAGAAATCAACATCCCCCAGTGCACTCCTCCTCAGACAACAAGAACATGAATCCCCACAAAGAGACCTTTTATGAAGTCAGCATCTACTCTGGATGGCATCTTTAAGCCCATCTCCGACGACTCTCTGTCATATTCTCTGGATGGCATCTTTAAGCCCATCTCCGACGACTCTCTGTCATATTCTCTGGATGGCATCTTTAAGACCATCTCCGAAGAATTTCAGTCATCTTCTCCAAATAGAATCTGTAAGCCCATTCGCGACATCATCAACCATCAGTATTACTTCATGCTAGTTCAAATTTATAGGCACTCTAGTGTTCAATCATCTTCCATCTTCAGATCACGAAAGGAAGACAAGCCAATATAAATCCTCAGGTTTAAGTAGATTGAACAGGGGCAGTTGTTGTACCCAAAAATTTTCCCTCCCATTTTCACACAAGACATACTCCTAGAGGTCCTCAATTGCTCAAGGTTTACCAAGAATTGATCAGACAAATTCTCCTCCTAAGCATTGACCTTCCAACTAGGGTTTCTCTTTTCACCAAGATGTTTGAGCTCCAAAGGTCTCAAATGTCTTCCACGGGCCTAATATGTCTTCAAGATTATCCATGACAAATTCCATACCTTGCACTATAAGTTTGCTCAGTCAATTGCTTAAATGCTTGAAAATCAATTGTACTAGGTCAAAAGTTAACTATGGTCTATATACAGTAAAACTTCAAGATTTTTGGTCAACATCAACATTTTGAAGTGATATCAATCATTTGATAAAGGGTTGATCATGATCCCTCAAGAAATGCTCCTAATTCATCAAAAGTCAAGAATTGCTAATTATGGTTTCTATAGGAAAAGTCAACCAAACTTTGACCAGACATTACTTTCTCATACTTCATCCATTTTTTCCCAACCAAAGCTCATTTTGAAGATAATCCAATTCCCTACAACTTCTCTTCATCCCTAAAGTCCAATAAATTCACCATTTGAAAGATATAAGCTTATACATTACAGGTTATTTTTAGAAAGTCAACAAAAGGAACTTTTTGTCAAGACCATTTACATCAAGATAAAATCTTCAAATCTAAAATTTATCAAAAGAGGGATTGAAGTAGACATATAAGGCTTTCAAAAAAGTCTAAGATCATCATTGTTACACGGTGGGATAATTGACTTGGTTGTTTTACATTTTGATCGCAAATGTTATGGTTAGCAAGATTCACCACCGACTTTTCTTTTATCCAAAAGGAAAGGTTGAAAAGAACAGGAAATACCTTTGAGGTGTTTTCTTGAGTTCGGGGGGTAGATTATGAAAATGGAAGGTATTAGCACCCTTTTCATCCATGGTTTTCCATCGGCTCTTAGTTACTTGCTAGATCACTTGCTTTTGTTTGAAAATGTGCTTTGTGTGGTTTTTGAAAGTATTTTGAAAGGTGTAATTGTTTTAGGCAAACTTTGTAATGATTCTAATTTTTAAGAATGTGTTGTACCCCAAAATTTGCCCTCCCATATTCTTCAAAATTTGCCAAGTCAAAGCTTCAAAATCTCCCCAAGGGTTGCACAGGTCAAGGGCCTCCTAACAGTCGAAAGCTAGGGTTTTGGTTCTGACAAAGAAAGTGAAGTTTCCAAGGGTCCAATCAAGTCCCACATGCTTACAAATATGGTCAATCATCCTCATACCAAGTTTCAAGACTTACAGCACAAAATTGCACAGTCAAAAACCCTAATTGCACTACAGTCAACTGCAGGGGCAAAATGGTCATTTGACAGTCAAAAGTTCAAATTTTTGGTCAACATCTCATTTTGAAGCCACAAACATCACTTGATCAATGCTTGATCATGATTCTTAAAGCTTGGCTCAAAAAGTCTCAAGATGCAAAAGTTTCCATATTTGGACAGTTGAAAAAGTCAACTGTAACTTGACCAAAGCATAACTTCCACATGGATTATCAGAAAAATTCCATCCAAAGCTCATTTTGAAGAGAAAGGCATTTACTACAACTCCTCTTCACACTTCAAGTCCAAGAAATGCTCTCACAAAAAGTTATTAATTTCAACATTATAGGTCATTTTCAAAAGTCAACCAAAAGGGACTTTAAGTCAAAGGCCATAACTTGAGATTGGTAAATCAAAATGACATGGGACCAAAGGCATTGCTTATAGGACTTCAAGACCTTTCCAAAATTTCCAAGAACATGATCAAAGCTTAAAAATTGAGCAAGGTATGCCTTGTGGAAGTTGGGAAATTTTTGGGTATTTTGAAAAGTCAACTTTGATTCAAAAGCCTTAAAATTGCTAATGGGCCACATTTTCTTCCAAGATTCATCATCCAAGGCATGTGCACGACCATTTGGCCCAAAGGGAATTTATTCATCATTTTTATTTATTTGAATTTTTAATTGCTAATAATTCATTTAATTAATTAAAATATGAAAAAAATACCAAAGCAAACTTTTTAAATCTTTTTATGCATGAAATATCTCCAAGATTTCGTGCATTATCAGATAGGGAAAGAATCAAGTTGATTGGACATGATTGGTATCAAATATGCATGGAAAAGATTGAAAAAATTATGCATGAAAATCAAATATTCTCTACATCAATGCTTTGATCCTTTGGCTCAGAATTTAACCCTAATACACTCCATACATAAGCCACAAGCTAGACCTAAAGAAAAAGACCTCCAAGCTGCGCCAGAAAACAAGAACAACTTTTGCATTTTTTGTGAAAAATTCCAAAACTGAAAACTTGGTTCCAAGGCTTTTCAAGGCAAGAAAACCATTCTATTGTGTTCCTGAGGCTTCAAGGAACGTGCCTGAATCAAAACCATCATCCCTAACATCAAGAATTGGTAAATAGAAGTCAGACTGTGTCACTTTTTTTGCATAATCATGTTTTATTATTCAGGCCATATTCATGCATTTTTATTGTTGATGAGTTGATTCTAAAGCTAGCAGTATGATTTAATTGAAGAATTATTGCATATATGGAGAGTTGCCATGAACGACGCCTAGGGTTTTAAAAACCTTGAATTGGGGTTTCTCAGTTATGGAAAAATTAGGACGTGAGACTTAGACCATTAAACTCAAGAGGCTTGGACGATTTGAACACACTACTCGCGCTCAATTTATGAGCCACCATATTCTAATCGCTGTTTTTGCACTTGCCATTTAGTGGGGGTTTAAAACCCCCGCTATTTAATCTGTTTTTGTTTCAGGCACAACAAGCAAGTGGGGAAGATGATGATGTGTAGGCTAATAATTGGAGCATTTGAAATTCGCGCTAAAATCTTCCACTAACCCTTGTTTTATCTCATATTGATTTTTTGTTATATAATAAACAAAGCGCTTAGTTGGATCAGTTGGCAAGCATGTGCATTGGTAAGCAACGGGACCTGGGTTCGAACCCCAAGTCCCCCTTCTTATTTCTATATTTTTCTTCTAAACACGTTTCCATGCAGCTCGTTCCCTGAGGTATACCATGCAGCCTCATGATCTGTCGTGTCACACGTCCCACTGCATCCATCCAGTGGCCAGGATTCAAGGCTTATGATGTGTCTCAGTCAATGAAGCCACATGCTACCCTGGGAAGTCAACAAAAGGCCTCCAAAGATGGGCCTAAAATGCTAAATTATACCTCCAATTTGGGACAGAACCCCCCAAGGGTTTGCAATTCTTCTCCTTTTTTTAGTTTTCATTATTTGTATTAATTTAATTATTTCTTTCTTAATTCTTTAAATTAATATGTTTCTCAACATAAAAAATAATATAAAAACCAGAAAAGACACAAACAAAAATATATTTTATTTTAGTATTTTTTGTAAATAAAAATCATTAATTAATTTAGTTTTCAATTCTAGGATTAATTTCGACATTTTTCTTAATAAACTTAAAATTTGTAGAATTAGGGTTTTAATCAATTTTTATCTTTTTCTTTTCTTTTATCATTATTAATTATTAATTATATTTTTGTAAATAAAATTGCATTAATTAATTAGGTTTAATTTTAAATTAAATTTTAATGCTTTTCTTAATAAATTAAAAATAACTAGAATTAGGGTTAATTAATTAATTTCATTTAGTTCTCATTAAAAAATTCATAAATACAAAAAACTCGAAAAAATAATTTCTTTTCATTTTAATTTAATTAATTTAATAATCATAATTTAATTTCATTAAAAAGGGTCCAACACCCTCGCTTTCGATTTTAATTCTCTTCGCACATTTATTTCCTTTCTTATAATTTTTATGTAATTCTCCCAAAGCCGTGTAAATTAAACATTTATATTTCTCGCATCTTTATTTTATGTTAAATCGGGTCCTGGATTTAATTTGGCGATGTGGACCCGCGCCTTTGTAATAGTTTAGGAACTTTATATTTCCCGCAACTTTTTTAACTGCTAATAAATTGCATGCAAGAATGAATGTCTAAATAAAAACAAAAGCGTAGATCACCCATGACATGACAAGACAAAAATATCTGAAAACGACACACAAATCACACACCACCCCTAGGGTACGCCTCACTGTTGCCTTGCCTCTCGAAAGGTGATCGTCGAGTAGAGGATGTCTTAGTAAGTCCTCATGATCCGGGAACCTGGCATGAGGGTAGCTTCTAAGGTATCTTCCCATTGCTCTGGTGATCACCATGTCCCGAACCTTCGAATTGACCCGAACAACTCCAATAGTGGTGCTACCTACCTCTCAATGGTGGGATGGCACTGCTTTAAAGGACACTTACACAGACGAATTCCTTAGGGTAGGTAGACGACTCTAGATACTTGCTCTAATTTCAAAAACAAAACAAAAAAATACTTTTCACACCGACACCTTTTCAAAAAGCTTTCGAAAGCAATTTTTCAAACACTCTTGAGGACCGACACAAGAGTCGAACTGAAATTTTCAAAGAGACTTTTTAAAACCCACAGTTGAAAAGCAAACAAACCATTTTTGAAAACACAAATGAGCAAGTATTTAAGAGCCCATGGATAACCATGGATAGAAAGGGTGCTAACACCTTCCCTTTCTATAATCTACCTCCCGAACCGAGAGCGATCTCTTTAAGGAATTTTTCTGTGCTTTTGTCCTTTCCATTTGGAGAAATAAAAGACGGTGGCGACTCTTGCTTCCGCGACATTTCGCGAACCAGCGTTAAACAGTCAGTTCCAGATCCACCGATCACAGAACTGGCGACTCTGTTGGGGATACTTTATAAAGTGAGGTGTACCTTAGGGTTAGCTCATAACTGTGTTTTCAATTGTATTGATTTGCTTACTTTAAATTGTGGGTTGCATGGGAGCTACATAGATCCTAACCCGGATCTGGGGATACCCTATTTAGGTAGCATAAGCTGTGAGGGACCTGTCCGGCGTAGACCGACATGGGTGAAGCAGTGGCTACGTTGGTGTGGCGCCTTGGTCTGTACCGATATCCCTTGTGTCGCAACGAGGAGAATATGGGTCTTCCAAGGAGTCATTAAGCACCAACAACCTTAGAACTTAAATGACACAACTTGGCCATTAGAACAGTAGTAGTATGCTACACCCATTGAGGCTAAACTCTCGTGATGGTTCTGGCCGCAAGAAAAGATTGCGATGCTCGAGTTATGACCGATTGAGGGTAGTCAATGATATTGGGATCCTCTTAGAACCCGGTTACTTCTAATAGGACAGGTTGAACCCACCAACTTCAAGAGGGTAATACCTAGACCTCATGCTGGCCTAAAACTTTAAGGGCTTCTCTTGCGTGACTTGTGTGCCTTCCAACTTGACTATTTGCATGCTTGTTATCTGACACATGAGTTTCTTGCAGGCTTTGTTTATATTCCTTAATTGGGCTCAAAACAGGTTTTACTTAAGTTTCTTGCAGGTTTTGGTTTGCAGTCCTTAATTGGGACTCATAACGGGGTTCACTTACATTACTCCATGCATACCATAACATCATACCATTGCATACATCCTAACCCATTTCAAGGATCTCAAGGGCTTGTGATGCAGGTCATGATGAATCAAACGTCTAGCAAGGGGCAAAGAGGATTTATTTTCTTCTAGCCAAGGATGTCAGGGGCTATGACCCACTAGATATGGTGAGCCTTGACTCTTGAAGAAGGACTCTCAACAATATGAAGTGCCTTCAATCAAGTCACCAATTTCCAATGCTAACAATTTTCTTGTTTACCCTGCGAGGTCCTTGAAAACATTACATGCATATCATACACATCATTGCATTACAGGTATCCCTTTTGCAGGTCACTTACCTTTGTCGCTGTTTATTTCAGCAATGACTTCCCAACAAGATAACCAGGGACCTCCTGCTCAAGAGACTCAGTTCAAAGAGGTCTTCTTAAGCCTATCCAAGGGGCAGGAAGAGCTGAGAACACTCCTCACGGGGACTTTGGTCAGGAACAATGCTGAGGACGACCAGGACGAATGGCTGAAACGTCTACAAGCTGAGGTAGACACATTGAAAACCCAGATGCTGGGGCAAAGGGCTCTCATCCAAGGTTTAGCTCAGGAGCAAGGAGAGCTGAGGGCCATGATCAGTCAGCTTCATCAAGACATGAAGCAACCAGCCCAAGTCAGGGACCCGGTCATTAATCAACTTCCAAGAAGTCAAAGGTTTGGGCCTCTCCAAGCTGCTATTACTTCACAGGTCCAACAACGACCTCGCCAAGAACAACGGACTGATCAGAGCAAACCAGACATGCCTAAAAGTCAGTTCACCAAGCTCAACGTGTAACCGTCTCAAGCTTTACAACAATTGTTGAGGTTGAATCTGGTGACGTTAAGGGACCCTCCTAAGAATCTCAACACAGCCTCCCCAAAATACAAGTCTAAGGAAAGATGTGCACACCACTCTGGTAGTCCAGGCCATGACACCGACGACTGCTGGGCTCTGAAGAATAAGATCCAAGACCTGATTGAGGAAGGAGCTGTGGATTTCACCCAGATGGGCCAGGCTGAATGCTCCTGCCATCCCTATCGGATGCACCATTTGAAGTAACAAGCCCTGAGATGAAAAGACTTTTGTTCATTAGGATTTCCAAGTTGTAATTTTCTTTTGTTCAAACATTTACTCATGTTAAACGTTGTTATTTCATTAATACATCGCATATGTCTGTCTTGAAGCAATATATTCGTATTCACTATACGCAAATTATTTTCATATTTTTTCTGATGATCAATGTTCGATTAATAATGCTAAGCCTCTTGAGGGAGGATGACGAAAACGATACCGCAATCTACAGTATGCTTTTGAACAGACCCCGCTGATGAAGTACAGGCATTGTTTCAATCCCTAAACACTGGAGTTATAAGGATGATAATCCCTCGTCAACCCCTTTGAGCCAAAGAAGTAGGAGTTTTTCTTTTCGAAAATTAAAACCCTTAATCATAACCTGGGGCAGGGTAGTTCTCTCAGTTGATCCAAGTGCATAACGAATGGCACCAAGGAGATCCTTACAAAACAAAGAAAGACAGTGATGGTCCCGAATAATCAATAAAGAAAGGCAGTCAATACTTCACAAAACAAAAATGAAAACCCAATAAGTCAAAACCTACGAAGGAGACTTACAAAACTGGGGCATCCCGCTGACTGTAATCACAAAAGAAACAGTTCAGGCAAAAAAAAAATAGGGATAACAAAATCAAGAAGGAAAAGAGGTTATAAAAACTCTCAACAAAAGGAAATGACTGCCTATCCAGAATAAGTGTTCAGTATCCGAACCATCACCGGAAAATTAGAGCAAAGACTCAAACAAGGTCTAACGTATGATCAACTGAGTTTAGGTTTGAAGAACATCATGAAGAGCGGGTGGGTACAAATAATTTGAGCCTTTATCCTTTGTTTCTTAAACCATGAACCAGGCCACGTTATAACCCTTAAAAAGTCCTAGCTGAAGCATGGGTTAGTTCGAAAGCATACTGTACGAAAGGTATCCTGACTCCTTAAGGCCTATTGGTAAATACGGAGTTAACATCACGTTTTACAAACATTCATTTGTTTTATGAAAAAGAATGCATTTTCAAAATCTTCAAGACAGACATTAGCTTTGCATTTTTGATATAACATTGTTTGCATATGACTTTTTGTTTGACCAGCAGGAAAATTCGCATGATGAATACCTAGTGAACAAAAGCACTTCCAATCAAGGGGCAGACCTGATCATGGTCTATTATCTGGGGCAGTCCAATCAAGATTCGGAGAATCTCTCAAAGGCCAAATAGCCTGGGGCAAATCTCCGCCTGAGTCACTTGGGGCATTCCAACAACGAATCTTGCCTGATCAAATACCTTCTGATGACATGATAAAACACTTCTAACAGGGGCAACTCCCTACATTCTGAGAGCATGGATATAGTCGAAAAGAGTACTACGCATAATCAAAGACCCGCTAGGTTGACACACCTAGGCAAAATAAGGGCTTCCCGGCGAATCAAAAAGGGTTCGGGCAAAAATAAGGGATGAAATGAAAAAAATCTGTACACCCGGCAAGTCGAAAACCTGAAAAGGCGGCTTGGGCAAAAATGGGTATCCCGGTGGACTGAAAACCCGAAAGGGAAATCCAGGCAAAAGTTAGGGATCAAGAGCGTACGACTATGTCCCGGCATCTCGTCACCTGTCTACTAGAAGATTCATCAAGCACCTCCACAAGGTATCTTCTCCCCTCACCTCAGAAACAGGGGCAATAATGAGTCGTCCAGGCGATCCAGTTGCTCTGTCAACCAAAGTACCAAGGAAAGGTTAATGCAAGGATGATTACCATCTACCTTTACGAATTCCAGATCGTGGGTTAACACCCGAAACCAAACAGGACAATCATCCATTTGATCATCATCAAGTAACCCTACACCGGTTTCTACTCAACTTTCAAACAAAGTCTTACACGGACTCATCCACAAGTAACCCTACACGGGTTCCTTTTCTTCTCAAATAAAGTCTTACACGGACCCATCTCAAAGTAACCTTACCCCGGTTCCTCCAGAAGTCTTACACGAACTTATCATCAAAATGACCCTACACCGGTTCCCCCTGAAATCTTACACGGATTTATCTCAAGATGACCTTACCCTGGTTCATCAAGAAGTTTTACACGAACTTATCCACAAGTAACCTTACCCCGGTTCCTCCAGAAGTCTTACATGGATTTATCCCAAGATGACCTTACCCCGGTTCATTAAGAAGTTTTACACGAACTTACACTACAGTAACCTTACCCCGGTTCCGCCAAAGTTTTACACGAACTTATCCCGAACAAACCCTACCCAGGTTTTACCTCTTCAAAGATGTAGTTTTACACGGACTCGTCATCAGTAAACCTTACACAGGTCTCCTTCCTCCAAGATGCAGTTTTACACAAACTCATCATCAGTAACCCTACACAGGTGTCCTTCTTTCCAAGATGCGGTTTTACACGAGCATATCATCGGGCAACCCTACATAGGTTCCCTCTTTCAACTTACAAAGATTACAGTTCAAAAAATTTCCCCAGGAGAGTCTAATCCAATTTCCTAGGAAAAGTTGGAATCCATCTCCCCAAGCAGCAAGCTTATCCCCAGTAGATTCTGGAATCTTATCCTCGCAGAGCACGAACGCGTCTCCCCACTTTATTCAAGAGTTATTTCCCTACCAGGATATAACTGGGTTATCCTCAGCCAAAAGCCACGGAAAGAGCGTCCTCGACGAACTCTTCTTATCCCCAGCGAAGTCTATTAGCACTTCCAACACAACAACGGTATCCCCAGCGAAGTTACCATCAACATTTCAGCAAAACATCTCTCTCCCCACAGAGTATTGCTTCCCATCAAGATCGTTAGAGTACTTTTCTCCCCGCAGAGTAATCCATTAGCCAAGTTTATTCCCCGACGGAGTTATCTTCTCCTACCGGTATTCTTGCAACTATCATCCCCAGCGGAAGCAAAGATCTATTCTTCAAACATCAGCCCAGGAGTGATTTCCCGGCATCCGTCAAGGATTTATTTTCCTAAGACGAAAAGATACATTCATAAACATCACATTTTCACACATTATAACATGCATATACGCATCATATCTTACCAATCTCATTTATGTTGAGAACATCATTGCTTGATCCATATCATGCATTGCATATGACTGACCTTTACCTTTCAGAAAAGATCCAGTTAAATTCGCAACTATATTTCAAGACCTAGACCGGTTCAGTTAAATCGACCCTAAGATTTTTCTGTTTCTTATCCAGTCAAAGGCCTTCTCTGGTTCAGTCAGATCGACCCTAAGATCTCCCTGTTTCTTATCCAGTTGAAGATTTCAAGACCTAGATCGGTTCAGTTAAATCGACCCTAAGATTTTTCTGTTTCTCATCCAGTCAAAGGCCTTCTCTGGTTCAGTCAGATCGACCCTAAGATCTCCCTGTTTCTTATCCAGTTGAAGATTTCAAGACCTTGACCGGTTCAGTTAAATCGACCCTAAGATTTTCCTGTTTCTTATCCAGTCAAAGGCCTTCTCTAGTCCAGCTAAATCGACCCCTAACAGATTTTCCTGATAAAGACTCAGTAGAAGATATCCAAGATTCTCTCAGCGTTACTGTTGAGGTTGAAGTCACCCAAGATTCTCTCAGCGTTACTGTTGAGGTTGAAGTCGCCCGAGATTCTCTCAGCGTTACTGTTGAGGTAGAAGTCGCCTATGGTTCTCTCCCCGTTACTGCGGAGGTAGTAATCGTCCCCAGATTCTCTCAGTGTTACTGTTGAGGTTGAAGTCGCCCGAGATTCTCTCAATGATACTATTGAGGTTGAAGTCGCCTATGGTTCTCTCCCCGTTACTACGGAGGTAGTAATCGTCCCCAGATTCTCTCAGCGTTACTGTTGAGGTTGAAGTCGCCCAAGATTCTCTCAGCGTTACTGTTGAGGTAGAAGTCGCCCAAGATTCTCTCAGCGTTACTATTGAGGTTGAAGTCATCCAAGGTTCTCTCAGCGTTCCTGTTGAGATAGTAATCGCCCAAGGTTCTCTCACCGTCCCGTTGAGGTAGTAACCATCCCTGGTTCATTCATCACCGTTTGAAGCTCCAGATTCAGCTCCTCTAACCAGTCAGGACACATCTATACAAAGAGTTTGAACACCAGCTCCTGTAACGGGTCAGGTAATCCTTTTCTTTTGCAGGTACGCAAGTTCTCGCTAAGGAATCTCTTACGCGATCGACATCCAGATGGCATCTATAAGCCCATCACCCTATCCATCAATCTCCAAATGGCATCTATAAGCCCATTCCACCATCTGCTACTATGCGAGCGCAAATTTCTGGGCACTCTAGTGTTCAATCATCTTCCACCTTCGGATTACGAAAGGCACGTCATCCAATCTGCATCCTCAGGTCTAAGAAGATTGAACAGGGGAAACTGTTGTACCCCAAAATTTGCCCTCACATATTCTTCAAAATTTGCCAAGTCAAAGCTTCAAAATCTCCCCAAGGGTTGCACAGGTCAAGGGCCTCCTAACAGTCGAAAGCTAGGGTTTTGGTTCTGACAAAGAAAGTGAAGTTTCCAAGGGTCCAATCAAGTCCCACATGCTTACAAATATGGTCAAGCATCCTCATACCAAGTTTCAAGACTTACAGCACAAAATTGCACAGTCAAAAACCCTAATTGCACTACAGTCAACTGCAGGGGCAAAATGGTCATTTGACAGTCAAAAGTTCAAATTTTTGGTCAACATCTCATTTTGAAGCCACAAACATCATTTGATCAATGCTTGATCATGATTCTCAAAGCTTGGCTCAAAAAGTCTCAAGATGCAAAAGTTTCCATATTTGGACAGTTGAAAAAGTCAACTGTAACTTGACCAAAGCATAACTTCCACATGGATTATCAGAAAAATTCCATCCAAATCTCATTTTGAAGATAAAGGCATATCCTACAACTCCTCTTCACACTTCAAGTCCAAGAAATGCTCTCACAAAAAGTTATCAATTTCAACATTATAGGTCATTTTCAAAAGTCAACCAAAAGGGACTTTAAGTCAAAGGCCATAACTTGAGATTGGTAAATCAAAATGACATGGGACCAAAGGCATTGGTTAGAGGACTTCAAGACCTTTCCAAAATGTCCAATAACATGATCAAAGCTTAAAAATTGAGCAAGGTATGCCTTGTGGAAGTTGGGCAATTTTTGGGTATTTTGAAAAGTCAACTTTGATTCAAAAGCCTTAAAATTGCTAATGGGCCACATTTTCTTCCAAGATTCATCATCCAAGGCATGTGCACGACCATTTGGCCCAAAGGGAATTTACTCATCATTTTTATTTATTTATTTCAATTTTTAATTGCTAATAATTCATTTAATTAATTAAAATATGAAAAAAATACCAAAGCAAACTTTTTAAATCTTTTTATGCATGAAATATCTCCAAGATTTCGTGCATTATCAGATAGGGAAAGAATCAAGTTGATTGGACATGATTGGTATCAAATATGCATGGAAAAGATTGAAAAAATTATGCATGAAAATCAAATATTCTCTACATCAATGCTTTGATCCTTTGGCTCAGAATTTAACCCTAATACACTCCATACATAAGCCACAAGCTAGACCTAAAGAAAAAGACCTCCAAGCTGCGCCAGAAAACAAGAACAACTTTTGCATTTTTTGTGAAAAATTCCAAAACTGAAAACGTGGTTCCAAGGCTTTTCAAGGCAAGAAAACCATCCTATTGTGTTCCTGAGGCTTCAAGGAACGTGCCTGAATCAAAACCATCATCCCTAACATCAAGAATTGGTAATTAGAAGTCAGACTGTGTCACTTTTTTTGCATAATCGTGTTTTATTATTCAGGCCATATTCATGCATTTTTATTGTTGATGAGTTGATTCTGAAGCTAACAGTATGATTTAATTGAAGAATTATTGCATATATGGAGAGTTGCCATGAACGACGCCTAGGGTTTTAAAAACCTTGAATTGGGGTTTCTCAGTTATGGAAAAATTAGGACGTGAGACTTAGACCATTAAACTCAGGAGGCTTGGACGATTTGAACACACTACTCGCGCTCAATTTATGAGCCACCATATTCTAATCGCTGTTTTTGCACTTGCCATTTAGTGGGGTTTAAAACCCCCGCTATTTAATCTGTTTTTGTTTCAGGCACAACAAGCAAGTGGGGAAGATGATGATGTGTAGGCTAACAATTGGAGCATTTGAAATTCGCGCTAAAATCTTCCACTAACCCTTATTTTATCTCATATTGACTTTTTGTTATATAATAAACAAAGCGCTTAGTTGGATCAGTTGGCAAGCATGTGCATTGGTAAGCAACGGGACCTGGGTTCGAACCCCAGGTCCCCCTTCTTATTTCGATATTTTTCTTCTAAACACGTTTCCATGCAGCTCGTTCCCTGAGGTATACCATGCAGCCTCATGATCTGTCGTGCCACACGTCCCACTGCATCCATCCAGTGGCCAGGATTCAAGGCTTATGATGTGTCTCAGTCAATGAAGCCACATGCTACCCTGGGAAGTCAACAAAAGGCCTCCAAAGATGGGCCTAAAATGCTAAATTATACCTCCAATTTGGGACAGAACCCCCCAAGGGTTTGCAATTCATCTCCTTTTTTTAGTTTTCATTATTTGTATTAATTTAATTATTTCTTTCTTAATTCTTTAAATTAATATTTTTCTCAACATAAAAAATAATATAAAAACCAGAAAAGACACAAACAAAAATATATTTTATTTTAGTATTTTTTGTAAATAAAAATCATTAATTAATTTAGTTTTCAATTCTAGGATTAATTTCGACATTTTTCTTAATAAACTTAAAATTTGTAGAATTAGGGTTTTAACCAATTTTTATCTTTTTCTTTTCTTTTATCATTATTAATTATTAATTATATTTTTGTAAATAAAATTGCATTAATTAATTAGGTTTAATTTTAAATTAAATTTTAATGCTTTTCTTAATAAATTAAAAATAACTAGAATTAGGGTTAATTAATTAATTTCATTTAGTTCTCATTAAAAAATTCATAAATACAAAAAACTCGAAAAAATAATTTCTTTTCATTTTAATTTAATTAATTTAATAATCATAATTTAATTTCATTAAAAAGGGTCCAACACCCTCGCTTTCGATTTTAATTCTCTTCGCACATTTATTTCCTTTCTTATAATTTTTATGTAATTCTCCCAAAGCCGTGTAAATTAAACATTTATATTTCTCGCATCTTTATTTTATGTTAAATCGGGTCCTGGATTTAATTTGGCGATGTGGACCCGCGCCTTTGTAATAGTTTAGGAACTTTATATTTCCTGCAACTTTTTTAACTGCTAATAAATTGCATGCAAGAATGAATGTCTAAATAAAAACAAAAGCGTAGATCACCCATGACATGACAAGACAAAAATATCTGAAAACGACACACAAATCACACACCACCCCTAGGGTACGCCTCACTGTTGCCTTGCCTCTCGAAAGGTGATCGTCGAGTAGAGGATGTCTTAGTAAGTCCTCATGATCCGGGAACCTGGCATGAGGGTAGCTTCTAAGGTATCTTCCCATTGCTCTGGTGATCACCATGTCCCGAACCTTTGAATTGACCCAAACAACTCCAATAGTGGTGCTACCTACCTCTCAATGGTGGGATGACACTGCTTTAAATGACACTTACACAGACGAATTCCTTAGGGTAGGTAGACGACTCTAGATACTTGCTCTAATTTCAAAAACAAAACAAAAAAATACTTTTCACACTGACACCTTTTCAAAAAGCTTTCGAAAGCAATTTTTCAAACACTCTTGAGGACCGACACAAGAGTCGAACTGAAATTTTCAAAGAGACTTTTTAAAACCCACAGTTGAAAAGCAAACAAACCATTTTTGAAAACACAAATGAGCAAGTATCTAAGAGCCCATGGATAACCATGGATAGAAAGGGTGCTAACACCTTCCCTTTCTATAATCTACCTCCCGAACCGAGAGCGATCTCTTTAAGGAATTTTTCTGTGCTTTTGTCCTTTCCATTTGGAGAAATAAAAGACGGTGGCGACTCTTGCTTCCGCGACATTTCGCGAACCAGCGTTAAACAGTCAGTTCCAGATCCACCGATCACAGAATGTATACAAAGTGTTTGATCTTTTGAAAATGTTTTCATGTTTGAAAGATGTTTTTGAAAGTGTTGGTGTTTGTTTTGGAAATAGAAAGGATGTTTTTGGTTTTGAAATTGAGCAAGAAAGTAGGAGTAATCTACCTACTCAAAAGTCTTTCATGTTTATTTCCTCTTTCCTTTGACATTATTATCTTACCATTGATTTGGTAAGTAACCCTATCTTTGGATGTAAAAGGGATGGGCAAGGGTCATCGTATAGCCATGATTAGCAATGTTGTAAGATATCTTAGCATTTTCTTTAGGGACTAAGATCATTTTGAAAGGCAACATCGATAGCGTCATCGAGGGGCTATGATCTTTGTTTTTGCTTGTTTTTGCTAAGATGTCTCACATGCATAATATGGCCATTTTTGTAAGGCAACAAAGTGGGTTTACTCTAAGGGTGTAAGTATGCAAGTGTATTGATTTACATGCTTGATTTGTCTTGATTAGGGTTTTCTATTTATTGGTTTTAATCTTTCCATACAAAACCCTAATTACTAGCCTTTGTATATAAAGCAATAAATTACGGAAATTAAAAT
Source organism: Vicia faba (assembly GCA_948472305.1). Taxonomy (NCBI): domain Eukaryota; kingdom Viridiplantae; phylum Streptophyta; class Magnoliopsida; order Fabales; family Fabaceae; genus Vicia; species Vicia faba. The sequence goes on along the minus strand of OX451739.1, from coordinate 35,160,472 downwards.
TACTACGCTATTACATCATTTAGGGGAGGGGGTGTACAAATTACAAATGGGGAATTGCAAGAAATTAAATCTAAATAATTATTACAACCATATTGAATTTGAATAAATGTACAAAAATGAATAAGTAAAAATGCAAGAATGTAAATGTAAAAAAAATGTGATTTTTGTTTGGTTTTTCATGAAAAGGATTTTTTGACCTAATTAATTAAAATAAAATAATTAACTAAAAATAAGAAAATTAAGATTAAGTTAGTAAAATAAATTAATTTAAAGAAAACAAGTTTTTTAGGGTTTTTTGTGAATTTAATTAAATTAGTAAATAAAAATAATTAAATAAAAGTCTTAAATTCTAAACTGATTTTAATTTACAAGAAAATAATATAATAATAATTAAAATTTATTATCTAAGTATTTTAAAAAAGGAAATTAATTTATTAAAGAAAATGTTTTTGTTCTTTTAGTTTTATGAAAAATAAATTCAATTAAAATAAATAATAAAAATATAAATATTTTTGGGTTTCCTTTTATTATTAACAAAAAAATGGTATTAATAATAATAATAATAATAATTATTATTATTATTATTATTATTATTATTATTATTATTATTATAATAAAGAAAATAAATAAAAAATGAAAATAAAATATAAAGATAAGTCAGGGGGGTTTGAAAATGATTAAAGAGGTTAAAAGGTAAAAAAAGAAACAAAGGCCCAAAGTTGTTGGCCCGAGCGCTGCAAAAACAAAAAGATGTCAAAAAATGTGAAAAAATGCAAAAGGCAGCGCGCTGAGGTTCGAACCCATGACCTCTTGATTACCAGCACGCTACCTTACCACTGGGGTGGCTATACATTCGTTAATATAACTGAAATGATAAATATATAATACAAAACAAGTCCTGAATACACTTCATCTTCAACCCCCAGCCAGACCACCTATATCTTCACCATTTCTCAATAAAAATGAAATATGCAAACATGAAAGTTGCTCCATTTTTCCATACGAATCCAACCATATAAATATCATAAGCTATAAATTAAAGATGAATGAGAATTTTTGAAAGTACCAAAATCTGACCTAATTATTTTCAGAGGTTCAGAATCAAAATTTTAACTACTTAAGCAACAATAATGAAATCTAAGAACATGGTTAGCTTCAGGAAAATGATATCTATATTTCTTATTCACAAATAACCCATTAATGATGCTTGTATGAAGAGTTCAAAAGTCAGAAAGCTCACCTTTCAAGAGGGTATCGTGATTTGAGTTTGAGCAGCTTTTGATGAGTTCCAGTGATTGGGTTAGCTTCCTCAAGTTCCCAGGAAGCTAATGTGATGCTTGACTTGAGCTGAAAGTGGCTGAGGAGTTCTGGAGAAGTCAAGGTGCAAGGTGTTGTTTTTGAAAATGGTGGATGGTGATGGAGGTGTTACAGTCGTGTTGCAGGTGTGGGAATTGTTTGTATATGTTATTTAGAAGCTTTTGAAAGTAAAAGGCTAAGAAACGCACGAGAAAATTTGGATATTGGATTCAAAACTCAGAAATGGCAAGTTTTGAGAGGTTTTTGGAGGTTATGTGTTTTAGGGGGTTTCAGGGCTTAAGCATGCGTGCCTTTTCTTGCAAATGACTTGTGTATCTATATGCAAAAGGTTGGAGAGGTTTTTAACAAAGTATTTATGAGTTATAGGGTTATGGCTAGGTTGCTTGATTTTGAAGAAAAGTGAGAAATGTAGTTTCAAGGTAGAAAGTACAAGCATGTAGAGTGATTACCAACTTTAAACATACTTATCTGACTTTGTAGAGGAAACTTGTGCAAAAGGAACAAGTGCAAAGCTCAATGCAAGTTGACTTTGCATAAAACTTGCTTTTGTGTAAATGACAATGGTGCCTTTGTGCCATTAATGGAAAATTGTCTTGGATAAAGCTTGAATCAAATGCATGATAGCTCAACAGCAAGTGTAATCTTCTGATTAGGGAGAGATCTTGAGGTTTAGAGGCCTTCCAAGCAAGATTGTGCAACATAGGTTGAGATTTGAATTCTTGTTCATCAAAATTGACCTATAATTTCAGTTTGAAAACCCTAACTTCCTCTCTTCGATTCTCCTTGCTAAAGAATGATCTCAAGGAGTTCTTAGACATTTTGGAAATCTTGTAACATGATCTACAACCCCTATTTGAATCACTTTTGAAAATTCCCCTTTGAACTATATGAAAAATTTCTTTGAAGTTAGGTCAAAATCCTGCCTAAACTAGGGAAAATTTTTCACTAAGTGTTTAGTTTCATGACCATGACTTCATGGATTAATATCTTGAGATGCAATAATTTCTAAGAGAAGTTGTGTAAAGAATTGTTGTAGATCTCATGGAGATCTACAACTTTCATGTTGAAAGTTTCTTTTGAATCATCTTGCATCATGGTGAAAAATTGGTTCAAAGTTATGAAAAAATATGAAGTTTTCAACACTTACAAAAATTTCTAAGTTTGAAAACTTTGACTTTTCAAAATGAAATCTTGACTTTTTGATTTCTTGATGAACAAGTTTCATATTTTGACATGTTTTGATGAATTGTGATCTTTGACACTTGATTTTGACCAAAAAGTCAAAGTTTGACTTTTCAGTGTACAGTTGACTTTTGATCAGTTGACTGAAATTCAACTATCAATCCAATTGATCTTGAGAAATCTTTTGAGTCATTCCATTAGGTCAAAATAATTCAATTGAACTCTTGAGATCATGTCTTAATAACCATTTGCTAGGTCAAAAATCAGAAATTGCCCTTTCTCAACCAAAACCCTAACTTTGACCATTTTGCCCTTTTGATGATCTGGTCAAATTTCTTGAGGAATTATGGTACAAACTTGATCAAATGATACATGTGATTTTATAATGTTGATATGGATCAAAAATTATGAAGTTTGACTGTAAATTGGCCACAATTGACTTTTTCCCAAATACAATTGATTTTTAGGTCAACTGCTCAATTGACTGAGCAAAAATGTGATCCAAGACTTGAAACTTGACATGAGAAATATTGGTGGTCCATAATGGTCCATTAAAGTCATATGAGGCATTAAAAGTTCAATTATCCTTGTGCAATCTCAAACCCTAATTTCAGTAATCAGTGCTTAAGGAGGTGTCTTGATCTGATCAACCCTTGTGCAATCTTGAACCAAAGGAGATCTTGTGAGAAAATATTTAATAAATAAGAGGGAAAATTTTGGGGTACAACAGCTGCCCCTGTTCAATCTTCTTAGACCTGAAGAGTTAGAATGGCGGATCCGCCATTCGTGACTTGAAGGTGGAAGATGATTGAACACTAGAGTGCCCATAAATTTGCACTCGAAGATGAAATGGGAATGGGCTTATAGATGCCATTTGGAGAAATGATGGAAATTTTCCGGAGATGGGCTTGTAGATGCCATCCAAGGGTGACTGTTGACAAAAAATAGACTGAGTCTGAACTTGATTTCAACTGGAAAAGAATCAGAATAAATCTTTGGAGGGATTTATCTGAACTAGGAGAAGTCTTCTATGTTGTTTGACCGGGAAGAATAAGAATAAATCGTTGAGGGATTTATACTGAACCAGAAGTCTTCCTTTGGAAAGTATTAGGATAAACTGTTGATAGGTTTAAATTGAACCCGAAATGTTCCTTTGGAAATTATCAAGATAAACTGTTGAGGGGTTTAAACTAAACCAAAAGAGATCTTGAATATTCTTTAACTGGAAAGAATCAGAATAAATCATTGAGAGATTTATCTGAAATTGAAGTGTTCTTTTGGAAAGCATCAGGATAAACCGTTGAGGGGTTTAAACTAAACCAAAAGAGGTCTTGAATATTCTTTAACTAGAAGGAATCAGAGTAAATCTTTGTGCAATTTATCTAAACCAGAGAAAGTGTCGACGGGAAAGAATCAGAATAAATCATTGAGAGATTTATCTGAACCCGAAGTGTTCCTTTGGAAAGCATCAGGATAAACCAGTGATGGGTTTAAACTGAACCAAAAGAGATCTTGAATATTCTTTAACTGGAAAGAATCAGAGTAAATCTTTGTGCGATTTATCTGAACCATAGAAAGTGTCTGCGGGGAAGAATCAGAATAAACTGTTGAGAGATTTAAACTGAACCCGAAGAGATCTGGAGAAGAATCAGAATAAATCGTTGAGAGATTTATCTAAACCAGAAAAGATGTATGCGGTAAATAATCAGAATAAACCGTTGAGAGATTTAAACTGAACTGGCAGGGGTCTGAAAGAAATGTATGCTATGTAGATAGTTGACCAGTCCTTTTTTGGGAATTGATCTGTAATTGACTTGCTGAAAATTTGACGATAATTTTCTGTTGATTGATCTTTCCTGAAAAAGATGAAAAGTTAGTTGCATGCAATGTCGTGATGTATGAAATGAATGGTGTAATTATGTTCTCAAAATAAATGAGATTGTGTCGTATGTATTTGTGCGGTCAATGTTATGACATATGGATGTAATGTATGGACCCATTAATTGTTATGCCGCAGTGTTGCTGGAGTCGGGGAAAATAAATCCCGAGTACTGCTGGGTATGAGGAGTGTAAGTCTTCATGTTTTGAAGTTAAAGTGTTGATGAGTCTCCAATTGTTAGAGAAATAAACTTTGTTGTGTTAAGGGAAACACCATGTATTTCTTGTAGACCTTGTGAAATACTGCTGAGGAATCCTGAGAAACTGGGCGACTTTCACTGAGGAATCTTAGGAGCGGTAACTGGAAGTTTTACTCTGTCAGGGATGTGAGAGAGCTTGATTTCATTAAGCTGCACAATGTGGGGGATTTTATGGAATAGTCTAAAGATATTGTCCTATTTCTTAATTCCATTAGTGATTGTCTTTCTATATTTTGTTCCTCCTTTTTTTCGTTCATTTGTAAACAGTAGTCATGTTCAAATGCATATGTTCAAAAATAAACCATTGGAAGTTTTTGTAAACAAAACACAAAAATAAAGAAAACAGATAGTTTTTCACTTTCAAAGGGATATCTTTGTATTTAACTTGAATAAGTATTTTTGTACAATGAGACGAACATCCTAGTAAGAGAATGTCGTCGTAGAAAAATGAAAATTTGATACAAAGAAAAGATAACTATGTTCAATAATCCCATGGGTTCCCATTCTGCTATAGCCTTCGTGTCTCTGAGCGTCTTGTCCACTTGCTGCCTTGTCCGAAGTTGATTGGATTGATTAGACTCGTCAAGTTTGTCAGTCGATGCTGAAGGTTGTTTGTAAGGTGATCCAACGGGACATAGTCATACGCTTTAATTCCCTAACTTTTTCCAGGACCGCCCTTTCGGGTTTTCAGTCCACCAGGATACCCTTTTTTTCCAAGCCGCCCTTTCGGGTGTACATATTTTTTTTTGTTTTATCCCTAATTTTTGCCCGAACCTTTGTGGTTCGCCGGGATGCCCTTGTTTTGCCTAGGTGTGTTAACCTAGCGGGTCTCTTATGCGTAGTATCTTTTGACTATGTCTGTGTTCATAGGGTGTGGAAGGTCGTTGCCATCCATAGTGGTTAAGATCATTGCCCCACCAGAGAATATTTTTTTGATCACAAATGGTCCCTCATATGTAGGAGTCCATTTGCCCCTGGGATCACCTTGTGGTAATATGATACGCTTGATTACCAAGTCACTAACCTGATATACCTGACGTCTGACCTTTTTGTTAAAAGCTTTGATCATACGTTTTTGGTACATATGGCCATGAAAGACAGTCGTAAGCCTATTCTCATCAACCAGGTTCAACTGGTCAAGACGAGTCTGAAACCAATCCTCTTCATTCAACCCTGCGTCCTTTATGATTCTCAGAGAAGGTATTTGGACTTCAATTGGTAGAACAACTTCCATGTCGTATACCAAGGAGAAGGGAGTTGCCCCAGTTGATGTGCGCGTCGTGGTACGGTAACCGTGGAGAGCGAATGGTAGAATCTCATGCCAGTCCTTGTAGGTTACTGTCATTTTTTGTATGATCTTTTTGATGTTCTTATTTGCGGCTTCGACAGTGCCATTAATCTTTAGCCAGTAAGGGGAAGAATTACGGTGATGGATCTTGAATTGTGCGCATAGTGCAGTGATCATAGTATTGTTGAGATTTGCACCATTATCTGTGATGATTATTTTCAAGATACCGTACCGACAGATGAGATTTTGTTTGATGAACCGGGCCATGACATTCTTGGTAAAGGAAGCGAAAGACGCTACCTCAACCCACTTGTGAAATAGTCAATGGCCACTAAGATGAAACGGTGTCCATTAGAAGCTGTAGGTTTGATTTCTCCAATCATATCGATGCCCCACATCTCTAATGGCCAGGGAGCAGTAAGGACATTTAGAGGAACCGGAGGGACATGCACTTTGTCAGCATAGATCTGACACTTGTGGCAGGTTCGTGACTGTTGATAGCAATCAACTTCCATGGTAGACCAGTAGTACCCTGCCCGTAGGATCTTCTTAGCCATCGTATGCCCACTAGAATGGGTGCCAAAAGTGCCTTCATGTAGATCAACCGTGATGTTTTCCTGCCTCAACCTTTTCTATGCAATGAAGCAAAACAGATTCGTGGTTGTGTTTGTAGAGAATGCCATTACTGAGGAAGAACTTAGCAGAGAATCTCCTTAAGAACTTATGATCATTGACTGAGGCTCCTTCCGGATACTCTTGGGCCTCAAGATACCTCTTGACTTCATGGAACCAAGGTTGGTCCACTATTTCTTCAGTATTCATCTCGTGACAGTAAGCTGGTTCGTCCATCCGCTCAATGGTGATCTAGGGAGCCTCGTTACCCCACTTGAGTTTAAACATGGATGGCATAGTGGCTAGCGCGTCCGCTAGTTGATTCTCCTCTCATGGAAAATGCTCAAAGGTAATTTCCTCGAAATATGGGATTAATGTCAACACATGTTCTTTGTAGGGGATGAGGTTAGGATGCTTAGTGTCCCATTCTCCTTTAATTTGACTGATGACTAAGGTTGAATCTCCAAATACACTTAAAGACTTGATTCCCAAATATATGGCAACTTTGAGACCAAAAATACACACTTCGTATTCTGCCATGTTATTAGTACAGTTGAAGCAGAGTCTTGCAGTGAAGGGAGTATGACATCCTTCAGAGGATATGATTACAACTCATATGCTATTACCGAGTGCGTTGGAGGCTCCGTCAAAAACCAAGGTCCATCGGGATCCTTGTTCAGGTCCATCATATGGTCTGAGTTCTTCACAATTGTTTACCATCATGATGTCTTCATCTGGGAATTCGAACTTCATGGACTGATAGTCATCCACAGCTTGATGAGCAAGGTGATCGGCTAGCACACTGCCTTTTATTGCTTTTTGGGTAGTGTACTGAATATCGTATTCTATCAGGATCATCTTCCATCTTGCTATTCTCCCAGAGAGGGCATGCTTCTCGAATATGTATTTAATTAGATCCATCTTGGATATCAATAAGGTAGTATGGGTCAGCATATACTGTCTTAGCCGGCGAGCAGCCCATGCCAGAGCGCATCAAGTTTTCTGGAGCAGTGAATATCTTGTTTCATAGTTGGTAAACTTTTTGCTCAGGTAATAAATAGCATGCTCTTTTCGGCCAGACTCGTCATGCTACCCCATCACACACCCCATTGAATTTTCCAAAACAGTTAGATACATGATCAACGGTCTTCCCTCGATGGGCGGCATCAAAACAGGAGGCTCTTGAAGGTACTCTTTGATCTTATCGAAGGAATCTTGGCATTCATCATTCCATTTGACTACTTGTTCTTTCTTCAGTAATTTGAAGATTGGTTCACAAGTAGCTGTTAAGTGAGAAATGAATCTGGAAATGTAATTAAGTCGTCCTAAGAATCCTCTGACTTCCTTCTCGGTGCGAGGAGCAGGAATTTCTTGTATTGCTTTTACCTTGGTAGGGTCCACTTCGATACGTTTACCGCTGACGACGGAGCCTAGGAGTTTACCGGACCTCACCCCAAATGTGCATTTATTCGGGTTCAACCTCAGCTTGTATTTCTTTAGTCTCTCAAATAGTTTCTGCAAATGGTCAAGATGTTCCTCTTCAGTTTAAGATCTGGCTATCATGTCGTCCACATAGACCTTTATTTCGTGATGGATCATCTCGTGAAATAGAGCTACCATGGCACGCTGATAAGTTGCCCCAACATTCTTCAACCTGAATGGCATAACCTTGTAACAGAAAGTTCCCCACTGTGTAACGAAGGTCGTTTTCTCCATGTCCTCAGGGGCCATTTTGATTTGATTGTAGCCTGTGAAACCATCCATAAATGAGAACACTTTATGTTGTGCGATATTGTCAACCAAAATATCGATATGGGGGAGTGGGAAATCATCCTTAGGGCTTGCCCTATTCAAATCTCTGTAATCCACACACATTCATACTTTGTCGTCCTTTTTAGGCACTGGAACAACATTGGTGACCCATTGTGGATAGGAGGTGACAGCTAAGAATTCGGTATTGAATTGTTTCATGACTTCAGCCATGATCTTCTCTTACATGTATGGCCGCATGTGACAGACTTTCTGTTTTACCAGAGGGAAGTCTTCTTTTGTCGGTAGACAATAGACCAGGATATCAGCATCAAGTCTGGGCATGTCTTCGTACGACCAGGAAAAGACCTCAACATAGTCATGCAGAAACTAAGTTAGACGCTTCTTGACACTGGGTTCCATATTGGCACCCACCTTGACTTCTTTCTTGTCCTCTTTGGTACCTAGGTTAACTATGTCCACTAGTTCTTCGTGGGGCTGTATGGTCCTTTCTTCCTGATGTAGTAACCTGGCTAGTTCCCCTGGCACTTCACAATCTTCCTTACCTTCGTCTTCCGCTTGGTAGATTAGGTTTTCAGAGTCACAATAGGCCATAGCAAAATTGTTACCCATGGGATCCTAAGTGGATGTAGATCTGCATTTTGAATGTGAGTGTGTGTAAAAGTATAACTATCTTTGAAAGAAAATAAAAATGTAGAAAAAGAAAGACAAAGAGCACAAAGTTTGCATGCAAAATATGTATGTGATTCATTGATGACATATGAAAATGAGGTAACAACCCTTACAAATGGATCGTTGTGCCTCGGTAAGACACAAGGTTTTAAAAGTCTGAATTGTTTAAATATTACAGGTCCGATAAAAATTTAAAGACAATTGCTGTTGGATAAAAGTAATTGGGAAAAAATCTTTAGTTTCCCAGTTGGTGAGTCCTCCGTTAATAGTTGAGAAAATCCATTCCTCCAGGTCGTAGTTGTCATCATCATCCTCCACTACGTTGACTCCGTGGTTGCTGATCTTCAAAGGTGATCCCCCGGCACGAGCACGACGTACAACTTTCTGGGCTCCTAAAGTGAAACCCAAACCAAATTTGTCAGATTTGTAAGGGATATCTGAGAGTTGGCCCCAAATAGTACACCGATTTTCTTTGATCACTGCCTTGGCATCTTTTAGAGAAGACATCTTTAGCGGAGGTCTTGTAATCTTTGGGACTTGGGAAACAGTCTTGGTAGCTACCACTGTCTGTGGGACTTCCTCAAAATGCTGAAATGGAGTTTCAATGAATTTACCATCCAATTCCACGTATCTGAAGGAGTTTAAGTGACTGACCATATATTCCTCTTCTTTGTGGACAGTAATGATTTTCCCTTTGGTTGGGTATTTCAGCATTTGATGTAATTTAGAGGTGACGGCACCAGCGTCATAAATCCATGGTCGACCCAATAAACACGAATAGGAAGGGAGAATGTCCATCACATAAAAATTTGAATCAAAGGTTTGAGTTCCAACTTTTATGGGGATGTCCACCTCCCCATGCACCATTCTCTTTGAACCATCGAAGTCCCTTACCACTATGTTGCTGGGTTTTAAGGTCAAACCTTTTAAGTCGAGTCTATCAAGAGCCTTCTTAGGCATCACATTCAAAGACGAACCAGTGTCAACCAAGACATGGGTCAAAGTTGTGCCCCTGCATTCAACAGATACATGCAATGCCTCGTTGTGTTTCCTCCCTCTAGGTGTCAGGTCAGCATCAGAAAAGCCTAAACCATTATCAGCAGTCAAGCTGGCCACACAGTCTTGGAACTGATCAGCAGAGGTTTCTTGTGGTACATGGAAAATTTTAAGAATTTTACCAAGGCCTTCGCATGAGCCTCGGAGCACAACAGCAAAGCTAGCATAGAGATTTTTGATGGAGTCTGCCCTAGCTGTTCGACTACGTTGTAGTCGCTTCTCTTTATAATTTTCAGAATTTCTTCCATCTCCTTTTGGGAGGCTTCCGGTATAGATATTGATTGCGCCTTCATTCGGATAGGCTCAACCAGAATGCCTTTTCCCCGAGTCTCAGTCGACTCGGTGGTAGGGGTGTCAGTAGGGGTAACCACGGGAATTATAGAAGTAGGAACAAAAGCATGGATAATCATAAGACCGGTAACAGTTTTCAGAGGAGCAATATCGGGAGAGAATACTCTGCCACTTCGGGTTATCTTGTTGGTTCCCGCAATTTTGCCAATGTCGGGGTCAGCCTTCTCAAAAATTGAGTCTTCATCAGCCAGCTAATCCTGCTTGACGTCGTGATAGTAGACGTCGTCCCCATAGTTCCATGGGACAGTTTTATCTGAGGAGTACGGGATTGGCCCTGGCATACTAATTATCAGTGGAGTCACCTTAGGAACTAATGTAATCCTAACGGGTCTTTTGGTGGATACCCTGGAAGGATTGGCGGAAATGGTTACTATTGAAACATCATTGTAAAAAATATTTGGAACGAGAGTCTTTTCAAAAAAAATCTCCTTGTCATCCATCAGGCGATGAACACCTGCTTTCAATAAATGACAACCAGTTGGTAGGGATAAACAGAGGTGGCAACTTTCGTCACAGCCTGGATATAAACCAGATTTCAACAGGTTCTTCTTGACAGTCAGAAGAGGAGTAACAAGTTCTTCAACAGCAGTAACAAACATATCATCTTCAACAGCGTTAACATCACGGCCATGCTTGGGCATAGGAGCGGTGATAACATTTGGGATCTCAGGAGCATCAAATTCAATTTCTTTTGCTTCTAGAAGGTCTTGCACATTGTTTTTCAAAGCCCAACAACTGTTGGTATCATGGCCTTGACTTTCTGAATGGTAAGCACAACGAGCATTAGGGTGGTAATGAGGAGAGGCGGTGTTGGGATTCTTTGGAGCATCCTTCAAAGTTACCAGATTAGATCTCAATAAATGTGGCAGGACTTGAGATAGGGTCATATTTATCCGGGTAAATTGTCTTACTGGTCTTTCTGTTCTAGGTTGATTGCTCCTTTGTTGAGTAGGTACAGGCTTAGGGATCACGATGGCCCCTACCGTTGGACGACATTCAATTCTGTCTTGATTCCTTTGAGGGTAAACAACACCAACTTCTTTCTTCCCAATAAATGGTTTTCTGACGGCACTAGAGGATGTGTCTTTTTGGATCTTCCCACTCTTAATCCCGACTTCCACTCTTTCTCCGGTCAAGATTAGTTCAGTGAAGCCTGCTGAGGAGCTTCCAATTATATGATTGAAGAAAGGACCGGACATGGTACCCAAAAACATGTCTACTAGTTCTCTGTCAAACAGGGGAGGTTGGACTCTTCCTGCTAAGTCCCTCCATTTCTGAGCGTAGTATTTGAAACCTTCACTTGAACTCATAGCCATACTCGGGAGTTGAGTATGGGTGGGAGCAAGGTCTGCGTTGTATTGATACTGTTTATAAAAATTGGCGACAAGGTCTTCCCAATTATGGATATTGGCCCTTTCCAGTTGATAGAACCAATCTAGCTGAGTCCCGGATAGACTATCTTGAAAGAAGTGGACCGACAAATCTCTGTCGACAGTGTGATACTGTATCTTCCTCACATAAGACGTTCTTCCAGATGTTTGTATTTGTCGTCAGCCAGAGGATATTGCTCTTCAGAGTAATCCTCTTCTTCTTCCTCTTTAGATTCTGGCTCGGCAGTCACTTCCTTGCCTTTCCCTTCTTGATTATCCTTTTCACCTGATGACGTTGAGAAGTCTAGGGTCCGTCTGGCTTGTCCTTGAAACCTTCTTCCTAGATTCAAGAGACTGGTTGATTTCTTTGTTTTCTTCTTCTTTTCTTCGATCAGAAAAGTTTTCAAATCCTCTTGTCCTTTGGCTAGAGTCAAGAACACCTGTTGAAACTGAGCATTCTGCACCTGGAGATCTTTTACTGTCTGCTCAAGATCCATCTTACTGAAATAAATAGTAGAAAGATAAGGATACCCGTGGTAAGAAACCTGCTTATGTTATTATGAATGGAGATGCACATGCAACGATTTCAAGGAGATTAGAGACTTAAATTTGCTTTAGACCAAAAGGAACACACGTTATATTAATAAATCAAAGTTTAAGTACATCATGCCTCTTTGGGCTTACAAAGAAATACAAAAACTCTAAGATAAAAATGTTGTACGCATCCTCTTTGGTGCGATGTAGGCGTTTAGGCTCCGCTCCTCATGAAGTTGCTTGGTGAGTTCCAGAACCTTTTCTCGCTGGCGTAGAATTGGGCCTCGAAAGTGTCTCGCTCCCCCTTAAGCTGTATCCAATCCCTTTGCAAGTCTTCAAGAGAGGTGGGCATGTTAGGATGCAGGGTAGTGTATGGAACATCTCCTTTCACAACATGCTCTATGATAACCGGGAGAATGGAGGGGTAAGGCATTATAAGACTTTGAGCACGAGCTCGTACCCATTTGAAGTAAGGCTCAAGAGGGATGTAATTCTTATGCCTCAATGTCTTGCTATCTACTTTGTTCAACATCCTCCAAGCTCGGATAAACCTCTGGCAGTGACCTTGATCGTCATTCTCGTAGTCAAATACCAACCCTTGAATAAGCATTTCATGTGGGCAATCTATGCGGGCGTAACCAAACTATATTAAGGCTAAGCAGGGGTTGTAGGTGATACCTCCTCTAATTCCAAGTAAGGGGACATTAAGGAATTCTCCACAATGGTCGATGATAGTAACATTCTCTATAGATCGGGAACACCAATGAATGTCTGAATGTTTGAGCGTCATCAACCTATGTGACCACTTTGAACCTTGCTCGTTCTTCAATACAGATTGGGGAAGATGTGAAATAAACCATCTTGCTAAGAGAGGAGTACAACACATAAGGATACCTATTTTCCTCATAGTGCGAGTGTGAAAAGAATGTAGGATGTCTCCTAACAAAGTAGGCACTGGGTTACGAGACATGAAGATTTTGACGGTGTTCATATCTATGAGTTGGTCAGGATTTGGAAACAAAACCATCCCATAGATGGGGAGAGCCACAATTTCCTCAAAATCTTGCAAATCCAAGGAGTTCCAACAGTTTTGGGCTTTCTCAAACAAGAACTTGGCTAAGAAACCTTTGACACACTCCTTATTTCCCAATTAGTTGTGATATCAGATGGTTGCAAGTGTAGGGCTTGAGCAATATCTTATGGCTTTGGATCTCTTTCCGTACTGTTGAAAGGTAGTTGATTGAGAAAGGGAATCCTCAAGAGTTAGGAGAATTCTTCCAAAGTTGGCACAAGTTGATAATCGGGAAATGTGAAGCAATGGTGTAGAGGATCAAAGAACTGGAAGAGCACCTTCATCATGTCCTCATCAGTGTTGGAGGTAACCAAGTTTAAGAGGCGACCACGTCTTTCAGTAAATGGAGAATTTTCAGGAACCCTTGATTCTAACTCTTTAATTTGAGGTGGGATCCTTAAAAGATTGACTTGAATGGTTTTCCTGCGAATAGAATACATGTCCTACAAAACAGAAACAAAGATAAATCCCAAAAATCCTTGAAATGGTTAGTGAGTATGAGTATGATGTTATGATGTTTATGGTGTTATGTACAGGTAAACATATACAAACAAAACAAACAAGTCCTTAGGTTTAGTCTTGCAAGGAGTCTCATAGGTAAGTACCCTCTTGAAGTTTAGTTGGCTCAAACCTGTCCTAGCAATAGTAATCGGGTTCTAAGGGAGCTCAATATCACCGGTTTGTTTTCTCGGGCATTATTTCAGTACAAGCCTCTTTAATGGCGACCAAAATATCCCAAAAAACTAAACCTCAATGAGTGTAGTATTGGGTATCTACCAACTTCAGATTGCACCAAAGTCGGACATCTCACTACGTCCTAATGGCCAAGTTGGTCAAGTAAAGGTTCTAGAAGTTAGTTAGTGCTTCATGACATCACTCAGCGGCTCCGTATTCTCCTTGACTACTCAAGGGCTACCGGTACCCACAAATATGTCACACTAACGTAGTTATTTCTTAGACCATGTCGGTATACCCAGCACAGTTTCTATAATGTATTGCTACTTACCTATAAGGTATCCCAAATCCGGGTAGAGGATTCAAACCCAAACAAAGAACCATAATGTAAAGCATACAAGTCAAACAATGAAAGCAAGTAAATGTGATCTAACCCTAAGGTAATCCCACTTTTAGAATTTTCCCCAGCAGAGTCGCCAGTTCTGTAACACGGTGGGAGAACTGACTTGGTTGTTTTGCGTTAGATCGCAAATGTTGTGGTTAGAAAGAGTCTCCACCGACGTTTATTTTATCCAAAAAGAAAGGCTGAAAAGAACATGAAAGACCTTTGAGATGTTTTCTTGAGCTCGGGGGGTAGTTATGAAAAGGGAAGGTATTAGCACCCTTGTGGTCGGTGGGAATAGAACTGACTGTTTTGGAATGCTGGTTCGCGCTTGCGTTTGTTTTCGCAAAATGTCACGGTAAGCAAGAGTCGCCACCGTCTTTTATTTTCTCCAACAAGGAAAGGACAAAAGCACAGCAAAATTCCTTTTCGAGATGTTTCTCGGGTTCGGGAGGTAGATTATAGAAAGGGAAGGTGTTAGCATCCTTTCTATCCGTGCTTATCCACGGGCTCTTAGGTACTTGCTCACTATGTTTTCAAAAAGTTTTGCTTTTCTTGTGTTTGTGGGTTTTGAAAAAGTTTTGTTTGAAAACTTCGATTTAACTCTTATATCTGTCCTCAAGAGTGTATGAAGTGTCGTTTGAAAACTTTGTCTGAAAAAGTGTAGGTGCGAAAATTATTTTTGTTTTGAAAGAGCAAGTACATGAGAACCTCTACCTACTCAAAAGAAATTAAGCTGTGTAAATATCCTTTAGACAGTGCTATCCCACTATTGAGAAGTAGGCAGCACCGTCATTGGAGTTTTCGGGTCAATTCGATTTTAGGGACATGTGGTCACTAAAGCAATGGTAGGACACCTTAGCAGTAACCCTAATGTCCTAGATCATTTTTTATCGAGGCAACCGTTTCGAGGTAACTTTGATCTTTATACAGGAGGACGACCTCTAAACTTTCTTATACTCAATGACCACGTCGAGGCAACCAAGTGAGGCATACCCTAGGAGTGGCATGTGCAAATGTGTCAGGTTTCAGTTTATATTATCTTTGTAGATGTTATGGTGAGCTACGATTGATTTTAATTTAAGAGATATCTTGTCATGCATAGCCTAGTTAGCTTACATCTAGCAGTTAATAGTTGCGGAAAATAAAACTACGCTATTACAAGGCGTCGGGTATTTACATCGCCAAAAACAAACCCTTGAAAAGGTAAATTGCAGGAAAGTAAATAAAAGCGATAAAAAGGTCCTAATTAAAGCTATTACATCCTCGGAGCAATTACAATTATATGGATAAATATACGAATCAAATAAATCATACGCGAGAAAAATTGAATCGGAGAGTTTTTAGGGTTTTGACCCTTTTGTTTAGGAAAGAAAGAGGTTTTTGTTATTTTGCATTTAATTAAATTAAACCTAGGCTAATTAATTAATTAATTACAAAGAGAAATATTTTTGGGTTTTTGAATGTTCAAGGAAATAAAAAATAAAATGATTAAATATTTTAAAACCTAATTCTACACCAATTTTTATTTACTGCAAAAATTATAAAAATTATGCCTAATTAAAACTAACAAATTATATTAATACTTATTTACAAAAATAGACTAACTAAATTTAATAAATAAAAATATTATATTTTATGTTTCCTGATTTTATTATGAAAAATGTTAATTATTTTAGTTAGTAGCTAATTAAATTAAGAAAATAAATCAAGTAAAAAAATATAAATGAAAGAAAATAAAAAGGCAAACCCAGGGGGTCTGGGCCCAAAGAGGGTGTATGCTTGGAAATTTCCGGGCACAAAGGAGTTTCATCCTTGTTGACTTTTCAGATGTCCTGCGTGCGCGTTGACTGTAGAGTATGGTGGACATCATCTTGTGACCACTGGATCTTGGCCTGAAGCCACTTGGCCAGTATCTGGAGAAGGGCGTATGATGGACTCCCTTTTGAAAGCTGCACATGAGTACATAAGGAAAAATTGTAACAAATATTTGGGGGACCTGGGATTCGAACCCAGGTCCCAATGTTCACAAGCTAACGCCCCAGCCACTCAACCATCCTGCTTCATTTTTTATTATGATAAGAAGAAGAAAAAATATATATGAAATAAATGAATATGCCTGCAAAAATAAAAATAAAAGCGCGTAATTCAAACAGGCCAATGGGGGGGCGACGTGTGGTCGTCTTCCTCACAGATTTCTGGTTTTATTACCTGTGGATTTTTATCCGCAGGAGGTTTCGTGGCTTGCTCCTAAAATCTCTTCCAGGTCATATAAACGCACACTAAGGGTATCAATGTGATCGTCCCTCTTCCCTGAGCATGAATATAGCCATGATTGACCTTGATTGTACCTGTACCAGAAACGCCTAAAAAACAAAGCTTGGAACCCTAGGTTCGGGTATTACGTTAGAGGTTCCAAAAACAAAATTGAATAATGCCAAATTGTTTTAAATTGAATGATAAACACAAATATGCCAAGATTTTAAAGAAAAGGCGCAAGAATTGGAGGTTGAGATTCCATGTTCAGAGCAAGGTTCGAGACAACTTACAGCGCGTTGTAGGGGGTTTCTGGACGTGGTTTTGATCGCTTTAGCTTCAGTGGATGGCAAGGAAGGGAGCTACGTTCTTCTTTTTGTCTGAAAACGCCTCCAATATCGTTCTTGATCTCCCACTTTTCCAAGAATTTTTCAGTTTTTGTATGGCCGTTTTAACAGTTCTTAGGGTCGTCCATTAGGTTTGTGCTGCTTGCTTATGTATATGAGAATGAATTTGGTCAAGAGTTGGGCTTTAATCCATGTATATGGGAGAATTAGGTTTGCACTTTTTCACCATTGACAAACTTTCCAAATATGGCCAAATCTGAGATTTTGTGCATAAATAAGCCCTAGCACGAATTGGTTAGTTGTCACATGATATATGAAAGTTGTACAAATCACAAAGATACTATTCCATTGATTTTTTGATTTTATTTGAATTATTATAGATTTAAAATGAATTAAATCAATAAAAATTAAATAAAATAGAAAAATAAATGTTTGGTCATGAAATCAAGCATGGGACACGTGTATGGCATGACAAGGCTGAATCAAGTGGAAGAAAGTGGGCCCTTTTGTCAAAAATTGGAGTTTTGAGGATAGTTGACTTTTGCAAATTCATGAAAATTTCCCAACTTCTCCAATGCACAACTTGCTCAATTTTGATCATATGACCATGTTCTTGGACATTTTGGAAAGCCCTTGAAGTCCTCTAACCAATGCCTTTGGTCCCATGTCATTTGGATCTACCAATCTCAAGTTATGGCCTTTGACTCAAAGTGTACTTTTGTTGACTTTTGGAATTGACATATAATGTAAAAATTGGTAACTTCTTGTGAGTGCATTTCTTGATCTTGGAGTGTGAAGATGGATTGTAGGAAATTGCATCCTCTTCAAAATGAGCTTTGGATGGAATTTTTCTGATAAACCATGAAAGAGTTATGCCCTGGTCAAAGTACAGTTGACTTTTTTACTATCCAAAAATAGTAACTTTTGCATCTTGATGATTTTTGAGCTATTCTTGTGGAGTCATGATCAAGACTTGATCAAATGATGATTGTGAACTCAAAATAAGATGTTGACCAAAAATTCTGACTTTTGACTGCAAAATGACCATTTTGCCCTTGCAGTTGATTGTAGATCAAATGGAGCTTTTGACTGTGCAAATTGGCACTGTGAGTCTTGAAACTTGGTATGTAGGTGCTAGAGAATGTGTATAATCCTATGAGACTTGATTGAACCATTTAAAACCACAAATTCCTTGAAAGAACCAAAACCCTAATTTTGAGTTGTCTGTCTTAGGAGGTGTTTTGACTCTACAACCCTTGAGCCATTTTGAACCATTTGAAGATCATTCTTGACATATCTTGAGGAACATGGGAGGGAAAATTTTGGGGTACAACAGTTGCCCCTGTTCAATCTTCTTAAACCTGAGGATATAGATTGGCTTGCGTGCCTTTCGTGATCCGAAGGTGGAAGATGATTGAACACTAAAGTGCCCAAAAATTTGCACTCGCATGGTGTAGTATCAGCAATGTGATGTCGGGAATGGGCTTACAGATGCCATTTGGAGATTGTTGGTAGAAGGATGGGCTTATAGATGCCATCTGGAGATTGTTGGTAGGAGGATGGGCTTATAGATGCCATCTGGAGACTGTTGGTATGAGGATGGGCTTATGGATGTCATCTGGAGACTGTTTGTTGTAATTTTGTAAGTTGAAAGAAGGAACTTATGTAGGGTTGCCTGATGATGAGTCCGTGTAAAACTGCATCTTGGAAGGAAGGAAACCTGTGTAGGGTTGACTGATGATGAGTCCGTGTGAAACTACATCTTGGAACGAGAAGGAGCCGGTGTAGGGTCGCCTGATGACGAGTCCGTGTAAAACTTCATCTTGGAGGGAAGGAACCTGTGTAGGGTTGCCTGATGATGAGTCCATGTGAAACTACATCTGAAGTTGAGAAGGAACCGGTGTAGGGTTGCTTTATGATGAGTCTGTGTAAAACTACATCTGAAGTTGAGAAGGAACCGGTGTAGGGTTGCTTTATGATGAGTCCGTGTAAAACTACATCTGAAGTTGAGAAGGAACCGATGTAGGGTTGATTTATGATGAGTCCGTGTAAAACTTCATCTTGGAATTGAGAAGGAACCGGTGTAGGGTTGCTTTATGATGAGTCCGTGTAAAACTACATCTGAAGTTGAGAAGGATCCGGTGTAGGGTTGCTTTATGATGAGTCCATGTAAAACTACATCTGATGTTGAGAAGGAACCGGTGTAGGGTTGCTTTATGATGAGTCCGTGTAAAACTTCATCTTGGAATTGAGAAGGAACCGGTGTAGGGTTGCTTTATGATGAGTCCGTGTAAAACTACATCTTGGAATTGAGAAGGAACCGGTGTAGGGTTGCCTGACGATGATCAAGTAGATAATTGTCCTGTCTGGTTTCAGGTATTAACCTATAATCAATCGTCCACAGAATTTTCCTGGCTTGTTACAGGTATTAATCTGGAACTTGATAAGGTTGGCCGATGAGATAGTTGTCCTGGCTGGTTTCAGGTATTAATCTCTGACCTGAGAACTGAAGATCTTCCTGGCTTGTTACAGGTGTTAATCTACAATCATTCGTCCAAAGAATTTTCCTGGCTTGTTACAGGTATTAAACTGGGACTTGGAAATATTGATGGTAATCATCCTTTGATTAACTTTTTCCTGGAAAAGGTAAAACGTTAGCTGTATGCAATGTCATGATGTATGGAATGCATGATGTCATGATGTTCTAAAAAAATGAGATTTGTGTTGTATGATGCGTATGCATGTCATGATGTATGAAAATGTGATGTTTTTAGCTGGGGGAAAATAAATCCCGGAGCTGCTGGAGAATAGTGTTGAGTTATTCATTTCCGCTGGGGATGATGAACGAAGATGACAAACTCGCAAGAGAGGGTGACTCCGTTGGGGAATAAACTGGTGAAGAGATTACTCTGCAGGGGACAAGCTTCCAGAATCTATTGGGGAAGATGATTCAACTCCGGCGGGGAAGCTTTTTTAGACTGCGCTGGGAAATGGCTCCACTGGGGGTATCTTGTATTCTGCCGGGGAACATTCTTATATTCCTTTGAGGAATATTAAGACTGTCGGGGATGCTCTTTATGCTTGTTGGGGAATATCTTTATACTCCGTTGGGGAATATTAAGACCTTTTGGGAATACCAAGCCTTTTTAGGGCTGATGAATAGACCGACTCTGCTTGAGGGAGAGTATTGTTGATTCGTTCATGGTTGCAAGTCTCAGCTGAGAGCTATCATTACTGTCTTACTCTGCGGGGAGTGAAGGTATCTTGGTTACATTCTTCAGCTGAACTTACCTTGGTACCTTGGTGGACAGAGCAACTAGACTGCTTAGGTAATTCTTATTGCCCCAGTTTCTGTGGGAGAAGAAGGCCTATGAGATGCTTGATAACTACCGATTGACAAATCTTCTTCTGGTAGGCAAGTGACGAGATGACGGGACATAGTCGTACGCTTTTGATCCCTAACTTTTTCCTGGACCGCCCTTTCGGGTTTTCAGTCCATCGGGATACCCCTTTTTGCCCAAGCCGCCTTTTCAGGTTTTCGACTTGCCGGGTGTACAGCTTTTTTCATTTTCATCCCTTATTTTTGCCCAAACCCTTTTGGTTCGCCGGGAAGCCCTTATTTTTTCCTAGGCCAGTCAACCTAGCGGGTCTTGGATTATGCGTAGTATTTTTCGACTATGTCCATGCTCTCAGGATGTAGGGAGTTGTCATTGTCGATAGTATTGGTTGCCATACTACCAGAAGATGTTCGTTGATCATGCAAGATTCGTTGCTGGCATTCACGTCCACTGCCCCAATTGATTCAGATGGAGATTTGCCCCTGGCTATTTGGCATTTTGGGAGATTCCTTGAATCTTGACTTGACTGCCCCAGATGATGGACAATGATCATGTCTGCCCCTTGGTTGGAAGTGTTTCTTCCACTTGAGGTGACCCTTCTTATTGAAAAGGTTTTTTGTTCACTAGATATTCGTCGTGCGAATTTCTCTGCTGTTGAACAAATAGTCATATCCAAACAATGTTATTTTAAGAATGCAAAGCTTATGTCTGTCTTGAAGTTTTTTGAAAATGCAGTTTTCAATAAAACAAGTGAATTTTTGTAAAATGTGATGCCAACTCAGGATTTTACAGCAAGCCCTACAGGAGTCAGGATACCTTTGGTAACAGTATGCTTTCGAACTAACCCATGCTTCAGCTAGGACTTTTAAGGGTTATAACGTGGCCTGGTTCACGGTTTAAGAAACAAAGGATAAAGGCTCAAATTTTATTTGTACCCACCCGTTCTTCGTGATGTTCTTCGATCCTAAACTCAGTTAATCGTGCGTTAGACCTTGTTTGAGTCTTTGCTCTGATATTCCAGTGATGGTTCGGATACTGACCGTTTATTTTGAATAGGCAGTCATTTCTTTTTTGTTGAGGGTTTGTAGGACCTCTTTCTTTTTGATTTTATTATCCCTGTCTTTTTGCCTGAACTGTTTCTTTTGTGATTACAGTCAGCGGGATGTCCCAGTTTTGTAAGTCTCCTTCATAGGTTTTGACTTTATTGGGCTTTTATTTTGAGATATAATGACTGCCTGTCCTTACGATTATATGGAACCATCACTGTCTTTTGTTTCGGAAGGACTTCTTTGATGCCATTCATTGTGCACCTGGATCAACTGAGAAGACTACCCTGCCCCAGGTTATAATTAAGGGTTTTAATTTGTGAAAAGAAAAACTCCAACTTCTTTGGCTCAAAGGGGTTGACTAGGGATTATCTTCCTTATAACTCCACTGTTTAGGATTTGAAACAATGCCTGTACATCGTCAGCAGGGTCTATTCAAAAGCATATTGTAAAGATCGTTGTATCGTTTTCGTCATCCTCCCTCAAAAGGTTTAGAAATTTTTTATTGAGAGTTGAACATCACAAAAAAATTGAAAGCAATTTGAATATAGTGAATACAAATGGATTGATTCAAAACAGACATATGCAATGCATTGATAAAGTAATAAAGTTTGACATGAATAAATGTTTGAACAATCAAAAGAAAATTACAAATTGAAAATTCTAATGAACAAAAAGTCTTCTCGTCTCAGGACTTGTCACTTCAAATGGTGAACCTTGGAGGGATGGTAGAAGAACTCAGCCTGACCACCTTGGGTGAATTCCACTGCTCCTTCATCAATCAGGTCCTGGATCTTGTTCTTCAGAGTCCAACAGTCGTCGGTGTCATATCCTGGACTGTCAGAGTGGTATGCACACCTTTCATCAGGGTTATACCTTGGGGAGGCTGTGTTGGGATTCTTAGGAGGGTCCCTTAACGTCACCAGATTCAATCTCAACAGGCATTGTAAAGCTTGAGACAGTGACACGTTGAGCTTGGTGAATTGCCTCCTGGGCTTGTTTGGCTTACTCTGATCAACCCGTTGTTCTTGGCGAGGTTGTTATTGGACCTGTGAGGTAGAAGCGACTTGAAGAGGTCTATTCATCAAACCAAACCTTTGACTTCTCTGAAGTTGATTAATGACTTGATCCTCAACCTTGACTGTTTGCTTCATACTGTTGTATCTATCTTGATGAAGCTGGTTGATCATGGTTCTCAACTCTTCTTGCTCCCGAGCTAAGCCTTGGATAAGAGCCATCTGCCCCAGAATCTGGGTTCTCATTGCATCTACCTTAGCTTGCAGATGTCTCAGCCGTTCGTCCTGATTGTCTTTAGGACTTTCCTTGACCAAATTCCCCATGAGGAGTGTTCTCAACTCTTCCTGCCCCTTGGTTAGGTTTAGGAAGATTTCCCTGAACTGAGTCTCTTGAGTATGAAGATCCTGGTTGTCTTGTTGGAGAGCCATTGCTGAAATAAACAGCGAGAACATGAGAGACCTGTAAAGGGTGACCTGTTATGCAATGATAGGTATGTATGCAATGTTTTCAAGGATCTCGCGGGGTAAACAAGAAACTGTTAGAATTTGAATTTTGCAGCTTGATTGAAGGAACTTCATGTTGCTGAGAGTCCTTCTTCCAGAGTTAAGCTCACCATATCAAGTGGGTCATAGCCCCTGACTCAAGTTATCGTGCTTGGATTTTTAGACAACCTTGGCTAGAGGAAAATAAATCCCCTTTGCCCCTTGCTAGACATTTGGTTCATCATGACCTACATCACAAACCCTTGAGATCCTTGAAATGGTTAAGGAAATGTTATGGTATGATGTTATGATGTGTATGCTATGCGTTTAAGCAAAAGTGTGAGGTGATGTAAGTAAGCCCTGCAATAAATCCAAATTGTTGGATAAGGACTGTAAACAAAACCTGCAAGGAACTCATGCTGTCAGATAACAAGAATGTGCAAGTAGTTCAAGTTTGAAGGCACACAAGTCACACAAAAGATCCCTTAGATTTCAGGCTGGCATGAAGCTTAGGTACTACCCTCTTTCAGTTTCAGTTGGTTAAGACTTGTCCTAAAAATAGTAACCGAGTTCTAGAGGATCACAATATCACTGACTACCCTCAATCGGTCATAATTCCAGTTTGGCAACCTTTTCTTGCAGCCGGAACCATCACGAGAGTTTAGTCTCAATGAGTGTAGCATACTGCTACTGTTCTATGGCCAAGTTGGTCAATTTAAGGTTCTAAGGCCAGTTGGTGCTTAATGACTCCTCAGAAGACCCATATTCTCCTCGTTCCAACACAAGGGATATCGGTACAGACCAAGGTGTCACACCAACGTAGCTACTGCTTCATCCGTGTCGGTCTACGCCGGACAGATCCCTCACAGTTTATTGCTACATACCTAAAAAAAGGTACCCCCAGATCCGGGTTAGGATCTATAGAACTCCGATACAAGCCCACAAAATTTAAAGCATACAAAGCATACAATTGAAAACACAAGTGATCTAGTCCTAAGGTACACCTCAGTTATAAGGTTCCCAGCAGAGTCGCCAGTTCTGTGGTCGGTGGGAATAGAACTGACTGTTTTAGAATGCTGGTTCGCGCTTGCGTTTGTTTTTGCAAAATGTCGCGGTAAGCAAGAGTCGCCACCGTCTTTTATTTCCTCCAACAAGGAAAGGACAAAAGCACAGCAAAATTCCTTTTCGAGATGTTTCTCGGGTTCGGGAGGTAGATTATAGAAAGGGAAGGTGTTAGCACCCTTTCTATCCGTGGTTATCCACGGGCTCTTAGGTACTTGCTCACTATGTTTTCAAAAAGTTTTGGTTTTCTTGTGTTTGTGGGTTTTGAAAAAGTTTTGTTTGAAAACTTTGATTTAACTCTTGTATCTGTCCTCAAGAGTGTATGAAGTGTCGTTTGAAAAACTTTGTCTGGAAAAGTGTAGGTGCGAAAAGTATTTTTGTTTTGAAAGAGCAAGTACCTGAGAACCTCTACCTACTCAAAAGAAATTAAGCTGTGTAAATATCCTTTAGACGGTGCTATCCCACTATTGAGAAGTAGGCAGCACCGTCGTTGGAGTTTTCGGGTCAATTCGATTTTAGGGACATGTGGTCACTAAAGCAATGGTAGGACACCTTAGCGGTAACCCTAATGTCCTAGATAATTTTTTATCGAGGCAACTGTTTCGAGGCAACTTTGATCTTTAGACAGGAGGACAACCTCTAAAATTTCCTATACTCAATGACCACGTCGAGGCAACCAAGTGAGGCGTACCCTAGGAGTGGCATGTGCAAATGTGTCAGGTTTCAGTTTATATTATCTTTGTACATGTTATGGTGAGCTACGATTGATTTTAATTTAAGAGAGATCTTGTCATTCATAGCCTAGTTAGCTTACATCTAGCAGTTAATAGTTGCGGAAAATAAAACTACGCTATTACAAGGCGTCGGGTATTTATATCGCCAAAAACAAACCCTTGAAAAGGTAAATTGCAGGAAAGTAAATAAAAGCGATAAAAAGGTCCTAATTAAAGCTATTACATCCTCGGAGCAATTACAATTATATGGATAAATATACGAATCAAATAAATCATACGCGAGAAAAATTGAATCAGAGAGTTTTTAGGGTTTTGACCCTTTTGTTTAGGAAAGAAAGAGGTTTTTGTTATTTTGCATTTAATTAAATTAAACCTAGGCTAATTAATTAATTAATTACAAAGAGAAATATTTTTGGGTTTTTGAATGTTCAAGGAAATAAAAAATAAAATGATTAAATATTTTAAAACCTAATTCTACACCAATTTTTATTTACTGCAAAAATTATTAAAATTATGCCTAATTAAAACTAACAAATTATATTAATACTTATTTACAAAAATAGACTAACTAAATTTAATAAATAAAAATATTATATGTTTCCTGATTTTATTATGAAAAATGTTAATTATTTTAGTTAGTAGCTAATTAAATTAAGAAAATAAATCAAGTAAAAAAAATATAAATGAAAGAAAATAAAAAGGAAAACCGAGGGGGTCTGGGCCCAAAGAGGGTGTATGCTTGGCAATTTCCGGGCCCAAAGGCGTTTCAGCCTTGTTGACTTTTCAGATGTCCTGCGTGCGCGTTAACTGAGGAGTATGGTGGACATCATCTTGTGACCACTGGATCTTGGCCTGAAGCCACTTGGCCAGCATCTGGAGAAGGGCGTATGATGGACTCCCTTTTGAAAGCTGCACATGAGTACATAAGGAAAAATTATAACAAATATTTGGCAGACCTGGGATTCGAACCCAGGTCCCAATGTTCACAAGCTAACGCCCCAGCCACTCAACCATCCTGCTTCATTTATTATTATGATAAGAAAAAATATATATATATATATATGAAATAAATGAATATGCCTTCAAAAATAAAAATAAAAGCGCGTAATTCAAACGGGCCAATGGGGGGGGCGACGTGTGGTCGTCTTCCTCACAGATTTTTGGTTTTATTACCTGCGGATTTTTATCCGCAGGAGGTTTCGTGGCTCGCTCCTAAAATCTCTTCCAGGTCATATAAACGCACACTAAGGGTATCAATGTGATCGTCCCTCTTCCCTGAGCATGAATATAGCCATGATTGGCCTTGATTGTACCTGTACCAGAAACGCCTAAAAAACAAAGCTTGGAACCCTAGGTTCGGGTATTACGTTAGAGGTTCCAAAAACAAAATTGAATAATGCCAAATTGTTTTAAATTGAATGATAAACACAAATATGCCAAGATTTTAAAGAAAAGGCGCAAGAATTGGAGGTTGAGATTCCATGTTCAGAGCAAGGTTCGAGACAACTTACAGCGCATTGTAGGGGGTTTCTGGATGTGGTTTTGATCGCTTTAGCTTCAGTGGATGGCAAGGAAGGGAGCTACGTTCTTCTTTTTGTCTAAAAATGCCTCCAATATCGTTCTTGATCTCCCACTTTTCCAAGAATTTTTCAGTTTTTGTATGGTCGTTTTAACAGTTCTTAGAGTCGTCCATTAGGTTTGTGCTGCTTGCTTATGTATATGAGAATGAATTTGGTCAAGAGTTGGGCTTTAATCCATGTATATGGGAGAATTAGGTTTGCACTTTTTCACCATTGACAAACTTTCCAAATATGGCCAAATCTGAGATTTTGTGCACAAATAAGCCCTAGCACGAATTGGTTAGTTGTCACATGATATATGAAAGCTGTACAAATCACAAAGATACTATTCCATTGATTTTTAGATTTTATTTGAATTATTATAATTTAAAATGAATTAAATCAATAAAAATTAAATACAATAGAAAAATAAATGTTTGGTCATGAAATCAAGCATGGGACACGTGTGTGGCATGACAAGGCTGAATCAAGTGGAAGAAAGTGGGCCCTTTTGTCAAAAATTGGAGTTTTGAGGATAGTTGACTTTTGCAAATTCATGAAAATTTCCCAACTTATCCAATGCACAACTTGCTCAATTTTGATCATATGACCATGTTCTTGGACATTTTGGAAAGCCCTTGAAGTCCTCTAACCAATGCCTTTGGTCCCATGTCATTTGGATTTACCAATCTCAAGTTATGGCCTTTGACTCAAAGTGTACTTTAGTTGACTTTTAGAATTGACCTATAATGTAAAAATTGTTAACTTCTTGTGAGTGCATTTCTTGATCTTGGAGTGTGAAGATGGATTGTAGGCAATTGCATCCTCTTAAAAATGAGCTTTAGATGGAATTTTTCTGATAAACCATGAAAGAGTTATACCCTGGTCAAAGTACAGTTGACTTTTCTACTGTCCAAAAAGAGTAACTTTTGCATCTTGATGATTTTTGAGCTATTCTTGTGGAATCATGATCAAGACTTGATCAAATGATGATTGTAAACTCAAAATAATATGTTAACCAAAAATTCTAACTTTTGACTGCAAAATAACCATTTTGCCCTTGCAGTTGATTGTAGATCAAATGGAGATTTTGACTATGCAAATTGGCACTGTGAGTCTTGAAACATGGTATGTAGGTGCTAGAGAATGTGTATAAGCCTATGAGACTTGATTGAACCATTGACAACCCCAAATTCCTTTAAAGAACCAAAACCCTAATTTTGAGTTGACTGTCTTAAGAGGTGTTTTGACTGTACAACCCTTGAGCCATTTTGAACCATTTGAAGATCATTCTTGACATATCTTGAGGAATATGGGAGGGCAAATTTTGGGGTACAACAACCCTTTTCATCCATGGTTTTCCATGGGCTCTTAGTTACTTGCTAGATCACTTGCTTTTGATTGAAAATGTGCTCTGTGTGTTTTTTGAAATTATTTTGAAAAGGTGCCATTGTTTTAGGCAAACTTTGTAATGATTCTTGTTTGTAAGAATGTATACAAAGTGTTTGATCTTTTGAAAATGTTTTCAAGTTTGAATGATATTTTTGAAAGTGTTGGTGTTTGTTTTGAAAATATCAAGGATGTTTTTGGTTTTGAAATTGAGCAAGCAACTAGGAGTAATCTACCTACTCAAAAGTCTTTCATGTTTATTTCCTCTTTCCTTTGACATTGTTATCTTACCATTGATTTGGTAAGTAACCCTATCTTTGGATGTAAAAGGGATGGGCAAGGGTCATCGTATAGCCATGATTAGCAATATTGTAAGATATCTTAGCATTTTCTTTAGTGACTAAGATCATTTTGAAAGGCAATATGGATAGCATCATCGAGGGACTATGATCTTGTATTTTTTTGCTTGTTTTTGCTAAGATATCTCACATGCATAATATGGCCATTTTTGTAAAGCAACAAAGTGGGTTTACCCTAAGGGTGTAAGTGTGCAAGTGTATTAATTTACATGCTTGATTTGTCTTGATTAGGGTTTTCTATTTGTTGGTTTTAATCTTTCCATACAAAACCCTAATTACTAGCATTTGTATATAAAGTAATAAATTGCGGAAATTAAAATTACTACGCTATTACATCATTTAGGGGAGGGGTGTATAAATTACAAATGGGGAATTGTAAGAAATTAAATCTAAATAATTATTACAACCATATTGAATTTGAATAAATATACCAAATTGAATAAGTAAAAATGCAAGAATGTAAATGTAAAAAAGAAATGTGATTTTTGTTTGGTTTTTCATGAAAATGGTTTTTTTACCTAATTAATTAAAATAAAATAATTAACTAAAAATAAGAAAATTAAGATTAAGTTAGTAAAATAAATTAATTTAAAGAAAACAAGTTTTTTAGGGTTTTTTTAATTAAATTAGTAAATAAAAATAATTAAATAAAAGTCCTAAATTCTAAATTGATTTTAATTTAAAAGATAATAATATAATAATAATTAAAATTTATTATCTATGTATTTAAAAAAGGAAATTAATTTATTAAAGAAAATGTTTTTATTCTTTTAGTTTTATGAAAAATAAACTAAATAAAAATAAATAATAAAAATATAAATATTTTTGGGTTTCTTTTTATTAGTAACAAAAAAAAATGGTATTAATAATAATAATTATTATTATTATTATTATTATAATAAAGAAAATAAAAAAATGAAAATAAAATATAAAGATAAGTCAGGGGCTTTGGAAATGATTAAAGAGGTTAAAAGGTAAAAAAAAAAAAGAAACAAAGGCCCAAAGTAGTTGGCCCAGGCGCTGCAAAAACAAAAAGATGTCAAAAAATGTGAAAAAGGCAAAAGGCAGTGCACTGAGGTTCGAACCCATGACCTCTTGGTTACCAGCGTGCTGCCTTACCACTAGGGTGGCTATACATCTGTTAATATAACTGAAATGATAAATATATAATACAAAACAAGTCATGAATACACTTCATCTTCAACCTCCAGCCAGACCACCTGTCTCTTCACTATTTCTCAATAAAAATGAAATATGCAAACAAGAAAGTTGCTTCATTTTTCCATACGAATCCAACCATATAAATATCATAAGCTATAAATCAAAGATGAATGAGAATTTCTGAAAGTACCAAATTATGGTCTAATTATTTTCAGAGGTTCATATTCAAAATTCTAACTACTCAAGCAACAATAATGAAATCTAAGGACATGGTTACCTTCAGAAAAATGATATCTACATTTCTTATTCACAAATAAACCATTAATGATGCTTGTATGAAGAGTTCAAAAGTCATAAAACTCACCTTGCAAAAGGGTATCGTGTTTTGAGTTTGAGCAGCTTTTGATGAGTTCCAGTGATTGGGTTAACTTCCTCAAGTTCCCAGGAAACTAATGTGATGTTTGGCTTGAGCTGAAAGTGGCTAAGGAGTTCTGGAGAAGTCAAGGTGCAAGGTGTTGTTTTAGAAAATCGTGGATGGTGATAGAGGTGTTACAGTCGTGTTGCAGGTGTGGGAATTGTTTGTATATGTTATTTAGAAGCTTTTGAAAGTAAAAGGCCAAGAAACACACGAGCAAATTTGGAGATTAGATTCAAAACTCAGAAATGGCAAGTTTTGAGATGTTTTTGGTGGTTCTGTGTTTTAGGGGGTTTCAGGGCTTGAGCATGCGCGCCTTTTCTTGCAAATGGCTTGTGTATCTATAAGAAAAAGGTTGGAGAGGTTTTGCACAAAGGATTTCTAAGTTATAGGGTTATGGCTAGGTTGCTTTATTTTGAAGAAAAGTGAGAAATGTAGTTTCAAGGTAGAAAGTACAAGCATGTAGAGTGGTTACCAACTTTAAAAATACTTATCTGACTTTATAGAAGAAGCCTGTGCAAAAGGAACAAGTGCAAAGATCAATGCATGTTGACTTTGCATAAAGCTTGCTTTATGTAAATGGCAATGCTGCCTTTGTGCCATTAATGGAAAATTATCTTGGATAAAGCTTGAATCAAATGGGTAATAGCTCAAAAGCAAGTGTAATCTTATGATTAGGGAGAGATCTTGAAGTTTAGATGCCTGCCAAGCAAGATTGTGCATCATAAGTTGAGATTTGAATTCTTTTTCATCAAAAATGACCTAGAATTTCAGTTTGAAAAACCCTAACTTCCTCTCTTCAATTCTCCTTGCTCAAGAATTATTTCAAGGAGTTCTTAGACATTTTGGAAATCTTGTAATGTGCTCTATAACCCCTCTTTGAATCACTTTTGAAAATTACCATTGAAACTATATGAAAAATTTCCATGAAGTTAGTTCTAAATCCTGCCTTAACTAGGACAAAATTTTCACTAAGTGTTTAGTTTTATGACATGACTTCATGGATTAATATCTTGAGATATAGGCATTTCTAGGAGAAGTTACGTAAATCAATGTTGTAGATCTCATGGAGATCTAAAACTTTCATGTTGAAAGTTTCTTTTTAATCATCTTGTATAATAGTGAAAAATTGGCTCAAAGTTGTGAAAAATATGAAGTTTTCAACACTTAGAAAAATTTCTAAGTTTGAAAACTTTGACTTTTCAAAATGAAATCTTGACTTTTTGATTTCTTAATTAACAACTTTCAAATTTTGACATGCTTTAATGAGTTATGATCTTTGACACTTGATTTTGACCAAAAAGTCAAAGTTTGACTTTTCAGTGTACAGATACCTTTTGATCAGTTGACTGGAAATCAACTATCAATCCAATTGATCTTGAGAAATCTTTTGAGTCATGCCATTAGGTCAAAATGATGCAATTTAAATGTTTAGATCATGTCTTAAACCAATTAACCATTTGCTAGGTCAAAAATCAGAAATTGCCCTTTCTCAACCAAAACCCTAATTTTGACCATTTTGCCCTTTTGATGATCTGATCAAATTTCTTGAGGAATTATGGTCCAAACTTGATAAAATGATACATATGAGTTTATAATGTGGATATGGATAAAGTATTATGAAGTTTGACTGTAAATTGGCCACAGTTGACTTTTCCCCCAATACAGTTGATTTTTAGGTCAACTGCTCAATTGACTGAGCAAAAATGTGATCCAAGACTTGAAACTTGACATGAGCAATATTGGGGGTCCATAATGGTCCGTGAAATTCATATGAGGCATTAAAATTTCAATTATCCTTGTTCAATCTCAAACCCTAATTTCAGTCATCAGTGCTTAAGGAGGTGTCTTGAGCTGATCAACCCTTGTGCAATCTTGAACCAAAGGATATCTTATGAGAAAATATTTGATAAATGAGAGGGAAAATTTTGGGGTACAACAATCATCATGAGATAAAAATTGAGTAAGTTATGGCTGTCCCAAGTTGGGAAAATTTGGGAATTTTCAAGAATTATGCATTGAGAAAACTTGAAGTTTTAGGTCAATGGCTTAATTTCTTGGACTCCAAACATCTTCCTAAGCCTATAGAGGACCTCTAAAATTATTCTTGTCATGCCTTGCATTTTCTAAATATTTTATTCATATTTATTTTAATTTATTTCAAATAAATATAAAATAAAATATATAAAATAATTGGAAATGGGCTTTGAGCTTTGGGTTGATGTTTTGGATAGCCTAGGCCCATAAAATTTCGTGAAAGCAATGTCCATATTCATTCAAATTCAAAAAGTACAAGATTCCATGTCTTTGGTAAAGTTAAAAAAACATCACTCATGGCTTTAAAAACACATGTTTATGGTTGTTATTACCTTTGTTCTCTTTTCTCCTTCCCCATCTCTATATAAATGACACATTAGTAAGCTTCAAGACACATGGTATACAGCCTGGAAAAGCTCTACAAATTTTGCAAAAAATATCAAAGTTGTAAAATTCGCATTTTAGGTTCCAGCCTTCCTCAGTCCAAACAAAAGATCCAAATAGATTCCTGGAGGCTCCCTGAAGCTTTTGCAATCATTACCAAGCCCTGAAACATCATAAAACTCCACAGTAAGCTTCATTTTTATATTTACTAACTTGTTTCATGAAAATTCGATGCATTACATGGCCAGAAGTGTACCCAACACCATCATATCTAGCCTTCAAATCATAAGGGGTCTAGATCTAAAGGCTTATATATGAGATCCATCATGCGCTCCCAAGGCCTAATCTCACCTGATCCAGCGTGGCCTGAGCTTAACATTCACTTGGGCCTAGCAAAATTCAATTTCAGCACCCCCCCCCCCCCCCAATTTCTAATTTTCCTGGCCCATTTCACATTGCTTTTGTCACTTTGCTTTATATTTTTTTTAGTTTTAATTTGTTTTCTTCATTTGTTTAATTAGTATAATGTAATAATAAAATCACAAAAAATATAGTTTTTGTTTTTTTAATTAGATTAATTTTGTGAATTAATTAATAACTATTTTAACTTTTTTTAATTAAAAATAAATTAGAACTTAGGACTTAATTTATGTTTAATTATTTTCTTTAAATAATAAAAAAAACTAAAAAATAATTTAGACTATTTTTCTTGATTAATTTTATTTTCTAAATAGATTTTTAGGATATTTACTTTCTTAAATCAAAAAACAATCAAAAATATTTTTAACTTAGTATTTTCTTAGGTTCCTTTTAGACGTAATATTCATTTCATGTGCATTATTCTTGTTCTCGCATTTTTTATAATAATTTAACTGTATACCGGTATGTAATAGATTAAGTAGGATTTTTTTTACTACTTTCTTTATGTTTTCCCTAAAGCATTGTACAGTGTAAACCCCCTCCCCAAATCCATGTAATAGTCTAGATTTATACCTCCCGCACTTTAATTTTCTGTACATATTAACCGCTAGTAACTAGGCGTGTATGGCAAGACTGAAATTAAAACGTTAGCAAACTTAACAAAAAGAAAAAAATAACTTAACATAACACACTTGCACATATTCACCTCTAGAGTACCCTACTTTGGTTGCCTTTAAGAAATAAAACAGTCATGAGGCATGAACGTTTTATCAAAGACCCATAAATAAAAAGATCATAGTCCCTCGATGACCCTACATTTGCCTTTTCGATAAATGATCTAGTCCCTAAAGAAAATTGCTAAAGTGTCTCCACAAGTTGCCTTTGTGACTGTAAACGTCCCTTCGATGTCCCTCAAACATCCAACGGTATGGCTACCTACTCACTAATAATAGGATAGCATTGTCTAAAGGATATGAGGAAAAGATTGACCCTTTTCGAGTATAAAAGTATATAGCTGTTAGAAGTTTGCTCAAAAACACTTTTTGCACTTACACAAATACTACTTTTCAAAAACTATTTTCAAAAACGTTTACTTTGTTAACACTCTTGAGAACTAATACAAGAGTTA
Source organism: Vicia faba (assembly GCA_948472305.1). Taxonomy (NCBI): domain Eukaryota; kingdom Viridiplantae; phylum Streptophyta; class Magnoliopsida; order Fabales; family Fabaceae; genus Vicia; species Vicia faba. The sequence goes on along the minus strand of OX451739.1, from coordinate 35,126,918 downwards.
AACGCAAAGCAAATCACCGCACTAAGGTATTTTCCAAACATTTTCAAACACACAAAGCATAAAGGTATTTCAAAATGAGCAAACCTCTAAGAGCCCGTAGAAAACTATGGATGGAAAGGGTGCTAACACCTTCCCTTTCCATAATCTACCTCCTTACTCAGAAAACTCTCGAAAAGATCTTTTTCTGTTCTTTTCACCCTTTCCTTTGTTGGATAAAAGAAAATTCGGTGGCGACTCTTGCTTACCGCAATATTTGCGAACACAAATGTAAAACCAGTATTAAACATTCAGTTTTGCCACCGAATCACAACGTGCAACACACTGAAAATTCTGAGTTGTAAATTAAAGTTGTTTGAGGAAACCCTTATTAAATTCATAACTTTCTCATTGTTTATTTGATTGAGCCTATCTTCGGACACAAGGTCGTTCTCAACATTGGCTAAATTTTGATTTCAGAATTTAACTTCAGAAGTTGCACTGAAGTCCCGGCGAATTTGACCTGAACATGTGAAACTTTGATGAATTGAAAATTTTACACTTTGGTTTGTGGTTATTTGAGTCCCATTAACCAAATTCACTCACATAATTCCATACTATATATTCCTTTTGACTCAAACTTTTAAGAGGGGACTCTCATAATTCACAAAATATCACAAACACTAAATTTCTTTTCTCTCAATTCTCTCAAAGATCAAATCAAGGTTCTACACCTTTTTCATCACGAACACAACAACAATTTCATCAAGATCCAAAAGTCAAGATCAAGAAAAAAATTTCTCAGATTATTGATCCGTTCGCTATGATCTCTATACCTAAGCCTCCTCTTCACTTCTATCGCTGAGGTTTCTTGAGTTAAACATTTCTTGAAATAAGTGATTGTTTGAGAAGCACTTTTTGATCAAACTTGAATTGAATGTAGGTTGAATTTTGAATAGAGAATATATATCTAAGCCTAGAATTATGAATTGATTTGATAATCGTGTGTAAATCCAGAATTGGATAGTTGAATTAAGTGCTTATTGAATTAAGTTGATTTACATGAAAGTGCTTAATTGATGAAACAAATTGATGATGTTGCATGAAGTTTAATTGTTGATCCTTAATCCATCATGTATAGTTTGAATCTAGACCTTGAATTATGCAAAATCATGTGTTGAATATGTGGAGATTTTGTGTTTAATCAAATGCCTAAGCTATGAGCCAAATATCAAAAAACTGTTAAAAACTATTTTCTTCCTGAAGGTAACGGGTTACCCAGTTATGGTAACTGGTTACCATCCATTCCTTCTATAAAATTTTCAAAGTTGTTACACGGTAACCGATTACCCAACTATGGTAATCGGTTACCCCAAGTCAGTAGAAAATTTCCAGAATTTTCAAATTTTGGTAACCCGTTACCCAGTTGTGGCAATCGTTTACCCAGACAGAAGCATCAATTTTTGCTTTGTTTTATTGCATGTTTGCACACTTTGCCTTGTTAATTCTAACTCCTTTTGTGAATGATTTGCAAGGTACATTTTTAGGCTTTCAACCTTTAATTAACACTTGATTATCGGTTTAAATACACTTTACGCGATCACTTGTTAGTGAAAGTTTGTGAATGATGCATAAATAATGTCATTCTTGCATAAATCATATTTCATGCAGGTACACTGGCATCACACATATGTGTTCGCTACATATTCCATCGTGTGATTTTTTTGTATCTTGTATGGATTGTAATTTGTGCATGTACTTTGTTGATGGTGGGGAATGTCTGATACATATTTCGTGCCATATGATCACATTTGTTGTGCACCATGTTTTTATACTTGTGTCTGGATCGACATTTGGTGCAGGTGTATCTTGATATTCGGATGTGTCCGCTCCACATTCTGATTTTGACTGTTGATACTTTGGCACATGTGTTGATGGTGTTTTTATTTATTGGTGCTAGCAGCTCACGAAGTTTTCCGCGTTTATTATTGCATAGCTTGTACAGATTATTATCCGTTTGGTACATCTCTTTTCTATTTTCTCTTTGTGTGCACTTCCACTCTACGCAATACAACGCGTAATTCCTCAAAGGTCAGGTTTCACTTGATAGGAGTCACGAACATAACACCATCCACCTTCGGGAACTTTTTCTTTTAAAAAGCACTTGTTTAAGTGAGAACATGTTAGTTCCTTTCCACTACAGGCCGTGAGTCTCCAATGGTCGAGCAGCGGTGGAATGATTAAATTAATATTGTTCATTAAAAAAGACAAAACAAACCAAAAAATGTAAGCCTAAATATAACTGCTCTGATTCCTTAAAAGGGATACGTAGGCATTGGGGTAGGGCCCAAACGAGCATAACTTTATTTTCCCTACATTATTTTTTATTTTATTTTGCATATATTCCCTCTTTGCATTTTCTTTTAGCTCTTAAGCTTTAGATTTTGACCACACCCTTATATAAACAACAAGAGTGGATACCATAGAGTAATACGGACGTGAGGGGTGCTAATACCTTTCCCTCGCATAACCGACTCACTTACCCGATATCTCGGTCATTGGATCGTTATTTCACGCTTATCAGGTTTACTCGATGTTTACCTTTCCCTTCCTGTGGGATAAATTTTTTTTAGTGGCGACTTCATTGATTTCATCTCAATGATTTGTTCAACCGATTGTTTCAGATGTCAGCATCTGAGTTAGCAGAGTTGAAGAAGTAATTTGAAGACTTGCTTGAAAATAAATTTTAAAGACCGAGTGTGTTGCCTTGGGGAGCTACGGTGTTGTTTATGAAAAAAAGTAAGGTATCATGAGATTATGTGTGGACTATCGACAATTGAACAAATTGACGATCAAGAACAAGTATCCACTTTCCGAGAATAGACGACTTGATGGATCAATTGGTGGGTGCACGCATGTTTATAAAAATTGACTTGAAGTCGGGTTATTAAAATCCTAGTAAAAGATGATGACATTCAGAAGACGGATTTCAGGACTCGACATAGACACTATGAGTATTTGGTGATTATTTTTGGTGTTTCTAATGCCCCGGGTGTATCCATGGAATATATGAATAGAACCTTTCACGAGTATCTGGACAAATTTATGGTAGTCTTTATTAATGAAATTCTGATTTATTCTAAATCAGAATAAGAGCATGTTGAGCATTTGCGAATTGTATTGCAAGTGTTGAAAGAAAATAAGTTATATATGATGTTGTCAAAGTGCGAGTTCTGGTTGAAGAAGGTTAGTTTTATTGGCCACATTATTTTAGGTGATGGTATTATTGTATATCCATCCAATGTAGATGCAATGTTGCATTGGGAAGCTTCAAAGTCAGTTACAGAGATTAGAAGCTTTTTGGACTAAGCTGGTTATTACAGAATGTTTATTGAAGGCTTTTCTAAGTTAGCACTTCTGTTAACTCAGCTGACTTGTAAAGGTAAAGCATTTATTTTGGATGTTCAATGCAAAGAAATTTTTACTAAGCTGAAGAAGAAATTGACGATGGCTCCAATTTTGATATTACCTAACCCAGAAGAATCGTTTGTTGTGTATTGTGATGCATCTAAGTTGGGTTTAGGTGGTGTGCTTATACAGAATGACAAAGTGGTAGCTCATGCGTCGAGGCAATTGAGAATTCATGAACGGAATTATCCTATGCATGATTTAGAACTTGGTGGAGTAATGTTTATGCTAAAGATTTGGAGGAATTACCTTTACGGCTCTAGGTTTGAAGTGTTTAGTGATTGCAAAAGCTTGAAGTACTTGTTTAACCAAAAGGAACTTAATATGAGGCAATGAAAGTGGTTAGAGTTGTTAAAGGATTATGACTTTGGCTTGAATTACCATCCAGGTAAAGTTAATATTGTGTCAGATGCCTTGAGTCAGAAGCCTTTTCATATGTCTTCTATGATGGTTAGAGAGCCAAAATTGATTGAGCAATTCATAGATATGAGCTTAGTCTGTAAATTGAAACTGCAGAGTGTGATGTTGGGAATGTTGAAGATTAACAATGATTTCCTGAATAATATTAAAGAATCTCATAAATTGGATGTGAAGTTGGTAGACGTGATGGTTGGGAGTAAATTGTCTGAAGACAGTGATTTCAAGGTGGATGTGCAAGGTGTGTTGAGGTTCCGTGACATAATTTGTATTCATGATGACTGAGTTGAAAAAGATGATTCTGTAAGAAAGTCATAGAAGCAGTTTGAGCATTCATCCAGGTGTTACTAATATGTATCAAGACTTGAAGAAGTTTTTTTGGTGTCTTGGATTAAAGTGCGACGTGGTGCAGTTTGTATATGTGTCTTTGACTTGTTAGAAGTCGAAAGTCAAACATCATAAACATGCAGGATTGATAGAACCGCTAGATGTTCCTGAGTGGAAATTGGATAATACAATGATGGACTTTGTGACGGGATTTCTGAGTACTCCGAGAGGGCATGATATGATTTGGGTGATCATCGATAGACTGACGAGGTCGACTCATTTCATTCTGATTAATACCAATTTTCCAGTATCGAAGTTGGTGAAGATTTACATCCGCGTGATTATGAAACTTCATGGAGTTCCGTCGAGTATTGTTTCTGATAGAGATATGAGGTTTAATTTTGAATTTTGGAAGAGTTTGCGGGATGTGTTAGGCTCTAAGCTGAGATTGAGTTTTGCGTATAATCTACGGGCGGATGGTCAGACAGAGAGGACTATTCAGTCATTGAAGGACTTGTTGAGAGCTTGTGTTCTTGAGCAGGGAGGTACATGGGATAATTATCTTCCATTGATAGAGTTCACTTATAACAATAGTTTTCATTCTAGTATTAGGATGGCACCTTTTGAGGCATTGTATGGTCGGAGATGTCGAACTCCTTTGTGTTGGTATGAATCATCTGAGAGTGTAGTGCTTGTACCTGAGATTATTCGGAAGACTATAGAAAATTGAAGTTAATTCGAGATAATATGAAGATTTCGCAGAGTTTACAAAATAGTTATGATGAAAGGAGAAAGAAGGATCTTGAGTTTTAAGAAGGATACCATGTATTCTTGAGGGTTACTCTGTTGACCGGTGTTGGACGCGCTTTGAAATTGAGAAAGCTTACTCCTCAGTTTATCGATCTGTATCAAATTTTTGAGAAGATATTGTTGTGTATATGGTGGCCTTGCCACCTAATCTGTCGAATTTGCATGATGTGTTCTATGTGTCACAACTCCAAAAGTATATTTCAGATATGTCTTATGTGATTCTGATGGATGATGTACAAGTGCGGGATAATCTTACTGTTGAGACCGTACCTGTGAGGATTGAGGATCGTGAAATGAAGAAGTTGAGAGGAAAGGAAATATCTCTCATGGAAATAGTTTGTGGAGGAGCTACCGAATAGAACGTTGTGTGGGAATTGGAAAGTAAAATGTGAGAGTCTTATCCAGAGTTGTTTGCGTCAGTTAATTTTCGAGGACGAAAATATTTTATGTGGGGGAGAGTTGTAACACCCTGAATATTAAATTTATTATTCGATTGGTTGTTTGTGATTTATTTGGTGCAATAAATGGTTTGATGATTTTGTATGTGGAGTAGTGTCGAGTTAAATTAGTAGTGGGAACCATTTTTAAAGTTAAATATTTAGTTGAAATTATTGGGATTTTAGATTAATTGTTTATAATTTATTTAATAATTAAATTGGATAATAGGAGTAGAAATAATGAGGACAAGTTTGTCATTGCTTGAGATTTAGTGGGGGTAAGAATGGAAGACCATATTAGGGGTCTAAGGGTTATTCTAGTAAAAAGGAAGAATGGAGAGTGAATCATATCATTTTGAACAATCCCACTCTGAGAAAAGTTGAAGCGTAGAAGTGAGAAAGCTAGGGCAAGGAAGATCCATTGTAGGAGCTTGAGAATCTTTAATCCAAGGTAAGGGTGGGGTTTCGACTCTCTCAGGGTATTGTATAGTTATGGGTGTGTTAGGGTTATGATTACCATGGTTGATATGTATTCATGTTTTTATTGAATTTGCAGTTTTGTGGAATATGATAACATAATGAATCTATGACTAATTTGAGGAATTTTGATGTTATAATGCCATGATTTGATATCCATAAAATGTATACTTATGTACAATTGTTATATGATGGATATGTGTCAAATTATGTGAATTTTGTAATGGACCGGTATTGGAATCGTATGGAAATCAGGACTGGTTCAGTGCAGGAATTGTAACATCAATGTTATTGTCAGGCACGCTTCATCAATCGATCCTCTTGCATCACCGGGAGAGAGCCCTCGCTCAAGCCTTGCCGGGCGAGGGAGGGGGCGAAGGAAATGGGAGAAATTGGGTGCTTCTAGAAAATGTATGGGAGGGATGGCCTCGCGTACGCTTCATCGGCTGTGCCTCGGGAGACAGACCCAGTCGCCGAGTGAGCCTCAGGCGAGCAGGATGGGACATAATTATATTTTTGGAAATTTGAAAATCCATAGCTTTTGACTCAGGTGTCCATTTTATGCACTGTTCGAACCTACAGAAAGATAAAAAGTTATTTTGTTTGTCATGCTGAGATATGTGCATGAAATTATGTGTGATAACATTGTGTATTTGTTGTTGAAATTGTATGATTTTTTTTGTTGCACGTATGGACAATTATTGGTCCTAATGGTGCGTCACATTGATGGAGGTAGATATCAATGTGTGGTAATTTGTTGCATGATTGTGCCACATACATTTTCATGTTGTGGGATTTAGTCCTCTTTGTTGGCTCTGATCATAGATGGCATGGATCGGGAGCAAGGTGAACCTTAACGTTCATGATGTTGGTTGGCTTTGGTCCTAGATGGCGTGGATCGGGAGCGATATAAACCTAATTGTTCACGATATTGGTGGCTCTGGTCCTAGATGGCATGGATTCGGGAGCGATATTGGTACAACATGTATTGAGTTTATGAGTCGGTCTCATTGCATTGGATTGTTGATAACATGATATTTGAGTTATATGATTGGTTTGTGTGCCCTACATGATTATGCTTTCTATGTGTAGATGAACGTGTATGATCTTATAAGCAATTTGTAATATGTTGTTGTCTATTATGTGAATGTGTGATATGTCGAATGTATGAATATGTATGATTATAATTAATGTATTCTCGTTATTATATATTTCATTATAATGTTGTAATATCTCACCCTTCTGTTGGAATGATGCTTTATATGGTATCGTGCAGATAGTGAGGAGTAGTCTGAGGCTGCAAGGATCAGAAGAGGTTGCTCTTCATTTACTTTCGAGTCGGTGTCATTTCTCTGATACGTAACACTAGGGAGATGAACGCTTGATTATTTATATTTATTTTAATGACTTGTTTAGATTCTTTTGAACTCCTTATGAATTTTGAACACATGTTGAATTGTTATAGAAAAGACTGTTTGATTTCGAATATGATTCCTTTCTGCTGCATTAATAAAAGTTAACCTTTAAGACTATGAGTTAATGTTTAAGTTCATCCGTTAACTTTGTTATGTATATTATATTTAATATGAGCTGCTTTTTGTATGTTGTTTGAAAATGTTGCATCCTAATTTACTTGGAAATTACTCAGATTTTTATTTTCTATTCGCCGGGTAGTTTAGGGTGTTACACATCTCATTTTGCACTTGAGAATAGAAGGTATTAAACACAAAATGTGACTCATATTTGTGTTTAAGAAACTTAACACATGTCCATCGACTACAGTCATTAACAATGACTAATCCATACTTCTTACCATTGACAGAAGCAGTTTTCACTGGTCCAAACAAGTCAATGTACAGAAGCTCCAATGACCTAGAAGTAGAAGCAACATTCCTTTCTTTAAAATAAATTTTTGATAACTTACCTTTCTTACATGCTTCACAAAGAGCTTTTGAAGAGAACTTCAGATTTCGAAGGCCTCTGACAAGATCAAGCTTATTTAGCTGAGAGAATCTTCTCATGATAACATGGCCCAAACGTCTATGACATACCTATTTCTCTTCATTAACAGACATAAGGCATTTTATGTTTTTCTCTTTAAGATTAGAAAGTCTAATCTTATAGATGTTTTTGTTCCTCTTGCCATTGAAAAGGATCGAGTCATCCTTCTGACTAACATCCTTACAGGAGTTTTTGATTAAAGATTATATCATGATCATTGTCATTTAATTGACTTATGGACAATAAGTTATGCATTAATCTATCAATAAGCAAAACATTGGTAATAAAAGGGAGACAACAATTACCTATTATTCTGGAGCCTATGATCTCCTCTTTCTGACCACCTTCAAATTACGACGCCACCAGGCTTAATTGGAACATATGCTTTATTCCTATCATGTGTCACAAGTAGCCAGAGTCTAGGTACTATGACTAATGTCCTAACATCACTGTTAAGATATATGCAACATGGATTATCTACTTCTTAGGTACCCATAGCTTCTTGGGTCCTTTTTTGTTAGTCTTCCCATAGTTGTTTCCAACCTTGGGCTTAGGAGAAGGATAAACATATTTAATTACATTTTTGAAATGGGATTTTTCTTTAGGTTTAGCCTTGGGAACAAAAAGAGTTTTACCTTTTTGTTTCACTTTAGGCTCAGAACCAGCATATAAAAAATAAGAATGAAGAGAATTTGGTTTATCTTCTCTTTCAGAATCGGATTCTTCATAAGAAGCTTAACCAATACCACCTGTACCATTTTTGCTTACGCCATAGATCATTGAAGTCATAATGCTTCTACCTAGGCTTCTAGAAAGAAATTTATGGAATGATTTGTCATATTTCTTTATGACATCATCAGTGCTCACACAAGCTTTTGAAAGAATTTCCTTCTCAAGACTGGAACTCTTTCTTTTGAGAACAAAGTAACCAATATTAAAAATATAATTTTCTTCTCTTAAAGATGAAAATTCTTCCTTAAGTTTGTTGTATTCTTTTGAAACAGATTCATGGATATTTTGAAGTTCCTTTAGTTCGTTATTAAGCAACTCATGTTTTCCAGAATTTCAAGTAAAGAACATATTAAATCAGAGTGATAAAGGTCAGAAAATACCTCCCTTGTGTATGAATCAGATTCTACAACAGGTCCTGGATGTATCATCTCACCAGGAGCTTTAATGCTAGCCATTTAGGCTACGTTATCTTGTTATTCTTCAGAATCATCTTATGAAGAATCATAATCATCCCATGTTGCCATCAACCCTTTATTATTTCCTCCCAACGCTTTCTTCTGGGGCTTGTCCTTTCTGAGCTTAAGACATTCGTTCTTATAGTGACCTGGCTCTTTGTATTCGTAGCAGGTGACTTCTTTGATGGTACCAGACTTCCTTTGTCCAGAAGTAGACTCAAAGCGACCACTAGTCCTTCTAGCTCCTCTGAACTTGTTGCCTTGATTTTTATTCTAGAATATTCTTTGAAATCCTAGATCTCTTCTGCTTGAAGAGCTCTCATCTGCTCAGATCTTATAATGGATTTAAGAGCAACAAATTTGCTTCTCTTTTGAGTTTCTTCTTATTCCAGCTCAATCTCATGACTTTTCAAAGAACTCACCAATTCTTCTAGAAAAGTGTTGTTCAGATCTTAAGCCAATTTAAGTGCAGTTACCATAGGCCTCCATTTAGATGGAAAGCTTCTGATAATATTCTACCCATGGTCGGAAGTAGATTATCCTTTGTTTAGAACCCTAAGTCCTACAATCAAAGTTTGAAACCTTGAGAACATAGTCTCAATTGTTTCATCTTCTTCCCTTTTAAAGGCTTCATATTTTTTAATCAAAGCTAAAGCCTTGGTATCCTTAACTTGAGTCTTACCCTCATGAGTCATTCTCAAAGAATCAAATATAGATTTAGCAGAGTCTCTATTTTTTATCTTCTCATACTAAGTATAAGAAATTGCATTCAGCAAGATAGTTCTTGCTTTATGATGAGTTTTATAAAAAAAATTTTGGTCTTTCATAGACGTCGTCTCGATCTTATTTCCTCTTTACTTTGTAGGATGTTCGTAGCTATTGACTACTATATCCCAAAAATCAACATCATGACCTAGAAAGAAACTTTCTACTCTATCTTTCCAATAATCAAATGTTAACTATTAACGAAGACTACCTGTCAATGTTTACAACCATAAAGAATAATTGTCAATGTATTCTTGAGAGCATGACTAAAGCCATAGTCTCTCAAGTAACAATCAACTCACTGTTGAATACAAGTTTGTGCGTTTACAATATTACTTCTTGAAAGTAGATTACACAAAGAAATGAAGTACAGATAATAACACAACTAAGTTAATAGAAAGTTAGCGAACAACAGTTCCTTGTTAGGAAGTTAACGAACAAAAGTTCCTTGCTTTGCATAACTTTACAAAATATTTACAAAGTAATTTCTGCAGACTTTTAGCAAAATGAATCTGCGCAAATTTGTTCAAATTTCTTCAACTTTTCCAATTCCTTCAAGTTTTTTCTTTTAAATCCAAAAAGAAATCTTTTGGAGGGTACAATATGAATACCAAATTTCCAGTTGTGTTCTTGCAACGGTGAGTGTGAGTGGTAGACAATATAGTACCAATAGTATAGTCCTTGAGCCACAAAAACAAGGTAATGGAAGGATATGACTTTGTACTATCACTTCATGTGAGACCTTTAATCTTCTCTTCTAATCTCTAGAGGCTTCACAATATGTTAGAGTTGAAGAATGCTTAGATGGATTAAAAACCATGTCTTCAGAGTCCTCAGAACTTGTTAAACATAACCTTGTCTTCATAGTATTTAGCACTTAGTATTTAGAGTCTTGTCTTTAGAATCTTCAGAATTTTTTCAATAGAACCATGTCTTCAGAACTGTTAGTCTTTAGAGTCTTTAGAACTTGTTCAACATAACCTTGTCTTTAGAATCTTCAGAACTTTGGATCAAGAGAGACTTGGAATATTTAGAGCTTGAGAACCCTTCAGAAGCTCTACTATCAAAGTCACAGTTAGAAGCGATAAAACTAACGTTCATCAGAACCGTTGTTTTAAGAAGCATTCTAAGAAATGACACACACACACACACTTGTATCTCTTAGTGTGTTGAGTCCAAAATCTGATGATGTAACACGTCAAGTCTTTAGAGTCAGAACCTGTTAGCAAAAGCTACACACTAAATAAACAATTAGGGTACTAAATTGTTATCTAATCACCCATGTAATGTTATCATCAAAACTCAAGGCTAGATGCAGAACCAAATCTTGTTCTTAGAGTGAGGTGAGTATTAATCAACCATGGTAGATTTATGGATGTCTTGTTTAGGAGCACACTCCAAAGATTCCAACTCGCCTTCTACAACATCAGAGTGTTTCAAGATTCTTTTATTTTTATTTCTGGATAACAGGTTCGAATAAAGGGCCACATGAAGCTTGAAACGGCGTATGGATCAGAGGCGAACGCCAACATGATTAGAATGAAGTATCTCGTGATACATTCCTTTTCCCCTTACAAATACATCTTAGGGAGACCCATCCTTACTCGATGGAAATGATGGTGTATTCAGGAGAGATCGAGAGATCACCTAAGAATACTATTAGAGTAGCCTAGAAATGAGAAAGAAACATGTTTCCCCATGAACCTCCTTCGTTCAAACGCATGTGATACCGATGTAGCAAGATGGGGTCCTAGGTTAGGGGTAGAAAATTAAATACTTACCCCCAACAAAAAATGACTTGAAAGAGGTCCAGATTATCCCCTTGAACTACAAAGTCACCAAGTTTGGCACCTCCCTATCCTAATATGAAGAAGAATAAGAAGAGTTGGTCGACATGCTTAGGAGAGACTTTGACTTATCATCCTTGGCACCTTTAGATAGGACAGGTTTAGATACCATAACGGTATTCCATCGCATCTCCATTAACCCTTGGTATCTCAAAGGAAGCGCAAGGTTGGAGAGGAAAAAGAAATCCTTTGATGAGGAAGTATAAAAGCTGAAAAGAATCAGCTTCATAATAAAGGTAAAACATGCATCATTACTAGCTAACATAGTCTTGGTAAAGAAAGCATCAAACAATTGGCACATGTTGTAATACGGTGGGAGAACTGACTTTTTGGTTTTGTGTTTTATTGCAAATGTTGTAGATAGCAAGAGTTGCCACCGATGTTTATTTTATCCAATAAAGGAAAGGGTGAAAAGAACAGGAAATACCTTCGAGAGTTTTATGACTTCAGGGGGTAGGTTATGAAAAGGGAAGGTGTTAGCATCATTTTCATCTGTAATTATCTATGGGCTCTTAATCACTAGCTCACTTTTGAAAATGCTTTGTGAATGTGCAAGTTTGAAAATATTTTGAAAATGCCTAAGTTCTGAAACTTTGTAATGATTCTCGTATCAGTTGAGAACGCATACAAAGTGTTTGTTTTGAAAATATTTCAGAAAAGTGTTTGTGTGAAAACTGTTTTTGAAATGTTCGCGAGCAAGCGATTAAGAACTATCTACCTACTCAAAAGTCTTTCATGTTATTTTCCTTTTCCTTTAAATAGTGCTATCCTGCCATTAGTTAATAGGAAGCCCTACCATTGGATGTTTGAGGGACAGGCGCAGGTCATCGTACAATCATAAAGGCAACATATAAGGATACCTTTAGCAATTCGAATGGACGATCATTATGTATTCATAGGCAACATCGAGGGACAAGACCATTTACCGAAGGCATCATTGATGGATCATCAAGGGACTATGATCTTTATGATTATTTTTAATCGAGGGTCTTTGCTAATGGCATCCCTATATTCGAGGGACATGACTGTTTTTTGTCCGAAGGCAACAAGGGAGGTTACCCTAGAGGTGCAAGTGTGCATAGTGTGTTTAGTTCAGTTATATTATCTTGATTAGTTAGGAGTTATATACTGATTGATTTTAAATCTTGCCATACAAGGCTACTTACTAACTGTTATATATACAAGCATATAATGATAAGTGCAGAAAAATAAAGGTGCAAAAAGTAAAGTGCAAGAAAGTAAAAGCCTACTGCTAAGTTATTCCATTTAAATTGCGCGACCTATACAATTTCTCTAGGAAATTTAAATAGAAAAAAAATAAATAAGAGAAAATGTTAGAAAAGATATGTTTTTTTTTGTATTTTTATGGAAAATAGTTTGATGTTAATTAAATAATTAAAACCTACTTGTTTCTAATTAATTTTAATAAAGAAAAATGTTAATTAAATTTTATTAAAAATATGTCAAGATTGATTATTGATAAAAAGATTCAAACAACAAAATCAAATCACTCAGATCCACTAATTTGGACCTTGCGAATCTGGTGGTGAGGTTAGTTTGGTCCAAAAATTACCACATCTATGGATCCAAAGCTTCATTGAAACTTTTCCCTAACAATGGTGGATTTTTGTTCCTGCATCAAATCTCAAAAAAATGATGGTTCCAAACGGTTCCAGACATCATTAGAAACATATATATATATATATATATATATATATATATATATATATATATATATATATATATATATATATATATATATATATATATATATATATATATATATATATATATATATATATATATATATATATATATATATATATATATATATATATATATATATATATATATATATATATATATATGATTAGAATTAATTTATATAGCATGGATGCAAAGCTTGAGATTGAAGAATATTACCAAGCCGGAGCTACTTGGTTGGCACATCCTCGGATCGCTTGAGCGTGAGTAAGGATTGGAACAGGCTCCTGGGACCTTCAAGAGTGTGATGGAATGATTGGAACCGCTTGAGAGTGGCCGGAAATAGGGGTTTATGTTTGCCCTAGTTTAGACAAAATTTGAGAATTTATAGAGGAGGAGATTTAAGTCACCAAAGAAGGAAAGAATCAAGTGATCATGGTGTTACCAAAAATCAATGAAACATGTTTTTCTAACTTTGCATTTATCAATGAAACATGTTTTCTAACTTTCCATTTTTGAAGATCCTTGTATCCAGCATGTCTCTCACGATTTTGGCAAGCTCTTATGAGGTCTTGGGCCTTCTAGAAGATATCCAAATGAAGCCCACACACCCTTTGGTCCATCAACTCATTTTTATTTGATTTATTTTGAACTAATTTGAATAAAATCAAAATAAATAAAATAAAAAATCAAAGTAATATATAAATGGACTTATAGGTCCTATGACATGTTATAAACATGTTTAAACCTAAAAAGTTAAGCCCATTAGTCCAAAAGTTCAAGATTGCTCAAATGAAGTTTCATGCATTTTCTCAAAAATTTCCCTACTTGCACAAACCATATCTCACTCAATTTTTATCTTTTGAAGGGGATCTTGGACTTTTTGGAAAGCTCAAGATGTCCTCTTCAATTTATCATTTAATCATTTTTGAATTTGGAGATTTATCTTGATGTAAGTTTCCTTGACAAAAAGTGTCTTTTTATTGACTTTTGAAATGACATATAACATATAGGCTCATATCTTTCAAATGAAGCAATTTTTGGACTTGAGCATAAACACAAAGTTGTAGAATATTTAATTTCCTTCAAAATGGGATTTGGTTAGGGAAAATTTGATGAAACATGTGAAAGTTATGCTTGGTCAAAATTCAGTTGACTTCTCCCAAGGAACCCCTAATTTGGCAACTTTTGACTTTTGATGATTTGAGGGCTTTTCTTGAGGAATCATGATCAACCCTTGATATAATGATGAATATCACTTCAAAATGTTGATATAGACCAAAAATCTTGAAGTTTGACTGTATGTTGACCACAATAGACTTTTTACCCAATGCAGTTGATTTTTAATCATCTGAGCAATTGAGTGAGCAAACTTGTGATGCAAGGCTTGAAACTTGACATGAGCATTGTTGAAGACCTATGGAGAACCATGGAAACCACTTGTGACCCTTGAAACCAATTGTTCCTTGTGCAAGATGAAACCCTGGTTATGGACTCATTGCCTAGGAGGAGAATTTGTCTGATCAACTCTTGAGCATCCTTGAGCAAATGAGGACGTCATGAGAGAGTCTTGAAGAAAAATGGGAGGGAAAATTTTAGGGTAAAACGCATGTGCATAATGAACAATTGACCTTAAGAACGGGAGGTGTGTGAATTGTGGTATTTGAAAAGTGTGGATATTTTTCCTTTTCTCGATTAAAATCATGTTAGTAATGTTTTAGAATAGTAAAGCGTAGTGAAAGTAAAATAAATAAAAAGATGTTGCAGAAAATTAAATAGATTAAGGATATGAATATTACACCAGAGAGTTATCCAGGTTTGGCCAAATGTTAGCCTAGTCTTGTCCCCAAGAGTTCTTCTTGAGATTTTTCACCATAGACTAGTGAGTGTTTACCATTTATGCCCATGAACCTTAATACAATTGAGCTTATCTTCAACCTATGGAAGGCTTTCATCCCAACTTATCCTAATGAGACTTCTTAGAGAATTATGGATGATCTCTTTAACCAAAAACAAAGTTTTTTACCGGCTAAGCTTAACAAACTAATAACAGAGGTTTATGGTTGATCTCAAAAACCAAAACTCAATCTCTTAAAGGTATCACAATCTTAAGATTATCAACAACCAACACGACCACTTAACAAAATGATATTCTCCTCACAAATAAGATTTTACTCTAAAGCACTAAGGCAACCAAAAAGTGAAGAAAGTTTCTAGAGAGAAGGAAAGAAGATAGATAAATTCCAAACAAATTTGAAAACATTGGAAATTACGTGATTTCAAGTGAGGGGGGCCTCTCTTTATATAGTAGTTGGAATCATCAAGAAAGGAAATAATCCACGGGCCTCATTAACTATTTAATCAATTGATATAATCGATAATTTTAAATTAATATGCCCATTATATTCTCAAAATGGAAGGTTGTGATATAGATTTTTTGCCAATCGTTTAAGAGTTGAAGAAATGTGTTGGGGTGTAAGTTTGATCTTTTCTAATCGATTAGACTATAGTTTTAATTGATTAAATTATACAAACTTTTCCTCCTGGTCATTTCTAGAGTTCCTAAGTTATTTAGCATAGCTTCCAAGTCATTTTTAAATGTTTTTTCTTTTTGAATTTTTTTTACTGTGTGTGTGTGTGTGTTAGTTTCCTTAGTATTTATAAGTTACTATTTTATTTTTACAATACTTGGTTCACTCAGATAGATTGTTAAGACTTGGAGAGTTTCCACATCTTTGTTTTTAAAGAGACTTTGAGTACTTCATGTTGTTGTTAGTTGACTTTGAGTACTTCATGTTGTTGACAATTTACTTTGATTACTTCAAGTTTGTAGATATGTTGTTGTCATCAAAACTTGGTTGTTACCTGCAAGCACATAGATCCACATTCTCCTCCCCTTTGATGACGTTAACACATCTCTCAAGGAGTGTGGTATAAAGTAGTATAGAAAATGTAGTTTTGGAGTGTTTTAAGATCCCACTGAGTTAGATAGAAGATATCCACTCCCCCTAAGAGTATATTTCTCCCCCTTTGTCATAATCAAAAAGGTAAAAAAAAGCACATAGATTCACATATAGTCATTTATGCATGATTGATTCAAAATTACATGTTTTGTTCTTATAAAGAAGAAATTTTCTTTTGGAAGTGGTTTAGTGAATATATGCGCAAGTTGATTGTACTAGTCTACAAAATTAAGCATGCATTCACATTTTTCTACGTGATCCCTAATGAAATGGTGCCTAATGTCAATATTTTTGGCATGAGAATTAAGTATAGGGTTTGGGTGAGGTTTATTGCATTGGTGTTGTCACATCTTATTGGTATAGCTCCTATTTTGACACCATAGTCATTTAATTATTGTTTCATCCATATGATTTGAGCATAACAGCTTTCGCAACGATATATTCTGCCTCAGCTGTGGATAGAGCTACACTAGCTTGTTTTTTACTAGGCCAAAAAACAAGTGAATTTCCAAGTAGGTGACATGTACCACTGGTACTTTTCTATGTAATCTACATCTTGTAAAATTGGATTCTGAGTACCCTACTATGTTACATTTGGTTCCTTTAGGGTACCATATACCCATTTGTTGTGTATATGTGAGATATCTCATTATGCGCTTTATGGTGCTGAGATGTGACTCTTTCAGAGATGCTTGGAACCGTGCACACATGCATACATAAAACATTATTTCAGGTTTGGATGCAATTAAATATAATAGTGACCCAATCATACCTCTATATTTTCTTTCATCGATAGGTTTTCTATTTTCATCTTTGTCTAGGGGGCATGATGTTGACATTGGAGTTCTAGTACTTTTGATCTTTCCATATCAAACCTTTTGAGTAACTCTTTGAAGTATTTATATTGGTTTATAAATGTTCCTCCTTTGATTTGAAAGATTTTAAGCCCTAGAAAGTACTTTAATTCTCTCATCATAGACATTTCAAATTCATTCTACATTATTTCAAAAAACTCTTTGCACAAGGATTCATTCGTAGCACCAAAAATGATATCATCAACATATATTTGAACTAGTACTATGTCATGTACTGTTTTCTTAATAAAGAGGATTTTGTCAATTTGGCCTCGTTTAAATTTATTTTAAAGTAAAAACTTACTTATGCGGTCATACGATGCTCTAGGAGCTTGTTTCAGGACATATAATGCCTTTTTAAGTTTAAATATGTGGTCTGGAAAACTTTCAATAATAAATCCAGGAGGCTGGTCAACAAATACCTCCTCTTGGATGTATCCATTTATAAAATCACTTTTTACATCCATTTGAAATCCATGATGCATGAGAAAGCTAATAATATTCGCATGGCTTCTAATATGGCTACATGAACATAGGTTTCATCTAAATCTATTCCCTCTTGTTGATTATATTCTTTCACAACTAGCCTAGGTTTCTTTCTTAAAATACTTCCTTCCTCATCTAGCTTGTTGCAAAATACCCATCGATTTCTAATTACCAGATTAGCTGAATTTTTCGGAACAAGTTCCCAAATGTTGTGTTACTTAAATTCATTTAACTCTTATTGAATAGAAAGATACCAATGTTCATCAACAATAGCTTTGTTGATTTCCTTTGGCTCAATTTGTGAAACAAAAACTACAAAATTACATACCTTGTTGATTGATCGTCTAGTGGTGACTCCTTTAGATATGTCCCCATTTACATTCTCTATTTGATGATCTTTTTTTAATATCTGTTCTATTTGGGGATCTTGAATCTCTGGTTGAGTAACTAGATTTTGTTCTTGATTTGTGTCTTCAATTATGATTTCATCATTATTGACATTCTAGGTTAGTACTATATTATCGTCTAGATTTTCTCCTTTGAGAATACCTGCACAAACAATAACTTCTACTTCTATAGTTGTGGTGATAGTTTCACCAAAGTTAACATGAATTGATTCTTCAGTTGTTCTATTTTTCATGTTATATATTCTAAAGGCTTTGCTGTAATTGTAATATCCTTTAAATATGTCTTCATCAGCTTTTGCGTCAAATTTTCCTAAGTTATCTTTTCCATTATTATGGATATAACATTTGCACCCAAAGACATGGAAGTAAGAGATATCCGACCTTCTCCCCTTATATAATTCACAGGGTGTTCACTTTAGAATGGGTCATATGAAGACACGTTCATTACATAGCAAGCCATGTTTATAATATCGGCCCATATATATTTGGGAAGGTCTGTTTCATTGAGCATCATCCTCGCTAGCTATATTAGAGGTCTATTTTCCCTTTCTGCTACCCTATTTTTTTGGGGACTTCAAGTAGTGGAGAAAGTTTTCCGAATACCATTCTCGTTCCTCAATTTTTTGAAGTCCTCATTTTGGAATTCTCCTCTAAGCTCGCTTTTTATTGATGCAATGCTTGTTATTTTTTTGTTTTGGATAACTTTAGTTAATTTTCAAAAGGCAGCAAACACATATATTTTCTGAGATAAGAATTTTGTCCAGGTATATCGAGAGTAGTCACCCATAATTACTAGAGCGTAAACGTTTCCGCCTAAAGTTACATTTCTTGATGGGCCAAAAAGATCCATATGAAGTAGTTGCAAGGGACGACCAGTAGAAAATATGTTTTTAGGTTTAAAAGAGGCCCTCACTTGCTTTCCTTTTTAGCATACATCACATAATTTTTTCTTTTCAGAATGTCAGTTTGGCAGACCATCTATAAGCTCTTTTCGGGCCAGTTTATTTAAGTGATCCATATGTATGTGTGCTACTCTCCTATGTCATAGCCAAGATTCATCTTTGTTGCTAAGGAGACATACACCATTTGAAGGAATTTTGATTAAATTTATTATGTAAGTGTTTCCACTTCTTGAGCTAGTAAATAGAGTTCATTTGATTTTGATTTTATAACCTTGCAACCAAAAGAATCAAATGTTACATTCTTACATTTGTCACATAGTTGAATAATACTAAATAAATTATGTTTTTGTCATTTTACCAAGAGGACTTCCCCAATCTTTGGATTAGGATTCTTACTAATGGTTCCATAACCTAATATTTTCCTCTTATTATTATATCCATATGAGACACATCCTCCTTCTTTTTAGAAGAAGGTGGAGAATAAGGTTTTGTCACTTATCATATGCTTTGAACAACCTCTATCAAAATACCATTTAATTTTTGAGACTATAAATCTTTCCTATAAAAGAATGGTTAATTCTTAACTTTAGGTACCCATATCATCTTGGGTCCTTTTTTGTTAGTATCATAAAAACTTCTCCTCATTGGTTGAGGTTTATATGTATTTTCAGAAAATGTTTTATTTTTATATTCAAGATATTTTCTGTTAAAATATGAAGGAGATTGTCTTTCTTTTCTTCCATGACTTTCCTTTAAGAAGAAATTTTTTTTCTAGATGACCTTCCTTCTTACAATAGTTGCATTTAAATTTTATGCAGTGTGATGTTGTTTCATTTCTACACATACTTTCTAATTTCTTGCTATTATTTCTTGGATCATATCCTAATTCTGCTTTATTGTAAGAGGCTCTTTAATTTACTAACAGTACTTTCAAATTATCTCTTCCATTGGTGAATTTTATAAAGGTTTATTGAATTTTGCAAACTTCTTGTTTTAAGATATCACAATCATTACATATGTTAGAAGAGGGAGGATTTAGTTCTTCTTCTTTTTCCCTAAGATGATGTAATTCTATTTCTAAGGTTTTATTTTAGTTTCAAGAAAAGATATCTTATCATTTGATTTTGAAATGATTTTTTCTAGTTCATCTGTTTCTTTGGATAATTCCTTGCATATCTTGAATAAATCACTGGAAGAAAATTTGGAGGTTACCTTGTTATCTTAATGTTTTTCCATTAGAAAAATGGTGGCCTTTTCTTCGTCATCTGACGATTTTGTATCATTGTATTTCTAGGCCACACATGCTTTCTTTTTCTTTTGATTTTTTGTTGGTCTTTCATTTGATTTTTTTAGTAGGAAGAAGTTAGGTTCGATATATCCTCTCTTTCCATAATTGTAGCAAGTGGGAGTGAATATATTTTCTTCATCTTTTTCTTCTTCTTCTTCGGATTCCTTTTTCTCCTTCTTCATAAATCTTTTGAAATTATTTACTACGAAAGATATGCTATCGCCTGAGAAGGCTCCTCTTATTTTGAGTGCTAGACTTTTAGTTTTCTTGCTTTCATGTTCATCCATGGCCCATATCTTTAGCTCTATCTCATGTTCCTAAAATTTTCCAAACAGAGTGTGTGTTCATAGTCTCAAAATTCTTTGATTCACAAATTGTAGTGACCTTTGGTTACCAATCGTGATTCAGACATCTTAGAATTTTTTTCCGAATAATTCTTAATATGAGAATGTTTTCCCCAGAGTCCTCATATGACTTACGATATGAGTAAATCGTGTTTGCATTTGATTTATGTTCTCTTCAGGTTTTATCCTAAAAAGTTCATAGTCATGGGTTAATGAATCCAACCTTTCCTTCTTCACCTCAGTAGTACCTTCATGGGTGATTTGGACGATGTGCCATATTTCTTTAGCAGTTTTGCAGTGAGAAACTAATAAGAATTCATCAAGACCTAGTGCAGTAGTAATGCTATTCTTAGCTTTCAAACTACGTTGCACATTCTCATTATCTTCTTTGGACCAATCCTTTTCAGGTATGTTTACTACAACACCATCAACTGTGTGTGTAGGAATAAATGGTCCATCTTCCAGAGTTTTCCAAATACCACGATCCATTCCTTCTATGAAGAATTCCATTTTCTCTTTCCATAACCCATATCATTCTCCATTAAAGGATGGAAGTTTGATTAGTGAATAGTTTGAAGTCATGCTTCCTCTTGAGATGATTACTCCTTAATAGGATTTAGGCTTTGATGCCGCTTGTTGAACTAGTGACCTCAAGCACAAGAGAGGGGGGGGGGTGAATTGTGGTTTTTCAAAAGTGTGGATATTTTTCCTTTTCTCGGTTAAGATTGTGTTAGTAATTTTTTTGAGTAGTAAAGAGTAGCGAAAGTAAAGTAAATAAAATATGTTGTAGAAAATTAGAGTAAGGATAGAGATATTGCACCAAAGAGTTATCTAGGTTTGGCCGAATGTTGGCCTAGTCCTGTCCCCAAGAGTTCTTCTTGAGATTTTTCATAATAGACTCGTGAGCTTTTATCGGCTATGCCCATAAAACTTAATACAATCAAGCTTATCTTCAACCTATGCACGACTTTTTTCCCAACTTATTCTAATGAGACTGCTTAGAGATTTATGGATGATCTCTTTTACCAAAAACAAAGTTTTTATGGGCCAAGCTTAACAAACCAATAATAGAGATTTATGCTTGATCTTAAGAACCAAAAATAAATCTCTTAAAGGTATCGCACCCTTAAAACTATCAACGATCAACACGACCACTTAACAAAATGATATTCTCCTCACAAATGAAATTTTACTGTAAAGCACTAAGGCAACCAACAAGTGAAGAAAGTTTCTAGAGAGAAGGAGAGGAGATATATAAATTCTAAAAAAATATGAAAACATTGGAAAGTGGCATGATTTCAAGTGATGGAAACCTCCCTTTATATAGTAGTTGGAATCACCAAGAAAGGAAATAATCCATGGGGCTCATTAACTTTTTAATCGATTAGTTTAAATGAATATGCCCGTTATGATTATAAAAATGGAAGGTTGTGATATAGATCTGTTGTCAATCATTTAGGAGTTGTATAAATGTATTGGGGTGTAGGTTTGATCTTTTCTAATTGATTAGACTAAAGGTTTAATCGATTAAATTAGACAAAATTTCCCCGCTAGTAATTTCTAGAGTTCCTAAGTTATTTGGCACAACTTCCAAGTCATTTTTAAATGGTTTTTCTTTTTAAAATATTATTTTAGTTTATGTGTGTGTGAGTTGCCTTAGTATTTTTAAGTTACTATTTTGTTTTTTACAATACATGGTTCACTCAGACGGACTGACAAGACTTGGCTAGCTTCCACATCTTTCTTTTTGAAGAGACTTTGAGTATTTCATGTAATTGTCAATTGACTTTGAGTGCTTCATGTTGTTGACAGTTGACTTTAAGTACTTCAAGTTTGTAGATGTGTTGTTGTCATCAAAATTTGGTTATTACCTGCAAGCACATAGATCCATAATGTGTTGATTTCATTGACCTTCATAACGTGTGCCCAACATATTTCTAGCTTCTTCCTAATATAGATAATATGATTAATGGGTCTTCAGTTTGCAAAACACCTAGTTTCATGGATGATTTCTTTGGATACAACCAGATTTAAATGGACCATATGGATGCTCCCAAGATAGCACTCATGTCCAATTATGGTAACTATTATTATAATGACATGCCCTATAGGCTCAAGAATGACGACTCTACCTATCAGAGGGATGTGGATGTGGTGTTCTAAAAATAGATAAGGCATAACTTGGAAATGTATATTTGTTAGTTATCTATTTTTATGGTTGACATTATGTTTGGTAAAACTAACTTATTGGAAACATGTTGAAATAAGATGTTCTATCAACTGAAGAAACATGTTGAACAAGATGTCTTATGTAGGGTCATTCGACATCGTGCCCGTGTACAGCTGGACAGTGGGATGTTTTATTTTATTTCAAATGTAGAATTTTATACGATTACTATGTTATCCTATGTGGCGTTCAGTTTATGGATTAAGAGATTCAAGCTGAACTCAAGGATTATTCTTAGTTTATAATTATAAAGATAATTTAGGAAACTAATGATTGAAGTCCTATTTTTATACAGAAGATTCTGCAGTTTTTAGCAGCTGATATACTATGTTTTTGAAGCTCAATCCAGTCTAGAAGATTGCTTTTAATATATTGTCACAAACCTAGTTTTTATATAGAACGTACGTGTATTTTTGTTAGGGTTTGTGTGTTTTAATTATGAGCCTCTCTAATATCATCTTGATAAAAGAGTAGGATTTTTTTTGAGTTATAAGATTTGTCAGTCATTCTAAAGCTTTTACGCAATGAATGATTGTGTGTTTTTTGAAGGTTGTCTTCATATTCTTTTGAATTGTGTTCTTGTCACTGTTTATGACTAAAAGGGATTTGAGAAGGGTCTCATACCTAGGTGAGTCTTAGGTAGAAGTTAAGCATGGGGTAGAGATTAAGTGAGAAGTTGTAAACGGGGGAGTTTAGCTTCGAATTGATACTATTTAGTTGGCTTTGTCCCTAACTTGGTAGCCCCCAGAGTAGGTCTTATTATACACCGAATTGGGTTAACAATTCTGCATGATGCTTAATTTTTACACTATTTATTATGTTAAATTGTTTATTGCGTTGTTGTTCAGAGATCAGTGTTTCGACATCTCGTAGGACATCTGAGATCTGACTACAAGAATTTCAATTGGTATTAGAGTAGGCATCCTGATTTGACTCTGGGTGAGATTAAGGGAATATACTTTCTGGTACAATGAACAAAGAAGGAGTTAGGAACAAACCATTCATTATTGATGGGAAAAATTATGATTATTGGAAAGCTTGTATGGTGGCTTTCATCAAGTCCATGGACAATAAGGCATGGAAATCTATGGTCAAGGGATGGGATCCACTAATGGTTATAGGTCAGGATGGTAAGGTTACAGATGTTTTGAAGGCTGAGGAAGATTGGAATAATGATGATGAAAAATCATTAGAGGGAAACTCCAAAGAATTGAATTCCCTATTCATACTGATAAGGAACAGTACCGTTACTAAAGAAACTTGGGAGATTTTAAAGACTGCTCATGAAGGAACCTCTAAGGTGAAGACATCAAGGCTTCAAATTATTACCACCTAGTTTGAGAACTTAAGAATGAAGGAATGTGAGAGTATTCATGACTTTCACATGAATTTTATTGAGATAGCCAATGGATCAAGTTCCCCGAGGGAGAAGATGTCAGAAGCCAAGTTGGTGAGAAAAATTCTTAGATCTCTTCTAAAGAGGTTTAACATGAAGGTGACTGCTATTGAAGAAGCTCAAGATATAAACAACATGAAGGTTGATGAGCTTATGGGATCTCTACAAACCTTTGAATAAGGGATCATTAAAAAGTATGAAAATAAGAAGAGCCTTGTATTTTCCTCTAGTGTTAAAGATTTAAAAGATGAATGTGACTTGAATATAGAAGGGATACCTAATGATCTTATGATCCTTAGAAGACAATTCAAAAAAATAATGAAGAAGGTGGATTGAAAGTCAAGATCAAATGTCAATAACAAGTAATTTGACATCAATAGAAATAAGGATTTTGGTAGAAGGGCCAGACCTGAAGAGAAGACCAATCAAGGAAGAGGAATTCAATGTCATGAATGTGAAGGGTTTGGACACATAAGAGCTGAGTGTCCCAAACTGGGAATCTGTAAGAATGTTAAATAATGGCTCAACGATTCTTGATGAGATTTCTCAAACTGGGAAGAATACTATAAATATTGAAGGTCTTGGTGATGGTAATCAAGTTGTAAAGAACAAAAGAGAAAGGATTGAACTGAAGACTGTACCTCCAAAGAAGAAATAAGAGAAGAAGACTTTGAATGAAATGTCCTAACATCAGTAGAGATTTCAGAAGAAAAACAATGAAGGCAGGAGTCAGCAGTGGAGAGGTCATTATTATGGAAGGTTTGGTCATTTAAAACCATTTTGCTACAGGTTGTATGGATATCCCAAACCTGTTACACATTGTAATACGGTGGGAGAATTGACTTGTTTTTGCATTTTATCGCAAATGTTGGGGATAGAAAGAGTCGCCACCGACTTTTCTTTTATCCAATAAGGAAAGGATGAAAAGAACAGGAAATGCCTCGAGATTTTTGAGTTTGGGGGGTAGGTTATGAAAAGGGAAGGTGTTAGCACCCTTTTCATCTGTAATTATCTATGAGCTCTTAATTGCTAGCTCACTTTGTTTGAAAATGCTTTGTGTTCGTGTGTTTGAAAAAATATTTAGAAATGCCAATAGTGAGGTAACTTTATAATGATTCTCTAGAATGCGTACAAAGTGTTTGTTTGAAAATATTTTTGAAAGCATTTGTGTAAAAAATTGGTTGTTTCATTTGTGAGCAAGCGATTACGAGCTATCTACCTACTCAAAGTCTTTATTGTTCTTTTTCTTCTCCTTTAGATAGTGCTAGCCTACTATTAGCTAGTAGGAAGCCCTATAGTTGGATGTGAAGGGACAGGTGCGGGTCATCGTACAGTCATAAAGGCAACTCGTAGGGGCACTTTAGCAATTTTCATAAGGGACTAGATCGTTTATCGAAGGCAGCATCGAAAGGGTCATCGAGGGACTACGATCTTTTTAACCAAGGGTCTTTGCTAAAGCGTCCCCACGTAGAGGTGCACATGTGCGGGGTGTTTTGATTTCAGTTAATTTATCTTGCATTAGGTTAGCTATTGTTTGCTTTTATGTCTTGCCATACAATCCTATTAGCTAACAGTAATATATACAAAGCGTGAAAATCTAAGTGCATAAAAGTAAAATCCTACGCTATTACAAGGCTTCGAGAATGGCGGTATAATTAACAAAAAAATGCGGGGAAATAGTAACCCTAGTTAACTACTACAAACTGTAAGCACATACATAATTGGAAAAACGCGAAAGCAGTAAAATACGCAAAGCGGTAAGAAGGAAAAGGAAGTTGTTTTGTGATTTTTCTTGATAAAAAAGAGGTTTTAATGATTAATCTAATAACCTAATTAAACTTAATTAATAAAGGAAATTGACTAATTAAAAACCTAAAACCCTAAGTTAATTTTAATTAATAAAAAAAAGTTTAGTGAAAAACCTAAAAACCTAAATTTATTGATTAAATAAAAACCTAAAAAATTAATTAGGGTTTAAATTTATTAAAAAAAAGGTTTTGTGCAAATGTTAGGCTTTTTAAAAAAAAGGGTTTATGTTTTGTTAATTTGAAGAAAAATGAGGAAAAGAGTAAAGAGAGTAGAGAATTGTAAAGAAAAAACCAAAAGAGGTAGGGGTGGGTGTTGAACCCATGCCCTCAGAATCTTCTGCCAATATGCTCACCACCAAGCCAAGCGCGCCTTGGTATCAAGGAAGGGATCCGGAACCTTTTTTAAACTACAAGATAGGTAAATCAGAAGAAAAAAAACATAAAAATGCCAAAAGGTTGGGATCGAACCCACGCCTTGGCATACTAAGACCTTATCGCACGCACTTTAACCGCTGGGGCGGTAATACATCCATTAATTTTAATCAAATAATAAATATATAATATAGAAATGATGCCTGAAATGGAGAGGCACCAGAGCCCTAGCTCCGGTCGTCTTCTCCAGTAACCTCTTCCTTTCAAACATATAAAATCGCCAATGTTAATAATCCAGGGGGACCCTACCCCCTAAATCAGGGTATGAAATTTCAATGAGATGATTATTTCATCCTAAATCGCAAGGGTTTAAGAGCTATGAAGCAAACTGCATGGATCGGTGCTAACATGGCTCTACACCATCCGGCCATTATAGGACACTCCTAAGGGGTCATTACTGCATTGTTAAACCTTATGAACATGTTAAACAAGTTAGTATACAATGAACCATAAGGAAAACAAATATATGTAATTTTTGTAGTGTTAAAACTGATGTGGCATGTATGTATGCTTTTGCACCATTTTGATCATGGAGATCAATTCAGCCTTACCCTACTGAGTTCCTAGAAGTGAATGGGAGAGTTAATAGGCCTCGAGAGTGGCTGCAATAAAGGGTTTTGATTTGCCCTAATTATTTGAAATTTTTGGAATTTTTGGGGTTCTTTCTTGGACAAGGGTTTCATGGTTGGCTTGTATGAAGAGTGGAGATTATATAATGTGGAATTAGGTCAGAAATTATGGGCTTGGACCTTGTGTAAGAAGGCTCATATTTTATCTTATTTATTTTTGAAATATTAATGAATAAATTAAAATATGTCAATGGGTGCATGAACAATATTTGAGGTGTATAAGGAGTGTGATGCATGTTTGGACTTTAAAGCAATAGCCCAATAGCCAAAAATATCAAGTTTGCTCAATTTGAATTTCATGCATTTGCTCAAAATTTTCCAAATTGCACTGGTCATAACTCTCTCAATTTTCACCTTTTGAAGGTGATATTGGACTTTTTAGAAATCTCAATATGACCTATACAATCTCTCTTTTTATCATTTTTGCATTTGGAGACTTTATCTTGATGTAAGTTGCTTTGACAAAAAGTTTCTTTTTGTTGAGTTTTGAAATGACCTGTAATGTATTGACCCATATCTTTCAAATGAAGCATTTTTTGGACTTGAGCTTAGAGAGGAAAAGTTGTAGAGAATTGAATTTTATTCAAAATGAGCTTTGGTTGGGTAAAAACTAATGAAGCATGTGAAAGTTATGCTTGGTCAAAGTTCAGTTGACTTCTCCTAAGGAAACCCTAATTTGGCAACTTTTGACTTTTGATGACTTGAGAGTTTTATTTGAAGAATCGTGATCAAACCTTGATCAAATGATGAATAAGAGTTCAAAATATTAATGTTGACCAAAAATCTTGAAGTTTGTCTGCATGCTGACCACAATTGACTTTTTACCTATACAGTTGATTTTCAGTCATCTAAGCAATTGATTGAGCAAACTTGTGATGAAAGGCATGAATCTTGGTATGAGCATTCTTAGAGACATATAAGAGACCGTGAATTCAATTTAATACCTTTGAACCCCAAACTTCCTTGTGAAAATTGAAACCCTAGTTTGTGGATCCATTGCTTAGGAGGAGAATTTGTCTGATCAATTCTTAAGCAACCTTAAGCATTTGGGAACCCTAGGAGAATGTCTTGAATAAAATGAGAGGGAAAATTTTGGGGTACAACACACATCACATAAGAAAAGAAGATGATGATAAAGCTAAGTCTAAAAGGATTCCAAAAAATGTCACTTGTGGGCTCATAGTTCACTCTTCTCTCAGAGGGTATACAAGAGAGAAATTGTATTTTGATAGTGGTTGTTCTAGACACATGACTGTTGTCAAGAAATTTTTGGTGGATATTAAATCACATTACACTAACTATGTCACTTTTGGAGATGAAGCAAAAGGAGAAATAAAAGGTGTTGGATAAAGGAACTATACATGATAGCCTATTCTTGATGATGTTCTATTTGTTAAGGGGCTAACTGCCAATTTGATAAGTATTAGTCAACTATGTGACTAGGGCCTCAAAGTTAACTTTACTAAATCTGAATGTCTGGTAACAAATAAGAAGAAAGAAGTTATCATGAAGGGAGCTAGATCAAAAGGTAATTGTTACTTGTGGATTCATTGGGAAACAAATTTCTCCTCCACATGCTTGAAGTCAAAAGAACTTGAAATGAATTTATGGCTGCATAAACTTGGCCATTTACACTTGAAAAGTTTGAAGAAAGTCTTGCCAAAGGAAAAAGTCAGAGGTATTCCCAAGATGAAAGTTGTGAAAAGAAAAACCTGTGGTGAATGTCAAATAGGTAAGCAAACCAAGATGTCACTTTCAAAGTTGCCTCACCAAATTACTTCCAAGAGGTTAGGAACTCATCATATGGAGTTGATGAAACCTGTGCAGATTGACAGTGTTGGTAGAAAGAGATTTGTCGGTGTGACTGATAATGATTTTTCAAAATATGCTTGGATGAACTTTATCAAATAAAAATCAAATAACATTGAAGTCTTTGAGGATTTATAGCAATTACAGATGGGGAGGAGTGCAACAGATTCTCTATCCTTCCTCCATGTTGCTATGGTTAAAATCGTCAAAAGGTGGAACACAAGATAATGGTTAATTTGAAGAAGATATTTTATGAGGTAATTACAAGGAAGGTAATTAATAACACTCATAAAACTTGGGACAAAATCAAGGAGTGCAGGAAGTTATTTGACAGGGGAAAAAGATGGAAGAAAACTTGAAGATGATCAAGATTATTTTGTTTCCAATGCTATAATGTGCTCCAACGAACTACTTGCTTAATATTTTTCAAGGATAATATTGTCACCACATGTTTGAATATTAGCCTTTGAAAATGCTAATTCACATCATCTTATGATGTTAATATGGATTGTTCTAAGTGAAGTCTTGAAGTGTAGAGGAGAAGCACACTTGTACTAAACAATTTGTTTGTGGTATGATGCTCATTCAGTAACCTGGTTGTTGTAGTTACTTCTATAGGTACCTGTTAGATGGAATGTCATCTTTAGGTGCATAAGGAAGGTGACTAACACTTTAAAGTCAGACAAGATGACTGGACAATGTACGGGTTGTTGCACGTATCTATGATCTAGCCTTGGAGGTTGATCAACTACTGATGTGTCCTAGTTTATTGCTCATGTGTTCCTTTCAAAGGGATTTGTATGGATTATTATGGATATTAATTTCGATGGATGTTGACTCCAGAACCATAGTAAATGGTTAAATCCTTGTGATTGAGACTTGCGTCTGAACTGATGTTGAAACATCATCTCAATTGTTTACCTCTCTAGAAAAGGGAGATGTTTTTTATGGGTGATAATTTGGAGTTCATGGTATGGATATTGTTTCTCATTGTTGTACCACAAAATTTTCACTCCCATTTTTCTTAATACATGTCAAGTGAGGTCCTCAAATTGCTCAAGGAAGTCCAAGAGTTGACCAGACAAACTCTCTCCTAAGGCAGTTTACCTCAAATTAGGGTTTCATTTTTCATTAAGATGCTTGAGACCAAAGGATCCAAAATGCTCACCATTGTCCTAATATGTTCTCAAGATCATCCATGTCAAGTTTCAAGCCTTGCAGAGGAAGTTTGCTCAGTCAATTTCTCAAAGGCCTAAAAATCGACTATGCTAGGTCAAAAGTCAACTGTGGCTCACATATAGTCAAACTTCAATATTTTTGGTCAACATCCTCATTTTGAAGTATAATTAATCATTTGATAAAGGTTTGATCATGATTCATCAAGGATGACTCACAATTCATCAAAACCCAAAAGTTGCTAAATTAGGGTTTTGCAGGAAAAGTCAACTTAACTTTGACCAAGCATAACTTTCTCATACTTTATCAAAAATGACCCATCCAAAGCTCATTTTTAATAGGATTCAATTACCTACAATTCATATTCATCTCCCAAGTTCAAAAAATGCACTCACAAGAAGATATGAATTTGGACATTATAGGTCATTTTGAAAAGTCAACAAAAACACCTTTGGGGTCAAGGCTTCATACATGAACATGGAAGACTCAATTGAGATGATACCGAAAGTGTTTCTTAGAGTACATTCTAAGCTTTCTAAAAAGTCCAAGAACACCTCTCTAGGGTCAAAATTAAGAGAGTTATGCATTGGCCAAGTTGACCTTTTTTGCAAAATTGCCAAAAGTCAAATATGCTCAAATTTGCATCTTTTGCTAAATGGGCCCAACTTTTTATGCTTGCATCTCATTACTAACATAGTCCAAGACCTATGGGACCCTCCATGCTTTATTTATTCATTTATTTAATTTATTTTTATTCATTTAAAATTCAAATAAAATCAAATAAATCCTAATAAATCATATCTTGCATTTTAGGGATGATTTTTTGCATTGAAAGAAGATATTATATGCTGTCAATTGAAGATCAACTCGTGCAAGGTAAATTTGGTTGGAAAAGATTGGATTTGAGAAATTTTGGAAAAGAATCATATGCCATGAAAGATTAAATCAAATCTCCATGATGAGCAACATTGAGGTCGTTTTTGTTGACCTAATAGTTTGTATTACATATACAGAAGAAGACCAAGGCATAAGGAGGTTGGAGGCAGTCGTGCAGAGCAAGAACACAACTCAGAAAAACTCAAGAAAAGTTTTGATCTAATTTCCATACTAGAGACCAAATCGTGCCATCTTTCCTTTTCCAATCGATTGCTGAAGGTCCCAGGAACATATCCCAATCAATAGAAAGCTGTTTCACGCCTGGAATTGAAAGTTATAGGTATCACGACTTGCCTCTAAATTCAAATTAGATTTCATTAATTCATTCATCCATTGCATATCTTAATAATACATTCGTGTTTGTCATTGAGTTTGCAAACTTTTGGTACAATTTAATTGTATTTCTAACGCCTGTACATGAAGTTTCCATAGCTAGGGTTATGTGTTCTTGATTAGGGCTTTGCGGGATAGGAAAAATTGGGTGTTGAGTCTGGTACCATGAGACTCGTGAGGATGAAACGAGTTGATTGGTACCATCCATGGCCATTTATCTTGAGCACACACGATTTTTGATTTACACAGGGATATACCTACAGTAAGTGTCTCTAGGTAAAAGTTTTCCACCTAAAATGACGGTTGGAGAGGAAGACGACGATGCGTGTCACCCCCTGGTTGGGTGATTTAAATTTGGCGCGTTTTGATATTCAACATTTTTGTTTTATTATATTATAATTGATTTCCATTGTATATACAAATAAAACACTTGGCTCAGTTGGTAAACGTGCAGGGGGGAAGTGCAAAGGACTTGGGTTCGATTCCCAGGTCCCAACCTTCATTCTTTATATTTTTTAACAGGTAATCCAACGCTTTGCAAGCCAAGATGCTCACCGTGCACCATCAGGATCTGGCCCTCTGATTCATCAATGTCCCCAGATCAACATACCATTATGAGAGGACCACCATGCGCCTCAGTCAAGCATGCAAACTGGAATGGGGCGAAGTCAAACAGGCCTCTATCCATTTGGGCCCAGGAATTTACATTCCAACCCCCTTTTGCTAAATACAGGCCCATCTCTTCACCTTTTTATTTTTATTTTTTTAATTCTTTTACTATTTTCTTTTAATTATATTAATTAACAAAATTAATCACTTTTTTACAAAAATCACAAAAATCAAGAAATTCACAAAAATTAGAATTAGGTTTTTTTATCAAATTTAATTTAATTTAGTTTAATTTAATTTAGGGAAATTTTAACTCGTTTTTATAATTAAAATTAATTAGAAAATTAGGTTTAAATTCTTGATTTAACTCTTTTCTTTTTTCAAACAAAAACACAAAAATAGGTTTTTAGAATGAATTAATTTATTTTTCTTAATTTAAAATTAATTAGAACTTAGGTTTTCTTTTTAATTCAATTATTTAATTATTTTCTTAAATAAGAAAAATGACAAAAAAACATTTTTATTCTTTAATCAATCGCAAATAGGATTAGTCAAGGGTCAAAACCCTAATCGTCTCATATTTAATTCGTCGTGCGCTTGTTATTTATTTTGTCAATATTTTTGTAACTGCTCACTGGTTTGTAATAGTTAATTTAGGGTTTTATTTACCGTTAAATCCCCGGTTTTTTGGCTATGTAATTAATCCCCATCCCCGAAGCCTTATAATAGCGTAGATTTACTTTCTCGCATTTTCAATTCCAACAAATATTTGACTATTTAGATGTATGTGTTGCACCCCAAAATTTGCCCTCTCATGTTATCCAAAGTCTTCCCCCTGCATGGTTGATCACAAACCCTTGCCTAAGGAAAAAGAAAATTTTCGAGTGGTGCTTTAAGTATCTTTCGATTGGCATTCTGAAAGACCCTTCGATTGGCATTCTGAAGGAGCATTTCGATTGGCATTCTGAAAGACCCTTTGATTGGTATTCTGAATGAGCCTTTCGATTGGCATTTTGGACAAGCACTTCGATTGGCATTCTGAAAGACCCTTCGATTGGTATTCTGAAGGAGCACTTCGATTGGAATTCTGAAAGGCCCTTCGATTGGTATTCTGAAGGAGCATTTCAATTGGCATTCTGAAAGGCCCTTCAATTGGTATTCTGAAGGAGCACTTCGATTAGCATGAAACAACACCTTTCGATTGGCCTGTTAACAAATCCTTTCGATTGGAATTTTAATTAGTACCTTTCGATTGATCTTTGGTCAAGGGCCATTCGAAGGAGGTCATCAAGAAGGCACTCAAATCAAAAGTGTCCAGGTTCATTCAAGAGACATGAATATTTCAAAAAAGGAAAACTTTTAATGTGTCCGTTTCTTATCTCTTGGCATTTAATGGCCTGTTTAATGGCTGTCTCTTGCCATTACTGCACCCTTACACCCTTATAAATACAGAGGCCAGCATACATATCCAACACACAAAAACTCTGCAGGAAAACAAAACAGACGAAAAAACAAACAACAGGAGAACAAAAACATTGGAGTTACGCTGCCAAAAGTTGTCAACATTTTCAGAGGTGATCCAGGCCAAAGCAACCCTTCAACAAAAGATCACAACGCCCATAAGCCCAAAATCAAAAGTGCCTACATCCAGGAAGTGCCAAAATCGAAGGTGCCTACATCTAGGAAGCGCCCAAATTAAAAGTCCAATCTGCTGGTAAGAAAGGGTAAACTATCCAACCTCATATTTGCATAACATATTATTACTTGTTGTTACCTTTGATTTTCCATCCTAGACAGGATCGAAAGGCCCGGGTTTGGCGCCCAGGTCATGTTCTTCGTTTGCCAACATTTACTGCAGACATAGCCTGAGGAAACCCAACAAGCGCATGATCGAAGGGCCTGGGGTTCAATACCCAGGCCCTGTGTTTTATTTCGCTAACACACTTTTGCAGGTATAACATTCCAGATCGAAGGAGACACCTTCTCTGGATCGAACCCATTAGCATGCTGGATCGAAGGAGACATCTCATTCCTGGATCGAAAGCCATGACCTCCATGATCAAAAGACAATCCTCTTCCCTGGATCGAAGGCTACTCACGCCTTACTGTCTGGCCCAATCAAAGGACCATGACCCTCTCTGGATCAAAGCTTCCATTCCCTCCCTGGGTCGAAACTCCTTTTTTTTCCTGGATCGAAGGATCCCCCCTTGTATTTTATTTTTGTTTTCATTGACATCTTTTATCTTTTTTAATTAACATTAAAATAAGAAAACCACAAAAACATTAGGCTAGTTTTTTTCTATTAAATTAACTTTGTCAATTAATCTTTTAATTATCTTAACATTTTCTCAAAAAAAAAACTAAAATTAAGTAGATTTAGATCATTTTCTCAAAATAAAATAAAATAACAAAAAGATTTTATTCTTAGATTTTTAGAGGTTATTTTCATTTTAGCGCGCGTTTATTTTATTGTAATTGCCTACTGGGATGTAATAGCTTAGCTAAGACTTTTACACTTTACTGCTTGTTATTCCCCCAATTTTTGGACATGTAAGAATGGCATGTGCGAGTGTGCCACTCTTAAGGTACGCCTCACTTGGTTGCCTCAAACGTGGTCATTGAGTATAGGAAGTCTTAGAGGTCGCCCTCCTGTCCAAAGATCATAAGTTGCCTCGAAACGGTTGCCTCAGAAAAATGATCTAAGACATTAGGGTTACCAATAAGGAGTCCTAACGTTGCTTTAGTGACCACACATCCCTTAAACCGAATTGACCCGAAAACTCCAACGACGGTGCTACCTACTCCTCAATAGTGGGATAGCGCTGTCTAAAGGACATTTGCACAGTTTAATTCCTTTTTGAGTAGGTAGAGGTTCTTAAGTACTTGCTCATTTTAAAAACAAAACAAAACTTTTCGCACTTACACTCTCTTTCAAACAAAAAAACTCTTTTCAAACCCACAAACACAAAGAAAAGAAAACTTTTGAAAACATAGTGAGCAAGTACCTAAGAGCCCGTGGATAACCACGGATAGAAAGGGTGCTAACACCTTCCCTTTCTATAATCTACCTCCCGAACCCGAGAAACAATCTCGAAAAGGAATTTTCTGTGCTTTTGTCCTTTCCTTGTTGGATAAAATAAAAGATGGTGGTGACTCTTGCTTACCGCGACATTTTGCAGAAACAAACGCAAAACGCGAACCAGCATTCCAAAACAGTCAATTCTCATTCCCACCGATCACAGAACTGGCGACTCTGCTGGGGATGCTTATAAGTGAGGTGTACCTTAGGATTAGATCACTTGTGTTTTCAATTGTATGCTTTGTATGCTTTAAATTTTGTGGGCTTGTATCGGAGTTCTATAGATCCTAACCCGGATCTGGGGATACCATTTAGGTAAGTAGCAATAAACTGTGAGGGATTTGTCTGGCGTAGACCGACACGGATGAAGCAGTAGCTACGTTGGTGTGGCACCTTAGTCTGTACCGATATCCCTTGTGTTGAAACAAGGAGAATATGGGTCTTCTAAGGAGTCATTAAGCACCAACTGACCTTAGAACCTTAAATTGACCAACTTGGCCATAGAACAGTAGCAGTATGCTACACTCATTGAGACTAAACTCTCGCGATGATTCCGGCCGCAAGAAAAGGTTGCTAAACTGGAATTATGACCGATTGAGGGTAGTCAGTGATATTGAGATCCTCTAGAACCCGGTTACTATTTTTAGGACAGGTCTAAACCAACTAAACTGAAAGAGGGTAATGCCTAAACTCCATGCCAGCCTAAACTTAAGGCTATTTGTGTGACTTGAGTGCCTTCAAATCTGAACTACTTGCACATACTTGTTATCTGACAACATGAGTTCCTTGCAGGTTTTGTTTACAGTCCTTATCCAATAATTTGGATTTATTGCAGGGCTTACTTACACCTTACACTTTTGCATACCTGTACATAACATCATAACATCATACCATAGTATTTTCCTTAACAATTTCAAGGATCTCAAGGGCTTGTGATGCAGGTTATGGTAAATCAAATGTCCAGCAAGGGGCAAAGGGGATTTATTTTCCTCTAGCCAATACTGTTTAGAGATCAAAACATAATAACTTGAGTCAGGGGCTATGACCCACTCGATATGGTGAGCTTGACTCTTGAAGAAGGACTCTCAGCAACATGAAGTTCCTTCAATAAAGCTACCAGATTCAGATTCTAACAGTTTCTTGTTTACCCCGCGAGATCCTTGGAAACATTGCATACATATACATATCATTGCATAACAGGTCTCCCAGTACAGGTCTCTTATCTTCTTCATTGTTTATTTCAGCAATCATCATGTCTACTGAACCTTCCACTGAGCAAGCTATCAAGGCCCTCCAGGCCCAGAATGCCCGATTTCAAGAGTTGGTCATGAGCCTAGATAAGGGTCAGCAGGACCTGAAGACCCTGATTCTGAAAGAGAAAAAGAAGAAGAAAAAGAGGACCATCCTATTCAACACTGGACGCAGGTTTGGGAACGGGCTGCAGAATGAAGTTGATCTGACCACCCCATCTGGAGGGAAAGATAGTCCACAAGAAAGGAGGGCTCCTAGCCCTGAAGTCTCCGACAATGAGACGGACTATGATGAAGAACAGTATCCTCCTGCTGAGGATAAGTAAAAACAACTGGAAGACCGTTTGAACGCTATAGAAATACAGAAGGTGTCCGGTCTGGACTTCGGAGAGCTAGGTCTATCCTCTGGGGTGGTGATTCCCCATAAATTCAAAGCACCTGCCTTTGCCAAGTACGACGGAGCTTCCTGTCCAAAGCTGCACCTCCGATCATATGTGAGGAAGATTCAACCCTATATTGCTGATAGAAATCTCTGGGTTCATTTCTTTCAAGATAGTCTATCGGGGACTCAACTTGAATGGTTCTGTCAACTGGAAGGAACTAACATCCGCCACTGGGAGGACCTTGCTGCTGCTTTTTATAAGCAATACCAGTATAATGCCGACCTTGCTCCCACGCGTACTTAGCTTCAGGGTATGTCTATGGGTACAGGCGAAGGCTTTAAGGACTATGCTCAAAAATGGAGAGATCTTGCTGGAAGAGTCCAACTCCCTCTGTCTGATAGGGAGTTGGTGGATATGTTTCTTGGGACTTTGTCTGGTCCCTATTTCAAACACTTCATCGGAAGCTCTTTAGCCAGATTCACCGAGCTAATACTGACTGGCGAAAGGGTCGAAGCTGGCATCAAAAGTGGGAAGATTTAAGAAGCTACACCTTCTGATGCTCAGAAAAAGCCTTACAGTGGGAAGAAAGAGTCTAATGTTGTGTACAGTCAAAAGGGTCGCCATGACCAACACGTAGGGGCAGTCCTGATCTCTGGTTCTGGGTCACACCGACAACAGCAAAAGGGAAATCAACAAAAGCCAGATGAGCCTAAAAGACAGTTCACCAACATCAACATGCCATTGTCACAAGCATTGCAGCAGATGTTGAAGATGAATCTAATTACGGTGATAAACCCTCATCCGAACCCTAAGAATTCTTCTCCTAACTACAACCCAGATACAAGGTGTGCTTATCATTCTGACAGTCTTGGGCATGATACTAACGATTGTTGGGCATTGAAGTATAAGATTTAGAATTTAATTGATGCCAAGGAGATTGAGTTTGGTCCTCCGGAGACTCTAGCATAATCACTGCTCCTACGCCAAATCATTGAGAATGCTTTTGTTTCATTTGAATTTTCAAGTTGTAATCTCTTTGTTATTCAAACAATTATCTATTAATGCCAAACTTTGTTTCATTAATTCATTTCATATGTTTGTCTTGATTTGATCCAATCATTTTAATTACATTTAAACTATGCTTTTTTTTACTCACTTTATGACATTCAACTCTTGCTAAAAGTTACAAGCCTTTAGAGGGAGGATGACGAAACAATGCCATAATCTCATACAGTATGCTTTTGGACAGACCTTGCTGATGATGTACAGGCATTTCTTTCAAATCCTAAACACTGGAGTTATAAGGAAGATAATCCCTAGTCAACCCCTTCGAGCCAAAGAAGTAGGAGTTTTCTGTTTTAAACACAAATTGAAACCTTTAATTTAAACCTGGGGCAGCGTAGTCTCTCAGTTGATTCAAAAAGATGTGCGTTGAAGTCGAAAAACTCTCAGTTCATAATACAACAAACAACATCAAAAGCATTCCTCTGGAATCAAAAGACAGTGGTGGTTCCTTATCTCATAGGCAGTCAATCTCTCAAAAGAGAAAAGCCCACTGAGCCAAAACCTATAAAGGAGGCTTAAGAAAGCTGGGGAATTCCGCCGACTGTAATCTCGAAAACAGGAACAGTCAGGCAAAAATTTGGGATAACAAATCAAAAGAACAAGGTCGCTACAAATCCTCAACAACCTGAAAATGATGACTGCCTTCAAAAATCCAACTTGTGTGAACCATCACCAAAACGTCATTCCAGATTCGAATAGAGTCCGACGCACGATTAACTGAGTTTAGGATTGAAGAACATCACGAAGAGCGGGTGGGTACAAATATACTTTGAGCCTTTATCCTTTGTTTCTTAAACCGTGAACCAAGCCACGTTACAACCCTTCAAAAGTCCTAACTGAAGCATGGGTTAGTTCGAAAGCATACTGTTACAAAAGGTATCCCGACTCCTGTAAGGCTTTACCCTAAATCTTGTGTTGAATTTGTCTTATAAAGAGTTTTCTGCTAAAAAACGCATTTTTCAAAAAATTCGAGACAAGCATAAACTTTGCATTATTTGAATATCACTGTTTGCATTTGGCTATTTGTTTGACAGCGGAGAAATTCACACAACGAATATCCGATGAACGAAAGCCCTCTCAGTGAACAAAATCACTTCAAGAAGGATGACACTTCCATTGACAAAATCTCCTATCAACAAGGGGGCATGACATGTCACTATCCAGCACACCTGGGGCAGTCCAGTCAAGATTCCAGGAAATTTCTGAAGAAGTGCAGAGTAACCAGGGGCAAGTCTCCATCTCCGTCACTTGGTGCATTGAGCATCAATCTCAGTGAAGGGTTACGTACAATTAAACATTTTCGGGCAGTGCCACAAACACTTGCTACTAGGGGCAATGACAAGTCTCCCCCCAAAATCCTTCTCATAGGATGACACCCCAGCTGAATCAACCTCAAGAATCCTCGAGGACTTCCCCCAACGAAGATGTCACCTCTCTAGCGGGCTGACGACAGGGTTTATTTCCCCAACAACACCAGGATTCCCTGGCTTGGGTTGCCTCTCCGACTACTACAAATCAAAGGACCACAACTCCTCTTCCCCAGTAGACTCTGGAAGCTTGTCCCCTACGAAGCACAAATAAGTCTCCTCAGC
The DNA here is from genome assembly GCA_948472305.1 of Vicia faba. Classification (NCBI taxonomy): domain Eukaryota; kingdom Viridiplantae; phylum Streptophyta; class Magnoliopsida; order Fabales; family Fabaceae; genus Vicia; species Vicia faba. The sequence goes on along the minus strand of OX451739.1, from coordinate 35,087,534 downwards.
CAAATTCAGAGGTTATCCTCACAAGAGTCTAACTGGTTTATCCTCAGCAAGTTGCAACTGAAAGATCATCCCCAGCGAAGTTCTTTCTATCCCCAACAGAGTTCATTCCTTTCATAGACAGAAATTCAATCCCCAACAGGGTTCACTGTCACCAGCAACAGTAATTCATCCCCAGCTGAGTTTTATTTCTCCAAATCAGCAGATCTTCTAGCAGGGCATATACTCCCCACAGAGTCATTTCCTCGTCAGTCCATTCCCCAGCGGAGTTATTCTCTCCTGCAGGATTGTTCTCCCAATTATCTTCGGTCGTTATCTCTAGCGAGTGAAACTCTTTATTCTCCAACAACAGTCAGGGATTTATTTTCCCAAACTCGGACGTACCACAATAGCATTTCATGTTCATACATCATGACATGCGCATACATATTGCATACAGCATAATCTCATTTATTTTGAGAACATCATCATACAATGCATGTCATGCATCATATACGATTAATCATGTACCTTTTCAGGAAAGATGGTTATCATCAACAACTTCCAGCAAGTTCAAGATTAATTCTGGAAACTAAACAGAGTAATTATCTGCATGATCAAATTCATCTTTACACGGGTTCGTCCTGAAGAAATCTTACATGGGTTTCTCCTAAGTGCAGCTTCACACGGGTTTATCCTGAAAAATCCTACACGGGTCCTTTCTCATATATTTCTGAATGAAGTTTTACACGAACTCATCCCAAAGTAACCTTACCCCGGTTCATCCTGAAGTTTTACACGAACTTATCACAAAGTAACCTTACCCAGGTTCCTCCAGAAGTTTCACACAAAATTATCCCGAAGCAACCCTACACCGGTTCCTTCTCAATTCCAGATGCAGTTTTACACGGACTCATCATGAAGCAACCCTACACCGGTTCCTTCTCAATTCCAGATGCAGTTTTACACGGACTCATCATGAAGCAACGCTACACCGGTTCCTTCTCAATTCCAGATGCAATTTTACACTGACTCATCATCAGGCAACATTACACCGGTTCCCTCTTTCCAAAGATGAAGTTTTACACGGACTCATCATCAGGCAACCCTACACAGGTTCCTCCATTCCAGATGCAGTTTTACACGGACTCATCATGAAGCAACCCTACACCGGTTCCTTCTCAATTCCAGATGTAGTTTTACACGGACTCATCATCAGGCAACCCTACACCGGTTCCCTCTCTTTACAAGATGAAGTTTTACACGGACTCGTCATCAGGTAACCCTACACCGGTTCCCTCTCTTTATAGGATACAGTTTTACACGGACTCATCATCAGGCAACCCTACACAGGTTCCTTCTCAGGAAATTCCAGATGTTGTTTTACACAGACTCATCATCAGGAAACCCTACACAGGTTCTCTCTTTCCAAAGATGAAGTTTTACACGGGCTCATCATCAGGAAACCCTACACCGGTTCTCTCTCTTTCTAAGATGCAGTTTTACATGAACTCATCATGAGGCAGCCCTACACAGGTTCCTTCTCAGGAAATTTCAGATGCAGTTTTACACGAACTCGTCATCAGGCAACCTTACACAGGTTCCTCCATTCCAGATGCAGTTTTACACGGACTCATCATCAGGCAACCCTACACAGGTTCCTCCATTCCAGATGCAGTTTTACATGGACTCGTCATCAGGAATCCCTACACAAGTTCCCTCTCTTTCCAAGATGCGGTTTTACACGGACTCGTCATCAGGAAACCCTATACATGTTCTCTCTTTCCAAAGATAAAGTTTTATACGGACTCATCATCAGGCAACCCTACACAGGTTCCCCCTTCTAGATGAAGTTTTACATGGACTTATCATGAAGTAACCTTACCCAGGTTCCTTCTCAGCCCAGATATGCAGTTCACCTCCAGAGTTAATTCCCCAGTAGAGTAACGGACAACTGAAGCTCCTATTTCTCTCAAGACAGCTACCAACAATCTCCAAATGGAATCTATAAGCCCATCCTTCTACCAACAATCTCAAAATGGCATCTGTAAGCCCATTCCCGACATCACAATGCTGATACTACACCATGCGAGTGCAAATTTATAGGCACTCTAGTGTTCAATTATCTTCCACCTTCGGATCATGAAAGGCTCGAAAGCCAATCTATATCCTCGGGTTTAAGAAAATTGAACAGGGGCAACTGTTGCACCCCAAAATTTGCCCTCTCATGTTTTCCAAAGTCTTCCCCCTGCATGGTTGATCACAAACCCTTGCCTAAGGAAAAAGAAAATTTTTGAGTGGTGCTTTAAGTATCTTTCGATTGGCATTCTGAAAGACCCTTCGATTGGCATTCTGAAGGAGCATTTCGATTGGCATTCTGAAATACCCTTCGATTGGTATTCTGAATGAGCCTTTCGATTGGCATTTTGGACAAGCACTTTGATTGGCATTCTGAAAGACCCTTCGATTGGTATTCTGAAGGAGCACTTCGATTGGAATTCTCAAAGGCCATTCGATTGGTATTCTGAAGGAGCATTTCGATTGGCATTCTGAAAGGCCCTTCGATTGGTATTCTGAAGGAGCACTTCGATTAGCATGAAACAACACCTTTCGATTGGCCTGTTAACAAAGCCTTTCGATTGGAATTTTAATTAGTACCTTTCGATTGATCTTTGGGCAAGGGCCATTCGAAGGAGGTCATCAAGAAGGCACTCAAATCAAAAGTGTCCAGGTTCATTCAAGAGACATGAATATTTCAAAAAAGGAAAACTTTTAATGTGTCAGTTTCTTGTCTCTTGGCATTTAATGGCCTGTTTAATGGCTGTCTCTTGCCATTACTGCACCCTCACACCCCTATAAATACAGAGGCCAGCATACATATCCAACACACAAAAACTCTGCAGGAAAACAAAACACACAACAGGAGAACAAAAACATTGGAGTTACGCTGCCAAAAGTTGTCAACATTTTCAGAGGTGATCCAGGCCAAAGCAACCCTTCAACAAAAGATCACAACGCCCATAAGCCCCAAATCAAAAGTGCCTACATCCAGGAAGCGCCCAAATTAAAAGTCCAATCTGCTGGTAAGAAAGGGTAAACTATCCAACCTCATATTTACATAACACATTATTACTTGTTGTTACCTTTGATTTTCCATCCTAGACAGGATCGAAAGGCCTGGGTTTGGCACCCAGGTCATGTTCTTTGTTTGCCAACACTCGCTGCAGACATAGCCTGAGGAAACCCAGCAAGCGCAAGATCGAAGGGCCTGGGGTTCAATACCCAGGCCCTGTGTTTTATTTCGCTAACACACTTTTGCAGGTATAACATTCCAGATCGAATGAGACACCTTCTCTGGATCGAACCCATTAGCATGCTGGATCGAAGGAGGCATCTCATTCCTGGATCAAAAGCCAGGACCTCCATGATCAAAAGACAATCCTCTTCCCTGGATTGAAGGCTACTCACGCCTTACTGTCTGGCCCAATCAAAGGACCATGACCCTCTCTGGATCGAAGCTTCCATTCCCTCCCTGGGTCGAAACTCCTTTTTTTCCCTGGATTGAAGGATCCCCCCTTGTATTTTATTTTTGTTTTTATTGACATCTTTTATCTTTTTTAATTAACATTAAAATAAGAAAACCACAAAAACATTAGGCTAGTTTTTTCTATTAAATTAACTTTGTCAATAAATCTTTTAATTATCTTAACATTTTCTCAAAAAAAAAAACTAAAATTAAGTAGATTTAGATCATTTTCTCAAAATAAAATAAAATAACAAAAAGATTTTATTCTTAGATTTTTAGAGGTTATTTTCATTTTAGCGCGCGTTTATTTTATTGTAATTGCCTACTGGGATGTAATAGCTTAGCTAAGACTTTTACACTTTACTGCTTGTTATTCCCCCAATTTTTGGACATGTAAATAATCCCCCTCCCCGAGGCCTTGTAATAGCGTAGGATTTACAATCCCCGCACTTTAAATTCCTGTACATATATTAACTGTTTAGATGTATGCTAACTAGGCTATGCATGACAAGATTAATTCTTAACTTAAAATCAACAGTAGCTCACCATGACATGTAAAGATAATATAAACTGAAAATTGACACAATCGCACATGCCATTCTTAAGGTACGCCTCACTTGGTTGCCTCAAACGTGGTCATTGAGTATAGGAAGTCTTAGGGGTCGCCCTCCTGTCCAAAGATCATAAGTTGCCTCGAAACGGTTGCCTCGGAAAAATGATCTAAGACATTAGGGTTACCACTAAGGAGTCCTAACGTTGCTTTAGTGACCACACGTCCCTTAAACCGAATTGACCTGAAAACTCCAACAACGGTGCTACCTACTCCTCAATAGTGGGATAGCGCTGTCTAAAGGACATTTTCACAGTTTAATTCCTTTTTGAGTAGGTAGAGGTTCTTAAGTACTTGCTCATTTTAAAAACAAAACAAAACTTTTCTTACTTACACTCTCTTTCAAACAAAAAACTCTTTTCAAACCCACAAACACAAAGAAAAGCAAACTTTTGAAAACATAGTGAGCAAGTACCTAAGAGCCCATGGATAACCACGGATAGAAAGGGTGCTAACACCTTCCCTTTCTATAATCTACCTCCCGAACCCGAGAAACAATCTAGAAAAGGAATTTTTATGTGCTTTTGTCCTTTCCTTGTTGGATAAAATAAAAGACGGTGGCGACTCTTGCTTACCGCGACATTTTGCGAAAAGAAACGCAAAACGCGAACCAGCATTCCAAAACAGTCAGTTCTCATTCCCACCAATCACAGAATGCTAATAGGATTGTATGGCAAGAATGCATGACAAATTAATACGGTTAGAAAACCCTAATGTGAAAAGATAAATAACTGAAACTAATCACTCGCACATATCACTCTTAGGGTATGCCCTCACTTCGGTTGCCTTCGGTAAATGATCATTAAGCATAGGGTGTCTTAGTGGTTTCCCTCCTGTCCAAAAAGATCAAAACGTCTCATTCGAATGTTGCCTCGGAAATGTTGCCTCGGAAGTGTTTCCTCGGAAATGTTGCCTCGAATATGATCTTAAGACTCTAGGGTTACTACTAAGGTGTTCTAATATTGCTTTAGTGATCGTACGTCCCTTTCAAATTGACCCTTACAAACTCCAACAACGTGCTACTTGTTTCTCAATAGTGGGATAACGCTGTCTAAAGGAAAAAAGAATAGAAACGATCTTTTTTCGAGTAGGTAGATGCTAGTAGGTACTTGCTCAAATCAAAGCTTTTCACACTCACACTTTTCAAACAAATTTTCAAAACAACTTTGTCACACCTTTGAGGACTGACACAAGGGTTATCACGAAGTCAAACTTTTTTCAAAAACAAAGCACATACACAAGCAATTTAAAAAGATGAGCAAGTACCTAAGAGCCCATGGAAAACCATGGATAGAAAGGGTGCTAACACCTTCCCTTTCTATAATCTACCCCCCGTACTTAGAATATCTCAAAAAAGGATTTTTTTTTTCTGTTCTTTTTTCCTTTTCGATTGGATAAAATAAAAGTCGGTGGCGACTCTTGCTTACCGCGATATTTTGCAAACAAAAAACGTAAAACGCAAACCAGCATTTCAAAACAGTTGGTTCTGCCACCGTATCACACTCATCATTAGATTTTGAATCAAAATGTCTAATGATGGTGGAGTATAAAGTTAAGACACTGGCCAAATTTGGTGTGGTTTGTGTTTTAAGTATCTATCATGATGACGAATCGACGTGTGCAAGATCAAATGCTCTAATCTCTGTAGTGCTCAACAATTTATGGGGAGGTATCCTTATCTGCTACTTATACCTCTAAGGGAGGTTGTGAAAGAAGGAATGCAAGGAAATGTTCTTCTCATGTGAGAGTGTAAGTGCCTGATGTCAAATCCTATGTGCACGACATCTTGCCTAACTAAAGAAGGGTGTCGCGTACCTGTATGATGTGTTGATGTAAGGTTGTAGGCTGAACAAAGCTTTCATTCTCTCATAAAACTTGTGTTCTTGTATCTCTGAAGGTTGTAAGGCTCAAAGGGGGTTGTGTTGTTGGATGTGAGATATCGGACATGATGTCTTGACATTGTGTTCAGTTTTTCAGCTGAGCCTGGCTGAAAATAGTAGGCTTGGAATTCAGTAGGAAGCCTTGTATTTTGGAGCAGTGTGGTTCAACTTTAATCTTCTGTGTGTGCCTCTGAATGGTTCTTAGGAGGATTCATCCCTGGAACTATCTTGTGAGTATAATGTTGAGGAAGTTGGTGCTCCAACTTGAGTAGAATATCAATCAGGATGTCAGGACATTGTACCAAGTGGTTGTAGTGAACATCCCCATTAGATGTGATGATGGCCAAAGTGAAAATTTCATAAATGTGTATGTTAAGGGAAATGTTGGACATCTCTCTCCCATAGTGATTAACAGGTTCTTGGGAAAGTTCATATATGTTATTGGCACATGAACTAAAATTGGTTATGGTGCATATATTTTAAAGTATGTTTTAAGATAAGTTTCTTCAACGTCTATCAATTTGATGCCAATTATGCTCTTATTTAATTATGTTGTTTTGGTGGTGTTTCTGGTTTTGTAAGGGTTTAATGCCCAGAACATGTGTTAGCACCTTGTGCTTTGTTGGTGTTTATGTGCTACTACTATTGATGATTGGTTTGTTACTCACCTTTGTCATATTATGGATAAAAAGGGGGAGTAATTTATGTGTGTTCTAACCAATATCTGATAAATGATGGCTGCTATTGAGAGGGATAATTTTGTATTCTTTAAAGTGGTACTTGGAAGGTTTTTAGGGGGAGTCCCTGTTCTAGACTGGAGTGCTGTAAAGATTTGTCAGACATGATGCCCTGACATGTTAAGATTTTTTTCTCTTGTTTTTGTGATTAGTAGCTTTCACTGTACTCTGATAATTTTTCTGTTGTACCTCTGATATTAGTGTTTGGTTTATTTTCAAACCTGAGTTATTATTGATGTTTATGCGTGGAAGGAATATTAAGTTGTTTTAGCAAAAATAAGCCAAAGAGGGAGATTGTTAATTCTCTATTTTTATGGTTGAAATTATGTTTGGTAAAACTAACTTAGCATAAACATGTTGAAATAAGATGTTATATCAACTAAAGAAACATGTTGAACAATATGTCCTATGCAGGATCATTCGACATCATGCAGTGTACAACTAGACAATTGGATGTTTTAGTTTATTTCAAATGCAGGATATTTTGGGAATATTATGTTATCCTATGTGGCGCTCAGTTTAAGGATTAAGAGACTCAAGCTGAATTCAAGGAGTATTCTTAGTTTCTAATTATGGAGATAATTTAGGAAACTGATGATTGAAGTCCTATTTTTATGCAAAAGATTCTGCAGGTTTTTAGCAGTTGATTTGTTGCATTTTTAAGCCTAAACCAGTCCATAAGATTGCTTTAAATAGATTGTCACAAACCTAGTTTTGTGTGGAACTTATGTGTATTTTGTTTGGGTTTGTGTGTGTTAATTGTGAGCCTTTCTAATATCATCTTGAAAAAAGAGTATGCTTTTTTTTAGTTGTAAGTTCTGTCAGTCATTCTAAAGCTTTTAAGTAGTGAATGATTGTGTGTTTTTTAAAGTTGTCTTCATATTCTTTTGAATTGTGTTCTTGTAATTGTTTGTGGCTGAAAGGGATTTGAGAAAGGTCTCATACCTAGGTGAGTATTAGGTAGAAGTTAAGCATGAGTAATGATTAAGTGAGAAGTTGTAAACGATGGAGTTTAGCTTCGAATTGATACTATTTAGTTTACTTCTTCTCTGGCTTGGTAGCCCCCATAGAAGGTGTTGTTGTACACCGAACTGGGTTTACAATTCTACATGTTGTTTACTTTCTACACTATTTATTCTGTTAAAATGTTCATTGAGTTATTGTTTGGAGATCAATATCTCAGCATCTCTTTGGACATCTGAGATCTGAATACTAGAACTTCAATATTGATGAAATGATAGTTAAGACTTCATAAGGGGAAATTCATGAAATAGATTCACATGATGTTCTAGAATCACACATGAAGTACAAAAGGCGTTTGAATCCTACCAAATGCTCATTCGGTGTGTAGGTAGGAAAATTCCTTTATCTCACGTTGACCAAGAGAGGCGTGGAAGTAAACCCTAACAAGTGCCAAGTTATCACTAAAATGAGCATTCCTTCTAACAAGAAGGATGTTTAATAACTAACAGAGTGTGTAGCCGCCCAATCTCAATTTCTTTTTGTTTAGGTGATAAGGCTTTACACTTTTACACTATGCCGAAGAAAAATGATAGGTTTGAATGGACGAGCGAATGTGAAGAGACGTTTTATAACATAAAGGTGTTCCTATCATTGTCTTCCATCTTGATGCACCCGATAGCAAGTTCGTCCCTGTATTTTTTTTATCTTCCATTAACAAGGTGATAAGCTCATTACTCATGCATGAAACAAAAAACACGGAGTGACCTATATAATTTGTAATCAAGGTGTTAAAGTAAGCTAAAGCTTAGTATCATAAAATTTAAAGGCTTGCCTTCACAGTGGTGGTGATTGAAAGGAAGCTTAGACCATATTTCCGAGGACATTGGGTAAAGGTAAGGACAAATTATCCCATTCTCTAGGTCCTCAAGAAGCCAAATTTAACAAGAAGAATGGTGTCTTGGGTCGTCGAGCTATTTGAATATGACATCCAATACATACCTAAAAGGACCATCAAATCGCAGGTACTAGTAGATTTTCTAGAATTCAATTGGCCAATAGGAGAGGAGACTACGCCCATCTAGACAATGTCGATAGACAGATCTTCTAACATGAAGGGGAGTGGCACAAGGATAATGCTAGAATACTAAAAAATATGTTGACCAAGAAGTCGCTAAAATTTGAGTTCAAATATATCAATAATCAAGCCAAATATGAAACTTTGTTGGCTTGGCCCTTGCCCTAGAGGTAAATGTGATGACTCTAAAATCCAAGATTGGTTTCTAGTTAGTAGCAAAGTATGTCGCTGGGAAATATTACACAAATAAGCCCAAGCTAATCAGGTATTTGAAGAACCTACACAACATGTCTAGGTGCTTTAAAACTTTTTAGATAACGCGTGTGCCTAGAGAGTAAAATTTTAGGGCATATCCCCTGTCTAAGCTCTCAAGTAAAAAGAGAATAAGATATAAACTCACAGTTAAGAGACTCTCACTATTCCTAGTATCAAAGTGCAAAGAGAATAAGATAGAAATGCACGGTGATCTAGGAGACTCTCACCATTCAAAGTATCGAGGCGGTCTAGACAAACATTATTGAATTCGCCTAATCATCTAGTTGGATGGCTCCCATAATACGCTATCTACAATCCGACGAATTACCACATGATGTATTGCAGGTAAAGAAAATCAGAAAATGTGCAGCAAAGAACATTCAGATAGCATGAAGACTCTATAAAATAGGAATAGGCTCTCCCATGTTAACGTTCTTGGGGGAGCATGAGACTACTTAAGTCCTTGATGAAGTGCATCAAAGGGCTTATTCCAGTCATATTGACGGGCAAGCCCTGGCTCACAAACTATTAATAGTGGGATATTATTGGCCTATCTTATTAAAGAATATTACGAATTTTGTCAAGAGATGTTACAATTGCCAATGGAACCCCAATATTCATTGTGCACCAGTTGAACTCCACCATTTCATCACGACACCCTAGCCTTTTTCCAAGTGGGGTATGGAAATTCTAGGTTTATTTCCCTTGGCTCTAGGTTAGCTAAAGTTCTGGATCATTGGGGTAGACTATTTCACGAAGTAGATAGAGGCTAAAGTCGTATTCAAGATCACACTAGAGACAGTTCGTCGTTTTTATAGGAAAAAAATCATGTGTAGGTTTGGATTTCCTCGAGTCAAAGTTTCATAAAATAGAACCCAATTTGCCAACACCTCTTTGATTGATTTCTGTCACAATATGGCTGTGCAAATAGAGTTTATCTCTGTTGTCCACCCTCAGGAAAATGGACAAGCACAATCGACAAACACGATAATTATGAAAACATTTAAGATGAAGTTGGATGACGCCAAAGGACTTTGAGAAGAACTGTTACACTGAATGTTATGGTCATATCACACAACTCATCATTCAACCACAAAAGAGACTTACTTATCCCTGGTATATGGGGAAAACATCATGTTTCTTTTCGAAATTGACACGCTTTCTTGGAAAAGCTTTTAATTCAATACATAGTAGAACGGGGCATGGTTGATATGTGTCATTGATCTAGTCAGCGAAATAAGAGATGTTACCCATGTTTGATAATTCTATGACAAGCAAAGGACGACTATAAGATATAACTCTAAAGTTTTTCCAAGGGAAATACAGAAGGGAAAACTTGTGTTGAGAGAGGTCGTTGTACCCGCCAAGCAGGTAAAATTATAACCTAATTGGGAAGCACACCATAAGATGCCTCATGGAGCCTATAAGCTAGAAAAGTTAGATGGATGACTATGTCTAAGAACTTGGAACTATGTCAATATAAGATATTATTATACTCCTTCCATTCCCAATTAAGTGTCGCATTTGAGTATTTCACACAGATTAAGAAAGTGTTATAAATTAAAGAGAGAAAGTATCAATTTTACCATATTAACCTTGTTAACTACTGGTCTAATATAATGATCATAAATGCTAAGTGAGAGAATATTAAATTGAGAATGTTGTAGGTAGTATTAATTGGAGGGTACAATTGGAAGAAGAAAATGAAAAATGCATTGGAAACTAAAAAATGAGACTTACTTTGAGATAAATAATTTTTTAAAATGCGACATTTATTTCGGGACAGAGGGAGTAGTTTATTGTTAAGAGGGATAGTTTTGGAATCCTTCTCAACAATTTTTTAAAACGCGACATCAATTTTTTCTATGACTCGAACGAGTCCTCTCGCATTTTTTAAGCAAGTTTATGAAGTATTGGTCTTGGTCTCATTTCTATTCTATATCTCATCCCTACCACGTTAAAATAGATTCCCTCTTTGCTGAAGAGGATACGATGAGGGAAATTTTCAACTACCTGTATCAAGGATCCTTGATTTAAAATATTCCCTCAAGGAAGAGAAAAAGTGGCACCTGGAGACATTTGATACTGTCACTAAGGAGGTTTATCGTACTTAGGATATTCTGAAGACTCATGAGCAAGAAAAAAAATCTCGTCTTGAGGATCGAAAATCTCATGAGGACGAGGTGGCTGCTCTTAAGGGGAAAGTTCGGGAGTCTCTTCAAAATGTTGTACAAAATGTGTGTAGAGCTCCCCAACAAGTAGTAGACTGGGCTAAGGAGTTCTATTTGGGCGTTTATATCCTCATTATAAGACCGAACCCTTTCAAAGTTGTTATGGATAGGGCTTCGACAAACGAACAAAGTGCAAAATCTTAGAGCTCTGAATTTTGATTTTGTTAATTATTGTTTCCTTTTCTTTGTAATGTTTTTCATACTTTCATGCCCTGGAAAAAATAATGATATTTAAATATATATTCACTTTAATGCTTTGTGCCTTTATTTAGCTTTGTGCATTTTCTAAACATTTATTCCCTCTTTGAAATTGTCTAGTCCACCTCAATGGTTGTTGGTTTCCTCAGCTCTGATTGATTCCCTAGTTATTATGGAGCCATGACTTGCTTTTTGTTTCTACAGTTTGAAGTTTGTTTGCCTTAAGGATGTTGTTGGTGTCCGATGTATTCATAAAACTTTGTAGTCTCAATTGGAGTTTCATCGTTACTAGATTTGATTAAGAAGATTTTATTATTATTCTTCAGCGTCGCTAGGAACCGTCCCCGGCCAAAGGTAAGGTTCATATACCTGCCCCTAAGGTTGACCTAGTTCGGGGTGGACATCTATGGGTTCTACTGCCTACAATCTTGGAGTGGATAGTTACTAAGTGGGGTGCCTCAGCTATGTTGAAAAGAGTACTCAAAAAAATGAGGATTAAGCCTTAGAAGAGTGGCTTATGTTGCATGGTATTACAAGACTCTTTCTTGTCGCAGTGTCTCGTGATTAGCAGATTAATTATTGAAATTGTGAAAAAAGTTTTACATGATTCTTAACTCGTTGAGGAAGTCATAAGGGTATTATGATTTCCTTCTTCACTTATTCCTTGACTAATTGTATCATCAACTGATGTGATATTTATTATGGTTGAACGGTTAGAGCGCTCGCCTGCCACAAATTATGTTTGTGTACCTTTAACAGATAGGTGATACGAGACAATTGGCGTCTTCGTAGATGTTGTTTGTTAAGGACTGTGGACCTTCACGCGTATCTAGAGATTGCTTGGGGTTGTCTATTCTGAATTATTGGATGAATAATATCCTTTAGTCCCTCATCTTTTAGGTAGACGTCGCTCTCCATAATCCTCCGAAGCTCAATTGGCAACATGCTTGCATGGGACATAGTAGTATAACCACTGAGGTCTAATTGGATTTTTCTTACTCTAATAGAATTTTTTTAATGAAGATGAGTTTCTTAATTTCCTCTCCACTAAACCCTATTCTGGTCTTTATGGACCAAGCCTGATTACCTTTTCTATAATACAGTGTGCATGCGGATTGGCAAAGCTAGGCATTAAGCTGGATAAAAATGTTGAATATAGGCATCTTAGATGATGTTTTGCTTCAATGTTATTGGGATTATAGAGTGCTTTACTCCCGCTTATTCTTCCCCGCCAAGGGTGCAGATTCTCGGTATTTTCCCGCCTCTCGAATATCTTAGTGCATTTCGATCTTCGTTTCCTGACGCAATGCCCACGTGCTGGATGGAAGTGGTGTTCTAACGGTTGATCTCTATTTGTTATGACGATGTCGTGGATCTCTGCGGTGATAGTAAAATATGGTAGAGTAAGATCAGAATACATAACGCGTCGCAACGACATATCGTGTGATTCGTGACGGTAATTACTTAATTGGTTGGTAACTATGCATTCAGAATTCCGTTTGACATCGATGTGATCTAGGAATTATGGTGTTATACGATCTTTGATTATTGTTTGGAGGTTCTTTACCACACGAAAAGGTGCTCCTATAGAAGATATACCCTGGAACTCGTTATAACATAGATCTCTTCGGCTGATAATTAAGGAAATGTGAAATTGGAAAGTCGATTGGGAATCTTCGATGTGTTCTTGGAGGATGTTGCATTTGTTTCTTGGTAACTCTGGTAAAGACTCGATCTTGGATCAAGGATGATCTATTCATAGAATTTTCGTAGGAATTAAGAATCAATTCTCATAGACGGTGCCACCGTTCTATTTTGAAACCATAATAAGATGTAAGTTGGTGATTAGAAATTCTAAACTGGTGGTGCTGATCTCCGATACAGTGGCGTGAAAATGGATTTGTAATGTTAGCACTCCAACATCCAAGTCAGTTTAGAATTCAAGATAAATGTAGCGTAAATTAGAGATCTGAAAGTGTATCTTATATTTCGCGTGAGATGATGTTTATACCATGAGTTCTTTGCAGGGCATAGTCATTACTTTAGACCTTAGTCTTTTGGACCTTTAATCAGCGAAAAACATATATAAATGGTATACATTAGTTGACCTAACTGAAAAAACAATAATTGTCTTATATATTTTCACATTAGTTTGTTTTCTTAATTTTTAAAATATTTTTACAATAATAATAATAATAATAATAATAATAATAATAATAATAATAATAATAATAATTTATAAAATATCAATATTTTACGCATGAGAACTTGTTATTCTTATTCCAAGAAAACTAGTATTTTGACTCGTGTGATGCACGGAAAATTAATAATCTCGCTATAATGTTGTAATAATATGTGTACTAATTAATTAAATGTTTAAATAAAATTTAATATAGTATATTTATTAACTAAAAAGTAAATATAAAAGAGAAAAATTTAAAAATATGTATTAAAAATAGTATGTGAATATATAGAGAATTCATATCAGAAGTTAGTGAGCAAATTTAAAAAAAATTAATAAAATATATCATTGACACTATAAAATTAGCAATAATATCATTATCAATATTCAAGAATTAAGTGATTGAGAGATGATTTTGATGCTAATGAATTGAATATGAGAGAAATAAATATAAAAAAACAATTAAAAAATGGTCATATTATAGAAATAAAATATTATTTATATAATAATAGAGTAAAATCTTGTCGTAATATATAAATTTTATACAATATATTTTAATTTAAATATGCACTATTATTAAAATAACTTAAAACCTTAACTCATATAGTTATCATAATTTTTTAAATCCCTTTAAAACCAGTCACATAAATACTAAAATGATTTATAAAAAAATTATTCTACATATCACGATCGCATATACTATGTGAACAATTAATCCATCATTATTTTACAAAAAAAACAAAAACACACATAAATTAAAGAGAATAATTGGTAATATTGATCAAAATTAAACTAAACACATGAATCCCAACACTAATTATAATAATAAATTACAATATCGTCTCAAAATATCAAAATATATACCACATTTATCTTGAATATTAATTTTACCGTTTAAGATAATTTAAAGTTTGTACCTTAAAAAACATAATAGTAAATAATAACAAATATCATAGAAGGAAATAATGAAGAATAAATTTGCACAAAGAAAATTGTGTGGATATTAGACAACTCCTAATGAGATGAATTTATATGAAAGTAAATTGATGATTATTTTTGAAGAAATTGATAATTAGTCGTGAGTAATGTGCTTTAGTAGATTAATTTTTTATTTAATTATTAATGAAAAACGAGTGATGATAATGGAGTCAGTAGGATGAAATTAGTGAAACTAATTATTAATTTTAATTTAATATTAATTTATTATTATATTTTTTAATAATTGTGTGGAAGTTATAAATCTTAATTTAAAAATATTTTAGGAAGTTATAACCAACATAATATATATTATAGAGAATAAATATTTTATTAAATTATTTTATAAAATAAAATATTAAATTAATAAGTTTACTAAAATTTATTAAATTTAATAAAATATAGTTTTTAATAAATTATTAATAAAAAATGAGACATGATAATTGAGTTAGTGGGATGGAATTAATATATTTTATTATTAATTTTAATTTATTATTATATTCTTTTATAATTATGTGAAAGTTACAAATCTTAATTTAAAATGTTTTAGGAATTTATAGTAAACATAATATATATTTTAGGGAACAAATATTTTATTAATTTTTTAATAATAAACGTAATTACTAAGCTTACTAAATTTTTTTAAATTTAATAAAATAAATAAAAATTTTGTGGAAGTAAAATAAATTTAGTGGAGTGAAAAGATATATGTTAATGAAAACCAAATAATATGTTAATTAATTAAAAATAATGAAGAGAGATAATGAAATTAGTTTTTGAATAATTAAATTTAAATAATATCATATTTAATTAAAAATGATAAAGAGAGATAATGCAGTTAGTGAGTTAATATTTTTTTAAATTAAGATAAATTAATATTGATAATTATTAAATTAATTTTAGTTTTAGCTCCAAAACTTACTTAAAAGACTTAATAGAGTTAATGAGATGAAATTAGTAAAATTTATTATTAATTTATTATTATACTTTTTAATAATTGTGTGGAAGTTGTAAATCTTAATTTAGAAATATTCAGGAAGTTATAATAAACGTAATATATATTTTAGAAAACAAATATTTTAATTTTTTTTATAAAATGAAGTACTAAATTGTTAAGTTTACTAAAATTTATTAAATTAAATAAAATAAATAAAAAATTTATGAAAGTAAAATTAATTTAGTGGAGTAAAAAGATATATGTTAATGAAAATCAAATAATATTTAAATTAATTAAAACTAATAAAGAGAGATAATGAAATTAGTTTTTAAATGATTATTTTAATTAAAACTAAATAATATCATAATTAATAAAAATGATAAAGAGAGATAATAGAATTAATAGATTAATATTTTTTAAATTAAAATAAATTAATATTGATAATTATTAAATTAACCTTAATTTTGACTCCAAAATATACTTAAAAAAGTTAACAACTTAATTAATAAGATATATTTTACAATTGTTTTATTTTAAAAATTTAACTAACTTATTAGTGACTATTAAATATTTGTGTTGTATATAAATTTTTTATATGAAACATTTATTATTTTTTTTAATAAATAAAAAGAACTTATTACTTATAAGAATGAATAAAAAAGTGAAAGAATCTTTTTCATAAAAAAAACATATGATAAAAATATTAAATGCAATTAATATTAAATGAATATAAATATGATACAGTCATATTTTAATGTACTTGGTATTTCAAACTCAAGTACAAATTTAACCTTTAAAAAAGACACTTGTCCTAAAATAAGAAATAAGGGCAAATGATTGTTTTGTATATTTGCATAGTTTTGTATATCATAAAAAGCAAAAACTTTGACAACTTAAGAGATAATTTAATTTGACTCTACGTGGTGCTCTATACATCTATTTATTATAATATATATTTTGCATAGTTTTTTTTTTTTTAAATTTGAATTTGTTTCATAAAGTACTAATATGTTATGACTTACGTTAAGTTCTTAAAATAAAGCTTATACTCAATCTTGCGAGAGAATTTTATTACTTAAGTAACATCTACACAATATAGACGTCTAATATAAATCAGATTTAAAATTTTAATAAATTTATTTCATAAAATAAATTTTAATAAAATATTCTTTCATATACTTTATTATAATAAAATATTCTTTCATATACTTTATTATAATAAAATTTATTCTTAAAATAAATATATACATAAGTTGTTATATTTTCAATGCATGATCTCATAAGATATATGTATACGTACAACATAATTTCTTGGAAAATGCCGACATTTAGTTGAGCTTTACTTAAATGTGAAGCATTGTTAATTTTCTCCATGTTTATCAAAAAAAAGTCAAGAATATTATTCATACGATACTACATGTATTCTGTCTGTATATGTACTTTTGTAATGTTACGTTAAGAAGAAACAAAGTAATTGGCAGCCTCTAAATAATTTCTTTATAAAAAGAGATCATCTTTAAATTCGTAAACTCTATCGGTTTCTTGTGCGGCTCAATCATTTTTGCTAATCCAAAATATCCCTATAAAAAGCAAAATAATTTACAAAATAAAGATCTTCAAATTTCTCATAATTAAGTAATTTCCTCATTCATTTTAAGATATACATACATGTCATAATTCTTAGTTATGTGTGTATATAGAAAGTATAGAGTTAAATTTAATAGTATTTACAACATTAAATTCAAAGACAGATAGATACATGTTCTAACTACTTTGCCAAAGACGTGTAGAAGAATCAGCATGATAGTGACAAAATTTTGCACTTGATTCGTGTACCTTGGCTTGATTTGCCTTGAATTTGGGTACCTAACATATCTTTTGAAGTTGTTAGAGTCAAAGTCAAACACTCGAGCTGCACGCTCTAAAAGTATATACCACACACATTTTGTCATAGTAGACACATCCATGCAAGAAATTAGTTTGACATTTATTCCTAGTTTATACTTTAACTCAAACAATATGCTCTGTTTCATCACAAAATATATCATTTTAATAGAATAATTTACACACACAAAATATTTTTCTAACCCCTTCTCGTTTGTTAAATTTTGTGAACGAAAAGCAATCCGAATAAGGAGTTGATCGATTGGAAACTCATTAACCATTTAGAAATGTATTATACTTTGTCTATTCAATTGAAAGGTCCTTCTAATTGATTAGAATCAATGTGTAATGCATCCTAATCAATTAAAGAGGTTATAATCGGATTATGTGACATAATTTTTCAAACTTTCCTAATTTAGTTTGGTTAAACGATTACTTCATGGATTTAATTGATTAACTCATTAAAATAATTCATGATTTATTTACTTTTTTAGCCATATATTTTCCTATATAAAGGAGGTTTGTCCTGATTTCATTTTACACCTGTTTTTTTTAATAAAAACATTTCTATTATTCTTTAATTTCTACTCTTATTTATTCTAAATCCAATTTCACTAGAGTTTCCTTAGTCCTAAAAGAGTGAAAAGTTCATTATGATAGTGGTGTTGTATTGTGAAGAACATCATGCAGTCTGGATAAAGACGAGGAAGAAAAATCAATCAAGAAAGAAAGTATTGAGGTATGATCTATTACTTTCTTTACTTAATTGCATTTCATCATGATATCATGTTTGTTATCTATCTTTGTGCTCCATTTATGCAAATCCAAAAGAATCACGTCTCATTGCGGTAAAACGCGTTATGAGATATCTCAATAGCACACCACTTATAGGTTTATGGCACCTCAAAGGAACAAATGGTGCTTTAGTTGAGCACTTTGATTTGAATTTCACTGCTTATTAATTGAATTGAAAGAGTATCAGTGGTACATGTCATTTACTTGGTAAATAGTTGTTTCCTAGCATAGCAAGAAACAAGAAAGTGTTGTATTATCCACAACTGTTACATTATACATTTTGCGGATAATTGTTGTGTATAAATTATCTAGTTGAAACATCAACTAAGTGATTATATGATTGATCTTAGTGGTATCCCAATAAAAATTGACACTAATAACGCTATAAATCTCACTAAAAAATTCGTACTTCAGTCATAGACCAAAAACATTGAGATTGTAGATCTATGTGTTTGCAGTTATAATCAAGAAGTGATTCAATATAGTGAAGCTTATGAAAAACAAGATACAATTCAATCAACAACTCCTCAGTTTTGATGATGCATGGTTTTGATGATGATAATATTTGAAGTCAAGTAATTGTTAAATTTAGTTCAAGCAGTCAAGATGCACAAGATAGTTGATAAAGCCATCCTTTTGATTCAAGCTAAAGACATTTGTTTTAAAGATCGTACAGTAGTCCATGTGAACCTATGTGCTTGTAGGATATGAAGATGAAAGTATCCATCTAAAGTTTTAATGACGACGATGCATGACAATAGCTTTCAACCTCAATGATGGTGATATAACTAAAGAAATCATCTTATGACTCATCAGTAAAAAGAGACTTAAAATCAAAGTGTTTGTATAATCATAAACTATCTAGCAAAAATCTTGGAGTCTTAGATAAAGGTGTGAAAGCTTGTGAGGTCTTGTCTATCTGTATGAGTGACTCGAATATTGTAAAAGTAATAAAGTAGCTTTAAAGTAATAAAGCAACTCAAACACACGCCTAAAAATATATTCTAAAATGTTTTTAACTTGAAAAAATATTTTCTAAGCCAAGAAAAGTGATTAAAAGTTGTCCAAACCTTTTTCAAACCATTTGTTTAACTAATCAATCAATAAGTTGTACCAATCGATTGGAAAAATTTATTTGAGCCAACCAATCGATTGAAGCATTAAGCCATTCTATTGGAAGAGTTATAATTGATTAATCAAATGATAGGGACATCACACTAATGACTTGCAATGGATATATATCCAAAATTTCCATATTTGGGCTTTCTAATCTATTAGAAATGAGTTGGCCAATTAATTGGAGCCTTATGCCAATCGGCTAGCTCATTAATTCGGCCACAGATTATTTCCATTGTTTTTTTCCAACTGCTATATAAGGGAGACACACCTTCACTTCACAACACACCACTTTTTAACATTTTACTATTACTTTGTGAAGTTCCTTGTGGACTGGCTCTTTGGAGTAGCTGCATTTTACATAAAAACAACATGGATAAATATTGAAAATGTTCAAGATTAATCTAGCTTATTAAGCTATATGAAGATACATAAGGGACACATGTTTGACACGATGTCCTATCATGTTTCTACAACATTTGAGCCTTGTGCAACATGTCATTGTTGTTGTATTTTGGAAGATTCTCAGGTCAAAGATTTGATCAGATTTAAATGTTATTGGTTTAGCAATATGATTAGGTAATTTTTTTGACAGATGGAAGAAGATTTATTCATATTTAAATGGAGATTGAAACTTGAATTTAAATTGAAACAAATCATATCTTGTTTGAGAGATTTATGGAATAAATAATATCCAATAGGTTTTGCATTGTTTCTGGATGAAATCATATCAAATATCCATGTAAAAAAGTCTAGAATGATTATGCTATATAAGGAGCTCAAAACCCTCATTAGAAAGAAAATAATACAGTAAAGTTTTTAGATTGTTAGGGTTTGTTTAGAGTCCTTTTATTGATGTATGTATACCACACTAGGGGTTAGTGTTTGAGAAACAGAAAGTGAGAGGGTGTCTCATATTTAGAGGAATTCCTAAATAGAAAGTTATTGGGTAATTTTAGGAAAAGGCATTGAACAACATAAGGTTTGTTGTTGCTTATAAGACTAATTGTACTAAACTACTAATAGTGAATTTCCTTTCTTGGGTCGAAATCCAACCCTCCAGACATAGGTGTGGGTTGTTTCGAACTTGATTAACAAATGATTATGCTATTTAATTCTTTTCCACTTCATCATCTTTTATAAGTTATGGTGAGTCTGGTTAACTTGTTAGACCAGTTTTCAGGACATCATGTGCAACATTTATCTCCAGAGGAATAAAATTTCAATTGGCATCAGAGCAAGAACCCTAGCCTGATGGGTGAGCTCCATGGAGGATAAATTTTTCTCAAAAGGAGACAATGAAATATGGAAGATAAGTCAACAAACCACCTATTTTGGATGGCACCAATTATGACTATTGAGGTCAATAACGATTGTCATTCTCAAATCCATGGGTGTAATACGGTGGGAGAGCTGACTTGTTTTTTGCGCATACCACAAATGTTGCGGATAGCAAGAGTCTCCACCGACCTTTCTTTTATACAATAAGGAAAGGGTGAAAATAACAGGAAAGACCTTGATAAATTTTGATTTTGAAGGGTAGGTTATAAAAAGGGAAGGTGTTAGCACTCTTTTCATCTGTAGTTATGTACGGGCTCTTAATCGCTTAGCTCACTTTGACAATTTTATTTTTGTGTGTGTTTGAGAATATTTTGAAGTTTGAACTTTGTAACGATTCTTGTATCAGTCCTCAAGAATGCGTACAAAGTGTTTTGAAAATATCTTTGAAAGTGTTTGTATAAAATGTTTTATTTTTTGTGAGCAATCGATTAAAAGTTCTACCCACTCAAGGTCGTTCTTGTACTTTTCCTTTTCCTCTAGATAGTTCTATCTATACCATTAGTTAGTAGGAAGCCTTATCGTTGGATGTGAAGGGTCATCGTACGGTCATCAAAGGCAACTTGTTAGGATGCTTTATCAATTTCGTAAGGGACTAGATCATTTATCGAAAGGCAACATCAAAAGAGTCATAGAGGGACTATGATCTTTGATTCGAGGGACATGATCGTTTTATTCTGAAGGCAACAAGAGAGATTAGCCTAGAAGTGCAAGTGTGCGAGTGTATTGTATTCAGTTATTTTAGTCTTGAATTTAGGGTTTTCTATCATTTGGTTTTTATCTTTACATACAACCTTAATTACTAAGCAGAAGTATAGTAAATATAATAGCAGGAAATAAAGCAGAAATGTAAACCCTAAACTATTACAATGCTTTAGGGAAGATACATAATAGACAGTGCGGAAAAGAAATCCTAAGTTATTACATCCAGGAGCAGTTACATAATAATGAAAAAGAAAGCGAGAAATCTAGGCTATCACAATTTGCGAAAACCTATACAATTTGATCTATAAAAATAAAATGATAAAAAGAAAAGAGGAAAGAAAAATGTTTTTGGAGATCTTTAATGAAAAAGGTTTTTAATGATAATTAATTAATTAAACCTAAAAAAAACCTAATTGATTTTAATTGATAAAAAAGGTTAATTAATAAAATTAATTAAAACCTAAACCTAATGTAATTAGGGTTTGTAAAAAATATTTTTATTAACTAACTAAAAGAAGATTACATTGCCAAGAGGATTAGGGTTGGAAATAGAAAATAAAATAAGTTAGAAGAAAAATACGGCAAAATTCCAGGGATGCGTGTTGAACCCACGCCCTTAGCCTTCTGCCCAGCAAGGTTTACCACTACACCAAGCATACGTTGGTGTTAGAAAAATGCCCATCATTAAAAATATAATCAACCTGCAAGGATTAGGAAAACATGAAAAATAAAATGACAAAAGCACGGATCGAACCCACGCCTTATTGTAGAAATGTTTTATCATGCGCGCTTGAGGTTGGGTGGCTATTTCATCCAGTCTATTGGTAAAAACAATTAATAATATAATCAACTCAATTAACTTGACCGGAGAAGTGCCGGAGCCCTAGTTTCGGTCGTCTTCTCTTGTGAATACGTTTTTTGTTCCTGTAAAATAAAAGAAGTCATTTCCTCAATGGTACCTTACCCCCACTAATTCAGGCCTTGCAATCACAATGGAAGAATTAGTTTAGGCTAAAACACGTTGTAGAAAGAGATACAAAGAAAATGAAGCAAATCGGTTCTGGATTGGAAACTCTTCATCTGGGCATTACGGGGGTCATGCTATGGTCCAACCCTGCACATTAACATCTCAGGAGCATATTAATAAGGTTAGATTCGATCAAAACACAAAGAAAATAGAAATACGCATTTTATGAAATAATGAAAAACAATGATGCATGTTCATGCGTTTCAGGCCCTTTGGATCATTACAACCGATCCAATCTTGCCCTACAACACTTCATAGGTTGTTTGGAAAGGTTGGTTTTCTTTGAAAGCGGCAACAACAAGAGTTCTTGATTTGCCTTAGTTTTGATAATTTTAGATTTTGGAAAGGTGTTTCTTGCAAGGGTTTTTCGTGTCATGTTATGTCTGAACAATGAGAATATATAGTGAGGAAATTAGGTCAAACAAGTGGGCTTGGACCTTTGTAAGAAAAGCCTTGATTTATCTTATTTAATTTTGACTTTAAATAAATTTAAAAAATAGAATAAAAACCCAAGGGATGTATGAATAAGTTCAGAGGTTCATATTGAGGCCGTATGCACGTGTGGACCTTGAAACATCAGCCCATTAGCCCAAACACTCAAGTTTGATCACTTTAGGTTTCATGCATTTTCTCAAAATTTCTCAACTTGAATCAATCACAACTCTCTCAATTTTTATCATATGAAGGTGATCTAAGACTTTTTGGAAAGCTCAATATGTCCCCTACAATCTCTATGTTGATAATTTTTGCATTTGAAGAATTCATATAGATGTAAGTTTCCTTGACAAAAAGTGTCTTTTTGTTGACTTTTAAAATAACCTGTAATGTTTTGGCCCATGTCTCTCAAATGAAGCATTTTTTGGACTTGAGCTTAGAGAGACAAAGTTGTAGAGAATTGAATTTCCTTAAAAATGATATTTGGTTGAGGAAAGTCTGATGAGGCATGTGGAAGTTATGCTTGGTCAAAGTTCAGTTGACTTCTCCTTAAGAAAATCCTAATTTAACAATTTTTTACTTTTGATGAATCTTGATATTTCTTGATGAATCATGATTAACCCTTGATCAAATGATGAATGTGACTCCAAAATCTTGAATTTTTACTGTATGTTGACCATATTTGACTTTTTGTCCAATACAGTTGATTTTCAATCATCTGAGCAATTGACTTAGCAAACTTGTGAATCAAGGCTTGAAATTTGTCATGAGCATTCTTGGGGACATATGGGGAACCATGAAATCCATTTGAGGCCTTAGAAACCCAATCTTCCCTGAGAAAAGTGAAACCCTAGTTGTAGGTCCATTGCTTAGAAGGAGAATTTGTTTGATCAATTCTTGAGCAACCTTGAGCAATTGAGAACCCAAGGAGCATGTCTTGAATAAAAATGGGAGGGAAAATTTTAGGGTACAACAATGGGCAACAAAGAATGAAAAGTTGTGATAAAAGGATAAAAACATTCAGTGTTTACTTCTAAATATGGTATAACCAAGTTGAAACCAGAAGTTGATTGGACAAATACTAAAGATAAAGAATGTAACACCTTAGACCCCAAACACTTAATTTATAAAATATGTGAAATATTTTCTCAAAAAGGGCACATTTTCTCAGCATAAACAACTTTCTCAAATCATATTTTAGCAGCGGAAATAAATCTCAACACAACTTTAATTGTATCATAAATAAAATCAACTTCCACTAAGCCAAACAAGACGTTAGACAATACTTTTGTTGGATTTTAACAGCGCTTTAAAGCGCTACCTAAAGCAGCGCTACTAAAAGTAAAGACAACACTTTTTTCCAATGTAAACGCACTTTCTTATACCCACTTTAGGCAGCGCTTTTACATTAAAAGCGCTTTCTTATGCACCCCCTTTAGACAACGCTTTTAAAATAGACAGTGCTTTTTTATATACCCCTTTAGCAGCGCTTTTGCTTTAGACAACACTTTATGTTATTTTTTAAGTTAGGCTTTGGACATCGCTTTCCTTTAAAAGCACTGTCTATTCCCCCACTTTAGACAACGCTTTCCCACTTTATACAGCGCTTTTTTTTTTAGTTTTTACAGTGCTTTTCTCTTAAAGCGTTGTCTATTGGTCACGATTTTTTTAATAAAATACCTATTTTTACTTACAAAAGCGTTGTCCAATATATATAATGCATTTTAATCAGAATTTTAACCATATTTGAACCAGGTTTTCACCATATTATGCATTATATTTAGTAGCTTCATTCCAATAAAATATGCATATATAAGAATTACACATATATATATAAATTAGTGATATATACAACAACAACTACAAAATTTATGATACAAGTTAAAAATCCTAAAATTCAAAATTGATGTTACATCTACATCTTACTATCTTCGTGAATTCTCATGAAATAACAACAACATGAATATATTTGCTCTATCTTCTACACATGCACCTATAAACCTGGAAAAAAACCAAATGATCGAAATTCATAACATGATAATATTAACGTTGCACTTTATTCAAATTTAATTTATACTCAAAACTTGAAAGTTCTCATCAAAGGAAATAAGATAATATACCTTAGCTTATAAGATTCTCAACCCGATAATGAATTGACACCATTCCTCCATAAGTTCATCCAATTGATCTTTTGAGTAATGTACACGATTGAATTCCTCAAAGTACTACATATATAATAATATAACATATTATGTGATTTAGTTAAAACAATATGTCATTTAATGAGAAACACAAAATATGAAAATAGTATGTAATTCATAAGTTAGAAATCCATACCGTGGATGGAATCTCTAATCGATCCAAAAGAATAGTTTCTTTCATAAACCTCAACATGAAATAGCCGCAATCTATACTGTTACGCTGGCGAGGACACTACACATGGAAAGAAAATATGAATATATATCAGGATATGCCCCTTAAATTGTTTTATCAAGTATCATCACTAATGTAATCAAAAATAAATATCTCTTTGTGAAAATATACCTCCTTTCTGATCCATGTAACGTTGTTGGCTCTATTTTTTTGGCACTTGAATATCTCTTTATGAGCGAAAAGATAGTAGAACGCTATAATAAAATATAAGTGACTGTTTAGAACAATCTCATATAGAAACATAAACATAAACACAAATCCAGATATGTTGACCATAAGCATAAACATAAACTTGAATATCTCTTTGGGAGAGAAAAACTTACATGTCAATCATCTGCTTCAAATCTGGATATGTTGACTAATCATTGTATAACGAATCTAGATAATACACAGTTTCTCTCATAGGATTAATCGCAACCAATAACCAGTGTCCACTGTAAGATTAAACAAAGATTAAACAATAGCCAAAAATGGAAAATTATAATAGATCAAGTTAGGATGAAAATCTAACCCGTTGCCAGTATTATATGGAAAAAAGAACAACTTCTCAGTATCTTTGTTGGCCGCGAATAAATCGAGTACATATGTTATGACATCATCTGGTCTTGTTACGATTAACCCTGAATTCAAAGATGTTGGAGTGATCCCAAATCGATTACCCCTCACCCGACCAGAATACTCACGAATATCTAATGCTCGTGAGAGTATTCTCCTGCAATCATTATCTGCATCTGGAGGTATAGATTGAGAAAGAGTCTCCTGAAATTCATATAAATATTGTAATTAAAGAATGACATGTTAATTAAATAATGATGTAATTAAATAAATAAAAGTATGATATAATTAAATAAATAATGTTATACTTACACATCTCTCAAAAATCTGTTAAACTTTTTCTTCAACAGCTCCATCCTTACACACACGAGCTTCCTTCCATAAAATGTGTTCCAGAAGAGATGTTTCAGAACTATTCTCCTTTGTTAACTACACATTAAGCCAAATAACATGATCAAATATAAGCGTGCATATATTATAGATACTTTGCAATTTATAGATACTTACAATAGATTGATTGTAAGTGTGCATATCCCATACGCCCTTTTCTGTATGGATGTGCTGGACTTGATGCTTGTTGTCGATTTACGATACTTAAACTCTCAAATTTCTAGGTATTTCTTTTGGATTTTAAAGTTTCCCATTCTTCAGGTGTAATCAAACCTGCATATTTATTTGGAAGCTATGCATCAACAAAAATTTTTTTCGTATCCCTAAGAAACTTGTTTGATAAAAAAGCTCTAAACCCTCTATGTAATTTTCCAGCCAATTTGAGTATATAATCTCTCCTGGTATCCTCCATGTTGAACGACCTCTACGAAAATCATACACAAAGTGCGTTAGTATAAGTAATTTAAAGACATAATCGTCATTAAAAACAAATAACATCACATATGGTACCTGTATCTCACTCCATATTTTATCTTTAGCGTCGTCCAACACTATTGCTCTCCAATCTTCACATGTAATTGGAATTTCTCCCCTTACCACCGAACCAAGATAACTCGTCAATGTTGAATCGTTAGGCTCAATTAGTTGTCCTTCTTAAATCTAATGCACATCATACTTTATGCCTCGATCTCTATCTCAAATGATTCTCTTCATTATTGTTATTCCTCGTCTGTATTCCATTTCCGTTTTATTAACAGGCTTATCTCCATCATGCCCAGAATCATCATGTGGGTGATCCTCGTTAGTAGACATCTAACCTGTAATAAACATAAACATAAACCCAATATAAAATTCCATAGTCATTTAAATATATATAAAATGACAATGCCAAAAATTAACATAAACATAAATTTAAACGTAAACACAAACATAAACATAAACATTTTAATATATTACCTCTTTCACTAACATCTATTTCTTTTCTTGGTTGGAACGTGAATTACTTGGTTCTTAACAATAAGGACAGATGGATTTATCCAAATTCCCTCTTATGATCATTTCTGATATATGATTCATCCGCTATAATATTCTTATCTTGATCATTTATAATATACGACTCATTCCGTCTAATACATGACTCATTCTCATCATCAATATCACCTTGGACTACACCGTTATCATTAACCAATTTGTTAGATAAAAGCACATAGACCATTTTGTACTCGTCGGGTCAGTGACATAGAACACTTGTTTAGCTTGAGAGGCTAGAATAAAAGGCTCATCTTTGTACCCCCTCCCTATTAAGATCCACTTGCAAAAATCCTGACTTATCCATTCGTATGCCACTACTATTTACCCACTTGCAACCAAAGATAGGAATCTGAAACTTATCGTAATCAAACACCCAAATATGATCGATAACCCCAAAATATGACATATTTGCATATTTGGGGTTTAGGTCCTTCATACTTAAGATGTGCATTGCTTCAGCAAGCACGGTGACACCACTATTTTGCATAGTACTTTTATCATCTTGTTCTTTGGTATAAAATGTGTATCCATTAATTGTGTATGTGCTATAAGAAAACACATGCAAACTTGGACCATATGCCAAACATCACAACCTTTCTGTTATTGAAGCGGGATCTGAATGAAGCTTTGAAAAAATATGATCCTTAAACCATGGTATAAAACTTTGATTGTGCTCCCGTACTATCCAATTTTCATTTCTATTTTGATTTAACCCTCGGAGTACATTCTTGTGCATTTCAACGTATGGCTCAACCTCACTGTCATTGTGCAGAACATACAGATGCACTTGATCCCGTTCATCTTTTGATACTGTCACAATTTTATTTCCAATTAATCTTTTACCTTCCTTTTATTCAAAAATATGACTTTTGGGGAGTCCAATGGATTGAACTTTGGACAAATATTCAGTACAAAACTCAACCGCTTCTTCAACAATGTATCACTCAACAATACAACCCTCTGGGCGACTTTGGTTTTTCACATACCCTTTTAATACTTTCATATAACATTCAGTAGGGTACACCCATCTCATATAAGCTGGTCCGCACAACTGTGTCTCTTTCACAAGATGAACAACTAGATGTACCATTATGTCAAAAAATGAGGGAGGAAAATACATTTCAAGCTCACACAAAGTAATAACAATTTATTTTTGCAATGTTGGTAAGATCCTAGGATCAATCACCTTACTACAAATTGAACTAAAGAAAAAACACAACTTAGTTATCGTGCTCCTTACTTTATCTGGAAAAATAGAACGTATACCTATTGGTAGAAAATGCTCCATTATAACATGGCAAATATGTGTCTTTAAACTCTTTAACTTGAGGTCTTTCATATGCACAAGTCTTCTAATATCTGAAGAGTATCCTTCTGGAACTCTAACTTCACTTAGAAACTTACACAATATTTTTTTTCTCCTTTCTAGATAGAGTAAAAGCAGCAGGTGGTAGATATGTTCAGCTTCCTTTCTTCATGGGTCCTAGTTCAATTTGTATTCCCATCTTTAACATGTCCTGACTTTCTTTAAGGCCATCCTTATACTTTCCTTTAATATTGAGTAACGTACCAATAACACTTTCAAATACATTCATTTTCAATATGCATAACATCGGGAAAATGTCTCACATACAGAGACTTCCAATATGGAAATTCAAAAAAAAAAATCTCTTCTTCCCCCCACCTTTAAAAACCGTATACGCAAAAGGCTTGCCAAACTAAGTACACATATCTTTCACTTTTCAAAAATTTGGTCACCTAACAATGCAGGTGGAGCTTTATGTTGTTTGGTGTCTCCATTGAATGCTTTTCTCCACGCATGGTAGTGATGTTTAGAATGTAATAATCTATGATGATCAAGAAACACATTCTTCTGACAAAGTTCCAAACGCGTCGTATTGGTTCCATCTTCACAAACAGGACACGCACGTTGACCTTTAATGCTATACCTAGATAGATTCCCGTATGCTGGAAAATCATTAATTGTGCCAAGCAACATCACCCTAAAATTGAAACTTTGTTTCCTATATCCATCATAAACCTCTACCTCGTTCTCCCACAAAATATTTAAATCTTCGATCAAAGGTGTCAAGTATACGTCTATGTCATTCCCTGGTTGTTTAGGCCTAGAAATTAACATAGATAACATCATGTACTTACGCTTCATACATAGCCATGAAGGTAGGTTATAAATCATAAGAATCACAAGCCATGTGGTATGTGTGATACTTTGAAGACCATGTGGGTTCATTCCATCAGTAGATAAAGCAAAGCGAAGGTTTCTTGCTTCTTCTCCAAAATCAGGATAATCATTATCAATTTTGACCACTGTGGTGAATCTGCCGGACGTCGATACTTTCCATCAATAATTCTTTCATCTACATGCCAAGTCAGGTGTCTTGCATCGGTTTCACTATGAAACATGCGCCTAAATCTCATAATTATAGGAAAATACCATAAGACTTTTGCTGGAGACAATTTTTTCTTATATCGAGACAAACCGTATTTAGGGCACTCATTTAACGATGTATATTCATTTCGAAACAAAATGCAATCATTTGGACAAGCATGTATCTTATCATAGCTCGTGCCAATAGGGCACAACATTTTTTTGGCCTCATTAGTTCGATTAGGAAGAACATTATCATCCGGAAGCATATCTCTCATAAGGGCTAATAACTCTGTGAAACTTTTATCTAACCATCCATTGCCCGCCTTTAAGTTGTACAACTTTAATACCGCAGACAGTCTTGTGAATTTAGTGCAACCTTTATACAACAGTTTCTCTGCATCTCTTACAAATCTCTCAAACATTTTGGGACAATCCTAAAGATCTTCTTCAAGTGCATCTTCAATCTCTTGGACTCGATCAAAATCGTATGTATCTATGTCCTTGTCGTCTGAAGCATAGGCCGTACTACTTTTCTCCCCCGGTTCAACATTGTCGTTACTTTTTTTCACCGTGAAATATCCAACACATATAACTTCTATCAATTCCATGCATTAGTAAATGCGATTTCAATCCATCTGCATTAACCCGACCCACATAACAACAATCCAAGAAAGGACACTTCATTCAACTGGGGTCTTTGGCGTGTTCAACAGCAAACTTAACGAATTCCAATACCCCATTCTCGTACTCTTTTGACAATCGATCAGAAGACATCCATTTTTTATCCATTTTTTTCTACTAATTCAAGTAAACAAAAACACTATAAACGGATTATTCCCTTTTTGTATGAATTAAACGAATTATTTCGAGAAATTTATTTCTAGAGTTATTAACATGGACTAAAAATAAATATATCTATATAAAAATAATTGTGTTTTTTAAATGATCGATACAGATAGAATTTGAACTTGACTTACCAAAGAAAGAAAAGCTATTATTGGTGTCGATGGCGGATGATGCGGCTTTGATGTTCTTCGAATTGGTGATGGTCTTTGACTAACTACACCAATACAAAGGGATCATCAAAAACAAGTTGTATATATAGGGCTATAATAGCTTAAATCCACAAACCTTAAGAATTTGTTCTTAGACAAGTTTTTTGTGAAAAATTGTATGAGAAACAAATCACTTATGAATATTTTCTATCATATTATATTTCTTTCCAACAGAAACACAGTATTTAGGAGTAATAATGCTTAAACAATTCTTAAATTTATATCAGTAAAATAATATTAAAAGTAAAGAAACCAAGCAACCAACAAGTAAAAAAATACTAGTTCATGGAGAATATAAACATGATAAACAATTCAGAAACCAATTAAAATAACAAAAAAAACCCATCATCATCTTTTTTACTCCAAAACAATGAACCAAAAGAAAAACATTCAAAAAGATCTTACTTAATAATCATATACACATACATAGAGAGAGTGATAGATAAATTATAATATATAACATTTCTTCCTCTTCTGACTTCTCATCACATTTGATCACAAACCAACAAAGATGATACAAAATGCAATAATGCATGACAATAATACAAAATGCAATAATGAAACATACAAAAACTGAATCCAAACTTCAAAACAATAATATCTTAGAAGTGTTGCTGAAAGTGCAATAATGCTAAAATACAGAAAATGCAATAATGCTAAAAGTGTTGCTGTTATCAAGCCCTACCAAGAACCGAAAAATCAAAATGTATACCTATAATTCAATTATGAATGCCTATAACTCAGTTTGGACATCAATAGGAGGATAATGCCTTAGATGTTAGCATAGTACATTATCAATAGGAGAATAACTCAGTTTGGACATCAATGGAGATAAAGACATTTTCAAGAAAGAGTCTACCTTGAGAACCGACCGATGTGGGTGGAGGACAACCGAGAGATATGGTGGAGGACGGAGGGAAAGGGCTGGTCGAATGAAGGACGGAGGATGGAGCTTCGACGACGGCGAAAGGAGCTTGGACGATGGCGGAAGGAGCTTGGACAACGACGATTTGTGAGAGGGAAAGGGTTTATGTTCGTGAGAATGAGAGAGAAAGGTTTTTCGTGTTCGTGAGTTTGTGAAAAGAGAAACAATACACTGATTCTATTTTTTTATTTTAATTTATATGGATTTAGACAGCGCTTTTTAGAAGCGTTGGCTAATATGGGCCTTTAGCAACGCTTTTGAAAAGTGCTGGCTAATGTGGTCCTATAGCAGTGCTTTTGAGATTTTTTTTAATTTTATATGACATTAGACAATGCTTTTTAAAAGTGCTGTCTAAGGTGGTCCTTTACCAGCGCTTTTGATAAAGCGCTTTCTGAAGCAACACTTTTAGCAGCGCTTTTTAAAAGCGCTAACTAAGGTCACATTTTTAGCTGCACTTTTATTTATTATTGTATACAGTTTCTGTGTTTTTTTTTTAAAATTCACATATAGCAGCGCTTTTGTATAAAAGCGTTGTCTAATATGTGTTGTTAAAAGCCACTTTTGGCGTAGTGTTTATTTTAAAACATAAATAAATTAGTTCAATAACTTTTAGAACCTTAAAACAAAGGATATCTCATCTCAGTGTTACATTATCAGAGTGACACATAAAACTAAAATAAACTCAAAAGCGATAAACCACGAAGAAGGCCACTACGCCATCCTCCAACTGAACAACAACTAAGGCTCCTCTACCTGAGCATCTATACCCCTGGGGTAAAGAACAACACATAAATGAACAAGGGGTAAGAATACATTCGTAAATGTTAATGGTTCATAAAATAACAAGGATAGCAGAACAATATCATTCATCAATCACATAGATCATTCATAATAATAATCAATCACATATGTGGTTATGCTGTAATGTATTCATCTCCTCTACTCCAATGCATGTGGTACCGAGGCTTTTGGATGTTAGAGTTATGTTACTGATTAATCCCATCACTAGTCCCCTCTTTGAAGCATGACTCATCACAAGTCCTCTCTCTGAATAAGAAACTTGTCACTGGACCAAAGTTCCCCCTCAAAAATTAAGACTCATCTTTAGACCGAAGTCACAGACTCGTCATTGATCCCCTCTCAGAACCAATAACTCGTCATTGGATCGGAGTCCGTACATCTCCAATATAAGGCCAAACAAATGGTTCATGTCTAAACCAAGCACCTCGACATAATTCCACATGATATATAAACATCGCCAATATAAGGCCACAATAGTGGTTCCTCTGTGAACCACACATCTCCACATAACTCAACAATTTAATTATAACTCGGCATGATAGTTAAACATATAACTTTTCAACAATGCTCATCAATAGGGAAAAAACAACATCAATAACCATCAACACTCAACAAGGTTTACTCGAAACTCAACAGAGCTAACAATTAACTCTTTCACTTTTTATTCAAAAATAAAGTGTCACAAGGTGTACTCTAACCTTAACTCACTTACTCTTTAACTTAACTCTGAACATATCAGATAAATTGAACTCAACCCATTTAATTCACATAAATCTAAACATATCAAACTCTAAACATATCAAACTCAACTTTAAAACATCAAATAACTCAAAAATTAACCGTCTTGATTCATAGAGATTCTAAAACATATCAAACTTAACTCTAACACATCAAATAAATCAAATTAAAGTTATTTATAAATATATCTAATTCCTTAATTGCTAAATGGTTTCCCAAAACTCTGGAATTAACTCCAAAATTGTCTCACTTCACAATAACATCAAATATTATAGACTTATAATAAAATTATGAGACTCTACAATCTAAAATTTCTTTAAAACCTCTCTCAAACACAATTATTTCCATCTCTATTGGAGTTATGAAACTGCAGTTCTATTCATTTCAGTTCATCCATATCACAATATTTCTTGCATAACCTCTAGAACAGAATGTCTAACTTCAAAATAGCATAAAAATTATAGATTTATGATAAAATTATGAAACTCTCTAGTCTTAAATTTCTTTAAACCATTATTTAAACGCAATCTATCAAATCTCGATCAGAGTTACGAAAATCCAGTTACGCGTGAAACAAGATGATCCATGCAGGACTGAAATTTGACTATGCCTCTAGTAAAAAAACTAGAGAGCTACTACTATTGTAGCGCTTATAGACTCAATTTCCCAACTTCAAAATAAATATTATTGCGTTAGCTTTCTAACGCAACTAACGACACCTCAAATAGACTTACAAAACTCAAGTTACATATGAAACCAAATTTGCAATCCCCTTATATGTCTACCAACAGTTATTTTTTAATGTTTTTCTCCCTGTTTAACAGATCCAAAACTCACATGTTTGAGTCTCAACCGCCCAATACGCACAAATAAACATAAACATGAACAATATGAATCAAACATCACAAATTCAACATTTTATCACATCAAACATCAGAAATTCAACATTTTATCATATCAACATCACATATTTAACATTTTATAACATCAAACATCACAATTCAATATTTAACTCTCTCCTTATTATAAGACATCATCATGTTTTATTAATTCATAACTTATACTCCCTCGGGCCTTATTTATAAGTCAAAATCTTCTAAATTTTTGGCCTTAAATATAAGCAAATGTCAACAAATCTAGACACATTTAATGATTTTATTCCAAAACTATCCTTACATTAATTACTTAATATTGTTATGGGTTGACAATTTAATTAAGGGTACATGCGTAATTGTGTTATTTCTCTTACACGAAATCAAGAAAAGTAAATACACTCAACTATATATCTTAATAAGTGTGAATCTTGTGAATCTCGCTTTATCACAAGACATGAACATAAATTATTAATTCAACTCTCGCCTAATCATAAGGCATCAATGTATTTTATTAATTCATAACTTTTATACTCTCGCCTTATTATACAGCATCAACATAATATATCAATTCAATCCCCACCTTATCAAAAGGCATCAACATATATCATTAATTCAAAAGCTACAATCAACAAGGCAAAAGGAAATTATATCATAAAAACTGCCTTAGAGAGGTTTTGCACAAACCTTCTTCGTCCACAAAACATCATCAAAGAGAAAAAATAAAAGGGAAAAGGATGGAGGGTAATGAACCCTCGATATCCATCTTCTTAAAACACACGTACATGAATAATTCCCCTACCTCGAATTCAAATAAACTAAAGCTTTGGATATGGAACTCCCTTCTCCAACTCTTATTCTCCTAGGGTTTGCTCTTCTCTCCCTTGCATCTTTCATAATTTTTTCACATACTGACAAAGTCTCCATATTTTTCTTTCTTAAATAAATAAAACATAATTCTCCTTTATTTTAATTAATTTCTAAAAACTCCCACCAACTCTATAAATCCACCCACCTCCCCAATTTCTTTAAAAGTCTATTTTCTTGCCACAAAACTAATATTCTCATACTTTTCTATTAACTAAATAATTAAAAATATAATTAAATCTAGTTTACTGCTAAACTACCAATTCTCACTTCTACACTAATTCTAACTAAAATTCACCAACTTAAATTATTAAACTAAAAGAAGTCCAAAACTCTATAAAAAATCAGGATGTTACAATGAAGCTCTTGGAAACTCCAAGGCTTTGAAAGTTATACTTAATGGACGTGGACAAGAACATGTTCAAGTTGATCAACACATGCTCAGAAGCTAAAGAGGCATGGGATATTCTCAAGACTGCACATGAAGGCACATCCAAAGATCATATGCTAAGGATGCAACTCCTACAACTAGGTTTGAGAAACTTAGAATGAATGAAGAAACTTATGAAAACATGAAGGCTTACACTGGTAAGTGTATTGATGAGAGTGAGTTTGGTGATGAAGACTTAATCAACAAAGAGATAGTTGAGACTTACAAGATATTGATCACCAAGAAGCATGCATAGAAGTCGAGAAATAGAATAAAACTATAAGTGATCTTCATCAAGAGAGAAAAAAAGCTTGCTACTACACTCACAGATCTGGTAGAGGAAAATGACAAAATTTGTAAAGATGTTGAATAAATGTCATGACATGACATATGAAATTGTGGAAGATGGGGGGGGAACTCAAGGTTAAAGACTGGGGCTGAATTGCTAAAAGAAATCTAAGTAGAAGAGAAGAAGCCAAGAAGTTTTACAGCTATAGGATTTGACTACAATTATATGAACAAGAGGGGACACATGCTCCGGCATCGTCCATAATATATGCACCCCAAACACAAGAATTACTTGAACTTTGGTAGAAGAAGACATCACTGTGGAAAATATGGACACATAAGGCCCAACTACTATAAATTATACGGTTATCCTCAACCATATAATCAATTAAGGTCCAAAAGAAAATAGAAGAAGGGTAAAGTGAAGAAGGTTTAGAAACCTAAAGGGGAATCTGTTGTGGAGGGAAAATTGAGATTAAAGTATTGAATAACTTAACTAAAAAAAACAAGAGTTGCCACCAAACCTTATTGTTTCTAAAGGAAATGGAAAATATTAAGAAAAACCAATGCGAAAATAAAATAAAAAGAGAGATCTAGGTACGGGGTTTGTTATACAAGGGGAAGGAATTAGCACCCATCACATCCATGGTACTCCACAGGAACCTCTTGAAAATTCGGTGTTATGATAAAACCGAGTTGTTTGAAAAATATTAGGGTGATGAGAAAATAATTGTTTTATTATGTTTTTACTCGCCAAGACTTTGAAAGTTTGTGCCTAGTATCCTCATAGTACAATAAGGAAATCAGAGCCTCATAGTTCATGGTAAAAACTATGAAACTTTGTTGATTGATTTTAATTGAAAGGATATTTTTTCGTACTCGAGTGGAAAACTCAACTTACTACCCACAAGTATGAGGAATGAGCATTTGCATCATCTTGATATGGAGAACATTGCTTGGATTTTCTCAACAAGCATGTCTCAAAATTCAAGTGGAAAATATCAATCATTTCACAACATCTTGTAGAAGTATATTGGTTTGTATCACTACTAGAATAGACTAATATCTAATATTTCAAAAAGGTTTTAAAAGAAAAGTACACTAGGGCATAAAAAGGAATTTGATGAGGTTTGTATTTTTTATAAGTTTTGAAAAGAGTTTGAATATGCTTAAGTGTTTTAGCATTTACTAAGAAAAATATTTTCGATATCACTTGACAAAGTCAAGGTTTATTATGAAAGGTTTAATGTTTGAAATAAGAAGTTTTGAAAATAGAGAGAAGTTTTGAAAATTAGAGAAGTGGGAAAGAGATGAAGAGACTATCCTAAAACATAAAGTAAATGACATAAAATAAAAGGTCTCATTGTAAGGTATCCCAGGAGAAAGCCTTTGTGTGTGCAAGTGAACTAACCACAAGATGGATCAAGCATTTGATATTGGTCAAGATGAAACATCTCTTTCCCTTTGGATTGAGCCACAAGATAAGAAAGCACAGATGAATACTAAGAGATCCAGATGAAAATCAAAAGCACAAAGCCACAGGGAAAATTCCAAGTCTTCAAGCAAAGATCAAAGAATAAAGCCAAGTCTCAATTTAACGATCAAAAGTCCAGATGAATCTCAAAGTCTCAGATGCCACTCCAAGCAAAGTGAGAGTCAGATTCCTAAGTCCAAGTTCCAAAAACTCCTCAAGTGAGGGATAGTAACATAATGTCCACAAGATCCAAATTAATTTTTTTAGGGTTTTAGCCATTTATTAATGTTTTTGGTCTTTTCAAAAAATAAAGCAAAAGAAAACAAAAAGATAAAGGAAAAAAGTAAAATGACAAGAACGTAAATGACATGAATGTAAATGATTTGGAAATTATATGACATAAATTAAATGACATTAATGTAAAGAGCAAGAATTAAATGACATAAAAGTAAATGTTAGCATAATTAATATGTCAAAGTTAGTGTTAATAGGGATTCAACCGAGTCGGGATAATTTAGCGCTATGTTAAGTAATCACAAGTGGACTTATGTAGAAGTCATACTTTTGTGAGACCGGTCAATAGCAATTTATGTGTTATACATGTTAGAGAAATGATACAAAATCATTCTCCTTAAAAAATGTAACACATGTCAAAACAAAAGAAATAAAAAATAAGAAAGAGATGGAGATGGAGAATAAATGAAGCTCTAAGGCAAGGGGGTTAAATCATTACTTCAACCATTCTTCTTCATGATACAATGAGATAAACTTGTCATTAATCCAAAATACCAAAAATGATCAAATGATCATTTAATAATAAGTTTGAAATGGTGACAGTTCATACAATCAAGGCACCATTCCAAAGTCCAATTGAACAAGATGAAGCATCAATCAACCAAATAAGATCAAGTCAACCAAAAGTCAGAACCATAAATCATCAAAAACAATCAAAAATATTATTTAAAACTGATTTAAAATGATTTTTAAATATTTTAAAATGGAAAATATAGATAAAATCCAAAAGATGCATCAAAACATCAAATAAAAAGTCACAAAAAATTGAGAAAGTCATAAATATTCCAAGGAACATGATCTCAAAAGTTGGACTCATAAATGTTTGAAAATGATTAAAAATTAATTATTAGAAGAACATTAAAATGAAAACAAAGAGAAAATAGCAACAACAAAAAAAGCTAAAACAAACCTTTAAACTCTGGAAAATATATATGAGATAGAAATTTTTTTAGTGATTTATGAAAAAAATTGGAGTCAAAAAGGTCAAAGGAACTATAAAAAATAAATCAAAGAAGTTTAAGAAATTAAAAAACCAATTTAAAACAAAATAAAATAAAATGCAATGGCTAGGCATGCGTGGCGCCTTGTGATTTGTCAGAATGTTTGAATTTCGCGCCAACACGCGTGAATTCAACTTCATCTTTAACCTCCAGCTTCGATTTTGCAGATCATGAACTTAGAGTTTCAAGCTCAAACACAAAAAGTGAAAGCTTATACTCCATTCATTGTTCATGTCTCTCTGTATTAGAGTCATTTATTTTCTCTAAGCAGAGAGAATTTGGTCTAAAAAGCATAAAAAACCCTAAGGTTTCAAAGTAAAATTAAATGGCTAATACGATAATAAATCAATGGTAAATGAGGGATTAGCAACATAAGATCAAGGAGAAGAGAGTGGTAACTCATTTGTTTAGTGAAGTAACTCGAAACTACCTTTCCAGTCAAAACATTAAGGTCTGAAAATGGCGAAATTGAACTGGTGCTTGCAAGGTGTTTCAAACTTCTGTAATGCGTCAAACAACATGAGATTATGCTGATGAAGGTTTCTGGGTTAAGATTTCAATTTTAAATGAGATAGAATTCAAGTTAGGATTTCTTGTTTTTTGAAGGCTTTTTAGAGTGAAAATGACAGCAGTTTTGTGGCTACCAAAGCTTAATTCTGAAGGGGGGATAATGCTCTTTTTATAGAAAATTAAGTGGTGTCAAGGTACGTGTGAAATTTAATCCCAATTGTGCCAACCAAGTGACATATTTTCAACTTGAGTCCATGTGAAATGAAGCACCAAATGTTTGAATTTCTTGGAGAAATTTCCAATCGTTCTGTGTTGTGTGATATGTGTTTTATGATAAGGAGCAACTTTTCACATGATTTGGTGATCCCAAGTGAAGATTTACATGATTACCAATTACAAGTCATGATTCCATAAAAGAGCTCAAGGTACCATGTTCATGCTTAGGCCAAATGAAATCCACTTATGCATTTTGTAATTTTCTTTGTGGCAAATGTTCTATTCATGGCAAAGAATCAAATGCAAAAAGAACTAAATCAAAAGGATGATTGAGCTGAAAATGGAATGGTTGCAAAGTTGAGGCCATGACACTAAATTGAAGGTCTGGAATTAGATTAAGCATGTTATGAATTAAATTTTGTGCACATGTGGCTTTTGAGAAAAATCAAAAATTGATGAACTTAGGAGCATAATTGATGTTTGGCTTTTGAAGCAAAGTTGTAGAGGACATCAAATGTGACATTCGACTAAAAGTAGAATCCAAAAATTTGAGAATTGAGAAATTTTTTATCTTTGGACAAAATGACATGTCGTTCTTAATTTTAGGTCAACCAACCATGTACCAACTTGTGATTTTTTGACATTTTTATGCATCCAAAGGCCCAATGATAATCACTTGAACACAAAATGAGGGAAGCTTGGTTGTCCTTTGATAAATCTTGAGAATTGCTTGAGAATTGGATGAAGATGGCATGGAAATAAACACATGAACCAATCTTGAATCCACCTTAAAAGCATGCACCAAACTTGAACTTATCTTGATAAAATGAGGTTGAATGAATCTTGACATGAATGTGACCTAAGATTATAGGTCATGTCTTAAAGTGAAAGTTGAGAACTACTTGTTGATCACAATTTTCCTTTGAGAATCAAAACCCTAATTTGGAAACCAAGCTTGATCCATTGATTATAAATCCCTACCTTGAGCAAAATTAAAAGAAAGTAACACATATTTTTGTATTTTGAAATATGTTAGTAAAGTAAAGAAATATAAACAAACAATAGATGCAAAAAGAAACACAAAGTGTGCTTGATGATCTCACACAAAGGTTGAACCCAAAAGGTAAATTTACGAGGATACCGTGTTTTTGATCTCTATGAGATGAAAAATGATATGATACGTGAAATATTAGGGGTAAAAAATTAGGGTATGAAAGAATCCTAGAGCCTCATAGCTCATACAACACTCAGAGTGTTCTCTAGAGAAGATTGGTATTTTGATAGTGCTTGTTCTAGACATATGAAAGGGGAGAAGACTTATCTTGACACGATTAAACGCTACAAAAATAGCTATGTTACTTTTGGCGATGGTGCAAAAGGAATAATCAAGGTCAAAGGGAAACTAATGTATCATGGTCTTCCTAGCCTTTTGCAAGGTACTGTTGGTAGAAGGACTGACTGCCAACCTGATTTGTATAAGTCAGTTGTGTGATCAAGGTCTTAAAGTGAGCTTCAACAGATTATAATATATTGTTTCTAGCCAAGGACAAAAAGTGATTATGAAAGAAGAAAGGTCTAAGGATAATTGTTATATGTGGATATCTCCAAACAAAGGAGACTCTTCAATATGTCTAATGACAAAAGTTGATGAGACCAAGCTTTGGAACCAAAAACTTGGTCATCCCAACCTAAAGAGCATGAGGAAAATTATTCATGATGAAGTTGTAAATGGATTGGCTAAGCTCAAGATTGAAGAAGGAAAATTCTATGGAGAATGTCAAATAGGCAAGCAGGCCATGATGCCTCACAAGAAGCTCCAACATCTTGCCACCTCAAAGGTTCTTGAACTATTGTACATGGAGTTGATAAGGCATGTGCGAGTAGAAATCCTAGGAGGGAAAAATATGTCTTTGTGTGTATGGATGGATTCTATTTGTACACTTGTGTTAAACTCATTAAAGAAAAATCTAACACATTTTAAGTTTTCAAAGAGATATGTCAACTTCTTCAAAGCGAAAAGGGGTCTAGAATAGTAAAAATCAGAAGTGGCCATGGCATGGAGTTTGAGAATTCAAAATTCTCTGAATTTTATAATTAAGAACGTATTATCCACGATTTCTTAGCCCCAATCACTCCATAGCAAAATATAGTGGTGGAAAGGAAGAACAAAACTCTACAAGAATCAGCAAGAGTTATGTTGCATGCCAAGAAATTTCCATATTACTTCTAGGTTGAAGCTATGAACACAACCCACCATATTCCTAGTATATTAACCATCATATACTGCACTAAAGAAAAATCGTATGAGTTATGGAAAGGGCGAAAGTCAAATTTCAAGTACTTCCATGTCTTTGGAAGTAAGTGCTACATCCTGGCAGATAGAGAGTAGAGGAGAAAAATGGATCCCAAAAGTGAGGAAGGAATATTCCTTGGCACTCCATAAATATCAGAGCCTATAGAGTGTTTAACAAGAGAACTAAGACCATGATGTAGTCTATAAAAATTGTTATTGATGATGCTCTTGAAAATAAGCAAGATGAAGAAGATGGGGTTCCCTCACAACCGATTGATGTTCTAGATGATGTTTCACACAAGGAGTTCAACATTGAGTTTGGAATTACAAATTATGATAATTTTAAAGTGAATAAGGGACCATCAATCATAGTTTTGAAGGATCATTCTATTGAGAATATCATATGAAATATACATGATTTAGTGGTAAAAAAGATCCGGAGAGAGTCACTATAATAAATAACGCTTCTAACCTCTGACGCAAAATGCGTTTTACATTTGAAAAAGAAGCGAGGTGACCAAGGTCGTCATGAAAAGTCTCCACTTAACACCTCGGTATTTCAAAACCCGAGGGGTATAGTTATATGGACACGAGTTCAAACTCCAGGAGCCGCACTTTTATTATTTTCAAAACTAGCATATCTTTTATATTGGTTTCTCCAAAACACCGAGGGGTATATATATGTTGTAGCAAATCTTTTATATCGATTTCTGCACTTGTAATCTATCCAATAAATATGTTGTAGCAACTCATGAAATTGACTAGTGTAAATATTTCCTCTCTTTGCGGTAGCTTCATATTATTAAGGATTAGGGTACAATCTGTGTAACAAGTATTTTTATAGTAAAATATAATTATTATACCCCTTAGTTTAATAATAAAATTGAGGTATTTTATCATCCCTTTTTAACTATCACCTCGGTTTATGTAATAAAATCGAGGTGAATTCTTTTTTTAATGATTACATTTACACAGAATATTAAAATAAATTGTTTACAAGAAATCTTTTCTGCACTTGCAATCGATCATGAAGAATGATGTTTGAATGACACAAGTTTGCCTTCAAAATCACCACTTTTACCTGTCTGTTTGTTTGAAGAGAGACAAGTACACAAAAAATTTCTTACTATTTCTTAGATTGAAAACTCAGATTTAGAAGCTAAATTTTCAATCAAAGCTAACAATCCATCTTTCATCATACATCTTTTGTTGAATATCCATCTTTCATCATACATGTTTTATTGCATACCCTTAAACTCAATGGTTTGAATGCATCCAACTTCTAATGCATTGGAAAATGTTTTTTCTACACTTGCAATCCTTCATAGAAAGTGTATTCCAAAAATACAATGACAACATCAACACCATTATGTGAGATAGATTGCAAGGGCAGAAAAAAGTTTTGTTCAAGATTGTAGAACATTTTTTCAGTCTTGCAATCCGTCCTAAAGAATTATGCTTGCGAGTTTGGGGCAACTTCATATTACTAGAGATTAGGATAAAATCTGTTTAACGAGTGCTTTTATAGAAAATATTATTATTTATTTACCTCAGTTAAATATATAACTGAAGGGGTAGAATATTTTGTCTACATTTATAAATAAATAAAAACATAAATTGCGTTAGCTAGAAATTGAAACATGTACTAAGTTATTTTTCCCCTCGGTTATATTAAAAACCGAGGGAATTTGTGGTTTTTTATTTTAATAAATAATAAAAGATGGTGCTCCTTGGCTTTATACCGTAGTTTTTCTTTTTCTGAGGTGAAAGCTTCGTCGTGAAAAGCGTTGTTTGTAGTAGTGAGTATTTCCAACTCATGCTTCATCTCTAAGGTTGAGCCTAAGAATGTGAAAGAAGCATTGACTGGTGAATTTTGGATAAATGCTCTGCAAGAAGAACTTTTGCAATTTTAAAAAATATTGTATGGAGTTAGTTCATAGACCTAAAGATGTAAATGTCAATGGTACCAAGTGGGTTTTTATAAACAAATATGATGAAAATGGTAATGTGATAAGGAACAAGGCTATGTTAGTTGCTCAAGGATATACTCAAATAGAATATGTGGATTTTGATGAGACATGTGCCCCAGTTGCAATACTTGAATCCATCAGGTTGTTGCTAGGCAATTCATGCTTGATGAAGTTCAAATTATTTCAAATGGATGTAAAAAATGCTTTTCTAAATGGGTATCTTGATGAAGAAGTCTATGTTGACCTACCAAAGGGGTCCACTGATCCCATCTTTGCATATCATATGTACAAACTAAAGAAAACTCGTAATGGGTTGAAACAAGATCCAAGAACATGGTAGGAGAGGTTAACTAAGTTCTTGATCAACAAATGAC
This sequence comes from Vicia faba, assembly GCA_948472305.1. Taxonomy (NCBI): domain Eukaryota; kingdom Viridiplantae; phylum Streptophyta; class Magnoliopsida; order Fabales; family Fabaceae; genus Vicia; species Vicia faba. The sequence continues at coordinate 35,043,779 of OX451739.1, read as the reverse complement.
ATAATAGAGGGGGAATCGACAAACCTCTATTAGTGAAAAATGTGTTATACCCCAAATTTTCCCTACCCTAATTTAGGGTTTCTTTAAATAAATCGTATTATTTAGTTCTCACTTTTATGGGGGTGTTTAAAGTCAAATGGGTGTGTTAATTTAAAATGGACCATCAATATCTGATAGCCCATTAGGATTCGAAATGGAGTCTGTTTATTAATAAGGGGTGTATTTGTTTTAGATAAGGTGTGAATAAATCTCTAAAAGGCTCATTCAGGTTATTAAGTAAGGTTGAGAGGGTTTGTAAAATATTTGTTTTTCATTAAAGCCCATAGCAACTTGTTTATGAAAAAGCCCAATAGAGTGAACTTTTGATCTATTTCCTTTTAACTAAACCTTTGATTAAAAATGGTTTTTTTTTGTTTCTTATTAAAAAGAAAATGTTGAAGTTTCTCTTGTAGGCCCAAGGCAAAATGTAGGCCCAGTAACCAAAACACCTGGCCCATTTCTTTTTTGGAGAAAACTTTGTTTTTTATTAATGTTTTTAATTTTTAAAGCATTTTTTTCTGAGCTAACAAGCCCAAAATGCCACGGGCCCTTTACAAGTTTCTTTGTTAATTTGTTTTGAAAACTACTTTCTTTTTTGTTGTTCAGATTTGTTTAGTGTTTCAAAATGGTGTTTTTGGTACAAGGCCCAAAACAAATATTGTTGATAAAATCAGGAAGAAGTTTATTATGTACAAAAAAAGTTAACGCATAACCAGGCCTGAAATTAATATTGTGGCCCAAAGCAGAGTACATGTGGCCCAAACCAATACCACCAACATGTAATGTGGAAATCAAGCACGAGCGTGGATGGAAAGAATGTTGTTCTAAGGCCTTAATAAGCGAAATCAAAACTCAATAACGAATCAGAAGCGGATTTCGACGAAACTGGAAACTAATTAATATAGATTAACATGACTCAATGTCTTATACAACAAGATCATACCAATATGGAAACATTTTTAAAACGAAGTGATAAATTACAGACACCCATTTCAATTTTTTCCTATTTCAAGAACCCTAATTAAATCTCAGAATTAATTTACAGAAAAAGTGCTAAAATTCCTAATTTACTAATCCAAGTTTGCTATAAATTAAACCAAGTATAGAAATGAAAGAGGGGATACAGGAGGGAGGAAGAAACAGTAACGGAAAAAATACAGTAAGAAAAAAAACAATAAATGGAAAAAAAAGAATACAGTGAGACGGAGAGAAACACATGGGAAGAGAGAAGAAAAAAAATATAGAAAAAATATATACGAAATTTGTTGTAGAGAATCCTTCTATAAAGCATCAATATGCTTCTCCCAAAGACAGACTCGCCATTTCCGTCCTCTGCCTCCACTGCGAACCGCCGCTCGCAATCATCTCCAGCACCGTGTACCTGCAAGTGCCAGAAAGAAAGAGATCAAAAAAGGCAGGATCAAAACTCAGCCATAAACGCACGCTAGAGGTAATTCATTGTTAAGACGTAGCTTCTTTGTTTAGTGGTTCATTGTGGGTTTTGGTTCAGAGATGGGAGGAGGAGAGTAGGGTTTTGGTTCGCCGCCACGGTTTTAGATTTTGATCTAGAGTTTTGACGTAAGGGATATAACGATGGAGAAAGAGAAAGGCGGAGTGATTGAAACAAAATGGCAATTCTGTTTGTAAAAGGGAAAACATCTTTGTTGCATAATTTAACCCGGCCCACCCTTTGGCAAGCCTTTTTTGTGTTTATTTTTATTTTTATTGGGCTTTAGATCTCTAAACCCAATTGTTACTCATAACCCCCACTCTTTTATTATTACTAACGCGCCTAAATTTGCATCCCCTGGCCTTCTGGGCCTGAATTCAAAATCTGAATTCAGGCCCTTTTAATTTAAACCTCTCAACTTTGTTATCGTAATATAATCTCCACCCCCCAGCGAAATTATTTTATTTATTTATTTTCTTTTTAGTTTCATTTTTTATTTTATTTATTATATATTATATATATATATATATATATATATATATATATATATATATATATATATATATATATATATATATATATATATATATATATATATATATATATATATATTTATATTTTGAAATGTATTATTTATTATTATTATTATAAATAATTTAGTATTTTAAAACTCATTTAAAACATAATATTTATTTACATTAAATCACGTCTTTAATTTATTATTAAAAAACATTTCTCAACATATAATTGTTTTTAATATTTTATATTAAAATATTAAAACCCGTGATTTATTAAATTACAATATCCGCAAGCGACACGTGGCCAGTATCTGGCCACGTGATGAGGGGGCTATATCTGACTCCTCCGCTATACGTCTAAAATATTCAAACGATCACCAAACTATTTTCCGTAATAAATTAATTTAGCATTAATTTTCGAAAAGGAATACGAATACATTTAAGTTAACTGCGTACTTGGTCTAACAAACTCCACTTATTCATACTCTTAGACCACGTACACGGGAAAATCAAAATATATTTCACAATTCATAAAAAACACCAACCAAACCGCGAACTATGAAATGGGACTCTGATTCCTCCTAAGAGGATACGTAGGTATACGATTAAAATCGTGGCGAGTCCCACTAACTAAAATTTAAACCTTTTCCCATATCAATAATTAAAACCCTACTTCCTAAAAAACGCGCTTCTAAACCTAGTATCCGTGTGAACAAGATAGATAAGGGGTGCCTAACACCTTCCCCTCGTCTAGAACTGAGTCCAAATCTAGAATCTCTAAACCTAAGGGTTATTCCTTTATACTCTCTTCCATTAGGATAAAAATTAAGGGTGGCAACTCTATAAAAAAACCAATTGCAAAAAAATGATAAAGGAAAGCTTATGATAATCCAAATATATGAGGATGATATAGTATTTGGTGGGATTTCAAACACGACGATGGAGCACTTTGTTCAATAAATGCAGTCTGAGTTTGAGATGACTCTACTAGGTGAACTCACTTACTTTCTTGGTCTTCAATTAAGTCAAATGAAAGACAATATATTTGTATCTCAAAGAAAATATGCTAAGAACATAGTGAAAAAGTTTGGTATTGACAATGCAAGCCACAAAAGAACTCCTACTGCAATTCACTTTAAGTTGTCAAAGGATAAAAATAATTTTGATGTAGATCAAAGTCTCCGAAGAAGTATGATAGGAAGCTTGTTATACCTCACAACTAACATACCTGATATCACATTGATGTTAGGGTGTGTGCTAGATATCAAGTAAAACCCAAGGCTAGTCATCTCACCCAAGTGAAGAAAATTTTAAAATATATTAGTGGGACTTATGACTATGACATAATGTACTCTTATGATACAAATCCAATACTAGTAGGGTATTATGGCGCAAATTGGACTGGAAGTACTCATGACATAAAAGTACTTCAGGTGGATGTTTCTTTCTTTGCAACAATTTGATTTCTTGGTTCATCAAGAAGCAGAATTATATCTCTCTATCCATTGTTGAAGCTGAGTATATTGTTGCTGGAAGCATTTGCACTTAATATATCTAGATGAAATAGATGTTAAAGGAGTAAAATGTTGAATAAGATATCATGATATTAATCTTTGAGAACATGAGTGCTATCAATATTTTCAAGAATCATGTCCAACATAGTAGAACCATGCATATTGACATTCGCCTTCATTTCATTAGGGATCCTTTGGAGGATAAAGTGATCAATTTAGAGGACATTACAACGGGCCAACAACTAGTTGACATATTCACTAAGCCATTTGATGTTACCCACTTTGAAAAATTGAGAAGTGCATTGGGCGTGTCCATATGTGAAATCCTATAACAGTCAATGTTAGGGAAACGTGCATGGATACCAAGCTAAATCCTATCTCCTATTCATTATGGTGCACGTATATTTAGGGTGATATCTTCTTTTTCAATCACTCTTTTTATCTGGACATGTGTTACAGCCATACAAAATTTTCTCATTCCTTTATCTAGTACTTAGAAAGTAAATCTCTCTTCTTTCTTCCAAGTGTGTATTTTAGTCAACGTGAGGCAGAACCAGGAAAGTTTCAAGAGGACTTCCTCTCAGAAGGGTATCAACATCAACAAGGAAATGGAGAGGTTTCTTGAGGTTGAGAAGAAAAATAAAAAGGAAGATGGTTCCTCTGCTCATGCATGTGTTGGAGGATCACATGGTGGACCATCAACTAGAGCAATTGTATCTAGGAAGACTTCGATTATGAGGATGAAGACTGTGAAGAAGAAATTTGTAGAAGAAAGTGACTAAGAGGATGGTGCAGAATGGATGACCTATCTGGCTTCACTCAGGCATAAATACTGAAAGCCTCTCTATCAAAAAGAGCTTTTGACCCTAGTGGATGAATTGGACAATTTTGTTTCAGTTCTGTTTGTTGGCCATTGTAGTTTAAGCATTTCCTTCTGGATTTTTAAAGGCTCTTTTGCTTATTAAAGATTGATTTGTTGAACTTGAATAATGCTTGTGCATATTTTGATGTTGATCTAGCTATTCTACTCATGATATGGTTGTGTATGTACTAACATACTAACCTCTACATAACTAACCTCTATCTGTTATGTTAAACAACTAACCCTTTTCCAAATTATGGAAAAATAGGGGAGTAGTGGTGTGGTGTGATCTATGTTAGTGAGACTAAATAACAGGTACCTGTATTTTTTTAGTACTAATTCAGAAGTACTAATGTTGTGCTCACATGTTGGAGCATCGGGCAAGACATCATGCCCTTTTGGTGAGCTTTTGTGTTAGTAGTTTCTTACATATCCAGTTAGTAACTGCTAACTATTTGTGTTATGCATGATTAAGTATGTGAATGATTGCATGCTAATAATTGTCAGTTGGTAGGATGGTATGATACTAACTATGTGTTGACTAGGTACATGCATGACTAAGTTTATGAATGATTGCATGTTTGATTGCCTATTTGGTTTAGAGCAACTGAATGGAATATGTGTAAGCATCTAAATCATTATTCAACTAAATTTTGCTACCATAAATTATGCTTAACTCTAATGACTTGAAGAAAGTTGATGTTGTTGATTATATGATTTGATTGTCCAGTGATTCAGTTGACTGTCACTTTTTATGTTTTAAATAACTATTATATCTTGAAGAGTTGTTTTGCCACAATTTGCCAGAGGGGTGATTGAATTTCCTTGTGGATTGGCTACATTTTGAAAAATAATAACATGGAGAAGTGTTGAAAGTATTCAAGATTAATCTTGCTTCCTTAAGCTGTATGAAGGTACAAAAGGGACGCATCTTAGACATGATGTCCTAGGTTTTTGCTACGACATATGGGTTTTGCACAACAGGTCATTGTTGCTGCATTTTAGAAGACTCTCAGGATAAAGATTGGATCAGATTCTATTGCTATTGGTTTTGCAATATGATCAGGTGAGTTGCTTTAAAATAGGAAGAAGATTTATTCATATTTAAATGGAGACTTAAACTTGTATATAAATTAAAACAAATTATATCTTGTTGGAGAGATTTATGGAACAAATAATATCTAATAGATTCTACATTATTTCTGGATGAAATTATATCAAATATCCATGAAGAAAAGCTCGGAAAAAGGATGCTATATAAAGAGCTCAAAACCCTCATTGGAAAGCAAGCCATACATTGAATATTTTAGAGTTATCTGGTTTGTTCAGAGTCTTTGTTATTGTTTTATGTACACCACACTATGTTTTAGTAAATTAGAAAAGTCGTAGGTTTTTCAAGTTGAGTTTTAAGATTCAACGTCACTCATCTTGTTGATTGAAGTTATTCACTAGGGTTCAGTAATTCTAATCCAAACACTATGGGTTAATGTTTGAAAAATAGAAAGTGAGAGTGTGTCTCATTTTTAGGGTGAGTCCTAAATAGAAAGTTATTGGATATTGTTAGGAAAAGATATTGAATAATGTAGGGTTTATTATTGATTGTAAGACTAATTATACTAAACTACTAATGGTGAATTTCCTTTCTTGGGTTGGAAATCAACCCTCCAAATGTAGGTGCAGGTTGCATCAAAATAGATTACCAATTTATTATGTTATTTATTTCTTTTCTGCTCCATCATCTTGTACAAGTTGTGGTGAGTATGGTTTAACATGTTATACCATTTGCTAAGACATCGCATGCGACATCTATCCCATGAGGAACATAATTTTACTTTGGAATTTATCTCTCTAATTTTTTTATTTATCTCTCTAGAAAATATTTATTTTCACTTTATGTTACCATAGTGTTTGTAAGTGAGGCTTTACTTGTGAGGAAGAATTTTTTTGTAAGTAGTTGTGTTGGTCGTTTAAATTCTTAAGAGTGTGATATTCTTGAGAGATCGAGTTTGGTTCGTGTGATAAACGTGACTTAAAAACTCGGTGGTTGTTTTATTAATCTTTTTCAAAAAAAGATTTGTTTTGATTAGTGAGATAAGTCATAAATCTCTAAACGGTTAGTTAGCTTTGCATGGGGTAAAAGCTGTCATTGGCTTGGGCTAAGCCTCTAAAAATATCAAAATCAAATTGTATTAAGGTTTATGGGCATAACCTTAAAAACATCAAAGTTTATAGTCAAACCCTCAAGAAGAACTCTTGGGGACAAGACTAGACCAACATTCGGTCAAACATGTATAAATCTTTGTTGCAATTTATCTAACCCTATCCTTTTTAATTTATGCAATTTTGTTTTCAGTACTTTATTTTCGCAAAAAATCACTCAACGAAAATTACTAATAACATTTGAATCGAGAAAGGTATAAAATTTAACATGAATTTTAAATACCATAATTACCCTTACTCTTGTGCTTGAAGTCACTTGTCCAATAAGCGGCATCAGAGCCTAACTCCTGTTAAGAACTAATCATCTCATGAGGAAAAATGTATTCAAGCTATTCACTAAATAAAACCCCATCCTTCAATGGAGAAGGGTATAGTTTGTGGAAAGAGAAAATGAAATTTTTCATAGAAGGGATGGATTGTGGTATTTGGAAGGTTGTGAAAGAAGGACAATTTGTACCTACATACGAAGCTAATGGTGTTATAGTAGATAAACCTTAAAAGGATTGGTCCAAGGAGGATAAAGAGAATTTGCAACATGGTTTGAAAGCAAAGAATATCATCACTACCGCTCTTGGTCTTGATGTATTCTTGTGAGTTTCTCACTATAAAACTGCTAAAGAAATGTGGGACATCCTCCAAATTATACATGACGGTACTACTGAGGTAAAGAGGGCAATGTTGTGCACATTAACCCATAAGTATGAACTCTTCATAATGAAACCTGAAGAGAACATAGGTCAAATGAAAACATGATTTACACACATCGTGAGTCATATGAGAACTCTAGGGAAACTATTATCAAATGAGGACTTAGTCATAAAAATTCCTAGATGCCTAAACCACAGTTAGCAACCTAACGTCACTGTGATTTGTGAATCCAAGGAATTGCAAGAACATGAAATGAAACTCAAACGAATTGTCATTGATGAAGAAGGAGAAAATAAAAACAATAGTCTAGAGTTTAAAGTTAAAGAATCTGACTCAGATGGTGGCATGGCTCTTATAGTGAAGAAATTCAAGAGATTCATGAAGAATGAGAAAAAGCTAAAGGAAGAGCAAGGAAAAGATGAAGAAAAAAACATCATTCATTCCAACATTCTACAATTATGGAAAGAAAGGATATATAAAACCATATTTCCCTCTATTCAAGAAAGAAAATAAAATATTTAGAAAACTCAGAAAAAGAAGAAATATTTTGTCGCATGGGAAGACAATGATATGGAATCCTTGGGCGATGAAGAAGAAGAATCTAACACCTATCTAGTGAAAAATCATCAGGATGATAAGATAACCTCTCACTTATCATATCATGATCTATTTAGAATATGTAAAATAAATAACAAAAGAAACAAACAAACTATAGTAAATTATTTATGCATACAAGGATACTATCTCCACTCTTTAAATAAAAATAAAACCATTGTAAAGGAAACAAAAATGCTTAGGGAGAAACAAAAAGACTTCATTAAGAACGCTTCCACTTTAAATAAAGATGATGAACTTGACATTTGAGATAGCTGCGAAAATCTAAAAAATGAAATTTACGTTCAACGAAAAACACTTGTGAAGTTCACCAAAGAAAGAGAAAAAATAGAAGTATTATTAGCAAATCAAGGAGCCTCCTACAATAAAGAGATATTAGGTTATAAGCCCAAGAACAATAGTAATAAATTTTAGAATATATGTAAGACCAAAACTAGATATCACAATAAAACCTTAGAATGGAACTACTACAATAAAGAATGTCACATTGCTATGTTATTTTCATTAGGAAAAGCAGAACTCGAACAACAGAAGAATCAATTCATGTAACCTTTGATGAATCTAAACCCTAAACTATATAAGTATAAGTTATTGATTGTCCATATATCCTAGGAAAAAATAAATCAAGAAGACAATCAAAAGGAAAAAGAAAATCATGTCCCAACTGAAGAACTAGCTCAGGATCAAATTTCATACACTTTGCAAAAACATCCATATCTCCCAAATAATGGAGAATGACAAAAGACCATTTGATTCTGAATGCTATGAGAGATATATCCAAGGGAGTCACTACACGACAATATCTTAATAAGGTATGTAACTTTGTGGATTTTGTTTCACAAATTAAATCAACTGGAATCAACGAAGCTATATTCGATGGACATTGGTCTTTTTCTATGCGAGAATAGCTAAATCAATTTGAACGAAACAATGTTTGGGAACTCATTTCCAAAGCCTTATCGAATTTAGTTATTGGTACTCGATATGTCTTTCGTAACAAGTGGATGAAGATGGTAATGTTTTAAGAAATAAAACGAGTCTCATTATGAAAGGATACAATTATAAGGAAGCAATAGATTTCGATGAAACCTATGTTCGTGTATCTAGATTGGAAGCCATAAGGATATTATTATCCTTCTCCTGCGTCATGAATTTCAAATTATTTCAAATGGATGTAAAAAGTGTCTTTCTAAATGGTTACATCCAAGAGGAGGTATTCATTGACCAACTTCCAGGTTTTATTAACCTAACTTTTCCAGACCATGTCTTCAAGCTTAAAAAGACACTATATGGTCTGAAACAAGCTCTTAGAGCATTGTATGACCATTTATGGAAATTCTTGCTTGAAAACAAGTTCCAGAGAGGATAAGTTGATAAAACTATTTTCATTAAGAAAATGGAGCATGATATTCTATTAGTTCAAATCTATGTTGATGATATTATGTTCGGTGTTACTAATGAATCCTTGTGGAATGAATTTTTTTAATATTATGCATAATGAGTTTGAAATGTCAATGATTGGAGAACTAAAATATTTACTAGGACTTCAAATCCATCAAATCAAAAAGGAAACACTTACAAATTAAGCTAAATATTGTAAAGAACTTCTAAAAATATTTGATATGGAGAAGTCCAAAATAATAGCAACCCCAATTTCAACATCAGGCTACCTAGACAAAGACAAGGACAAAAAATCCAATTTAATAGAGAAAATAATGAGGTATGATAGTATTTCTTCTTTATCTAACTACATCTCGTCCTAACATAATGTGTGTTGTATGTATGTGTGCACACTTTCAAGCATTATGAGATACCTCACTGGTACACAACAAATGGGTTTATGGTACCCCAAGGGAGCAGATTGTAACTTAGTTGGGTATTAAAACTCCAATTTTGATAGGTGCCGTCTGGATAGGAAAAGTACTAGCAGTACATGCCACTTACTTGGGTACTCGATTGTCTCATGGCATAGTAATAAACAAACAAGTGTCGCGCTATCCATAGATGAGGTAGAATATATTATTGTGGGAATTTGTAGCGCTTAACTCATTTGGATGAAACAATAGCTCAGTGAATACAATGTCAAACTTGGAGCTGTACCAATAAGATGCAGCAACACTAGTGCCATAAACCTCACAAAACTAGATACTTCATTCTCAGGCTTAACACATTGATGTTAAGAACCACTTTATTAATATCATGTGAGTGTATACTTGATTTTGTAAATTCATCAATAAACTCGTAGATATTTATAAGAAACCACTTCCAAAAGAAAACTTCTTCTTCATAAGAACTAAATTAGGAATTTTAAATCAATCATGCATAGACTAAAATGCTTACATGTGAATCTATATGCCTATGTGTGATTCTCTTATTTCATAGCTTTTCTTCCTTTTTTATTTTGACAAATGGGGAGAAGAGTACACTCTCGACTTAATTGAGATGTTTGATTACTCTAAAATATCTTGTATGTATTAATTTTACCACCTCCCCTGAGAGATGTGTTGTCATCATCAAAAAGGGGGGGGGGGGGTGTGGATATATGTGCTTGCAGGATATGAAGATGAAAGTATCCATCTGGAGTTTTTATGACAATAACACATGGCAATATCTTCCAACCTCTATGATGGTGATATTACAAAAGAAAGCATCTTATGACTCATCAACAAAAGAAACTCAAGATCAAAGTGCATGTATAATTAGAAACTATCTAGCAAAAATATTAGAGTCTTGGACAAAGGTGTGAAAGCTCACCGGGTCTTGTATGTCTGTCTTTTTGAGTGACCCAAGTATTGTAGAAGTAAGGAAGTAGCTTAAAAGTATTAAGGCAGCTAACACACACACACACACACACACACACACACGCACACCTAAAAATATCTTCTCAAATGCTTTTAACTTGAAAAACTATTTTCTAAGTCAAGATAAGTGATTAAAAGCTTTACAAACCTTTTTCAGACCATTTGTTGAACTAACCAATTAATTTGTAAGTTGTACCAATCGATTGGAAAAACTTTTCTAAGTCTGCTAATCAATTGGAGCATTAAGTCAATCTATTGGACGAGTTCTAATCAGTTAACCAAATGACAAGGACAACACGTTAATGACTTGCAGTGGTTTTATATCCAAAATTCCATATTTGGGCTTGCTAATCATTAGAAATGAGTTGGCCAATTGTTTGGATCCTTATGCCAATCGATTGGATCATTAATTCGACCCATGGATTTTTTTTCTTTTTCAAACTACTGTATAAGGGAGGCACACCTCAACTTCACAACACACCACTTTCCAGCATTTTACTCTTTCTCTAGAATTTATCTCTCTAATTTCTTTCTCTCTCTCTCTAGAAAATATTTCTTTTCACTTTATATTTCCTTAGTGCTTGTAAGTGAAACTTTGCTTGTTAGGAAGAAATTTTTTGTAAGTAGTTGTCCTAGTCATTTAAATTCTTAAGTCTGTGATACTCTTGAGAGATAGAGTTTGGTATGTCAGATAAACCTGTTATAAAATATATGTGGTTGGTTTCTTAAGCTTTTCCTGAAACAACTTCATTTTGGTTGGTTTCTAAACGGTTTGTTAACTTAGCCTAGGGTAAAAGTTATCATTGATTGGGGATTCGCCTATAAAAATATCAAGATCGGATTTTATTAAGGTTCATTTGCATAACATTCAAAAGCTCAAAGTATTTAAAAAAATATGAAGAAGACGTCTTTAGGATAGGACTAGGCTATTGTTCAGCCAAAACCGTATAAATTTCTAGTTCAATTTCTCTAAACTTATCCTTTTAATTTCTGCAATTGCTTTCAGTACTTTATTTCTGCTGCAAATCAATCAACCAAAATTACTAATACGATCTTAATCATGAAAGGTATAAAATTATTCACAAATTTTAAATATCAGAATTCACCCCCCCCCCCCCCCCCCCCCCCATTGTGCTTGAAGTCACTTGTCCAACAGTCCAATGACTTTTAAGTGAAGACTTGGTGAAAGCTCGCTGGTCGTGTTTATTTGAGTGATAATTGTATTGTAAAGACACAAGGGAATTTTTGGAAACATTATGGCTAAATGTTACACACACTTAAAAAGTAGAGAAGCCTCTCATTTTTAATTAAAACAAACAAAAATGTTTTTGGGGCCTAGCCGGTTGATTTGGAAAGTGTCCAACTGATTAGGAGAATTTTGAAACTGTTTAATTGATTAGATCTTTGTCCTAACCGATTATATGATGCCTAATCTAATATTTAATTGATTGTGTCAGTCTCTTAATGATTGGTAACGACTATTTATCTAAATCTTCCATTTTAGGCAAAAGAATCAATTATTTGCATTGCCTAACTGATTAGCCCAATCGATTAGGTAATTTAAATTGGCCATGAATTATTTCCAAAATTCACACTATTTCTTGGCTTATAAATATTGAGTTTCTTCATTATTTTAAAACATCTAGAAAATGTGAAAAACTTCACTTTTAATTTCTCTCATCACCTCTTGTAATCATTCTTATTTCCTCACATATTTTTAGCCATAGTGCTTTAAGAGTGTTCTTAACTCTTAGTGAGGATATTGTTTTGGCTAAGGGTATAATTTTAAATTTACCCATATTAGATTTTTCTCTTGAGAAAATTATTCTTCCTTAGGAAGTGATTATTTTAGTTGGAAGCTAAAAAATTGAAAACACTCTTGTTTGCATTTCGGGGATCTGTCAAAGTCTATGTTTGGTTCGTGTGCTCCACCATTCCACAAAAAAATATTACAAGAAAACACAAGCAATAACCATGCATTTTCACACATTCCACAAAATAACATATTATGCATACATATTATGTATATAACAGAACACAACATCATGGTATAACAATCCACCAAGCATATTATCAACTCATCATATAATAATCAATAAAAATAGCACAATATTACAACAATTCATTAATATAATATATACACAATTGACTTCCCACACATATTAGACATAAAAATATTGGGCAAACAATTCAATTATATATACCATGCTATAGTTCTATTCATTAGCTTTTCAACGATTCGAACGGTTCTTGATTTGGACTTACGATTAAAAAAGTTATGGTATTTTTAATTTTGTTTTAAAAGATTTCATTGTCAGACTGCGGTAATCAATTACTGATAAGTGGAAATTGATTACTGCACTAGAAAACTCAAAAAACTTAATTTTTAGCTGGTAATCGATTACCAATAATTGGTAAACGATTACCACATCAACCATGATGAAAATACCCAGATTTCTTCATTCTAAAGCCCTTTCAAACATGTCCCAACATACCCAAACCTCTTATAATGCATAATTTGAATTCCCAATTTCACTATACCATAACACACATCATTCACAATGATCAATTGCATAAAAATTATAGTCCAAACAATCAATTCATACAATTGCACATATTATAGCAAACTTTTACACTGATACTGACACTGACACTGACACAATCACTTATCTCAAGAACACATAAAAGGATGATAATCATGAAGAATAACAATTACAGAAGGGTAATAAAGACAATTAGAATGACACCTGAAAATAAAACATTTGAACGGAGTTAGGGATGCTCAACAAGTTTAACTAATTTACCATTTATTTTATTTTATTGGAACATGAAAATTTACAAGAAATTAAGAACTTATGGGTTGCCTCCCACACAATGCTTTGTTTTACATCGATAGCTCGACGCATTTTAAATTCATTCTTTGGGAGGGCTGGCGAGCATCTTATTAATTTTCAGAATAGCGTAGTAATTGGCGTCCTCTCCATAGTAGAAGTGTTTGAGCCTCTTTCCATTCACTATGAACGACCCAATTGATTTACTCTATACTTCAACTTCGCCATACTGCATTAATTTTGTTACTTCAAATGGTCTAGGCTTATCATACGATCCCCATGAAATCAAAAACCCCACCCTTAACTTAGAGTTTTCTTGAGATTATTCTAATTTAACAATGGTGATTGTCCATTCCCTTAAGCCCTAGCCTCTATTTTCTCTTCTATTGTTTCTATGATCGTTCTCTTCTCTAAAACTCTTCTATGATTGTTTGTACAATTCTTCTTCTTTATTGCTTAGACTAATCTAATCCTTGAACCCCTAATATCCTTATTCTCATTATGTTCTTCCTCATTTTAATAATAATTAAAATAATTATTTAATTGTTAGTATTACTATGACTTTTATTCTATTATAATAATAATAAAATAATTCAATATTAATATATTTTCACCCCTATTCTTCTACACTTTTTGTTATACACCCCCAATACCTTATTTCTATATTTTTTAAGGCAAATACCCATCAATTAAGGCATTATAACACATAACAAGACCCACCAATGCATATAAACACACCATATCACATAATTAACTTATAAAAAAATTAATTTAATAAAATTGGGGTGTTACAACTTTCCCCCATTAGAATATTTTCGTCCTCGAAAATTACGTGATGCAAGCAACTTCGAATACAATTCTCGCATCCTACTCTCCAGTTCCCAAGTCATGTTTTTGGAAAAATTTAAAAAACCACTAATCAATATTCCACGTCATTAACCACCATAATCCAACAAGATTCATTGCTACCGAGTCGTGAACATACAGGTTCACTTCATTCCTTGTCCCATCATCTTAGGATATATGATCTATCACCTTAGAATCTCATTCATTATAGAACCAGAACACAACAAGAGTGTTACAATCACCATAGGTAACACTTCTCTAATTCATATTCATGGAAATGAGCTACTCGTACTCGAACTCTTACCATAGGAAATGAGGCAACAACATAGTTTAAGAACATAGCGTTCAACGACATGAACATTGTCTCTATAGTTTCATCACATAGCAACATTGTTGTAAGAACATCAACATAATCGTAATACTGACATTATTGACATACAATAATGGTGCCACAATACTATGATTCACCAATCGAACAAGTAAATTAATACATCTATTAATATGGAAGTAACATGAATAACATATGAACCTTTCACTTATCACTTCTATTCTAGAATGTCCAATGGTTTGCATCATTCCCACAAGCTTCTGATGTTTAACCCTTGAATCCTAACTAGTCACACATGCACAGAAAAACTGTGCCACATCCAGCTTCAACTGCACCACTCTGTTCGTCTGCCTTAAGGTTACTATCCTCATTTTGATTTCCATCAACTAACAGATTCATAAGTTTCACATCTGGATTTTGACTCTCATTAATATCTACTAGAAAATCATTGTTCACTATTGATATTCTTAACCTTCCACTCTGCAGCGTTAGCTCCCATATAAACTCAAGTCTCTGAACTGTTCAATAAGTCCCGACTCTTTCCTAGATATTCTTCCATTAGGTTCACGCTAAATGTTGAACGAATATCCTCTTGATAGAACGTTAATCACTTCACACTTTATCAAGCTGGAAAGACAAGTCTATCCCATCCAACATGATCAAGTCTACTACCAACAAGAGATTAAGGGTGATCAGTTCCTCAATTTGTCAATAGGTAGCCGACAACCATGATAGTACGTAAACCATAATTACTAAAATATAATAGCGTTTCTTTAGAACTTGTACTCAAAGTTACCTAAAGCACTATGTTTCAATAATCTCCTTTGAGGCTTATAAATGTTTCCATAATTTCCTTCCCATTCAATCTCGTCGATGAGACACCATCGCCCAAACACATTACAGAGTCTACTTCACTCTCACTTAGCATCACACAAATGTCAAGTATTTCCCTACTCAGGAAATGCCAATACACTAAACACATTACAACTTATTCCGTTCCAATTGAATTCTTTATCCATGTAGAGGACTTCAACCACATTCATAAATCAGTTTTCTTTTAAATCTCAAAAAATCGAGGATCCATACATTTTTACATTGGAATCTCATTCCAATTGCAATCTCAATAATACTATCCCCACATCTGGTTGGTGAAATAAATTCCCCAAATCCTTCCTGACACATGTTGATACTTTAACTTCACAAACATGATTCCAATCTCTCTCGAATTTATTTTTTTCCTTTACCATTATCTCTCTTTTCTTCAAAAGTTATGGCCTCTCTAAACATTCTTAATCGACAAAAGTTGCATCTTCATGCGCTTCTCAAATACCTCCACATCCTTCCCAAACTAGCCATCTCTCTCAATTCATTTCATTAATAGTATATCGTACTTGAACTCGTCTCAAACAAACACAATAATAACCCGTTAAGCCTAAAAAACTTCTAGTCTCCATCACCAATTTTGGAGTCTCTCAATATAGACATGCATCTACTTTGGATAGATCCACAGATGCCAGCACCCAAAATAGCATGCTCAAGAAAACTCACCTCCTCAAACCAAGATCTACACCTTGACAACTTAGCATAAAGTTCCTTCCCTTTTGATACTATAATTCAAATCACAACGTTCAACATGTCATTCTTCTATCTCAGAGTAAATAAGAATGTCCTCAATAAACACCACAATGAACTAATCCTACATTTGTAATTCCTTCACCGAGTTGTGAAAACTTGTCCTCTAATATCTTCTTCACTTCACCCAAATTTTAAGTTTACATCTTATATGATGCCATAGGAATAAGTCTAGTACCGTGGACAAGATCAATAGCAAACTATACCTCTCATCCAACATCACCACGTGACAAATAAATTAACCCCAGGTGTTGGAACCATTTTTAAAACAAAGTTCATTATGTTAGCTTTCTAACGCTTGAAACAGAACTCGAATCAGAGCTACGGTTCAAACGTTATGAATTTTTTGAAGTTTTCACAAAATTTTCAACATAGTAGAGTAACGGGTTACTTAAATTCAAGTAACCGGTTACTTCAACCCAGAATTGCCCAAACATATTTTAACAGCAGAGTAACGAGTTACTTCATTTCAAGTAACTGGTTACTTTCTGACATAAGCACTTTCCTACAATTTTAGACATAAAAATCACTTCCCCTCTACACCCAAAACCCCATTATTCTTATAATTTGAAAGACACATTAATTTGTCAAAACTTCAGTTTTCAAAACACAAAAATCCAATTCTTTTCACAAAACCACTCATGTCTTCAAGCTCCAACTCTGACTGGCGATTTGCAAACACCTTACAACATTAACAACATTCAACAATCACTTATATGATTCCATAATAAAATTTACAACAATCCCTCAATCTATCACCACTCAAAATGTCGACATCACACACAATGGTAACCCAACACTGACAAATTCACGATCAACATGCAGTGCTGAAAACATTGCAACCATCTGAGCTTCATCTTCTAAGACTATCCTACTTGCTTAACAGATATATTTCGGTATAATAATTTTCATTGACTCATCAAACAATTCGTAATCACTTGGTTTAACTTCAAACAATTCACCCCAAGGATAAATTCAAGTTAATCCAACATCTCGCTCTAACAAAAACTCGCAATTGTCCCCGAAAAAACATTAGGACTCACAAACAAATGACACATCATTAGCCATAGCATCGCCCTCCACTCCTAGAGATACGAACAACACAAGTACCTGATCATTATCTCCCAAGGACACTTCTACTGACTGCTAGACTTAAATCCTGAATCTGTACTCCCTCTTAACTCGGGAAACTCGCGGTTTCAGCAATCTTTGCGCTTATGCAATTCACAAAACACAAAATTAATTGTTCACACCTGAACCATCTCATAGAAGTGCAAGCCTCTCCCACCACTTGATTCAAACCCACCCCTACAATCAAGTGGTTATAAAACAAGCAAGCACCGACAGTGTTTCACATACTTGTCGCGTACTAAGGAACAAACAATATTAGACAATTTGGTCAGACCGAACGACCTGCTCTGTTACCACTATATAACACCCTAAATATTTCTCGTGTATTATCTTATAATTATCAGAGTGAAACATAGTACAAGTATTTAGGATGTCACGATTTCAACAAAAACTTGCTCGTGCAATTGACATGTAACAGATACTTTTTCGGAAATTATAAAAGTTATAACTATAGCAACCATGCAAGTCTTAAACTCCAACTTCTCATTTAAACAACTGAAACAATTTGGCATTCAACAATTTCCAACATCACAACAAAATCATGTTTTAAAACAATTAATTATAGTTATAATATTTTAAGAGATTAAACATAATCCCACATAACATAACTAAAAACATAATGTTTTGTTCTCTAGTGTTACACATCAGAGCAGACGCCGACTCTAACAAAATAAAAGGAAGACTCCATCTTCACTAACTTCAACTCCACACTAGTCCTGATTATCTGCATGATGTCGTATAAAGCATCATTCCAACAGAAAGGTGAGATTCTCAATCACATAACAAATTCATAACATATATGTATATATATATATATATATATATATATATATATATATATATATATATATGTATATATATATATATATATATATATATATATATATATATATATATATATATATATATATATATATATATATATATATATATATATATATATATATATATATATATATATATATATATATATATATATATATTGTTGTACCCAAAAATTTTCCCTCTCACTTGTCAAATATTTTCTCACAAAGATCTCTCTTGGTTCAAGACCGCACTAGGGTTGATCAACTCAAGACACCTCCTTAAGCACTGATGACTGAAATTAGGGTTTGAGATTGCACAAGGATAATTGAACTTTCAATGCCTCATATGACTTTCATGGATCATTATGCACTCCCAAGATTACTCATGTCATGTTTCAAGCCTTGGATCACACTTTTGCTCAGTCAATTGAGCAGTTGACGTAAAAGTCAGCTGTATTGGGGAAAAAGTCAATTGTGGCCAATTTACGGTCAAAATTAATTATTTTTTATCCAAATCAGCATTATAAACTCATATGTATAATTTGATCAAGTTTGGACCATAATTCTTCAAGAAATTTGATCAAATCATCAAAAGGGGGAAATGGTCAAAATTAGGGTTTTGACTGAGAAAGGGCAATTTCTGATTTTTGACCTAGCAAATGGTTAATTGGTTTGAGGCATGATCTCAAGAGTTAAATTGAATAATTTTGACCTAATGGCATGATCCAAAACATTGCTCAAGATCTAATGGATTGATAGTAAATTTTTAGTCGACTGATCTAAAGTCAACTGTACACTGAAAAGTCAAACTTTGACTTTTTGGTCAAAATCAAGTGTCAAAGATCATAATTCATCAAAACATGTCAAAATATGAAACTTATTCATCAAGAAATCAAAAAGTCAAGATTTAATTTTGAAAAGTCAAAGTTTTCTAGCTTAGAAATTTTTCTAAGTGTTTAAAACTTCATGTTTTTCACAACTTTGAGCCAATTTTTCACCATGATGTAAGATGATTCAAAAGAAACTTTCAACATGAAAGTTGTATATCTCCATGATATCTACAACATTTCTTTACACAACTTCTTCTAAAAGTTATTAGATCTCAAGTTATTAATTCATAAAGTCATGGTCTTGAAATTAAACACTTAGTGAAATTTTGCCCTAGTTTTGATCAGGATTTTGACCTAACTTCTGATCCAAGTTTCACCTAGTTCCAAGGGGAATTTGCAAAAGTGAGTCAAAGAGGGGTTGTAGAGAACATTACAAGATTTCCAAAATTTCCAAGGACTCCCTGAGATCATTTGTGAGCAAGGAGAATCGAAGGTCAGAAGTTGGGGTTTCAAGTTGTTATGCAAGACATATTTTGTGATGAACATGAACCAAATCCATAGTCATGCTGCATAATCCTCACTTTGCAGGCCTCAAACTTGTTTTTCACTCCATAGTTAATGGTTTACACAACTTATTATGCCCTCATCCAAGTGTTTCAAGCTCTGTCCAAATCAATTTGTCATTTTAGGGAGAAAGTAACATCTCCATTCTTGTAAAGCAAGCTTTATGCACAAAGTCAGCTTCTTGAGCTTCCGACTTATTTTCCTTGATTACACTCCATCCATAAATTCAGAGGTATTGTGTTTAAAGTGGTTAACAACTCTATGAACCAAGTACAAGGCATGGAAACTTGTTTTGTCAAAAAATCACATGTTGAGCTTAAACATGTAAATTTGAATTCTGATCAACTAGAGCACTCCATACTCGTTGCTTATAAATATAGACACTATTTATGAGCTAAAGGACGAGCTCAAGCACCCTGAAACATTCCCAAACTCCCTCTAGCCAGAAATTGCACAAAAAACTCCATTGATACACAGTTTTGACCTTAAACTTGTATCTCTCATTTCCCTCGTGCGTTTTCCCTCAAATTCATTCCTAAAGCTTCCTTACATCAAATACAAACCACCCCTGACCCTGTTTCATAACTGTAAATCCATCTTCATCATCCTCTATAACCAAAAACATAGGTCTTCAACTTGACTTCTACAGACCATTCCAGCCACCCATTGCTCAAGCAAACCATTGCATTAGCTTCTTGGGAACTTGAGGAAGCTAACCTGATAATTGCAGCACCTTAAATCAAGCTTATTTGCATTTCACGATTTCCAGTTTTGAGGTATTTTTCTTGAACATCTATCTTCATATTTAGGCATTATTAGGCTTGCATTTGTGAAGATAAAATGTAGACATCATTGCCCTGAAACTATACATGACTATAGATTTCATTTATTTTGATTGAGCTAGGAGAATTTTGAGTTTGAACTTTCTGAAATATTTAGGTCAGAATTTGGTACTTTCAAAAATTTTCATTCATCTTTTATTTATAGTTTATGATATTTATACGGTTGGATTCGTATGAAAAAATAGAGCAATTTTCATGTTTACATTTTTGCAAATGGTTGAGAAATGAGCAAGTTGCAGGGCTTCTGGCTGGAGGTTGAAGATGAAGTGTATTTAGGGCAGGATTTGTGTTATATACTTATGGTTTAACATAAGTTAACGGATGTATCACCACCCCAGTGGTTAAAGCGAGCGTCTGTCACTATGAGGTCCTGGGTTCAAGCCCCAGCGTGACCTTTTTCCATTTTTTTCACTTTTTTGACATTTTTTGTGTTTTTGCAGCGCCTGAGCCATCCTTTGGGCCTGACCTTTTTTCTCACAATACCCTTTGTTTCACTTATCAACCTCCCTGACTTTTTTTTTTATACTTTTTATCTTTTATTTATTATTATTAATACTATTATTATTATTATTATTATTATTATTATTATTATTATTATTATTATTATTATTATTATTATTATTATTATTATTTTCATTAATCATAAAAATCCAAAAATATTTTATTATTTACACTTATTTATTTTATTTTCTTATAAAACAAAAATACTAAAAACATTTTCTTTTAACAAATTAATTTTTTTTTTAATAATCAATATTTAGACTTTAGTTTAATTATTATATTATTTACTTGTAAATTAAAATTAACTTAGAATTTAGGTTTCTCTTAATTAATTAATTTTCTCATTTTTATTTTTATTAATTTAAAACCTTTTTCTTAAAAACCTTAAAAATCATTTTGTAAATTAATTTCTTTCTTAATTAGTTTAAATTTAATTTTGTTTCATTTTCATTTATCATTTTCTTTAATTCGGTCAAGACTAAACCCTTTCATAAAATAACCAAAAAATCATTTTCTTTTTTACATTTGCATTCTTGCATTTTATTTAGTTATTTTGTACATTTATTCAAAATTCAATATAGTTGTAATATTATTTAGATTTAATTTTTTTCAATATTCCCCATTTGTAAATTTGTATACCCCCCTCTCCTAAGTGATGTAAGAGTGTAGTAATTTTAAATTCCGCAATTTATCGCTTTATATACAAATGCTAGTAATTAGGATTTTGTATGGAAAGACTAAAACCAATCAATAGCAAACCCTAATCAAAGACAAAATCAAACATGAAAATTAATTCACTTGCACACAAGCACCCCTAGGGTAAATCCACTTGGTTGCCTTACAAAAATGGTCATATTACGCATTTGAGGTATCTTAGCAAAGACAAGTAAAATACAAGATCATAGTCCATCGATGACGCTATCTATGTTGCCTTTCAAAATAATCTTATTCCCTAAAGAGTAATGCTAAGATATCTTGCGAAATTGATAATCATGGTTATATGATGACCCTTGCCCGTCCCTTTTACATCCAAAGACAGGGTTACTTACCAAATCAATGGTAAGATAACAATGTCAAAGGAAACAGGAAATGAACATAAAAAACTTTTGGGTAGGTAGAATGTTCCTAGTTACTTGCTCCATTTCAAAACAAAACATCCTTGCTATTTTCAAAACAAACACCAACACTTTCAAAACATCTTTCAAAACTTGAAAACATTTTCAAAAAGATCAACACCTTTGTATACATTCTTACGAACGAGAATCATTACAAAAGTTTGCCTAAACAATGGCCTCTTTATAAAATACTTTCAAAAAACCACACAAAGCACATTTTCAAACAAAAGAAAGTGATCTAGAAAGTAACTAAGAGCCCATAGAAAACCATGGATGAAAAGGGTGCTAATACCTTCCCTTTTCATAATCTACCCCCCGAACTCAAGAAAACATCTCAAAGGTCTTTCCTGTGCTTTTTCACATTTCCTTTTAGATAAAAGAAAAGTCGGTGGTGACTCTTGCTAACCGCAAAATTTGCAATAAAATGCAAAACACCCCAGTCAGTTCTCCCACCGTATCACACACACACAACCATACACACACACAACACACACACACACACACACACACACACACACACACACACATATATATATATATATATATATATATATATATATATATATATATATATATATATATATATATATATATATATATATATATATATATATATATATATATATATATATATATATATATATATATATATATATATATAAGCACATAATATGATTCACCCATCCAATTATCACATCACACATACAATTCAATGCATTAGCACATAATCCGACAAATCACATTACTAAAAATAACACAACATATTACTATTATGCAATGCAATGAGGATCTATATGCGACTCAATGCATGTGGTACCATCGGCTCATAAGAACCCTCCAAATAATTACCGTCAAAATTTTGGGTAGATCGCTCACACTCCGTATGGGAAAAAGATCATCCCATTCTTCGTAGCTCACACCTCATACGGGCACACGACCAACCTCATCCATCCCACCTCACATGGGCACAAGATGACACGATTCTCATTAGAATTCGGATATATCGCTTACACCACACATGAGCACATGATAATCTCACACCTACACAACATATTTGTATGACATATATAAAACTCATACAACAACAACACTTTGAACATCAACCTTTACCACCTTCGGTGCACTTAGCCACTACAGCCAATCACACAACATCAATTTTCTATCAAAACATGCAACAACAACTACACAAAGATTGTGCAAGCAATAACCATGCATTTGCACACATTCCACAAAATAACATATTATCAATACATATTATGCATACATATTCTGCATACAAAACAACACAACACCACGGTATCAAAATACACCAAGCATGTTATTAACTCATCATATTATAATCAATAAAAATAACACAATATTACAACAATTCATTAATAGAATATATATACACAATTGAATTCCCACAGATATTAGACATAAAAATATTGGGTAAACAATTCTATCATCTAAACCATGTTATAACTCTATTCATTGGCTTTCCAACGATTCAAACCATTCTCGATTTAGACTTACGATTCAAAAGTTGTGGCATTTTCAATTTTGTTTCAAAAAATTTAGCTGTCTGACTGTAGTAATCGATTATCGATACATGGTAATTGATTACTGCATCAGAAAACTCAAAAAAAATTAATTTTTAAGTTGGTAATAGATTACCAATAAGTGGTAATCAATTACCACAGAACCCATGACGAAAATACTCATTTTTATTCATTCTAAAGGCCTTTCAAACATGTCCCAACATACCCAAAGCTCTTATAATGCATAATTTAAATTCCCAATTTCAGTATGCTACAACACACATCATTCACAATGATCAATTGCATCAAAATTACAGTCCAAATAATCAATTCATATAATTACACATATTATAGCAAACATTTACACTAACACTGACACAATCTCTTATCTCAAGAACACATAAAAGGATGATAATCATGGAGAATAACAATTACAGAAGGGTAAAGAAGATAATTAGAAAGGCACCTGAAAACAAAACATTTGAATGGAGTTAGGGATGCTCAATAAATTTAATTAATTTACCGCTTATTTTATTTTATTGGAACATGAAAATTTACAAGAAATTAAGAACTTGTGGGTTTCCTCCCACACAGTACATTATTTTACGTCGATAGCTCGACGCATTTTAAATTCATTCTTGGAAGGGCTGGAGAGCATCTTATTAAGTTTCAGAATTGCATAGTGATTGGCATCCTCTCCACTGCAGTAGTGTTTGAGCCTCTTCCCATTCACTATGAACGACCTGGTTGATTTACTCTATACTTCAACTTCGCCATACTGCATTAATTTTGTTACTTCAAATGGCCTAGACTATCAGGACCGAAGCTTCAGAGTATGAAAAAGAGGAACTGTGAAAGCCCGCATGATCATGTCCATTTGAGTGATTTGTGTCTTGTAAAGATACAAGGGCATTTTTGGAAGTAACATAGATAAATCACACACATATATACACACACTTACACACACACACA
The DNA here is from genome assembly GCA_948472305.1 of Vicia faba. Classification (NCBI taxonomy): domain Eukaryota; kingdom Viridiplantae; phylum Streptophyta; class Magnoliopsida; order Fabales; family Fabaceae; genus Vicia; species Vicia faba. The sequence continues at coordinate 35,019,194 of OX451739.1, read as the reverse complement.
CATACACATACACACATATATACACACTTAAAAAAGTTAGTAGCCTGTCATTTTTAATTAAAATAACCAAAAAAATGAATTTGGGGCCAAGCCAGTTGATTGGGAAGTGTTGAATTGCTAAGAAGATTTTTTTCAATTGTCTAATCGATTAGACCTTTGGCCTAACTATTAGATGATTCATAATAAATTCTATGATCCATTGTGATAGTTTCTTAATGATTGATAACTGATTTTTACCTAAACTCTCCATTTTGGGCAACAACAATTGATTATTTTCATTGCCTAATCGAATAGGTCATTTAATTGGCCCATGGTTTATTCTAAATTTACACCTTTATTGGTCTATAAATAGAAAACATATATATCATTTTAAAACATTAAGCAAGAACCTCACTTTTCATTTATCTCATCACCTCTCTAAATCCTTCTTGTTTTTCTCACATATTTTTAGCCATAGTGCTTTGATTGTGCTCTTGAGTCTCATTAAGGATATTGTTATGGGTGAGGATATAATTTTAAATTCACCAAGATTAGAATTTTCTCTTGAGTAAATTATTCTTACTTGGGAATTGATTATTTTGGTTTGGATATAATCCTTTGAAAAATATCTTTTTTGTATTTGGGGGATATGTCAAAATTTATGTTTGTCTTGTGAGCATTTCCATTGAATAAAAGCTCTTTTCTTGGTTTGTTAAGATTAACCAATGAAAAATATTCAAAACGGTTCTAGAGCTCATCCCGATTAAAATCTCTATTAGTTCCAGATCTTCCTAGTATAAAATCTCACTCGATTTTAGAGCCTAGTCCGATCAAAAGCTCAATAGGTTTGAGATCAGCTCGATAAAAGTCACGGTTTGGTTCGTGGTCATTCTGTATAAAACCTTGAATCAGTTTGGGAGATAGCCAACTTAAAACTTTGTCTTGGTTTGAGATTAGAATTTACAATATCTCTGTTTGGTTTGAAGACTAACCGCTTCAAGGTTGTTCATTGTTTGATTTAGAGACTAACCACTTCAAGCCTCAGTTACTTGTTTGGATAGAAGTTATCTTCAAAACTTCATTTCCTTATATAAAGGGGTTCATGGGCTTAACCTTCTAAAATATCTCAAGCTATAATAGATACTCTCAAGATTAACTCTTCGGGAGAGAAGTAGGTCACTTCATTATATTGAACCTCTATAAATCTCTGGTATCATCTCTCTTCCCTTGTCTATTTTAGTTTCCACTATATTTCTTTACTTTGAATTCACATTGCGTAATTAAACATTTTTTAAAAAATGTTTTCAAAGTCCGATTACGAAAATGATTTTCAAACCTTCACAAATCAGCCCCCCCCCCCCGCCCCTTCTTGTGTATTAACTCACATGTTCACAAATCGCATAATTTAGTTTGTGTCTCCATCTAATTAATTGGAAGATGTTTTTACAAAATTTCTTCTTAAAATAACTTCATTTTTATAAGAACTAAGTTAGGAATTTTAAATCCATCATGCATGAATTAATCTGCTAACTATTTCTTCAACTTCTTCATCCCTTTCTCATAATAATATATGTGATATATGTTTTGTTTCTTTTTATGCCTTTTTAATAATTCCAAAGATGGATAAGTATACACTTATGTGGATTATGTTAAATTGTAATTCATATGTGTCAAAAGAAGATTTGATTTGTTTAGATTTAAATAGATTTGAATTTAAATCTAGATTAGATTTGATTTAGTAAAAAGATATTTTGGGCTTGGGTTTAGCTTAGGGAGCAAGCTAACCTAAATCTATAAATAGAGGGAGTAACCCCTATTTTGTAATCAACTCATTCACAGTATTTTGCAGTTGCAAAGTGAATTAATAAAAGTTTCCACAGTTTGTGGGCAGAGAGAAACTCTGCAAAAATAATTCTATTGTCTTTTCTTAGTTTGTTTCATAACTAATCATCAGTGGCAGTCGAAATTCATCATAGAGTATTGGTGGATTTCCAACATCTGGTATCAAGAGCTTGTGTTACGATTCAAGGGAAGTATCAATCAAGAACGATTGAAGAATTCACGATGACAAGTTATGGGAATGCAAACTATCCAGCAACGCTGCCAATTCTGAAAGTTGACAACTATGAAAATTGGTGCAAGCAGATGAAAGTCCTATTAAGGTGTCAAGGCCTTTGGGACCTTATAAAAGATGGAGTCGAAGCGCTTGGCGAAAACGCTTTAGAAGAAGAAAAGAAGAAATACACAGAATCTGAGAAACAGAGTTATTGCATTGTTTATAATTCATCAATGTGTCAGCCCAGACAACTTCGAAAAGATTAGTGATTCAGAATCTGCAAAAGAAGCTTGGGAGATCCTGGAGAAATCTTTTGGAGGCGCTGAGAAGGTGAAAGAAGTGAGGTTACAAACTCACAAAAGGACCTATGAACTGCTTCAGATGGAAGACAGTGAAAACATATCTGATTTCTTCACTAGAGTTACAAAACTAGTGAATCAAATCAAGACATGTGGAGAAACATTAACAACAAGAGTTGTTGTTTCGAAGATCCTGAGATCCTTAGCTCCTAAGTTCGACCACATAGTGGTGGCGATCGAAGAAGGGAAAGACTTGTCGAAATTGACAAAGGAAGAGCTTCAAGGGACGCTCGAATCTCATGAACAAAGAATGAACGAAAGAGCTGTAGGAAAATCGAAGAGTGATGTAGCCTTGTAGGCACATTCAGCAAAAGAAACCAAAGGCAAAGGAAAGTATTTCGACAGAATTAGAGGTGGCTACAAAAAATCGAATGGTAGAGGAAACCAAATCGAAGGAGATGTGTCAAATCAAAGAAGACCACACCACGACAACCAAAGAGGTGGTGCTGCAAACAGAGGAAGAGGTGGTGGTCGAAAACCTGATAAGAGTCACATTCAATGTTACAATTGTCAGAAGTATGGTCACTATTCAAGTGATTGTCCAGAAAAACGAAAGAATCAAGAAAGTGATGCAAAGCTTACAAAACATGAAGAAGAAGAAGAGATGATGCTGATGGTCACAACAAGAGATGAAGACAGATTCAAGGACCAATGGTACTTGGATTCAAGATGTTCATCACATATGTCTGGAAGGAAAGACTGGTTCATCAATATAAAACCCTCAACGAAGAATATGGTAAAATTTGCAAATGACAACACACTAGCAGCTGAAGGTATTGGTGATTTTATGATCATGAGGAAAGATGGTAAGAAGTCAGTAATTTCGAATGTATTGTACATACCAGGCATGAAGAGCAATTTGCTCAGTATAGGGCAGTTGGTCGAAAAGAATTATAAAGTGTCAATCGAAGATAAGTTGATGAAAGTCGTTGATGCAAATGGAAGATTAATCTTGAAGGCTCATATGTCTCAGAATCGAACCTTCAAGATTGAACTAAATGTGATGGAGCACAAGTGCCTTTCGACTGCAGCTAGCAGAGATGAATGGATATGGCATTATAGACTAGGTCATCTCAACTTCATAGACATCAGAGATTTGAAGAGAAGAAATAAGGTTTCAGGATTGCCTGAAATTGACATTCCAAATGAAGTATGTGAAGAATGTGTGCAGGCAAAGCAACATAAGAACATCTTCAGCAAGGATGCAGGAAGCAGATCGAAGGCTAATCTCGAAGTCATATACTTTGATGTATGTGGACCAATTCAGGTGGATTATATGGGAGGTAACAAATACTTTGTTACATTCATAGATGATTTCAGTCGAAAGCTATGGACTTACCTGATCAAGAAGAAAAGTGAAGTGATCGAAGTATTCACCAAGTTCAAGTCCATGGTCGAAAGACAAAGTGCTCGAAAGCTCAAAGTTTTGAGAACTGATGGTGGAGGAGAATATGTGTCGAAAGACTTCGACAGATTATGTGAAAAAGAAGGGATTGTGCATGAGGTGGTGCCACCCTATACTCCACAGCAAAATGGAATTGCAGAAAGGAAAAATTGAACCATCATGAATATGGTGAGAAGTATGTTGAAAGGCAAGAATTTACCCAAAGAGTTCTGGGGTGAAGCTGTTTCGACTGCAACATACATTTTGAACAGAAGTCCTACAAAGAAGCTAGAAGGAATTACTCCAGAAGAATGTTGGTCAGGTGTGAAGCCTAGATTAAGTCATCTGAAAGTATTTGGATCTATTGCACATAGACATGTGCCAGATCAGTTGAGAAAGAAACTTGATGACAAGTCAAGTCAAATGATCCTAGTTGGATATCATTCGACAGGAGGCTACAAGTTGTTCGATCCAGAGAACAAGAAGATTGTGATCAACATGGACGTGATCATAGATGAGTTCAAAGAATGGGATTGGACTGCAAATGTCAAGAAAGATTCAGTGGGAATCTTATTCGAAGAGCCAGAAACTCAAGTCGAAAGAGAAGTTCGACAAGAGGAGCCAGCAGATATACCCAGTACAAGCAGACCTCAAAGAACAAGACGCATGCCTGCAAGATTGCAAGATTGTGTGATTACATCAGATGATGTGATAGATGATGAAGGTGAGCTGGTACATTATGCTTTCTCTGCAGATGTCGAACCTGTTAATGCAGCTGAAGCATTAAAGGATTCGAAGTGGGTGAAAGCAATGAACGAAGAAGTAAAGTCTATCAAAGACAACAACACTTGGTCACTTGTCGAATTGCCCCAAGGCAAGAAGGCAATTGATGTCAAGTGGGTATACAAAGTGAAGACTAATTCGAAAGGTGAAGTAACTCGACACAAAGAAAGACTTGTGGCGAAAGGATTTCTATAGAAAGAAGGAATAGACTTTGACGAAGTTTTTGCACCTGTTGCTAGGATCGAAACAATCAGGCTGGTTGTTGGTCTAGCAGAAATCAACAGTTGGCATATATGTCAGATGGACATGAAGTGTGCATTCCTAAATGGACCCTTAGATGAAGAAGTCTATGTTAAACAACCAGTTGGGTTTGTGAAACATGACGAAAAAGAAAGGTGTACAGGCTACATAAAGCCCTGTATGGTTTGAAACAAGCTCCAAGGGCTTGGAATAAGAAAATTGATAGTTTTCTAAGGGAGAAGGAATTTGTGAAGTGCATAACTGAACATGGAGTATATGTAAGAAAAAGCAAGAGTAAATTGCTTATACTATGTCTCTATGTAGATGATTTGTTGATAACAGGTAGCTGCAAGAGTGAGATCGAAGACTTCAAAGGTGATCTCAGCAAGGAATTCGAAATGTCTGATTTGGGTGAGATTTCATATTTCCTTGGTATCGAATTCTACAAGAGTAGTAGAGGTTTGATGATGCATCAAAGAAGATATGCAGGAGAAATTCTCAAGAGGTTTGAGATGGAAGAATGCAACGCAACTTCGACACCTGCAGAACCAAGACTACAACTGTCAAAAGATGCTGATGAAGATGATGTTGATCCAACCCAATAAAGAAGACTTATTATATTATTGAGATACCTTTGTCATACAAGGCCTGACTTAGCATACAGTGTAGGTATGGTAAGTAGATTCATGCAGAAGCCAAAGGTATCACATCTAGCAGCTGTGAAGAGGATACTAAGATATCTTAAAGGAACTTTCGATTATGGAATTTTGTTTCCTGCAGTTGATAAAGGAAAAGAATGCAAGTTAGTAGGATACACTGATTCGAGTTGGTGTAGTGATGCTGAAGATCGAAAATCAACAGCAGGATATGTGTTTATGCTAGGTGGTTCAACAATTGCTTGGAGATCGAGAAAAGAACCAGTTGTGGCATTATCATCATGCGAAGCAGAATACATAGCTGCTTCTCTTTGTGCATGTCAAGCATTCTGGATGGTGAACTTGGTCAAAGAGATAACAGGGAAAAATCATGGAGCAATTACCATGAAGATAGACAGCATGTCAGCTATCAATCTGGCAAAGAACCCAGTAGCACATGGTCGAAGTAAGCACATCAAAATGAGGTTCCATTATCTTCGAGAGCAGGTAGCAGATGGGAAGATAAATTTGGAACACTGCAGAACTGAGAATCAGATTCCAGACATCATGACGAAGGGAGTGCAGGTTGAAGTATTCAGAAAGCTAAGGGCCATGATGAACATAGACAGTTTAGACACAATGAATTAGGTGGTGTGTTAAATTATAATTCATATGTGTCAAAAGAAGATTTGATTTATTTAGATTTAAATAGATTTGAATTTAAATGTAGATTAGATTTGATTTAGTAAAAAGATATTTTGGGCTTGGGTTTAGCTTAGGGAGCAAGCTAACCTAAATCTATAAATAGAGGGAGTAACCCCTATTTTGTAATCAACTCATTCACAGTATTTTGCAGTTGCAAAGTGAATTAATAAAAGTTTCCACAGTTTGTGGGCAGAGAGAAACTCTGCAGAAATAATTCTATTGTCTTTTCTTAGTTTGTTTCATAACTAATCATCAGTGGTGGTCGAAATTCATCATAGAGTATTGGTGGATTTCCAACAGATTAGACTATATTTTCTTTATCTACTATGTATTTCTTCAACTTCTTCTTCTTCCCTTTCTAATAATAATATATGTGATCTATGTTTTGTTTCATTTTTTGCCTTTTTGATAATACCAAAGAGGGATAGGCATACTTATAAGGGGAGTATAGTATACTTTATTTATTTTTCTTTTTATACAAATTCCTTCACAAATGTGTTGTCATCATTAAAAGATGGGAGAATATGGAACTATGTGATGTGGAACCTTGTTTTACAGGTAATATGACATATACTTTTGATGATGACAACCACCTTAATGACAAACACCTGGATGACAACCACTGTGATGACAACTATGATAAGTTAAGAATGAATGATTAAGCAGCTAAATATGAAAACCTAAGAATTATGATTTGATAAGCTTGACTATCAATTAGGGGAAATTGAATGGAGATAATCTCAAGCCTCGTATCAAGAGATCTCAAGAACTTACTCCATAAAGAAGAGTCTTTGGAAAAAATCTTGTAGAAAAAGAGTAATCTCCTAATTTAGTAAGTGAGTGATCATATGTAAAATAAAGGGGCTTTTCTGTAAAAATAAAAGGCTAAAACACACACACAAACACACACTAAAAAAATTTCAAAATGATTTGCCAAAATAAAATACTTTGAAAAACATCTACAAGTTGTATCTGACAAACTAGGAGCAGTCAAATAATCCATGTGCAAAATTTTGACTCTTTTAATCGATTAGAAGAAAGTTCCAATCGATTAGATTTGCACAAACTTAAATCCCAAGCTAGTTTTAATGCACCTTGATTTTGTATAATGGCTAGACATCTTAAATTTCCATTTTGAGGTCTTACAATCATATATTTGCATCATCTAATCAATTGGTAACTTAGTCTAATCGATTAGTAAATGGCAAAAAGTGTTAAATGAAAATTATGTTTTGGGATAACCTCTTTCCTGTAAATAGAGGTCTCAATTCTCATTTCAAAGTATCTAGAATTATTTTTTGACACTTTTATCTTTCACTCTCTCTCTCTCTCTAAAGTTTTATTTAACTTTTTCTCACTAAATGTTTTACCCAAATGTCTTTACGAGAAAAGTTCCTTTGGGAGTGAGGGTATATCTCTAATTGTGAAAATGGTGGAATTGTAAAATGTTAGACGAAACCAACATATTTAGAGGGGGTGAATATATACCTCAAAAATGGTCTTTTATTCCGAAAACGCGCATCTGGAGCTGTGTCTTCGACACCTTATTGCTCGATGCTCCAAATATAAAACAAATACCTACGAAAGACATAGAATCTATCAAACGGTATACAAATGAATCGAAAATACAAGTATACACAAAGTATACACATTTACAAACAAATTTAGGATTTATTCAACGAATATTAACAAAAGAACTGATAAGTGCCACAAAACATATATACAAAATAACTACATTTTGGCACTTATCAAACTCTCCCCAACTTGAACTTGTTTATCCTCAAGAAAGGCCAAACAACCTAAAGAAGCAAAAGTAATATGAAGAATGGGAAAACACAAGAAGGGGGTTTGAATTGGGCTTTTTAAAACATAAAAACAAAAGACACATTGGTTATCCTGGTTCGTTTGAACTCAAACTACTCCAGTCCACCCGCCAAAGTGATTTCGCATCTCTCAATGAGGTCTTAATCCATTAATCAAACTTGATTACAAAGGTAGAATGACAACTGCCAAAGTCTTCTTGAGTTTAAACCACAACCCGGTTTTCTCAAGGTATTACACAGTACTATATTTGAAAGCGTGTACAAAATATGTTTTCTAACAAAAAACAATATCATAAAAGTGATGTATTACACAAAATGAAAATCAATATATTGAAGGTAGTGATATTTTTCGTTTGTAGTGCACAGCAAAATCATAAACGATTTCTTCTTCACATCTTGTTTATATAGGCAATTCATGAGAGAAGATTTTGGAATGTTGATAAATAGTAGTTAATGAACTTTCTAAACATAGAGATTCTTGTCCTCTTCCGACCGTTACTTTTGAATATGCTTGCTAAAGATTACATCAGAAGATGAATGTTACTGTTGGGACTCCTTTACTTATTTCCAAAACTGTACGTAACAGAATAACAAAGTTCTTGTTCGCAGTGTTTAGTGCACTCAGAAGTTATAGCTTTAGAACTTATTTATATAAGCTTGTTATGCAAATTTTTCTTTCTATGTAAGATGTGTTGAATTAGAGTTTAAACAATGATCTAACTCATCTTATATGCTTTTTACATCATAACTTCCCTGCAAAATGAAATATTTATTTAGGGAGTATAATTGTTCTTTGAGTGTTTGTTATCATCAAAGTTCTTACAAGAATTGTAGAATCAAACTATGTTCTAACAATCTCCCCCTTTTTGATGATGACAAAAACTTGGATATTTTGATCAAATACGTAAAGAACATAAAGCATTAAAATCTCCCCCTGAGTTGGATACTCATATAGAGAAGAAATACTTCCCTGAAGATTATTCTGATCAGAGTTTTTGAGAAGAATATTTTTGATGTGTCCATAACTTTCCTCAATAGAGCTTGCTCTTGTTTTTCTTTCAGATGAAAAACAATAGAAGTTATGATATTCAAAATGTTTGAGACTGAGTCTCGATACTGTTATATTTGAAATATCTTACATTCCCCCCATTTTTTGTCAAGAATTAAAAATTAATAAAAGCACTTTAGACAATAAAATTCATTTTGTATTTCAAAAAGATTCAAGGAAACAAAAAAAATACAATGAAGAAAACAAATTTCAGAACTAAGTTTGAGGAGGTGGAAGTCGTGTGAACAGGGCTTCCAATAAACTCTTAATCTGATTTTTTGATTCCTATTATTTTCCAAGCATCCCCTTAATTTCATTGCAAGTTTCATCCTGCTTGTTTAGTCTTTCCTTAAACACAACATTTTCTTTCTTCATCTCCTCCAGAGTTTGCAGCACAATAGAAGAAAAGGGTATTTATGCAGAAGGGACCACTTTTTCAGAGCAAACTGTAGCTGATTCTGACGCAGGAGCTTCTTCAACTTTCTTGCCTTTGTCTTAAAACATGACTAGAGGAAGAGGATCAGTGGTTGGTTCATTACACTCTGATGTCTGATGATCTTCCCAATGGGTATTTTCCAGTAGAAGGAGTGGTTTCTTTTCCCAGTGTTGCAGAACTTAATCCTTGAAGATATTCAGGTGATCACAGAAGTTCTATTGAGCTATTTTATAACTAAGCTCCTTTAGTTTCAGATATTCACAGTTGAACCATTTTATGAACTGGTTCCAATAAGAATCATAAGCAGTTGGGCTGAGATTCTCTATGCAAGCTAGCTTTAGAGAGTTAACCCATTCCTGTATTTTTGTTTCAAAAATCAACAAAGATTTACCAATATTTGCTTTGGAGATTTTTGGTTTTGGTTTTGGAACAACAATTTTCCGAGATCTTGTGACGATATTGTCCAAAGATTTTAAGTCTATAATTGTTCTAAGGGGATCTTCTGGGTAGTTATTTGGAGAGGGAGAGTCAGAAAGGATAATGGGAGAAGTTTGTGAGTTTGGTGGAGTGGACTGATAAGGAGATGGAAGATCTTGAATGGAGAGGTTCTGTGAAGAAGTTGATGAAATTATTTGTTGTTGAGAGAACATGAGAGGGAAGGTGATGCCATGGATGGATGTTATGGTATCAAAATCAAATTTTGGATCTTCGATTTGGGGAGCTTCAAACAACAAATTAAATCGATCAATATCAGAGAGAACTTAAGCAAGTTCAGGATGATTTTTGTCAAGATGGGTAGTAGGTGGATTATTCATAAGGTTATCTAGAGGAAATGAGGTATCAAAGTCTAACTCAAAATCATCAAACGTTTGAGGAGAAGGATCTTCTGTGGGCTTTGGAGATGAAGGGTTTTCAGATGTGATAGCAGTACTAATACAATAACAAAAACAAAAGAGGAGTTACCTTTCTTTTTGGAAGCTTTGGGAGTCTTCTGAGAAGTTCCTTCAATATCTAATTTTCTTTTCCTTGATTTTATGTGAGCAACTTCTAGAGGTTATTGCCTTAAATCACGATTGTTCACATATGTATTAGTATCGTCCCTCTTGCATGCTTCCAGATACAGGAGAACAATATCTGGAAAAGAATCTACTTGAGTGAATAGAGGAAAATTCTTCAGAGGCACTCTTCGGTGGTAATGACTTCCTTGGTGGTGATTTTTGGATCCTTCTTAATAGTGTCAATAATCTTCATCTTCTTCAGATTTTTGGCATTGAGAGGTTTACCATCACAGACTTACAGAGCACTAGCTTGTTAAGCCTCGGTCAGAGGTTATATCAATCTGTTTTCTGTTAGAATATCAGAGATGAGTCTTCCAAGAGGGGTCCAATCTCACTTTGTTCTTTCTTCTTCTATTGTTTCTTTGACGCTGGTCTTAAGATGATTGAACAGAATATGTGGAAGATTAACCTTTTCTTTGGTGGTGATAAAGTACATAAGGTACTGCTGGTCAATGTTGATGTAATCTGGAGAACTTGTAGGCTTTCTATGATTGATGCAACCCAAAATAATTTTAGACCAAATTCTGAGGTAATCCTTTAGGTCTTTGATTTTGTTGGACGGTTGACCAGAAGTAAAGATTTCCTTTGAGATCTTGGTTACGTCAGAACCTTTGTCAGCCATATCACTGCATCGAATACCACCGTCGTCGTGACCTATTAGTTTCCCAATGAGATCTTAAGAGATGATGATTTTCTTTCCTATAACGAAAGATGTAACCTGATGATTTGAAGTTGTAGCGTGAATCTAGAATTCTTTAACAAGTATTGGAAAAACTGGACCTAGGAGGAAATCAAAGTACTTATTCCATCCTTGGAACTCAACATCGGGGGTTAAATTGTATCTGTTTTCCTTCATGCTGACGAAATCTACAATGAGCTCACAAAGAACTTTCAGCGAATCAATGGGTGTGAGGAGAGTTCTTGAGGGTTCTTCGTACCTTTCTGCTCTTAAGGAAGAAGAGTCGGGAATGCTTTGAGAACCTTGAGAGAGTTGTTGAGAGGAAGCCATTTGTCCATACAGACTCTTTTAGGGTTTTGAAAGATTGAACAATTTTAAGAGAGAAAAAAAGAATTGAGAGTGAAAGTGTGATAGTGAAGGTGAACGAAGTATATATAAGAAAAAGAAGACTTAATTAACAAGAAAAGGATTTAAAGAAAATGATTATTGCATTAATGATTCCTGAAAAGAGGGATAGCGTAAAGATATGGAACAATTATCGATTTGACATGAGCCTCAATGCATCAACTCAACGTTTCAGTCTCTTCAAAATTTGAACATGTGTTCATCCTTAGAGGAAGACCTTGTGTATAAAGTTGATAAGTGTTGGTGTTATAAACTGCATGCTTCTATCTTTAAAATGAACCTCTTGGAGAATGTTCAGATCTTCTTAGATAGATCCTGATACAACTTTCCTTCTTACTTCTAAAGAACTATTGATCAGATGTTCACCAAAAAAAATTAAAGCATAAAATTCTGAGGGTTAAAGTATTCAGAAACAAAATTATCATTCTGGGCATAATTTCATGCTGAAATGTTTCAAAAAGAAGTTAAATCTATCTTCAGAAAGGGGTTTAGTGAAAACATCAGTCCAATGATGGTCTGTGTCTATAAATTTTAGCGAAAGAATTACTTTCTAAATATAGTCCCTAATAAAATGATGTTTAATTTCTATATGTTTCGCCCTAAAATGTAAAATGGGATTTTTCGAAAGACAAATAATAGAAGTATTGTCACAGAGAATAGGAATGTTACTCTCATATATGTTGAAGTCTTCAAGTTGACTTTTCATCCAGATCATCTGTGTGCTGCATCCAGCTGCTGCTATATATTCCGCTTCAACACTTGACAATACAATGGTGGATTACCTTTTATTGGACCACGATATTAGATTGTCTCCCAGAAATTGGCAGCTTCCAGAAGTTCTTTTTCTTTCTATTCTGTCTCCAGTGAAGTCAGCATCACAGTAGCCTACTAATTTGTATTCTTTGGATTTTCTATAGCAAAGACCAAGATTAGTAGCACCTTTCAGATATTTGAAAATTCGTTTAACAGTTGTTAAGTGAGATTCACGAGGATCTGATTGGAATCTAGCACACAGACAAACACTATACAGAATATCAGGTCTTAAGTTGTTAAGTATAAGAGAGAACCAATCATACCTCTGTAGAGATTCTGTTCTACCTTCTTACTTACCTCTTCCTATTCCAGAATGCATGTGGGATGCATAGGAGTTTTGGCTAGCTTACATTCTGACAAGTCAAATTTCTTCAAAAGTTCTTTGACATACTTGCTTTGATGAATGTAGGTTCCTTATGGAGTTTGATTTATTAGGATACCCAGAAAGAACTTGAGTTTGCCCATCAAGCTCATTTCAAACTCTGCCTGCTAGACTTAGCAAATTCTCTTCCCAAAGATGCTTTAGTAGATCCAAAAATTATATCATCTACATAAATTTGACAAACCAAAATGTTATTTTGAAATAGACTGAAGAATAAAGTAGTGTCCACCTTCCCTCTGGTAAAATTATTTTCTAACAGAAAATTACTTAGTCTTTCATACAAGCTCTTGGAGCTTGTTTAAGACCATATAGTGATTTCTTAAGTTTATAAACATATTCTGGATGTTTTGAATTTTCAAAACCAGGGGGTTGGTGCACATAAACTTCTTCATCAATATAACCATTTAAAATCACACTCTTAACATCCATCTGATAAAGAGTGATGTCATTGTTTACTGCAAAAGAAATTAAAAGTCTGATAGATTCTACCCTGGCGACTGGAGCAAAGGTTTCTGTATAGTATACCCCTTCTTGTTGATTATAACCTTGTGCCACCAGTCGTGCTTTGTTTCTAACGACTTCTCCTTGTTCACTTAGCTTGTTACTAAAGACCCATTTGGTTCCAATGATGTTAAAGCCTTTTGGTTTAGGAACTAGATCCTACACATCGTTTCTGGTGAACTGATTTAGTTCTTCTTGTATAGCGAGTATCTAATCATTGTCCAGAAGGGCTTCATCAATGGAAGTTGGTTAAATCAGAGACACTAATACCATGAGATATTCTTCAGAATTTCTGAATGTAGATCTTGTTCTGATTAGGTCTTCTTTCTTTCCCAGAATCTTGTTTTCTGGATGAGCTAAACTACTTCTGGATTGTCTTTTCTGGATGGGCTCTTCAGATGTTGTTATAATGTTTGTGTCATCCTCTTCTGGATTTGATTGTGTCAAGACATTCAGAGGTACTGGAGGCACATGTACATTGTCAGCATAGATCTGGCACTTGAGATAAGTTCTTGACTGGTGATGGCATTCAGTTTCCATAGTCGACCAATAGTATCCTGCTCTAAGAATCTTCTTAGCCATAGTATGTCTACGGGAGTGAGTACCAAAGATACCGTCGTGCGTATCTTCCATAATATTCTTCACTTCCTTCTTGTCTATACAGTGAAGTAGAGTCAAATCATGGGTGTGCTTGAATAGAACTTCGTTACCCGGGAGAACTTAGATGAGAACCTCCGTAGGAATTTCTTATCATTGATAGATGCCTCCTCGGGGTACTCTTGAGCCTGTAGGATAACAAACCATGGTTTGGTTTAAAATGAAACGAGTTTGATCCCTTTCGTTGCTCCCAAGTTTCAAGTACAAGTAGGGGCCTGCTGTCTATTGGTAGCCGAAGATTGGACTTATGCTTTTGGCACTGCTTGCGTTCATACAAAAATCATATTGGGAACTAACTTTGTGATTATAGTACTCTTTATAAAAAAGGGTACGTAGCCTTTTGCTATTTTATCCAAGAATAGTATTATCCAGTAGACAAAGCTTCGAACCTTTATGTAAGCCTCTAATTATGTAAAGAGTTGGAAGCAACATAGCCTGACAAGTGAGATTTGGAGGGTAAGGCTATGAGATTTGCTCAATGTTATTCGAACAAGCTTACTTCGAAGGATTCAGATTGGATTCAAAGTATGCTGCTTTGAAGGGAACCAATACTCCAATCAAAGCCTTGTGTGAAGGTATCCCTTGTCCAATCAAAGACCTGCCTGCAGAGGGTCACTACTTTGTGATTCCAAGCAAGCATGCAAGATGCCTTTGCTCGAATGAAAGCTTGCATGAAGAGCCATTGTCCAATCGAAACTTTCCTGCAAGAGGTGACATGGCCAAACGAAGGATGTAATCTAAACTTGCATTCGAAGGAGGCCACCAGCCCAAACGAAAGATATAAACTAAAGCTTGCATAAAAGGGGACTACATGTCCAAACGAAAGATGTATACCAAGCTTGCATTCGAAGAAGACCACATTCCCAAATGAAAGATGCATGCACGAGGTCCCTGCTTTGTGAATCGAATCAAACATGTAGGATGCAATTGGTGCAATCAAAGGATGTATGCAGGAGGCTATTGCCATGTACATGAAAAGCCAGCTAGTAAGGGATCATTGGTGTAATCGAAACTGGCATGCAAGCAACCATTGCATTTTGAACCATGTGAGGCCAATGGTGCAATCGAAGCTTGCATGTATGCAGCCATTTGTCCAATCGAAGCTTGCCTGCAGGAGGTCACTGCCTTGTGACTTCAAGCAAGCATACAAGAGACCATTGCTCGAACGAAGGTTTGCATGAAGAGCCAAGGTCCAATCGAAGGTTGCATGCAAGAAGCTCCTATTTGTGAATAGAAGCCAGCGTGTCAGAGGCCAACGCTCAATCGAAGGACACAAGCCAAGCTTGCATCAAAAGAGGCCAAAATTCCAATCCAAGGATGTGAAATCGAAGCAGGCAGACTCTTTTTTCGATTTGATGTTTGAAAGCCTAATTGTACTTGTGCAAATTTGAACTTTTGAAAATCCTTGTGGGGAAATGTCTTGAGAAATGAGAGGGAAAATTTTGGGTACAACAGCTGCCCTTGTTCAATCTTCTTAAACCTGAAAAGTGAGTATGGCATGTTGTTGTTCGTAGCTTGAAGGTAGAATATGATTAAACACTAGAGCACCCAGAAATTTGCACTTGATGATGTGGTTGTTTATTTTAGGGAATGGGCTTAAAGATGCCATTTGGAGAGATGATGGAGAGTTGTTGGATATGGGCTTATAGATGCCATCCAAAGATGATTGTTGATAGGAATTAGACTAAGTCTAATCTAGACTTCAACTGGAAAAGAATCAGAATAAATCTTTGGCTGATTTAAACGGAACCAACAGAGGTCTTGAATATTCTTTAACTGAAAAAGAATCAGAATAAATCTTTGGAGCGGTTTATTTGAACCAGAGAAAGTGTCTACCTGAACGGAATCAGGATAAACCATTGATCGATTTAAACTGAACCAGCAGAGGCCTTGAATATTCTTTAACTGGAAAAGAACCAGAATAAATCTTTGGAGTGATTTATCTGAACAAGAGAAAGTGTCTACCGGAATGGAATCAACATAAAACATTGATCGATTTGAAGTGAACCAGCAGAAGTTTTGAATTATCTTTAACTAGAAAAGAATCAAAATAAATCTTTGGAGCGATTTAACTGAACCAGAGAAAGTGTCTACCAAAAAGGAATCAGGACAAACCATTGATCAATTTAAACTGAACCAATAGAGGTATGAAGGAAATATTTGTCATGTAGATAGGCACCCTGTTATGTTTCGGGAATTGATCTACAATCAAATTATTCACATATAGTTTTTCTGTCTTGTTTTAGGTATTAATCTGGAACTTGCTTTTTATGGGTCGTAGAGATAGTTGTCTTGTCTGGTTTCAGGTATTAATCTCTAACCTTAGAAAGAGAGATAGTTTTCCTGGCTTGTTACATGTATTAATCTTCAAACTGCTCGTGTAGATAGTTGTCCTGTCTGGTTTCAGGTATTAATCCATAATCAGTCACTCACAGATAGTTTTCCTGTCTGGTTTCAGGTATTAATCTAGAACTTGTTTTTTTGGTAAATATGAAGCTTGACTGTGATAGATAATAAAGGAATTTTGACGACTACTACCTCAACAGACGATGAAGTAATCTTTGACGACTACTACCTCAACCGAAAATGAAGGAATCTTGGACAATTACTACCTCAAGAGATAACGAAGGAATCTTGGGCGATTACTACCTCAACAGATAATGAAGGAATATTGGATGATTACTACCTCAATAGATAATGAAGGAATCTTGGATGATTACTACCTCAACAAATGATGAAGGAATCTTGGACGATTACTACCTCAACAAATGATGAAGGAATCTAGGACGATTACTACCTCAACAGATAATGAAGTAATCTTGGACGATTACTACCTCAAAAGATAATGAAGGAATCTTGGACGATTAGTACTTCAACAGATAATGAAGGAATCTTGGATGATTACTACCTCAACAGATAATGAAGGAATCTTGAATGATTACTACTTCAACAGATAATTAAGGAATCTTGGATGATTACTACCTCAACAGATAATGAAGGAATCTTGGACGATTACTATTTCAACTGAAAATGAAGAAATCCAAGCTTGATTTTGTCTTGGAGAAGTTTACAGATAGTTAACGACACTTATCTGTTGATTGATCTTTTCCTGAAAAGGTAAAGAATTAGTTGTATGCAATGTCATGATGTATGCATTGCGTAATGATGTTCTCGAAATGAATGAGATTTGTGTTATATGTATTTTGTATGCATATGCTATGCATGTTATTGAAGTGTATCTCTATCTTGGAAAATAAATCCTTGACAAATGCTGGGGAGTTTCGGGATGTTAAATCCCGGACTGCTATTGGGGATGAAGAGTATGCCCCTCTCCAGACCTTATTTTAGAATGTTTCCGCTGGGAATTCCCGTCTTGTTGTTTGAGGAGAATTCCGTTGGGGAATATTAAATTTGTTTGAGGGAAACTTTGTGGAGTGTGTTGATTCCTGCTCGGGGAAAGGAATTCAGGAGTTTTAGTTGTCCGTTGCTCTATTGGGGAGTTATCTCTTGATAGAAAAGGAAGGAAATTAATAACTTGTTGGGAAAAAGAAGTTAATTGTTATCTTGTTGTCTCATAGGCTTTGCAGCAATTCACTAGGGGTTGTAGAAGAGTCTACTGGGGAAGATGGGTTATGGTCCCTTGATTTTTAGTAGTCAGAGAGGCAACCTCGAGCTGGGGAATCTGTAGTTTATTGGGGAAATAAACCCTGTTACCAATCTGCTGGAGAAGTGTTTTCCTTAAGCAGAGACTCCTCGAGGATTCTTGAGATCAACTCAGTTGGGGAGAAGTTTTTCGGAGATTGAAGCTTTGGTTGGGGATTACATGAATCCAATTTTGTAGGGATAATTTTATGGGGATATCCATGAATTTGGTCTTTATGGGTTTTGGACCCTCATTTGTGAAGATTATTTTGTGGGGATAAGCTTATAGATATGACTCTGTGGGAACTTGATTGGGGATCACTTTATGAAGGGGATTTCATGGAGATTTGTCACTGCCCCTAGTTGGAAGTGTTGTAGCACTGCTAGAAAAACATTTTCTTGACCCTTTGCTGGAATTCAAGCTCAATGCCCCAAGTGATTGAGATGCAGACTTGCCCCTGGTTATTCAACACCTCTCGAGAGATTTCTTGGAATCTTTCCTTGACTTCCCTAGATGTGTTGGACAGTGACATGTCATTCCCCCTTGCTTATAGGAGATCTGTCATTGGAAGTGTCTTCCCATTTGAAGTGATTCTATTTCTCAAGAGTTAGATAATCGTCGTGTGGATTTCTCTGTTGTCAAACAAGTAGCTATATGCAAACAGCGATATTCAAAGTAATGCAAAGTTTATACTTGTCTTGAAGTTTTGAAAATGCATTTTAGTAAGTAAAAGAGTTTTGTAAGAATGTCAATTCAACACTGAATTTGGAGCAAAGCCTTACAGGAGTCAGGATACCTTTTGTAACAGTATGCTTTCAAACTAACCCATGCTTCAATTAGGACTGTGAAAGTTTGTATCATGGTCTGGTTCATGGTTTAAGAAACAAAGGATAAGGCTCAAAGTGTATTTTTACCCTCCCGTTCTTCGTGATGTTCTTCAGTCCTAAGCTCAGTCAATTGTGCGTTTGAACTCCTATTGAATCTGGAATGATGGTTCAGATATTTGGGAGTTAATTGAGAAGGCATTCATTTTTGCAACACTTTTCATGTTGTCTAGGATTTGTTGTGACCTCTTTTTGATTTATTATCCCTGGTTTTTGCCTGAATGTTCTTGTTTAGAGATTACAGTCAGCGGGATACCCTAATTTTTCTTAAGTCTCCTTTGTAGGTTTTGACTTAATGGTCTTTTCTCTTGGGAGATAACGACTACCTATTTTATAGGGAACTGTTGTACCCCAAAATTTGCCCTCCCATATTTCTCAACACATGGCAAGTGAGGTCCCCGAATTACTCAAGGAAGTCCAAGAGTTGACTAGACAAACTCTCTCCTAAGCCAGTCTACCTCAAATTAGGGTTTCATTTTGCATCAAGATGATTGAGTCCAAAGGATCCCAAATGCTCACCATTGTCCTAAAATGTTCTCAAGATCATCCATGTGAAGTTTCAAGCCTTGCAGAGGAAGTTTGCTCAGTCAATTGATCAAATACCTAGAAATCGACTGTGCTAGGTCAAGAGTCAACTGGGACCCACATATAGTCAAACTTCAAGATTTTTGGACAACATCCTCATTTTGAAGTATTATCCGTCATTTGATCAAGGGTTGATCATGATTCATCAAGTATTGCTCACAATTCATCAAAAACCAAAAGTTGCTGAATTAGGGTTTTGTAGGAAAAGTCAACTCAACTTTGACCAAGCATAACTTTCTCATACTTTATCAGAAATGACCCATCCAGAATATCCTCCTATCATTCTCACAGTTTGAAAAATTATCCATATTCAATTATTATAATTCTTGCATATTCAGCATGTCTAAATTACATATTCGTGATCATCATCATATTTGCAGTGTTTCTGGATAGCTTAATTTGAATTATAGTGCAGGCATAAACTTTTGCCATTGTTAGGGTTCTGTGCTCCAATTTGGGGTTTTGGTTTTCAAGCGAAATCAAACAGAATATTGGGTACCATGATGGTCAGAGTTTCAAATTCGGCTGATCCATGGTCCCCAATTGAATTTATATTGCATATATTTGATTTTTGAATGACGCGGGTTTCAGCAACAGACCTGTATGTGTAGGTAAAAGAATCAGAACTTAAAACGACGGCTCCAGGGAAGAAGACAAGAGTGTGTCACAACCTGATTGGTTGATTCAAATTCTGGCGCGTTATTCTGGCCAGGAACCTGTTGTTCTGATATATTGTTTGTTTTTATTATTTTAACAAGTTAACATCCAGCGCAATTGGTTAGAAGAAGGAAGTTGGAAGTTCATTGTTCTGGGTTCGATCCCAGGCGTGAGCTTTTGGAATTTTCTACTTTGTTTTCATCAGATCCAACACATGCACCTCCTGAGGTTCATCATCTTTTGGATCCCAGTCAGAATCAGATCCAGCACGTACAGGCCATTATCTTCTGGATCCCAGTCAGGACCAGATCCAGCACGTACAAGCCATTATCTTCTGGATCCCAGTCAGGACCAGATCCAGCACGTGTAGGCCATTATCTTCTGGATCCACCAACCAGAACCAGATCCAGCACACCCCATCTTCTGAGGGCCGCCATCTTCTGGATCCGTCAGCCAGAGCCAGATCTGCTGACAACAGACTCATTCGGTTATTGCTATTATTTTGCTTTAAATTATTTTCTTTAATTATTCTGTTTTTTTTATATCAACACCAAAATTATTTTCTAAAATTAACCAATCAAAAATCACAAAAAAAGGAATATTTATTTTCTTAATAAATGTTTTTTTAATTAATTAACTTATTTGATTTAGGGCAACTTTTATTTCTTTCACAATTAAAATTTAATTAGAAAATTAGGTTAACTCTTGATTTATTTCTTTTATTTTTCTCAAATAAATAAAATATAAAAAAAACAGCTTTTAGGGTGAATTAATTTATTTTTAGTTTAAAATTAAGTAGAACTTAGAATTTTATTTTTAATTTTAACTACGTCATTATTTTCTTAGATAAAAAAAACATTTTTTTAATCGCAATTAGGTTTAGTTAGGGTCAAAACCCTAATTATCTCGTATTCGATTCATCGCGCGCGTATTATCATTTTTATCGATATTTCTGTAAATGCCCGTGGTTTGTAATAGTTTAATCTAGGACCTTTTTATTTATCACATTTTCTGGGTTTTTGGCTATGTAATTAATTCCCCTCCCCGGAGCCTTGTAATAGCGTAGATTTACTTTTTCGCATCTTAATTTCTGCAAATATTTAACTATCTAGATGTATGTTAATAGGATTGTATGACAAGATTGCATGATAATTTAATACAGTTAGAAAACCCTAATGTGCAAGGATAAATAACCGAAACAAATCACTCGCACATATCACTCTTAGGGTATACTCACACTTCAGTTGCCTTCGGTAAACGATCATTAAGTATAGGATGCTTTAGTGATTGCCCTCCTATCTAGCAAATATCAAATGTCCCGATCGGATGTTGCCTCGGAAATGTTGCCTCGGAAATGTCGCCTCGAATATGAACTTAAGACTCTAGGGTTATTACTAAGATATCCTAATATTGCTTTAATGATCGTACGTCCCTTGCGAATTGACCCTTACAACTCCAACAACGGTGCTACTTATTTCTCAATAGTAGGATAGCTCTGTTTAAAGGAAACAAGAATAGAAACGACCTTTTTTCGAGTAGGTAGATGCTAGTAGGTACTTGCTCAAATCAAAGCTTTTCACACTTACACTTTTCAAACAAATTTTCAAAACAAACTTCGTCACACCTTTTAGGACTGATACAAAGGTTATCATGAAGCAAAACATTTTCAAAAAACAAAGCACGTACACAAGCAATTTAAAAAGATGAGCAAGTACCTAAGAGCCCATGGAAAACCATGGATAGAAAGGGTGCTAACACCTTCCCTTTCTATAATCTACCCCCCGTACTCAGAATATCTCGAAAAAAGGACTTTTTATGTACTTTTTTCCTGTCTGATTGGATGAAATAAAAGTCGGAGGCGACTCTTGCTTACCGTGACATTTTGCGAACAAAAAACGCAAAACGCAAACCAGCATTTCGAAACAGTCGATTCTGCCACCGTATCACAGGAACCATCGCCATTATTTTGAATTATAAGGATGTTTTCATTGCCATTCATTGTATATGAAGTGAAAGCTTGCGATTGAACGCGCATTTGAATTAACTAGGAAACTATCCTGCCCCAGGTTTTGATTAAAGGTTTCAATTTGTGTGAAAAAGAAAAATCCTACTTCTTTGGCTCAAAGGGTTGACTAGGGATTATCTTCCTTATAACTCCAGTGTTTAGGAATTGAAAGAACACATGTATATCGTCAGCAAGGTCTTTCCAAAAGCATATTGTATGAGATTATGGCATTGTTTTTGTCATCCTCCCTCTAAAGGCTTGCAACTTTTTGAAACAAGAGTTGAATATTCATAAAGGGAGTAAAAGCATAGCTTAAATATAATGAAAACGAATGGATTAGTTCAAGACAAACATATGCAATGCATTAATAAAACAAAGTTTGACATTAATAGATAAGTGTTTGAACAGCAAAAAAGATTACAATTGAAAATTCAAAATGAAAAGGATGCTCTCAATGATTTGGCATAGGAGCAGTGATCATGTTGGGAGTAGCAGACGGATCAAATTCAATCTCCTTGGCATCAATCATGTCTTGAATCTTGTTCTTCAGAGTCCAACAGTTGTCGGTGCCGTGTCTAGGACTATTAGAATGGTAGGCACATCTTACATTTGGATTGTACTTGGGAGAAGAGGTATCGGGGTTTTGAGGAGGATCCCTTAGCGTGATCAGCTCCGCCTTCAGCAAACATTGTAACGCTTGAGACAATGGCATATTAATCTTAGCGTACTGCTTTTCTTGGTACTTTACCCTACGACTATTTCCCTATCATTATTGAACAGGTGTAGGATTAGAGATCAGGCTTGCCCCCACGTGTTGGTCGTGGTTATTCTGGTTACGACCTTTTTGATCGTACATAGCATCAGACTCTTTCTTCTCATTGAAAGGTTATTTCCATGCACTTGAAGATGCACCCCTTTAGATTTTACCGCTTTTGATGCCAGCTTCGACTCTTTTGCCTGTCAGTATTAGCTCGACGAACCCGGCTAAAGAGATTCCGATTAGGTGATTGAAGAAAGGTCCCATCAAAGTTCCCATAAAGATGTCAATCAGCTCCCTGTCAATTAAGGGTGGTTGCACCCTGCCAGCCAGGTCTCTCCACTTTTGGGTGTACTCTTTGAAGCCCTTGTTGGAATCCATGGTCATATTCTGCAACTACACACGAGTTGGTGTCATATCAGCATTGTATTGGTACTGCTTGTAGAAAGTAGCATCCAAGTCCTCCCAAGTATGAATTTTGGTTCCTTATAACTGATAGAACCACTCCAATTGAGTGCCAGCCAAACTTTCTTGGATGAAATGGACCCATAGCTTTCGGTCAGCAGTGTCAGGCTGAATCTCGCGGACATAAGATCTTAGATTCATCTTAGGATAAGAGACCCCATCATATTTAGCAAAAGCAGGAATCTTGAATTTCAGTGGGATGACCACTCCAGAAACCAAACCCAAATCTTCAAAATCCAGACCAGGTACCCTCTGAATTTCCATGGCGTTGAGACAATCCTCCAGTTATTTGTGTTTGTCGTTCGTGGGAGGATATTGTTCTTCAGCGTAGTCAGCCTCTTCTTTGTTAGACCCTAGACAGTGGTCCCCTTCTTTTGTCTGGTTGTCTCCCTCAGTTGACGGGGTTGCGATTTCTAGAGCTTGCTCTGTTGGTCCTTTGAACCTCCTTCCCAAATTCAGAATGCCCACTGACTTCTTTTGTCTTTATCTTCTTGTCTTTGAGAAGAAGAGTCTTCAGGTCCTCTTGCCCTTTAACATAATCCAGGAACATTTATTTGAAATGAGCATTTTGTGCTTGAAGGTCCTTCACCGTCTGTTCCATATCCATCTTACTGAAATAAACAGTAGGAAGATAAGAAGACCTGTATGGGAGAAACCTGTCATGATATGATGCATGGTATATGGATGCATGTTCAAGGATCTTGTGGGGTAAACACAAGAAGATGTTAGAAGTTGAATTTTGATCAATAGCTTTGATTGGAGAACTTCGTATCGGTGGATGTCCTTCCACAAGAATCAAGCTCACCATGTGAAGGGTTTCATAGCCCTTGACTCAAGTTACCGTGCTTTGGTCTTTGACGGTGTTTGATTAGAGGAGAATAAATCCTCTTACCCTTGATGAATGTCTGGTTCAACGTGACTCTGCATCATAGGCCCTTGAGATCCTTGAAATGGTTATTGAAAATGCTATGGTACGATTTCATGATGTTATGTACAAGTATGCAAAGCAAGCAAGTTGTTATGTACAAATAGTTATATACACAAAGCAGACAAGTCCTTAGCTTCAGGATTGCATGGAGTTTGTAGGTAAGTACCTTCTTGAAGTTTAGTTGGCTTAACCTATCCTAGAAAGTGATTGGGTTCTAAGGAGTCTCATATCACCAACCTTTCTTTTAGGCATTGTTCTAGCTCAAGCACCTAAATATTGCGGCCAGAATATCCCAAAAGTCCAATCTCAATGAGTATTACATCGAGTATCAACCAAACTTCGGTCGGAACCAAAGTAGGCCATCTCACTACTTTCTAGTGGCTTAGGATGAGTCAATTAAAGGTTCTAAAGGTCAGTTAACGCTTAATGACACTATAAGGAAGCCTAATGTTATCCTTGACTGACTCAAGGAACATTAGTACAAGCCAGACTATCACGCTAACTTAGCTATCACTTTGTACATATTCGTCTACTGTGTAGAGCCTCTATGATTTATTTCTACTTACCTAAAAAGGTGCCCCGGATCCGGGTGTAGGATCTTTAACAATAACCCAAACAAGGAACCATAATGTAAAACAAGCAAGTCAAACAATGAAAGTAAGTAAAGGCCCTAAGGTAACCCCACTTTTAGTAAAGTCCCCAGCAGAGTTGCCAGTTCTGTAATACGGTGGGAGAACTGACTTGGGTGTGTTGCGTTTGATCGCAATTGTTGCGGATAGCAAGAGTCGCCACCGACTTTTCTTTTATCCAATAAGGAAAGGTTGAAAAGAACAGGAAAGACCTTTCGAGACTATTTCTTGAGTTCAGGGGGTAGGTTATGAAAAGGGAAGGTACTAGCACCCTTTTCATCTGTAGTTATCTACGGGCTCTTAGTTGCTTGCTAGATCACTTGTTTTTGTTTGAAAATGTGCTTGTGGTATAGGTTTGAATATATTTTTGAAAACGTCTTTGTAATGATTCTCGTTTCTATAAGAATGCGTACAAAGTGTTGGTTTTGAAAATAGTTCAAAGAGGTGTTTGTGGAATGAGTTTTTGAAAGTGATTTTGAAAAGTGTCTTGTAATGATTCTCGTCTCTATAAGAATGCGTACAAAGAGCTTGATCTTTTGAAAATGTTTCAAATGAAAGTTTTGGTGTGTAAAATGTTTTTGTTGTGAGCAAGCGAGCAACTATGAGCGCCCTACCTACTTAAAAGGTCTAATGTTCTTTTCCTCCTCCTTTAGATGTTGCTATCTTACTATTGATTTGGTAAGAAGCCCCATCGTTGGATGTGAAGGGACAGGCGCGGATCGTTTGTATAGTCATAGAAGGCAACCTATGGGACGTTTTAGCAATGTAGTTTAGAGACTAGATCGTTTACCGAAGGCAACATCGAGGGACTACGGTCTTTCATCGAGGGTCTTTGCTAAAACGCCCATATTCGAGGGACATGCCTATTTTTTTGAGGCAACAAGTGAGATTACCCTAGAGGTGCATGTATGCAAAGTGTGTTTGATTGCATGCATTTTGTCTTTGATTAGGGTGGTCTACTTGTTGATTTTGTCTTTTCATACATCCTAATTACTAACATTTGTATAAAGCAATAAAAATGCAGAAAATAAATATCCTACACTATTACAACCATTTTGAATAGCAAGAAAATGTAAAGATAAAACAAAATAAAATAAGGGAAGAAAAGCTTTTCGATTCAGGCAACAGCACCCTTCGATTCTTCTCTTCCTGGCTTCTTTCGATTTGGCCTGGAAGTCAGCAAGTGCAGGCATCTTTCGATTTGGCCTAGAAGTCAGCAAGTCCAGGCATCTTTCGATTCACCCTTCTTCTGCTTCTTTCGATTGAGCCTGAAAGTCAGCATGTGTAGGCATCTTTCGATTTAAACTTCTCCTGCTTCTTTCGAATGGGCCTAGAAATCAGTTTGTATCGAAGTCTGTAACCGTCGATTCATGCCACATTTGTTTTTGTTTGTTTTCATTTGGGATCAGATGGAAGCATTGGGTGAAGCCAAAGGCTTCGATTCACATATCCTTACTCTTGTTTTCTTTCGTTTGGGATTTAAATAGCAACATAGCCTGAGGCCATGCTAGCATTGTTTCATGGCCAGGTTAGTTCTTAAAACATGTTGATAAACAAAGAAAACAAGCCATAAGATTAGCAACGGGAACAAAACAGAGAAGGTGGAAACGAAATGAACCAAAGGGTAATGATGATGTCTTGAAACGAAAGGAAATGGTTATTTACATGTTATGCTTGAAACAAAAAAGCTTAAGGTTAAGAGAACTTACCTTGCTTGAAGCTGGAATGTGTGTGTTGTACCTTGAGTGGCTGCCCTGAGTGTTCCTGGATTCGAAGGAAAGAAACAGGAGTTATGTTTCTAGTACTGGATTCGAAAGAAGGAACCAAGCGTTGGGTTGCTTCAGATTCGAAAGAGAAAAAGAAACAAGTGTTGTGTTTCTTTAGATTCTGGGTTTGTGTTTAGTGTTTGAGAATCTAAAGAGTTTAAGAGTTTTTGAGAGTTTGATGATTTTTTCCATGCCACCCAAAAGTCCTCTCTTTCAGCTTGCAAATTGTTTCTCTATTTATAGAGAAAAGGTTAGAGGTGCTAGAGTAACCAGGTTTGGAGGATAACAAACCATGGTTTGGTTAAAAATGAAACAAGTTTGATCCTTTTCATTGCTTCCAAGTTTCAGGTACAAGTAGGGACTTGCTGCCTGTTGGGAGTAGGAGATTGGACTTATCCTTTTAGCACTGCTTTTGTTCAGACAAAAATTAGATTGGGAGATAACTTTGTGATTAAAGTACTCTTTATAAAAAAAAGGGTACGTAGCCTTTTGCTATTTTATCCAAGAATATTATTATCCAGTAGACAAAGCTTTAAACCTTTGTGTAAGCCTCTGATTAAGTAAAGATTTGTAAGAAACATAGCCTGACAAGTGAGATTTAGAGGATATGAGATTTGATCAATGTTCTACAAACAAGCTTGCTTCAAAGGATTCAGATTTGATTTGAAGTATGCTGCTTCGAAGGGAACCAATACTCCAATAGAAGCCTTGTGTGAAGGTATCCCTTGTCCAATCGAAGACCTGCCTGCAGGGGGTCACTGCTTTGTGATTCCAAGCAAGCATGCAAGAGGCCTTTGCTCAAATGAAAGCTTGCATGAATAGCCATTGTCCAATCGAAACTTTCCTGCAAGAGGTCACATGGATAAATGAAGGATGTAATCTAAACTTGCATTCGAAGGAGGCCACCAGCCCAAACGAAATATGTAAACCAAAGCTTGCATAAAAGGGGACTACATGCCCAAACGAAAGATGTATACCAAGCTTGCATTCGAAGAAGGCCATGTTCCCAAACGAAAGATGCATGCAGGAGGTCCCTTCTTTGTGAATCAAAGCAAACATGTAGGATGCAAATGGTGTATTCGAAGGATGTATGCAGGAGGTCATTGCCATGTACACCAAAAGCCAGCTAGTAAGGGGTCATTGGTGTAATCGAAATCGGCATGCAAGTAACCATTGCATTATGAACCATGTGAGGCCAATGGTGCAATCGAAGCTTGCATGCAGGAAGCCATTTGTCCAATCGAAGCTTTCCTGCAGGAGGTCACTGCCTTGTGACTCCAAGCAAGCATACAAGAGACCATCACTCGAACGAAGGTTTGCATGAAGATCTAAGGTCCAATCGAAGGTTGCATGAAGGAAGCTCATGCTTTGTGAATCGAAGCCAGCGTGTCAGAGGCCAATGCTCAATTGAAGGATACAAGCCAAGCTTGCATTGAAAGAGGCCAAAAGTCAAATCGAAGGATGTGGAATTGAAGCAGGCACGCTCTTTTTTTGATTTGATGTTTGAAAGCCCAATTGTACTTGTGCAAATTTGAACTTTTGAAAATCCTTGTGGGGAAATGTCTTGAGAAATGAGAGGGAAGTTTTGGGTACAAAAAAGGGTATCTGATCAAGAATAGGCACTTCGAGCAACTTAGATAATTCTTCCATTGTGGGCACCAACTGATAATTCAGGAAGGTAAAACAGTGATGCTTAGGATCAAAGAATTGGAAAACAAGACTAATCATGTCTTCCTGGAAACCAGTAGTAACCAAACTAATTAGATGACCATGTCTCTTGATGAATTGAGAATTGTCAAGAACCTTTGAGACTAATTCCTCAAGCTTGGAAGGTATCCTTACGAAGTTGATCTGGATGGTATTCCTACGACTGGAAGGCATGACCCTGCAACACAAAACTAAGATAAATCCCCTAGATCCTTGAAATGGTTAGTCATGATATGATGTTATGATGTTATGATGTTATGTTTAAATACATAATAAAACACAAGAAAAGCACACAAGGCCTTAGGTTTAAGGCTTGCATGGGGTTCGTAGGTAAGTACCCTCTTGAAGCTTAGTTGGTTTAACCTATCCTAATAAAGTAATTATGTTTTAGGGATCTCAATATCACTAATTTTTCCCATAAGTTTTGTCTAGCACGACAACTGACTTACCACCAAACAAAACTCGAGAGTCGAATCTCAATGAGTGTAGTATCGAGTATCAACCAACTTTGGACTGCACCAAAGTCGGCTATCTCACTACCTTCTAATGGCTATGTTGGGTCAATTAAGGTTCTAAAGGTTATTTAGTGCTTATGACACCACGCGGAAGCCTAGTATTCTCCTTGACTGACTCGAATGACACCAGTACAAACCAATGTGTCACACTAACATAGCCATCACTTCAACCATATCAGTATATGCCATATAGTTTCCATGATCTATTACTAATTACCTAAAATTCCCCCAGATCTGGATGTAGGATCTTTGCAAGAAAAGTAAACCCGGGCAACCCTCAAATGTAAAGCATACAAGGAAAACAAGGAAAGCATTCAAAAATGATCTAACTCTTAAGGTAACCCCTCTTTTTAGTAGTACCCAACAGATATCCAGTTCTGTAATACGATGGGGAGAACTGACTTTTGGTTTTGCGTTTTATCACAAATTTTGCGGATAGCAAGAGTCGCCACCGACTTTTATTTTATCCAATAAGGAAAGGGTGAAAAGAACAGGAAAGACCTTCAAGATTTTCTTGAGTTCGAGGGGTAGGTTATGAAAAGGGAAGGTGTTAGCACCCTTTTCATCTGTAGTTATCTACGGGCTCTTAATCGTTAGCTCACTTTGTTTTGAAAATTCTTTGTGAATGTGTTTGAAAATATTTAGAAAAATGCCAATAGTAAGGCTAATTTTTCATGATTCTTGTATTGGTTAAGAATGCATACAAAGTGTTTATTTGAAAATACTTTGAAAGTGTGGTTGTGATAAACGTTTTTGTTTGTGAGCAAGCAATTAGCAGCTGTCTACCTACTCAAAGTCTTTCTTGTTATTTTCCTCTTCCTTTAGATAATGCTAACCTATCATTAGTTAATAGGAAGCCATATCGTTGGATGTGAAGGGACAAGTGCAGGTCATTGTACAATCATAAAGGCAACTCGTAGGGGCGCTTTAGTAATTTTTGTAAGGGACTAGATCATTTACCGAAGGCGACATCGAAAGGGTCATCGAGAGACTACGATCTTTTAACTGAGGGTCTTTACCAAAGTGTCCCCACGTTTGAGGCACATGACTATTTTTACGTTCCGAAGGAAACAATTGAGGTTACCCTAGAGGTGCACGTATGCGGCGTATTTTGATTTCAGTTAATTTATCTTGTATTAGGTTAGCTATCATTTGCTTTTATGTCTTGCCATATAGTCATATTAGTTAACAATAATATATACTAAGCGTAAAAACATAAGTGCAGAAAAGTAAAATCCTACGCTATTACAAGGCTTCGGGAATGGGGGTACAATTAACAAAAAAAATGCATGAAAATAGAAACCCTAGTTAACTATTACAAACTGTAAGCAGATACATAATTGAAATAACGCGAAAGCAATAAAATACGTGAAGCGGTAGGAAGGAAAAGGAAAAGGAAATTTTTTTGTGATTTTTCTTGATAAAAAAATAGGTTTTAATGATTAATCTAATAACCTAGTTAATTTTAATTAATAAAGGAAATTGATTAATTAAAAACCTAAAACCATAAGTTGATTTTAATTGAAAATTTGTTTTTGTGAAAAAACTGAAAACGTAAATTTATTGATTAAACAAAAACCTAAAAAAACTAATTAGGGTTTAAATTTATTAAAACAAGGTTTTGTGCAAATGTTAGGCTTTTTAAAAAAAGGTTTATGTTTTGTTAATTTGAAGAAAAATGAGTAAAAGAGTAAAGAGAATAGAGAATTGTAAAGAAGAAACCAAAAGAGGTAGACGTGGGTGATGAACCCATGCCCTCAGAATCTTCTGCCAATATGCTCACCACCAAGCCAGGAGCGCCTTGGTGTCAAGGAAGGAATCAAGCGCCTTTAGTAAACTGCAAGACAAATAAATCAGAGAGAAAAACATAAAACTGCCAAAAGGTCGGGATATAACCCACTCCTTAGCATACTAAGACCTTATCGCACGTTTCAACCACTGGGGCGGTAATACATCCATTAATTTTAATCAAACAATAAATATATAATATAGAAATGATGCCTGAACCAGAGAGGCGTCAGAGCCCTAGCTTCGGTCGTCTTCTCCAGTAGCGTCTTCCTTTCAAACCTGCAAAACAACTAATATTAATAATCCAGGGGGACCCTACCCCCTAAATCAGGGTCCGCGATTTCCATGGAAGGGTTATTTCAGCCTAAATCGCAAGGGTTTAAGAGCTATAAAGAAAACTACATAGACCGGTGCTAACATGGATCTCCACCATCCGGCCATTATGGGACTCTCCTAAGGGGTCATTCCTGCATTGTTGAACCTTATGAACATGTTAAACAAGTTAATATAGAATGAAACACAAGGAAAACAAACATATGGAATTTTTGTAGTGTTAAGACTGATGTGGCATGTATGTATGCTTTTACACCCTTTTGAATATGGAGATTGACCCAGCCTTACCCTACTGAGTTCCTGGAAGTGAATGGAAGAGTTGATAGGCCTCGAGAGCGGCTGTAAGAAAGGGTTTCGATTTTCCCTAACTGTTTGAAAATTATGGAATTTTTGTGGTGCTTTCTTGGACAAGGGTTTCGTTGTTGGATTGTATGAAGAGTGGAGATTATATAATGTGGAATTAGGTCAGAAAATATGGGCTTGGACCATGTGTAAGAAGGCTCATATTTTATCTTATTTATTTTTGAAATATTAATGAATAAATCAAAATAATTAAAATAAAATAGGTCAAGGGGTGCATGAACAATATTTGAGGTGTATAAGGAGTGTGATGCACATTTGGACTTTAGAACATTGGCCCAATAGCCAAAAATATCAAGTTTGCTCAATCTGAACTTCATGCATTTGCTCAAAATTTCCCAACTTGCACTGGTAATAACTCTCTCAATTTTCATCTTTTGAAGGTGATATTTGACTTTTTGGAAAGCTCAAGATGTCCTATACATCTCACTTTTGATCATTTTTGCATTTGGATATTTTATCTTGATGTAAGTTTCCTTGACAAAAAGTGTCTTTTTGTTGACTTTTAAAATGACCTGTAATGTATTGGCTCATATCTCTCAAATGAGGAATTTTTTGGACTTGAGCTTAGAGATTTGTACAGAATTGAATTTTCTTCAAAATGAGCTTTGGTTGGGGAAGCATGTGAAAGTTATGTTTGGTCAAAGTCCAGTTGACTTCTCCTAAGGAAACCCTAATTTGGCAACTTTTTATTTTTGATGATTTAAGAATTTCGTTGATGAATCATGATAAACCCTTGATCAAATGATGATATAACTTCAAAACCTTGATGTTAACCAAAAATCTTGAAGTTTGACTGTATGTTTACCACTATTGACTTTTTACCCAATACAATTGATTTTTAGTCATCTGAGCCATTGACTGAGCAAACTTGTAATGCAAGGCTTTAAACTTGATATGTGAATTCTTGAAGACATATAAGAAACCATGAATTCCTTTTGAGACCTTATAAACTCAAACTTCCTTGTGAAAGATGAAACCCTAGTTGTGGACCCATTGCTTAGGAGGAGAATTTGTCTGATCAATTCCTGAGAAACCTTAAGCATTTGAGAACCCTAGAAGAATGTTTTGAATAAAATGAAAGGGAAAATTTTGGGGTACAACAGCAATCAACACAAGAGAAAGCAAACATTTCTCTCCCCAACTTGAATTCAACCAACATTAAAGTGTGAATACTCCCTACTTTCTAAGGCAAGGTAAAAATTCAAACCAAAAACAATGGTTGAGGATTCAAGAAAATAAATCATCAATGTCCATTCAAAAAGGAAAACCAATCACACATATACAAGAATTAAGTTCAAAAACAACATGGACATTGACAAAAAGGCTCAAAAGAGGTTAACAAAATTTCACACACTCACAAGGTAAATTGACTGTTTGGTTAGGTAGTTATGCTCAAAATCAAACAAAATGCCTTGATCACTTTCATGCTTTCATACAATCAACAAAAAAAAGATTAGATATAATGAAATCCAGTTAAAATAAAAATTATGGCCTTCAGTATATATGAACAATGGAAAGTTTCCTCACATTTTGGGGTAAAAAGGGAACTAAAGCGATTGAATCAAAAGCAAGTAATGCAAAAAGAATCAATGATATGGTAATTATACAAATGAAAAGTTTCCTAAACATGTTATGCTATAGAAAATGATAAAAGAGTACCTGGCGTGTACCAACTTCAAAAACTATCATTACCATACATCTACAAGTAAAAAAACCCTAATTCGGAAAATCACCAAATGCGACTTCAAGCTAACAGGCCAAAATTGAGTCCAAACAACAACAAAAGAGTTAAACAAAAATTATAATACTAATGTTATTTACTACTACAAAGCCTTGGTGAAAGTGGGAAAAGGAGGGACAAGTGAAATAAAAATAATTCACTATCTCAACTCAGGAGAGCGCGCTAAGTGCCATGCCCGTGCTAAGTGTACTACACCAGTAGCAGAAAAAAACAAGACAGCAAGCTTGCAGTTTTTATGCAACCTCCACAATCACCTACACTATCACAACACAACTAAACAAAACTTACAACTCATACACATTTTCACAAGCTAATAAAAGCAAGATTTCGGAAAAACAAACAGGTGAAAGTGAGTAAAGAAGTTGATAAGAAGATTTGAAATTTTAGAATAGGTTCGATTTCAACTTGTTTAAACAACAATCAGCACACTACCTAAACTAACAAAATGAAAAACAATAAAACATGATTGTTTTACGTCGTAAGCTCGACGTCTGTTATTTACAACTGTTCCACTTTGATTTGTGTAGGTCAAATGCTTTCACTCATGTCTTTGCTCTCATCTCTTCGAGCTCTAACCAGAACTACACATCTATCCACACTTTTGGAAAACGTGAAACAAAACAAGTATACTCTATACAAGTATCAATATAAATAAGTTTTTATTTACACATTATAGAAAATATAGATATTATATGCAAAACTCACAAACAAGGAAACTATCACAATGCGAAACAATAAAAACACCAACCCCTGGCAACGGCGCCATTTTGTTGAAGCGGTAAAGCGGCATGCAAAAGTAAGTATTTTTAGTTTTATCATATTTTCTCCACAGGGATTAGTGCTAGTGAATTTTTGTTCTACAATCTCTCGTTAATGAGTTTGGGTTTAAATGGGTTTGAAGTAAATGCAAAAATTAAAGTTATTAACAGAAAAATAATTTATTCTTTGGAGAAGAAACTTATCAAGCATGCATATAATCTACTCCTCACAAACTTAAACCTATCGACCAGTTATAATCAACCTACAAGACTCATCAATGTCATCACGTATCAAACATAACACCCAATATATCTCGACGGCGGTCTCTCAACCAACATCAACAACACATAAGCCAACCGTGTTAATCGTGTCGACAATCTCTCAGAATGACACAACTAACACATAGGCATTAATCACAGACAACCAAGTGAATAATAGTGATAAATCTATCTCTAGAATCTAGACACTATTATACAATCACCCTAGATAAGAATTTGAGCAGTATATGTCTATAACAACCCAAACCCCCAAGCAAAGAGCAAAAATCCAGGACAATAATCGACAAAGATTTGTAAAGCATGTTTTATACAACACCATGGGCGACAATGTACATGAGTTCAAAATAAATACATATAAAACCCCTACTAATAGAAAATACATAAGGAAGAAGATAAATAAACCATAAATCTCCTAATTTGTCAATGTCGATCGATGAGAAATCCACCCCGGATCATCCTTGAGCAAGCTCCATAGATGTTTTCTAAGCTAATCTACTAAAAAAATAAGGGTTATAGAACAAATATCTGCAGACTGGCTAAGTGGCATCAGCACACTAAGCGGGTTGCCTTTATTTAGCACACCAAACCGCCTAAAACTGCACTAAGCGCGCTAAGCGGGACCAGAAAATCACTTTATCCAAATTTGTCAAAACTATGCGTAGCACGCTAGAGAATGTGCTTAGCGCGATCCCTTGAGCAGAACTTCTCAAAAATGGTCTTTTATTCCGGAAACACGCATATGGAGTTTTGTTTTCAACACCTTATTCCTCGATACTCCAAATATGCAACAAATACCTACAAAAGACATAAAATTTATCAAATGATACACAAATGAATCGAAAATAAAATTATGCACAAAGTATACGCATTTATAAACAAAATTGGGATTTATTCAATGAATATTAACAAATGAATCGATAAGTTCCACAAAACATATATACAAAATAACTATATTTTGGCACTTATCATAAGCTCATCACATAAAAGCTTATATTTGGGGATTGTTTGATCAGTCTTAGGTTTGGTTAAAGATTAGCCAGTATTAAAATCTTCATAGGTTCTTGGTTACCTTGTTTAAACCAAGATAGATTGAAGCTCAACCTGGTATTAAAAGCTTCACAAGTTCGAGATCAGCCCAGATAAAATCTCACTGGTTTTGGGTAAGCCCGGTTAAAACCAAGGTATTGAGCTCAAAGTTTTGGAACTTGAAGACTGACTTCTCTAAGTTTTGTTTTCTTGGAAAGAAGACTAACCGCTTTAATCCATAATTGTGAAGGAAGATTGACCGCTTTACTCTCAACAATATATTGAAGGAAAGATGCAGACGCCCACATCCATCATCATGTATTATTTGGTTGAAGATCAACCATCCTTTCCTTGTATAATGGGGTTCGTGAGTCTTTCCTACTAAAAGCTCTCAACTAAAGGAAGAGGAACCTTCATTGGAAGCACAAGAGAACCCTTAAGACAAAAAAGATGCAAAATATGTAACTAGGAGTATGCAGAATATGTAACTCAGAGCACAAGACACAACCATGCCCCATAACTCAGAACACATGACACAAACACCCAGGATGTTAGAACATCCTTTGACACATTCCTTGAAACTAACTGCATAAATAGACTCTAGACTAACATGATGGACAATCATTTTTTCCTTAAGGTGTTTCACTAAGTAACACCTTAAAGGACCTATACCTATAGACACACACTAAGAATCAAAACATGTAAGAATTGATTCAAGACACAAAAAGAGAAGACTCAAAAGAAACTAACTCAACAATCTGACCCTATGGTTGATACAAGGCCAATTGTATCAAACTGACTCAAAAGGAAGGAATAAAGAACTCACCAATAAAAATGAAAAATAAGACTCCAAAAGACTGACTCAATGAAACAAAAAACAAACACGTTTTTTTTCTATTTTTTTATTATTTTTTATAACATATAGCATATAACAGCTATATCACACACTCAATCTTGATCAGCCACTGAGTCTGAATCATGTAAGATTACATGGTTCTTCTTGAGGGGATTCATCTTGATTACATGTTTCCCTATCCTGGATGTTTTAGTAGATCTTTCCACATCTTTTACAGTGTTTAACACTAATTTCAAAACTAGGACCCACTTTATTCTTAATTTATAGCAGAAGAGTTTTTCTTTTGCATCAATCACGATAGAAATGCAGCTTGTAAGGATGGTGGAGATTTAAAGCTTTTAGATACAAGGAAGGTTACTTAGGTTGTAACGAAACCTTGCTTGTAACAACACTTCCAATTAATAAAAGCTTTTATGGAGGAAAATAACCCTTAGTAACATTTAACCACTCACCATAGGAAAGATATACATTATTCTTCAGCTTTCTCTTTTTCCAAGCTTTGGCTCCTTGAAAAATGTTACAACATTTGAAATGACACTTATAAAATCAAGCTTCTCAAATGCACTTTTGTTTTGATGAAGACAAACCATGATTGACAAAGAAGGAAAAGATTATTGATTAAGCTAAAAGCATCTGTGGATAAAGTCTTTGGTTCAAGCACTTAGCAAAATTTCAAAGTATAATGATAATACTTACTTTGAACTTAAGACATAGATGCTCAATGGTCAAAAGAAATATTTTATATTGTTGAAATCCTTACTCAAGTTTTTCTAAGCTAAAAATCATTTTTCACTTGAGTGCAATCGATTTGCATATTAGTGCAATCGATTGCATGCTTCAACTTTTCAAAACATTTGCTACTGTTTCTAAGTGCAATTGATTTGCATGTTTGTGCAATCGATTGCACTCAATCAATTTTTGCTACTGACTTCAAATGCAATCGATTTACACACTTGTGCAATCGATTGCACACTAAAAATATTTGAATTCTTAGCTGTTGAAACCCCGTGCAATTGATTTACACAAAGGGTGCAATCATTGCATGTTGAACAATTTTGAAAAACAACAGCTTTACACATGCTTGTTCATAACACCAATTCATGGAAACCTTTCACTCAATCTTGGCAATTATTCATGATTCATTTATAGAACTTTATAATGTTTCAAAAGGGTGCTATGAACATATAAATACTCATTTTCAAAATCATTTTAAGCACCTCTTCCAATCATATATTTTGAATTTTCAAAAATTAAACTCAAGTTGTTATACATTTTCATACACAAGTTTTCTGCACACTTTCACATATTTTTAACCAGAAAACTTTGAGCATTATATATCCTGAGTCGTTATATACTATTATCATTGGAATAGAAGATCAATTCATTGATTAAATCACTCTAAGTGATCATTGCTACTCAAACTCACTCAAATCAAATAGTCATATATACTTGCTTATTTTCCAAGATTGTTGGAAATATGTTTAAGTGGTTTTATAAATCTTGTTTTTCCAGGATTGTTGGATATAAGTAAAGTCACTTTGAGAGGATTGTTCTTACTGTTGACATAGTGAAAATCCAAGAGGATTGTTCTTGGTTTTGGGTAGTTCTTGTTTAAGTTTGCCACAATAAGGAAATCTCTTTCGTGTTGAAAGGGGATTGGAGTACTCTTGGACTGTGAGGGGAACCAGGATATATCGCTTGTGTCTCTTTATTTTCCTGAACTTTACTCTTTCATAAACTCACCATAAACCAAAAAAATAATATCCATCATCACCAAAACCAGAATTTTTTAAAAGTACCTAATTCACCCCCCTCTTAAGCGCACTTCGTACTTACAATTGGCATCAGAGTAGGTTATAGGTAACCTGTTCCTAAAAGATCCAGAATGGCTTCCATAAATCAAAATACCATTTTCATAGATGGTGGTAGTAACAACAAGCCTCCTCTATGTTGTGGTGAATATTTTGACTTCTGGGAAATACGCATGAAGGAACATCTAGAAGCACATGGAGAAGAAATATGGGATGTCGTCGAGAATGGTCCATTTATCCCTATAACGGTAATCAATGGTGATGGCTCATCAAATCCTAAAGCTGCATGGAACGAAGATGATAAGAAGAAGGTTCTCTATGATAAAAAGGTAATAAATCTTCTTCAAGGTGCACTTAGCATGGATGAATTCTTTTGTGTCTCGACATGCAAAGCAGCGAAAGAAATATGGGATACCTTGGTACAAACTCATGAAGGAACTGTTGAAGTTAAAAGATCAAGACTAAATACCTTGAGTTAAGAGTATGAATTATTTCGAATGCAGCCCGGAGAAACCATTCTTGACCTACAAAAGAGATTCGTGCACTTGACAAATCATCTAAGTGCTCTTAGTGAGACTTTGACGAATGATGAACTAAATCTGAAAGTACTTAGGTCCTTAACTAGGGAATGGAAACCAAAGATAACGGAAATTTCAAAAAAGAAAAGTCTCTCCTCTATGACTTTTGCAACGTTGTTTGGGAAGACTTCAAGAATATTGCTTTAAAGATAGATTCCAAGGAAGTTGAAAAGGAAGACAATCCGGAAGAAGATGAAAATTTCATGCTTCTTGTTAAAAGGCTTGGTAAGTTCTTTGGTAGAAATGACAAATCATTTTCTCATTCAAAAGGAAAGAAACAATTCAAGAAAAATAAAGCTTCCACATCAACACAAGAAGTCACATGTTATGAATGTGGTAAGCCAGGTCATATCGAGCCGGATTGTTCGAAACTCTACAAGAAAGGTGGCTACAAAAGCAAAAATGGACTCAAGAACAAAAATGCCTATGTTTCATGGGAGGATAATGAAATAAGTTCCTCATCCGAATTCGATAGTGATGAAAGTGAAAATCTAGCATTGATGGCCTCACACCATTCAGATGGTGAAGACAATGAGGTTAGTAATGAATTTTCTCTTTTTGATAGTGGTGCACAAGGTGCTATAAATGAACTATTAAATGAATGCAAAATTCTGTATAAAACTATTTCATCTAAAAAGAAACAAATTTCATCTTTAGAATAAAAATGTGAATCCATGGAAAAAGATTTCAAAGAAGAAAAACAAAAATTAAGTGATGAACAAAAACAAATTTTTGTATGAGAAAATTGTGAATCACTCTCTTTCCAAATTGTCTAATTAAAAAGAGTCATTGAATTATACGAAAAAGGACAAATTGGATTGGAAGGTGTTCTTAGCCAACAAATATACTCCAATGATAAAAGCGGACTTGGATATTCAAAGTTTTCAAAACCAAGTTCTAATAAAACTATCTTTGTTAAGGCTAGTGACCAATCATCCAAAGAGAAAGTAAACAAACCTAAAATGGTTCATCACTATCCCAAAAATAAAACACTTCCTAAGAAGAAATCTTATCCTTCTAGATATACAAGTAACTTTGAACCTACTTGTTTCTGTTGTGGTATTAAAGGCCATACACCTAATGCTTGCTATGTTAGAAACTTCAGTGTGGCAAGTGGGCATTATGTGTGGGTAAAGAAAGGCACTAATTATGAAGGACCCAAAGCAACTTGGGTACCTAACAAGACCTAATATGTTTTTCATGTATGCTTGAAGACCACATGCAATCTTTGGTATATTGATAGTGGTTGTTCAAAGTATATGACGGGAGACATAAACCAATTTTCAAATCTAGCTCTAAAGGCCAAGGGTTTTGTCACTTATGGAGACAATAATAAGGTAAGAATTCTTGGCAAAGGAAAATTTGGTGCTCCACCCTTCACATCCATTGAAGATGTTCTTTATGTTGAATGACTAAAGTACAATCTTCTTAGTATTAGCCAACTTTGTGACAAAGGCTTAAAGATCAAGTCCACCAAGGATGAATGCTTGATAGAAGACAAAGTCACACATGAGGTTATACTTAAAGGTAAAAGAATCAATAATATATTCATGATTTCCCTTTATTATCCATCTTTGAAGGTAAAATGTCTCATGGCAAACAACGATGATTCATGGCTGTGGCACAAAAGAATTGCTCATATTCATATGGAACACTTGAATAAACTAATCAAGCATGATCTTGTTATTGGGTTTCCTAAAAGAAATTTTGTCAAAGATAGACTTTGTAATGCTTGTCAAAAGGGGAAACAAACTAAATCAACTTTCAAATCTAAGAATGTGGTGTCTACTACAAGACCACTACAATTGTTACATATGGACTTATTTGGTCCATCAGGAACAAGAAGTTTCAGAGGTAATGTATATGCTTTGGTTATTTTTGATGATTTCTCTAGATATACTTGGACATTCTTTTTAGTGAAGAAAAGTGATGCATTAAAGATGTTCAAGAAGTATGCTAAACAAATTCAAAATGAGAAGTCTCTAACAATTTCCTCCATAAGAAGTGATCATGGCGGAGAATTTCAAAATGCTTCATTTGAAGAATTTTGTGGAGAACATGGAATATTTCACAACTTCTCGGCACCAAGGACTCCTTAACAAAACGGAGTGGTGGAAAGAAAGAATATGTCTCTTGTAGAACTTGCAAGAATGATGCTTAGTGATTCAAACCTTCCAAAATATTTTTGGGCAGATGCGGTGAGCACGGAATGTTTTGTTAGAAATAGAGTTAACATAAGATCTATCTTGAAGAAAACTCCATATGAACTCTTC
Source organism: Vicia faba (assembly GCA_948472305.1). Lineage (NCBI taxonomy): Eukaryota > Viridiplantae > Streptophyta > Magnoliopsida > Fabales > Fabaceae > Vicia > Vicia faba. The sequence continues at coordinate 34,978,904 of OX451739.1, read as the reverse complement.
AAAGGGAGGAAACCAAACATTGCTTTCTTTCACATTTTCGGTTGCAAATGCTTTGTCTTAAACAACGACAAAGATAACCTTGGTAAGTTTGATGAAAAATCCGATGAAGGTATTTTTATTGGCTACTCTCTTTCTAGTAAGGCATATAGAATTTATAACAAAAGAACTTTAACAATTGAAGAATCAATGCATGTATCTTTTTGTGAAACTAACCCCTCCAAGGAGGATAATATTGTTTGTAATGATAATGATGATGAAATACTAGAAGGCCCACAAGAAAATACTTCCAAAGATCAACCAACTCAACAAGTAGAATCATCCCAACTAGAATCAAATTTTAATGATCTTCCAAAAGAATGGAGAACTCATAGAGATCATCCTATCGATAAAGTAATCGTTGATATAAGTCAAGGTGTAACAACAAGACTAAATCTCAAAGATGCTTGTCTAAACATGGTGTTTGTCTATCAAATTGAACCTTTCAAAGTTGATGAAGCCTTAGGAGATGACCAATGGATTATTTCTATGCAAGAAGAGTTAAATTAATTTGAAAGGAATCAAGTTTGGGAACTTGTCCCTAGGCCAAGCAACAAACACATTATTGGAACAAGATGGGTGTTTAAAAAAACTTGACAAAAATGGAATAACTGTTCAGAACAAAGAAAGGTTGGTAGCACAAGGCTACAATCAAGAAGAAGGAATAGATTTTGAAGAAACTTTTGCTCCAGTTGCAAGGTTAGAAGTTATTCGTCTCTTACTTGCCTATGCTTGCTCATTAAATTTTCATCTTTTACAAATGAATGTCAAAAGCGCATTCTTGAATGGATATATCAATGAAGAAGTCTACGTTAAGCAACCCCTGGGGTTCGAAGATTTTAAGAATCCATCTCATGTATTTAAATTGAGAAAAGCTCTTTATGGTTTAAAACAAGTACCAAGGGCATGGTATGATCGGCTAAGCAACTTCTTATGCGAAAAAGGTTTTGAAAAGGGTAAAGTTGACAAGACTTTGTTTATCAAGAAAATCAAAGATGACACTTTTCTAGTTCAAGTCTATGTTGACAATATCATTTTCGAATCTTCAAACAAAGAAATGTGTGAAGAATTTTCAGCAATGATGCAAGGAGAATTTGAGATGTCCATGATGGGTAAAATAAATTATTTTCTTGGACTTCAAATAAAGAAATTAAAAGATGGCATCTTCATTAACCAATCCAAGTATTGCAAGGAACTCTTAAAAAGATTTGACATGGATAACTGTAAGGCAATGTCTACACCAATGGGTTCTGGTACATATGTTTATCAAGATGAATCAGGTGTTTCCATCGACATTACAAAGTATCGAGGTATCATTAGCTCCTTATTATATCTAACAGCAAGTCGTCCTGACATAATGTTTAGTGTTTGTCTATGTGCTTGCTTTCAAGCAAATCCAAAGGAATCTCATCTCATGGAGGTGAAACGGATCATGAAGTATCTAAAAGGAACAACAAATGTTGGATTATGGTATCCTAAAGGTAGTGTTTGTAATTTAGTTGGTTATTGTGACGCGGATTATGCAGGTTGTAAAACTGATAGAAAAAGCACAAGTGGTACTTGTCACATCCTTGGAAATGCATTAGTATCAGGGGCCTACAAGAAACAAGCATGCGTTGCTCTTAGCACGGCTGAAGCAGAATATATTGCAGCGGGTAGTAGTTATGCACAAATTTTGTGGCTCAAACAACAACTTTGTGACTATGGACTCGATCTAGGATGCATTCCTCTACGGTGCTACAATACAAGTGTGTTGTACCCCAAAATTTGCCATCCCATATTCCTCAAGATTTGTCAAGAATGATCCTTAAATTGCTCAAGATTGCTCAAGAGGTAGACAGACAAACCATATCCTAAGACAGCTGAAATTAGGGTTTTGGTTCTTTCAAGGAATTTGGGGGTTTCAATGGTTCAATCAAGTCTCATAGGCCTATATGCATTCTCAAGCACCTACATGCCAAGTTTCAAGACTCGCAGTGCCAATTTGCACAGTCAAAAGCCTCATTGGACCTACAGTCAACTGCAAGGGCAAAATGGTCATTTTGCAGTCAAAAGTCATAATTTTTGGTCAACATCTTATTTTGAGGTCAAAATCATCATTTTATCAAGCCTTGATCATGATTCCACAAGAATAGCTCAAAAATCATCAAGATGCAAAAAGTTACTATTTTTGGACAGCAGAAAAGTCAATTGTATTTTGACCAGGGCATAACTTTTTCATGGTTTGTCAAAAAAATTCCATCCAATGCTCATTTTGAAGAGGATTCAATTTCCTACAATCCATATTCACACTCCAAGTTCAAGAAATTCTCTCACAAGAAGTTACCAATTTTTACATTATAGGTCAATTTCAAAAGTCAACAAAAATGCACTTTGAGTCAAAGGCCATAACTTGAGATTGGTAAATCCAAATGACATGGGACCAAAGGCATTGGTTAGAGGACTTCAAGGGCTTTCCAAAATGTCCAAGAACATGGTCATATGATCAAAATTGAGCAAGTTGTGCATTGGAGAAGTTGGGAAATTTTCATGAATTTGCAAAAGTCAACTTTGCTCAAAACACCTTCTTTTTGCTAATGGGCCTCAAATCTCTTCTTGAAACTTCACCCATGACCTATGCACGACCCATAAAGCTTAATTGAATTTATTTTCTTATTTTTATTGATTAATTGGATTTTTAATTGATATTAATTCATTTAATTAATTTAAATTATAGGAAAATAGAAGATTTGATTTTTTAAATCAACTTGTGAAGCAAATATGACCTAAACATGCTGGCAAATTCGTGCACAAGTCAAAGATATCAAAAAATCCAATTTTGGCAAGTTTTTTCAATCATGAAAATCAAGAATATTTGATTTTTCAATCAAGGATCCAATCATCAATGCACATGGATTTTTGCCCAGCTTTTGACCTAATTCAATTGCCTTATATGTATGCAAGCAAACCTTGACCTAATGGACGTGAAAAAAACTGCAGAAACCACCCTGTCCAATTCCAAGAATTTCTAAGAAAATTGAAAACCGGTTCTTGCATTCTAGGTCGACTCAAGGGTTTTTATTGATTCAAATACATTGCAGGAGGTTCCAGGAATGTTTTGCAATCAAACTCAGGCATTAAAACTCAAAGAATCGTCATATACAGAACCACGGTTTGCCTTTTTGATTCAAATCGTATTGCCTAATTCATGCGCATTTAACATGTTTTCATGATTGTTTTGCATTGCTAGGGACCATACGAAGCTAATGGTATAACTGAATTGAACTGAAACGCTCTGAATCAAAAGATGCCATGATCAAAATTCTAGGGTTCTTGAGCTTTCAATTAAGGCTTTCTGAACCAGGGAAAATTAGGACTAGTGAGACACATGGTTCAGATCATGAGAACAAGACGAACAAGCCCAATACCTCGCGAAATATTTATATCCACTGTGCTTCTAATCGCCATTTTTTATTGCAGGGGTTAGTGGGGGTTAAAAACCCCCGCTATCTAATTCTCACTATGCAGAAAAACTAAGAAGACGATGATGTGTTATCACATGGTTGGCCAATTTGAAAAAAGCGCGCGTTTTGTTTTATTTACAGTATATTGATTTGTTTTCATATATAATAATCGCCTCTTATTTTACTAACAATATGAACACGTTGGCTGAGTGGTTGGGGAAAGCGTGCAAAGAACACTGGGACCTGGGTTCGAATCCCAGGTCCCCCAAACGCTTATTTAATTTTTCTCTTCAGATATTCGTATGCTATGCTCAGGAGATGTTCTACCATATGTCTCAAGTTTCCAAGCGCTAGATGGCCAGCAAATTAGATCCAATGGCCAAAGTTGGGTGTCCACCATATGCTTTAGTCAATGAGCGTGCAGAGAGTTGCAAAAGTCAAACAGGCTGGAAGCATAATGGGCTTCAAAATTCCAGAAACACCTCCTCTTTGGGCCCATCACCCCCTGGGTTCATTCTTCTTCTTCTTTTATATTTTTTCATTTAATTATTTTACTATTAATTATTATTATTATTATTTAATTAACCAAATTAATTTTTTCATAATAAAACCAGAAATCAAATAAATATATTATTTTTATTATTATTTGTTAAAATTAATTTCACCCTTTTATTATTTTTGTAAATAAATATAATTAACTAACTTAGTTTTAGTTAGGATAATTCTAACCTTTTTTGCAATAATTTAAAATCAACATAAAATTAGGGTTCTTGACAATTTTAATCATCTTTTATTTTTTCCTTAAAACATAAAAAACTCAAAAAAATATCTTTCTTTTATTTAAATAATTAATTAGTCTAGGTTTAATTTAATTAAATGCAAAATGATAAAAAACTTCCTTCTTTCTCAAAAAAGGGTCAAAACCCTAAAAACTCTCTGATTCAATTTTTTCTCGCGCGTGTGATTTTTGATTCCTATTATTTTTGATCCATTATTATGTAATTGTTCCGAGGATGTAATAGCTTTAATTAGGACTTTTTATTGCTTTGATTTATTTTCCGCAATTTACTTTTTCAAGGGTTTTTTTTTGGCGATGTAAATACCCGACGCCTTGTAATAGTTTAGTTTTATTTTTTCCACAACTAGTAACTGTTAGATGTATGCTAACTAGGCTATGCATGACAAGAATTCTCTGAAATTAAAATCAATCGTAGCTCACCATGACATGTACAAAGATAACATAACTGAAACCTGACACACGTGCACATGCCACTCCTAGGGTACGCCTCACTTGGTTTCCTCGACGTGGTCATTGAGTATAGGGTGTTTTAGAGGTCGCCCTCCTGTCTAAAGATCAAAGTTGTCTCGAAACGGTTACCTCGAATAAAAAAGATCTAAGACATTAGGGTTACCGCTAAGGTGTCCTACTATTGCTTTAGTGACCACATGTCCCTAACATCGAATTGACCCGAAAAACTCCAACGACGGTGCTACCTACTTCTCAATAGTGGGATAGTACTGTCTAAAGGACATTTACATAGCTTAATTTATTTTGAGTAGGTAGAGGTTCTCAGGTACTTTCTCTTTCAAAACAAAAATACTTTTTGCACTTACACCTTTCTGACAAAAGTTTTCAAACAACACTTCATACACTCTTGAGGACTGACACAAGAGTTAAATCGAAGTTTTCAAACAAACTTTTTCAAAACCCACAAACACAAGAAAAGCAAAACATTTTGAAAACATAGTGAGCAAGTACCTAAGAGCCCGTGGATAACCACGGATAGAAAGGGTGCTAACACCTTCCCTTTCTATAATCTACCTCCCGAACCCGAGAAACATCTCGAAAAGGAATTTTGTTGTGCTTCTGTCCTTTCCTTGTTGGAGAAAATAAAAGACGGTGGCGACTCTTGCTTACCGCGACATTTTGCGAAACGCAAACGCGAACCAGCATTTCAAAACAGTCAGTTCTATTTCCACCGATCACAAAGTTCAATAAACATTATGAAGAATCGGGTCATGTATTCAAGAACTAAACACATAGATATACGACATCATTTCCTTCGTGATTATGTACTTCAAGGAGATGTCTAAGTAACATTCGTAGATACTCATAATCAACTTGTCGATATCTTCACTAAACCTTTGGCAAGAGAACCATTTTACAAGATTCTACGAGAGCTTGTCATTCTTGATGAACACGACATATAAGGTGCTTTCTATCCTTTTTATGATTTTATATATTTGTCTCAACCTTGTTATATGTGAATATACATGTCAAGTAGTGTTTAAGTTTAAGAAAAATATGTTTTTGGTCACTTGTGGTTGATGCAAATCAATTGCACAATAGTGTAAATCGATTGCTCACTGAATGTTTTTATTTTTTACCTTTCTGTTTCAGTGCAAATAGATTGCACCATAGGTGCAAATCGATTGCACTCTGTGAATTTCGTTTTTATTTTGCTTATGTTTTATGTGCAAATTGATTGCATTTGTATGCAAATCAATTGCACCCACTGTAATATGCTTTTATGAGAGAAATATTTGTTGGTCAGAATTCCTCTCTCTCTCATATTCTCAAGCTCATCTCTATTATTGAAAAGTTAATTAAACCTCATTACATACAATACAACCCACTCATTTCTATTTACTCACAAATCATATCCAAACTTCAGCTCATCAAACATCTTCCTCTGAAAAACTAAAACCTTCCAAACCCTAAAAACACCTTACCCATGGCTTCAAGGCAAAAACAAAAGGTGTCAGCTTCAGAGAAAGGGAAAAAAGGTTGGTTCATCCTCTGAGAATCCATTAATCTCACCTCTCACGGAAGAACAAGAAGCAAGATTTACAAAGGATTTTCAAAGAAAGATAGTGTCAAATCCTAAATATGGTATGCTATCATCTTTTCCCCAAGAATGTTTCTCTTTTCAAAATGATTTAACTTCTTATGGACTAGAACCATAAATTTCATCATTTAGTCCATATTATCGGGATCTGATAGGAGTATTTTTTTAGCAATTTAACTCCTCACAAAAGCAAGATGGTGACATATGTGTTGGGTACACGAATCTCTCTAACCCCTGAGATTGTTGGTGAGATTCTACATATTCCCTATACTGGAAGCTCTTTGTACGAACCTGAAAACGAGGCATGGGATGACTATAGGAAAAAGGAATTTTATTACAGCATTGGGAGATTAAGCAAAGCTGAATTCCATGCCAAATGGATTTGTGGTCTAGGAGAAGTGATTCCCTCTAGAGACTCATGGAGTGCATGTAACTTTTATATAGACGATCGACTATTTCATTATTTCATGGTCTATATTATGTTTCTACGGGCTGGAAACCACTGCACCGTGACTGACCTGGAAATTCAGTTGATCTATGCAAGGAAGAAAGTTATAAGTGTTAATTGGGCAAGGCTCATAATGGTTCATATGCTGAGGGTTGACGCAAAATCAAAATTTCTACCATATGCCTACTTTGTTACATTAATTATGGAAGAATTTAGAGTTGATTTTGCTGGGTTTGAGAAAGTTAATATGGATCCAAATCTACATAAGATTTCGATCAAAAATGTAGACTCAAGAATGGGTGTTCATTATAATTCGGAAAAAAAAACAATAACTTACATTGGTGAAGATGTGGTCGGTGATGAAGGAAACGATCAAGAAGTTGAAGGTGGTGAAGTTGCACCTCCTCCACCTACTGCTCCCTATGGTCCAAGCAATCAAGATCTTATGGATTTTATGTCTCAACAATTTTCTTCCATGAATACCAACATCAACAACCAATGGAATGCTATTAACGATTCTACAACAACCCGAATTAATGACTTCCGCACAGATGTGAATCAACAATTTTCTTACCTTTACTCTCATCTTCACATTCCACCATATGACCCAAATAATCCAGCTGCACCTCCACAACATTACACAGAACCTCCAATACAACAACAATTTCCAAATCAAGGATCTTGGTTCTATAGCAACCAGGACATGAATCAACCATAAAGTTCTTTCCAACCTTATCATGTCTATTGTTTTTTGTTATGTCCTTGTTCAGTTATGCTACATTTTGTTTGTTGTTTTTTTAGATTTCTTTGTAAATCGTTATGTTATTATGTCTATGATTATTTATGATGCATGATTAATTAAGTTTTTTATCAATGTTGCTTTATTATTGTCCATTTTTATTGCATCTTTCCCTTCTTTTTGATAATGTCAAAGGGGGAGAAGGATGTGGCACTTTATGCTTGTACATTTCCTGTCTTAAATTTCTAAGGTACTCTTAACCAAGATGAACAAATTCAAAGGATTCCAACCTTCTCATGCAAAGGGGGAGTGATGCATCTTAGGGGGAGAAACTCTTTCCGGAAATTACAACGCATCAAGCAAGATCGTTTGTCATCATCAAAAAGGGAGAGAATGTAAAATCAAGCTTCTCAAATGCACTTTTGTTTTTATGAAGACAAACTATGATTGACCAAGAAGGCGAAGATTATTGATCAAGCTAAAAGCATATGTGGATAAAGTCTTTGGTTCAAGCAGTTAGAAAATTTTCAAGGTATAATGATAATACTTACTTTGAACTTAAGACATAGATGCTCAATGGTCAAAAGAAATATTTTATATTGTCCAAATCCTTACTCAAGTTTTTCTAAGCTAAAAATAATTTTTCACTTGAGTGCAATCAATTTTCATATTAGTGCAATCGATTGCATGCTTCAATTTTTCAAAAAATTTGCTATTGTTTCTAAGTGCAATCGATTTGCATGTTTGTGCAATCGATTGCACTCAATCAATTTTAACTACTGACTTCAAATGCAATCGATTTACACACTTGTGCAATCGATTGCACACTCAAAATATTTGAATTTCTAGATGTTAAAACCCCATGCAAATGATTTACACAAAGGGTACAATTGATTGCATGCTGGACGATTTTGAAAAACAGCAGCTTTACACATGCCTGTTCATAACACCAATTCATGGAAACCTTTCACTCAATCTTGGCAATTGTTCATGATTCATTTACAGAAATTTATTTTGTTTCAAAAGGGTTCTATGAACATATAAACACTCATTTTCAAAATAATTTTAAGCACCTCTTCCAATCATATTTTTTGAATTTTCAAAAATCAAACTCAAGCTGTTATACATTTTCATACACAAGTTTTCTGCATACTTTCACATATTGTTAACTAGAAAACTTTGAGAATTATATATCTTGAGTCATTGTATACTACTATCATTGGAAGAGAAGATTAATTCATTGATTAAATCACTCTAAGTGATCATTGCTACTCAAACTCACTCAAATCAAATATTGGTATATACTTGCTTATTTTTCAGGATTGTTGGAAATAAGTTTAAGTGGTTTTATAAATCTTATTTTTCCAGGATTGTTGGATACAAGTAAAGTCACTTTGAGAGGATTGTTCTTACTGTTGACATAGTGAAAATCCAAGAGGACTGTTCTTGGTCCAAGAGGATTGTTCTTGGTTTTGGGTAATTCTTGTTTAAGTTTGCCACAATAAGGAAATCTCTTTCATGTTGAAAGGGGACTGGAGTACTCTTAGACTGTGAGGGGAACCATGATATATCGCTTGTGTCTCTTTATTTATCTGCACTTTACTCTTTCATAAACTCACCATAAACCAGAAAAATAATATCCATCATCACTAAAACCAGAATTTTTTAAAAGTACCTAATTCACCCCCCCCCCCCCTCTTAGGCACACTTCGTACTTACAACACTTGATATGCCATTCAACATGATTTTACTGATATTGCACACTCCACTAGGTAAAATAATATAGTCGACATACCGTCCAAACTGTTACTACAATAATTCTTCAGTATTGCTATTCCAGAATTACCCCTCATACTCTCAATGAAACTTGCACCTTAAGTTATGATGAAAATACTAGCAGATCTTCTAAATTATATCACATATAGAAGTGTCAATATAAACCTGTAGCAAGATTACTAACACAAATATGACAGAACCAATGACTTTATTTTATATGTATAATTAAATCCTTGTACCTTGATTGTCGAGCATGTCACACTACAATTTCATGACATTCGGTTAGACATTATACTCTTTTAGTAACAACCCAATATAGAAAACATCTATATTCAACAATGTACCTAATCTTCAAGACATACCAGGACTCAATTAATTCTTATCAGAGATAAAAATATCCTCCAATGATAGTCTTCTCCAGACTTGGCAAAGAGCTTTTTACCCCAAGTCTCATAATCATTCAATATTCCATCTCTGAAACATCAGATGATCATTGTGATATGGTGGTAGAACCGAATGTTTATACTGGTTTTACATTTTTGTTCGCAAATGTTGCGGTAAGAAAGAGTCGCCACTGACTTTTCTTTTATCCAAATTAAGGAAAGGGTGAAAAGAAACAGAAAAAGACATTTTCGAGAATTTTCTGAGTAAGGGGGTAGATTACAGAAAGGGAAGGTGTTAGCACCCTTTCCATCCGTAGTTTTCTACGGGCTCTTAGATACTTAGCTCATTTTAAAAGTACCTTGTGCTTTGTGTGTTTTGAAAAATGTTTTGAAATGCCTTAGTGCGGCGATTCGCTTTGTGATAACTCTTGTATCAGTCCTCAAGAGTGTTGACAAAGCAAATGTTTTGTTTGAAAGTGTTTTGAAATGTTAATGTGTAAGTGAAAAAAGTTTGTTTTTTGATCAAGCATCTAACAGCTATCTACTTGGACTCGAAAAGGTCGTTTTTTCCTCCTATCCTTTAGACAGTGCGATCCTACTATTAGTGAGTAGGTAGCCCTAGTCGTTGGATGTTTGAGGGACATTCGAAGGGACATTACAGTCATGAAGACAACTTGGCAAGGGATTTTAGTAACTGTCCTAAAGTTCTAGTATCACTTTTAACCGAGACAACGTCGAGAGTATCATTGAGGGACTTGTGATCTTTTCAAACTAAAAGACAGCCACTAAAACTTCTCACGTTTCGAGAATTGTGACTGTTTTACGAAGGTAACTGAAGTGGGATACCCTAGAGGTATGCATGGGAAATTGTGTTTAGTTCAGCTATTTATCTTGCATTTAGTATTTGCTAACGTTTGCTTTTAGTCTTGCCATACAATCCGATTTACTAACAGTTAACATTTTGCAGGAAATGTAAAGTGCAGAAAGTGAAAAAACCTAGACTATTACATGGCTTCGGGGAGGGGCATTTACAATGTACAAAGCTTGGGGGAAGAAAAAATAAGGAAAGTGGTAAAAATCCTAATTAGTCTATTACATCCAGTATACAGGTACAGTAATGTAAAAATGCGAAAAATAAATAAACGCGCAAAAGGTAAAGGCGTCTAAAACCTAAGGCAATTCTAAATGAAATAAGAAAATCTTGTTTTATTTATTTTTTGATTTGAGAAAATAATTAAATTAATTATCCTAAAGTCTATTTAGAAGATAAAGTTAATTAAGAAAAATAGTCTAAGTTCTTTTTGTTTTTGTTTTTTATTATGACAAGAAAATTATTAAATCTAAATCAAGCCCTAAGTTCTAATTCATTTTAAATTAAAGAAAATAGTTAAAAATATGTATTTAATTTATTTTAAAAATTAGTTTAATTAAAAAATACTAACTTAACATTTTTTGTGATTTTTCTGATTATTTGTTTAATTAATAAATAAAGAAAACAAAAATAAATAAAACTACAATAACACAACAAAAATGCTAGATGGGCCTGATAACAAAAGAAATAATAGGGGGTGATGTTTGAAATTGCTGGGCCCAATTGAAATTAAGCCCATGCTATGCTGGGTCAGGTATGGAGCAGTCTTGAGGGTGCATGATGAGCTTGCACGTTGGATGCTTTGACTTGGATCAGAAATGCTTCTGATGGATTGGATATGATGATGTATGATGTGCAATAGGCCATGAGGATCACTGGATCTGGACACAATTCATTAGAAAAGATAAAAATGTTGGACCTAGGCTTCGAACCCAGGCCCTCTCCTTCACACATGCGTGCCTTTACCAATTGAGCTGATTTATAATTCGTGTGTTATAACCAAAGCATTACATTATATGTGAAATAAAGTCAAATATATTCAAAAAAAAATAAAAACGCGCGTGTTGGCCTCCTTGAGCCAATGAGAGGATGACAACCAAGCTGCCGAAGTCAGCAATCGGAATCAACCAAGCTGAGTGTTTCCTAAAAAATACACAATTTAAAGAAAAACCAAGGGTCCTATCCTATGTAAAATCATGTTCTGGTTCTGAATTTGGCCTTAGATTGGCCTAAAAGTAACTATATCACCCAGATCGAAGCTTAACAACTTCAAGACCCTAACAATGGCAAGTTGGATTTTAAGCCTCAAAGCACACATGCCTTACGTCAAACCTATCCTAGGAATCATCCTGAGCACGAATCAAACAACAAAAGGAATTAATATATCATAAAACTAGAGATACGAATTTGAAAATTTTACCAAAAAAAGGTAGTTTCAGTTTGGCACTTATGGGCGTGTGATAGCTTGAATGAGGGCTGGGAATGAATCCTGGGAATCTCAAGATGTTGATGGAACCTTTGAATCGGATTGAAATGGACTGGAATTGGTTTTTTGGATTTTGACAACTTTGGAAATTTTTTGCAAATTTTGTAGAGTTCTTCTAGGCTGTATTTCGTGTCCTTGAAGCTTGCTAGTGTGCTCCTTTATAGAGGGGATGGAGGGGACAAGAGAGAAAAGGAATAAATAACCATTAAGTTGGTGTTTTAAGGCCATGATTATCATTTTGAAACTTTGCCAAAGACATGGTTTCTTGTCCCTTTTTTTTTGAATTTGCTATGGATCTGGACACATTTGACTTTCGAATGCCCTCCTTCGAATGACTCTGATTTCCTCCTTCTAATGGCTTAGAGTCTTGATTCTAAGTGTTCAAAAACCTCCTTATTAGAGCTTCTTCGATTAGTCTATCTACTTGTCCTAGCTGCTTGATTCAAACAACTCAAACAAAAACTTCAATATGGTCAATCGAAAACCTCCTTTGTCACCAACTTCGAATGCTAATGAACAAGAGGCCTGGGCCTGGCCACATGTAGGACCAAGGCCCATCATAAGACAAGCTTGTATTCAGCAGCCATGTGTCCTTCGAATGGACCAATAAATGCTTCTTCAAAGGGACCTCGTGAATGCGCCTTCGAAGGGACTAACATGCGTGTCAAAGTATGAAAAACTGTTTCAAAGGGGACCATTACCCAGTTGAAGTTGGCACAAAGGCATCCAATGCCTTGTGGTTGCTAGCATGAGGCAGGTAAAAGCAAGTGTCAAAGAGGCCATCGCCTGGTGAATCTATTCAGGAATGGAGGAGGTATTTGCCTTGTGGGTTGAATGAAGCTTTTTGCCTAGTGGATTGAAGGCAAATCTGAAGAAGTCTTGGCCTTGTACGCTGAAGGCAAGCTAAAAAGGAGCCTTTGTCTTATGAATCGAAGCATGTCTGAGGAAACCCTTTGTCTTGTGAATCGAAGACCAGTAAAAGGGTCCTTTTTCCTTGTAGATCAAAGGCAAGCTAATGGGTATTTGCCTTGTGAAACCAAGGCAAGCATGAGGAAGTTTTTTGCCTAGTAGACCAAATACAAGCATGAATAGGCATACATGCGCTGATGACAAGCTGAAGGGGCCTTTTTCCCAGTGGAAATTTGGTAAACTAATCTTGATCGAAGGAGACTCAGCGCCTGATCGAAGCTTGTACTGCTGGTGAATGGAAACAAACTTGTAGGGGATTCTTGCTTTGTGTGCTGAAGGCACGCACTGAGGGAGTATTTACCTAGTGCGTCGAGGGCACGCACAAAGGGCACTGCTGGAATAATACTCGTGGACTAAAGCTTGCTTGAACGGGAACAAACACATAATCGAAGCTGATGGGCCAATGCTTGGTCAAAGGGTTTTAGGAGCCCAGTTGAATCTTGTTGTTATGCCAATCGAAGGGCACTGTTTAACTTCTAATCGAAGGACATTGTTTAAATACCAATCAAAGGACATTGTTGAACTGCCAATCGAAAGACACTTTGCTAACATTCAAAAATTTCATTTTTCTTTAACCAAGTGTTTGTGACCACCCATATAAGAGAAAACCTTGGAAAACATGAGAGGTAAAATTTTGGGGTACAACAGCTGCCCCTATTCAATCTTCTTAAACTTGAAGATGTAGATTGGCTTGTTTGCCTTTCTTCATCTGAAAGTGGAAGAGGATTGAACACTAGAGTGCCCAGAAATTTGCAATCGCATGGAGTAACAATGATGGTTGATGATGGCGGGAATGGGCTTACAGATGCCATTTGGAGAAGATGACGAAGATTCGTCGGAGATGGGCTTAAAGATGTCATCCAAAGTAGATGTTAACTCCCTAAGAGGTCTTCTTGTGGGGATTCCTGTTCTTGCTTTCTGAGGAGGACTCCGCTGGGGAATGTGGGTTTCTATTGTTCTCATTCTTGAGGAAAATGTTGTGGGGAATAGAGTCTAGGAGCTTCAGTTGTCCAAGGCTCTGCTGAAGAGTTATCTTTGGACTGGAGAGATGGGAGTTTACTATTTTCTGGTTGAAGTCCAGGCTTCACAGTAACTTGCTGGGGATAATGGAATTAACTGTTACCTGAAGATGTAATAAAAAGAGCCTGTGTAGGGTTGTTCCAGGATGAGTCAGTGTTAGTCTGCAACTGGAGATATATTAGAAGGAACCCATGTAAGATTGCTTTGTCCGGTCGTGTAGATAGTTTTCCTGTATGGTTTCAGGTATTAATCTACAAATCAGTTTTTCGCGGATAGTGGTCCTGTCTGGTTTCAGGTATTAATCTAGAACTTGAAAGTTGTCGGTTGTTGAGATAGTTGTCCTGGCTTGTTATATGTATTAATCTCTGACCTGAGAAAGAAAGATAGTTTTCCTGGCTTGTTATAGGTATTAATCTCCAATCTCCTTATTTAGATAGTTCTCCTGGCTGGTTTCAGGTGTTAATCTACAATCAGTTGTTCACAAATAGTTTTCTTGGCTTGTTTCATGTATTAATCTGGGATTTGCTTTGTTGGTCACATAGATAGTTTCCCTGTCGGTTTCTGGAATTAATTTGTGGCCTGCTGTATTTGTTGATAAATTTGTCTTGCTTCAGGAGTTCATACCATTTGGTCGTGTAGATAGTTTTTCCGTCTGGTTTCGGGCGTTAATCTTTGACCTGTTGTATAAGTTGATAGTGTTTGTCTTTCTGCAAACTCAACCTAGAAAGGTAAAGTCAAATTCATGCGATGTCATGATGTTTGAATTGCATGATACTCTCAAAATAAATGAGATTATGATATATTCATTTGTGTTGTATATGCTATGATGTTTGTAGAAATGATGTATGAATTCAATGTACGAACGTGTTAGTTGTTCTGTTGCAGTGTTGTTGAACTAGGAAAATAAATCCTTGTTTGTTTGTTGGGGGTGAAGAATGAAAATATTTAGATTTTGTTGAAGTTGAAATGCTATGAGATGAACTTCCGTTGTTAGAGAAATAAACTCTGTTGTGGAAGGGAAGCTCCGTGAACGGCTTGAAGATTTTATTAAAATCCTGTTGGGGAATCTCGAGAAGCTTTGGTGGATTCACTGGGGAATATTTTGTTGGAGCAGTAATTTGAAGATTCTTGCTCCGCCGGGGATTTGAGAACACTTGACATCATTAGGTTGCATGCTGAGAATATGGCAATGACCTTGTAGTAGAATGCCCCTGCCTTTGTACCTGCTGGAGAAGGTATCTACCGGGAAAACATCTGTAGGGATTGTGTGGATGGCCCTTAGATATTGTCCCATTTCTTGAAGTCATTAGCAACTGTCTTTCTGTTTTTAGGTGTATATTTGTAAGAAGTAATCACATTCAAATGCATATGCTCAAAAATAATCATTGGACATTTTCGCACACAAGACAGAAAAATAAAAACAAAAGTTTTTCACTTTCAAAGGAATAGTTTTGTATTAACTTGAATAAGTGTTTTTGTACAAGGAGACAGACATCCTAGTAAGAGAATATCATCGTAAGAATAGAAATTATACAAAAATAGTATACAAAGAAAAACAGCTATGTGAAATGATCCCATTGTGTTCCCATTCTGCTATTGCCTTTATGTCTTTAAGCGTCTCATCTCTTTCGCTGCTTGTCTGAAGCTGACTGGATTGATTAGTACCACTTGAGCTTGATAGTTGATACTGAAGATTGGTTGTAAGGTGATCCAATGGTACATGGTCATACGCTTAAAATCCCTAACTTTTGTCTGGACCTCCCTTTCGGGTTTTCAATCCATCGGGATACCTTTTTATCCCAAGCCGCCTTTTTAGGTTTTCGACTTGCCGGGTGTACAAATTTTTATGTATATCCCTAATTTTTGCCCGAACCCTTTTGGTTCGTCGGGATGCCCTATTTTTTTCCTAGGTCAGTCGACCTATCAGGTCTTTGTTTATGCGTAGTATCTTTTAACTATGTCCGTGTTTACAGGGTGCGGAAGGTCGTAACCATCCTTAGTGGTTAAGATCATGGCTCCACTAGAAAATATGTTCTTGATTACAAACGGCCCTTCGTATGTGGGAGTCCATTTGCCCCTGGGATCACCTTGTGGCACTATAATGCGCTTAATTACCAGGTCACCAGCCTGATATACTTGACGTTTGACCTTTTTGTTAAAAGCTTTGATCATACGTTTTTGGTATACCTGACCATGGCAGACAGTCGTGAGCCTCTTTTCGTTAATTAGGTTTAATTGGTCAAGTCGAGTCTGAACCCATTCGTCTTTGCTCAACCCTGCATCTTTCATGATCCTTAAGGAAGGGACCTGGACCTCAATGGGCAGGACATTTTCCATACTGTATACCAAAGAGAAATTAGTTGCCCTTGTTTATATGTGCATTATGGCGCGGTAACCATGAAGAGAAAATGGTAGCATCTCGTGTCAGTCTTTGTATGTCATCATCATCTTCTGTATGATTTTCTTGATGTTTTTATTAGCAGCTTCTACAGTTTCATTCATCTTCGGCCGGTAAGGAGAAGAGTTATGATGCTGAATCTTGAATTGCATGCAGAGCTTGGTAATCATTGTATTATTGAGATTGGTACCATTATCTGTAATGATTCTTTCTAGAATACCATACCGACAAATAAGGTTATGTCTGATGAATCGGGCCACAACGTTCTTGGTAACAGAAGCAAATGAAGCTTCCTCGACCCACTTTGTGAAGTAATCAATGAAAACTAGGATGAAGCGGTGTTCATTAGAAGTCGTCAGTCTAATATCTCCAATCGTGTCGATGCCCCACATTGCGAATGGTCAAGGAGCAGTCAAGACGTTTAGAGGAACTAGAGGCACATGTACTTTATCGGCACGGATCTGGCACTTATGGAAAATTCGTGAATGCTAATAACAGTTTGCTTCCATAGTGGACCAGTAGTATCCTGCGTGTAGGATCTTTTTAGCCATTGAGTGTCCACTAGAATGAGTGCCAAAGGTACCTTCATGCAAAGCAGCCATAATCTTTTCTGCCTCACTCTTGTCTACACACCGAAGCAAGGTAGAATCATGATTGCGCTTGTAGAGGATCTCGTTACTGAGGAAGAACTTAGCAGAGAACCTTCTTAGGAACTTCTTATCATTGACCGAAGCTCCCTCAGGATACTCTTGGAGCTCGAGATATCTTTTAACTTCATGGAACCAAGGCTTGTCCACTACTTCTTCAGTACCAATCTCGTGATAGTATGCTGGCTCGTCCATCCTCTTAATGGTGATTTGAGGAGCTTCATTATCCCACCTAACCTTGAACATGGATGACATAGTAGCTAGCGTATCCGCTAGTTGATTTTCCTCTCGTGGAAAATGTTCAAAAGTAATCTCTTCAAAATGCGGAATCAGTGTCAACACATGCTCTTTGTAAGGGATGCGATTAGGATGCTTCGTGTCCCATTCTCCTTTGATTTGACTGATTACTAAAGCCGAGTCTCCAAATACATTCAAGAATTTGATCCTCAAGTTGATAGCAGCTTTGAGACCCATAATACATGCTTTGTACTCTTCCATATTGTTGGTGCAATTGAAACATAGCCTGGCAGTGAAAGGAGTATGACTGCCTTCAGAAGATATGATCACAGCACTGATGCCATTGCCAAGTGCGTTGGAAGCTCCGTCAAAAACCATAGTCCATCGGGATCCTTTTTCAGGTTCTTCATTTGGTCCAGGTTCTTCATAATCAGTCACTAACATGATATTCTCGTCCGGGAATTTAAAGTTCATGGATTGGTAGTCATCCATAGCCTGTTGAGAAAAATGATCAGCTAGTACACTTCCCTTAATTGCTTTTTGGGTTGTGTACTAAATGTCGTATTCGGTCAGGATCATTTGGCATCTTGCTATTCTTCCGGAGAGAGCGGGCTTCTCAAAGATGTACTTGATAGGATCCATTTTAGATATCAACAAGGTAGTGTGAGTCAACATATATTGTCTTAGTCGACGAGCAGCCCATGCCAAAGCACATTAACTTTTCTCAAGCAGTGAGTATCTTGTTTCACAGTCGGTAAATTTTTTGCTAAGGTAGTATATTGCATGCTCTTTTCGACCAGACTCGTCATGCTGCCCCAGCACATACCCCATTGAGTTCTCTAACACTGTTAAGTACATGAACAAAGGTCTTTCTTCAACTGGAGGCATCAAAATTGGAGGCTCTTGAAGATATTCCTTGATTTTATCAAAGGCGTTCTGTAAATCGTCATTCCACTTCACTGCTTGATCTTTCTTCAATAATTTGAAGATTGGCTCATAAGTAGCAGTCATATGGGAAATGAATCTGGCTATGTAGTTTAGGTGTCCCAAGAATCCCCTAACCTCCTTCTCAGTGCAAGGGGTTGGTATTTCTTCTATAGCTTTGACCTTTGCAGGGTTGAATTCAATGCCTTTGTTGCTGACAATGAAACCTACGAGTTTACCAGACCTTACTCCAAAGGTGCACTTATTCAGGTTCAACATCAGTTTGTATTTCTTCAACCTTTCAATAAGCTTTTGTAGGTGATCAAGGTGCTCCTCTTCAGTCTCAGGCCTGACTATCATATCATCAACATAGACCTCTATCTTGTGATGGATCATATCATGAAACAAAGCTACCATGGCACATTGATAGTTGCCCGATGTTCTTTAGTCCAAATGGCATAACTTTGTAACAGAAATTTCCCCATTGTGTGACAAAGGTCGTCTTCTCCATGTCCTCAGGTGCAATTTTGATCTGATTGTATCTGGAGAAGCCATCCATGAAGGAGAATATCTTATGTTGTATGGTGTTGTCAACTAGAACAGCAATATGGGGCAGCGGAAAGTCATCCTTGTGGCTTGCCCTGTTCAGGTATATGTAATCCACATACATACGTACCTTACCATCCTTCTTAGGTACTAGAACAACATTGGCAACCCATTGTGGATAAGAGGTGACAGCTGAGAAACCGGCATTGAACCGTTTCATGACTTCAGCCTTGATCTTTTCTTACATCTTTGGCCACATGCGATGAACCTTCTGTTTCACTGGAGGGTAATCCTCTTTTGTCGGCAGACGATGAACCACGATATCACTGTATAGTCCCGGCATGTCTTTGTATGACCAGGCAAAAACATCAACATAGTCATGTAGCATCTGAATTAACCGTTCCTTGACATTATGCTCCAGATCGGCACCTATCGTGACTTCTTTTTTTTTCTCTTCAGTACCCAAGTTAACTGTCTCGACCGACTTGTTATACCCCAAAATTGTCCCTCTCATTTCACTCAACATATGCCCATTGAGGTCCCCAACTTGTCCTAGGATGACCAAGAATTGACCAGACAAATTCTCCTCCTAAGATAATAAGCCTCAAACTAGGGTTTCACTCCTAAGCAAGATGTGTGAGTACAAAGGATCCCAAATTTTCTCCATTGTCCTAATATACCCTGAAGATCATCCATGCCAAATTTCATGCCTTGAACAACAAGTTTGCTAGTCAACTGCTCAAGTATTGGAAAATCGACTGTACTAGGTCAAAAGTCAATTGTGGCCCAAATACAGTCATACTTCAAGATTTTTGGTAAACATCAATATTTTGAATTACTATCCATCATTTGATCAAGGGTTGATCATGATTCCTCAAGAAATTCTCCTAACTAATCAAAAGTCAAAAATGGCAAATTAGGGTTTCTATAGGAAAATTCAAACAAACTTTGACCAGGCATAACTTTATCAGAAATTTTCCAACCAAGACTCATTTTGAAGAGAATCCAATTCCCTACAACTTCTCTTTATCCCTCAAGTTCAAGAAATGCATCAATCAAAAGATACAAGTTCATACATTATAGGTCCTTTCAAAAATCAACAAAAACACCTTTTGGGTCAAAGCTCCTTACCTGAACATGGAAGATCCAATTGAGATGAAACAAAAAGGGTTGCTTATAGGACATCCTAAGCTCTCTAAAAAGTCCAAGAACACCCTCTTAAGTTCAAAAATGAGAGAGATATGCATTGCTAAAGTTGACCATTTTTGGAAATGTGCATGAAGCAAATAATGACCAAACTTGAATTTTTTCCAAATAGGCCCATGTTTTCATGCTTGAATATTATTCCTAACATGGTCCACGACACCTGAGCTCACTCATACATTATTTATTTATTTTTATTATTTGTTTTTATTTTTTTATTCATTAAAATCAAAATAAATCATTTAAAATAATGGAATAACGAAATAAAATCAAAGATTGGATTTTATGAGCACATTATGGATCCATGATCAGCTGGAAAATCATATAATTCGTGCAAGGGCTAATTGGATTGGAAAATATCATGATTTAGCCTATTTTAGAAACAAAGTATACAAGGCACAAATTAAATCTTTTCTCAGCAATTTGCAAAGATTCAACTCAATTTTATTGACCTAATTGATTTTACTGTATATAAATAACAAACCCTGATCATAGAAAGGAGGATTGGCCAGGTGAATTTGAGGGAAAGAAACGCAAATTTTTGACATGAAAGTGGTGATCGGATTTTCTTTTGCTAGGAGTTTCAAGGCGTTTCAAAGGTTGCAATTCATTCCTGGCAGCATTTGGAAGCTTCCTGGACCATTACCACGCTTCTACATGCCCAGAAATAACATATCCAGATTCACGGTTTGTAGATACAACGCCTTGAGTGGCCCATTTGAATTTTGCGCGCTTCTATTTATTACACTGACTTTTCATTACATATAATATATATTGTTTGTTTATATTATTGATTGAAGAGTTGGCTCAGTGGTACAAGTGAAGGCTTTTTAGTGCGCGTGTGTAGGAGGTCAGGGGTTCGATCCCTGCCTCCTACATGTTATTTTTCTTAATAATCCTTTGCAGATCCCATGTTATCCTTCCAAGCGCGCACGCCATAGGCCTCTAGATCATCATCCTTGGATCAATCAGCGCCCAGATCAAACGCTTCCAATGAAGCTCCAAATGGTGGACCCTTCTAGCGCAGCCTCACCAGATCTCACATGGCCTTGGGCTCACAGGATTGGACCTTTGTATAATTTTAGCAACACAACCCCAGTTTGGGCTCATACCCCCTCAGGCTTATTCTATTTCTCTTTTAATTTTATTATTTTTATTTTATTTAAATTAGTTTATTTATTTTGTTTAAATCAATTTTTTTCATAAAATCATAAAATCAAAATCACAAAAAATAGGATTTAGTTTTTTTTCAATAAATTAATTTTTGTAAATTAATTAATTTCATCAACTTTAATTTGTTTCTTTAATTAAAATTAATTAGAAAAATTAGATCAAACTTCAAATCTTTTTTTCACAAAAAATCCCAAAAATATTTTCAATGATCAAATTAGGGTTTTTTAGGGTTTTAAACTTATTTCAATTTTTTATTCTCACGCGTAATTATTTTTGCCGTACGATTAATTTTTACTATTGATGTAACTGCGTCCGGTTTGTAATAGCTTAATTAGGGTTTTATTTCTGCATTTTACTTTCAGTCGATTCCTTATGTATCTACACCAAAGCCTTGTAATAGCGTAGGACCTTTATTTCTCGCTTTTATAATTTATATGATTGTATATAATTATTAATAACCTAGGTGTGTATGCTTAATCAATCAATCAGTAGATCACTAAACTGCAAGATAAAATATCTGAAAAAAGCATACTTCTTCACACTTGCACCCTTAGGGTATACCTCACTTGGTTGCCTCAAAAATAGTGGTCATGCCCCTCGAACATACGGATATCTTAGCAAAGACCCTCAGTTTAAAAATTATCACAAAGATCATAGTCCCTTATTATCCCAAGAGTTGCCTACGAGAAATGATCTTATGATGATAGTCCCTTCGAAATGCTAAGGTATCCTTACATGTTGCCTTCAATAACCATTACGTCCCTTTCGATAGTCCTTCAATATCCAACGAATAGGGTTACCTACTCACTAATAGTAGGATAACACGGTCTAAAAGATAGGAGGAAAAGAGTAGTCTTTTTTGAGTAGGTAGATAACTGTTAGGTACTTGCTCAAACAAATTTTTACACCACACTTTCAAACACTTTTCAAACAAAGTTTTCAAAAAAACACTTTATCACACCCTTGAGGACTGATACAAGGGTTACCATAAATTAAATCACCATACTAATGAATTTTCAAAGCTTTTCAAATCACACCAACATAAGCAATTTTTAAAAGATGAGCAAGTACCTAACATGGAAAACCATGGATGGAAAGGGTGCTAACACCTTCCCTTTCCATAATCGACCCCCTTACTCAGAAAATCTTGAAAAAGGTCTTTTTTTGTTCTTTTCACCCTTTCCTTTGTTGGATAAAAGAAAAGTCAGTGGCACTCTTGCTTACCGCGACATTTGCGAATACAAACAAAAAACCAATATTAACAGTCGGTTCTCCCACCGTATCACGGAACTGGAGACTCTGCTGGGGATGATTATAATGTGGGGTTTACCTTAGGATCTAGATCATTTTAAAATTTCTTTCTTTGTTTTCTTTGACTGCTTTATCTTTGAGGGTTTGTTGGGGTATTCTTGTAAATATCCTATACCCGAGTCTGGGGCATCTTTCTAGGTAAACAGCAATAGATCATGGAGATTGTACGGCGTAGACCGATATGGTTGAAGAGATAGATGTGTTGGTGTGACACTTTGGTTGGTACCAGTATCCTTTGTGTTGTATCGAGGAGAATACGGGGCCGCCGCGTGGTGTCGTGAAGCACTAACGAACCTTAGAACCTTAGTTGAACAAACTTAGCCATTAGAAAGTAGTAAGATAGCCGGCCTCGTTGTAAAGATGGGAATCGGTTGATACTAGATACTACACTCATTGAGATCAGACTTTCGGGATGTTTTGGCTGCAAGAAAATATTGCTAAGCTGAAATAATGCCCGATAAAGAAAGATCAGTGATATTGAGACTCCTTAGAACCCGATTACTATTTCTAAGACAGGTTAAGCCAACTAAACTTCAAGAGGGTACTTACCTATGGAATCCATGCAAGCCTAAACCTAAGGCTACTTGTGTGACTTGTTTGATTTCATTTCCTAACAATTTGAACTCATTGCAGGGCTTTGTTTGTATTCCTTGCAGGACCTTGTTTGTATAAATCCAATAAATTGGTTTCTTACCTTGCATTTTTGCTTGATGCATAGCATACACATCATAGCATCATACCATAGCATTTCCTTAACCATTTTAAGGATCTCAAGGGCCTGCGATGCAGTTTATGATAAAGCAGACGTCTAGCAAGGGGCAAGGGGATTCATTTTCCTCTAGCCAACATTGTCAAAAGACCAAACTGACAACTTAAGTCAGGGGCTATGACCCACTTGATATGGTGAGCTTGACTCTTGTAGAAGGACCTTCAACGATACGAAGTTCTTCAATCAAAGCTGTAAAGTTCAACGCCTAACATTTTTCTTGTTTACCCTGCGAGATCCTTGAAAATATTTTCATATCATACATGTCATTGCATAACAGGTAGTCTCCAGTATAGTTCTCTCATGTTTTCGCTATTTATTTCAGCAATGGTTCTCAAACAAGACAATAGAGATCTCAAAATTCAAGAGGCTCGGTTCATGGAAATGTTACTAAACCTATCCAAGGGGCGGGAAGAGTTTAAAGCACTCCTCGCTGGGGACCTGGCCAAGAAAAATCCTGAAGACAATAAGGACGAACAGTTAGAACAACTACAAGCTGAGGTTGAAGCAGTGAGAACCCAGATGCTAGGGCAGATGGCTCTTATCCAAGGCCTGGCCCGGGGACAAGAGGAGCTGAGGGTTATTATCACCAAACTTCATCAAGACGGATGCAACCGTATAAAGAAAACTGTCGAATTTGGGGACCAAATCATGGATCAACCTCCAAGAAGACAAGAGGTCGGTTTGGTGAAGAGCGGACCTTTCCAATTTGCTACTACATCATGGGTCTAACAACAACCTCGCCAAAAACAACGGGTTAATCAGAGTAAGCCGGATACACCCAAGAGGCAGTTTACCAAACTCAACATGTCGTTATCTCAAGCTTTATAACACATGTTGAAGATGGAGTTGATTACGTTAAGGGATCCTCATCCAAACCCCAAAACTTCTTCCCCTAACTACAATCCTAATGCAATATGCGCCTACCATTCTGATAGTCCTGGACATGATACGAATGGCTGTTGGGCATTGAAAAATAAGATTCAGGACTTGATTAATGAAGGAGTGTTGGAGTTCACACAAGATGGCCAGACTGAATTCTTCTGTTGTCCCTCAAAGACACACCATTTGAAGTGACAAGTTCAGACAAAGAGGCTTTTTGTTCATTTTAATTCTTAATTTGTAATTTTCTTTTGATTGTTCGAACATTTGCTTCATGTCAAACTTTGTTACTTTATCAATGCACTGTATATATCTGTTTTTAATCAATTCATTAGTATTCACTATATTTAAATTTCTTTCCTTTTTGTGATATTCAAATCTCGATCAAAAGCTCTAGGCCTTTAGAGGGAGGATGACGAAAATGATACCATAATCCCTACAGTATGCTTTTGAACAGATCCCGCTAACGATGTATAAGCATTGTTTCAAAATCCTAAATAGTGGAGTTATAAGGAAGATAATCCGTAGTCAACCCCTTTGAGCCTAAGAAGTAGGAGTTTTTCTTTTCACACAAATTAAAACCCTTAATCACAACCTGGGGCAGGGTAGTTTTCTCAGTTAGTTCAGAGGCGCATTCAGTCGCAAGCTCATCCTTCATACACGATAAATAGTGTAGAAGATACCTTCCAAAGATGGTGATGGTTCCAGGAAGTCATTATCTCCAAAAATAAAAGCCCATTAAGTCAAAACCTATGAAGGAGGCTTAATAAAAAACGGGGGCATCTCGTTTGCTGTAATCACAAAAGAAACAGTTCAGGCAAAAGACAGGGATAACGAAAACCAAAAAAGAGGTTACTACAAATCCTCGACAAAAAGAAGATTACAAAAATGACTGCCTCTTCAAAATAAACTTTCAGTATCCGAACCATTACTGAAACATCAAGGACAAGATGCCAGACTCAATTGGGATCTGAACGCACAATTAGCTAAGCATAGGATCGAAGAACATCACGAAGAACGGGTTGGATACAAATAAAATTTGAGCCTTTATCCTTTTTTTCTTGAACCACGAACCAGGCCACGTTATAAACCTTAAAAGTACTAGCTGAAGCATGGGTTAGTTAGAAATCATACTGTTGTACCCCAAAATTTTCCCTCTCATTTTACTCAAAACATACTCATTGAATTCCTCAACTTGCCCAAAGAGGCCCAAGGATTTATTAAACAAATGCTCTCCTAAGACAATGAACCTCAAACTAGGGTTTCCATTTGCATCAATATGGGTGAACTCCAAAGGTCTCAAATCTTCTCCATTTTTCTTAATATGTTCTCAATATCATCCATGTCAAGTTTCATGCCCTGCCCAAGAAGTGTGCTCAGTCAACTGCTCAAATGCCTGAAAATCGATTGTACTAGGTCAAAAGTCAATTGTGGTCCACATGCAGTCAAACTTAAAGATTTTTGGTCAACATCAACATTTTGAAGTTATATCTATAATTTGATCAAATGTTGATCATGATTCCTCAAGAAAGGCTCCTAATTCATCAAAACTCAAAAGTTGCTAAATTAGGGTTTCTAAGGAAAAGTCAACCAAACTTTAACCAAGCATAACTTTCTCATACTTTATCAGAAATTTCTCATCCAAGGATCATTTTGAATAGAATCAAATTCCCTACAACTCATCTTCAGCCCTCAAGTTCAAGAAATTCACTCAAGAAAATATATAAATTCAGACATTATAGATCCTTTTCAAAAGTCAACAAAAACACCTTTTGGGTCAAAGCTCCTTACATGAACATGGAAGATCCACTTAAGATGAAAACAAAGAGGTTTCTTAGGGGACATCCTAATATTTCTAAAAATTCCAAGAACACCCTCTTAGGGTCTTTATTGAAGTAGATATGCATTGTCAAAGTTGTCCATTTTTGGAGAATTGTCAAAAGTCAATAATGCCCAAAATTGCATTTTTTTGGCAAATGGGCCTAACTTTTTATGTTTGCATATTACTTATAGCAATGTCCATGACCCAAGCACTCTCTCATATATTATTGAATTTATTTATTTAATTTATTTTGATTTTAATCATTTAAAAATCAAATTAAATCAAATAAATGATATAAAATATGGAAGATTTGTTTTTTGATTTGATTTTGAATAGAATCTCAATTCATTGATGTTGTCAAACAGAATCAAATCATGCCAAGGTTGATTGGAGTGAGAATGGAATGATTTAGCTTGATTTGGAAAGAAATAATGTAAGGTTGGAATGGAATAAAATCTTAATAATTGGCAAGGATTTGGAGCTCTTTTGTTAACCTAATTCAAAGAGATACATATACATAACACATCCCAAGCATAGAGAGGCAGAGGAATCATGGGAAACGGCTAGAGAAACTTGTGTTTTTTATCAAAAAAAACTCAATTAGAATTCCAGATTACAGCCACTCTTGAGGAGGTTTAAGGATTGCAATCCATTCCTGGACGTCCCTGGAAGCTTTTCCAATCCTTGCCAGGCTCTGAAGCATCAAGAACCACACTCCATACACATCACGGTTTGACACGTTTTTTTGATTTCAATTACGTGCATATAGGATTTGTTCATGTAGTTTAATCATGTATTTCTGGTTTGCCATAAGGATTCGATGCTTTCTGAATACTTTAATTAAGTTTTGAGTGTAGGGAAGGAAGATAGACATTATTAGGGTTTCCATGCTTCATTTCGGGGCTTTCTTGTATAGGCGAAATTAGATCAAATCATGGGCACTGTTGAATCCAGGGCATGATTCCTGACTGTCCTATACCTTTGGTTTACCTTTATCTGGATTGTGTTGTGTTTCAGTTATTCCAGGTTTGTAGCCACGCACAAGAACCGTCACTATAGCTTATAGTGACGAATCTGTCTGTAGGTAAAAGCCTAAAATCAAAAACGACACTTCTGGGAAGAAGATGAAGGCGTGGCAGCGTCCCACTGGTCCATTTGAAATTGGCGCGTGTTTCTGCGCAATGTACTTTATTTCAATTATATTTTATTTGATTTATTATATTTATAAATAGAACAATTAGCACAGATGGTGGAAGGGCGCGCTTATGAAGCAAACGTCCTAGGTTCGATCCCAGGCGTGTGCTTTTATTATTTTCTTAACATTCTATTGCAGATTCAGTGCATCCCTCTTCTATGTGCCCATCATGCACTCTAAAATTTAGCCATTGGATCCATTCAGCCATCAGATCCAGCGTGTATCAAAAGCTGCACATGGTGAACCCCAGACAGGAGCCACACTGGATCACACGCAAAGAGAATTGGGCCAGCTATTCTGGGCCTAACAAGTTCAACTCCACACCCCCTGATTTGCTTACAACATCAGGCCCATCTCCTCAATTTTTCTATTCTTTCACTTATCTTTTTTCTTTTAATTTCTTTTAATTACTTTCACAATAAAAATCTTTTTTAATTAATTCATAAAATCAGAAAATTATAAAAATATTAGGTTTAGTTAATTATTTTCATAAACTATTTATTTGCATTTAATTAATTAGTTTAATTAGGTCAAGTTAAACATTATTTTTTTGTAATTAAAATTTAATAGAAATTAGGATTAATTTGAAAATTGAGACTATTTCTCAATAAAGAAAATACAAACAAAAACATTTTTGAATTAATTAGATTTCTTAGGTCCTAATTTATTCCCGTTTAAACTCTCGCGCGCGTCTTTACTTTCTTTATTCTTATTAATTATTGTAACTGTTCCCAAGGTGTAATAGTTAATTAGGTTTACTATTTCGCATTTATCACTTTTACCCGGTTTTTGATTATGTAATCCCCTCCCCAAAGCCTTGTAATAGTTAGGGTTTTTTATTTCTCGCTTTTAATTTCTGCAACTATTAAACTGTTAGATGTATGGACATTAGGATTGCACGCGAAAGATAAATCAAATTAAAATGGTAGATAACCTTAATTGTGCAAAGATGGTTAACTGAAAAAAGGAACACTTGCACATGCTCACTTCTAGGGTTTGTCCCCACTTGGTTTCCTTGGAAATAATGGTCATGTCCCTCGAATGTAGTGATACCTTAACAATGACCCGTGATTCAAAATCGTCATAAATATCATAGTCCCTACTTGTCCCTCGAGTTTCCTACGAATTGATCTTATTACGATAGTCCCTTCGAAACGGTAAGGTATTCGTACTTGTTGCCTTCAAAGACCATTTCGTCCCTTCGAACGTCCCTTTAAAATTCCAACGACAGAGCTACCTTCTCCTTAATAGTAGGATAGTGTTGTCTAAAGGAAACGAAAATGAACAGACTTTTTTCGAATAGGTAGAAAACTCTTAAGTACTTGCTCAAAACAATAAAAACTCTTTTTCACAAACACTTTCAAAACAGTTTTCAAAAACAACTTCGTCACACTCTTGACGACGGATACAAGGGTTATCACGAAGTTAAACAAAAACTTTTCAAAACACACACAAGCAATTTCAAAATGAGCAAGTACCTAAGAGCCAGTGGAAAACAACGGATAGAAAGGGTGTTAACACCTTCCCTTTCTATAATCTACCCCCCGTACTCAGAAACATCTCGAAAAAGGTTTTTTTTGTTCTTTTTCCTTTTCCTTTGTTGGATGAAATAAAAGTCGGTAGCGACTCTTGCTTACCGCAACATTTGCGAACAAAAAACGTAAACCAGTATAACAGTCGGTTCTGCCACCATATCACACATACTGTTACAAAAGGTATCCTGACTCCTATAAGGTTCTCTATAAATCCAGAGCTGACATCACATTGTTACAATATTTCTTTGTTTTAATAAAAAATGAATTTTCAGACTTCAAGACAGACATAAGCTTTGCATTCTTAAAATATCATTATTTGCATATGACCATTTGTTCAACAGTAGAGAAATTCGCACGATGGATATTCGATGAAAAGAAATCTTCTCAATAGACAGAATCACCTCATATGGAATTACATTCCAGTGATAGGCCTTTTATAATCAACGGGCATAGCATAATGTCCAGCTGATTTGGGGCAGTCAAGTCAAGGTTCAAGGAATCTCTCAAAAATGCCAAATAGCCAAGGGCAGATCTCCGTCTGAATCACTTGGGGCATTGGATATGAATTCCAACAACGAATCATGTACGATCAAACAAACATCTTCTGGCAGTGTTGCAACACTTACTACTATAGACAGTGATAATTCTCCGTACCCGGTGAACATGGACATAGTCGGAAAATACTACGCATGAACAAAGACCCGCTAGATTAACTGGCCTAGGAAAAAATAAGGGCATCCCAACGAACTAAAAGAGTTCGGGCAAAAATTAGGGATATACAAAAAAAAAATTTGTACACCTGGCGAATCGAAAACCTGAAAAGGCGGCTTGGGCCAAAAAGGGTATCCCAGTGGACTGAAAACCCGAAAGGGCGGTCCAGGAAAAAGTTAGGGATTAAAGCGTACGACTATGTCCCGTCATCTTGTCACTCGTATATCAGTAGAAGACTTATCATCCTGATTCGCATTTACCAAGCACCCCATGAGTTGGGATGACACTCAAACCACCCACAAAGCCTCCGCAGGTACTTTCTCCAACAGGTACAGGGGCAGAAACTTCCTGATGCAAAGTCATCACTACGTCCTCAGCATACATCGCAGTGACATCTATGTTCCCCACGGGTAGAAACAACCAAGGTTTTGATCTCTCCTCCCCCAAGCATGAATTACCTTCTCCAGCAAAGTTCCTTCAGAGAGCTGAAATCTATCTTCCCCATCCGAGTTTTATAATTTCAATCAGTTTATAAAACCTCCTCCCCGGGTAGAGTTTGTTCCTCAAACTGCGGAAGTCTATTCCCCAACAGAGTTTATTTCTCCACATCGTTAAAATATTTTCAACCAAGCATTATCTCTCTCCACAGAGTTATTCTCAAACAGGAGTTAAGAATCACCGGTAGAGTATCCTCAAACGGAAAAGGAAAATCCCCGAAAAATCATCTTCATTAATCATTCCTAGCATAAGAGTAGGATTTGGCATCCCAATACTCTTCAACGGTAGTTAGGGATTTATTTTCCCAAACTAGCAAATATCGCAATAGCATCCCATATTCATACATCATGGCATGCGCATACACATCACATACAGCATAGTCTCATTTATTTTGAGAACATCATCATAATGAATTCCATACATCATGGCATGCGCATACACATCGCGTAAAGCATAGTCTCATTTATTTTTAGAACATCATCACAATGCATTTCAGACATCATGACATTGCATACGACTAACTCTTTACCATTTTTAGGTAAGATCAAATAAATAAATGTCGTTGGCTACTTATGTTACCATGTAGTCTTCTCAAAAGCTACGTCTAATGAAGGGATATGTCATTGTTTTCCTCAGAAAGATGTTCTCAAAATACCTTCTCTAGTTTAGTCAGATCGACACTAAGATCTCTCTAATTTCTATTCCAGTTGAAGATGTTCCAAGACTTTTATCTGGTTCAGTTGAGTCGATACTAAGATTCTTCTAATTTTTATTCCAGTCAAAGTTAATTAAAGACCTTTCTCTGGTTCAGTCATATCGACACCAAGATCTCTCTGATTTCTATTCTAGTTGAAGATGTTCTAAGACTTTTTGTCTGGTTCAGTCGAGTCGATACTAAGATTCTTCTGATTTTTGTTCCAATCAAAGTTAATAAAAGACCTTTCTCTGGTTCAGTCATATTGACACTAAGATCTCTCTGATTTCTATTCCAATTGAAGATGTTCCAAGACTTTTGTCTAGTTCAGTTGCATTGATACTATGATTCTTCTGATTTCTATTCTGGTCAAAGTTAACTAAAGACCTTTCTCTGGTTCAGTAAAATCGATACTAATATTTCTATTCCAGTTAAAGAAGCTATGAAGCCCGGAACCTGACCGGATAATAGTCAATCAACAATTCAAGACACTGTGAAGCCTGGATCCTGACCAGATAATAGTTTGAGAAATTTCTAAGCCTGGAGTACAACCAAATAACAGCTTAATCTCATTTCCCCGGTAAGTTGCTGTGAAGTCTGGAGTATGACCAGATAGCCTTATTATCATCAGTAAGTCACTGTAAAGCCTGGATCCTGACCAGATAGTAGTTCACTTCCGTATATTCAATCAAGAGATGACTCCACAGTTGAGTAACGGCCAGTGGAAGCCTAAACTCTATTTCCCAAACGGAGACCAACATTCCTCAGCGGAATCCTCCTCAGCAACAAGAATAAAAGTTCCCACAAATGAGTATCTCATGAAATCAACATTACTCTAGATGGCATCTTTAAGCCCATCTCCGACGACTCTCCACCATACCTTCTAGATGGCATCTTTAAGCCCATCTCCGACAGCCTTCTGGATGCTTTCTCAAATGGCATCTGTAAGCCCATCCCCTACAATTATCCACCAACAGTGTCGCTTCAGACGAGTGCAAATTTCTAGGCACTCTAGTGTTCAATCACCTTCCACCTTCAGATCACAAAAGACAGACCTGCAAATCTACATCCTCAATTTTAAGAAGATTGAACAGGGGAAGTTATTTTACCCCAAAATTTTCCCTCAACTTTCACTCAACACATGCCCACTGAGGTCCCCAACTTGTCCTAGGATGACCAAGAATTGACCAGAGAAATTCTCCTCCTAAGACAATAAACCTCAAACTAGGGTTTCACTCCTAAGTAATATGTGTGAGTCCAAAGGGTCCCATATTTTCTCCATTTTCCTAATATGTCCTTAAGATCATCCATTCCAAATTTAATGCCTTGAACAACAAGTTTTCTCAGTCAACTGCTCAAGTATTGGAAAATCAATTGTACTAGGTCAAAAGTCAACGGTGGCCCAAATACAATCAAACTTCAAGATTTTTGGTCAACATCAATATTTTTAAGTATTATCCATCATTTGATCAAGGGTTGATCATGATTCCTCAAGAAATGCTCCTAACTCATCAAAAGTCAAAAATGGCAAATTAGGGTTTCTATAGGAATAGTCAACCAAATTTTGACCAGGCATAACTTTCTCATTATTTATCAGAAATTTTCCAACCAAGGTTCATTTTGAAGAGAAAACAATTCCCTACAACTTCTCTTCATCCCTCAAGTTCAATAAATGCCTCAATCAAAAGATACAAGTTCATACATTATAGGTCCTTTCAAAAGTCAACAAAAACACCTTTTGGGTCAAAGCTCCTTACATGAACATGGAAGATCCAATTGAGATGAAACTAAAAGGGTTGCTTAGAGGACATCCTAATCTCTCTAAAACGTCCAAGAACACCCTCTTAGGGTAAAAAATGAGAGATATATGCATTGCTAAAGTTGACCATTTTTGGAAATATGCATGAAACAAATAATGACCAAACTTGAATTTTTTCCAAATGGGTACATGTTTTCATGCTTGAATCTTATTCCTGACATGGTCCACCACATTTGAGCTCACTCATACATTATTTCTTTATTTTTATTATTTCTTTTGATTTTTTATTCATTAAATTCAAAATAAATCATTTAAAATAATGGAATAATGAAATAAAATCAAAGATTGGATTTTATGAGCACATTATGGATCCATGATCAGCTGGCAAATCATGTAATTCGTGAAAGGGCTAATTGGATTGGAAAATATCATGATTTGGCCTATTTTAGAACTAAAGTATACAAGGCACAGATCAAATCTTTTCTCACCAATTTGCAAAGATTCAACTCAATTTTATTGACCTAATTGATTCTACTATATATGTATAACAAACCCTGATCATAGAAAGGAGGATTGGTCGGGTGAATTGAGGGAAAGAAACTCAAATTTTCGACAAGAAAGTGGTGATCAGATTTTCTTTTGCAAGGAGTTTCAAGGCGTTTCAAATGTTGCAATTCATTCCTAGAAGCATTTGGAAGCTTCCTGGACCATTACCACGCCTCAACATGCCCAGAAACAGCATATCAAGATTCACGGTTTGTAGCTACAACGTTGTCTGTATGTAAAGGCCTTAGTCTAAAACGACAGTCCCAACGAGGAAGACGATTGCGTGTCCAAACCTGAGTGGCCCATTTAAATTTTGAGCGCTTCTATTTATTACACTAACTTTTCATTACATATAGTATATATTGTTTGTTTATATTAATGATTGAACAGTTGGCTCAGTGGTACAAGTGAAGGTTTTTCAGTGCGCATGTGTAGAAGGTCAGGGGTTCGATCCCTGCCTCCTACATGTTATTTTTCTTTATAATCCTTTGCAGATCCTGTAACACCCTCTAAAACCCCGCATATAATTTTCGCAAATATTAAAAATTATAAACTCAGAGTACATGTAATAATCGAGGAATGCTACAATTCTCTTTTAATAAAATAAATTCCTGTCATGCATAATTTTAGTGGTAACTCATACATGTCTACACAGCGGAATAATTTATTTAATAAAATCAAATGTTATAATATTTTCCAAAATCATCAGGGATTAACACCTGGAAAAGTCAACGTCATATTATAACAATTAAAAGAAAATAAACGAGTCTGACTAAAGCAGCTCGACAACCAAACGTTCCCGGAGTTACAACTATCAGAGCATGACCCGGACATACTAAAACGAAACTAATCTAGACACGATAAGCCTTCGCCAAGCACCTGAGCGAAGCTCCTCAATCTGAAATATTCAACAGTAAGGGTGAGCTTCTCAAATATACATTTGGTTATACATTCATAACAATCAATTCACGAAATCATAAGCATCACCCAATAATTAACATATTTCATGGTTTACAAAACCTTTACAAATCATATATCCATGACATATTGCTTTTCATATTTGCAAATATCCATCAAACATCATCAACCATATATCAATCACACGTGCATACAAACAATCAAATATAACATTGGAAACATCATCCATTCATGTTATATTCGAGCAATGCAACACACCCATGCATGTGGTACCACTTCACCGCCCCATTAAATCGCGGGTCACGGATAACTCACCGTTCCATTATATCGCGGACACGGCTACCACCTCAACGTTCCATTAAATCGCGGACACGTATATTGGCCACCATGTTAATTCCACACAATGGGAATTAACAAATGCAACATGATATGTAAGTATGTAACACTCAGCATACTATGAACATCAATCAACATATCATGCACATCAACAATATCAAACATAACATGATATGAATAGCATGTAACCACTCAGCATACTATTTAAACATCAATCATATCAAGTTACGAATAGCATGTAATCACTCAGCATACTATTCAAACATCAACCAATCACATCAATTATATCATAATTCATGCTCGAGAACATATCTGAAAGCATGACAATAAAATCCACAATAAAACACAGAAAACAAAATTCAGAAATTCAACACAGCAGCATCAACACGGGTGCCCGTGTTAAACAACACGGCCGTGTTGAAATATGCCCAGAAAACGCATTTTTTTTGACAAAACAGGGGATCAACACGGGTGCCCGTGTTAAACAACACGGCCCGTGTTGAATTGTGTCTGGAAAACACAATTTTTGGCAACACAGTGCATCAACACGGGTGCCCGTGTTAAACAACACGGCCGTGTTGATGAGCGCGGGTCAGATTTTTCTGAACCTGCAGTGGCTCACAACAGCCGTCCAAACGCGGAAAAATGTCGGCCAAAACGCGTATTTCAGTACCTAACGCATCGAGTTTGTACAATCCACAACAATACCACAATATCCAATTTACTAATAATCATTATAATAACTTTAACCGGGGATTAACCGTAACTTTGGGGAATTCTACCGACACTGGGGTCTTCCCTACAATTTCCAAGGTAAATTCACGATCATTAGACATACGCCCAATTCACCATTTGGGACCTAAATTCTTAATCGATTCATGAGAATTGGGAATCCTAATCCTTTTCTAACCAAGTTCAGTCCTACGGTTATCGATCCCTAGAAACATCTAACAATTGGGATTTTCCTACAATTACCCGAATCAACCGTACATAAACCCATAAACAAAGGTAAATCGAGTATAAACCCCCCTTACCTTATCAATTAGCAGCTTTGAATTCTTGAGCGAAGTTCTCCGTTCTTCGTTCCTCGTACCTTCAGAGCTCTATTTCCCCAATTCTAACTTCTGTTTATCGTGAAAACCAAAATGAGGAATAACTTGAGTTCCAACACATAACTTTACCTCTTTTTCACCCCCACTCTTTACTAACAGCATCTAAGCCCAAAACATAAAAATCCCTATATTTCTTATTTCTTCAAATATTCCAAATAAATAATTCCTTTTTATTTTATTAATTCTAATAAAATAATTTCCCAAATTCAAATAAATCAAAATTAAAAACTGGGGTGTTACAACTCTCCCCCACTAAAAGAGTTTTCGTCCTCGAAAGCATACCTTAGACGAACAGCTCCGGATAAGCCTCTTTCATCTGGCTCTCCAGCTCCCAAGTGATATTTCCATCTGCTGGACCTCCCCAAGCAACCTTCACTAATGCTATCTCTTTACCTCTTAACTGTTTCACTTCCCGATCTTCTATCCTCATAGGCAATGTTTCTACTGTCAGGTTATCTCTTACCTGTACATCATCTATTTGGATTACATGAGATGGGTCTGGAATGTATCTCCTCAACTGAGAAACATGAAAAACATCGTGCAAATTCGCAAGTCTCGGAGGTAAAGCAATACGATAAGCAACTTCTCCAACTTTTTCCGTAATCTGAAACGGACCAATAAAACGCGGAGTCAACTTCTTAGACTTCAACGCCCGACCAATACCCGTCATCGGAGTAACTCTCATAAACACATGATCTCCAGCACTGAATTCTAAATTCTTTCTCCTCTTATCATGATAACTCTTCTGACGACTCTGAGAAGCTCTCATCTTCTCTTGAATCAATTTGATCTTTTCGGTAGTCTGCTGAACAATCTCTGGCCCAATTACCGAACTCTCTCCAGATTCATACCAACACAAAGGCGTCCTACACCGTCTACCATACAATGCCTCAAACGGAGCCATACCAATACTCGAATGGTAACTATTGTTATAAGTAAACTCAATCAATGGCAAATAGCTATCCCAAGCTCCACCTTTTTCTAAAACACAAGCACGCAATAAGTCTTCTAACGATTGAATCGTCCTCTCCGTCTGTCCATCAGTCTGAGGATGGTAAGCTGAACTCAATCTCAACTTAGTACCCAAAGCCTTCTGCAATCCTTCCCAAAATTTCGAAGTGAACCTCGGATCTCTATCTGACACAATACTAGAAGGAACTCCATGCAAACTCACTATTTTCTCAATATACAACTGTGCCAATCTCTCCATCGAGTAATCCATTCGCACCGGTATAAAATGAGCAGACTTAGTCAACCTATCCACAACGACCCATATCGCTTCACAATTCATAGGAGTCCTTGGCAACCCAGATACGAAATCCATAGAAATACTATCCCACTTCCATTCTGGAATAAACATCGGTTGCATAAACCCAGCCGGCTTTTGATGCTCAATCTTCGATTTCTGACAGATTAAACATGCATACACAAATTCAGCTATTTCCTTTTTCATTCTCGGCCACCAAAACAATTTCTTCAAATCATGATACATTTTCGTGGCACCCGGATGAATGCTCATCCCACTGCGATGTCCTTCCTCTAATATACTTTTCTTGATTTCTGCGACATCAGGAACACAAACTCTATCGCCAAATCTCATAACATCATTTTCATCAATCCTAAACTCACCACCTTGACCTTGGTTGATCAATGTCAATTTATCAACTAAATTAACATCGGATTTCTGCCCGATCCTGATCTCTTCTAGAATACCACTAGTAAGTTTCAACATACCCAAACGAACACACTTCGGAGTACTTTCACAAACCAAACTCAAATCTCGGAATTGCTCAATTAAATCCAATTCACGAACCATCATCATAGACATATGCAAGGACTTCCTGCTCAAAGCATCTGCAACTACATTTGCCTTACCAGGATGGTAATTCAAACCAAAATCATAATCTTTGAGGAATTCTAACCACCTTCTTTGCCTCATATTGAGCTCTTTCTGATCGAAAAGATACTTCAAACTCTTATGATCACTATACACTTCAAACCTCGAACCATACAGATAATGTCTCCACAATTTCAAGACAAACACAACTGCTGCCAACTCTAAGTCATGAGTAGGATAGTTCCTTTCATGAACCTTCAACTGTCTCGAAGCATACGCAACTACCTGCTGATTCTGCATTAAAACACCACCTAAACCCAACAGAGATGCATCACAATAAACCACAAAAGATTCCACCGGATTCGGCAAAATCAGAATAGGAGCACTAGTCAATCTCCGCTTCAGTTCTTGGAAACCTTTCTCACAATCAGAATCCCAAATAAACGCTTGTCCTTTACGAGTCAACTTCGTCAACGGCAATGCTAACTTTGAGAATCCTTCGATAAATTTTCTGTAATAACCTGCAAGACCAAGAAAACTTCTGATTTCCGAAACAGTCTTCGGCGCTTCCCACTGAGATACCGCTTCTACTTTCGTAGGATCCACTGCAATACCATTCTTAGAAATCACATGTCCAAGAAAACTAACTTCATTCAGCCAGAACTCACATTTGGACAACTTTGCATACAACTTCTTATCTTTCAACAACTCTAATACAATTCTGAGATGTTCCGCATGTTCTTCGTCATTCTTGGAATAAATCAGAATGTCATCAATAAAAACCACAACAAACTTATCCAGATATGGGTGAAAAATCCTATTCATATATTCCATGAAAACACCAGGTGCATTAGTAACTCCGAACGGCATAACAGAATATTCATAATGCCCATACCTCGTTCGAAAAGCAGTCTTTTGAATATCTTCCGCTTTCACACGAATCTGATGATATCCAGATCTCAAATCAATCTTACTGAATACACTGGCTCCAATTAACTGATCCATTAAATCATCAATCCTCGGTAACGGGTACCGATTCTTAATGGTTACCTTGTTCAATTGCCTGTAATCAACACACAGTCTCATAGAACCTTCTTTCTTCTTAACCAACAATACCGGAGCACCCCAAGGCGAAACACTTGGACGAATAAACTTCTTCTCCAGTAAATCTTCCAACTGACTCTTCAATTCAGCCAATTCAGACGCAGACATACGATATGGCGCCATCGACACCGGTCTCGTACCAGGAATTAAATCTATAGAAAATTCCACTTCTCTCTCAGGAGGTAACTCGCCAACATCATCAGGAAAGACTTCTGGAAAATCACACACCACTGGCAATTCACTACTCCTGACCTTTCCTGTTGCATCTAACGAAGCAAGTAACATAAACACATTAGCACCATCTTCCATTGCTTCTTGCACCTGCCTAGCAGTCATAGTCAAATTCTCGACACCAACTGCTTCTGGGAAAATCACCGTCTTAGCAAAGCAGTTCAGATGAACCCGGTTAAATTCCAACCAGTTCATCCCAAGGATAATATCAATTTGTTCAAGCGGTAGGCACACTAAATCCATACCGAAACTTCTACCAAAAATCTCAATAGGGCAATTCCTACATACGAGTGAAGTTGTCACTGAACCCGATGCAGGAGTATCAACAACCATGCTACCTCGCATACCAGATATGTCCAGTTTCAACCTCTCAGCACAATCCAAAGAAATGAAAGAATGAGTTGCACCAGTATCAATAATTGCAACTAAAGGTGTGCCATGAATAAAACACGTACCTTTAATCAATCGATCCTCTGGGGTAGTCTCAGATCCAGACAAAGCAAACACTTTTCCACCTGACTGATCCTTCCTAGGCTTAGGAC
The DNA here is from genome assembly GCA_948472305.1 of Vicia faba. Lineage (NCBI taxonomy): Eukaryota > Viridiplantae > Streptophyta > Magnoliopsida > Fabales > Fabaceae > Vicia > Vicia faba. The sequence goes on along the minus strand of OX451739.1, from coordinate 34,939,957 downwards.
ACTGCGGACGAATGTGACCTTCTTCGCCACAATTGTAACAAGTAACAGACTTCCCTTTGCAATCAATAGACAAATGACCAGCCTTTCCACATTTATAGCACTTCTTCTCATCACTCTTGCAATCTCGAATGTGATGACCAGACTCACCACACCTGTAGCATCTGATAGGAGCCTTAGAATCTCCCCCACTAGGCCTTTTCCAACCGCCTGATCTCTGGTTATCTCTACCATATGGCTTGCCACGGTCCATATGTTGCTTCCCTCTTTTATCAACAGCCCCACGAGAGTGAGACGACCGATTCTTGGTAATATCTTCTTCCAAGATTCTGCTACAATCCACCAGATCAGAAAATCTACGAATACGCTGGTACCTGATTCCCTGCTTAATCTCATCTCGGAGACCATTCTCAAATTTGATACATTTAGAGAATTCTCCAGCCTCATCATTGTTGTAGTGTGCATAATACTTTGCCAGCTCAGTGAACTTAGTAGCATACTCACTAACAGTCAGATTGCCCTGCTTAAGCTCCAAAAATTCAATTTCCTTTCTTCCCCGAACATCTTCAGGAAAGTACCTCCTCAGAAAAGCCCTTCTGAAGTTAGCCCAAGTCAGTGCCTCTCCATCCTGAACCATTTCAGTCCTTGTGGCAACCCACCAGTCGTCGGCCTCTTCTGCCAACATATGCGTACCATATCTGACTTTCAGATCTTCAGCACAATCGATCACACGGAAAATCCTTTCGATTTCCTTCAGCCACTTCTGAGCACCTTCGGGGTCATGTGTACCTTTGAACAACGGAGGATTGTTCCTCTGGAAATTTCCCAATTGCCTATCAGCACCAATCACGCCTCCAGTTGGGTTTCCAGCAAGTACACCAGCTAACATCCCCAAAGCCTCAGCTAGTGCAGCATCATTTCGTCCATTACCTCTTCCAGCCATATTCCTGAGAATTAAAACATACTCCACATCAGAATACAGTATCGACAGTGTTACCTTGCACTAGTCGCATACGAAAAGGAATGACTGACTCAAGACTCTGGTCACAACGACCGACTATGCTCTGATACCACTATTGTAACACCCTCTAAAACCCCGCATATAATTTTCGCAAATATTAAAAATTATAAACTCAGAGTACATGTAATAATCGAGGAATGCTACAATTCTCTTTTAATAAAATAAATTCCTGTCATGCATAATTTTAGTGGTAACTCATACATGTCTACACAGCGGAATAATTTATTTAATAAAATCAAATGTTATAATATTTTCCAAAATCATCAGGGATTAACACCTGGAAAAGTCAACGTCATATTATAACAATTAAAAGAAAATAAACGAGTCTGACTAAAGCAGCTCGACAACCAAACGTTCCCGGAGTTACAACTATCAGAGCATGACCCGGACATACTAAAACGAAACTAATCTAGACACGATAAGCCTTCGCCAAGCACCTGAGCGAAGCTCCTCAATCTGAAATATTCAACAGTAAGGGTGAGCTTCTCAAATATACATTTGGTTATACATTCATAACAATCAATTCACGAAATCATAAGCATCACCCAATAATTAACATATTTCATGGTTTACAAAACCTTTACAAATCATATATCCATGACATATTGCTTTTCATATTTGCAAATATCCATCAAACATCATCAACCATATATCAATCACACGTGCATACAAACAATCAAATATAACATTGGAAACATCATCCATTCATGTTATATTCGAGCAATGCAACACACCCATGCATGTGGTACCACTTCACCGCCCCATTAAATCGCGGGTCACGGATAACTCACCGTTCCATTATATCGCGGACACGGCTACCACCTCAACGTTCCATTAAATCGCGGACACGTATATTGGCCACCATGTTAATTCCACACAATGGGAATTAACAAATGCAACATGATATGTAAGTATGTAACACTCAGCATACTATGAACATCAATCAACATATCATGCACATCAACAATATCAAACATAACATGATATGAATAGCATGTAACCACTCAGCATACTATTTAAACATCAATCATATCAAGTTACGAATAGCATGTAATCACTCAGCATACTATTCAAACATCAACCAATCACATCAATTATATCATAATTCATGCTCGAGAACATATCTGAAAGCATGACAATAAAATCCACAATAAAACACAGAAAACAAAATTCAGAAATTCAACACAGCAGCATCAACACGGGTGCCCGTGTTAAACAACACGGCCGTGTTGAAATATGCCCAGAAAACGCATTTTTTTTGACAAAACAGGGGATCAACACGGGTGCCCGTGTTAAACAACACGGCCCGTGTTGAATTGTGTCTGGAAAACACAATTTTTGGCAACACAGTGCATCAACACGGGTGCCCGTGTTAAACAACACGGCCGTGTTGATGAGCGCGGGTCAGATTTTTCTGAACCTGCAGTGGCTCACAACAGCCGTCCAAACGCGGAAAAATGTCGGCCAAAACGCGTATTTCAGTACCTAACGCATCGAGTTTGTACAATCCACAACAATACCACAATATCCAATTTACTAATAATCATTATAATAACTTTAACCGGGGATTAACCGTAACTTTGGGGAATTCTACCGACACTGGGGTCTTCCCTACAATTTCCAAGGTAAATTCACGATCATTAGACATACGCCCAATTCACCATTTGGGACCTAAATTCTTAATCGATTCATGAGAATTGGGAATCCTAATCCTTTTCTAACCAAGTTCAGTCCTACGGTTATCGATCCCTAGAAACATCTAACAATTGGGATTTTCCTACAATTACCCGAATCAACCGTACATAAACCCATAAACAAAGGTAAATCGAGTATAAACCCCCCTTACCTTATCAATTAGCAGCTTTGAATTCTTGAGCGAAGTTCTCCGTTCTTCGTTCCTCGTACCTTCAGAGCTCTATTTCCCCAATTCTAACTTCTGTTTATCGTGAAAACCAAAATGAGGAATAACTTGAGTTCCAACACATAACTTTACCTCTTTTTCACCCCCACTCTTTACTAACAGCATCTAAGCCCAAAACATAAAAATCCCTATATTTCTTATTTCTTCAAATATTCCAAATAAATAATTCCTTTTTATTTTATTAATTCTAATAAAATAATTTCCCAAATTCAAATAAATCAAAATTAAAAACTGGGGTGTTACAGATCCCATGTTATCCTTCCAAGCGCGCACACCATAGGCCTCCAGATCATCATCCTTGGATCAATCAGCGCCCAGATCAAACACTTCCAATGAAGCTCCTCGTGGTGGACCCTCCTAGGGCAGCCTCACCAGATCTCACGTGGCCTTGGGCTCACAGGATTGGGCCTTTGCATAAATTCAGCAACACAACCCCAGTTTGGGCTCATACCTCCTCAGGCTTATTCTATTTCACTTTTAATTTTATTATTTTTATTTTATTTAAATTAGTTTATTTATTTTGTTTAATCAATTATTTTTCATAAAATCATAAAATCAACATCACCAAAAATAGGATTTAGTTTTTTTTCAATAAATTATTTTTCGTAAATTAATTAATGTCATCAACTTTAATTTGTTTCATTAATTAGAAAAATTAGGTCAAACTTCAAATCTTTTTTTCACAAAAAATCTCAAAAATATTTTCAATGATCAAATTAGGGTTTTTTTAGGATTTTTAACTAATTTCAATTTTTTATTCTCACGCGTAATTATTTTTTCCGTACGATTAATTTTTACTATTGATGCAACTGCGCCCGGTTTGTAATAGCTTAATTAGGGTTTTATTTCTGCATTTTACTTTCAGTAGATTCCTTATGTATCTACACCAAAGACTTGTAATAGCGTAGGACCATTATTTCTCTCTTTTATATTTTATATGCTTGTATATAATTGCTAATAACCTAGGTGTGTATGCTTAATCAATCAATCAGTAGATCACTAAACTGCAAGATAAAATATCTGAAAAAGCACACTGCTGCACACTTGCACCCTTAGGGTATACCTCACTTGGTTGCCTCAGTAATAGTGGTCATGTCCCTCGAACGTAGTGATATCTTTGCAAAGACCCTCAGTTTAAAAATCATCACAAAGATCATAGTCCCTTACTATCCCACGAGTTGCCTACGAAAAAGGATCTTATGATGATAGTCCCTTCGAAATTCTAAGGTATCCTTACATGTTTCCTTCAACGACCATTACGTCCTTTTCGATAGTCCCTCAACATCCAACGACTAGGGTTACCTACTCACTAATAGTAGGATAACACGGTCTAAAGGATAGGAGGAATAGAACAGTCTTTTTGGGTAGGTAGATAACTGTTAGATACTTGCTCAAACAAATTTTTACACCACACTTTCAAACAGTTTTCAGACAAATTTTCAAAAAAACACTTTATCACACCCTTGAGGACTGATACAAGGGTTACCATATAGTGAATCGCCGCACTAAGGCATTTTCAAAGCTTTTCAAATCACACCAACACAAGCAATTTTTAAAAGATGAGCAAGTACCTAAGAGGCCATGGAAAACCATGGATGGAAAGGGTGCTAACACCTTCCCTTTCCATAATCTACACCCCTTACTCAGAAAATCTCGAAAAATGTCTTTTTCTGTTCTTTTCACCCTTTCCTTTGTTGGATAAAAGAAAAGTTGGTGGCGACTCTTGCTTATCGCGACATTTGCGAATATAAACGCAAAACCAGTATTAACATTCGGTTCTCCCACCGTATCACACGGCTCTTCATGAGGCTGTATTTCCCTTTCTTCCTGTTGTAACAGTCTGGCAAGTTCTCCTGGTACTTCACAATCTTCCTCACCTTCGTCCTCGGCTTGGTAGATCGTATTTTCAAAGTCATAACTGGCAATAGCAGAACTGTTATCAATGGGACCCAAAGTGGATATGGATCTTCAGTTTGATACGTGTGTGTGTGTAAGAGCATAGTTGTATATTTTTGATAAAGTAAAAAGAAGAAAAGAAAAATAAAGAGCATAAAATTGGTATGCGAAACGTCCAATAATTTATTAATGACATATGAAAATGAAGTAATGACCCTCACAAATAGACCATTGTGCCCCGGGTAATACATAAGGCTTTAATGTTTCAATTGTTCAAATATTATATTTCCTTAAAACAAAAAGACAAATTACTCTTGAATAAAAGTAATGGGCACAAAGTCTTTAGCCTCCCAATTATTGAGTCCACCGTTGAGTGTTGGGAAGATCCACTTGTCCAGGTTACAATCATTATCACTGTCCTCCAAAGCATTAACTCCATGGTTGTTGATCCGCAAAGGTGGTCCCCCGGTGTAAGCACGACGAACAGCTCTTTGGCCTCCTGAAGTAAAACCCAAACCAAATTTTTCACATTTGTAGGGAATATCTGGAAGTTGGCCATAAATTATACACCCATCTTCTTCAACTACTACTTTGGCATCCTTCAGAGAAGCCATCTTCAGTGGAGGCCTAGTAGTCTTAGGAAAACTGGCAACGGTGTTGGTTGCAGCAACGGTCTGTGGAACCTCCTCAAAGTTTTGACAGGGGGTCTCAATGAACTCGCCGTCCATTTCAACGTACCTAAAAGAGTTCTGGTGGCTCACCATGTACTCCTCCTCCCCATGAATTGTGATAATCTTCCCATTAACTGGTTACTTCAGCATCTGATATAGGGTGGAAGTCACAGCACCATCCCCATGGATCTAGAGTCGACCTAATAAACAGGAGTAAGATGGGCAGATGTCCATCACATAGAAAGTGGAATTAAAAGTTTGAGTACCAACTTTGATAGGGATGTCCACTTCCCCATGTACCATTCTTTTAGAACCGTCGAAGGCCCTCACCACAATATTACTGGGCTTTAGTGTGAGTCCTTCGCAATCTAACCAGTGAAGAGCATTCTTTGGTAATACATTTAGTGATGAACTTGTATCCACTAAAACATGGGCTAATGTAGTGCCCCTGCACTCAATGGAGACATGCGGGGCATCATTATGTTTCCTTCCCTTGGGAGTTAAATCTGCATCAGAAAGTCCCAGGAAATTATCAACAGTCAGGCTGGCCATGCAATTCTCGAATTGATCAGTAGAGGTCTCCTAAGACACGTAGGCAGACTTCAGGAAATTTACTAAAGCCTTGGCATGGGCTTCAGAGCACAGCAGTAGGGCCAGCATTGAGATTTTTGAAAGGGACTGCCCCAATTGCTCTACGACATTGTAATCACTTTTCTTGATTATTTTCAATATCTCTTCCATCTCCTTTTTAGAAGCCTCAGGAATGGCTTCTGGATGTGCCTTCGTCTGGACAGGCTCAACCAATACCTCTTTGCCCCGAGTCTCAGCCGACCCGGTAGTAGGGATAACAGTAGGAGTAGCCATGGGATATTGACAGGAGCAACAACTGGAACAATCACAGGAATAGTAATGGGAGTATTAACAGGAGCAGCAGCAGGGATAATCATAGGAGTAGCAACAGTTTTTGGAGATATCTTGGGAGAGAAAACTCTTCTGCTTCTTGTTATCTTACTGGTCCCAAAGATATTGGCGACGTCGGGATCAATATCTTCAGCAACTTTGTCTTTAATAGCCAACAGGTCTTGCTTGACGCCATGGTAATAGACGTCAGCCCTATAATTCTAGGGAACAGCTTTATCCGAGGAATATGAAATAGGTCCAGGAAAAGTAACTATCAACGGAGCAACTTTTGGAACAGATGTAATCCTGACATGTCTTTTGGAGGAGATTTTGGGAGGATTGGGGGAAATGGTAATGATAGAAACATCTTCACACAGAGCATTGTTAACTGGAGTCTTCTCAAATAGAATTTCTTTATCATCCATCGGGCTCTGAACACCCTCTTTCAACAAATGGAAACCATTAGGTAGAGACAAACATAAGTGGCAACCTTCACCATAACCTAGAAATAAACCGTCTTGCAAGAGATTATTTTTAATAGTCAGGAGTGGAGTAGCTATTTCATCAATAGAAGCAACAAACATGTCATCATCAATAGCATTAACACCACGGCCGTGCTTGGGCATATGGGCAGTTATAACATTAGGATTCTCAGGAGCGTCAAATTCAATCTCCTTTGCTCAATCAAATCCTGCACCTTGTTCTTCAAAGCCCAACAGTCGTTTGTATCATGGCCTAGACTTTAAGAATGGTAGGCACACCAGGCACTTGAATCGTAGCGAGGAGATGCAGTGTTGGGATTTTGGGAGCCTCTCTCAGGGTAACCAGATTGGATTTCAACAAATGTGGCAAAACTTGAGACAAGGTCATATTAATACGGGTAAATTGTCTCCTGGGGTTATCTGTTCTAGACTGATTGTTCTATTGTTGAGTAGTTGCAGGTTTGGATATCATTACAGCTCCCACCATTGGACGGTGTTCGGTTCTACCCTGACTTCTCTGGTTGTAAGCGGCACTGACCTCTTTCTTTCCCATGAGAGGCCTCTTTCCTGCACTTGAAGAGGCATCTCTTTAAATCTTACCACTTTTAATACCAGCTTCCACTCTTTCTCCTGTCAAGATCAACTCAGTAAACCCAGTTGAAGAGCTTCCAATCAGATGGTTGAAAATGGACCGGATAAAGTACCTAAGAACATGTCTACCAGCTCCCTATCAGACAGAGGAGGATGGACTCTTCCTGCAAGGTTTCTCATTTTTTGGGCATAATCTTTAAATCCCTCACTAGAACCCATAGACATGCTTTAAATTTATGTACAGGTTGGAGCGAGGTCAGCATTATATTGTTACTGCTTGTAGAAAGCAACAACCAGATATTCCCAGTTATGGATGTTGGTTCCCTCCAGCTGATAGAACCACTCTAATTGAGACCCTGATAGAATGTCTTAAAAGAAATGCACCCACAAATTCTTGTCAACAGTGTGCGGATGGATCTTCCTGACATAAGATCTGAGATGCAGCTTAGGACATGAGACCCTATCATATTTATCAAATGCGGGCACTTTGAACTTTTGCGGGATAACTACTCCAGAAACCAACCTTAGCTCTTCAAAATCCAGGCCAGGTACCCTTTGAACTTCCATGGCGATGAGACGGTCCTCCAGCTGTTTGTACTTATCATCAGCAGGAGGGTATTGTTCCTCGGTGTAATCAGCTTCATCTTCTTCAGACTCCCTTGTACTGTGGTCTTCTTCTCTTGGCTCTCCTTCCTGATTGTCTCTCTCTTTTGACGGAGTTGCGAGCTCTAAAAAGTACCTCACTGGTCCTTTGAACCTTCTTCCCATATTCAGAACACCCACTGGCCTCTTTTTCTTCTTCTTATCCTTGAGAAACAGAGCTTTCAAATCTTCTTGTCCCTTAGCCAGATTCAGGAACATTTCTTGGAATTGAGCATTTTGTGTCTGAAGCTCCTTAACTATTTGTTCAAGAGCCATTGCTGAAATAAATAGCGAAGAAGATAAGAAGCCTATCCTGAAACCTGTTTATGCAATGATATGTATGATATATGTATGCAATGTTTCCAAGGGCCTCATAGGATTTAAACTCTTTTAACCAAAATAGAAACAAAGACTTTTTGTTAGTAAGCTCAAATGAAATCAAAGTTTACAAAGGAATAACAAATAAGAAACTTCTAAAATTTCTAAGTCTCCCAAGGACGCTTCCTTTTGATGCTAATGTAGGCATTGAGATTCTTCTCTTCGTGAAGCCGCTTTGTCAGTTCCAACACCTTTTTCTCACTAGCATAGAATTGGGACTCAAAGGTATCTCGTTCTTCTTTGAGCTGTATCAAATATTTTTGCAATTCTTCGAAGTTTGTTGGCATATTAGGTTGTAGGATGATGTGAGACTCGACCCCTTGAACAAAAGGCTCTGAAATCACTAGTAGGATAGCAGCATACGGCATTATAGGATTTTGAGCACGAACTTGCACCCATATGAGGTATGGCTCCAAAGGGATGGAGTTCTTGTGCCCTAGAGTCCTGCTATAAATCTTCTTAACCATTCCTCAAGCACGGATGAACCTGTGATGATAACCTTACAGGTTATTTGAATAGTCGAATATAATACCTTGAATGAGCATATCATGAGGACCATCCCTTCGGGCGTAACCGAACTGACGTAAATCTAAAGAGGGGTTTTAGGTGATGCCTCCATTAATGCCAAGGAGTGGCACATTAGGAATTCTCCACAGCGATCAATAAAAGAGATGTCTTCTTGGGAGCGAGGGCACCAATAGATGTCAGAGTGAGAAAGAGACATTAATCTTTGGTTCCATATTAAACCTAATTCATTCTTCATTACTGACCGGGGAAGGTGCAAAATAAACCACCTATAGAGTATAGGTATACAACACATAAGAGTCCCTCGCTTCTTCATGGTACGGGTATGGAGTGAATGCAGAATATCCCTGAGAAATATAGGCACTGGATTGTGAGCAAGGAAAATGTTGATGGCACTGACATTTACAAACTGGTCTGAATTGGGGAACATAACCAACCCGTAGATCAAAAGAGTTAAAACATCTTCAAAGGCATGGTAACTCATAGCGTCTAGGAATACCTGGGCTTTCTTCATCAGGAAACTTGTGAGGAGGCCCTTAACTCCACTCCTTCTTTCCCAATTGGACTCAATGTCAAATGGATTCAAATGCAAAGTTATAGCAACATCTTCAGTAGTTGGATCTTGTTCTAAACCGGTAAAGGGTATCTGATTCAATATCGGTAAACCAATTATTTTGGAGAATTCTTCCAGCGTAGGCACCAACTGATAGTCTAGAAATGTGAAGCAATGGTGCTTAGGGTCAAAGAACTGGAATAAGACACTCATTAAACCCTCGTCCAAACTGGTAGTAACCAAACTGAGCAAGTGACCATATCTCTTGTTGAATGATGAACTCTCCATAATTTTTGAAACCATTTCTTTGAGTTTGGGAAGAATCTCTACAAAATTGATTCGATGGTTTTTCTGCGAGCTGATTCTGTAACCTACAAAATAGAGGGGAGATAAATCCACAGGCCCTTGAAATGGTTAGTGTACATGACATGTTATGATGTTATGATTATGTTTTGAAATCACAAGTATATCAAACACAAACAAGTCACACATAGACCTTAGGTTTAAAGGTTTGCATGAGTTTTAAAGGTAAGTACCCTCTTGAAGTTTCAGTTGGCTCAACCTGTCCTATTAATAGTAATTGGGTTCTAAGGATTCTCATATCACTAACCTTTCTTTTAGGTATTGTTCTAGCTCAAGTACTGAAGTATTATGGCCAGAATATCCCCAAAAGTCTAGTCTCAATGAGTGTAGTATCGAGTATCAACCAATCTTCAGTCAGAACCAAAGTCGGCCATCTCACTACTTTCTAATGGCTTAGGATGAGTCAATTAAAGGTTCTAAAGGCCAGTTAACGCTTAATGACACTAAGGAAGCCTAATGTTATCCTTGACTGACTCAAGGAACATTAGTACAAACCACAGTATTACGCTAACGTAGCTATCACTTCGTCCATATCGGTCTACGCTGTACAACCTCCATGATTTATTACTACTTACCTAATAAGGTGCCTCAGATCCAGGTGTAGGATCTTTTGGTAACAACCCAAACAAGCCCTCAAAAGTAAAGCAGACAAAGCATACAAGGTAAAGCAGTTTAAAATGAACTAGACTCTAAGGTAACCCCACTTTTTAATTTTACCCAGCAGAGTCGCCAGTTCTGTGATACGGTGGCTGAACCGACTGTTTATATTGGTTTTGCATTTGTGTTCGCAAATGTTGCGGTAAGTAAGAGTTGCCACCGACTTTTCTTTTATCCAAATTAAGGAAAGGGTGAAAAGAAACAGAAAAAGACCTTTTCGAGAATTTTCTGAGTAAGGGGGTAGATTATGGAAATGGAAGGTGTTAGCACTCTTTCCATCCATAGTTTTCTATAAGCTCTTAGATGCTTATCTCATTTTAAAAGTACCTTGTTCTTTGTGTGTTTTGAATTTTTTTTTGAAATGCCTTAGTGCGGCGATTCGCTTTGTGATAAATCTTGTATCAGTCCTCAAGAGTGTTGACAAAGCGAATATTTTTTTGAAAGTGTTTTGAAATGTTTTTGTGTAAGTGAAAAAAAGTTTGTTTTTTGAGAAAGCATCTAACATCTATCTACTTGGACTCGAAAAGATCGTTCTTTTCCTCCTATCCTTTAGACAGTGCTATCCTACTATTAGTGAGTAGGTAGCCCTAGTCGTTGGATGTTTGAGGGACATTTGAAGGGACATTACGGTCACGAAGGAAACTTGGCAAGGAATTTTAGTAAATGTCCTAAAGTTCTAAGATCACTTTTAACCGAGGCAATGTCGAGAGGATCATCAAGGGACTTGTGATCTTTTCAAACTAAAGTACAACCACTAAAACTTCTCACGTTTCGAGAATTGTGATCGTTTTCTGAAGGCAACCGAAGTGGGATACCCTAGAGGTGCGCATGTACAATTGTGTTTAGTTCAGCTATTTATCTTGCATTTAGGGTTTGCTAACGTTTGCTTTAAGTCTTGCCATACAATCCTATTTACTAACAGTTAATATTTTGCAGGAAATGTAAAGTGCGGAAAGTGAAAAAAACTAGACTATTACATGGCTTCGGGGGGCATTTACAATGTACAAAGCTTGGGGGAATAAAAAATAAGGAAAGTGGTAAAATTCCTAATTAGTCTATTACATCCAGTATACAGGTACAGTAATGTAAAAATGCGAAAAATAAATAAACGCGCGAAAGGTAAAGACGTCTAAAACCTAAGGCAATTCTAAATGAAATAAGAAAATCTTCTTTTGTTTATTTTTTTATTTGAGAAATTAATTAAATTAATTATCCTAAAGTATATTTAGAAGATAAAGTTAATCAAGAAAAATAGTATAAGTTCTTTTTTTATATTTTTTATTATGACAAGAAAATAATTAAATCTAAATCAAGTCCTAAGTCCTAATTCATTTTAAATTAAAGAAAATAGTTAAAATATGTATTTAATTTATTTACAAACTTAGTTTAATTAAAAAAATACTAACTTAATATTTTTTGTGATTTTTCTAATTATTTGTTTAATTAATAAATAAAGAAAACAAAAATAAATAAAACTACAACTATACAACAAAAATGCTAAATGGGCCTGATAGCAAAAGAAAAAATAGGGGGTGTTGTTTGAAATTGTTGGGCCTAATTGAAATTAAGTCCAAGCTACGCTAGATCAGGTGTGGAGCAGTCTTGAGGGTGCATGATGAGCTTGTGCGTTGGATGCTTTAACTTGGATCAAAAATGCTTCTGATGGCTTGGATCTGATGATGTATTATGTGCAATAGGCCATGAGGATCACTGGATATGCACACAATTCATTAGAAAAGATAAAAAAAAATGTTGGACCTGGGATTCGAACCCAGGCCCTCTCTTTCACACATGCGCGCCTTTACCAATTGAGTTGCTTTACAATTCGTGTGTGATAACCAAAGCATTATATTACATGTGAAATAAATTCAAATATATTAAAAAAATCAAAACACGCGCGCTGGCCTCTTTAAGCCAATGAGAGGATGACAACCAAGCTGCCGCAGTCAGCAATCAGAGTCAAACCTCCAATCACCTTCTCCGACCAATCTAAAGCTCGTTTCCTGAAAAATACACAATTTAAAGCAAAACCAAGGGTCCTATCCTATGCAAAGTTATGTCCTGGTTCTGAATCTGGCCTTAGATTGGCCTAAAAGTAACTATATCACCCAGATCAAAGCTTAACAACTTCAAGACCCTAACAATGGCAAGTTGGCTTTTAAGCCTCAAAGCACACATGTCTTACATCAAACCTATCCTAGGAATCATCCCGAGCACGAATCAAACAACAAAAGGCATTAATATGTCATAAAACTAGAGATACGAATTTGAAAATTTTACCAAAAAAAAATGGTTTCGGTTTGGAACTTCTTGGCGTGTGATAACTTGAATGAGGGTTAGGAATGAATCATGGGAATCTCAGGATGTTGATGGAACCTTTGAATCAGATTGAAATGGACTGGAATTGGGTTTTTGGATTTTGACAAATTTGGAATTTTTTTGCAAATTTTGTAGAGTTCTTCTAGGCTGTCTTTTTCGTGTCCTTGAAGCTTGCTAGTGTGCTCCTTATAAAGAGGGGATGGGGGGGACAAGAGAGCAAAGGAATAAAAGCCATTAAGTTGGTGTTTTAAGTCCATGATTATCATTTTCAAACTTTGTCAAAGACATGGTTTCTTGTCCCTTTTTTTTTTTAATTTGCTATGTATCTGGACACATTTGACTTTTTAATGCCCTCCTTCGAATGACTCGGATTGCCTCCTTCAAATGGCTTAGAGTCTTGATTCAAAGTGTTCATAAACCTCCTTATTATAGCTTCTTCGATTGAGTCTATCTACTTGCCCTAGCTGCTTGATTCAAACAACTCAAATCAAAACTTCAATATGGCCAATTGAAAACCTCCTTTGTCACCAACTTCGAATGCTAATGCATAAGAGGCCTGGGCCTGGCCATATGTAGGACCAAGACCCATCATAAGACAAGCTTTTATTTAGCAGCCATGTGTCCTTCGAATGGACCAATGAATGCTTCTTCGAATGGACCTTATGAATGCGCCTTCGAAGGAACTAACATGTATGTCAAAGTATGAAAAACTGTTTCAAAGGGGACCATTGCCCAGTCGAAGTTGGCACAAAGGCAGCCAATTCCTTATGGGTGCTAGCATGAGGCAGGTCAAAGCAAGTGTCAAAGAGGCCATCGCCTAGTGAATCGAATCAGGCATGGAGGAGGTATTTTCCTTGTGGATCGAAGGAAGCTTTTTTCCTAGTGGATTGAAGGCAAATCTGAAGAATTCTTGGCCTTGTGCCCTGAAGGAAAGCTGAAAAGGAGCCTTTTCCTTGTGAATCGAAGCATTTCTAAGGTAACCCTTTGTCTTGTGAATCGAAGACCAGTAAAAGGGGTCTTTTGCCTTGTAGATCAAAGGCAAGCTGATGGGTCTTTTTCTTGTGAAACCAAGGCAAGCTTGAGGAAGTTTTTTTCCTAGTAGACCAAAGACAAGCATGAAGAGGCATACGTGCGCTGATGACAAGCTGAAGGAGCCTTTTGCCCAGTGAAATTTTTGTGAACTAAGCTTGATCGAAGGAGACTCAGCGCCCAATTGAAGCTTGTACTGCTGGTGAATCGAAACAAACTTGTAGGGGATTCTTGCTTTGTGGGTTGAAGGCACGCACAGAGGGAGTATTTTCCTAGTGCAGTGAGGGCACGCAAAGAGGGCACTGTTGGAATGATACTCGTGGACCAAAGCTTGCTCGAAGGGGAACCAACGCACAATCGAAGTTGATGGGCCAATGCTTGGTCGAAGGGTTTTAGGAGCCCAGTCAAAGCTTGTTATTATGCCAATCGAAGGGCATTGTTTAACTTCCAATCGAAGGATATTGTTTAAATACCAATCGAAGGACATTGTTGAACTTCTAATAGAAAGACACTTTGCTAACATTCAAAAATTTCATTTTTCTTTAACCAAGTGTTTGTGACCACCCATATAAGAGAAAACCTTAGAAAACATGAGAGGGCAAATTTTGGGGTACAACAATCATGGACTAAGCAAATTTCCAAGTAATGAATTCCCTCTTAAATGCTTTCTTGAGAGCTTCCTTACTTAGTACCTTCTGGCCCTTTAGAATCTACCACACACTAGAGTAACAACCTGTTGTGATGATGTTCAAATATCTAGTTAAACATCAGTATCTTTCTCAATAAACTCATCATTGATCTTGATCTTGAAGTTACTCATCATTAAAAGTACTTCCCTCAATATAGTAACTCATTAACAAACATTGTTCTTATAGAAGGAGTAGATAAGACCTTTGAAGACTTCACAGATAATAGATTTACTTTGACAGAAGAAAATCATATACACCATTCTGTCCACCAAGAACTTCACCTTGCATTGAACCATCCATATCTATAAAATAGGTTCTTGAGCCTTTGCAATTGTCTGATATTGCACCTTCTAGTGCAACTTCTTGACTTCTTCTTCCTTTGAACACCAAGTAAGAGAATAAACAATTAAATACTTGTGAATTTCACAAATAGAAATAGTTCATAAGTCCTCAGAGGGACCAGAAACATCTCATAAGAGATATAACATTATTCCTTGATGGTACAACTGAATCAGTCGTTAAGTAAGAACAATTACCAAAAACTTAGAGAATCCATCCTGAATTCTTTAGTTATTAAATGTCCTTAAACTTCCTTTTTAGCATTGTCCACAAAGTAACATTTGATCAAAATGAGACTTAAACAAATCACCAGGAACACTTTTACTATAGTTAAGTGTCTGGAACAGTTAGTGTCAAGATACCAATCATCTTAGTGGGAGACCTAAAAAAGGTATGAGAGAACAAGCAATAATAACCTTCCCTGAGTACTAACCACTGCCTGTTAAACAATATTGAACTTGACCTTTGAGAAAATAACCAAAACCTGTTAAAATCAACTTAACACACAAGAGATCCTTCAATGCAAGTAAATCTCGTTTAACATGAGTAAGCAGAATGCCCAGCAGAATGTTATGACATACTTGAATCATCTTACCTTTTTGATAGAAAAAACCTTTTGTCACTTGAGTTTTCTCTTTTCTAATTAGATCAGAAGAAAACTTATTCTCCTTAAACTTCCAATCATCTTCCTTCTTGAAGAAACTCTTCCAACTGATCTGGATTATCCTTACAAAACTCGATCAAGATATTAAACTCTAGGATTAAATAGAGTCACTTCACCTTGAAAAAACATAGATTGTAGATACTTTTTCATTCTCTTAAGATATAAGATCAGAAATAAATCACCTTATATTTCTTCACAGTTGAAAGTTCCCTTCATTCTAGATACAAATCATAGAACTAAACTTCCAACTCATTATGAAATAAATCTTCAGTTCATAAATCTTCATAAGAAGTCCATCTTTCAATCAAACCAGATATAGAAAACCCATACAATTGTTCTTGAGATAAGCAGTGCATTCTGCTTCACAAAAATCCAAGATCTCCACATCCATATGAATGCTATGACATTGATCTATATACCAATTCCAGCCTTTCTTTTAGAATCACAGACATGTTGAAGTCAGAACAAATGTTATGACATGAGATCATGACATACTTTCAAATCTCTTCAACTTCTGATTAGATTATCTTTGAAGGAACATAAAATAAGCAAGAAACCAATCATCAGAAAACTGAAACGAGCTTCTACAGAGTTGGAAACAAAAGTCATGCTCTTGTTTTTCTTTAATAGTTGTAACTTCCATGTCAAATCTCTTGAATAGAGACCTAAGTATCTTCTTCTTGATCAGTTTTTTGACTGACAAACAAAACACTAAGATGCCTTTATGAGTGGACTTGAGAAATTCCCAAGTACCTTTGGTCACCCGTGATAATTAGTCTGAAAAAGAAACTTGTCAATTCCTTTTATTGTGAAATAAATACCTTCAAAGTTACAAAGATACTACTCATGATCTACTATTCAATCCCTCAGAACCAAGAATCTCTTATCCTGATAATTCTTCAAAATCTAATGTCCATTGATAACCAAAACACAATCATTTCAGTATATCACAAGGAACCGTAGTACCAGAAAAATTACTCCCAGAAGCTCACCCAATGGTCAAGGTGCCTACTCTGATACAAATTGAAATTTCTCTGGTACAGGCAACACAAGAAAATATAAAGATTCCAACATCAGAACAATGTCAAGACAGATGTTGTAACATCTGATCTGACATCCTAACATATTTAAAATAAAATTTAAACTACAATGTCATACCCCAAATTTACCCTACCCTTGTGTTTAAATTTCTAGTAAAAAAAATCGTATTATGTAGTTCTTATGGGGGAGAAAAACATGGAAGAGGGGTGTATTGACCTAAAATGAACCATCGATATCGGATGGCCCATTAAGTTTTAAAAGTCTATTTCAAATATTAAAACAAAGAGGTCCATAAAACAAATCTTTTTTGTTAAAAGGCCCAAATAAGATAAATCTTTTGGCCCATCAGGCTATGACTCATTAAGGTTTTAAGAGCCCTTTTAAAAATATAGGTTATTTTTGTTTTAAAATATTAGGGCCAATAGATCATACTGTTTTTTAGAAGTCCCAATTAAAAGTGGGGGTATGTTTGAGCCCATTAAGGTTTAGACCCAGTTGTTTCACAAAATAGGGAGGTGTGTGAGAATTTTATTAAAAAAAACTATTTTATCAAGGAAGAGGTGGATACTTCAATAAAGCCCGTTTAGTTTTTCAGAAGATTTAGAAGGGTGTATGAAGGTAATTTGTTTTTTTTTTGTTGCTTTTGTTGAAGCCCATTATAAGGGCCCATTCAACTTTTGGTTTGTTTCTAGATTTTTTTCTTTTTAATCATAATGTTATTATCATCTTATAATTAATTATTATTACTGATATTTTCCTTACTAAACTTTTTTTATAATAAAAAGAGTGGGGATTATCTTTAGAGAAAAAAATGTTAACGTAGAATTGGGCCCATTCTGATTAAATTGTTGTTGTTTAAAAAAAACATGTAGCCCAACCACAGTCCAAAATCCAGGAAATAAATGTCCTAAAATGTGAATGGGCATTGTGTAGATCATTGAAAATATTACTTACTTTAACAGATGAAAATGTTTACTCTACACATTAAAACCCTTTTCCCCTAATTAAAATCAAAACCCTTTCCCCTAATAAAATTTAAAACCCTATTTCCTAAAAGAAGCGCTTCCTAACCTAGTATCTTTGTGAACAAGGTGGATAAGGAGTGCCTAACACTTTCCCCTCATCTAGAACCGAGTCAACGATCTAGAATATCTGAACTTTTAGGGTTATTCCTTTATACTCCCTTCCTTTAGGATAAAAATTAAGGGTGACGACTCTGATGTAAAAACCAATTACAGCAGTTGGCGACTCTGCTGGCGACTCAACCCTAGGTTCAGTAGCTCTACCTTTAGTTTTAGGGTTCTTTTTTTTTGGGTTTTATTTTTGTTTAATTATTTATTTATTTATTTTATTCATTTATTTACTGTTGTTGTTATCATATTATTATATCTATGGAGGAATTTAATTTTTTACAAAAAAATATTTTTAAAAACCCTTAGAAAGAAGGTTTGTCTATTAGCCAAGGGAATACATCATCCCTATGAGTTTATGTGAAGACTTCGCCTAAAGTCGGTGGAATTCCTTAAAATAAATACGTCTCAAGAGATATCCTCTTGGGAAGTAGGACTTTGGAATGACGAAAGTTTCATGATGAGACCTTTCACGACCTATAGACGAAAGTTTTGGTCTGCAAAGAGACTCCACTTAAAGGAGGCCATTGTGCCTTTCCCTATAGTGTTATTCATGATAACCTTAAGGAAATCACCTTATGGGGAGGGTAGAATATCCATAAAACCAAGCTAAGAGCCTACCTTCTAGGGGTACTGTTCATCAAATCCCGTCATTTAAGCCTTATACTCATGCATTCATGTATTTTTATATTTCATATATTTATCATCCTTCGTTTTCTTTTGTTTGTCTTATTCACTGGGTAAAAATAAATATATAAAAAAAAATCAAAGGTTTTTTTTTAGTATCTGAAAATGAATACTAAAGGAAAACAACTCGTCTGTATCAATGCTATCAAACCAGACGTGACCAAAATAAAAGCTATAAGGGAAAGACTGTCTGAAAGGGATTTAAAAACATTTACTCGTCGTTATGGGGATATTTTGGAATTAACCAAAGTCAAAGTACAGTTGGACTCTATTTCTGCTCTGGTACAATTTTATGACCCTCCATTGAGATGCTTCATATTTCGAGATTTTCTATTGGCTCCGATCTTGAAAGAATTGGACAGAATTCTGAATTTCTCCAAAGAGAAGGCTTATATGGGCATTTGGCAAACCGTCGACATCAAAATACTGACCGAAGGTTTAAAAATCCCTTATCTTGAGTTTTCTCTTAATTATAAAAAAGAAGGAGAGGTGCGAGGAATTATGATATGTTACCTGGAAAATAAAGCTCTTGATCTAGAAAAGAGCAAAGAATAGGAATCTTGTGTCGACTGTTTGGGGCAGCTTATATTTGGTGTTGTCTTATTTCCACGCACTGTAGACTATATTGACCCTGCAGCCATCAGTGTGTTCTGGGGTACGAAGACTTTTAATACAAATCCAACTCCAACTCTGCTTGTGAATATCTATTACACCATTCATACATGGTACGAAAAGAAAAGAGGTACCTAAATTGTTGTATTCCACTTCTTTACTCCTGATTCATGACTCACCTTTATAAGGAGGAATACTTGATCCCGAATCTGAAAAGGTATGAATGGCCTTAGAAGTTAAGGTCTATCACTGCTAGCTCTATGTTATGGTATGCCACAAAGTTAGATATTGGTGATATTGTCTACAATTGTGGGGATTTTCCTAATGTTCCGTTAATCGAGTCACAAGGCTGCATCAATTACAATCATACCTTGACCCTACGACAACTAGGGTATCCTTTGGAAGACAATCCTTCAGATGAACAACTCCAGTAACTAATCGTTCATGACATGGGTAGAAATGACCGAGAGATACTCAACAAAATTATTCAGGCTTGGAGTAGGGTTAACAAAAGAAAAGCTGAAAAGAAGAACGGGGTAGCAAAAGAACCTTACACTCAATGGGTTCTGGACAGAGTATAAATATCAAGCTTCCTTTTGATATAGATCCTGAATACAAGCAAGAGGTCCCGGTCACTCCTACTATTTCTTTAGAAGAGGTAGAGGATATGAAGAAAGCACTAAAATAGGCTCAGAGGGAGAAGGAAGAACTAGAGCTCAATCTCCTTAACTTTACCAAGGAGAAAAGACAAATGTAGCGCATACTCGAATCAAAAGACCAACAGATTCAAAAGGAGCGCAAAGCATTTGAAAAAAAGTCTGAAAAGGAAACATTCGACCAAAGGATTGCTAAGTGCTACATTTAATCTGGATTCCCATAATCAGATATTGGAAGACACTGCTAATGAAACCAGAAAGTTGAACAGATGGTATGAAAAGTCGTACAAGAAAAGAAAGTACTGGAGGAAGAGTTGAGGGCTCAAATCCAAAGCTTGGCCCAAGTATCTCTAGACCAGGAAGAGTAATTGAAATATCTCGCTACCAGGATTCAGGATAGTCAAGAATCAAAGGTAAGGGAGTGCCTCGCAAAGATGAGGGCAGAATAACATTTGGCCCAGAAAACTAAAGAGTACGAGCAAGTATGCCTTGAGCTGGAAGGCCCTTGAAAAGACTTCCTGATACAACAAAGACTTTATATGGAGTTAAGAGCTGAGAAGATGTATTGGGAGGAGCAGTACATAAAGATCACCCAAGCGGGAAGGGATAACCACAAGATAACTCCCAACCTCTACCGAGAATACCGATATTACAAAGATAAGCATGAGAGGCTTGCGTTCTTGGCCAATAACCTCATTGAAGACATTCCTAGAAGCTTAAGGGATGCAGAAAGTTTAATGTTCCCTCTCCCAGAGGATGTTGACAATTTCCTCAAGCTGTGCGGGACAATGGTCGATCGTTTCAGAGAAGACATTCATAAACGGGCTTAGTAGATTGTTTTCCTCTTGTTATTTCCCTTCCAGCAAATTTTTTTGTTTTAGAATTGTAATATTTTTCAGTATCTGAAATGTGTTATCTTTTAAATATAATTGGTGTTTCAGTAAAAGCATTGTGTTTCCTATCTTGTTTGCGTGTTAATTTTCTATATACTCACAAATAAAAAAGAAAGACCTAAAAAATATACATGTTATTATAAAAATAGAATATAAATATATACTCAAGTGAATAAGACATTCGAAATGTAATTCTTAACATCTTTCATACAAAATCATACATTCATCATTTGCATCTCATAAGCTCACAACTCAAAAACTCATTTTTCAAAATTTTCTCCAGTTGAATCATTGGTAGAAGGAAACCACCACCTCCTTGGCCGCCATATCAAACAAGAGATCACCAACTAAGAGCCATGGAACAAATCAAAGAGAATCAAGCAGCTTTCAAAGTGGATCTATAACAAGTTAAGAGCAACGTCAACTCAATGAGGGGAGATATGAGTCAGGTTCTTCTAGCTTTGAAGAAAATCATCGGTAGACAAGAACTAATTCCCAGGGTAGCCTTCGAGGAAATAACCAAAGCTATCGGTGCATCAAGCGGTCACCAACTGAAAAGAGGACTAGAGACAGGGCCACAAAAATCTGTCATGGATCAACACGAGACAAGTCAAGAAACTAAAGGGTTTATCCCACCTCCACCAAAGGCAGGGGCATCTCATACCCTGCAGATTCCAGTTAATAATGCTGACAATTACTTGGACCTGCAATATGGAGATCACGGTCTAGAGGATGTCAATCAGGCACCTCAGAAGGTGACTAATACCCTTGTTACCGAAAACCCGTTGGCACTGAATCAATACAAAGCTTTAGAAGAAAGGTTAAAGGTTGTGGAAGGGTATGATGCTTTTGATGTCACTGTCCTCGAGATGGGTCTTGTTCTGGATGTAGTAATCCCACCAAAATTCAAGGTACCTGATTTTGGAAGATACAAAGGGCTCACTTTTCTAAGAAACCACATGTGTATGTATTGCAGGAAGATGCACGCTTATGCTCATAATCAGAAATTAATTATTCATTGCTTTCAAGACAGTTTGAGTGGGGCATCTCTAGATTGATACATGCAGTTGGAGAGGATGCACATCCAAACATGGGCAGATCTTGCCAATGCTTTCCTGAAGCAGTATAAATACAATCTGGATATGGCACCTACCCACATACAACTCCAAAACATATCCCAGAAGAAATAATAATCCTTCAAGGAGTACGCTTAAAGGTGGAGAGAGATGGCGTCCCGTGTGCAACCACCACTTTTGGAGAAAGAACTAGTCTACTTGTTCATGGGAACCTTGCAAGAGGTATACTATGAAAAAATGATAGGAAACATCTCTTTAGGATTTTCTAACCTGGTAAGTATTGGAGAGAGGATTGAGACTGAAATAAAGAATGGAAAAATTCAACGGGGATCATCAAATTCCCCTTTCAATGCAAAAAGACCAATTACTAATTTCATAAAGAGGAAGTAGGGAAAAGTTAATGTTGTGGCTTCACAGTCAAGAGCACAACAACCATTAATCATCTGACAGGGACAACTACAAAATAAATTTGAAAGGTCACCAAGAAAGTTGGATCCACTCCCTATGCCACCCATCCAATTATTACAATATTTGATCAAGGCATTTTTAATTGAGCTGAAACCTTTAGCTCATCCAGTGGGACCACTGCCTCCCAAATACAATGCCAATCCCAAATGAGAATATCATGCAAATTCTCTGGGGCATACCATAGATCAATTCTGAGCTTTCAACCATAAAGTACAAGACCTGATAGACTCTCAAGACATTAATTTTGAGAAACCAAACATCAAATCAAACCCCATGCCTCTGCATGATGGTCCAACAATAAATGCAATCGAAGTAGTCACCGACTATGGGGCAAGAAAATTAGCAAAGTCTCTGATAAATCTGTTGAAAGAATATCTGTTGGAATGTGGATTCCTTCTGGAACATAACGAAGCTTTCAAAAAGACCTTACAACAATTTGTGGATTAGGGGATAGTCTAATTCAGACCATATCATGAAGTTGAGTATATAGAAGCAATTGAAGGAAGTACGAAGAAGCCATTGGTAATTCCTTATCAAAGGCCAAACCATGACAAGAAGACTCTCATGATCTCATGGGAGATTCAACAGAAACTCCTACAATAAAGAAAACCCTAAGAATACCAGTAGCACCGAAGACTACAATGGTAATTAAGGGGCCATATCCTACCCTTTACAAAAATGACAAGGCAGTACCATGGAATTATGATCTGACTGTATATATCAATGGCTTGAAACAAGAATGTGAGTCATCATCAAGTCAAGAACCTGCGATTTCAAATATAGCAGGGACAAGGGGTATGACCCGTAGTGGCTGGGTGTTCAGATCTAAACCATCGAAGAATAATGACAATGGGTTGAAATATAAAAACGACTTGTTGACAAAAGAAAAAGGAAAAGCGGTCGAGTAGGTGAATCCGGAGCCTCCAAACAAATGCTTCACTGACCAAGAGGCCGACAAAATTTTGAAGATAATTAAGAGAAGTGATTATAGGGTGGTGGACCAACTTCACCAAACTCCGTCTAAGATTTCAATACTCTCGTTGCTCATCAATTTAGAAGCGCATCGAGATTCCCTGATGAAATTTTTAAGTTCTGCTCATGTTGTAGAAGGAATTACTGTGAACCAATTTGATAATATGGTAGAAAATCTGGCGTTTGGGTCCTATTTAGGTTTCAGCGACAGTGAATTACCTCTGCAAGTCCGAGCTCACAACAAAGCACTACATATTTCAATACAGATAGGTAATACAAGTATATCCAGGGTACTCACCGATACTAGCTCTTCCCTCAATGTGTTACCCAAATATAGCCTGATGAAGTTAACACTAGACGGTGTTGTGATAAAACCGAGTTCCACGATAGTCAAAGCTTTCGATGGTTCTCAAAGTACAGTGTTCGGATAAGTAGACCTTCTTGTTAAGACCGGTCCACGTGTGTTCTATATCACCTTTCAAGTCATGGATATAGAACCAGTGTATACAAGTCTACTCTGACGACCTTGGATTCATGTGGAAGGGGAAGCCACTTAGACCTTACACCAAAAATTGAAATTCTTTGTTGAAGGGAGATTGGTCATAATTGGTGGAGATGAAGACATCTTCGTAAGTCACATTGAGTCTTACAGGTATATCAGTGTTGACGAAGATTGCATAGCTACACCATTTCAGGTCTTGGAAGTTGCTTCAATGGTAAACTTACCGGTAGAAAAATCCAAGAAGCCCATTGTGACTTCATGGGGAGATTTACAAATGGTAATGGAGAATGGTGACTCGAAAGGCTGGGGAAAGCTCCCTGAAATATCTGAGATGAATAACCATTTTGGTTTGGGTTATGAATCATCAAAGGATACCCTAAAAGGCAAGGCGCGGTTTCCACCAATCCAGAAAATATTCATCAGTAAAGGGGTAGAGCATGGCGAACGAGTGGCAATTGTGTCCTACAAAGGTAACACTAAAAGGGCATCAGATTACATCCATGAATGCGCCCCAGGCGAAGAACTGGACAGTTGTGGAGATTCCTGAGATTTTCTTTCCAAAGTAATTTTATTTATTTTTAAAAGAACCTATGTCAAGCTCGAGGCATAGTGGTTGTTTGTAAGGGTCCCACGTGTGTTTCAATCAATATTCATGATTAATAAAAATATGTTTTGTATTCAATTAAGATCCTTGTTTTTCTTTTTTGAATTTTGACTTCGTACTTTAAAATGGCAAGACTTCCTCTCATATGCATTTTATAAATTCACGTACTAAATAAAAATTGCACCAAAATATGATAAATGTGCAGATCCATGCCCAAAATGAACGATAATGTTACTGCTACTATCCAATATGATTTTGATGCTCCCATCAACCAAGTTGAAGAGGAAGATGATGAGGATCTTGAACTTTCTGAAGAACTGGAAAGAAGTATAGAGCAAAAAGCTTACAGTATACAACCATATCAAGAGCTTATTGAGACCATTAACCTTGGTAGAGAAGAGGATCCGAAAGAGATCAAGCTGGGGGCAGCGTCAGAAGAAAATGTCAAAGAAAGGCTGATCAAATTGTTACATGAGTACATAGATATATTCTCCTGGTCTTACAAAGACATGCCAGGGTTGGATACAGACATTGTAGTACACAGACTACCTCTCAAAGAAGGTTGTCCCTCGGTCAGGAAAAAGCTCAAGAGAACTCGTCCAGACATGTCTAGCAAAATTCGGGAAGAGGTTCTTAAACAATTCGACGTATGGTTCTTAGTAGTGGTAGATTATCCACCTTGGATAGCTAACACTGTGCCAGTACCCAAGAAAGATAGCAAAGTATGTATGTGTTTGGATTACCGGGATCTAAACAAAGCAAGTCCTAAAGATGATTTCCCGTTACCTCACATAGATGTTCTTGTGGACAACATGACTCAAGCCTCGGTATTCTCATTCATGGACGGCTTCTCATGCTATAATCAAATAAAAATGGCACCCGAAGATATGGAGAAGACTACCTTCATGACACCTTGGGGCACTTTTTGCTATAAAGTAATGTCGTTTGGCCTAAAGAACGCAGGGGCAACCTATCAACGGGAAATGCTTACATTGTTCCATGATATGATTCACAAAGAAGTTGAGGTGTACGTAGATGATATGATTTCTAAATATCATACAGAGGAGGATCACATCATACACCTACAGAAGTTATTTGATCGTCTACAAAGGTTTAAATTAAGGTTGAAGCCAAACAAGTGTACCTTTAGCGTCAGATCAGGCAAGTTACTAAGTTTTATAGTAAGTCAGCATGGTATCGAGGTGGACCCCTCCAAAGTAAAAGCTATACAAGAAATTCCAACACCAAAGACAAAGAAAGAGGTTCGTGGTTTCTTAAGGCAATTGAACTACATTTCAAAGTTCATATCACATCTAACTGCTACATGCGATCCTATATTCAAACTACTACGAAAAGATCAAACAATAACATGGAATGATAATTGCTAGATAGCTTTTGAAACGATAAAAAAATATTTACAAGAGCCACCAGTTCCTAGGAGACCGCTCATGATGTACCTCATAGTACTTGAAGGATCAATGGGATGTGTATTGGGCCAACAAGACGAAACAGGTAGAAGAGAGCATGCAATCTACTACCTTAGCAAGAAATTCACTGACTATGAAACTAGGTACTCACTCCTCGAGAAGACTTGTTATGCATTGGCTTGGGATACTAAAAGATTGAGGCAATACATGTTAACACACACCATGTGGCTAATAGCAAGGATGGATCCCTTAAAATATGTATTTGAAAAACCAGCTCTTACAGGGAGGATTGCTCGATGGCAGATGTTATTATCGGAGTACGACATGCTATATGTTACTCAAAAGGCCATCAAAGGTAGTGTACTAGCTGATCATCCAGCTTATCAGTCATTGCCGGAATATCAACCTATGAAGTTCGACTTCCCAGACGAATATGTAATGGTTATAGATGACTACCAAATACCAGGACCCGACGAAGGACCTGAACCAGGGACACGTTGGACACTCATGTTTGACGGGGCTTCAAATGAATTAGGACATGGTATCGGGGTAGTCTTGACTTCTCCAAAGAACTACCATAAACCTTACATTGCAAGGTTATGTTTCGACTACACCAACAATATCGCTAAATATGAAGCCTGCATCCTAGGTCTAGAAGCAACCATTGATCTAAGAATCAAATATCTTGAAGTATTCGGAGACTCCACATTAATCATATACCAAGTTAAAGGTGAATGGGACACCAAACACCCCAACTTGATTCCATATCGGTATCATGTCTTGAAGCTAGCTGCGAAATTTACCGAGATTACTTTCAACCAAATCCCGCGAGAAGAAAATAGAATGGCAGATGCTCTAGCAACCTTGTCAGTCATGTTTAAAGCAACATGGCCTAACCATGAGCCACAAATCACTATCATACATTTTGAAGAGCCTGCACACTGCCTCGCTATTGAAGAAGGACGGGATGACAAACCCCGGTTCTATGACATCATAAGGTATCTTGAAAAACAAGAATATCCTGAAAATGCTTATATCATCGATAAATAAACTCTGCGAAGACTAACCTTAAAATTCTTTTTGAGTGGCAATGTATTATACAAGATAAATTATGACATGGTGCTACTCGGGTGTATGGAGAAACAAGAAGCGGATACGCTTATGAGGGAAATCCACGAAGGCACTTTAGGAACCCATACAAATAGGCATGCTATGGCAAGAAAGATTCTACGGGCAAGGTATTACTGGTTAACAATGGAAGCAGATTGCTATCATTACACAAAAACCTATCACAAATACCAAATCCACGGTGACAAAATGAATGTTCCACTTAGTCCTCTAAATGTCATGAGATCTCCATGGCCGTTCACAATGTGGGGACTTGATATGATAGGTATGATCAAACTGAAAGCATCTAATAGACACCGGTTTATACTAGTCGCCATTGATTACTTCACCAAGTAGGTAGAAGCAGCATCATATGCAAATGTTACAAGCCAGGTGGTCACTCGATTCATCAAACAAAATCTCATATGCATATATGGGATTCCAAACAAGATCATAACTGATAACGGGTCTAATATGAACAACAAAATAATGAAGGAGTTATACGATGATTTCAAGATCGAGCATCATAATTTTTCACCATATCAACCAAAGATGAACGGGGTTGTCAAAGATGCAAATGAAAATATCAAGAAAATCATTCAGAAAATGGTGAAGACATACAAAGATTGGCACGGAATGCTTCCTTTTGCTCTACATGGCTATCGTACCTCTGTATGAACATCAACAGGTGCAACACCTTTTTCTATGGTATATGTCATGGAGGCAGTACTCCAAGTTGAAATAGAAATTCCATCACTCCGAGTGCTAATGGAAACAAAACTCGAAGAAGCCGAGTGGGTTCAAACATTACTTGATCAACTCAACCTCATTGAAGAGAAACGCTTGATAGTCGTCTGTCATGGTCAATTATATCAGAAACAGATAAAGAAAACCTTTAACAAGAAAGTTTGTCCCCGAATATTCAAAGAGGGAGATTTAGTGCTTAAAAAGATTATGCTACCTCGCCTTGATTCACTTGGTAAATGGACATCCAACTACGAAGGTCCATTTATGGTGTAAACAGCATTCTCCGCTGGTGGTCTTATCCTCACAACAATGGATGGGGAAGAACTACCACATCCAGCAAATAAAGACACAGTCAAAAAATACTATGTGTGAGAAAGCTCACTAAGATCGAACCTTAAATAGGCGACTTAGGCAAAAAGGAGCGTTCCAGTGGATTGAAAACCCGAAAGGGCGATCCAGGCAAAAATTAGGGACATATAAAAAATTTCAGGTGGATTGAAAACTCGAGAGGGCGATCCAGGCAAAAATTAAGGATCTTATCCGAAAGAAATAAAGAAAAAAAGACTACAATCTAAGAACTGCAGCTATAAACCACGAGGAAAGAGTTAGATCCAAATCATCCAACTCAGAAGCAAAGAAGATTGGAAGCTATCAGAAGGATATTAGGAAAGTAGCAGTAGCAATTATCATTTTCATTGCCATTTACATTTTTAAAATTTTATGTAATTACCTCCTTTCAGGAATTGCATCTTGTACTCACGCATATTCAAAGGAATATCAATAAAACTAGTATTTCTCTTCATATCTCGCGAATTATATTTTTCATTTTCATACTTTTTGCAAAAATACCATGATTATTTCTTTTAAATATTGTGTTGAAATCATTTAGAGGATATGACAAGTAAAAACACTTGATAAAGTATAGAAAAGCATTTTGGTTAGAAAATATTGAAGGAAGATCCACGTCTACGTCCATGTTTATGTTTATCTCCATGATTATGCCTACGCCTATGCTACGCCTACGCCTACAATACAAACATCAAGATCTTACAGACATTTTCCACCATGTTCAAATCAATTCAAAAATAGCACGATGTTGCAACACGCAATACCGGGGGGTTGGTAACATAAAGCCAATGGTTTATAAAGGAGAATACAAAAGCATTTTTCCACAACATTCAGGGCATATACACATAGTTTTCACCAATATATATTTGAGGCATACACACATTCGTTACATATGCATTCCAAAGTCCATATTTCCATACACATGCATCATGTACATACATCACACATGACATTTCTCAAAAACAAAACATGCTTTGGGCAAAGTCAATATCTTAGGACCCTTCATCGGTCTTTACCTCAGTTAGAAACAAATAACTAGTAAAATTCGTGCTCACCTCTGATTTAATCATCTAAGATTTGAATCATTCAAAACAAATTCCTCTATATTCAAACTTATTATGTCAATCTCCATGCACTAATATGTTCTTCCTTTGCGATCTAGCTCATTGTGTCAGACCCCAGGTAACAATGTTGCGAAGTCAGCAATTCTACCTATTGTGTCAGTCTCCATGCAGCAATATATTTTTCCTTTGCGATCTAACTCATTGTGTCAGACCATAGGCGAAAATGTTGCAAAATCAACAATTCCACCCATTGTGTCAGTCTCTATGCGAAAATGTATGAAATTTTCTATATTTAACTTATTGTGTCAGTCTTCACGCAGCAATTTGTTTCCCTCTTTGTGAATATAACTCATTGTGTCAAGATCCATGCAGCAATGTGCGAAATCTGCAACTCGGCCCATTGTGTCAGTCTCCATGCAGCAATGTTGTTGTCAAACTCAAACCTGTTGTGTCAGTCTCCATGCAACAATATGTTCTTTCTTCGTAATCTAGCTCATTGTATCTGCCTCCATGTAGTGATGTTATCATCAAACTTTTTCCATTGCATCAGTCTCTATGCAGAAATGTTATTATCAAACCTTTTTCATTGCATCAGTCTCCATGCAGCAATGTTATTGTCAAAAAATTTCTACAATATAATCCATTGCGTTAGTCTCCAGACAGCAATGTCACCATCCAGTTTCTTCCTCGATTTAACTCACCGCGTCAGTCTCTGTGCAGCAATGTTTGTTATCAGTTTTCATGTGATATAGCTCTCTTGTGTCAGTCTCCATGCGGAAATGTATTGTCAAACTTCACTTTATCCATCCCATAGGTTGCAATTGATAAGCAAAATC
Organism: Vicia faba; assembly: GCA_948472305.1. Classification (NCBI taxonomy): domain Eukaryota; kingdom Viridiplantae; phylum Streptophyta; class Magnoliopsida; order Fabales; family Fabaceae; genus Vicia; species Vicia faba. The sequence continues at coordinate 34,910,150 of OX451739.1, read as the reverse complement.
AAATCAAACCAAAACTTACTATATAGTCTCCAAGCCTTAGTAAAGTTAACTGTTCAAACATGCATCATTTACCTCCTAGGCAACGGTAGATATAAAAATGATCTCTTCTTAGATACTGGCGGAACTCCGCGTCGTCATGTCTAAATCAACATGGTTTCAAACGCAGATTAGATGATACATCGTGATCTATGCTTGCTCTTCATACCCGCGAGAATGTTGTACAACATATCCTTATAATTTTTCGGACAAATTTTGGGGCTCTTCCAATATTTAATAAACTTCCGATCAGAACATGCAAGATTTGCGTATTCTCGCATTGTTTGGTCGAAAGATAATTAAATAGGGGCAGTTGTCATACCCCATATTTGCCCTACCCTTATGTTTAGATTTCTATTTAAAAAATCGTATTATGTAGTTTTTATGGGGGAGTAAAACATGGAAGAGGGGTGTATTGACTCAAAATGAACCATCGATATCTGATGGCCCATTAAGTTTTAAAAGTCTATTTCAAATATTAAAACAAAGAGGTCCATAAAACAAATTTTTTTTGTTAAAAGGCCCAAATAAGATAAATCTTTTGGCCCATCAGGCTATGACTCATTAAGGTTTTAAGAGCCCTTTTAAAAATATAGGTTGGTTTTTGTTTTAAAATATCAGGGCCAATATATCATAGCATTTTTTGGAAAGCCCGTTTAAAAGAGGGGGTATGTTTGAGCCCATTAAGGTTTAGACCCAGTTGTTTCACAAAATAGGGAAGGTGTGTGAGCATTTTATTAAAAAAACTATTTTATCAAGGAAGAGGTGGATACTTCAATAAAGCCCATTTAGTTTTTCAGAAGACTTAGAAGGGTGTATGAAGGTAACTTATTATTTATTTATTTTTGCTTTTGTTGAAGCCCATTATAAGGGCCCATTCAGTTTTTGGTTTGTTTCTAGATTGTTTTTGTTTTTAATCATAATGTTATTATTATCTTATAATTAATTATTATTATTATTGATATTTTCCTTACTAAACTTGTTTAATAATAAAAAGAGTGGGGTTTATCTTTAGAGAAAAAAAGGCTAACATAGAATTGGGCCCATTCTGATTAAATTGTTGTTTCAAAAAAACATGTAGCCCAACCACAGTCCAAAATCCAGGAAATAAATGGCCCAAAACGTGAACGGGCACTGTGTAGATCATTGAAAATATTTCTTACTTTAACAGATGAAAACGTTTATTGTACACATTAAAACCCTTTTCCCCTAATTAAAATTAAAACTCTTTTCTCCTAATAAAATTTAAAACCCTATTTCCTAAAAGATGCACTTCATAACCTAGTATCCTTGTGAACAAGGTAGATGAGGGGTGTCTAACACCTTCCCCTCATCTTGAATCGAGTCAACGATCTAGAATATCTGAACTTTTAGGGTTATTTCTTTATAATCCCTTCCTTTAGAATAAAAATCAAGGGTGACGACTCTGATTTAAAAACCAGTTACAACATGCAGAAAGGTAAAACAAAACACATCGATATGTTAACCCAGTTCGGTGCTAACTCTCCTACTCTGGGGGATACCAAGCCAGGAAGGAAGTACACTATCATCAGTATTAGTTCAAAGCTAAACTCCCCATTTACAACTTCTCGCCTAATCCATACCCAATACTACTTCTACCTAGGTCCTCCCTAGATATGAGAAATCGTCATCGCATTTCCAATCACCGTAGTGATAAAAGACCTATCCCAATCACATGGGATGTCTATAAACAAGTCACAGTCACATCAACTTGAAACCAAAAAAGGAAGGACACACTTCCAAATTACAAATACTTAGTGTTTCTTAAAAGCTTCGACCAAAAACAATAATCAGAGTTGCTTAGAAGCTTCCTCCAAGAACAATACTCACTCTTGCTTCACAGCTCTGAGGAGAGCAATAAGTCTACCACGTGTATCGAAAGATACAAGGGTGACAGACACCTACATAATACATAAGAGACTCTCAAAACCTAAGACTATTTTCTTTCCCTAATTTTACAATTGTTGAAAGATAAAAGTTGGCACTTTAGGTTTAGGTATTCTCTTTAAATACACTTCTTCAATCCATGGGCTTCGATATTCTGAGTCCAAAAGTTTCTTGATCCACAAGTTTAGATTTGTATTTGTTGTGCAGCAAAATCTCCTTAAATCTTGGAACAACCAATACAAATTTTCCTAAATTCTCTAAAGGATCCAATTTAGTAACTAATGCACAGTTGGAGATACAAAACCTTGTTCCAGATAAAATCTTGTTGACCTACGAAATTAACTAAAACATATCCAATAGAAATATTCCAGAATAAAATCAAATCTTTCAAGATTTAAAACATCAGTGTCTGCTGTATTGCAGAGCCAGAACAAGATGTCATGACATCTGCCTTCGACGTCTGACTGAAAACACATAACAGTAAAATTGTTATGACAGTTGATAAAGATGTTGCAACATCTTATTCAATCAACAACATAGAACCATGTTTAGAGCCATGCTTAACCAAAATTTAGCCAACCATAAAAACATGAAACTAACAGTTTCGTCTTACTTCATCTTCAGATTTTCAAATTTTATTGTAAATATTTGAAGTTTTGACATATATACTTTGGATGTAATTTCTAGAGTAGTTTCAAGAGTTTCTCAAGTCTCATTGGCACTGGTGCAGGTGTTAATGATTTTAAAGATATTCTTGTCAATTTCATTATAAATGGGATTAAAGATGATTTATCTTTTAAACATGCCAACAATTGTATCAAGAGGATCACATGATTCTTCTTCGAAAAAATTCATTTGGCATCCCTACATACCATATACTAAGTCATTAGTGACTTGTAAACTAATGTATAAATTTATTGCAGCATAAGACAAATTGATACAAAGAGGGATGCATATAGTTTAGATGTGTTATATCTGTAATCATGATGTGGAAACTGCAAACCACTTATTTCTTAAGTAAGGGTACACTTTACTTTTCAGGCATTGAATGTAGCGATTGTTTGTCATGAACATTGATAGTATTAGTTACGGAATATTATTTAAACTTGTTGGTATAAATTACAGCTCTTAAATTTAGAATGTGATCGTGACTCTCATCAAAATAATTATTTGGAAAACTTAGTATGGAAACTTATTTTGCAGATTACTTCTAGGTGAAAGACCTTGAATAAACAACAACTTTTAATGATGACAACTAAATATCTAATGATGACTAAAGTCAAACATAAGTAGTTAAAGATGCAAGCCAAAATATTATGGTTTGATGAACTTGACACTCTGATGATGGAAACCAAACATAATCTAACTCAGGCCTCATCTCAAGTAAACTCAAGCAAGTGTCTACAAGAAAGAAACATCTGACAAGTCTTGAAGTATATAGAAGTATGTGAGAGTCTTCTTCAACACGCTTAAGTGAACATATTGTAAAGCATAAGGGCATTCTCGTAAAAGTACATTTCTAAATCACACACACACCCACAAACAATTTATTTTCAAACTTATTTTTCTCAAGTAAACCTTTTCAAAAATCCTTTGAAGTCATGCCACATAAATTAGAAGTTGTCAAAATAGATCGGGGGGACTTTTATCTCTGACTAGTCGATTGACACCTCATCTCAATCCATTGGGAAAGCTCAAAAATGTGCCTTAAGCGATTAAGACAACATCTTAATGATATGCAACAATTAAATATCTTTCTCTTCCTTTTTGAGTCTGATAATCAATCAATTTAGGTTAGCCAACCGATTGGAATATGTACCAATCAATTGATAATTCATAAAAAGCCTTAAATCATTTCCTTTTTGGTGCCAACCTCTAACCTATAAATAGATATCTCTTTCCACTCTTTTTTACATCTAGAAATGTGGTTGCATGTCTCACTTTTTATTATCTCTCTAAAAATTATTTTTGTTTACTTTCTCTCACTAAAGGTCTAGTCAAAGTGTTTTTTTGAGAAAGTCCTTTTGTGAGTGAGGAAATTATAACTTTGGAAGGGTAGTTTTATAAGTTCACCAAGGAAGTTTTATTTTTAATTTGGTTTAACATTTTATCCACTTAGGGAATGTTTGTTTGAGTTAAAAGCCAAAGTCGTACAAAATTTTGGTTTGAGATTTGTGTGATCAAGTCTTCGTTTAGGTTTGGGATCAGCCTGCTATTAAAATCTCATAGGTTCTTAGTTATCCCGTAATAAAACCAAGATTAGATTCAATCTTAGCCCGATATTAAAAGATTGGTAAAGTTCAAGATTAATCTATGGTAAAATCTCGCAGGTTCTTGGATAGCCCGTTATAAAAACAAGATTAGGTTCGTGAGCAAAATTCAGCATTAAAAGCTCTACAAGGTTCAAGATTAGCCCATGGTAAAATCTTTGTTTAGAAGTTTGAAGACTAACACCTTCAAAGTTCTTGTGGAAAGAAGACTACCAGCTTCGATCCATAGTTTAGAAGGAATATTCTTCACTTCACTTCTCAGTTTATTGTTTTGTTGGAAGATAGCCATAAATTTTATTCTTCTTGTATAAGGAGGTTCGTGAGATATACCTACTCAAAGCTCTCAAGTTTAATTTGATACTCTCAAGACCAATTCTTGAGGATATGACTAAGTCTTTTTTTACTGAACCTGTATAATACCTGGTGTCCTTCTCTTATCCCTCAAACTCTTTTCCGCTACTTATTTATAAATCTTTTCTAAAACTGTTTTCAAACTCGGATTTGTGATCAGAAAAAAATTTCAAATCCAAGTTTTTTCGAAACACACAAATCATCCTCTCTTGTGTGTGAAGTCACATGTCAAACACTTGACAGTCAATAAATTATATGAGATTTCAAAGTGGTAAAATTGACTTTGACAAAGACATTCTTCATGTTAAATAATTTGTCTATATGACATCTACTTCTTTCAAGGAGGCACATGTACTCTTTAACTCACGAATTTACAATTAAATATTTTGACTACAAAAGTCGATCTTCTTCTGCATCTAGAATTATATAAGTTAATTGGTATTTTTCTAGTCATAATTGGATTAAGTGCAACACAAATGGAGTTTTAAGAGAAAATCTTGAAATATCAAATTATGATGACATATTTAGGAATGATTTAGAAACATTCTTGATAGGTTTCTAAATTAAGATTGAAGTTTTTACCTCTTTTCAAACTGAGTTAGATGAAATTATGTTTGTTACTAAATATGCTAATAAGAAGAATTTGATAAATCTTTGACTTTAGATTAACTCAATGATAGTCATTCGTGGATTTTTAATGTGAATATTATCTCTTAACATTTTTTAATTAAATAAAAAAATACATTATATACTACACATTCCTTTAGATTCAACCTATTTCATCTTTTTAGAGAGAAAATGAATGTGTTGATAGATTAGGACATGTTTTTTTTACTGATTATGATATTTGGTAAAAGTGACTTTTTATTTTAATTTTTTTTAATGAATAGGTTAGACATATAGCTTTTTTGACATATTAAATTTTATATTTTATTTTTTCTGTTTTTCCTTTTTTTCATTAAATAAATTATTTTTATCAAATAAACCCTTCAATTAATTTAACCCCTTCATTTATTCGAAAATCAAAGTTATCCATGTTTATTTTTTGAAACGGAAATGGCATGCATCTATATAAGTATTTTACAAATTTAAAAATTAAATTAAAGACATACTACTTTTCTTTTAACTATTTCAACTCTCGATATCTTTGTTTAAAATATTAATTTGGATATCTTCCTATTTGCTCAAAGGAAACAGCACGTGCCTTAGACGCTAGTGGTTCAAAAAAGTCAAATGTCTTTAAAAAAAGGTTCTCTCATTTATTTTATATGAAAGCTTTCAATATATGGCACGTAAACATATGAATGTTGAGAATCAAGTGTGAGGAAGAAGTCTCATATTGATTATAAAAGGGAAGATTGAGCACTTATATATGAGAGAATCCACTCATCTATCACCTTAAGGTTTTAGATGGACAAGTGGTGTGTCTCTCACAAAGGTGTGTCCCAAGTAAAATGCTATCTCCTCGGAATTGCCCCTACAATGGTATCATGAGCCTTAGGTTTCGAGATAGGGACCCTCTAACTTGTAGAGGTTGAGAATCAAGTGTGAGGAAGAAGTCCCACATTGATTATAAAAGGGAAGATTGAGCACTTATATATGAGAGAACCCACTCATCTATCACCTTAAGGTTTTAGATGGACAAGTGGTGTGTCTCTCACAAAGGTGTGTCCCAAGTAAAATGCTCTCTCCTCGGAATTGTCCCTACAATGAAAGCTTAAAAAAAAAATCTCAGACAATTTTATGTATGGAAGCTTTTTTATTTATTATTTATTTATTAGTAACAAACTCGTACTATCGCATGTTAGTAACAAACACGTACTATCACAAGTCTCGTCTGAATTCATATTATATATCTTTTATTTGTATTTATTTATTTAGCTTATTAATATTAATATAATTACAAATATAATAAATATTTTGAATCTGTGTATCTATTTATTATTACATTTGTAACTCGTTCCCATTTAAAAAAATAATTGTATAAATAATTAAATTTTTTCCGTTTATAAAAATATTTATAATTTATTTTCATTTATAAAAATTATTGTAACTTATATTCGTTTATAAAAATTATTATATTAATATGTAGACTTTTTTCTGATTATAAGTGTCTTGAATTTGTATAACTATTTATAAAATTATTTTTAACTTATTCATGTTTAAAATAATTGTTTCAATAATTGAATTTTTATTATTTATAAAAATATTTGTAATTTATTTTCGTTTATAAAAATAATTATAAAACTAAATATTTGTCATATGATCTTAAATTTTTTATTCCATAAATTCAAAATATGCGTCTCATATTTAATTATATTTATAAATATTAGTGATAGATATTGAATTTATAATTTTAATGTGTAATTAATTTAATGTCAAGTAAAATAAATATTTTAACTAATTAAAATAAATATTACATAGAAAAAAGACAAACTTAAAATTTTTAATATACTATAAAATTTTATGGATAAAAAGATAATTTATTTTTTATTATATTATAAAGATATAACTAAAATTTTAATTTTTATAATATTAGAATTTTAGAAATAAATTTTTATTTTTCATTAAAATAAAATAGTAAAATAATCATAAGTGAATTTATTAATTAATTTAAAAATATATAAATAAGATATATATTATTTAGAATCAATCTAAAATCATACAATTTTTAAAATTTTTTAAATTTGTTTGTTTTTATCTTAGTGTGTTTTTTTTACAATATAATATTTGAATTTTTCAATTATTTATTTTTAATTTATTATAAAATGATTTTTAATTCTAAATTATAAAATCAATTTGATTTTTTATTTTATATTTTGGTTATTTTTTTAATTGAATTCAAATTTTAATCACTTTTTATTAATATTGGAGAATAATAATTTTAATAATACATTTTTTTTTATATAAGGGAGGATGTAAGTCCAAAAGAAGATAAAACTACAACTTATCAAAAATATAACTACTAATTTCAAGGGGAAAAAATCTGGAGCTTCGTTATAAAAAACGAAGTTTTATTCATTTTTGCTTTAATATAAATTTATTATTGATAAAACACCTTACACAATAATAATAATAATAATAATAATAATAACAATAATAATAATAATAATAATTATTATTATTATTATTATTATTATTATTATTATTATTATTATTATTATTATTATTATTATTATTATTATTATTTTAATTAAATCTATGGCCCGTGCATTGCAGGTTTGATTAGAGCATATATATATATATATATATATATATATATATATATATATATATATATATATATATATATATATATATATATATATATATATATATATATATATATATATATATATATATATATATTTGTTTTTAAAGTTGTGTTAAATATAAACAAAATTTTATAAATATGAGAATCCCTAATAATTTATATATAATAAATTTTTCAATTATGTAATTTAAATTTGAAAGATTTATCATATTTACGTGAATAATATAATATTATATTAAATTATTTATAGTTAATATTTATGATTAATCATTAAATTCATAAAATATATAAGAGTATATCAATATAAATTTCAATTATTATTTTAGTGATTAGTCTATAATTTACAAAACCTAAGAAAAAATTTATTCAATGTCAAGTCTAAAAAATGGTTTAAATCATATATTCTCTAGTTATTTCTTTTAAAATCAAATTATATTTTATCATATTTCTTTTTTCTTCGGTGTTACTATGTTAATCAAGTAACTTCATTCATATTTTTATGATTTTTTATTTGTTTATTGTAATGGAAGAGGTATCTTGTGACTTAGCTAATAGATTGTCTATTTCATGGGGTATGAAAAACAATCATTTATTATGGGTTAATCATCTCAATAAATTAATTATTTTCACTTCAATAATTAAATTAAATAAAAAATGATTTTAAAAATTAAAATGAAACTTTATAGTTTTTTTTTCCAATTTTATAGGCATTAATGATTCTAAATTTTTTAATTAATTTAAGTTATTAATATTTTAGCGAAGCTATTTAATTTTTTTATTAAATAGTGATATTTTGATTCTTAAATATACTTTTATTATAAAAAGAATTTGTAGGTTAGTTTATTAGTTTTTAGAATATTTAATAATATATTAAATTTTAAAGAATATTAGAATATGTTAGAATATTAATTTTATTCTTAACTATATGAGTTTATTAGAATATTTAAGAATATTTTAAATTTTAAAGAGTAATAAAAAATATCGATGTAATTATAAACAATATAGAATTATATTATGTTTTGTCAATTTGTTTGTATCTTAAGATTTTTATGATTTTAATGAACAAATGATATCTTAAGATGTCATTTACAATTCAATAATAATTGTACTAAAATATAATTTAAAAAATAGTTTTAAAATGTTTAGTATTACATTAATTGTTGAGTTAGAAATTGGAATGATAGATAAATATTATAAGTTCATATTAAGAAATATAATTATTTATTAAAATTAGTATGAAATATAATTTTAAAATTTCTAAGAGTCGTCGATTATAGATTTAGGATTTAGATTGATAGATAATTAGTAAAAAAATGAAAAATTGAGACTCAATTATGATAGTAATTGTAAAGTTCAAGATTTTTAATTGGTAGATAATTCACTAATATTAAAAAGTGGAGTTTAGTTTTTTTAGAATAATAATTTGGAAATAAAAAACAAAATTTCATAACAATTAAAATAAAAATTAAATATTATTGCTATGTACTAATTTAAAAAAATTAATTGGTATGATTAGGTCTGGACGAAAGCAATTGCAAGAGTTTTATGTGCATATTTATTACAAAAATAATAAATATCATATTTTAAAATAATTATGAGTATATATATGATTAAAATAAATATTATAACTTATAATGAAGAAGGAAAAATAATTTATATTTGAAAGAATGCATTCTAGGAATTTGAAGAAAGAGAAAGGAAATTAAATTCAAAAAAATAAAATCAATATAAAAAAATTAAAAAGTATCAAAATGAAAGCATATATATTACAGTTTCTAAAATTTTGATGTTCCAAATTATTGTAAGATATGTATATTTCACTTTTCGTTCTAAGATTATTGTTTGTAGGAGTTAGGACTCATTATACTTATTCAAATTGCAAAAACTACAAAATAAAATTACAAATTATATTACAAAATATGAATATGATCAAAAAAAGTTTATGAAATAAATTAGAATATGATCAAAAAAATAAAATTAAAATTTATACAAAAAATAAGGACATGAAATTGATTTGAATTAATAGATTTAAGAAAAAATATGAAACCTTATCAAATTAGATAAAAATAGAAAAATTAATTCTCTTTTTGAATCAGTGTTAAATAATTCACTCATTCATCTCACGCTTTGTCAAGTTCTAAAACATTCGTGTGAGGAAGAAAAAGAGAAGAATTTATTTGAAAAATGATAGTGTGATGAAATAACTAAATAGTGATACCTTAAAGAAATGACCAAATAGATATTTATAGAGAATAATAAAAATATTAATATAAATATGAATTAATGTATGTATAGGAGTTATAAAATATTTATGACTATATTAATTTATATTTATATTATATTAATTATATGAATTGATTAATTAGTAGGTGAAGAATTTGAAAAAAAAATACAGATAAGAATGAGTTTGGTTTAAAAGAAATTATAAAGTTTCATAAATAGAATAATTAATAGAATTATATGGGAGTTATAAAATTAATTAATAGAGTTTAATATTTATATTTGCACTTACGTGTAAGATTGAATAACTATGAAAATCATAAATAAGGATTGTTATCATGATTTACGAAAATATTATACAAAATACTATTTTTTTATTGTGTATTAAAATAGTTTATGTTTCAGATTTTTTATGTTTTAATTCGAATATAAAAAAATCAAATTATAAAGTAGATTTCTACTAACACTGTCTAAAATACCAAGTGATATTTTATGATATTTTAATTTAAATTAATTAAATTATAAAGTAGATTTAACTATAAAATTGATAAATTAATAAGTGAATTTTTTTAATCCTAATTAGGTGTTAAAATATATTTTATATTTGTGATTTATGATTTATATTTATTATTTTAAAAAGTTAAGTAATTCAAAATTTAAATGAAAATAGGAATAATATAGTAATTATTCCTATTTGACTTTTTTTTTTAATTTTTTTAATTTTTTGTGTTGTTCTAATTATTAATGGATTTATTTTTTATTTTTTGTATTATTATTATTATAGTGTATTATTTATAATTTTATAAATTATTAAAATGAATTTTATTTTTTATTTTTTAATTAAAGTAAAAAGAATGAAGAGTTTTATAAATAAAATATAATTATGTCAAAAATATCCTTATAAATAAAATAATATTTATTATTATAAGTAGATTATGAATATATTAATTTATATTTATATTAATTAATTTATATGAATTGATTAATGAGTGGGTGAAGAATTTGAAAAAGAATATAAAGATATGATTGAGTTTGGTTTTTAAAAAATTATAAGATTGAGTAAATAGAATAATTAATTGAATCATATGAGAGTTACAAAATTAATAGAATTGAATATTTATATTTGCATATTACTTGTAAGATTTAATAACTATAAAAATCATAAATAAGGATTGCCATCATGATTTATGAAAATATTATCTAAAATATTATAATTTTTTACGATTGTATATTAGAATAGTTTATGTTTTATATTTTGATGTTTTAAGTAATTCAAAAAAAAAAAATTGTCTTATAAATGAAAATATGAATAACATAGTAAATCAAAAATTTTCATGTTTCATATTTTTATTTTTTTAATTAAAGTTAAAAGAACGAAGAGTTTTATAAATAAAATATTATATCTAAAATATTTTTTATATTTGCAGTAGAAATATAAAAGTTTTTATGAGTTTTAATAAATTAATTTATAATTGAAATTGGAATAGAAATATGAACAATAATAATATTTTTTATAGTTATTATTATTAATGTTTATTGTTATTATTATTATTATTATTAAATTTTAACTATTATTATTATTATTATTATTATTATTATTATTATTATTATTATTATTATTATTATTATTATTATTATTATTATTATTAGATTTTATTTAAGATTGCTCTAAAGATGCCATATAAGATTATTATTAGATTTTATTTAAAATTGCTCTAAAAATACCACATAAGAATTAAGGTTTCTATATAACATCCTATAAAATTTAAATTTAAGATTGTGTCTAAAGTTGTCATGAATTTAGATTAAATAGATTATAAAAAAACAGTATTGTCAAACCTGAAAAACAATAGATAAATATAACAAAATATATATCTCAACATTGTTTTCATTCAATTCAAGAAGAAGAAAAAAGAAGGGGATAGAATTAAAGATCTTAATATTTTATAATCTCATATTATCAAATTAGAAAAGAAAAATTAAACAAAAATCAGAAACAGTCTAACTTAACCACTGCCATACATATTATAGATTAGTAAGAGTTGGATGATTGATTTGAAAATATAACAAAATTAATTGGTTTAAAATAAGAGACACCCAATTTTTGCAAGCCTAGAGGAAATCCTTTTTAAATCTGTCTTAAAATTGACATATTGTTTGAATTTGTTTCTTCTTTTTTTTTTAATAAAAAGCTGAGAAATGTATAACTAAAAAAAGTGTATTATAGTAAATTTCTTGTTGTTTATATTTAAAATTATCATATTAACTATTTAATACATAAATTATTTTGAAATTAATTACGATTATTGTTAGTTGGTTAATTCTTGTTATGTAGTTATTTTAGCTTTTAGCATGTATTTGGGTCTGGACATTTTTGCATATATAAAGAGTCATTGTGTTTGAAATAAAGTAACAAGCAGCAACAATAATAACAAATCAATTAGATAATTAGTTACACTTAACTAACTCTCTCTCTCTCTCTCTCTCTCTCTCTCTCTCTCTCTCTCTCTCTCTCTCTCTCTCTCTCTCTCTCTCTCTCTCTCTCTCTTTTCTTCTTCTTCTTCTTCTTATTATTATTATTATTATTATTATTATTATTATTATTATTATTATTATTATTATTATTATTATTATTATTATTATTTTCACAAAATCATCTTTCTTGAATCTTTTGTTCCAACAAATTGATATCAATAGCTTATTTGCGATTTAGAGAGAATCTAATGGCAAACGGATCAACAACATCAACATAGTTTCCAGCGAATTTATCGGTTTTCAAAGGTGAAAACTATCAACGATGGGTGACACAAATGAAAGTTATTTTCAGATTTTAAGATGTTGTAGAAATCTTGAATGATGGACTATCACAACTGGATGTATATGCTACGGAAGCTCAGAAAGCTGCGCACAAAGATCAGAGGAAGAAAGATGGCAAGGCGCTGTTCTTGATTCACCAGTGTGTGGATTGTGATGTATTTGAGAAGATAATTGAAGAAGAAACAACAAAAGGAGCTTGGGAAAAGCTGAAATCCTTGTATGGTGGAGATGAGAAACTGAAGAAGGTGAAGTTGCAGACTCTGAGAAAGCAGTACGAGATGCTTCAGATGAAAGAGGATGAATCTATTTCTGCATATTTCTCAAGAGTGGTGACGCTAAAAAACCAGATGAAGGCGTGTGGTGAAGCGCTAATGGATCTGAAATATTTTGATTACTTTGTTGTAATAATTGAAGATGCCAAGAATCTATCTGAGATGAAGTTGGAAGAACTTCAAACTTCAGTGGAGGCTCACGAAATGAGGCTGCAGCAGAGAAACTCATAAAGGGAGAAGACAACTGAACAAGCATTGCAATCAAGATTTAGCAAGAAAGCTGGAAAAGAGAAGTTGAAGTAGTGAAAGAATCTTGCTGGTGATAAGAAGTCAAGCAAGAATACTTATTCGAAAGGTGTGGGCAACAAGTATTCTGGGAAGAAAGTTGACACGAAAGAGATGTAATGTTACAATTGTCAAGGTTTTGGTCACTATGTTAGAGACTGGCGAAGAAAGAAAGCTGGAAGGTCGAAAGATAGTGATGAAGCTCAATATACAAGAGCTGGAGATAATGATTCTGATGATGTGTTGTTGCTGGTGAACGCTCAGTCGACTACTGAGAAAAACAACATGTGGTATCTGGATTCAGGATGTAGCAACCACATGACTGGCAATAAAAACTGGTTTACCAAGTTAGATGAATCAGTCGAAAAGCTGATAAAGTTTGCAGATGGAAGGCATATCAAGTCAGGTGGTAAAGGAGATATTTTGATTACCATAAAGGATTTTTGAAAGGCTACTATCACTGAAGTACTGTATGTACCTTCGATGACAAGTAACTTGATAAGTGTAGGTCAATTACTTGGAAAAGGCTTCAATATGAAGTTGGAGAATAATCAGATGAAGGTATATAAGGCTGATGGGAGGCTAATCATGAAAGTACCATTGGCGGAGAACAAAACGTTCAAGGTTGAACTCAACACATCAGATCATAAATGTCTTGCTTCAACTACACAAGAAGACAAGAACTGGTTATGGCATCACAAGTATGGATATCTAAACTTCAAGAGTTTATGTATGCTCACTAAGAAAAAAATGGTGCTTGGGTTTCCGTATGTGAAGGAACTAAAGCAGATATGTGAGGAATGCTGCAAAGCCAAACATGCAAGAAAGGCGTTCAAACGTGATTTGCCTATAAGATAAAGGAAAAAACTAGAGTTGGTTCATTCAGATGTGTATGGACCCTTTGAAGTAAAGTCTAATGGAGGTAACATGTATTTCCTTACTTTCATTGATGAATTCACCAGACATATATGGATTTACCTTATTGAGAGGAAGAGTGAGGTATTCACACAGTTCAAGAAGTTCAAGTTGCATGCTGAAAAACAAAGTGGCTACAAATGGAAGAAGTTAAGAATTGTTGGTGGTGGTGAATATACTTCTGCTGAGTTTGCTAGATTTTGCAATGAGGAAGGTATAGAGCATGGGGTTATTGCACCATATACGCCTCAGCATAATGGCATAGCTAAGAGAAAGAATAGAAGTGTACTGGACATGACGAGATGTATGTTGAAAGCTAAGAATATGCCTAAGAGATTTTGGGCTGAAGCAGCTTTGACAGCAGTATATATTCTAAATAGATGCCCAACAAAGAATATGGTCGAAAAGACACCGCATTAGGCTTGGACAGGGTCAAAGCCAAATGTAAGTCATCTTAGAATTTTTGGATCAATGTGTTTCAGGCATGTACCTGAACAATTGAGAAAGAAGTTGGATGATCGAAGTGAAGTCATGGTGCTCATATGTTATCATTTGACTGGTACATACAAGTTATATTCACCAATTGAAGATAAACTTGTGATCAGCAGAGATGTTCTTATAGACTAAAGCAAAGAATGGGATTGGAGTCGAAGTCCAGTTCGACAAGAATGAGACACAATCACAACTGTGTTTGAAGAAGATGAACAGAACGAAGCTTCAACAATTCGAAATGAAGAACCACCTATGCAGAATGAAAGAAGATCCACAAGAACAAGAACTGAGTCGACTAGGCTGATTGGATATGAGAGGTTTCCAAATCAAGCAATCGATGTAAATGGTGACTTAATCGAAAAATCCATGATGATGGCTGAAGCAAAACCAATTGATTTGGGTGAAGCCTTGAGAAATTCGAATTGGTGTGAAGCCATGAAAGAAGAACTTAGAGCCATTGATAAGAACATGACTTGTGAGCTTGTCGAAAGAACCAACAAGAAACCAATTGATGTGAAATGGATCTACAAGGTGAAACGAAGGCCAAATGGTGAGATTGAAAAGTATAAGGTAAGACTGGTGGCCAGTGGTTTTCTACAAAAACCTGGTATTGACTTCGATGAATTATATGCGCCTGTTGCAAGGATCGAAACAATCAGGATTGTTGTTTCAATAGTTGCATGTAGAGGATGGAAAATGCACCAACTTGGTGTAAAGTCAGCATTTTTGAATGGTCTATTGGAAGAAGAAGTCTATGTTACTCAACCACCAGGTTTCGATGTTAAAGGGAAGGAGTCGAAAGTTTACAGATTAAGGAAGGCTCTCTATGGCTTGAAGCAAGCTCCTAGAGCTTGGAATAAAAGGATAGATAGCTTCCTAATCGAAGCAGGTTTCACAAAGTGTGTATCTGAACATGGAGTATATGTAAATGATGTCAAAAGTGTCAATCGAATCATTTTATGTCTCTATGTTGATGACTTACTCATTACAAGAGCATACGAAGCTGAGATAATGAAGGTAAAGTCGAAGTTAATGCAGGAATTCGAAATGTATGATTTAGGAAATCTCTCCTATTTCCTCGGAATGAAATTCAAAGACGTCAAAGAAGGAGTTTTTTTGCATCAAATGAAGTATGCTCAAGATATACTGAAGAGGTTCAATATGAGCAACTGTAAGGCAGTTGTTACTCCATTAGAGACTGGAGCAAAGCTAAAAAAGGAATCAAATAATGAGTTTGTAAGTTCGACCCTTTACAAACAAATCATTGGATCCTTGAGGTATCTTTGCAATACTATACCAGATATCTGCCAAAGTGTAGGATTGTTGAGCATATTTATGGAGAAGCCTCAAGAATGGCATCCTTGAGGTATCATATGAGTTTATAAGCTATAAGTTATAAGCTCTGTCTTACCAAATAGAGCCTTATACATAATTAGAAAAGTTGTAGGTTTTATTATATAAGACCAACATCACTCTTATTCCGAAAGAGGATACTTAAACTTCTATGAAGGACTGAAGACATGTTTCTCTTTGTAATGTGTTGTATATGGTGATGGCTAAAGTTCTGACGAATCGTCTGAAGATTATCCTTGGTAAATGCATCTCAGATAATCAATCGGCATTTATTCCTGATAGATTTATCCTGGATAATGCAATGGCTACTATCGAAGTAGTTCATTACATGAAAACCAAAATCAGAGGGAGAATTGGAGACATAGCTCTTAAGCTTGACATTAGTAAAGTTTATGATAGAATTGACTGAGATTACTTAAAATATGTTCTGATAAAATTGGGATTCTGTCAAAAGTGGATTGATTGGATTATGCTATGTGTCGAGACCGTAGATTATTATGTGATTATGAATGACAATAAGGTTGGTCTGATAGTTCCGGGTCGAGGTTTGAGGCAGGGGGATCCTCTCTCGCCGTACCTCTTTATTCTTTGTTCTGAATGTCTCTCTGCTCTTATCAAACAAGTCGAAGCCAAAGGGGACATCCATGGCACAAAAGTTTGTCAGAATGTGCCTATTTTCTCTCACCTTTTATTCGCTGATGATTGTTTTCTATTCTTTAGAGCAGATAATAATGAAGCTCGAGTGATGAAGAATATTCTTAATACTTACGAAGAAGCATTAGGTCAAACTATTAATTTCCACAAGTTTTTTAACTGGACAACCTCCATTTGACACACACTGTTTCGACACAATCGAATTACAATTTAACAACTATTAATTCCACATTAATATGTATGAGAAACATATTAGTATTTATAAACTAAACAATTACATCAAATATTAAATTTAAAGCAGACCTGCAGTGAATGGTCATAAGTTTAATAGTTTAATAATATGTTTTTTGTATAAATAATTTCTTTAAGAAAAATGAAAAATTATTAATTAATATATATTCTATAAAATTAAAATAATAAAATTAAAATATTAATAATTAAAAAAATTAAAAATTAAATAATCTAAGTGGATTTGAAAATAATAAAAAATAAAAATAAAGGTCATATGAACTGCCACATTAAAAAAAATATAAAAATAAGACTCAAATAATGCGCACCGGAGATATAGCGAGAGGAAAAAAATCTTTTCCAGTAAATAAAAAGAATATAGTTGTGACAGTTAATAAAAACTAAAATACATTATTGAGGTCGTTCATAATTTCCCTTTTATTATAACAGAATTATGATGCCTCATAGATAGAAAATGTATCCAGCGTGTAAAAAGATTATGGGTGTTTATTTTAATTTTAAAATTTTGATTTTTTTTAAATGAATTTTATAAAAGAAAATTAAAAATATTTAAATAAATTAAATTCATTTTTTTAAGAACGATGTAACATAAATATACATTATTGAAAATTAAAATATAATCAAAATAATAAAATTTTAAAAATAAATTAAAAATGATTTTCATAAAATTTCAAATGATTTTTTAAAATTTTAATATGCAAAAAAATTATAGTAACTGTTTAAATCAATTTAACATAAAATTTTTTTTAAGAATTTAATTAAAATATATTAACTAATTGTATAAAAAAGTTTTACATTATCAATAAATTATGACCGTTAGATTATAAATTATGTTTTAAAATTATTTTAAATATTTATTAAATAACATTAATGATGGTTATAATCCAGTGAAAAGTTTAACACTAATAGTGTAAAGTAATTAATCTTTTTTTTAAATTAAATACAAATACATAATAATATAAAAATTATTTTAAAAAAACGGATCCTATGCATAAACTCAAAACAATAATGCATAATAGTAAAGTGCAGAAGTGTTCAGATTTAAATTGATCTAATGATTAAAGTAATTTAATTGATATGTATTAATTGAGTTAAATGAGTATAAATTATTAACGATAATATTCATTTATATTTAAAATTAATATAAATAATTTTTTATATAAATTAATAATTTTTTATGAAAAAATAATTAAGTTAATTTAAATAAAAAATTTAAATTAATTTAAAAAAATAAATATGATTAAATGTTAGTTTATGAAAATTGCTCAATGGATTAAAATTTTTATTGTTTTTTCAAAAACAAACTAATGCAAAACTTTTATATATCTCTAAGTTCAGATTGATTTCTTTTTTTTCTTAGTATCAAATTGATCTTTTAACTTTTAATAAATGTATATCAATTCATTTCGTCTATTTCGTTAATCAAAGTCAGTTAAATATCTACATGACAACTCTTGTGATGGACTTAATATTGAAAAAATCAATGCTATAAATTATTTTTAGAAATTAATTATTTTATTCATCTTCTTTCATAAAATTTTAAACCTATAAAAATTTTCAACCTTGTAGACCCTTAATGTGGTACTACCTTTTGCTGCATCGACATCAATTTTCAACCTTCGGCATCCAGCTTAAGGGAGTTTTATGGTTGTTTGCACCTAGTAAAAGGAGAATAAAAGGTCATTGTTTGACAAAGAACTCATCGTACCATAGAGTTTATCAGCTAGGGATCCACCAGGCAAGTATTCATACACCAATATTTGATGCTTTGATTCATCACAGAATCCTTCCTAAGACACGAGATTTTGATGGCAGATTTTTGACAGGAGATGAATTTAGGTGCAACAGAAGATATGAAAGTTCTTGGAACCATGTTGAGCCGCCATAAAGAGTTAAGAAGAAGAGGGAGAATCTGAATGCAGTCCCTCCTGCAGAATACCAACTTCCAGAGCCACCTCAGCCCCCTGCAAGTTCTCCTAACCTCCAGTGGAACAACCTCAAGTAGAACAACATCCACCATTGATTTTCAGGAATAACTTTTAGAAGGATTTTGAATAGATTTTAGGTTTTGTTTGATGAGTTGTATTTGAATATTCGAACAATTCTTTTTAGATGTTGGATATGAAAAAATTTAGAGAAGAAGATGAAGAATAATAATTAATTTTCAGAAATAACATCAGTTTTCTTACATAAAATCGGTCACAAGAGCTGTCGCAGAGATATTTAATAGATTTTGACTAGCGGATTGACAGAATAAACTCATATATATCTATTAAAAAGTTAAAGGACTAATTTAACATTAAAAAAAAAAATCAAACTGAATCTAAGAATATAATTAAGAGATTAAAATAAATATTTTATCTATATTATATTAATTATTTATTTTTATTGATATGATACATTATATTAATCTATTATTTATTTATCTTTAAAAAATTATAAATATTATTATTAATTTAATTTAAACTATTACTTATTATTTATTTGTTTCAAACATAATCGTTTTTATTATTCACTAATATTATTTTTTAACATTATATATTATTATTAAAATTAGATTTTTAATTATAATTTTGATCTCTATTATACCTCATCCACAAAAATAATTTTCCTATTTTTAATTCAAACACTTTTGTTCATTTATGTACTAATAAGAGTATATTAATGATAATTTTATCTGTGAGGGGCCGTTATACCATAATTGGATGTTCTATAAATTGTTTGTGTATATGTTTGTCATCATTTCTCAATATAGTAGTTATGAATTATTCCTTACTCAAAGTCTAATAGAGACATTCTAAGAGAATTTTCTAGGATTAACTCGATCTTTTAATGGTAATTGACCATTAGGCTTCATCGCCCAATCATAAATTATAGTATCTTCGATCACTCATAAATATGTTATCTCGTGTTTGTTTAATTCATATATTTCTTTCGTATAAGTTTTAAGTCAACATGAACAATCTAACTCATCAACTCCCCCTACCTGATTTTCGTCAGCGGGTCGAATTGATATTTAGAGTTGATTCTATCAAATGTGTACTACAATTTGACTTACTCTTGATGATTAGGTTTAATTAAGAATGTAAATTTGTATTTGTTAATGGGGTAGAGATTATCTGTTTGGAGCATTGAAGTTGGAGTTTTTTTTCTTCTGTAGGAACGAGGATGGAGGGAAAAGTTTTCCCGATGACACTTTAGAGCGGGGATTGAGAAAGTAACCCCTACATCATACATTCTCCGACTCCGACTATATTATTTAAATTTTATTTTATATATTATACACTATATAATTATATAATTTTATATAAAAAATATTAATGTATTAAATACTGAAGAGTCATTAGTGGATCATTTTATTTGTATGTTTTATTGTATAATGTATTGTTTCACTATCCAAATATCCAATTCTAAAAAAGTGCACTAAATACATAGAATGTACACACCGTCTTCTCATTTTCTTTTCTCAATTATCCCTGTCTTCTTGAATTTTGATCAAAAATATAAAAAATTTCTTAAAATTTGATCTTTGTGGATCTCCGTGAAGATCCAAGACGATGGGAATATAGAATAATATTAGGGGCAGGAAGCACAAAAACATCCTTCAAACATTCTCTATCTCATTAATATCCATAGACCTGAGAGATCAAACATATATAATTTTAACATTTTTGTATTGAAAATTGATGATGTTTCTATTTTTATAATGACATGACCATTATATTTTTGTTCTTTAAAGCTTCACAAAAATTCCTATATGATAATTTATCACATTTCATAAATGACATGTCATTTAAAAATAAATATATCTTCAATTTTAAGTTTATAAGTTTAAAAATAAGAGAAAAGTCAAAGTTATTTAAATTTAAAATAAGAAATTAATTCATGAATCACTTTAAATAAATGAATCAATATTATAATTGAGTCTTAAAACTATTATTTTATTGTGAATTAATAATATTAGTATTACTAAAAAAATTGCATTTTGGATAATCAAAATTGGTCCAAATTAAACCACACAATATTGGATCAAATTAGGGATGTCAGTTTGGATCTGTTAATGGGGATCCCCGCGGGGAACGCCCCGTTCGGGGCCCTAAAGATGGGGAATTTTCCCCCGTGGGGGCGGGGATGGGGAGAAAAATTTTCCCGAGAACATTTCGGAGACGGGGACGGGAAATACACCCCCCGCCCCGCGGGGACCCCGCCCCGCCTATTATAGAAATTTATAAAAAAAATATTATTATTTTGTGTTCCATTAGTATTTTTAATAAAAAATAATAAATGTCAAATACTAGTATTTTTTAATAACATAATAAATATGTGAATTCTTTGTGCTTTTTATTTTTATAGAAAATATAAACATTTTAAAAAAATAAAATATTAATGAATAAATGTAGGATATATGGGGATCCCCGCGGGGAACGGGGATCCGCGGGGAACGGGGATGGGGATAGAAATTCCCCCGTGACGGAGATCGGGGACGGGGACGGAGAATGAATTTGATGGCGGGGAAAAAGATGGGGAAGCGTCCCCCCGGCTCCGCCCCGCCCCATTGACATCCCTAGATCAAATGAGATTAATTTTTTTTTTATTAGTCATCCTAAACCGCCAAATTAAACCATATAAAATTAAATTAAATATAATTAATTTTTTTAATTAATTATCTTAAATCAAATCAAACTACAAATAATTATATTTTTGAGTTAAATAATTTTTCATCGTTGTCTCCTACACTACAAACCCCTCTAATAAAATATATAATTTTCAACTTGTATTACCTTGAAAAGTAAAATTCTTACCATTAAAACAAAACAATGATATGAGAGACTAGCTTGTTTTGTTATCCGTAGAGCTAGCTGTCCCACAAAATGATAGATTGATCAAGTTTTTATTTTTCAAATGACATGAAGATTATATTTTTGTTCTTTAAAGTTCTCCAAAAATTTCTATAAAATGATTTATCACATTTTACAAAAGACCTATGATTTAAAGATGAATAGATTATAAATTTTAAGTTTAAAAATGAAAGAGAAATCAAAATTATTTAAATTAAAAATAGATAAATTATTTTTATGAATCGATTTAAATAGGAGATCATAACTATAATTAAGTTTTAAAACTATTTTTTATCATAATTTTATAATATTAATATTGATAAAAATGATTGTAAATTGATCTAAGTTAAACCATATAAAATTGAATTGAATAGATCAAATTTTTAATTAGCCATTCTAAACCAAATTAAACTTTAAAAAAATTTATCTTTAAATTGAATGAATTATTTATAAAAAATAATGCATACTGCACCACAATATCCTTAATAAAATATATAAGTTTCGACTATCTTACTTATTTGTCTTTAAAAAATAAAATTATAATCTTTTAAATAAAACAATAGCTTGTTTTGCTATCCATGGAGCTAACTCTCCCTCAAAATGCTAAATTCAAAATATTCAAAACAAAAAAAAAAAAAACCAGTTCAAGAGATGTTCACATTTTATCTTTTCAAACATGATCATTCTAATATAATTTTTCATAGAACCGTCAAAATAGACTATCTATAAAAACCGATCCGTTAATTCCGATAATTTATAAGACTAAAGCTTTTATAATTAGAATCCGAATTATATATAAATTTTCTTAATCCAACCTTAAAAAATATAATATCCATTAGAGTTGATTTGTATGGACTGTGGATAGTCATTTGCTCCACATAACTAAAATTCTAGAAATTATTCTAACCTTTATTGTTTCACTACAAAACAATATATTGAATTGCTTTATTTCATTAAATTTTATATTTTTTAATTTTTCAATCTTTATAAATTAAATATTATAAATTAATAAAATCAAATTAATATTTAATTATTTCACTATGCATTTTATAATTTTTTATTCAATTAATTTGTGTTATGTTGAATGTATGTATTATTTAGAATACTTTCAAATTTATGTTATATTTAAAAACATGTTAAAGTATTTATTTTAAATATTATAGTATTTAAAATTATATTATATTTATAATAATATAATTTATATATTGTATTTATAATAAATAGCATATAAAAATAATTTGTTTATGATCGAGTTATTGGAAGTAATTCATATTCAGAAGTTGTTTTGTTAGCTTAACTATTAAGTTTAGTTTGTTAGTTAACTTAGCCTTTAAGTTTACCTTTTTGTTAGGGTCTACGTGACAATTTACTTTGTGTATAAATAGACTAGTAGTAGCTGTCATTTGTAATAATAAAAATAACCTTAATCTTTCTTACATCTTTATGGCCGTCATTCCTTTTTCTTCTTCATCACCTTGTGCATTAACAATTGGTATTTAGAGTTCTGGTTCAAATTCACAGGGAATTACGGGAAACACGAGTGAAACAGTGAGGCATTATGTGATTGTTTTCGCGAACGGAATCGTAACAAAATCACATTTTCTGATTATGTGGGATTGAGAAACACTTTGTTTGGTGAGACTTGAGTTACTTGCACAAGGTTGAAGATGAATAGAAACGGTAGTCTGAGCACCAAACTTCCAATATTCGATTGCAAGAATTGGAATCGCTAGATGATTCAGACGCGTGTGTTGTTTGGTGTTCAAGATATTCTTAAGCTTGTTACCGAAGGTTACGTTCCGGTTGCAGCGGATGTAACGGGCGAACAGAGAAATGCACAGAGAGATAAAAGAAAGAAAGATCATAAGACATTGTTCTACATCCATCAGTGTGTAGATGTGAACGTGTTTGAGAAAATCCTTGATTCGACGATAACGACGGTTGCGTGGGACACATTGGTTAGGTGTTACGGTGATGACACATCAGTGAAGAAGGTAAAGCTTCAGTCTCTATGAAAGCAGTATGAGAATCTCAACATGAAGAAGAATGAGAATGTATCTGAGTACATCTGTAGAGTGATTATGATCACTAATGAGATCAAAGCTTGTGGAAAAACCCTTTCTGAACAAATAATCATTGAGAAGATATTGAGGTCTCTTACCCCTCAATTTAATTACATTGTTATAGCAATTGAACATTCTAAAGATCTGGAAACCATGAGAATAGAAGAGATGCAAAGCAGTCTAGAGGCGCAAGAGTTGCGCCTGACTGAAAGAACTTCTGAGAGAGAGGTTGAGAAGACTTTGAAAGCTTATTTTGTCAAGAAGGACCAGAAACCGAAAAAACATGATAGGTCTCAAAATTCATAAGTCTTCTATTCTAATGAGAAGAAACATTAGAAGGGAAATGAGAAGTATGACAAGAGAATGGTTCAATATTACTGTTGTAATAGGTTTGGCCACTTTGCTAAAGATTGTTGGTCAAACAAAGAAGAATAAGAAAAAATAGTTAGAGGAGATTCGAATGATGAACTTGTGCTATTATTAATGGTTTATGAATATGATGAGGAACCTGTGTGATTGTGATTTTATGATTCTGAAGGGGAAGAAGATGACTCTGAATATTCTGAAGAAATGTTTGAATATGAGTCAGAATCAGAAGATGACTTTGAAGATTCTGAAGATGAGTCAGAATCTTAGGTTTCTGAAGACGAGTCAGAGTCAGAAGATGACTCTGAAGCTAAAGACAAGTCAGAATCCGAAGGTGATTATGAGTCTGAAGAAGAATCAGAACCCGAAGGTTCTAAAGATGAGTCAGAACTTGAAAGTTCTGAAGGTGAGTTAGAGTCAAAAGATGAAGAATTTTCTGGAGACTCTGAAGATGAGTTAGATGGTGAATTTGATTTTGATCCATATTTTGATGATGATTTTGAATCTGGTAGTGATCATGCTTCTAGAAGGGAAAACTCTAAAGATGTAGGTTCTAGAGGACAAGCTTCTGAAGATGATAATGTTTTTTTTTGGAAATCATGTCTCTAAAGGTGGTCCTGTGAGGGAAAAAGTGAAAGAACTGAGTTTTAATGATTGTCAAAAACCCATCTGTGCAAATATGCCTTGCTTCAAACAGGTGCAAGTGAGAAACATCAAAGATAAGCATTTATCTCAAAACAGACTGCATGAGTCGGCTCATGGATCCTCGGGTCGGCTCATGAGAAGAAGTTCTTGGCTTGGAAACGTCCGGGAAGGCGCACGCCTCCTCTATGCGTCGATGCATGGTTCTGGGAGAACATGAGTCAGCGCATCAGGGAATGAGTCGGCGCATGACTGAAGAAATTTCAACCTCTCTTGCTCGGGAAGGCGCACTCCTTCACTATGCATCGACGCAAAGTTATGGGAAAACATGAGTCGACGCATCAAAACAATGAGTCAGAGCATAACTAAAGAAACTTCAATGTCTCTCTCACTCGGGAAGGCGCACGCCTTCTGTATGCCCTGCATGAGTCGATGCATCGCTAAATTGTCTTAATTTTCTGCTATGCTGTTACATCATGGGAATGACTTATAAATATTTTTTTGGCCTCTATTTTAAAACAACAAGAAAAAGTGAAAGATGTACACAAGAGTTCTCTTCATCTTCAACCACTCATCAATCATCAACAACTACACACAATCATTCTTGTTGATCAAGTTCTTGGGATTTTGTCGATAACGTCCGAATTGAAAGTGCAATTTTAGATTTGGGTTGAGATCTTTGTGGATTTTTTCTTGAATAAAACCATTGGGGTTTTGTCCTCCAAATTGGGTTTTTTTATCACAAATCTTTGCTTCATTGAATTCATCTGAGCTAAGGGATTGGAAGACCGTAGAGTGTTCAATCGGGTAGTGGTAACCGGAGGATTGTGAAGAAGGATTTGGGGGAAAAGATTCTTGAGTACAAAATCATTCAAGGTAGAAGGAGTTTTTGTTCAAGATTTGGTATACTTGATTCATCTGGAATCAAGGGAAGAGGAGTGCATCATATAAGATTCATCAAGTGATTTTGAATTGTGCCGATTGTATCTTCTCTTACAAACTTTGTAAAATTAATTTCATATCCTAATTCTAGATTCTAGAATTGGGAGAAGAGTAGCCCACACGAGGACAACAGGGTGAACTGCCTTAACAAATACCGTGTCCAATTTAGTTTTCTGTATTTGATTTCTATTTGCTTAAATTTGTGAGTTATCAATTTTCTTATGCATATAAAATAATTGTAGTGATAAACTAAAATTTAAAACTCATATAGCATTCATTAGAATTGCTACAATCACTACAATTTGAGTATAACCAAACCTTGTGTAGTACGTACACCGAGTGTTTGGTGAATTTACAACTCACAAATTTGCTTTATCTTCTCCGCAACTAATTTATAATAACTTACACCTTGTTAAACTTGCTAAAGCGATTCATCATATTAATTTTTAATTGTGATTTTATTCTCATCACTTTCATCAAATTAGTTCACATATCCGATCTTTCTAATACGTAAAGTTTAGACGATCAAATTCAGGGTTGTCGCTCTCTGATAAAAATAATTTTACAAAACACGCAAATTTTTAAAGGGATCTATTCAACCCTCCCCCCCCCCCTTCTAGATCCGTCACATTATCTAACAGGACCTTCTGAAGGATGAGCTTCTGAAGGTAGTCCAGTCTCTAATGGTAGTCATGATTCTGAAGGTGAAACTTCTGAAGGAAGAACTTCTGAAGATGATCCAATTTTTGAAGGTGGTACTTTTGAAGATGGTGGTTCTGGACAAGGTCCAAAAGCTAACACAATTCCAGATTCTGTAGAAGATTCAGAACAAGTTCAGAGACCACAAAGACGCAGACAAATACCAAGAAGGTATGCAGAGTTTGACATGTTGGAAGACACTGAAGTAGATTCCAAAAGAGAAGAAATTCAATGTGCAATGTTAGTAGATTCTAAACTAGTGGGTATTGTAGAAGTTCTCAAGAAGAAAGTATGGTTGAATGTCATGAAAGAATAACTTGAGGCTATAGAAAGTAACAAGACATGGGAGTTAATTGAGCTTCCAAAAGAGATGAAAGTCATCAGCGTCAAATGGGTTTTCAAGGAGAAGTCTACATTTCTAGATAGAGTATTAAAAGTTGCACACTGTAGCAACCAGAAGCAACCAGAAGCAACTTACAGATGTTCTGGCGAAGGATGTCAAGACTGAACACTTTATCTGTTTGAGAGATGCAATTGGCATTGTAGATTTTAGTTAACTGAATATAAATTAAGGAATGATGTTGAAAGTAATTCATATTCATAAGTTGTTTTGTTAGCCTAGCTATTAAGTTTAGTTTGTTAGTTAACTTAGTCTTTAAATTTACCTTTTTGTTAGGACTTACGTGACAGTTTATTTTGTATTCAAATAGATTAATAGTAACTATCATTCGTAATAATAAAAATAACCCTAATCTTTCTTACATCTTTGTAACCGTCATTCTATTTTCTTCTTTATCATCTTCTGCACTAACACGGATAACCTGTAATCCGTCTAAAGTTGGGTTGGGATAATGAATTATGAATTTATAATTAAATGAGTTTTTTTATCCAACCCTAAAAAAATCAAGGTTCGGCATAACCAACCCGTTTAACTCTAGTTCTTGGATACAACATCGAGAGACAAAAGAATGCCACTCCACTTGCTATTTCAAACCCAATCCTAAAATAATACTAGAGTTCTTGTGGAGTTATTGGACAGTAATGTTCCTTATTTTCTCAAATGAGTTCACTTGCCCCTAAGAATGTGGGCAATATCTGCCACTATATTGACGTGGCAAATAAGCAAAAGACACATCATACTAACTTGTGACACATCACTATTTTGGATATACCACCACCAAAATAATAACACTATCAATTTATTCAAAACTGTTTTTTTTGTTTTTTTATGTATGTAACACTATTGCACAAAATTTTAAAATTTGACATTAAATCATATTAAAATAAAATCTTACAAAATAATTAATTTTTATTACAATTAAATCATAATAAAATAAAAAAATTATTTATTTTATCACAACTAATTATAATTAATCTATACAGATTTTCAAAATTTAAAATTAGATATTCGTAATTCAGTTTAGATCGTTTTTGAAATAAAAATTTAGATATTTTTTTATGGTTCAATTCGATTTTGACTATTTAATTAAAAATATTTGATTCGATCCGATTCAATTTCATACATTTTGATTTAGATCGGTTTTTGAATATTCAAATTATAAATTATATTTTTATAAATATTAATAAGTAATAGATTTAATATGATATACAATATATATTATGTAAAAAATTAATATTATAAAATAAAACTGATTGATTATAATTAAAAATAATAAAATAAATAAATAAATTAAATTAATAAATAGTTTGTAAAAAATAACATACTATATTAATAAAAAATTAAATATATATTAAAATATATACATGCAGTTTGATTCGATTTGAACTAATTATAAAAAAAAATTAAAATTTAATTCAATCAAACAATTTTTATAAAATGATATTCAACTATATTTAATAATTATCGTTTTTAATTTTTTTAAATCAATTTAAAATTTTTATTTAGATCGATTTCAATTTAATCACACTTACTTAAAATTATGTAGATATATTGTAGTATGAAAAAAAAATAGTTGAAATCAAGTGGTTGGGAACTTAAATTTAAGGAGTATTGGGAAGGCGGGTGCACCAAGATGGCAAGTAGGGTCACACCCAAGTGGGAAGCATTGTGCTTGGTGTCGTTTTGAGAGTTTTAGGGAATGTTATTTCTTCCTCACATAATATGTGTTTCTCATATGTTTATGTTTGTATTTGTGGGAGACATATACAGTCATGCAAATCTTTGACCCTTGACCTTTCCACTCATTTTTTTAATCTTTTTATATATTTATATTTAATATTGTGAAGAATCCATTTAACATCTCGAGATAAATGCTAAGATCTAACATTTAAATTATTTGTGAAAATGAAATAATAATAAGTGTGAGGATGTGATGTTATTATTATAATGGCTTGCTTCTCTCCATTGTGTGTCTCCCATTACCCAATTTGCCACTATTTTTTAGTTCTTATCTATATTCTATTACACTTCCTTTGCATAAACCCATTAGTTTATTCCCTTTTTTTCTGGTCAAATGTCTTTTTTATTATTATTATTTGGACCCCTACTCTCTCCGGAATTCACTTACTAGGGACTATAGGTAGTGTTATTATCTAGGCTTCAAGTCAAAAGATATGAGATTGAGTGAAGGTAGAGGATTTGTCATTCTATTATTCAACAGTAGTATTAGCTATAAAGATGTTTAAATCCAATAAAAAAGCATGTCTTCCTAAGATGTATATTTACTATTTAGGATATAGTAGGCAAATAATGGTGCTAGATAGGATCTTAAAAGTCTAACAAATCAACTTAAATTAATTGTATCTATCTTCACTAATTTGCCTTCTTGAATTAGAAAAAAAAAATCCAAAAGATCTAAAAATTATAAAAAACATAATAAAATAGATTGCGTCGAGCGTGTATTTGGAAAAACCGTTTTATTTGATAATATCTCTAAAATTAAATGATTATTTTCCAATCCTAAGAATTGAGATATTTATTATTATGATTCAAAGGCTAAATTATGAGTGAAAAATGAGTCGAAACTTAACTGTTTGAAGATAGCGAAGGAATAAGAAGACTCGTTATATTTTCTATAATAGGAAGAGTGGTTCTCTTAATAGTCATGATCGAAAATGATTATTTCTTAGATATCTCACTAACTATGTATTGAGAGAGTTGACTTGTGATAGATACGAGTTTGAATCACGCGACTCAAGCTCTAGTTGAGCAATCCGTGCCCGCCTTATTGCACTCGTCCATTTCGTCTTCTAACCCTTTCATAACACTTTTAATTTATTGAATTATATGTGATTTTCTTTAAGGTCCAATTTAAATTTTTTCATCTACAAAATTTTTATAAGAGATTTTTATCGTCTTAATAGACTATTCATTTGATTATTAAGTCTCCATGTTTTTCTTATAATACAATGAGGAAACATATGTTATTATTAAGATTTTGAAACTCAACAATTAGTATATTCGATCTTTTTATAAGAGAGAATTATGTCAATAACTTATTAAGATTTTGAAACTCGACGATTAATATATTCAATCTTTTTATAAAAGACAATTAAGTCAATAAAAATTAATATGTTTAATTCCATACTCAAATCATTTGATTCAATATATAGTTGATTTAAATATTTTTTACTACAATAATCGGAGGAACTATTACATTGGCTTAATCACTATAAGACAATTATATAATACAATAAATGTTATTCCTGCATTACTGCGTGCATCCTATGATTTTGTACACACAGAAAAGCGACATACCCAATGCATGAAATGATGTATAGAAAACTAGGGTTATTGTTTTTCAGGACTTTCATACCTTTGACTCGGTTATCTAGAAAATGCTAAACAAACTGAGTTTATCAGTTTAATACTCCCATTACTAGTTCACAATTAAACATGTTCTCAAGGCATGATTAACTTTATGAAACCAATAATGTGGTCCCTAATATCATGCTTCCATTTTGGTGTAACAAGGAAGAAAATTGTCAGTGGCAGCACTAACATGGAGGAAACATTTGAATCAATCTATAAGGAATTCATCATCATCACCCTTTCGTTAAGCTAGGATTACCTTAAAAAGTTACTACTACTACTAACTAGCATGGTTTGTTATTAAGTAATGTACATCTTTTCTGACTTAGTGCTAATTGGCTATTAGAGATCAAGAGACACCAGTAAAATTTTAAATTATTTGTTCATCACATGCACCTTTTTTGTTTTGGAGATACTCTTTTCGGTTACAATTCTAAATTTAAAAAAATTAATTTTACACAGATTAGAAAAGTTAATTAAGTATAATTAGTTTTTTTTGATTTTATGTATAATTAAAATAAAAATTATTATAATATCTTTAAGTTTATTTGATGAATTAACTGTTAATATTAAATACTTTTAAATTAAATTAAACGTATAATAATAATATAAATATTAATTAATTTGAAAATTGATAATTTTTATTTATAATAATAACTAAAATTTAAAGTCATTTTTTATTTATAATAGTGACCAGAGAAAATCGATAACCTTGCATAGTCAAAGTAAAACGTAACTATCACTTTATTTTTGACCTTTTTACATGATGAATCAAAACGAGGTTGAATCTTGTAAATTTTGATTAGTTTAAAAGCTAGAATAAAATTAAATATTTGATTAATACTTCAATTAAAATCCACAAATTTTAACTTCAACTTATAATTATTTCTAAAAGGAAAATCAATATTATCTTAAATCATCTTTAGTCCTGTCATTACTATTATAAAAAATATTTTATCTCAATTGAGAAAGAGTTATTATTTTGATTTTTGGGCGACGTAATAAAGAATGTTGTAAAAAGTCGTCACTTTTCTCCTTGATTTATCTATAATCGAGGCAAAAGGTGAAATTGACCGTGAATTCGATCTCCAACCACTGTATATTTGAATTTTTTTTAAAATATTTTACTTTACCTCTCGTTTAAAAAAATATTTGAGAATACAAAGTTTCTTATTTTGCATTGTTTTTGTTTTAATCTACAAATATAATTTTTTGACGAATTCGAAATATGATTCATCATCATCACTGTCAATCTTGGTGAAGACTAAATGCTAGATTTTTGTTGCATATACATTGTTTTTCAAGTTCAATAGTTTTTGCATGCAATATATTCTCAATAGCTTTTGCATTTATTTGTTTCTAATATAAAAAATGGTTAGATAAATAAAATAAATTTTCAATTAGAAGATAAGAGATTATGTAAGAACACCAACCATTCACTAAAAATTTGTCTGCTCTTACAATCAATCCCAGAGATTGTTTCCAAGCTTCTTTTAGTTTTACTGTTTTCAATCTAAATGCTTTCATTATCAATGTTTGAGTTTCACAATGTAATGTCTAAGATATAATAGTTGTGGTGTTCGCTTCTAATTGGATATAGAAGGTTTTTTATAGATTGATGTGTTGTCACTTACTTTATAAAAAGAGGTAAATATTCGCTTAAAGACAAAACTTTGTTATTTTTTCCCTCGGTTCTTTAGTAACACCAAGGTCATAGGTTGTGTATTTTTTAAATAAAATATAAAATAAAAAATAGATTTTTTTCTTTGGTGTGGCTAAATCCAGTGGGGTAATAGATTTCTTCTATTTCAAAAAAATGTGAATGGAAAAAATTAAAAGTAACATGTATTATTTTTTTTAATGTTTTATCATTCATCAAAAAAATTTTATGTTGCAATATTCAAACATAAGACTATATTCAAAACAAAATTTTTAAGATCATATTTTGTAAAATAACAACATTGTTTGCAATATATTATCAGTATGATTAGGAATAAACTTTTCAATGTTTTTACGCAAGGAAAATAACAAATTATAGAATATATTTTTTGACTGACAACATTGTAAAATTATTCTAAAATATAACAATGATCTTGTAAGAGGTAGAAACAACAACACCACCAACAACGTCATTATGTGAGATAGATTGCAAAAACATAAAAATATTTTGTTCAAAGTTGGTAAAATTAGTTTCTCCAATGCGTGTATGTACGAATAACAACACACAACCTTGAAATATTTTTTTTAACTAACTAAGAAAAA
Source organism: Vicia faba (assembly GCA_948472305.1). Classification (NCBI taxonomy): domain Eukaryota; kingdom Viridiplantae; phylum Streptophyta; class Magnoliopsida; order Fabales; family Fabaceae; genus Vicia; species Vicia faba. The sequence goes on along the minus strand of OX451739.1, from coordinate 34,877,491 downwards.
CTTGAAGATTTTTCTGTCATGCAAGGAATATAACATTTAATTTTAAATAAAAAATTATGCCACTTTTAAAGAACTAAAAGCATAAATTGAAGTTGTTGTGATTCGAAACATGTCTCCCGAATTAGTTTTCCTCTCGGTCATCTATTTCAACCGAGGAAATAGATGGTATTTTAAAAAATAAAATAAAATGTGACGCGTCTAAAAATTATACCTTGATTATTTATTAGTTTGAGTAAAAGTTTTATCACAAAATTTATTTATAATATATTAAATCTGAAGCACACATTCTTAGGTTTACACTTCATCTCAATTTGTGTCACATCATCCATATTCATATCTGGCACCTCTCAAATGCCAAAATCAAATAGAGTCTCTATTTGAGGTCACGGGTTCGAATTTTAAAAACTACAAAAATATTAATCTAACAATCACTTACATATTTTTATAAAACAATTTCTACTTTCCTTGCAATTATTTCGTAATCATAAGAATAAAATAAAATAAATTTTGATATATTTTTTCAAAATAATATCTCTAAAATAATTTTAAATTTTTTTCATTTTAAAAAATTAAATGTTACAGTATTTTTTCATCATCCCATTTACAACAAATAATACTCTTATAATAAAATAATTGTTAGTTTTAACATTTGATTTTAAAATGACTTTCCAAAAACTCAAATACAAAATAATACACATAATATTTTCTTATATATCAATAATATGTTTTGGATTCAACCTATTACAACAATTTATCTTTATTAAAAATATTTTGAAAGAGACAGAATTAAGACTCATTTTGAACTAAAATTTTTAATAATACAACAACCTATTGTTAATACATTAAATCAGAATTACATATTAAGTTTCTATTTAAAATCACAAGTTCAAATTCTAACAAATTTAAAAATATATTAACTTAACACACACAAATAAACGTGCACGCACTTGCATGTGCGCATATACAAACACACATTATTTTCATAAAATTTATAGAAGCTCATTTCTATTTTTCTTATATTTATTTTTTAATTATATAAAAATAATAGATAAGAAATTTCAATATATATTTTTAATATAATTTCAATTTTAAAAAATTTAAAATTATTGTACTTCTTCATTATACAATTTACAACAAATGAGAAATCGATCGTTGATTTTAACATATAATTTTAAAGTCACATTTTAAAAACTTAAATACGATATAATACATGTATTATTTTTCTTATATATTAATATCATATTCGGGATTCAATTTATTTATCTTTATTCTAAGAAATAATTTAAAAGATATAAATTCAAGACTCATTTTGAGATAAGTATATTAACAACACAACAATCATTTCAACTAAGTATATTTTTTTCAATTTCAGAAATAAAAGAGATATGTGAATTCAAACTCTAATTCTTTTAAACTGTAGATGTCACTAATAAAAATTAATTCATAACCGCACATAACGCGCAACGTAATGTAGTATATTATTAGTAGCGGTGCATAAATGAAACTAAATATACAACACATCTTTTATTTTAATTTGAAGAATTAGTAATGGATTTGAAAAATATATAATTGATTTTAATATACACAATATTGATATTTACCAATCTTTCATTGTACTACGAAGTCAAATGTGTTAAATGCAAATAGTATTAAACATGTTAATTATCGTAATATATTTTCTCATATTTGATTATTTTACTTAAAGTAATTTTGAGAATTATCAATCTTATATTAAAAGTTTCAGTCTTCAATCGTACTAATAAAGAAACTTCAATCAAATCTAAATATGCATATATCTCTTTTACTCACTTATATATTAAAATATTTGATGATTTAAAGGTCGATTTTTCAGTATGTAAGTCAGTCCAAAAATTTACAACCGTTTCTTTCTTCAAAGACATTTTTAAAACAGATATTTTAACAACAAAGCTATCAATATTTAAAACCAGAAAACTTCTTATAATTAAATTTAATTTAAATGTTCAATCTATTTTTCTATCAATATATTTAAATATAAATTATATTATAGAGTTTACTTTTGACTAAGAATCAATTAAGTAAAAACTTTTCTTTCAAAAAATATTTGCGTAACCGTTGATTTTTGCATTGAGATATGCCAAGGGCCTCTACAAATTCATGCAATGATGACTTTAAGACCATCCAACTTTTACTAGTCTACCAGTCTCACCTGGTTGCATTATTGCATGAATTTTTTTCATCTTTTTTCAGATAAAAAAAGTACTAATCAAGTAACAAAATGATGAATTTTCTTTTCCTTCTTGAAATTAGATTGAAAACACGTTGAAAGCAAGAAAAAAATATGTCCGTATATACTTGAGAGTTACTAGTGTTGTGTTACCAACTCTATATTTTCATCCTCAATCAAAAGAGGTTGCTATATGGCCCACATTATAAGTGATTTCAACCGTACTCAAACGTGCTTATTTGAGTCCCCCAATGAAGAAATTTTACAAAAGAGTAACATTTCTATAAATCAACACAAAACCATATTAATTTCTTTTCTTCTTTTCAATTTACATTGTTTGTCACATCTAAAATGAAAATGTTTGGATTATGATGTATGGATTCATTTGAATGTGATTAAATTAATCTAAAGCACAATGATGACTTGAGTCTAGTTTAGTTGAGTTAAGGTAGGAAATTCAAAAGTTGTTAATGAGGATCTAGCTTTTTTTTTTTTAATTGTGTAAGCTTAAATTCTAGAAAAATATTTTTCTCTAAATATTTCTAACGATTTTTTCCCCTCTATTTTATTAGATGAATTTATAACTTTGTTATCTTTGCTCTTTGTACTTGTTATGCCAAATGAAAAAACAACGTTGACTTCTTTAGTCAATAAAAAAGAAATAAATAAATAATTACAATTTATTTTTTCTTAAAACATATGGTTACCTTTTGAAATTATGTTTGCTATTTATTTCTTTTATTTTCCTTTATTTTTTTTGCTATGTTGATCAACAATCTTTTAATTGAAGACTAATTTCAGTCGATCTTCACACCGATTATATAATAATTTTTCTCAGATTACTATTCTAGTATGTTAACTACAATTGAACACAATTTCAATTTGTCAATAGTCACCACCATTATTAATATATTAGTTGAGTTATCATTTCTTTGAATATTGTTCAATGTTAGCATATTCTTAAGTAGTGATTTGATGAAGTGATAACAAAGACTAATATATTTCGTTCTCAAATGAAATACAAAATTCTTTTTCAAGTGTATTGATATTTAATTATTTGTTAGTGCGTGAGTCACTTTTAGTGAGGAGAGAAAGGAAGAATAATAAAGGAAATAAGGATTTGTATTATTGAATTGTACGAATAATGATATACACTATGACTATTTATATACAATCCTAATTGAGTTTGGACTAACACAACTTAGATTATATTTAAATATTAAATCTAATCAAATCAAATCTAATATTTCAACACATCCCCGTAATCCAAGTTGTCGAACATCCTCAAAAATAGTCAATTTGAACTATTCCTAATTTCTTTCTCAAATTCAGGAATCTTTCGATCTTCAATCCTTTGGTGAAAATGTCGACCAACTGTGCTTGACTTGAGCAATGTCTAACTTCAAGTTCACCTTGATTTATTTTTTTCCTCAAGAAGTGAAACTTTACTTCAATATGTTTACTTCTTCCATGCAGAACTGGATTCTTCGCCAGATTTATGACTGACTTGTTGTCGATTTGCAATACTAGAGGTTTTTCACTTCGACAGTCATTTCTTCAAGTACAGAGTTGGTCCAAATTGCTTTACATGCATCATATGATCCTGCTATATATTCAACTTCACACGATGACAATGCCACCATAGGTTGCTTCTTTGAACACCATGATATTGGGGCACCAAATACTTGAAAAAAATATTCAGTTGTGCTTATTCGATCTTCCTTATCTCCACACCAAGCAGCATCTGAAAAACAATTAACTCTTGCTTCTTTGCCTTCAGAATCTTGTCGAAATAGTATTCCACAATTTATTGAACCCTTCAAATATCTCAAGATTCTTCTTGCAACCTTCATATGTGACACTCTTGGTTCACCCATATATTTGCTTACTAATTCGACTGCGAAACCTATATCAAATCGACTGTTGCACATATACCTCAGAGATCCCACAATTTTCTTGAACAAAGTTGCATCGACTTTGTCTTCCTCTCCATTCTTATCCAACTTCACATTTGGTTCGACAGGCGAGGATGCAGGATTTGATTCATCCATTCTGAATCTCTTAAGTATCTCTTTGACATACTTTCTTTGATATAACACCATACCTTGCTTCGACCTTTGAAATTCCATGCCTAAAAAATAAGATAATTTTCCTAGATCTGACATTTCAAATGCCTTCGTCATCAGCTCTTTGAACTTCGGCAAGTTCTCCAAACTATTTCCAATTACTAGCAAGTCATCAACATACAAGCAGATGATTATTATATCTTATGCTACAACCTGAACATAGACACCATACTCTGATTTGCATTTGACAAATCCCAATTCGACTAAGTATGATTCGATCTTATTGTTTCATGCCCTAGGTTCCTGCTTAAGGCCATATAGCGCTTTGTGAAATCTATATACTTTACTCGCTTCCTTCTGAATCACAAACCCATGAGGTTGTGTGACATAAACTTCTTCTTCTAAAGGACCATTCGGAAATGTTGATTTCACATCTAGATGGAATGTCGATCAGCCTTGGTTGTATGCCAATGCTACCACTAGTCGAACAATCTCTAATCTTGCTACTGGAGCAAATACTTCAGAGTAGTCGAGTCCTTCTCTTTGAAGAAAACTTTGAGCTACTAATATTGCTTTATGTCTTGCTATTGACCCATTTGCATTGTGTTTCAACTTGAACACCCACTTTACTTTGATAGCTTTTGTATGTGCTGGCAATTCGACTATCTCCCATGTGTTATTTCTTTCGATTGCATGTAACTCTTCGACCATAGCTAACTTACACTTGTTAATCTTCAAAGCTTCGTTATAGTTGATTGGTTCAACACCTGCAAGTAAAGCAAAATGAACTAATTCTCCATCTGGTGTGATTTCATCATCACCCACCACTTCATAATCATGAAGTCTTGTTGGAAGAACTCTATTTCTTTGAGGTCTTTGGCTTGTTTCAGCGACAGCCTCTTCGACTTTGATTGTGTTGGAAGTGTCAGCCACAACTTCTTCTTCGACTTCAACTGGATTCTCAACCATTCCTTCGACCTCTACTTCATCAGTTTCTTCGTCGAAATCAAAGTTCATTAATGGCTTGTTAATTAAATTGCTATAATTCCAATCCCAGGAAGAATTTTCATTAATCACAATATCTCGACTCAACACAATTTTCTCATTAACTGGATTGAATAGTCTGTATGCACCAGTTTTATGATATCCTACCAGAATCATAGGTTCACTCTTGTCATCAAGCTTCCTTCTCCTTGCATCAGGAACATGCTTGTAACATATAGAGCCAAACACCTTCACATGACTTACTGATGGTCGTTTGCCACTCCACACTTCTTCAGGAACCTTGTTCTTCAATATATTAGTAGGACACCTATTCAAAATATAAACTGCAGTCGAAACAGCTTCTCCCCATAAAGACTTTGGCAAATTCTTTTACTTCAGCATGCATCTTGCCATATCTAATATGGTTATGTTTCTTCTTTCAGCATTTCCATTATGTTGAGGTGTATAAGGAGTAGTTACCTCATGATCAACACTAGGTTCTGCACAAAAATCTTCAAACATCTTGGATGTGTATTCACCACCTCCATCTGTTTGCAAAACTTTGATCTTCTTCTCACTCTGGTTTTCGACAAGTATCTTGAATCGCTTAAAGATTTCGATTACTTTGTCCTTTTGTTTGATCACATAGATCCACAGCTTTCGACTAAACTCATCGACAAACGAAACAAAATATTTGTTTCCACCAATAGTATGTTCTTCGAATGGACCACATACATCTGAATGTACAACTTCGAGAATGCAGGATGATCTCATTGACATAGTCAAAACGAAAGAATTTCTGGATTGCTTTCCCATAAACAACATTCACAAAGTTTTTCATCCATCTCAAGGCTTGGAATACCAGTAACCATATCTTGAGTAATCAGTTGATTAAGTGATCGAAAATTCAAATGTCCAAACCTCAAATTCCACAACCAACTATCCTTGTGGTCGACAACAGTTTTCAAACATTGAACTTCCGTCGAACTGATCATAGTCTTAAATGTCCTATTCTTCAACAATGAAGATTTTAAGACCAAATTGTTCTTGGTGTCGAACAAATTAAGAACTCCATCTATCTTTCATGACAACTGAGGAACCTTTTTCGACTAGTTGTCCAACACTTAGCAAGTTCCATTTCATTCCAGGTACATAGAGCACATCTTTGATCATAGCTTTCCCTACATTACTCATTTAAAAGACTATGTTGCCAGTACCTTCTGCTTGCAACGAACTATTAATAGCAAGTTTTACCTTGCTCTTCTTCGACTCGTCAAAATTTTCCAACCACTCCTTTCGACTAGTCATGTGGTTCGAGCAGCCCGAGTCGAGAAACTATATCTTGGATTCGACATGGTTATCTGCAACTGCAGCCATAATCACCATACCACCTTCAGAATCATCTGAATCTTGGCGTGCAAGGTTTTCTCTTTCGTCCTTGCCTGTGGATCCCTTGTCTTTCCCGTACCAACAATTCTTGGCCAAGTTCCCCATTTTTCACAATTATAATACTGCATACCTTTCTTATCTTCTTTGTCCTTTCGATAGTTTCCTCCTCCCTTTTTCGAGGATTCATAAGATCTATCTTCGACCTTATTCTTATGGGGATTCGACCAAGACTTATTGCCATGAGTCTTATCGAACTTGCCTTTGAATTTGTTGAAACCACCATCCTTTTTCCATGACTGAGCTTGCAGTGCCTGTATCGAGCCCTGAACTCATTTCCTTTCGACAATCCTCATCTCATGCGCCTCCAACAAATCAACCAAATCTTCCACTTTAGTGGTTTCAAGATTTTTCAGATTCTTGAATAGCTACGATAACGTGTTCAAAGTGAGAAGTCAACATTCTCATTACCTTCTCAACTATCATCTTATCAGTAATGGTTTCACCACAATCCTTCATGAGATGGACGAGTTTCTGAACCTTCGACACATATTCTGCAACTTTTTCATCTTCTCCCATCGACAACAACTCATATTGTCGATGCAAGGTTTGTAATTTGACAACCTTTACTTTCTCACGTCCTTCGTAATACTTCACCAGAATATCCCATGCCTCCTTCGTCATTTCAACATGAGAGATTCTGTCGAAATTAGCAGCATCGACTGCCGTTTGAATGTAATAAGCAGCCTTGCAATCTTTCTTCTTGACTTTGTTATGGGCGTTTTTCTGTTCATCGGTTGCATTTGAAGCCAACGCAGGAATTCTGTCGGTAACCACTTCTAAGGTTTCATAGAAGCCAAACAAGGATTGCATATATTTTTCCATCGGATCCAATTTTTGACGCCAAGCATTGGAAGAGAATTCAGAATGCCCTTATCACTAGCCATCTTTGCATCGGTTTATTCACTTGCCCTAGAAACACGATCTCTGACGTGAAATTTTTGAAAACTTGATCAAGATAAATAATCGGAAGCTCTGGATACTAATTTGTTAGTGCGTGAGGCACTTTTAGTGAGGAGAGAAAGAGAGAATAATAAAGGAAATATGGATTTGTACTATTTAATTGTACGAATAATGATATACGCTATGACTATTTATATATATATATATATATATATATATATATATATATATATATATATATATATATATATATATATATATATATATATATATATATATATATATATATATATATATATATATATCTAATTGGATTTGGGCTAAAACAACTTGGATTATATTTAAATATTAAATCTAATCTAATTTAATATTTCAATAATTATCACTATTCAAAATACTATTCTCATATTCAAAACTTTACTTTATTAATAATCCCTAAACTCATATCAGATCATTGTTGGCTTTTGAGACCGCCATATACTCATCTTATATAATGGGTAAAATAACAATATTTTGTATCCGAGATATTAAAATAATTTCTCCAATACCAGTAGTAAACATATAATTGCTAGTACTTATCTAGTGATCAACATCACCTAAAAAGTCCACGTGAACGTAGACTTTTACTTTTATTTCTCTTTAGCTAAAGTACAAACATTTCTTATAGGTGTTTGGTAGATATCTCATAATCAAATTAACTATTTTTCAATTAGCTTTATCTAGATTCAACATAAACCTACTAAGAACTCCCATTGCATAGTCAATGTTTAACCTCGTACAAAGTGTACATCAAACTTCCAATGGATAAAGCATACAAAATCTTAGCCATATATTCTCTTTATTCCTCCATTTTAAGAGACAAGCTCTCATATATGCAAAAATAACTTGCTAAATGAGTGCCAACCGGTTTGATATTGTCCATGTTAAATATGTGTAAAATACTATTGATGTACTCTGATTGAAATAACTATAAAACCCTCTTTTGCTTATCTCTTGTGACTTTCATACCAATAATCCTTTTTGTAGGACCTAAGTCATTATTATTAAACTTCTTTGACAACTGCATCATCAAGCTTATGATCTTGTTCATATTTGAGCATGCTACCAATATATCATCAACATAAAACAACAAAATGATATAACTGGACTTATATCTCTTGAAGAAACAACAATGGTCAAAAGTGCACTTCTTGAAACCTTTCTTGTCCATGAAGCTTTCAAACTTTATATACCATTATTTTGGAGCTTACAAGACCTTCTTTAGTCTGCACACCATATTATCGTTCCATTCTTTTAAGAGTCCTTTAAGTTGGTACATGCATATCTTCTCTATAACACCCCTACTTTCCCATTTCTAATTAAATCGATAAATAATTAGAATTTCAAATAAAAATAGTTTTGTAGACAAATCAGAGTACTCATCAGTGGTATGTAACATTCTCAAATAAAACAAAATCATAGAAGTATTATTTCACTTCATAGCATAGTCTCTCAATTGATTGGATTAAAACAACGGAAAATATTTTCAAATAATTCACGTCACGCTCTCAAGGCTCTAAATCAAATAAAACTCCCACTCCTTGGTGGTCCAACAAAATTCTGAAAATAAAGATACGTAACAACAAATCTAAAGAAATAACGTAGAACTAAATTCCTATCCCGGTGTACGTATCAGAGAAACTCCTACGACTTGATCCAAAAGTAACATAAGCAACTAGGAACTACTCAGGTACCTGATTATCTGTACTCCCCAAGGAGCACAAACGCAACAACAGAAAAAGGGTGAGAATTACATTCAATAATTTAAACGGTGATAAGTCGCACGCTAAGGAGTAGTAAATAAATACACATACCATCACATGGTTACAATGCACACCCAATTACCACAGATACAAATCAGAACTATCATTACACATATCTCATCACAATATGTAATATGACTCCATGGACTCTATGCCATGCCTGAGGTACCAACAAAACCAATACAGTTCATTCATATGAATTTGATTCTCGTTGGAATCCGGATAAGCCAATCATGTTTCCTTTGAACTTGACTTATCTCCACTCGAATCTCTTCAAGAGTCCAGACGAGACTAGGCACCCAACAAGGATTTCCACATAGGCTCATCTCATCACAACAAAACACAATTATTGCATGACATATATAGATAATATGCATAAAAACAAAAATATTATTTCATAACATATGATCCTCATGATCACCTATGAGTCACATACTCACCACGATTCCTTCCGAATCACCGACATTCCTCATGAATGTCCATACAATTATAAGCCCTTACAAAGGCAACAAAAGAATTCACAATGAAGAATAGTTCACCATTATCATCAAAACATCAATGGAAGCATACATAATTATTACAATGACACCATATCATCATAAACAAAACACCTATCAAGTTGTATCAAAACATGGTTAAGTCAAATCATAGCAAAGGGCATACTTCTTATGTTAGCACTACATAGTTCATCACTTAATCCTAATACAAGCACTATAAACTACATGATATGAATTGTTTTATTCTTACAAGGTATATTTCATTTTGTTAGCTATCCAATGCTTCGAACGACGCATCAAACAGAATCCGGAAACTTAAGTTATGGCCTTTATAAAAATCTATCAAAAATTGGATTACATGAGTCAACGCATCAGTATTTTGTCTGCCTCGGGTGTGCTCAAGTCGACCCTTAGGTCGATGCATACTGAGTCTTTAACCTGCATGAGTCAATGCATGATCCATTTGAGTCAATGCATGTTATTTTGTGCTAAATTTTCTTCTATGAATTTATGCATTAACACCGACCCTATTCCACTCGAATCCAACATAGTATAGCCCAAAATTCCTAATTTTAAGTATTCTAACATAGGCCTTTACTATTGCTACTAATAATACATTCTATTACCAACTTCATTATCAATTCTAAGAATTACAACCCAATACCTAAGGGAAACCTATATTCTCTAATCTATTCTTTTTAAGGTTTTTCTCATAGTAGTCCACAATAGTCATGAATCCCACATCACAATCATCACAATTATGCCAACACAGTTCAATACAAACGAAGTCACCACATTCATCATCATAATCAAAGAAAACATACAACGAATACATAATCAAGAAAACATAAGAGGGAAAGGAACTCTCACTACCCTCTCATGCTATAATCACCAAATTAGAGAATCCATTCTCCCCCCTTACCTTGGTTTCTAAAGCTTGATTACCTCAACAATGGTGGAATAACCCTTGACCTAGCCTTTCCTTGCATCTTCTCTCTTCTTTGTTCCTCCAAAATTCTATGATCGATTAGAATGAATCTAATTCTCTTCTCTTCCTTGTTTTACAAATAGCCCTCATAAGGACTTTCCCCTTATGCCCGTACTTAGCCCACTCACTCTTACCAAAACACCCATACTCCATTATTAATAATAATTGTATTTAACATTATTATAATCATTATTCTAACAATAATAATAAGAATAAGGTAATATTCTCCCTACACCCATGTTTCTACACTTTTACTCATACACCCCCTTTTTTAATACTACACATCCCTATAGTTTTAAGGAAAATATTCTTCTCTAGGACTTCTAACCTACAAGCATAAATCAACACATAATAAATTATCTAAAATAATTCTAACAATTTATTTTGGGGTGTTACAACTCTCCCCCACTTAGAACATTTTCGTCCTTAAAAATTATCTGATACAAAAAACTCCAGATACGACTCTCGCATCCCACACCTCGCTTGGAAATATTTTTCGAATACCACCTAACCAGCATTCCCCATAGTAAACCACAAAAATACAACAATATGCATTTCTATTGAGTTATAAACGCACTAATTCATTTCACTCCTTGTCCCATATATCTAGGATATAAGGTCTAACATCTCATAATTCCGCAACGCCATCATAAGCACATCAACATAACTGTAATATCAATAAAAATTTACATACCACACTGGTACCATAATGCTACATCTCATTAATCGAACATGCGAATCAATACGTCCATTTACATTGACTCAACTCGGATAATATGTGAACTTTACACCTATCGCCCTTATTCTGTAATGTCCAATGGTTTATATCAGCCCAACTGTGTTACATCACGCTTCCGCTGCGTCACCCTGATCCTCGGTGTTGTACCCCAAAATTTTCCCTCCCATTTTTACTCAAGACATGCTCATTAAGGTTCCCAATTGCTCAAGGATGACCAAGAATTGACCAGACAAATTCTCCTCCTAAGGAATGAACCTCTAATTAGGGTTTCACTTTTCACCAAGATGTGTGAGCTCCAAAGGTATCAAATGTTTTCCATGGTCCTAATATGTCTTCAAGATAGTCCATGCCTAATTTCATGCCCTGCACAACAAGTTTGCTCAGTCAACTGCTCAAATGCTTGAAAATCAACTATACTAGGTCAAAAGTCAATTGTGGCCTATATACAGTCAAACTTCAAGATTTTTTGTCAAAATAAACATTTTGAAGTGATATCCATCATTTGATCAAGGGTTGGTCATGATTCCTCAAGAAATGCTCCTAATTCATCAAAAGTCAAAAATTGCTAATTAGGGTTTTTATAGGAAACGTCAACTAAACTTTGACCAGCCATAACTTTCTCGTACTTTATCAGAAATTTTCCACCAAGGCTCATTTTGAAGATAATCCAATTCCCTACAACTTATATTCAGCCCTCAAGTTCAATAAATGCACCATTGGAAATATACAAGCTCATACATTACATGCGACTTTAAGAAAGTCAATAAAAGACACTTTTTTCCAGGACCATTTACATTAAGATAATTTATCCAAATGAAAAAATAGTCAACATAGAGGTTGTAGGGTACATCTTGAGATTTCGAAAAAGTCAAACATAATCTTCAAAAGATAAAAATTGAGTAAGTTATGGCTTACACAAGTTAGGCAATTTTTGATAAAGTGCATGAAGTGCAAATTGAGAAATATTGAACTTGTGGACTAATGGGCCTAGGTTTTAAGGTTTGAACGTGTTTACAACATGATTAAGAACCCCTAAACCAATCCATGAATTATTTTAATATTTATTTCTTTTTTTTTTATTTTATTCATTTAAACTCAAATTAAATCAAATAAAATTCAAGATTAATGCACAAGGCATGTAAGGCTTAAGATTTGAATTTCTTGGGGTCAAAATAGATCATAGCAAGCTGCAAAATCGTGACAACCAAGCAAATATCATCAAGACAAGATTTTCACAAGTTTGGAAAGTTTTTCAAATGAATTTTGGAAACAAATCATGCAATTGATACCATGAGATTTCTTCCATTATTTTTGACTTAATTTCCTCCTTTATATAAACACAACACCCTCATACACTAGAGGGCACGAAATTGGCTGCCCAAGAACACTCTCTAAAAACCTCAAATTTTGTCAAAACTAGGGCAAAGTCAAAACCAAAGATCCAACCACTTTCAGTCCAAGCCATCAATTACAAATCATTCCTGAGGTATCTAAGGGTAAGAATAGGTCGAAAGTATTGTCCATTAATGCTTGAAACAAGCATACTCATCTTCTCCGATTTTCTTTTCTTTCAAAAATTCATATAATTAATTTCATGCATTGCTAATGTTTATTAACTGCCCAAATGAGTTCCTGTTGTTACGTAGAACAGGTTTGAATCACAAACAATAGCTTGGCTTGGTGGATGAGGCGCTTGACTGTGACCCAAGGGGCATGGGTTCAACACCCACCCCATGTGTTTTTCACTTTTTTGACTATTTTCTTTTCTAACCCTTTTCATTTATTTATTTTTCACTTAATTTATTTTCTATCATTAATTTAATTAACATATAAAATCACAAAAAAAATCATTAAATATTAGTTTTAGGCTTTTAATTAATTAAAATAATTTTTGACATAATAGTTGTTTTGATTTAATGAATATTGTTTTTATTTTATAATTAACTTGTAAATTAATCAGAGTTAGGTTTTTTAATTATTAATTCACACTTTTATTATTTTCCAAACAAAAAATACCAAAAAATATATTTTCTAACACTTAGAATCTTAGGTTTTAATTATTTTCTCAACATTTTTCGTATTTTTATTTCTATTCATTTGTTATTTATATTTATTAGACAAATTGTATAGGTCGCATAATAATTGTAATAGTCGTAGTTTAAAATCTCGCAGTTTCATTATTTATGTAACTACACCAAAGCCCTGTAATAGCGTAGGAACTTTATTTCTCGCCTTTATATTTCTTGTAAACTTGTATATATTTAACTGCTAGTAATTAGGCATGTATGGCAAGATCTAAAACGAAACAGTAGAAAACCCTAATTTCAAGATAAATATAACTGAATTGAACACACTTCTCAGACTTGCACCTCTAGGGTAACCTCTCTCGTTGCCTCGGAAAACCATGGTCATGTCCCTCGAACGTAGGGATACCATTAGCAAAGACCCTCGGTATAAATCATCATAAAAGATCATAGTCCCTCGAAGTTGCCTACGGTATATGATCTTGTCCTTCGATGTTGCCTACGAATATATGATGACGTCCCTTCAAATTGCTAAAGGTATCCCTACATGTTGCCTTCAATGACCATAACGATAACCCTATGTCTATCCCTCAAACATCCAACAAGTAGGACTACCTACTCACTAATAGTAGGATATCACTGTCTAAAGGAAAAGAACGACCTTTCGAGTAAAGTAGATAGTTCATAGATGCTTGCTCAAAATTAAACCATTTTTCCACATAAACATTTCAAAAAAACAACTTTCAAAAACATTTACTTTATCAACACTCCTGAGGACTAATACAAGAGTTATCATAGAGAAAATCGCCGCACTAAGGCATTTTCAAAACATTTTTCAAAAACACAAAGCATAAGGTATTTACAAAATGAGCTAAGCATCTAAGAGACCGTAGAAAACTACGGATGGAAAGGGTGTTAACACCTTCCCTTTCCATAACCTACCCCCCTTACTCAGAAAATTCTTGAAAAGGTCTTTTTCTGTTCTTTTCACCCTTTCCTTAATTTGGATAAAAAAAAAGTCGGTGGCAACTCTTGCTTACCCCACATTTGCGAATACAAAACGTAAACCAGTATTAAACAGTCGGTTCTGCCAGCGTATCACAGAACTGGCGACTCTATTGGGGATATAAAAAGTGGGGTTACCTTAGAGTTAGTTCATTATTTAACTGCTTTGTGTGCTTTGATTGCTTTACTTTTGAGGGCTTTGTTTGGGTTACTATAGATCCTACACCTGGATCTGGGGCACCTTTTAGGTAAGTAGCAATAGATCGTGGAAACTGTTCGGGGTATAACGACACGGTTGAAGCGATATATACGTTAATGTGACACTTTGGTTGGTACCGGTAGCCCTTGAGTAATCAAGGAGAATACGGGGCTGCTGCGTGGTGTCATAAAGCATCAACTGACCTTAGAACCTTTAATTGACCAACTTGGCCATTAGGAAGTAGTGAGATAGCCTTCTTTGGTGTAGTCCTAAGTTGGTTGATACTCGATACTACACTCATTGAGATTTGACTCCCGAGTTTTGTTTGGTGGCAAGTCAGTTGTCGATCGGAATGAAACTTGTGGGAAAGATCAGTGATATTGAGATCCCGTAGAACCCAGTTACTATTACTAGGACAGGTTGAGCCAACTAAATTTCAAGAGGGTACTTACCTACAGACCCCATGCAAGCCTAAACCTAAGGCTTCTTGTGTGATTTGTTTGCTTTCAACTTGAGCTACTTGCAAGGTTTTTATCTAACAACATGATCTCCTTACAGGATTTGTTTACAGTCATTATCCAGTAACCTGGACTTCTTAGACTCACTTGTCTTCATCACCTTACACTTTTTCTTAGCGCATAACATACACATCATAACATCATGCTAGAGTATTTCCTTAACTATTTCAAGGATCTCAAGGGTTTGTGATGAAGGTTATGATAAATCATATGTCTAGAAAGGGGATTTATTTTCCTCTAACCAATGTCGTCAAAAGATCAAAACTCAATAACTTGAGTCAGGGGCTATGAACCACTTGATATGGTGAGCTTAACTCTCGTAGAAAGACACTCAACGATACAAATTTCTTCAATCAAAGCTGCAAATTTCAACTTCTGACATTTTCTTGTTTACCCCGCAAGATCCTTGAAAACATTGCATGCATGCCATTTCATAATAGGACTTCCAGTACAGGTTTCTTATCCCTTCGCTGTTTATTTCAGCAAGAAGAAATGACTCTTGAACAAACAGTAAAGGATGTTTAAGCTCAAAAAGCTCAGTTCCAACAAATATTCATGGCTTTGGCCCAGGGGCCGAAAGCTATGAAAGCTCTAATCATCAAAGAGAAGACCAAGAAGCCAAAGAAGCCAGCTGGAATCTTGAATATGGGAAGAAGACTCGGAGGACCGGTTAAACGAGCTCTAGATCTCACAACTCCATCAAACGAGGGGGATAGTCATGAAGAAGATAGCAACCCGGAGGCTGATGAAGACGAAGCTGCTTATTTTGAGGAGAAATATCCTCTTGTTGATGATAAATACAAACAGTTAGAGGATCGTCTCAATGCTATGGAGATTCAGCAGATACCTTGCTTGGACTTTGAAGAATTAGGGTTGGTTTCTGGCGTGATCATCCCACCAAAATTCAAGGCTCCCACGTTTGCCAAATATGACGGGGTCTCTTGTCCTAAACTTCATTTGGGATCATATGTAAGAAAGATCCAGCCTCACACTACTGACCGGAAGTTATGGGTCCATTTCTTCCAAGAAAGTTTAGCTGGCACACAATTGGAGTGGTTCTAACAGCTAGAAAGAACAGACATTCATACCTGGAAAGACTTGGCTGCTGCTTTCTACAAGAAGTACCAGTACAATGCTGACCTCGCTCCAACTTGTACACAACTTCAAATTATGTCTATGGATTCTAGCGAAGGATTCAAGGAATATGCCCAGAAATGGAGGGATCTAGCTGGAAGGGTACAACCTCCTCTTAATGATCGGGAAATGGTAGACATGTTCATGGGCATTCTGATAGGCCCGTTCTTTAATCTGCTGATTAGGAGTTCCTCATCTGGGTTCACAGAGATGGTTCTGACTGAAGAAAGGATCGAAAGTGGTATCAAGAGTGGGAATATCCCGATGGCTGCATCTTCTAATGCTGAGAAGAAGCCATTTTCTGGTAAGAGGGAAGCCAATGCTGTGTATGGCCAGAAGGGTCGTAATAAGGCAGACTACCACCAATCTGTAGGGGAAGTGCTGGTCTCTAATTCGGCACGCGTGCAACGACCATAACAACGGGGTAATCAACGAAGGCAAGACGAACCTAAGAGACAGTTTACCAAGATAAACATGCTGCTGTCTCAAGCATTACAACACATGTTGAGGATGAATTTGATTACATTGATAGTACCTCATCCAAACCCTAAGACTTCTTCTCCTAACTACAATCCTGATGTAATGTGTGCCTATCATTCTGGCAGTCCTGGGAACGATACTAACGATTGTTGGGCACTGAAATACAAGATACAAAATATGATTGACGCCAAGGAGATTTATTTCAACCCTCCTGAGACTCCCAACGTGATCACTTCTCTCATGCCAAATCATGGCCAGGATTGAGAGCATTTTTGTTCATTTGAATTCTCAAGTTGTATTTTCTTTGTTTGTTCAAACAATTATTGTCATATCAAACTTTGTTATTTCATTAATGCATTGCACATGTTTATCTTGAATTAATTTGTTTTCATTATGCTTAAACTGCTTTCTTACTTCCTTTTTGTGATATTCAACTCTTGATTAAAAGCCCTAAGCCTTTAGAGGGAGGATGACGAGAACGATACCACAATCTCTACAATATGCTTTTGAACAGACCCTGCTGACGATGTACATGCGTTGTCTCAAATCCTAAACAGTGGAGTTATAAGGAAGATAATCCCTAGTCAACCCCTTTGAGCCTAAGAAGTGGGAGTTTTCTTTTCACACAAATTAAAATCCTTAATCATAACCTGGGGCAGGGTAGTTTTCTCAGTTAATTCAGATGTGCATTCAATCGTAAACTTTCCCCTTCATGCACGAAAAATAGTGTAGAAGATGCTTTCCAAAGGATGGTGATGGTTCCACAATAATCGTCAAGACAAGCAGTCATCATCTCTCAAAATAAAAGCCCGTTAAGTCAAAAACCTATGAAGAAGACTTAAGAAAAAACTGGGGCATCCCGCTGACTGTAATCGCAAAAGAAACAGTTCAGGCAAAAGTAGGGATAATAAAAACAAAAAAAAAAGGATGTTGCTATAAATCCTCAACAAAAAACATTACAAAAATGACTGTCTTCTCAAACAAACGTTCAATTTCCGAACCATCACCAAGTATCAGAGCAACGATTCCAAAACTCGACTGGGATTCAAAGCGCACAATTAACTGATTTTAGCGCTGAAGAACATCATGAAGAACAGGTGGGTACAAATTTTTTTTGAGCCTTTATCCTTTGTTTCTTAAACCATGAACTAGGCCATGCTACAACCCTTAAAAGTCTTAGCTGAAGCATGGGTTAGTTCGAAAGCATACTGTTACAAAAGGTATCCTGACTCCTGTAGGGTTCACTATAAATCCTGAGTTGATATCACACTCTTACAAAATTTGTTTGTTTTACTAAAAAATGAATTTTCAAACTTCAAGACAGACATAAGCTTTGCATACTTTAAGTACCATTATTTGCATATGAATATTTGTTCAACAACAGAGAAATTCGCACAATGGATATTCGATGAACAAAAATTCTCTCAATGGACAGAATCACCTCAGATGGAAAGACATTCCAGTAATAGGCCTTTCATAATCAAGGGGCATAGCATGGTGTTCAGCTGATATGGGGAAGTCAAGTCAAGGTTCAAGGAATCTCTCAAAAAATGCCAAATAGCCAGGGGCAGATCTCCCTCTAAATCACTTGGGGCATTGGACATGAATTCCAACAACGAATCATGTACAATCAAAAAAACATCTTCTGGCAGTGCGGCAACACTTACTACTATGGACAGCGGAAATTCTCTGTACCCGGTGAACATGGTCATAGTCGGAAAATACTACACGTGAACAAAGACCCGCTAGGTTGACAGGCCTAGGAAAAATTAAGGGCATCCCGGCAAACCAAAAGAGTTCGGGAAAAAATTAGGGATATACACAAAAAAATTGTACACCCGGCAAGTCAAAAGCCTGAAAAGGCAGCTTGAGCAAAAAAGGGTATCCCAGTTGACTGAAAACCTAAAAGGGCGGTCTAGGAAAAAGTTAGGGATTAAAAACGTACGACTATGTCCCGTTATCTTGTCATTTGTTTATCAGTAGAAGACTTATCTTCCTGATCAATATTTACCAAGCACCCCAGGAGTTGGGATGACACTCAAACCATCCACAAAGTCTCTACATCTACTTTCTTCAGCAGGTACAGAGGCAGAGGCATCTTACTAAAAAGTCGCCGCCATATCCTCAGCTTACAACCTAGTGATGTTAGGTGTTCTTGTATCCCCAACAAAACAGGAATTTCCAACTACTACTCTGACATCAGGTTTTCCCCAATAAAGTCGTCAAACTTCTCAAGATTCCCCAATAGGATTTCACAAAATCCTCAGGTAGTGCATAAAGCTTTCCTTCCCCAATAGAGTCTATTTCTCTAACAACGGAACATCATCTCCCAGCAGTTCGGATTCAACAAAATCTGAAGACCTACGTTCTTCATCGCCAGCTGCAATCAGGGATTTATTTTCCCTAATTCAACAGCGCTGTAATAGAACAATTGATACATTCACATATTGCATTCATACATCATTCTACAAACATCATAGCATCTGCAGTACAAATGCATACATCCCAATCTTATTTATTTTGAGAACACCATCACACAATGCATTTCATACATCATGACATTGCATACAACTAATGCTTTACCTTTTCAGGACAGATCAATCAACAAATATTTATCACCAACAATTTTCAACAGGTCCAGGATTAGCTCCTGAAACAAAACAGAGTAATTATCTTTGCGACCAAATACATCTTTACACGGGCTCATCATGAAGCAATGTTACACGGGTTTCTTCTGACTTCCAAATACAACTTTACACGGGCTCAACATGAAGCAATCTTACACGGGTTTCTCCTGATTTCCAAATACAGCTTTACACGGGCTCAACATGAAGCAATCTTACACGGGTTTCTTTTGACTTCCAAATATAGCTTTACACGGGCTCAACATGAAGCAATCTTACACGGGTTTCTTATGACTTCCAAATACAACTTTACATTGGCTCATCATGAAGTAATCTTACACGGGTTTCTTCTGAATTCCAAATATAGCTTTACACGGGCTCATCATGAAGAAATCTTACACGGGTTTCTTCTGACTTCCAAATACAGCTTTACACGGGCTCATCATGAAGCAATCTTACACAGGTTTCTTCTGACTTCCAAATACAATGTTATACGGGCTCTTCATGAAGCAATCTTACACGGGTTTCTTCTGACTTCCAAATACAGTTTTACACGGACTCATCCTGAGGAAACCCTACCCAGGTTTCTTCTCTTGAATTTCCAGATGCAGTTTTACACGGACTCATCCTAAAGCAACCCTACCCAGGTTCCTTATCACAATCTTCAGATGCAGTTTTACACGGACTCATCCTGAAGCAACCCTACCCAGATTCCTTCTCTCAATCTCCAGGTGCAGTTTTACAAAGACTCATCCTGAGGTAACCCTACCCAGGTTCCTTCTCTTGAATTTCCAGATGCAGTTTTACACGGACTCATCCTGAAGCAACCCTACCCAGGTTCCTTCTCACAATTTCCAGATGCAGTTTTACACGGACTTATCCTCAAGCAACCCTACCCAGGTTCCTTCTCATAATCTCCAGATGCAGTTTTACACGGACTCATCCTGAGGCAACCCTACCCAGGTTCCTTCTCACAATTTCCAGATACAGTTTTACACAGACTCATCTTGAGGCAACCATACCCAGATTCCTTCTTACAATTTCCAGATACAGTTTTACCCGGACTCATCCTGAAGCTGCCCTACCCAGGCTCCCTCTCATATATCTCCTAAAACATCCCTACTCAGGTTCCTTCTCATACACTTCCAGATGAAGTCTTACCCGGACTCATCCTGAAACAGCCCTACACAGGTTTCTTATGATACATTTCCCGATAGGAGTTAATTTCATTCTCCCTAGCAAATTACTGCGAAGCCTGGATTTCAACAAAAAAAATCAAACTTTCATCTCTCCAATCCAGAGATAACCCCTCAGTAGAGTCATGGACAACTAAAGTTCCAAGACTCTATTCCCCACAGAGGTTTCCTCAAACAGGAAAACAACATAAATCAACATCCCCAGTGGACTCCTCCTCAGACAACATGAACAGGAATCCCCATAAAAGGACCATTTATGACTCTCAGTCATCTACTTCTGATGGCATCTTTAAGCCCATCTCCGACGACTCTCAGTCATCTACTCCAAATGGAATATGTGAGCCCATTCCCGATTAGCATCAACCAACAATGTTACTTCATGCGAGTGCAAACTTTTGGGCACTCTAGTGTTCAATCCTCTTCCACCTTCAAATCACGAAAGGCAGACAAGCCAATCTGAATCCTCAGGTTTAAGTAGATTGAATAGAGGAAGCTGTTGTACCCCAAAATTTTCCCTCCCATTTTTTCTCAAGACATGCTCCTTAAGGTTCCCAATTGCTCAAGGATGACCAAGAATTGACCAGACAAATTCTCCTCCTAAGCAATGAACCTCTAATTAGAGTTTCACTTTTCACCGATATGTGTAAGATCCAAAGGTCTCAAATGTTTTCCATGGTCCTAATATGTCTTCAAGATTGTCCATGCCAAATTTCATGCTCTGCACAACAAGTTTGCTCAGTCAACTGCTCAAATGCTTGAAAATCAACTGTACTAGGTAAAAAGTCAATTGTGGCCTATATACAGTCAAACTTCAAGATTTTTTGTCAACATCAACATTTTGAAGTTATATCCATAATTTGATCAAGGGATGATCAAGATTCCTCAAGAAATGCTCCTAATTTATCAAAAGTCAAAAATTGTAATTAGGGTTTTTATAGGAAAAGTCAACTGAACTTTGATCAGCCATAACTTTCTCATAATTTATCATAAATTTTTCCATAAAGGCTCATTTTTAAGAGAATCCAATTCCCTAAAACTTCTCTTGAGCCATCAAGTTCAAGAAATGCACCATTGGAAAGATACAAGCTCATACATTACAGGTCACTTTCAAAAAGTCAACAAAAGACACTTTTTTCCAAGACCATTTACATCAAGATAATTTATCCAAATGCAAAATAGTAAACATAGAGGTTGTAGGGGACATATTGAGATTTCTAAAAAGTCAAAGATCATCTCTAAAAGATAAAAATTGAGTAAATTATGGCTTGCACAAGTTGGGAATTTTTTTAGAAAGTGCATGAAGTACAAATTGAGAAATATTGAACTTGTGGACTAATGAGCCTATGTTTTAAGGTTTGATCGTGTTTACAACATGATTAAGAACCACTAAACCGATCCATTCTTATTTTAATTTTATTTCATTTATTTTTTATTTTATTCATTTAAACTCAAATTAAATAAATTAAATGCAAGACTAATGCATAAGGCATGTAAGGCTTAAGATTTGAATTTCTTGGGGTCC
Source organism: Vicia faba (assembly GCA_948472305.1). Lineage (NCBI taxonomy): Eukaryota > Viridiplantae > Streptophyta > Magnoliopsida > Fabales > Fabaceae > Vicia > Vicia faba. Next base: position 34,855,158 of record OX451739.1, on the reverse strand, counting down.
AAATAGCTCATAGCAAGCTTTCAAAATCGTGACAACCAAGCAAATATCATAAAGACAAGATTTCACAAGTTTGGAAAGTTTTTCAAATGAATTTTAGAAACAAATCATGCAATTGATGCCATGAGATTTCTTCCATTATTTTTGACTTAAATTCCTCCTCTATATAAACACAACACCCTCATACACTAGAGGGCACGAAATTGGTTGCCCAAGAACACTCTCTAAAAACCTCAAATTTTGTCAAAACTATGGCAAAGTCAAAACCAAAGATCCATCCACTTTCAGTCTAAGCCATCAATTACAAATCATTGCTGAGGTATCTAAGGGTAAGAATAGGTCGAAAGTCATGGCCATTGATGCTTGAAACAAGCATACTCATCTTCTCCGATTTTCTTTTCTTTCAAATATTCATATAATTAATTTAATACATTGCTAATGTTTATTAACTGCCCAAATGAGTTCCTGTTGTTACGTATAACAGGTTTGAATCACAAACAATAGCTTGACTTGGTGGATGAGGCGCCTGACTGTGACCCAAGGGGCATGGACTCAACACCTATCCCATGCATTTTTCACTTTTTTGACTATTTTCTTTTCTAACCCTTTTCATTTATTTATTTATCACTTAATTTGTTTTCTATCATTAATTTAATTAACATATAAAATCACAAAAAAATCATTAAATATTAGTTTTAGGCTTTTAATTAATTAAAATAATTTTTGACATAAAAGTTGTTTTGATTTAATTGATATTGATTTTATTTCATAATTAACTTGTAAATTAATCAGAATTAGGTTTTTTAATTATTAATTCACAATTTTATTATTTTCCAAACAAAAAATACCAAAAAATATATTTTCTAACATTTAGAATCTTAGGTTTTAATTATTTTCTCAACATTTTTCTTATTTTTATTTCTATTCATTTGCTATTGATATTTATTAGACAAATTGTATAGGTCGCATAATAATTGTAATAGTCGTAGTTTAAATTATCGCAGTTTCATTATTTATGTAACTACACCAAAACCCTGTAATAGTGTAGGAACTTTATTTCTCGCCTTTATATTTCTTGTAAACTTGTATATATTTAACTACTAGTAATTAGGCATGTATGGCAAGATCTAAAAAGAAACAGTAGAAAACCTTAATTTCAAGATAAATATAACTGAATTGAACACACTTCTCACACTTGCACCTCTAGGGTAACCTCTCTAGTTGCCTCGGATAACCATGGTCATGTCCCTCGAACGTAGGGATACCATTAGCAAAGACCCTCGGTATAAATCATCATAAAAGATCATAGTCCCTCGATGTCCCTCGAAGTTGCCTATGGTATATGATCTTGTCGTTCGATGTTGCCTACGAATATATGATGACGTCCCTTAAAATTTCTAAAGGTATCCCTACATGTTGCCTTCAATGACCATAACAACAACCCTATGCCTGTCCCTCAAACATCCAACCACTAGGGCTACCTACTCACTAATAGTAGGATAACACTGTCTAAAGGAAAAGAGGAAAAGAACGACCTTTCGAGTAAAGTAGATAGTTCATAGATGCTTGCTCATAACTAAACCATTTTTCCACATACACATTTTAAAAAAACAACTTTAAAAAACATTTTCTTTATCAACACTCCTGAGGACTGATACAAGAGTTATCATAGAGCAAATCGCCGCACTAAGGAATTTTCAAAAACACAAAGCACAAGGTATTTACAAAATGAGCTAAGCATCTAAGAGCCTGTAGAAAACTAAAGATGGAAAGGGTTCTGTTGTACCCTAAAATTTTCCCTCCCATATTTCTCAATACATTTCAAATGAGGTCCTCAAATTGCTCAAGGAAGTCCAAGAGTTGACCAAACAAACTCTTTCCTAAAGCAGTCTACCTCAGATTAGGGTTTCAGTTTGCACCAAGATGTTTGATTACAAAGGATCCCAAATGCTCACCATTATCCTAATATGTTCTCAAGATCATCCATGTCAAGTTTCAAGCCTTGCAGAGGAAGTTTGCTCAGTCAACTGCTCAAAGGCCTGAAAGTCGACTGTGCTAGGGCAAAAGTCAACTGTGTTCTACATACAGTCAAACTTCAAGATTTTTGGTCAACATACCCATTTTGAAGTATTATTCATCATTTGATCAAGGGTTGATCATGATTCCTCAAGAATTGCTCACAATTCTTCAAAACCCAAAAGTTGCTAAATTAGGGTTTTGTAGGAAAAGTCAACTCAACTTTGACCAAGCATAACTTTCTCATACTTTATCAAGAATGACCCATCCAAAGATAATTTTTAATATGATGCAATTACCTACAATTCATCTTCATCTCCCAAGTTCAAAATATGTACTCACAAGAATTTATGAATTTGGACATTATAGGTCACTTTGAAAAGTCAATAAAAACACCGTTTTTGTCAAAGCTTCATACATGAACATGGAAGACTCAATTGAGATGATACAAAAAGGGTTTCTTAGAGGACATCTTGAGATTTCTAAAAAGTCCAAGAACACATCTCTAGGGTCAAAGTTGAAGGAGTTATGCATTGGCAAAGTTGACCTTTTTTGCAAAATTGCCAAAAGTAAAAAATGGCCAAAATTGCAATTTTTGTCAAATGGGCCCAACCTTTTGTGCTTGCATTGAGTTTGTAACATGTTCCACGACCCATGAGCCTTGCCACTTGTCATTCTTTTGTTTTTATCATTTGTCTTGATTTTATTTCATTTAAATCAAATAAAATCAATAATAAATAATGAAAATATCAAAAATCATTTAAACCTTGAGATTTTGTGCATATTTCAGGTCCATGAATAGCTGGCAATGAGATCAAATCGTTAAAGGCTTGTTTGTACACAAAAAGATTGGATTTTTGCTTGATTTGGAAATATTTACATGAGAATCAAATCATGATCAATGATCATTATTGGAGAAGATTTGAAGAAAATTTGTAAACCTAATTCACTCAAGGATACATATAGAACATTGGCAGACAAAAAGAACAAGGATTGGAGGCGTGAGAAGCTGAGAGAAAACTTGTAAAAACTCAAGAAAAGTGGCAATCTGATTTCATAGTTCCAGGCACTTTCAAGCCATTCCAAGCACACCTTTCACTTGCTTGACATCTAAGGACTCTATCCCAATCATTAACAAGCGCGTTCGTGCCCAAAAACGCATTATAAGTATCTCACGACATTGCTACTTTCTTGAAATTCAATCTCACGATTCTGGCATTTGTAGCATGAATTCTTTACATATTCTTGTTCATTGAAACATTTGCAAGCTGATGATAATATTCAATTGCGTTTTTGTTAGCCATACAGATTTGCCATGACTAGGGTTTAGGTTTCGTTTTAGGGGTTTTGATTGCAGGTACAATTGGCCATGAAGAGTGGTACCATGATGCCCGTGAGGTTGCCACGAGTTGATTGGTACCACTGGAATCGATTTATCATGTGTGCAATGGATTTTGGAAGATCACAGGGCTGTACCTACGCCCTTTTGTCCGTAGGTAAAAGTCTTCCAACTTTTAACAACAGAAGGAGGTAGAAGATGATGGCGTGGCGTGGCCTGACTGGCCCATTCAAACTTCGCGCGTTTTAATATATTATTTGGCCTTTTTTCCAATATAATTTTTGATTATTATTCCATATACAAATAAATGCGCTAGCTCAGTTGGTCAAGAGGTATGTGGAAAAGCCAAAGGGCATGGGTTCGATCCCCAGGTCCCCATATTTGTTCAATGCAATTTTCTTTTACATCACCAGGTACGTGCACATGCTTGGAGTTCACCGTATGCCATCAGCTTTCAACCATTGGATCTAAAGCAAACCAAATCCAACGCCTGGCACATGAAGGTCTACAATGGGCCTAGTCAAATGTGCAACATGGAATTTGAAGAGTCAACGTGGACCAAGGCTTATTGGGCCAAAAAACTGCTATGGACACCCCCTGTTTGCTGGTTACCAGGCCCATTTCTCTCTTTTCTTCTTATATTTTCTTTTATTTGTTTATTTTTGTTTAATTTATTTTCTAAATAAAAAATTAATTCTTTTTTATACAAAAAACTCATAAAAATCAATTTCATCAAATTTAGGTTTTTTATATATATTTTGTCAAAATTAATTTAATAAAATTCTTGGGCAATTCTAACCTTTTGTAAATAATTTAAAATAAATTAGAAAATTAGGGTTTGGTTGATTTAATTTTTATTTTCTTTTCTTAAAATAACCAAAATATAAAAGTAGGTCAAATTAATTATTTTTCTTAATTAAATTTAATTAATAAATTAGGTTTTTTTTATTCAGTTAAACCTTATTTTCTCAAAATAATCAAAAACATCCAAAAAATGATTTTTCTTTTAATTAGGTTTAGTCGGGGTCAAAACCCTAATTCTCTCGTTTCGATTCATCGCGCGCGTTTTATTATTTTTACAATATTAATGTAACTACTCATGGGATGTAATAGTTTAATTAGGATTTTTTCTTTTATTTATCGTTTTTACGGGTTTTTGGCTATGTAATTAATCCCCATCCCCGAAGCCTTGTAATAGCGTAGTTTTATTTCTCGCATTTTAATTTTTGCAAATATTAACTGTTAGATGTATGATAATAGGGTTGCATGACAAGAATGTATGTTAATTTTAAAATGGTTAGCAAACCCTAAATGTGCAAAGATAATAACTAAAATCAAATCACTCGCACATGCGCACTCCTAGGGTATACTCTAACTTTGGTTGCCTTCGATAAACGATCATTAAGTATAGGGTATTTTAGTGGTCGCTCTCTTGTCTAAACAAAGATCAAAAGTCCCGTTCGAAAATGTTGTCTCGAATACGATCTTAAGACATTAGGGTTATTACTAAGACGTCCTAACATTGCTTTAGTGATCGTACGTCCCTTTCGAATTGACCCTTACAACTCCAACGACGATGCTTCCTATTTCTCAATAGTAGGGTAGCGTTTTCTAAAGGAAACGAGAATAGAAATAATCTTTTTTCGAGTAGGTAGATGCTAATAGGTACTTGCTCAAAATCAAACTTTTTCACACTTACACTTTTTACAAACAAAGTTTTCAAAAACACTTCGTAACACTCTTGAAGACAAAAGCAAGGGTTAAAACGAAGTACAACAAAAACTTTTCAAAACAAACACACACAAGCAATTTTTAATAGATGAGCAAATACCTAAGAGCCCATGGAAAATCATGGATAGAAAGGGTGCTAATACCTTCCCTTTCTATAATCTACCTCCCCCCCCGTACTCAAAATCTCGAAAAAGGAATTTTTCTGTGCTTTTGTCCTTTCTAGTTGGATAAAATAAAAGTCGGTGGCGACTCTTGCTTACCGCGACATTTTGCAAACACAAACACAAAACGCAAACCAGCATTTTCCTAAAACAGTCCGGTTCTGCCACCGTATCACAGAACTGGCGACTCTTCTGGGGAGTATATATAAGTGGGGTATACCTTAGGATTAGTTCATCGTAAATTGCTTCTCTTGTTTGATTTGATTGCTTTACTTTTGAGGGCTTTGTATTGGGAGTTACTATAGATCCTAACCCGGATCTGGGGACACCTTTTAGGTAAGTAGCAATAAACTGTGAGGGAACTGTACAGCATAGACCGATACGGTTGAAGAAGTAGCTACATTGATGTGGCACATTGGTTGGTACCGGTATCCCTTGTGGAGAAACAAGGAGAATACGGGGCTGCTATATGTGTCGTTAAGCATTAACTGACCTTAGAACCCATAATTGACAAACTTGGCCAGTTGGAAGTAGTGAGATAGCCGGCCTCGGTAAAAAGCTGAGAACTGGTTAATACTCGACGCTACACTCATTGAGACCATACTCTCGAGATAGTTCCGGCCGCAAGAAAAGATTGCGTGAGCTGAAACCATGACCGATGGAGGATGGTCAGTTATATTGAGAACCTCTAGAACCCGGTTACTATTATTAGGACAGGTTGAAACCAACTGAACTTCAAGAGGGTAACACCTAGACCCCATGCAAGCCTGAAACTTAAGGGCTCTTGTGTGACTTGTTTGCCTTTACCATGTCTGTTATCTGCTATACCTGTTGTGTGTTTATCATGACATCATGCATCATAACATAGCATGCATACTTCATTATACTAACCATCTCAAAGACCAAGGGGATTTATCTTTGTTCTGTTTTGCAGATTATAGCTTCTGTGCGCAGAAACACCATCCGAGTTAGCTTTGTGCAAATACCTGCTCAACTCAAAGATTTAGCCTCGAGAGTTTCTGATACTTCTTCATTCATTAGGAGACATGGTCAGCTTCTTAGCTTGGTTACCTCAAAGTTTGATGAGCAGATGATGAGTGTGCTTTTCCAGTTCTTCGATCCAGTGCATCATTGCTTCACTTTCCCAGATTATCACTATGGAAGAGTTTTATCACTTATTGGGTATATCCATCCTTGAGCAGATGCCTTTTACAGGTTTAGAAGAGACTCCTAGACCAGAAGACATTGCTTCAACTTTGCATCTAGAAAGGGCTGATGTAGTATCCAACTGGGAGACACGAAGCGGGGTTGAAGGTTTCTTAGCCAAGTTTCTGATGGATCAAGCTCAACAGTTCTGGGATAATTTGGACTTTCAGGCTTTCGAAGACATCTTGGCTCTCCTTATACACGGTTTGGTTCTTTTCCCGGATCCAGATTCCTTTATAGATGTGAATGCGGTTAAGATCTTCCTGTCCCGCAATCCCGTGCCTACTCTTCTGGGTGATATCTTGCATGCCCTCTACACTCGTACTGTGCGTAGAAGAGGGACTCTCATGTGTTGTATGCCGCTGCTGGCGAGGTGGTTTATATCGCACCTCCCTAAGTCCGTGTTGAAGAATGAGAAAGGTTTAGGATGGTCTTACAGGATAATGTCCCTTGCCCATACAGACATTCTTTGGAGTTCCAAGGCTATGGAAAGCATTGATGTCATTGATTGTTGTGGGGGATACCCTAATGTCCCTTTGCTTGGAATCAGAGGGGGAATAACCTACAGTCCTTGTTTAGCTTTGCGGCAATTCGGTCGTGCTCGGAGAGACGGTCCTCATGAGCTACTTCTTACAGATATTGCATTTGACTATAAGGAGGACGTGGACGAGCATCGCCGAAGGTTTATACGAGCTTGGGGTATGGTGAAAAAGTCTGACCCTTAAGAGCTAGGACCAAGGACTTCTCTCCCTATGCAACCTTATCTCCAGTGGGTCCGAGCTCGTGCTCAGAAGCTTGGGATGCCTTACGAAGTTGTATTGCCAGTGATTGTGGAGACTACCAACAAAGAGGGCGTTCCTTATACAGTCCTTTATCCCTACATGCCCACTGATCTTGGAGCATTGAAGAGATCCTGGATTCAGTTGAAAGAGGAGAGGGATACCTACTGGGAGAAGTACCATGAGCAAGAAAGGAAGATCTTGAAGCTCACCAGGAAACTTGAGAATGAAAGAACGATCAATGACTACGTCATCACCAAGGGGAAGCGTCCATGGGACTTCTGATTTTGCTTTTTCTAGTTTAGATTTGTTTTTCATTTACTTCTTTGTAAATGCCTTAAAGGAATTGTTGAACCTTTTTACAAGTTTAATCTAATAAAGTTTGTTTTATTTTTTTTTGGTTTGCAAATTTAAATCTCCCAAAGTCTTTGAAATCATTACATACGCATCCCATTATCATGCACATCATTACAGGTACCATTACAGGTTTCTCATCTTCTTCGCTGTTTATTTCAGCAATTATGTCTTCTGATCAAGCTATCAATGATCTTCAGGCACAAAACGCCCAATTCCAAGAGATGTTCTTAAGCTTGGCTAAAGGGCAAGAGGATTTGAAAGCTCTCATTCTGAAGGAGAAAGAGAAGGAGAAGAAGAAGAAGAAGAAGAAGAAGAAGAAGGTTGTTCTTTTTAGTATGGGCAAAAGGTTTGGGGATAGGTTGAAACAACAAGCTGATTTGTCCTTTTCATCCAAGGGGGGGGGGGGACCAAGAAGAAGAAAAGGGCCCCAGTCCTGCAGTTTCTAATAATGATACAGATTATGATGAGGAACAGTATCCGTCTGAGCGCTATGGAGATTTAGAAGATCCCTGGTTTGGATTTCGAAGATTTGGGACTAGCATCTGGGGTGGTGATCCCTCATAAGTTCAAAGCTCCAGTTTTCGCCAAGTACGATGGAGTATCCTGTCCAAAACTCCATCTCCGCTCGTATGTCCGAAAAATCCAACCTTACACTGCTGATAGAAATTTGTGGGTGCATTTCTTTCAAGACAGTCTGTCAGGGACTCAGCTTGAATGGTTTTACCAATTGGAAGGAACTAATGTCCGAAATTGGGAGGACCTTGCTGCTAGTTTTTACAAGTAGTATCAGTATAACGCCGACCTTGCTCCCACTCGTACTCAGCTTCAGGGTATGTCTATGGGTGCAAGTTAAGCTTTTAAGTACTATGCTCAGAAATGGAGAGATCTGGCTGGAAGAGTCCAACCCCCTTTGTCTGATAGGGAGTTGGTTGATATGTTTCTAGGGATGCTGTCTGGTCTAGTTTTCAATCATCTGATCGAAAGTTCATCATCTGGGTTTATTGAATTGATTTTGATTGGGGAGAGAGTAGAAGCTGGTATCCGAAGTGGTAAGATACAGAAGGATACATCGTCAAGTGCAGTAAAGAAGCCTTTCACCGGTAAGAAAGAAGCTAGTGCAGTTTACAACTCGAGGAGCCAAAATAGACCTGAATGCCGTCAAGCAGTAAATGCGGTAGTAATATCAAGACCCACTGTTGCCCCACAATGCAACAATCAGCAAAGAATGGAGAGACCGTAGAGACAGTACACTCAGCTTAATATGACCTTGTCTCAAATTCTACCATAATTGTTAAAGACCAACCTGGTAACTCTGAGGGAAGCCCCGAAGAATCCCAGCACCACATCTCCGCTATATAATCCAAAAACCCGCTGTGCCTATCACTCCGATAGTCCAGGTCATGATACAAATAACTATTGGGCCTTGAAGAATAAAGTGCAAGATTTGATCGAAGCTAAAGAGATTGAGTTTGACGCTCCAGAGAAACCCAACGTCATAACTGCTCCCATGCCCAAGCATGACTCGGGAATCAATGCTATTGAAGTTGTCTCTGCCACGGAAGATGTTGATGATGAGGACTCAGATGTTGACAACTGGATTTACCCGACTACCAACGGTGGATTGAAAAACTGGACGGTGAAGGACTTCGTACCCGTTTCTTTTATTACACAGTAATTGACTTTTGTTTTGAGATTTGTAACAAACAGTTTGAAACTTTATAGCCCGGTACCTTACCCGAGGCACCTTGGCTTTGTTTGTGAGGGCTTATTATTTGTCATTCTCATATATCATAAATAAATCATTGGACGTTTTCTTGCATTACAAATTTTGCGCTCCTTATTTTTCCTTTCTATATCGCACTTTATCAAAACATCTATTGTCTTACACACACTCACATATCATAATGCATATCCACATCCATTCTGGATCCCATTGATAACGAATCTGCTACTGTCAATTATGACTTCGAAAATCCGATCAACCAAGCTGAGGACGAAGGTGAGGATGATTGTGAAGTGCCTGAGGAACTTACTATACTATTACTACAGGAAGAGAGGGCCATACAGCCTCATGAAGAGCCGGTGGAATCAGTGAATTTGGGTACAAAGGAAGACAAGAAAGAGGTCAAGATAGGTGCAAATCTGGAACCTAGTGTCAAGCAGCGGTTGATACAGATGATACGTGACTATGTTGAGATCTTCACTTGGTCCTATGAAGATATGCCTGGTTTAGACACTGATATTGTGGTACACCGCCTGCCAACTAAAGAAGACTGTCCTCCGGTAAAGCAGAAGGTTCGCCGTATGCGCCCCGAGATGTCTGAGAAAATCAAAGTTGAGGTCATGAAACAGTTTGACACCGAATTTCTAGTTGTTACTTCTTACCGCAATGGGTTGCCAACGTTGTTCCGGTGCCGAAGAAGGATGGTAAGGTACGGATGTGTGTGGACTATAGAGATCTGAACAGGGCGAGCCCCAAAGACGATTTCCCAATGCCTGACATCGATGTTCTGGTCGACAACACCGTGAAGCATAAGGTCTTCTCCTTTATAGATGGTTTTTCTGGTTACAATCAGATTAAGATGGCGCCCGAGGACATGGAGAACACAACCTTCATTACACAGTGGGGCACCTTCTGTTACAAGGTAATGCCTTTCGGCTTGAATAATGCTGGGGTAACTTATCAGCGCGCCATGGTTACTTTGTTCCACGACATGATTCACCATGAGATTGAGGTTTACGTTGATGACATGATTGCAAGGTCCCAGACTGAAGAAGAACACCTTGACCATCTCAAGAAACTATTCGACAGGTTGAAGATGTACAAGCTGAGGTTAAACCCAAACAAGTCCACCTTCAGGGTAAGGTCTGGTAAGCTGTTAGGTTTCGTCGTTAGTGATAAAGGTATTCAGGTGGATCCCGTAAAGGTGAAGGCTATACTGGAGATGCCAGCTCCCCGAACAGAAAAGGAAGTTAGAGGCTTTTTTGGACGTCTGAATTACATCGCCCGATTCATTTCACATCTGACTGCTACTTGTGATCCGATCTTCAAGCTGCTGAAGAAAGATCAAGTGGTAAAATGGAATGATGAATGTTAGACTTCTTTTGAAAGGATCAAGGAATACCTCCAAGAGCCATCTATTCTGATGCCTCCAGTTGAAGGAAGACCTCTGATCTTATACTTGACAGTACTGGATAATTCAATGTGGTACATGCTGGGGCAGCATGACGAGTCTGACCGAAAAGAGAATTCTATTTACTACCTTATCAAAAAGTTTACCGACTGTGAGACCCGATACTCGCTGCTCGAGAAAACTTGCTGCACTTTGGCATGGGCTGCTCGCTGGCTGAGACAGTATATGCTGACTCACACCACCCTATTGATATCAAAGATGGATCCAATCAAGTATATCTTCGAAAAGCATGCTTTATCCAGAAGAATAGCAAGATGGCAAATGATCTTAACTGAGTATGACATCCAATAAACAACCCAAAAGGCAATTAAGGGGAGTGTATTGGCGGATCATTTGGCGCATCAGGCAGTGGATGACTACCAATCCATGAATTTCGAGGTCCCGGATGTGAACATCATGTTGGTGACCGACTATGAAGAACCTGGACCGGATGAAGGACCCGAGGAGGGATCCCGATGGTCCATGTATTTTGACGGAGCCTCAAACGCATTGGGTAACGACATTGGCGCTGTGATCATATCTCTTGAGGGCTGTCATACTTCATTCACCTCCTGATTAAGTTTTAACTGCACCAACAACATGGCGGAATATGAAGCATGCATCCTGGGTCTACGAGCCTATTGATTTAAGGATTAAGTTCTTGAGTGTGTTAGGAGATTCCGCTCTAGTGATCAGTCAGATCAAAGGCGAGTGGGATACGAAGCACCCAAATCTTATTCCTTACAAAGAGTATGTATTGACGTTGCTCCCACACTTTGAGGAGATAACCTTTGAACACTTCCCAAGAGAGGAGAATCAGTTAGCAGACGCGCTAGCTACCATGTCTTCTATGTTCAATGTCAGGTGGAACAATGAAGCTCCCCAGATTACCATTGAGAGGTTGGACGAACCCGCACATTGCTGTGACATCAAGACTGAAGAGGTAGCAGATAAACCCTAGTTTCACGAGGTAAAGAGGTATCTTGAGGCTCAGGAATACCCCGAGGGTGCGTCTGTTAATGATAAGAAGTTCTTGAGAAGCTTCACTGCGAAGTTCTTCATTAGTAATGGTATCCTTTACAAGCATAACCATGACTCAACCTTACTGCGATGTATGGACAAGAGCGAGGCCGAAAGGATTATGGCAGAGTTGCATGAAGGTACTTTCGGAACTCATTCTAGTGGACATACCATGACAAATAAAATCCTACGGGCAGAATATTATTGGTCTACTATGGAAGCCAATTGTTATCAGTATTATCGAACCTGTCATAAGTGCCAAGTCTATGCTGATAAGGTGCATGTACCTCCGGTTCCTCTGAACGTCTTGACAGCTCCTTGGCCTTTTGCAATGTGGGGCATTGATATGATAGGCGAGATCAGACCTACTGCGTCCAACGGGCATCATTTCATTCTGGTAGATATTAATTATTTCACGAAGTGTGTCGAGGCAGCTTCCTTTGCTACAGTAACCAAGAACATCGTAGCGTGGTTTATCCGACACAATCTGATCTGTCGATACGGTGTACCAGAGAGGATCATTACGGATAATGGTACAAATCTCAACAATACGATGATCACCGAACTCTACAAACAGTTTAAGATACAGCATCACAATTCTTCTCCTTACCGACCGAAGATGAATGGGGCTGTTGAAGCGGCTAATAAGAATATCAAGAAGATTGTGCAGAAGATGACAGTGAGATACAAAGACTGGCACGAGATGCTACCATTCACTCTTCATGGGTATCGCACCTCAGCACGGACATCAACAGGGGCAACACCCTACTCTTTGGTGTATGGCATGGAGGCAGTCCTACCCATTGAGGTCCAGATACCCTCTCTCCGAATTATGAAGGATGCAGGTTTGAGCAAGGACAACTGGATCCAGACTCGACTTGATCAGCTGGACTTAATCGATAAAAAGAGACTTACTGCTATTTGTCATGGTCAGACGTATCAAAAGTGAATGATCAAGGCATTTAACAAAAAAGTCAGACGACAAGAGTATCAAGTCGGGGATTTGGTGATCAAACGCATCATACTGCCACAAGGTGATCCCAGGGGAAAATTGACCCCTACATATGAAGGGCCATTTGTGGTTAAGAACATCTTCTCAGGAGGAGCTATGATTCTAACCACCATGGATGGTGACGACCTTCCTCATCCCGTCAATGCATACATAGTGAAAAAATACTATGCATAATCAAAGTCCCGCTAGGTTGACTGGCCTAGGCAAAAATAAGGGCTTCCCGGCGAACCCAAATGGTTCGGGAAAAAATAAGGGATGAAAATGAAAAAAAACTATACACCCGGCAAGTCGAAAACCTGAAAAGGTGGCTTAGGCAAAAAAGGGTATCCCGGTGGATCGAAAACCCGAAAGGGCGGTTCATGTAAAAATTAGGGATTAAAGTGTAACACTGTGTCTCATTGGATCATCTTGCAACCAGGCTTCGGTATCGACTATCAAGCTCGGATGACGCCGATCATCCTGATCTACCTTCAACCAAGTAGCAACGTGATGAGACACTCTAAGATATAAAGGCAATAGCAGAGTTGGAACCCAGTGGGATTGTTCACATAACTGTTTTTCTTTGTTTTTCACAAATTGTATAATTTCTATCTTTCAGCGGCGTTCTCTTACTAGGACGTCAGCCTCTTGTACAAAATGCCTATTATAGGCTGTTGTACCCCAAAATTTGCCCTCCCATATTTCTCAAAACATTCCAAGAAAGATCCTCAAGTTGCTCAAGGAAGCCCAAGGGTTGACCAGACAAGCTCTCTCCTAAGGCAATCTACCTTAAATTAGGGTTTCATGTTGCATCAAGATACTTGAGTCCAATGGATCCCAAATTCTCACCATTTTCCTAAAAATGTTCTCAAGGTCATCCATGTCAAGTTTCAAGCCCTACAGAGAAAGTTTGCTCAGTCAGTTGCTCAAAGGCCTGAAAATCGACTGTGCTAGGGCAAAAGTCAACTATGGCCTACATACAGTCAAACTTCAATATTTTTGGTCAACATCCTCATTTTGAAATATATTTCATCATTTGATCAAGGGTTGATCATGATTCATCAAGGATTGCTCACAATTCATCAAGAACCAAAAGTTGCTAAATTAGGGTTTTGTAGGAAAAGTCAACTCAACTTTGACCAAGCATAACTTTCTCATACTTTATGAGAAAGGATCCATCCAAAGCTCATTTTGAATAGTATGAAATGCTATACAATCCATCTTCATCTCCCAAGTTCAAAATATGCACTCACAAGAAGTTATGAATTTGGACATTATAGGTCATTTTGAAAAGTCAACAAAAACACCTTTTTTGTCAAAGCTTCATACACGAGCATGGAATATCAAATTGAGATGAGACTAAAAGGGTTGCTTAGAGGACATCTAAAGCTTTCTAAAATGTCCAAGAACACCTTCAAAAAGTCAAAATTGAGGAAGTTATGCATTGGTGAAGTTGACCTTTTTTGCAAAATTGCCAAAAGTCAACTATGTCTAAAATTGTAAATTTTGCTTAATGGGCCCAATCTTTTGCACTTGTTTTGAGTTGGCAACATGGTCCACGAGCCCTAGCCCTTGCCACTTGTCATTATCTTGTTTTTATTATTTAGTTTGATTTTTATTTAAATTAAATTAATTTTAAACAAAACAAATCATGAAAAAATCTAAAGCATTGAAAACTCAAGATTTTGTACTTGTTTCAGGTCTCAAATCCAGTTGGCAAGTATTTGAAATCGTGCAAAGCATTGGTGTGGACAAAAACATTGAATTTGCCTAATTTTAGAAAGATATTCAAAGTGAATCAAATCCAAATCAAAAACAATAATCGAGGAAGATTGTGATCATATTGGCAACCCTAATTCATTCCTCAGTACATAAGGAGTATTAGCAGACCCAAAAGAAGGCTAGAGAGAGGCGTGTGAACCAGAACCAAACTTGAAAAAACACCAAAAAAGTGAAAACACGATTTCATTGTTCTAGGAAATTTCAAAGCCTCCTAACCATCCCAACCGCTTCCTGGGATCCCCAGCAAGCAAAACCAATCAAGAGCAAGCATTTCCAGGCCATGAATACCACTGTAAGTCATCCACGATATTGAGTTATTTTTGAAATCGGTTTGCATAATTCTGGCATCTCAAGCATGAAATAGTTATATATTCTTAATCCTTGGAACATTTGCAAGCTATCCATATCATCCAATTGCATTTTTCTGGACTGAATCAAGAATTACCATTGTTATGGTTTGTGGTTTCGTTTTAGGCTTTTTGTATGCAGGCAAAATTAGTCTCTATAAAAGGTACCATGATGTCCATCATGACAAGAGGGTTCGATCCATGGTATTAGATGTCATTTATATTGCTCATGTAGGATTTTTGAACGAGCCCAGCCTGTAGCTATGGACGAACGTTCGTAGGTAAAAGTATGGGACTTTTACCAACAGAGAAAGGAAGAAGATAACATACATGACTCTGTTTCATTTGCTTGTTTGAATTCTGACGCCTTTTCATATTATTATATATTATCATTATTATTTATCTTATATACAAACAAAACAGCCAACTCAGTTGGTGGCCAGTCATTGGAAAGTGCTTCAGGACCTGGGTTCGAATCCCAGGTCCCCCCATTCTTCATATTATTTTCTTTCAGGTAATCTAGTGCGCGCACAAGGCCAAGGTCCATCATGTAACGTCATCATCCAGCCTGCCAGATGGCCAGATGGCCAGATCCAAAGGCCCTCAATGAAGGAGCATCATGAGGCTCAGTCAACACAAAGCATGTGATCGTGCAAGTCAACGTGGACAACTTTGTTTTGGGCCCAGACTTGGCTATCCACACCCCCCAAACTGCTTTGCTCAGGCCCAAGTTTCTTTTCTTTTTCTTTTTATATTTTTCTTGATTAATTTATTTATTTAATTTACTAACACAAAAATTATTTCTTTTATAAAAAATCACAAATAATATTTTTCACCAAATTAGACTTAGGTTAATTTTTTTTATCAAAAATTAATTAAATTAATAAGGTTTGGTTTTTAGATAACTTTAATTATTTGTGTAAATAAATTAAAAAACAATTAGAATAATTAAGGTTTTGTTTCTAACTTAATTATATTTTCTTTTTCTTAAAATAACCAAAAACACAAAAATAGGCCATTTAATTATTTTTTTCATTAATTAATTTAATTAGCTAATTAATTTTGTATTTAATTTAAAAACTTAATTCTTTTTTT
This sequence comes from Vicia faba, assembly GCA_948472305.1. Lineage (NCBI taxonomy): Eukaryota > Viridiplantae > Streptophyta > Magnoliopsida > Fabales > Fabaceae > Vicia > Vicia faba. Next base: position 34,839,164 of record OX451739.1, on the reverse strand, counting down.
CTTAAAAATAATAAAAAACAACAAAAAATATTTTCTCGTTCAATTAGGTTAAGAAGGGGTCAAAACCCTAGTTCTCTCCCGATCTTAATTTCATCGCGCACTTTTATATTATTTTTCCATATTAATGTAATTGCTCACAAGTTGTAATAGATTAATTAGGACCTTTTATCTTTCATTTATCGCTTTATTTTTAAGGGTTTGTTTTTGGCTATGTAAATACCTGAAGCCTTGTAATAGCGTAGCTTACTTTCCGCACTTTAATTTCTGCAAAATATTAAACTATTAGATGTATGAATAATTAGGGTTGCATGACAAGAATGTATGTAAACTTTAAAACAGTTAGCAAACCCTAAATGTGCAAAGATAAATAATCTGGAATTGAATCACTCGCACATGCGCACTCCTAGGGTACACTCCCACTTGGTTGCCTTCGGTAAACGGTCATTAAGTATAGGATGCTTTAGTGGTCGCTCTCTTGTCTAAACAAAGATCAAAGTCCCTTTCAGAAAAGTTGCCTCGGAATGGTTGCCTCAGAATTGTTTCCTCGAATAAATTGATCTAAGACATTAGGGTTATTACTAAGATGTCCTAACATTGCTTTAGTGACCGTACGTCCCTTTCGAGTTGATCCTCAAACTCCAACGACGGTGCTACCTACTAACTAATAGTGGGATAGCACTGTCTAAAGGAGACAAATATAGAACAATTCTTTTTTTCGAGTAGGTAGATTATTTCTTAAGTACTTGCTCAATCCAAACAAACTTTTTCACACTTATACACCTCTTTTAAATAAAGATTTCAAAAATACTTCGTAACACTCTTGAAGACAGAAGCAAGAGTTAAATCAAAGTAAAAAACTTTTCAAATCACACAAACACACAAAGAAGCAATTTGAAAATGATGAGCAAGTACCTAAGAGCCCGTAGATAAATACGGATAGAAAGGGTGCTAATACCTTCGCTTTCTATAATCTACCCCCCGTAATCAGAAAATCTCGAAAAAAGGAATTTTTCTGTGCTTTTTTCCTTTCCTTGTTGGATAAAATAAAAGCCTGTGGCGACTCTTGCTTACCGCGCTATTTTGTGAACACAAACGCAAAACACAAACCAGCAATTCCTAAAAGAAATAGTCCCGGTTCTGGCCACCATATCATAGAACTGGCGACTCTGATGGGGAGTTAATAAGTGAGGTATACCTTAGGATTAGTTCATCATATTGTTTTCTATTGTTTGATTTGATTGCTTTATTTTTGTGGGCTTTGTATCGGAGTTACTATAGATCCTAACCCGGATCTAGGGGACACCTTTTAGGTAAGTAGAAATAGACTGTGAGGGAACTGTACGACGTAGACCAATACGGTTGAAGCAGTAGCTATATTGATGTGGCTCATTAGTTGGTACCGATATCCCTCGTGGAGCAACAAGGAGAGTACGGGGCTGCTATACGGGTCGTTAAGCATCAACTGACCTTAGAACCTATAATTGACCAACTTGGCCATAGGAAGTAGTGAGATAGCCGGCCTCGGCGTAGAGCTGGGAATTGTTTGATACTCGATACTACACTCATTGAGACCATACTCTCGAGATAGTTACGGCTGCAAGAAAAGATTGCGTGAGCTGAAACCATGACCCATGGAGGATGGTCAGTGATATTGAGAACCTCTAGAACCCGGTTACTATTATTAGGACAGGTTGAACCAACTGAACTTCAAGAGGGTAGTACCTAAACTCCATGCAAGCCTGAAACTTAAGGGCTACTGTGTGACTTGTTTGCCTTTACCATGTTTGCTACCTGTGATACCTATCGTGTGTTTTTATCATGACATCATGCATCATGACATAGCGTGCATATTTCATTAGACTAACCATTTCAAAGACCGAGGGGATTCATCTTTGTTCTGTTTTGCAGATCATGACTTCTATGCGCAGAAATACCATTCGAGTTAACTTTGTTTAAATCCCTGCTCAGCTCAGAGAGTTAGTCTCAAAGGTCCCTGATACTTCTTCATTTGTTAGAAGACATGGTCATCTCCTTATCTTGGTCACTTCAAAGTTGGATGGGCAAATGATGAGTGTGTTATTCCAGTTCTTTGATCCATTGCATCATTGTTTCACCTTCCCGGATTATCAGCTAGTCCCTACTTTGGAGGAGTTTTCTGATTTGTTGGGTATATCCATTCTCGAGCAGACACCTTTCACAGGTTTGGAGGAGGTTCCTAGACCTGAGGACATTGCTTTAGCTTTACATTTGACAAAGGCTGATGTAGTGTCTAACTGGGAGACACAGAGTGGGGTTAAAGGTTTCTTGGCTAAGTTTCTGATCGATCAAGCTCAACAGTTCTGGTATAACTTGGATTTTCTAGCATTTGAAGACACTTTGGCTCTCCTCATCTATGACTTGGTTTTTTTCCCAAATCCAGATTCTTTCATAGACGTGAATACGGTCAAGATCTTCATGTCTCGTAATCCAGTGCCTACTCTCTTGGGTGATATTCTACATGCTCTCTATACCCGTACCATGCGAAGAAGGGGAACCCTCATGTGTTGCATGCCGCTGCTGGCGAGGTGGTTTATTTCGCACCTCCCCAAGTCTATTTTGAAGAATGAGGAAGGTGTAGGTTGGGCCTATAGAATCATGTCCCTTGCTCATATGGACATCCTTTGGAGTTTTAAGGATATGGAAAGAGTAGCTATCATTGATCGATGTGGGGAATACCCTAATGTTCCGTTGCATGGAATTAGAGGGGGTATAACCTACAACCCTTGCTTGGCTTTACGACAGTTTGGACGCGCTCGGAGAGACGGTCCCCATGAGCTGCTTCTTCCAGACATTGTCTTTGACTACAAGGGGGATGTGAATGAGCATCGCCAAAGGTTTATACGAGCCTGGGGCAGGGTGAACAGGTCTGACCCACATGAGCTAGGACTGAAGACTTCTCTCCCGATGCAACTATATCTACGGTGGGTTCGAGCCCGCGCTCAAAAGTTGGGGATGCCTTATGAAGCTGTTTTGCCGGTGATTATAGAGCATACTAATGAAGAAGGTGTTCCTTATACGGTCATCCATCCATACATGCCTACCGATCTTGGGGCATTGAAGAGATCCTGGATTCAACTGAAGGAAGAAAGGGATACCTACAAGGAGAAGTATCATGAGCAGGAGAGGAAGATCTTGAGGCTTAAAAGGCAGCTTGAGAATGAAAGGACAATCAACGATTATGTCAGCACGAAGGGTAAACGACCATGGGATTTATGATCTTTTATTGTTTCTAGTTTAGATTTGCTTTTCAGTATTTCTTTTGTAACGCCTTAAAGGCATTATTAAACATTGTTACAAGTTTTATATAATAAAGTGTGTTTTATTTTGGTTTACAAATTTGAATCTCCCAAAGTCTTTGAAATCATTTCATATGTATTTCATTATCATGCACCTCATAACAGGTACCATTACAGGTTTCTTATCTTCTTCGCTGTTTATTTCAGCAATCACGCCTTCTGAAACACCTACTGATCAAGCCATCAAGGCTCTTCAGGCTCAGAATGCTCAATTCCAAGTGCTGTTCCTGAACCTGGCCAAAGGGCAGCAAGATTTGAAGACTCTCATCTTGAAAGAGAAGAAGAAGAAGAAGAAGAAGAAGGCGGTCCTCCTGAATATGAGTCACAGATTCGGAAACAATTTGCGACAGGAAACTGATTTGTCCCATTCATCTGGAGGAGGAGAGAATCAAGAGGAAAGGAAGGGGCCTAGTCCTGTAGTTTCTGACAGTGATACTGATTTTGATGAAGACCAGTATCCTCCTGCTGAGGATAGGTATAAGCAACTTGAAGATCGGCTGAGTGCAATGGAGATCTAGAAGATACCTGGGTTGGACTTCGGAGATTTGGGTCTGGCATCTAGGGTGGTGATCCCAGACAAGTTTAAAGCTCCTGTCTTTGCTAAGTACGATGGGGTATCCTGCCCAAAGTTACACCTCCGCTCGCATGTCAGAAAGATTCAACCCTATACTGCTGATAGGAACCTGTGGGTTCATTTCTTTCAAGATAGTCTGTCAGGGACTAAACTTGAATGGTTCTACCAATTGGAAGGAGCTAATGTCCGCAACTGGGAGGACCTTGCTGCTGCTTTTTACAAGCAATATCAGTACAATGCCGACCTTGATCCCATGCGTACTCAGCTTCAGGGTATGTGTATGGGTGCAGGTGAAGGCTTTAAGGACTATGCTCAGAAATGGAGAGATCTTGCTGGAAGGGTCCAACCCCCTCTGTCTGATAGGGTGTTGGTGGATATGTTTCTTGGGACTTTGTCTGGTCCATATTTCAATAATTTGATCGGTAGTTCACCGTCTGGGTTCACTGAATTGATTTTGACGGGGGAGAGGGTAGAAGTTGGTATCAAAAGTGGCAAGATACAGAAAGGTGCTTCGTCAAGTACAGAAAAGAAGCCTTTCAGAAAAAAAGCTAGTGCAGTTTACAGCTTGAGGATCCAAAACCGACCCGAACGCCGCCAATCAGTTAATGTGGTAGTAATATCAAGACCCACTGTTGCCCCACAATGCAACAATCAGCAAAGAGTAGAGAGACTACAAAGGCAGTATACTCGGCTCAGTATGACCGTATCTCAAGTTTTACCGCAGTTATTAAAGACAAACTTGATAACTCTGAGGGAGGCTCCAAAGAATCCTAGTACTACCTCGCCGCTGTATAATCCGAACGCCCGCTGCGCCTATCACTCTGATAGCCTATGGCATGATACGAACAACTGCTGGTCCTTAAGGAATAAGGTGCAAGATTTGATTGAAGCTAAGGAAATCGAGTTTGACGTGCCAGAAAAGCCTAATGTCATGACTGCTCCTATGCCCAAGCATGGAGTAAATGCTGTGGATTATGATTCATTTATAACCTCTGTGGAAGACGTTTCTACTCCGTTGATGACAGTAAAGAAGAACTTATTATCAGCCGGTTTATTTCCGGGCTGTGGCGAAGGTTGCCATTTATTGAAGTCAGGTGTTCAGTGCCTGATGGATAACAAAGAGATCCTGTTCGAGAAAACTTTGGTTCCATTGATTCCTGTTGAAGATGTTTCCATAATAACCATTTCCTCCAATCCTTCCATGGCTTTCTCGAGAAAGCCTGTTAGGATTACACCTGTTACAAGAGTTGCTCCATTGATCATAACTATCCCTAGCCCTATCCCGTACACTTCAGATAAGGCTGTCCCGTGGCACTATGGGGCCGTTGTGTATTATCATGGGATCAAACAAGACTTGAAGGTTGAAGAGGCTGATACTGATGTCAGCAATATTGTTGGGTCTAGCAAGGTCACCCGAAGCGGAGGACTTTTGTCTCCTGAGATTTCCCCACCAACTGTTCGAAAACCGGTTGCTTTTCTACCTGCCAGTACATCTGCTACTGTCCTAGTACATGTTCCAATCATTACCCCTATCGCCGAGTCATCTGACTCTCGGGGAAAAGAGATCACAAGTGAGCCTTCCCGGATGGAGGCACCGAAGAAGATTATTGTAGAAACCTCTAGACAGGAGATAAAGGAAATTCTGAAGATTATTAAAAAGAGTGACTATAACGTAGTCGAGCAGCTGGGGAAAACCCCGTCGAAGATCTCTATGCTATCTTTATTGTTGTGCTCAGAAGCCCATGCAAAGGCTTTAATTGCTTTCTTTAAAACTGCGCATGTGCCGCAGGAAACATCTGCTGATCAATTCAAAGATTGTGTGGCTAGTTTGACCGTTGACAATGGGTTGGGTTTCTCCGACGCAGATCTGACTGCCAAAGGAAAGAATCACAATGACGCTCTGCATGTTTCGATCGAGTGCAAGGGCACTACTCTGGCTCACGTACTGGTGGATACTGGGTCCTCGTTAAATGTTTTACCCAAGAAAGCATTAGATCGGTTGGACTGTGAAGAGTTGGTTCTGAAGCCAAGTAATATTGTGGTTAGGGCCTTTGACGGGTCCAAAAGGATGGTGCATGGGGAGGTGGATATCCCTATTAAAGTTGGTTCCCAGACTTTCGCATCTATGTTCTATGTAATGGACATTCGACCATCTTATTCTTGTTTGCTGGGTCGCCCGTGGATTCATAAAGCTGGGGCAGTGACTTCCACGCTCCATCAGATGTTGAAATATCCAGTGAAAGGGAAGATTGTTACGGTGCAGGGTGAGGAGAAGTACATGGTGAGTCACCTTAACTCTTTTCGGTATGTAGAGATGGATGGGGAGTTCATTGAAACCCCGTGTCAGAACTTTGAAGAAGTCCCCCAGACTCTGGTGTCGGATGAAACAGTTGCTGAAGATCCTCCGATGAAGATGGCTTCCCTCAAGGATGCCCGGGCTGTTATGTAAAAAGGTGGGTGTGCAAATTGGGGTCAACTCCCCGACTTCGCACACAAAACTGACAAGTTTGGTTTGGGTTTTACTAAAGAAGCTCAAAGGGCAGTTCGGCGTACGCAGATTGGAAGACCTCCCCTGCGTATCAGTAATCCGGAAGTAAATGCAATTGAAGATGATGATGAAGAGTCCGAGTTTGACAGCTGGATTTACCCGACTACCAACGACGGATTAAGCAATTGGACGGAGAAGGACTTCGTGCCCATTTCTTTTATAACAAAGTAATAGACTTTTGTTTTGAGATTTGTAACAGACAATTTAGAACTTTACGGCCCGGTGCCTTGCCCAAGACAGCGTGGCTTTGTTTGTGAGGGCTTAATATTTGTCATTTCCATATATCATCAATAAAGTATTGGACGGTTTCTTGCATTACAAATTTTGTGCTCCTTGTTTTTCTTTTCTATTTTGCAAAAAAGCTATTGTCTTACATACACTCACATATCATAATATAAGTCCACATCCACTCTGGATCCCATTAATAACGACTCTGCTACTGCCAATTGTGACTTCAAAAGTCCTATCAACCAAGCCGAGGACGAAGGTGAGGATGATTGTGAAGTACCTGGGGAACTTGATAGATTGTTACTACAGGAAGAGAGGGCCATACAGCCCCATGAAGAGCCAGTGGAATCAGTGAATCTGGGTACAGAAGAGGAGAAGAAAGAGGTCAAGATCGGTGCAAATTTGGATTCTAGTGTCAAGAAACGGTTAATACAAATGTTACGTGACTATGTTGAGATTTTTGCTTGGTCTTATGAAGATATGCCTGGGTTGGATACCGATATTGTGGTTCACCGCTTGCCCACCAAAGAAGACTGTCCTCCAGTGAAACAGAAAGTTCGCTGAATGTGCCCAGAGATGTCTGAGAAAATCAAAGCTGAGGTTATGAAACAATTTGATGTCGGTTTTATAGCAGTTACTTCTTACCTGCAGTGGGTTGCCAACGTGGTTCCAGTGTCGAAGAAAGATGGTAAGGTTCAAATGTGTGTTGACTATAGGGATCTGAACAGGGCAAGCCCCAAGGATGATTTCCCTCTGCCTCACATCGATGTTTTGGTCGACAACACCGCAAAACATATTGTCTTCTCCTTTATGGATGGTTTCTCTGGTTACAATCAGATTAAGATGGCTCCCGAGGATAGGAAAAAGACAATGTTCGTTACGCAGTGGGTTACCTTTTGCTACAAGGTCATGCCGTTCGGGTTGAAGAACACCGGGGCAACGTATCAGCGCGCCATGGTCGCTTTGTTCCACGACATGATTCATCATGATATTGAGGTATACATTGACGACATGATTGCAAGATCCCAGACTGAAGAGGAACATCTTGACCATCTCCAAAAGCTATTTGACAGGTTGAAGTTGTACAAGCTGAGGTTAAACCCGAACAAGTGCACCTTCGGGGTAAGGTATGGTAAGATGTTGGGTTTCGTTGTTAGTGATAAAGGTATTCAAGTGGATCCTGCAAAGGTGAAGGCTATACAGGAAATGCCAACTCCCCGAACGGAAAAAGAAGTCAGGGGCTTTTTGGGACGTCTGAACTACATTTCCCGATTCATTTCGCACCTGACTGCTACTTGTGAACTAATATTCAAGCTATTGAAGAAAGATCAAGTGGTAAGATGGAATGATGAATGTCAAGCCTCTTTCGAAAGGATCAAATAATATCTGTAAGAGCCACCTATTCTGATGCCTCCAGTTGAAAGGAGACCTTTGATCTTATACTTGACAGTACTCGACAATTCGATGGGGTGCGTGCTGGGGCAACATGACGAGTCTGGACGAAAAGAGCATGCTATTTACTACCTTAGCAAAACGTTTACCAACTGTGTGACCCGATACTCACTGCTTGAGAAAACTTGCTGCACTTTAGCATGGGCTGCTCGCCGGATGAGACAGTATATGTTGACTCACACTACTCTATTGATATCCAAGATGAATCCAATCAAGTATATCTTCGAGAAGCCCACCTTGTCCGGAAGAATAGAAAGATGGCAGATGATCTTGACCGAGTACGACATCCAATACACAACCCAAAAAGCAATCAAGGGGAGTGTATTGGCGGATCATTTGGCGCATCAGGAAGTGGATGACTACCAGTCCATGAATTTCGAGTTCCCGAATGAGAATATCATGTTGGTGACCGACTGTGAGGAACCTGGACCGGATGAAGGACCCGAGAAAGGATCCCGATGGTCTATGTATTTTGATGGAGCATCAAACACATTGGGTAATGGCATTGGCGCTGTAATTATATCTCCTAAGGGCTGTCATACTTCGCTCACCGCCCGATTTTGTTTTAACTGCACCAACAACATGGCGGAGTATGAAGCATGCATCATGGGCCTTCGAGCGACTATTGACCTAAGGATTAAGTTCCCGAGTGTATTCGGAGATTCTGCTCTCGTGATCAGTCAGATCAAAGGCGAGTGGGATACAAAGCACCCAAATCTTATTCCTTACAAAGAGTATGTATTGACGTTGCTTCCACATTTCGAGGAGATAACCTTTGAACACTTCCCCAGGGAGGAGAATCAGTTAGCGAACGCGCTAGCTACCATGTCTTCTATGTTCAAGGTCAGATGGGACAACGAAGCTCCCCATGTTACCATTGAAAGGTTGGACGAACTTGCACATTGCTGTGACATTGAGACTGAAGAGGTGACAGATAAACCCTGGTTTCATGAGGTAAAGAGGTATCTTGAGGCTCAAGAGTACCCTGAGGGTGAATCTGTTAATGATAAGAAGTTTCTGAGGAGGTTCACGGTGAAGTTCTTCATCAGTAATGGTATCCTTTACAAGCGTAACTATGATTCAACCCTATTGCGGTGCATGGATAAGAACGAGGCAGAAAGGATTATGGTAGAGTTACATGAAGGTACTTTCGGAACTCATTCCAGTGGACATACCATGGCAAAGAAGATCCTACGACCAGGATATTATTGGTCCACCATGGAAGCCAACTGTTATCAGCATTCTCGGACCTGTCATAAGTGCCAAGTATATGCTGATAAGGTGCACATACCTCAAGTTCCTATGAACATTTTGACGGAACCTTGGCCTTTTGCAATGTGGGGTATCGATATGATTGGTGAGATCAGACCTACTGCGTCCAACAAGCATCGTTTCATCCTGGTAGCAATCGACTACTTTACAAAGTGGGTTGAGGCAGCTTCCTTTGCTACAGTGACCAAGAACGTCGTGGCACGGTTTATTCGGCACAATTTAATATGTCGATATGGTGTACTAGAGAGGATCATTACGGACAACGGTACAAATCTCAACAATACAATGATCACCGAGCTCTACAAACGGTTCAAGATACAACATCACAACTCTTCTCCTTACCGGCCGAAGATGAATGGGACTGTTGAAGCGGCTAATAAGAATATTAAGAAGATTGTGCATAAGATGACGGTGACATACAAAGATTGACACGAGATGTTACCATTTGCTCTTCATGGGTACCGTACTTCAACACGGACTTCAACAGGGGAAACACCCTACTCGTTAGTGTATGGCATGGAAGCAGTCTTACCCATTGAAGTCCAGATACCCTCTCTTCGGATTATGAAGGATACAGGTTTGAGCGAGGACGACTGGATCCAGACCCGACTTGATCAGCTGAACTTAATCGACAAAAAGAGACTTACTGCTATTTGTCATGGTCAGACGTATCAAAAGTGGATGATCAAGGCATTCAACAAGAAAGTCAGACGACAAGAGTATCAAGTTGGGGATCTGGTAATCAAACGCATCATCCTGCCGCAAGGTGATCCCAGGGGCAAATGGACCCCTATGTATGAAGGCCCATTTGTGGTTAAGAACATTTTCTCAGGAGGAGCTATGATTCTAACCACCATGGATGGTGACGGCCTTCCTCACTCCGTCAATACAGACAAAGTGAAAAAATACTACGCATAACCAAAGACCCGCTAGGTTGACTGGCCTAGGAAAAAATAAGGGCTTCCTAGTGAGTCAAAAGGGTTCGGGCAAAAATAAGGGATGAAAATGAAAACTCTGTACACTCGGCAAGTCAAAAACCTGAAAAGGCGGCTTGGGCAAAAAAGGGTATCCCGATGGACTGAAAACCCGAAAGGGCGGTCCAGGCAAAAATTAGGGATTAAAGCGTAACATTATGTCTCATTGGATTATCTTGCAACCATACTTGAGTATCAACTATCAAGCTCGTACGACGCTAATCAATATGATCTACCTTCAACCAAGTAGCAAAGTGATGAGATGCTCGAGGATATAAGGGCAATAGCAGAGTTGGAACCCAGTGGGATTATTCACATAGCTGTTTTTCTTTCTTTTACACAAACTGTATGAATTCTATTGTTCGGCAGCATTCTCTTACTAGGACGTCAGCCTCTTGTACAAAAAACGCCTATTTACAAGCCGGCTTCAAAATCAATACAATTCATTTTCACAAAGAAATTTCAAATTGTTTTCTTCTTCTGTTTTGTTTTGCAAGAACGTCCAATGGTTCATTTTTGATATATGCATTTGACAATAATTGCTGCTCATAAATATTCACATGCGAAACAAAAGACGATTACTCGTGATATCAGGAACAGGGGAAAATAAGAAATTTCCAAATCGTACAGCTGCTCTATCCACCAGGTATAAGGATAGACCTAGTTGGAGAAAATGATTGAAGGTACATTCACTCCTCACAGAGTAAGAAAAGACAGTGATATTAGCGGTCCCGAACAAGACACCACTCTCCCCAGCTGAGGCTCGCAACCGCGAATGAGTCGGCAAGATTCTCCCCAAGCAGAGTTTATCTATCATCAGCACTAGAAAATTATCCCCAATGGAGTTTGGAGAATTATCCCCGGTGGAGTTTTGAGAATTGTCCCCAGTAGAGTCTAAATGATTATCCCCAGTGAAGTCGCCACTGGAAAATCATCCCCAGCGGAGTTCATTTCTTTCATAAACAGAAACTCAATTCCCAATAGAGTGCATCATCGCCAGCAACGGTAATTCGTTCCCAGCCGATGTTCCTCCAAATCAACAAGACCTCTAACAGAGCATCTCTTTCCCACATAATTATTTTCTCGCCGGTTTATTCTCCAGCAGGATTATTCTCACAGTCATCTTCATCCCCAGCGGAAACAAAGAATGCAACTCCTTTCACTCTCCAGCAACAATCCGGGATTTATTTTCCCCCAGCTAGAGAACATCATAAAAACATTGCATATCCATACATCATGACATATGCATAAGCATCATACAACACAATCTCATTTATTTTGAGAACATCATTGCTTGATACATGTCATGCATTACATACGATTAACCCTTTACCTTTCAGGAAAAATACAATAAAATTTCCACCAAGTTCAAGCTATGAAGCCCGGACCCGACCAGATAGTACCTTGATTTCAAGCATATTGCAAAGCCCGGATTCGACCGGATAAAAAGTATCAAACACCGTGAAGCCTGGATTCGACCAGATAGTGGTTTATCTTTAAGCTATGAAGCCCAGATTCGACCGGATAATAGTTTAATCCCCAGCAAGCCGTGAAGCTTGGATTACGACCAGATAACAGCTCAACAAGTTATTATGAAGCCTGGATTATGACCAGATAGCAATACAAGTTTTTGTGAAGTCTGGATTACAACCAGATAGCAGCCAAAGACACCGCGAAGCCTAGATTACGACCAGATAGTGGTATATCTTTAACACAAGTTATGAAGCCCGGATTACGACCGGATAGTATCTTGATTTTCTCCAAACACCATGAAGCCTAGATTTGACCAGATAGTGGTATGAGACATCGCGAAGCCTGAATTACGACCAGATAGCGGTAAGAGACATTGTGAAGCCTGGATTACGACCAGATAACAGTAAGGGACACTGTGAAGCTTGGATTACGACCAAATAACTGTTTACCCAGCCAAATACTATGAAGCCCGGATTACGACCGAATATTAGTAGGCCCAAAACCAAAGGGGAAGCCCGGATTACGACTGGATAACCATTTGATCTCTTCTGAAGCCTGGATTACGACCAAATAAGAAGTAAGGTATTGTGAAGCCTGGATTACGACCAGATAGCAGTACAGAACACCATGAAGCCTGGATTCGACCAGATAATGGTACAAAGCATCGTGAAGTCTGGATTACGACCAGATAACAGTACAAGACACTACGAAGCTTGGATTTCAACCAAATAGCAGTTTACCTGGACAATTACTAAGAAGCCCGGAGTCGACCGGATATTAGTGTGCCCTAAATTCAAGTTGAAGCCCAGATGCGACCGGATAACAACTCATTTCCTTCTGAAGCCTGGATCACGACCAGATAAGAATCGAGAAATTGCGAAGCCCAGATTACAACCGGATAACAAGTTTAATCTCATCTCCCCAGTAAGTCACTGTAAAGCCTGGATTACAACCAGATAGCAGTCAGTCTTATTACTATGAAGTCTGGATCACGACCAGATAGTAGTTCATTTTCACCTCTTCGATGAAGAGACGATTCCTCAACGAGAATAACGGACGACCGAAGTTCCTAAAATTCAACTTTTCTCAAAATAGAGATGACTCCCCAGTAGAATAACAGACGACCGAAGCTCCTAAAATTCTATTTCTCTCAAGACAGAGATCAGCACTCCCCAGCGGAATCTTCCTCAACAACAGGTATATAAGCTCTCGCTAAGGAATATCTTATGCGATCGAAACTCCTTCGGATGGCATCTTTAAGCCCATCTTCCGTCATCTATTTCCAAATGGAATCTGTAAGCCCATTCTGGACATCGCAAGATGGATACCACTTCTTGAGAGTGCAAATTTCTGGGCACTCTAGTATTCAATCATCTTCCACCTTCGGATCACGAAAGGCACGCAAGCCAATCTACATCCTCAGGTTTAAGAAGATTGAATAGGGGCAGCTGTTGTACCCCAAAATTTTTCCTCCCATATTTCTCAAAACATTCCAAGAAAGATCCTCAAGTTGCTCAAGGAAGCCCAAGGGTTGACCAAACAAGCTCTCTCCTAAGGCAATCTACCTCAAATTAGGGTTTCATGTTGCATCAAGATACTTGAGTCCAAGGGATCCAAAATGCTCACCATTGTCCTAAAAATGTTCTCAAGTTCATCCATGTCAAGTTTCAAGCCCTACAGAGAAAGTTTGCTCAGTCAATTGCTCAAAGGCCTGAAAATCGACTATGCTAGGGCAAAAGTCAACTATGGCCTACATACAGTTAAACTTCAAGATTTTTGGTCAACATCCTCATTTTTAAGTATATTTCATCATTTGATCAAGGATTGATCATGATTCATCAAGGATTGCTCACAATTCATCAAGAACCAAAAGTTGCTAAATTAGGGTTTTGCAGGGAAAGTCAACTCAACTTTGACCAAGCATAACTTTCTCATACTTTATGAGAAATGACCCATCCAAATCTCATTTTGAAAAGGATGCAATGCTATACAATCCATCTTCATCTCCCAAGTTCAAAATATGCACTCACAAGAAGTTATGAATTTGGACATTATAGGTCATTTTGAAAAGTTAACAAAAACACCTTTTTTGTCAAAGCTTCATACATGAGCTTGGAATATCAAATTGAGATGAGGACAAAAGGGTTGCTTAAAGGACATCTCAAGATTTCTAAAAAGTCCAAGAACACCTTCAAAAAGTCAAAATTGAGGAAGTTATGAATTGGTAAAGTTGACCTTTTTTGCAAAATTGCCAAAAGTCAACTATGCCTAAAATTGCAAATTTTGCTTAATGGGCCCAATCCTTTGCACTTGTTTTGAGTTGGCAACATGGTCCACGAGACCTAGCCCTTGCCACTTGTCATTATCCTGTTTTTATTATTTAATTTGATTTTTATTTGAATTAAATCAATTTTAAACAAAACAAATCATGAAAAAATCTAAAGCATTGAAAACTCAAGATTTTGTACTTGTTTCAGGTCTCAAATCCAGTTGGCAAGTATTTGAAATCGTGCAAAGCATTAGTGTGGACAAAAATATTGAATTTTCCTAATTTTAGAAAGATATTCAAAGTGAATCAAATCCAAATCAAAAACAATGATGGAGGAAGATTGTGATCATATTGGCAACCCTAATTTATTCCTTAGTACATAAGGAGTATTAGCAGACCCAAAAGAAGGCTAGAGAGAGGCGTGTGAACCAGAACCAAACTTGAAAAAACATCAAAAAAGTGAAAACACGATTTCATTGTCCCAGGCAATTTCAAAGCCTCCTAACAATCCCAATCGCTTCCTGGGATCCCCAGCAAGCAAAACCAATCAAGAGCAAGCATTTCCAGGCCCTGAATACCACTGTAAGTCATCCACGATATTGAATTATTTTTGAAATCGGTTTGCATAATTCTGGCATCTCAAGCATGAAATAGTTATATATTCTTAATCCTTGGAACATTTGCAAGCTATCCATATCATCCAATTGCGTTTTTATGGACTGAATAAATAATTACCATTGTTATGGTTTGTGGTTTCGTTTTAGGCTTTTTGTATGCAGGCAAAATTAGCCCCTATAAAGGGTACCATGATGTTCAGGATGACAAGAGGGTTCGGCCCATGGAATTAGATGTCATTTATATTGCTCATGTAGGATTTTGGAACGAGCCCAACCTGTAGCTATGGACGAACGTCCGTAGGTAAAAGTCTGGGACTTTTACCAACAGAGAAAGGAAGAAGATAACATACGTGGCTCTATTTGATTTGCTTGTTTGAATTCTGGCGCCTTTTTTCATATAATTATATATTATCATTATTATTTATCTTATATACAAACAAAACAGCCAGCTCAGTTGGTGGCCAGTCATTGGAAAGTGCTTCAGGACCCGGGTTCGAATCCCAGGTCCCCCCATTCTTCATATTATTTTCTTTCAGGTAATCTAGTGCGCGAACAAGGCCAAGGTCCATCATGTGACCTCATCATCCAGCCTTCCAGATGGCCAGATCCAAAGGCCCTCAATGAAAGAGCATCATGAGGCTCAGTCAACGCAAAGCATGTGATCATGCAAGTCAACGTGGACAACTTTGTTTTGGGCCCAGACTTGGCTATCCACACCCCCCAAACTGCTTTTCTCAGGCCAAAGTTTCTTTTCTTTTTCTTTTTATATTTTTCTTGATTAATTTATTTATTTAATTTACTAACACAAAAATTATTTCTTTTATCAAAAATCACAAATAATATCTTTCACCCAATTAGACTTAGGTTTATTTTTTTTATCAAAAATTAATTAAATTAATAAGGTTTAATTTTTAGATAACTTTAATTATTTTTGTAAATAAATTAAAAAACAATTAGAATAATTAGGGTTTTGTTTCTAACTTAATTATATTTTCTTTTTCTTAAAATAACCAAAAACACAAAAATAGGCCATTTAATTATTTTTTCATTAATTAATTTAATTAGCTAATTAATTTTGTATTTAATTTAAAAACTTAATTCTTTTTTTTCTTAACAATAATTAAAAACAACAAAAATAATTTTCTCGTTCAATTAGGTTAAGAAGGGGTCAAAACCCTAGTTCTCTCCCGATCTTAATTTCATCGCGCGCTTTTATATTATTTTTCCATATTAATGTAATTGCTCACAAGTTGTAATAGATTAATTAGGACCTTTTATCTTTCATTTATCGCTTTATTTTTAAGGGTTTGTTTTTGGCTATGTAAATAGCCAAAGCCTTGTAATAGCGTAGCTTACTTTCCGCACTTTAATTTCTGCAAAATATTAAACTGTTTGATGTATGAATAATTAGGGTTGCATGACAAGAATGTATGTAAACTTTAAAACAGTTAGCAAACCCTAAATGTGCAAAGATAAATAATCTAAAATTGAATCACTCGCACATGCGCACTCCTAGGGTACACTCCCACTTGGTTGCCTTCAGTAAACGGTCATTAAGTATAGGATGCTTTAGTGGTCGCTCTCTTGTCTAAACATAGATCAAAGTCCCTTTCAGAAAAGTTGCCTCAGAATGGTTGCCTCGGAATTGTTGCCTCGAATAAATTGATCTAAGACATTAGGGTTATTACTAAGACGTCCTAACATTGCTTTAGTGATCGTACGTCCCTTTCGAATTGACCCTCAAACTCCAACGACGGTGCTACCTACTCACTAATAGTGGGATAGCACTGTCTAAAGGAAACGAACATAGAACAATTCTTTTTTTCGAGTAGGTAGATTAGGTCTTAAGTACTTGCTCAATCCAAACAAACTTTTTCACACTTACACACCTCTTTTAAACAAAGCTTTCAAAAACACTTCGTAACACTCTTGAAGACAGAAGCAAGAGTTAAATCGAAGTCAAAAACTTTTCAAATCACACAAACACACAAAGAAGCAATTTTGAAAATGATGAGCAAGTACCTAAGAGCCCGTAGATAACTACGGATAGAAAGGGTGCTAATACCTTCCCTTTCTATAATCTACCCCCCGTACTCAGAAAATTTCGAAAAAAGGAATTTTTCTATGCTTTTTTCCTTTCCTTGTTGGATAAAATAAAAGTCGGTGGTGACTCTTGCTTACCGTGACATTTTACGAACACAAAAGCAAAACACAAACCAGCAATTCCTAAAAGAAATAGTCTCGGTTCTGGCCATCGTATCACACAGGCGAACTTTAAAATCAATAAATTCATTTTACAATAAATTTCAAAATTGTTTTTCTTTTCCTGTTTTATTTTGCAAGAACCTCCAATGATTCATTTTTTATATATGCATTCGAAAATAATTGTTGTTCATAAATATTTACATGCGAAACAAAAGACAATTACTCGTAATTCCAGGAACAGGGGCAAACAGAAGTGCCCAAACCTGATAGTTGCTCTACCCACCAGGTACAGGGATAGACCCAACGGGTGAGTATGACTAAAGGTACGTACATTCCCCGCCAAGTAAGAAGTACTCAAGGACAGTGGTGTTAATTCTCCCCAAGCAGAGTTTATCTGTCACCAACACTAGAAGATTATCCCCAGTGGAGTTTATTTCTTCCGCATGCAGAAACTCAATCCCAGCCGGGTTCATTATCGCCAGCAATGGTAACTCATCCCCATCCGAGGTTATTTCTCCAAATCAGCAGATCTTCTAACAGAGTATCTCTTCCCCACAAAGTCTTTCCCTCGCCGGTTTATTCTCCAGCAGAGTTATTCTCCCGCCAAATTATTCTCAAATCATCTTCGGTTGTTACCCCAGCGAGAACGAAAAACTCAACTCTTCATGTTCTCCAGCAGCAGTCCGAGATTTATTTTCCCCAGCTATAGAATATCATAAGAACATTGCATAATTTATACATCATGGCACATGCATAAGCATCATACAACACAATTTCATTTATTTTGAGAACATCATTATTCGATACATGTCATACATCATGACATTACATACGACTAACTCTTTACCTTTCATGGAAAGGTAAAATCCAAATTCTCACAAGTTTTCTATGGTTCAGTCAAATCAATGCTAAAGATTTCTATTCCAGTTCAAGCTATGAAGCTCGGATCCGACCGAATAGTATCTTGATTTCCCCATCATATTGTGAAGCCCGGAGAACGACCGGATAACAGTTTCAAATAACACGAAGCCTGGAATCGACCAGATAGTGGTTTATCTTAAATTTAAGCTATAAAGCCCGGATTCGACCGAATAATAGTTTAATCCCCAACAAGTTATTGTGAAGCCTGGAGAACAACCAGATAGTAATGCGAGTTATTGTGAAGCCTGTATTACGACCAGATAACAGTACAAAGATACCATGAAGCCTGGACTCGACCAAATAATGGTATAAGATGTTGTGAAGCCTGGATTACGACCAGATAGCAGCCAAGAATACTATGAAGCCTGGAGTCGACCAAATAGTGGTATATCTTTAATGCAAGTTATGAAGCCCGGATTCGATTGGATAATATCTTGATTTCTCCAAATGCCATGAAGTCTGGATTCGACCAGATAATGGTATAATACATCGTGAAGCCTGGATTACAACCAGATAGCGACAAAGCACTGAAGCCTGGGATTACGACCAAATAATAGTAAGGGACATTGTGAAGCTTGGATTTCGACCAAATAGCAGTTTACCCAGCCAATTACTATGAAGCCCGAAAATCGACTGGATATTAGTAGGCCTTAAAGTCAAATGGAAGCCCGGATGCGACTGGATAACCACTTGATTTCTTCTGAAGCCTGAAATATGACCAGATAAGAAGTAAGGTATTGTGAAGCCTGGAATTGACCAGATAGCAGTACGAGACACCATGAAGCCTGGATTCGACCAAATAATGGTATAAGACATCGTGAAGCCTGGATTACGACCAGATAGAGGTAAAGGACACTGAAGCCTGGAATCGACCAGATAACTGTATAAGACACTATGAAGCTTGGGTTTCGACCAAATAGCAGTTTACTTAGACAATTACTAAGAAGCCCGAAATCGACCGGATATTAGTGTGCCCTAAATTTAAGTTGAAGCCCGGATGCGACCGGATAACAACTTAATTCCTTCTGAAGCCTGGATTAAGACCAGATAAGAATTGAGAAATTGCGAAGGTTGGATTACGACCGGATAGCAAGTTTAATCTCATCTCCCCAGTAAGTCACTGTAAAGCATGGAGCACGACCAAATAGCAGTCGATTTTATCACTATGAAGCCTGGATCACGACCAAATAGTAGTTCATCTTCACCTCTTTGACTAAGAGACGATTTCCTAGTAGAATAACGAATGACCGAAGCTCCTAAAATTCAACTTTTACCAAGACAGAGACAAGCATTCCCCAGCGAAGTCCTCAACAACAAGTATGCAAGCTCTCGCTAAGGAATCTCTTATGCGATCGACACTCCTTCAGATGGCATCTTTAAGCCCATCTTCCGTCATCAATCTCCAAATGGAATCTATAAGCCCATTCCCGACATCACAAGACAAGTACCACTTCATGCGAGTGCAAATTTCTGGGCGCTCTAGTGTTCAAACATCTTCTACCTTTGGATCACGAAAGACAAGCAAGCCAATCTACATCCTCAGGTTTAAGAAGATTGAACAGGGGAAGCTGTTGTACCCCAAATTGCCCTCCCATATTTCTCAATACATTTCAAATGAGGTCCTCAAATTGCTCAAGGAAGTCCAAGAGTTGACCAAACAAACTCTCTCCTAAAGCAGTCTACCTCAGATTAGGGTTTCAGTTAGCACTAAGATGTTTGAGTACAAAGGATCTCAAATGATCACCATTGTCCTAATATGTTCTCAAGATCATCCATGTCAAGTTTAAAGCCTTGTAGAGGAAGTTTTCTCAGTCAATTGCTCAAAGGCCTGAAAATCGACTATGCTAGGGCAAAAGTCAACTGTGTCCTACATGGAGTCAAACTTCAAGATTTTTGGTCAACATCCCCATTTTGAATTATTATTCATCATTTGATCAAGGGTTGATCATGATTCTTCAAGAATTGCTCACAATTCTTCAAAACCCAAAAGTTGCAAAATTAGGGCTTTGTAGGAAAAGTCAACTCAACTTTGACCAAGCATAACTTTCTCATACTTTATCAAAAATGACCCATCCAAAGCTCATTTTGAAGAGGATGAAATTCCCTACAATTCATATTCATCTCCCAAGTTGAAAATATATACTCACAAGAAGTTATGAATTTGGACATTATAGGTCACTTTGAAAAGTCAACAAAAACACCTTTTTTGTCAAAGCTTCATACATGAACATGGAAGACTCAATTGAGATGAGACCAAAAGGTTTGCTTAGAGTACATCTTGATCTTTCTAAAAATTCCAAGAACACATCTCTAGGGTCAAAATTAAAGGAGTTATGCATTGACAAAGTTGACCTTTTTTACAAAATTGCCAAAAGTCAAAAGTGGCCAAAATTGCAATTTTTGTCAAATGGGCCCAACCTTTTGTGCTTGCATTGAGTTTGTAACATGGTCCACGACCCATGAGCTTTTCCACTTGTCATTATTTTATTTTTATCATTTGTATTGATTTTATTTCATTTAAATCAAATAAAATCAATAATAAATAATGAAAATATCAAAAATCATTTAAACCTTGAGATTTTGTGCATATTTCAGGTCCATGAATAACTGGAAATGAGATCAAATCGTGCAAGGCTTGTTTGTACACAAAAGATTGGATTTTTGCTTGATTTGGAAAGATTTACATGAGAATCAAATCATGATCAATGATCATTATTGGAGAAGATTTGAAGAAAATTTGTAAACCTAATTCACTCAAGGATATATATAGAACATTGGCAGACAAAAAGAACAAGGATTGGAGGCGTGAGAAGCTGAGAGAAAACTTGCAAAAACTCAAGAAAAGTGGTAATCTGATTTCATAGTTCCAGGCGCTTTCAAGCCATTCCAAGCACACCTTTCACTTGCTGGACATCTAAGGACTCTATCCCAATCATTAACAAGCGCGTTCGTGCCAAAAAATGCATTGTAAATATATCACGACATTGATACTTTCTTGAAATTCAATCTCACGATTCTGGCATTTGTAGCATGAATTCTTTACATATTCTTGTTCATTGAAACATTTGCAAGCTGATGATAATATTCAATTGCGTTTTTGTTAGCCATACAGAGATTTGCCATGATTAGGGTTTAGGTTTCGTTTTTAGGGGTTTTGATTGCAGGTACAATTGGCCATGAAGAGTGGTACCATGATGCTCGTGAGGTTGCCACGAGTTGATTGGTACCACTGGAATTGATTTATCATGCGTGCAATGGATTTTGGAAGATCACAGGGCTGTACCTACGCCCTTTTGTCTGTAGGTAAAAGTCTTCCAACTTTTAGCAACGGAAGGAGGTAGAAGATGACGGCGTGGCGTGGCCTGACTGACCCATTCAAACTTCGCGCATTTTAATATATTATTTGGCCTTTTTCCAATATAATATTTGATTATTATTCCATATACAAATAAATGCGCTGGCTCAGTTGGTCAGGAGGTCTGTGGAAAAGCCAAAGGGCCTGGGTTTGATCCCCAGGTCCCCATATTTGTTCAATGCAATTTTCTTTTACATCATCAGGTACATGCGCATGCTTGGAGTTCACCATATGCCATCAGCTTTCAACCATTGGATCTAAAGCAAACCAAATCCAACGCCTGGCACATGAAGGTCTACCATGGGCCTAGTCAAACGTGCAACATGGAATCTGAAGAGTCAACGTGGACCAAGGCTTATTGGGCCAAAAAACTACTATGGACACCCCCCTGTTTTCTGGTTACCAGGCCCATTTCTCTCTTTTCTTCTTATATTTTCTTTTATTTATTTATTTTTGTTTAATTTATTTTCTGAATCACAAATTAATTCTTTTTTATACAAAAAACTCATAAAAATCAATTTCATCAAATTTAGGTTTTTTATATATATTTTGTCAAAATTAATTTAATTAGTTTAATTTAATTCTAGGACAATTCTAACCTTTTGTAAATAATTTAAAATAAATTAGAAAATTAGGGTTTGGTTGATTTAATTTTTATTTTCTTTTCTTAAAATAACAAAAATATAAAAGTAGGTCAAATTAATTATTTTTCTTAATTAAAATTAATTAGTAAGTTAGGTTTTTTTATTTATTCAGTTAAACCTTATTTTCTCAAAATAATCAAAAACATCCAAAATATGATTTTTCTTTTAATTAGGTTTAGTCGGGGTCAAAACCCTAATTCTCTCGTTTCGATTCATCGCGCGCATTTTATTATTTTTACAATATTAATGTAACTGCTCATGGGATGTAATAGTTTAATTAGGATTTTTTCTTTTATTTATTGTTTTTACGGGTTTTTGGCTATGTAATTAATCCCCCTCCCCGAAGCCTTGTAATAGCGTAGTTTTATTTCTCGCATTTTAATTTTCGCAAATATTAATTGTTAGATGTATGATAATAGGGTTGCATAACAAGAATGTATGTTAATTTCAAAATGGTTAGCAAACCCTAAATGTGCAAAGATAATAACTGAAATCAAATCACTCGCACATGCGCACTCCTAGGGTATACTCTCACTTCGGTTGCCTTCGGTAAACGATCATTAAGTATAGGGTATTTTAGTGGTTTCTCTCTTGTCTAAACAAAGATCAAAAGTCCCGTTCGGAAATTTTGCCTCGAAAAGGTTGCCTCGAATACAATCTTAAGACATTAGGGTTATTACTAAGACGTTCTAACATTGCTTTAGTGATTGTACGTCCCTTTCGAATTGACCCTTACAACTCCAAAAACGATGCTTCCTATTTCTTAATAGTAGGGTAGCGTTTTCTAAAGGAAACGGGAATAGAAATAATCTTTTTTCGAGTAGGTAGATGCTAGTAGGTACTTGCTCAAAATCAAACTTTTTCACACTTACACTTTTTACAAACAAAGTTTTCAAAAACACTTCGTAACACTCTTGAAGACAGAAGCAATGGTTAAAACGAAGTACAACAAAAGCTTTTCAAAACAAACACACGCAAGCAATTTTTAATAGATGAGAAAATACCTAAGAGCCCATGGAAAACCCTGGATAGAAAGGGTGCTAATACCTTCCCTTTCTATAATCTACCCCCCGTACTCAAAATCTCGAAAAAGGATTTTTCTGTGCTTTTGTCCTTTCCAGTTGGATAAAATAAAAGTCGATGGCGACTCTTGCTTACCGCGACATTTTGCAAACACATACGCAAAACACAAACCAGCATTTTCCTAAAACTGTCCGGTTCTGCCACCGTATCACAGGTGCTAACACCTTCCCTTTCAATAATCTACCCCCTTACTCAGAAAATTCTCGAAAAGGTCTTTTTCTGTTCTTTTCACCCTTTCCTTAATTTGGATAAAAGAAAAGTCAGTGGCGACTCTTTCTTACCGCACATTTGCGAATACAAAACGCAAACCAGTATTAAACAGTCAGTTTTGCCACCGTATCACACTCGGTCTCAAGTCACTCTTCTTATTTTGATTTCCACCAACCATCGGATCTACAAGTTTCACATCAAGCTTCTGACTCTCTTTAACATCTTCCAAAAAAACATTGTTCCCTTTTGATAACCTCAAGTTTCCACTCAGTGGCGTTAGCTTGCATACAAACTCAAGTCTTTGAACGGTCCAATAAATTCCAACTCTTTCATATCCACTTTTCCCTCCAGTTCACACAAATAAGTGAACGACTATCCTCTTGATAGAACGTTAATCACTTTACACCCTATCAAGCTGGCAAGATAAGCATATCCCATCCAACACGATGTCATCTACTATCAACAAGAGATTAAGGTTGATCAGTTCCTCAATTTTTCAATAGATAATTGACAACCATACTGGAGCATAAACCATCGTTACCAAACTATCATAGTGTTCCTTTAGAACTTGTGCTCAAGATCACCTAAATCACCATGACCCAACAATATCCTTTGAGGTCTTCAAATCCTTCCATAATTTCCTTCTCATTCGATCTCATCGATAAGGCACTATCTCCTAGACACATTACATAGCCTACATCACACTCACTTAGCATCACACAAAAGTTAAGTATCTCCAACTCAAGAAAATGCTAATATGCTTGTTACATTACAATTCATTTTCGTTCCAAATTGGAGTCTTTATCCGTGTAGATAACTTTAGCAACACTCATGAATTCTTAGTTTTCCTTTAAATCTCACAACATCGAGGATCCATATATTTTCACACGAACCCCATTCCAACCACAATCTCAATACTACAATCTCATCATCACGTTGGTGGTAGGAACTTCCAAAATTTTCCTAGAACATGTCAATACTATTTTATCAATGATATGCGATCTACTTTACCATTTAACTTTCTATTTTATTCAAAATATATCCATTCTTAAACATTCTCCATTGGAATAAGCTGCACTTCTATGTACTTCTTTAATAGCTTCACATCCTTCCTAACACCAAACATCATATTCCCTCAACTCATTCACTAACAATTTATCGTACTTGAATTCGTCTCAAACAACTGCGATAATAACCAGTTAAGGCTAAAAAGCTTCTAGTCTACATAACTGACTTTAGGACTCTTAATATAGAACTTCATCTACTCTGGATGGAATCACAGATACCATCACCCAAAATAGCATGTTTAAGAAAACTCATCCCTTCAAACCATAATATACACCTTGACAACTTAGCATAAAGTTTCCTCCCATTAGATTAAATAAGAAAGTCCTCGATAAACACCTCAAAGAACTGATCCAATTATTCGTAATGCCTACACCGAGTTCTAAAAGTTATCATCTAACTATCCTCACCCTTCACCCGAATTTGAAGGTAATCCAACCTTAGTTCTATTATACTAAATACATACTCGTATACTTGTTGATCCATCAAATTGTCAATCCCTTTGTAGCAGACATTTAATCTCAATCATTACCTTAATCAACTGTCAGTAATCTACGTACAATCTCGTACCACCTTCTTTCTTCTTAACTAATAACAACGGAGCCCCCCTAAAGTGATGTACTCGATCTCACAACCTTATTTTCCAATAAATCTTATAAAACTTTCTTCAATTCGCCCAACTTTGAGACTAATGTCTTATATGATGCCATAGAAACAATTATGGTACCAAGGACAAGATCAATAACAAACTCCACCTCTCATTCAACTTCACTATGAGACAAATAAATCAATTCCCAGTACTGGGACCATTTTAAAAACAAAGTTCGTCATGTTATCCTTCTAACGCTTCTGACGAAATTCAAATCGGACGTCCAAAACTCAAGTTATGAATTTCTTAACTTCTAATGATTTTCATCCCAGTGCACTCAGGTACCCATATATTGGTAACCCATTGCAGGCTGAACAAAAGCAGTTTCCCACGAATTTCTATGTACAAAACCCATTCCAACACATTTCTAAAACCCCATTGTTCTTATAACTCGAGAGACACATTCATCTGCCAAATATTTCGTTTTCAAACCACCAAGACTCCAGTCCTTTTCACAAAACTACTTATATCTCCGAGTTCTAACGCTGGCTTGCGATTCACAAATTTCTAATAACATCAACAACAATTCAAAAATCACTTATGTGATTTCAATATAAAGTTTACAGCAATTCCCCGCCCTGTCTCCATTAAAAACATCAACATCACACACAATGGTAACTCAACATTGACAACTCGCAGATCCACCGGCAGTGCTGATGCATTGCAACCACTTGAGCTTCTTCTTCTAGGAGTTATCCTACTTGCGTGGAAGATATCCTCATGAAACATTAGGAAATTACACACCACATGCATATTAATAGCCACCATATTGGTTTCTATTCCTTAAGAAACAACCTTCACTAACACATGTTCGTCTCCCCTAAGAGACGTCCCTACTTGACCAACAAACAAGAACCTTGACTTCGTATTATCTTAAGGCATAGGAATTCTGCATCGACTCATCACAAAAATTCGTAATTAATTGGTTTAACTTCAAACAATTCACTCCAAGGATAACGTCAAGGTACTCCCATATCTCGTTCTAACGACAAGTCGCAATTATCCCCGGAAAAACATCGAGACTCGTACACAACTGGCCCCTCATTATCCGTAACATTTCCCTCCACTCTTAGAGATGAATACACGAGTACTTGATCATTCCCTCTCAAGAACACTTCGACCTGACCGCTAGATACAATTCGTGAATCCGCACCTCTTCGAAATCATAAAGCAATACAGTCTCACCGACCTTTTCACTTATGCAATTCATGGCACACCGAAACAACGTGTTGTACCCAAAAATTTTCCCTCCCATTTTTCTTCAAGACATTCTCATGAGGTCCTCATTTGCTCAAGTTAGTTCAAGAATTGATCCGACAAATTCTCCTTCTAAGCAATAGGTCCACAACTAGGGTTTTATGTTTCACAAGTAAGATTGGGTTCTCAAGGTCTCAAGTGGTTTTCATGGTTCTCCATAGGTCTTCAAGGATTCTCATATCAAGTTTCAAGCCTTGCATCACAAGTTTTCACAATCAATTGCTCATATGATTGGAAATTAACTATATTGGGTAAAAAGTCAACCATGGTCAACATACAGTCAAACTTCAATATTTTTGGTCAACATCGAAATTTTGAAGTCATATCCATCATTTGATCAAGGGTTGATCATGATTCCTCAAGAAAAGCCCTCAAATCATCAAAAGTTAAAAGTTTCCAAATTAGGGTTTCTTAAGAAGAAGTCCACTGAACTTTGACCAAGCATAACTTTCACATGCTTCATCATCCTTTCCCCAACAAAAGCTCATTTTGAATGGAATTAAATTCTCTACATATTTGTCTCTATAAGCTCAAGTCTAAAAAATGCATCATTTGAGAGATATAAGCCAATACATTACAGGTCATTTCAAAAATCAACAAAAAGACACTTTTTGTCAAGGCAACTTACATCAATATAATTTCTTCAAAAGCAAATATGATCAACATAGAGGTTATAGAGGAAATCTTGATCTTTCTATAAAGTCCAAGATAACCTTCAAAAGATGAATATTGAGAGAGTTATAACCATTGCAAGTTGGTAAATTTTGAGCAAATGCATGAAGTTCAAATTGAGCAAGCTTGATATTTTGGGCTATCGGGCCATGGTTTAAGAGTCCAAATGTGTATTATGCTCTTCATACATCTCAAAAATTATCCTTACACCCCTTGACCTATTTTTATTTTTATTATTTTTATTATTTTTTTATTTATTCATTAATAATATAAAATAAATAAGATAAGAATCATAAATTTTTACACAAGGTCCAAGCCCACACATTTCTGCCCTAATTTTCCCTATAAAATCTCGGTACTTCCCATACAACAACACACGAAACCCTTGCCTCTCAATATTGTCAAAAAATAGCAAACTTTTTTTCAAGAACCCTAAGTCTTGAAATCCTTGTTTACAACCCTTTCACTACAAGATCTCTATTCCATTCACTCCTAACAACCCTGCAGAGTAAGGTTGGATTGATTTTGAGGGTCCAAAACGCACGAAAATTCCATACCATGCATATCCGATTGCATAGTTTTGTAAATTTAATATCTTAAATTTTGTATCGTTTTAAGTCATATTGGTATTACTAACATGCTTTTGGGTTACATTTGAACAGGTTTGGACCATCGTAATGGTCCCATGCACACTAAAACAAAGAATTCCATGTTTGCTCCAATTTTCTATGTTTGCGTCATAACTCAAAAACCAAGCTTTTTCAGTCCAAAACGATTGCACCATTGAATTCGTAGCACTCGATTTAGGGGGGTAGGGTATTATTGGCTTCCTAATAATGTTTATTTTGCATGTTGATTGAAAGAGGACGCTGGAGAGGACGACCGGAGCTAGGGCTCCGCCGCCTCTCTGGTCAACACATGTTGATTCATATTATATATTATTTATTTAAGTTATATGAATGGATATATAGCCACCCCAATGGTAGAAACATGCGCGCTAAGTCACTCCTCTCCCAGGTCACAGGTCCGATCCCCGGTTTTTCCAAATTCTTTCATGTTTTCATTATTTTTGCAGGTTTCATACAAAACACGCTGGATGCGTACCTAACGCACTGGAGGCGTGCATGGTGGAAAGGCAGGGGGCATGAGTTCAACACTCACCTCCAACATTCTTTTTTTCCTTTTTACTAACCCTATCTTCTCTCTTTTTTATGCTAACCCTAATTTCTTAATAACTTTAATCACTTTTCTTTAACCAACATTAAAACAAATTAGGTTTAGTTTCTTTCTAATAAATTAATTTTTATTTTTTATTAAATTAATTAGGATAATTAGTTTCGATTAATTTAATTACCTAACTTTTTTCGATTAATTAAAATAAATTAGACTTTAGGTTGATTATCAAAACTTTTTCGTCAAACGATCACAAAACAAATTTTAATTTTCTTTTTCTCTTTATTTTACCATCTTCGCGTGTTTACTTTCGCATTAATTTTCCCAATTATGTAACTGCTACAGTTTGTAATAGTTTTAATTAGGGTTTACTTTTTCTCCCCAGTTTTATGGTTTTGTACCCACTTCCCCAAAGCCCTGTAATAGCTTAGATTTACTTTCCGCACCTTTACTTTTCGCAATTTAACGCTTTCATTATAAGTGCTAGTAATTAGGGAATGTATGGCAAGATCTAAAACCAATCGTTAGATAACCCTAAATATAAGATTAAATAACTGAATTTAATCACTTTTCACACACTCACCTTTAGGGTAATCCCACTTGTTGCCTTTGAATAAAATAGTCATGTCCCTCGAACATGGGGACGCTTTAGCAAAGACTCTCATTTAAAAAGATCGTAGTCCCTCGATGACCCTTCTATGTTTCCTTCGGTAAATGATCTTAGTCCCTTACGATAAATTGCTAAAGCGCTCTACAAGTTGCCTTTATGAATGTACAATGACCCGCGCTTGTCCCTTCACATCCAATGATAGGGCTCCCTACTAACTAATGGTAGGATAACACTATCTAAGGAGGAGGAAAATAACACGAAAGACTTTTGAGTAGGTAGATAGCTCGTAATCGCTTGCTCACAAAACAAAACATTTCACACAGACACTTTTGAAATATTTTCAAAACACTTTGTACGCATTCTCTAGGACAAATACGAGGATCATTACAAAGTTTGCCTTACAATTGGCATTTTCAAAATATTTTCAAAAACACGACACAAAGCAATTTTCAAAACAAAGTGAGCTAGCGATTAAGAGCCTATAGATAACTACGAATGAAAAGGGTGTTAACACCTTCCCTTTTCATAACCTACCCCCCGAACTCAGAAAAATTCTCGAAGGTCTTTCCTGTTCTTTTCACTCTTTCCTTATTGGATAAAATAAAAATGGATGGCGACTCTTGCTATCCGCAACATTTGCAATAAAATACAAAAATAAGCCAGTTCTCCCACTGTATTATAGATCTGGAGACTCTGCTAGGTATGACTAAAAGTGGGGTTACCTTAGAGTTAGATCACTTTTAAAGGCTTTCCTTGTTTAATTTGTCTGCTTTATTTTAAAGGGTTATTTGGGTTATTTCTTGCAAAGGTCCTATACCCGGATTTGGGGAACATTTTAGGTAAGTAGAAATAAATCATGGAACTTATACAACATATATCGATATGGTTGAAGTGATGGCTACGTTAGTGCGACACATTGGTTTGTACTGTTATCCCTCGAGTTAGTCGGGGAGCATACTAGGCTATCGCGTGGTGTCATAAACACCAACTGACCTTAGAAACTTAATTAACCCAACTTAGCCATTAGAAGGTATTGAGATAGTCGGCTTTGGTGCAATTCGAAGTTGTTTGATACTCGATACTACACTCATTGGGATTCGACTCTCGAGTTTTGTTTGGTGACAAGTCAATTGCCATACTAGACGAAACTTGTGGGAAAAATCAGTGATATTGAGACCTTAGAACCTGGTTACTTCTTTAGGACAGGTTGAGCCAACTAAAATTCAAGAGGGTACTTACCTACAAACCCCATGCAATCCTTAAACCTAAGGCCTTTGCGTGCTTTGCTTGTGTTTGGTTATCTATTTGAACATGTTGTCATAACATCATATCATGACTAACCATTTCAATGATCTAGGGGATTTATATTTGTTCTGTGTTGTAGGGTCATGGCTTCTAGTCATAGAAATACCATCTGAATCAACTTCATAAGGATACCTTCCAAGCTTGAGGAATTAGTCTCAAAAGTTCCTGATAATTCTCAATTCACCAAGAGACATGGTCATCTACTTAGTCTGGTTACTACTAGCTTTCAGGATGACATGATGAGCATTCTGTTCCAATTCTTTGATTCTAAGCATCACTATTTTACCTTCCCAGATTATCTATTGGTGCCCACAATGGAAGAATTCTCTAAGTTGTTTGAAGTTCCTATTCTTGATCAGATACCTTTCACCGGACTAGAGCAACTTTCAAAACCTGAAGACGTTGTAGTAACCCTACATCTGAAACGACCGAACATAGTATCTAATTGGGAGACAAGGAATGGAGTCAAGGGTTTTTCTCCTAAATTTCTGATAGAGAAGGCTCAGAGGTTTTTGGATGCCATGAATCTTCGTCCTTTTGAGGATATGTTGGCCTTTCTAATCTATGGGTTGGTACTATTCCCTAATCCGGACCAACTTATAGATATGAATGCTATCAAAATATTTCTCACTCATAATCCGGTACCTACTTTGCTCGGAGATGTCCTGCATTCCCTGCACACTCGTACTATGAAGAAGCGAGGAACTCTTATGTGTTGCATACCTCTATTATCCAGGTGGTTTATTTCTCACCTTTCCCGATCAGTGATAAAAAATGAATAAGGTTTGAGGTGGTCTCAAAGATTGATGTCACTCACTCATGCAGATATCCATTGGTGTTCTCGATCTTAGGCAGATGTCACTATTAATGATTGTTGTGGGGAATTACCTAATGTACCACTCCTTGGTATAAGAGGGGCCATCACTTATAATCCTTCTCTAGCTCTGCATCAATTTGGTTATGCTCGAAGGAACGGTCCTCGTGATATGCTCATTATAATACAGTGAGAGAACTGACTTTTTGGTTTTATCCAAATGTGCGGATAGAAAGAGTCACCATCGACTTTTCTTTTATCCAATAAGGAAAGGGTGAAAAGAACAGGAAATACCTTAAAGAATTTTCTGAGTTCAGGGGGTAGGTTATGAAAAGGGAAGGTGTTAGCACCCTTTTCATCTGTAGTTATCTACGGGCTTTTAATCGCTAGCTCACTTTGAAAATCCTGTGTGTATGTGTTTGTTTGAAAATATTTTGAAAATTCCTAAGTGCGACAACTTTGTAATGATTCTTGTATAAGTTAAGAATGCGTACAAAGTGTTTTTCTTTTTGAAAATATTTCAGAGAAAAATGTTTTGTGTAAAAGATGTTTTGTTTTCGTGAGCAAGCGATTACGAGCTATCTACCTACTCAAAAGTATTTCGTGTTATTTTCCTTCTTCTTAGATAGTGTTATCCTACGATTAGTTAGTAGAAAGTCCTATCGTTGGATGTGAAGGGACAGACACGAGTCATCGTACAATCATAAAGTCAACTTGTAGGGGCGCTTTAGCAATTTTATCATAAGGGACTAAGATCGTTTACTGAAGGCAGCATTCGAAAGGGTCATCGAGGGACTACGATCTTTGATTTTGAGGGACAGTGCTAAAGCGTCCCCACGTTCGAGGGACATGATTGTGTATATCCGAAGGCAACAAGTGAGGTTACCCTAGAGGTGCGTGTGTGAATTGTGATTGAATTCGGTTATTTTATCTTGTATATTAGGGTTATCTAGTGTTTCGTTTTAGATCTTGCCATACACCCCTAGTTACTATACAGTAATAAGGAAATCAGTAAAAGCAGAAAATAAAGGTCCTACGCTATTATAAATCTTTGTTGAAGGGGGTACAAACCAATAAATCAGGGAGAAAGAAAGCAAAAAAAAAACCTAATTTAAGGTATTACATTCTGTAGCAATTACATAAGTTGGAAATATTAACGCGAAAATAATAAAGATATGCGAAGATTGTAAAAGTAAAGAAAAACGGAAAAATGTTTTTTTGTGATTGTTTTTGATGGAAAATTGATGATTAACCTAACCTAATTGATATTAATTGATTAAGAAAATTAGGTAATTTAAATTAAGCAAACCCTATAAAGTCTAGGTTGATTTTAATTGATTAAAAAAGCCTAAAAAAACAAATTAGAGTTTATTAAATAAAACCTAAAAATTAAATTGAAAAAAAACCTAATATTAAATTAACCTAAGAAATTAAATTAACCTAAAATTAAATTAACCTAAAAATTAAAATAGAGTTTGTTAAAAAATATTTTTGAAAAAAATGTTTATGCAAAAATAAGGGAAAAAGAGTCAGAAGAATAGAAAATTGTGTAAAAAAACCTCAAAACTGGTAGGGGTGGGTGTTGAACCCACACCCTCAGCAGTTCCCAGCAGCATGCTCACCACTAGGCCAGGTGCGCGCCTGTGTCCAGGATATGCCTCCAACACGCTTTGTAATCAACCTACAAAAATATAAAAAATAAGAGAAAAAAGTGTCAAAAGGCTGGATCAAATCCAGACCCTTTAGGACTAATGCTTTATCGTGCTTGCTTCTACCGCTGGGGCGGCTATACATCTGTTATATAAATTGAAACAATACATATATATTATAACTCTGCATGCATTGATCGGATAGGTGCCGAAGCCCTAGCTCCGGCCATCTTCTCTAGTGATCCTTTTTGTACCACCTACAAAATAAACACCATTTGGTAGTAAACAATACCCTACCCCCTAAATTTAGGGCTACGAATTCAATGGTGCCATTGTTTTGGACTGAAAAGGCCTGGTTTGATGGCTAGGATGAAAATGATGCAAATCGGTGCAATTATGGTATCCTTCATTTCAGTGTGCATGGGACCATTACGATGGTCCATACCTATTCAAATGTAACTCAGAAGCACGTTAGTAATAACAATATGACTTAAAATGATGCAAAATATTAGATATGAAATTTACAAAAAACTATGCAATCAGATATGCACGGTATGGAGTTTTCATGCGTTTTGGACCCTCAAAATCAGTCCAACCTTACTCTGCAGGGTTGTTAGGAGTGAATGGAATGGAAATCTTGTAGTGAAAGGACTTGAGAATAGGGTTTGAAAACTTTAGGGTTCTTGAAAAAAGTTTGCTATTTTTTGACAATATTGAGAGGCAAGGTTTTTTGTTAGGGCTCTTGTCTTGATGTTTGAATATATAGAGAAAATTAGGGCAAAAATCAAATGGACTTGGACATTTTGTAATAAGATATGATTTTATCTTATTTATTTTGTATTATTAATGAATTAAAGAAAAAATAATTAAAATAAATAAAATAAATAAAATAAAAGGATAAAGGGGTGTGAGAACAAGGCTTGAGGTGTATGAAGAGTATAATACACATTTGGACTCTTAAACCATGGCCCAATAGCCCAAAATATCAAGCTTGCTAATTTTGAACTTCATGCATTTGCTCAAAATTTCACAACTTGAAATGGTCATAACTCACTCAACTTTTATATTTTGAAGGTGATATTGGATGTTTTGGAAAGATCAAGATGTTCTCCACAACCTCTATTTTTATCATATTTGCTTTTGAAGAATTTATCTTGATGTAAGTTGCCTTGACAAAAAGTATCTTTTTGTTGACGTTTGAAATAACCTGTAATGTATTGACTTATATCTCTCAAATGATGCATTTTTTGGACTTGAGCTTAGAGAGACAAAGTTGTAGAGAATTGAATTTCCTTCAAAATGAGCTTCGATTGGGGAAAAGCTGATGAAGCATGTGAAAGCTATGCTTGGTCAAACTTCAGTTGACTTCTTTTAAGGAAATCCTAATTTGGCAACTTTTAACTTTTGATGATTTAAGGGCTTTTCTTAAGGAATCAATATCAAACCTTGATCAAATGATGGATAAGACTTCAAAATGTTGATGTTGACCAAAAATCTTGAAATTTGACTATATGTTGACCATAATTGACTAATACAATTGAATTTTAATCATCCGAGCCATTGACTGGGCAAACTTGTGATGCAAGGCTTGAAACTTAATATGAGAATCCTTGAATACATATAAGGACCCATGAAAACCATTTGAGACCTTGGAAATCCTATCTTCCTTGATAAATACCAAACCCTATTTGTGGACCTATTGCTTAGGAGGAGAATTTGTCTGATCAATTCTTGAGACACCTTGAACAATTGAGGACCTTTTGAGAATGTCTTGAAGAAAAATGGGTGGGAAAATTTTAGGGTACAACACTCATCCAGGGTATTATATTCGAATATGAGAACGATCCTAAAAATTACCATCAAAGGTTTATACGTGCTTGGGGCACAATAAACAAGATTGATAGCAAGACCTTGGGACACAAGAATTCCATTCCTCTAGAGCCTTACCTTAAATGGGCGCGGTCTCGTGCTCAGAATCTTAAAATGCCATATCCTGCTATCTTACCAATGATCATAGAGCCTGTTGTTGAAGGGGATGTTCCTCATATCGTTCTCCATCCCGATATGCCTACTTACTTCGAAGAACTACATAAGTCTTAGATTCAACTAAGGAAGAAAGAGATACCTTCAAAGCTCAGTTCTATGCTAGTGAGAAGAAAGTACTGGAGCTGGCGAGACGACTCCACGAAGAACAAAGTCTTAATGCATATGTCAACCCAAAGAGGAGGCATCCGTGGGAGACTTGAATTCATATTTTTCTATTTTGTAACTCTTTTTTATTAAAAGCAATTGTAATTTGAGTTTATTACTAAAATTCTCTTGTTTCCCTTTGTTTAAACAAATTTAAATCCCGCAACGATCCTTGAAAACATTGCATCTACATATCATGCATCATTACATAATAGGTTTTCCCATACAATTTTTCTCATCTTCTTGCTGTTTATTTCAGTAAAATATGGCTCTTGAACAAACTGTTAAGGAACTCCAAGCTCAGAATGCCCAATTCTAGGAGACCCTCCTGAACCTAGCTCAAGGACAGAAAGATATGATGGCGCTCATCGCCAAAAAGAAGAAGACTCGGAAGCCAATTTCTATTCTCAACATGGGAAGAAGATTCAAAGGTCATGCTAAACCAGTTCAAACTGGTGATATCACCTCTGATGAAGATGGCAACCAAGAGGAGGATGGTAGAAGCATCAGAGCTGAAGGTGGAAGCAACATTGGTTCTGGTAAGATTCCTGAGGATGAAGACTATTCTGATAAACAGTATCCTCCTACTGGTGACAGATATAAGCAACTGGAAGATCGCCTCAAGGACATGGAAATCCAGAAAGTGCCTGGATTGGATTTCAAAGAGCTGGGTCTTATTCCCGGGGTGGTTATCCCCCACAAGTTCAAAGTCCATGCTTTCGCTAAATATGATTGTGTGTCATGTCCGAAACATCTTCTGAGGTCCTATGTTCGGAAGATCTAACCCCATACTGCTGATAGAAAGTTATGGGTTCACTTCTTTCAAGAAAGTTTGTATGGTAGACAACTAGAGTGGTTCTATCAGCTGAAGGGAACCAACACCCGAACTTAAGAAGACTTGGCTTCTGCATTTTACAAACAATATCAATATAATGCTGACCTTGCACCAATTCGCGTGCAATTAAAGAATATGACTATAGGTTCGAAAGAGGGGTTCAAAGAATATGCCAAGAAGTGTAGAGACTTAGATGGAAGGGTGAAACCTCCCTTGTCTGACCAGGAGCTAGTTGATATGTTCGTGGACACTTTAACATGTCCATTCTTTAATAATCTAATTGGGAGTTCTTCATGTGGTTTTACTGAGCTGATTCTAATTGGAGAACAAGTTGAAAGTGGTATTAAGAGCAGAAAAATTCAAGTGGTTGTGTCTTCGAGTGATGTGAAAAAGACATTCAATGGTAATAAGGAGACCGATGTTGTTTATTTCCAGAAGGGTCGTGGTAAAAGTGACCACAATCAGTCTGTGGGAGCTGTATTGATTTCTAATCCAGCGTCTGTTCAACAACAACAACATGGCAATAGACGTAGGTCGGATGCTCCGGGAAGGCAGTTTACCAAGATTAATATGCCATTGTCTCAAGAATTACAACATTTACTAAAAGCAGAGCTGATTATGCTAAGGGGTCCTCCTCAAAATCCCAACACCTCCTCTCCCAAGTACAATCCGAACACGAGATGCGCCTACTATTCTAACAGTCCTGAGCACGACACCGACAACTGTTGGACCCTGAAAAACAAAATCCAGGATATGATTAACAACAACGAGATTGAGTTCGATCCTCCAGAGACTACAAATATAATTATTGCGCCTATGCCGAAGCATGACAAAGGCATAAGTGAAATTGACGATGTTATTTATGTGGCTATTATAAGTGAATTTGTTACTCCTCTACCAATAATCAATAAGAATCTGTTGCAGACCGGTTTATTTCCGAGCTGTATTGAAAAATGTCACTGATGCGCAGCCCAACCCAATGGCTAAAAATTACTGAAGGAAGCCATTCAACGCCTAATGGAAAATCATATAATTTTGATTGAGAAGTTTCCTTCTACTAAGAATTTGTGTCAAGACTTATCCGTAATTCCTGGCCCTCTAGTCAGGATCACCTCCAAAGGTCCTGTAAGGATTACTGCCAATCCGAAATCTTCTCCTATGATCATTACTACACCTGGACCTATCCCATATTCTTCAGATAAAGCTATTCATTGGAACTATCAATCTGACGTCGACTACCATGGCATCAAGCAAGAACTAATGACTATTGAAGATGAAGTTACTGAGGTTGTTGATCCTAGTGTTGACAATATTGTCGGAACCAGTAAGGTTACTAGAGGCGGAAGGGTTTTATTTTAGGAAATCTCTCTGAAGACTATTGCTACACCTATTAGAGTTACAGCCACCGATTCAACTGCTTAGGCTCGAGGTAAAGAGAAAATAACAGAGCCTTCCCGGACTGAGGCACCTAAGGAAGCTACAGTTGAAGACACCTCTAGAAAAGAGTTGGAAGAGGTATTGAAGATTATCCGCAAGAGTGACTACAAAATTTTTGAACAGCTGGGGAAAACCCCATCCAAAATCTCCATATTATCCCTGCTATTGTATTCTGAAGCCCATGCACAAGCTTTAGTAAAAATTTTATAGACTGCTAACGTACCACAAGAGATTGCTACCGATCAATTTGGAAGCTATGTTGCTAGCTTAACGACTGATAATGGATTAGGTTTCTCTGATGCTGATCTGACTCCTGAGGGAAGAAACCACAACAAGGCCCTGTACGTATCCATTAAATGCAGAGGCACTACTCTGGCTCATGTTTTGGTTGATACTAGTTCCTCATTCAATGTGATACCAAAAGGCTCTCTGGACTGACTTGATTGCGAAGGGGTTGTACTGAAACCCAATGATATTATAGTTCAAGCCTTTGATGGGTCAAAAAGGATGGTACATGGTGTTGTACCGCAAAATTTTCCCTCCGTTTTTCACACAAGACATACTCCCAGAGGTCCTCAATTGCTCAAAGTTGACTAAGGGTTTACCAGACAAATCCCCCTCTTAAGGCAATAAGCCTCAAACTAGGGTTTCACTCCTCATCAAGATGGTTGAGTTCCAAGGGTCCCAAATGGTCTCCATTTTCCTAATATTCCCTCAAAATCATATGTTGTACCCCAAAATTTTCCCTCTCATTTCATCAACATTTTCTCAATCACAAGACTCTTGGAACTCAAGAACAAGCTAGGATTTGCTCTGCTCAAGACACCTCCTTGCACTGTGGACCTAAATTAGGGT
This sequence comes from Vicia faba, assembly GCA_948472305.1. Taxonomy (NCBI): domain Eukaryota; kingdom Viridiplantae; phylum Streptophyta; class Magnoliopsida; order Fabales; family Fabaceae; genus Vicia; species Vicia faba. The sequence goes on along the minus strand of OX451739.1, from coordinate 34,801,493 downwards.
TTGAGTTTGCACATGGATGTTTTGACCTATAATTACCAAAGTGACTTTCATACTTCATGTTGGACTCACAAGTTTGTCCATACCAAGTTTCAAGCCTTGATTCAAACTTTTTGCCAGTCAATTGGACACTTGACCTATAAATCAGTTGTATTGGGGAAAAAGTCAACTGTGGCCAATTAACAGTCAAACCTCATGAAATTTGACCCACATCAACATTATGAACTCATATGAACCATTTGATCAAGTTTGGATCACAATTCCACAAGAAATTTGATCAGATCATCAAAAGGGCAAAATGGTCATTTTTAGGGTTTTGACTGCACAAAGGCAATTTTTGACTGTTTGACCTAGCCAATGGCAAATCAAGCTCACACATGGACTCAAGGACTCAATGAAATTGTATTGATCCATTCAACAAGTTCAAAAGATCTCAAATGCATAGGATTGGCAGATGAATTTTTCAGTCAACTGAACAAAATTTGACTGTACACTAAAAAGTCAAACTTTGACTTTTTGGTCAAAATCAAGTGCCAAGAGTCATTTTTCACCTATACATGTCAAATTATGAAACTTGTTCATCAAGAAACCCAAAAATGCAAATTAGGGTTTAAAATGGAAAAATTTCATAACTTAGAAATTTTCTAAGTTATGAATTTTTCTTATTTTTTCCCTAACTTTGTCCCATTTTTTCACCAAGATGAAAATGGATTCAAACAAAACTTGCAACATTAAAGTTGTAGTCCATCCCAAATTATACAACTTTTAATCACAAAGTTTTCTCAAAAGAGGCTTGTATCTCAAGTTATGATTTTTGGAACAAGGGTGTCTAAAACTTTTAACAGAGAGAAATTTTGCCCTAATTTAGGCAAGATTTTGACCCATCTTCTTGGCCATTTTTCACATAGTTCCACTTGGAGTTTCAAGTTGCATTTCAAAGATGGATTATAGTACATGTTGCAAGATTTCCAAATTGTCCAAGAACTCCTCAAACACCCTTATGGTTAGAGAGAATCGAATGCTTGAAGTTAGCAAAAACTCACTTTGATCCATGGCCAATACATGTTCATACAAACTTGCATTTTCAAAGCAGCATGCTTGGTACTAGCTTGCAGGCCTCAAAACCAGTTTGTACTCCATAATTTAATGCATAACCATTGATCTAAGGTATTATCTTGGTCATTTGGACATTACATACAAAACTAATCCCTATGTGGAAAAAGGTATAATGCCATTTTTGTAAAGTTGCACTTTATGTCAAAACAAGATCCTTGAGGCATGGGGCCAGATCTCTGAGGCAAGATCAAATATACCAATTCCAGTAACCAAGAGAAAAATGTGCAGCATGATATATGACTTGTACAGGCCTGCATTGAACAGATAGATACTGTTGCTTTAAGAAGAAAAAAAGTTGCAAACCACAAGCCATCTCTCACATATGTTAAAACCAACTTACACAAACATTGCAAACAAGTTGGATACCTCCTAACAAACCAAAAACACGACCCCTTTGCCTCTCAAAATTCCTAGTGCACAAATTCCCCATTTTCTTGCAAAACAGGGCCAATTCTGCATTTTGCAAGCCATCTTCAAATTCCATCATGCGTTTTGCCTAGAGATACTTCAAACACCTTCCAACCAACATACCTAAGCTATCTAGATCATCCATTGCTAGCTGTAACACCCTTAACACACATTACCATTTTTTTTTCAAAGCTTTGCAGGTTGAGTTCTGTAGCACGATTCAGGCTATTTCAAAACAAGCCAAGCATTGGAAAAGCATCAGTGGACCTCAGGCAAGCTCAAAAGAAGCTCAAGCACCCTTGGAAGTTGCTGCATTGCCCAGCTCGAAGTCAACTGAAACAGGTATTTCATGAACTTCTATCTCTCTATTTAGGAATAGTTAGACTTAGGTTTGTGAATGAAAGATGTTGTATTCATAGCCCTGAAGCCATACATATGCTTAGTTTTCATTTATATTAATCGTGCTAGGAGAATTTCATCCATGAACTTTCTGAAAAAACTAGGTTAGAAATTAGGGCCAGAGAAATTCTCTCTGGTCTTTGAGAGTTAGCTTAAGTTTTTTATATGGTTGGATTCGTTGTTTGATGCTCTACAAGTTTCATGTTATGAGTTTTGTCAAAAAAATCAAGGAATCAGGAGATAGCATTTGTGTACAGAAGCGCGCGTATTTTTGTTCAAAGGAAGAAGATGAAGTTGGTTTGGCTGGGCCTGTACAGGCTTGCTTTTGGCACCCTCCTCTTTTCTTTTTACACCCCCTGGCCCATTTCTTATTTTTGCATTTTTGTTTCATTTCTGATGTTGATATTTTATTTTCTAATATAAAAAATACTTAAAACTTATTTTCATAACTTTTCGTATTTATTTGGAATTTATTTTAATTATTACTAGTATAAATATATAAATAATTTATTTTCTTTTATTATTAAAACTCAAAGAATAATGTAAAAAAATATGTTTATTTTTATTTGTTATTTTTATACACACTTAAAAACATTTTCTTGAATATACACATTTTTTGTAAATAATTAATTTTAATTTTTATATATTTAAATATGTTTAATAATATATATATACTTATATACTTTATTTTATTAAATAATTAGGACAAAAATACAAAAATATTACATTTTCATTTTTATTAACATTTTATACTAAAAATATCATTTTTACAATATGCTTTTATTTTTTGTATAAATCAATATATTATTGCATATAAGTAATAAATAATACTATTTATTTAAAAATTAGGGTTTTTGCCCTAAATAATAAAATAATTAAAATTGACCCTTTTTATTATTATTTACATTTCACATTAAAAAAAACTTTTTACATACATAAAAACTTTTTTGCATAATACATTTTATCTAACATTTATTTATTGTATTTAATTATTGTACATTTAAATATTGTATCTTGTACATTCAATTTGGTTGTAATAGTAATTTAGTGTTTAATTTCTTGCAAAATAATCCCCAATTCAAATTTGTACCCCCTCCCTATATCATGTTGTAATAGTGTAGGATTTAAATTCTCGCACTTTTAAATGCTTTCAATTATGCCATGATTAGACCTAGGGTTTGTATGCAAAATAAAATTAACAAATAGCTTGACCTAATCCAAAGAAAACAATGCAAGAAAAGCAAACACAATGCACACTTGCACCCCCTAGGGTTTTAATCTACTTGTTGCCTTCAAAAATGGGCCATGGTTGCATGTCAAGTACTTTGGCAAAACAAAAACAAAACAAAAGATCATAGTCCCTCGATGACGCTATCTGAGTTGCCTAAACAAATTGATCCAGTCCCTTAAGAAAATTGCCAAAAATACTAGACACAATTGCTATCATGGTCTATACGACGACCCGCGCCTGTCCCGTTTAACATCCTAACACAAGGTTGTTCACCAAATACAATGGTGAAACAACACTGTTAAAAGGGTTAAAAACATAAGAAAGATCTTTAAGTAAAATAGGGTAGATAGCTCTTAGTTACTTGATCAAGCTTGCAAAAAGATCCTTGCTATTTTTCAAAACAAACTTCACAACACAATTGAAAAACCCTACTTTCAAACATTGAAAACTTTTCAAAAGACAAAAACACCTTTGTATACATTCAAGACAAGAATCATTACAAAGGTTGCCACAACGATGGCTTCTTTTCAAAACATCTTTCAAAAACACACACAAAGCACCATTTCAAACAATTGAAAAGCACCATTTTAAACACTTGAAAAGAAAAGCAAGTGATCTAAGCAAGTAACTAAGAGCCCATGGATAACCATGGATAGAAAGGGTGCTAATACCTTCCCTTTCTATAATCTACTCCCCGAACCAAAGAAAACATCTCAAAGGTCTTTCCTGTGCTTTTTGACCTTTCCTTAGGATAAAATAAAAAGTCGGTGGCGACTCTTGCTAAACTGAAACATTTGCGAACACAAACACAAAATCCCAAGTCAGTTCTCCCACCGTATCACAGAACTGGCGACTCTGCTGGGGAAATTTCTAAAAGTGGAGTAACCTTAGGGCTTTAGATCACCCTTTGCATGATTATATTGTTTGCTTTGATTGATTTACATTTGGTTCTCTTGTTTGGGCTTGAAATCCTCTACCCGGATTTGGGAGACATTCATAGGTAAATAGCAATACGTTGTGGAAACTGTGTGGGGTATACCGACATGGTTGAAGCAATAGCTATATTAGTGCGACATATTTGTGAGTACCGGTAGCCTTTGAGTCAATCAAAGAGAATACGGGGCCGCTGAGTGATGTCATGAATCACTAATGAACTCTTAGAACCTTACTTGACCATCTTGGCCTTTTATTAGGGGTAGTGAGATGACCGGATTTGGTGCAGTCCGAAGTTGGTAGATACTCGATACTACACTCATTGAGGGTTGTTTTCTTGGAATATTTTGTTCGCTAGTTAAGTGGCTAAACCAAAACAATGAACATAGAAAATAATCCAGTGATATTGAGCTCCTTAGAACCCAATTACTATTTATAGGACAGGTTTGAGCCAACTAAACTCAAGAGGGTATTTACCTATGAAACCTCATGCAAGCCTGAAACTAGGGTTTTGTGTGACTTGTTTGTACATGTGCTTGTGCATACATCATGAACATCATAAAGCATCATATGCATCCACTAACCATTTCAAGGGTTTGGATCTTCATCTTTGTTCTTGTTTTGTAGGTCATGGAATCTCTTCGCAGGAAAACAATTCAAGTCAACCTTGTGAGAATCCCTCCTCAACTCAAGGAGCTTACTTCCAGGATTCCTTAGAATTCTCTCTTCAGTGAAAGACATGGTAGACTTCTCAACTTGGTCAACTCTAACATTGAATAAGACATGGTGAAAGTTCTCTTCCAGTTCTTTGACCCCCTACACCACTATTTCACATTCCCTGATTTCCAACTAGTACCCACTTTTGAGGAATTTTCTCAGCTCCTGAGAATTCCAATTCTTCATTAACTACCCTACAACGGTACAGAAAAAGAACCAAAGCCTGAAGATGTTGCTCAAGCATTACACTTGCAACCATCTGACATCAAGGGACATTGGGAAACCAGAAGTGGTGTCAAGGGCTTCTTGGCAAAGTTTCTGTTCGAGAAGGCACAAGACTGCTGGAATTCTCTTGATCTACAAGCCTTTGAAGAGATTGTGGCACTCCTCATCTATGGGTTGGTCTTGTTCCCAAACCCTGATCAGCTTATAGATGTGAATGCTGTCAAGATTTTCATATCCAGGAATCCTATACCCACGTTGCTTGGGGACATCCTACACTCATTTTACACACGAACAATGAGGAAAAGAGGTGTTCTCATATGCTGTACTCCTCTCCTAGCAAGGTGGTTTATTTCTCACCTTCCACAAATAGTTCTGAAGAATGAGCAGGGTTTAAGGTGGTCACAACGATTGATGACCCTCACACATTCTGATGTACATTGGTGTTCTCGGTCCAGAGAAAATGTCATCATCATTGATCGTTATGGGGAATTCCATAATGTCCCACTACTTGGAATTAGGGGAGGCATCACCTACAACCTCTGTCTAGCTTTGAGACAATTTGGATATGCTCGGAGGGATGGCCCTCATGACATGCTGATTCCTGACCTAGTTTTTGACTTCGACAACGATGCGCAAGGACTTCGACAAAGGTTCATCAGAGCTTGGAGGATGCCCAACAAAGTGGATAGTAAGACACTGGGGCACAATAATTCCATCCCCTTTGAGCCTTACCTAAAGTGGGTATGAACCCGCTCCCAGAATCTTATGATGCCATACCCTCACATTCTCCCCTTGATCAAAGAGCCTGTTATGGAAGGAGAGGTTGCATACACTATCCTGCATCCTGACATGCCAACATCATGGGAAGAAATGCAAAAGAGTTGGATCCAACTCAAGGAAGAACAAGATACTTTTGAAGCCAGCTTCTATGCCAGTGAGAAAAAGGTTTTGAAGTAATATCCATCATTTGGTCAAGGGTTGATCATGATTCCTCAAGAAATGCTCCTAACTTATCAAAAGTCAAAAATGGCAAATTAGGGTTTTTATAGGAAAAGTCAACCAAACTTTGACCAAGCATAACTTTCTCATACTTTAACATAAATTTTTCCATAAAGGCTCATTTTGAAGAGAATTCAATTCCCTACAACTTCTCTTCATCCCTCAAGTTCAAGAAATGCCTCAATCAAAAGATATAAGCTCATACATTATAGGTCATTTCAAAAAGTTAACAAAAACACGTTTTGGGTCAAAGCTCCTTACAGGAACATGGAAGATCCAATTGAGATGAAACCAAAAGGGTTGTTTAGAGGACATATTAAGATTTCTAAAAAGTCCACAAACACCCTCTTAGGGAAAAAAATGAGAGAGATATGCATTGCTAAAGTTGACCAAATTTCGGAAATGTGCATGAAGTCAACATTGATCAAAATTGATTTTTTTTCCAAATGGGACCATGTTTTCTTGTTTGAAACTTGTACCTAAGATGACCCACGACCTTTGAGCTTATCCAATTATTATTTTATTATTTTTAATATTTGTTTTGATTTTTTATTCACTAAAATCAAAATAAATCATTTAAAATAATGGAATAATTAAATAAAAACAAAGATTGGATTTTATGAGCACATTATGGATTCATGATCAATTGGCAAAACATATAATTTGTACAAGGGCTAATTGGATTGGAAAAGATCATGATTTGGCCTATTTTAGAAACAAAATATACAAGGCATAAATCAAATCTTTTCTCATCAATTTGCAAAGATTCAACTCAGTTTTATTGACCTAATTGCTTCTACTATATATGCAATACAACCCCTGATGATAAAAACAAGGATTGGCCGTGTAGAATTGAGACAAGAAACTTCAATTTTTTGACAAAAGGTGCTGCTTGAATTTTGATTTACAGGGAGATTCAAAACATTCTAAGACTGGAAATAAATTCCTGGGCACGTTTGGAAGTTATTTGGACCATTACCATGCCTTAACACCTTCAGAAACCGCACATACAGAACCTTAATTTGCCTTTATTTTCTTGAATTCGATTTTGATAATTTACACATGATAAATGAATTTTGAATATGCATTCTTGTTTATATGGTCATTTAGAACATGTTGGAATGGTTAATTTCTTGTTTTAATGCTTGTATGATAACCTGCCATTGCTAGGGTTTGAAGCTTCATTTTAGGGTTTCTTGTTACAGGTTAAATTAAGCCAAAAGACGAGTACCATTATACTCATGAGGTCAAACCCAGTTGGTCTGCATTCTTAGATTTCATTTTTATTGCGTGGCTGTGATTTTTGAAATATGCAGGTCCTATAGTTACAACCAGGTCCGTAGGTAAAAGTTCTGGACCTAAAACGATAATCCATCAAAGAAGACGACTGCATGGCGTGATCCGGTTGGCCAGTTTGAACTTGGCACGCGTTTTATTACAATTACTAACCTTTGAAGAGATTGTGGCACTCCTCATCTATGGGTTGGTCTTGTTACCAAACCCTGATTAGCTTATACATGTGAATGCTGTCAAGATTTTCATATCCAGGAATCCTATACCCACGTTGCTTGGGGACATCCTACACTCATTTTACACACGAACAATGAGGAAAAGATGTGTTCTCATGTGCTGTACTCCTCTCCTAGCAAGGTGGTTTATTTCTCACCTTCCACAAACAGTTCTGAAGAATGAGCAGGGTTTAAGGTGGTCACAACGATTGATGACCCTCACACATTCTGATGTACATTGGTGTTCTCGGTCCAGAGAAAATTTCATCATCATTGATCATTGTGGGGAATTCCCTAATGTCCCACTACTTGGCATTAGGGGAGGCATCACCTACAACCCCTGTCTAGCTTTGAGACAATTTGGATATGCTCGGAGGGATGGCCTTCATGAAATGCTGATTCCTGACCTAGTTTTTGACTTCGACAATGATGCGCAAGGACTTCGACAAAGGTTCATCAGAGCTTGGAGGATACCCAACAAAGTGGATAGTAAGACACTGGGGCACAAGAATTCCATCCCCTTTGAGCCTTACCTCAAGTGAGTACGAACCCGCTCCGAGAATCTTATGATGCCATACCCTCACATTCTCCCCTTGATCAAAGAGCCTGTTATGGAAGGAGAGGTTCCATACACTATCCTGCATCCTGACATGCCAATATCATGGGAAGAAATGAAAAAGAGTTGGATCCAACTCAAGGAAGAACGGTATACTTTTGAAGCCAGCTTCTATGCCAGTGAGAAGAAGGTTTTGGAGCTTACCCGCCGACTCCACAAGGAGGAAACTCTCAACACTTACATTGCGCCAAAGAGGATGCGCAATGTGTTTTTACATTAAGAATTTTGTAATATTTCGCCCATGGGGCACTTATGTACTAACAAATTTCTTCTTAATATGACGTGCGTTCTTCTTGTTTACAACAAATTTGAAATTCTTAACCTTTGAATGCATTACATGAATAACATACCATTTATCATATGCATAAACAGGTCTTCACGCCAGGTTTCCTTATCTTTCTGCTGTTTATTTCAGCAAGATGGATTTGGAGCAAACGGTAAAGGATCTGCAGGCACACAATTCATAGTTCCAGCAACTCCTCATGACCTTGGCAAAGGGTCAAGAGGACCTCAAAGTTTTGTTGGAGAAGAATAAAGAGAAAAAGAAAAAGAGACCTGGGGTGGCCACTTTTGGAAGAAGGTTTGAGAGCAATGCTAGGAAGGTTCTTGAGTTCCCCTCAACGTCTGACGAAGGGTCGGTAAAGGGAAAGGGAATGCTGTGCCTTCTGAATCCGAGGCTGAAGAAGAGGAAGAGGAAGAAGACGAAGACTACTCCGAACAACAGTATCCACCGGCGGATGATAAATATAAGAACCTTGAAGATAGACTGGAAGCTATGGAGTTGTATAGGGTGCCCAGATTGGATTTTGAAGAACTAGGGCTGGTTGCTGGGATTGTTATCCCTTCCAAGTTCAAGGTGCCAACATTTGCCAAGTATGACGGTCTGTCATGCCCAAAGATGCACATGAGGTCGTATGTCAGAAAAATCCAACCCCATTGATCCGATAAAGACCTCTGGGTACACTTTTTCCAAGACAGCTTGTCTGACACGCAATTAGACTGGTTTTATCAACTCGAGAGATCAGAGGTTCACAATTGGGAAGACTTGGCAGCTGCTTTTTATCGTCAGTATCAATACAATGCTGATTTGGCGCCCACTCGTACTCAGTTACAAAGTATGGGGATGGCTTCACATGAAGGGTTTAAAGAGTACGCCCAGAAGTGGCGTGATCTGGCTGGAAGGGTGCAGCCACCGCTATTAGATAGGGAGTTAGTTGACATGTTTTTGGGGACCCTGTCTGGCCCCTTCTTCAACCATCTAATCGGGAGTTCTTCCGCGAGATTTACTGAACTAATTTTGACTGGCGAGAGGGTCGAGGCCGGTATTAAAAGTGGAAAGATTCAAAAGGATGCTTCCGCGTCCACGGCTGTTAAGAAACCCTTCCCAACTAAGAAAGAAGCCTCCGCTGTGTATTCTCAAAAGGGTCAGGGAAAAACCGAGCGCCGACCGACTGTAGGGGCTGTGATGATTCAAAACTCGTCAAATGATCAACCTAATAACAATCAGTCGAGACCTAATCAACAACGGGTGGAAAGGCCACAACGGCAGTTCACCCGCATCAACATGACACCCGCTCAGGTACTTCCTCATTTGTTGAAGCTGAATCTGACCAGTTTGAAGGAAGCGCCAAAGAACCCTAACACCTCCTCTCGATACTACCACCCCAATGCCAAGTGGGCTTACCATTCCGACAGTGCTGGGCACGATACCAATAATTGATTGGCGCTTAAGAACAAAATCCAGGATCTGATTGATGCTAAGGAAGTAGAATTTGATGCTCCTGAGAAGCCCAATGTTATATCTGCTCCGATGCCCAAGCACGGCCACAATATTCATGCTGTTATGGAGGACATTTATGTTACTGATGTTGTTGACCTGTTGACGCCGTTACGTGTGATTAAAGAAAATTTGTTGAGAGCCAGGATCTTTCCTTGTTATGGTAAAGACTGCTATTTTTGTTTGAACATACGAGGTGATTGCCCAATGTTGAAGTTAGGTGTCCAACGCCTGATGGATACCCAAGAGATACTTTTCCAGAAAACCCCTATTAATACCTTCGATCCTGTTACTCTTGATACTTTTGCTACTTCAACCAACGATATTGCAATTATAACCATTTCCGACAATCCTCCCAAGGCTTGCAAAAGGCCTGTCAGGATTACACCCAACTATGAATGTGTACCATTAAAGATCACCATGCCGGGACCTGTCCCGTACCAATCCAGCAAAACGATACCATGGAACTATGGGGGAGAAATCTTCTACCAAGGTATCAAACAAATTGAAACAGTCCAAGAAATTTCTGAAGAAGAAAGCCCTGATATAGGGAACATTGCGGGTACAAGCAAGATAAACCGCAGCGGCCGGATCTTTTCTCCGGAGATTGCTCCCCCTCGAGCAGTTTTCGGACCCTTGAAAGCTTCTGTACCTGTTGGACCATCTGTGCAAGGCCCAGTGATTGAAAAATTGGATACTCCTGAAGTAAGACCACATGCTAATACTACCAACAAGGGTAAGGGGATACTGGAAGTGCCTGTCAGGACGAAGGCTCATGCTGTGGTTATCCCCGAAACCACTCAGAAAGAAATGGATGAAATCTTGAAAATAATCAGAAAAAGTGACTACGACGTTGTGGAACAGTTAGGGCAGACCACTACTAAGATTTCAATGTTGGCTCTTCTGCTCTGTTCTGAGGCCCATGCTAAGGCCCTAATCAAATTATTGAAGGCGACACATGTACCCCAAGAGACTTCGGCTGACCAGTTCCAAGAATGTGTGGCTAGTCTTACTGCTGATAATGGCCTTAGCTTTTCCGATGTTGACTTAACTCCTAAAGGAAGAAAACACAATGACGCACTACATGTCTCAGTTGAATGCAGGGGAACCACCCTCGCCCATGTCTTAGTTGATACTGGTTCTTCCTTGAATGTGCTACCGAAGAAAGCCTTAGACTGTTTAGACTACGAAGGGCTAACTCTCAAACCTAGTAACATTGTTGTTAGGGCTTTTGATGGTTCCAAAAGAATGGTTCATGGAGAGGTTGATATTCCTATCAAAGTAGGCACAGAAGTTTTTAATTCCATCTTCTACGTGATGGATATCCGTCCGTCATATTCGTGTTTGCTAGGGAGACCGTGGATCCATTATGCCGGGGCAGTTACCTCCTCTTTGCACCAAATGCTGAAATATCCTGTTAAGGGTAAGATTATAACAGTGCACGGCGAGGAAGAATACATGATAAGTCATCTTAATTCCTTTCGCTATGTGGAGTTAGATGGAGAGTTCATCGAAACGCCTTTCCAGCATTTAGAGGAAGTGTCTCCTGAGGTAGTAGTAGCGAAGACAATGGTTGAGGTGCCTATCGTTCCCAAGCATCTATCTAGGATGGCATCTCTCAAGGACGCAGAGGCGGTGATCAAAGAAGGGAAGAGTATAATATGGGGACAGTTTCCTGACTTTCCCCATAAGACAGACAAGTTTAGGTTAGGGTTTACTGCTCCAGGACAAAAGGCTATGCGTCTCTCCAAGGTTGGAGGACCACCCGTCAAAATCTCACACCATGGAATCAATGCTGTAGAAGATAAAGATGAAGAGAGCCACTTTGAAGATTGGATCTTTCCGACCGTCAAAGGGGGTTTGAGCAACTGGGAAGCAAAGGATTTTGTTCCCATCACCTTTATCAACCAGTAATTTTACCTTTGAACAATTTCCCATTTTTATGGTCTGTAACAACTAAAACAATTCGCACACTATTTTCACCTCATGCCTTGCCCGGGGCATGTAGGTCCATTTGTAAGGGCTTGATTTTCTTCATAATCATATGCCATGTTTTAGTGAATCATTGGACGTTTTTCATCTATAAACTGTGGTGTTCATTTTATTTCCTTTTGCATTTTTGTTTGTTTAAGGATGGCTATCCCTTACACACACCCACACTCACAAATGCAGGTACCCATCCACTCCGGATTCCATGGGTGACTATTCTGCTTTAGCCTTCGATAACTCTGAAGATTTGGTCAATCATGCTGAGTACGAAGTTGACGAAGATTGTGAAGTGCCAGGAGAGTTAGCCAGACTTTTACAACAAGAAGAGAGGGCCATTCTGCCTCATGAAGAGTTGCTAGAAACCATCAACTTGGGGACAGAGGTAGACAGGAAGGAAGTAAAAGTGGGTGCCAACCTGGAACCAAATGTCAAGGAGTGCTTAGTGCAATTGTTGAAAGAATATGTTGAAATCTTCGCATGGTCTTATGAAGACATGCCAGGGTTAAACACAGAATCGTGGTTCACCGTCTCCCTACAAGAGAAGACTGTCCATCGATCAAGCAAAAGGTCCGCCGGATGAGACCTGACATGTCTGAGAAGATCAAGGCTGAGGTAATGAAGCAATTCAACGCTGGCTTTCTGGCTGTTACTTCCTATCCACAATGGGTTGCTAACATTGTGCCCGTGCCTAAGAAGGACGGAAAAGTCAGAATGTGTGTGGATTATCGGGATTTAAATAGGGCTAGCCCTAAAGACAATTTTCCACTACCACATATCGACATCTTGGTTGACAACACAGCTCAACACAAGGTTTTTTCCTTCATGGATGGATTCTCGGGATATAACCAGATCAAAATAGCCCCCGAGGACATGGAGAAAACTACTTTCGTCACGCAATGGGGTACCTTCTACTACAAAGTGATGCCATTCGGACTGAAGAATGCAGGGGAAACTTATAAACGCGCCATGGTAGCTTTGTTTCATGATATGATATATCATGAGATCGAAGTTTATGTAGACGACATGATAGCTCGATCACAGACAGAAGAAGAACACCTTGGTCATTTGCAAAAGCTGTTTGCCTGGTTGAAGGAGTATAAGCTCAGACTGAACCCAAGCAAGTGCACTTTTGGAGTTAGGTCTGGTAAACTTTTGGGATTTATTGTCAGCAACAAAGGCATTGAGGTTGATCCAGCTAAAGTGAAGGATATACAAGAAATGCCTGCCCCCCATACTGAAAAGGAGGTTAGAGGATTCTTGGGACGCTTGAATTATATTGCGAGGTTCATCTCTCAACTGACATCTACCTGTGAGCCAATTTTCAAACTGTTGAAGAAAGATCAGGTAGTTGAATGGAACAATGATTGTCAAGTTTCTTTTGATAAAATCAAGGAGTATTTACTAGAACCTCCTATTTTGATGCCACCCGTCGAAGGAAGGCCGTTAATCATGTATCTGACTGTTTTGGATAACTCAATGGGGTGTGTGCTGGGCCAACATGACGAGTCTGGCTGAAAAGAGCATGCCATTTATTACCTTAGCAAAAAGTTTATCGATTGTGAGACTCGCTACTCACTGCTCGAGAAAACTTGCTGTGCTTTGGTATGGGCTGCTCGCCGGCTAAGGCAGTATATGTTGACTCACACCACTTTGCTGATTTCCAAAATGGATCCGATCAAGTATATCTTCGAGAAGCCTGCTTTATCTGGAAGAATCGCTAGATGGAAAATGATCCTGACTGAGTATGATATCCAGTATACTACCCAAAAAGCTATAAAGGGGAGTGTACTAGCCGACCATCTAGCTCATCAAGCCGTCGAAGATTATCAATCTATGAGATTCGACTTCCCTGACGAGGACATCATAACTTTGGACAACATCGAAGGTAACGGACCGTATGACGGACCTGAACAAGGATCCCGATGGACCCTATACTTTGACGGTGCTTCAAATGCACTTGGCAACGGCATCAGTGCGATACTCATTTCTCCGGAAGGTTGCCACACACCCTTCACTGCCCGACTTTGCTTCAGCTGTACCAACAACATGGCTGAATATGAAGCTTGTATCTTTGGTCTCAAGGCTTCTATAGACTTAGGAATCAAATCTTTGGTCGTATTTGGGGAATCGGCTTTGGTTATCAGTCAAGTCAAAGGAGAGTGGGACACTAAACATCCTAATCTTATCCCATACAAAGAACATGTCCTGACGTTGTTGCCTCATTTCAAGCAGATTACCTTTGAGCATTTCCCGCGAGAAGAAAATCAGTTAGCCGATGCTCTGGCTACAATGTCTTCCATGTTTAAACTCAACTGGGATAACGAGGCTCCCCAAATTACCATCGAGCGAATGGATGAACTCGCGCACTGTCATGAGATTAATACCGAAGAAGTAGTGGAACAACCCTGGTTTCATGAAATCAAAAGGCATCTCCAGACTAGAGAATATCCTGAAGGAGCTTCCGTCAATGACAAAAAGTTCTTAAGGAGATTTGCTGCCAAATTCTTCCTAAGCAATGGCATCCTTTATAAGCGCAACCATGATTGTGTTCTACTTCGTTGTGTGGATAAAGTTGAAGCAGAGTTCATCATGACTGAGATACACAATGGCACATTTGGCACCCACTTGAGCGGACATACGATGGCTAAAAAGATTCTAAGGGCAGGCTACTACTAGTCTACTATGGAAGCTGATTGTCATCAACATTCCCGCACCTACCACAAATGCCAAGTCTACGCCGACAAGGTACATATTCCTCCTATTCCCCTCAACGTTATGAAAGCTCCCTGGCCATTCAGAATGTGGGGCATTAACATGATTAGAGAGATCAAGCCCACGACATCCAATGGACATCGCTTCATCTTGGTCGCTATCGATTATTTTACCAAGTGGGTCGAAGCAGCTTCTTTTGCCTCCGTTACAAAGAATGTGGTTGCCCGCTTCAACAAGCAGAACCTCATATGCCGGTACGGTATCCCTGACAGGATCATCATAGACAACGGTACGAATTTGAACAACACTATGATCACCTCTCTATGCAAGCAGTTCAAGATTTATCATCACAATTCATCTCCCTATCGGCTAAAGATGAACGGTGTTGTTGAAGTCGCGAACAAAAATATCAAGAAGATCATTCAAAAGATGACAGTCACCTATAAGGACTGACACGAGATGTTACCGTTTGCTCTACATGGATACCGTGCCACGACACGTACTTCAACAGGGGCAACCCCATTTTCTTTGGTGTATGGTATGGAAGTTGTGTTACCTATGGAGGTTCAGATTCCTTCCTTAAGGATTATGAAGGACGCTGGTCTGAGTGAAGACGATTGGATTCAGACCCGACTTGACCAACTCAATTTGATCGACGAGAAGCGACTTACTGCTGTTTGTCATGGTCAGACGTATCAAAAACAGATGATCAAGGCTTTCAACAAGAAAGTTAGACGTCAAGTATATCAAGTCGGAGATCTTGTGATCAAGCGGATCATCTTGCCGCAACGTGATCCCAGGGGAAAATGGACTCCTACCTACGAAGGACCATTTGTGATCAAGAGCATCTTCTCTGGTGGGGCCATGATTTTGACCACCATGGACGGTGACGACTTGCCGCACCCTGCGAACGCAGACATAGTCAAAAGATACTATGCATAAAACGACCCGACAAGTTGAAAACGCAAAAGGGCGACTTGGGCAAAAATGGTCATCCCGGTGAATCGAAAACCCGAAAGGGCGGTTCAGGCAAAAATTAGGGATAAAACAAAAAATCTGTACACCCGGCAAGTTGAAAACCCGAAAGGGCGACTTGGGCAAAAAAGGGTTTCCCGGTGGATCGAAAACCCGAAAGGGCGGTCCAGGCAAAAGTTAGGGAATTGAAGCGTATGACTATGTCTCGTCGGATCACTTTAAGAACAATCTCTTCACCAACAAGCTCCAAGCTTCTGATCAACCCAGTCATCTGCGGACGAAGCAGCAAATGGACAAGATATTCAGAGTTGTGAAGGCTATAGCAGAATGGGAATCCCATGGAATTGTTACACATATCCATCTTTCTTTTGTATAAAATTTTTCAATTTTTACGACAACATTCTCTTACTAGGATGTCTGTCTCCTTTGTACAAAAATACTCACAAAAGCTAATACAAAAATACTTCAAAGTGCAGAAATTCGCTTGCCTTTCTTTTCTTTTTTACACTTATGTTTTATTTGAAAACGTCCAATGTTTTGTTAAATAGGCATATGCATTTGAATATAATCACTGCTTACAAATAAAACGAAATTGAAAAAGGATAATTACTGATAGGTTGAAGGAGTAGGAAGAAATATTTATGCCATTCCAGAAGAAATCCCCTACGATACATCATTCAGATCCTCAACAAGGCTAAATTTGGAGTATATTTCCCCAACGAAATTAAGCTTCAAGGTCTGCAGCGGAGCCAATGCAGTCTAAAACTTGATTCCCCAGCTGAGTTAAGTTTCAAAATTCCCATCAGAGTTAAGCTTCGAGATCCCCAGTGGAGCCCGAAAACCCTGAAAAATCCTATCCCCAGCGGAGCCAGAATAGTGAACATTCTCCCCACAGAGTTATTTCCCAGCAGATTGAAGATTTTCAGTCTCATTTCTCTAGCAGAAGTCTCCCAGGTTTTAACTCCCCAGTAGAGATTTTCAGAGTTTTCCTTATTCCCCAAGCAGTCAGCAGTCAGCAAGGATTTCTCATCTTCAGTAATCAATTTTTTTTGGAATCCCCAACATTAGTCAAGGATTTACTTTCCCCGACAATAATCAAAGATTTCACTATCTCCAATTATCAAGAATTTATCTTCCTCAACAAGACAACTACTCAGCTTACATACACATCCATTACATTCATATATCATAAACATTGATGAAACACAATTCATTGCATCATACATATCATGCAACATAAACTCTATGTTTTAGCTAACATTTTACCCTTTTCAGGATAAGATTAAAAGGCTATTGTTAACAATTATTCAGATACAATATGGATACACCCCAGACACGGCGATTATTTTATTACTCATCCAGAATTTCAGCTCAAATGCAGTACAGATACACCCCAGACACGACGGTCATTCTACTACTCATTCAGACTTCAGCAATCCGATACGGACTAGATACACTCCAGACACGGCGGCCATTCTATCTCTCATTCAAATTCAACTATCAACTTCAAGTTCAGATATGCTCCAGACACGGATGCCATTCTGACCCTTACACCAGCAGCTTGATTCTCCCCAGTGCAATCGCCACGAAAGTTATTCTGTCACTTATTCAGATCCCAGTTACAGTCTCAGATATACTCCAGACACGGAAGTCATTCTGCTACTCATACAGATCTCAAATTTAGATACAATACAGATACACTCCAGACACGACAGTTATTCTGATATTCATTCGAAGTTAAAATACAGTTACAGCTCAGATACACTCCAAACACGAATGCCATTCCTTTGCTCATACAGACTCAGTCTCCAGATACAGTTCAAATGCATTCCAGACACGGATACCATTTTGATGCTCATTCTTCTGACCTACTGCATTGCAGTTCAATAAACACTCTTGGATGGCATCTTTAAGCCCATCTCCGGCAAGGTTCTACCATCTCCAAATGGCATCTTTAAGCCCATTCCCTCAACAATATTTTGACGAGTGCAAATTTACGGGCACTCTAGTGTCCAATCCTCTTTTACCTTTGAGTCGCGAAAGGAAAACTTACCAATCTAACTCTTCAGGTTCCAGAAGATTGAACAGGGGCAACTGTTGTAACCCAAAATTTTCCCTCTCATTTCATCAACATTTTCTCAATCACAAGACTCTCGGAACTCAAGAACAAGCTAGGATTTGCTCTGCTCAAGACACCTCCTTGCACTGTGGACCTAAATTAGGGTTTGAGTTTGCACATGGATGTTTTTACCTACAATGCCCAAAGTGACTTTCATACTTCATGTTGGACTCACAAGTTTGTCCATACCAAGTTTTAAGCCTTGATTCAAATTTTTGCCCAGTCAATTGGACAATTGACCTAGAAATCAGCTGTATTGGGGAAAAAGTCAACTGTGGCCAATTAACAGTCAAACCTCATGAAATTTGACCCACATCAACATTATGAACTCATATGAACCATTTGATCAAGTTTGGATCACAATTCCACAAGAAATTTGATCAGATCATCAAAAGGGCAAAATGGTCATTTTTAGGGTTTTGACTGCACAAAGGCAATTTTTGACTGTTTGACCTAGCCAATGGCAAATCAAGCTCACACATGGAGTCAAGGACTCAATGACATTGTCTTGACCCATTCAATAAGTTCAAAAGATCTCAAATGCATAGGATTGGCAGATGAATTTTTTAGTCAACTGATCAAAATTTGACTATACACTGAAAAGTCAAACTTTGACTTTTTGGTCAAAATCAAGTGCCAAGAGTCATTTTTCACCTAGACATGTCAAATTATGAAACTTGTTCATCAAGAAACCCAAAAATGCAAATTAGGGTTTAAAATGGAAAAATTTCATAACTTAGAAATTTTCTAAGTTATGAAATTTTCTTATTTTTTTCCTAACTTTGTCCCATTTTTTCACCATGATGCAAATGGATTCAAACAAAACTTGCAACATGAAAGTTGTATTCCATCACAAATTATACAACTTTGAATCACAAAGTTTTCTGAAAAGAGGCTTGTATCTCAAGTTATGAGTTTTGGAACAAGGGTATCTAAAACCTTTAACTTAGAGAAATTTTGCCCTAATTTAGGCAGGATTTTGACCCATCTTCTTGGCCATTTTTCACATAGTTCCACTTGGAGTTTCAAGTTGCATTTCAAAGATGGATTATAGTACATGTTGCAATATTTACAAATTGTCCAAGAACTCCTCAAAAACCCTTGTGGTTAGAGAGCATCGAATGCTTGAAGTTGGCAAAAACTCACTTTGATCCATGGCCAATACATTTTCATACAAACTTGCATTTTCAAATCAGCATGCTTGGTACTAGCTTGCAGGCCTCAAAACCAGTTTGTACTCCATAATTTAATGCATAACCATTGAGCTAAGGTATTATCTCGGTCATTTGGACATTACATACAAAACTAATCCCTATTTGGAAAAAGGTATAATGCCATTTTTGTAAAGTTGCACTTTATGTCAAAACAAGATCCTTGAGGCATGGGGCCAGATCTCTGAGGCAAGATCAAATCTACCAATTCCAGTAACCAAGAGAAAAATATGCAACATGATATAGGACTTGTACAGGCCTGCATTGAACGGATAGACACTCTTGCTTCAAGAAGAAAAAAAGTTGCAAACCACAAGCCATCTCTCACATATGTTAAAACCAACTTACACAAAGATTGCAAACAAGTTGGATACCTCCTAACAAACCAGAAACACGACCCCTTTGCCTCTCCAAACTCCTAGTGCATAAATTCCCAATTTTCTTGCAAAACAAGGCCAGTTCTGCATTTTGCAAGCCATCTTCAAATTCCATCGTGCGTTTTGCCTAGAGATACTTCAAACACCTTCCAACCAACATACCTAAGCTATCCAGATCATCCATTGCTAGCTGTAACACCCTTAACACACATTGCCATTTTTGTTTCAAAGCTTTGCAGGTTGAGTTCTATAGCACGATTCAGGCTATTTCAAAACAAGCCAAGCATTGGAAAAGCTTCAGTGGACCTCAGGCAAGCTCAAAAGAAGCTCAAGCACCCTTGGAAGTTGTTGCATTGCCCAGCTCGAAGTCAACTGAAACAGGTATTTCATGAACTTCTATCTCTCTATTTAGGAATAGTTAGACTTAGGTTTGTGAATGAAAGATGTTGTATTCATAGCCCTGAAGCCATACATATGCTTAGTTTTCATTTATATTAATCGTGCTAGGAGAATTTCATCCATGAACTTTCTGAAAAAACTAGGTTAGAAATTAGGGCTAGAGAAATTCTCTCTGGTCTTTGAGAGTTAGCTTAAGTTTTTTATATGGTTGGATTCGTTGTTTGATGCTATATAAGTTTCATGTTATGAGTTTTGTCAAAAAATCAAGGAATCAGGAGATATCATTTGTGTACAGAAGCACGCATATTTTTGTTCAAAGGAAGAAGATGAAGTTGGTTTGGCTGGGCCTGTACAGGCTTGCTTTTGGCACCCTCCTCTTTTCTTTTTACACCCCCTGACCCATTTCTTGTACATTTGTTATTTTTTCATTTTTGTTTCATTTCTGATGTTGATATTTTACTTTCTAATATAAAAAATACTTAAAAATTATTTTCATAACTTTTTGTATTTATTTGGAATTTATTTATATTATTACTAGTATAAATATATAAATAATTTATTTTCTTTTTTTATTAAAACTCAAAGAATAATGTAAAAAAATATGTTTATTTTTATTTGTTATTTTTATACACACTTAAAAACATTTTCTTGAATATACACATTTTTTGTAAATAATTAATTTTAATTTTTATATATTTAAATATGTTTAATAATATATATATATATATATATATATATATACTTATATACTTTATTTTATTAAATAATTAGGACAAAAATACAAAAATATTACATTTTCATTTTTATTAACATTTTATACTAAAAATATCATTTTTACAATATACTTTTATTTTTTTTTATAAATCAATATGTTATTGCATATAAGTAATAAATAATACTATTTATTTAAAAATTAGGGGTTTTGCCCTAAATAATAAAATAATTAAAATTGACCCTTTTTATTATTATTTACATTTCACATTAAAAAATACTTTTTACATGCATAAATTTTTTTTTGCATAATACATTTTATCTAACATTTATTTATTGTATTTAATTATTGTACATTTAAATATTGTATCTTGTACATTCGATTTGGTTGTAATAGTAATTTAGGGTTTAATTTCTTGCAAAATAATCCCCAATTCAAATTTGTACCCCCCTCCTTATATCATGTTGTAATAGTGTAGGATTTAAATTCTCGCACTTTTAAATGCTTTCAATTATGCCATGATTAGACCTAGGGTTTGTATGCAAAATAAAATAAACAAATAGCTTAACCTAATCCAAAGATAACAATGCAAGAAAAACAACCACAGTGTACATTTGCACCCCCTAGGGTTTCAATCCACTTGTTGCCTTCAAAAATGGGCCATGGTTGCATGTCAAGTACTTTGGCAAAACAAAAACAAAACAAAAGATCATAGTCCCTTGATGACGCTATCTGAGTTGCCTAAACAAAATGATCCAGTCCCTTAAGAAAATTTCCAAAAATACTTGACACAATTGCTATCATGGTCTATACGATGACTCGCGCCTGTCCCGTTTAACATCCTAACACAAGGTTGTTCACCAAATACAATGGTGAAACAACACTGTTAAAAGGGTTAAAAACATAAGAAAGATCATTGAGTAAAATAGGGTAGATAGCTCTTAGTTACTTGATCAAGCTTGCAAAAACATCCTTGCTATTTTTCAAAACACACTTCACAACACAATTGCAAAACCCTACTTTCAAACATTGAAAACTTTTCAAAAGACAAAAACACCTTTGTATACATTCAAGACAAGAATCATTACAAAGGCTGCCACAACGATGGCCTCTTTTCAAAACATCTTTCAAAAACACACACAAAGCACCATTTCAAACAATTGAAAAGAAAAGCAAGTGATCTAAGCAAGTAACTAAGATCCCATGGATAACCATGGATAGAAAGGGTGCCAATACCTTCCCTTTCTATAATCTACTCCCCGAACCCAAGAAAACATCTCAAAGGTCTTTCATGTGCTTTTTGACCTTTCCTTAGGATAAAATAAAAAGTCGGTGGCGACTCTTGCTAAACCGAAACATTTGCGAACACAAACGCAAAATCCCAAGTCAGTTCTCCCACCGTATCACAGAACTGGAGACTCTGCTGGGGAAATTTCTAAAAGTGGAGTAACCTTAGGGCTTTAGATCACCCTTTGCATGATTATATTATTTGCTTTGATTGCTTTACATTTGGTTCTCTTGTTTGGGCTTGAAACCCTCTACCCGGATTTGGGAGACATTCATAAGTAAATAGCAATACATTGTGGAAACTGTGCGGGGTATACCAACATGGTTGAAGCAATAGCTATATTAGTGCGACATATTTGTGAGTACCGGTAGCCTTTGAGTCAATCAAAGAGAATACGGGGCCGCTGAGTGATGTCATGAATCACTAATGAACTCTTAGAACCTTACTTGACCATCTTGGCCTTTTATTAGGGGTAGTGAGATGACCGACTTTGGTGCAGTTCGAAGTTGTTAGATACTCGATACTACACTCATTGAGGGTTATTTTCTTGGAATATTTTGGTCGCTAGTTAAGTGGCTAAACCAAAACAATGAACATAGAAAACAATCCAGTGATATTGAGCTCCTTAGAACCCGGTTACTATTTATAGGACAGGTTTGAGCCAACTAAACTCAAGAGGGTATTTACCTATGAAACCTCATGCAAGCCTGAAACTACGGTTTTGTGTGACTTGTTTGTACATGTGCTTGTGCATACATCATGAACATCATAAAGCATCATATGCATCCACTAACCATTTCAAGGGTTTGGATCTTCATCTTTGTTCTTGTTTTGTAGGTCATGGAATCTCTTCGCGGGAAAACAATTCAAGTCAACCTTGTGAGAATCCCTCCTCAACTCAAGGAGCTTACTTCCAGGATTCCTGAGAATTCTCTCTTCAGTGAAAGACATGGTAGACTTCTCAACTTGGTCAACTCCAACATTGAAGAAGACATGGTGAAAGTTCTCTTCCAGTTCTTTGACCCCCTACACCACTGTTTCACATTCCCTGATTTCCAACTAGTACCCACTTTTGAGGAATTTTTTCAGCTCCTGAGAATTCCTATTCTTCATCAACTACCCTACAATGGTACGGAAAAAGAACCAAAGCTTGAAGATGTTGCTCAAGCATTACACTTGCAACCATCTGACATCAAGGGACATTGGGAAACCATAAGTGGTGTCAAGGGCTTCTTGGCAAAGTTTCTGTTCGAGAAGGCACAAGACTGCTGGAATTCTTTTGATCTACAAGCCTTTGAAGAGATTGTGGCACTCCTCATCTATGGGTTGGTCTTGTTCCCAAACCCTGATCAGCTTATAGATGTGAATGCTGTCAAGATTTTCATATCCAGGAACCCTATACCCACGTTGCTTGGGGACATCCTACATTAATTTTACACACAAACAATGAGGAAAAGAGGTGTTCTCATGTGCTGTACTCCTCTCCTAGCAATGTGGTTTATTTCTCACCTTTCACAAACAGTTCTGAAGAATGAGCAGGGTTTAAGGTGGTCACAACGATTGATGACCCTCACACATTCTGATGTACATTGGTGTTCTCGGTCCAGAGAAAATGTCATCATCATTGATCGTTATGGGGAATTCCATAATGTCCCACTACTTGGCATTAGGGGATGCATCACCTACAACCCCTGTCTAGCTTTAAGACAATTTGGATATGCTCGGAGGGATGACCCTCATGACATGCTGATTCCTGACCTAGTTTTTGACTTCGACAATGATGCGCAAGGACTTCGACAAAGGTTCATCAGAACTTGGAGGATGCCCAACAAAGTGGATAGTAAGACACTGGGGCACAAGAATTCCATCCCCTTTGAGCCTTACCTCAAGTGGGTACGAACCCGCTCCCAGAATCTTATGATGCCATACCCTCACATTCTCCCCTTGATCAAAGAGCCTGTTATGGAAGGAGAGGTTCCATACACTATCCTGCATCCTGACATGCCAACATCATGGGAAGAAATGCAAAAGAGTTGGATCCAACTCAAGGAAGAATGAGATACTTTTGAAGCCAGCTTCTATGCTAGTGAGAAGAAGGTTTTGAAGTAATATCCTTCATTTGATCAAGGGTTGATCATGATTCCTCAAGAAATGCTCCTAACTCATCAAAAGTCAAAAATGGCAAATTAGGATTTCTATAGGAAAAGTCAACCAAACTTTGACCAAGCATAACTTTCTCATACTTTAACATAAATTTTTCCATAAAGGCTCATTTTGAAGAGAATTCAATTCCCTACAACTTCTCTTCAGCCCTCAAGTTCAAGAAATGCCTCAATCAAAAGATATATGCTCAGACATTATAAGTCATTTCAAAAAGTTAACAAAAACACGTTTTGGGTCAAAGCTCCTTACAGGAACATGGAAGATCCAATTGAGATGAAACCAAAAGGGTTGTTTAGAGGACATCTTAAGATTTCTAAAAAGTCCACAAACACCCTCTTAGGGTAAAAAAATAAGAGAGATATGCATTGATAAAGTTGACCAAATTTCAGAAATGTGCATGAAGTCAACATTGATCAAAATTGATTTTTTTTCCAAATGGGACCATGTTTTCTTTTTTGAAACTTGTTCCTAAGATGACCCGCGACCCCTGAGCTTATCCAATTATTATTTTATTATTTTTAATATTTGTTTTGATTTTTTATTCACTAAAATCAAAATAAATCATTTAAAATAATGGAATAATTAAATAAAAACAAAGATTGGATTTTATGAGCACATTATGGATTCATGATCAATTGGCAAAACATATAATTTGTACAAGGGCTAATTGGATTGGAAAAGATCATGATTTGGCCTATTTTAGAAACAAAATATACCAGGAATAAATCAAATCTTTTCTCATCAATTTGCAAAGATTCAACTCAGTTTTATTGACCTAATTGCTTCTACTATATATGCAATACAAACCCTGATGATAAAAACAAGGATTGGCCGTGTAGAATTGAGACAAGAAACTTCAATTTTTTGACAAAAAGTGCTGCTTGAATTTTGATTTACAGGGAGATTCAAAACATTCTAAGACTGGCAATAAATTCCCGGGCACGTTTGGAAGCTATTTGGACCATTACCATGCCTTAACACCTTCAGAAACCGCACATACAGAACCTTAATTTGCCTTTATTTTCTTGAATTCGATTTTGATAATTTACGTATGATAAATGAATTTTGAATATGCATTCTTGTTTATATGGTCATTTAGAACATGTTGGAATGATTAATTTCTTGTTTTAATGCTTGTATGATAACCTGCCATTGCTAGGGTTTGAAGCTTCATTTTAGGGTTTCTTGTTACAGGTGAAATTAAGCCAAAAGAAGAGTACCATTGTACTCATGAGGTCAAACCCAGTTGGTCTGCATTCTTAGATTTCATTTTTATTGAGTGGCTGTGATTTTTGAAATATGCAGGTCCTATAGTTACAACCAGGTCCGTAGGTAAAAGTTTTGGACCTAAAACGATAATCCATCAAAGAAGACGACTGCATGGCGTGATCCGGTTGGCCAGTTTGAACTTGGCGCGCGTTTTATTACAATTACTAACCTTTGAAGAGATTGTGGCACTCCTCATCTATGGGTTGGTCTTGTTCCCAAACCCTGGTCAGCTTATAGATGTGAATGCTGTCAAGATTTTCATATCTAGGAATCCTATACCCATATTGCTTGGGGACATCCTACACTCATTTTACACACGAACAATGAGAAAAAGAGGTGTTCTCATGTGTTGTACTCATCTCCTAGCAAGGTGGTTTATTTCTC
The DNA here is from genome assembly GCA_948472305.1 of Vicia faba. NCBI lineage: Eukaryota > Viridiplantae > Streptophyta > Magnoliopsida > Fabales > Fabaceae > Vicia > Vicia faba. Next base: position 34,775,969 of record OX451739.1, on the reverse strand, counting down.
ACCTTCCACAAACAGTTCTGAAGAATGAGCAGGGTTTAAGGTGCTCACAACGATTGATGACCCTCACACATTCTGATGTACATTGGTGTTCTCGGTCCAGAGAAAATGTCATCATCATTGATCGTTGTGGAGAATTCCCTAATGTCCCACTACTTGGCATTAGGGGAGGCATCACCTACAACCCTTGTCTAGCTTTGAGACAATTTGGATATGCTCAGAGGGATGGCCCTTATGACATGCTGATTCTTGACCTAGTTTTTGACTTCGACAACGATGCGCAAGGACTTCGACAAAGGTTCATCAGAGCTTGGAGGATGCCCAACAAAGTGGATAGTAAGACAATGGGGCACAATAATTCCATCCCCTTTGAGCCTTACCTCAAGTGGGTACGAACCCGCTCCCAGAATCTTATGATGTCATACCCTCACATTCTCCCCTTGATCAAAGAGCCTATTATGGAAGGAGAGGTTCCATACACTATCCTGCATCCTGACATGCCAACATCATGGGAAGAAATGCAAAAGAGTTGGATCCAACTCAAGGAAGAACGGGATACTTTTGAAGCTAGCTTCTATGCCAGTGAGAAGAAGGTTTTGGAGCTTACCCGCCGACTCCACGAGGAGGAAATTCTCAACACTTACATTGCGCCAAAGAGGATGCGCAATGTCTTTTTACATTAAGAATTTTGTAATATTTCGCCCATGGGGCACTTATGTACTAACAAATTTCTTCTTAATATGACGTGCGTTCTTCTTCTTTACAACAAATTTGAAATTCTGAACCTTTGAATGCATTACATGAATAACATACCATTCATCATATGCATAAACAGGTCTTCACGCCAGGTTTCCTTATCTTTCTGCTGTTTATTTCAGCAAGATGGATTTGGAGCAAACGGTAAAGGATCTGCAGGCACAAAATTCATAGTTCCAGCAACTCCTCATGACCTTGGCAAAGGGTCAAGAGGACCTCAAAGTTTTGTTGGAGAAGAATAAAGAGAAAAAGAAAAAGAGACCTGGGGTGGCCACTTTTGGAAGAAGGTTTGAGAGTAATGCTAGGAAGGTTCTTGAGTTCCCCTCAACGTCTGACGAAGGGGCCGGTAAAGGGAAAGGGACTGTTGTGCCTTCTAAATTCGAGGCTGAAGAAGAGGAATGGGAAGAAGACGAAGACTACTCCGAACAATAGTATCTACTGGCGGATGATAAATGTAAGAACCTTGAAGATAGACTGACAGCTATGGAGCTGCAGAGGGTGCCCAGATTGGATTTTGAAGAACTAGGGCTGGTAGATGGGATTGTTATCCCTCCCTAGTTCAAGGTGCCAACATTTGCCAAGTATGACGGTCTGTCGTGCCCAAAGATGCACCTGAGGTCGTATGTTAGAAAAATCCAACCCCACTTATCCGATAAAGACCTCTGGGTACACTTTTTCCAAGACAGCTTGTCTGGCACGCAGTTAGACTGGTTTTATCAACTCGAGAGATCAGAGGTTCACAATTGGGAAGACTTGGCAGCTGCTTTTTATCATCAGTATCAATACAATGCTGATTTGGCGCCCACTCGTACTCAGTTACAAAGTATGGGGATGGCTTCCAATGAAGGGTTTAAAGAGTACGCCCAGAAGTGGCGTGATCTGGCTGGAAGGGTGCAACCACCGCTATCAAATAGGGAGTTAGTTGACATGTTTCTAGGGACCCTGTCTGGCCCCTTCTTCAACCATCTAATCGGGAGTTCTTCCGCGGGATTTACTGAACTGATATTGACTGGCGAGAGGGTCGAGGCCGGTATTAAAAGTGGCAAGATTCAAGAGGATGCTTCCGCGTCCATGGCTGTTAAGAAACCCTTCCCAGCTAAGAAAGAAGCCTCCGCTGTGTATTCTCAAAAGGGTCAGGGAAAAACCGAGCGCCAACCGACTGTAGGGGCTGTGATGATTCAAAACTCGTCAAATGATCAACCTCGTAACAATCAGTCGAGACCTAATCAACAACGGGTGGAAAGGCCACAACGGCAGTTCACCCGCATCAACATGACGCCCGCTCAGGTACTTCCACATTTGTTGAAGCTGAATCTGACCAGTTTGAAGGAAGCGCCAAAGAACCCTAACACCTCCTCTCCATACTACCACCCCAGTGCCAAGTGTGCTTACCATTCCGACAGTGCTGGGTGTGATCGGTGGAATTTGAACTGACTGTTTTGGAATGCTGGTTTGCGAAATGTCGCGGTAAGCAAGAGTCGCCACCGTCTTTTATTTTCTCCAACAAGGAAAGGACAAAAGCACAGCAAAATTCCTTTTCGAGATGTTTCTCGGTTCGGGAGGTAGATTATAGAAAGGGAAGGTGTTAGCACCCTTTCTATCCGTGGTTATCCACGGGCTCTTAGGTACTTGCTCACTATGTTTTAAAAAATGTTTGCTTTTCTTGTGTTTGTGGGTTTTGAAAAAGTTTCGTTTTGAAAACTTCTAGGTAACTCTTGTATCAGTCCTCAAGAGTGTATGAAGTATTTGTTTGAAAACTTTTTGAAAGTGTAGGTGCGAAAAGTTGTTTTTGTTTTTAAAAGAGCAAGTACCTAGAAGAAATCTACCTACTCTAAGGAATTAAGCTGTGTAAGAGTCCTTTAGAAAGTACTATCCCACTATTGAGAAGTAGGTAGCACCGTCGTTGGAGTTATTCGGGTCAATTCGATTATTAGGGACATGTGTGGTCACCAAAGCAATAGTAGGACACCTTAGCGGTAACCCTAATGTCCTAGATCCTTTTTATCCGAGGCAACCGTTTCGAGGCAACTTGGATCTTTAGACAGGAGGGCGACCTCTAAAACACCCTATACTCAATGACCATGTCGAGGCAACCAAGTGAGGCGTACCCTAGGAGTGGCATGTGCACGTGTGTCAGGTTTCATGTTAATTGTCTTTGCACAAGTTATGGTGAGCTACATTTTGATTTTAATTTTCAGGCAAGTCTTGTCATGCATAGTTAACAGTTAATAATTGTGCGGAAAATAAATTGCGGAAAGTAAATCTACGCTATTACAAGGCGTCGGGTATTTACATCGCCAAAAACATAACCCTTTGGAAAAATAAATTGCGAGAGAATAAAGAAAGCGATAAAAGTCCTAATTATCTATTACATTCTCGGAGCAGTTACATAAATATGATCAAAATAGGAATCAAGAATAAACATGCGCGAGAAAAATTGAATCGGGACGTCCTTAGGGTTTTGACCCTTTTTGTGAAAAGAATGGCATTTTGGTCCTTTTTGCAATTAATTAAAATTAAACCTAATTTACTAATTAATTAATTAATTACAAGAAAAAAAGTATTTTTGTGTTTTTTAATGTTTTAATGAAAATAGAATAAAAGGAGATTAAAATTGTCAAAAGAAAAACCCTAATTCTATGTTAATTTTATTTATTGTAAAAAAGGATTAAAATTAACCTAATTAAAAGACTAAATCAATTTTGTTAGAATTTATTTACAAAATAATAATTAATAGTGAAATTAATAAATAATAAAAATAAATAATATTTACATTTTTAGTTATCTGAATTTATTATAAAAAATATTAATTTGTTAACTAAATACTAATAATAATAATTAATAAAAGAAAATAAAAGAAAGGGAAAATAAAAAGAAATAATAAACCAGGGGGGTGATGGGCCCATTAGGAGGTAAATTAGCAATTCCTGGCCCATTAGTCTCAAGCCTCGTTGACTTTGGAAATTGGCTAAGCATATGGTTGACTGGGATTATGGTGTTCTTCATCTCCTGGCCACTGGATCTATGCTGGCAGCCACTTGGCACGCTGATGTTTGGAGTACATGGTGGAACGCTGTTGGAAATCTGCACACAATCATGTTAAACAAAATAATATAGAGCTTTTGGTGGACCTGGGAATCGAACCCAGGTCCCAATGATCAACAGCCAACGCACCATCCACTGAGCCAACTGAACGCCTTTGTTATTATAATGAACAAGGAATATAATATGTAAAAACAACAATTATGCTGGAATAAAAGCGCGCGTTATTTAAACCAACCAATGATACGCTTACACGCCTTCATCTTCCTCATTCGCACCTGCAAAAAACAAATGGATAGCGGGGGTTTTTAACCCCCACAATTTAACATGAGGAATAATAGCGAATAGGTTCCTGATGCACATAAATATTTCGCGAGCATGGCGTTTGATTCGTCTTGATGCCACGGTTTCAATCATAGGTCTTAGAGGTCCCAATTTTGCTTGGTTACTGAATCCCCAAATTCAAGGTTTAGGAACCCTAGAATTCATCAATGGTGATTCTTGATTATGTGCATCATAATCCAATTAACCTGTACCATTAGCTTCCTATGGACTCAAACAATGCAAAACAAACAATAAATCGTGTTAATGATGCATGAAATAAGCAATTCGATTTTTAAAATAATCAGCAAACCGTGAAGCTGTTCTTGGTGATTCTTTGGGCTATGGAGCTTGGTTTTGATTGCAAATCATTCTGGGAACCTCCTGCAATGTGTTAGAATTAATAAAAAGCTCTGAATTAGCCTGGAATATGGAAATCAGTTTCCAAGTTTCTTTGATTTTTTTCAATGTTGTTATGGCCTCTTCTGCAACAATTTTCACGTCCAATGCATTAGGGTTAGGTTGTGTACTTATAGGAGAATGTAATTAGGTTAAATCTTGGCCAAGAAATCCATGGAATTGATGTTTGTATATTTGATTGAAAATCAAATATTTTTCAATCTTTTTGATTGGAAAAAACTTGCCAAACTTGGAGATTTTTGTCCCCTTGATGTGCACACAAATTTTCCAGCTCTTTTAGGTCATATTTGCTTCATGAAAAGATTGAAAATCCATATCTTGATATTTCCTACAATTTAAATTAATTAAAATGAATTAATATTGATAAAAAATTCAATTAATTAATAAAAAATAAGAAAATAATTCAATTTAATCTTAATGGGTCGTGCATAAGCTTTGGATAAAGTTTCAAGTAGAAATTTGAGGCCCATTAGCAAAAACAAAGTATTTTGAGCAAAGTTGACTTTTGCAAATTCACAAAAATTTCCCAACTTCTCCAATGCATATCTTGCTTAATTTTGATCATATGAACATGTTCTTGGACATTTTGGAAAGGTCTTGAAGTCCTCTAACCAATGCCTTTGGTACCATGTCATTTGGATTTACCAATCTCAAGTTATGGTCTTTGACTTAAAATGCATTTTTGTTGACTTTTGAAATTGACCTATAATGTAGAAATTGATAACTTTTTGTGAGAGCATTTCTTGGACTTGGAATGTGAAGATGAGTTGTAGGAAATGTCATCCCCTTCAAAATGAGCATTGGATGGGATTTTTCTGATGAACCATGAAAAAGTTATGCCTTGGTCAAGATACAATTGACTTTTCTACTATCCAAAAATGGTAACTTTTGGCATCTTGATGATTTTTGAGCCATCCTTGTGGAATCATGATCAAGACTTGATCAAATGATGATTGTGGGCTCAAAATAAGATGTTGACCAAAAAATCTGACTTTTGACTGCAAAATGACCATTTTACCCCTGCAGTTGACTGTGGAACAAATAGGGCTTTTGACTGTGGAATTTGGCACTGTGAGTCTTGAGACTTGCCATGTAGATGCTTGAGAATATGTATAGGCCTATGGGACTTTATTGAGCCATTGAAAACCTCAAATTATTTGAAAGAACCAAAACCCTAATTTCAGCTGGCTTAGGAGGTGGTTTGACTGTGCAATCCTTTGAGAAATCTTGAAGAATATGGGAGGGCAAATTTTGGGGTACAACACTGGGCACGATACCAATAATTGCTGGGTGCTTAAGAACAAAATCCAGGATCTGATTGATGCTAAGGAAGTAGAATTTGATGCTCCTGAGAAGCCCAATGTTATATCTGCTTCGATGCCCAAGCACGACCACAATATTCATGCTGTTATGGAGGACATTCATGTTACTGATGTTGTTGACCTGTTGACGCCATTATGTGTGATTAAAGAAAATTTGTTGAGAGCCGGGATCTTTCCTGGTTGTGGTAAAGACTGCTATTTTTGTTTGAACATACGAGGTGATTGCCCAATGTTGAAGTCAGGTGTCCAACGCCTGATGGATACCCAAGAGATACTTTTCCTGAAAACCCCTATTGATACCTTCAATCCTGTTACTCATGATACTTTTTCTACTTCAACCAACGATATTGCAATTATATCCATTTCCGACAATCCTCCCAAGGCTTGCAAAAGGCCTGTCAGGATTACACCCAACTCTGAATGTGTACCATTAAAGATCACCATGCCAGGACCTGTCCCGTGCCAATCCAGCAAAACGATACCATGGAACTATGGGGGAGAAATCTTCTACCATGGTATCAAACAAATCAAAACAGTCCAAGAGATTTCTGAAGAAGAAAGCCCTGATATAGGGAACATTGCGGGTACAAGCAAGATAACCCGCAACGGACAGATCTTTTCTCCGGAGATTGCTCCCCCTCGAGCAGTTTTCGGACCCTTGAAAGCTTCTGTACCTGTTGGGCCATATGTGCAAGGCCCGGTGATTGAATAATTGGATACTCCTGAAGTAAGACCATTTGCTGATACTACCAACAAGGGTAAGGGGATACTAGAAGTGCCTGTCAGGACGAAGGCTCATGCCGTGGTTATCCTTGAAACCACTTAGAAAGAAATGGATGAAATCTTGAAAATAATCAGAAAAAGTGACTACGACGTTGTGGAACAGTTAGGGAAGACCCCTTCTAAGATTTCAATGTTGGCTCTTCTGCTCTGTTCTGAGGCCCATGCTAAGGCCCTAATGAAATTATTGAAGGTGGCACATGTACCCCAAGAGACTTCGTCTGACCAGTTCCAAGAATGTGTGGCCAGTCTTACTGCTGATAATGGCCTTGGCTTTTCCGATGCTGACTTAACTCCCAAAGGAAGAAAACACAACGACACACTACATGTCTCAGTTGAATGCAGGGGAAACACCCTCGCCCATGTCTTAGTTGATACTGGTTCTTCCTTGAATGTGCTGCCGAAGAAAGCCTTAGACCGTTTGGACTGCGAAGGGCTAACTCTCAAACCTAGTAACATTATTGTTAGGGCTTTTGATGGTTCCAAAAGAATGGTTCATGGAGAGGTTGATATTCCTATCAAAGTAGGCACAGAAGTTTTCAACTCCACCTTCTACGTGATGGACATCCGTCTGTCATATTCGTGTTTGCTAGGGAGACCATGGATCCATTATGCCGGGGCAGTTACCTCCTCTTTGCACCAAATCCTGAAATATCCTGTTAAGGGTAAGATTATAACAGTACACGGAGAAGAAGAATACATGATAAGTCATCTTAATTCCTTCCGCTATATGGAGTTGGATGGTGAGTTCATCGAAACGCCTTTCCAGCATTTCGAGGAAGTGTCTCCTGAGGTAGCAGTGGCGAAGACAATGGTTGAGGTGCCTATCGTTCCCAAGCATGTATCTAGGATGGCATCTCTCAAGGACGCAGAGGCGGTGATCAAAGAAGGGAAGAGTACAATATGGGGACAATTGCCTGACTTTCCCCATAAGACAGACAAGTTTGGGTTAGGGTTTACTGCTGCAGGACAAAAGGCTATGCGTCGCTCCAAGGTTGGAGGACCACCCGTCAAAATCTCACACCATGGAATCAATGATGTAGAAGATCTGATGAAGAGAGCCACTTTGAAGATTGGATCTTTCCGACCGTCAAAGGGGGTTTGAGCAACTGGGAATCAAAGGATTTTTTTACCATCACCTTTATCAACCAGTAATTTTACCTTTGAACAATTTCCCATTTTTATGGTCTGTAATAACTAAAACAATTCACACACTATTTTCACCTCATGCCTTGCCCGGGGCATGTAGGTCCATTTGTAAGGGCTTGATTTTCTTCATAATCATATGCCATGTTTTAGTGAATCATTGGACGTTTTTCATCTATAAACTGTTATGTTCATTTTCTTTCATTTTGCATTTTTGTTTGTTTAAGGATGGCTATCCCTTACACACACCCACACTCACAAATGCAGGTACCCATCCACTCCGGATTCCATGGGTGACTATTCTGCTTTATCTTTGAGGGTTTTGTTGGGGTATTCTTGTAAAGATCCTACACCCGAATATGGGGCATCTTATTAGGTAAGTAGCAATAAACCATGGAGGTTGTACGGCGTAGACTGATATAGACAAAGTGGTGGCTACGTTAGCGCGATACTTTGGATTGTACTAATGTTCCTTGAGTAAGTTAAGGATAACATTAGGCTTCCTCATAGTGTCACTTAGCGCTAAATAACCTTTATAACCTTTAATTGATTCATCTTAGCCATTAGGAAGTAGTGAGATAACCGGCTTTGGTTCCGACCGAAGATTGGTTGATACTCGATACTACACTCATTGAGGTTGGACTTTTAGGATTTTCTGGCCGCAATTTTTTGGTGCGAAGCTGAAACAATTTCTGAAGGGAAGGTCAGTGATATTGAGGCTCCCTAGAACCCGGTTAGTATTAATAGGATAGGTTGAGCAACTGAAAATTCAAGAGGGTACATACCTTAAAAACTCATGCAGGCCTTTGAACCTAAGGTCTATTGTGTGATTTGCTTGTGTTTATCTGTGATTTTTAGCATAATAATGACATCATAACCATCATGACATTCATACATACTAATCATTTCACGGACCTGTTGGATTTACCTCTTGATTGTTTTGTAGGATATGAATTCAGGTCGCAGAAAAACTATCCGGATTCACTTCACAAAAGTTCCTCCTATGCTCAAGGAATTAGTCTTGAAAGTCTTTGAGGACTCATCATTCTACAAAAGACATGGTAACTTGTTCAGTTTGGTTACCACCAGGTTTGATGAAGGTCTGATGAGTGTCTTATTCCAGTTATTCGACCCTAAGCACCATTTCTTCACATTCACCGATTATCAAGTGGTTCCTACGCTGGAAGAATTCTCTAAGTTACTTGGTTTACCTATATTTGAGAGAGTACCTTTCACTAGTTTAGAACAAGACCCAGCTTCCTAAAATGTTGCCGTAGCTTTGCACTTGAAACCATCTGACATTGAGGCCAAATGGAAAAAAAGAAGTGGAGTTAAGGGTCTCCTTGCAAATTTCCTAATGAAGAAAGCTCAAATTTTCCTGGATGCTATGAGCTATCATGCCTTCGAAGATGTATTAGCCCTCTTGATCTATGGGTTGGTCTTGTTTCCTAATTCAGATCAACTTATAGATGTGAATTCCATCAATATCTTTCTTGCTCACAATCCGGTTCCTACATTGCTCGGGGATATCCTACATTCTCTCCATACTCGTACTTTGAAGAAGCGAGGAACTCTCATGTGTTTCACCCCTATTCTATATAAATGGTTTATTTCGCACCTTCCTTGGCCAGTAATGCAAAATGATTAAGGCTTAAGGTGGAGTCAAAGACTAATGTCTCTCTCTCACTCCGACATCCATTGGTGTCCTCGCTCTCAAGAGGACATTTCTTTTATTGATCTCTACGGAGAATTACCTAATGTGCCACTCCTGGGTGTTAGGGGAGGCATCACCTACAATCCTTCTTTAGCACTACGTTAGTTTGGTTATGCACGGAGAGATGGTCCACCTGATATGCTCATCCAGGGTATTGTGTTCAACTACTCATATGATTTGCATAATTATCGTCAGAGGTTCATCCGCTCTTGGGGCATTGTTAAGAAGACTGATAGTAGGACGTTGGGGCGTAAGAACTCCATCCCTTTGGAACCTTACCTCAAATGGGTGAGAGCTCGAGCCCAAAGTCTTATGATGCCATACGATTCCATCTTACCGGTGATTTTAGAACCTATTGTTCAAGGGGGCGAGTCCCGTATTATTCTCCATCCCTATATGCCAACCAACTTCTAAGAGTTGCAAAAGTCTTGGATCCAGCTCAAGGAAGAACAAGATACTTTTGAGGCTCAATTCTTTGCAAGCGAGAAGAAGGTGCTGGAATTAACAAAACAACTTCATGAAGAGAGGAACCTCAACACATACCTCAATTCCAAGAGGAAGCGTCCATGGAAGACTTAGGAATTTCCTTTTAATGTTTATCCTTGTGTAATCTTTTGTGTCTTTAAAAACTTGCTAATAAAAGGTTTTACTTTTTTTTTTGTTTAAAAGAGCTTGAATCTAATAAGGTCCTTGAAATCATTGCATACACATGTCATAAATATCAATGCAAAAACATGTTTCATAACAGGTTTCTCATCTTCTTCGCTGTTTATTTCAGCAAGAAATGGCTCTCGAACAAACTGTGACAGACTTACAGACTCAAAACGCACAATTCCAACAAATGATCATGGCTCTAGACAAAGGGCAGTAGGAACTGAAAGCCCTGATTGTTAAAGACAAGGCTAAGAAGTCGAGAAGGACAGCTGCTGTGGTAAATCTGGGAAGAAGATTCAAGGGACCGTTGAAGCAAATGGTTGATCTGACCTCTTCATCCAAAGAAGGAGAGAACCAAGAGGGTGATACAAGAGAGGAAGACCCTAGTCCAGAGGAATCTGATAATGATACTGATTACAATGAAGAACAGTATCCTCCGGCTGATGAAAAGTACAAACAGCTGGAAGAGCGTCTGAGTGCAATGGAGATTCAGAAAGTGCTCGGGCTGGACTTTAAAGAGATGGGTTTGGTGTCTAGGATTGTTATTCCGCAAAATTTCAAGGCAACAATGTTTTCTATGTACGACAGGGTTTCATGTCCCAAGATCCACCTCCGATCTTATGTGAGGAAGATACAACCTCACACTGCTGACAGAGACTTGTGGGTCCATTTCTTTCAGGATAGTCTATTCGAAACCCAACTAGACTGGTTCTATCAACTAGAGAGGGACAACATCCATAATTGGGAAGACATGGCCATTGCTTTTTATAAGAAGTATCAGTACAATGTAGACCTTGCTTCCATCCGTACTCAACTCCAGAGTTTGGCTATGGGTTCGAGCGAGGGTTTCAAAGACTACGCTCAGAAGTGGAGGGACTTAGCCGGAAGAGTCCAGCCTCCCCTGTCTAATAGGGAGCTAGTGGACATGTTTCTAGGTACCATGTCCGGTCCGCTCTTTAATCATCTAATTGGAAGCTCCTCGGTCGGCTTCACTGAATTAATCTTGACAGGGGAGAGAGTGGAACCTTGAATTAAGAATGGGAAGATCCAAAAGGACACGTCCTCCAGTTCCGTGAGAAAACCATTCGCGGGAAAGAAAGAGGTTAGTGCTATGCACCATCAACGAAGTCAAGACAGAACTGAACGCCGTCCAACAATAGGGGCTGTCGTGATTCCTAAGCCCGCACCCACTCAATAGAGGGATAATCAGAAGAGAACATAAAGGCCGGTAAGACAATTCACCCGGATAAATATGACTCTAGCCCAAGTTTTTCCCCATTTGTTGAGATCCAGTCCGGTAACCTTGCGGGAAGCGTCAAAGAATCCTAACACTACCTTTCCCCGCTATAATCCAAATTCCCGTTGTGCTTATCATTCAGAAAGTCCAGGTCATGATACAAATGACTGCTGGGCTTTGAAAAACAAAGTACAAGACCTTCTCGAGGCGAAGGAAATTGAGTTTGACGCCCCTGAGATGCCAAATGTTATCACTTCTCCTATGCCCAAGCATGGTCGTGGTGTTAACGCTATTCAATATGATATGTTTGTAACTACTGTTGAAGAGCTTGTTACTCGGCTTATGACCGTTAAGTGGAACTTGTTAAAGGTCGGTTTATTTCCGGGATATGGCGAAGGTTGCCACTTCTGTTTATCTCTACCGACTGGTTGTCATTTGTTGAAGGCAGGTGTTCAGTGCCTGATGGATGTTGGAGAGATTTTGTTTGAGAATACTCCTGTTCCAACCATTATGTGCAAGGGTATTTCAATAATAACCATTTCCGCCAATCCTCCCAGGGTCTCCACCAAAAGTCCCGTCAGGATTACATCTGTTCCGAAGATTACTCCACTGATAATCACTGCACCAGGGCCAATCCCTTACTCCTCAGATAAAACCGTTCCTTGGAATTATGGGGGTGACGTCTACTACCACGGCGTCAAGCAAGATTGGCTGGCTATTGAAGACCAGGTCTCTGAGAATGCTGATCCCGACATTGTCAACATTGTTGGAACCAACAAAATAACAAGAAGTGGAAGAGTGTTCTCCCCCGAGATTTCTCCTCCGAAAGTTGTTACTGGTCCTACGATAATTCCTAATTTTCTTCTTGCTCCTACTGCAATTCCCTTGATTACTCCTGTTGACACCCCTATCACCGAGTCGACCGAGACTCGAGGCAAAGACATATTGATTGAGCCTGTCCAGACGAAGGCGCAATCAATATCTATTCCAGAGGCTTCTAAGAAGGAGATGGAAGAAATTCTGAAAATTATCAAGAAAAGCGACTACAACGTGGTCGAACAGCTGGGGCAGACCCCTTCAAAGATCTTTATGCTAGCCTTGTTATTGTGCTCTGAAGCTCATGCGAAGGCTTTGGTGAAGTTTCTGAAAACTGCCCACGTGCCTCAGGAAAATTTTGTTGACCAATTTGAAGATTGTGTGGCTAGTTTGGCGACCGATAAAGGTTTGGGATATTCTGATGCTGATTTGACCCCTAGAGGGAGAAAGCACAATAATGCGTTGTATATCTCTGTCGAATGCAAGGGAACCACTCTGGCCCATGTCCTTGTAGATACTGGTTCATCGTTAAATGTGCTTCCTAAGAATGCTCTGGGCAGACTAGACTGTGAAGGCTTGACTTTGAAGCCCATCAATATTGTAGTGAGGGCTTTCGGCGGATAAAAAAGAATGGTGCACGGGGGAGGTGGACATCCCCATCAAGGTTGGTTCTCAGACTTTCGACTCTACCTTCTACGTGATGGACATCAGGCCATCTTATTCTTGTTTGTTGGGCTGCCCTTGGATACATGGGGCTGGAGTTGTTACATCTACCCTACATCAAATGATGAAATACCCGGTCAAAGGGAGAATTGTCACTGTACGCGGCGAATAAGAATACATGGTAAGTCACCTGAATTCATTCAGATATGTGGAAATGGAGGGCGAGTTCGTCGAGACTCCGTGCCAGAATTTCGAAGAGGTACCTCAAACTTTGGTTACAACTAAAACACTTACCAACATGCCAAAGATCACCATACCTCCCTTGAAGATAGCCTCTCTCAAGGATGCAAAAGCTGTTATTGAAGAAGGTGGGTCTACCATCTAGGGTTAAATCCCTGATATTTCGTACAAGTCTGATAAATTTGGTTTGGGTTTCTCTTCAGGGGCTCAAAAGGCTGTTCGACGTGCTCGTGCTGGAAAACCTCTCGTACGCATTAGTAATCACATGGTCAACGCTGCAGAAGACGGAGACGGTGAGAATGACATGGATAACTGGATCTTCCCTACTACCAACGGTGGACTTAGTAACTGGACGGAAAAATATTTTGTACCTATTACTTTTGTTCAAAAGTAACTGTCTTTCTTGTTTTTTAGATATATAATAAACAATATAACTTTATGGCCATGCGTCTTACCCGGGGCACATCGGTTTATTTGTGAGGGTTATCATGTTTCACTTTCATATGGCATTAATAAATCATTGGAAGTTTTGCATACAAATTTTGCGCTCTCTGTCTTTCTTTTCTGATTTTTACTTTATCAATACAACTATGCTCTTACACACACTCACATGTCAAACTGCAGATCCACATCCACTCTGGATCCCATTGATAACTGTTCTGCTATTGCCAGTTATAACTTCGAAAAGCTGATCAACCAAGCCGAGGACGAAGGTGAGGAAGATTGTGAGGTACCTGGAGAACTCGCTAGACTGTTACAGTAGGAAGAGAGGGCTATACAGCCTCATGAAGAGCCAGTTGAGACAATAAACTTGGGCAACGAGGTAGACAGAAAAGAAGTCAAGATCGGCGCAAATCTGGAGCTTAATGTCAAACAGCAGTTGATACAAATTTTGCATGGCCATGTCGAGATCTTTGCCTGGTCATATGAGGACATGCCAAGACTGGATATAGATATTGTGGTTCACCGACTGCAAACTAAAGAAGATTTCCCTCCGGTAAAGCAGAAGGTCCGTGGCATGCACCCTGAAATGTCAGAGAAGATCAAAGAAGAGGTTATGAAACAGTTCAACACCGGGTTCTTAGTTGTCACCTCTTATCCCCAATGGGTTTCCAACATAGTTCTGGTGCCTAAAAAAGACGGTAAGGTACGAATGTGTGTGGACTATAGAGATCTGAACAGGGCGAGCCCCAAAGATGACTTTCCGCTCCTTCACATTAACGTCCTGGTTGACAACACCGCGCAACATAAGATCTTTTCCTTCATGGATGGTTTCTCTGGTTACAATCAGATCAAGATGGCACCCGAAGACAATCTTCGTCACACAATGTGGCACTTTCTGCTACAAAGTGATGCCGTTTGGATTAAAGAATACTGGGGCAACCTATCAGCGAGCCATGGTCGCCTTATTTCATGACATGATTCACCATGAGATAGAGGTGTTTGTGGATGACATGATAGCCAGGTCTCAAACTGAGGAAGAGCACCTTGATCATCTACAAAAGTTGTTAGATAGGTTGAAGACATACAAATTGAGGTTGAATCCGAACAAGTACACCTTCGGGGTAAGGTCTGGCAAACTGTTAGGTTTCATTGTCAGGGACAAGGGCATTCAGGTAGACCCTGCAAAAGGTAAGGCTATACAAGAAATGCCAGCTCCTCACATTGAGAAGAATGTCAGAGGATATTTGGGACGCCTAAACTACATTGCTAGGTTCATCTCCCATTTAACTGCTACTTGTGATCCAATCTTCAAGCTCCTGAAGAAAGATCAAGTGGTAAAATGGAACGATGAATGCCAGACTGCCTTCAAAAGAATTAAGGAATACCTTCAAGAACCACCAAATTTGTTGCCTCCGATTGAAGGAAGATCTTTGATAATGTACTTAACAATGTTAGACAATTCAATGGGGTGTGTGCTGGGGCAGCATGACGAGTCTGGTCGAAAAGAGCACGCAATATACTACCTTAGCAAAAAGTTTACCGAATGTGAGACAAGGTACTCACTGCTCGAGAAAACTTGCTGCACTTTGGCATGGGCTGCTCGCCGACTGAGACAGTATATGTTGACCCACACTACTTTGTTGATATCTAAGATGGATCTGATCAAGTACATCTTCGAGAAGCCCGCCCTCTATGGAAGAATAGCAAGATGGAAAATGATCTTGACCGAATATGATATCCAATACACGACCCAGAAAGAAATCAAGGGAAGTGTATTAGCTAATCATTTGGCTCAATAGGCCATGGATGACTACCAGTACATGAATTTTGAGTTCCCGGACGAGAATATTATGCTAGTGACTGACTATAAAAAACCTGGACCAGGTGAAGGACCTGAAGAAGGATCCCGATGGACTACAGTTTTTAACGGAGCCTTGAACGCGCTTGGTAATGGCATTGTCACTGTAATCATACCCCCTGAGGGCTGTCATACTCCTTTCACTGCCCGACTATGCTTCAACTGTACCAACAACACGACGGAGTATGAAGCATGCATCATGGGTCTCAAAGCTGCTATTGACCTGAGGATCAAGTTCTTGCACATTTTCGGGGATTCAGCCTTGGTGATAAGCCAGATCAAAGGAGAATAGTATACGAAGCACCCGATTCTCATCCCATACAAAGAACATGTGCTGTCATTACTTCCACACTTTGAAGAGGTCACCTTTGGACATTTTCCACGAGAGGAGAATCAGTTAGCGGACACACTAGCTACCATGTCTTCTATATTCAAGGTCAAGTGGGACAACGAGGATCCTCAGATCACTATTGAGAAGTTGGATGAACCAGCATACTACTAATAGATCGACACTAAAGGAGTTGCAGACAAACCTTGGTTCCATGAAGTGAAAAGGTATCTCGAGGCCCAAGAATATCCCGAGGGGGCATCTGTCAATGATAAGAAGTTTATGAGAAGGTTCGCCGCAAAGTTCTTCCTCAGTAATGGAATCCTCTACAAGTGCAACCATGACTCTACTCTACTTCGGTGCATAGACAACAGCGAAGCGGAGAGGATTATGACAGATGTACACGAAGGTACCTTCGGAAGCAATTCGAGTGGACATACCATGGCTAAAAAGATCCTACGAGAAGGATACTATTGGGGCACTAATGAAGCAGACTGCTAACAGCATTCCCAAACTTGTCACAAATTCCAGATCTATGCTGATAAGGTGCATGTACCTATGGTTCCCTTGAACGTCCTGACAACTCCCTGGCCCTTTGCAATGTGGGGCATTGACATGATCAGAGAGATTAGACCTACTGCTTACAATGGGCATCGCTTAATCCTGGTGGCCATTGATTACTTCATGAAGTGGGTGGAAGCTGCCTCTTTTGCTACTGTTACCAAAAACGTAGTGGCACGGTTTATCAACCATAACCTGATCTGTCGGTACGGTGTGCCAGAGAGAATCATTACTGACAATGGTACGAATCTCAACAACACGATGATCACTGAACTCTGTAAACAATTTAAGATACAACATCATATTTCTTCCCCTTACCGGCCGAAGATGAATGGCGCTGTCGGAGCTGCTAACAAGAACATTAAGAAAATTGTACAGAAGATGATGGTGCCTTACAAATACTGGCATGAGATGTTACCATTTTCTCTTCATGGTTATCGCACCTCAGCACGAACATCGACAGGGGAAACACCCTACTCTCTGGTATATGGCATGGAGGTTGTCCTGCCTATCAAGGTCCAAATCCCTTCTCTGAGAATCATGAAGGATGTAGGTATGAATAAAGATGATTAGATCCAAACTCGACTTGATCAACTGAATCTGATTGATGAAAAGAGACTTACTTCTATCTGTCATGGTCAAATGTATCAAAAACAGATGATCAAGGCTTTCAACAAAAAGGTCAAACGCCGAGTATATCAAGTCGGGGATCTAGTTATCAAGCGCATCATACTACCACAAGGTGATCCCAGGGGAAAATGGGCTCCCACATATGAAGGGCCATTTGTGATCAAAAGCATATTTTCAGGTGGAGCCGTGATTCTGACCACCATGGACGGTGACAACCTTTTTCACCCTGTCAATGCAGACATTGTGAAAAGATACTACGCATAAATAAGACACGTTAGGTTGAATGGCCTAGGAAGAAATAAGGACTTCGTGGCGAACCAAAAGGGTACGGGCAAAAATTAGGGATGAAAACAAAAATATATGTACACCCGACAAGTCGAAAACCTGAAAAGGTGGCTTGGGCAAGAAAGGTTATCCCGGTGGACTGAAAACCCGAAAGGGCGGCCCAGGAAAAAGTTAGGGATTTAAAGCGTATCACTATGTCCCATTGGATCACCTTGCAACCAGGCTTCAGCATCAGCTATCAAGCTCAAAACGGCACTGATCAATCCAGTCAGCTTCAGACAAGTAGCATAGTGATGAGACGCTCGAAGATATAGTGGCAATAGAAGAATTGAAACTCAATGGGGATTATTACACATAGTTGTTTTCTTCTCTTTGTACACAATATTGTATAACTTTCATTTTCACGGCGGTGTTCTCTTACTAGAGCGTCAGCTTCCTTGTACAAAAACGCCTGTTATAGGCCAACTTCAAAATCAATACAAGTCATTTCTACACAAAAAACTATTCATTTTCCTTTTGTTTTGCAAAAACGGCCAATGCCTTATTCTTGACATATGCATTTGAATATGATTTCTATCCACAAATTGTTTGCATAAGAAACAGAAAGACAGTTGCAAATGACTTAAGGAACAAGGGAAAAGACTAAAAAACTATGTCAATCCTGATAGTTACTCCTTCCAGCAGGTACAGGGGCAGAGACAACTTTGAAACAGAGTCACCATTACATGCGCCCCCGTGACATCTACACTCCCCACAAAGTAGAGGCAACCAAAGTTTTGACATCGGCTTCCCCAAACAGGAGTTACTTTCCCCAACAGAGTCCCTTCAAAGAGCCAACGTCTATATTCCCCAGCCAAATTTTATAATCGCAAGTGGTTTATAAAGTTTTCTCCCGAGCAGAGTTTATTTCTCTAAATAAAGAAACTCAATCCCCAACAAAGTTTATTTCTCTAGCTACGGAAGTTCATCCCCCGATAGAGTTTATTTCCCCGAATCGGTAAAATATTCCAGCAAAGCATCTCCTCTCGCAAACAGAGCTATTCCCCCACAGAGTTATTCTCAAGAAGAGTCTCTCCCCAACAGAATATTCACAAACAGAAAGGAGTAAATCCACAACATAGCCATCTCCATTCACCATCCCCAACGGAAATGAAGAACTCGGCTCCCTAATACTTTTCAGCAGCAGTCTAAGATTTATTTCCCCTATTAAGAAATACCTTAATAGCATCCCATATCCATACATCATGGCATGCACATACATATTGCATACAATACAATCTCATTGATTTTGAGAACATCATCGTAATGCATTTCATATATCATGACATTGCTCTTTACCTTGCAGGAAACGACCAAATCAATAAGCTACGTCTGTGATACGGTGGCAGAACTGCCTGTTAATACTGGTTTTGCATTTTGTATTTGCAAATGTGCGATAAGCAAGAGTCGCCACCGACTTTTATTTCATCCAACAAAGGAAAAGGGAAAAGAACATAAAAAACCTTTTTCGAGATGTTTTTGAGTACGGGAGGTAGATTATAGAAAGGGAAGGTGTTAGAACCCTTTCTATCCATTGTTTTCCATGGGCTCTTAGGTACTTGCTCATTCTTAAAATTGCTTTCGTGTGTTTGTGTGCTTGAAAAAGATTTAAAATTTGCCTTAGTGCGGCATTTCACTTTAGGGTAACCCTTGTATCAGTCCTCAAGGGTGTGATAAAATGTTTTTGAAAACTTTGTTTGAAAAGCTTGTTTGAAAGTGTATGTGTAAAAAGTTTACTTGAACAAGTACCTAAAAGTTTCTACCTACTCGAAAAAAGTCCGCTCATTTTCTTATTTCATTTAGACAGCGCTATCCTACTATTAAGGAGTAGGTAGCCCCATCGTTGGATTTTAAAGGGACATTCGAAGGGACAATTATGGTCGCTGAAGCAATGGTTAGGAAACCTTAGTAATTACCCTAGAGTCTTAAAGATCTCTCCGAGGCAACATTCGAATGGGTCATTTTTTATATTTTGAGACTAGAGGGCGACCACTAAAATCCCTTATACTTCATGACCATTTAACGAAGGCAACCGAAGTGGGATATACCCTAGGAGTGAGAATGTGCAAGTGTTTGATTTTAGTTCATTTATCTTGCGCATTTAGGGTTATCTATCGTTTTAATCATTATTCTTTCCATACAAGCCTATTAGTCTAAGCAGTTAATAGTAGCGGAAAGTAAAGTGCGAGAATAAAAACCTAGCTATTACAAGGCTTCGGGGAGGGGGTTACATAGCCAAAATAGGGGGAAAATAATAAGTAAAAACAGTAATAAAACCTAAAAAAAACTATTACAACCCTTGGCAAATACAATAATTAATAAAATAATGGAAAAGGATACGTGCAACGAAATTAAGTACGGAGAATTAGGGCTTGAATTCTAAGGAAACCTAATTAGTGAAAGATATTTTTTTTTTGTATTTTTATTTAAGAAAATATTTATGAATTAACCCTAATTTTTTATTGATTTAAATTATGAAAAAGAAATTAAATTTCCCTAAATTAAATTAATCTACTTAATTAATAAAATTAAATTTAGTGATAAAACCTAATTCTAACATTTTATGATTTTATTGATTTTTTTGTTTAGTTAAAAAAATGAACTTTTTAAAAATGAAGAAAACAAAATAAATAAATTAAAAAAACAATAAGAATAAAAAAATGAATGGGCCTGATGTTGTTGAGTAATCTGGGGGGTGCAACGCTGAATTGTGCCAAAGCCCAGATCTGGTAGTCCACAACTGTGCTGGATCTGGTGTTGTTGTGTTAGGGAGGTCCATCATGGGGATGCATTACTGGGGGGAATTGGATCTTGGGCGTGGATGATCCAATGGTGATGAGCATGTACCACATGGTGCGCGTCTAGGAGTGTAATATGCTGGGTCTGTAATGAATAAATCAGAAAATAGCAAAATGCTAGACCTGGGACTCAAACCCAGGTCCTTCCCCTCATATGCTCGCTTGCCTTGCCATCTGTGCTAGTTATTCATTCGTGAATATAAACAAAACATAACAATATAATATGAAACGAAAGTAAATACTGAGTTGTCAAGACACGCAAGCGCTGTGGGACCCTGATATTTGAAATGAACCAATGATAACATGAGGAGTTGCCATGGACGCGTACGTCTGAGTCAGCAGGGGTCAACGACACCGGAGCTGTGCTCTGGTCGTCTTCTCCTATCAACCTTAACGTTCAAACCTGCAAAACATGAGGATTAAGAGGCACAAAAAGACCCTATTCCCCTTTAAATTTTCCCAGGAATCCAAATATGGCCTTACTTTCGCCTGAAAGTGCTTGTATCATCTTATTCGTGCCATGGTTATTTCAAAGCCCTAACAATGGCAACCTCTTAAATATGCATCCATACTCTCATGCTTCACATTAGAATGGATAAAAACAATTATATGAGCATGAATATGTAATGAAAGCTAATTTATATTGTGTTTTTGCAAAGTTTTGGATCCCAACCTTACCACAAACCGAAGATGCTTGGCCTGAACGTTTGAGAGGGTTACAAGTATGGAGATTGACAGGGATGGATTCCTGGCACCTTCAGGAGTATGATAGAAGGCTTAGGTTGGACGAAAATAGCTTGGATCGTATGGTATATGCTTGCACTTTTTTTGAGAAAATTTGAACACCTTTAGGGTTTGAGTGAGGCAGGCTGCGTGTGTCCTTTTTACTTAGGGTTACTGTGTATATGTAGCAAATCAAATTAGGGTAGCAAAAGAGGAAGAATATCCATGCTTTTAGTGAGAAAATATTTGCATTCAATTATTTGATTTTTGCTCATTTTTTGAAACAAATCCAATATTTTCCTTCCTCCATGATTTTATCTTGATATGCCAGCTTTTGTTGAACATTATTTGATGAGAAAAGATTTGGAAATCATATCTTACATATTTCCTATTATTTCTTTATTTAATTTTGACTATTAATGAATAAAAAATCAAAATAAATAATAACAATAATAAAATAAAGTATGAATGAGCTCAGAGGTCGTGGTCCATGTTAGGAACAAGTTTCAAGCATGCAAACATGGGTCCATTTGGAAAAATTTCAAGTTTGGTCATTATTTACTTCATGCACTTTTCTAAAAATTGCTCAACTTTAGCAATGCATATCTTTCTCATTTTTAACCCTAAGGGGGTTTTCTTGGACTTTTTAGAAAGCTTAGGATGTCCTCTAAACAACCATTTTGGTCTCATCTCCATTGGATCTTCCATGTTCATGTAAGGATCTTTGACCCAAAAGGTGTTTTTGTTGACTTTTTGAATAAACCTATATTGTCTCAGCTTGTATCTTTTGATTGAGGCATTTCTTGAACTTGAGGGCTGAAGAGAAGTTGTAGGGAATTGGATTATATTTAAAATAAGCCTTGGAGGAAAAATTTCTGATAAAGTATGAGAAAGTTATGCCTGGTCAAAGTTTGGTTGACTTTTCCGGTAGAAACTCTAATTTAGCAACTTTTGAGTTTTGATGAATTTGGGGCATTCCTTGAGGAATCATGATCAACCCTTGATCAAATGATGGATGTTACTTCAAAACGTTGATGTTGACCAAAAATCTTGAAGTTTGACTGCATGAGGGTCACAGTTGACTTTTGACCTAGTATAGTTGATTTTTAGGCATTTAATCTGTTGACTGAGCAAACTTCTTGTGCAAGGCATGAAATATGACATGGATGGTCTTGAGAACATATTAGGACCTTGGAAAATATTTGAGACCTTTGGAGTTCATGTATCTTGATGAAAGTGGAAACCCTAGTTGAAGGTTCATTGCCTTATGAGAGAATTTGTCTAGCTAATTCTTGGGCATCCTTGAGAAATTGAGGACCTCTAGGAGTATGTTTTGAGTAAAATGAGAGGGAAATTTTGGGGTACAACAGCTTCCCATGTTCAATCTTCTTAGACCTGAGGGTGTAGATTGGCTTATCTGCCTTTCGTGATCTGAAGGTGGAAGATGATTGAACACTAGAGTGCCTAGAAATTTGCACTCGCATGAAGTGAGTGTCAGTCGATAATATCAGGAATGGGATTACAGATGCCATTTGGAAGGTGATGGAGAGTCGTTGGAGATGGGCTTAAAGATGCCACCCAGAAAAGATATCGGTCGCATAAGAGATTCCTTTGCGAGAATTCCTGTAACTGCCGTTGAGGAGAACTTCACCGGGGAATATTGATTTATGTCTTGGGAAATAGAGGCTAGGAGCTTCGGTTTTCCGCTACTCTAACGGGGAATTAAATCTTGATTGAGGAGGTGGAAGTAAACTACACGTCTGGTCAGGGTCCAGGCTGCACAGCGACTTACTGGGGAAATGTGAAATCGACCGCATATAGTCGGGTCCATGGATTTACAGTGTTCTAAACTATTGTCTGGAGATAAGAGAGAAGGAACCTGGGTCGTAGGGTTTCTTCAAAATGAAAGCCTGGGTAGTAGGGTTGTGAGAAGGAACCTGGATAGTAGGGTTGCTTCGAGATGAAAGCATGGATAATAGGGATTATGGGAAGGAACCTGGATAGTAGGGTTGCTTCAAAATGAAAGCCTGGATAGTAGGGCTATAAGAAGGAACCTGGATAGTAGGGTTACTTCGAGATGAAATCCTGGATAGTAGGGCTTATGGGAAGGAACCTGGATAGTAGGGTTGCTTCAAAATGAAAGCCTAGATAGTAGGGCTATGAGAAGGAACCTAGATAGTAGGTGTGATACGGTGGGAGAACTGACTTGGAGGTTTTGCGTATGATCGCAAATGTTGCATTTAACAAGAGTTGCCACCGACTTTTATTTTATCCAAAAGGAAAGGTGAAAAAGCACATGAAAGACATTTGAGATTATTTCTTGAGTTCGGGGGTAGATTATGAAATGGGAAGGTATTAGCACCCTTTTTATCCATGGTTTTCCGTGGGCTCTTAGTTACTTTCTAGATCACTTGCTTTTGTTTGAAATTGTGCTTGGTGTGTTTTTTGAAAGTATTTTGAAAAGAGGTTATTGTTTAGGAAATCTTTGTAATGATTCTTATTTGTAAGAACGTATACAAAGATGTTTGATCTTTTGAAAATGTTTTCAAGTTTGTAAGATGTTTTAAAATGTAGGTGTTTGTTTTGAAAATAACAAGGATGCTTTGTTTGAAATTGAGAAAGTAATTAAGAGCATTCTACCTACTCAAAAGTCTTTCTTGTTCATTTTCCTTTTCCTTTGATATTGTTATCTTACCATTGATTTGGTAAGTAACCCTATCTTTAGATGTTAACGGGACGGGTGTGGGTCATCGTATAACCATGACTAGAAATGTTGCAAGGTATCCTAGCATTATTTTTTAGGGACTAAGATCATTTGAAAGGCAACTTAGATAGCGTCATCGAGGGACTATGATCTTGTATTTGCTTGTTTTCGCTAAGATACCTCACATGCGTAATATTGCCATTTTGTATAAGACAACCAAGTGGAATAACCCTAAGGGTGCTTGTGTGCAAATGTATTGTTTTCATGCTTATTTTTGTCTTGAATTAGGATTTTCTAAGTATTGGTTTTAGTCTTTCCAAACAAACCCTAATTACTAGCATGTTATATATAAAAGCGATAAATTGCGGAGTTTAAAGTTACTATGCTATTACAACCATATTGAATTGGTATAAATATACAAGGATTTAAATGAATACAATGTACAAAATGAATAAATGTACGAAAATGCAAAATGTGAAGTAAGTGGATATTTGTTTGTTTTTTATGTGAAAAAGGGAATTTGTCTTAACCTAATTAATTAAAGAAAACAATAAATAAAAAGTAAACACTAAATTTGCTAAGAAAAGATTTTAAACAAAACCCTAATTCATTTATTAAAATAAAAGAAAATACGTTTATGAGAAAAGTGTTTTTTTTTGGTATTTTTGTCTTGAAAATAATTTATAGTATTATGGAATATTTTTAGTCTTTTTTATATCAAAATTAATATATTTTAATTAGTGTGAAAGAAAATAAATAATAACCTAATTTAAATTTAAATTTACAAGATAATTTGTAAAAAAGAAATAAAGTATAGTTAAATAAAATATTTTTTTGTGAGAAAAATAAAATAAACTAAGCCAAAAATATAAATATATCATTTTTGTATTTTTTATGATGTTTTAGTATTTAGAAAATATATTAAGAAAATAAAAATGAAATAAAAAAAAGAAAAATAAATAAACTTGGGTCAGGGGTGCAAACAGCCTGCAAGGGGGTTAGTAAGCAAAAATAAAAAAAAACAATACAAGCCCAATAAGGCCCAGGCGCTTGCAAAAAAGTCAGGAATGCAAAACATGTAAAAAAATGCAAAAGGGTATCACTGGGGCTCGAACCCAGGTCCCAAAGGTTACAGATGCGCGCTTCTATCACTGGGGTG
Source organism: Vicia faba (assembly GCA_948472305.1). Lineage (NCBI taxonomy): Eukaryota > Viridiplantae > Streptophyta > Magnoliopsida > Fabales > Fabaceae > Vicia > Vicia faba. The sequence continues at coordinate 34,751,332 of OX451739.1, read as the reverse complement.
GCTATACATCGGTTAACATAGACAAATTAATAAATATATGAGGCAAAACGCGCCCTGATGACTTCATTTTCAACCTCCAACCAGACCAACTGTAACTTGCTCATTTCTCATCAAAAATGAAAACTGTAAACATGAAACTTGTATAAAATTTCCTCACGATTTCAGAAATGTAAAACATTAAAACTATAGATCAAAGATAAGCATTAATTTTAATGGCCCTAATCTGAACCCTAAAAATCTCAGAAATTTCAGTTTCAAAATTCTCTAAGTTCAAGCAAAATTAATGGAAACTATGGACATGGTTAACTTTAGGGCAATGATATATACATGTTTTGTTCATAAATAAATCATTGATCATGCCTGTATGAAGAGTTCAAAGTTGAGAAAACTTACCTCAAAACTGGAAATCGTGTTTTGAGTTTGAGCTTGTTTCAAGTGATGGTGATGATCAGGTTAGCTTCCTTGAGGTCCCAAGAAGCTAATATAATGATTAGCTTGAAAAATGGATGGCTGAAATGGTCTGGAGAAGTCAATGTGCAGAGCTGAGTTTTTGAAAATAGAGGATGGTGTTAATGGTGTTACAGTTCTGTAACAGGGTGTGGGATCACTTCTATATGATGTTTAGAAGCTTTAGAAACCAAAAGGCCAAGAAACGCAGGAGTAGATTATGAGTTTCAAGTTTTTGGTCAGTTTGTGTGAAAATGGAAGTATGAAGTGTGATTATGAGTTCTAGGTTCTCTCAAGGCTTGAGCATTCATATGTTTGTGTCAAAATGGTTTGTGTATGTATAAACAAAATTGTTTGAGAGCTTTGGACAATCAGAAGTACAAGTTCCTAGCTTTTGGCTAAATTACATGATTTTGAAGAAAAAATGGAAACAAGTTTCAAGAAGAGGTACAAGCATGAGATAGGTTATTTTAAGTGTTTGAAACATTTCTCATGAGTTATAGGACTTGTTTGATCAGAAGAGAACAAGTGCAAGGATCAAGAACAAGATTTGTACAAAAAGTCACTTTATCAAAATGGCAATGTAACCTTTCTTCAAAAAATGGATATAAAGCATGTCCATGCATTGAATACTTTAAGTGAGGCCTCTAACAGCTATGTAAACCATTAATTATGGAGTGCCTAAGTGGTTCGAGGCCTGAAAAGTAGTGTTTATGCAGCATAGTTTGAATTTGAATTTTGTTCATCAATAAAATGACTTGTAATTAAAGTGATAAAACCCTAACTTCATCTCTTCGATTCTCCCTACTCAAGAGTAATCTCAAGGAGTTCTTGGACATTTTGGAAAGCTTGCAATGTGCTCTACAAACCATCTTTGAATTTCTTTTGAAGATTCCAATTGGAGCTATATGAAAAAGTGTCATGAAGTTAGGTCAAAATCCTGACCAAATTAGGGTAAAATTTCACTAAGTGTTTTGTTTCATGACCACATGTTCTTAAAATTATAACTTGAGATTCAATAACTTTTTGAAGAAGTTGTGTGAAGAAAATTTATAGATTTCATGGAGATCTACAACTTTCATGTTGGAAGTTTTTCTTGAATCATCTGGCATCATGGTGAAAATTTTGCTCAAAGTTATGAAAAATAAGAAATTTCCAACACTTAGAAAAATTTCTAAGTTTAGAAATTTTGACTTTTCAAAATGAAATCTTGACTTTTTGATTTCTTCATGAGTAAGTTTCATATTTTGATATGTTTTGATGAATTGTGATCTTTGGCACTTGAATTTGACCAAAAAGTTAAAGTTTGACTTTTTAGTATACAATTGACTTTTGATCAGTTGATTGAAAAATTCATCTGTCAATCCAATGGAATTGCAATGTTTTGAACTATGTCATTAGGTAAAAATTATGCAATTGGACTTTTGAGATCATGCCTTAAACCAATTGACCATTTTCTAGGTCAAAAATCAGAAATTGCCCTTTCCCAATCAAAACCCTAATTTTGACCATTTTGCCCTTTTGGAGGTTTAATCAAATTTCTTTAGGAATTATGGTTAAAACTTGACCAAATGATACATATGAGTTTAAAATATTTATGTGGATCAAAAATTATGAAGTTTGACTGTAAATTGGACATGGTTGACTTTTTCTCCAATATAGTTGATTTTAGATCAACTGCTCAATTGACTGAGCAAAAATGTGATCCAAGGCTTGAAACTTGACATGAGTGATCTTGGGGTTACATAATGATCCATGAAAGTCATATGTGGCATTGGAAGTTCAAAAATCCTTGTGCAATCTCAAACCTTAATTATGGTCATCAGTGCTTAAGGAGGTGTCTTGAGCTGATCAAACCCTAGTGCAGTCTTGAGCTAAGGAGATCTTGTAAGCAAATTCTTGATAAGTGAGAGGGCAAATTTTGTGGTACAACAACTGCCCATGTTCAATCTTCTTAAGCCTGAAGAGTTAGATTGGCGAGTTTTGCCATTCGTGACTCGAAGGTGGAAGATGATTGGACAATAAAGTGCCTAGAAATTTGCACTCGGTGATGTGATGGTTGAGGGAATGGGCTTAAAGATTCCATTTGGAGAGGTGATAGAAAGTTGTTGGAGATGGGCTTGTAGATTCCATCCAAAAGTGATTGCTGAATCTGAAAGAGAAACTGAATGAGTATCAGAATGACGTTCGTGATTGAAGAGTATCTGAACTGTATCTAAAAGCTGGATCTGAATGAGTATCAAAATGGCATCCGTGTCTGGAGCGTATCTGAACTGTATCTAAGAGTTCAATCTGAATGAATATCATAATGGAATCCGTGTCTGGAGCGTATCTGAACTGTATCTGAAAGAGATTTTGAATGAGTATCAGAATGGAATCTGTGTCTGGAGCGTATATGAACTGTATCTGAAAGAGATTCTGAATGAGTATTAGAATGGCATCCGTGTCTGGAGCGTATCTGAACTATATCTGAAAGATATTCTGAATGAGTATCAGAATGGCATCCGTGTCTGAAGCGTATCTGAACTGTATCTGAAAATTGACTCTGAATGAGTATCAGAATGGTGTCCGTGTCTGGAGCGTATCTGAACTGTATCTGAAAACTTTGAACATTGTTAATGGTAGTTGTTAACCTTATCCTGAAAAGGGTAAAAGATTATCTAAAATTCAAAGTCATGTCGTATGAAATGCATGGTATAATGCATTTGTGTTATCAATGTTTATGATATATGGATGCGATGTTTGTGTATGTGAGCTAATCTGTTGTACTGCTGTTGGATTGGAGAAAATAAATCCCTGACTCGCTGAGGACATGGAGTGTAAGTCTTCATGTTGTGAAGTTGAAGAATTTCCACTTAGAGAAATAAACTCTATTGTAAGGGAAATGTCGTGTACTGCTTGTAAAATCCTGTTGGGGGACCCTGAGAAATTCCGTGAATTCTACTGGGGATTGATAATTGGAGGCTTTGTTCCGCTGGGGATTAAACTGCATACTGCGGGGAATTTTATGGAAATAACTTAGAGAGGTTTCCCTATCTCTTAAAGCCATCAGTGACCGCCTCTCTATTTTATATATTTGTAAACAATAATTATGTTCAGATGCATATGTTCATAAATAAATCATTGGACATTTTTGTAAACAAAATAATAGGAGTAAAGAAAAACAGATAGTTTTTTACTTTCAAAGGAATATCTTTCTATTGATTTTGAGTAAATATTTGTACAATGAGACAAACATTCTAGTAAGAGAATGTCGTCGTAAAAAAAATGAAAATTTTGATACAAAGAAAAGATAGCTATGTGTTATAGTCCCACGAGGTTCCCATTCTACTATAGCCTTCATATCTCTGAGCATCTTGTCTATTTGTTGCCTCGTCCGAAAATGATTGAATTGATCAGAACCTCTGAGTTTGTCAGTGGAAGCCAAAGGTTGTCCGTAAAGTGATCCAACGGGACATAGTCATACGCTTTAATTCCCTAACTTTTGCCTGGACCGCCCTTTCAGGTTTTCAGTCCACCGTGAAACCCTTTTTTGCCCAAGTCGCCCTTTCGGGTTTTCAACTTGCTGGGTGTACATATTTTTTGTTTTATCCCTAATTTTTGCCCGAACCTTTTTGGTTCGCCGAGATTCCCTTGTTTTGCCTAGGTGTGTCAACCTAGCGGGTCTCTTATGCGTAGTATCTTTTGACTATGTCCGCGTTCGTAGGGTGCGGCAGATCGTCGCCATCCATGGTGGTTAGAATCATTGCTCCACCAGAGAATATGTTTTTGATTACAAACAATCCTTTTTATGTAGGAGTCCATTTGCCCCTGGGATCACCTTGTGGTAGTATGATGCGTTTGATCACCAGATCCCCAACTTGATATACTTGGCGTCTGACCTTTTTGTTGAAAGCCTTGATCATCCTTTTTTGATACATTTGACCATGGAAGACAAAAGTAAGCCTTTTCTCATCAATTAAGTTTAGTTGATCAAGTCGAGTCTGGATCCAATCGTCTTCGTTCAGTCCAGCATCCTTCATAATTCTTAGAGAGGGGATCTGGACCTCGATAGGCAAGACAGCCTCCATGCCATATACCAAAGAGTAGGGTGTTTCCCTGATTGATGTGTGTGCTATGGTACGATACCCGTGGAGAGTGAATGGTAACATCTCATGCCAGTCTTTATATGTGACTGTCATTTTCTGTATGATCTTCTTAATCACCATTCATCTTTGGCCGGTAAGGGGAAGAATTGTGATACTGGATCTTGAATTGCTCGCACAGGGCAGTGATCATAGTATTGTTCAGGTTCGTACCATTGTCTGTAATGATCCTCTCCTGGATACCGTAACGACATATGAGATTTTGCTTGATGAACCGGGTGACAACATTCTTGGTAACAGAAGCAAAAGAAGCTGCCTCCACCCACTTGGTAAAATAGTCAATGGCCACTAAGATGAAGCGATGTCCATTAGAGGCTGTTGGCTTGATTTCCCCAATCATATCAATCCCCCACATAGCAAAGGGCCAAGGAGCCGTCAAGACATTCAGAGGAACCGGAGGTACGTGCACTTTGTCAGCATAAATCTGACACTTATGGCGGGTTCGAGAGTGTTGATAGAAATCTGTTTCCATGGTAGACCAGTAATAGCCTTCCCGTAGGATTTTCTTCGCCATTGTATGCCCACTGGAATGGGTGCCAAAAGTGCCTTCATGTAACTCAGCCATGATCCTTTCTGCTTCAACCTTGTCTACACACCGAAGTAACACAGAGTCATGGTTGCGTTTGTAGAGAATGTCATTACTAAGGAAGAACTTAGTAGAGAATCTCCTTAAGAACTTATTATCATTGACTGAAGCTCCTTCTGGATATTCTTGAGCCTCGAGATACCTCTTGACTTCGTAAAACCAAGGCTGGTCCAGTACTTCTTCAGTATTAATCTCGTGACAGTGAGCTGGTTCATCCATTCGTTCGACGGTGATCTGGGGAGCCTCGTTATCCCATTTAAGTTTAAACATAGATGACATTTTGGCTAGTGCGTCTGCTAACTGATTTTCTTCTCGCGGGAAATGCTCGAAGGTAATCTTCTCAAAATATGGGAGCAATGTCAAAACATGTTCTTTGTAAGGGATAAGATTAGGGTGTTTGGTGTCCAATTCCCCTTTGATATGGCTAATGACCAAAGCTGAATCTCTGAATACATTCAAGGATTTGATCCTCAAGTCTATGGTAGCTTTGAGACCAAAAATGCACGCTTCGTATTCCGCCATGTTGTTTGTACAATTGAAGCAGAGTCTTGCAGTAAAAGGAGTATGACATCCTTCCGAAGATATGAGTACGACACCAATACCATTGTCGAGTGCGTTAGATTCCCCATCAAAAACCAGGGTCCATAGGGATCCTTGTTCAGGTCCGTCATATGGTCTGAATTCTTCACAGTTGTTTACCATCATGATGTCCTCATATGGGAATTCAAACTTCATGGACTGGTAGTCTTCTACAACTTGGTGAGCTAGGTGATCAGCTAGTACACTGCCCTTTATTTCTTTCTGGGTAGTATATTGTATGTCATATTCTGTCAGGATCATCTGCCATCTTGCTATCCTCCCAGAGAGAGCAGGTTTCTCGAAGATGTATTTTATCGGATCCATTTTAGATATCAACAAGGTAGTATAGGTCAGCATATATTGTCTTAGCCGACGAGCAACCCATGCAAGAGCCCATCAAGTTTTCTCGAGCAGTGAATATCTTGTTTCACAGTCGGTAAACTTTTTCCTCAGGTAATAAATAACATGCTCTTTTCGGCCAGACTCGTCATGCTGCCCCAACACACACCCCATTGAATTTTCCAAAACAGTTAGATACATTATCAATGGTCTTGTCTCGATTGGTGGCATCAAAACAGGAGGTTCTTGTAAGTACTCTTTGATCTTCTCGAAAGCAGCTTGGCATTCGTCATTCCATTTGACTACTTGATCTTTCTTCAGTAATTTGAAGATTGGTTCACAAGCAGCTATCAGGTGAGAAATGAATCTGGTTGTTGTACCCCAAAATTTACCCTCCCATATTTCTCAAAACATGTCAAGTGAGGTCCTCAAATTGCTCAAGGAAGTCCAAGGGTTGACCAGACAAACTCTCTCCTAGGGCAGTCTACCTCAAATTAGGGTTTCATTTTGCATCAAGATGCTTGAGTCCAAAGGATCCCATATGCTCACCATTGTCCTAATATGTTCTCAAGATCGTCCATGTCAAGTTTCAAGCCTTGCAGAGGAAGTTTGCTCAGTCAATTGCTCAAAGACCTGAAAATCGACTATGCTAGGTCAAAAGTAAACTGTGGCCCACATACAGTCAAACTTCAAGATTTTTGGTCAACATACTCATTTTGAAGTATCATTAATCATTTGGTCAAGGGTTGATCATGATTCATCAAAGATTGCTCACAATTCACCAAAACCCAAAAGTTGCTAAATTAGGGTTTTGTAGGAAAAGTCAACTCAACGTTGACAAAGCATAACTTTCTCTTACTTTATTAGAAATGAACCGTACAAAGCTCATTTTGAAGAGGATGAAATTCCCTACAATTCATATTCATCTCCCAAGTTTAGAATATGCACTCACAAAAAGATATGAATTTTTACATTATATGTCATTTTAAAAAGTCAACAAAAACACCTTTTGGTTCAAAGCTTCATACATGAACATGGAAGACTCAATTGAGATGAGACCAAAAGGGTTGCTTATAGGACATCCTAAGAATTCTAAAAAGTCCAAGAACACCTCTCTAGGGTCAAAATGGAGAGAGTTATGCATTGGCCAAGTTGACCATTTTTGCAAAATTGCCAAAAGTTAAATGTGCTCAAATTTGCATTTTTTGCTAAAAGGGCCCAACTTTTTATGCTTGCACCTCAAATATACCATGGTCCACGTCCCAAATGCTCACTCATGTGTTATTTGCTTCATTATTTATTTTATTTTGATTTTTTATTTATTAAAATTGAATTAAATCAAATAATTGGTAAATAATAGCAAAGATTTGCTTTGATTGGATTTTTGGACAGAATCACAAGCTCATAATGCTGGCATCTCAGAATCAAATCACATCAATGGAAATTGGTACAAGAAAGGCATGATTGGCATGAAAATAGAAAGATATCCTATGCATTGAAAATCAAATCAAATCAAATCTTAGATAAATGTAAAGATTTAATCCAAGTTTGTTAACCTAGTTCATTCTAGGTTATATAAGAAAGGTTTGCATATCAAAGAAAGGGGCTGGAGACGTGAAACTGCGAGAAAAGAAGCTCAATTTTTTTGATATAAAGTGAGATCCAAATTCTGGAATAGAAGACTAATCAAGGAGTTTCAAAGCCAGAAATCAATTCCATGACATCTCAGGAATCATTCCCAATCGATCGCAGGCATTAGAACACCTAGAATCACCGCCCAGCATTCTCACGGTTTTGCAAAATTATCCACATTTAATTATTGTAATTCTTTCATATTCAACATGTTTAAATTACATATTTGTGTTCATTATCATGTTTGCAATGTTTCTGGACAGATTGATTTAATTTATAGTGCAGGAATAAGCTTCTGCCATTGTTAGGTTTTCGTGCTCCAATTTGGGGTTTTGGTTTTCAAGCAAAATTAGACCTGATAATGGGTACCATGATGATCAGAGTTTCAAACCCAGCTGACTCATGGTCCCCAATTGAATTTATATTGCATATGCTTGATTCTTGAATGACACAGGTTTCAGCAACAGACATGCGTCTGTAGATAAAAGAATCAGAACTTAAAACGATGGTTCTAAGGAAGAAGACAACAGCGTGTCACAACCTGACTGGATGGTTTAAATTCGGTCGCGTTATTTTGGCCAGAAACTTGTTCTTTCTGATATATTGTTTGTTTTCATTATGTAACAAGTTAACATCCAGTGAAATTGGTCAGAAGAAGGAAGTCAGAAGCTCAGGATTCTGGATTCGATTCTAGGTGTGAGCTTTTGGTATTTTCTCCTTTGTTTTCACTAGATCCAGCACGTGCACCTCCTGAGGTTCAGCATCTTCTGGTTTCACCAGCTAGAACCAGATCCAACGCACCTCATCTTCTAAGGGTCATCATCTGCTGGATCCACCAGCCAGAACCAGATCCAGCGCACATCATCTTCCGAGGGTCATCATCTGCTGGATCCATCAGCCAGGATCAGATCCAGTGCCCCCCATCTTCTGGATCCATCAGTCAGAACCAAATCTGCTAACAGCAGGCTCATTCGGTTATTTCTATTATATTTCTTTATTTTCTTTTCTTTAATTATTTTTTTTTCCTATAATCAGCACCAAAAATAATTTTATTAAATAAATCAATCAAAAATCACAAAAAAAGATTTATTTCCTTAATAAATGTTTTTTAATTAATTAGTTTAGTTAATTTAAGGCAACTTGAATTTCTTTCACAATTAAAATTCAATTAGAAAATTAGGTTAACTCTTGATTTAATTTTTCTTTCTTTCTCAAATAATAAAAAATACAAAAAATAGGTTTTTTAGAATAAAATTAATTTATTTTTCTTAATTTAAAATTAATTAGAATTAGGATTTTCCTTTTAAAATTCAATGGTTTCCTTATTTTCTTAAATAAAAAAAAATATAATTTTTTTAATTAAGTCGTCAATAGGTTTAGTCAAGGGTCAAAACCATAATCGTCGCGCATTTGATTCGCCGCACGCTTATTATTTATTTTGACAATATTGTTTTAACTGCTCACTGGTTTGTAATAGTTAATTAGGGCTTTTACTTATCGCTTTTCCCCTGGGTTTTTGGCTATGTAATTAATCCCCCTCCCTGAAGCCTTGTAATAGCGTAGATTTACTTACTCGCATTTTATTTCTCGCAAATATTTGACTGTTTAGATGTATGCTAATAGGATTGTATGACAAGAATGCATGACAAATTAATCCAGTTAGAAAAACCTAATGTGCAAAGATTAGATTAAATAATTGAAAACAGATCACTCGCACATATCACTCTTAGGGTAGACTCTCACTTCGGTTGCCTTCGGTAAATGATCATTAAAGTATAGGATATTTTAGTGGTTACCCTCCTGTCCAAAAAAGATCAAACGTCCCATTCGAAATGTTGCCTAGGAAAGCTTACCTCGGAAATGTTGCCTCGAATATGATCTTAAGACTTTAGGGTTATTACTAAGACGTCCTAACATTGCTTTAGTGATCGTACGTCCCTTTCAATAGTCTCTCAAATTCCAACGACGGTGCTACCTATTTCTCAATAGTAGGATAGCGCTGTCTAAAGGAAACAATAATATAAACGATCTTTTTTCGAGTGAGTATATGCTAGTAGGTACTTGCTCAAATCAAAACTTTTCACACTTACACTTTTCAAACAAATTTTTCAAAACAACTTCGTCACACCTTTGAGGACTGATACAAGGGTTATCACTAAGTAAAACTTTTGAAAACAAAGCACACACAAGCAATTTTAAAAACATGAGCAAGTACCTAAGAGCCCATGGATAGAAAGGGTGCTAACACCTTCCCTTTCTATAATCTACCCCCCGTACTCAGAATATCTCGAAAAAGGATTTTTTCTGTACTTTTTTCCTTTCCGGTTGGATAAAATAAAAGTCGGTGGCGACTCTTGCTTACCGCGACATTTTGCGAACACAAAACGCAAAATGCAAACCAGCATTTAAAAACAGTTGGTTCTACCACCGTATCACAGAACTGGCGACTCTGCTGAGGAAATTATAAGTGGGGTATACCTTAGGATCTAGTTCATCATAATTGTTTCTCTTGATTGCTTTGATTGCTTTACTTTTAAGGGTTTTGTTTGAGAGTTACTATAAATCCTAACCCGGATCTGGGGACACCTTTTAGGTAAGTAGCAATAGACTGTGAGGGAACTGTACGACGTATACCGATACAGTTGAAGCAGTAGCTACGTTGATGTGGCACATTGGTTGGTACCAGTATCCCTTGTGGAGAAACGAGGAGAATATGGGGCCGCTGCGTGGTATCATTAAGCATCAACTGACCTTAGAACCTTTAATTGATCAACTTGGCCATTAGAAAGTAGTGAGATAGCCGACCTCAGTGTAAAGCTGGGAACTGGTTGATACTCGATGCTACACTCATTGAGACCATACTCTCGAGATAGTTTCGGCTGCAAGAAAAGATTGCGTGAGCTGAAACCATGACTGATGGAGGATGGTCAGTGATATTGAGGTCCTCTAGAACCTCGTTACTTTTTCTAGGACAGGTTGAAACCAACTTAACTTCAAGAGGGTATTACCCTTGACCTCATGCAAGCCTTAAACCTAAGGGCTTTGTGTGATTTGACTGTATTTGCAATATCTGTGTTTTCTATACCTGTGGTTTACTATGACATCATGCATCATAACATGGCATTCATGCTTCATTACACTAACCATTTCAAAGACCAAGGGAATTTATCTTTGTTCTGTTTTACAGATTATGGCTTTCGTACGTAGAAATACCATCCGAGTCAACTTTGTGCAAATACCTGCCCAACTTAAAGAGCTAGCCTCAAGAGTTTCTGAGACTTCTATGTTCATTAAGAGACACGGTCAACTCCTCAGCCTGGTCACTTCAAATCTTGATGAGCAGATGATGAGCGTACTTTTTCAGTTCTTCGATCCCGTGCATCATTGCTTCACCTTTCCAGATTACCAGTTGGTTCCCACCTTGGAAGAGTTCTCTCACCTATTGGGCATATCCATTCTTGAACAGGTAGCCTTCACAGGTATGGAAGAAGTTCCTAGACCAGAAGACCTTGCCTCGGCTCTGCATTTGAAACGGGCTGATGTAGTATCCAATTGGGAAACACGAAGCAGGGTCGAAGGTTTTCTAGCCAAATTTCTTATAAACCAGGCTCAGCTATTCTGGGATAATTTGGATTTTCAAGCCTTTGAAGATGTCTTGGCTCTCCTTATCTATGGTTTGGTCCTCTTCCCGAATTCGGATTCCTTTGTAGATGTGAATGCTGTCAAGACTTTCCTTTCTTGCAATCCTGTGCCTACCATGCTGGGAGATATCTTGCATGCCCTCTATACTCGTACCGTGAGGAGAAGAGGGACTCTTATGTGTTGCATGCCACTGCTGTCGAGGTGGTTTATTTCTACCCTTCCTAAGTCTGTACTGAATAATGAAGAAGGTTTGGGTTGGTCCTACAGAATAATGTCACTTGCACATACAGATATTCTTTGGTGTTCCTGGGCTATGGAAGGAACTGCTGTTATTGACCGTTGTGAGGGATACCCTAATGTCCCGTTGCTTGGAATCAGAGGGGGTATAACTTACAATCCTTGTCTAGCTTTGCGACAATTTGGTTGTGCTCGGAGAGATGGTCCCCATGAGCTGCTATTTGAGGACATTGTATTTAACTAGCACCGTCGGAGGTTTATACGAGCTTGGGGCATGGTGAACAGAGCTGACCCCTAAGAGTTGGGACCAAAGACTTCTCTTCCTATGCAGCCTTACCTCCAATGGGTCCGAGCTTGTGCCCAGAAGCTTGGGATGCCCTATGAGGCCGTATTACCAGTGATTGTGGATCCCACTAATGAAGAAGGCATTCCTTACACGGTTCTCTATCCTTACATGCCCACTAATCCTGGGGAGTTGCGGAGGTCTTGGATTCAGCTGAAGAATGAGCGGGATACTTACCGGGAACAATACCATGAGCAAGAAAGGAATATTTCGAAGCTCACTGGGAAGCTCGAGGAAGAAAGAGTGATCAATGAGTATATCAACACAAAGAGGAAGCGTCCATGGGACTTTTGATTTTGCTTTTTCTAGTTTTAGATATTGTTTTATTTACTTCTTTGTAACGCCTTAAAGGCATTGTTGAACCTTTCAAAGTTAATCTAATAAAGTTTGTTTATTTTTAGTTTGCAAATTTAAATCTCCCAAAGTCTTTGAAATCATTACATGCGCATCCCATTATCATGCACATCATTATAGGTACCCTTACAGGTTTCTCATCTTCTTCGCTATTTATTTCAACACGAAATGTCTTCCGAGCAAGCCATCAAAGATCTTCAGGAACAGAACGCCCAATTCTAACAGATGTTCATAAGTCTGTTTAAAGGGCAGGAGGATCTGAAGACCCTTATTCTGAAAGAGAAGAAGAAGAAGAAGAAGGTCAAAATTCTGAACATGGGTAGAAGATTTGGAGAAAGGTTGAGACAGCCAGCTGATATGACTTCCTCATCCAAGGACGGAGAGAACCAAGAAAGGGTAAATGACCCTAGTCCTGCAGTTTCTGATAATGATACGGATTACGACGATGAGAAATATCCTCCTGCCGAGGATAGGTACAAGCAGCTAGAAGACCGTCTGAGCACTATGGAGATTTAGAAAATCCCTGGTTTGGACTTCGGAGAACTGGGACTGGTATTAGGGGTGGTCATCCCTCATAAGTTTAAAGCTCCAGTTTTTTCTAAATATGATGGAGTATCCTGCCCAAAACTCTATCTCCGATCGTATGTCAGGAAAATCCAACCACACACCGCTGATAGAAATTTGTGGGTGCATTTCTTTCAAGATAGTCTGTCAGGGACTCAGCTTGAATGGTTCTATCAGTTGGAGGGAGCCAGTGTCTGAAACTGGGAAGATCTTGCTGCTGCTTTCTACAAGCAGTATCAGGATAACGCTGACCTTGCTCCCACTCGTACTCAGCTCCAGGGTATGTCCATGGGTGCAGTTGAAGCTTTTAAGGACTATGCTCAAAAGTGGAGAGACTTGGCTGGAAGAGTCCAACCCCCTTTGTCTGATAGGTAGTTGGTTGACATGTTTCTAGGGACGCTATCTGGTCCATTTTTCAATCATTTGATCGACAGTTCGTCATCTGGGTTTACTGAGTTAATTTTGACTGGAGAGAGAGTAGAGGCTGGCATTTGAAGTGGTAAAATACAGAAGGACGCCTGTTCGAGTTCAGTAAAGAGGCCTTTCACCGGTAAGAAGGAAGCTAGTGCAGTCTATGGCCCAAGGGGCCAAAACAGATCCGAACACCGTCAAGCGGTAAATGCTGTAGTGATACCAAGACCCGCAGTTACTCCACAATGCAACAATCAACAAAGGGTGGCAGGACCACAACGGTAGTTTACCCGCATCAACATGACTTTGGATGAAGTCATGCCTCATATGTTAACATCCAACTTGGCAACCTTGAAAGAGGCTCCCAAGAATCCAAACACTGCTTCTCCCAGATACAATCTCAATGCACGGTGCACCTTCCATTCGGAGAGCCCAGGCCATGATACAAACGATTGCTTGGCTTTGAGAAACAAAGTGCAAGATTTGCTCGAAGCCAAAGAGATAGAGTTTGATGCTCCAGAAAAGCCAAATGTTATAACTGTTCCCATGCCCAAACATGGCCGTGGAGTTAATGCTGTGGACACCGATTCGTTTATGAACTCTGTGAAAGAAATATATACTCCTCTAATGACGGTTAAGAATAACTTGTTGTTGGCCGGTTTATTTCCGGGCTGTGGTGAAGGTTGCCACATGTGTGCGATCCTGCCTTCCGGTTGTTGTTCGTTGAAATCAGGTGTTCAACACCTGATGGAGAATAAAGAGATTTTGTTTGAGAAGACTATGATTCTGTTTTTTCCAAATGAAGACGTTGCCATCATAACCATTTCCGCCAATCCTTCCAAGGTTTTCTCGAGAAAACCTGTTAGGGTTACACCTGTTCCAAGAATTGCTTCGTTAATAATCACCGCTCTGGGTCCCATCCCATATACCTCAGTTAAGGCTGTCCCTTGGCACTATGGTGCTGATGTGTATTACCATGGTGTTAAACAAGATCTGAGGACTGAAGAAGCCGATACAGATATCAGTAATATTGTTGGGACCGGTAAGGTTACCCGAAGTGGAAGACTCTTTTCTCCTGAGAGTTCTCCTCCAACTATCCACAAACCTATTGTCATTCCGTCTGCTAGTACATCAACTACTGTCCTAATTCCTACTCCAGTTGTCACCCCTGCTGCTCAGCCATATGGGACTCGGGGAAAAGAAGTCATAGGTGAGCCTGCCCGGACGGAGGCACCTAAGAAGATCACTGTAGAAACCTCTAAACAAGAAATAGAGGAAAATTTGAAAATTATCAAGAAGAGCGACTACAATGTAGTCGAGCAGCTGGGGCAGACCCCGTCAAAGATCTCCATGTTGTCCTTACTGTTGTGTTCTGAAGCCCACGCAAAGGCTTTGATTGCATTTCTCAAGACTACGCATGTGCCGCAGGAAACTTCAGCCGATCAATTCAAAGATTGCATAGCTAGTCTGACTGCTGACAATGGGCTAGGATTTTCAGATGCGAATCTGACCTCTAAGGGGAGAAATCATAATGATGCTCTTCACGTCTCGATCGAGTGCAGGGGCACCACTTTGGCCCATGTGCTGGTAGATACCGGGTCTTCACTGAATGTTCTTCCAAAGAAAGCATTATACCGTCTGGATTGTGAAGGTTTGATTCTAAAGCCGAGTAACATTCTGGTAAGGGCTTTTGATGGATAAAAAAGAATGGTGCACGGGGAGGTAGACATCCCTGTCAAAGTGGGTTCTCAGACCTTTGGGTCCACCTTCTACGTGATGGATATCAGACCATCATATTCTTGCTTGCTGGGTCGTCCTTGGATCCATAGGGCTGGGGAAGTTACTTCCACGCTCCATCAAATGTTGAAATATCCGGTGAAGGGGAAGATTGTCACGGTACGAGGTGAAAAAGAGTATATTGTGAGTAATCTCAACTCCTTTAGATACGTAGAGATGGACGGGGAATTCATAGAAACGCCCTGTCAAAATTTCGAAGAGGTCCCTCAGTTCTCGGTATCAACTGAAGTTACTACCGGCAAACCTCCATTGAAGATGGCTTCTCTCAAAGACGCCAGGGCTGTAAATGAAAAAGGTGGGTCTACCAATTAGGGTCAGCTCCTTGATTTCACTCACAAAACTGACAAATTTGGTTTGGGCTTTACTACAGAGGCTCAGAGGGCTGTTAGGCGCGCACGGATTGGAAGACCTCCTCTACACATCAGCAATCAAGGAGTTAATGCAATTGAAGACAGTGAAGAGGATTCATACATCGACAACTGGATCTACCCAACAACCAATGGTGGACTGAACAACTAGACGGCGAAGGACTTCATACCTGTTTCTTTTATTCCGTAGTAATTAACTTTTTGTTTTAAGATTTCTAATAAACAGTTTGAAACTTTACGGCCCGGTGCCTTGCCCGAGGCACCATGGCTTTGCTTGAGAGAGCTTATTATTTGGCATTTCATATATCATTAATAAAACATTGGACGTTTCTTGCATTACAAATTTTACGCTCTTTGTTTTTATTTTCTGTCTCTCACTTTACCAAAACAGCCATTCTCTTACACACACTCACGTATCATAATGCATATCCATATCCACTCTGGATCCCATTGATAACAGCTCTGCTACTGCCGGTTATGACTTCGAAAGTCTGATCAACCAAGCCGAGGACGAAGGCGAGGATGATTGTGAGGTGCCTGGAGAACTTGCTAGAATATTACAACAGGAAGAAAGGGCCTTACAGCCTCATGAAGAGCCAGTTGAGTCAGTGAATTTGGGTACAGAGGAAGACAAGAAAGAGGTTAAGATAGGTGCAAATCTGGAGCCTAGTGTCAAACAACGGTTAATACAGATGCTACACGACTACGTTGAGATCTTCGCCTGGTCCTATGAGGACATGCCTAGTTTGGACACTGATATTGTGGTACATCGCTTGCCGACCAAAGAAGACTGTCCTCCGGTAAAGCAGAAGGTTCGCCGTATGCGCCCCAAAATGTCAGAGAAAATTAAGGCAGAGGTCATGAAACAGTTTGACGCCGGATTTTTAGCTGTCACTTCTTATCCGCAGTGGGTTGCCAATGTTGTTCTGGTACCTAAGAAGGATGGTAAGGTATGAATGTGTGTGGACTATAGAGACCTGAACAGGGCAAGCCCCAAGGATGACTTCCCGCTTCCTCACATTGATGTTCTAGTAGACAACATCGTGCAACATAAGATCTTCTCCTTCATGGATGGTTTTTCTGGCTACAACCAGATCAAGATGGCTCCTGAAGACATGGAGAAGACAACCTTTGTTACACAGTGGGGCACCTTCTGTTACAAGGTAATGCCTTTTGGGTTGAAGAATGTTGGGGAAACTTATCAACGCGCCATGGTCGCTTTGTTCAATGATATGATTCATCACAAGATCGAGGTTTACGTTGATGACATGATAGCCAGGTCCCAGGCTGAGGAAGAGCACCTGGATCATCTCCATAAACTGTTTGATAGGTTAAAGACGTACAAGCTGAGGTTGAATCCGAACAAGTGTACCTTCGGGGTCAGGTCCGGTAAGCTTCTGGGCTTTGTTGTCAGCGACAAAGGTATTCAGGTAGACCCTGCAAAAGTAAAAGCCATACAAGAGATGCCAGCTCCCCGCACAGAAAAAGAAGTCAGAGGTTTCTTGGGACGTCTGAATTACATTGCCAGGTTCATTTCACATCAGACTGCTACTTGTGAGCCAATCTTCAAGCTGCTAAAGAAAGATCAAGTGGTAAAGTGGAATGATAAATGCCAGACCGATTTTGAAAGAATCAAAGAATACCTTCAAGAACCACCAATTTTGATGCCTCCAGTTGAAGGAAGACCTTTGATTTTATATTTGACAGTGCTAAACAGTTCAATGGGGTGTGTGCTGGGGCAGCATGACGAGTCTGGCCGAAAAGAGCACGCTATTTACTACCTTAGCAAAATAATTACCGACTGTGAGACCCGATACTCATTGCTCGAGAAAACTTGCTGTACTTTGGCATGGGCTGCTCGCCGGCTGAGACAGTATATGATGACTCACACTACCTTGTTGATATCAATTATGGATCCAATCAAGTATATTTTCGAGAAGCCCGCTCTCTCCGGAAGGATAGCAAGATGGCAGATGATATTAACCGAGTACGACATCCAATACACAACCCAAAAAGCAATAAAGGGGAGTGTATTGGCGGATCATCTGGCGCATCAGGCCATGGATGACTACCAGTCCATGAATTTTGAGTTCCCGGATGAGAATATCATGTTGGTGACCGACTGCAAAAAACCTGGACCGAATGAAGGACCCGAGGAGGGATCCCGATGGTCTATGTATTTTGATGGAGCCTAGAACGCTTTGGGTAATGGCATTGGCGCTGTAATTATATCTCCTGAGGGCTGTCATACTCCGTTCACCGCCCGATTATGCTTCAACTTCACCAACAATATGGAGGAGTATGAAGCATGCATCTTAGGTCTTCGAGCTGTTGTTGACCTGAGGATTAAGTTCTTAAGTGTATTCGGAGATTTTGCTCTGGTGATAAGTCAGATCAAAGGCGAGTAGGATATGAAGCACCTGAATCTTATTCCTTACAAAGAGTATGTACTGACATTGCTCCCGCACTTTGAGGAGATAACCTTCGAACATTTCCCCAGAGAAGAGAACCAGTTAGAGGACGCGCTAGCTACCATGTCTTCTATGTTCAAAGTCAGGTTGGACAAAGAAGCTCCCCAGATTACCATTGAGAGGTTGGATGAACCCGCACATTGATGTGACATCGAGGCTCAAGAATACCCCGAGGGGGCATCTGTTAATGATAAGAAGTTTTTGAGAAGGTTCATTGCGAAGTTCTTCATCAGTAATGGTATCCTCTATAAGCGTAACCATGATTCGACCTTACTGAGGTGCGTAGACAAGAGCGAGGCAGAAAGGATCATGTCAGACCTACATGAAGGCACCTTTGGAACTCATTCCAGTGGACATACCATGGAGAATAAAATCCTACGGGCAGGATAATATTGGTCCACTATGGAAGCCGATTGTTATCAGCACTCTCGAACCTGTCATAAATGCCAAGTCTATGCTGATAAGGTGCATGTACCCCCGGTTCCCCTGAATGTCTTGACAGCTCCATGGCCCTTTGCGATGTGGGGCATCGATATGATCGACGAGATCATACCTACTGCGTCCAACGGGCATCGCTTCATTCTGGTAGCAATTGATTACTTTACAAAGTGGGTTGAGGCAGCTTCCTTTGCTATAGTAACCAAGAACATCGTGGCGCGGTTTATCCGACACAATTTGATCTGTCGATATGGTGTACCAGAGAGGAACATTACTGATAATGGTATAAATATCAACAACACAATGATTATTGAGCTCTGCAAATAGTTCAAGATTCAGCATCATAACTCTTCTCCCTACTGGCCGAAGATGAATGGGGTTGTTGAAGCAGCTAACAAGAACATCAAGAAGATTGTGCAGAAGATGACAGTGACATACAAAGACTGGCACGAGATGTTACCATTCGCTCTTCATGGGTACCGTACCTCAGCACAAACGTCGACAGGGGCAACACCCTACTCTCTGGTATATGGTATGGATGCAGTCCTACCCATAGAACTCCAGATACCCTCTCTCAGGATTCTGAAGGATGCGGGTTTGAACAAAGACGATTGGATCCAAACCTGACTTGATCAGCTGAATCTAATCGATGAAAAGAGACTTACTGCTATCTGTCATGGTCAGACGTATCAAAAGCGAATGATCAAGGCTTTTAACAAGAAAGTCAGGCGTCAAGAATATCGAGTCGGGGATTTAGTGATCAAACGCATCATACTATCGCAAGGTGATCCCAGGGGCAAATGGACCCCCACATACGAAGGGCCATTTGTGGTTAAGAACATTTTCTCGAGAGGAGCTATGATTCTAACCACCATGGATGGTGACGACCTTCCTCACCCCGTCAATGCAGACATAGTGAAAAGATACTACGCATAATCTAAGACCCGCTAGGTTGACTGGCCTAGGCAAAAATAAGGGCTTCCTGGCGAACCAAAAGGGTTCAGGCAAAAGTAAGGGATGGAAATGGAAAAAACTGTACACCCGGAAAGTCGAAAACCTGAAAGGGCGACTTGGGCAAAAAAGGGTATCCCGATGGACTGAAAACCCAAAAGGGCGGTCTAGGAAAAAATTAGGGATCAAAGCGTAATGCTATGTCTCATTGGATCATCTTGCAACCAGACCTCTTTATCGACTATCAAGCTCAAACGGAGCCAATTAATCTGATCCACCTTCGGCTAAGTAGCAAAGTGATGAGATGTTTGAGGACATAAAGGCAATAGTAGAGTTGGAACCCAATGGGATTGTTCCACATAGCTGTTTTTATTTCTTTTACACAAATTGTAATTGCAATCTTTCGGCGGTGTTCTCTTACTAGAACGTCAGCCTCTTTGTACAAAAACGCCTATTACAGGCCAATTTCAGAATCAATGCAAGTCATTTTCACAAAGCTTTAATTTGTTTTCTTTTTTCTGTTTTGTTTTGCAAGAACGTCCAATGATTTATTTTTGATATGTGCATTTGAAAATAATTGCTGCTCATAAATATTTACATAAAAAAACAAAAGATGATTACTCGTAATTCCAGGAATAGGGACAAACAAGAAGTGTCCAAAACCTTACAGTTACTCTGTCCATCAGGTACCGGGATGGAACCAGCTCGAGAACATGAGCGGTGGTACATACACTCCCCACAGAGTAAGAGTATCCAAAGACAACGACGTCAACATTCCCAAACAAGACATAACTCTCCCTAGCTAAGGTTCGTAATCGCGAGTGAATCGGTAAAATTTCCCCAAGCAGAGTTTATTTATCACCAGCAATAGAAATTCATCCCCAGCTGAGTTATTTCTCCAAATCAGCAGATCTATCAACAAAATGTTTCCTCTCCAACAGAGTTATTCTTCGCAGAGTTATCCTCAGACAGAGTCTCGTCCGGAAGAATGTTTACCAGACAAGGGGAAAATCCCCAACATAGTCATCTTTGTTCACCATCCCCGACAGAGGTGGAGGAACTATCATTTTCATAGCAATTAGGGATTTATTTTCCCAGATTCAGATTATCACGTCAACATTTCATGTCCATTCATCATGACATGTGCATACATCACATATAACATAGTCTCTTTTATTTTGAGAACGTCATTATATAATGAATCTCATGAATCACATATAACTAACCCCGTATTTCTTTCAGGTAAGACTAGTTATTATCAACAATTTCCAGTAGATCCATGATCAACACTCGAAGCTAAACAGAGTAATTATCAGTGTGACAAAAGTAAGCTTACCCAGGTTCTCTCCAGTTTTTTCCAAACTCATTTCGAAGTAACCCTACTATCCAGGTTCCTTCTCACAGCCCTACTATCCAGGCTTTCATATCGAAGTAACCCTACTATCCAGGTTCCTTCTCACAGCCCTACTATCCAAGCTTTCATATTGAAGTAACCCTACTATCCAGGTTCCTTCTCACAACCTTACTATCCAGGCTTTTATATCAAAGTAACCCTACTATCCAGGTTCCTTCTCACAACCCTAATATCTAGGCTTTCATATCAAAGTAACCCTACTATCCAGGTTCCTTCTCACAGCCCTAATATCCAGGCTTTCATATCGAAGTAACCCTACTATCCAGGTTCCTTCTCACAGCCCTACTATTCAGGATTTCATATCGAAGTAACCCTACTATCCAGGTTCTTTCTCACAGCCCTACTATCCAGGCTTTCATATCGAAGTAACCCTACTATCCAGGGTCCTTCTCACAACCCTACTATCCAGGCTTTCATCTCGAAGTAACCCTACTATCCAGGTTCCTTCTCACATCCCTACTATCCAGGCTTTCATATCGAAGTAACCCTACTATCCAGGTTCCTTCTCACATCCCTACTATCCAGGCTTTCATATCGAAGTAACCCTACTATCAAGGTTCATTCTCACGTCCCTACTATCCAGGATTTCATATCGAAGTAACCCTACTATCCAGGTTCCTTCTCTCAGCCCTACTATCTAGGCTTTCATCTCGAAGTAACCCTACTATCCAGGTTCCTTCTCACCAACCCTACTATCCAGGCTTTCATATCGAAGTAACCCAACTATCCAGGTTCCTTCTCAGAGCCCTACTATCTAGGCTTTCGTATCGAAGTAACCCTACTATCCAGGTTCCTTCTCACAACCTTACTTTCCAGGCTTTTATATCAAAGTAACCCTACTATCCATGTTCCTTCTCACAGACCTAATATCTAGGCTTTCATATCAAAGTAACCCTACTATCCAGGTTCCTTCTCACAGCCCTACTATCCAGGCTTTCATATTGAAGTAACCCTACTATCCAGGTTCCTTCTCACAGCCCTACTATCCAGGCTTTCATATCGAAGTAACCCTATGATCCAGGTTCCTTCTCACAGCCTTACTATCCAGGCTTTCATATCGAAGTAACCCTACTATCAAAGTTCCTTTTCACAACCCTACTATCCAGGCTTTCATCTCGAAGTAACCCTACTATCTAGGTTCCTTCTCACCAACCCTACTATCCAGGCTTTCTCTCGAAGTAACCCTACTATCCAGGTTCTTTCTCACAGCCCTACTATCCAGGATTTCATCTCGAAGTAACCCTATTATCCAGGTTCCTTCTCTCAGCCCTACTATCCAGGCTTTCATCTCGAAGTAACCCTACTATCCAGGTTCCTTCTCACCAGCCCTACTATCCAGGCTTTTATATTGAAGTAACGCAACTATCCAGGTTCCTTCTCACAGCCCTACTATCCAGGCTTTCATATCGAAGTAACCCTACTATCCAGGTTCTTTCTCACAACCCTACTATCCAGGCTTTCATATCGAAGTAACCATACTATCCAGGTTCCTTCTCACAACCCTAATATCTAGGCTTTCATATCAAAGTAACCCTACTATCCAGGTTCCTTCTCATAGCCTTACTATCCAGGCTTTCATATTGAAGTAACCCTACTATCCAGGTTCCTTCTCATAACCCTACTATCCAGGCTTTCATATCGAAGTAACCCTACTATCCAGGTTCCTTCTTACAACCCTACTATCCAGGTTCCTTTTCACAACCCTACTATCCAGGCTTTCATCTCGAAGTAACCCTACTATCCAGGTTCCTTCTCACCAGCCCTACTATCCAGGCTTTCTCTCGAAGTAATCCTACTATCCAGGTTCCTTCTCACAGCCCTACTATCCAGGCTTTCATCTCGAAGTAACCGTACTATCCAGGTTCCTTCTCACCGGCCCTACTATCCAGGCTTTCATCTCAAAGTAACCCTACTATCCAGGTTCCTTCTCACCAGCCCTACTATCCAGGCTTTCATCTCGAAGTAACCCTACTATCTAGGTCCCTTCTCATAACCTTATTATTCGGGTTCTTCCTCTCTTATCCCTAGACAACAGTCCATAACATTGTAAGACTTGGACCCGATCAAACACAATTGATTTCAAATTTCCCCAGTAAGTTGCGGTGCAACATAAACCCCGACCAAACACGCAGTTCACTTCCGCTTCCCAAACAAGAGTTATTCCCCAGTAGAGTAACGGACAACTGAAGCTCCTAAAACTCTATTCCTCTCAAGATAGAAACCAGCATTCCCCAGCGAAGTCCTCCTCAACAACAAGTATACGGGTTCTTGCAAAGGAATATCTTATGCGATCGACACTTCCTCGGATGGCATCTTTAATCCCATCTCCGAAAATTCTCTAGCAACTACCAAATGGCATCTATAAGCCCATTTTCGATATCACAAATCAAGCATCACTTCAGGAAAGTGAAAATTTCTGGGCACTCTAGTGTTCAATCATCTTCCACCTTCAGATCACGAAGGGCAGACACGCCAATCGACATCCTCAAGTTTAAGAAGATTGAACAGTGGCAGCTGTTGTACCCAAAAATTTGCCCTCCCATACTTCTCAAAACATGTCAAGTGAGGTCCTCAAATTGCTCAAGGAAGTCCAAGGGTTGACCAGATAAACTCTCTCCTAGGGCAGTCTACCTCAAATTAGGGTTTCATTTTGTATCAAGATGCTTGAGTCCAAAGGATCCCAACTGCTCACCATTGTCCTAATATGTTCTCAAGATCATCCATGTCAAGTTTCAAGCCTTGCAGAGGAAGTTTGCTCAGTCAATTACTTAAAGACCTGAAAATCGACTATGCTAGGTCAAAAGTCAACTGTGGCCCACATACAGTCAAACTTCAAGATTTTTGGTCAACATACTCATTTTGAAGTATCATTCATCATTTCGTCAAGGGTTGATCATGATTCATCAAGGATTGCTCACAATTCACCAAAACCCAAAAGTTGCTAAATTAGGGTTTTGTAGGAAAAGTCAACTCAATGTTGACCAAGCATAACTTTCTCATACTTTATCAGAAATGACCCATCCAAAGCTCATTTTGAAGAGGATGAAATTCCTTACAATTAATCTTCAGCTCCCAATTCAGAATATGCACTCACAAAAAGATATGAATTTTGACATTATAGGTCATTTTGAAAAGTCAATAAAAACACCTTTTGGGTCAAAGCTTCATACATTAACATGGAAGACTCAATTGAGATGAGACCAAAAGGGTTGCTTAGAGGACATCCTAATATTTCTAAAAAGTCGAAGGACACCTCTCTAGTGTCAAAATGGAGAGAGTTATGCATTGGCCAAGTTGACCATTTTTGCAAAATTGTCAAAAGTTAAATGTGCTCAAATTTGCATTTTTTGATAAAAGGGCCCAACTTTTTATGCTTGCACCTCAAATATACCATGGTCCACGACCCAAATTCTCACTCACATGTTATTTGCTTCATTATTTATTTTATTTTGATTTTTTATTTATTAAAAATTGAATTAAATCAAATAATTGGTAAATAATAGCAAATATTTGCTTTGATTGGATTTTTGGTCACAAGCTCATAATGCTGGCATATCAGAATCAAATCACATCAATGGCAATTAGTACAAGAAAGGCACGATTGGCATGAAAATAGAAAGATATCCTATGCATTGAAAATCAAATCAAATCTTGGATAAATGCAAAGATTTAATCCAAGTTTGTTAACCTAGTTCATTCTAGGTTATATAAGAAAGGTTTGCAGATCTAAAAAAGGGGCTGGAGACGTGAAACTTCCAGAAAAGAAACTCAGATTTTTTGATAAAAAGTGAGATCCAAATTCTGCAATAGAAGGCTAATCAAGGAGTTTCAAAGCCAGAAATTAATTCCAGGACATCTCAGGAATCATTCCCAATCGATCGCAGGCATCAGAACACCTAGAATCACGGCCTAACATTCTCACGGTTTGCAAAATTATCCATATTCAATTATTGTAATTCTTGCATATTCAGCATGTTTAAATTACATATTTGTGTTCATTATCATGTTTGCAATGTTTCTGGACAGTTTGATTTAATTTATAGTGCAGGAATAAGCTTCTGCCATTGTTAGGTTTTCGTGCTCCATTTTGGGGTTTTGGTTTTCAAGTGAAATTAGGCCTGATAATGGGTACCATGATGATCAAAGTTTCAAACCCAGCTGACTCATGGTCCCCAATTGAATTTATATTGCATATGCTTGATTCTTGAATGACACAGGTTTCAGCAACAGACCTGCGTCTATAGGTAAAAGAATCAGATCTTAAAACGACGGTTCTAAGGAAGAAGACAACAGCGTGTCACAACCTGAATGGCTGGTTTAAATTCTGGCGCGTTATTTTGGCCAGAAACTTGTTCTTTCTGATATATTGTTTGTTTTCATTATGTAACAAGTTAACATCCAGCGCAGTTGGTCAGAAGAAGGAAGTCAGAAGCTCAGGATTCTGGGTTCGATTCTAGGTGTGAGCTTTTGGTATTTTCTCCTTTGTTTTCACTAGATCCAGCATGTGCACCTCCTGAGGTTCAGCATCTTCTGGTTTCTCCAGCCAGAACCAGATCCAACGCACCTCATCTTTTGAGGGTCATCATCTGCTAGATCCACCAGCCAGAACCAGATCCAGCGCACATTATCTTCTGAGGGTCATTATCTGATGGATCCATCAGCCAAGATCAGATCCAGTGCCCCCCATCTTCTAAGGGTCACCATCTTCTAGATCCATCAGTCAGAACCAGATCTGCTGACAGTAGGCTCTTACGATTATTTCTATTATATTTCTTTATTTTCTTTTCTTTAATTATTTTGTTTTTTTCCCTTTAATCAGCACCAAAAATCATTTTATTAAATTAATAAATCAAAAATCACAAAAAAAGATTTATTTCCTTAATAAATGTTTTTTTAATTAATTAGTTTAATTAATTTAAGACAACTTTAATTTCTTTCACAATTAAAATTCAATTAGAAAATTAGGTTAACTATTGATTTAATTTTTCTTTCTTTCTCAAATAATAAAAATTACAAAAAATAGGTTTTTTAGAATAAAATTAATTTATTTTTCTTAATTTAAAATTAATTAGAATTAGGATTTTCCTTTTAAAATTCAATGGTTTCCTTATTTTCTTAAATAACAAAAATATCATTTTTTTAATTAAGTCGTCAATAGGTTTAGTCAAGGGTCAAAACCCTAATCGTCTCGCGTTTGATTCGCCGCATGCTTATTAATTATTTTGACAATATTGTTGTAACTGCTCACTGGTTTGTAATAGTTAATTTAGGGCTTTTACTTATCGCTTTTCCCATAGGTTTTTGGCTATGTAATTAATCCCCCTCCCCAAAGCCTTGTAATAGCGTATATTTACTTCCTCGCATTTTATTTCTCGCAAATATTTGACTGTTTAGATGTATGCTAATAGGATTGTATCACAAGAATGCATGACAAATTAATCCAGTTAGAAAACCCTAATATGGAAAGATTAAATAACTGAAAACAGATCACTCGCACATATCACTCTTAGGGTATAATCTCACTTCGGTTGCCTTCGGTAAACGATCATTAAAGTATAGGATATTTTAGTGGTTACCCTCCTGTCCAAAAAAGATCAAACGTCCCATTCAAAATGTTGCCCCGGAAAGGTTGCCTCGGAAAGGTTGCCTCGGAAATGTTGCCTCAAATATGATCTTAAGACTTTAGGGTTATTACTAAGACGTCCTAACATTGCTTTAGTGATCGTACGTCCCTTTCGATAGTCCCTCAAATTCCAACGATGATGCTACCTATTTCTCAATAGTAGGATAGCGCTGGCTAAAGGAAACAAGAATAGAAACGATCTTTTTTCGAGTGAGTAGATGCTATTAGGTACTTTCTCAAATCAAAACTTTTCGCACTTACACTTTTCAAACAATTTTTTTAAACAACTTCGTCACACTTTTGAGGACTGATACAAGGGTTATCACGAAGTAAAACTTTTCAAAACAAAGCACACACAAGCAATTTTAAAAATATGAGAAAGCACCTAAGAGCCCATGGAAAACCATGGATAGAAAGGGTGCTAACACCTTCCCTTTCTATAATCTACCCCCCGTACTTAGAATATCTCGAAAAAGGATTTTTCTGTACTTTTTTCCTTTCCGATTGGATAAAATAAAAGTCGGTGGCGACTCTTACTTACCTCGACATTTTGCAAACACAAAACGCAAAATGCAAACCAGCATTTTAAAACAGTCGGTTCTGCCACCGTATCACACTGGCAATGTAGTTTAAACGTCCCAATAATCCTATGACTTCCTTCTCGGTACGATGAGAGGGCATCTCTTGTATTGCTTTCAACTTGGCAGGATCTACTTCAATACCCTTATTGCTGACGACAAAGCCTAGGAGCTTACTAGACCTTACTCCAAACGTGCATTTGTTTGGGTTCAACCTCAGCTTGTACTTCTTTAGTCTCTCAAACAGTTTTTGTAAATGATCAAGATGCTCTTCTTCTGTTTGAGATCTAGCTATCATGTCTTCCACATAAACCTCTATTTCATGATGTATCATGTCGTGGAATAGAGCTACCATGGCACGCTGATAGGTTGCCCCAGCATTCTTCAGTCTGAATGGCATAACTTTGTAGCATAATGTGCCCCACTGCATGACAAAGGTTATTTTCTCCATGTCCTCAGGCACCATTTTGATTTGGTTGTAACCTGAGAAACCGTCCATGAAGGAAAACATTTTGTGTTGTGCCGTATTGTTAACTAGAATATCAATGTGAGGGAGTGGGAAATCATCCTTAGGGCTTGCCCTATTCAAATCTCTGTAGTCACACACATTCGCACTTTACCGTCCTTTTTGGGAACGGTAACAACATTGGAAACCCATTGCGGATAAGAGGTGACGGCCAAGAATCTAGCATTGAAATGTTTCATGACTTCTGCTTTAATTTTCTCCGACATATCTGGTCGCATTCGACAGACCTTTTGTTTCACTGGTGGACAGTCTTCTTTTGTTGGTAGACGATGTACCATGATATATGCATCAAGTCCTGGCATGTCTTCATACGACCAGGAAAAGATCTCAACATACTCGTGTAGTAACTGAATCAGACTCTCTTTAACAATGGGTTCCAGATTGGCACCTAGCTTAATTTCTCTTTTGTCTTCTTCGGTACCTAGGTTTATCGTATCCACGGGTTCCTCGTGAGGCTGAATGGTCCTCTCTTCTTGTTATAGTAATCTGGCAAGTTCCCTTGGTACTTCACAATCTTCCTCACCTTCGTCTTTGGCTCGGTAGATTATATTTTTAGAGTCACAGAAGGCCATAGCAGAATCATTACCCATGGGATCCCGAATGGATGTAGACCTGCATTGTGAGTGTGAGTGTGTGTAAGAGTATAGCTATCTTTGAAAAAAATGAAAATGTAAAAAAGAAAAACAATGAGCAGAAAATTTTTAAGCAAAAACGTCCATGATTCATTGATGTCATATGGAAATGAGATAATAACCCTTACAAATGGACCATTGTGCCTCGGGTAAGACACAAGGTTTTAAGAGTCTGAATTGTTTTAATATTACAGATCCATCAAAATTTAAAGACAAATTACTATGGGATAAATGTGATCGGGACAAAATCTCTGGACTCCAAATAGTTGAGCCCTCCACTGACAGTTGGGAAAATCCAATCCTCTAGGTTATAGCCATCTTCATCATCTTCTACCATGTTGACTTCGCGGTTGCTGATCTTCAAGGGTGGTCCTCTAGCACGAGCGCGACATACAACATTCTGGGCACCTGAAGTGAAACCCAGGTGTTGTACCCCAAAATTTGCCCTCTCATTTTATCAAGATTTCCCCTCACAAGACTCTTTGAAATCAAGACCAGGATTAGGGTTTTGCTCTGCTCAAGGCATCTCCTTGCACTTATGACCTAAATTAGGGTTTGAGTTTGCACAGGGATTTTTGGAATTTCAATGCTCAAATTGACTTTCATACTTCATGTTGTACTTACAAGATTGCCTCTACCAATTTTCAAGCCTTGAATCAAATTTTTGCCCAGTCAATTATACAGATGACCTATAAATCAGCCGTATTGGGGAAAAAAGTCAACTATGGCCAATTTACAGTCAAACCTCATAAATTTTGATCCACATCAATGTTATAGACTCATATGAATCGTTTGATCAAGTTTGGACCACAACTCCTCAAGAAATTTGATCACATCATCAAAAGGGCAAAATGGTCATTTTTAGGGTTTTGACTGCAGAAGGGAAATTTCTGATTTTTCACCTTGCCAATGGCAAATTGGGTTCAAGCATGGATTCAAGGACTCAATTTCATCATCTTGACCTATTCACAAGGTTCAAAATATCTCAAATGCATTGGATTGACATATGAATTTTTTAGTCAACTGATCAAAATTTGATTGTACACTGAAAAGTCAAACTTTGACTTTTTGGTCAAAATCAAGTGCCAAAGGTCATTTTTCATCAAAATGTGTCAAAACATGAAACTTGTTCATCAAGAAACCTAATTTTGCAAATTAGGGTTTAAAATTGAAAATTTTCATAACTTAGAATTTTTCTAAGTTATGAAATTTTCTTTTTTTTTCCCAACTTTGCCCAACATTTTCACCATGATGCAATTGGATTCAAACAAAACTTCAAACATGAAAGTTGTATTCCTCCACAAAATCTACAACTTTGATTCACAAAGTTTTCCCAAAAGAATCATGGATTTCAAGTTATGAATTTTGGAATAAGGGTCCATGAAACTTTTAACTTAGGGAAATTTTGCCCTAATTTAGGCAGGATTTTGACCTATCTTCATGGAAATTTTTCACCTAGTTCCACTTGGAATCTAAAACTTCATTTCAAATATGGATTGTAGAGCATGTTTCAAGATTTCCAAAATGTCCAAGAACTCTCCAAAATCATTTGTGGTTAGGGAGAATCGAAGTTTTGAATTTGGCAAAAACTCACTTTTGATCCATGGCATTTTCATGTTGATACAAGTTGCAACTTCCATCCAGCATTGTTTGTACTTGATTACATGTCCCTAAACCCTTTCATACTCAATAATTAAATGCAAATCCATTGGTTTGAGGCTTTGTTCTGATCATGGGAGGATTACACAAGAGATTAATCCAAAAATAGCAAAAAGGCAACATTGCCATTTTTGTCAAATTGTGCTTTATGTCAAACTGCATCCTTGAGCCTTGAACCAAATCTTGGACAGAAAACAATATCCAAAACCTTGAGGGGCCAAGATCACAAAGTGCAAGCTGAAAGATAGCCTGTACAGGCCTGTCTTGTACCACTTGATACTTTTGCTTAAAATACAAGAAACTTGCCAAAAAGCCATAACTGGCATATCTGTTATAACCAACTCTTGGAAGCATTTGAGACAAGTTTTTGACATTGCCTTGAGCCAGAAACACGAGCCCTCCATCCCTTAAACACTCTCGAACATCAAAACCCCAAAAACTTGCAAAACAGGGCACTCCCTGCAGTTTCACTTCCATCTCACAAGTTACTCGTGCATTTTTCCCCAAACTTGTTCCAATACATTCCATATAACCTATCCAAGCTGTCCCAATCATTGGACAGTGACTGTAACTACATTTATAAGCTTCACCAAATCTGTTTTCAGCTTGTGCAGGTTGAGTTCTACAAGCTTGCTCAAGCAAGTCCAAAGCAAACTAGGCATTGGGGAAGGCCAGAGGAAGTTCAGGCAAGCTCCCAAGCACCTCAGGTCTCACTGAAAAGCTCCACATTACCATACATGAGTTCATCTGAAATAGGTATTTGTCAACTTCCTATCTCTCTATTTAGGAATCATTAGGCTTAGGTTTGTGAATAAAAAATGTAATACTCATAGCCCTGAAGCTGTACATATGCTCAATTTTCATTTAAGTTAAGCGTGTTAAGAGAATTTGATTCATGAACTTCCTAAAAAAGTTAGGTTAGAATTTAGGGCCAGAGAAATTCTCTCTGGTCATTGAGAGTTAGATTGAGTTCTTTACATGGTTGGAATTGTCTTGAAAAATGCTATAACTTTTGTGTAATGAGTTTTTGCAATAGAGCACGTATGTAGGAGTTGGATATTTGAATCAGGCGCGCGTATTTTGTTTGACAAAGGTTGAAGATGATGTTCTGTGGGCTGGGCCTTGGCTTGGTTTGCTTTTTGCCCCTTCAGTTTCCTGATTGCACCCCCTGGCCCATTTCTTTACATTTTTGCATTTTTCTATTTATTTTTCGTTTCTGATTTTATTCTATTTTTTCTAAACATAAAAACTTACCAAAAATATTTTTATAAATTTTCACATTTATTTTTATATTTTATTTTATTTTTCTAACATGAAAATAATTATTAATTAGTATATACTTTTATTCTCTTTAATAAAAACTTTAAAATAATACATAAAAAATATTATATTTTTATTATTATTATTTACATACTTAAATAATATTTTTCTAATATATTTTCATTTTTTGACCATTTGTACATATTTCATTATTTTAATTTTATTGTATATAAACAATATAATTAATATATAGAAAATTAGGGTTTTTTACCCTTGACAAAAATAATCTTTTATTTCTATTTTTTTAATACATTAAATATTATATTTTCACATACATAAAAATAAACAAAAACATTCTCTTTGCATACGTATAATATTTTGCATTTTTATATTTAATTTGTTTGTTTAAATATTGTTTATTTATTATTTAATGCAAAGAATTGAAATTGGATGTAATAGTAAATATTAGGGTTTTAATTTCTTGCAAAATAATCCCCTATTCCAAAATTGTATCCCCCTCCCCATATCAATGTTGTAATAGTCGTAGATTTATTTTACGCATTTATAGCTTTCAAGTATGCCATGTTAGAGATTAGGGTTTGTATGCAATATTCCAAAATCAAAACAAATTGTTTGACCTAAAAACAAGATCTAAATGCATGAAAAGGACAACACAATGCCCACATACACCCCTAGGGTTTCATCCAATTGTTGTCTTTAAAAAATGGCCATGTTATGCATGTTGAGTATCTTGGCAAAACAAAAACAAAAACAAAACAAAAGATCATAGTCCCTCGATGACGCTATCTTGGTTGCCTATACAAAAATGATCTAGTCCCTCAAAAAATTGCTAAAGATACTTAGCACAATTGCTATCATGGTCAATACGATGACCCGCGCCTGTCCCGTTTAACATCCTAATACAAGGTTGTTTACCAAATGCAATGGTAAAACAACACTGTCAAAATGGTTAAAAATGTGTTGGAAAGATCTTTGAGTAGATAGGGTAGACAACTCTTAGTTACTTGATCAAAACTTGCAAAAATATCCTTGCTATTTTCAAACACACCTCACAACACAATTTCAAAACATTTCCAAAAACAAACTTTCAAACATTCAAACATTGAAACATCTTTTCAAAAGACAATACACCTTTGTATATATTCAAACAAGAATCATTACAAAGGTTGCCACAACGATGGCCTCTTTTCAAAACATTTTCAAAACCACACACACAAAGCACCATTTCAAACAATTGGATAAAAGCAAAGCAAGTGATCTAAATAAGTAACTAAGAGCCCATGGATAACCATGGATGAAAAGGGTTCTTGCACCTTCCCTTTTCATAATCTAACCCCCCGAACCCAAGAAAACATCTCAAAGGTATTTCCTGTGCTTTTTTACCTTTCCTTTGGATAAAATAAAAAGTCGGTGGCGACTCTTGCTAAACCAAAACATTTGCGAACACAAACGTGAAACCTCAAGTCAGTTCTCCCACCGTATCATAGAACTGGTGACTCTGCTGGGGATTATCCTAAAAGTGGGGTTACCTTAGGGTTTAGATCACCTTTACATGCTTACTTTGTTTGATTTGATTTCTTTACATTTGGTTCTATTGCTTGGTTTGAATCTTCTACCCGTATTTGGGAAACATTCATAGGTAAATAGCAATACGTTATGGAAACTGTGCGGGGTATACCGACATGGTTGAAGCAATAGCTATATTAGTGCGACATATTTGTGGGTACCTGTAGCCTTTGAGTCAATCAAAGAGAATACGGGGCCGCTGAGTGATGTCATGAAGCACTAATGGACTTTTAGAACCTTTACTTGACCATCTTGGCCTTATTAGGGGTAGTGAGATGACCGACTTTGGTGCAGTCCGAAGTTGGTAGATACTCGATACTACACTCATTGAGGATTATTTTCTTGGAATATTTCGGTCGCCAGTTAAGTGGCTAAACTGAAACAATGAACATAAAAAATAGTCTAGTGATATTGAGCTCCTTAGAACCCGGTTACTATTTATAGGACAGGTTGAGCCAACTAACTTAAAGAGGGTACTTACCTATGAAACCCCATGCAAGCCTGAAACTAGGATCTTGTGTGATTTTCTTGTACATATACTTGTGCATACATCATGAACATCATAAAGCATCATATGCATCCACTAACCATTTCAAGGGTTTGGATCTTCATCTTTGTTCTTGTTTTATAGGTAATGGAATCTCTTCGCAGGAAAATAATTCAAGTCAACCTTGTAAGAATCCCTCCTCAACTCAAGGAGCTTGCTTCCAAAATTCCAGAGAATTATCCCTTCAGTGAAAGACATGGTAGACTTCTCAACTTGGTCAACTCCAACATTGAAGAAGACATGGTGAAAGTTCTCTTCCAGTTCTTTGACCCCCTACACCATTGCTTTACATTTCCTGATTACCAACTAGTGCCTACTTTGGAGGAATTTTCTCAACTCCTGAGGATTCCTATTCTCCATCAACTACCCTACAATGGTACAAAAAGAGAACCAAAGCTTGAAGATGTTGCTCAAGCCCTACACTTGCAACCATCTGATATCAAAGGTCATTGGGAAACCAGAAGTGGTGTCAAGGGTTTCTTGGCAAAGCTTCTGTTTGAGAAGGCACAAGACTGCTGGAATTCTCTAGATCTGCAAGCTTTTGAGGAGATTGTAGCACTTCTCATCTATGGGTTGGTCTTGTTCCCAAACCCTGATCAGCTTATAGATATGAATGCTGTCAAAATTTTCATATCTCGGAATCTTGTGCCTACATTTCTTGGGGACATCCTCCACTCATTTCACACACGAACAATGAGGAAAAGAGGTGTTCTCATGTGTTGTACTCCTCTTCTAGAAAAGTGGTTTATTTCTCACCTTCCCCAGTCAGCCTTGAAGAATGAACAAGGCTTGAGGTGGTCACAACGATTGATGACTCTTACACATTCTGATGTTCATTGGTGTTCTTGGTCCAGAGAAAATGTCATCATCATTGATCATTGTGGGGAATTACCTAATGTCCCACTACTTGGCATTAGGGGAGGCATTACCTACAACCCCTGTTTGGCTCTAAGACAATTTGGGTATGCCCGGAGGGATGGAACTCATGACTTGCTGATTCCAGACTTGGTTTTTGACTTCGACAATGACACTCAAGGACTTCGACAAAGGTTTATCCGAGCTTGGAGGATGCCCAACAAAGTGGACAGTAAGACACAGGGGCACAAGAATTCCATCCCCCTTGAGCCTTACCTCAAGTGGGTACGAACCCGCGCCCAGAGTCTTATGATGCCTTACCCCTACATTCTGCCTATGATCAAAGAGCCTGTTATGGAAGGAGAGGTTCCATACACCCTCCTACATCCTGACATGCCAACATCATTGGAAGATTTGCAAAAGAGTTGGATACAACTCAAGGAAGAACATAATACTTTTGAAGCCAGCTTCTACGCCAGTGAGAAGAAGGTTTTGGAACTTACTCGTCGACTCCATGAAGAGCAGACTCTCAACACCTACATAGCACCAAAAAGGATGCACAACGTCTTTTTACATTACAATTTTGTATTATTTTTTCCCATGGGGCATTTATGTACTAACAAAATTCTTGTTATTAATATGACGTGTGTTCTTTTTTGTTTGCAACAAATTTGAATTTCTGAATCCTTGAATGCATTACATGAATACATATCATTTATCATATGCATAAACAGGTCTTCACACCAGGTTTCCTTATCTCTATGCTGTTTATTTCAGCAAGATGGATATAGAGCAGACGGTCAAAGATCTACAAGCACAGAATTCGCAGTTCCAACAGCTACTCATGACCTTGGCAAAGGGTCAGGAGGAGCTCAAAGGTCTACTAGAAAAAGAAAAGGAGAAAAAGAAAAAGAAAAGAGTTGGTGTGGCCACTATGGGAAGAAGATTTGAGAACCAAGCTAGAAGAGTCCTGGATTTACCCTCGACGTCTGATGAAGGGGTTGGTAAAGGAAAGGGAGCTGTTGTGCCCTCCGAGTCTGAAGCTGAAGAAGAAGAAGAAGAGGATGAAGATTACTATGAGCAGCAGTACCCTCCTGCGGATGATAAGTATAAGAATCTGGAAGAGCGGTTGGCAGCCATGGAGGTACAAAGAGTGCCTGGGTTGGATTTTGAAGAACTAGGGTTGGTTGCTGGGATTGTGATTCCCCCCAAATTCAAGGTGCCTACATTTTCTAAATACGATGGTTTGTCTTGTCCGAAGATGCATCTGCGGTCTTACGTCAGAAAGATCCAACCTCACTCTTCTGATAAGGATCTGTGGGTCCACTTTTTTCAAGATAGTTTATCGGGTACGCAATTGGATTGGTTCTATCAGCTTGAGAGATCTGAGGTACATAACTAGGAGGATTTGGCTGCTGCCTTCTATAGACAATACCAATATAATGCAGACTTAGCGCCTACTCGTACTCAATTACAGAGTATGGGTATGGTCTCTAATGCAGGTTTTAAGGATTATGCCAAGAAGTGGCGGGATTTGGCTGGAAGGGTGCAGCCACCATTGTCTGAGAGAGAGCTGGTGGATATGTTTTTGGGGACCCTGTCAGGTCCATTCTTTAATCACTTGATCAGGAGCTCATCTACCGGGTTAACCGAACTAATTCTAACTGGTGAAAGAGTCGAATCTTGCATTAAGAGAGGTAAAATTCAAAAGGATGCATCTGCTTCCACTGCTATCAAAAAGACCTTTCCAGCCAAGAAAGAGGTCTCAGATGTTTACTCCCAGAGAAATCAAGGAAGAATGGAGCGCCGACCAGCGGTGGGGGCTGTGATAATTTAGAATTCCGTAGCCGATCAACCTCGAAACAGTCAACCCAGGACCAACCAACCAAGAGGAGGAAGGCCTGATAGGAAATTCACAAAAATAAACATGACGCCTGCCCAGGTTCTCCCCCATCTATTGAAGTTAAATCTTACAACCTTGAGAGATCCGCCACAAAATCTGAATACAACTTCTCCTTTTTACCATGCCAACGCTAAATGCGCTTATCATTCAGACGGCATAGGACACGATACTAACAACTGTTGCCCCCTCAAAAACAAGATCCAAGATTTAATAGATGCCAAGGAGGTGGAGTTTGATGCACCTGAAAAGCCCAATGTGATATCCGCTCCAATGCCAAAACATGGTCATAATGTCAATGCTATTGTAGAAGATCTTTATGTTATTGCTGTTGAAGACTTAATGACTCCATTGCCAATGATCAAGACGAATCTGTGGAAAGCCGGGATTTTCTCGGGCTGTGAAAAAGATTGTTACCTTTGTTCGACCTTGCAATCCGACTGTCCGCTATTGAAATCAGGCATCCAACGCCTGATGGATAATCAAGAAATCCTCTTCAAGAAAATCCTGTTACTCCTGTTACTCCTGTTACACTAATCAATGATGTTGCTATAATCACCATTTCCGACAATCTTTCCAAGGTCTCCAAAAGACCTGTTAAGATAACGCCCGGTCCAAAGTTTGTCCCTCTGAAGATAACAATGTCGGGGCCTATCCCATACAAGTCCAACAAGACAATACCGTGGAATTATGGAGGAGAGATCTTCTACCATGGTGTTAAGCAGATCGAATCAGTTGAAGAAAGTTCTGATGAAGAGACTCCTGATGTAGGAAATATTGTAGGGACAAGTAAGATCACCCGCAGTGGAAGAATCTTCTCTCCGGAGATTGCTCCTCCAAGGGAAATCTTCGGACCCTCAAATGCTCCTAAGGTTACTCCTGTGCCAGTCAAGATACCTGTGCGAAGTCCAGTTATTGAAGAAATTGTTACTCCCGAAGTTGTACCCTCTGTTGTTACTGCTGATAAAGGTAAGGGGATCCAAGAAGCGCCCGTCAGGACGAGGGCTCAGCCTTTGGTCATCCCCGAGACTAATCAAAAGGAAATGGAGGATATTTTAAAAATAATTAAGAAAAACGACTATGATGCCGTAGAGCAGCTGGGGCAAACCCCTTCAAAAATCTCTATGCTGGCCCTATTACTCTGCTCCGAAGCTCATGCCAAAGCCTTGATCAAATTCCTGAAGACGACCCATGTACCTCAAGAAACCTCCGCGGACCAGTTCCAGGAGTGTGTAGCCAGCCTAACCTTCGACAATGTTCTTGGCTTCTCTAATGCCGATCTAACATCTAAGGGAAGAAAGCATAATGACGCGCTGCATGTCTCGGTGGAATGCAGAGGGACTAATCTTGCTCATGTTCTGGTTGACACCGGGTCGTCTTTAAATGTCTTGCCTAAGAAAGAATTGGACAGTTTTGTACCCCAAAATTTTCCCTCTCATTCTATCAAGATTTTCCCCTCACAAAGCTCTTTGAACTCCAGACACGATTAGGGTTTTGCTCTGCTCAATACATCTCCTTGTACTGTTGACCTAAATTAGGGTTTGAGTTTGCACAAATATTTTTTGACCTTAAATGCTCAAAGTAACTTTCATACTTTATATTGGACTCATAAGTTTGTCCATACCAAGTTTCAAGCCTTGAATCAAATTTTTGCCCAGTCAATTGGACAGTTGACCTAGAAATCAGCTGTATTGGGGAAAAATTCATTGTGGCCAATTTACAGTCAAACCTCATGAATTTTGACCCACATCAACATTATGAAATCATATGAACCATTTGATCAAGTTTGGACCACAACTCCACAAGAAATTTGATCAGATCACCAAAAGGGCAAAATGGTCATTTTTAGGGTTTTGACAGTACAAAGGAAATTTATGATTTTTTGGACCTAGCCAATGGCAAATTGGGCTCAACCATGGACTCAAGGACTCAATGGCCTCATATTGACCTATTCAACAAGTTCAAAAGACCTCAATTGCATTGGATTGACAGATGAATTTTTCAGTCAACTGATCAAATTTTGACGGTACACTAAAAAGTCAAACTTTGACTTTTTGGTCAAAATCAAGTGCCAAGGGTCATTTTTTATCAAGATGTGTCAAAACATGAAACTTGTTCATCAAGAAACCCAAAATTGCAAATTAGGTTTTAAAGTTGAAAATTTTCATAACTTAGAATTTTTCGAAGTTATGAAATTTTCTTAATTTTTCCTAACTTTGCCCAACATTTTCACCATGATGCATTTGGATTCAAACAAAACTTCCAACATGAAAGTTGTAGTCCTACACAAATTCTACAACTTTTATGCACAAAGTTTTCTCAAAAGAAGCTTGGATCTCAAGTTATGATTTTTGGAAGAAGGGTCCCTAAAACTTTTAACTTTGTGAAATTTTGCCCTAATTTAGGCAGGATTTTGACCTATCTTCATGGATATTTTTCACATAGTTCCACTTGTAATCTAAAGTTTCATTTCAAATATGGATTATATAGCATGTTGCAAGCTTTCCAAATTGTCCAAGAACTCTCCAAACACATTTGTGGTTAAGTAGAATCGAAGGCTTGAAGTTGGCAAAAACTCAAATTTCATCCATGGCATATTCATGTTCGTCCAAGTTGCAAATTCAAGTCAGCATGCTTTGCACTAGATTACAGGCCTCTAAACCACTTCACACTCAATAATTTAATGCAAAACCACTGGTCTAAGGCATTGTTTTGGTCATTAGAGCATTGCACTTTGGATTAATCCCTAAGTAGAAAAAGCAAAGTTTCCATTTTTGCTTAAAATCATGCTTTATGTCAAAACTGATTTCTTGAGCATTGATCCATATCTTATGCAGCTAATCAAATCTACAAGTTGGAGGGGCCAAGGGCAAAGTATGCAAGCATAAGGATAGCCTGTACAGGCCTGTTTCAATCACTTCCCACATTTTGCTTCAAAAACAAGAAACTTGTCCAAAACATGAGAACTTGAACACCAGCCAAAACAAACTTGTGCAAGCATTTTGAACATCTTTCTCACATCCCTCTGAGCCAGAAAAACGATTTCTTGAGCCTCTAAACATCCCCTAGCCAAAAATCACCTTCCATTGGCAAAAAAGGGCAGAACCTGCAACTTGACTTCCATAGCACATTTTGCTCGTGCGTTTTTCCCCAAGTTGGTTCAAACACCTTCCATTCAACTAATCCAAACTGTCCCAAACCTCAAACACCAACATTAACTCCATTTACTGGGTTTGCCATTTTCATTTTGAGCTTGTGCAGGTTGAGTTCTATAGGCTGATTCAAGGACATTCAAGGCAAGCAGGGTATTGGAGAAGGTCAAGTGAAGTTCAAGCAAGCTCCCAGACATCTCAAGCCTTGTTGAAAAGCTCTACATTGCCCTACACGAAGTCAGCTGAAACAGGTTTTTGTCAACTTCCTATCTCTCTATTTAGGAACATTTAGCCTTAGGTTTGTGAATAAGAAATGTAGTATTCATTGCCATGAAGCTGTACATATGCTCAGTTTTCATTTATATTAAGCATGCTAAGAGAATTTCATCCATGAACATACTGAAAAAACTAGGTTAGATTTTAGGGCCAGAGAAATTCTCTCTGGTCTTTGAGAGTTAAGGCAAGTTGTTTATATGGTTGGATTCGTCTTGAAATACTCTACAAGTTTGATGTTATGTGTTTTTGCAATAGAGCTCGTATACAGGATCTGGCAATTGTACAGGGCGCGCGCGTTCTCAAAATCAGAAGGTTGAAGATGAAGTTGGTTTGGGCTGGGCTTGGTCCTGGCTACTTTTGACACATCCCTTTTTCCTTTTTGCACCCCCTGGCCCAATTTCTTGATATTTTATATTTTTGATTTTTTATTTTTATTTCTGATTTTATTTATTTATTCTCAAATATAAAAAATACTAAGAAACATTTTTATAATTTTTTCACATTTATTTTGCATTTTATTTTTATTTTCCTAACATAAAAAACAATTTAATTACTTTTATCTTATTTATTCAAAACTAGAAAAATATATATAAATTATACTTTTACTTTTATTCTTTGTATTTATTCACACTAAAAATATTATACTAAATATATTTTATTTTATTTTATCATATTTAATATAATTAAAACATACATATATATATATATATATATATATATATATATATATATATATATATATATATATATATATATATATATATATATATATATATATATATATATATATATATATATATATATATATATATATATATATATATATATATATATATATATATATATATATATATATATATATATATATATATATATATATATATATATATATATATATATATACTCTTATTTTATTAGATATTTTAGAATAAAAATATAAAATATTACACTTTTAGTTTTATTATTAAATATACTTAAAAAAAATACTTTTTCTAAACATATTTTATTTTTTAACATATACTATTCTATTTTATTGTATATAAATAAAATAATTAATATATTTACTTTCTTAAAGAAAATTAGGGTTTTACCTTTAACTAAATAAAATTAATCTTTTATTTATTTCTTTATCTTTTTTACATTAAATATTTTTACATACATAAAGAAACAAAAACCTTTTTTGCATAACTCATACTATTTGGTATATTTATTTATTTAGTTTATTTAAATATTGTCCATTTATTATTTGCGCCATGATTCAATTTGGATGTAATAGTAAACTAGGGTTTTTATTTCTTGTCAAATATACCCCCATTCAAAAATTGTACCCCCATCCCCATAAGCATGTTGTAATAGCTTAGATTTTTAATTCTCGCACTTTACGCTTTCAATTATGCCATGATTAGAGATTAGGGTTTGTATGCAAAAATCCAAAATTAACAAGTAGCTTGACCTAATCAAAGACAAAAATGCATGCAAATCAAACACAATGCACACTTGCACCCCTAGGGTTACAATCCACTTGTTGCCTTAAAAGTGGGCCATGTTATGCATGTTGGATACTTTGACAAAACAAAAACAAAACAAAAGATCATAGTCCCTCGATGACGCTATCTTGGTTGCCTAAAAAAATGATCAAGTCCCTCAAAAATTTGCCAAAAATACTTGACACAATTGCTATCATGGTCTATACGATGGCCCGCGCCTGTCCCGTTTAACATCCTAATACAAGGTTGTTTACCAAATGCAATGGTAAAACAACACTGTCAAAAGGGTTAAAAACATATAGGAAAGATCTTTGAGTAAAAAAGGGTAGATAACCCTTAGTTACTTGATCAAAGTTTGCAAAAACATCCTTGCTATTTTCAAACACACTTCACAACACAGTTTCAAAACATTTCCCATATCAAACTTTCAAAATATTGAAACATCTTTTCAAAAGACAAACACCTTTGTATACATTCAAACAAGAATCATTACAAAGGTTTCCACAACGATGGCCTCTTTTTAAAACATCTTTCAAAACCACACACAAAGCACCATTTCAAACAATTGGAAAAGCAAAGCAAGTGATCTAAACAAGTAACTAAGAGCCCATGGATAACCATGGATGAAAAGGGTGCTTGCACCTTCCCTTTTCATAATCTACTCCCCGAACCCAAGAAAACATCTCAAAGGTCTTTCATGTGCTTTTTGACCTTTCCTTAGGATAAAATAAAAAGTCGGTGGCGACTCTTGCTAAACCGAAACATTTGCGAACACAAACGCAAAACCTCAAGTCAGTTCTCCCACTGTATCACAGAACTGGAGACTCTGCTGGGGAAGATTCTAAAAGTGGGGTTACCTTAGGGTTTTAGATCACCTTTGCATGCTTATCTTGTTTTCCTTGATTGCTTTACATTTGGTTCTATTGGTTGTGTTTGAAATCCTCTACCCGGATTTGGGAAACATTCATAGGTAAATAGCAATACGTTGTGGAAACTGTGCGGGGTATACCGACATGGTTGAAGCAATAGCTATATTAGTGCGACATATTTGTGGGTACCGGTAGCCTTTGAGTTAATCAAAGAGAATACGGGGCCGCTGAGTGATGTCATGAAGCGCTAATGGACTTTTAGAACCTTTACTTGACCAACTTGGCCTTTTTAGGTAGTGAGATGACCGGCTTGGGTGCAGACCGAAGTTGGTAGATACTCGATACTACACTCATTGAGGGTTTCTTTTCTTGGAATATTTCGGTAGCCAGTAAAGTGGCTAAACTGAAACAATGAACACAGAAAATAATCCAGTGATATTGAGCTCCTTAGAACACGGTTACTATTTCTAGGACAGTTTGAGCCAACTAACTTCAAGAGGGTACTTACCTACAAACTCCGTGCAAGCCTAGACTTAAGGACATGTCTGCTTTGTGTGAATATGACTGTTTGTATATATACTTGCTTACTTTTGCATACTTGTACATAACATCATAACATCATACCATAACATTTTCAATAACCATTCCAAGGATCCCGTGGGTCTTTTATGCATGATCACGTTGAACCAGACGTCCACCAAGGGGCAAGAGGATTCATTTTCCTATAAACAAACGCCGTTAAAGATCAAGTACAACAACTTGAATCGAGGGCTATGACCCACTTAACATGGTGAGCTTGATTCTCGTGGAAAGACATCCACCGATACGAAGTTCTCCAATCAAAGATGTTGATCGAAGTTCAACCTCTAACATTTTCTTGTGTTTACCCCGCGAGATCCTTGAAAACATACATCCACATATCAT
This sequence comes from Vicia faba, assembly GCA_948472305.1. Taxonomy (NCBI): domain Eukaryota; kingdom Viridiplantae; phylum Streptophyta; class Magnoliopsida; order Fabales; family Fabaceae; genus Vicia; species Vicia faba. The sequence continues at coordinate 34,708,739 of OX451739.1, read as the reverse complement.
GCATCTTATCATGACAAGTTTTCCCCTTTCAGGTCTCCTTACCTTCCTACTGTTTATTTCAGTAGAGATGGCTCTAGAGAGAACTGTCAAAGATATCCAGGCTCAAAACGCTCAACTTCAAGATATGTTCTTGAACCTATCCAAGGGGAAGGAAAAATTGAAAGCTCTCCTCACAAGGGGCATGGTTACATGGAATCCAGGCGGCGTCAGGAATGATCAGTTGGAAGGGCTACAGATTGAGATGGCAACAATGAGAATTCAGATGATGGGACAACTGGTGGGCCAGATGGCTCTCATTTAAAACCTGGCTCAAGGACAAGAAGAGTTAAGGGTTCTCATCAACAAACTGCATCAAGAGGGATGTAACCCAGTGGGGCAGAAAACTAGGGTTGAAGATTAAGTTATCATTCAGCCTCCCTTGAGACAAGAAGTCAAGGGAAAATCTCCCCAATTTTCTTTAGGGTCACAAGCCCAACAACAACCTCATCAGTATCAACCGGATAATCAGCGTGAGCAAAATACATCTGAAAGGCACTCCACTAAGATTAATATGCCATTATCCCAAGTGTTGCAACGCTTGTTGGAGGTCCAGCTGATTGAATTAAGGGACCCTCCTCGGCATCCTAAAACATTCTCCCCAGGGTACAATCCAAATGCGAGATGTGCGTATCATTCCAACAGTCCTGGACATGACACCGATAACTGTTGGGCATTGAAAAACAAAATTCAAGACCTGGTTAAAGAAACAACGCTGGAATTCATGCAAGATGGTCAGATGAAAATATTCCGATGAGGTTTCTCCACCTAAAGTGACAAGTTCAGACTAAGAGGCTTTTGTTTCATTTGAATTTTCAAAGTTGTAATTTGTTTTGTTATTCAAACAATTATCTGTTGATGTCAAACTTTGTTTCATTAATGTATTGCATATGTTTATCTTGAATTCATCCATTCGTTTTCACTATTCTTGAACTATGCTTTCTACTTTATTGATGATATTTAACTCTTGCTAAAAGTTACGAGCCTTTAGAGGGAGGATGACGAAAACAATGTCATAATCTCATACAGTATGCTTTTGGACAGACCTTGCTGACGATGTACAGGCATTTCTTTCAAATCCTAAACACTGGAGTTATAAGGAAGATAATCCCTAGTCAACCCCTTCGAGCCAAAGAAGTATAAGTTTTCTGTTTAAACACAAATTGAAACCTTTAATCAAACCTGGGGAAGGGTAGTCTCTCAGTTAATTCAAAATGCGCGTTTAGTCGCAAATTCTCAGTTCGTAATACATCGAACGACATCAAAATTTCCTTTAGAACCAAAAGACAGTGATGGTTCTTTATCTCATAGGCAGTCGTTATCTCTCAGAAAAAGAAAAGCCCACTGAGCCAAAACCTACAAAGGAGGCTTAAGAAAGCTGGGGCATCCCGCTGACTGTAATCTCAAAAATAAGAACAGTCAGGCAAAAATTAGGGATAACAAATCAAAAGAAAGAGGTCATTACAAATCCTCAAAAACATGGAAAATGTTGCAAAAAATGATGATGATTGCCTTCCAACAAATTCAACTTGTGTGAACCATCACCAAAAACGTCGTTTCAGACTCATTTGGAGTTCAAGTGCACAATTAACTGAGTTTAGGATTGAAGAACATCACGAAGAGCGGGTGGGTACAAATATACTTTGAGCCTTTATCCTTTGTTTCTTAAACCGTGAACCAAGCCACGTTACAACCTTTCAAAAGTCCTAATTGAAGCATGGGTTAGTTCGAAAACATACTGTTACAAAAGGTATCCTGACTCCTGTAAGGCTTTGCTCTAAATCTTGTGTTGAATTTGTCTTGTAAAAGTTTTCTGCTAAAAAATGCATTTTTCAAAATTTCAAGACAAGCATAAACTTTGAATTATTTGAATATCATTGTTTGCATATGGCTATTTGTTTGACAGCAAAGAAATTCACACAGTGAATGTTCCGATGAACGAAATCTCTCTCAGTGAACAAAATCACTTCAAGTGGAATGACACTTCCGTTGCAAAAATATCCTATCAACAAAAAGGGACTTGGCATGGCATTGTCCAGTAAACCTGGGGCAGTCCAGTCAAGATTTCAACAAATCTCTCAAAGTTCAGTTAACCTGGGGCAGTCCAGTCAAGATTTCAAGAAATCTATCAATTGCAGAGTAATCTGGGGCAAGTCTCCATCTCCATCACTTGGGGCATTAAACGTCAATCTCATCAAAGGGTTGCGTACAGTCCAAATTTCCTGGAAGTGTCACAAACATTTGATACTAGGGGAAATGACGAATCTCTCCAAAATCTTTATTCAAGAATCCTCGAGAAGTTCATCACCTCTCTAGCAGACCAGCGGTCATGGGTTTATTTCCCCAACTCTTGTCAAGGGTTTATTCTCCAAAACAAAATTACACTTCAACAACATTCATAACATATGCAGATTGATCGGCAGATAAAGGTTATCATTACATTTTTGGAGTAGTAATCATCCAAGATTCCTTCATCACCTTTTGGAGTTGCAATCATCAAAGGTTCCTTCACCATCCGGTTGAGTCAAAGTTGATTCAAGACCTTCTCTGGCTCTGTCAGATCGACACTAAGGTCTCCCTGATTCTTATTCCAGTGGAAGATATTCCGGGTTTTGCTATTTCATATAAATCTCTCAAAGATTTATTCTGATTCACTTCCAGATTTTTCACTATCAGAGACGAAGAATCCAACTCTTTTCTCCGTCACCAGCTTGGGATTTATTTTCCCCGGCGAGAAGTTGTCTTGAAAAACATTACACATCCGTGCGTCAGGACATCATACAACGCAATCTCATTTATTTTGAGAACGTCATTGTTTGATATAGGTCATGCCATTAAGCTTTATCTTTCAGGAAAAAGGCAATCAAATTCTCACAAAATTCAAGTTATAAATCCCGGGTACGACCGAATAGTATCTTGATCTCTACAGCATATTGTGAAGCCCGGATTACGACTAGATAACAGTGCCAGTTTACCCCGAAACCTGGATTACGACCAGATAGTGGTATCTCTTAAAAGTAAGCTATGAAGCCCGGATTCAACCGGATAATAGTTTAATTCCCAGCAAGTTTCTGTGAATCCTGGATTACGACCAGATAGCAGCCAAGAATACTACGAAGCCTGGAGTCGACCGGATAGTGGTATATCTTTAATACAAGTTATGAAGTTCGGATTCGACTGGATAATATCTTGATATCTCTAAACGCCATAAAGCCTGGATTCGACCAGATAATGGTATGATACATCGTGAAGCCTGGACCACGACCAGATAGTAGTGCATCCAACTTTCATCTTCAATATAGATGATTTCTCAACAGAATAATGGACGATCGAGGTTCCCAAAATTCAGCAGAGACGATTTCTCAATAGAATAACGGACGATCGAGGTTCCCAAAATTTAATAGAGATGATTTCTCCAGCAGAATAATGGACAATTGAAGCTCCTAAAATTCTATTTATCTCAAGAATGAAGATTCTCACTCTTAAAACCTCAGTAGATTGGTATACTCCCAAGCTCCTGATACCCTTAACAGAATGAAGATTCTAATCCTTAAAACCTCATAAGATTGGCATACTCCCAACCTCCTGACCCAAACGCCTGAATGAAGATTCTCATTCTTGCTTCCCCAGTAGATTGGTATACTCCCAAGCTCTTGATACCCTTAATAGAATGAAGATTCTCATCCTTAAAACCTCAGAAGATTGGCATACTCCCAACCTCCTGACCCAAACGCCTGAATGAAGATTCTCATTCTTGCTTCCCCAATAGATTGGTATACTCCCAAGCTCCTGATACCCTTAACTAAATGAAGATTCTCATCCTTAAAACCTCAGAAGATTGGCATACTCCTAACCTCCTGACCCAAACGCCTGAATGAAGATTCTCATTCTTTCTTCCCCGGTAGATTGGTATACTCCCAACCTCCTAACCCAACAGAATGAAGATTCTCATTCTCAAAGTGGCATACAACCTGAATTCATAATATTCCCGACAGAATGAGGGTTCTCATTCTCAAAGTGGTATACAACCTGAATTCCTAATATTCCCGACAAAATGAAGATTCTCATTCTCAAAGTGGTATACAACCTGAATTCCTGATATTCCCAACGGAATGAAGATTCTCATTCTCAAAGTGGTATACAACCTGAATTCCTGATATTCCCGACAGAATGAGGGTTCTCATTCTCAAAGTGGTATACAACCTGAATTCCTGATATTCCCAACGGAATGAAGATTCTCATTCTCAAAGTGGTATACAACCTGAATTCCCGATATTCCCAGCGGAATGAAGATTCTCATTCTCAAAGTGGTATACAACCTGAATTCCCGATATTCCCGACAGAATGAAGATTCTCATTCTCAAAGTGGTATACAACCTGAATTCCTGATATTCCCAACAGAATGAAGATTCTCATTCTCAAAGTGGTATACAACCTAAATTCCCGATATTCCCGACAGAATGAAGATTCTCATTCTCAAAGTGGTATACAACCTGAATTCCTGATATTCCCAACGGAATGAAGATTCTCATTCTCAAAGTGGCATACAACCTGAATTGCTGATATTCCCAACGGAATGAAAATTATCATTCTCAAAGTGACATACAACTTAAACTCCTGAACTTCTTCCGCACAGGAATAAGCTTTTCCCAGAGTCCCAAGCTTACTCTCCAGCAGTATAGCTATTCCCCACAGAGTTTTGACTCCCCAACAAAATCAAGATTATCATCCTTGATTCTCCAGTAAAGTTGCCAGAGCCTTCTTTACTCTCAGCATAAATTTGTCAGAATTTTTAATCCCCTACAGATCGAAGATTCTCGTTCTTGACTACTCAGCACAAATTCCTCCAGCAGAATGAAAATTCTCATTCTCAATTTCCCACAGAGTTTTCAGATATTCCCCAGCGGAATTCTCCTCAAACAATAAAACAGGAATCCCTAGTAGATTGGCATACAACCCAAACTCCTGATTTCCCCAACAGTATAGCTTCTCCCCACAGAGGTTGTCAAAAAAATTGAAGACACACATACTCTTCAACAGTGGTCCAGGATTTATCTTCCCCGACGGCAGTCAAAGATTTTATTATCTCCAGCTATCCAGGATTTATTTTCCTCAGCAAGATAGCTCATCAGCTTAAATACGCATACATTACATTCATATATCATGAATATTAATAAAGAATATTTTATTGCATCATACATTTCATGCAACATAACTTTGTGTTTTCAGCTAACATTTTACACTTTTTCAGGATAAGATTAAAAGCTATCTTTAACAAATATTCAAAGATCTCAGATATAGTACGGATACACTCCAAGACATGGAAGTCATTCTACTACTCATACAGATCTCAACTTCAGATACAAATTAGATACGCTCCAGACACTGAATCCATTCTATTTCTCATTCTAATTCAAATATCAACTACAAGCTGAGAGACACTCCAAGACATGGAAGTCATTCTGTTGCCTTTTTCAGATCCCAGTTACAGTACGGATACACTCCAAGACATGGAAGTCATTCTGCTACTCATACAGATCTCAACTACAGATACAGTCCAGATACGCATTAGACACGTTTTCCATTCTGTCACTCATTCGGAATTTATCCCTAACCCAGAAATGCTCCATACACGAATGTTTTTTCTGTCGCCCAATCAGAATCTAGATACAATACAGATACACTCCAGACACAGCAGTTATTCTGATATTCATTCAAGAATCAAATACAGTTATAGTACGAATACGCTCCAGACACGGACGCCATTCCTTTGCTCATACGAATCCAAGCTCCAAATACAACTCAGATACGTTCCAGATACTGATACCATTCTGATGTTCACTCTACTGATATTCAACAAACATTTTTGATGGAATCTCTAAGCCCATCTCCAGAAAGATTCTATCATCTCCAAATGGCATCTTTAAGCCCATTCCCTCAGCAATATTTTGACAAGTGCAAATTTACAGGCACTCTAGTGTCCAATCCTCTTTTACCTTCGAGTCACGAAGGGCAAACTTGCCAATCTAACTCTTCAGGTTCAAGACGATTGAACAGGGGCAGCTGTTGTACCCCAAAATTTTCCCTCTCATTCTATCAAGATTTTCCCCTCACAAAGCTCTTTGAACTCCAGACAGGATTAGGGTTTTGCTCTGCTCAATACATCTCCTTGTATTGCTGACCTAAATTAGGGTTTGAGTTTGCACAGGGATTTTTTGACCTTCAATGCTCAAAGTGACTTTCATACTTCATATTGGACTCATAAGTTTGTCCATACCAAGTTTCAAACCATTAATCAAATTTTTGCCCAGTCAATTGGACAGTTGACCTAGAAATCAGTTGTATTGGGGAAAAAGTCAACTGTGGCCAATTTATAGTTAAACCTAATGAATTTTGACCCACATAAACATTATGAACTCATATGAACTATTTTATCAAGTTTGTACCACAACTCCACAAGAAATTTGATCAGATCACCAAAAGGGCAAAATGGTCATTTTTAGGGTTTTGACTGTACAAAGGAAATTTATGATTTTTTGGACCTAGCCAATGGCAAATTGGGATCAACCATGGACTCAAGGACTCCATGGCATCATCTTTACCTATTCAACAATTTCAAAAGACCTCAATTGCATTGGATTGACAGATGAATTTTTCAGTCAACTGATCAAATTTTGGCTGTACACTAAAAAGTCAAACTTTGAGTTTTTGGTCAAAATCAAGTGCCAAGGGTCATTTTTTATCAAGATGTGTCAAAACATGAAACTTGTTCATCAACAAACCCAAAATTGCAAATTAAGGTTTAAAGTTGAAAATTGTCATAACTTAGAATTTTTCTAAGTTATGAAATTTTCTTAATTTTTCCTAACTTTGCCCAACATTTTCACCATGATCCATTTGGATTCAAACAAAACTTCCAACATGAAAGTTGTATTCCTCCACAAAGTCTACAACTTTGATTCACAAAGTTTTCTCAAAAGAAGCTTGCTAAGAGAATTTCATCCATGAACATACTAAAAAAACTAGGTTAGATTTTAGGGCCAGAGAAATTCTCTCTGGTCATTGAGAGTTAAGGCAAGTTGTTTATATGGTTGGATTCTTCTTGAAATGCTCTACAAGTTTGATGTTATGTGTTTTTGCAATAGAGCTCGTATACAGGATCTGGCAATTGTACAGGGCGCGCGCGTTTTCAAAATCAGAAGGTTGAAGATGAAGTTGGTTTGGGCTGGGCTTAGTCCTGGCTACTTTTGACACCTCCCTTTTTCCTTTTTGCACCCCCTGGCCCAATTTCTTGATATTTTATATTTTTGAATTTTTATTTTCATTTCTGATTTTATTTATTTATTCCCAAATATAAAAAATACTCAAAAACATTTTTATAATTTTTTCACATTTATTTTGCATTTTATTTTTATTTTCCTAACATAAAAAACAATTTAATTACTTTTATCTTATTTATTCAAAAATTGAAAAATATATATAAATTATACTTTTATTTTTATTCTTTGTTTTTATTCACACTAAAAATATTATTCTAAATATATTTTATTTTTGTATATATTTTATTTTATTTTATCATATTTAATATAATTAATACACACACACACACACACACACACACACACACACACACACACACACACACACACACACACACACACACACACACACACACACACACACACACACACACACACACACACACACACACACACACACACACACACACACACACACACACACACACACACACACACACACACACACACACACACACACACACACACACACACACACACACACACACACACACACACACACACACACACACACACACACACACACACACACACACACACACACACACACACACACACACACACACACACACACACACACACACACACACACACACACACACACACACACACACACACACACACACACACACACACACACACACACACACACACACACACACACACACACACACACACACACACACACACACACACACACACACACACACACACACACACACACACACACACACACACACACACACACACACACACACACACACACACACACACACACACACACACACACACACACACACACACACACACACACACACACACACACACACACACACACACACACACACACACACACACACACACACACACACACACACACACACACACACACACACACACACACACACACACACACACACACACACACACACACACACACACACACACACACACACACACACACACACACACACACACACACACACACACACACACACACACACACACACACACACACACACACACACACACACACACACACACACACACACACACACACACACACACACACACACACACATATATATATATATATATATATATATATTACACTTTTATTTTTATTATTAAATATACTTAAAAAATACTTTTTCTAAACATTTTTTATTTTTTAACACATACTATTCTATTTTATTGTATATAAATAAAATAATTAATATATTTACTTTCTTAAAGAAAATTAGGGTTTTACCCTTAACTAAATAAAATTAATCTTTTATTTATTTCTTTATCTTTTTTACATACATAAATAAACAAAAACCTTTTTTGCATAATTCATACTATTTGGTATATTTATTTATTTGGTTTATTTAAATATTGTCCATTTATTATTTGCACCATGATTCAATTTGGATGTAATAGTAAACTAGGGTTTTTATTTCTTGTCAAATATACTCCCATTCAAAAATTGTACCCCCATCCCCATAATCATGTTGTAATAGCTTAGATTTTTAATTTTCGCACTTTACGCTTTCAATTATGCCATGATTAGAGATTAGGGTTTGTATGCAAAAATACAAAATCAACAAGTAGCTTGACCTAATCAAAGACAAAAATGCATGAAAATCAAACACAATGCACACTTGCACCCCTAGGGTTACAATCCACTTGTTGCCTTAAAAGTGGGCCATGTTATGCATGTTGGGTACTTTGGCAAAACAAAAACAAAACAAAAGATCATAGTCCCTCGATGACGCTATCTTGGTTGCCTAAACAAAATGATCAAGTCCCTCAAAATTTTTCCAAAAATACTTGACACAATTGCTATCATGGTCTATACGATGACCCGCGCCTGTCCCGATACAAGGTTGTTTAACAAATGCAATGGTAAAACAACAATGTCAAAAGGGTTAAAAACATATAGGAAAGATCTTTGAGTAAAATAGGGTAGATAACCCTTAGTTACTTGATCAAAGTTTGCAAAAACATCCTTGCTATTTTCAAACACACTTTACAACACAATTTCAAAACATTTCCCAAATCAAACTTTCAAAACATTGAAACATATTTTCAAAAGACAAACACCTTTGTATACATTCAAACAAGAATCATTACAAAGGCTTCCACAACGATGGCCTCTTTTCAAAACATCTTTCAAAACCACACACAAAGCACCATTTCAAACAATTGGAAAAGCAAAGCAAGTGATCTAAACAAGTAACTAAGAGCCCATGGATAACCATGGATGAAAAGGGTTCTTGCACCTTCCCTTTTCATAATCTACTCCCCGAACCCAAGAAAACATCTCAAAGGTCTTTCCTGTGCTTTTTGACCTTTCCTTAGGATAAAATAAAAAGTCGGTGGCGACTCTTGCTAAATCGAAACATTTGCGAACACAAACGCAAAACCTCAAGTCAGTTCTCCCACCGTATCACAGACAGATTGTACTGTGAAGGTTTGACCTTAAAGCCCAGCAATATCATTGTAAGAGCCTTTGATGGTTCTAAGCGGATGGTCCACGGGGAGGTGGACATCCCAATTAAAGTGGGCACCGAAACTTTCCACTCCACATTTTATGTCATGGATATCCGTCCCTCCTACTCTTGCTTGTTAGGAAGACCATGTATTCATCATGCTAGGGCCGTTACGTCCACTCTACATCAGAAGCTTAAGTACCCAGTCCAGAGGAAAATTGTGATAGTTCGTGGCGAGGAGGAGTATATGAGAAGCCATCCGAATTCATTTCGCTATGTTGAATTAGATGATGAATTCATCGAGACCCCCTTTCAGCACTTTGAAGAGGTTTCTCCTGAAGTTGCGGTAGCCAAGACATTGACTTCTGCTCCCATCATTACCAAACCTTTGTCCTGGATGTCATCCCTTAAAGACGCGGAGGCTGTGATCAAGGAAGGAGGAAGCACAGTATGGGGTCAACTTCCAGATTTTCCTTACAAGACAGATAAGTTCGTCTTGGGTTTCACTGCTGCTAGTCAGAAGGTTGTGCGTCGCTCCCGGGATGGAGGACCGCCTTTGAAAATCACTCATCATGGAGTTCATGCTTTAGAGGATGATGAAGAAGAAAGCAATTTTGAAGACTGGATCTTTCCAACTATTGAAGGAGGACTGAACAACTGGGAGGTGAAATACTTTGTTCCCATTACTTTCATCAATCAGTAATTTATCTTTTGAACATTTTCCGTTGGTCTATAATAATTTTAAAAAAATTCGTACACTTTTTGCCTTATGCCTTACCCGGGGCATATAGGTCCATTTGTAAGGGCTTGATTTCTCATCTTCATATGCCATTTTCAATGAATCATGGACGTTTTCATATATAAACTTTTGTGTTCATTTTCTTTCTTTTTACATTTTTATTTGTTTAAAGGTGGATATCCCTTACACACACCCATACTCACAAAATGCAGGTACCCATCCACTACGGATTCCATGGGTAACAATTCTGCTATGGCCTTCAGTGACTCTGAAGATCTGGTCAATCATGCCGAGTACGAAGGTGATGAAGACTGTGAAGTGCCTGGAGAGTTGGCTAGACTCCTACAACAGGAAGAAAGGGCTATTCTGCCCCATGAAGAGCTGTTAGAGACTATCAACTTAGGTACTACCGAAGACAGAAAAGAGGTTAAAGTGGGTGCCAACCTAGAACCAAGTGTCAAAGAGCGTTTAGTTCAGCTGTTGAATGAATATGTTGAGATCTTTGCCTGGTCCTATGAAGACATGCTGGAATGGATACAGATATTGTGGTTCACCGTCTCCCTACAAGAGAAGATTGTCTACCAATTAAATAGAAAGTCCGCCAAATGAGGCCCGACATGTCCGAAAAGATCAAAGCTGAAGTGATGAAGCAGTTCAATGCTGGCTTTCTTGCTGTTACTTCCTATCCACAATAGGTTGCTAACATTGTGCCCGTGCCTAAGAAGGACGGAAAAGTCAGAATGTGCGTGGATTACAGAAACTTAAATAGGGATAGCCCTAAAGATTACTTTCCACTACCACACATTGACATATTGGTTGACAACACAGCTCAACACAAGGTATTCTCTTTCATGGACGGATTTTCAGGGTACAACCAGATCAAAGTTGCCCCCGAAGACATGGAGAAGACTACTTTTGTTACGCAGTGGGGTACCTTCTGCTATAAAGTGATGCCATTCGGACTGAAGAATGTCGGGGCAACCTATCAGCGAGCCATGGTAGCTTTGTTTCATGACATGATACATCATGAGATTGAAGTCTACCTAGACGATATGATAGCCCGTTCACAGACAGAAGAAGAACACCTCGACCATCTGCAAAAGCTGTTTGTCAGATTGAAAGAGTACAAGCTCAGACTGAACCCTAACAAGTGCACTTTCGGAGTCAGGTCCGGTAAACTTTTGGGATTCATCGTCAGTAACAAAGGCATTGAGGTTGATCCTGCCAAAGTCAAAGCTATACAAGAAATGGCTACCCCTCGCACTGAGAAGGAGGTCAGAGGTTTCTTGGGACGCCTAAACTACATTGCAAGGTTCATCTCTCACCTAACATCTACCTGTGAACCAATCTTCAAGCTGTTAAAGAAAGATCAGGTGGTTAAATGGAATGATGACTGTCAAGTTGCTTTCGATAAAATCAAGGAGTATTTGCCGGAACCTCCTATCTTGATGCCACCCGTCGAGGGAAGACCTTTAATCATGTATCTGACTGTCTTGGAGAATTCAATGGGGTGCGTATTTAGCCAACATGACGAGTCTGGCCGAAAAGAGCATGCCATTTATTACCTTAGCAAAAAGTTTACCGATTGTGAGACTCGCTACTCACTGCTCGAGAAAACTTTTTGCGCTTTGGTATAGGCTGCTCGCCGGTTAAGGCCGTATATGTTGACACATACCACTTTACTGATCTCTAAGATGGATCCGATCAAGTACATCTTCGAGAAGCCTGCTTTATCCGGAAGAATCGCTAGATGGCAGATGATGCTCACCGAGTATGATATACAGTACATGACCCAAAAAGCTATAAAAGGGAGTGTACTAGCTGATAATCTAGCTCATCAAGCTGTCGAAGATTACCAATCCATGAGGTCCGACTTTCCCGACGAGGATATCATGACTTTGAGCAACATTGAAGAAAACAGACTGTATGACGGACCTGGACAAGGATCCCGATGGACTATGTACTTTGATGGTGCCTCCAATGCACTTGGAAACGGTATCGACGTGGTACTTATCTCTCCAGAAGGTTTCCATACACCTTTAACCGCTAGACTCTGCTTCAGGTGCACCAATAACATGGCCGAGTATGAAGCTTGTATCTTTGGTCTCAAGGCCGCTATTGACTTGGGAATCAAATCTTTGATTATATTTGGGGACTCAGCTTTGGTTATCAGTCAAATCAAAGGAGAGTGGGATACTAAACATCCAAACCTCATCCCTTACAAAGAACATGTCCTGACATTGTTACCACACTTCGAGCAGATTACCTTCGAGCACTTCCCGCGAGAAGAAAATCAGCTAACAGATGCGCTAGCTACAATATCATCCATGTTTAAACTTAACTGGTATAATGAGGCACCTCAAATCACCATCGAACGAATGAACGAACCTGCACATTGTCACGGGATTAATACCGAAGAAGTAGTGGACCGACCGTGGTTTCATGACGTCAAAAGGTATCTCGAAGCACAAGAATACCCTGAAGGAGCTTCAGTCAATGACAAAAAGTTATTAAGGAGGTTCGCGGACAAGTTCTTTGTGAGCAATGGTATCCTATACAAGCGCAATCTTGATTGTGTCCTACTCCGTTGTGTGGACAAGGTTGAAGCTGAGCAGATCATGGCTGAACTACATAATGGTACATTTGGCACCCACTCAAGCAGTCATACGATGGCTAAGAAGATTCTACGAGCAGGCTACTACTGGTCTACCATGGAAGCTGATTGTCATCAACATTCCCGTACTTGTCACAAATGCCAAATCTATGCTGACAAGGTACATATTCCTCCAGTTTCTCTCAATGTCTTAACGGCTCCTTGGCCATTCGCGATGTGGGGAATCGACATGATTGGAGAGATCAGGCCTACAAAATCCAATGGACACCGTTTCATCCTGGTGGCCATTGATTAATTTACCAAGTGGGTCGAAGCAGCTTCCTTCGCCTCCGTTACAAAGAATGTGGTTGCCCCTTTATCAAGCAGAACCTCATATGCCGGTATGGTATCCCCGATAGGATCATCACTGACAACGGTACAAATTTTAACAATACTATGATCACCGCTCTGTGCGAGCAGTTCAATATTCAACATTAAAATTCATCTCCCTATTGGCCTAAGATGAACGGTGTTGTCGAAGCCGCGAACAAAAATATCAAGAAGATCATTCAAAAGATGACAGTCACCTACAAGGACTGGCACAAGATGTTACCGTTTGCTCTGCACGAGTACCATACCACGGTGCGAACATCAACTGGGGCAACACCCTTTTCTTTGGTATACGGCATAGAGGTTGTTTTACCTATCGAGGTTCAGATTCCCTCCTTGAGAATCATGAAAGATGCTGGTTTGAGTGAAGACGATTGGATTCAAACCCGACTTGATCAACTTAACTTGATTGACGAAAAGCGACTTACTGCTGTTTGCCATGGTCAGGCATACCAAAAACGTATGATCAAGAACTTCAACAAGAAAGTCAAGAGGAAAGTATATCAAGTCGGGGACCTTGTAATCAAGTGAATCATCTTGCAGCAAAGTGATCCCAGGGGCAAATGGACTCCTACTTATGAAGGACCATTTGTGATCAAAAACATCTTTTCTGGTAGGGCAATGATCCTGACCACCATGGACGGTGATGACCTGCCACACCCTGCGAACGTAGACATAGTCAAAAGATACTACGCATAAACGACCCGAAAAGTTGAAAACCCGAAAGGGCGACTTGGGAAAAAATGGGCATCCCGGTGAATCGAAAACCCGAAAGGGTGGTTCAGGCAAAAGTTAGGGATAAATAAAAAAAAATATATACCCAACAAGTTGAAAACCCGAAAGGGAGACTTGGGCAAAAAAGGGTTTCCCGGTGGATCGAAAACCCGAAAGGGCGATCCAGGCAAAAGTTAGGGAATTAAAGCGTATGACTATGTCTCGTCAGATCACTTTAAGTACAATCTCTTCACGGACAAGCTCCAAGCTTCTGATCAATCCAATCATCTGCGAACGAAGCAACAAATGGATAAGATAATCAGAGTTACGAAGGCTATAGCAGAATGGGAACCCCATGGAATTGTTACACATAGCCATCTTTATTTGTATAAATTTTTTCTCAATTTTATGACAATATTCTCTTACTAGGATGTTTGTCTCCTTTGTACAAAATACTTACACAAAGTTAATACAAAGATACTTCAAAAGTGCAGAAAATTGTTTGCCTTCTCTTTCTCTTTTACACTTGTGTTTTATTTGAAAACGTCCAGTACTTTATTAAATGAGCATATGCATTTGAATATAGTCACTGCTTACAAATAAAACGAAATGAGAAAGGATAATTACTGATAGGTTGAAAGTATAGGAAAACGTATTTAGGCTATTCCAGAAGAAATCCCATGCAGTACATCATCCAGATCTTCAGCGGAACTAAAATCTTGAAATACATATCCCCAATGGAGTTAAGTTTCAAAAATCCCCATCAGAGTTGAGTTTTCAAACTCCCAATCCCCAGCGGAGCAAAACTTTGAACTGCAAACCCTCAGTGAAGATGAAACTTTCTTCCCAAATAGAGTCAAACCTTCAACCTTTGAACATCATTGGAGACCATCCAGTTTCCTCCAACTTCCCCAGGGAGTTATTTTAAAACCTTCTTCCTCAACGGAGTCAAATTTCCATGCACGATCAAATCAGCACATCTTTAAGATCCCCAGCAGAGAGGAAACTTTGAGCTACCAATCCCCAGTGGAAATCATTCAGTTTTCCCCTGATACCCCCAACGGGATGGAGATTCTCATTCTTGAAGTCCCCAGTAGATTGGCATACAACCCAAACTCCTGATCTCTCCAGCAGTATAGCTTCTCCCCATAGAGGTTGTCAAAGATCTTGAATCTCCAGCAGTGGTCATGGATTTATTTTCCCCGACAGTAGTCAAAGATTTTATTATCTCCAGCTATCCAGGATTTATTTTCCTCAGCAAAACAGCTAATCAGCTTACATGCACATACATTACATTCATAAATCATGAACATTGATAAAAACACATATATTGCATCATACATTTCATGCAACTTAGCATTTGTGTTTCAGTTGACCTTTTACCCTTTTCAGGATAAAATTAACAGCTACCTAAAACAGATGTTCAAAGCTTAGAAAACGGCTTAGAGAGGCTCCAGACATAGATGCTCTCCTGTTTGCTTATTCAAATCAAGGGGCAGATTCCTGTTCCAGTTATGAATCCTGGATTCGACCAGATTTTATCTTGACTATACGGAAGCCCGGAGATCGATCGGAAAATAGTGGAATCCCCTGCAAGTTCTTCTGAAACCTGGATGTTGACCAGATAGGAAGTAAAGTATCATGAAGCCTGGATGTTGACCAGATAGTAATACAAGACTGTGAAGCCTGGATGTTGACCAGATAACAGTAAAGTACACTGTGAAACTTGGACGTTGACCAAATAACAGTTTACTCGGCCAATTACTTTGAAACCTGGATTCAACTGGATATTAGTAGGCCCAAAATCAAAGGGAAAATCGGAGGCGACCGGATAACCATTTTGATTTCTTCTGAAACCTGGATGTTGACCAGATAGGAAATAAAGTTTTATGAAGCCTGGATGTTGACCAGATAGCAATACAAGACTGTGAAGCCTGGATGTTGACCAGATAACAGTAAAGTACACTGTGAAACTTGGACGTTGACCAAATAACAGTTTACTCGGCCAATTACTTTGAAACCCGGATTCAACCGGATATTAGTAGGCCCAAAATCAAAGGGAAAACTGGAGGCGACCAGATAACCATTTTGATTTTCTTCTGAAACCTGGATGTTGACCAGATAGGAAATAAAGTTTTATGAAGCCTGGATGTTGACCAGATAGCAATATAAGACTGTGAAGCCTGGACGTTAACCAGATAACAGTAAAGTACACTGAAACTTGGATGTTGACCAAATAATAGTTTACTCGGCCAATTAATTTGAAACTCGGATTCAACCGGATATTAGTAGGCCCAAAATCAAAGGGAAAACCGGAGGCGATCGGATAACCACTTGATTTCCTTCTGAAGCCTGGATGTTGACCAGATAGGAAGTAAAGTATCGTGAAGCCTGGATGTTGACCAAATAGCAATACAAGACTGTGAAGCCTGGATGTTGACCAGATAGCAATTCACTGTCACCTCTTCAACCAAGAGATGACTCCCAGTAGAATAATAGACGACTAAAGTTCTATTTCTACCACGATAGAGACCAGCATTCCCCCGGCGTAGTTCTCCTCAATAACAGATATGCGGGCTTTCGCAAAGGAATCTCTTATGTGATCAATTTTCTTGGATGGCATCTTTAAGCCTATCTCCGACAAGATTCTGTCACATCTTCCAAATGGCATCTTTAAGCCCATTCCCTCAATTACACTCTGACGAGCGCAAATTTACGGGCACTCTAGTGTCCAATCCTCTTTTACCTTCGAGTCACGAAAGGCAAACATGCCAATCTAACTCTTCAGGTTCAAGAAGATTGAACAGGGGCAGCTGTTGTTCCCCAAAATTTTCCCTCTCATTTTATCAAGATTTCCCCTCACAAGACTCTTTGAAATCAAGACCAGGATTAGGGCTTTGCTCTGCTCAAGGCATCTCCTTGCACTGATGACCTAAAATAGGGTTTGAGTTTGCACAGGGATTTTTGGACTTTCAATGCTCAAATTGACTTTCATACTTCATGTTGGACTTACAATATTGCCTCTACCAAGTTTCAAGACTTGAATCAAAATTTTGCCCAGTCAATTGGACAGATGACCTAGAAATCAATTGTATTGGGGAAAAAGTCAACTATGACCAATTTACAGTCAAACCTCATAAATTTTGATCCACATCAATGTTATAGACTCATATGAATCATTTGATCAAGTTTGGACCACAACTCCTCAAGAAATTTTATCAGATCATCAAAAGGGCAAAATGGTCATTTTTAGGGTTTTTACTATAGAAGGGAAATTTCTGATTTTTCACCTAGCCAATGGCAAATTGGGTTCAAGCATGGATTCAAGGACTCAATGGCATCATCTTGACCTATTCACAAGGTTCAAAAGATCTCAAATGCATTGGATTGACAGATGAATTTTTCAGTCAACTGATCAAAATTTGTTTGTACACTGAAAAGTCAAACTTTGACTTTTTGGTCAAAATCAAGTGCCAAGGATCATTTTTAATCAAAATGTGTCAAAACATGAAACTCGTTCATCAAGCAACCTAATTTTGCAAATTAGGGTTTAAAATTGAAAATTTTCATAACTTGGAATTTTTCTAAGTTATAAAATTTTCTTATTTTATCCCAACTTTGCCCAACATTTTCACCATGATGAAATTGGATTCAAACAAAACTTCCAACATGAAAGTTGTAGTCCTCCACAAAAGAAGCTTGGATTTCAAGTTATGATTTTTGGAATAAGGGTCCATGAAACTTTTAACTTAGTGAAATTTTGCCCTAGTTTATGTAGGATTTTGACCTATCTTCATTGCAATTTTTCACCTAGTTCCAATTGGAATCTCAAAATGCATTTCAAAGATGGATTGTAGATCATGTTACAAGCTTTCCAAAATATCCAATAACTCTCAAAAATCATTTGTGTTTAGGGAGAATCGAAGGTTTGAATTTGGCAAAAACTCACTTTTGATCCATGGTATTTTCATGTTGATACAAGTTGCAACTTCCATCCAGCATTGTTTGTACTTGATTACAGGTCCCTATACCCTTTCATACTCAATAATTAAATGCAAATCCATTGGTTTGAGGCTTTGTTCTGATCATGGGAGGATTACACAAGAGATTAATCCAAAAATAGCAAAAAGGCAACATTGCCATTTTTGTCAAATTTTGCTTTATGTCAAACTGCTTCCTTGAGCCTTGAACCAAATCTTGGACAACAAATATTATCCACAAACTTGAGGGGACAAGATCATAAAGTGAAAGCTGAAAGATAGCCTGTACAGGCCTGTTTTCTACCACTTGATACTTTTGCTTAAAATACAAGAAACTTGCCAAAAAGCCATAACTGGCATATCTGTTATAACCAACTCTTGGAAGCATTTGAGACAAGTTTTTTACATTGCCTTGATCCAGAAACACGAGCCCTCCATCCCTCAAACACTCTTGAACATGAAAACACCAAAAACTTGCAAAACAGGGCACTCCCTGCAGTTTCACTTCCATCTCACAAGTTACTCGTGTGTTTTTCCCCAAACTTGTTCCAATACATTCCATATAACCTATCCAAGCTATCCCAATCATTGGACAGTGACTGTAACTCCATTTACAAGCTTCACCATTTCTGTTTTCAGCTTGTGCAGGTTGAGTTCTACAAGCTTGCTCAAGCAAGTCCAAAGCAAACTAGGCATTGGGGAAGGTCAGAGGAAGTTCAGGCAAGCTCCCAAGCACCTCAGGTCTCACTGAAAAGCTCCACATTTCCATACACGAGTTCATCTGAAACAGGTATTTGTCAACTTCATATCTCTCTATTTAGGAATCATTAGGCTTAAGTTTGCGGAAAAAAAATGTAGTACTCATAGCCCCGAAGCTGTACATATGCTTAGTTTTCATTTAAGTTAAGCGTGTTAAGAGAATTTGATTCATGAACTTCCTGAAAAAGTTAGGTTAGAATTTAGGGCCATCGAAATTCTCTCTGGTCTTTGAGAGTTATATTGAGTTCTTTACATGGTTGGAATCGTCTTGAAAAATGCTATAACTTTTATGTTATGAGTTTTTGCAATAGAGCACGTATGCAGGAGTTGGATATTTGAATCAGGCGCGCATATTTTGTTTAACAAATGTTGAAGATGAAGTTCAGTGGGCTGGGCCTTGGCTTGGTTTGCTTTTTGCACCTTCAGTTTGCTGATTGCACCCCCCGACCCATTTCTTTACATTTTTGCATTTTTCTATTTATTTTTCGTTTCTGATTTTATTCTATTTTTTCTAAACATAAAAACTTACCAAAAATATTTTTATAAATTTTCACATTTATTTTTATATTTTATTTTATTTTATTTTTCTAACATGAAAATAATTATTAATTAGTATATACTTTTATTCTCTTTAATAAAAACTTGAAAATAATACATAAAAAATATTATATTTTTATTATTATTATTTACATACTTAAATAATATTTTTCTAATATATTTTCATTTTTTGACCATTTGTACATATTTCATCATTTTTATTTTATTGTATATAAACAATATAATTAATATATAGAAAATTAGGGTTTTTTACCCTTGACAAAAATAATCTTTTATTTCTATTTTTTTAATACATTAAATATTATATTTTCACATACATAAAAATAAACAAAAACATTCTCTTTGCATACTTATAATATTTTTCATTTTTATACTTAATTTGTTTGTTTAAATATTGTTTATTTATTATTTAATGCAAAGAATTCAAATTGGATGTAATAGTAAATATTAGGGTTTTAATTTCTTGCAAAATAATCCCCTATTCCAAAATTGTATCCCCCTCCCCATATCAATGTTGTAATAGTCGTAGATTTATTTTACGCATTTATAGCTTTCAAGTATGCCATGTTAGAGATTAGGGTTATTATGCTATATTCCAAAATCAAAACAAATAGTTTGACCTAAAAACAAGACCTAAATGCATGAAAATGACAACACAATGCACACATACACCCCTAGGGTTTCATCCACTTGTTGCCTTTAAAAAATGGCCATGTTATGCATGTTGAGTATCTTGGCAAAATAAAAACAAAAACAAAACAAAAGATCATAGTCCCTCGATGACGCTATCTTGGTTGCCTATACAAAAATGATCTAGTCCCTCAAAAAATTACTAAAGATACTTAGCACAATTGCTATCATGGTCAATACGATGACCCGCGCCTGTCCCGTTTAACATCCTAATACAAGGTTGTTTACAAAATGCAATGGTAAAACAACACTGTCAAAAGGGTTAAAAATGTGTAGGAAAGATCTTTGAGTAGATAGGGTAGACAACTCTTAGTTACTTGATCAAAACATGCAAAAACATCCTTGCTATTTTCAAACACACCTCACAACACAATTTCAAAACATTTCCCAAAATAAAATTTCAAACATTCAAACATTGAAAGATCTCTTCAAAAGACAATACACCTTTGTATATATTCAAATAAGAATCATTACAAAGGTTGCCACAACGATGGCCTCTTTTCAAAACATTTTCAAAACCACATACACAAAGCACCATTTCAAACAATTGGAAAAGCAAAGCAAGTGATCTAAACAAGTAACTAAGAGCCCATGGATAACCATGGATGAAAAGGGTGCTTGCACCTTCCCTTTTCATAATCTACCCCCCCGAACCCAAGAAAACATCTCAAAGGTTTTTCCTGTGCTTTTTGACCTTTCCTTTGGATAAAATAAAAAGTCGGTGGTGACTCTTGCTAAACCGAAACATTTGCGAACACAAACGCGAAACCTCAAGTCAGTTCTCCCACCGTATCACACCAGGCCAAACTTGTCAGATTTGTATGGGATATCTGGGAGTTTTCCCCAAATAGTGCACCCACCTTCTTATATCACTGCCTTGGCATCCTTCAAAGACGACACCTTGAGTGGAGGCCTTGTGATCTTGGGAACTTCAGACACAAACTTGGTCACTACCACATCTTGCAGGACTTCTTCAAAGTGCTGGAATTGAGTTTCAATAAATTCACCATCTAATTCCACATATCTGAAGGAATTTATATGGCTGATTATATACTCTTCTTCTCCATGAACAATGATAATCTTCCCTTGAATCAGATACTTCAGCATTTGGTGCAATGTAGAGGTAACAGCGCCAGCATTGTGAATCCACGGTCGGCCTAGCAAGCAGGAATATGAAGGGCGGATATCCATCTCATAAAAAGTTGAATCAAATGTTTGGGTTCCAACCTTTATGGGGATATCCACTTCCCCATGCACCATCCTTTTTGAGCCGTCAAAGGCCCTCACTACTATGTTGCTCAATTTCAATGTCAATCCCTCACAATCAAGCATATCAAGAGCATTTTTAGTGAACTCATTCATAGACGAACCAATGTCCACCAAGACATGAGCCAAGGTTATGCCCCTACATTCAACTGATACATGCAATGCCTCATTATGCTTCCTCCCTTTTGGCGTTAAATCAGCATCCGAAAAACCTAAGCCATTATCTGCAGTCAAGCTGGCTATGCAGTCTTGGAACTGATCGGTAGATGTTTCTTGGGGTACGTGAGTAGTTTTCAGGAATTTTACCAAGGCTTTCGCATGTGCCTCAGAACATAGTAATAAAGCCATCATGGAAATTTTTGATGGAGTTTGCCCCAATTGCTCGACTACATTGTAGTCGCTTCTTTTTATGATTTTTAGAATTTCCTCCATCTCTTTACGGGAAGTCTCAGGAATAGTTAATGACTGTGCCTTCGTCCGGACAGGCTCAATCAGAATACTTTTACCTCGAGTCTCGGTTGACTCTGCAGCAGGAATGTCAGTAGGAGTGATAACAGGGATTGTAACAGTTTTATCAACAGGAGTATTAGCGGAGATGATTTTAGGACTGGGAACAACCTTTGGAGGAGCAACAATAATAGGAATGATTACGGGTCCCGAAATTGCTTTTGGGGTAGCAATTTCTGGAGAGAATATCCTTCCGCTTCGGGTAATCTTGCTAGTCCCTGCAATATTATTGACATTGGAGTCAAATTTCTCAAAACTTGAATCTTCAGTAGCTGGCCAATCTTGCTTGATACCATGGTAGTAGACATCCCCTCCATAATTCCATGGTACGATTTTATCTGACGAAACAGGATTGGTCCAAGCATTGTAATTATCAAAGGAGCTACTTTTGGAACTGGTGTAATTCTAACGGGTCTTTTGGTGGAGACCCTGGAAGAATTGTCGGAAATGGTCATGATGGAAACATCATTATAAGAAACAGTTGGAACAAAAGTCTTTTGGAACAAAATTTCCTTGTTATCTATTAGGAACTGAATGCTTGTTTTCAACAAAGGACGGCTGGTTGTTGAGGACAAACAGAAATGACAGCTTTCATCACATCTTGGGAATACACTAGCATTTAATAAGTTCTTATTGATAGTTCGGAGTGGGGTCATAAGTTCATCAACTAAAGTAACAAACATATCTTCCTCAATAGCGTTGGTATTATGGCCATGTTTGGGCATAAGGGAAGAAATGACATTGGGCTTTTCTGGCGCGTCGAATTCAATCTCTTTGGCTTCAAGGAGGTCTTGTACTTTGTTCTTTAGAGCCAAAAATTTGTTAGTGTCATGGCCAGGACTATAGAATGGTATGCACAACGGGCATTGGGATGATAGTGAGGAGAGGTTGTGTTAGGGTTCTTTGTAACTTCTTTCAAAGTCACTAGGTTTGGATCTTAACAAATGTGGCAATACGTGAGATAGTGTCATATTAATTCAGGTGAATTGTCTGACTGGCCTTTCTATTCTTGGCTGATTGTTTCTTTGCTGATCAGGCGCAGGTTTAGGAATCATAACAGCCCCCACCATTGGACAGAGTTCGGCCCTATCTTGATTTCTCTGAGGATATACAACAACTACTTCTTTCTTTCCGATGAATGGTTTTCTTACAGCAGCAGAGGATGCATCTTTTTGAATCTTTCCATTCTTTATCCCGACTTCTACCCTTTCTCCGGTCAATATCAGTTCGGTAAAACCTGCCGATGAACTCCCAATTAAGTGATTGAAGAAAGGACCAGACAAGGTACCCAAAAACATTTCTACCAACTCTCTTTCAGATAGAGGAGGTTGAACCCTTTCAGCTAAATCCCTCCACTTTTGTGCGTAATCCTTGAAGCCTTCACTTGAAACCATGGCCATACTCTGGAGTTGAGTACGGGTGGGTGCAAGATCAGCATTGTATTGGTATTGTTTGTAAAAGGCTGCAGCAAGATCTTCCCAGTTATGAACATTTGCTCTTTCTAACTTATAAAACCAATCAAGTTGAGTTCCAGACAGAATGTCTTGGAAGAAGTGTACCCATAAATTTTATCAGCAGTATGAGGCTGGATTTTCCTCACATAGGACCGGAGATGCATTTTGGGGCATGAAACTCCGTCATATTTGGCGAACACCGGTGCTTTGAATTTTGGAGGAATGACAATCCCCGATACTAACCCCAACTCCTCAAAGTCCAAGCAAGGCACTTTTTGGATTTCCATTGCGCTTAACCGTTCTTCTAGATGCTTATACTTGTCATCGACTAGAGGGTATTATTCTTCTGCATATTCTTCTTCTTCCTCTTCCTCTTCTGACTCTGACTGGACAACTGTTTCTTTGCCCTTCCCATCTTGATTGTCTTTCTCACCGGATGTCGTTGCAAAGTCTAAGGCCCTTCTTGTCTGCCCTTGGAATCTTCTTCCCATGTTTAGAACTCCGTTTATCTTCTTCGTCTTATTTTTTTTCTCCTCAGCCAGCAAGGTCTTCAACTCTTCTGGTCCTTTGGTTAGAGTTAAGAACAACTATTGAAAATGTGCATTTTGAACCTGGAGGTCCTTCACCAATTGCTCGAGATCCATCTTACTGAAATAAACAGTAGAGAGATGAGGAGACTTGTTGTAAGAAACCTGCTTATGTTATGATGAATGGTAAATGCATATTCAATGATTTCAAGGATTTTAATATTCAAATTTGTTTTAAACAAAAAGGAAACACATGTTATATTAGTAAATTAAAGCTTGAGTACATCAGTGCCTCCTTGGGCAAAACAAATACAAGAAACTCTAAGATAGAAAGGTAGTACGTATCTTCTTTGGTGCAATGTGGGCATTCAGAGTCTTCTCCTCATGAAGTAGCCTAGTGAGTTCCAAAACCTTCTTCTCGCTTGTATAGAATTGGGCTTCAAAAGTATCTCGCTCCCCCTTGAGTTGTATCCAATCTCTTTGTAAGTCTTCAGGAGAGGTGGGCATGTCAGGATGTAGGATAGTGTATGGAACATCTCCTTCCACGACAGGCTCAATGATTACCGGGAGAATGGAGGGGTAAGGAATCATAAGACTCTGAGCACGAGTTCGTACCCATTTGAGGTAAGGGTCAAGAGGGATGGAATTTTTATGCCTCAAAGTCTTGCTATATACCTTGTTCAACATCCTTCATGCTCGGATAAATCTCTGGCAGAGACCTTGATCATCGTTCTCGTAGTCAAATACCAAACCTTGAATCAGCATCTCATACGGGCCATCCCTTCGGGCGTAACCAAACTGTCTTAAAGCTTAGCAGGGGTTGTAGGTGATTCCTCCCCTAATGCCAAGTAAGGGGACATTATGGAACTCTCCATAACGGTCGATAATAGTAACATTCTCTATAGATCGGGAGCACCAATGAATCTCTAAATGTTTGAGCGTCATCAACCTTTGTGACCACCTTAAACCTTGCACGTTCTTTAATGCAGATTGGGGAAGATGCGAAATAAACCATATTTCCAAGAGAGGAGTACAACACATAAGGACACCTCTTTTCCTCATTGTGTGAGTGTGAAAAGAGTGTACGATGTCCCCTAGCAAAGTAGGCACAAGGTTGCGGGATATGAAGATTTTGACGGTGTTCACGTCTATGAGTTGGTCAGGATTTGGAAACAAAACCATCCCATAGATGAGGAGAGCCACAATTTCCTCAAAGGCTTGCAAGTCCAAAGAATTCTAACAGTTTTGGGCTTTCTCAAATAGGAACTTTGCTAGGAAACCCTTGACACCACTCTTTGATTCCCAATGAGTTGTAACATCAGATGATTGCAAGTGTAGAACTTGAGCAATCTCTTCTGGCTTTGGGTCTCTTTCCGTACCATTGAAAGGTAGTTGATTGAGAATGGTAATCCTCAAGAGTCGGGAGAATTATTCCAAAGTAGGCACAGGTTGATAGTCGGGAAATGTGAAGCAATGGTGTAAGGGATCAAAGAACTGAAAGAGCACCTTTATCATGTCCTCATCAGTGTTAGAGGTGACCAAGTTGAGTAGGGGACCATGTATCTCGGTGAATGGAGAATTTTCAGGAATCCTTGAAGCTAGCTCTTTAAGTTGAGGAGGAATCCTTACAAGGTTGACTTGAATAGTTTTCCTGCGCATAGAATCCATATCCTACAAAACAGAACAAAGATAAATCCCAAGATCCTTGAAATGGTTAGTTAATGAGTATGATGTTATGATGTTCATGATGTTATGTACAAGTAAGTATATACAAACAAAGAAAACAAGTCCTTAGGTTTAGGCTTGCATGGAGTCTTATAGGTAAGTACCCTCTTGAAGTTTAGTTGGCTCAATCCTGTCCTAGTAATAGTAACCGGGTTCGAAGGAGCTCAATATCACTGGTTTGTTTCCTTGGTCATTGTTCCAGCGCAAGCTTCTTTAATGGCGACTGAAATATCCCAAGAAACCAAACCTCAATGAGTTTAGTATCGAGTATCTACCAACTTCGGACTGCACCAAAGCCGGTTATCTCACTACGTCCTAAAGGCCAAGTTGGTCAAGTAAAGGTTCTAAAAGTTCATTAGTGCTTCATGACATCACTCAGCGGCCCCGTATTCTCCTTGATTAACTCAAGGGCTACCGGTGCCCACAAATATGTCGCACTAACATAGCTATTTCTTAGACCATATCGGTATGCCCTGCACAGGTTCCACAACGTATTGCTACTACCTATAAGGTATCCCAAATCCGGGTAGAGGATTCAAACCCAAACAAAGAACCAAAATGTAAAGCATACAAGTCAAACAAAGAAAGAAATTAAATGTGATCTAACCCTAAGGTAACCCCACTTTTTTTTCAAAATTCCCCAGCAGAGTCGCCAGTTCTGTGATACGGTGGGAGAACTGACTTGAAGGTTTTGCATTTGATTGCAAATGTCATAGTTAGCAAGAGTCGCCACCGACTTTTCTTTTATCCAAAAGGAAAGGTGAAAAATCATAGGAAATACCTTTGAGATTATTTCTTGAGTTCGGGGGGTAGATTATGAAAAGGGAAGGTATTATCACCCTTTTCATCCATGGTTTTCCATGGGCTCTTAGTTACTTGCTAGATCACTTGCTTTTGTCTAAAATTGTGCTTGGTGTGGTTTTTGAAAGTATTTTGTAAAGAGGCCATTGTTTAGGCAATCTTTGTAATGATTCTTGTTTGTAAGAATGTATACAAAGATGTTTGATCTTTTGAAAATGTTTTCAAGTTTGTAAGATGTTTGAAAGTGTAGGTGTTTGGTTTGAAAATATCAAGGATGCTTTGTTTGAAATTGAGCAAGTAATTAGGAGCATTCCACCTACTCAAAACTCTTTCTTGTTCATTTTCCTTTTCCTTTGACATTGTTATCTTACCATTGATTTGGTAAGTAACCCTATCTTTGGATGTTAACGGGACGGGCGTGGGTCATCGTATAACCATGATTAGAAATGTTGCAAGGTATCTTAGCATTCTTTTTTAGGGACTAAGATCATTTGAAAGGCAGCTTAGATAGCGTCATCGAGGGACTATGATCTTGTATTTGCTTGTTTTTGCTAAGATACCTCACATGCGTAATATGGTCATTTTGTATAAGGCAACCAAGTGGAATAACCCTAAGGGTGCTTGTGTGAAAATGTATTGTTTTCATGCTTGTTTTTGTCTTGAATTAGGGTTTTCTAAGTATTGGTTTTAGTCTTTCCATACAAACCCTAATTACTAGCATGTTATATATAAAAGCGATAAATTGCGGAATTTAAAGTTACTATGCTATTACAACATTTGTGGGAGGGGTGTACAAATTGAAAGGGGATTGCAAGAATATAAACCTAATTAGTCTATTACAACCATATTGAATTGGTACAAATATACAAGGATTTAAATGAATACAATGTACAAAATGAATAAATGTACAAAAATGCAAAATGTGAAGTAAGTGGATATTTGTTTGTTTTTTATGAGAAAAAGGGAATTTGTCTTAACCTAATTAATTATAGAAAATAATTAATAAAAAGTAAACCCTAGATTTGCTAAGAAAAGATTTTAAACAAAATCCTTATTCATTAATTAAAATAAAAGGAAATAAGTTTATGAGAAAAGTGTTTTTTTGGTATTTTTGTCTTGAAAATAATTTATAGGATTATGGAATATTTTTAGTCTTTTTTATATCAAAAATAATATATTTTAATTAGTGTGAAAGAAAATAAATAATAACCTCATTTAAATTTAAATTTACAAGATAATTCATAAAAAATAAATAAAGTATAGTTAAATAAAATATTTTTTTGTGAGAAAAATAAAATAAACTAAGCCAAAAATATAAATCTATCATTTTTGTATTTTTATGATTTTTTAGTATTTAGAAAATATATTAAGAAAATAAAAATGAAATAAAAAAAGAAAATTAAATAAACTTGGGCCAGGGGTGCAAACAGCCTGCAAGGGGGTTAGTAAGCAAAACAAAAAACAATACAATCCCAATAAGGCCCAGGCGCTTGCAAAAAAGTCAGGAATGCAAAACATGTAAAAAAAATGCAAAAGGGTACCACTGGGGCTCGAACCCAGGTCCCAAAGGTTACAGGCGCGCGCTTCTATCACTGGGGTGGCTATACATCCGTTAACATAGGCAAATTAATAAATATATGAGGCAAAACGCGCCATGATGACTTCATCTTCAACCTCCAGCCAGACCAACTGTAACTTGCTCATTTCTCATCAAAAATGAAAACTGTAAACATGAAACTTGTAGCAAATTTCCTCACAGTTTCAAAAATGTAAAGCATTAAAACTATAGATCAAAGATAAGCATGATTTTTAATGGCCCTAATCTGAACCCTAAAAATCTCAAAAATTTATGTTTCAAAATTCTCTAAGCTCAAGCAAAATTAATGGAAACTATGGACATGGTTAGCTTTAGGGCAATGATATCTACATGTTTTGTTTATAAATAAATCATTGATGATGCCTGTATGAAGAGTTCAAAGTTGAGAAAACTTACCTCAAAACTGGAAATCGTGTTTTGAGTTTGAGCTTATTTCAAGTGATGGTGATGATCAGGTTAGCTTCCTTGAGGTCCCAGGAAGCTAATACAATGATTAGCTTGAACAATGGATGGCTGAAATGGTCTAGAGAAGTCAATGTGCAGAGCTGAGTTTTTGAAAATGGAGGATGGTGTTAATGGTGTTATAGTTTTGTAACAGGGTGTGAGATCACTTCTATATGATGTTTAGAAGTTTTAGAAACCAAAAGGCCAAGAAATGCACGAGTAGATTATGAGTTTCAAGTTTTTGGTCAGTTTGTATGAAAATTGAAGTATGAAGTGTGATTCTGAGTTCTAGGTTCTTTCAAGGCTTGAGCATTCGTGTGTTTGTGTCAAAATGGTTTGTGTATGTATAAACAAAAGTGTTTGAGAGCTTTTGACAATCAGATGAACAAGTTCCTAGCTTTTGCCTAAGTTACTTGATTTTGAAGAAAAGAGGGAAACAAGTTTCAAGAATAGGTACAAGCATGGGATGGGTGATTGTAAGTGTTTGAAACATTTCTCATGAGTTATAGGACTTGTTTGATCAGAAGAGAACAAGTGCAAGGCTCAAGAACAAGATTTGTACAAAAAGTCACTTTATCAAAATGGCAATGTAACATTTCTTCCAAAAATGGATATAAAGCATGTCCATGCATTGAATGCTTGAAGTGAGGCCTCTAACAGCTGTTTAAACCATTAATTATGGAGTGACTAACAAGTTTGAGGCCTGCAAAGTAGTGTTTATGCATCATAGTTTGAATATGAATTTTGTTCATCACTAAAATGACTTGTAATTAAAGTGATAAAACCCTAACTTCATCTCTTCGATTCTCCTTACTCAAGAATGATCTCAAGGAGTTATTGGACATTTTGGAAAGCTTTCATTGTGATCTACAACCTATCTTTGAATTGCTTTTGAAGATTCCCCTTGGAGCTATATGAAAAAGTGTCATGAAGTTAGGTCAAAATTCTGACCAAATTAGGGCAAAATTTCACTAAGTGTTTTGTTTCATGACCACATGTTCTTAAAATTATAACTTGATATCCAAGCACTTTTGTAAGAAGTTGTGTGAAGAAAAGTTTTAGATTTCATGGAGATCTACAACTATCATGTTGGAAGTTTCTCTTGAATCATCTTGCATCATTGTGAAAATTTTGCTCAAAGTTATGAAAAAAATAAGAAATGAAATCTTGAATTTTTTATTTCTTGATAAATAAGTTTGATATTTTGACATGTTTTGATGAATTGTGATCTTTGGCACTTGAATTTGACCAAAAAGTCAGAGTTTGACTTTTCAGTATACAATTGACTTTTGATCAATTGACTGAAAAATTCATCTGTCAATCCAATGGACTTGCAATGTTTTGAACTATGTCATTAGGTAAAATGATGCAATTGGACTTTTGAGATCATTCCTTAAACCAATTGACCATTTGCTAGGTCAAAAATCAGAAATTGCCCTTTCCCAGTCAAAACCCTAATTTTGTCCATTTTGCCCTTTTGGAGGTTTGATCAAATTTCTTGAGGAATTGTTGTACAAACTTGATCAAATGATACATATGAGTTTAAAATGTTGATGTGGATCAAAAATTATGAAGTTTGACTGTAAATTGGCCATGGTTGACTTTTTCCCCAATACAGCTGATTTTAGGTCAACTGCTCAATTGATTGAGCAAAAATGTGATCTAATGCTTGAAACTTGACAAGAGTGATCTTGGGGGTCCATAATGATCCATGAAAGTCATATGGGGCATTGGAAGTTCAAAAATCCTTGTGCAATCTCAACCCCTAATTGTGGTCATTAGTGCTTAAGGAGGTGTCTTGAGCTGATCAAATCCTAGTACAGTCTTGAGCTAAGGAGATCTTGTGAGCAAATTCTTGATAAGTGAGAGGGAAAATTTTGGGGTACAACAGTAGGGTTACTTCGAAATGAAATCTTGGATAGTAGGGCTATGAGAAGGAACCTGGATAGTAGGGTTACTTCGATATGAAAGCCTATATACTAGGGCTTATGGGAAGGAACCTGGATAATAGGGTTACTTCGAGATGAAAGCCTGGATAGTAGGGCTTATAGGAAGGAACCTGGATAGTAGGGTTGCTTCGAAATGAAAGCCTAGATAGTAGGGCTTATTGGAAGGAACCTGGATAGTAGGGTTACTTCGAGATGAAAGCCTGAATAGTAGGGCTTATGGGAAGGAACCTGGATAGTAAGGTTACCTCGAGGTGAAAGTCTGGATAGTAGGGCTAATGGGAAGGAACCTGGATAGTAGGGTTACTTCGAGGTGAAAGCGTAGGTTGGTTGACCCGTTTGGTTTCAGGAACCGATTTTCCATTACTTGTCTGCAGATGTGACATGTATAATTATTGGGATTGTTGATAATAATTGTCTTTCCTTAAAAGATAACATGGTTAATCATATGAGATACATGAAATGCATTGTGGGATGTTGTTCTTAAAATAAATGAGATTATGTTGTATGCGATATGTCATGATGTATGAACACGAGATGCTATCGTGACATATCTGAGTCTAGAAAAATAAATCCCTGACTGCTGTTGGAGAGTATTGGAAATAGCATTCCTGACTGTTGTAGAAAATCATGGTTCTTCTACTTCCGCTGGGGATGGTGAACGAAGATGACTATGCTAGAGATTTGCTCCTTATTTACAGATATTCTTCCGGGAAGAGACTCTGCTTAAGAATAACTATACGGTGAAATAACTCTGTTGGAGGATGAACTTCCATAGCTGAAGGGATGAATTATGTCGGGGATTCAACTTCTGTATTCAGAGATATAAACTTTGTTCGGGGGAAAACATTACGACCCGCTTGCGACTATGAGATTCGGCTGGGGATTATAGACGTCAGTTTTTTGAAGGAACCCGGTTGGGGATAGTACCTCCTGTTTTGGGGAAGCCGATGTCAAAGCTTTAATTGCCTCTACTTTGTGGGGAGTATAGCTGTCACGGGGTCGTATGTACTGGCGACTTTGTTTCAAAGTTGTCTCTGTCCCGGTACCTGCTGGACAGAGTAACTGTCGGGTTTGACATTTTTTAGTTTTTGCCCCCGTTTCTTAAGTTACGAGCAATTGTCTTTCCGTTTCCTATACAAATATTTATCAATAGCAATCATATTCAAATGTATATGTCAAGAATAAATCATTGGATGTTTTTGCAAATCAAAACAGAAAAAGGAAAACAAATGGTTTTGTAAAAATGACTTGTATAAAATTTCAAAGCTGGCCTATAATAGGCGTTTTTGTACAAGGAAGCTTATGCTCTAGTAAGAGAACGCCGCCGTAAAAATGGAAGCTATACAATATTGTGTATAACGAAAATAAAATAGCTATGTGTAATAATCCCATTTAAGTTTCAATTCTGCTATTGCCGCTATGTCTTCGAGCATCTCATCACTTTGCTATTTGTCCGAAGCTGATTAGATTGATCAGTGTCGTTCTAGCTTGACAGTTGATACTGAGGTCTGGTTGCAAGATGATCCAATGGTACATATTGATACGCTTTACATCCCTAACTTTTTCTTGGACTTCCCTTTCGGGTTTTCAGTCCACCGGGATACCCTTTTTTGCCCAAGCCGCCTTTTGAGGTTTTCGACTTGCCGGGTGTACATATTTTTTTCATTTTCATCCCTTATTTTTGCCCGAACCCTTTTGGTTCGCTGGGAAGCCCTTATTTTTTCCTAGGCCAGTCAACCTAGTGGGTCTTTAATCATGCGTAGTATCTTTTCACCATGCCCGCATTGACAGGGCGAGGAAGGTCGTCACCATCCATGGTGGTTAGAATCATGGCTCCACTTGAGAAAATGTTTTTGATCACAAATGGCCCTTCGTATGTGGGAGTCCATTTTCCCCTGGGATCACCTTGCGGAAGTATGATGCTCTTGATCACTAGATCCTCGACTTGATACTCTTGGCGTCTGAATTTTTTGTTGAAAGCCTTGATCATCCATTTTTGATACATTTGACCATGACAGACATCAGTAAGTCTCTTTTCATCGATCAGATTTAGTTGATCAGGTCGAGTTTAGATCCATTCGTCATCGTTCAAACCCGTAACCTTCATAATCCTTAGTGAAGGGATCTGGACCTCAATAGGTAGAACAACCTCCATTGCCATATACCAGAGAGTAGGGTGTTGCCCCTGTTGACGTACGCGCTGAGGTACGGTACCCATGAAGAGCAAATGGTAATATCTCATGTCAGTCTTTGTATGTCACTGTCATCTATTGTATAATCTTCTTGATGTTCTTGTTAGCTGCTTCAACAACGTCGTTCATCTTCGGCCGGTAGAGAGAAGAGTTATGATGTTGTATCTTAAATTGCTTACAGAGTTCGGTGATCATTGTGTTGTTGAGATTCGTTCCATTATCCGTGATGATTCTTTCGGCGACACCATAATGAAAAATCAGGTTATGCTTGATAAACCGCGCCACAATGTTCTTGGTCACAGTAGCAAAGGAGGCAGCTTCAACCCACTTCGTGAAGTAATCAATGGCCACCAGGATGAAGCGATGCCCATTGGAAGCGATAGGTCTAATCTCTCCGATCATGTAAATGCCCCACATTGCAAAGGGCCAAGGAGTTGTCAAGACATTCAAAGGAACCGGAGGCACATGCACCTTATCAACATAGATTTGGCACTTATTACAAGTTTAGGAATGCTGATAACAATCTGCTTCCATAGTGGTCCAATAGTATCCTGTCCGTAGGATCTTCTTAGACATGGTATGTCCACTTGAATGGGTTCCAAATGTACCTTCATGTAAATTTATCATAATCCTCTCTGCTTCGCTCTTGTCTATACACCGCAGTAAGGTAGAGTCATGGTTGCGCTTGTAGAGGATTCCATTACTGAGGAAACATTTCACGGCGAACCTTCTCAGAAACTTCTTATCATTGACGGATGCCCCCTCGGGATACTCTTGAGCCTCGAGATACCTTTTTACTTCGTGAAACCAAGGTTTATCTGCTACCTCTTCAGTATGAATCTCACAGCAGTGCGCTGGTTCATTCAACCTCTCAATGGTGATTCAGTGAGCTTTGTTGTCCCACCTGAACTTGAACATAAAAGACATGGTAGCTAGCGCGTCCTCTAACTAATTCTCCTCTCGTGGGAAATGTTCAAAGGTTACCTCCTCAAAGTGTGGGAGCAACGTCAGTACGTGTTATTTGTACGGGATGAGGTTTAGATGCTTCGTATCCCACTCTCCTTTGATCTGACTTATCACCAAAGTTGAATCCCCGAAAACATTCAAGAACTTGATCCTTAGGTCGATAGCAGCTTTGAGACCCATGATGCAGGCTTCATACTCCGTCATGTTGTTGGTACAGTTAAAGCATAGTCGAGCGATGAAAGGAGTATGACATCCCTCAGGAGATATGATTACAACGCCAATTCAATTACCGAGTGCATTCGAGGCTCCGTCAAAAACCATAGTCCATGGGATCCTTCTTCAGGTCCTTCATCTGGTCCAGGTTCTTCATAGTCGGTCACTAGCATAATATTCTCATCCGGGAACTCAAAATTCATGGACTGGTAGTCATCCACGGCCTGATGAGCCAAATGATCCGCTAATACACTTCCCTTGATTGCTTTCTGGGTTGTATATTGGATATCGTGTTCGGTTAAGATCATTTGTCGTCTTGTTATTCTTCCGGAGAGGGAGGGCTTCTCGAAGATGTACTTGATTAGATCCATCTTAGATATCAATAAAGTAGCGTGGGTCAACATATACTATCTTAGTCAGCAAGCAGCCCGTGCCAAAGCACACCAAGTTTTCTCGAGCAGTGAGTATCGAGTTTCACAGTCGGTAAACTTTATGCTTAGGTAGTATATTGCGTGCTTGCTGCCCCAACACACACCCCATTGAATTGTCTAGCACTGTTAAGTACAATATCAAAGGTCTTCCTTCAACCAGAGGCATCAGAATTGGTGGTTCTTGAAGGAATTCCTTGATTCCTTTGAAAGCGGTCTGGCTTTCGTCATTCCACTTTACCACTTGATCTTTCTTCAAGAGCTTGAAGATTGGCTCACAAGTAGAAGTCAGATGTGAAATGAACCTGGCGATATAATTCAGGTGTCCCAAGAAACCTCTAACTTCTTTCTCGGTATAGGGAGCCAGCATCTCTTGTATGGCTTTTACCTTTGCAAGGTCTACCTGAATACCTTTGTCACTGACGATGAACCCCAAAAGCTTACCAAACCTTACCCCGAAGGTGCAGTTGTTCGGATTCAACCTCAGCTTGTATGTCTTCATCCTGTCGAACAGCTTTTGCAGATGATCAAGGTGTTCTTCCTAAGTTTGAGACTTGGCTATCATGTCATCAACATAAACCTCTATCTAATGGTGGATCTTATCGTGGAACAAGGTGACCATGGCTCGTTGATAGGTTGCCCCAGCATTCTTTAACCCTAACGACATCACCTTGTATCAGAAGTTGCCCCACTGTATGACGAAGGTTGTCTTCTCCATGTCTTCAGGAGCCATCTTGATCTGGTTGTAGCCAGAGAAACCATCCATGAAGGAGGAGATTTTGTGTTGTGCGGTGTTGTCAACCAGAACATCAATGTGGGGAAGCGGGAAGTCATCCTTGGGGCTTGCCCTATTCATGTCTCTGTAATCCACACACATTTGTACCTTACCGTCCTTCTTAGGTACCAGAACAACGTTAGAAACCCACTGCGGATAGGAGATGACAGTTAGAAACCCAGTGTTGAACTATTTCATGACCTCTGCTTTAATCTTCTCTGACATTTCAGGGCGCATACGGAGGACCTTTTGCTTAACGGGGGGACAATCTTCTTTAGTCTGCAGACGATGTACCACAATATCAGTGTCTAAACCAGGCATGTCTTCATATGACAAGGCGAAGATCTCAGCATATTCGTGCAACATCTGTATCAACCGCTGTTTGACATTAGTCTCCATATTTGTGCCGATCTTGACTTATTTTTTGTCTACCTCCGTGCCCAAGTTTATTGTCTCAACTGGCTCTTCATGAGGCTGTATAGCCCTTTCTTCCTGCTGTAACAGTCTAGCAATTTCTCCAGGCACCTCACAATCTTCCTCACCTTCGTCCTTGGCTTGGTTGATCGGATTTTCGAAGTTATAATTGGCAATAGCAGAACTGTTATCAATGCGATCCAGAGTGGATATGGATCTGCAGTTTGATATGTGAGTGTGTGTAAGAGCATAGTTGTATTGATAAAGTGAAAAGCAGAAAAGAAAAATAGAGAGCGTAAAATTTGTATGCAAGAAACGTCCAATGTTTTATTGATGACATATAAAAATGACATATAATAACCCTCACAAAGAAAACCAATGTGCCTCGGGTAAGACACAAGGCCATGGAGTTTAAATTGTTTATTACAAATTCGAAAAACAAGTAAGACAATTACTACTGAACAAAAGAAGTTGGCACAAAATCTTTGGCCGTCCAATTACTAGGTCCACCGTTGGTAGTAGGGTAGATCCAGCCGTCAATATCGGAATCCTCATCATTGTCTTCAATAGCGTTGACCCCACGATTTCTGATGCGTAAGGGAGGTCCTCCAACCCAAGCGCTTCGAACAGCCCCTTGAGCTCCTGAAGTAAAGCCCAAACCAAATTTGTCAGTTTTATGAGGAAAATCAGGGAGCTGTCCCCAAATGGTAAACCCACCTTCCACAACTACCGCTCTGGCGTCCTTGAGAGAAGCTATCTTTAAAGGATATTTGTGATCTTTGGTGCACTAGTGACGGTCTCGGTTGACGCCATAATCTGGGGAACCTCTTCAAAGTTTTGACAATGGGTCTCTATGAATTCCCCGTCCATCTCCACACACCTGAAAGAGTTCAGGTGGCTTACCATATACTCCTCTTCACCATGCACAGTGACAATCTTCCCCTTCACTAGATACTTCAGCATTTGGTGCAGCGTAGAAGTAACGGCCTCAGCTCCATGGATCCAAGGGCGACCCAACAAATAAGAGTATGATGGCCTAATATCCATCACGTAGAAGGTGGATTCAAAGGTCTGGGAACCCACTTTGAGAGGGATGTCCACCTCCCCATGCACCATTCTTTTTTACCCGTCAAAAGCCCTCACCACAATGTTACTGGGATTTAAGGTCAAGCCTTCACAATCTAGCCGATCAAGAGCCTTCTTATGCGGAACATTCAGTGACGATCCAATGTCCACCAGCATATGAGCCATAGTAGTGTCTCTGCATTCGATCGAGACATGCAGAGCATCATTATGCTTTCTCCCCTTTAGCGTCAAATCGGCATCTGAAAAACCCAACCCATTTTCAGCAGTAAAACTGGCCACACAGTCTTTGAATTGGTCAGTAGAGGTTTCTTGCGGCACATGCACAGTCTTGAGAAATTCAATCAAAGCCTTTGCATGGGCCTCAGAACATAACAGCAGAGACAACATTGATATCTTCGAAGGGGTCTGCCCCAGCTGCTCGACCATATTGTAGTCGCTCTTCTTGATTATTTTTAAAATTTCCTCTATTTCTTGCTTAGAGGATTCCACAACAACCTTTCTAGGTGCCTCCTTCTGGGCAGGCTCACCGGTAGCTTCTTTGCCCCGAGTCCCAGATGACTCATCGGCAGGGGTAACGACTGGAGTAAGGATAGAAGTAGTAACAAAAGTACCGGTAAGAACAATAGATGGAATAACAACAGGCTTAACAACAGTCTTCGGGGAGATCTCGGGGGAGAAAACCCTTCCATTTCGGTTAACTTTGCTGGTCCCGACAATGTTACTGACATCGGGATCAGCCTCTCCAGTCTTCAAATCCTGTTTGACGCCATGATAGTAAACGTACGCACCATAATTCCAAGGGACAACTTTGTCCGAGGAGTACGATACGGGACCAGGAAATGTGATTATCAACGGAGCAATTCTTGGAGCGGGTGTAATCCTAATAAGTATTTTTAGAGGAGACCTTGGAAGGATTGACAGAAATGGTTATGATTGCAACATCTTCATGCGGAACAGTCGAAATCAGAGTCTTTTCAAACAAAATCTCTCTACTATCCATGAGGCGTTCAACACCTGCTTTCAGCAAATAACATCCAAAAGGTAGAGATACACACATGTGGCAACCTTCACCACAGCCCGGAAATAAACCGGCTAGTAACAAATTCTTATTGACAGTAATGAGAGGAGTGGATACTTCATCAACAGAGGTAAAAAACAGATTAATACCAACGACATTAACTCCATGGTTGTGCTTGGGCATGGGAGCAGTTATGACATTAGGCTTCTCCGGAGCATCAAAATCAATCTCCTTGGCTTCAATTAGATCCTGTACCTTATTCCTCAAAGCCCAATAGTCATTTGTATCGTGGCCTGGACTCTCGGAATGGTAAGCACACCGAGCGTTTGGATTGTACCGAGGAGATTTGGTGTTAGGATTCTTGGGAGCCTCCTTTAAGGTTGCCAAGTTAGATCTTAACAGATGGGGTAAAACCTCAGTCAATGTCATATCAATCCAAGTGAACTGCCTTTGCGGTCTTTCTACCCTTTGCTGATTGTTTCATTGTTGGGTAGCTGCAGGCCTAGGTATCATCACAGCACCTACCGTTGGACGATGTTCAGCTCTGCTCTGACCTCTTGGGCTGTAAATGGAACTGACCTCCTTCTTATTAGTGAACGACTTCTTCACTGTACTTGACGAGGTATCTTTCTATATCTTGCCACTCTGGATCCCAGCTTCTACCCTTTCTCCAGTCAATATCAGTTTGGTGAAACCATCTGAGGAGCTACCAATCAAGTGATTGAAGAACAGACCAGACATCGTACCAAGAAACATATCCACCAACTCCCTATCAGACAAAGGGGGTTAGATTCTCCCTGCCAGATCTCTCCACTTATGCGCATAGTCCTTGAAACCTTCACCTGCACCTATGGACATACTCTAGAGTTGAGTACGGGAAGGGGAAAAGTCAGCGTTATATTGATACTGCTTATAAAAAGCAGTAGCCAGATCTTCCCAGTTGCGGACATTGGTTCCCTCTAGCTGATAGAACCACTCGAGCTGAGTCCCTGACAAACCGTCTTGAAAGAAATAGACCCACAAGTTCCTATCAGTAGTGTGAGGTTGAATCTACCTCACATAGGAACAAAGATAAAGCTTGGGACAAGACACCCCATCATACTTCATAAATACCAGAGCCTTGAACTTCTATGGGATGACTACCCCAGATACCAAACCCAGCTCTTCAAAATCCAGTTCTGGTATTCTCTAGATCTCCATTGCACTCAACCGATCCTCTAACTGTTTGTATCTATCCTCAGTGGGAGGATACTGTTCATCATTGTAATTCGTGTCATTATCAGAAAATTCAGGGCTAGGGTCCTCATCCCTTGTCTCTCTCTTTTGATTCTCCCCTTCTTTAGACGAGGAGGTCAGATCAATAGGTTTATTCAGCGGCCCCTTGAATCTTCTGCCCAGATTCAGGACACCGGTGGTCTTCTTCTTCTTCTTCTTCTTCTTCTTCTTCTTCTCTTTCAGAATAAGGGCCTTTAGATCTTCCTTCCCTTTAGTCAAGGCTACAAACATTTTTTGAAATTGGTCATTTTGTGCTTGGAGGTCCTTGATACTTTGTTCAGTAGACATTATTGTTGAAATAAACAGCGAAGACAATGAGAAACCTGCTATGAAACCTATTTATGCAATGTCCTGTATGATATGCATATGCAATGATTTCAAGGACTTCGGGAAATTTAAATTTGCAAACCAAAATGAAATAAAGATTTTATTAGTAGAATTCAAAATACAACTGTATTTTAAGCGTTACAATTGAAAATTCTAAAAACTAAAAGAAAATCAAATCTCCCATGGATGCTTCCTCTTCGTGCCGAGATAGACATTAAGGCTTCTTTCCTCATGAAGTTGTTTTGTGAGCTCTAAGACTTTCTTCTCCTGGGCATATAATTGGTCCCTATAAGTATCCTGCTTCTTCTTCAACTGAATCCAGGACCTCTGTAATTCTTCAAGATCAGTGGGCATATCAGGATGAAGAATCGTGTAGGGAATATCCCCTTTAGTAATGGGCTCCACAATCACTAGCAAGACAACTATGTACGACATCATCAGTTTCTGAGCACGAGCTCGTACCCATTGGAGATAAGGTTCCATAGGAATGGACGCCTTCGGTCCCAAAGTCTTGACATCATATCTGTTTACCATGCCCCAGGCTCGCATGAACCTCTGGAAATACCCTTGAACATCATCCTCATAGTTAAACACAACGCCCTGGATAAGCATCTCACGAGGATCATCCCTTCGAGCGTAACCAAATTGTCGCAGAGCCAAACAAGGATTGTAAGTTATGCCTCCCCCAATGCCAAGTAGTGGGACATTAGGGAACTCCCTGCAGCGGTCAATAATAGAAATGCCTCCCATAGATCGGGAATACCATAGAATATTCGTGTGAGAAAGTGACATTATCCTTTGCGACCAACCCAAACCTTCTTCATTTTTCAGCAATGACTTAGGGAGGTGAGAAATAAACCACCTCAACAGTAATGGCATGTAGCACATAAGAACCCCTCTTCTCTTCATAGTACGAGTGTGAAGAGCATGCAAGATATCTCAGAGCAAAGTAGGCATAGGGTTGTGAGAGAGGAAGATCTTGATACCATTCACGTCTATGAGCAAGTCTGGATTAGGGAACAATACTAACCCATAAATTAGAAGGGCCAAAACCTCCTCAAAAGCCTGAAAGTCCAAATCATTCCAAAACAGCTGGGCCTTCTCTATTAGGAACTTGGCTAGAAGACCCTTGACTCCGCTTCTTGTTTCACAATTGGATACCACGTCGGCCCGTTTCAGATGCAAAGATGAGGCAATGATCTCTGGCTTGGGTACTTCTTCTAAACCTGTGAAAGGAATCTGGTCAAGAATAGGTATATCCAATAACTGAGAGAATTCTTCCATGGTAGGCACCAACTGATAGTCTGGAAAGGTGAAGCAGTGGTGCTTGAGATCAAAGAACTGAAAGAGTAAACCCATCATCTTTTCATCAAAGCTCGAAGTGACCAAGTTGAGAAGTCGACCATGTCTCTTAGTGACCGAAGAAGTTTCAGGAACCCTTGATACTAGATCATTGAGTTGGAAAGGTATTCTCACAAAGTTGATTCGGATAGTGTTTCTACGAGCGGAAGCCATGATCTGTAAAACAGAACAAAGATGAATTCCGTCGGTCCTTGAAATGGTTAGTGTAATAATAATGGATGTTATGTTATG
The DNA here is from genome assembly GCA_948472305.1 of Vicia faba. Taxonomy (NCBI): domain Eukaryota; kingdom Viridiplantae; phylum Streptophyta; class Magnoliopsida; order Fabales; family Fabaceae; genus Vicia; species Vicia faba. The sequence goes on along the minus strand of OX451739.1, from coordinate 34,667,930 downwards.
ATGCATGATGTTATGTTCAAACAGAGTAAATCACACACAAGCAAAGCACACAATAGACCTTAGGTTCAAAGGCTTGCATGAGGTTAAAGGTAAGTACCCTCTTGAAGTTTAGTTGATTTCAAACCTGCCTTAGAAAAGTAATCGGGTTCTAAGGATTCTCAATATCACCGATCGTCCTTTATCGGGAATTGTTTCAGCTCAAGTAATCTTTTCTTGCGGCCGAAATATCCCGAAAGTCTGATCTCAATGAGTGTAGCATCGAGTATCAACCAATCCTCAGCTTTATATTGAGGCCTGATATCTCACTACTTTCTAATGGCCAAGTTTGTTTGTTGTACCCCAAAATTTTCCCTCTCATTTTACTAAACAAATGTCAATTGAGGTCCCCAAGTTGCTCAAGGAAGTCTAAGAGTTGACTAGACCAACTCTCTCCTAAGACAGTATACCTCAAATTAGGGTTTCATTTTTCATCAAGATGATTGAGTCTAAAGGATCCAAAATTCTCACCATTGTCCTAATATGTTCTCAAGATCATCCATGTCAAGTTTCATGCCTTGTAGAAGAAGTTTGCTCAGTCAATTGCTCAAATGCCTAAAAATCAACTGTACTAGGTCAAAAGTCAATTGTGGCCCACATACTGTCAAACTTCAAGATTTTTGGTCAACATAAACATTTGGAATTTATATTCATAATTTGATCAAGGGTTGATCATGATTCCTCAAGGGATGCTCCAAATTCATCAAAACCCAAAAGTTGCTAAATTAGGATTTTGTATGAAAAGTCAACCCAACTTTGACCAAGCATAACTTCTTCATACTTTATCATAAAGTTTCCATCCAAAGCTCATTTTGAATAGTATGCAATTACCTACAATTAATCTTCATCCCATAAGTTCAAAATATGCGCTCATAAAAAGATATGAATTTTGACATTAAAGGTCCTTTTGAAAAGTCAACAAAAACATCTTTTGGGTCAAAGATTCATACATGAACATGGAAGACTCAATTGAGATGAGACCAAAAGGGTTGCTTAGGGGACATAATAAGCTTTCTAAAAAGTCAAAGAACACCTCTCTAGGTTTAAAATTGGAGGAGATATGCCTTGGCAAAGTTGACCTTTTTTGCAAAATTGCCAAAAGTCAAATGTGCTCAAAAATGCATTTTTTGCTAAATGGGCCTAACTTTTTATGCTTGCACTTCACTTATAATGTGGTCCATGACTCAAAAATTCACCCACACATTATTTGCTTCATTTTTCAATTTATTTTGATTTTTTGTTAATTAAAAAGTGAATTAAATCAAATAATTGATGAATAATTGCAAAGATATGATTTGATTTGTTTTTTAGACAGGTGTGCAATCAAAATATGCTGAATTATCAAGGACAACATGAATCAAGCATAATTGATACAAGAAAGGCATAATTTGGATCAATATAGCAAGTTTACATATGCCATGAAAATCAAATCAAATCTTCAAAACTTTTAAAGATGTGATTTGTTTTTGCAACCCTAATTCACTCTATGATATATAGGGAACACATCCAAGGCAAGAACAGGGGTTAGAATCGTGGGAGGAGGCAGAACAAAATTGCAAAAATTCAAAGAAAAGTGGGAGACCTATCTTCTTCCACAGGCCAATTCGAACCATTCCAAGGCTCCTAAACCATTCCTGGACATCTCAGAAAGCTAATATCATCATTTTCAAGCCTTGAAGCATCCAGAATCATCACGTTACAACATCACGCTTTGCATAAAAATTCAAATTCGATTTTAATGTTTTACGCATCCTAAACGCATGTTATCCATATATTCTTGTTCATAATCATGATTGCAAGCTTTCTATATAGTTTAATTGTACTAACAGTGCAAGAATCCATATTCACCATTACTAGGGTTTAAGAGCTCGATTTGGGATTTTTTTTATATAGGGATGTTGTACCCAAAAATTTTCCCTCCCATATTTCTCAACACAGGGCAAGTGAGGTCCCCAAATTGCTCAAGGAAGGTCAAGAGTTGACCAGACAAACTCTCTCCTAAAGCAGTCTACCTCAAATTAGGGTTTCCATCTTCATCAAGATGTGTGAACCAAAAAGGTTCCAAATGCTTTCCAAGGTCCTAATATGTTCTTAATATCATCCATGTCAAGTATCAAGCCTTGCAGAAGAAGTTTTCTCAATCAGTTGCTCAAATGCTTGAAAATCAACTGTGCTAGGTCAAAAGTCAACTGTGGCCCACATACAGTCAAACTTCAAGATTTTTGGTCAAAATCCTCATTTTAAAGTATTATTCATCATTTGATCAAGGGTTGATCATGATTCCTCAAGGATTGCTCACAATTCATCAAAACCCAAAAGTTGCTATATTAGGGTTTTGTAGGAAAAGTTAACTCAACTTTGACCAAGCATAACTTTCTCATACTTTATCATAAATGACCCATCCAAAGCTCATTTTGAATAGGATGAAATTCCCTACAATTCATTTTCAACTACCAAGTTCAGAATATGCACTCACAAAAAGATATGAATTTTGACATTATAGGTCCTTTTGAAAAGTCAACAAAAACACCTTTTGGGTCAATGCTTCATACATGAACATGGAAGACCCAATTGAGATGAGATTAAAAGGGTTGCTTAGAGGACACCCTACGAATTCTAAAAAGACCAAGAAAACCTCTCTAGGGTAAAAATTGAGAGAGTTATGCATTGGCCAAGTTGACCATTTTTGCAAAATTGCCAAAAGTCAAATGTGCTCAAATTTGCATTTTTTTGCTAAATGGGCCCAACTTTTTATGCTTGCACCTCAATTATAATGTGGTCCACGACTCAAATACTTATCCACAAATTATTTTCTTCATTTTTCAAATTATTTTGATTTTTCATTAATTAAAAAGTGAATTAAATCAAATAAATGATGAAAATTATCAAAAATATGATTTGATTTGTTTTTTAACAGGTTAGCAACCAAGATATGCTGAGCTTGCAAGATCAATTCGAATCAATGGCAATTGGTACAAAAAGAGCATGATTAGGCCAAATTTGGAAGGATATCATACACCATGAAAACCAAATCAAATCTTCAAAATTTGTAAAGATACTAGTGGTTTTTACAACCCTAATTCACTCTAGTTCATATAGAGAACGCAGCCAAGGCAAGAAGAGGTTTTTTAGAGGTCGTGCATAGCCAAGAAGAAAAACTAAAAATTCAAGAAAAAGTGGGAATTAATTTTCAATCTACAAGGCGTTTCAAAGCATTCCAAGATCACCAATCCCTTCCTAGACATCTCAGGAAGCTGTTCAAATCATTCCCAGGGCCTGAAGCACTCAAAAACTCGTGCTACAACTCACACGGTTTGGTATATTTTTCAAATTTGATTACTGTAATATACGCATCATTAGCACTTTTGATCTATATATTCTTGTTCATCATTGAGTTTGCAAGCTATTGGTACCACTTAATTGCATTTGCAGTGCAGGAATCACGATATTCCATTGTTAGCGTTCCTTGGCTCGTTTTAGGGGTTTTCAGGTTAGGCAAAATTAGGCTTAGATTCTGGTAGCATGATGCTCGTGAGGATGAGACGAGTTGATTGGTACCATCACCTTTCATTTATATTGCTTGTACATGATTTTGAAAATGTGCAGGGTTATACTTACAACAAAGCTTCCTTAGGTAAAAGCTTGGTTTTCTAAAATGACAGTCTGGGGAAGAAGAAGCTTAAGTGGCAGCGTGTGACTCGTCCATTTGAATTTTCTCGCATTTTTAAAAATAATGTTTGGTTTTCTTATATTATGCTTTGTCATTATTATATTTACAAATAACCATCATGGCTCAGTTGGCAAGCAAGCGCTGGAATTGAGTATAAGGGCATGGGTTCGATCCCCATGTCCCAACCTTTGTTTGTATTATTTTGCTTCATGCGATCAGGTACACTACAATCTCAAGCGCCCACCATATGCCACAAATTAACCCATCAGATTCATCAGCAAGCTAGATCTAACGTGCCAGCATTGAAGGACCATGCTATGCACTCAAGTCAACACCTCACCAAACCAAGCGTGGTCAAACAGGCTGGTGTTATTTGGGCCACAAAAATCAGATCTGCATCCCCATAATTGCTAACAATCAGGCCCATCCCTAACTTGTTTTTTTCTTTTCTTTAATCCTTTTAATTTTTCTTTTAATCATTTTAATTAACAAATTAATTACCATTTTTTTTATAAAATCATAAATTCATAAAAAAAATTAGAATTAGTTTTTTTTATTATCAAATTTAATTTAATTTAATTTATGGAAATTTTAACTTGTTTTTTATTAAAACTAATTAGAAAATTAGGTTTTAGTTCTTGATTTAATTCTTTTATTTTTCTCAAATAAATAAAAACACAAAAATAGGTTTTAGAATGAACTAATTTATTTTTCTTAATTTAAAATTAATTAGAACTTAGGATTTTCTTTTTAATTTAATTGTTTCATTATTTTCTTAAATAAAAAAACATGACAAAAACATCTTTTTTTAATCAATCGCAAATAGGTTTAGTCAAGGGTCAAAACCCTAATCTTTTCGCATTTAATTGAATTTTTTTTATTAATAACCAAGTATTAAAATAATATTTCTCAAATAACCGCGTTTCGGAAAAAAAATACGCAAATAACCATGTTTCAGATGACTCCCCAAAGGAGGAGCCATCTGAAATGGCGCATGCACCTATATTTTTAAGGGAGGCGCCATCTCACTTGGCGCCTATGTACTTAGGGCATGCCCTAAGCCAAGTGAGATGGCGTCTAAGTGTATTTTTAGGGCAAAAAAATATTTTTTTTCCTGGTGCGTTGCGTGTTGGACAAAGATCAACAAAATGGACTTTTTATTAAAAAAATAAATAATTACATCCAACTGTATTACATTAAAATAAAAGTAAAAAAAATAGATTAAAAAAAATGGATACAAAAATATTGGGAAAAAAAAAGATACATCAGTGATCCCCCGGAACCTGGTAATGATCCCCGGTTCCGCATCCCTGTCCTCGCCTTTCTCGTGCTGGGTGTCGTCGCGTTTCCTGCTGCGGCAAGGTCGATGGCCCAGCGAAGTCAATGCGGTATGAATCCATAAAATCAGTCAGATCTCCATATCTAGAAGATCCGCTCTGGTACAGTCGGTTACCCATACCCTCAAAGTTTGGTCTTATTGGCGGTGGGTGGGGTTCCATGGTTGGTCTGTAGCATTGGTCGTCTGAGTACGGGGGGTAGAAAGGAAATGGATCTTGGGGTGTTTGGTATTGAGGATGTTGGGTGGTTTGGTGATATTGTGGGTGATGGTAGGTTGGGTCGGCTTGTTCGTAATCTTCCGACATTCCCATATCAGGGCTAAGGCTGGATGTTGAGGGCGCCATATTGGGATATGTGGAAGACTGAAATTGTGTGTGGGGTATGCGGGTGTGCTGGTATTGGGATTGGTATTGTGGTTGGGTTTGAGGCATATCGGGGTATTGGTAGTTTGGTGGTGATTGTGGTTGGTTGTGCGGCATTTGATTGTAGTTGTGTTGTGGTGGGGAATGTGGTTGGGTGTTTGTGGGTCTGTTTCTTCTTGGGGGTTGGTGGGAGGTTGATGGGTTTTGGGTTTGTTGATGGGGAATCGAGGGTTGTGCCTATTGTGTGCGCGGGTCAACCAAGTACCTTGGATGAGACACGTGCATTTCTGGGTTACTAACCGACCTGTACCAAGACAAATATTGATCTGTGTGTCGCATATTACCTTGAGTAAGGAAAACCGGGAATTTCAAGACGTGGCGGTGATGCCTCTGCCACATCTTACACCATTCCGGAGCGAAGTATTTCCAGTTGGTGAGACCCCACTGGGCGTCGACCCTTTTAAGATGCCATGGGGACAAATAAGTTGGATCACTTGGTATCTCTTGATGCATTCCGAACTGCATCTTCACACGGTCGCTGTGGTGTATCTCCACAATGTTGAACCGAATGATTGCAGTCTTCGCGGTCCAAGTTGCTGCATCCTCCAGGTTTGGAACATGGCCCAAACCCAAATATGGTCTCCAGACGAACTGCGATAAAATGTAAATCAGGTTAATGCAAAAGTAATGTATAAATAATTTAGTTGAATAAAAGTTAAAAGCTACGACGTACGTCATCCGGGCCTAAGTGATCCAACAGGTTGCGGTAGAGTGAGACATTGAATCTTGGATTCTTGCCGTAATCCATACCCCTCACGCAGTACCTAAAGGAAATGAGAAACATTTTATTCTTAGCATATATTTTGGGAAGAGCAGAATAGTTATAAATGCTATAACTTGAATACTTACTTTGTTGCGTACGGGAAACCGAAAGTGTTGTTGTTGACGGGGTTTAAGGACTCCATCCTCCACCAACCCCAGGCTTGTAGTAAAAAAGCGCACCCATAAAATGTACATTTTTCCTTGACTGCGTTTTTGCACAAGGAACTGTATAGGTGGGCTAAAACTGCAGAACCCCAACTATATTTTCTTGTTTTTTCAAAATTTGTTAGTAAATGTAAGTACATAAAATTTACACTATTTCCCGTACTTTCGGGAAATAAAAATGTACCAAAAAGTATCATAAGATAAGTTCTGGCTTTTACTACCCTGTCATTCTCTGAGGAATTTTCATTTAATTCCAAACTTTCATAATGACGTTTCAGCTCAGTGAGTAGTATTCCCTGCCCTCTTGCACCACCACCTTCTACCATATCCCTGCCCAACAGTTCTTCACACTGAGAGTTGGGTTGTTGAACGGACCCGTTCACGGCCTTACCGTTGATAGGGAGACCTAGTAGCATGTACACATCCTCTAGCGTGATGGTACATTCACCTATTGCTAGGTGAAATGTATGGGTCTCCGGTCTCCACCTTTCTAACATTGCAAGAATGAACTTCGAGTCAATGGTGCAGTTGGAGATCTTTATGACATGCCCAAAACCTGCGTATTCCAGATATGGGACGATAAATGGGTCGGGAGCCAGGTAGTTGTGCGAACGGATTCTGAATCTTTTTGTGTCCTGAGTTCATAATGTAACATGTGTAAGATTAATTAAGATGAACAACGCGTTATTTGAAGTATGAAAAATGTATAACCAAAAAAGAAACTTACAAATGCAGCAATGTTTTCCCTTGTGCCTCTGTGAGTATCACCCATTGTTAGAAGAGCCATTGTTTAAAATGCTTGAGAGTATGAAAGACTTAGGAAGAGATAGAGAGTATGATAGACTTATGAAATATTTCATAGCAGAGAGTGAGACTTGTGTGGGTGTGAGAGATGTATGATATGGTATGTATTTATAGGCAAATAAGTTTGATATAGTGGTTGCTTGTGCTTGCATTCCTGCGAAGTGTCACATTTGCATGCTTAGGGGGTTACACATATGCATGCATGCATGTACAAAAAATGAAAGGTGTCACTCTTACAGGCTAGGTGGCAGCCCATGCATGTATCACGATCGGACAGTAAGGGAGGCGCCATTGGACTTAGCGAAAGAGTACAAAAATGAATGGTGTCGCCATCCCAATTGGCGAATAAGAGGTGTCCTTTGTTACAGCCTAGGCTCAGGCTACGTGAGAGCCTTTGGGATTCCTTTCATTATTGCATGTAAGCCCATTGGAGTTGATGGGAGGAGTCTTACAAAATAAATGTATATGTGCAGAATAAGGCCAGGCTAGGTGGCATCCTAGGGGGTTACATAAGCCCATGCATGTATCACGATTGGACAGTAAGGAAGGCGCCATTGGACTTGGCGAAAGAGTACAAAAATGAATGGTGTCGCCACCCCAATTGGCGAATAAGAGGTGTCCTTTGTTACAACCTAGGCTCAGGCTACGTGTCAGCCTTTGGGATTCCTTTCATTATTGCATGTAAGCCCATTGGAGTTGATGGGAGGAGTCTTACAAAATAAATGTATATGTGCAGAATAAGGCCAGGCTAGGTGGCAGCCTAGGGGGTTACATAAGCCCATGCATGTATCACGATTGGACAGTAAGGTAGGCGCCATTGGACTTGGCGAAAGAGTACAAAAATGAATGGTGTCGCCACCCCAATTGGCGAATAAGAGGTGTCCTTTGTTACAGCCTAGGCTCAGGCTACGTGACAGCCTTTGGGATTCCTTTCATTATTGCATGTAAGCCCATTGGAGTTGATGGGAGGAGTCTTACAAAATAAATGTATATGTGCAGAATAGGGCCAGGCTAGGTGGCATCCTAGGGGGTTACATAAGCCCATGCATGTATCACGATTGGACAGTAAGGGAGGCGCCATTGGACTTAGCGAAAGAGTACAAAAATGAATGGTGTCGCCACCCCAATTGGCGAATAAGAGGTGTCCTTTGTTACAGCCTAGGCTCAGGCTACGTGACAGCCTTTGGGATTCCTTTCATTATTGCATGTAAGCCCATTGGAGTTGATGGGAGGAGTCTTACAAAATAAATGTATATGTGCAGAATAGGGCCAGGCTAGGTGGCAGCCTAAGGGGTTTCATTATTGCATGTAATATTATTGGCAACTTAGGGGGTTTCATTATTGCATGTAATATTATTGGCAGCCTTGGGGGGTTGCATCCTTACTTAATAGAAATTTTTAGCCTTACGTTTATCATAACATTGATTCACATAATCTGTCAAATCTTCCAACCTTCAAACATTCTTACAACCAAACCTTCAAACCTGCAAACAATCAAACATTCCAACCTTCGAATCACTCATCAAATTCAAACATTCCAACCTTCAAACATTACAGCATTCATACCTTCATACAATCAATAAACCTCAAACATTCCAACCTTCAAACCTTAAAACAATTCTACGCAATGGCCTCTTCACCATAATTTGTTGTCAAAGCACATTTCAACGGTGAGACATACATTTGTCCCACAGCTGGGTTTTTGTTTAGAGACACAGACAACATTCGATTTCTCTTAAACGGGAAAGCCAATTTCTCGTACTTCAAAAAAAGATTGGAGGCCAAACTTGAACGAGGCCCGGTGTCCCAGATATTTTATCAGAATCCAGTTTTCTTTGGAAACAACCAAGTAATTTTTTATAAGGTTGAAGTTCAAGATGACGAGGATCTCCAGAATATGATTTCCAGCCATGTCTATTCTGGATACGACTCTATTGAGTTGTACGTTTTGCTTCAAGAGCCTCAGGTGACACATGAGGTTGATCCTTTGGAGAATGAACAAGATGAGGTAGATGCAGTTGATGATGAAGAAGAAGATAACGAGTTAGAGTTTGATGAAATGGTGAACGATGATTCTGACGATGATGGCATCCCTAGTATTCCTACAGACAAAATCTACACACCACCTCCGCACATGACAAACTTCAACATGGGCGGAGATGAACCATCTAATGACTTATTTTTCAATCCGTATATGCAGTCGGATGAAAATTTAAAAGAGAAGGACAAGTTTCGTAACAGAGAGGAATGCATCAGGGCCATTAAAAATTTTCACATGCTCAACTCGGTTGATTTTAAGGTGGATCGTGTCAACCCGGAAAGGTACAAGATCAAGTGTGTCCACCCTGACTGTATGTTCAAGCTGACCGCATCATACAGATTAAGGGGTGACTGCTGGGTCATAGGTTCCATGACTACCCACACTTGTGTAAGTTCCACTCAATCACAGGACCACCGAAAACTCAACTATGATCTAATCTGTCAAGAAATCCTACCCCTGGTCAGCAACGACCCATCTTTGAAGGTGAAAACAATCATCTCCCACATCACCAAGGTTTTTAACTACACTCTGTCTTACCGTAAGGCGTGGTTAGCAAAGACTAAGGCGATTGAAAGGGTGTACGGAAACTGGGAGGAGCCATACCGAGAACTTCCCCGCTACCTGAATGCACTCAAGACGTATTCTCTAGGTAGTGTTTACGTTCTGGAAACATTGCCAGCGTACGCCCAAGATGGTAGTCTACTGCATGGCAACAGAATATTCAGTCGCGTGTTTTTGGCATTTCAACCATGCATCACAGAGTTTGCATCATGCAAACCAATTTTACAAATTGATGGGACTTGGTTGTATGGGAAGTACAAAGGCACGCTATTGATGGCAGTTGCACAAGATGGCAACAACAACATTTTCCCCGTTGCGTTTGCCCTTGTCGAGGGGGAGACCGGTGGTGCTTGGAGCTTTTTCCTGAAAAATCTTCGGACACACGTGGCTCCTCAACCAGATCTTTGTTTGATCTCGGACAGACATGCCTCCATTGAAAGTGCTTACAATAATCCAGCAAATGGTTGGCATGACCCTCCTTCTACGCATGTCTATTGCGTTAGGCATATCGTCCAGAATTTCTCGAGGGAGGTCAAGGACAAAACATTGAGGAAAGCGGTTATGAATGCGGGATATGCATTGACACAACCCACATTCAAATATTACCGCAACGAGATCCGTTTGTCTAATCCGGAAGCTGATAGGTGGATCGACAATATTCCAGTGGAAAAATGGACTAGGTCATACGACAATGGCCAAAGATGGGGGCATATGACAACGAATCTTATTGAATCAATGAATGGGGTATTCAAGGGCATACAAAACCTCCCAATCACTGCCTTGGTAAAATCTATGTATTTTAGGATGGCTGCGTTATTTGCAAAAAGAGGTTAAATGTGGAATGCGGTGTTGCAATCTGGACAACTATGGAGTGAATGCTGCATGAAATACATTAAGGCTGAAAGTGCTAAAGCCAACACTCACATGGTTATACGGTTTGACCGACACAGCCACAACTTCATTGTGAAAGAGACAATCGACCACAATAAAGGCCTGCCAAGACAAGAATACATGGTCATTTTACCTTCTCAATGGTGCGATTGTGGCAGGTTTCAAGCATTTCGTATGCCTTGCTCTCATGTCATTGCCGCTTGTGCTCATACCCATCAAGACGCGCTTCAACTGCTGTCAAACGTTTACAAATCTGAAACGTTGCTCACTGTTGAATAACAACAACTTTCCTTTGGTGGCAAAACCAGATTATTGGCCTGAATACGACGGCGATATAGTTTGGCACAATGACCAAATGCGAAGGAACAAGAAGGGCCGTCCCAAAATTAGGCGCATCACAACAAAAATGGACGATCTTGATAGGTTGGAAAGAAATTGTGGTTTATGCCGTCAGGTCGGACACAATCGCAAAAACTGTCTGAATTGGGCGTCTGGCTCGACCATATAAATATTGTAATACATAAAATCCTTTCATAATTGTGTTGTGAACATTTGGGTTTTCCGTTAACAGATTTTGCTACAATTAATAAAACGCGTACAACAATAATTAACGATATTCAATCTAGGAAATTACAACTGTTAACACAATTTCATCTGACCCATGCATCATCATCATTACATCACTGTCTGTTTTGACTTCCTCCAACCACACATTAGGTCTTCCTGTCGCATGTGAGGTTGTTGTTCGTTTTCGCTGGATCCTTCGAATTCCCCCCCCCCCCCCTCCGCAATGTCTCCATCTAGCCACCGCATCAACTCCCGCTTCAGACGCTCCATGGAGTGAATGTGCCAGAATTTCATTTTCATCGCAGGTTTCGTGGCGGAGAAGATAACGTAACCATCTCTACTAAAAATCATAGGCGACGTCATGACGCAAATAACGGAGTACAAAATAAAAATACAGTGCAAGAAAGTGTGAGAAATTTCGGAGAAAGAGACGAATTATTTATAAAACAGCATTTTGCCCTAGTTTTGCCCTAGGAGCCAAGTGAGATGGCGCCTCCTCTCACTTTTAAGGAGCATGCGCCATCTCACTTGGCTAAAAGCCAAGGGAGGCGCCAAGTGAGATGGCGCCTAGGGCAAAACCCTAGGTGGAGGCGCCAAGTGAGATGGCTCCTCCTTTGGGGAGTCATCTGAAACATGGTTATTTGCGTAATTTTTTCCGAAACCCGGTTATTTGCGAAATATTATTTTAATACATGGTTATTAATAAAAAAATTCCATTTAATTCATCGCGCGCTTGTTAATTATCTTTGCCAATATTTTTGTAACTGTTCATGGTTTGTAATAGTTTAATTTAGGGTTTTATTTACTGTTTAAATTCCCGGGTTTTTGGCTATATAATTAATCCGCCTCGCCGAAACCTTGTAATAGCGTAGATTTATTTTCTCGCATTCTTAATTCCCGCAAATATTTAATTGTCTAGATGTATGCTAATAGGATTGTATGGCAAGAATGCATGACAAATTAATACGGTTAGAAAACCATAATGTGCAAAGATTAAATAATTGAAAACAAATCACTCGCACATATCACTCTTAGGGAATACTCTCACTTCGGTTGCCTTCGGTAAATGATCATTAAGCATATGGTGTCTTAGTGGTTGCCCTCCTGTCTAAAAAAGATCAAACGTCCCATTCGAATGTTGCCTCGGAAATGTTGCCTTGGAAATGTTGCCTCGAATATGATCTTAAGATTCTAGGGTTATTACTAAGGTGTCCTAACATTGTTTTAGTGATTGTACGTCCCTTTCGAATTGACCCTTACAATTCCAACGACGGTGCTACCTATTTCTCAATAGTAGGATAGCGCTGTCTAAAGGAAACAAGAATAGAAGCAATCTTTTTTCGAGTAGGTAGATGCTAATAGGTACTTGCTCAAATCAAAACTTTTCACACTTACACATTTCAAAATAATTTTCAAAACAACTTCGTCACACCTTTGAGGACTAATACAAGGGTTATCACGAAGAAAAACTTTTTCAAAAACAAAGCACACACACAAGCAATTTTAAAAAAGATGAGAAAGTACCTAAGAGCCCATGGAAAACCATGGATAGAAAGGGTGCTAATACCTTCCCTTTCTATAATCTACCCCCCGTACTCAGAATATCTCGAAAAAGGATTTTTTTCTGTCCTTTTTTCCTTTCTGATTGGATGAAATAAAAGTTGGTGCCGACTCTTTCTTACCGCGACATTTTACGAACAAAAAACGCAAAACGCAAACCAATATTAAACAGTCGGTTCTGCCACCGTATCACAGAACTTGAAACTTTGCTAGGGAGTTATAAGTGGGGTATACCTTAGGATCTAGGTCATCATAATTGCTTCTCTTGATTGCTTTGTTTGCTTTACTTTTGAGGGTTTTGTTTGGGGTTACTATAGATCCTACACCCGGATCTGGGGAACACCTTTTAGGTAAGTAGCAATAGACTGTGAGGGAAATGTACGGCGTAGACCGATACGGTTGAAGCAGTAGCTACGTTGGTGTGGCACTTTGGTTGCTACTGGTATCCCTTATGGAGAAACGAGGAGAATATGGGGCCGCTGCATGGTGTTGTTAAGCATCAACTTACCTTAGAACCTTTAATTGCCCAACTTGGCCATTAGAAAGTAGTGAGATAGCCGGCCTCAGTGTAGAGCTGAGAACTGGTTGATACTCGATGCTACACTTATTGAGATCATACTCTCAGAATAATTTCGGCCGCAAGAAAATATTGTGTAAGTTGAAACCATGACCGATGGAGGATGGTCAATGATATTGAGATCCTTTAGAAGCCGGTTACTTTTTCTAGGACAGTTTGAACCAACTTAACTTCAAGAGGGTATTACCTTTTAATCTCATGCAAGCCTTAAACCTAAGGGCTTTATATGATTTGACTGTGTTTGCAATACTTGTGTTTTCTATACCTGTGGTTTATCATGACATCATGCATCATAACATGGCATCCATGCTTCATTACACTAACCATTTCAAAGACCAAGGGAATTTATCTTTGATCTGTTTTACAGATCATCGCTTCCGTGCATAGAAATACCATCCGAATCAACTTTGTGAAGATACCTGCCCAACTTAAAGAGCTAGCATCAAGAGTTTCTGAAACTTCTACTTTCATTAAGACACACGGTCAACTTATCAGCCTAGTTACTTCAAACCTTGATGAACAGATGGTGAGCGTACTATTTCAGTTCTTCGATCCCAAGCATCACTGCTTCACCTTTCCAGATTACCAGCTGGTACCCACCTTGGAAGAATTCTCTCATCTACTGGGCATATCCATTCTTGAACAGGTACCCTTCATAGGTATGGAAGAAGTTCCTAAGCCAGAAGTGATTGCCTCAGCTTTGCATTTGAAACGGGCCGATGTGGTATCCAATTGGGAAACTCGAAGCGGAGTCGGGGATTTTCTAGCCAAATTTCTGATAGACCAGGCTCAACTATTTTGGGATGATTTGGATTTTCAGGCTTTTGAAGATGTCTTGGCTCTTCTTATCTATGATTTAGTTCTCTTCCCTAATCTGGACTCCTTTGTAGATGTGAATGCCATCAAGATTTTCCTTTCTCGCAACCCTGTGCCTACCTTGCTAGGAGATATCTTGCATGCTCTCCATACTTGTACTATAAAGAGAAGATGGACTCTTATGTGTTGCATGTCATTGTTGTCGAGGTGGTTTATTTCTCACCTCCCTAGGTATGTGCTGAAGAACGAAGAAGGTTTGGGTTGGTTACACATAATAATGTCACTCGCTCATACGGATATTCTTTGGTGTTCCCGGGTTATGGAAGACACTGCTGTTATTGACTGCTGTTGGGAGTACCCTAATGTCCCATTACTTGGTATCAGAGGGGGTATAACTTACAATCATTTTTTAGCTTTGTGACAATTTGGTCGTGCTCGAAGGGATGGTCCCCATGAGTTACTTCTCGAGGACATTGTATTCGACTATAAGGATGATGTTAAGGAGCATCGCCGGAGGTTCATACAAGCTTGGGGAATGGTAAACAGATCTGACCCCGAAGAGTTGGGACCGAAGACTTCCCTTCCTATGCAACCTTACTTCCAATGGGTCCGAGCTCGTGCCCAGAAGCTTATGATGCCTTACGCGGCCGTATTACTAGTGATTATGGAGCCCACTAATGAAGAAGGTATTCCTTACACGATTCTATATCCTTACATGCCCATTGATCCTGGGGAGTTACAATGGTCTTGGATTCAGCTGAAGAATGAGCGGGATACTTACCGGGAGCAGTGCCATGAGCAAGAGAGGAAGGTTTTGAAACTCACCAGGCAGCTCGAGGAAGAAAGAGTGATCAATGAATATATCAGCACAAAGAGGAAGCATCGATGGGACTTTTGATTTTTCTTTTCTAGTTTTAGATTTGTTTTATTTACTCCTTTGTAACGCCTTAAAAGGCATGTTGA
Organism: Vicia faba; assembly: GCA_948472305.1. Classification (NCBI taxonomy): domain Eukaryota; kingdom Viridiplantae; phylum Streptophyta; class Magnoliopsida; order Fabales; family Fabaceae; genus Vicia; species Vicia faba. The sequence continues at coordinate 34,652,757 of OX451739.1, read as the reverse complement.
ACCTTTCAAATTTAAGCTAATAAAGTTTTGGTTATTTTGGTTTGCAAATTTAAATCTCCCAAAGTCTTTGAAATCATTACATGCGCATCCCATTAACATACACATCATTACAGGTACCACTACAGGTTTCTCATCTTCTTCGCTATTTATTTCAGCAGAAATGTCTTTCGATCAAGCCATCAAAGATCTTCAGGCACAGAACGCCCAGTTCCAAGAGATGTTCATAAGTCTGGCTAAGGGGCAAAAGGATTTGAAGACCCTTATTCTGAAAGAGAAGAAGAAGAAGAAGAAGAAGAAGAAGACTGGTATTCTGAATATGGGTCAAAGGTCCGGAGAAAGTTGAAGCATCAAACTGATCTGACCTCTTCATCCAAGGAAGGGGAAAACCAAGAAGGGGAAAAGGGCCCCAGTCCTGCAGTTTCTGATGACGATACTGATTACAATGATAAGAAATATCCTCCTGCCGAGGATAGGTACAAGCAGCTAGAAGACCGTCTGAGTGCTATGGAAGTTCAAAAGATACCTGGCTTGGATTTCAGAGAATTGGGATTGGTATCGGGAGTGGTCATCCCTCATAAGTTCAAAGCTCCGGTTTTTGCCAAGTATGATGGTGTGTCCTGCCCAAAACTCCATCTCCGCTCGTATGTCAGGAAGATCCAACCCCACACCGCTGATAGAAATCTGTGGGTGCATTTCTTTCAAGATAGGCTGTCAGGGACTCAGCTTGAATGGTTCTACCAGTTGGAGGGATCCAGTGTCCGAAACTGGGAAGATCTTGCTTCTGCTTTCTACAAGCAGTATCAGTACAATACCGACCTTGCTCCCACTCGTACTCAACTCCAGAGTATGTCCATGGGTGCAGGTGAAGGTTTTAAAGATTATGCTCAAAAGTGGAGAGACTTGGCTGGAAGAGTCCAACCCCCGTTGTCTGATAGGGAGTTGGTTGACATGTTTCTAGGGAAGCTATCTGATCCATTTTTCAATCACTTAATCGGCAGCTCGTCATCTGGTTTCATTGAGATGATTTTAACTGGAGAAAGAGTAGAAGCTGGAATTCAAAGTGGAAAAATATAGAAGGATGCCTCCTCGAGTTCAGCAAAGAAGTCTTTTACTGGTAAGAAGGAAGCCAGTGCAGTATATAGCCCGAGGGGCCAAAGCAGATTTGAACACCATCAAACGATAAACGCTGTAGTGATACTAAGACCCACTGTTGCTCCACAATGCAACAATCAACAAAGGGTGGAAAGACCACAACGGTAGTTTACCCGCATTAGCATGACATTGGCTGAAGTGCTACCTCACCTGCTGAGATCCAACTTTGTAACCTTGAGAGAGGCTCCCAAGAATCCAAATACTACCTCTCCCAGATACAACCCCAACGCGCGGTGCACCTACCATTCTGAGAGTCCTGGCCATGATACAAATGATTGTTGGGCTCTGAGAAACAAAGTACAAGACTTGCTCAAAGCCAAGGAGATAGAGTTTGATGCTCCAGAAAAGCCGAATGTTATAACTTCTCCCATGCCCAAACATGGTCGTGGAGTTAATGCTGTGGACACTGATTCGTTTGTGACCTTTGTTGAAGAAGTTTCTACTCTTGTTATGACTGTTAAGAAGAATTTGCTGGTGGCCGGTTTATTTCTGGGTTGTGGTGAAGGTTTCCACATGTGTTCGATTCTACCTTCTGGTTGTCGTTTGTTGAAGTCGGGTGTTCAGCGCATGATGGATAATAAAGAGATTTTGTTCGAGAATACTATGATTCCCGTTATTCCCATTGAAGACGTCGCTATTATAACCATTTCCGCCAATCCTTCCAAAGTTTCCTCGAGAAGACCTGTTAGGATTACACCTGTTCAAAGAATTACTCCGCTAATAATCATTGTTCCTGGTCCCCTCCCGTACACCTCAGACAAGGTTGTCCTATGGCATTATGGTGCTGATGTGTACTATCATGGAATTAAGCAAGATCTGAAGAATGAAGAAGCTGATACTGATGTCAGTAATATTGTCGGGACTAGTAAGGTTACCCGAAGTGGAAGGGTCTTCTCTCCCGAGATTTCCCCGAAGACTGTCAACAAACCTATTGTTATTCCAACTGTTGCTCCAACCAGCACTCCTGACATTTCTCCTGTTCCTACTCCAGTTATTACACCTGCTTATATTATTATTCTTACTCCAGTTATCACCTCTGCTGCTGAGCCATCTGGGACTCGGGGCAAGGAAATTATAGGTGAGCCTTCCTAGACGGAGGCACCTAAAAAATCATTGTGGAAGCCTCTAAGCAAGAAATAGAGGAAATACTGAAAATTATCAAGAAGAGCGACTACAATATAGTCGAGCAGCTGGGGCATACCCCATCAAAGATATCCATGTTGTCTCTGCTATTATGTTATGAAGCCCATTGGAAGGATTTGATTGCATTTCTCAAGACTGCGCATGTGCCGCGGGAAACTTCAGCAGATCAGTTCAAAATTGTGTGGCCAGCCTGACTGTTGACAATGGGCTGGGCTTCTCAGATGCAGATCTGACACCGAAAGGAAGAAATCATAATGATGCTTTGCATGTCTCGATTGAGTGCAGGGGAACCACTATGGCGTATGTGCTGGTAGATACCGGGTCTTTATTGAATGTTCTACCAAAGAAAGCGTTAGGCCGTTTGGATTGTGAGGGTTTGACTCTAAAGCCTAGTAACATTGTGGTAAGGGCTTTTGATGGATCGAAGAGAATGGTGCACGAGGAGGTGGACATCCCTGTCAAAATAGGTTCTCATACCTTTGGGTTCACCTTCTATGTAATGGATATCAGGCCATCGTATTCTTGCTTGCTGGGTCGTCCTTGGATCCATAGGGCTGGGGCAGTCACTTCCACGCTCCATCAAATGCTGAAGTATCCGGTGAATGGGAAGATTGTCACGGTGCAAGGTGAAGAGGAATATATGGTGAGTCATCTCAATTCCTTCCTCTACGTAGAGATGGACGGCGAATTCATAGAAACTCCTTGTCAGAACTTCGAAGAGGTCCCTCAGACTCTGGCGTCAACTGAAGTTACTACCAACAAACCTCCGCTGAAGATGGCTTCTCTCAAGGACGCCAGGGTTGTGGTTGAAGAAGGTGGGTGTACCAATTGGGGTCGGCTCCCTGATTTCACTCACAAAACTGACAAATTTGGTTTGGGCTTTACTACAGGGGCTCAAAGGGCTATTAGGCATGCTCGGGCTGGAAGACCTCCTCTACACATCAGCAATCGGGGAATTAATGCAATTGAAGATAGTGAAGAGGATTCAGACATCAACAACTGGATCTACCCAACAACCAATGGTGCACTGAATAACTGGACGGCTAGGGACTTCATACCTATTTCTTTTATTCCGCAGTAATTGGCTTTTGTTTTAAGATTTGTAATAAACAGTTTGAAACTCTATGGCCCGGTGCCTAGCCCAAGGCACCTTGGCTTTGCTTGTGAGGGCTATTATTTGTCATTTCATATATCATTAATAAAGCATTGGACGTTTCTTGCATACATATTTTGCTCTCCTTGTTTTTCTTTTCTGTCTCTCACTTTATCAAAACAACCATTCTCTTACACACACTCACGTATCACACTGCAGATCCATATCCACTTTGGATCCCATTGATTACACTCTACTACTGGCAGTTATGACTTTAAAAATCCGATCAACCAAGTCGAGGATCAAGGTGAGGATAATTGTGAGGTGCCTGAAGAACTTGCTAGACTATTACAGCAGGAAGAAAGGGCCATACAGCCTCATGAAGAGTCAGTTGAGTCAGTAAATTTGGGTACAGAGGAAGACAGGAAAGAGGTTAAAATAGGTGCGAATTTGGAGCCTAGTGTCAAACAACGGTTAATACAGATGCTACACGAGTATGTTGAGATCTTAGCCTGGTCCTATGAATACATGCCTGGTTTGGACATTGATATTGTGGTACATTGCCTGCCGACTAAAGAAGTCTGCCCTCTGATAAAGCAGAAGGTTTACCGTATGCGCCCTAAAATGTCAGAGAAAATCATGGCAGAGGTCATGAAATAGTTCGACGCAAGATTTTTAGTTGTCACTTCTTATCCGTAGTGGGTTGCCAACGTCGTTCCGGTACCTAAGAAGGATGGTAAGGTACGGATGTGTGTGGGCTATAGAGATTTGAACAGGGCAAGCCCCAAGGATGACTTCCCACTTCCTCACATTGATGTTCTAGTCGATAATATCGTGCAGCACAAGATCTTATCCTTCATGGATGGATTTTCTGGCTACAACCAGATCAAGATGGCTCCTGAGGACATGGAGAAGACAACCTTCGTTACGCAGTGGGGCACCTTCAGTTACAAGGTAATGCCTTTTGGGTTAAAGAATGCTGGGGCAACTTATCAGCGCGCCATGGTCGCTTTGTTCCACGATATGATTCACCATGAGATCAAGGTTTATGTTGACGACATGATCGCCAGGTCCCAGATTGAGGAAGAGCACCTTGATCATCTCCAGAAACTGTTTGACAGGTTTAAGACGTACAAGCTGATGTTGAATCCGAACAAGTGTACCTTCGAGGTAAGGTCTGGGAAGCTTCTGGGTTTTATTGTCAGTGACAAAAGTATTCAGGTAGACCCTGCAAAGGTAAAATCCATACAAAAGATGTCGGTCCCCCGCATAGAGAAATAAGTTAGAGGCTTTTTGGGACGCCTGCATTATATCGCCAGGTTCATTTCACATCTGACTGCTACTTGTGAGCCAATCTTCAAGCTGCTGAAGAAAGATCAAGTGGTACAGTGGAATGATGAATGCCAGACTGCTTTTGAAAGAATCAAAGAATACCTTCAAGAACCACCAATTTTTATGCCTCCAGTTGAAGGAAGACCTTTGATATTATACTTGACAATGCTAGACAATTCAATGGGGTGTGTGCTGGGGCAGCATGACGAGTCTGGTCGAAAAGAGCATATCACTTATTACCTTAGCAAAAAGTTTACCGACTATGAGACTCGATACTCATTGCTCGAGAAAACTTGTTGCGCTTTGGCATGGGCTGCTCGCCGACTGAGACAATATATGCTGACTCACACTACCTTGTTGATATCAAAGATCGATCTGATCAAGTATATTTTCGAGAAGCCTGCCTTATCTGGAAGAATAGCAAGATGGCAGATGATCTTAATCGAGTACGACATCTAATACACAACCCAAAAGGCAATCAAGGGGAGTGTATTGGCTGATCATTTGGCGCATCAGGCCGTGGATGACTACCAGTCCATGAATTTCGAGTTCCCGTATGAGAATATCATGTTGGTAACCGACTGCGAAGAACCTGGACGGGATGAAGGACCCGAGGAGGGATCCCGATGGTCTATGTATTTTGATGGAGCCTCAAACGCGTTGGGTAATGGCATTGGTGATGTGATTATATCTCTTGAGGGTTGTCATACTCCGTTCACCGCCCGATTATGTTTTAACTGCACCAACAATATGGCGGAGTATAAAGCGTGTATCATGGGTCTTCGAGCTGCTATTGACCTGAGGATTAAGTTCTTAAGTGTATTCGGAGATTATGCTCTGGTGATAAGTCATATCAAAGGCGAGTGGGATACGAAGCACCCAAATCTTATTCCTTACAAAGAGTATGTACTGACATTACTCCCACACTTTGAGGAAATAACTTTTGAACATTTCCCACGAGAAGAAAACCAGTTGGCGAACGCACTAGCTACCATGTCTTCTATGTTCAAAGTCAGGTGGGACAATGAAGCTCCCCAAATTACCATTGAGAGGTTGGACGAACCCGCACATTGCTGTGACATTGAGACTGAAGAGGTAGCAGATAAATCCTGGTTTCACGAGGTAAAGAGGTATCTTGAGGCTCAAGAGTACCTCGAGGGGACATCTGTTAATGATAAGAAGTTTCTGAGAAGGTTCGCTTCGAAGTTCTCCATCAGTAATGGAATCCTCTACAAGCATAACCATGATTCAACCTTACTGTGGTGTGTAGACAAGAGCGAGGTAGAAAGGATCATGGCAGAGTTACATGAAGGTACCTTCGGAACTCATTCTAGTGGGCATACCATGGCAAAGAAGATCCTACGAGCAGGATATTACTGGTCCACTATGGAAGTCGATTGTTATCAGCACTCTTGAACTTGTCATAAGTGCCAAGTCTATGCTGATAAGGTGCATGTACCTCCAGTTCCCATGAATGTTTTGACAGCTCCTTGGCCCTTTGCAATGTGGGGCATTGACATGATCGGAGAGATCATACCTACTGCGTCTAACGGGCATCACTTCATTCTGGTAGAAATTGATTACTTTACAAAGTGGGTTGAGGCAGCTTCCTTTGCTACAGTAACCAAGAATGTCATGGCGTGGTTTATTCGACAGAATCTGATCTTTCGATATGGTGTACCTGAGAGGATTATTACTGACAATGGTACAAATCTCAATAACATAATGATCACCGAGCTCTGCAAACAGTTCAAGATACATCATCATAACTCTTCTCCCGACCGTCTGAAGATGAATGGGGATGTTGAAGCAGCTAATAAGAACATCAAGAAGATTGTACAGAAGATGACGGTAACATACAAAGACTGGCACGAGATGTTACCATTCGCTCTTCATGGGTACCGTACCTCAGCACGGACGTCGACAGGGGCAACACCCTACTCCTTGGTGTACGGCATGGAGGCAGTCCTACCCATTGAAGTCCAGATACGATCTCTCAGGATTATGAAGGATGCGGGTTTAAACAAAGACGACTGGATCCAAACCCGACTTGATCAGCTGAATCTAATCAATAAAAAGAGACTTACTGCTATCTATCATGGTAAAATGTATCAAAACGAATGATCAAGTCTTTTAACAGGAAAGTCAGACATCAAGAATATCAAGTCGAGGATCTAGTGATCAAACGCATCATACTACCGCAAGGTTATCCCAGAGGAAAATGGACCCCCACATACGAAGGGCCATTTGTGATTAAGAATATTTTCTCGGGAGGAGCTATGATTCTAACCACCATGGATGGTGACGACCTTCCTCACCCCGTCAATGTAGACATAGTGAAAAGATACTACGCGTAATCAAAGACCCGCTAGGTTGATTGGCCTAGGCAAAAATAAGGGCTTCCCAGCGAACCAAAAGGGTTCGGGAAAAAGTAAGGGATGAAAATGATAAAATCTGTACACCCGGCAAGTCGAAAACTTGAAAAGGCGACTTGGGAAAAAAAGGGTATCCCGGTGGACTGAAAACTCGAAAAGGCGGTCTAGGAAAAAATTAGGGATCGAAGCGTAACACTATGTCTCATTGGATCATCTCGCAACCATACGTCAGTAGCAACTATCAAGTTCGGACAGCGCCAATCAATCTGATCAACCTTCGACCAAGCAGGAAAGTGATGAGACGCTTGAAGATATAAAGGCAATAGCAGAGTTGGAACTCAATGGGATTGTTTCACATAGATGTTTTTCTTTATTTTACACAAATTGTAATTTCTATCTTTCGGTGGCGTTCTCTTACTAGGACGTCAACCTCCTTGTACAAAACGCCTATTGCAGGCCAACTTCAAAAATCAATAACAATTCATTTTCACAAGAAATTTAGATTTGTTTTTCTTTTTCTGTTTTGTTTTGCAAGAACGTCCAACGATTCATTTTTGATATATGCATTTGAAAATGATTGTTGCTCATAAGGATTTACATGAAAAACAAAAAGACAATTACTCGTAATTCCAGGAATAGGGAAAATAAGAGGTACCAAACCTTACTGTTACTCTGCCCATCAGGTACCGGGATAGAACCAACTTGAGAACAATGAGTAGTGGTACATACACTCTCCACAGAGTAAAAAGTATCCAAAGATAGTGATCTTAGTTTTCCCGAGCAGAACATAACTCATCCCAGCCGAGTTTCTCAATCGCGAGTGAGCCAGTAAATTTTTCCCTAAGCAGAGTTTGTTTCTCTAGCAAGCAGAAATTTAATCTCCAACAGAATTCATTATCCCCAGCAACAGAAATTCATCCCCGGTGGAGTTTATTTCTCCAAATCAGCATATCTATCAACAGAGTATCTCCTCTCCAACAGAGTTATTCTCCCGCAGAGTTGTTCTCAAATAGAATCTCTCCTCGGCAGAATATCCGTAAACAAGGGGCAGATCCCCAACATAGTCATCTTTGTTCACCATCCCCAACAGAAATAGTGGAACTATGGTTTTTTACAGCAGTCAAGAATACCATTTCTCATACTCTCCAAACAGCAGTCAGGGATTTATTCTCCCAGACTCAGTTTATTACGTCAGCATTTCATGTTCATACATCATGACATGTGCATACATTACATATAACATAACCTCAGTTATTTTGAGAGCCTCATCACAATGCATCTCATGCATCGCACATAACTAACCCTGTATTTCTTTCAGGAAAGATAGTTATTATCAATAATTTCCAATAAGTTCATGATCAACACTCGAAGCTAAACAGAGTAATCATCGGTACGACAAATGCAAACTTACACAAGTTCTTCCTGAAGTCCTTCTCACAGCCCTACTATCCAGGCTTTCATATCTAAGTAACCCTACCATCCAGGTTCCTTCTCAAGCCCTACTATACAGGCTTTCATATCGAAGTAACCCTACTATCCAGGTTCCTTCTCACAGCCCTACTATCCAGGATTTCATATCGAAGTAACCCTACCATCCAGGTTCCTTCTCAAGCCCTACTATCCAGGATTTCATATCGAAGTAACCCTACCATCCAGGTTCCTTCTCACAACCCTACTATCTAGGCTTTCATATCAAAGTAACCCTACTGTCCAGGTTTCTTCTCACAGCCCTACTATCAAGGCTTTCACCTCGAAGTAACCCTACTATCCAGGTTCCTTCTCACAGCCCTATTATCCAGGCTTTCATATCGAAGTAACCCTACTATCCAGGTTCCTTCTCACGGCCCTACTATCTAAGGTTTCACCTCGAAGTAACCCTACTATCCAGGTTCCTTCTTACAGCCCTACTATCCAGACTTTCATATCGAAGTAACCCTATTTTCCAGGTTCCTTCTCACAGCCCTACTATCCAGGCTTTCACCTCGAAGTAACCCTACTATCCAGGTTCCTTCTCACAGCCCTATTATCCAGGCTTTCATATCGAAGTAACCCTACTATCTAGGTTCCTTCTCACAGCCCTACTATCCAGACTTTCATATCAAAGTAACCCTACTATCCAGGTTCCTTCTCACAGCCCTACTATCCAGGCTTTCACCTCGAAGTAACCCTACTATCCAGGTTCATTCTCACAGCCCTATTATCCAGGATTTCACCTCGAAGTAACCCTACCATCCAAGTTTCTTCTCACAACCCTACTATCCAGGTTCCTTCTCAGCAGCCCTACTATCCAGGCTTTCACCTCGAAGTAACCATACTATCCCAGTTCCTTCTCAAAGCCCTACCATCCAGGCTTTCATATCAAAGTAACCCTACTATCCAGGTTTCTTCTCAAACCATACTATCCAGGTTCTTCCTCTTTTTATCCCCTGACAGCAGTCCACAACACTGTAAGACCGAGACCCGATCAAACACAATTGATTTCACATTTCCCCAGAAAGTCGCGGCTCAGCATATACCCCGAACAGACATGCAGTTCACTTCCGCTCCCCAAACCGGAGTCATTCCACCATTAGAGTAACGGACGATTGAAGCTCCTAAACCTCTATTCCTCTCAAGACAGAAACCAGCATTCCCCAATGAAGTCCTCCTCAACAACAGGTATACGGGTTCTCGCAAAGGAATCTCTTACGCGATCGACACTTCTTTGGATGGCATCTTTAAGTCCATCTCCTACAATTCTCTAGAAACCTCCTAATGGCATCTATAAGCCCATTCCTGATATCACAAATCAAGTATCACTTCATGCGAGTGCAAATTTCTGGGCACTCTAATGTTCAATCATCTTCCACTTTTAAATCACGAAAGGCAGACGAGCCAATCTACATCTTCAGGTTTAAGAAGATCGAACAGGGGCAGCTGTTGTAACCCAAAATTTTCCCTCCCATATTTCTCAACACAGGGAAAGTGAGGTCCCCAAGGAAGGTCAAGAGTTGACCAGACAAACTCTCTCCTAAGGCAGTCTACCTCAAATTAGGGTTTCCATATTCATCAAGATGTGTGAACCATAAGGGTCCCAAATGCTTTCCAAGGTCCTAATATGTTCTAAAGATCATCCATGTCAAGCATCAAGCCTTGCAGAAGATGTCTGCTCAGTCAATTGCTCAAATGCCTGAAAATCAACTGTGCTAGATCAAAAGTCAACTGTGACCCACATACAGTCAAACTTCAAGATTTTTTGTCAAAATACTCATTTTGAAGTATTATTAATCATTTGATCAAGGGTTGATCATGATTCCTCAAGGATTGCTCACAATTTATCAAAACCCAAAAGTTGCTAAATTAGGGTTTTGTAGGAAAAGTCAACTCAACTTTGACCAAGCATAACTTTCTCATACTTTATCAAAAATGACCCATCCAAAGCTCATTTTTAAGAGGATACAATTCCCTACAATTCATCTTCATCTCCCAAGTTCATAATATTCACTCACAAAAAGATATGAATTTTGACATTATAGGTCCTTTTGTAAAGTCAACAAAAACACCCTTTGGGTTAAAGCTTCATTCATGAACATGGAAGACTCAATTGAGATGATACCAAAAGGGTTGTGTTGTACCCCAAAATTTTCCCTCCCATATTCTTCAAGATTTGCAAAGAACAAGCTTCAAAATCTCCCCAAGGGTTGCACAGTTCAAAGGCCTCCTAACAGTCAAAAACTAGGGTTTTGATTCTGACAAAGAAGTTGAGGTTTCCAAGGGTCCAAACAAGTCCCACATGCCTATAAACATGGCCAAGTATCCATATACCAAGTTTCAAGACTTACAGCACAAAATTGCACAGTCAAAAGCCCTAATTGCTCAACAGTCAACTGTAGGGGCAAAATGGTCATTTGACAGTCAAAAGTCCAAATTTTTGGTCAAAATCTTATTTTGAAGCCACAAACATCATTTGATTAATTCTTGATCATGATTTTCAAGGCATGGCTCAAAAAGTCTCAAGATGCATAAGTTTCCATATTTGGACAGTTGAAAAAGTCAACTGTAATTTGACCAAGGCATAACTTCCACATGGTTTATCACAAAAATTCCATCCTAAGCTCATTTTGAAGAGAAAGACATTTCCTACAACTCTTCTTCACACTTCAAATCCAATAAATGCTCTCACAAAAAGTTATCAATTTCAACATTATAGGTCATTTTCAAAAGTCAACAAAAAGGCACTTTAAGTCAAAGGCCATAACTTGAGATTGGTAAATTAAAATGACATGGGACCAAAGGCATTGCTTAGAGGACTTCAAGACCTTTCCAAAATGTCCAAGAACATGATCAAAGCTTAAACATTGAGCAAGATATACCTTGTGGAAGTTGGGAAAGTTTTGGGAATTTTGAAAAGTCAACTTTACTTCAAATGCCTCAAAATTGCTAATGGGAGACATTTCCTTCCAAGAATCATTATCCAAAGGCTATGCACGACCATTTGGCCTAAGGGGAGTTATTTCATCATTTTTTATTATTTATTTGAATTTTTAATCACCATTAATTCATTTAATTAAATAAAATATGAAGAAAAATAATACTCATCCATGCTTTTCAAATCTTTTTGTGCATAGAATACCTTCAAGATTTCGTGCACTATTCAATATGGAAATAATCAAGGTGATTGGCAATGATTGGCATATTCTTCACATGAAAAAGATTGGAAAAAGATACCATGAAAATCAAATCTCAAAAGCATTGATTACCAAGGTTTTGGACATGTTTTGCAACCCTAATCCATTGGCATACATATACTGATCATAACCCTAATGCTAAAAACCTGGAAGCTGCGCCTCACATCAAAAACCAAGTTTGCATTTTTGTAAAATTGTCAAAAAACTGAAAACTGCATTCTAGCACAATTCAAAGAAAAGTATTGATTCCAATAGCTTGCCAAGGCCTCAAGGAACGTTTCTGGATCAAAACCACTGCTTCTAACGCAAGGAATTGGTAGAACGAACCCGTCCTGTTCATAACTTTTCTCAAATTCATGTCTCATGATTCATGCGTTATTTTCAATTTCTAATGCTTGATTTGTATTAAGTTAATCATTCTAAAGCTAACCATGCCATTTAATTGAGTTTTCGTGATCTGTACGTGAATCTACCATTGAAGCTTGCTAGGGTTTCAGAACTTTAAATTTGGGGCTTCCTTGTTCTGGAAAAATTGAGACACGAAACCAGGGCCATTGAAACCAGAAGCTCATGACTAATTGATTCCATACCTCGCGATCAATTTATGAACGATAGGGTTCTATTCGCTATTTTTTCATGTGTCATGTAGTGGGGGTTTAAAACCCCCGCAATCTTGTTTTATTTTTTCAGGCAAATGCAGAACAAGTGGAGAAGATGATGCGTGTTGGACTGCAATTGGTTGGTTCAAATAATTGGCGCTTTTTTTAGTTGTTCCACTAACTTGTATTTTCTCTCTTTTATTATTCACGTCCTACTATATTAACAAAGCAACACAACAGCGCAGCTGGCAAGGCGTTAGCATGGTAAGTGTTGGGACCTGGGTTCGATCCCCAGGTCCCCCATTTTATTTCAATATTTTTCTTTCCAACATGATTCTATGCAGTATACTTCCCAAGAACCTTCATGTGTCCTCACTATCTGGCTCGCCACATGCCCAATAATCCCAATCCAAAGGTCCAGATTTGCAGATCACCATGGACATTAGTCAACCATGCCATACACGTGCTGGAAAAAGTCAATAGGCTTTGGATCTAGTGGGCCAAGATTGCTACAATAACACCTCCATTGGGGTCAACACCCCCCAAGTGTTTGTATTTCTTTTCTTTTTTCTATTTTTATTATTTGTTTTAATTTAATTATTTCCTTTTAACTCATAAATTAATATTTTCATAACATAAAAATAACAAAAAAAATCAGAAACTATAAAAATAAAAAATATGTTTTAATATTTGATTCACTAACATTTTTTTGTAAATAAATTTGATGATTAATTTAGTTTTTAATTCTAGGTTTAATTCTAATATTTTTCTTAATAAACTAAAAAATGTAGAATTAGGGTTTTATACTTTTATCCTTTTTTTCTTTTTCACCATATTTAATTATTAATTATTATTTTGTAAATAAAATTTGCCATGTAAACAATTAATTAAAATTAGGTCAAACTAAAAACATTTTTTAATAAATTAAAAATAGTTTAGAATTAGGTTTTAATTCCATTAATTCTCACTAAAATCCACAAATACAAAAAACTCAAAAAATAATCTCTTTTCTCATTTAACTTAATTAATTTATTCATTGCAATTTAATTTCCTTAAAAGGGTCCAACGCCCTCGCATTCCCGACTTTACTTCTTCTCGCATTTTATTTTTATCCTTTTTTATGAATTTCATGTAATTACCCCAAAGCCGTGTAATAGACTAATTAGACATTTATCTTTCCGCATTTTTACTTTATTTCAAATCGGGTCTTGGATTAATTTGGCGATGTAGACCCGCGCCTTTGTAATAGCGTAGGACTTTTAATTCTCGCATCTTTTTAAACTATTAATTAATTTGCATGAAAGAATGAATGTCAAAATAAAAGCAACGCGTAGATCACCAATGCATGATAAGACAAAAATATCTGAAAACGACACACGAATCACACACCACCCCTAGGGTACGCCTCATTGTTGCCTTGCCCCTCGAAAGGTGGTCGTCGAGTAGAGGATGTTTTGGCAAGTCCTCATGTCCAAGAACATGGCATGAGGGTAGCTTCTAAGGTGTCTTCCTATTACTCTGGTGACCACACCGTTGCCTTGTCCCTCGAAACGTGGTCGTCGACTATAGGACGTCTTAGTGAGTCCTTATGTCCCATTGATCTGGTTGCCTCAAAACAAGTTGCCTCGGAATAGTTGCCTCGGAATAAAAGATCAATGGCATAAGGGTAGCTTCTAAGGTGTCTTATCTTTTTTCGGTGACCATACTGTCCCAAAACTCGAATTGACCCGAACACCTCCAACGGTGGTGCTACCTTCCTCTCAATGGTGGGATGGCACTACTTTAAGGACATTTACACAGACGAATTCCTTAGGGTAGGTAGAGAACTCATAGATACTTGCTTTAATTTCAAAACAAATCAAAAACTTCTTTTCGCACCGACACTTTCAAAAAGCTTTCGAAAGCAACTTTTCAAACACTCTTGAGGACTGATACAAGAGTCGAACTGAAATTTTCAAAGAAACTTTTTTTAAAACCCACAGTTGAAAAGCAAGCGAACAATTTTGAAAACACAAATGAGCAAGTATCTAAGAGCCCATGGATAACCATGGATAGAAAGGGTGCTAACACCTTCCCTTTCTATAATCTACCTCCCGAACCGAGAGCAATCTCTATAAAGAATTTTTCTGTGCTTTTGTCCTTTCCATTTGGAGAAAATAAAAGACGGTGGCGACTCTTGCTTCCGCGACATTTCGCGAACCAGCGTTAAACTGTCAGTTCCAGATCCACCGATCACAGAACTGGCGACTCTGCTGGGGATATTTACTTAAAGTGAGGTGTACCTTAGGATAGTTCATAACTGTGTTTTCAATTGTATTGACTTGCTTGCTTTAAATTGTGGGTTGCATGGGAGTTACATAGATCCTAACCCGGATCTGGGGATACCCTGTTCAGGTAGCATAAGCTGTGAGGGACCTGTCCGGCGTAGACCGACATGGGTGAAGCAGTGGCTACATTGGTGTGGCACCTTGGTCTGTACCGATATCCCTTGTGTTGCAACGAGGAGAATATGGGTCTTCTGAGGAGTCATCAAGCACCAACAGACCTTAGAACCTTAAATGACACAACTTGGCCATTAGAATAGTAGCAGTATGCTACGCCCATTGAGGCTAAACTCTCGTGATGGTTCTGGCTGCAAGAAAAGATTGCGATGCTGGAGTTATGACCGATTGAGGGTAGTCAATGATATTGGGATCCTCTAAGAACCCGGTTACTTTTGATAGGACAAGTTAAACCAACAAACTGAAAGAGGGTAATACCTAGACCCCATGCTGGCCTAAACTCTAAGGGCTCTCTGTGTGACTTGTGTGCCCTCGTACTTGACTACTTGCATGCTTGCTATCTGACACATGAACTACTTGCAGGTTTTGTTTATAGTCCTTAATTGGGACTCATAACATGGTTTACTAAGTTTCTTGCAGGTTTTGTTTATAGTCCTTAATTGGGACTCATAATAGGGTTTACTAAGTTTCTTGCAGGTTTTGTTTATAGTCCTTAATTGGGACTCATAACATGGTTTACTAAGTTTCTTGCAGGTTTTGTTTATAGTCCTTAATTGGGACTCATAACAGGGCTTACTAAGTTTCTTGCAGGTTTTGTTTATAGTCCTTAATGGGGACTCATAACAGGGTTTACGTACATCACTCCATGCATACCATAACATCATACCATTTCATACATCCTAACCCATTTCAAGGATCTCAAGGGCTTGTGATGCAGGTCATGATGAACCAGAATGTCTAGCAAGGGGCAAAAGGGGATTTATTTTCCTCTAGGCAAGGTTGTCAGGGGCTATGACCCACTGGATATGGTGAGCCTTTGACCCTTTGAAGAAGGACTCTCAATAACATGAAGTTCCTTCAATCAAGCCACCGGATTCAAGCTCTAACAAATTTCTTGTTTACCCCGCGAGGTCCTTGAAAACATTGCATGCATATCATACATATCATTGCATTACAGGTACCCTTTTGACAGGCCACTTACCATCTGCGCTGTGTATTTCAGCAATGGCTTCCCAACAAGATAACCAGGACCTTCTCGCTCAAGAGACTCGGTTCAGGGAAATCCTCCTGAATCTATCTAAGGGGCAGGAGGAGGTGAGAACACTTCTCATGGGGACTTTGGTCAGGAACAGTGCTGAGGATGAACGGTTGAAACACCTGCAAGCTGAAATGGATGCAATGAAAGCCCAGATGCTGGGGCAGGTGATTGCCATTCAAGGTTTAGCTCAAAGACAAGAAGAGCTCGGGGTTCTCATCAACCAACTGCTTCAGGGTAACCAACTGGGGCAAACGTCTAAGGGTAAAGAGCCAGTAATCGTTCGACCACCTTTGAGACAAGGAGATAAGGGGAGAGCTCCTCAAATGGCTTCAGGGTCACAAACTCAGCAAAAACTTCACCAGCTTCAGCCAGGCAAGCCCAGGAGGCAATTCACCCAGCTCAACATGTCGTTGTTTCAAGCTTTACAACGCCTATTGAGATTGAATCTGATCACATTAAAGGCTCACCCCCAGAACCCCAACACAACATCTCCTACCTATCATCCCAATAAGAGGTGTGCCTACCACTCTGCCAGTCCAGGACATGATACAAATGAGTGTTGGGCTCTGAAGAACAAGATCCAGGACCTGATTGATGAAGGAGCACTGGAGTTCACACAAGATGGTCAGGCTGAGTTTTTCTACCATCCCTCCAAGGCTCACCATTTGAAGTGACAAGCCCTGAGACTAGAAAACTTTTGTTCATTCGAATGTTCAAGTTGTAATTCTCTTTTGATTGTTCAAACATTTGTTCATTGTTAAACATTGTTATTTCATTAATGCATCGCATATGTCTGTTTTGAAGCAATATATTCGTATTCACTACATGCAAATTATTTTCATATTTTTTCTGATGATCAACGCTCGGTTAACAATTCTAAGCCTCTTGAGGGAGGATGACGAAAACGATACCACAATCTTTACAGTATGCTTTTGAACAGACCCTGCTGATGAGGTACAGGCATTGTTTCAATCCCTAAACACTGGAGTTATAAGGAAGATAATCCCTCGTCAACCCCTTTGAGCCAAAGAAGTAGGAGTTTTTTCTTTTCGAAAATTAAAACCCTTAATCATAACTTGGGGCAGGGTAGTTCTCTCCGTTGATCCAAGTGCATAACGAATTGCACCAAAGAGGTCCTCACAAAACAAAGAAAGGCAGTGATGGTTCCAAACAATCATAAGGATAGACAATCATTGTATCTCAAAAATAAAAACCCAATAAGTCAAAACCTATGAAGGAGACTTACAAAACTGGGGCATCCCGCTGACTGTAATTCCAAAAAAGGAAACAGTTCAATCAAAAAACAGGGATAACAAAAAAAAAGAGAAAGAGGTCCTACAAACCCTCAACAAAAAAAGAATGACTGCCTATTCAAAATAAATTGTCAAACATCTGAACCATCACCGGAATATCAAAGCAAAGACTCAAACAAGGTCTAACGTATGATCAACTGAGTTTAGGTTTGGAGAACATCACGAAGAGCGGGTGGGTACAAATAAAAATTGAGCCTTTATCCTTTGTTTCTTAAACCGTGAACCAGGCCACATTATAACCCTCAAAAGTCCTAGCTGAAGCATGGGTTAGTCCGAAAGCATACTGTACGAAAGATATCCTGACTCCTTGAGGCTCACGGTAAAATACGGAGTTGACATCACGTTTTACAAACAATCACTTGTTTTATGAAAAAGAATGCATTTTCAAAATCTTCAAGACAGACATAAGCTTTGCATTTTTAACATAACTTTGTTTGCACATGACTTTTTGTTTGAACAACATAGAAATTCGCACGACGAATGCCTAATGAACAAAAGCACTTCCAATCAAGGGGCATGATATAATCATGGTCTATTATCTGGGGCAGTCCAATCAAAATTCGGAGAATCTCTCAAAAGCCAAATAGCCTGGGGAAAATCCCCGCCTGAGTCACTTGGGGCATTCCAACAACGAATCTTGCCTGATCAAACACCTTCTGGTGGCATGACAAAACACTTCTAACAGGGGCAACTCCCTACATTCTGAAAGCCCGGACATAGTCGAAAAAAATACGCATAATCAAAGACCCGCTAGATTGACGTACCTAGGCAAAAATAAGGGCTTCCCGGCGAACCAAAAGGGTTCGGGCAAAAATAAGGGATTAAATGAAAAAACATGTACACCCGGCAAGTCGAAAACCTGAAAAGGAGGCTTGGGTAAAAATGGGTATCCCGGTGGACTGAAAACCCGAAAGGGCGGTCCAGGAAAACGTTAGGGATCAAAGCGTACGACTATGTCCCGACATCTTGTCACCTGCATACCAGGAGAAAGTTTTGTCCATCAACAACTATCAGCACCCCACAGGTGCCTTCTCCCATAGAAACAGGGGCAATAATGAGTGGGCTAAGCGATCTAATTGTTCTGTCCACCAAGGTACCAAGATAAGTTCGGCTGAAGAACACAACCAATACACCTTAACTCCCCAGAGAGTGAACCAGCAGGTCAATGCACTCTCCCCAAACAAAGCTATACAAACAGCCTTAAGGAAGTGGTGTATCCTCCAGCAGATCTCAAAACATTCCCCGGCACATCATACAGACATTCCTAACAAGCATCCCCGGTAGTCTTGGTCTAAGACTGTTCCCCGGCGGTATACTAGACATTCAATGGAGTCACTTCCCCGATACAGTTCAAAAACTTCCCCAGGAGAGTCCAATCAAGATTTCCCCAGGAAAGTTGGAATCCATCTCCCCAAGCAGAAAGCTTATCCCCAATAGATTCTGGAAGCTTCTCCCCCGCAGAGCACGAACGCGTCTCCCGACTTTATTCAAAGGTTATTTCCCTACCAAGATATAACTGGGTTATCCTCAGCCAAAAGCTACGGAAAGATTGTCCCCGACGAAGTCTTCATATCCCCAGCAAAGTTTATTAATACTTCCAACACAATAGGGGTATCCCTAGCGAAGTTATCATCAATATCCTAGCAAAGCATCTCTCTCCCCACAGAGTATTGTTTCCCAGCAAGATCGTTAGAGTACTTTTCTCCCCGCAGAGTAATCCATTCGCCAAGTTTATTCCCCAACGGAGTTATCTTCTCCTTCC
Organism: Vicia faba; assembly: GCA_948472305.1. Classification (NCBI taxonomy): domain Eukaryota; kingdom Viridiplantae; phylum Streptophyta; class Magnoliopsida; order Fabales; family Fabaceae; genus Vicia; species Vicia faba. The sequence continues at coordinate 34,633,781 of OX451739.1, read as the reverse complement.
GGTATTCTTGCAACTATCATCCCCAGCGGAAGCAAAGATCTATTCTTCAACATCATCCCAGGAGTGACTTCCCGGCACCCGTCAAGGATTTACTTTCCTAGATAAAAAAGATACATTCATAAACATCACATTTTCATACATTATAGCATGCAAATACGCATCATATCTTACAAATCTCATTTATGTTGAGAACATCATCGCTTGATCCATATCATGCCTTGCATATGACTGACCTTTACCTTTCAGGAAAGATGTAGTCAAGTTCTCAGCCATATTTCAAGACTTTAGTCTTGTTCAGTTAAATCGACCCTAAGATTTTCCTGATTCTTATCCAGTCAAAGGCCTTCTCTGGTTCAGTCAGATCAACCCTAAGATCTCCCTGATTCTTACCCAGTTGAAGATTTCAAGACCTTGTTCGGTTCAGTTAAATCGACCCTAAGATTTTCCTGATTCTTATCCAGTCAAAGGCCTTCTCTGGTTCAGTCAGATCGACCCTAAGATCTCCCTGATTCTTACCCAGTTGAAGATTTCAATACCTTGTCCGGTTCAGTTAAATCGACCCTAAGATTTTCTTGATTCTTATCTAGTCAAAGGCCTTCTCTGGTTCAGTCAGATCGACTCTAAGATCTCCCTGATTCTTACCCAGTTGAAGATTTCAATACCTTGTTCGGTTCAGTTAAATCGACCCTAAGATTTCCCTGATTCTTATCCAGTCAAAGGCCTTCTCTGGTTCAGTCAGATCGACCCTAAGATCTCCTTGATTCTTACCCAGTTGAAGATTTCAAGACCTTGTCCGGTTCAGTTAAATCGACCCTAAGATTTTCCTGATTCTTATCCAGTCAAAGGCCTTCTCTGGTTCAGTCAGATCGACCCTAAGATCTCCCTGTTTCTTATCCAGTTGAAGATTTCAAGACCTTGTCCGGTTCAGTTAAATCGACCCTGAGATTTTCCTGATTCTTATCCAGTCCAAGGCCTTCTCTGGTTCAGTCAGATCGACCCTAAGATCTCCCTGATTCTTATCCCAGTAGAAGTCATCCAAGATTCTCTCAGCGTTATTGTTGAGGTTGAAGTCGCCTGTGATTCTCTCAGCGTTACTGTTGAGGTTGAAGTCGCCTATGATTCTCTCAGCGTTACTGTTGAGGTTGAAGTCGTCCAAGATTCTCTCAGCGTTACTGTTAAGGTTGAGGTCGCCCAAGATTCTCTCAGCGTTACTGTTGAGGTTGAAGTCGCCCAAGATTCTCTCAGCGTTACTGTTGAGGTTGAAGTTGCCCAAGATTCTCTCAGCGTTACTGTTGAGGTAGTAATCGCCCCCAGATTCTCTCAGCGTTCCTGTTGAGGTAGTAATCGTCCAAGGTTCTCTCACTGTCCCGTTGAGGTAGTAACCATCCCTGGTTCATTCATAACCTTCTGAAGCCCCAGATTCACTTCCTGTAACCAGTCAGGACGCATCTATACAAAGAGTTGGAAGACCAGCTCCTGTAACAGGCCAGGTACTCATTTTCTTTTTCAGGTACGCAAGTTCTCGCTAAGGAATCTCTTACGCGATCGACACCCAGATGGCATCTATAAGCCCATCCACCTTCCATCATCCCTTAGCATGGCATCCATAAGCCCATCTTCCTATCCATCAATCTCCAAATGGCATCTATCATCCCATTCACACCATCACACTACTATGTGAGCGCATTTTTCTGGGCACTCTAGTGTTCAATCATCTTCCACCTTCGGATTACGAAAGGCACGTCAGCCAATCTGCATCCTCAGGTTTAAGAAGATTGAACAGGGGCAACTGTTGTACCCCAAAATTTGCCCTCCCATATTCTTCAAGATTTGCAAAGAACAAGCTTCAAAATCTCCCCAAGGGTTGCACAGTTCAAAGGCCTCCTAACAGTCAAAAACTAGGGTTTTGATTCTGACAAAGAAGTTGAGGTTTCCAAGGGTCCAAACAAGTCCCACATGCCTATAAACATGGCCAAGTATCCATATACCAAGTTTCAAGACTTACAGCACAAAATTGCACAGTCAAAAGCCCTAATTGCTCAACAGTCAACTGTAGGGGCAAAATGGTCATTTGACAGTCAAAAGTCCAAATTTTTGGTCAAAATATTATTTTGAAGCCACAAACATCATTTGATCAATTCTTGATCATGATTTTCAAGGCATGGCTCAAAAAGTCTCAAGATGCATAAGTTTCCATATTTGGACAGTTGAAAAAGTCAACTGTAACTTGACCAAGGCATAACTTCCACATGGTTTATCAGAAAAATTCCATCCAAAGCTCATTTTTAAGAGAAAGACATTTCCTACAACTCTTCTTCACACTTCAAATCCAAGAAATGCTCTCACAAAAAGTTATCAATTTCAACATTATAGGTCATTTTAAAAAGTCAACAAAAAGGCACTTTAAGTCAAAGGCCATAACTTGATATTGGTAAATTAAAATGACATGGGACCAAAGGCATTGGTTAGAGGACTTCAAGACCTTTCCAAAATGTCCAAGAACATGATCAAAGCTTAAAATTTGAGCAAGATATGCCTTGTGGAAGTTGGGAAATTTTTGGGAATTTTGAAAAGTCAACTTTACTTCAAATGCCAAAAAATTGCTAATGGGCCACATTTTCTTCCAAGAATCATTATCCAAAGGCTATGCACGACTATTTGGCCCAAGGGGAGTTATTTCATCATTTTTTATTATTTATTTGAATTTTTAATCACCATTAATTCATTTAATTAAATAAAATATGAAAAAAAATACTCATCCATGCTTTTCAAATCTTTTTGTGCATAGAATACCTTCAAGATTTCGTGCACTATTCAATATGGAAAGAATCAAGGTGATTGGAAATGATTGGCATATTCTTCACATGAAAAAGATTGGAAAAAGATACCATGAAAATCAAATCTCAAAAGCATTGATTACCAAGGTTTTGGACATGTTTTGCAACCCTAATCCATTGGCATACATATACTGATCATAACCCTAATGCTAAAAACCTGGAAGCTGCGCCTCACATCAAAAACCAAGTTTGCATTTTTGTAAAATTGTCAAAAAACTGAAAACTGCATTCTAGCACAATTCAAAGAAAAGTATTGATTCCAATAGCTTGCCAAGGCCTCAAGGAACGTTTCTGGATCAAAACCACTGCTTCTAACGCAAGGAATTGGTAGAACGAACCCGTCCTGTTCATAACTTTTCTCAAATTCATGTCTCATGATTCATGCGTTATTTTCAATTTCTAATGCTTGATTTGTATTAAGTTAATCATTCTAAAGCTAACCATGCCATTTAATTGAGTTTTCGTGATCTGTACGTGAATCTACCATTGAAGCTTGCTAGGGTTTCAGAACTTTAAATTTGGGGCTTCCTTGTTCTGGAAAAATTGAGACACGAAACCAGGGCCATTGAAACCAGAAGCTCATGACTAATTGATTCCATACCTCGCGATCAATTTATGAACGATAGGGTTCTATTCGCTATTTTTTCATGTGTCATGTAGTGGGGGTTTAAAACCCCCGCAATCTTGTTTTATTTTTTCAGGCAAATGCAGAACAAGTGGAGAAGATGATGCGTGTTGGACTGCAATTGGCTGGTTCAAATAATTGGCGTTTTTTTTAGTTGTTCCACTAACTTGTATTTTCTCTCTTTTATTATTCATGTCCTACTATATTAACAAAGCAACACAGCAGCGCAGCTGGCAAGGCGTTAGCATGGTAAGTGTTGGGACCTGGGTTCGATCCCCAGGTCCCCCACTTTATTTCAATATTTTTCTTTCCAACATGATTCTATGCAGTATACTTCCCAAGAACCTTCATGTGTCCTCACTATCTGGCTCGCCACATGCCCAATAATCCCAATTCAAAGGTCCAGATTTGCAGATCACCATGGACATTAGTCAACCATGCCATACACGTGCTGAAAAAAGTCAATAGGCTTTGGATCTAGTGGGCCAAGATTGCTACAATAACACCTCCATTGGGGTCAACACCCCCCAAGTGTTTGTATTTCTTTTCTTTTTTCTATTTTTATTATTTGTTTTAATTTAATTATTTCCTTTTAATTCATAAATTAATATTTTCATAACATAAAAATAACAAAAAAAATCAGAAACTATAAAAATAAAAAATATGTTTTAATATTTGATTTACTAACATTTTTTTGTAAATAAATTTGATGATTAATTTAGTTTTTAATTCTAGGTTTAATTCTAATATTTTTCTTAATAAACTAAAAAATGTAGAATTAGGGTTTTATACTTTTATCCTTTTTTCTTTTTCACCATATTTAATTATTAATTATTATTTTGTAAATAAAATTTGCCATGTAAATAATTAATTAAAATTAGGTCAAACTAAAAACATTTTTTAATAAATTAAAAATATTTTAGAATTAGGTTTTAATTCCATTAATTCTCACTAAAATCCATAAATACAAAAAACTCAAAAAATAATCTCTTTTCTCATTTAACTTAATTAATTTATTCATTGCAATTTAATTTCCTTAAAAGGGTCCAACGCCCTCGCATTCCCGACTTTACTTCTTCTCGCATTTTATTTTTATCCTTTTTTATGAATTTCATGTATTACCCCAAAGCCGTGTAATAGACTAATTAGACATTTATCTTTCCGCATTTTTACTTTATTTCAAATCGGGTCTTGGATTAATTTGGCGATGTAGACCCGCGCCCTTGTAATAGCGTAGGACTTTTAATTCTCGCATCTTTTTAAACTATTAATTAATTTGCATGAAAGAATGAATGTCAAAATAAAAGCAACGCGTAGATCACCAATGCATGATAAGACAAAAATATCTGAAAACGACACACGAATCACACACCACCCCTAGGGTACGCCTCATTGTTGCCTTGCCCCTCGAAAGGTGGTCGTCGAGTAGAGGATGTTTTAGCAAGTCCTCATGTCCATGAACATGGCATGAGGGTAGCTTCTAAGGTGTCTTCCTATTGCTCTGGTGACCACACCGTTGCCTTGTCCCTCGAAACGTGGTCGTCGACTATAGGACGTCTTAGTGAGTCCTTATGTCCCATTGATCTGGTTGCCTCAAAACAAGTTGCCTCAGAATAGTTGCCTCGGAATAAAAGATCAATGGCATAAGGGTAGCTTCTAAGGTGTCTTATCTTTGCTCGGTGACCATACTGTCCAAAAACTCGAATTGACCCGAACACCTCCAACGGTGGTGCTACCTACCTCTCAATGGTGGGATGGCACTACTTTAAGGACATTTACACAGACGAATTCCTTAGGGTAGGTAGAGAACTCATAGATACTTGCTTTAATTTCAAAACAAATCAAAAACTTATTTTCGCACCGACACTTTCAAAAAGCTTTCGAAAGCAACTTTTCAAACACTTTTGAGGACTGATACAAGAGTCGAACTGAAATTTTCAAAGAAACTTTTTTTAAAACCCACAGTTGAAAAGCAAGCGAACAATTTTGAAAACACAAATGAGCAAGTATCTAAGAGCCCATGGATAACCATGGATAGAAAGGGTGCTAACACCTTCCCTTTCTATAATCTACCTCCCGAACCGAGAGCAATCTCTATAAGGAATTTTTCTGTGCTTTTGTCCTTTCCATTTGGAGAAAATAAAAGACGGTGACGACTCTTGCTTCCGTGACATTTCGCGAACCAGCATTAAACTGTCAGTTCCAGATCCACCGATCACAGGTTGATTAGGGGACATCCTAAGATTTCTAAAAAGTCCAAGAACGCCTCTCTAGGGTAAAAATTGAGAGAGTTATGTATTAGCCAAGTTGACCATTTTTGCAAAATTGCCAAAAGTCAAATATGCTCAAATTTGCATTTTTTGCTAAATGGGCCCAACTTTTTATGCTTGCACCTCAATTATAATGTAGTCCACGACTCAAATACTTATCCAAAAATTATTTGCTTCATTTTTAAATTTATTTTGATTTTTCATTAATTAAAAAGTGAATTAAATCAAATAAATGATGAAAATTATCAAATATATGATTTGATTTGTTTTTTTGACAGGTTAGCAACCAATATATGCTGAGCTTGCAAGATCAATTCGAATCAATGGCAATTGGTACAAAAAGAGCATGATTAGGCCAAATTTGGAACGATATCATACACCATGAAAACCAAATCAAATCTTCAAAATTTGTAAAGATACTAGTGGTTTTTACAACCCTAATTCACTCTAGTACATATAGAGAACGCAACCAAGGCAAGAAGAGGTTTTTTAGAGGTCGTGCATAGCCAAGAATAAAAACTAAAAATTCAAGAAAAAGTGGGAATCAGTTTTCAATCTACAAGGAGTTTCAAAGAATTCTAAGATCACCAATCCCTTCCTAGAAATCCCAGGAAGCTGTTCCAATCATTCCCAGGGCCTGAAGCACTCAGAAACTCGTGCTACAACTCACACGGTTTGGTATATTTTTCAAATTTGATTACTGTAATATACACATCATTAGCACTTTTGATCTATATATTCTTGTTCATCATTGAGTTTGCAAGCTATTGGTACCACTTAATTGCATTAGCAGTGCAGGAATCATGATATGCCATTGTTAGGGTTCCTTTGCTAGTTTTAGGGGTTTTCAGGTTAGGCAAAATTTGACTTAGATTCTGGTACCATGATGCTCGTGAGGATGAGACGAGTTGATTGGTACCATCACCTTTCATTTATATTGCTTGTACAGGATTTTGGAAATGTGCAGGGTTATACTTACAGCAAAGCGTCCGTAGGTAAAAGCTTGGTTTTCTAAAACGACAGTCTGGGGAAGAGGAAGCTTGTGTGGCAGCGTGTGACTCGTCCATTTGAATTTTCGCGCATTTTTGAAAATAATGTTTGGTTTTCTTATATTATGCTTTGTCATTATTATATTTACAAATAGCCATCATGGCTCAGTTGGCAAGCAAGCGATGGAATTGAGTATAAGGGCCTGGGTTCGATCCCCAGGTCCCAACCTTTATTTGTATTATTTTGCTTCATGTGATCAGGTACACTACAATCTCAAGCGCCCACCATATGCCATCAAATTCAACCATCATATTCATCAGCAAGCTAGATCTAACGTGCCAGCATTGAAGGACCATGCTATGCACTCAAGTCAACACCTCACCAAACAAAGCATGGTCAAAGAGGCTGATGTTATTTGGGCCACAAAAATCAGATCTGCACCCCCATAATTGCTAACAATCAGGCCCATCCCTAACTTGTTTTTTTTCTTTTCTTTAATCCTTTTAATTTTTCTTTTAATCATTTTAATTAACAAATTAATTACCATTTTTTTTATAAAATCATAAATTCATAAAAAAAAATTAGAATTACTTTTTTTATTATCAAATTTAATTTAATTTAATTTAATTTAGGGAAGTTTTAACTTGTTTTTTTATTAAAACTAATTAGAAAATTAGGTTTTAGTTCTTGATTTAATTCTTTTATTTTTCTCAAATAAATAAAAACACAAAAATAGGTTTTAGAATGAATTAATTTATTTTTCTTAATTTAAAATTAATTAGAACTTAGGATTTTCTTTTTAATTTAATTGTTTCATTATTTTCTTAAATAACAAAACATGACAAAAACATATTTTTTTGATCAATCGCAAATAGGTTTAGTCAAGGATCAAAACCCTAATCTTTTCGCATTTAATTCATCGCGTGCTTGTTAATTATCTTTGCCAATATTTTTGTAATTGTTCATAGTTTGTAATAGTTTAATTTAGGGTTTTATTTACTGTTTAAATTCCTGAGTTTTTGGCTATATAATTAATCCCCCTCCCCGAAGCCTTGTAATAGCGTAGATTTATTTTCTCTCATTTTTAATTCCCACAAATATTTAATTGTCTAGATGTATGCTAATAGGATTGTATGGCAAGAATGCATGACAAATTAAAACGGTCAGAAAACCATAATGTGCAAAGATTAAATAACTGAAAACAAATCACTCGCACATATTACTCTTAGGGAATACTCTCACTTCGGTTGCCTTCGGTAAATGGTCATTAAGCATAGGGTGTCTTAGTGGTTGCCCTCCTGTCTAAAAAAGATCAAACGTCCCATTCGAATGTTGCCTCAGAAATGTTGCCTCGAATATGATCTTAAGACTCTAGGGTTATTACTAAGGTGTCCTAACATTGTTTTAGTGATTGTACGTCCCTTTCGAATTGACCCTTACAATTCCAACGACGGTGCTACCAATTTATCAATAGTAGGATAGCGCTATCTAAAGGAAACAAGAATAGAAGCGATCTTTTTTCGAGTAGGTAGATGCTAATAGGTACTTGCTCAAATCAAAACTTTTCACACTTACACATTTCAAAATAATTTTCAAAACAACTTCGTCACACCTTTGAGGACTGATACAAGGGTTATCACGAAGAAAAACTTCTTCAAAAACAAAGCACACACACAAGAAATTTTAAAAAAGATGAGCAAGTACCTAAGAGCCCATGGAAAATCATGGATAGAGAGGGTGCTAACACCTTCCCTTTCTATAATCTACCCCCCGTACTCAGAATATCTCGAAAAAGGATTTTTTCTGTACTTTTTTCCTTTCTGATTGGATGAAATAAAAGCCGGTGGCAACTCTTTCTTACCGTGACATTTTGCAAACAAAAAATGCAAAACAAAAACCAGTATTAAACAGTCGGTTCTGCCACCGTATCACAGAACTGGAGACTCTTCTAGGGAGTTATAAGTGGGGTATAACTTAGGATCTAGGTCATCATAATTGCTTCTCTTGATTGATTTGTTTGCTTTACTTTTGAGGGTTTTGTTCTGGGTTACTATAGATTCTACACCCGGATCTGGGGAACACCTTTTAGGTAAGTAGCAATAGACTGTGAGGGAACTGTACGGCGTAGACCGATACGATTGAAGTAGTAGCTACGTTGGTGTGGCACTTTGGTTGGTATTGGTTTTCCTTGTGGAGAAACGAGGAGAATACGGTGCCTCTGCATGGTGTCGTTAAGCATCAACTGACCTTAGAACCTTTAATTTCCCAACTTGGCCATTAGAAAGTAGTGAGATAGCCGAACTCGGTGTAGAGCTGATAAGTGGTTGATACTCGATGCTACACTCATTGATATCATACTCTCGGAATAATTTCGGCCGTAAGAAAAGATTGTGTGAGCTGAAACCATGATCGATGGAGGATGGTCAGTGATATTGAGATCCTCTAGAACCCGGTTACTTTTTCTAGGACAGGTTGAACCAACTTAACTTCAAGAGGCTGTTACCTTTTGATCTCATGCAAGCCTTAAACCTAAGGTCTTTGTATGATTTGACTGTGTTTGCAATACTTGTGTTTTCTATACCTGTGGTTTATCATGACATCATGCATCATAACATGGCATCCATGCTTCATTACACTAACCATTTCAAAGACCAATGGAATTTATCTTTGATCTGTTTTACAGGTCATGGCTTCCGTGCGTAGAAATACCATCTGAATCAACTTTGTGCAGATACCTGCCCAACTTAAAGAGCTAGTATCAAGAGTTTCTGAAATTTCTACTTTCATTAAGAGACACGGTCAACTTCTCAGCCTGGTTACTTCAAACCTTGATGAACAGATGATGAGCGTACTATTTCAGTTCTTCGATCCCAAGCATCACTGCTTCACCTTTCCAGATTACCAGCTGGTACCCACCTTGGAAGAATTCTCTCATCTACTGAGAATATCCATTCTTGAACAGGTACCCTTCACAGGTATGGAAGAAGTTCCTAAGCCAGAAGTTATTGTCTCAGCTTTGGATTTGAAATGGGCCGATGTGGTATCCAATTGGGAAACTCGAAGTGGAGTCGGGGGTTTTCTAGCCAAATTTATGATAGACCAGGCTCAACTATTTTGGAATGATTTGGATTTTCAGGATTTTGAAGATGTCTTGGCTCTTCTTATCTATGGTTTAGTTCTCTTCCCTAATCCAGACTCCTTTGTAGATGTGAATTCCGTCAAGATTTTCCTTTCTCACAACCCTATGCCTACCTTGCTATGAGATATCTTGCATGCTCTCCATACTCGTACTATGAAGAGAAGAGGGACTCTTATGTGCTGCATGCTGTTGTTGTCGAGGTGGTTTATTTCTCACTTCCCTAGGTTTGTGCTGAAGAACGAAGAAGGTTTGGGTTGGTTATACAGAATAATGTCACTAGCTTATACGAAAATTCTTTAGTGTTCCCGGGTTATGGAAGACACTACTGTTATTGACCGCTGTGGGGGTACCCTAATGTCCCATTACTGTTTAAATTCCCAGGTTTTTGGCTATGTAATTAATCCCCCTCCCTGAAGCCTTGTAATAGCGTAGATTTATTTTCTCGCATTTTTAATTCCCGTAAATATTTAATTGTCTAGATGTATGCTAATAGGATTGTATGGCAAGAATGCATGACAAATTAATACGGTTAGAAAACTATAATATGCAAATATTAAATAAATGAAAACAAATCACTCGCACATATCACTCTTAGGGAATACTCTCACTTCGGTTGTGAAATTCTGGTGTATGCCAGTCTTCAGATGTTATAGCCAAGGTCAAGACATCTGATATGACATAATAAATACACTGCAAGGTAGATACCCAATTTTTCGTGTTACAGTACCAGTTCTGTTCATCTGTTGCACATGATCAGCAGAGAGCGAACAACCTTCACAGTTCTGTTTCTTCTGCACAGATATCAGCATGATGTCTTAACATGTTCTGAGACATCATCTGTTACAACATTACAGTTTTACCTTGATATATAACAGACAGAATTATAAAGTGTTGAAGGTAAAAACACAAATCAGTTGTTAACCCAGTTCGGTGAAACACACCTACTCTGGGGGCATACCAAGCCAGGAAGAAGATCCACTATCAGCAATATTAATTCAGGACTAAACTTCACAAGTTCCCATCCTTCACTTAATCATCTACCCAGTGCAACCTATACCTAGGAACTCCTAGATAGAAACCTACCAGTTTCCATTCCTATTGCCGCAGCAACAGAAGTCTAACTCCTTCTCAAGAAGTAGAGCCCCCCCACTTGATTTCCTACATTACAATGTATATGAAGTAATGCAGAAATACTTAGACTTGCTTCATAGCTTCGTCCAAGAACACTCAAACCCTTACCTACAGGTATCGAGTTACACACATGGTAACCTTGCCACAGATCGACAGGTTTACCTAACAAAAACACCCCAATGTTACATTATATGAGATATGCTAACCCTAGGTTACAATCTGCTATTTATAACCTATTACCCAACTGGATTTGGGCCTTCAAAAATCTCAGCAAGCTTTTCTCCTTGCTGTTACAACTCAGCAGCAAACTTCTCCTATAATCAAGGTCTTCAATCTTCTAGTTCCTAAAATATCTCCATATTTAGAAACAGTATTTTCTTCAAATATTCTGATTGATTCTTGATTGATCTTCAGATTCTCCATAAGAAACACCACATATATTCTCAGAGTATTTAAGTACCAGAACTGTAACTGAATTATCAATTCTGTTGACGTGATGTCAAGTCAGATGTCATGACATTACATCTAACATGTTTTCATAGATGTTGAACTTCTTCAACATAACAAATAACCTCTTTCATAATTTAGATCACTTAGAATAGTTAGGTTACAAGTCACAGCTGTTACAAACATTCAACATATAACATAGTTACTTAATCAGTACTTAATTTCAGGCGCGATGTCATATGCTGATGTTGTGACATCTTACATAACATGTTGGTCCAGATGTTGAACTTCTTCAACCCCACATATTAAAACAACATAGGGAATATGGGTAAACTTGCTTTCTTATTTGTTTTACAAATGAAGCCAACTCTCCAGCCAGGGCACTTACAATCTCCCCCTTTGGCAAATTTTGGCTAAAACAAATATGTGCAAGTTGTATTTTGGGACCAGGCCACAACACAGTTGAGATGTTACAACATCTTGTCCAACATCTTCTTTGTAGAGGCTGATGTCCTTTGAGCAAACAACAAACCTCTATCCTTCAACTGTGAGCAACTCCAAACCATCGATGCCCCAAGAGGATTTCTTTTCTCAAGATTATTGTTGATAATCTTGATACTTATTACTTGTGATCATGTAACTCAGATCACAAGTCACAACTATCCTCTTAACTCATAACACAAGACACAAACAAAGTCACTTACTTAGGGATCATGTTGCTTTCACCTGAGTCTCGCTGGACATTGCCGTGTGTTGCTTTCACCTGAGTCTCTCCTGAGACTGGGTCCCTATCTTTCTCCCCCTTTTTGGCCAGAATTTGACAAAGACTGCCCATACAGATCCATACCCATGCACAATTTTCCCAGATGCTAACAAACTTCATATTGCTGAAACCCTCTGATGAAGAGAAAGAATAGAGAGAGTCTTCATAAATAATGCAATTTTGGCATAGATAGTAACGATCTTGGTACTTTACTCTGACAGTTTCAGTACCCTAGGACTGGTTTTAATGCAGGTACCTACCCTTGGGTTTGACCCTTTGACCATTGTCAGACATTTGTCTTTTAGAACCGACTACTCCTTTTAAGTATTTGTCCCCTATCCAAGAACCATCGTTGTCTCTGCCTCAGTTGTATAATACTTTTATTAGATGACAAGTTATCATCTAAACATTCCAGCTCACTAAACAGCTCCATAATGAGACACAACCGCCCTGTTTTCTTAGCAGATGAAAACACGCTCAAATCCTATGTTTGAAACTATTCCATTTTTCACAAAGAGGATGGTTACTCCCTCTGAGTCATACAACTGTACACACATGGGTTTATTAATAACAATCCACACTTCATCCACCTTTCCTCCTGTCTGTAGTTTTAGGGGAAATTAGGAACAATGTCATTACCAATGTGATGACATTCGGTCAGACATAGTGCTCTTCAGTCTCGAACACATCATCCCAATAGTTAATAAGGTTCCACACTTTATATCCTACGAGTTTGATGAAGACCTTTCGTACAAACCAATACTCCCCCTGTTAGGGACAATCACTTCTCTTCATGGAAACAAGTAGGTCACATTCAATACTTAGTTGGACCTTCAAGACAACTTCTGATTCAAGGTAAATAAGACCCCTTGATGAATGGAAAACATAAGACGCATCTTTATGTCTTCAAGAGCGCACCCTCTATTCAACAATATTGGTTGAACGCATTCATACTTTGAATCAAACTTTCTCGATAATAATCAGCTGCCACATGTTGATTATCTTGATTCTCTGAATCCACTGTTGAGATGGACCAAATGCCACTGTTTGATTATCTCCTTCATGAATCCTCATATGAAAAAATCAAATGCCACCTTTTGACTTCTCCATGTTTATCAGACTTCTCCCAAAGATATTATGATCTTCCAATTGAAATTTGAACTTCAAGCTACAAGTTATCACAAAAGGCTTAGATACACTAAGACAGGAACATGTAACATCTTCTCCACCCAACAACTCCAAAGAGCTGCAAAGAGACGATCCTTTTGAAGTATCCAACCTTCAACTTCGTAGATCATCCTATCTTAAGTTGATGTGCCACTTCACCAACCAAGAATCTTATGTTGAACCAAATGTCACAACATTATGTTATAACATCTAGTTGTTGAATTCAGCTCCTTCTCTAATTTACTTCCTTACCTAGATCAGAACCAGACTGATCCAAGTAACTATCATCAAGATTATGATGTCTTCTTCTTCTTGTAGCTTCGAGTCTGAACACGTTTCCAGGAAACCTTTTCCAAGGATCAAATGATTTTGATGTCACCAAAGAGATAGCTCTAAAGCATCACTCTTCCTGTGATTCTTCACAGGGTCTAGAAGAAGGAATGTTCCCACATCTTTAAGAACATCAGTTATCTTGAACTCCAAGGATAATCAATTAAATACCTGTACTTGTCACGAATAGCAATTGATCATAAATCCTTCCCATTATCCTGTAAGATACTTTCACCTTTTGAATACTTTGACATACTCTTCGTGTGTTAATATCTTCTTCTTGCAAGCACTTTCTTTGAGAGACCAAAGAGTTGAGATATCTAGGTTCTCTGAACAAACTCTACTCACCTTAACAGATTTGAAACTCCTACCAGATCAGATTCATCCTTAGGAATGAGAGAGATGAATCCTTCCTTGCAAATATGTCACACAACACCCAGAACCCATGTGACATAGGTCAACAGCCAGCTAAACACCAGGCTGAACTAATGTGAGGAGGTTAACCAAATCTCCCCCTCAAACTACCCATCATGGAAGCTCCACACAAAATATCCATGCATTGTACACAAATGTCTCGACATGACATATGACATCCCTACCAGATTCAAGTAACTCCAAGAGTTATACCTTAACCAAATTCTGAGTCTTCAAATTCTCACATCTTGAAAGATCTTCCACTTCTAATCATGATGTTTAAATGACAAGATTCATGATCCCAATCTACTTCTATGAAGGAGCGATAATGCTGCACCATTATTGACTTTTATTAACCAATGAGCTTGTCTTTCTTCACACCATAGTACTCCAGGGAACAACTGCTCAGCCCTGATCAATGTCATATCTCAACCAGCTTCACTTCTAGAGTTCTGACTCTTAAAAGTAACCTTCGGGAGCACACAGACATAGTTGACTCTACCATTGTCAACTTTGCACACACAGATGTCTCCTCTTCCAGGTCAGGAGTAGGTCCAAAACAAAAGTATCCCTTTGTTTGACACCCAAAACATATGCTCTTCAACTAGTAGCTGCATACATTCTGAACGAAGAACGTCTTCATGAGTGGACTTGAGAGGACTCAAGTATCGGTGACATCTTTAATAGCTTATGTTGAATTCTTGAATACAGTAGCCTTCAATCCACAAGAGGGGAAACACATCAGAGCTTGAGTTTTTCCAAGTATTACACAGCGGAAGAACATAATACAACTCAATCTTTGCACACACACTTTAGGCGTACGCAAATCCTAGGTTTGAAAATAAATCAAACCTAGAGCAGCTACCACACAACCAGGCCAAATGCCAATCACATAGTTCCTGTCATGAATAGTCCATCCTCCCACTTTAAGGGACCATTCAGGGAAATAACAAACCTTTCCAGGTTACAATCTCCAGTACTAAGATTGACCTTTCAGATACCAGAAAGTATCACCCATGGATCTCATCCAGAAACAGAACAGGATGCCTGCTCTGATACCAATTGAAATTATGGTGTATGCCAGTCTTCAGATGTTATACCCAAGGTCAAGACATCTGATATGACATAATAAATACACTGCAAGGTAGATACCCAATTTTTCGTGTTACAGTACCAGTTCTGTTCATCTGTTGCACATGATCAGCAGAGAGCGAACAACCTTCACAGTTCTGTTTCTTCTGCACAGATATCAGCATGATGTCTTAACATGTTCTGAGACATCATCTGTTACAACATTACAGTTTTACCTTGATATATAACAGACAGAATTATAAAGTGTTGAAGGTAAAAACACAAATCAGTTGTTAACCCAGTTCGGTGAAACACACCTACTCTGGGGGCATACCAAGCCAGGAAGAAGATCCACTATCAGCAATATTAATTCAGGACTAAACTTCACAAGTTCCCATCCTTCACTTAATCATCTACCCAGTGCAACCTATACCTAGGAACTCCTAGATAGAAACCTACCAGTTTCCATTCCTATTTCCGCAACAACAGAAGTCTAACTCCTACTCAAGAAGTAGAGCCCCCCCCACTTGATTTCCTACATTACAATGTATATGAAGTAATGCAGAAATACTTAGACTTGCTTCATAGCTTCGTCCAAGAACACTCAAACCCTTACCTACAGGTATCGAGTTACACACATGGTAACCTTGCCACAGACCGACAGGTTTACCTAACAAAAACACCCCAATGTTACATTATATGAGATATGCTAACCCTAGGTTACAATCTGCTATTTATAACCTATTACCCAACTGGATTTGGGCCTTCAAAAATCTCAGCAAGCTTTTCTCCTTGCTGTTACAACTCAGCAGCAAACTTCTCCTATAATCAAGGTCTTCAATCTTCTAGTTCCTAAAATATCTCCATATTTAGAAACAGTATTTTCTTCAAATATTCTGATTGATTCTTGATTGATCTTCAGATTCTCCATAAGAAACGCCACATATATTCTCAGAGTATTTAAGTACCAGAACTGTAACTGAATTATCAATTCTGTTGACGTGATGTCAAGTCAGATGTCATGACATTACATCTAACATGTTTTCCTAGATGTTGAACTTCTTCAACATAACAAATAACCTCTTTCATAATTTAGATCACTTAGAATAGTTAGGTTACAAGTCACAGCTGTTACAAACATTCAACATATAACATAGTTACTTAATCAGTACTTAATTTCAGGCGCGATGTCATATGTTGATGTTGTGACATCTTACATAACATGTTGGTCCAGATGTTGAACTTCTTCAACCCCACATATTAAAACAACAGAGGGAATATGGGTAAACTTGCTTTCTTATTTGTTTTACAAATGAAGCCAACTCTCCAGCCAGGGCACTTACAATCTCCCCCTTTGGCAAATTTTGGCTAAAACAAATATGTGCAAGTTGTATTTTGGGACCAGGCCACAACACAGTTGAGATGTTACAACATCTTGTCCAACATCTTCTTTGTAGAGGCTGATGTCCTTTGAGCAAACAACAAACCTCTATCCTTCAACTGTGAGCAACTCCAAACCATCGATGCCCCAAGAGGATTTCTTTTCTCAAGATTATTGTTGATAATCTTGATACTTATTACTTGTGATCATGTAACTCAGATCACAAGTCACAACTATCCTCTTAACTCATAACACAAGACACAAACAAAGTCACTTACTTAGGGATCATGTTGCTTTCACCTGAGTCTCGCTGGACATTGCCGTGTGTTGCTTTCACCTGAGTCTCTCCTGAGACTGGGTCCCTATCTTTCTCCCCCTTTTTGGCCAGAATTTGACAAAGACTGCCCATACAGATCCATACCCATGCACAATTTTCCCAGATGCTAACAAACTTCATATTGCTGAAACCCTCTGATGAAGAGAAAGAATAGAGAGAGTCTTCATAAATAATGCAATTTTGGCATAGATAGTAACGATCTTGGTACTTTACTCTGACAGTTTCAGTACCCTAGGACTGGTTTTAATGCAGGTACCTACCCTTGGGTTTGACCCTTTGACCATTGTCAGACATTTGTCTTTTAGAACCGACTACTCCTTTTAAGTATTTGTCCCCTATCCAAGAACCATCGTTGTCTCTGCCTCAGTTGTATAATACTTTTATTAGATGACAAGTTATCATCTAAACATTCCAGCTCACTAAACAGCTCCATAATGAGACACAACCGCCCTGTTTTCTTAGCAGATGAAAACACGCTCAAATCCTATGTTTGAAACTATTCCATTTTTCACAAAGAGGATGGTTACTCCCTCTGAGTCATACAGCTGTACACACATGGGTTTATTAATAACAATCCACACTTCATCCACCTTTCCTCCTGTCTGTAGTTTTAGGGGAAATTAGGAACAATGTCATTACCAATGTGATGACATTCGGTCAGACATAGTGCTCTTCAGTCTCGAACACATCATCCCAATAGTTAATAAGGTTCCACACTTTATATCCTACGAGTTTGATGAAGACCTTTCGTACAAACCAATACTCCCCCTGTTAGGGACAATCACTTCTCTTCATGGAAACAAGTAGGTCACATTCAATACTTAGTTGGACCTTCAAGACAACTTCTGATTCAAGGTAAATAAGACCCCTTGATGAATGGAAAACATAAGACGCATCTTTATGTCTTCAAGAGCGCACCCTCTGTTCAACAATATTGGTTGAACGCATTCATACTTTGAATCAAACTTTCTCGATAATAATCAGCTGCCACATGTTGATTATCTTGATTCTCTGAATCCACTGTTGAGATGGACCAAATGCCACTGTTTGATTATCTCCTTCATGAATCCTCATATGAAAAAATCAAATGCCACCTTTTGACTTCTCCATGTTTATCAGACTTCTCCCAAAGATATTCTGATCTTCCAATTGAAATTTGAACTTCAAGCTACAAGTTATCACAAAAGGCTTAGATACACTAAGACAGGAACATGTAACATCTTCTCCACCCAACAACTCCAAAGAGCTGCAAAGAGACGATCCTTTTGAAGTATCCAACCTTCAACTTCGTAGATCATCCTATCTTAAGTTGATGTGCCACTTCACCAACCAAGAATCTTATGTTGAACCAAATGTCACAACATTATGTTATAACATCTAGTTGTTGAATTCAGCTCCTTCTCTAATTTACTTCCTTACCTAGATCAGAACCAGACTGATCCAAGTAACTATCATCAAGATTATGATGTCTTCTTCTTCTTGTAGCTTCGAGTCTGAACACGTTTCCAGGAAACCTTTTCCAAGGATCAAATAATTTTGATGTCACCAAAGAGATAGCTCTAAAGCATCACTCTTCCTGTGATTCTTCACAGGGTCTAGAAGAAGGAATGTTCCCACATCTTTAAGAACATCAGTTATCTTGAACTCCAAGGATAATCAATTAAATACCTGTACTTGTCACGAATAGCAATTGATCATAAATCCTTCCCATTATCCTGTAAGATACTTTCACCTTTTGAATACTTTGACATACTCTTCGTGTGTTAATATCTTCTTCTTGCAAGCACTTTCTTTGAGAGACCAAAGAGTTGAGATATCTAGGTTCTCTGAACAAACTCTACTCACCTTAACAGATTTGAAACTCCTACCAGATCAGATTCATCCTTAGGAATGAGAGAGATGAATCCTTCCTTGCAAATATGTCACACAACACCCAGAACCCATGTGACATAGGTCAACAGCCAGCTAAACACCAGGCTGAACTAATGTGAGGAGGTTAACCAAATCTCCCCCTCAAACTACCCATCATGGAAGCTCCACACAAAATATCCATGCATTGTACACAAATGTCTCGACATGACATATGACATCCCTACCAGATTCAAGTAACTCCAAGAGTTATACCTTAACCAAATTCTGAGTCTTCAAATTCTCACATCTTGAAAGATCTTCCACTTCTAATCATGATGTTTAAATGACAAGATTCATGATCCCAATCTACTTCTATGAAGGAGCGATAATGCTGCACCATTATTGACTTTTATTAACCAATGAGCTTGTCTTTCTTCACACCATAGTACTCCAGGGAACAACTGCTCAGCCCTGATCAATGTCATATCTCAACCAGCTTCACTTCTAGAGTTCTGACTCTTAAAAGTAACCTTCGGGAGCACACAGACATAGTTGACTCTACCATTGTCAACTTTGCACACACAGATGTCTCCTCTTCCAGGTCAGGAGTAGGTCCAAAACAAAAGTATCCCTTTGTTTGACACCCAAAACATATGCTCTTCAACTAGTAGTTGCATACATTCTGAACGAAGAACGTCTTCATGAGTGGACTTGAGAGGACTCAAGTATCGGTGACATCTTTAATAGCTTATGTTGAATTCTTGAATACAGTAGCCTTCAATCCACAAGAGGGGAAACACATCAGAGCTTGAGTTTTTCCAAGTATTACACAGCGGAAGAACATAATACAACTCAATCTTTGCACACACACTTTAGGCGTACGCAAATCCTAGGTTTGAAAATAAATCAAACCTAGAGCAGCTACCACACAACCAGGCCAAATGCCAATCACATAGTTCCTGTCATGAATAGTCCATCCTCCCACTTTAAGGGACCATTCAGGGAAATAACAAACCTTTCCAGGTTACAATCTCCAGTACTAAGATTGACCTTTCAGATACCAGAAAGTATCACCCATGGATCTCATCCAGAAACAGAACAGGATGCCTGCTCTGATACCAATTGAAATTATGGTGTATGCCAGTCTTCAGATGTTATACCCAAGGTCAAGACATCTGATATGACATAATAAATACACTGCAAGGTAGATACCCAATTTTTCGTGTTACAGTACCAGTTCTGTTCATCTGTTGCACATGATCAGCAGAGAGCGAACAACCTTCACAGTTCTGTTTCTTCTGCACAGATATCAGCATGATGTCTTAACATGTTCTGAGACATCATCTGTTACAACATTACAGTTTTACCTTGATATATAACAGACAGAATTATAAAGTGTTGAAGGTAAAAACACAAATCAGTTGTTAACCCAGTTCGGTGAAACACACCTACTCTGGGGGCATACCAAGCCAGGAAGAAGATCCACTATCAGCAATATTAATTCAGGACTGAACTTCACAAGTTCCCATCCTTCACTTAATCATCTACCCAGTGCAACCTATACCTAGGAACTCCTAGATAGAAACCTACCAGTTTCCATTCCTATTGCCGCAGCAACAGAAGTCTAACTCCTACTCAAGAAGTAGAGCCCCCCACTTGATTTCCTACATTACAATGTATATGAAGTAATGCAGAAATACTTAGACTTGCTTCATAGCTTCGTCCAAGAACACTCAAACCCTTACCTACAGGTATCGAGTTACACACATGGTAACCTTGCCACAGACCGACAGGTTTACCTAACAAAAACACCCCAATGTTACATTATATGAGATATGCTAACCCTAGGTTACAATCTGCTATTTATAACCTATTACCCAACTGGATTTGGGCCTTCAAAAATCTCAGCAAGCTTTTCTCCTTGCTGTTACAACTCAGCAGCAAACTTCTCCTATAATCAAGGTCTTCAATCTTCTAGTTCCTAAAATATCTCCATATTTAGAAACAGTATTTTCTTCAAATATTCTGATTGATTCTTGATTGATCTTCAGATTCTCCATAAGAAACGCCACATATATTCTCAGAGTGTTTAAGTACCAGAACTGTAACTGAATTATCAATTCTGTTGACGTGATGTCAAGTCAGATGTCATGACATTACATCTAACATGTTTTCCTAGATGTTGAACTTCTTCAACATAGCAAATAACCTCTTTCATAATTTAGATCACTTAGAATAGTTAGGTTACAAGTCACAGCTGTTACAAACATTCAACATATAACATAGTTACTTAATCAGTACTTAATTTCAGGCGCGATGTCATATGCTGATGTTGTGACATCTTACATAACATGTTGGTCCAGATGTTGAACTTCTTCAACCCCACATATTAAAACAACAGAGGGAATATGGGTAAACTTGCTTTCTTATTTGTTTTACAAATGAAGCCAACTCTCCAGCCAGGGCACTTACAATCTCCCCCTTTGGCAAATTTTGGCTAAAACAAATATGTGCAAGTTGTATTTTGGGACCAGGCCACAACACAGTTGAGATGTTACAACATCTTGTCCAACATCTTCTTTGTAGAGGCTGATGTCCTTTGAGCAAACAACAAACCTCTATCCTTCAACTGTGAGCAACTCCAAACCATCGATGCCCCAAGAGGATTTCTTTTCTCAAGATTATTGTTGATAATCTTGATACTTATTACTTGTGATCATGTAACTCAGATCACAAGTCACAACTATCCTCTTAACTCATAACACAAGACACAAACAAAGTCACTTACTTAGGGATCATGTTGCTTTCACCTGAGTCTCGCTGGACATTGCCGTGTGTTGCTTTCACCTGAGTCTCTCCTGAGACTGGGTCCCTATCTTTCTCCCCCTTTTTGGCCAGAATTTGACAAAGACTGCCCATACAGATCCATACCCATGCACAATTTTCCCAGATGCTAACAAACTTCATATTGCTGAAACCCTCTGATGAAGAGAAAGAATAGAGAGAGTCTTCATAAATAATGCAATTTTGGCATAGATAGTAACGATCTTGGTACTTTACTCTGACAGTTTCAGTACCCTAGGACTGGTTTTAATGCAGGTACCTACCCTTGGGTTTGACCCTTTGACCATTGTCAGACATTTGTCTTTTAGAACCGACTACTCCTTTTAAGTATTTGTCCCCTATCCAAGAACCATCGTTGTCTCTGCCTCAGTTGTATAATACTTTTATTAGATGACAAGTTATCATCTAAACATTCCAGCTCACTAAACAGCTCCATAATGAGACACAACCGCCCTGTTTTCTTAGCAGATGAAAACACGCTCAAATCCTATGTTTGAAACTATTCCATTTTTCACAAAGAGGATGGTTACTCCCTCTGAGTCATACAGCTGTACACACATGGGTTTATTAATAACAATCCACACTTCATCCACCTTTCCTCCTGTCTGTAGTTTTAGGGGAAATTAGGAACAATGTCATTACCAATGTGATGACATTCGGTCAGACATAGTGCTCTTCAGTCTCGAACACATCATCCCAATAGTTAATAAGGTTCCACACTTTATATCCTACGAGTTTGATGAAGACCTTTCGTACAAACCAATACTCCCCCTGTTAGGGACAATCACTTCTCTTCATGGAAACAAGTAGGTCACATTCAATACTTAGTTGGACCTTCAAGACAACTTCTGATTCAAGGTAAATAAGACCCCTTGATGAATGGAAAACATAAGACGCATCTTTATGTCTTCAAGAGCGCACCCTCTGTTCAACAATATTGGTTGAACGCATTCATACTTTGAATCAAACTTTCTCGATAATAATCAGCTGCCACATGTTGATTATCTTGATTCTCTGAATCCACTGT
The DNA here is from genome assembly GCA_948472305.1 of Vicia faba. Taxonomy (NCBI): domain Eukaryota; kingdom Viridiplantae; phylum Streptophyta; class Magnoliopsida; order Fabales; family Fabaceae; genus Vicia; species Vicia faba. The sequence goes on along the minus strand of OX451739.1, from coordinate 34,611,157 downwards.
TGAGATGGACCAAATGCCACTGTTTGATTATCTCCTTCATGAATCCTCATATGAAAAAATCAAATGCCACCTTTTGACTTCTCCATGTTTATCAGACTTCTCCCAAAGATATTCTGATCTTCCAATTGAAATTTGAACTTCAAGCTACAAGTTATCACAAAAGGCTTAGATACACTAAGACAGGAACATGTAACATCTTCTCCACCCAACAACTCCAAAGAGCTGCAAAGAGACGATCCTTTTGAAGTATCCAACCTTCAACTTCGTAGATCATCCTATCTTAAGTTGATGTGCCACTTCACCAACCAAGAATCTTATGTTGAACCAAATGTCACAACATTATGTTATAACATCTAGTTGTTGAATTCAGCTCCTTCTCTAATTTACTTCCTTACCTAGATCAGAACCAGACTGATCCAAGTAACTATCATCAAGATTATGATGTCTTCTTCTTCTTGTAGCTTCGAGTCTGAACACGTTTCCAGGAAACCTTTTCCAAGGATCAAATGATTTTGATGTCACCAAAGAGATAGCTCTAAAGCATCACTCTTCCTGTGATTCTTCACAGGGTCTAGAAGAAGGAATGTTCCCACATCTTTAAGAACATCAGTTATCTTGAACTCCAAGGATAATCAATTAAATACCTGTACTTGTCACGAATAGCAATTGATCATAAATCCTTCCCATTATCCTGTAAGATACTTTCACCTTTTGAATACTTTGACATACTCTTCGTGTGTTAATATCTTCTTCTTGCAAGCACTTTCTTTGAGAGACCAAAGAGTTGAGATATCTAGGTTCTCTGAACAAACTCTACTCACCTTAATAGATTTGAAACTCCTACCAGATCAGATTCATCCTTAGGAATGAGAGAGATGAATCCTTCCTTGCAAATATGTCACACAACACCCAGAACCCATGTGACATAGGTCAACAGCCAGCTAAACACCAGGCTGAACTAATGTGAGGAGGTTAACCAAATCTCCCCCTCAAACTACCCATCATGGAAGCTCCACACAAAATATCCATGCATTGTACACAAATGTCTCGACATGACATATGACATCCCTACCAGATTCAAGTAACTCCAAGAGTTATACCTTAACCAAATTCTGAGTCTTCAAATTCTCACATCTTGAAAGATCTTCCACTTCTAATCATGATGTTTAAATGACAAGATTCATGATCCCAATCTACTTCTATGAAGGAGCGATAATGCTGCACCATTATTGACTTTTATTAACCAATGAGCTTGTCTTTCTTCACACCATAGTACTCCAGGGAACAACTGCTCAGCCCTGATCAATGTCATATCTCAACCAGCTTCACTTCTAGAGTTCTGACTCTTAAAAGTAACCTTCGGGAGCACACAGACATAGTTGACTCTACCATTGTCAACTTTGCACACACAGATGTCTCCTCTTCCAGGTCAGGAGTAGGTCCAAAACAAAAGTATCCCTTTGTTTGACACCCAAAACATATGCTCTTCAACTAGTAGCTGCATACATTCTGAACGAAGAACGTCTTCATGAGTGGACTTGAGAGGACTCAAGTATCGGTGACATCTTTAATAGCTTATGTTGAATTCTTGAATACAGTAGCCTTCAATCCACAAGAGGGGAAACACATCAGAGCTTGAGTTTTTCCAAGTATTACACAGCGGAAGAACATAATACAACTCAATCTTTGCACACACACTTTAGGCGTACGCAAATCCTAGGTTTGAAAATAAATCAAACCTAGAGCAGCTACCACACAACCAGGCCAAATGCCAATCACATAGTTCCTGTCATGAATAGTCCATCCTCCCACTTTAAGGGACCATTCAGGGAAATAACAAACCTTTCCAGGTTACAATCTCCAGTACTAAGATTGACCTTTCAGATACCAGAAAGTATCACCCATGGATCTCATCCAGAAACAGAACAGGATGCCTGCTCTGATACCAATTGAAATTATGGTGTATGCCAGTCTTCAGATGTTATACCCAAGGTCAAGACATCTGATATGACATAATAAATACACTGCAAGGTAGATACCCAATTTTTCGTGTTACAGTACCAGTTCTGTTCATCTGTTGCACATGATCAGCAGAGAGCGAACAACCTTCACAGTTCTGTTTCTTCTGCACAGATATCAGCATGATGTCTTAACATGTTCTGAGACATCATCTGTTACAACATTACAGTTTTACCTTGATATATAACAGACAGAATTATAAAGTGTTGAAGGTAAAAACACAAATCAGTTGTTAACCCAGTTCGGTGAAACACACCTACTCTGGGGGCATACCAAGCCAGGAAGAAGATCCACTATCAGCAATATTAATTCAGGACTGAACTTCACAAGTTCCCATCCTTCACTTAATCATCTACCCAGTGCAACCTATACCTAGGAACTCCTAGATAGAAACCTACCAGTTTCCATTCCTATTGCCGCAGCAACAGAAGTCTAACTCCTACTCAAGAAGTAGAGCCCCCCACTTGATTTCCTACATTACAATGTATATGAAGTAATGCAGAAATACTTAGACTTGCTTCATAGCTTCGTCCAAGAACACTCAAACCCTTACCTACAGGTATCGAGTTACACACATGGTAACCTTGCCACAGACCGACAGGTTTACCTAACAAAAACACCCCAATGTTACATTATATGAGATATGCTAACCCTAGGTTACAATCTGCTATTTATAACCTATTACCCAACTGGATTTGGGCCTTCAAAAATCTCAGCAAGCTTTTCTCCTTGCTGTTACAACTCAGCAGCAAACTTCTCCTATAATCAAGGTCTTCAATCTTCTAGTTCCTAAAATATCTCCATATTTAGAAACAGTATTTTCTTCAAATATTCTGATTGATTCTTGATTGATCTTCAGATTCTCCATAAGAAACGCCACATATATTCTCAGAGTGTTTAAGTACCAGAACTGTAACTGAATTATCAATTCTGTTGACGTGATGTCAAGTCAGATGTCATGACATTACATCTAACATGTTTTCCTAGATGTTGAACTTCTTCAACATAACAAATAACCTCTTTCATAATTTAGATCACTTAGAATAGTTAGGTTACAAGTCACAGCTGTTACAAACATTCAACATATAACATAGTTACTTAATCAGTACTTAATTTCAGGCGCGATGTCATATGCTGATGTTGTGACATCTTACATAACATGTTGGTCCAGATGTTGAACTTCTTCAACCCCACATATTAAAACAACAGAGGGAATATGGGTAAACTTGCTTTCTTATTTGTTTTACAAATGAAGCCAACTCTCCAGCCAGGGCACTTACAATCTCCCCCTTTGGCAAATTTTGGCTAAAACAAATATGTGCAAGTTGTATTTTGGGACCAGGCCACAACACAGTTGAGATGTTACAACATCTTGTCCAACATCTTCTTTGTAGAGGCTGATGTCCTTTGAGCAAACAACAAACCTCTATCCTTCAACTGTGAGCAACTCCAAACCATCGATGCCCCAAGAGGATTTCTTTTCTCAAGATTATTGTTGATAATCTTGATACTTATTACTTGTGATCATGTAACTCAGATCACAAGTCACAACTATCCTCTTAACTCATAACACAAGACACAAACAAAGTCACTTACTTAGGGATCATGTTGCTTTCACCTGAGTCTCGCTGGACATTGCCGTGTGTTGCTTTCACCTGAGTCTCTCCTGAGACTGGGTCCCTATCTTTCTCCCCCTTTTTGGCCAGAATTTGACAAAGACTGCCCATACAGATCCATACCCATGCACAATTTTCCCAGATGCTAACAAACTTCATATTGCTGAAACCCTCTGATGAAGAGAAAGAATAGAGAGAGTCTTCATAAATAATGCAATTTTGGCATAGATAGTAACGATCTTGGTACTTTACTCTGACAGTTTCAGTACCCTAGGACTGGTTTTAATGCAGGTACCTACCCTTGGGTTTGACCCTTTGACCATTGTCAGACATTTGTCTTTTAGAACCGACTACTCCTTTTAAGTATTTGTCCCCTATCCAAGAACCATCGTTGTCTCTGCCTCAGTTGTATAATACTTTTATTAGATGACAAGTTATCATCTAAACATTCCAGCTCACTAAACAGCTCCATAATGAGACACAACCGCCCTGTTTTCTTAGCAGATGAAAACACGCTCAAATCCTATGTTTGAAACTATTCCATTTTTCACAAAGAGGATGGTTACTCCCTCTGAGTCATACAGCTGTACACACATGGGTTTATTAATAACAATCCACACTTCATCCACCTTTCCTCCTGTCTGTAGTTTTAGGGGAAATTAGGAACAATGTCATTACCAATGTGATGACATTCGGTCAGACATAGTGCTCTTCAGTCTCGAACACATCATCCCAATAGTTAATAAGGTTCCACACTTTATATCCTACGAGTTTGATGAAGACCTTTCGTACAAACCAATACTCCCCCTGTTAGGGACAATCACTTCTCTTCATGGAAACAAGTAGGTCACATTCAATACTTAGTTGGACCTTCAAGACAACTTCTGATTCAAGGTAAATAAGACCCCTTGATGAATGGAAAACATAAGACGCATCTTTATGTCTTCAAGAGCGCACCCTCTGTTCAACAATATTGGTTGAACGCATTCATACTTTGAATCAAACTTTCTCGATAATAATCAGCTGCCACATGTTGATTATCTTGATTCTCTGAATCCACTGTTGAGATGGACCAAATGCCACTGTTTGATTATCTCCTTCATGAATCCTCATATGAAAAAATCAAATGCCACCTTTTGACTTCTCCATGTTTATCAGACTTCTCCCAAAGATATTCTGATCTTCCAATTGAAATTTGAACTTCAAGCTACAAGTTATCACAAAAGGCTTAGATACACTAAGACAGGAACATGTAACATCTTCTCCACCCAACAACTCCAAAGAGCTGCAAAGAGACGATCCTTTTGAAGTATCCAACCTTCAACTTCGTAGATCATCCTATCTTAAGTTGATGTGCCACTTCACCAACCAAGAATCTTATGTTGAACCAAATGTCACAACATTATGTTATAACATCTAGTTGTTGAATTCAGCTCCTTCTCTAATTTACTTCCTTACCTAGATCAGAACCAGACTGATCCAAGTAACTATCATCAAGATTATGATGTCTTCTTCTTCTTGTAGCTTCGAGTCTGAACACGTTTCCAGGAAACCTTTTCCAAGGATCAAATGATTTTGATGTCACCAAAGAGATAGCTCTAAAGCATCACTCTTCCTGTGATTCTTCACAGGGTCTAGAAGAAGGAATGTTCCCACATCTTTAAGAACATCAGTTATCTTGAACTCCAAGGATAATCAATTAAATACCTGTACTTGTCACGAATAGCAATTGATCATAAATCCTTCCCATTATCCTGTAAGATACTTTCACCTTTTGAATACTTTGACATACTCTTCGTGTGTTAATATCTTCTTCTTGCAAGCACTTTCTTTGAGAGACCAAAGAGTTGAGATATCTAGGTTCTCTGAACAAACTCTACTCACCTTAACAGATTTGAAACTCCTACCAGATCAGATTCATCCTTAGGAATGAGAGAGATGAATCCTTCCTTGCAAATATGTCACACAACACCCAGAACCCATGTGACATAGGTCAACAGCCAGCTAAACACCAGGCTGAACTAATGTGAGGAGGTTAACCAAATCTCCACCTCAAACTACCCATCATGGAAGCTCCACACAAAATATCCATGCATTGTACACAAATGTCTCGACATGACATATGACATCCCTACCAGATTCAAGTAACTCCAAGAGTTATACCTTAACCAAATTCTGAGTCTTCAAATTCTCACATCTTGAAAGATCTTCCACTTCTAATCATGATGTTTAAATGACAAGATTCATGATCCCAATCTACTTCTATGAAGGAGCGATAATGCTGCACCATTATTGACTTTTATTAACCAATGAGCTTGTCTTTCTTCACACCATAGTACTCCAGGGAACAACTGCTCAGCCCTGATCAATGTCATATCTCAACCAGCTTCACTTCTAGAGTTCTGACTCTTAAAAGTAACCTTCGGGAGCACACAGACATAGTTGACTCTACCATTGTCAACTTTGCACACACAGATGTCTCCTCTTCCAGGTCAGGAGTAGGTCCAAAACAAAAGTATCCCTTTGTTTGACACCCAAAACATATGCTCTTCAACTAGTAGCTGCATACATTCTGAACGAAGAACGTCTTCATGAGTGGACTTGAGAGGACTCAAGTATCGGTGACATCTTTAATAGCTTATGTTGAATTCTTGAATACAGTAGCCTTCAATCCACAAGAGGGGAAACACATCAGAGCTTGAGTTTTTCCAAGTATTACACAGCGGAAGAACATAATACAACTCAATCTTTGCACACACACTTTAGGCGTACGCAAATCCTAGGTTTGAAAATAAATCAAACCTAGAGCAGCTACCACACAACCAGGCCAAATGCCAATCACATAGTTCCTGTCATGAATAGTCCATCCTCCCACTTTAAGGGACCATTCAGGGAAATAACAAACCTTTCCAGGTTACAATCTCCAGTACTAAGATTGACCTTTCAGATACCAGAAAGTATCACCCATGGATCTCATCCAGAAACAGAACAGGATGCCTGCTCTGATACCAATTGAAATTATGGTGTATGCCAGTCTTCAGATGTTATACCCAAGGTCAAGACATCTGATATGACATAATAAATACACTGCAAGGTAGATACCCAATTTTTCGTGTTACAGTACCAGTTCTGTTCATCTGTTGCACATGATCAGCAGAGAGCGAACAACCTTCACAGTTCTGTTTCTTCTGCACAGATATCAGCATGATGTCTTAACATGTTCTGAGACATCATCTGTTACAACATTACAGTTTTACCTTGATATATAACAGACAGAATTATAAAGTGTTGAAGGTAAAAACACAAATCAGTTGTTAACCCAGTTCGGTGAAACACACCTACTCTGGGGGCATACCAAGCCAGGAAGAAGATCCACTATCAGCAATATTAATTCAGGACTAAACTTCACAAGTTCCCATCCTTCACTTAATCATCTACCCAGTGCAACCTATACCTAGGAACTCCTAGATAGAAACCTACCAGTTTCCATTCCTATTGCCGCAGCAACAGAAGTCTAACTCCTACTCAAGAAGTAGAGCCCCCCCACTTGATTTCCTACATTACAATGTATATGAAGTAATGCAGAAATACTTAGACTTGCTTCATAGCTTCGTCCAAGAACACTCAAACCCTTACCTACAGGTATCGAGTTACACACATGGTAACCTTGCCACAGACCGACAAGTTTACCTAACAAAAACACCCCAATGTTACATTATATGAGATATGCTAACCCTAGGTTACAATCTGCTATTTATAACCTATTACCCAACTGGATTTGGGCCTTCAAAAATCTCAGCAAGCTTTTCTCCTTGCTGTTACAACTCAGCAGCAAACTTCTCCTATAATCAAGGTCTTCAATCTTCTAGTTCCTAAAATATCTCCATATTTAGAAACAGTATTTTCTTCAAATATTCTGATTGATTCTTGATTGATCTTCAGATTCTCCATAAGAAACGCCACATATATTCTCAGAGTATTTAAGTACCAGAACTGTAACTGAATTATCAATTCTGTTGACGTGATGTCAAGTCAGATGTCATGACATTACATCTAACATGTTTTCCTAGATGTTGAACTTCTTCAACATAACAAATAACCTCTTTCATAATTTAGATCACTTAGAATAGTTAGGTTACAAGTCACAGCTGTTACAAACATTCAACATATAACATAGTTACTTAATCAGTACTTAATTTCAGGCGCGATGTCATATGCTGATGTTGTGACATCTTACATAACATGTTGGTCCAGATGTTGAACTTCTTCAACCCCACATATTAAAACAACAGAGGGAATATGGGTAAACTTGCTTTCTTATTTGTTTTACAAATGAAGCCAACTCTCCAGCCAGGGCACTTACAATCTCCCCCTTTGGCAAATTTTGGCTAAAACAAATATGTGCAAGTTGTATTTTGGGACCAGGCCACAACACAGTTGAGATGTTACAACATCTTGTCCAACATCTTCTTTGTAGAGGCTGATGTCCTTTGAGCAAACAACAAACCTCTATCCTTCAACTGTGAGCAACTCCAAACCATCGATGCCCCAAGAGGATTTCTTTTCTCAAGATTATTGTTGATAATCTTGATACTTATTACTTGTGATCATGTAACTCAGATCACAAGTCACAACTATCCTCTTAACTCATAACACAAGACACAAACAAAGTCACTTACTTAGGGATCATGTTGCTTTCACCTGAGTCTCGATGGACATTGCCGTGTGTTGCTTTCACCTGAGTCTCTCCTGAGACTGGGTCCCTATCTTTCTCCCCCTTTTTGGCCAGAATTTGACAAAGACTGCCCATACAGATCCATACCCATGCACAATTTTCCCAGATGCTAACAAACTTCATATTGCTGAAACCCTCTGATGAAGAGAAAGAATAGAGAGAGTCTTCATAAATAATGCAATTTTGGCATAGATAGTAACGATCTTGGTACTTTACTCTGACAGTTTCAGTACCCTAGGACTGGTTTTAATGCAGGTACCTACCCTTGGGTTTGACCCTTTGACCATTGTCAGACATTTGTCTTTTAGAACCGACTACTCCTTTTAAGTATTTGTCCCCTATCCAAGAACCATCGTTGTCTCTGCCTCAGTTGTATAATACTTTTATTAGATGACAAGTTATCATCTAAACATTCCAGCTCACTAAACAGCTCCATAATGAGACACAACCGCCCTGTTTTCTTAGCAGATGAAAACACGCTCAAATCCTATGTTTGAAACTATTCCATTTTTCACAAAGAGGATGGTTACTCCCTCTGAGTCATACAACTGTACACACATGGGTTTATTAATAACAATCCACACTTCATCCACCTTTCCTCCTGTCTGTAGTTTTAGGGGAAATTAGGAACAATGTCATTACCAATGTGATGACATTCGGTCAGACATAGTGCTCTTCAGTCTCGAACACATCATCCCAATAGTTAATAAGGTTCCACACTTTATATCCTACGAGTTTGATGAAGACCTTTCGTACAAACCAATACTCCCCCTGTTAGGGACAATCACTTCTCTTCATGGAAACAAGTAGGTCACATTCAATACTTAGTTGGACCTTCAAGACAACTTCTGATTCAAGGTAAATAAGACCCCTTGATGAATGGAAAACATAAGACGCATCTTTATGTCTTCAAGAGCGCACCATCTGTTCAACAATATTGGTTGAACGCATTCATACTTTGAATCAAACTTTCTCGATAATAATCAGCTGCCACATGTTGATTATCTTGATTCTCTGAATCCACTGTTGAGATGGACCAAATGCCACTGTTTGATTATCTCCTTCATGAATCCTCATATGAAAAAATCAAATGCCACCTTTTGACTTCTCCATGTTTATCAGACTTCTCCCAAAGATATTCTGATCTTCCAATTGAAATTTGAACTTCAAGCTACAAGTTATCACAAAAGGCTTAGATACACTAAGACAGGAACATGTAACATCTTCTCCACCCAACAACTCCAAAGAGCTGCAAAGAGACGATCCTTTTGAAGTATCCAACCTTCAACTTCGTAGATCATCCTATCTTAAGTTGATGTGCCACTTCACCAACCAAGAATCTTATGTTGAACCAAATGTCACAACATTATGTTATAACATCTAGTTGTTGAATTCAGCTCCTTCTCTAATTTACTTCCTTACCTAGATCAGAACCAGACTGATCCAAGTAACTATCATCAAGATTATGATGTCTTCTTCTTCTTGTAGCTTCGAGTCTGAACACGTTTCCAGGAAACCTTTTCCAAGGATCAAATGATTTTGATGTCACCAAAGAGATAGCTCTAAAGCATCACTCTTCCTGTGATTCTTCACAGGGTCTAGAAGAAGGAATGTTCCCACATCTTTAAGAACATCAGTTATCTTGAACTCCAAGGATAATCAATTAAATACCTGTACTTGTCACGAATAGCAATTGATCATAAATCCTTCCCATTATCCTGTAAGATACTTTCACCTTTTGAATACTTTGACATACTCTTCGTGTGTTAATATCTTCTTCTTGCAAGCACTTTCTTTGAGAGACCAAAGAGTTGAGATATCTAGGTTCTCTGAACAAACTCTACTCACCTTAACAGATTTGAAACTCCTACCAGATCAGATTCATCCTTAGGAATGAGAGAGATGAATCCTTCCTTGCAAATATGTCACACAACACCCAGAACCCATGTGACATAGGTCAACAGCCAGCTAAACACCAGGCTGAACTAATGTGAGGAGGTTAACCAAATCTCCCCCTCAAACTACCCATCATGGAAGCTCCACACAAAATATCCATGCATTGTACACAAATGTCTCGACATGACATATGACATCCCTACCAGATTCAAGTAACTCCAAGAGTTATACCTTAACCAAATTCTGAGTCTTCAAATTCTCACATCTTGAAAGATCTTCCACTTCTAATCATGATGTTTAAATGACAAGATTCATGATCCCAATCTACTTCTATGAAGGAGCGATAATGCTGCACCATTATTGACTTTTATTAACCAATGAGCTTGTCTTTCTTCACACCATAGTACTCCAGGGAACAACTGCTCAGCCCTGATCAATGTCATATCTCAACCAGCTTCACTTCTAGAGTTCTGACTCTTAAAAGTAACCTTCGGGAGCACACAGACATAGTTGACTCTACCATTGTCAACTTTGCACACACAGATGTCTCCTCTTCCAGGTCAGGAGTAGGTCCAAAACAAAAGTATCCCTTTGTTTGACACCCAAAACATATGCTCTTCAACTAGTAGCTGCATACATTCTGAACGAAGAACGTCTTCATGAGTGGACTTGAGAGGACTCAAGTATCGGTGACATCTTTAATAGCTTATGTTGAATTCTTGAATACAGTAGCCTTCAATCCACAAGAGGGGAAACACATCAGAGCTTGAGTTTTTCCAAGTATTACACAGCGGAAGAACATAATACAACTCAATCTTTGCACACACACTTTAGGCGTACGCAAATCCTAGGTTTGAAAATAAATCAAACCTAGAGCAGCTACCACACAACCAGGCCAAATGCCAATCACATAGTTCCTGTCATGAATAGTCCATCCTCCCACTTTAAGGGACCATTCAGGGAAATAACAAACCTTTCCAGGTTACAATCTCCAGTACTAAGATTGACCTTTCAGATACCAGAAAGTATCACCCATGGATCTCATCCAGAAACAGAACAGGATGCCTGCTCTGATACCAATTGAAATTATGGTGTATGCCAGTCTTCAGATGTTATACCCAAGGTCAAGACATCTGATATGACATAATAAATACACTGCAAGGTAGATACCCAATTTTTCGTGTTACAGTACCAGTTCTGTTCATCTGTTGCACATGATCAGCAGAGAGCGAACAACCTTCACAGTTCTGTTTCTTCTGCACAGATATCAGCATGATGTCTTAACATGTTCTGAGACATCATCTGTTACAACATTACAGTTTTACCTTGATATATAACAGACAGAATTATAAAGTGTTGAAGGTAAAAACACAAATCAGTTGTTAACCCAGTTCGGTGAAACACACCTACTCTGGGGGCATACCAAGCCAGGAAGAAGATCCACTATCAGCAATATTAATTCAGGACTAAACTTCACAAGTTCCCATCCTTCACTTAATCATCTACCCAGTGCAACCTATACCTAGGAACTCCTAGATAGAAACCTACCAGTTTCCATTCCTATTGCCGCAGCAACAGAAGTCTAACTCCTACTCAAGAAGTAGAGCCCCCCACTTGATTTCCTACATTACAATGTATATCAAGTAATGCAGAAATACTTAGACTTGCTTCATAGCTTCGTCCAAGAACACTCAAACCCTTACCTACAGGTATCGAGTTACACACATGGTAACCTTGCCACAGACCGACAGGTTTACCTAACAAAAACACCCCAATGTTACATTATATGAGATATGCTAACCCTAGGTTACAATCTGCTATTTATAACCTATTACCCAACTGGATTTGGGCCTTCAAAAATCTCAGCAAGCTTTTCTCCTTGCTGTTACAACTCAGCAGCAAACTTCTCCTATAATCAAGGTCTTCAATCTTCTAGTTCCTAAAATATCTCCATATTTAGAAACAGTATTTTCTTCAAATATTCTGATTGATTCTTGATTGATCTTCAAATTCTCCATAAGAAACGCCACATATATTCTCAGAGTATTTAAGTACCAGAACTGTAACTGAATTATCAATTCTATTGACGTGATGTCAAGTCAGATGTCATGACATTACATCTAACATGTTTTCCTAGATGTTGAACTTCTTCAACACAACAAATAACCTCTTTCATAATTTAGATCACTTAGAATAGTTAGGTTACAAGTCACAGCTGTTACAAACATTCAACATATAACATAGTTACTTAATCAGTACTTAATTTCAGGCGCGATGTCATATGCTGATGTTGTGACATCTTACATAACATGTTGGTCCAGATGTTGAACTTCTTCAACCCCACATATTAAAACAACAGAGGGAATATGGGTAAACTTGCTTTCTTATTTGTTTTACAAATGAAGCAAACTCTCCAGCCAGGGCACTTACAGGTTGCCTTCGGTAAACAATCATTAAGCATAGGTTGTCTTAGTGGTTGCCCTCCTGTCTAAAAAAGATCAAACGTCCCATTCGAATGTTGCCTCAGAAATGTTGCCTCGGAAATGTTGCCTCGAATATGATCTTAAGACTCTAGGGTTATTACTAAGGTGTCCTAACATTGTTTTAGTGATCGTACGTCCCTTTCAAATTGACCCTTACAATTCCAACGACGGTGCTACCTATTTCTCAATAGTAGGATAGCGCTGTCTAACGGAAACAAGAATATAAGCGATATTTTTTCGAGTAGGTAGATGATAATAGATACTTGCTCAAATCAAAACTTTTCACACTTACACATTTCAAAATAATTTTCAAAACAACTTCGTCACACCTTTGAGGACTGATAAAAGGGTTATCACGAAGAAAAACTTTTTCAAAAACAAAGCACATACACAAGCAATTTTAAAAAAGATGAGCAAGTACCTAAGAGCCCATGGAAAACCATGGATAGAAAGGGTGCTAACACCTTCCCTTTCTATAATCTACCCCCCGTACTCAGAATATCTCGAAAAATGATTTTTTCTGTACTTTTTTCCTTTCCGATTGGATGAAATAATAGTCGGTGGCGACTCTTGCTTACCGTGACATTTTGCGAACAAAAAACACAAAACACAAACCAGTATTAAACAGTCGGTTCTGCCATTGTATCACAAGGGGAAATTGGACCATGAATGGGGTACCATGACACTCGTGAGACCAAGACGAGTTGATTGGTACCATTAAATTGATTTATATTGCATGTACAGGATTTTAGAGATGGACAAGGTTGTAGCTACGAACAAGTGTCCATAGGTAAAAGTATTTTACCTAAAGCAACTGACCAAGGAAGAAGACGCTGGCGTGTCAAGCAACCATTGGGACATTTGAAAATCTGCGCGTGTTCTGAGCATTGAAATTAATTTGGCTTTTGCTTTTTTTATTTATTATGTTAACAATTAACTAGTGCAACGCAGTTGGTCAGAGGAAGGAAGTATGAAGCTCATGTCCTGGGTTCGATCCCAGGCGTGAGCTTTTGGCATTTTCTCCATTATTTTCACCAGATCCAGCACACCTCACCCTATGAGGATCATCACACGCCCTCTGATCTCATCCTCTGGATCCATCTCCATCCAGATCCAGCATACCTCACCTTTCGAGGATCATCTTCCTCTGGATCAATCTCCATCCAGATCCAGCACACCTCACCTTCTTAGGATCATCACGCGCCCTCTGATCTCATCCTCTGGATCCATCTCCAGCCAGATCCAACGCCAGCATATGCAGGTCCACCACGAGTCCCCAGAAGATGGTCTCATTGGACCAGGAGCCAGACTCTGGGTCATCCTTCTGGGTGCCAGAAGTTCAGCATACACCCCCCAGATTTGCTAACAGCAGGCCCATTTGGTTATTTCTACTATTTTTCTTTAATTTCTTTTCTTTAATTATTTTGTTTTTCTAATCAATACAAAAATCATTTTATTAAATTAACAAATAAAAAAAATCACAAAAAGACTTATTTTCTTAATAAATATTATTTTTAATTAATTAGTTTAATTAATTTAGAGCAACTTTAACTTCTTTCATAATTAAAAGCAATTAGAAATTAGGTTTATTTAATTTGTGATTTAATTGTTTTCTCAAATAAAAATCCACAAAATTTTCTTCCTCTCAATTAGGGTTTTATGTTATTAATTACCGCCCTCGTATTTAATTTGTCGCGCGCTTGTTAATTATTTTTTCCATTATTTTGTAACTGTTCAGGGTTTGTAATAGTTAAATTAGGGTTTTATTTCTTGCTTTAAATCACCGATTTTTGGTTATGTAATTAATCCCCCTCCCCGAAGCCTTGTAATAGCTAGGTTTTACTTCCTCGCACTTTTAATTTCCGCAATCTTTAACTGTTAGATGTATGGCTAGAATGAATGAAAAATTAAAACAGTTAGAAAACCCTAATGTGCAAAGATTAAAATAATTGAAACAAATCACTCGCACATGTTCACTCCTAGAGTTTACCTCACTTCGGCTTCCTTCAGTAAACAATCATTAAGCATAGGAGATTTTAGTGGTTGCCCTCCAGTCTAAAGAGATCAAATTTTCCCATTCGAATGTTGCCTCGGAAACGTTGCCTCGAAAAAAACTTAAGACTCTAGGGTTATTACTAAAGTTTTCTAACTGTTGCTTTAGTGATTGTATTTGTCCCTTTCGAAAGTCCCTTACAAACTCCAACGACAGTGCTACCTGCTCCTTAATAGTGGGATAGCGTTGTCTAAAGGAAATAGAACATAAACAATCTTCTTTCGAGTAAGTAGATGCTAGTAGGTACTTCCTCAATAAAAACTCTTCACACAAACACCTCTCAAAACAAATTTTCAAAACAACTTTATCACACCTTTGAGGACTGATATAAGGGTTATCACGAAGTAAAAGTATTTTCAAGACAAACACACACAAGCAATTTGAAAAATGAGCAAGTACCTAGGAGCCTGTAGATAACTACGGATAGAAAGGGTTCTAACACCTTCCCTTTCTATAATCTACCCCCCGTACTCAGAAACATCTCGAAAAAGGTTTTTTCTGTTCTTTTTACTTTTCCATGATTGGATGAAATAAAAGTCGGTGGCGACTCTTGCTTACCGCGACATTTGTGGGGAAAAAATGCAAACCAGTATTAACAGTCGGTTCTGCCACCGTATCACATTGCTCAACTAAGGTTCTAAGGTCCGTTGGTGCTTCATGACACCATGCGGCGGCCCCGTATTCTCCTCATTTCCACACGAAGGATACCAGTACCAACCAAAGTGTCATACCAACATATCCATCGCTTAAACCATATCGATCTACGTCGTACAATCTCTACAATCTATTGTTGTTTACCTAAAAAGTGCCCCCAGATCCAGGTGTAGGATATTTAACAATGCCCAAACAAAACCCTTAAGGATAAAGTAGACAAAGCAAACAAGAAAGCAATTTTTTAAAAATGACCTAGATCCTAAGGTATACCCACTTTATTAATATTTCCCCAGCAGAGTCGCCAGTTTTGTGATACAGTGGCATAACCGTCTGTTAATACTGGTTTTGCATTTTGTATTCGAAAATGTGCGGTAAGCAAGAGTTGCGACCGACTTTTATTTCATCCAACAACGGAAAAGGGAAAAGAACAGAAAAAACCTTTTTCGGGATGTTTCTGAGTACGGGGGGTAGATTATAGAAAGGGAAGGTGTTAGCATCCTTTTTATCCATGGTTTACCACGGGCTCTTAGGTACTTGCTCATTCTTGAAATTGTTTTCGTGTGTTTGTGTGCTTGAAAAAGTTTTGAAATTTGCCTTAGTGCGGCGTTTCACTTTATGGTAACCCTTGTATCTGTCCTCAAGGGTGTGATAAAATGTTTTTGAAAACTTTGTTTGAAAAGCTTGTTTGAAAGTGTATGTGTAAAAATTTTACTTGAGCAAGTACCTAAAAGATTCTACCTACTCGAAAAAAGTCTACTCATTTTCTTATTTCCTTTAGACAGCGCTATCCTGCTATTAAGGAGTAGGTAGCCCCATCGTTAGAGTTTAAAGGGGCATTTAAAGGGACAATTATGGTCGCTGAAGTAATGGTTAAGAAACCTTAGTAATTACCCTAGAGTCTTAAAGATCTTTCCGAGGGAACATTCGAATGGGTCATTTTTTATCTTTTGAGACTAGAGGGCGACCACTAAAACTCCCTATACTTCATGACCATTTACTGAAGGCAACCGAAGTGGGATATACCCTAGGAGTGAGCATGTGCAACTGTTTGATTTCAGTTCATTTATCTTGCGCATTTAGGGTTATCTACAGTTTTAATGGTTATTATTTCCATACAAGCCTATTAGTCTAAGCAGTTAATAGTAGCGGAAAGTAAAGTGCGAGAATAAAAACCTAGCTATTACAAGGCTTCGGGGAGGGGGTTACTTAGCCAAAATAGGGGGAAAATAATAAGTAAAAACAGTAATAAAACCTGAAAAAGACTATTACAACCCTTGGCAGATACAATAATTAATATAATAATGGAAAAAGGATACGCGCAACGAAATTAAGTACGGAGAATTAGGGCTTGAATTCTAAGAAAACCTAATTAGTGAAAGAAAATACTTTTTGTATTTTTATTTAAGAAAATATTTATGAATTAACCCTAATTTTTTTTATTGATTTAAATTATGAAAAAGAAATTAAATTTCCCTAAATTAAATTAATCTACTTAATTAATAAAATTAAATTTAGTGATAAAACCTAATTCTAACATTTTATGATTATATTGATGTTTTTGTTTAGTAAAAAAAATGATCTTTTTAAAAATGAAGAAAACAAAATAAATAAATTAAAAAAACAATAAGAATAAAAAAATGAATGGGCCTGATGTTGTTGAGTAATCTGGGGGGTGCAGCGCTGAATTGTGTCAAAGCCCAGATCTGGTAGCCCACAACTGCGCTGGATCTAGTGTTATTGTGTTAGGGAGGTCCATCATGGGGATGTATTACTGGGGGCATTGGATCTTGGGCGTGGATGATCCAATGGTGATGAGCATGTGCCACATAGTGCGCATGTGGGAGTGTAATATGTTGGATCTACAATGAATAAATCAGAAAATAGCAAAATGCTGGACCTGGGACTCGAACCCAAGTCCTTCGCCTCATATGCTCGCTTGCCTTGCCATCTGTGCTGGTTATTCATTCGTGAATATAAACAAAACATAACAATATAATATGAAACAAAAGTAAATGCTGAGTTGTCAAGACACGTAAGCGTTGTGTGGCCCTGGTATTAGAAACGAACCAATCATAACATGGGGAATCACCACGCACGCGTACGCCTGAGTCAGCTGGGGTCAACGACGTCGGAGCTGTGCTCCAGTCGTCTTCTCCGACCAACCCTAACGTTCAAACCTGCAAAACATGAGGAATAAGAGGCACAAAAAGACCCTATTCCCCTTGAAATTTTCCCAGGAATCCAAATATGGCCTTAGTTTCGCCTGAAAGTGCTTGTATCATCTTATTCGTGCCATGGCTGTTTCAAAGCCCTAACAATGGCAACTTCTTAAATCTACATCCATACTCTCATGCTAATTTATATTGTGTTTTTGCAAAGTTTTGGATCCCAACCTTACCACAAACGGGAGATGCTTGGCCTGAGCGTTTGAGAGGGTTACAATCCTGGAAATTGACAGAGATGGATTCCTGGCACCTTCAGGAGTATGATAGAAGGCTTAGGTTGGACGAAAATAGCTTAGATCGTATGGTATATGCTTGCACCTTTTTTGAGAAAATTTGAACACCTTTAGGGTTTGAGTGAGGCAGGCTGCTTGTGTCCTTTTGACTTATGGTTAATGTGTATATGTAGCAAATCAAATTAGGGTAACAAAAGAGGAAGAATATCCATGCTTTTAGTGAGAAAATTTTTGCATTCAATTATTTGATTTTTGCTCATTTTTTGAAACAAATCCAATCTTTTCCTTCCTCCATGATTTTATCTTGATATGTTAGCTTTTGTTGTACATTATTTGATGAGAAAAGATTTGGAAATCATATCTTACATATTTCCTATTATTTCTTTATTTAATTTTGACTTTTAATGAATAAAAAATAAAAATAAATAATAACAATAATAAAATAAAGTATGAATGAGCTCAGGGGTCGTGGGCCATGTTAGGAACAAGTTTCAAGCATGAAAACATGGGCCCATTTGGAAAAATTTCAAGTTTGGTCATTATTTGCTTCATACACTTTTCCAAAAATTGATCAACTTTAGCAATGCATATCTTTCTCATTTTTAACCATAAGAGGGTGTTCTTGGACTTTTTAGAAAGCTTAGGATGTCTTATAAACAACCATTTTTGTCTCATCTCCATTGGATCTTCCATGTTCATGTAAGGATCTTTGACCCAAAAGGTGTTTTTGTTGACTTTTTAAATGGACCTATAATGTCTGAGCTTGTATCTTTTGATTGAGGCATTTCTTGAACTTGAGGGTTGAAGAGAAGTTGTAGGGAATTGGATTCTATTTAAAATGAGCTTTGGAGGAAAATTTTCTGATAAAGTATCAGAAAGTTATGCCTGGTCAAAGTTTGGTTGACTTTTCCTATAGAAACCCTAATTTAGCAACTTTTGAGTTTTGATGAATTTGGGGAATTCCTTGAGAAATCATGATCAACCCTTGATCAAATGATGGATGTTACTTAAAAATGTTGATGTTGACCAAAAATCTTGAAGTTTGACTGAATGAGGGTCACTGTTGACTTTTGACCTAATACAATTGATTTTTAGGCATTTGAGCAGTTGACTGAGCAAACTTCTTGTGCAAGGCATGAAACTTGACATGGATGGTATTGAGAACATATTAGGACCATGTAAAAGATTTGATACCTTTGGAGTTCACGTATCTTGATGAAAGTGGAAACCCTAGTTGAAGTAAAATGAGAGGGAAAACTTTGGGGTACAACAACGTATAACCAAGGGATATTTCATCATTTTATTCAAGAAGATGTCCTCACAAGATTTTCCCTGGGTCAGATAGGTCGACACTAAGATCTCTCTGCTCACTATGCCGGTGGAAGCGATGCCAATACTTTCGCCTGGGTCGGTTGAATCGCTATTAAGATTCTCCTGATTACTATGCTAGTAAAAGTTAACCCAAAATCTCTCTGCTCACTATGCTGGTAGAAGAGATTCCAAGACTTTCATCTGGGTCAGTTGAATCACTACTAAGATTTGCCTGATTACTATGCCAGTTAAAGTTGACCCAAGATCTCTCTGCTTACTATACCGATAGAAGAGATTCCAAGACTTTCGTCTGGGTCAGTTGAATCGCTACTAAGATTTTCCTGATTACTATGCAAGTCAAAGTTGACCCAAGACCTCTCTGCTTACTATGCAGGTGGAAGAGATTCCAAGACTTTCGTCTGGGTCAGTTGAATCTCTACTAAGATTCTCCTTATTACTATGCCAGTCAAAGGTACCCAAGATCTCTCTGCTTACTATGCCGGTGGAAGAGATTCCAAGACTTTCGTCTGGGTCAGTTGAATCGCTACTAAGATTCTCCTGATTACTATGCCAGTCAAAGTTAACCTAAGATTTTCTCTGGATTAGCCTGATCGACACTAATATCTCTTTGATTACTATGCCAGTGGAAGATGTACCAAGACTTTCGTCTGGGTTAGTTGAATCGCCACTAAGATCCTTCTGATTACTATGCTAGTCAAAGTTAATTCAAGGCCTTTCTCTGGTTAAGTCAAATAGACACTAAGATTTCTATCCCAATTGAAGACAACTTTAGACCTTTCTCTGGTTCAGCCAAATCGATACTAAGATTTGTATTCCAGTTAAAGAAGCTATAAAGCCCAGAAACTGACCGGATAATAGTCAATCAACAATGCAAGGCACTGTGAAGCCTGAATCCTGACCAGATAATAGTTTAATCTCATTTCCCTAGTAAATCGATGTGAAGCCTGGAATACGACCAAATAGCAGTCAGTCTTATCATCCTCAGCAAGTCACTGTGAAGCCTGGATCTTGACCAGATAGCAGTTCACTTCCGTCTCTTTAATCAAGAGATGACTCCTCAGTAGAGTAAAGGACAACTGAAGCTCCTAGACTCTATTCCCCAAGATAGAGATCAACATTCCTCAGCAGAGTCCTCCCTGACAATAAGAACATGAATTCCCACAAAGGAATATCTCACGAAATCATCATTGTTCTAGATGGCATCTTTAAGCCCATCTCCGACGACTCCCCATCATATCTTCTGGATGGCATTTGTAAGCCCATATCTGGCAATATTCAGTCATGTTCTCCAAATGGAAACTGTAAGCCCATTCCCAATGTCATCAACCATCAGTATTACTTCATGAGAGTGCAAATTTCTGGGCACTTTAGTGTTCAATCATCTTCCACCCCCAGATCACGAAAGGCAGACAAGCCAATATAAATCCTCAGGTTTAAGTAGATTGAACAAGGGCAGCTGTTATACCCCAAAATTTTCCCTCCCTTTTTCACACAAGACATACTCCTAGAGGTCCTCAATTGCTCAAAGTTGACTAAGGATTGACCAGACAAATCCTCCTCTTAAGACAATAAGCCTCAAACTAGGGTTTCACTCCTCATCAAGATGGTTGAGTTCCAAGGGTCCCAAATGGTCTCCATTGTCCTAATATTCCCTCAATATCATCCATGCCAAGTTTCATGCCTTGCACAACAAGTTTGCTCAGTCAACTGCTCAAATGCCTGAAAATTAATTATACTAGTTCAAAAGTCAACTGCGGCCCAAATACAGTCATACTTCATGATTTTTGGTCAAAATCAACATTTTGAAGTAATATCCATCATTTGATCAAGGGTTGATCATGATTCCTCAAGAAATGCTCTTAACTCATTAAAAGTCAAAAATGGCAAATTAGGGTTTCTTTAGGAAAAGTCAACCAAACTTTGATAAAGCATAACTTTCTCATACTTTATTAGAAATTTTTCCACAAAGGCTCATTGTGAAGAGAATCCAATTCCCTACAACTTATCTTCATCCCTCAAGGTCAAGAAATGCCTCAATCAAAAGATATAAGCTCAGACATTATAGGTCATTTCAAAAAGTTAACAAAAACACCTTTTGGGCCAAAGCTCCTTACATGAACATGGAAGATCCAATTAAGGTGAAACCAAAAGGGTTGTTTAAGGACATCCTAATATTTCTAAAAAGTCCAAAAACACCCTCTTAGGGTAAAAAATGAGAGAGATATACATTGCTAAAGTTGACCAAATTTAGGAAATGTGCATGAAGTCAACATTGATTTTTTTTCCAAATGGGCCCATGTTTTCTTGTTTGAATCTTGTTCCTAAGATGACCCACGACCCATGAGCTTATTCACTTATTATTTTATTATTTTTATTATTAATTTTGATTTTTTATTCATTAAAATCAAAATAAATCATTTAAAATAATGGAATAATGAAATAAAATCAAAGATTCGATTTTATGAGCACATTATGGATTCATGATCAGCTGGCAAAACATATAATTCGTACAAGGGCTAATTGGATTGGAAAAGATCATGATTTGGCGTATTTTAGAAACAAAGGCATAAATCAAATCTTTTCTCATCAATTTGCAAAGATTCAACTTAGTTTTATTGACCTAATTGCTTCTACTATATATGCATAACAAACCCTGATGATAAAAACAAGGATTGGTCATGTAGAATTGAGACATGAAACTTTAATTTTTTGAAAAAAAGTGGTGCTTGAATTTTGATTTACATGGAGATTCAAAGCATTCTAAGGTTGGAAATCAATTCCTGGGCACGTTTGGAAGTTATTTGAACCATTACCACGCCTTAACACCTTCATAAATCGCACATACAAAACCATAATTTGCCTTTATTTTATTGAAATCGATTTTGATAATTTACGCATGATAAATGAGTTTCGAATATGCATTCATGTTTATATGCTCCTTTAGAACATGTTGGAATGGTTAATTTCTTATTTTGATGCTTATATGATAACCTTCCATTGCTAGGGTTTGAAGCTTCGTTTTAGGGTTTCTTGTTACAGGTGAAATTAAGCCAAAAGAAGAGTACCATTGTACTCATGAGGTCAAACCCAGTTGGTCTGCATTCTTAGATTTCATTTTTATTGTGTGACTGTGATTTTTATTAAATTATTTTTTTTGCAAATTAATTATTTTAATCAATTTTAATTTATTTTCATTAATTAAAATTAATTAGAAGATTAGGTCAATATCAAATCACTTTTTATAAAAAAATCCAAAAAGATATTTTAATGATCAAATTAGTTTTTTAGGGTTTTACACTTCTTTTTTTAATTTTAATTCTCGCGCTTAATTATTTTTACCGTACTATTTATTTTTCATTATTGATGTAATTGCACACGGTTTGTAATAGTTTAAATAGGGTTTTAATTCCGCATTTTTACCTTTCAGTCACTAATTATGTAATTGCACCAAAGCCTTGTAATAGTTAGAAATTTTATCTTTCTGCCATTTATTTTCCCGCACGATAAACTGCTTAGATGAATGTCTAATAGGGTTGCATGAAAGATAATGATTAACTGAACCTAGATAACCCTAATTGCGCAAGATAAAATATCTGGAAAAAGCACAATGTTGCTCACTTGCACCCTTAGGGTATACCTCACTCGGTTGCCTTTGAATTACGGTCACTATTCTCGAAACGTGAGAATTCTTAGTGGCTGTCCTTAAAGTCTAGATATCACTAGTCCCTCGATGACCCTCTCGACTGTTGACTCGGTATAAAAGTGATCTTAGGGCTTTAAGAGAGTTACTAAGAGATCTTGCCCTGTTGCCTTAGTGACCGTATGTCCTTTTCGATAGTCTCTCAACATCCAACAACTAGGGTTACCTACTCACTAATAGTATGATAGCACTGTCTAAAGGATAGGAGGAAAATAACACCTTTTTTCGAGTAGGTAGATAATTGTTAGGTACTTGCTCAATCATATTTTTACACCCTACACTTTCAAACATACTTTTCAAACAAAGTTTTAAAAAAAACACTTTATCACACTCTTGAGGACTGATACAAGAGTTACCATAAAGTGAATCGCCGCACTAAGACATTTTTCAAAGCTTTTCAAAACACACAAACACAAGAAATTTTAGAAAATGAGCAAGTACCTAAGAGCCCATGGAAAACCATGGATGGAAAGGGTTCTAACACCTTCCCTTTCCATAATCTACCCCTTACTCAGAAAACTCGAAAAAAGGTCTTTTTTTGTTCTTTTCACCCTTTTCTTGTTGGATAAAAGAAAAGTAGGTGGTGACTCTTGCTTATCGCGACATTTGCGAACAAAAAATGCAAACCAGTATTAACAGTCGGTTCTTCCACCGTATCACAGAACTGGTGACTATGCTGGGGAAATATAATAAAGTGGGGTTTACCTTAGGATCTAGATCATTTTAAATTGCTTTCTCTGTTTGGTTTGACTGCTTTATCTTTGAGGGTTTTGTTGGGGTATTCTTGTAAAGATCCTACATCCGGATCTGGGGCATCTTATTAGGTAAGTAGCAATAAACCATGGAGGCTGTACAACGTAAACTGATACGAACAAAGTGATGGCTACGTTAGCGTGATACTTTGGATTGTACTAATGTTCCTTGAGTAAGTTAAGGATAACATTAGGCTTCCTCATAGTGTCACTAAGCACTAACTAACCTTTAGAACCTTTAATTGACTCATCTTAGCCATTAGGAAGTAGTGAGATAACCGACTTTGGTTCTGACCAAAGATTGGTTGATACTCGATACTACACTCATTGAGGCTGGACTTT
The DNA here is from genome assembly GCA_948472305.1 of Vicia faba. NCBI lineage: Eukaryota > Viridiplantae > Streptophyta > Magnoliopsida > Fabales > Fabaceae > Vicia > Vicia faba. The sequence goes on along the minus strand of OX451739.1, from coordinate 34,587,117 downwards.
CAGGATTTTTTGGTCGCAATACGTCAGTGCGGAGCTAAAACAATTTCTAAAGGGAAGGTCAGTGATATTGAGGCTCCCTAGAACCTGGTTACTATTAATAGGACAGGTTGAGCCAACTGAACATTCAAGAGGGTACATATCTTAAAAACTCATGCAGGCCTTTGAACCTAAGGTCTATTGTGTGATTTGCTTGTGTTTATCTGTGATTTTAGCATAATCATGACATCATAAACATCATGAAATTCATACATACTAATCATTTCACATACCTGTTGGATTTACCTCTTGGTTATTTTGTAGGATATGAATTCAGGTCGCAGAAAAACTATTTGGATTCACTTCACAAAGTTCCTCCTAAGCTCAAGGAATTAGTCTTGAAAGTCCCCGAGGACTCATCATTTCACAAAAGACATGGTCACTTGCTCAGTTTGGTTACCACCGGGTTTGACGAAGGTTTGATAAGTGTCTTATTCCAGTTCTTCAACCCTAAGCACCATTGCTTCACATTCCCCGATTATCAACTGGTGCCTATGCTTGAAGAATTCTCTAAGTTACTTGGTTTACCTATATTGGAGAGAGTACCTTTCACTGGTTTATAACAAGACCCAACTTTCGAAAATGTTATCATAACTTTGCACTTGAAACCATCTGACATTGAGGCTAATTGGGAAAAAAAGAAGTGGAGTTAAGGGTCTCCTTGCAAATTTCCTGATGAAGAAAGCTCAGATTTTCCGGGATGCTATGAGCTATCATGCCTTCAAAGATGTATTATCCCTCTTGATCTATGGGTTGGTCATGTTTCCTAATTCAGATCAACTTATAGATGTGAATTCCATCAACATCTTTCTTGCTCACAATCTGGTTCCTACATTGCTCGGGGATATCCTATATTATCTCCATACTCATACTCTAAAGAAGCGAGGAACTCTCATGTGTTGCACCCCTCTGCTATATAGGTGGTTTATTTTGCACCTTCCTCGGTCAGTAATGCAAAATGATTTAGGCTTAAGGTGGAGTCAAAGACTAATGTCTCTCTCTCACTCCGACATCCATTGGTGTCCTCGCTCTTAAGAGGACATTTCTTTTATTGATTGCTGCGGAGAATTTCCTAATGTGCCACTCCTGGGCATTAGGGGAGGCATCACCTACAATCCTTCTTTAGCACTACCTCAATTTGGTTATGCATAGATAGATGGTCCACCGGATATGCTCATCCAGGGTATTGTGTTCAACTACTCAGATGATTTGCATAATTATCGTTAGAGGTTCATCTGCTCTTGGGGCATTGTTAAGAAGACTGATAGTAGGACTTTGGGGCGTAAGAACTCCATCCCTTTGGAACCTTACCTCAAATGGGTGAGAGCTCGAGCCCAAATTCTTATGATGCCATACGATTCCATCTTACCGGTGATCTTAGAACCTATTGTTCAAGGGGGCGAGTCCTGTATTATTCTCCATTCTAATATGCCAACCAACTTCAAAGAGTTGCAAAAGTCTTGGATCCAGCTCAAGGAAGAACGAGATACTTTTGAGGCACAATTCTATGCAAGCGAGAGGAAGGTGCTGAAATTAACAAAACAACTTCATGAAGAGAGGAACCTCAACATATACCTCAACACCAAGAGGAAGCGTCCATGGGAGACTTAGGAATTTCCTTTTAATGTTTATCCTTGTGTAATCTTTTGTTTATTTAAAAACTTGCTAATAAAAGGTTTTTCTTTTTGTTTTGTTTAAAAGAGCTTGAATCCAATAAGGTCCTTGAAATCATTTCATACACATGTCATACATATCAATGCATAAACAGGTTCCGTAACAGGTTTCTCATCTTCTTTGTTGTTTCTTTCAGCAAGAAATGGCTCTCGAACAAACTGTGAAAGACTTACAGACTCAGAACGCACAATTCCAACAGATGATCATGGCTCTAGCCAAAGGGCAGGAGGAACTGAAAGCCCTGATTGTTAAAGACAAGGCTAAGAAGCCGAGAAGGACAGCTGGTGTGGTAAATATGGGAAGAAGATTCAAGGGACCATTGAAGCAAATGGTTGATCTGACCTCTTCATCCAAAGAAGGAGAGAACCAAGAGGGTGAGACAAGAGAGGAAGACCCTAGTCCGGAGGAATCTAATAATGACACTGATTACAATGAAGAGCAGTATTCTCTTGCTGATGAAAAGTACAAACAGTTGGAAGAGCGTGTGAGTGCAATGGAGATTCAGAAAGTGCCCGGGCTGGACTTTAAAGAGCTGGGTTTGGTGTCTGGGATTTTTATTCCTCCAAAGTTCAAGGCACCAGTGTTTGCTAAGTAAGACGGGGTTTCGTGTCACAAGATGCACCTCCGATCTTATGTGAGGAAGATACAACCTCACACTGCTGACAAAGACTTGTGGATCCATTTCTTTCAGGACAGTCTATCCAGAACTCAGCTAGATTGGTTCTATCAACTGGAGAGGGCCAACATCCATAATTGGGAAGAAGGTGGCCTCATTGAAAGATGCTAGAGCTACCGTAGAAGAAGGTGGTTGTACTATATGGGGTCAGCTTCCTGACATCCCCTATAAATCTAACAAGTTTGGTTTGGTTTTCACTGCAGAGGGTCAGAGGTTTGTTCGTCACGCTCGAAGTCCATCATTCGGCATCACCTATGTAATATTTGAACAAGTTAAACTCTAAAGCCTCGTTTCTTACCCGAGGAACAATAGTCTATTTATGAGGGTTATCACTTCATATTCATATGACATTAATAAATCATATGAATATAGCTATGCTCTCTTACACATACCCACATATCAAATTGAAGATCCACATCCACCCTGGATCCCATTGATAACGGTTCTGCTATTGCCAGTTATGACTTTGAAAATCTGATCTACCAAGCCGAGGAAGAAGGTGAAGAAGATTGTGAAATACCAGGAGAACTTGCTAGACTGTTACAATAGGAGGAAAGAGCAATACAGTCTCATGAAGATCCATTTAAGCCAGTTACTTTTGGTACTGAAGAGGATAAAAAGGAATTCAAGATAGGTGCCAACTTGGAGCATAGTGTTAAAGAGCGGTTAATCCAGATGCTACGTGACTATGTTGAGATCTTCGCCTGGTCGTACAAAGACATGTCGGGGTTTGACACTAATATTGTGGTTCATCGTTTACCAACGAAAGAAGACTTCCCTCTAGTGAAGCGAAAGGTTCATTGTATACGTCCTGAGATGTTAGAAAAGATCAAAGCTGAAGTCATGAAACAATTCTTTGTCGGATTCTTGGTTGTTACTTCTTATCCATAATGGGTTGCGAACATGGTACCAGTACCTAAAAAGGACGGTAAAGTACATATGTGTGTGGATTACAGAACTTGAATAGGGTGAGCCCCAAGGATGACTTTCTTCTTCCCCATATTGATGTTCTGGTTGACAACACTTAGTAACATAAGATATTTTCCTTCATGGACGGTTTCTCCTGTTATAATCAGATCAAAATGGCACCAAAAGACATGGAGAAAATAACTTTCATCATATAGTAGGGCACTTTCTGTTACAAAGTTATGCCATTTGGATTGAAGAACGTTGGGGTAACCTATCAACGTGCAATGGTAGCCTTGTTCCATGATATGATCCATCACGAGATTGAGGTCTACGTTGATGATATGATAGCCAGGTCTCAGACTAAAGAAGAGCACCTTGATCACCTGCAAAATCTATTTGAAAGACTGAAGAAGTACAAGTTGAGACTGAACCCGAACAAGTGCATCTTTGGGGTAAGATCTGGTAAGCTCTTAGGTTTCATTGTCAGCGACAAAGGTATTGAAGTAGACCCTGCAAAGGTTAAAGATATACAAGAAATTCCAACTCCCCGCACTGAAAAGGAGGTTAGTGGATTCTTGGGACGTCTAAACTATATTTCCAGATTCATTTCCCACCAAACCGCTACTTATGAGCCAATCTTCAAATTACTGAAGAAAGATAAAGTAGTGAAGTGGAATGACGATTACCAGATAACCTTTGACAAAATCAAGGAGTACCTACAAGAACATCCAATCTTGATGCCGTAGTTTAAAGGAAGACCTCTGATCATGTACTTAACAGTATTAGAGAATTCAATGGGGTGTGTGCTGGGGCAGCATGACGAGTTTGGTCGAAACGAGCATGCAATATACTACCTTAGCAAAAATTTTACCGACTATGAAACAAGATACTAATTGCTCGAGAAAACTTATTGCGCTTTGGCATGGGCTACTCTCCGACTAAGACAATATATGTTGACTCACACTACCTTATTGATATCTAAAATGGATCCTAGCTAATACATATTCGAGAAGCCCGCTCTCTCCGAAAGAATAGAATGATGGCAAATGATCCTGACCGAATATGACATCCAGTACACTACTCAAAAGGCAATAAAAGGGCATGTACTAGCTGATCATTTGGCTCACCAGGCTGTAGACGACTATCAGTCAATGCATTTTGAGTTTCCAGACGAGAACATTATCCTAGTAATTGACTGCGAAGAACCTGGACCGGATGAAAGACCTGATAAAGGATCCCGATGGACTATGGTCTTTGACGAAGCTTCTAATGCACTTGGCAATGGCATCGGTGTTGTGATCATATCTCCGAAAGGCTTTCATACTCCTTTCACTGCCAGGTTATGCTTCAACTGTACCAACAACATGATTGAATAGAAGCATGCATTATGGGTCTCAAAGATGCTATCGACTTGAGAATCAAATTCTTGAGTGTGTTTGGAGACTCGGCTTTGGTAATCAATCAGATCAAAGGAGAATGGGACACGAAGCACCCTAATCTCATCCCTTACCGAGAGCATGTGTTACCACCGATTCCACACTTTCAAGAAGTTACCTTGGAGTATTTTCCACGAGATGAAAATCAATTAGCAGATGCTCTAGCCACCATGACATCCATGTTTAAAGTCATATGGGATAATGAAGCTCCTCAAATCACTATTGAGATATTGGACGAACCAGCATACTGTTATGAGGTTGATATTGAAGAAGTAGTGGACAAACCTTGGTTCCACGAAGTGAAAAGATACATTGAAGCCCAAGAGTATCTTGAGGGAGCTTCTGTCAATAATAAGAAGTTCCTAAGAAGGTTCTCTGCCAAGTTTTTCCTCAGTAACAGAATCCTCTATAAGCGTAACCACGATTCTACTTTGCTTCGCTGTGTAGACAAGAGTGAAGCAGAGAAGATTGTGGCAGATATGCACGAAGGTACCTTTGGCACCCATTCTAGTGGGTATACAATGGCTAAGAAGATTCTGAGGGCAGGGTACTACTGGTCCACAATGGAAGCAGACTGTTATAAGCAATCCCGAACTTGTCAAAATGCCAAATATGTGTTGATAAAGTATATGTACCTTCTGTCCCCTTGAACATCTTGACTGCTCCCTGGCCTTCCGCAATGTGGGGCATTGATATGATTGGAGAAATTAGACCTACAACTTCTAATGGGCACTGCTTCATCCTGGTTTCCATTGATTACTTCACGAAGTGGTTCGATGCAGCCTCATTTGCTTATGTTACCTAGAATGTCGTGGCACGGCTCATCAGGCATAATCTTATCTGTCAGTATGGTATCCCAGAAAGAATCATAACAAATAATGGTACCAATCTCAATAATACTATGATTACCGAGCTCTATACACAGTTCAAGATCCAGCATCATAACTCTTCTCCTTATCGGTCGAAGTTGAATGGCATTGTAGAGACTGTTAATAAGAACATCAAAAAGATCATACAGAAGATGACGGTGACATACAAAAACTGGCACGAGATGTTACCATTTGATCTTCATGGTTACCATACCTCATTACGCACATCAACAGGGGCAACTCCTTTCTCTCTGGTATACGGTATGGAAGTTGTTCTACCCATCGAAGTCCAGATCCCTTCTTTGAGAATCATGAAGGATGCGAGTTTTAATGAAGATGAATGAGTTGAGACTCGACTTGACCAATTGAACCTGATTGACGAGAAGAGGATCGCGGCTGTTTGTCATGGTCAAATGTACCAAAAGTGTATGATGAAAGCTTTTAACAAAAATGTCAGACGTCAGGTATATCAAGTGGGTGCCCTAGTAATCAAGCGCATCATCCTTCCACAAGGTGATCCCAGGGGAAAATGGACTCCCACGTACGAAGGACCATTTGTGATCAAGAACATATTTTCTGGTGGATTCGTGATCTTAACCACTATGGTCGATGACGATCTTCTGTGCCCTGTAAATGCGGACATAGTTAAAAGATACTACGCATGAACATAGACCCGCTAGGTTGACTGGCCTAGGCAAAAATAAGGGCATCCCGACGAACCAAAAGGGTTCGGGCAAAAGTTAAGGATATATATATATATATATATATATATATATATATATATATATATATATATATATATATATATATATATATATATATATATATATATATATATATATATATATATATATATATATATATATATATATATATATATATATATGAAAATACTCTATACACCTGACAAGTCAAAAACCTGAAAAGGCAGCTTGGGTAAAAAAGGGTATCCCGATGGACTGAAAACCCAAAAGGGTGGTCCAGGCAAAAATTAGGGATTAAAAGCGTACAACTATGTCCCGTTGGATCACCTCACAGACAAACTTCAGTAACAAGTGTCAAGTTCAAATGGTACTAATCAATCCGGTCAGCTTCGGCCAAGCAACAAAGTGATGAGATGCTCAAAGATATAAAAGCAATAGTAGAATGGGAACCCAATGGGATCATTTCACATAGCTTCTTTTTTCCTTTGTATACTACTTTATATGGTTTTCATTCTTACGACGGCATTCTCTTATTAGGATGTATGTCTCCTTATACAAAAACGCATGTTATAGGCGTACTTCTTCAGATTAATACAAAAGCTATCTCTTTAAAAGTTCATAAACTACTTGTTTGTATTTTTCTGTTTTGTTTGCAAAAACGTCCAGTGATTATTTTTAACATATGCATTTGAATATGATCACCGTTTACGAATACACGCATAAAAAAACGAAAGACAGTTACTAATGGCTTTAAGAAACAGGACAATGTCTAAAAAGCCATATGCAAATGTTCGCAGATACATCCCACAATAAATACAGAGACAAAGACGTCCACCTGCGATGTTACTGCCATAGCTTCAGCATACAACTAAATGATGTTCGAGGTTCCAATATACCCTGCATAGAAAGAGTCTCCAATCATCTCCCCAACATCTTAAGGAATTCCCCAGCATGGATCATAAACTTCTTGGGTTCCCCAACATGGCTTCATAAAAATCCCCAAGCAGTTTACGGAGTTTTCTTTCCCCAGTAGAGTTTATTTCTCTTGCCACATAAATCTATCTCCCAACAATTCAACTTCAACAAATAATGAAGAATCACATTCCTCATCCCCAGCAGCAGTCAGGGATTTATTTTCCCTGAATTCAATGACGTTCTAAAGAGCAACTGACCAGTTCATATATTGCATTCATACATCATTTTACAAACATGCATACAAAATACATATAACACAATCTCATTTATTTTGAGAACATCATTACACAATGTTTGTCATGCATCATGACATTGCATACAACTAACTATTTACCTTTTTGGGATAGATCAACAAACCAATATCATCATCAATTTTTAGCAAGTTCCAGATTAATTCTTGAAACAAGACAGGGAAACTATCTGAAGTAATAACTCATCAATCACCGTGAAACCTGGATCCGACCAGATAGCAGTTAAAATCAAATAAAATTTACTGTGAAGCATGGAATCCGACCAGATAGCAATTTACAACACAGTGAAGCCTGGACTCGACCAGATAGACTTAACATCATTGCTGAAGCCCGAAATTCGACTGAATAACAATCAAACTTCTATAACACTGTGAAGCATGGGCTCGACCAGATAGAAGTTAATGTCATTGTTGAAGCCCAGAATTCGACCAGATAATAATCAACCTATAATTCAAGACATTGTAAAGCCTGGAATCCGACCAAATAACATTATAAGTTGATGCGAAGCCTGGAATCCGACCAGTTAGTAGTTTACTTTGTAAAATTACTATGAAGCCTGGATTCCGACCAGATAGCAGTTTATTCTGTCAATTACTATGAAGCTTGTACCTGAACAGATGATAGTATAATCTACAACACTATGAATCCTGGATCCAACCAGATGACAGTATACCTCAAATTCAAGTTGAAGCCTGGATTCGACCAGATAACAGCTTTATTTCTTCAAATCACTGAAGCCTGGACCTGACCAGATAACAGTTCAAGTCACTGTGAAGCCTGGACTTCGACCAGATAACAATTTGAGTTACTGCAAAGCCTGTAAATCGACCAGATAATAGTTAATTTTATATTCCCCAGTAGGCCGCTGTGAAGCCTGTAATACGACTAGATAACAATCAACTTTATTATCCTTAGCAAGTTACTGTAAAGCCTAGATTCCGACCAGATAACAACTAACTTTCATCTCTCCAGTCAAGAGATAACTCCCCAGTAAAGTAATGGACAACTAAATCTCCTAGGCTCTTTCCCCCAAAACGAAATCAACATTTCCCAACAGATTCTTCCTCAAACAGAAGGAACAGGAATCCCCACAAAGAGACCTCTTATGAAGTCTGCATCTACTTTGGATGGCATCTTTAAGCCCATCTCCGACGACTCTCATTCATCTTCTCAAAATGGCATGTGTAAGCCCATTCCCGATATTATCAACCAGCGGTGTTACTTTATGTATATGTGAATGCAAATTTCTGGGCACTCTAGTGATCAATCATCTTCCACCTTCAGATTACGAAATGAAGACAAGCCAATCTAAACCCTCAGGTTTAAGAAGATTGAACAGGGGAAATTGTTGTACCCCAAAACCTTTCCTCCCATTTTACTCAATACATGCTCATTGAGGTCCTCAATTGCTCAAGGTTGACCATAAAATTGATTAGACAAATTCTCCTCATAAGTGATGAACCTTCAACTAGGGTTTCACTTTTCACCAAGATGTTTGGGTTGCAAAGGCTCCAATTGATTTCCATAGTCCCCAATATGTCTTAAAGAATTTCCATGCCAAATTTCATGCCTTACACTACAAGTTTGGTCAGTCAACTGCTCAAATATTTGGAAATCAACGATACTAGGTCAAAAGTCAACTGTGACCAATATACAATCAAACTTCAAGATTTTTTGGTCAACATCAATATTTTTAATTGATATCCATTATTTGATCAAGGATTGATCATGATTCCTAAAGGAATTCTCTTAATTTGATCAGGCATAACATTCACATAATTAATCTATTTTTCCCCAACCAAAGCTCATTTTTAAGATAATATAATTACCTACAACTTCCCTTTTATCCTCAAGTTCAATAAATGCATCATTTGGAAGATACAAGCTCATACACTATAAGTCATTTTTAAAGGTTAACAAAAGACACTTTTTGCCAAGATCATTTACATCTAGATAATATATTTAAAATAAAATATGGTAAACATAGGGATTGTAGACGGAATCTTGGGATTTCCAAAAAGTCTAGAATCATCTTCAAAGGATAAACATTGAGAAAGTTATGATTTTCACAAGTTGGGAAATTTTTGAGAAAGTGCATGAAGTGCAAATGAGAAATATTGAACTTGTGGACTAATGGGCCTAGGTTTTAAGGTTTGAAGGTGTTTACAACATGATTAAGAAACCCTAAAACCATCCATGCATTATTTTAATTTTTATTTCATTTATTTTTGATTTTATTCATTTAAACTCAAATTAAATCAAATCAAATACAAGATTAATGCACAAGACAAGTAAGGCTTAAGATTTGAATTTCTTGGGTTCCAAGTAGCTCATAGCAAGCTGCCAAAGTCGTGACAACCAAGAAAATATCATTAAGACAATATTTTCACAAGTTTGGAAAGTTTTCAAAATGAATTTTGGAAACAAATCATGCAATTGATGCTATGATACGGTGGCAGAACCGACTGTTAATACCGATTTGCATTTTTTGTTTGCAAATATCACAGTAAGCAAGAGTCGCCACCAACTTTTCTTTTATCCAATAAGGAAAGGGTAAAAAAAACAGAAAAAGACCTTTCGAGAGTTTTCTGAGTAAGGGGGGTAGATTATGGAAAAGGAAGGTGTTAGCACCCTTTCCATCCATGGTTTTCCATGGGATCTTAGGTACTTACTCATTTTTTGAAATTGCTTGTGTTTGTATGTTTTGAAAAGCTTTGAAAATCCCTTAGTGCGGCGATTCACTTTATGGTAACTCTTGTATCAGTCCTCAAGAGTGTGATAAAGTGTTTTGAAAACTTTTGTTTGAGCAAGTACCTAACAGTTATCTACCTACTCGAAAAAAGACTGTTCTTTTCCTCCTATCCTTTAGACCGTGTTATCCTACTATTAGTGAGTAGGTAACCCTAGTCGTTGGATGTTTGAGGGATTATCTAAAGGGACGTAATGGTCATTGAAGGCAACATGTAAGGATACCTTAGCATTTCGAAGGGACTATCATCATAAGATCATTTCTCTTAGGCAACTTGAGGGACATTTAGGGACTATGATCTTTATGATGACTTTAAACTAAGTGTCTTTTCTAAGAGCATCCCTACGTTTGAGGGACATGACCATTGTTTCCGAGGCAACCAAGTGATGTAATACCCTAGGGGTGCAAGTGTGTGATAGTGTGCTTTTTTTAGATATTTATCTTGAATTTAGTGATCTATTGATTAATTACTCATACATGCCTAGGTCAATAGCAATTATATACAAATATATACAGAATATAAAAGCGAGAAAATAGAGGCCCTAAGCTATTACAAGGCTTTGGTGTAGATACATAAGGAACTGACTGAAAATAAAATGCGGAAATAAAACCCTAATTAAGCTATTACATACCGGCGCAGTTACATCAAAGGTAAAAATTAATCGTATGGCAAAAATAATTACGCGCGAGAATAAAAAATTGAAATAAGTTTGAAACCCTAATTTGATCATTGAAAAGATTTCAGGGAATTTTGTGAAAAAGATTTGAAGTTTGACCTAGTTTTTCTAGTTAATTTTAATTCACGAAACTAATTAAAACTGGTGAAATTAATTAGTTTACAAAAATTAATTTATTGAAAAAAAATACTAAATCCTATTTTTTTGTGATGTTGATTTTTATGATTTTATGAAAAAAAATTGATCTAAACAAAGTAAATAAACTAATTTAAATAAAACAAAATTAAAATGGAAAATAGAGTAAGCCTGAGGGGTGTAAACCCAAGTTGGCGGGTGCATGTTGAATTCCTGTTCAAAGCCCAATCCAGTTGGCCCATAGCTGCGTGTGACTCAGTGTGACTGTGCCAGGAATGTCCACCATGGGGAGCTTCGTGGGAGCATTGGATCCAGGCGTTGATTGATCCAAGGACGAGGATTTGGGGGGCCTATGATGCGCGCGCTTGGAAGGACAGCGTGGGATCTGCAAAGAATTATTAAGAAAAATAGCATGTAGGAGGCATGGATCGAACGCCTGACCTCCTACACACGCGCACAGAAAAGTATTTCCCTTTTCCACTGATCCAGTCGTTGAATCATTAATATAAACAAACAACATATATTATATATGATAAAAAGTTAGTGTAATAATAAAAACGCGCAAGAATTCAAACGGGCCACTCAGGTTTTACCACGCAGTCATCTTCTTCGTTGAGACTGTCGTTTTAGCCTAAAGGTTTTACCTACAGACAATGTTGTAGCTACAAACCTGCACATCTCAAAAATCATAATTATGAAATATAAATTCAAATCAAATATGCAGATCAATTGGGTTTGGTCTCGTGAATACAATGGTACTCATCTTTTGCCCTGATTTTGCCTGAAACGAAAAACCCTAAATAGAACCTTGAAACCCTAACCATGGTATTTAATCAGATATGCATCAAAACACATAATTAACTATACAAACATATTCTAAATAATTATACAAACATGAATATATATTTAGAATTCATTCATCATGCGTATATTTCCAAAACCAATTTCATGAACTAGATCCAACTATGATAACTGTGTTGACTGTTCCTGGATGTACTGATGCGTGAGAGTGGTCCAAAAAGCTTCCAAATACGCCTAGGAATGGATTGCAGTCATTGAAACACCTTGAATTTCCCTCTAGAGAAAAACTAGATCAACACTTTTTGTCAAAATTCTGAGCAGTCTTGTGTGTTCTACACGACCAAAATTTCTCCTCTTTGATCAGGGTTTGTTATGTATATATAGTAAAATGAATTAGGTTAACAAAATTACACTGAATCTTGAAGATTGAGTAAAAAGATTTGATTTGTCTTGTATATTTTGTTTCTAAAATGGCCAAGTCTTTGTGTTTACCCATGCGTTTTCTTTGATTTGCCAGCCAGTTTCATTCTTCCTTTGATGGGGAAATCTTCTTTCGATTATGCGCTTTCTGGCTTGCTTTGGAACAAATCCCATCTTCATTCCTTCGAATTTGCCTTCCCTTTCCAGCTTTGAACTTCACTTCGAACTAATCAGGACTTACCTTATTAGAACCTTGCTCTCCTTGATAGTTCTGAGTAGAACTGTTCCAACTTCAATACAAAGACTCCTTCAATTGGACCACCCTTTGCTTTTGATTTCCTGTCCTTTTGAAGAGAAGTCCCTGGTTGAATCAGATCTTATGGACTTGTGAACAAACAAGGCAAGAATCTGGCCTGGACGTATTTTCTGATTTCCCTCTTGATGGCCTCTTTCGAATGGCCTGGAGGGAGTTCTTCGAAGGGTCCTTGTCCAAGTACCAATCTAAGGGTATTTATTGGAATATCAAATGAAGAGCCCTTTTCTACACCAATCAAGAGGCTTTGACACAACGTCCATCGAAAGGCTTGTCATGAGGCCAATCGAAAGGCCTTTTGGAGATGCCAATCGAAGGACGCTATGTATATGGTAATCGAAGAGCGCTATATAGATGGAAACTGAAGGACTCTATATAGATGGTAATCAAAGAGAATTTTGGAGATGCCAATCGAACGACACTTAGTAGGTGTGAATCGAAGAGCCTCGTTAACAGGCCAATCGAAGGAAACTTAGAAACATGCCAATCGAAGGAAACTTAGAAACAGGCCAATCGAAGGAAACTTAGAAAACATCATTTGAAAAATTTCCTTGTCTTTAGGAAAAGGTTTGTAACCACCTATGCAATAGGAAAATCTTTGAAAAATATGAGAGGGAAAATTTTGGGGTACAACAGCTGCCCCTGTTCAATATTCTTAAACCTGGGGATGTAGATTAGTTGGTCTGCCTTTCGTGATCAGAAGGTGGAAGATGACTGAACACTAAAGTGTCCAGAAATTTGCACTCGTCTGAGATGATACTTGACTGTATAGATAGTATTGGGGATGGGCTTATAGATGTCACTTAGAAAAGATGACGACATATCGTCGGAGATGGGCTTAAAGATGCCATCCAAAGAATATGACAGAGGGTCATCAGAGATGGGCTTAAAGATGCCATCCAGAATAATGTTGATTTCATGAGATATCCCTTTATGGGAATTCCTAATCTTACTGTTTAGAGAGGAATCCACTGAGGAATGTTGGTCTCTATTTTGGAACATAGAGTTTTAGGAGCTTCAATTGTCCGTTACTCTACTGGGGAGTCATCACTTGATTGAAGAGACGAAAGTGAACTGCTGTTTTCTGGTTGAAATCCAGACTTCACAATAATTTGCTTGGGAGAATGAAATTAACTGCTATCTGGATATGTATGAGAAGGAGCCCTTGACGATCACTACCTCAGTGGACGATGAAGGAATTTTTGAAGATTTCTACCTCAGCGGGATGATGAAGGAATATTGGACGATTACTACCTTAATAGATAATGAAGGAATCTGAGACGATTACTACCTCAGTAGGATGACGAAGGAATCTGAGACGATTAATACCTCCGTAGGATGATGAAGGAATCTGAGATCATTACTACCTCAACAGATAATGAAGGAATCTGAAATGATTACTACCTTCGCAGGATGATGAAGGAATCCGAGACAATTACCACCTCAATAGATAATGAAGGAATTTGAGACGGTTACTACCTTCGTAGGATGATGAAGGAATCTGAGACGATTACTACCTCCGTAGGATGATGAAGGAATCTGAGATGATTACTACCCCAGTAGATAATGAAGGAATCTAAGACTATTACTACCTCCGTAGGATGATGAAGAAATCCTAGATAATTACTACCTCAATAGATAATGAAGGAATCTGAGACGATTACTACCTCCATAGGATGATGAAGGAATCTGAGACGATTACTACCTCAGCAGGATGATGAAGGAATCTGAGACGCTTACTACCCCGTGGGATAATGAAGGAATCTGAGACGGTTGCTACTCCAAAAAGATGATGAAGGAATCTTGGACGATTACTACCTCAACAGAGTACCAGAAATTTGTCCGGTCATGTAAGTAGTTGATGATATTAGTCTGTTTATAGACTTTGCCTGAAAAGATACATGGTTAGCTGTACGTAAAGTCATGATGCATGAAGTGTAAATGATGCTCTCAAAATAAATGAGATTGTAATATATGCATTCGTATTGTGCATGTTATGACATCTATAAAATGATGTATGAATGCAATGTATGAACGTATCATTCATTCCATTGTTGTATTGTTGAACTAGGGAAAATGAATTCCCGATTGTTGATGGAGAGTACCGGGAAGCTGAATCCCGGACTACTGTTGGTAAGTGAAGAAAGTGATTCTTCAATTTCTGCTGGGGATAAGGATTTATAAACTACTTGAGATTTATAGAACCCTGTTGCGGAAGGTGAACCCCATAAACTGCTTTGGGGATTCTGTTGAAAATCCCGTAGGGGAATCTTGAGAAGCTTGGCAACTTCACTGGGGGAACCCCGATGTCAGAGCAGTAGTTGGAAATTCCTGTTCTGTCGAGGATACGAGAACACCTGAAATCACTAGGTTGTAAGCTGAAGATGTGGTAGATACTTTTTAGTAAGATGCCCCTTGTGATACGGTGGGAAAGAGCTGACTGTTTTGGAATGCTGGTTCGCGTTTTATGTCTGTTTTTGCAAAATGTCGCGGTAAGCAAGAGTCGCCACCGACTTTTATTTTATCCAACAAGGAAAGGAAAAAAAAGCACAGAAAAATTCCTTTTTCGAGATGTTTCTCGGGTCCGGGGGGTAGATTATAGAAAAGGAAGGTGTTAGCACCCTTTCTATCCGTGGTTATCCACGGGCTCTTAGGTACTTGCTCAAAGTGTTTTCAAAATTTGCTTTCTTTGTGTTTGTGGGTTTGAAAGAAGTTTTTGTTTGAAAGGTGTAAGTGCGAAAAGTTTTGTTTTATTTTGGAGAGAGCAAGTACTTAAGAACCATCTACCTACTCGAAAAAGGAATCGATCTGTGCTAATGTCCTTTACACAATTCTATCAGACTATGGATGAGTAGGTAGCATCGTCGTTGGAGTTTTAAGGGTCAATTCGATTAAGGGACGTGTGGTCACTAAAGCAATGTTAGGACGCCTTAGAGGTAACCCTAATGTCTTAGATCATTTTTCCGAGGCGACTGTTTCGAGGCAACTATGATCTTTGGACAAGAGGGCGACCTCTAAAACTTCCTATACTCAATGACCACATTCGAAGGCAACCAAGTGAGGTGTACCCTAAGAGTGCGCATGTGCGAGTGTGTTATTTCGGTTAATTTTTATCTTTGTACATGTCATGGGTGAGCTATGTTGATTTTAAGTTCATACATTCGATCTTGTCATGCATTCCCTATTACCAAACATCTAACAGTTTATAGATTGCGGAAATTAAATTACGGAAAGTAAATCTAACTATTATAAGGCGTCGGGTATTTACATCGCCAAAAGCAACCCTTGAATTTAAAATGCAGAAAATAAAGAAAGCGGTAAAATAATTTAAAGTCCTAATTAAACTATTACATTCCGGGAAACAGATACAATAATATGGTAAAATGGATCGCGTGCGGGAAATTAAATCGAATGCGAATTTTTTAGGGTTTTAACCCTTTTGTTTTTTGAAAGAAAGTGATTTTTTGATTATTTTTGGATTAAAAGAAATTAAATTAAGTTAACAATTAAATAAATAAATAAATTAATTAAAAAAAAAAGATGTTTTTGGATTTTTGGATATTTAGAGAAATAAAGATAAATTTGATTAAAGTTAATAAAACCTAATTATCTACATTAATTTTAATTATTGCAAAAAGAAATTAAAGTCATTCCTAATTAAACTAAATTAATTGAATCAATATTTATTTACAAAAATAAAATGATGAATTTAATTTTAATAAATAAAAATATATTTTTTGATTTTTGATTTTATGAGAAAAAGATTAATTGGTCAATTAAAAATAATAACAATAAATGAATAAATAAAAGAAAGAAAGAAAAAAGAAATAACCAAGGGGGTTTTGGGCCTGCAAGGAGGTGAGACTGGTAATTTGATGGCCCATTTACACGCAGTCCTGGTGGACTTTTCTGATTCTCCATGCGCACGTTGACTTGAGTGTATGATGGTCTTTCATTCTGGACCATCAGATTTGGCCTGGAGGCCATCTGTCCACTGATTGCATGAGGGCGTATGGTGATCACGCGTTGGAATTTGTACTGGATTTCCTGGAAACAAAATACAACAAATATATGGGGGACCTGGGATTCGAACCCAGGTCTTGTGAGTCACTAACGCACGCCACTACCACTGCACCAACACGCTTCATTCGTTATAATATTGGACAACAATTATTATATTAGAAAACAAATAAAATGCCAGAATTAAAACAAACAAAAAACGCGCGAACGTTTGAACTAGCGAATGGGAGGGGACGCGTCATCGTCTTCCTCACTCAGCCCTGGTTTTTTTACCTGCAGATTTTCATCCGCAGCTAAATCCCTAGGTCAAACCTAAAACCAATTCTAGGCCATGAAAACTGAGTCTAAGACCATGGTCCTGTTCGTCTGGACATCCTGAACACATCTAGACCTTCCTTGAACCTTGATTTCACCTGCAAACGAAATGCCCAAAAATACGATCCAAGAACCCTAGAATCGGCTAGGGGGTTACAGGCTATATAAATGCAATCAAATAATGCCAAAAGCTTCTAAATTGAACGATAAGCATGAATATGTAAAGATTTTATCAAAAAAGTGCAAGAATAATGATATATGAATTCGACTGAAAGGTGGTTTTTCGAAACACTTACAAAGCTCCTGGACGCTTATGGAGACTGGTTCTGGATTGATTCTGCTTCAAGGGTGGTCCAGCAATTGATTAGTGAAGAGATTCGACCTTGAAACCACCTCTATGCACGATTTCAGTTTCAAGCTTTTTAGCAATTTTTTCAAGTTTGGTTTTGGTGATTCTGCAGCTTCCAACCTCTGATTCTCGTGCCTTTGCCTTGTATATGTAACATGGAGTGAATTAGATTAACTTTCTTGGGTTGAATCCTTATGCATTTATGTTTTAGGATTTGATTTGATCTTTCATTAAAAAGCTTCCAATTTTGTCCAAAATCCAATATTTTTTTCATGATATGGTGAGATACGAGTTTGATCATGTCCATGATGACAATTAAGACCTATAACAATAAAAAAGATTCCAAGTGATCAATATTTGGATTTTATTTGATTTTAATTGATTTAAAATTAATTAATTCAATAAAAAATCAAATAAAATAGAAAAATTAATAAATGGACACAAGGATGAAGTTAGGACACGTGTGTAGTGTGACAAGATCAAATCAAGTGGAAAAGAATGGGCCCATTTGACAAAATTTGAAGTTTTGGGGATAGTTGACTTTTGGCAATTTTGCAAAAATGTCCAACTTCCACAATGCATAACTTCTTCAATTTTGAACTTTTTGAAGTGTTCTTGGACTTTTTAGAAATATTGAGATGTCCTCTAACCAACCCTTTCGGTATCATCTCATTTTGATATTCCATGCTCAAGTTATAAGCTTTGTCAAAAAAGGTGTTTTTGTTGACTTTCAAAAATGACCTATAATGTCCAAATTTGTAACTTCTTGAGAGTGCATTTCTTGATCTTGGCGTATGAAGATGGATTGTAGGACATTTCATCCTCTTCAAAATGAGCTTTGGATGGGTCATTTCTCATAAAGTATGAGAAAGTTATGCTTGGTCAAAGTTGAGTTGACTTTTCCTACAAAACCCTAATTTAGCAACTTTTGAGTCTTGATGAATTTTGAGCAATCCTTGATGAATCATGATCAACCCTTGATAAAATGATGAAATATCCTTCAAAATGAGAATGTTGACAAAAAATCTTGAAGTTTGACTATTTTGTAGGTTACAGTTGACTTTTGCCCTAGCATAGTCGATTTTTGGACCCTTTAAGCAATTGACTGACCAAACTTCCTCTGCAAGGCTTGAATTTTGACATGGATGAACTTGAGAACATATTAGGACATTGGGGAGCACTTGAGGTCATTTGTATGCAAGGACCTTGATGCAACACAAAACCCTAATTTGAGATTGATTGCATTAGGAGATAGCTTGACTGTCCAACTCTTGAGCAATCTTGAGCAACTTGGAGATCTTTCTTGCAATGTCTTGAGAAATATGAGAGGGAAAATTTTGGGGTACAACACCCCTGCCTCTGTACCTTATGGAGAAAGCTCCTGCGGAGACTTTGTGGATGGTTTGAGTGTCATCCCACCTTCTGGGGTGCTTGGTAAATGCGGATCAGGATGATAATTCTTCTACTGATAAACAAAGGACAAGATGACGGGACATAGTCGTACATTTATAATCCCTAACTTTTTCCTGGACTGCCATTTCGGGTTTTCAATTCACCGGGATACCCTTTTTTGCTCAAGCTTCCTTTTCAGGATTTCGACTTGCCGGGTATACAGATTTTTGTTTTTATCCCTAATTTTTGCCCGAACTCTTTTGCTTTGCCGGGATGCCCTTATTTTTGTCTAGTCAACCTAGCGGGTCCTTGTTCATGCGTAGTATTTGCCGACTATGTCCACGTTCACCGGGTACGGAGAATTGTCCCTGAATATAGTAGTAAGTGTCGCCACACTGCAAGAAGATGCTTGTTTGATCGTACAATATTCATTGTTGGAATTCATGCCCAATGCCCCAAGTGATTCAGATGGAGATCTGTCCCTGGCTATTTGGAATTTTTGAGAGATTCCTTGAATCTTGACTTGACTGCCCCAGATGATGGACAGTGATCATGCCGTGCCCCTTGGTCGGAAGAGTTTTTCCACTTGAGGTGAACCTTTTCATTGAGAAGGTTTTTGTTTATTAAATATTCATCATGCGAATTTCTCTATTTTTGAACAAATAGTCATATGTAAACAATGATATTTTAAGAATGAAAAGTTTATGCTTGTCTTGAAGTTTTTGAAAATTCATTTTTTTAGTAAAGCAAACAAATTTTGTAAAAGTGTGATGTCAACTCAGGATTTATAGGGAACCCTATAGGAGTCAGGATACCTTTTGTGACAGTATGATTTCGAACTAAACCATGCTTCAGCTAGGACTTTTAAGGACTATATCATGGCCTGGTTCAAGGTTTAAGAAACAAAGGATAAAGGCTCAAAATTTATTTGTACCCACCCATTCTTCGTGATGTTCTTCAGTCATATGCTCAGTTAATTGTGCATTCAGATCCTAATTGAGTCTGGCATCTTGTCCTTGATGTTCCAGTGATGGTTCGGATACTGAAAGTTTATTTTGAAGTCGCATTCATTTTTGTAATCTTCTTTTTGTCGAGGCTTTGTAGTAACCTCTTTTTTATCCCTTCTTTTGCCTGAACTATTTATTTCATGACTACAGTCAGCGGGATGCCCCGGTTTTTTTCTTAAGTCTCCTTCATAGGTTTTGACTTAGAGGGCTTTTATTTTGGGAGATTATGACTTCCTGTCTTGACGATTATGTGGAACCATCACCGTTTTTTGATTTGGAAAGACGTCTTGGATGTCATTTATTGTGTACAAAGTTGAAGACTACGACTGAATGCGCGTCTGAATTGACTGAGAAACTACCCTGCCCCAGGTTATGATTAAGGGTTTTAATTTGTGTGAAAAGAAAACTCCAACTTCTTTGGCTCAAAGGGGTTGAATAGGGATTATCTTCCTTATAACTCCACTGTTTGGGATTTGAAACAATGCATGTACATCATCAGCAAGGTCTGTTCAAAAGCACACTGTATGGATTGTGGTATCATTTTCGTCATCCTCCCTCTAAAGGCTTAAAGCTTTCAATCAAGAGTTGAATATCACCAAAAGGAAGTAAGAAAGTAGTTTAAGCATAATGAAAATGAATCAATTCAAGACAAATATGTGTAATGCATTAATGAAATAACAAAGCTTCACATGGAAATAATTGTTTGAACAGACAAAGAAAATACAACTTGAGAATTCAAATGAACAAAGATTACTCTCAGTCCTGGCCATGATTTGGCATTCAAGCGGTGGTCACACTGGGGTCTTAGGAGAGTCAAATTCGATCTTCTTGCTATCGATCAAATCCTGAATCTTGTTCTTCAAAGTCCAACAGTTGTCGGTGTCGTGCCCAGAGCTATCGGAATGGTAAGCACATTTTACATTAGGATTGTACTTAGTAGAAGAGGTATAAGGTTTTTTAGAAGGATCCTTTAGTGTAATCAGCTTCGCTTTTAGCAATTGTTGTAATGCTTGAGACAAAGGCATGTTAATATCAGTGTACTGCCTCTCTTTATATTTTGTCCTACGCCTATTTCACCGTTGATGTTGAACGGGTGTTGGATCAGGCATTAACACTACTCCCACAGACTGATGGTGGTTATTTGTATTATGGCGCCTTTGACCATAAACAAGATTAGTTTCTTTTCTTCCACCAAATGGCTTCCTCTCGGCATTAGAGGGTGCCGCCATTGGAATCTTCCCACTCTTGATACCACTTTCAATCCTCTCCCCAGTCAGAACCATTTTTGTGAACCTGGATGAGGAATTCCCAATCAGCAGATTAAAAAATGGGCCTGTCAGAGTTCCCATGAACATGTCTACCATTTCCTTGTCATTCAGAGGAGGTTGTACCCTGCCAGTTAGATCCCTCCATTTCTGGGCATATTCTTTGAAGCCTTCGCTAGAACCCATAGACATGCTTTGAAGTTGTGTATGAGTTAGAGCGAGGTAAGCATTATATTGGTACTTCTTGTAGAAAGCAGTAGCCAAGTCTTCCCAGGTATGGATGTCAGTTCCTTCTAGTTGATAGAACCAATCCAGTTGAGTGCCAGCTAAACTTTCTTGGAAGAAATGAACCCATAACTTCCGGTCAGCAGTGTGAGGCTGGATCTTTCTTACATAAGATCGGAGGTGCATCTTGGGACATGAAACCCCATCGTACTTGGAAAACACTGGCACCTTGAACTTTGGCGGAATGACAATCCCAGACACCAAACCCAGCTCTTCAAAGTCCAACCCAAGCACTTTCTGAATCTACATTGCACTTAGACGCTCTTCCAGCTGTTTGTACTTTTCATCGGCCGGAGGATACTGCTCTTCCTTGTAATTAGTCTCATTATCAGATTCCTCGGAACTAGGGTCTTCCTATTTTGTCTCACCCTCTTGGTTATCTCCTTCTTTGGATGAAGATGTCAAATCAACCACTTGCTTTAACGGTCCCTTGAATCTTCTTCCCAGACTTACCACACCAACTGTCCTCCTTGGCTTCTTGGTCTTGTATTTAACAATCAAGGCTTTCAGTTCCTCTTGCCCTTTGGCTAGAGCCATGATCATCTGCTGGAATTGTGCATTCTGAGTCTGTAAGTCCTTCACAGTTTGTTCGAGAGCTATTTCTTACGGCTGAAATAAACAACAAAGAAGATGAGAAACCTGCTTTGAAACCTGTTTATGCAATAACATGCATGATATGCGTATTCAATGTTTTCAAGGACTCGCGGGGTAAACAAGAAGATGTCAGCATTAGAAGTTTGTAGCTTTGATTGAATAACCTTCATGTCATTGAACTTCCTTCTACGAGAGCAAAGCTCACCATATCAAGTGGGTCATAGCCCCTGACTCGAGTTATCGCTTTGGTCTTTTGACGGTGTTGGCTAGAGGAAAACAAATCCCCTTGCCCCTTGCTAGACATCTGAGTTATCATAACCTGCATCACAAACCCTTGATATCCTTGAAATGGTTAAGAAAATGTTGTGGCATGATGTTATGATGTGTATGATATGCGTTAAGCAAAAATGTAAGGTGACAAATACAACCCTGCAAAGAATTCAAGTTGTTAGACAATGAAAGAAAACAAGTCACACAAGCAGCCTTAGGTTTAGGCTTGCATGGGGTTTGTAGGTAAGTACCCTCTTGAATTTTAGTTGGCTCAACCTGTCTTAAAAATAGTAACCGGGTTCTAAGGAGTCTCAATATCACTGATCTTCCTTTATCGAGTTATTCCAGCTTAGAAATATTTTCTTGCGGCCGAAACATCTCGAAAGTCCGATCTCAAAGAGTGTAACATCGAGTATCAACCAATTCCCAATTTTACACTGAGACCGGCTATCTCACTACTTTCTAATGGACAAGTTTGTTCCACTAAGGTTCTAAGGTTCGCTAGTGCTTCACGACACCACGCGGTGGCCCTGTATTCTCCTCGGTTCGAAATAAGGGATACCGGTACCAACCAAAGTGTCACACCAACACAGCTGTCGCTTAAACCATATCGGTCTACGCCATACAGTCTCCACGATCTATTGTTTTTTACCTAAAAAGATGCCCCAGATCTGGGTATAGGATTTATAGTACCCCAAGCAAAACTTTAATAGTAAAGCAATCAAAACAAACCAGGAAAGAAATTTTAAAATGAACTATACCCTAAGGTAAACCCCACTTTTATATTCCCCAGCAGGGTCGCCAGTTCTGTGATACGGTGGTAGAACTGACTGTTAATACTGGTTTGCGTTTTTTGTTCGCAAATGTCGCGGTAAGCAAGAGTCGCCACCGAAAAAAGACTTTTCGAGAGTTTTCTGAGTAAGAGGGGTAGATTATGGAAAAGGAAGGTGTTAGCACCCTTTCCATCCATGGTTTTCCATGGGCTCTTAGGTACTTGCTCATTTTTTGAAATTGCTTGTGTTTGTGTGTTTTAAAAAGCTTTGAAAATGTCTTAGTGCGGCGATTCACTTTATGGTAACTCTTGTATCAGTCCTCAACAGTGTGATAAAGTGTTTTGAAAACTTTTGTTTAAAAAGTATTTGAAAGTGTGGTGTGAAAATTTGTTTGAGCAAGTACTTAACAGTTATCTACCTACTCGAAAAAAGACTGTTCTTTTCCTCTTATCCTTTAGACCGTGTTATCCTACTATTAGTGAGTAGGTAACCCTAGTCGTTGGATGTTTGAGGGACTATCTAAAGGGACATAATGGTCATTGAAGGCAACATGTAAGGATACCTTAGCATTTCGAAGGGACTATCATCATAAGATCATTTCTCTTAGGCAACTTGAGGGACATTTAGGGACTATGATCTTTATGATGACTTTAAACTGAGTGTCTTTTCTAAGAGTATCCCTATGTTCGAGGGACATGACCATTGTTTCTGAGGCAACCAAGTGAGGTAATACCCTAGGGGTGCAAGTGTGTGATAGTGTGTTTTTTTTAGATATTTATCTTGAATTTAGTGATCTATTGATTAATTACTCATACATGCCTAGGTCGCTAGCAATTATATACAAATATATACAAAATATAAAAGCGAGAAAATAGAGGCCCTAAGCTATTACAAGGCTTTGGTGTAGATACATAAGGAAATGACTGAAAATAAAATGCGGAAATAAAACCCTAATTAAGCTATTACATACCGAGCGCAATTACATCAATAGTAAAAATTAATCATATGGCAAAAATGATTATGCGCGAGAATAAAAAATTGAAATAAGTTTGAAATCCTAATTTGATCATTGAAAATGTTTCTGGGATTTTTGTGAAAAAGATTTGAAGTTTAACCTAGTTTTTCTAGTTAATTTTAATTCATGAAACTAATTAAAATTGATGAAATTAATTAGTTTACAAAAATTAATTTATTGAAGAAAAAAAATACTAAATCCTATTTTTTTGTGATGTTGATTTTTATAATTTTATGAAAATAATTGATCTAAACAAAGTAAATAAACTAATTTAAATAAAATAAAATTAAAAGGGAAAATAGAGTAAGCCTTAGGGGTGTAAACCCAAGTTGGCGGGTGCATGCTGAATTCCTGTTCAAAGCCCAATCCAGTTGGCCCATAGCTGCGTGTGACTCAGTGTGACTGTGCCAGGAATGTCCACCATGGGGAGCTTCGTTGGGAGCATTGGATCCAGGCATTGATTGATCCAAGGATGAGGATCTGGGCGGCCTATGATGCACGCGCTTGGAAGGACAACGTGGGATCCGCGAAGAATTGTTAGGAAAAATAACATGTAGGAGGCTGGGATGGAACCCTTGACCTCCTACACACAGACACCGAAAAGTCTTTCCCTTTGCCACTGAGCCAGTTATTCAATCATTAATATAAACAAACAACATATATTATATATGATGAAAAGTCAGTGTAATAATAAAAACGTGCAAGAATTCAAACGGGCCACTCAGGTTTTTACACACAGTCATCTTCTTCGTTGAGACTGTCGTTTTAGCCTAAAGGTTTTACCTACAGACAGCATTGTAGCTACAAACCTACACATCTCAAAAATCATAATTATGCAATATAAATTCAAATCAAATATGCAGATCAATTGGGTTTGGTATTGTGAGTACAATAGTACTCATCTTTTGCCCTGATTTTTCCTGAAATGAAAAACCCTAAACAGAACCTTGAAACCCTAACCATGGTGTGATACGGTGGGAGAACTGACTTGGTTATTTTGCATTTTATCACAAATATTGCGGTTAGCAAGAGTCGCCACTGACTTTTCTTTTATCCAAAAGGAAAGGCTGAAAAGAACAGGAAAGACCTTTGAGATTGTTTCTTGAGTTCAGGGGGTAGATTATGAAAAGGGAAGGTATTAGCACCATTTTCATCCGTAGTTATCTACGGGCTCTTATTTGCTTGCTAGATCACTTGCTTTTGTTTGAAAATGTGCTTTGTGTGGTTTTTGAAAGTATTTTAAAAAGGCGCCATCGTTTAGGCAAAATTTGTAATAGCTCATGTTCGTAAGAACGTATACAAAGTGTTGATCTTTTGAAAAATGTTTCAAGTTTGAAAGGTGTTTTGAAAGTGTTGGTGTTTGTTTTTGGAAATAGCAAGGATGTTTTGATTTGAAAATGAGCAAGCAACTAGGAACATTCTACCTACTCAAAAGTCTTTCTTGTTTATTTCCTCTTTCCTTTGACATTGTTATTTTACCATGGATTGGTAAGTAACCTTATCTTTGGATGTAAAAGGGACGGGAAAGGGTCATCGTATAGTCATTAATAACAATGTTGTAAGATATTTTAGTATTTTCTTTGAGGGACTAAGATCATTCGTAAGGCAGCATTTGTAGCGTCATCGAGGGACTATGATCTTGTATTTTTGTTTGTTTTTGCTATGACGTGTTACATGCGTATTATGACCATTTATTTCTCAAGCCAACAAGTGGAGTTAACCCTAGAGGTGCAAAGTGTGAAAATGTATCTTTTTCATGCTTGATTTGTCTTGTATTAGGATTTCTAAGCATTGATTTTATCTTTCCATACAAACCCTAATTACCAGCATTTATAAAAAGTGTTAAAATGCGGAAAGTAAATATTCTACGCTATTATATTATTTGGGGGATGCGGTATACATTTTTACAAATGGGGATTTGCAAAAAAAATAAGCTTAATTATCTATTACAACCATATTGAATATTGTACAAAATTGAAAAGAAAATAATGCAAGAATGTAAATGAAAAAAGAAATGATTTTTGTTTGGTTTTTAAGGGTTTTAACCTAATGTCTAAGAAGGAAAAGTAATTAATTAAAGATAATAATGTTAAACCTAAATTAGTTAAGAAAAGAAAATTAGGTTAAAAAAGTAATTTTTAGGGTTTTTTATATGAAAGGTTTTAAGTTAATAAAAATGAAATGAAAATTAATTAATTAAAAGAAACCTAAGTTCTAAATTGATTTTTATTTAAAAGAAAATAATATAATAAACAAACCTAAGTCTAAATATTAATTAAAAAAATATTTATTTGTTTAAGAAAATGGTTTTTGTTCTTTTTAGTTTTTATAAATAAAAAATATGAGTGCAAAAATAATAAAATAAATATTTTTGGATTTTTTTTTATTAAAAATATAAAAAGAAAAACTAATATTAGTTATAAAAATAATAGCAAGAAAATATGAAAGTAAAATAAAATAAAATAAAAATGAAAATGAAATAAAGAAATAAAATGGGTCAGGGGGGTAGGAAACATAATCAGGGGGAAAAGTCAGGAAAAATAATGGAAGCCCAATGTTTGGGGCCCAGGCGCTGCAAACAAAAACAAAAAAAGTGAAAATATGAGAAAACAGCCAACAGGGTACCACTGGGGCTCGAACCCAGGTCCCTCTGGTTACAGGCGCACGCTTTAACCACTGGGGTGGTGATACATCTGTTTACTTATATCAAACCATAAATATATATTACAAATCAAGTCCATAGCCTGAACTTCATCTTCAACCTCACGCCCAGCCAGACAACCTGCAACTTTCTCATTTCTCAACAAAAATGGAAGATGACAACATGAAAGTTGCTGCATTTCTTCCCATGAATCCAACCATATAAATAACTAAAGCTAAAAATCAAAGATGAGTGAGAATTTTTCTGGCCCTAATTTAAAACCTAAAAATTTCAGAAATTTCAACTCCAAAATTCTCTAATTTCAAGCCATATAAATGCAAACTATGGATATGTACAGCGTCGTGGCAATGAGGTCTACATTTTATCTTTGAAAATGGAAGCCTAACAATGCCTATATGAATAGTTCAAAAGTAAGAAAACTCACCTTTCAAGAGGGTATCGTGTTTTGAGTTTGAGTAGCTTTTGATGAGTTCTAGTGATTGGGTTAGATTCCTCAAGTTCCCAGGAAGCTAATGTGATGCTAAGCTTGAGCTGAAAGTGGCTGAGGAGTTCTGGAGAAGTCAAGTTGCAAGGTGTTGTTTTTGAAAATGGTGGATGGTGATGGAGGTGTTACAGTTGTGTTGCAGGTGTTGGAATTGTTTGTATATGTTACTTTAGACATGCTTGCTTTTGGTTTATAGGGTTTGTGTGTCTAGAAAGAACAAGTTCAATGCTCAAGGAGAGTGGACTTTGTGATTAAAGCCACTTTTCAAGAATGACAATGGTGCCTTTCTTCAAAAAATGGAAATGCAACTTGGATAATGGTTCAAATGCTTGGAAAATGGCTCAATATGTTGTGTAAACATTTAATTAAGGAGTTAATTGTAAGTTAGAATCCTGCAAAGTGAGATTATGCAGCATGACTATGTGATTTGGTCCATTGTGCATCACAAATTCTGCCTTGTAAAACAACTTGAAACCCTAACTTCTGGCCTTCGATTCTCCTTGCTCAAAAATGATCTCAAGAAGTTCTTGGACATTTTAGAAATCTTGTAATGTGATATACAATCCCTCTTTGAATCTCTTTTGCAAAATCCAAATGGAACTATGTGAAACTTGGCCCAGAAGTTTGGTTAAAATCCTGACCAAAATGCTCAAAATTCCACTAAGTGTTTTAGTTTTATGAACATGAATTCATGGATTAATAACTTGAAATCCAAGAATTTATAGGAGGAGTTGTGTTCAGCAATGTTTTATATCTCATTGAGATCTACAACTTTCATGTTTAAAGTTTCCTTTGAATCATCTTGCATCATGCTGAAAAATTGGCTCAAAGTTGTGAAAAAATATGAAGTTTTCAACACTTAGAAAATTTTCTAAGTTTGGAAACTTTGACTTTTCAAAATGAAATATTGAATTTGTGATTTCTTGATGAACAAGTTTCATATTTTGACATGTTTTTATGAATAGTGATCCCTGACACTTGATTTTGACCAAAAGGTCAAAGTTTGACTTTTCAGTGTGTAGTTGACTTTTGATCAGTTGACTGAAAATCAACTATTAATCAATTGACATTTAGCAATGTTTTGAGTTATTCCATTAGGTCAAAATGATGCAATTGAAACCTTGAGATCATTTCTCAAACCAATTAACCATTTGCTAGGTCAAAAATCAGAAATTGCCCTTTCTCAATCAAAACCCTAATTTTGACAATTTTGCCCTTTTGATGATCTGTCCAGATTTCTTGAGGAATTATGGTCCAAACTTGATAAAATGACATATATGAGTTCACAATGTTGATATGGATAAAAATTTATGGAAGATGATTGAACACTAGAGTGCCCAGAAATTTGCACTCGAAGATGAATTGTGAATGGGCTTATAGATGCCATTTGGAGGAATGGGGGAGATTTGCCGAAGATGTGCTTGTAGATGCCATCCAAAGGTTACTGTTGACAGAAAATGGACTAATTCTGAACTTAATTTCAACTGGAAAAGAATCAGAATAAATCTTTGGAGCGATTTATCTAAAACTAGCAGAAGTCTTGTATGTTGTTTGACTGGGAAGAATCAGAATAAATCTTGGAGTGATTTATCTGAACCAGAAATGTTTATTTGGAAAGTATCAGGATAAATCGTTGAGAGGTTTAAACTGAACCAAAAGAGGTCTTGAATATTCTTTAACTGGAGAGAATCAGAGTAGATCTTTGAGCGATTTATTTGAACCAGAGAAAGTGCCCACTAGGAAAGAATCAGAATAAATCATTGAGAGATTTATCGGAACCAGAGAAGACGTCTGTGGGAAAGCATCAAAATAAACCGTTCAGAGATCTAAACTGAACCGCAAGGATCTGGAGAAGAATCAGAACAAATTGTTGAAATATATATCTAAACCAGAGAAAGTGTATGTGGGAAAGAATAAGAATAAACCTTTGAGATATTTAAATTGAACCGGCAGGGATCTTGAGAAGAATTAAGAACAAATTGTTGAAATATTTATTTGAACCAGAGAAAGTGTCTGCGGTAAAGAATCAGAATAAACCGTTGAGAGATTTAAACTAAACCGCCAGGGATCTGGAGAAGAATCAGAATAAATCGTTGAGAGATTTATCTGAACCAGAGAAGACGTCTGCGGGAAAGCATCAAAATAAACCATTGAGAGATCTAAACTGAACCGGCAGGGATCTGGAGAAGAATCAGAACAAATTGTTGAGAGATTTATCTGAACCAGAGAAAACGTCTGAACCAAGAAAGCGTCTGCGGGAAAGAATCAGAATAAACCGTTGAGAGATTTAAACTGAACCAGCAGGGGTCTGAAGTAAATATCTGTTATGTAGATGGTCGACCAGTCCTTTCTCAGGAATTGATCTATAATTGACTTGTTGAAAATTTGACGATAATTTTCTGTTGATTGATCTTTCCTGAAAAGGTGAAGGGTTAGTTGCATGCAATGCCATGATGTATGAAATGCACGGTATAATGATGTTTCTCAAAATAAATGAGACCGCACTGTATGCATCTGTGTTGTCAATGTTATGACGTATGGATGTAATGTATGGACACATTACTTGTTATGTCGCAGTGTTGATGGAGTCGGGGAAAATAAATCCTTGAGTACTACTGGGAATGAGGAGTGTAAGTCTTCATATTTTGAATTTGAAGTGTTGATGGATGAGTTTCCATTTATTAGAGAAATAAAATCTGTTGTGGAAGGGAAACGCCGTGTATTTCTTGTGGACCTTGTGAAGTCCTGCTGGGGAATCCTTAGAAACTGGGCGACTTTCACTGGGGAATCTTTGGAGTGGTAATTGGAAGTTTTGTTCTGCCGGGGATGTGAGAGCACTTGATACCATTAGGATGCATACTGGAGATACGTTAGCGATCCTGTAGTGGGATGTTCCGGTTTCCGCTCTTGCTGGAAAAAGTACCTGCAGGGGATTTTATGGAATGGTCTATAGATGTTATCCTATTTCTTAAAGCCATTGGTGATTGTCTTTCTATTTTCTGTTCCCCTTTTTTTTGCTCATTTGTAAACAGTAGTCACTTTCAAATGCATATATTCAAAAATAATCATTGGACGTTTTTTGCAAACAAAACAAATAAATAAAATAAAAACAGATAGTTTTGCACTTTCAAAGGAATATCTTTGTGTTAACTTGAATAAGTATTTTTTGTACAACGAGACGAACATCCTAGTAAGGGAGTGTCATCATAGAAAATGAAAAGTGATACAAAGAAAAGATAGCTATGTGAAATAATCCCATGGGGTTCCCATTCTACTATAGCCTTCATGTCTTTGGGCGTCTCGTCAACTTGCTGCTTTGTCTGAAGCTGATTGGATTGATTAGAACCGTTTAAGTTTGTCAGTTGATACTGAAGGTTGTCTGTAAGGTGATTCAACGGGACATAGTCATACGCTTTAATTCCCTAACTTTTGCCTGGACCTCCCTTTCAGGTTTTCAGTCCATCAGGATACCCTTTTTTTCCCAAGCCACCCTTTCAGGTTTTCAACTTGTCAGGTGTACAAATATTTTTTTGTATTTTATCCCTAATTTTTACCCAAACCTTTTCGGTTCGTCGGGATGCCCTAATTTTTGCCTAGTCCAGTCGACCTAGCGAGTCTTTATTCATACGTAGTATCTATTGACTATGTCCGCGTTTACAGGATGTGGAAGGTCATCGCCATCCATCGTGGTTAAGAGCATTGCTCCACCAGAGAATATGCTTTTGATCACAAATAGTCCTTCGTATGTAGGAGTCAATTTTCCCCTGCGATCACCTTGTGGAAATATGATACGCTTGATTACCAAGTCACCAACCTGATATACCCGATGTTTGACCTTCTTGTTAAAAGCTTTGATCATATGTTTTTGGTACATCTGGCCATGACAGACAGCCGTAAGCCTCTTCTCATCAATCAAGTTCAACTGGTCAAATCGAGTTTGAATCTAATCGTTTTCACTCAAATCCGCATCCTTTATGATTCTCAAAGAAGGGATTTGGACTTCAATTGGTAGAACAGCTTCCATGCCGTATACTAAGGAGAAGGGAGTTTCCCCTATTGATGTACGCACCGTGGTACGGTAACCGTGGAGAGCGAATGGTAACATCTCATGCCAGTCCTTGTAGGTCACTGTCATTTTTTGTATGATCTTCTTAATGTTTTTATTTGCGGCTTCGACAGCGCCATTCATCTTTGGCCGGTAAGGAGAAGAATTATGGTGCTGGATCTCGAATTGCACGCATAGTGCGGTAATCATAGTATTGTTGAGATTTGAACCATTATCCGTAATGATTCTCTCTGAGATATCATACCGACAAATGAGATTATGTTTGATGAATTGGGCCACAATGTTCTTGGGAACAGAAGCGAAAGAAGCTGCCTCAACCCACTTCGTGAAGTAGTCAATGGCAACCAAGATGAAGCGGTGTCCATTAGAAGATATAGGTTTGACTTCTCCAATCATGTTAATGCCCCACATCGCGAATGGCCAAGGAGCAGTCAAGACGTTAAGAGGAACTGGAGGCACATGTACTTTGTCAGCATAGATCTGACACTTGTGACAGGTTCGTGAATGCTGATGGTAATCTGCTTCCATGGTAGACCAGGAGTACCCCGCCCATAGGATCTTTTTAGCCATCGTGTGCCCACTAGAATAGGTGCCAAAAGTGCCTTCATGTAGATCATCCATGATCTCGTCTACCTCACTCTTTTCTACGCAACGACGCAAAGTAGAGTTGTGATTGCGCTTGTAGAGAATGCCATTACTAAGGAAGAACTTAGCAGATAATCTTCTCAAGAACTTCTTATCATTAACTGAAGCTCCCTCCAGATACTCTTAGGCCTCGAGATACCTCTTAACTTCATGGAACCAAGGCTTGTCCACTACTTCTTCAGTATCGATCTCGTGACAGTAAGATGGTTCATCCATCCGCTCATGGTGATATGGGGAGCCTTGTTATCCCACTTGATTTTAAACATGGATGACATAGTGGCTAGCGCGTCTGCTAGTTGATTTTCCTCTCGTGGAAAATGCTCAAAGGTAATTTCCTCGAAACGTGGGATTAATTTCAACACATGTTCTTTGTAGGGGATGAGATTAGGGTGCTTCATGTCCCATTCTCCTTTGATCTGACTGATGACTAAGGCTGAATCTCCAAATACCCTTAAGGACTTGATTCCCAAATCTATGGCGGCTTTGAGACCCATAATACACGCTTCATATTCCTCCATATTATTGGTACAGTTGAAACAAAGTCTTGCAGTGAAGGGAGTATGACATCCTTCAGGGGATATGATCATAGCACCTATGCCATTGCCGAGTGCGTTGGAAGTTCCGTCAAACACCAAGGTCCATCGGGATCCTTGTTCAGGTCCTTCATATGGTCTTAGTTCTTCAAAATTGTTTACCAACATGATGTCTTCATCTTGGAACTCGAATTTCATGGACTGGTAGTCATCCACAGCCTGATGAACAAGGTGATCGGCTAGCACGCTGCCCTTTATTGCTTTTTGGGTAGTGTATTGAATGTCGTATTCAGTCAGGATCATCTGCCATCTTGCTATTCTTCCAGAGAGGGCGGGCTTCTCGAATATGTATTTAATTGGATCCATCTTGGATATCAATAAGGTAGAATGGGTTAACATATACTGTCTTAGTCGGCGAGCAGCCCATGCCAGAGCGCAACAAGTTTTCTCGAGCAGTGAATATCTGGTTTCACAGTCGGTAAACTTTTTGGTCAGGTAGTATATTGCATGCTCTTTTCGGAAAGACTCGTCATGCTGCCCCCGCACACACCCCATTGAATTTTCCAAGACAGTTAGATACATGATCAAAGGTCTTCCCTCAAATGGAGGCATCAAAACAGGAGGCTCTTGAAGGTACTCTTTGATTCTGTCGAAGGCAGCCTGGCAGTCGTCGTTCCAATCCAACATTTGATCTTTCTTCAGTAATTTAAAGATTGGTTCACAAGTAGCGGTTAGGTGAGAAATGAATCTGGCGATGTAGTTTAGCCGTCCTAAGAATCCTATGACTTCCTTCTTGGTGCGAGGAGAAGGAATTTCTTGTATTTATTTTACCTTTGCGGGGTCCACTTTGATACCTTTACTGCTGACGATGAAGCCTAGGAGTTTACCGGACCTCACTCCAAATGTGCATTTACTCGGGTTCAACCTTAGCTTGTATTTCTTCAGTCTTTCAAATAGTTTCTGCATATGGTCCAGATGCTCCTCTTCAGTTTGAGATCTGGCTATCATGTCATCCACATAGGCATCTATTTCGTGATGGATCATGTCGTGAAATAGAGCTACCATGGCACGCTGATAAGTTTCCCCAGCGTTTTTCAACTCGAATGGCATAACTTTGTAACAGAACATGCCCCACTGTGTGGCAAAGGTCATTTTCTCCATGTCTTCAAGTGCCATTTTGATTTGATTATAGCCTGAGAAACCATCCATAAATGAGAACACTTTATGCTGTGCGGTATTGTCAACAAGAATATCGATATGGGGAAGCGGGAAATCATCCTTAGGGATTGTCCTATTTAAATCTCTATTATTCACACACATGCGTACTTTACCGTCCTTTTTAGGAACTGGAACAACACTGGCAACCCATTGTGGATAGGAGGTGACAGCTAAGAATTCAGCATTGAATTGTTTCATGACTTCAGTCTTGATCTTCTCTGACATTTCTGGCCATATGCAACAGACTTTCTGTTTTACCGGAGGCAGTATTCTTTTGTCGGTAGACGATGGACCACGATATCAGCGTCAAGTCCTAACATGTCTTCGTATGACCAGGCAAAGACCTCAACATAGTCATATAGTAACTGAGTTAAGTGCTTCTTGACACTGGCTTCTAAATTGGCACCTACCTTGACTTCTTTCTTGTCCTCTTTGGTACCTAAGTTAACCGTGTCAACCGGTTCTTCGTGGGGTTGTATGTTCTTTTCTTCCTGTTGTAGTAACCTGGCTATTTTCCCTGGCACTTCACAATCTTCCTCACCTTCGTCTTCAGCTTGGTAGATCGTATTTTCAAAGTCACAATAGGCCATAGCAGAATCGTTACCCATGGGATCCTGAGTGGATGTGGATCTGCATTTTGATATGTGAGTGTGTGTAAGAGCAAAGCTATCTTTGAAAAAAATAAAAATGTAGAAAAGAGAAGAACAAAGAGCGTAAGATTTGCATGCAAAAACGTCCATGATTCATTGATGACATATGAAAATGAAGTAACAACCCTTACAAATGGACTATTGTGCCTCGGGTAGGACATAAGGTTTTAAAAGTCTAAATTATTTAATTATTACAAGTCCGACAAAAATTTAAAGACAATTACTCTTGGATAAAAGTAATAGGGACAAATTCTTTGGCTACCCAGTCATTGAGTCCTCCGCTGATAGTCGAAAAAATCCATTCTTCCAGGTCACAGTTGTTATCACTATCCTCCACTGTGTTGACTCCATGGTTGCTCATCCGAAAAGGTGGTTCCTCGATACGAGCATGACGAATAGCTTTCTGGGATCCTGAAGTAAAACCCAAACCAAATTTGTCAGATTTGTAGGGAATATCCGGGAGTTGACCCCAAATGGTACACCCACCTTCTTCGACTACTGCCTTGGAATCTTTGAGAGAAGCCATCTTCAGCAGACGTCTGGTAATCTTTGGAACTTTGGAGACAGTCTTGGTTGCTACAACTGTTTGTGGGACTTCCTCGAAATGCTGACACGGAGTTTCGATGAATTCACCATCCATTTCCACATATCTGAAGGAGTTCTGGTGACTGACCATATATTCCTCCTCTCCGTGGACAGTGATGATTTTTCCCTTGATTGGGTACTTCAACATCTGATGTAATGTAGAGGTGACGGCACCAGCGTCATGAATCCAAGGTCGGCCTAATAAATAGGAATAGGAAGGGAGAATATCCATCACATAGAAATTTGAATCAAAGGTCTGAGTTCCAACTTTAATGGGGATGTCCACCTCTCCGTGCACCATTCTCTTTGAACTGTCGAAGGCCTTTACCATTATGTTGTTGGGTTTTAAGGTTAAACCTTCACGGTCTAGCCTATCCAGAGCCTTCTTAGGCAGCACATTCAAGGATGAACCAGTATCTACCAGGACATGGGCCAAAGTAGTGCCCCTGCATTCGACAGAGACATGCAACGCCTCATTGTATTTCCTCCCTCTAGGTGTCAAATCAGCATCAGAAAAGCCCAAACTGTTATCAGCTGTCAAACTGGCCACACAATCTTCGAATTGGTCAGCAGAGGTTTCTTGTGGCACATGGGCAGTTTTAAGAAATTTCACTAAGACCTTCGCATGAGCTTCGGAGTACAACAGTAAAGCTAGCATAGAAATCTTTGAAGGGGTCTTCCCTAGACTATATTGTAGTCGCTTCTCTTTATAATTTTCAAATTTTCTTCCATCTCCTTCTTGGAATCCTCTGGGATAGATACCGATTGCGCCTTCATCTGGACAGGTTCAACCAAAATGCCTTTGCCCCGAGTCTCGGTTGACTCGGCGATAGGGGTGTCAACAGGGGTAACCATAGGAATTATAGTAGTAGTATCAGCAGGAACAAAAGCATGAATGATCACAGGACCGGTAACAGTTTTCAAAGGAGCAATCTCAGGGGATAACACTCTTCCACTTCTGGTTATTTGTTGGTTCCCACAATGTTGCTGATGTCGGGGTCAGCCCTCTCAAAAACCGGGTCTTCAACAACCAGCCATTCTTGCTTGACGCCGTGGTAGTAGACGTCACCCCCATAGTTCCAGGGAACAATTTTGTCTGAGGAGTACGGGATCGGCCCTGGCATAGTAATTATCAGTGGAGTCACCTTCGGAATAGATGTAATCCTAACGGGTCTTTTGGTAGAGACCCTGGGAGGATTGGTGGAAATGGTTACTATTGAAACATCATTGTAAGCAACGGTTGGAACATGAGTCTTTTCAAACAAAATCTCTTTGTCATCCATCAGGCACTGGACACTTGCCTTCGATAAATGACAACTGATCGGTAGGGATAAACAGAGGTGGCAGCCTTCGCCACAGCCTGGAAATAAACTGGCCTTCAACAGGTTTTTTTTTATGGTTAGGAGAGGAGTAACAAGTTTATCAACAACAGTAACAAACACATCATCTTCAACAGCGTTAACACCATGGTCGTGCTTGGGCATAGGAGCAGTGATAACATTTGGGATCTCAGGAGCGTCAAATTCAATTTCCTCTACCCCGAGAAGGTCTTGCACCTTGTTTTTCAAATCCCAGCAGTCGTTTTTATCATGACCTGGACTTTCTGAATGGTAAGCACAACGAGCATTTGGGTTATAACGGGGAGAGGCAGTGTTGGGATTCTTTGGAGCTTCCCGCAAGGTCACCAGATTAGATTTCAAAAAATTCGGTAAGACTTGAGATAGCGTCATATTTATCTGGGTTAGTTGTTCCTTTGTTGAATATGTGCAGGCTTAGAGATCATGACAGCTCATACCGTTGGACGGCGTTCAGTTATGTCCTGATTCCTATGGTCATATGCAACACTGACCTCCTTCTTTCCGATAAAGGGCTTCTTTATAGCGCTCGAGGATGCATCTCTTTGAATTTTTCCACTTTTTATACCTGCTTCTACCCGTTCACCGGTCATGATTAATCAGTAAATCTAGCCGAGGAGCTTTCGTTCACGTGTTTGAAGAATGGACCATATAGCGTGCCTAAAAACATATCCACCAATTCTCTGTCAGATAGAGGGGGTTGGACACTTCCCGCGAGATCCCTCCATTTTTTAGCATAGGTCTTGAAACCTTCACCTGCACCCATAGACATGCCTTGCAACTGTGTCCCTGTTGGAGCTAAGTCAGCAGTATACTGGTATTGCTTGTAAAAAGCGGCTGCCAAATCTTCCCAATTGCAGATGTTGGTCCCTTCCAACTGATAGAACCAATCCAATTGTGTTCCTGACAAGCTTTCTTGGAAGAAATGCACCCATAGATTCCTATCCGCAGTATGGGGTTGAATTTTCCTGACGTATGATCTCAAATGCAGATTTGGACAAGAGACACCGTCATATTTAGAGAAAGTGGGGACCTTGAATTTTTGCGGTATGACCACCCCTGAGACAAGTCCTAGCTCCTCAAAATCCAACCCGGGTACCTTCTGGATCTCCATAGCATTTAAGCAATCTTCCAACTGTTTGTATTTGTCGTCAGCTGGAGGATACTACTCTTCAGAGTAATCACCCTCTTCTTCCTCTTCAGATTCTGAAGGGTCAGTCGCTTCCTTGTTTTTACCTTCTTGATTATCCCCTTTGTTGTACCCCAAAATTTTCCCTCTCATTCTACTCAACACATACCAATTGAGGTCCTCAACTTGCTAAAGGATGCCCAAGAGTTGACCAGACAAACTCTCTCCTAAGGCAACGTACCTCAAACTAGGGTTTCCATTTTTATCAAGATGGTTGAAGTCCAAGGGTTCCAAATGATTTCCATGGTACTAATATGTTCTCAAGATCATCCATGTCAAGTTTCACGCCTTGCACAAGAAGTTTGCTCAGTCAATTGCTCAGATGCCTGAAAATAAATTGTACTAGGTCAAAAGTCAATTGTGGCCCACATACAGTCAAACTTCAAGATTGTTGGTAAACATAAACATTTTAAAGTGATATTCATCATTTGATCAAGGGTTGATCATGATTCCCCAAGGATTGCCCCAAATTCATCAAAACCCAAAAGTTGCTAAATTAGGGTTTCTTAGGAAAAGTCAACCAAACTTTGACCAAGCATAACTTCTTCATACTTTATCAGAAATTTTCCAACCAAAGCTCATTTTGAAGAGGATGAAATTACCTATAATTCATATTCATCCCACAAGTTTAAAATAGGCACTCATCAAAAGATATGAATTTCTATATTATAGGTCCTTTTGAAAAGTCAACAAAATCACCTTTTGGGTCAAAGCTTCTTACATGAACATGGAAGACCCAATTTAGATGAGACAAAAAGGGTTGTTTAGGGGATATCCTAAGCTTTCTAAAAAGTCTAAGAACACCTCTCTAGGGTTAAAATTGGAGGAGATATTCCTTGACAAAGTTGACCATTTTTGCAAAATTGTCAAAAGTCAAATGTGCTCAAAAATACATTTTTTGTCAAATGGGCCTAGTTTTTCATGATTGAATTTTGCTTTTGACATGGTCCACGACCCAAA
Organism: Vicia faba; assembly: GCA_948472305.1. Taxonomy (NCBI): domain Eukaryota; kingdom Viridiplantae; phylum Streptophyta; class Magnoliopsida; order Fabales; family Fabaceae; genus Vicia; species Vicia faba. The sequence goes on along the minus strand of OX451739.1, from coordinate 34,548,860 downwards.
TCAGCGTATACACTTTATTTGCTTCATTATTTATTTTGATTTTGATTTTTTATTATTTAAAAATCAAATTAAATAAAATAAATAGCAAAAAATACAAAAGATTGATTTTTGATATGATTTTTTGTAGGAGTCAAATCCAATTAGGCTGACAAATCATATCCAAAACGTGCAAAACAAATTGAATCAAAATTGGCATGATTAGGCTTATTTTGGAAACATATCATACAAAAGAAAAACCAAATCAAATCTTGATGATCTTCAAAGATATAAGGCATTTTTGTTGACCTAATTCGTTCTAGTATATATGTTGAACATAACCAAGCCAAGAAAAGAGGTTGGGAGGTCGTAAAAGCTGCAAACAAAAACTGCAAAATTGTCAAAAAAGTGGTGGATCGATTTCCATCTTAGAGGCCAATTCAAAGAATTTCAAACCTACCAATCGTTTCCTGGACCTTCCCAGAAGCTAACATGATTGTTTTCACGCCTCAAAGCTCCAGGAATCATCACATAATCCTCACGGTTTGCACCCTCTGAACTCAAACTCATTTTCAGGGTTCTACGTACTTTTAAACCAATTTGCTTGCGTAAATATATTCATAATCATGTTTGTGATCTTTCGGATAGCCTGGATTTGATTTCTAGTGCAGGAACAAGCTTACACCATTATTAGGGTTTGGAAGCTTCAAATTAGGGGTTCTCTGTAGAGACAAAATTAGGACTGATTAATGATACCAATGGACTCAGGGCAAGATTCTTAGTGGGTCTATGTTTTTAGTTCTAATTAATATTGCTTGCTTTGCATTTTGAGATATTGCAGGTTTATAGCTACAGGCCAATACCGTCACTATAGCATACAGGGACGCATTTGACCGTAGGTAAAGGGTTTTTGTCAAAAACGAAAGTCCCGGGGAAAGAGATAACAACGTGGCTGACCCCCATTGGGCAACTCAAATTTCGCGCGTTTTCTGAAGCTTGTGATTAATTTACATTATGTTGTTTTTGTTTCAATATTATAACAACTAAGACAGGTGGTCCAATGGCAAGGCGTGCGCAGTATTGAGTGGAAGGACCTGGGTTCGATCCCAAGTCCCAATGTTTTCTCTATTTTCTTAATGTTTGACAATAGGTCCCATGCATACACGCTTCCAGGCGCCCACCATACGCTTCTATCATCCAGCCACAGAATTCATCTCTATTCAGATCAAACGCTCAATCAAAGGGAAGTCCATGGTGCACCTTCCAAAAGGGGCTACACAAGATCCACGCGTTGATTGGGCTTAGCCACTAATGGGCTTGACAATTCAGGCGTCACACCCCCCTTTTTCAGCAATACAGACCCAAGTTTTTTTCTTTTTCTTTATTTATTTTCTTTATTTTAATAATTTATTAATTATTTTCCTTTTTAAAAAATAACCCAAAAAATCATTTTTATCATAAAATCAAAAATCACAAAAACTTAAAAAATCTTTTTCATAAAAAAATATTTTGTTTCTTCAATTAATTAATTAGTTTAATTATTTAGGGCAATTTAATTGTTTTTTCTATATAATTTAAATTAATTAGAAATTAGGGTTTTAATTTGTACACAACCTAATTAATTTTTTCTCGAAAAATAACTTAAATATTTTTTCAATTAGATTTTTAGGTTTCTTAATTCATTCTCGCATTTAATTCGCCGCGCACATTTTAATTCTTTTTTCTATTATTATAACTGTTCCGAGGTTGTAATGGATTTAATTAGGGTTTTAAATTTTCGCATCTTTATTTACAGTCAAGATAATTATGTATCAGCGAAAGCCCTGTATTAACGTAGGACCTTTACCTTCTCTCCTTTATATTTATATGCTTGTATATAATTGTTAGTAACCTATGTTTGTATGCTTAATCAATTACATAGATCATTTAAATTACAAGATAAATATCTGAAAACGAACACTGCTGCACACTTGCACCCTTAGGGTATGCTTCACTTGGTTTCTTCGGAAATAATGGTCGTGCCCCTCGAACGTAGGGATACCTTAACAATGACCCGCGATTCAAAGTCGTCATAAATATCATAGTCCCTACTTGTCCCTCGAGTTGCCTACGAATTGATCTTATGACGATAGTCCCTTCGAAACGCTAAGGTATCCTTACTTGTTGCCTTTAGTGACCATTTCATCCCTTCGAACGTCCCTTTAAAATTCCAACGATGGTGCTACCTATTCCTTAATAATAGGATAACACTGACTAAAGGAAAACGAAAAATCTTTTTTGAGTAGGTAGATTAGTTCCTAGGTACTTGCTCAAAACCAATAAACTTTTTCACACCAAACACTTTTCAAACAGTTTTCAAAAACAACTTCGTAACACTCTGGAGGACAGAAACAAGGGTTAAAACGAAGTAAAACAAAACTTTTCAAAACAAGCACACACAGGCAATTTCAAAATGAGCAAGTACCAAGAGCCCGTGGAAAACCACAGATAGAAAGGGTGCTAACGCCTTCCCTTTCTATAATCTACCCCCCGTACTCAGAAACGTTCTCGAAAAAGGTTTTTTCTGTTCTTTTTCCTTTTCCTGATTGGATAAAATAAAAGTCGGTGGCGACTCTTTCTTACTGCGACATTTTGCGAATAAAAAATGAAAACCAATATAACAGTCGGTTCTGCCACCGTATCACAGAACTGGCGACTCTACTGGGGAATAAATAAGTGGGTTATACCTTAGGATCTAGGTCATTTTAAAATTGCTTTCTTGTTTTGCCTTGTTTGCTTTATCTTTAAGGGTTTTGCTTGGGTATTATTAAAGATCCTATACTTGGATCTGGGGACACTTTTTAGGTAAACAGCAATAGATCATGGAGACTGTACGATGTAGACCGATATGGTTTAAATGATGGTTGTGTTGGTGTGACACTTTGGTTGGCACCGGTATCCTTCGTGCAGAAACGAGGAGAATACGGGGTCGTCGCGTGGTGTCGTGAAGCACTAACGAACCTTAGAACCTTAGTTAAACAAACTTGGCCATTAGAAAGTAGTGAGATAGTCGGCCTCGGTATAAAGCTGAGGATTGGTTAATACTCGATGCTACACTCATTGAGATGATACTTTCGAGATATTTCGGCCACAAGAAAAGATTTCTTGAGCTAAAATAATGCCAAATAAAGGATGATCAATGATATTGATAATCTTTAGTACCCGGTTACTTTTCTAAGACAGGTTGAAACCAACTAAACTTCAAAAGGGTACTTACCTTTAACCTCATGCAAGCCTTTGAACCTAAGGTCTATTGTGTGTTTTGCTTATATGTGATTTATCCTGTTTGAACATGACATCATGCATCATAACATAGCATCCATTCTTATTGCACTAACCATTTCAAGGACCAAGGGAATTTATCTTTGTTCTGTTTTCCAGATCATGGCTTCCGCTCGTAGAAACACTATCTGAATCAGCTTTGTGAAGGTATCTTCCCAACTCAAGGAGCTAGTATCAAAGGTCCCTGAAACTTCTGCGTTCACTAAGAGACATGGTCGACTTCTCAACCTGGTTACTTCAAACTTTAATGAGAAGATGATGAGTGTACACTTTCAGTTCTTTGATCCCAAGCACCATTGCTTCACCTTTCCAGACTATCAGTTGGTGCCTACCATGGAAGAGTTCTCTCAGTTATTTAATATACCCATTCTAGAACAGTTGCCTTTCACAGGTCTAGAAGAAGTTCCTAAGCCAGAAGTCATTGCCTCAGCCTTGCATATGAAACAGGCCGACATGGTATCCAATTGGGAAACAAGAAGCGGAGTCAAGGGTTTTCTAGCCAAGTTCCTGATAGACAGGGCCCAACTATTTTGGGATGATATAGATTTTCAGGCTTTTGAGGAGGTCTTGGCTCTTCTAATCTATGGGTTAGTACTATTCCCTAATCCATACTCATTCATAGATGTGAATGCTATCAAGATCTTCCTCTCTCGCAACCCCGTGCCTACCTTGCTTGGAGATATTTTGCACGCTCTCCATACTCGTACCATGAAGAGAAGAGGGGTTCTTATGTGCTGCATGCCATTGCTGTCGAGGTGGTTTATTTCACACCTCCCTAGGTCCGTACTGAAGAATGAAGAAGGTTTGGGTTGGTCACAAAGGATAATTTCACTTGCTCACACGGATATTCTCTGGTGTTCCCGGGCTATGGAAAACATTGTTATTATTTTACCGATGTGGGGAGTACCCTAATGTCCTGTTACTTGGCATCACAGGGGGTATAACCTACAATCCTTGTTTAGCTCTATGACAATTTGGTTACGCTCGAAGAGATGGTCCCCATGAGTTACTTATTGAGGGCATTGTATTTAACTCTGAGGCGATGTTCAAGGTTATCGCTAGAGGTTATCTGGTGCCGAGGCTTTGGGGCCAAAGGCTTCCATTCCTATGGAACCTTATCTCCAATGGGTACGAGCTCGCGCCCAGAAACTTATGATGCCCTATATGGCTGTTCTACCAGTGATTGTGGAACCCACTACTGAAGGGGGCATTCCTTACACGGTTCTCTATCCTGATATGCCCACTGATCTTGGAGAATTAGAGGTCTTGGATTCAGTTGAAGAAATAGCGGGATACTTTTAGGGATCAGTTCTATGCCCAGGAGATGAAGGTTTTAGAGCTCACAAAGCAGCTCCATGAGGAAAGAGGACTTAATGTCTATCTCGGCACAAAGAGGAAGCGTCCATGGGAATTTTGATTTTTTCTAGTTTTTAGATTTGTTTTTAATTGTAACGCCTAAAAGGCATTTGAACTTTGAATTCTACTAATAAAAGCATTATTTCATTTTGGTTTGAAAAGTTAAATTTCCTAAAGTCTTTGAAAACATTGCATACATATCATATATATCATTGCATAATAGGATTCATAACAGGTTTCTCATCTCCTCCGCTGTTTATTTCAGCATTGGCTCTTGAACAAACTGTGAAAGATCTTCAGACTCAAAACACGCAAATCCAGCAAATGATTGTGGCCCTTGCCAAAGGACAGAAAGAGCTGAAGGCTCTGATTGTTAAGAAGAACAAGAAGACCAAGAAGACAGCCGGTATGGCACATATGAGCAGAAGGTTTAGAGGGCCACCAAGACGGGTTGTTGATTTAGATTCTTCATCTAAAGAGGGAGAGAACCAAGAGGTTGAAGCCGGAGAAGAGGACCCTAGTCCTAAAGAATCTGACAATGAGACTGATTACAATGAGGAGCAGTACCCTCCGGCTAATGAAAGGTATAAATAGTTAGAAGAGCGTCTGAGCGCTATGGAAATCTAGAAGATTCTTGGGCTGGATTTTGAAGAGTTAGGTCTGGTCTCCGGGGTTGTCACCCACCAAAAGTTGAAGGCACTAGTATTTGCTAAGTATGATGGGGTCTCTTGTCCCAAAATTCATCTCCGTTCTTATGTGAGGAAGATACAGCCTCATACTGCTGACAAAGACCTGTGGGTTCACTTCTTCCAAGACAGTCTGTCTGGAACACAACTGGATTGGTTCTATCAGCTGGAAAGAGCTAATGTTCGTAACTGGGAAGAACTTGATACTGCATTTTATAAGAAATATTAGTATAATGCATACCTCGCTCCCACCCATACACAACCCCAAAATCTGTCTATGGGTTCGAACGAGGGTTTCAAGGATTATGCTCAGAAGTGGAGAGATTTGGCTGGAAGAGTTCAACCTCCCTTGGCTGACAGGGAGCTCGTGGATATGTTTCTGGGAACTTTGACTGGGTTGTTCTTCAACCATCTGATTGGAAGTTCATCAGCGGGTTTTACTGAACTGATCTTAATAGGGGAAAGAGTGGAAGCTGGAATCCGAAGTGGAAAAATTCAGAAGGATGTCTCTTCTAGTGCTGCAAGGAAGTTGTTTACAGGTAAAAAGGAAGTTAGTGTTGTCTACAACCAAAAGAATCAGAATCAAACCGAGCGCCATCCGGAGGTAGGGGTTGTTATGATTCCCAACCCTGCACCTCCTCAACAAAGAAATAATCAGCCGAGAGCAGAAAGCCCAGATAGATAGTTCACTCGGATCAACATGACGTTGTCTCAGATTTTACCTCAGTTTTTGAAGACCAATCTAGTTACTCTGAGGGAAGCTCCGAAGAATCCAAACACCATATCTCCCTACTATAAATCGAATGCTCGTTGTGCCTACCATTCGGAAAGTCCAGGCCATGATACCAATGACTGTTGGGATTTGAAGAACAAAGTACATGATTTGATTGATGCTAAGGAGATTGAATTTGATCCCCCGAAGACTCCAAACGTTATCACTGCTCCTATGCCGAAACATGGTCGGGGTGTTAATGTCATTGAAGAAGATGTGTTTGTAACCTCTGTAGAAAATTTGGTGACCTCACTCATGACTATCAAAGAGAGTTTGTTGAAGGTCGGTTTATTTTCGGGTTGTGGTGAAGGTTGCCACTTTTGTTCATTCCTACCGACTGGTTTCCCTTTGTTGAAGGCAGGTGTTCAGCGCATGATGGATGACAAAGAGATTTTGTTTGAGAAGACTCCTGTTCCGACTGTTTCCTATGAAGACGTAGCTATCATAACCATGTCCGCCAATCCTCCCAGGGCCTCCGCTAAGAGACCTATCAAGATTACATCAATTCCGAAGGTGACTCCGTTGATCATAACCATGCCTGGGCCAATCCCATACTCCTCGGACAAAGTTGTTCCTTGGAACTATGAGGCCGACGTCAATTACTACGACGTCAAGCAGGACATGCTAGCCATCAAAGACAAGATTACTGAAAATGCTGATTATGACATTGTTAATATTGCTGAAACGAGTAAAATAACAAGAAGTGGAAGAGTGTTCTCCCCTGAGATCTCTCCTCCAAAGAATGCTACCGGACCTGTGATAATTCCTGCTGTGGTTCCACCCAAGACTACTAATACCATTCCAGTAATCACTCTTGTTGACCCTCCCATCATCGAGTCGACCAAGACTCAAGGCAAAGACATACTGATTGAGCCTGTCCTGACAAGAGATAATTCAGTAACCATACCAGAAGCTTCCAAGAAAGAAATGGAAGAAATTTTGAAGATAATAAAGAAGAGTGACTACAATGTGGTCGAGTAGCTGAGGCAGACCCCATCCAAAATTTCTATGATGGCTTTGTTGTTATGTTTTGAGGCCCATGCAAAGGCTTTGGTTAGGTTTCTAAAGACGGCTCACGTGCCACAAGAGACATTTGCTGATCAATTTAAAGATTGTGTGGCTAGTCTGACTACTGATAAAGCTTTGGGTTTCTCTGACGCAGATCTGACACCAAAGGGGAGGAAGCATAATGAGGCTCTTCATGTTTCCGTTGAATGCAGGGGCACGACTCTGGCCCGTGTTTTGGTAGATACTGGCTCCTCGTTGAATGTGCTACCTAAAAAAGCTCTAGACAGATTGGACTGCGAAGGCTTGACCTTGAAGCCTGGCAATATAGTAGTGAGAACTTTCGATGGTTCGAAGAGGATGGTGCACGGGGAAGTGGATGTCCCTATAAAAGTTTTTTCCCAGACCTTCGACTCCACTTTCTACGTAATGGATATCAAACAATCATATTCTTGTTTGTTAGGACGCCCTTGGATACATGGGGCTAGGGCTGTTACTTCTACCCTCCACCAAATGTTGAAGTACCCAGTAAGAGGAAAGATTGTCACCGTGCATGGTGAACAGGAGTACATGATCAGTCACTTGAACTCCTCCAAGTATGTAGAGATGGATGGCGAGTTCATCAAGACTCCTTGCCTGAACTTTGAAGAGGTACCACAAATTATGGCTATAGTAGAAACTACCGACAGTCCTCCAAAGATCACCAAGCCTCCCTTGAAGATGGCTTCTCTCAAGGATGCACGAGCAGTGGTTGAATAAGATGGATCTACCATTTGGGGTCAACTCCCGGTTATTCATGACAAGTCTGACAAATCTGGTTTGGGGTTTACTACAGGTGCTCAAAGGGTTGTTCATCGTGCTCGGGCTGGAGGACCTCCTGTTAGAACATAGTTTGACTCTACAACCCTTAATTAGAGTTTTGATGATAAGAAATACAAAGAACAAATATGCACTCTAAATTTGTGTTATTTTGTATGCAGAAGTTCTGACCAAAGCAGCATCAGAAGTTAAGCTATAGAAGCTTTCAAGCTGGGGTAACCAGAATCTGTGTTGAAGAATGATGATCAGAACCTGCGCTGAAGTAAAGAATACTATGATTCTGAACAGAAGTTTCATATACCATCAGATCCTCACATCTCTGAGTCATCAATGTTCTGAAGCAATTGCAGCATGCAAGATTCTAAGATTCTGAAGCATTACTATTCAATCAAGACAGCATCACATGCAACGGCTTCATTTAGACAAGAATCTTCTCAATATGGAAACAGCATTGAATGTCCATTATCACGCTTTATGTTGTACATGATTTCTATGCCTATATAAACAAGCTAAGAGGACAAATCGTTTATGATTTCAGATATCTCGAAAAATGCTGCAAGCTTACATATTCTTTTCTACACTCAAAATTGAAGAAGTGAAAAACACAAGAAGGGGGGTTGAATTGTAAAACTTGAAATCAAATGCAGACAACACGTTATTTTTATCCTGGTTCGTTTGATCTCAAACTACTCCAGTCCACCCGTCAAGGTGATTTCGCCTCTCTCCAACGAGGTCTTAATCCACTATATTCAACTAAATACACAACTGCTTTAACAATTGTTAAAGCCTTCTTGAGTCTAACCACAGACCGGTTTATCTCAAGGAATTTCTCTTACAGATAAATGAACAAAAGTGTGTTTGATGTTTTCTAGAAAAACTATATATCACAACTGTGATAATACACAAAATTAAGCTTTAGAATAAAACTAGATTGCTAATGCTTTTGCAGTAGGCGTGGTATGAAGGCTTTAGCAAAATGTATGAGTGCTTGAGTGAGGATTAACTTTTTGCGCGTATATGCGTGAAGAGTATTAGCCATTTCTTTTCTCACTGACTTGTTTAAATAGCCACGGAAGAGATACGTTAGTTGTCCATAAATCCATTTCAATGCTCATAACGTTCTTTCCTTTTTGAGAAGATCTTTGTCTTGGAATAAAGCCGTTGGTAATTAATTTTTCTTGAATGCATAGTAACGTTGACACATCAGAGTGTTTTGCTAATGATAATCAGAGTGTTCTTGGCTTTAGCTTATTCAGACGCTTCTGAGTGTTGTTGACATGGTTAGGATCTTGATCAGAGTCAGAGTATGTTATACGCAGATTCTGTTCATTAGACTTCAGCGTATAGCACATGTTTGATCTTCTGATGCTGATGTTGATACTGGTATTCTGATGCTGATTCCATCAGAGTTTTTGTAAATACACAACATAATTTAAGTAGCATATATGTCTTATATAAATCTTACAATTTATTTAATCTTGTATTTTGTTATCATCAAAACTCTAACTGAGGGTTGTAGAATCAAACTATGTTCTAACAATCTCTCCCTTTTTGATGATGACAAAAACCAGATTTTTTCAATTTAAAAATTAAAGAAAAAAAGGTATCAGAGATTAAGGATAGAGAAGAAAAGGTATCAGAGATAAACAAATAACGAATACAAGGTATTAGAGATAAGAAGATAAGGAATAAAAGGTATCAGAGTAACAAAGAGAAAAACTCCCCCTGAGTTTATTACTTCCCTTTAATTCCATGAGACCTTGAGCATCAGAACTTTATTGAACTTTCTTTGAGCATCAGAACTTTACTTTATCAGAGTTCATCAGATTCTTGTACCTGTAAGCTTTTCAGAAAAAAAATTCAAATAGATCAGAATGTTAGAATGTTTGAGACTTATGTCTCAGTAATCCGTTATTGAAAAATATCATTCTTTCTCCCCCTTTTTGTCAGTTATCAAAAAGCACAAATAATCAGAGTTAAAATGATCAGAGCAAAAAGCGTTTGTATTAAAACATAAGCAATGATAAGTTCAGAACACGTAAAATATTACAGACAAACATGTAAAGAAAACAAGGAAAACACAAGAAAAATTCTAAGAGGAAGGTGGAAGACGTGTGAACAGGGCTTCCAACATGCTCTTGATTTGATTGTTGGTTTCCTGTTGCTGAGATACCATGTTTGCTATAGAATCAATCTTGATGTCCTGCTTATCCATCCTTTCATTCATCAGCATATCAGATCTTTTCAAATCCTCCAGAGTCTACCTGTCAAGAGAGGAAGCTTGAGGATCTTTAGATACAGGCTGCTTCTCAGAGCTTTCTGCAATAACTCCTTCTTGACCCAAGTCTTCAGCTGGAATCGTCTGTTCTTCTGCAGGTTAAACTTTGGATGCTGGACGCTTTTCAGACCAAGGCGCAATGTTCAGATGGAGAACTTCTTCCTTAAGCAGCTTGCTCAGAATTGGACCTTCAATTTCCTTCAGAAGATTGCTGAAGTTCTGTTGAGCCTGTCCATAGCTCTGGTCTTGCAACTTAAAGGTTTCAAAGCATACCCATCTTCTGAATTTTGTCCAGAGGAGGTCTGATACAGCAGGATCAACCAGTTCCAGACTTGCTTGTTTCAAAGAAGTGATCCACTTTTGTATATCTGTTTCAAAGTTCAATATGCTAGGACCAACATCTGGTTGTTTTGGTTTAGGGATAGCAGTTTTGTTGTTTATTGCAGTAAGGCGTTCAAAGACTGTTAGATCAATGACAGTCTTGTTGTGGTCCTCTGAATTTTTCTTAGGTGAGGGAGTGGGAGAGTCAGGAATTACGATTGGACTTGATGGAGAATTTAGTGGAGTTATTTCTGGTGAAGAGGGAAGTTGATGAATATTCACAGTGGTACCACAGGGCAATTGAATGGCCAAAGGTTGTGGTTCAGGGGATTCAGAGTGTTGAGCCTCAGAGGTTTGAGTCTCAGGTTGTGGAGATTGTTCATGTTGAGGAGAGGGTGGATTAATATCTGGTTGGGGAGATGAAGGTTGTGGGATTTCTGGTTCTGGAGAGAGTGGAATTTCTGGTATTGGTGAGAGGGGAGTTTATGGTTGGGCTTTTGTGTTTGGATTTGGATTTGGATTATCTGTTTCGGGAGTGGAAGTGTGTTGGTCTATATCAGAAAGAACTTGTGCAAGTTCTGGTTCTGGTATGGTTGCAGTATTTGGATTTTGTGGTTGGGAGCGGGATCTTCTGAGGGTTAATGACTCAGAAGGGTCAAAATCAACGTCAAAATCATCGAAAGTTTGAGGTGTTGGGTTTTCAGATGGAGTTGGAATAGGGATAGATGTTGAAACAGCAGTTGAATCTAAAACAGTAACAGAAGCAGGATTACCTCTTTTCTTTGGAGTCTATTGAGATGATTCTTCTGCAACAACTTTTCTTTTCTTCATCTTCTTCAGAACAACCTCTGGAGCCTTCTGCTGAAGATCTTGAATATTCAGATTTGGTGTTGTACCATCAGCTTTACAAGCATCCAAATATCTCAGAATGATTTGAGGCTTAGAGTCAATTTCTGAGAACAGAGGGAAGTTGTCCAGAGGGACTCTTCTACTGGAGATTTCAGCAAAAGGAGTGACGCTGGGCTCCTTCTTAATGTTCTCTATCAGCTTCATTTTCTTCAGATTTTTGGCATTCAGCTGCTTGCCAACAGATGGTTCCAGGGTGCTGATTTCTTGTGCATCTGTCAAATGTTCAATCAGCCTATTCTCTGTAAGAATATCTGATATCAGTCTTCCCAAGGGTATCCAATCCCTTTTTGTATGTTCCTCTTCCCTTGTTTCTTTGAAACTTGTTCTGAGATGGTTGAACAGAAGATGAGCTAGATTTATCTTGACCTTATGAGAGATGAAATAGAGAAGAAACTTCCGATCGATGTTAATGTAATCAGGAGAGCTAGTAGGCTTCCTGTGGTTGAAACAGCCCAAAATTATCTTGGCCCAAATTCTGTGCTTGTCCTTCAAATCCCTTATCTTGCTGGAGGGAAGCCCCAGCGTGAAAATTTCCCTTGCAATTAGGGCAACATCTGCACACCTTTCTGCCATATCAATGCAGCGAATACCACCTCCATTGTACCCTATCAATCTTGCAATCAGGTCTTCAGTAATCACAATCTTCTTCCCCATGATGTAGGATGTAACTTGATGATTTGAAGAAGAAGCGTGAATCCAAAATTCCTTTACCAGAATAGGAAACTTTGGACCCACCAGCCTGTCAAAATACTTTTCCCAACCTTGAGCTTTAATCTCTTCAGATAAATCAAAACCATTTTCCTTGAGACTGTTGAAATCTACAATAAGTTCAGACAGAACTTCAAGGTTCTTGATTGGAGTGAGAAGCATTCTGAAAGGTACTTCATATCGTTCAGAAGAAGAATTTTTCTGGGAACCTGAAGAAGGAATGCTGGAAGAAGCCATGTTCACACGAGGTTTTTGAAAAAGATTGAAAGGTTTTCTTGAGAAAGTAAGAACACAGAAATTAGAAATATTGAGAGAAAATGAAAGTGAAGGTGAAAAGTGTGAATGGTGTGAAGTGTTTAAATAGATTTCTAAAAAGTTTTTGAAAACATAAACGTTTAAGAGAGAGAAATAAATAATGATTATTAGCATTTAATGATAGCTGATTTTAGGGGATTCAGAAAGATATTTGGAACGGTTACCCATGACATGTGTCTCAATGCATCCAATCAGCGCTTTTCCTTTTCAGAAACGTGAACGCATGTTCAGCCTCAGAAAACAACTGATGACTGGATGACACTTGTTTTCTTGAGTGAACAGCACTTCTATCCTTGAACTGAAGCGCTCAGATCTTCATGGATAGATTCTGATACAATCTGCACTTCTAAGATTCTGAAAGAAGATTGATCAGAAGTTCACAGAGAAATAAACACAATTCTGAAGGTTAATAAATAAAATTAAAACAATTTTATTCTGGACAGAGCTTCATGCTGAGATGTTTCAAAATGAAGTTGAACCTATCTTCAGAAAGTGGTTTTGTGAAAATATCAGCCCATTGATGGTCTGTGTTAATAAATTTAAAATTTAAAATCCCTTTCTGAATATAGTCCCTAATAAAATGATGTTTTATTTCTATATGCTTAGCCCTAGAATGTAAAATTGGATTTTTACTTAAGCAAATAGCAGAAGTATTGTCACAGAGGATAGGAATGTTACTCTCAAATATCTGGAAGTCCTTTAGTTGACTTTTCATCCAGAGAATTTGTGTGCTGCATCCAGCTGCTGCTATGTATTCAGCTTCTGTTGTTGATAGAGAAATTGTGGATTGTCTTTTGCTGGACCAAAAGATCAGTTTTTCTCCTAGAAACTAGCAGCTTCCAGAAGTGCTTTTACGTTCAACTCTGTCTCCGGCAAAGTCAGCATCACAGTATCCTACTAAGCTGTAATCACTTGATTTTCTATAAAACAGACCCAGATTAGTAGTACCTTTCAGATACTTGAAAATTCGCTTAACAGTTGTTAAGTGAGATTCTCTAGGATCTGATTGGAATCTTGCACAAATGCATACACTGAATAAAATATCAGGCCTTGATGCTGTCAGATAAAGAAGAGAACCAATCATACCTCTGTAGACCTTCTGTTCTACCTTTTTGCTTACCTCTTCTCTTTCCAGAATGCACGTGGGATACATTGGAATCTTTGATGGCTTACATTCTGAGAGATCAAATTTCTTCAGAAGTTCTCTAACATATTTGCTCTGATGAATGTAAGTTCCTTCTGGGGTTTGATTGATCTGAATGCCCAGAAAGAATTTTAGTTCCCCCATTAGGCTCATCTCAAATTCTGCCTGCATACACTTAGCAAATTTTCTTCCCAGAGAAGGTTTAGTAGATCCAAAAATGATATCATCAACATAAATATGACATACTAAAATGTCATTCTTAACTGCCTTACAGAATAGAGTTGTGTCCACTTTCCCTCTGGTGAATTCCTTTTCTAACAGGAAGTTACTCAGTCTTTCATACCAAGCTCTGGGAGCTTGTTTCAGACCATACATTGACTTCTTTAGTTTGAAAACATATTCTGGATTTTTTGAACTTTCAAAACCAGGGGGTTGGTGCACATATACCTCTTCTTCTATATAGCCATTTAAGAATGCACTCTTAACATCCATCTAATACAGAGTGATGCCTTTATTAACAGCAAAAGAAATTAAGAGTCTGATAGATTCTAACCTGGCGACTGGAGCAAAGGTTTCTGTATAGTCTATCCCCTTTTGCTGACTATAACCTTGTGCTACCAATCGTGCCTTGTTTATGATGACTTCACCTTGTTCATTCAGTTTGTTTCTGAACACCCATTTTGTTCCAATGACGTTGAATCCTTTTGGTTTATGAACTAGATCCCATATGTCATTTCTTGTGAATTGATTCAGCTCCTCTTGCATTGCTAGAATCCAGTCATTGTCCAGAAGTGCTTCATCAATTGAAGATGGTTCAATCAGAGAAACAAGTCCCATGAGGGATTATTCAGAGTTTCTGAAGCTAGATCTAGTTCTGATTGGATCTTCCTTTCTTCCTAAGATTGTTTCTTCTGGGTGATCCAAGCTGCTTCTGGATAGTCTTTTCTGAAGTTGATCAACAGAAGGTGCTGGATTGCTTGCAGTGTCTCTTTCTGATGTTGATGGAGTGTCTTTGTTAAGAGCTTCTGATGACTTGTCTTCAGTACCTGTGAATTCAACTTCCATACCTGCAAGTAATTCATTCTGCTTTGACTTTTGAGAGTCAAGCTTATCATCAAAACGAACACTGATTGATTCTTCCACAATCTGTGTTTCTGTATTGTATACTCTGTACCCTCTTGAGCATTCAGAGTATCCTAACATAATACACTTTTGTGCTTTAGAGTCAAACTTGTTCAAATAATTTTTAGTATTCAAAATAAAGCAAGTACATCCAAATGGATGAAAATATGAAATGTTTGGCTTTCTGTTCTTCCACAATTCATATGGAGTCTTTTCCAGAATAGGTCTTACAGAGATTCTATTCTGAATATAGCACGTTGTGTTTATTGCCTCTTCCCAGAAGATCTTAGCAACGTTAGTCTCGTTGATCATGGTTCTGGCCATTTCTTGCAATGTTCTGTTCTTTCGTTCTACAACTCCATTTTGCTGGGGAGTTCTAGGACAAGAGAAATCATGCAGAATGCCTTTGTCATTAAAAAATGATTCAAAATCTTTGTTTTCAAACTCTCCACGATGATCACTTCTGACTTTCATGATTCTAAGATCCTTTTCATTCTGAACTTGGTTGCAGAAGGTGACAAACACAGAGTGTGACTCGTCCTTGTTTCTTAAGAACTTTACCCATATCCATCTGCTATAGTCATCTACGATTACTAACCCATACTTCTTGCCACTGACTGAAGCAGTTTTAACTGGTCCAAATAAGTCAATGTGCAGAAGTTCTAATGGCTTAGAGGTGGAAACAACGTTTTTAGATTTGAAAGCTGGTTTTGCAAACTTGCCTTTCTGACATGCTTCACACAGAGCATCTGAATTGAACTTCAGATTAGGAAGTCCTCTGACCAGATTGAGTTTGTTAATCTGAGATATTCTTCTCATACTAATATGTCCCAATCTTCTGTGCCAGATCCATTGCTCGTTGTTAACAGACAGAAGACACTTTACATTCTGACTTTTCAGTTCAGAAAGTTTTATTTTGTAAATGTTGTTTCTCCTATTTCCATTAAATAGGATAGTCCCATCTTTCTGACTAACAACTTTGCATGAATTTTGATTAAAGATTATATCATAACCGTTATCACTTAATTGGCTTATGGATAACAGATTATGCATTAATCCATCTACTAATAAAACATTACTTATAGAGGGAAGATTTCCATTACCTACTGTTCCAGAGCCAATGATCTTTCCCCTCTGATTTCCTCCAAAGCCTACGTGGCCTCCAGGCTTAAGTTCCATGCTTTGGAACATATGCTTTCTTCCCGTCATGTGTCGTGAGCAGCCAGAGTCCAGGTACCATGACTGGTGTTTCTGCTTTGCTGCTAAAGATATCTGCAACATGTATTATTTTATCCTTAGGTACCCATATTTTCTTGGGTCCTGAGTTTTACCAAAACTCTGGTTGAATTTTGGTTTGACAGAATAATTACTACTAGTATATTTGATGTCATGTGTGTGCCCAAATACAAAGTGAGAATCAAGTGAAGTATGTTTTATAACTAAATCCATGGAATTCTTTGGTGTAGGTACCTTACCTTGGTATCCTATTCCTTTTCTGCCATTTTTGCTAACTCCATAGATCATTGAAGCCATTTTGCTTCTATCTATGTTTTTAGCTAGAAACTTCTGAAAGCTGTGATCATACTCCTTGATGATCTCATCAGCACTGCTGGGAGTTTCAGGAATTGTTTCCTTCTGAGAGTTTTGCAATAGATTTTCTAATTTTGAAACTTTATCTTTCAACTCAGATTCTCCAATTTGAGACTCTCAGTTTTATCAGAGTCAGAAGCAAGATTCCTTTTCAGGTTTCTGAATTTGACTCTGATCTGCTGATATCTTTCCAGAATTTCATTAAGGCTTTCAGTTAGTTCAGCCTTAGTAAAGTTAATAGCAAAGTCAGGGAATAACTCTTCTGTGTCTGATTCAAAGTTTGATTCAGAAGCTTCACTGTCTTCTGTTATGTTTGCCATGAGAGCTATGTTTGCTCTCTCATCATCTGATTCTGAGTCAGCTTCAGATGTGTCAGAGTCTTCCCATGTAGCCATGAGACTTTTCTTCTTTTCCTTGCCAAACTTCTTTTTTGGCTTTTCCCTCTGAAGCTTTGGGCAATCACTCTTGTAGTGTCCTTGCTCGTTACATTCATAGTAGATGATGTCTTTGTTGTTTGGCTTTCTGCTTCTTGAAGAGCCTTCAGATCTTCTGTGTCCAGAGGAGGATTCTGACCTTCTGTATCTGGAGGAAGATTCATTATGATTTTCTGATCTTCTGGGATTCCTGAACTTTCTTTGCCTCTGCTTCCATAGTTGGTTCACCCTTCTGGAGAGGAGAGATAGTTCATCTTCTTCTGATGAGGACCCATAAGAGGTTTCTTCAACAGCCTGCAAAACTTTGGAGTCAGATTTTTTGTTAGATTTTAAAGTTAATGGCTTACCTTGCTTTTGAGGTTCATCTGCTTCTAGCTCTATCTCGTGACTTCTGAGGGAGCTAACAAGTTCCTCCAGAGAGATTTTGTTGAGATCCTTAGCTAGCTTCAGCGCTGTGACCATTGGCCTCCACTGTTTTGGCAAGCTTCTGATGATCTTCTTAACATGATCAGCAGTAGAATACCCTTTGTCCAGAACTTTGAGACCAGCAACCAGAATTTGAAATCTTGAGAACATCGTTTCTATTGATTCACTTTCTTCCATCTTGAATGCCTCGTACTTCTGAATGAGCGCAAGAGCTTTGGTTTCTTTAACTTGAATGTTTCCTTCATGCGTCATTCTCAGAGAGTCAAACATATTCTTTGCAGTGTCTTTGTTTGATATCTTTTCATATTCAAAGTAAGAGATGGCGCTGAGAAGAATTGTTCTGGCCTTGTGATGATTTCTGAAATCACGCTTTTGTTGATCAGACATTACTTTCCTGTCAATCTTCTTACCACTTGCATTCACTGGGTGCGTGTATCCATCAGTCACCATATCCCACAGATCAGCATCATGGGCCAGAAAGAAGCTTTCAATTCTGTCTTTCCAGTAATCAAAGTTCTCTCCATCAAAGACTGGAGGTTTGCCACTGAATCTGTCTCTTTCTTCATTGTTGTCATTGCTGTTGTTTTGATGTGGTCCTGCCATTGTGTTTTTCTAATGCTGGATCTTGTACTGACACGGTTAAGTGTTATAAGCTCAGAACCAGGCGCTCTGATGCCAATTGAAGAAGTGAAAAACACAAGAAGGGGGGTTGAATTTTAAAACTTGAAATCAAATGCAGACAACACGTTATTTTTATCCTGGTTCGTTTGATCTCAAACTACTCCAGTCCACCGGTCAAGGTGATTTCTCCATTCTCCAACGAGGTCTTAATCCACTATATTCAATTGAATACACAACTGCTTTAACAACTGTTAAAGCCTTTTGAGTCTAACCACAGACCGGTTTATCTCAAGGAATTTCTCTTACAGATAAATGAACAAAAGTGTGTTTGATGTTTTCTAGAAAAAATATATATCACAACTGTGATAATACACAAAATTAAGCTTTAGAATAAAACTAGATTGCTAATGCTTTTGCAGTAGGCGTGGTATGAAGGCTTTAGCAAAATGTATGAGTGCTTGAGTGAGGATTAGCTTTTTGCGCGTATATGCGTGAAGAGTATTAGCCATTTATTTTCTCACTGACTTGTTTAAATAGCCATGGAAGAGATACGTTGGTTGTCCATAAATCCATTTCAATGCTCATAACGTTCTTTCCTTTTTGAGAAGATCTTTGTCTTGGAATAAAGCCGTTGGTAATTAATCTGTCTTGAATTCATAGTAACATTAACACATCAGAGTGTTCTGCTAATGATAATCAGAGTGTTCTTGGCTTTAGCTTATTCAGACGCTTCTGAGTGCTGATGACATGGTTAGGATCTTGATCAGAGTCAGAGTATGTTATGCGCGGATTTTGTTCATCAGACTTCAGCGTATAGCACATGTTTGATCTTCTGATGTTGATGTTGATACTGATATTCTGGTGCTGATTCCATCAGAGTTTCTGTAAATACACAACATAATTTAAGTAGCATATATGTCTTATATAAATCTTACAATTTATTTAATCTTGTATTTTGTTATCATCAAAACTCTAACTGAGGGTTGTAGAATCAAACTATGTTCTAACAAAAATTGTGTAAAATATCATAGTTGTGATACTGTTTTTGTAAGGAAAAACAACCATACACAGAATACTCTTTTATCTTGATTAAGCTAGTTTTCCTTGAGATTAACCGGGTTGTGGTTGTACTCAAGAAGAATTTGGCAGTTGTCAAAGTAGTGATTGTAATCAATTTTTGAGTAGTGAATTAAGTCCTCATTGGAGAGAGGCGAAATCACCTTGATGGGTGGACTGGAGTAGTTTGAGATCAAACGAACCAGGATAAAAATATCGTGTCTACTGCGCTTTTGATTTTAAGTTTTCAATTCACCCCCCCCCCCCCCCCTTCTTGTGTTTTTCACTTCTTCACCTCCCCTACGCATCAGCAACCCTGGGGTCAATGCACTTAAAGACGGTGATGGTGATTCCGACATTGACAGCTGGATCTTCTCGACTACCAACGGTGTACTCAGTAACTGGACTGCCAAGGACTTTGTACCAATTACTTTTGTTCAGGAGTAATTGTCTTTTTGATTTTTTGGATATGTAATTTAAAAACAATATAAACCATATAGCCATGTGTCTTACCTGGGGCACAATGGTTCCATTTGTGAGGGTTATCATGTTTCATTTTCATATGACATTAATAAAGCATTTGGACGTTTGCATAGAAATTTTGCGCTCTTTGTCTTTATTTTCTTTTATTCTGTTGATACAGCTATGCTCTTACACACACTCACGTATCCAAATGCAGATCCATATCCACTCTGGATCCCATTGATAACAGTTCTTCTACTGCTCATTATGACTTTGAAAATCTGATCAACCAAACCGAGGACAAAGGTGAGGAAGATTGTGAGGTACCCGGAGAACTCGCTAGACTATTACAGCAGGAAGAAAGGGCCATACGGCCTCGTGAAGAGCCGATTGAGACAGTGAACTTGGGTACAGAGGAAGACAAGAAAGAGGTTAAGATAGGTGTAAATCTAGAGCTTAGTGTCAAACAGTGGTTGGTGCAAATGTTGCATGAGTATGTTGAAATCTTTGCCTGGTCATATGAAGACATGCCGGGACTAGACACGAATATAGTGGTTCATCGTCTGCCGAATAAAGAAGACTTCCCTCCAGTAAAGCAAAAGGTTTTTCGTATGCGCCCTGAGATGTCAGAGAAGATTAAAGCAGTGGTTATGAAGCAGTTCAACATCGAGTTCTTAGCTGTCACCTCCTATCCGCAGTGGGTTGCTAATGTGGTTCCAGTACCTAAGAAAGATGGTAAAGTATGAATGTGTATGGATTACAGAGATCTGAACAGGGCATGCCCCAAGGATGACTTCCCGCTTCCCCACATCGATGTTCTGGTTGACAACACCACACAACACAAAGTCTTTTCCTTCATGGACGGTTTCTCTGGCTACAATCAGATCAAGATGGCACCTGAAGACATGGAGAAGACAACCTTTGTTACATAGTGGGGTACTTTCTGCTACAAGGTGATGCCGTTTGGGTTGAACAATGTTGGGGAAACTTATCAATAAGCTATGGTAGCTCTGTTCCATGACGTGATTCACCATGAGATAGAGGTTTACGTTGATGACATGATAGCCAGGTCTCAAACTGAAGAAGAACACCTTGATCATCTACAAAAGTTGTTTGATAGGTTAAAGACGTACAAGCTGAGATTAAATCTGAACAAGTGCACCTTCGGGGTAAGGTCTGGTAAGCTTCTGGGATTCATCGTCAGTGGCAAAGGTATTCAGGTAGACCCTACAAAGGTGAAGGCCATATAAGAGATGTCGGCTCCTCGTACTGAGAAGGAAGTTAGAGGTTTCTTGGAACGCCTAAATTACATTGCCTGATTCATTTCACATCTGACTGCTACTTGTGAGTCGATCTTCAAGCTTCTGAAGAAAGATCAAGTGGTAAAGTGGAATGACGAATTCCAGGTCGCCTTTGACAGAATCAAACAATATCTCCAAGAGCCTCATATTCTGATGCCTCCAACTGAAGGAAGACCTTTGATAATGTACTTAACAGTGCTAGTTAATTTAATGGGATGTGTGCTGGGGCAGTATGACGAGTCTGGTCGAAAAGAGCACGCAATATACTACCTTAGCAAAAATTATATCGACTGTGAAACACGATACTCACTGCTCGAGAAAACTTGTTGTGCTTTGGAATGGGCTGCTCGCCGACTGAGACAGTATATGTTGACCTACACTACTTTGTTGATATCTAAGATGGATCCAATCAAGTACATTTTCGAGAAGCCTGCTCTCTCTGGAAGGATAGCAAGATGGCAAATGATCTTAACCGAGTACGACATCCAATACATAACCCAAAAAGCAATCAAGGGAAGTGTGTTAGCTGATCATTTGGCGCATCAGGCCGTGGACGACTACCAGTCCATGAATTTCGAGTTCCCGGATGAGAATATCATGTTGGTAACCGACTATGAAGAGCCTGGACCGGATGAAGGACCTGAGGAAGGATCCCGATGTCTATGTTTTTTGATGGAGCCTCAAACACACTGGGAAACGGAATTGGCATCATAATCATATCTCCGAAGGGCTGTCATACTCCGTTCACTTCTCGATTATGTTTCAACTGTACCAACAACATGGCGGATTATGAAGCATGCATCATGGGTCTTAGAGTTGCAATTGACCTAAGGATCAAGTTCTTGAGTGTATTGGGGATTCTGCTTTAGTGATAAGTCAGATAAAAGGTGAGTGGGATACGAAGCACCAGAACCTTATTCCTTACAAAGAGTATGTACTGACACTGCTGCCACATTTTAAAGAGATCACCTTTGAACATTTCCCATGAGAAGATAATCGGTTAGCGGACGCGCTAGCTACTATGTCGTCAATGTTCAAGGTTAAGTGGGATAATGAAGCTCCCAAAATCACTATTGAGAGGTTGGATGAACCGGCATACTACTGTGAGATCGATACTGGGGAGGTAGCCGACAAACTTTGGTTTCATGAGGTGAAAATGTATCTCGAGGCTCAAGAATACCCCGAGGGGCATCTGTCAATGACAAGAAATTTCTGAGAAGGTTCGCTGCAAAGTTCTTCCTCAGCAATGGAATCCTCTATAAGCGGAATCATGACTCTACCTTACTGCGGTGTGTAGACAAGAGTGAAGCAGAGAGGATCATGGAAGACCTACACGAAGGTACCTTTGGCACTCATTCCAGTTAACATAGCATGGCAAAGAAGATCCTACGGGTAAGATACTACTGGTCCACTATGGAAGCTGACTGTTATCGGCATTCTCAAACCTGTCACAAGTGCCAAATCTACACTGATAAGGTGCATGTACCTCTAGTTCCCTTGAATGTTTTGACAGCTCCATGGCCCTTTGCAATGTGGGGCATTGACATGATCGGCGAGATCAGACCTACCGCGTCCAACGGGAATCGCTTTATCCTAGTGGCTATTGATTACTTTACAAAGTGGCTTAAGGTTGCCTCCTTTGCTATGGTCACTAAGAATATGGTGGCACGGTTCATCAAGCATAGCCTGGTTTGTCGATACGGTATCCCTGAGAGAATCATCACGGAAAATGGTACCAATCTCAATAACTCGATGATCACTGAACTCTGTAAATAGTTCAAGATTCAGCATCACAACTCTTCTCCTTACCGACCGAAGATGAATTGGGGTTGTTGAAGCTGCTAATAAGAATATCAAAAAGATCATACAGAAGATGACGGTGACATATAAAGACTGGCACGAGATGTTACCGTTTTCTCTTTACGGGTACCGTACTTCAGCATGTACGTCGACAGGGGCAACACCCTATTCTCTGGTATCTGGCATGGAAGCTGTCCTACCCATAGAGGTCCAGATCCCTTCTCTAAGGATTATAAAGGATGCGGGTTTAAGAGAAGACGATCGGATCCAGACTCGACTTGATCAATTGAATTTATTCAAAGAGAAAAGACTTACTGCTGTCTGCCATGGTCAAATGTATCAGAAGCGGATGATCAAGGCCTTCAACAAGAAAGTCAGACAACAAGTGTATCAAGTAGGGGATCTGGTAATCAAGCGCATCATACTGCCGCAAGGTGATCCCAGGGGAAAATGGACTCCCACCTATGAGGGACCATTTGTAGTAAAGAATATATTTTCCGGTGGGGCCATGATTCTGACCACCATGGATGGTGAAGACCTTCCACGCCCTGTTAATGCGGACATAGTGAAAAAATACTACACATGATAAAGCCCCGCTAGGTTGACATACCTAGGCAAAACTAAGGGCATCCCGGCGAACCAAAAGGGTTCGGGAAAAAATTAGGGATAAAAAATGAAAAAATCTGTACACCCGGCAAGTCGAAAACCCGAAAGGGCAGCTTGGGCAAAAAAGGGTATCCCGATGGACTGAAAACCCGAAAGCACGGTCCAAGAAAAAGTTAGGGATTAAAGCGTATCACTATGTCCCATCGGATCACCTTGCGACCAGACTTCAGTAATCGAATATCAAGCTCAAACGGTACCGATCAATCCAATCAGCTTCAGACAAGCAGCAAATTGATGAGATGCTTGAAGACATAGGGGAAATAGCAGAATTGAAACCCAATGGGATCACTACACATAGTTGTTTTCTCTTTGTACACAATTTCTGTAATAATTTTCATTTTTACGGCAGCGTTCTCTTACTAGAGCGCCAGCCTCCTTGTAAAAAACGCCTGTTATAGGCAAATTTCAAATCAATACAAAGTGTCTTTTGAGTACAAAACTCTGTGTTTGTTTTTTCCATTTTCAGTTTTGTTTTGCAAAAAACGTCCAATGTTTTATTCTTGACATATGCATTTGAATATGATTATTGTTCATAAATATCTGCATATAAAACAGAAAGACAGTTACTAAGAACTCAAAGAAACTGGTACAAAACCAGAATATCGACAGTTACCCCATCCATCATGGTACAAGGGGTAGAGACAGTTGGAAGCGAAGTCACTATCACGTATAAACCAGTGATACCTATATTCCCCCAAAGAGCCGAGACAACCAAGGTCTGACCTCCGTATCCCCAAGCAGAAATTCCTTCCCTATCAGGTTCACTCAGAAAGCTGATATCTGCATTCCCCAACCGAGTTTTATAACCATGAGCAGTTTATAAAGCCATCTCCCGAGCCGAGTTTATTTCTCTGACAATGGAAGCTCAATCTCCAACAGAGCTCTTCTCTTCAGAAATGGAAGTTCATCCTCAACTAAGTTTATTCCTCCAAATCTGCAGATTTTCCAACAAAGTATCTCTCTTCCCCACAAAGTCATTCCCCCGCAGGGTTATTCGCGGACAAAGTCTCCCTCGGCAGAATGTTCTCAAGCAGAATAGATCCAAATCTCCAGCTAATCATCTTCGGTCAATATCCCCAGCGGAAACAAAGAACTCAACTCCTTGTACTCTTCAGCAGCAGTCAGGATTTATTTTCCTCAGCTAGAGAATATCACAATGGAATTACATACCCATACATCATGGCATGCGCATACATATTATACAGCACAATCTCATTTATTTTGAGAACATCATTACTCAATGCATTTCATACATCATGACATTACATACGACTAACTCTTTACCTTTCAGAGAAAGATGCAATCAATTTCTCACGAGTTCCCTCTGGTTCAATCAAACCGGCATCAAGGTTTCTATTCCAGTTGCAGATATTCCAACATTTTCTCTAGTTCAATCAAACTGACACTAAGGTTTCTATTCTAGTTGAGGATGTCCTAAGACTTTTGTCTGGGTCAGCCGAATCACCGCTAAGATTCCCCTGATTTCTATGCCAGTCAAATTTAATCTGAGACCTCTCCCGAGATCAGTCAAATTGATACTAAGATCTCTCTCCCAGTTAAAGTTCTCACAAATTTTCCCTGATTCAGTCAAATCGATACTAAGATTTCTATTCCAGTTCAAGCTATGAAGCCCATAAATTGATCGGATAATATCTTGATTTCTCCAAAATACTACGAAGCCTGGAATCGACCAGATAGTGGTATATCTTAAATTCAAGCTATGGAGCCCAAAAATCGACCAGAAAACAGCTTAATCCCCAACAAGTTACTGTGAAGCCTAGAAATCGACCGAATAACAATACAAGATACTATGAAGCCTGGAATCGACCAGATAAGTGGTATATCTCAGATTCAAGCTATGAAGTCCGGAAATCGACCGGATAATATCTTGATTTCTCCAAAACACCTTGAAGCCTGGCGCACGACCAGATAACAGTATAAGATGCTGTGAAGACTGGAGCACGGCCAGATAGTGGCAAGAGACACTGTGAAACCTGGAGCACGACCAGATAACAGTATGAGGTACTGCGAAGCTTGGAATTCGACCAAATAGCAGTTTACTCGGCCAATTATTATGAAGCCCGAAAATCGTCCGGATATTAGTATGCCTTAACTTCAAGTGGAAACCCGGATGCGACCGGATAACCACTTAATTCCTTCTGAAGCCTGGAGCACGACCAGATAAGAATTGAGAAATTGCAAAGCCTGGAGAACAACCAGATAGAAAGTTTAATCTCATCTCCCCAATAAGTCACTGTGAAACCTGGAGCACGACCAGATAGCAGTTAATCTTATTATCCTCAGCAAATCACTGTAAATCCTGGAACACGACCAGATAACAGTTCATCTTTCACCTCCTCGACTAAGAGATGATTCCCTAGTAGACGGACAACTGAAGCTCCTAAAATTCTATTTCTCCCAAGACAGAGACCAACATTCCTCAGCAGATTCCTCCTCAACGGCAGGAACAAAAATTCTCATCAAAGGAATATCTCGAGAAATTAACATCCTCTAGATGGAATCTTTAAGCCCATCTCCGATGATTCTCCGTCATATTTTCGAAATGGCATCTGTAATCCCATTCCCGATACTACCTACACAGCCCAGCACCATCTCAAACAAGTGCAAATTTCTGAGCACTTTAGTGTTCAATCATCTTCCACCTTAAGATTACGAAAGGCCGACAACCAATCTACATCCTCAAGTTTAAGAAGATTGAACAGGGGCAGTTGTTCTACCCCAAAATTTTCCCTCTCATTCTACTCAACACATGCCCATTGAGGTCGTCAACTTGCTCAAGGATGCCCAAGAGTTGACCAGACAAACTCTCTCCTAAGGCAATGTCCCTCAAACTAGGGTTTCCATTTTTATCAAGATGGTTGAAGTACAAGGGTCCCAAATTCTTTCCAAGGTCCTAATATGTTCTCAAGATCATCCTAGTCAAGTTTCATGCCTTGCACAAGAAGTTTTCTCAATCAATTGCTCAGATGCCTGAAAATCAACTATACTAGGTCAAAAGTCAATTGTGGCCCACATACAGTCAAACTTCAATATTTTTGGAGAACATCAACATTTTGAAGTGATATTCATAATTTGATCAAGGTATGCTCATGATTCCCCAAGGAATGCCCCAAATTCATCAAAACCCAAAAGTTGATAAATTAGGGTTTCTCAAGAAAAGTCAACCAAACTTTGACCAAGCATAACTTTTTCATGCTTTATCAGAAATTTTCCATCCAAAGCTCATTTTGAAGAGGATGCAATTCCCTACAATTCATATTCATCCCATAAGTTCAAAATTAGAACTCATCAAAAGATATGAATTTCTATATAATAGGTCCTTTTGAAAAGTTAACAAAAACACCTTTCGGATCAAAGCTTCTTACATGAACATGGAAGACCCAACTGAGATGAGACAAAAATTATTGTTTAGGGGACATCATAAGCTTTCTAAAAGTCCAAGAACACCTCTCTAGGGTTAAAATTGGAGGAGATATGCCTTGACAAAGTTGACCATTTTTTCAAAATTGCCAAAAGTTAAATGTGCTCAAAAATACATTTTTTGTCAAATGGGCCTAGTTTTTCATGATTGAATTTTGCTTGTGACATGGTCCCCCATCCAAATCAGCATCTACACTTTATTTGCTTCATTATTTATTTTATTTTTATTTTTTATTATTTAAAATTCAAATTAAATCAAATAAATAGAAAAAAATACAAAAGATTAATTTTTGATATGATTTTTTGTAGGAATCTAATCCAATTAGGCTGACAAATCATATCCAAAACGTGCTAAACAAATTTAATCAAGATTGGCATGATTAGGCTTATTTTGGAAACATATCATACAAAATAAAAACCAAATCAAATATTGATGATCTTCAAAGATACAAGGCATTTTTGTGGACCTAATTCATTCTAGTATATATGTTGAACATAACCAAGCCAAGAAAAGAGGTTGGGAGGTCGTAAAAGTTGCAAACAAAAACTGCAAAATTGTCAAAAAGTGATGGATCAATTTCCAGCTTAGAGGCCAATTCAAAGAATTTCAAAGCTACCAATCATTTCCTGGACCTTCCCAGAAGCTAACACGATTGTTTGCACGCCTCAAAGCTCCAGGAATCATCACATAATCCTCACGGTTTGCCCCCTCTGAACTCAAACTCGTTTTCAGGGTTCTACGTACTTTTAGTCCAATTTGCTTGCATAAATGTATTCATAATCATGTTTCTAATCTTTCGGATAGCCTGGATTTGATTTCTAGTGCAGGAACAAGCTTACGCCATTATTAGGGTTTCGAAGCTTTAAATTAGGGGTTCTCTGCAGAGACAAAATTAGGACTGATTAATGATACCAATGGACTCAGGGCAAGATTCTTAGTGGGTCTATGTTTTTAGTTCTAAATAATATTGCTTGCTTTGAATTTTTAGATATTGCAGGTTTATAGCTATAGGCCAATACCATCACTATAGCATACAGCGACGCATTTGACCGTAGGTAAAGGGTTGTTGTCAAAAATGACAGTCATGGGGAAAGAGATAACAATGTGGCTGACCCCCATTGGGTAATTCAAATTTTGCGCGTTTTTTGAAGCTTGTGATTAATTTACATTATGTTGTTTTCGTTTCAATATTATAACAACTAAGACAGGTGGTCCAGTGGCAAGGCGTGTGCAGTATTGAGTGGAAGGACCTGGGTTCGATCCCAGGTCTCAACGTTTTCTCTATTTTCTTAATGTTTGACAATAGGTCCCATGCATACACGCTTCCAGGCGCCCACCATAAGCTTCTATCATCCAGCCACAGGATTCATCTCTATTCAGATCAAATGCTCAATCAAAGGGAAGTCCATGGTGCACCTTCCAAAAGGGGCTACACAAGATCCACGCGTTGACTGGGCTTAGCCACTAATGGGCTTGGCAATTCAGGCATCACACCCCCCTTTTTCAACAATACAGGCCCAAGTTTTTTTCTTTTTCTTTCTTTATTTATTTTCTTTATTTTAATTATTTATTAATTATTTTCCTTTTTAAAAAAATAACCCAAAAAATCATTTTTATCATAAAATCAAAAATCACAAAAACCTCAAAAATCTTTTTCATAAAAAAATATTTTGTCTCTTCAATTAATTAATTAGTTTAATTATTTAGGGCAATTTAATTGTTTTTTCTATATAATTTAAATTAATTAGAAATTAGGGTTTTAATTTGTACATAACC
Source organism: Vicia faba (assembly GCA_948472305.1). Lineage (NCBI taxonomy): Eukaryota > Viridiplantae > Streptophyta > Magnoliopsida > Fabales > Fabaceae > Vicia > Vicia faba. The sequence goes on along the minus strand of OX451739.1, from coordinate 34,520,554 downwards.
TAATTAATTTTTTCTCGAAAAATAACTTAAATATTTTTTCAATTAGATTTTTAGGTTTCTTAATTCATTCTCGCATTTAATTCGCCGCGCACATTTTAATTCTTTTTTTCTATTATTGTAACGGTTCCGAGGTTGTAATGGATTTAATTAGGGTTTTAAATTTCCGCATCTTTATTTACAGTCAAGATAATTATGTATCTGCGAAAGCGCTGTAGTAGCGTAAGACCTTTACCTTCTCGCTTTTATATTTACATGCTTGTATATAATTGTTACCAACCTAGGTTTGTATGCTTAATCAATTACATAGATCATTTAAATTACAAGATAAATATCTGAAAATGAACAATGTTGCACATTTGCACCCTTAGGGTATGCCTCACTTGGTTGCCTCAGAAATAATGGTCGTGTCCCTCGAACGTAGGGATACCTTAGCAATGACCCGCGATTCAAAGTTGTCATAAATATCATAGTCCCTACTTGTCCCTCGAGTTGCCTACGAATTGATCTTATGACAATAGTCCCTTAGAAATGCTAAGGTATCCTTACTTGTTGCCTTCAGTGACCATTTCGTCCCTTTGAACATCCCTTTAAAATTCCAACGATGGTGCTACCTGTTCCTTAATAATAGGATGGCGATGTCTAAAGGAAAATGAACAGTCTTTTTTGAGTAGGTAGATTAGTTCCTAGGTACTTGCTCAAAACCAATAAACTTTTTCACACCAAACAGTTTTCAAACAGTTTTCAAAAACAACTTCGTAACACTCTTGAGGACAGAAACAAGGGTTAAAACAAAGTAAAACAAAATTTTTCGAAACAAGCATACACAAGCAATTTCAAAATCAGCAAGTACCTAAGAGCCCGTGGAAAACCACAGATAGAAAGGGTGCTAACACCTTCCCTTTCTATAATCTACCCCCCGTACTCAGAAACATTCTCGAAAAAGGTTTTTTCTGTTCTTTTTCCTTTTCCTGATTGGATAAAATATAAGTCGATGGCGACTCTTGCTTACCGCGACATTTTGCGAACAAAAAACACAAACCAGTATAACAGTCGGTTCTGCCACCATATCATACCCTTCACCCGTCGATGTTGCGAAGTCTAGAGTCCGTCTGGCTGGTCCTTTAAACCTTCTTCCCAGATTCAAAACACTGGTTGATTTCTTCGCTTTCTTCTTCTTCTCTTTGATCATTAGGGTTTTCAACTCATCTTGTCCTTTTGCCAGAGTCAAGAACATTTGTTGAAACTGGGCGTTCTGCGCCTGGAGATCTTTTACTGTCTGTTCAATATCCATCTCACTGAAATAAACAATAGAAAGATAAGGAGACATGTTGTAAGAAACATGTTTATGTTATGATGAATGAAGATGCATATGCAAATTATTTCAAGGAAAATAGAGATTTAAATTTGCTTTAGACAAAAAGGAACACATGTTATATTAATAAATCAAATTTTGAGTACATTATGCCTCTTTGGGCTTACAAAGAAATAAAAATACAAAATTCTAAGACAAAAAAGTTGAACGCATCCTCTTCAGTGTGATGTAGGCGTTCAGACTCCACTCTTCATGAAGCTTCTTGGTGAGTTCCAAAACTTTCTTCTCGCTGGCGTAGAATTGGGCCTCGAAAGTGTCTCGCTCCCCCTTAAGCTATATCCAATCCCTTTGCAAGTCTTCGAGAGAGGTGGGCATGTTAGGATGAAGGATAGTGTATGGGACATCTCTAACAGGTTATATGATAACTGGGAGAATGGAAGGATAAGGCATCACAAGTTTATGAGCACGAGCTCGCACCCACTTAAGGTAAGGCTCAAGGGGAATGGAATTCTTTTGCCCCAACGTCTTACTATCTATCTTGTTCAACATCCTCCAATCTCGGATAAACCTCTGGCGGTAACCTTGATCTTCATTCTCGTAGTCAAATACCAACCCTTGAATAAGCATCTCATATGGAATAGCCCTTCGGGCGTAACCAAATTTTCGTAAGGCTAAGCAGGGGTTGTAAGTGACACCTCCTCTAATGCCAAGTAAGGGGACATTAGGGAATTCTACATAACGGCTGATGATAGTAACATTCTCCAAAGATCAGGAACACCAATGAATATCTGAATGTCTGAGCGTCATCAACCTATGGGACCACCTTGAACCTTGCTGGTTCTTCAATACAGATTGGGGAAGATGCAAAATAAACCATCTTTCTAGGAGAGGAGTACAACACATGAGGATACCTCTTCTCCTCATAGTGCGAGAGTGAAAAGAATGTAGGATGTCTCCTAACAAAGTAGACACCGGGTTATGAGACATGAAGATTTTGACGGCGCTTACATCTATGAGTTGGTCAGGATTTGGAAACAAAATCATCCCATAGATGAGAAGGGCTACAATTTCCTCAAAAGCTTGCAAGTCCAAGGAGTTCCAATAATCTTGAGCTTTCTCAAACAAGAACTTGGCTAAGAAACCTTTGACACCACTCCTTGTTTCCCAATTAGTTGTGATATCAGATTGTTGCAAGTGTAGGGCTTGAGAAATATCTTCTGGTTTTGGATCTCTTTCCGTACCGTTGAAGGATAGTTGATTGAGAATGGGAATCCTCAAGAGTTGGGAGAATTCTTCCAAAGTTGGCACAAGTTGATAATCGGGAAATGTGAAGCAATGGTGTAGAGGATCAAAGAATTGGAAGAGCACCTTCATCATATCTTCATCAGTGTTGGAGGTAACCAAGTTTAGGAGGCAGCCATGTCTCTCAGTAAATGGAGAATTCTCAGGAACCCTTGATGCTAACTCTTTAAGTTGAGGAGGTATCCTTACGAGATTGACTTGAATGGTTTTCCTGCGAATAGAATCCATGTCCTACAAAACAAAACAAAGATAAATCCCAAAAATCCTTGAAATGGTTAGTGAGTATGAGTATGATGTTATGATGTTTATGATGTTATGTACAAGTAAATATATACAAACAAAACAAACAAGTCCTTAGGTTTAGGCTTGCATGGAGTCTCATAGGTAAGTACCCTCTTGAAGTTTAGTTGGCTCAAACCTGTCCTAGCAATAGTAATCGGGTTCTAAGGGAGCTCAATATCACTGGTTTGTCTTCTCGGGCATTGTTTCAGCACAAGCCTCTTTAATAGCGATCGAAATATCCTAATGGCCGGTCATCTCACTACGTCCTAATGACCAAGTTGGTCAAGTAAAGGTTCTAAAAGTCATTCAGTGCTTTATGACATCACTCAGCAGCCTCGTATTCTCCTTGACTACGCAAGGGCTCATGGTACCCATAAATATGTCACACTAGCGTAGCTATTGCTTAGACCATATCGGTATACCCCACACAGTTTCCACAATGTATTGCTACTTACCTATAAGGTATCTCAAATCTGGGTAGAGGATTTAAATCCAAACAAAGAACCAAAATGTAAAGCAAACAAATCAAACAATGAAAGCAAGTAAATGTGATATAGCCCTAAGGTAACCCCACTTTTAAAATTTTCCCCAGCAGAGTCGTCAGTTCTGTGATACGGTGGGATAACTGACTTGGTTGGTTTGCATTTCATCGCAAATGTTGCGGTTAGTAAGAGTCGCCACTGACTTTTCTTTTATCCAAAAGGAAAGGCTGAAAAGAACAGGAAAGACCTTTGAGATTATTTCTTGAGTTCTGGGGGTAGATTATGAAAAGGGAAGGTATTAGCACCCTTTTCATCCGTAGTTATCTACGATCTCTTAGTTGCTTTCTAGATCACTTGCTTTTTTTTGAAAATGTGCTTTGTGTGGTTTTTGAAAGTATTTTGAAAAGGCGCCATCGTTTAGGAAAACTTTGTAATAGTTCATGTTTGTAAGAACGTACACAAAGTGTTGATCTTTTGAAAAATGTTTCAAGTTTGAAAGGTGTTTTGAAAGTGTTGGTGTTTGTTTTTGGAAATAGCAAGGATGTTTTGATTTGAAAATGAGCAAGCAACTAAGAACATTCTACCTACTCAAAAGTCTTTCTTGTTTATTTCTTGTTTCCTTTGACATTGTTATTTTACCATGGATTGGTAAGTAACCTTATCTTTGGATGTAAAAGGGACGGGCAAGGGTCATCGTATAGTCATGAATAGCAATGTTGTAAGATATCTTAGCATTTTCTTTGAGGGACTAAGATCATTCTTAAGGCAACATTTGTAGCGTCATCGAGGGACTATGATCTTGTATTTTTGTTTGTTTTTGCTAAGACGTCTTACATGCGTACTATGACCATTTATTTCTCAAGGCAACAAGTGGAGTTAACCCTAGAGATGCAAAGTGTGCATGTGTATCTTTTTCATGCTTGATTTGTCTTGTATTAGGGTTTTCTAAGCATTGATTTTATCTTTCCATACAAACCCTAATTACTAGCATTTATATAAAGCGTTAAAATGCGAAAAGTAAATATTCTATGCTATTACATTATTTGGGGTATGGGGTATATATTTTTACAAATGGGTATTTGCAAGAAAATTAATCCTAATTATCTATTACAACCATATTGAATATTGTACAAAATTGAAAAGAAAATAATGCAAGAATGTAAATGAAAAAAGAAATGATTTTTGTTTGGTTTTTAAGGGTTTTAACCTAATGTCTAAGAAGGAAAAATAATTAATTAAAGATAATAATGTTAAACCTAAATTAGTTAAGAAAAGAAAATTAGGTTAAAAAAGTTTTTTTTTAGGGTTTTTTATATGAAAGGTTTTAAGTTAATAAAAATTAAAAATAATTATTTAAAAGAAACCTAAGTTCTAAATTGATTTTTATTTAAAAGAAAATAATATAATAAACAAACCTAAGTCTAAATATTTATTTGATTAAGAAAATGGTTTTTGTCCTTTTTAGTTTTTATAAAGAAAAATAAAATATGAGTGCAAAAATAATAAAATAAATATTTTTGGATTTTTTTTATTAATAATAAAAAAAACTAATATTAGTAATAAAAATAATAACAAGAAAATATGAAAGTAAAATAAACTAAAATAAAAATGAAAATGAAATAAAGAAATAAAATGGGTCAGGGGGAAAGTCAGCAAAAATAATGGAAGACCAATGTTTGGGGCCCAGGCGCTGCGAACAAAAACAAAAGAAATAGTGAAAAAATGAGAAAATAGCCAAAAGGGTACCACTAGGGCTCGAACCCAGGTCCCTCTAGTTACAGGCGCGCGGTTTAACCACTGGGGTGGTGATACATTCGTTTACTTATATCAAACCATAAATATATATTACAAATCAAGTCCATGGCCTGAACTTCATCTTTAACCTCACGTCCAGCCAGACAACCTGCAACTTTCTCATTTCTCAACAAAAATGGAAGATGACAACATGAAATTTGTTGCATTTCTTCCCACGAATCCAACCATATAAATAACTAAAGCTAAAAATCAAAGATGGATGAGAACTTTTCTGGCCCTAATTTAAAACCTAAAAATTTCAGAAACTTCAACTCCAAAATTCTCTAAGTTCAAGCCATATAAATGCAAACTATGGATATGTACATCTTCATGGCAATGAGGTCTACATTTTATCTTTGAAAATGGAAGCCTAACAATGCCTATATGGATAGTTCAAAAGTCATAAAACTCACCTTGCAATAGGGTATCGTGTTTTGAGTTTGAGCAGCTTTTGATGACTTCTAGTGATTGGGTTAGCTTCCTCAAGTACCAAGGAAGCTAATGTGATGCTTGGCTTAAGCTGAAAGTGGCTGAGGAGTTCTAAAAAAGTAAAGTGCATGGTGTTGTTTTTGAAAATGGTGGATGGTAATGGAGGTATTATAGTTATGTTACACGTGTTGAAATTGTTTGTATATGTTACTTAGAAACTTTTGAAAGTAAAAGGCCAAGAAACGCACGAGTAAATTTAGAGATTGGGTTCAAAACTCAGAAATGGCAAGTTTTGAGATGTTTTTTGTGGTTCTGTTCTTTAGGGGGTTTCAGCGCTTGAGCATGTGTGTGTTAGCTTGCAAATGACTTGTATATTTATAGGCAAGAGGTCTTGTATGTTACAACAAGCCAGAATTTGAAATCTCAAGTTGTAGCATCTTTCTTGTTTTTGAAGTAATGTTGAAACATCTTGTTCCAAGGCATGGTACAGGGCTGCATAGAGCGGTTAGTATTTTAGACATGCTTGATTTTGGTTTATAGGGTTTGTGTGTGCATAAAGAACAAGTTCAATGCTCAAGAAGAGTGAACTTTGTGATTAAAGCCACTTTTCAAGAATTGCAATGGTGCCTTTCTTCCAAAAATGCAAATGCAAATTGGATAATGGTTCAAATGCTTGGAAAATGGCTCAATATGTTGTGTAAACATTTAATTAAAAAGTGAATTGTAAGTTATAAGAATGAAAAGTGAGATTATGCAGCATGGCTATGTGATTTGGTCCATTGTGCATCACAAATTTTGCCTTGTAAAACAACTTGAAACCCTAATTTCTGGCCTTCGATTATCCTTGCTCAAAAATGATCTCAAGGAGTTCTTGGACATTTTATAAATATTGTAATGTTCTCTACAATCCCTCTTTGAATCACTTTTGCAAAATACAAATGAAACTATGTGAAACTTGGCCCAAAAGTTAGGTCAAAATCCTGACCAAAATGCTCAAAACTTCACTAAGTGTTTTAGTTTTATGAACATGATTTCATGGATTAATAACTTGAAATCCAAGAATTTATAGGAGGAGTTGTGTTCAGCAATGTTTGATATCTTATTGATATCTACAACTTTCATGTCGAAAGTTTTCTTTGAATCATCTTGCATCATGGTGAAAAATTGGCTCAAAGTTGTGAAAAAATATGAAGTTTTCAACACTTAGAAAAATTTCTAAGTTTGGAAACTTTGACTTTTCAAAATGAAATCTTGACTTTTTGATGAACAAGTTTCATATTTTGACATGTTTTGATGAATTGTGATCCTTGACACTTGATTTTGACCAAAAAGTCAAAGTTTGACTTTTCAGTGTGCAGTTGACTTTTGATTAGTTGACTGAAAATTAACTATCAATCAATTAACCTTGAGCAATGTTTTGAGTCATGCCATTAGGTCAAAATGATACAATTGAAACCTTGAGATCATGTCTCAAACCAATTAACCATTTGCTAGGTCGAAAATCAGAAATTGCCCTTTCTCAGTCAAAACCCAAATTTTGACCATTTTGCCCTTTTGATGATCTGACCAGATTTCTTGAGGAATTGTGGTCCAAACTAAATCAAATGACATATATGAGTTCACAATGTTGATATGGATAAAAAATTATGAAGTTTGACTGTAAATTGACTATAATTGACTTTTTTTCCCAATACAACAGATTTTTAGGTCGACTGATCAATTGGCTGAGCAAAAATGTGATCCAAGACTTGAAACTTGACATGAGAAATCTTGAGGGTACATAATGATCCATGAAATTCATATGAGGCAATAAAAGTTCAATTATCCTAGTGCAATCTCAAACCCTAAATTTCAGTCATCAGAGCTTGAGGAGGTGTCTTGAGCTAATCAGCCCTAGTGCAGTCTTGAACCAAAGGAGATCTTGTGAGAAATTACTCGATAAATGAGAGGGAAAATTTTTGGGTACAACACATGGTATTCAATAATATATGCATCAAAACACATAATTAATTATACAGACATATTCTAAATGATTATACAAACATGAATATATATTTAGAATTCATTCATCATGTGTTGACGGTGCCTGGATGTACTGATGCCTGAGAGTGATCCAGAAAGCTTCCAAATATGCATAGGAATGGATTTCATTCTTTGAAACTCCTTGAATCTCCCTCTAGAGCAAAACTCGATCAACACTTTTTGTCAAAATTATGAGCAGTCTTGTGTGTTCTACACGGCCAAAATTTCTCCTCTTTGAACAGGGTTTATTATGTATATATAGTAGAATGAATTAGGTTAACAAAATTGAACTGAATCTTGAAGATTGAGTAAAAAGATTTGATTTGTCTTGTATCTTTTGTTTCTAAAATGGCCAAGTCTTTGTGTTTTTCCCCCACGCATTTTCTTTGATTTGCCAGCCTGTTTCATTCTTCCTTTGATGGGGAAATCTTCTTTTGATTATGGGCTTTCTGGCTTGCTTTGGAACAAATCCCATTTTCATTCCTTCGAATCTGCCTTCCCTTGCCAGCCTTGAACTTCACTTCGAACTAATCCGGACTTTCCTCATTAGAACCTTTATCTCCTTGATAGTTCCGAGTAGAATTATGCCAACTTCAATAGAAAGACTCCTTCGATTGGACCACCATTTTCTTTTGATTTCTTGTCCTTTTGAAGAGAAGTCACTGGTCGAATAAGCTCTTATAGACTTATGAACAAACAAGGCAAGAATCTGGCCTGGACGTATTTTCTGATTTCCCTCTTGATATCCTCTTTCGAATGGCCTGGAGGGAGTTCTTCGAAGGGTCCTTGTCCAAGTACCAATTAAAGTGTATTTATTGGAATATCAAACGAAGAGTCCTTTACTACACCAATCGAAAGGATTTGACACAATGCCCATCGAAAGGCTTGTCATGAGGCCAATCGAAAGGCCTCTTGCAGATGCCAATCGAAGGACTCTATGTATATGGTAATCGAAGATCGCTATATAGATGGAAATCGAAGGACGCTATATATATGGTAATCGAAGAGCATTTTGGAGATACCAATTGAACGACACTTAGTAGGTGCCAATCGAAGAGCCTCGTTAACAGGTCAATTGAAGGAAACTTAGAAACAGTCCAATCGAAGGAAACATAGAAACAGGCCAATTGAAGGAAACTTAGAAACAGGCCAATCAAAGGAAACTTAGAAACATCATTTGAAAAATTCCTTGTCTTTAGGCAAAGGTTTGTAACCACCTATGCAAGAGGAAAATCTTAGAAAAATATGAGAGGGAAAATTTTGGGGTACAACAGATGCCATGAGACTTCTTCCATTATTTTTTACCTAAATTCCTCTTCTATATAAACACAACACCGTCATACACTAGACACCATGAAATTTGCTGCCCAAGAACACTCTCTAAAAATCTCAAATTTTGTCAAAACTAGGGTAAAGTCAAAACCAAAGATCCATCCACTTTCAGTCCAAGCCATCCATTACAAATCATTTGAGGTATCTAAGGGTAATAATAGGTCAAAAGTCATGGTCATTGATGCTTGAAACAAGCATACTCATCTTCTCTGATTTGATTTTCTTTCAAACATTCATATAATTAATATCATGCATTGCTAATATTTATTAACTGCCCAAATGAGTTCATGTTGTTACGTAGAACAGGTTTAAATCATAAACAATAGCTTGGTTTGGTGGATGAGGCGCCTGACTGTGACCCAAGGGGCATGGGTTCAACACCCACTCCATGCATTTTTCACTTTTTTTTTACTACTTTCTTTTCTAACCCTTTTCATTTATTTATTTTTCACTTAATTTTTTTTATCATTAATTTAATCAATAGATAAAATCACAAAAAAATCATTAAATATTAGTTTTAAGCTTTTAATTAATTAAATTAATTTTTGACATAAAAGTTGTTTTGATTTAATCAATATTGATTTTATTTCATAATTAACTTGTAAATTAATTAGAGTTAGGTTTTTTATTATTAATTCACACTTTTATTATTTTCCAAACAAAAAATACCAAAAATATATTTTCTAACACTTAGAATCTTGGGTTTTAATTATTTTCTTAACATTTTTCTTGTTTTTATTTCTATTTATTTGTTATTTATATTTATTAGACAAATTGTATAGGTCGCATAATAATTGTAATAGTTGTAGTTTAAATTCTCACAGTTTCATTATTTATGTAACTACACCAAAGCCCTGTAATAGCGTACGAACTTTATTTCTCACCTTTATATTTCTTGTAAACTTGTATATATTTAACTGTTAGATGTACGCTAATAGGTTTGTATGGCAATATAAAAGCAAACGCTAGCAAACTTAAACATCTGAAGATAAATAACTGAAACACAACACACTCGCACATGTGCACCTCTAAGGTACCCCCACTTGTTGCCTTCGAAATAAAGCAGTCATGTCCCTCGAACGTGGGACGCTTTAGCAAAGAACCTCGGTTAAAAAGATCATATTCCCTTGATGACCCTTCGATGTTGCCTTTCGGTAAATGATCTAGTCCCTTACGATAAATTGCTAAAGCGTCCTACAAGTTGCCTTTATGATTGTACGATGACCCTCGCCCATCCCTAAAAACATCCAACGATAGGGCTACCTACTCACTAATAGTAGGATAGAAATATCCAAAGGAAAGAGGAAAAGAACAAACCTTTCGAGTAGGTAGATAGCTCCTGGTTGCTTTCTCATAAAAACAATCAAAAACAATTTTTTCACACATACACAAACTCTTTTCTAAATATTCTCAAAGACAAAAAACACTTTGTATACGTTCTCGTCGAAACGAGAAACGTTACAAAGTTCGCCGCACTAAGGCGTCTTTTCTAAGTATCTTCAAAATACACTTACACAAAAAAGCATTTTAAAAGTGAGCTAGCAACTAAGAGCCCGTAGTTAACTACGGATAGAAATGGTGTTAACACCTTCCCTTTCCATAATCTACCCCCCCCCCCCCCCTTACTTAGAAATAATCTCGAAAGGTCTTTTTCTGTTATTTTCACCCTTTCCTTTGTTGGATAAAAGAAAAGTCGGTGGAGACTCTTGCTTACCGCGACATTTGTGAATACAAATGCAAAACCAGTATAACAGTCAGTTCTGCCACCGTATCCCACGGTTGTTTGTCACGGTCAGATATATCAGAAGCGTATGATCAAAGCCTTCAATAAGAAAATCAAGCATTGAGTATATCAGGTTGGTGACTTTGTAATAAAGTGCATCATCCTACCATAGGGTGATCCCAGGGGCAAATAGACTCCCATCTACAAAGGGAAATTTGTGATCAAGAAGATATTTTTGAGCGGTGTTATGATACTTACCACCATGGACGGATAAGATCTTCCACACCCTATGAACAATGACATAGTTAAAAAGTACTACGCATAAAAAACAACCCGCTAGGTTGACTGGCCTAGGAAAAAATAAGAGCATCCCGGTGAACCAAAAGGGTTCGGGCAAAAATCAAGGATATATATGTATAAGACTGTACACCCGACAAGTCGAAAACCTAAAAAGGCGGCTTAGGCAAAAAGGGTGTATCGGTGGACTGAAAACCCGAAAGAGAGGTCCAGGTAAAAGTTAGGGATCAAAGCGTATGACTATGTCCCTTTGGTTCACTCATAGCCAGCTTTATTACAAACGTCAAGTTCGAATGGTGCAGATCAATTCAATTAACTTCTTCCGATAGCAAGGGATGAGATGCTCGAAGACATATGGGCAATAGCAGAGTTGGAACCTGGCGAGATCATTTACACATAGCTATATATTTTGTTTTCATTTTGTACTCTTTTAATTTCACGACGGTTTCCTCTTACTGGAATTTTTGTCTCTTTGTACAACAATCGCTTGTTTATAGGCAAACTATCAATATAAACACAATGTCAAAATTCAGTTTTTGTTTTATTTTTTCTGTTTTGTTTGCAAAAACGTCCAATGACGAAATTGAATGAACATATGCATATGAATATGATTACTTTTAACAAATATATGCATAAAAAATGAATAAGCATTTACTCAAGACTCTAGGAGTAGGGATAACGTTCAAGTCGTCCACAGATCCCCACGGAGCAAACCTCCATGGGATAGTACCCACAGAGCTGTTTCTATAAGATTATCCCCCGCGGAGTCATCTTCACAAACACGACACATTCCCCGCAAGTCTAAAATATCCTAATCATACTTACCAGTAGATCCCCCCAGCAGACAAAGGAGTATGATATGTTCCTTGGCAACGTCGCCAGCCTATGAAGTCCCAACCCTCGTAAGAAAGTATGTCTTTAGCACAACTCATAGGAATTCTCTTCTCCAGTTGAGTTTATTTCTCCAACACAGTAAAATCCCCTACAAGAATTCCTCGGCAGAGTGTTTCTCCAACATGGTTTATTTCCCCAACAAGGTTTATTTCCCCACAATGTTTATTTCCCCAACAGGATACAATATCCCCAGCTTGAATCTCTCACTTTGACTGCTATAAATCATCAGCAAAATTTCTCTCTCCAGCAAAGGGTAGTCCAGACCACTATCCCTAAAGAGTTGCTATAAAATCTGAAATCGTACCAGATATCAATTAATCTTATCCTCCCTGGACGAGTCGGTATCCACATCGAAAACTCGGTCAGACAGCGCCTCGGAAGGTTATCCATCTCTTTTATCCCCAGTAAGGGTATATAAGAATTAAACTCATCAGGAGAGCGATGAATGACCAATGTTCTTGAACTTTTGTCCCCAAACAGAAATCAACATTCCCTATCGGAGTTTCCTTAAACAGAAAGCAGGAATCCCTAGCTGAGACATTCTAAACAAGATTTAAGAATTATGGTCTCCATCCCCAGCAATAATCAGGGATTTATTTTCCCAGTCAAAGATGTTATACGGAGCAACCAATACACTTCAATGACATCTCAAATTCATACATCATTTATCATAGCATACGAATACAAAACACATATAGCACGCTCCCATTTGCTTTAAGAACATCATTATGCAATGTACTACATACATCATGGCATTGCATAAATACTAACTCTATCTTTTCAGGTAAAGTTCACAAATCGATGAACATCATTAACAATTTTCTAACAGGTCACAGAGTAATTCCTAAAACAAGATGGGGTGACTATCTACATGACCAAACAATTTCCTTCAGAGACTAAATCTGACAAGTAGCTATTTTAGCACTTTCCCCAGAGAGTTATTCTAAAAAATATCTCTTCTAGATGAAGTCGGGCGTAGACATCTTCTAGGGCATCATTCAGATGAAGTCATGCGTAGATTTCCTTCTAATACTCTGTTTGGAAAAAGTCAGGTGTAGACTCCTTCCAATATATCTTCTAAATGAAGTCGGGCGTAGACATCTTCTAGTGCATCATTTAGATGAGGTCAGGCGTAAATTTCCTTCTGATACTCTGTTTGGAAAAAAGTCAGAAGTAGACTCTTTCCAATATCTCTTCTAGATGATGTCGGGCATAGACATCTTATAGTTTAGATGAAATCAAGCATAGATTTCTTTCTGATACTATTTTTGGAAAAAATTCAGGCGTAGACTCCTTTCAATACCTCTCCTAGTTGAAGTCGGGCGTAGACATCTTCTAGTTCAGGTGAAATCAAGCGTAGATTCCTTCTGAAACTCTTTTGGAAAAAGTCGGGAGTAGACTCATTCCAAACATATCTTCTAGATAAAGTCGAGCATAGACTCATTATAGTATATCCTTCAGATAAAATCAAGTGTAGATTCACTCTGATATTCTTTTGGACAAAGTCGGGCGTAAACTCATTCCAAATACATCATCTAAGACAAGGTCAGGCGTAGACTTTTTCTGATACTCCTATCAACAGTTACTCTTTATGGCATATATAAGCCCATCTCTGATAACATCGGTTCACTCTCCAAATGGCATCTTTAAGCCCATTCCCAATATCACCAACCAACAGCGTTACTTCATGCACAGGCAAGTGCAAATTTCTAGGCACTTAAGTGTTCAATCATCTTCTACCTTCAAGTCACGAATGGTGGACATGCCAATCTAACCCTTCAGGTTTAAAAAGATTGAACAGGCGTAGCTTTTGTACCCAAAAGTTTTCCCTCCCATTTTTCTTCAAGACATTCTCATGAGGTCCTCATTTGCTCAAGTTGGCTCAAGAATTGATCAGACAAATTCTCCTTCTAATCAATAGGTCCACAACTAGGGTTTTGTATTTCACAAGGAAGATTTGGTTCTCAAGGTCTCAAGTGGTTTTCATGGTTCTCCATAGGTCTTCAAGGATTATCATATCAAGTTTCAAGCCTTGCATCACAAGTTTGCCCAGTCAATTGCTCAGATGACTGAAAATCAACTGTGTTGGGTAAAAAGTCAACCATGGTCAACATAGAGTCAAACTTCAAGATTTTTGGTCAACATGAAAATTTTAAAGTTATATCCATCATTTTATCAAGGGTTGATCATGATTCCTCGAGAAAATCCCTCAAATCATTAAAAGTCAAAAGTTGCCAAATTAGGGTTTCTTAAGGAGAAGTCAACTGAACTTTGACCAAGCATAACTTTCACATGCTTCATCAGATTTTCCCCAACCAACGCTCATTTTGAAGGGATTTCAATTCTATAAAACTTTGTCTCTATAAGCTCAAGTCCAAAAATTCATCATTTGAGAGATATAAGCCAATACATTACATGTCATTTCAAAAGTCAACAAAAAGACACTTTTTATCAAGGTAACTTACATCAAAATAAGGTTTTCAAAAGCAAAAATGATCAACATAGAGGTTATATAGTACATCTTAAGATTTCCAAAAAGTCCAAGGTCACCTTCAGAAGATGAAAATTGAGAGAGTTATGACCATTTTAAGTTGGGAAATTTTGAGCAAATGCATGAAGTTCAAATTGAGTAAGCTTGATATTTTGGGCTATTGGGCCATGGTTTAAGAGTCTAAACGTGTATTATTCTCTTAATACACCTCAAACCTTATCCTTAAACCCCTTGACCTATTTTTATTTTTATTATTTTTATTATTTTTCATTTATCCATTAATGATATAAAATATATAAGATAAGAATCATATCTTCTTACACACGGTCCAAGCCGACATACTTTTGTCCTAGTTTTCCCTATAAAATCTCATTACTTCCTATACAACAACACACGAAAACCTTGCCTCTCAATATTATCAAAAAACAACAAACTTTTTTAAAGAACCCTAAGTCTTTAAATCCTTGTTTCAAACCCTTTTACTACAAGATCTTTATTCCATTCACTCCTAACAACCCTGCAGAGTAAGGTTGGATTGATTTTGAGGGTCCACAACGCATAAAAATTCCATACCATGCATATCCGATTCCATAGTTTTGTAAATTTCATATCTTAAATTTTGTAATGTTTTAAGTCATATTGGTATTACTAACGTGCTTATGAGTTACATTTGAACAGGTTTGGACCATCGTAATGGTCCCATGCACATTGAAACGAAGAATGTCATGTTTGCTTCGATTTTCTATGTTTGCGCCATAACTTAAAAACCAAGCCTTTTCAGTCCAAAATGATTCCACCATTGAATTTGTAGCCCTCAATTTAGGGGGTAGGGTATTATTCGCTTCCTAATAACGTTTATTTTGCAGGTTGATTGGAAGAGGATGTCGGAGAAGACGACAGGAGCTAGAGCTACAGCGCCTCTCCGGTCAACACATGTTGATTCATATTATATTTTAATTGTTTGAGTTATATTAACAAATGTATAGCCACCCCAGTGGTATAAGCATGCGTGCTAAGTTACTCCTCTCCCAGGTCATGGGTTCGATCCCTGGTTTTGCCAAATTCTTTCATGTTTTCATTATTTTTGCAGGTTTGATACAAAACGCGCTAGAGTTCAACACTCACCTCCAACATTCTTTTTTTTCCGTTTTACCAACCCTATTTTCTCCCTTTATTATGCTAACCCTAATTTCATAATAACTTTAACTATTTTTCTTTAATCAACATTAAAACAAATTAGGTTTAGTTTCTTTCTAATAAATTAATTTTGATTTTTTTATTAAATTAATTAGGATAATTAGTTTCTATTAATTTAATTGCCTAACTTTTGTCGATTAATTAAAATCAATTAGAATTTAGGATGATTATCAAAACTTTTTCGTCAAACGATCACAAAACGATTTTTAATTTTCTTTTTCTCTTTATTTTATCATCTTCGCGTGTTTACTTTCGCATTAATTTTCCCAATTATATAACTGCTAGAGTTTGTAATAGTTTTAATTAGGGTTTAATTTTTCTCCCCAATTTTATGGTTTTGTACCCCCTTTCCCGAAGCCCTGTAATAGTTTAGATTTACTTTCCGCACCTTTACTTTTTGCAATTTACCACTTTCATTATAACTACTAGTAATTAGGGCATGTATGGCAAGATCTAAAACCAATTGTTAAATAACTCTAAATACAAGATTAAATAACTAAATTGAATCACTTTTCACACACTCACCTCTAGGGTAATCCCACTTATTGCCTTCGAATAAAAATAGTCATGCCCCTCAAACATGGGGACGCTTTAGCAAAGACCCTCCGTTAAAAAGATCGTAGTCCCTCGATGACCCTTCGATGTTGCCTTTGGTAAACGATCTTAGTCCCTTATGATAAATTGCCAAAGCGCCCTACAAGTTACCTTTATGATTGTAAGATGATTCACGCTTGTCCATTCACATCCAATGATAGAGCCCCTAATAACTAATGGTAGGATAGCACTATCTAAGGAGGAGGAAAATAACACAAAGGACTTTTGAGTATGTAGATAGCTCGTAATCTCTTGCTCATAAAACAAAATATTTCACACAGACACTTTCAAAATATTTTCAAAACACTTTGTACGCATTCTCGAGGACAGATACGAGGATCATTACAAAGTTTTCCTTACAATTGTTATTTTCAAAATATTTTCAAACACACAACACAAAGTAATTTTCAAAACAAAGTGAACTAGCGATAAAGAGCCCATAGATAACTACAGATGAAAAGGGTGCTAACACCTTCCCTTTTCATAACCTACCCCCCGAACTTAGAAAAATTCTTGAAGGTATTTCATGTTCTTTTTACCCTTTCCTTATTGGATAAAAGAAAAGTCGGCGGCGACTCTTGCTATCTGCAATATTTGCAATAAAACGCAAAAATAAGTCAGTTCTCTCATCCTATTACACAACGGTTCACACCTCAACAATCTCAGAGAAGCACGAGCTTCTCCCCCACTTGTTTCAATCCCACTCATGCAAACAAGTGATTAGAAAAGCAAGAAAGCACTTACAATATTTCACATACATGCGCGTACTAAGGAATAACACATCAATAATATTAAACTGTCATACTATCCTGACTCGATAAATTGGCCGGATGGACCGACCTGTTGTGATACTAATTGTAACACCCCACTTTCCCATTTCTAATTAAATCAATAAATAACTAGAATTTTAAATAAAAATAGTTTTGTAGACAAATCAGAGTACTCATCAATGGGATGTCACAACCTCAAATAAAACAAAATCATAGAAGTATTATTTCACTTTATAGCATAGTATTTCGATCGATTGGATTAAAACAGCGAATTATATTTTCAAATAATTCACATTACGCCCTCAAGGCTCCAAATCAAATAAAACTCCCACTCCTTGGTGGTCCAATAAAATTCTGAAAATAAAGATACGTAATATAACGCCAAATATTTAATTAATTATTTAATTAAATATTTTTGAATATTTTTTCGACTAAATTTCTGAAGTTGTGAAATGTTGATTTAAGTTGTGTCGTTCTTAGTTGAATTATTTAGTTGATTAAGTTGTAGGATTAATATTGAATAATACTATTATTATTTATGTGGGCCTATTTTAATATTAAAAGTAGTAGAAAGGGAGGTGTAGAAATTTATGTCCAACAAGGCAAAATAAGAATAATAGTATAGTAGTTATATTATAATAGATGTTTAGAAATAATATAAGTGTCAGTAGAAAGAAAGAAGAATATGTTTTGGCAGAAGAAAAAAATAAGGGTTTTGGAAGAGATACCTAGATGTGCAAAGAGGAGGTAAAGCTAGGTGCAATCGAAGAGTTAGAGAAACCTTTAATCTAAGGTAATGGTGGAGTTCTGACTCTATAATAGGATATGTCATGAATGGTATATGAGATTGGGTTGTAAAATTGTTTCTATTTGTGTTTGAAATTGATATATTGTTGAAATTGAGAGATGATTGAGAACTCAATTTAATATATAGACATTGTAGTACACTAATGAATTAAATGAAGGACATGAAAGTAGCAGGTACTATAGCGAGATTTGAAAACACACATATGAGTTCAATTTAGAATAACAAAGTTGCGTATACTGTGGTGTCATGATTTTCGTACTACTATAGTGTTATATATATATATATATATATATATATATATATATATATATATATATATATATATATATATATATATATATATATATATATATATATATATATATATATATATATATATAGTTTAGTCAGGAGAAATATATAAATATTGTAGTATAAGAGTTAATTTGAGAATAGCAGACTTGTAGGTACTGTGCGACCATGTTTTAATGGATATAATATAACTTATTGGTACATAACAATTTGATAATATGTAACAAAGTGACATGTACTGTAGCGCACTTAGAATCACATTATAATATTTCTATTATATAACTTTCAGTAGTATATTAATATTAGTAGTATAACTTAATCTGAGAGTCATGTTTTCAGAATTCTAATTTTTAGTATATTAATATTAATATTAATAATATTTTTAAGAATTTTAAGTTAGAGATAAACATATGGATTATTTAGCTAACTTAATTATTTTTAAGTCCGTTATAATTGTCAATAGTATTGTTAAAGTTATCAATAAAGTTGTTTCGTATCATTAAAAGTCACTTTTATTTGTTTTGCGTAATTCTGACATGTTTAGAGTTATTAGTAGGGTAAGTTGGAGATTATAAGTGTCTATATGTTTGGATACTGTAGAGAAAGAACACAGTGCATATACGCTTGAATACTGTAGCAGAGTGGCATTAGGTGAAATTGAGATATCATTTCAAGTTTACTAGTATACACCTATTTAATTAATAATAGAGGTTACACCTTTTAGCATTACTTTGTGAAAGTATAAACTGTAATGTTATCTTTGAAAAACAAATTAGCATATATAGTTAACTGTAGCGCCAAATACAAACTAAGACAATATATCATGTTCCTATTCCAATTAAATTATGGTACTATGACTTATATGAGTTAAATTGAGAATAAGATCCTGGTGGTATATAATGTAGCATAAATTATAGATCAATTGAAAAACCAGTTTCAGTATTACAAATTATTAATATATGTGTATATACATTTCATTAGTATAATAATAATAATAATAATAATAATAATAATAATAATAATAATAATAATAATAATAATAACAATAATAATAATAATAATGAGTTAATATTATTAATAAAATATTTTTAAGAGTTTTGTAATTATAAATAAGCATTTAGATAATTAATTAACCAGAAATAGTCGAGATAGCCCAAATATTTACGTGGTTTAGTTGTAGTAAATTTTGGTTGATTTGTGGTATTATGTTCTTTGTTGAAAATGTGAATTAGAAGGTGATGTTATTTCCTCTATTTATGGGTAAGATATTAAGTTGTGGGATTATGACCAATGTTGGTTTGTTGTTTCTTTGTTATAGAATTTTGTTGTTGCTATCCTGACATTTATATTGGGTCGCATACCAAACATGCCAAGTTAGAGCTGATGCTCAGTAAGTTGGCCTAGATTGGCAAATTAAGTTGAAGGCTTATGCCATGTTGATGCTTCTATTAATTTGCAGATTCCTAAGTTGAGAGTTTTTCTCCATTGGTACCACATGCATGTGCATTGTAATGAGTCGCATTTCGTGTTACATATTTAACATGTTGTGTTGTTATCTTGTGATGATTGATGTTGGTTGAAAGTTGTGAAGTGGTGATTTTATATAATCTGATCTAATAAATTGTTTATCATACACTTAATTATATGGTTCGATATCTCACCCCTTCTGTTTGAATGTTGCTCTCTGTTGGTAATGTGCATGTAATCAAGAAGGATATTTGTTACCTTCATTAGTTTGAGTCGGTGTTGTCGCTCTGATACGTAGCACTCGGGGGGATGAATGCATGTTTTCTTTATTGTTGGTTTTCATTATGTTGCTGAATTTTTAAGTTGTTTTTATTAAATACTTGTTGTCTTAAATCCGTTTTGAGTTGGACAAGATGTTATTGTGTTTTCAGTTGAATTTGTGAATCCACTGTGTAGCAACGAAAGTTGTCTTATTTTTAAAGACTAAACAGTTTGTTATCGGTTCATCCGAATTTTATGTGTTATGTATCTGAACTATAGGTGATTGAATTTCGTTGTTTCCAAGTTGGAAGTGTAGCATTTCATTTGTTTGTTGGAAATTTTGTAACTCTGATTTAATATAATCCATTGGGTAGAAATGGGGTGTTACATTAGTGGTATCAGAGCAGGTCGGTCCGTCTGACCAAGTTGTCAAGTCGTAGTTGTGTCTAACAATCGAGTATTGTTAACTTGAGTTCTAACTGTTATTTATGTTATAGTGATAAGTTAATATGGATGGAAGGAATGACGTTGCACTTGCTGCTCCTTTGGAAGTAATGGCGCATGCTATAGAGAATCAGATGAACATTGACGGGAATCTTGGATCTCGTAGCTTGGCGACCTTCCAGAGGGAGAATCTTCCTACCTTCAAGGGCAAGAATGATCCTGACGGAGTGTTGGATTGGTTGAAAGAGATTGATAGAATCTTCCGTATGATGGACTACACTTCAGCGCAAAAGGTTCAATATGGTACTCATATGCTAGCAGTTGAGGCTGATGACTGGTGGCTAGAGACTCATCCAAGGATGGAAGCTGCAGGTGAAAATATCATGTGGGCTATGTTCCGTAGAGAATTTCTGAGGAAGTATTTCCCTGAAGACATTTGTGGTGAGAAGGAAATTGAGTTTCTTGAGTTGAAGCAATGGAGTATGTCGGTTACTGAATATGCTGCAAAGTTTGTTGAGTTGGCTAAGTTTTACCCGCACTACAGCGAGGATACCAGAAGATTTGTGTCTTTGCCGATTTGATTGATAGTTGTAGGATCTATGAAGAATATAATAATTCTCACTATAAGATTATCAATGAGAAGAGGGGTAAGAACCAACAGAACAGTTGTAAGACATACGATGTCCCAGCTGGTAAAGGTAAACAGAAAGATGCTCAGGGTAAGAGAACTAGTGTGAGAGATGCTCCTGCTGGTGTGGTTTGTTTCAAATGTGGAAAACCTTGTCATAAGAATAACGTGTGTACTGCTGAGGTGAAGAGGTGTTTCCGTTGAGGTAAGACTGGACATGTTATTTCTGAGTGCAAGAATAAAGAGATGGTTTTCTTCAATTATGGTGAAGAAGGACATATTGGTAGTCAGTGTCAGAACCCAAAGAAGGTGCAAACCAGTGGTAAAGTGTTCACGTTGGCTGGGACTCAGACATCTAATAAGGATAGACTCATCAGAGGTACATGTTTCATTAATAGTACTCCTTTAATTACTATTATTGATACTGGTGCTACTCATTGCTTTATTGCTGCTAACTGTGTTGAAATATTGGGTCTTATGTTATCTTCTTTGAATGGAGAAATGGATCGGTAACTACTTCTCTTGTGTGTTTAAAGTGTCCTTTGTCGATCTTTGACAGAGACTTTGTTGTTGATTTGGGTTGTTTGCCTTTAAGTGGGTTAGATGTAATTTTAGGTATGAATTGGTTAGAACATAATTATGTTCATACTAATTGTTATAACAAGTCGGTGAGGTTTTCTACTCCTGAAGAGGAGGAAGCTGGTATGATGTCTTCTACACAGTTGAGGCAGTTGATACAAGAAGAGGCTCAGGTGTTCTCGTTGATGGCGTTGCTATCTGTCGAGAATCAAGCTATAATTGAGGAATTGTAAGTGGTGCATGATTTCTTGAAGTTTTCCCTCATGAAGTTCATGATGTACCGTCAGAGAGAGAAGTCGAATTCGCTATTAATCTTGTACCTGGTACTAGACCTATTTCTATGGCACCATACAGGATGTATGCATCTAAATTATCAGAATTAAAGAAGCAATTGTAAGAGTTACTTGAAAAGAAATTTGTAAGACCAAGTATATCGCCGTGGGGAGCTCCAGTGTTGCTAGTGAAGAAGAAAGATGGAAGTATGAGGATTTGTGTTGATTATAGACAATTGAATAAAGTAACGATAAAGAACAAGTATCCACTTCCAAGAATAGATGACTTGATGGATCAATTGGTAGGTGCCTGTGTGTTTAGCAAGATTGATTTGAGATAGGGGTATCATCAGATTAAATTGAAGGATGAGGATATCCAGAAGATGACTTTCAGGACACTATATGGACATTATGAGTATCCAGTGATGCCTTTCGGTGTTACTAATGCGCCAGGAGTATTCATTGAGTACATGAACCGTATCTTTCATATTTATTTGGATCGGTTTGTAGTGGTGTTAATTGATGACATTTTGAGTTACTCTAAATCGGAAGAAGAGCATGCAGAACATTTAAGAATAGTATTGCAAGTTTTAAAATAGAAGAAGTTGTATGCAAAGTTATATAAGTGTGAATTTTGGTTAAAGGAGATTTGTTTTCTTGGTCAAGTTATCTCAGGTAGTGGAATTATTATGGATCCATCTAAAGTATATGTTGTGTTACAATGGGAAACTCCAAAATCGGCTATCGAGATTAGAAGCTTTTTGGGATTAGCTGGTTATTATAGAAGGTTTATCGAAGATTTTTCTAAGTTGGCACTTTTGTTAACTAAGTTGACTTGTAAAGGTAGAGCTTTTGTGTGGGATATTTAGTGTGAAGAAAGTTTTATTGAATTGAAGAAAAGATCGACGTCGGCTCCAATTTTGACATTACCTAATCCAAGAGAACCTTTTGTGGTATATTGTGATGCTTCCAAGATGTGTTTAGGAGGTGTGCTTATGCATAATGAAAAGGTAGTTGCTTATGCGTCAAGGCAGTTGAGAACTCGTGAAAAGAACTATCCTACGCATGATTTAGAGCTTGATGCAGTTGTTTTTGTGATGAATATTTGGAGACACTACCTCTATGGTTCTAGATTTTAAGTATTTAGTGATCATAAGAGCTTAAAATATTTATTTGATCAGAAATAATTGAACATGATACAATGAAGATGGTTGGAGTTGATGAAGGATTACAATTTTGGTTTGAATTATCATCCAGGAAAATCGAATGTGGTGGCCAATGCGTTAAGTCGAAAGACTTTACATATGTCGACAATGATGGTTAAAGAGTTGGAATTAATTGAATAGTTCAGAAATATGAGCTTAGTTTGCAAAGTGACACCGCAAAATTTTATGTTGGGAATGTTGAAAATTAACAATGAATTTCTAGGCAGTATCAAAGAAGCTCATAAGTTAGATGTGAAATTGGTAGACTCGATGGTTGGGATTTATCAGTCCGAGAATAAAGATTTTAAGTTAGATGTGCAAGGTGTGTTGATATTCTGTAATCGAATTTGTATTCCTGATGATGTGGAGATGAAGAAAGTGATTCTTGAGGAAAGTCATAGAAGCAAGTTGAGCATTCATCCAGGAGCTACAAAAATGTATCAATATTTGAAGAATTTTTTTTGATGGCCTGGACCAAAGTGTGATGTGGCTCGGTTTGTGTATGCATGTTTAATTTGTTAGAAGTCGAAGGATGAACATCAAAAGCCTGCAGGGTTGATGCAACAGTTAGAAGTTCCTGAATGCAAATGGGATAGCATTTCGATGGATTTTGTGACGGGGTTACATAATACTTCAAGAGGGAATGATACAATTTGGGTCATTGTTGATAGGCTTAAAAATTAGGCTCATTTTATTCCTATTAACATCAGTTTTTCAGTATCAAAGTTGGTGGAGATTTACACTAGTGTAATTGTGAAACTGCATAGTATTCCTTTGTGTATTGTTTCATATAGAGATCTGAGGTTTACTTCAGATTTTTGGAAGAGTTTATAAGAGGCGTTGGTTTCTAAGTTGAGGTTGAGTTCGGCGTATCACCCTCAGATGGGTGGTCAGACGGAGAGGACTATTCAAATATTGGAAGATTTATTGAGAGTATGTGTTCTTGAGCAGGGAGGTTTGTGGGATACTTATCTTTCGTTAATAGAGTTCACTTATAATAACAGTTACCATTTTAGTATTGGAATGGTACCTTTTGAAGCGTTTTATGGTCGAAGATGTAGAACTCCTTTATGTTGGCATGAATCTGGGGAAAGCGTAGTACTTGGACCTGAACTTGTTCGAGAAACTACCGAGAAGGTGAAGTTAATTAGAGAAAAGATGAAAGCTTCCCAATGTAGACAGAAGAGTCATCATGACAAGCGGAGGAAAGATTTAGAATTTCAAGCAGGTGACCATGTAATTGAGTTACACCTGTGACTGGTGTTGGAGTGCATTGAAGTCTAAGAAGCTCACTCCTCGTTTTATTGGTCTGTATCAGATTTTGGGCAGAGTTGGCAATGTTGCATATAGAGTGATTTACTACCTAATCTTTCAAATTTGCATGATGTGTTCCATGTGTCACAACTCTGAAAATATTTCAGATCCATCTCATGAGATTCGTATGGATGATGTACGAGTACGAGATAATCTTACTATGGAGATGATGCCTGTACGAATCGCAGATCTTGAAATGAAGACTCCATGAGGCAAGGAGATTGCTTTGGTGAAAGTAGTCTGGTTAGGAGCTGCTGGAGAAAGCATGATGTGGGAGTTGGAAAGCAAGATGCAGGACTCCTATCCTGAGTTGTTCGAACAAGGTAAATTTTCGAGGACGAAAATATTCTAAGTGTGGGAGAGTTGTAACCCCCAATATTTAATTAATTATTTAATTAAATATTTTCGAATATTTTTCCGATTAAATTTTCGAAGTTGTGAAATGTTGATTTAAGTTGTGTCGTTCTTAGTTGAATTAATTAATTGATTAAGTTGTAGGATTAATATTGAATAATACTATTATTATTTATATGGGCCTATTTTAATGTTAGAAGTAGTAGAAAGGGAGGTGCATAAATTTAAGCCCAACAAAACAAAGTAAGAATAATAGTATAGTATTTATATTATAATAGATGTTTAAAAATAATATGAGTATCACTAGAAAGAAAGAAGAATAGGTTTTGGCAGGAGGAGGAAATAAGAGTTTTGGACGAGATACCTATAAGTGCAAAGAGGAGGTAAAGTTAGGTGCAATCGGAGAGTTAGAGCAACTTTCAATCTAAGGTAAGGGTGGAGTTCTGACTCTATAAGAGGATATGTGATGAATGATATATGGGATTGGGTTGTAAAATTGTTTTTGTTTGTGTTTGAAATTGATATATTGTTGAAATTGAGAGATAATTGAAAATCCAATTTAATATATAGACATTGTAGTATATTTAGGAATTAAATGGAGGATATGAAAGCAGCTGGTACTGTAGCGGGATTTGAAAACACACATATGAGTTCAATTTAGAATAACAAAGTTGTGTATAGTGTGGTGTCATGATTTCAGTACTATATATATATATATATATATATATATATATATATATATATATATATATATATATATATATATATATATATATATATATATATATATATATATATATATATATATATATATATATATATATATATAGTTTAGTTAGGAGAAATATATAAATGTTATAGCAGAAGAGTTAATTTGAGAGTAGCAGACTTGTACATACTGTGCAACCATGTTTTAATGAATATAATATAACTTATTGGTACATAACAATTTGATAACAGGTAACAAAATGACATGTACTCTAGCACACTGAGAATATCATTATAAGATTTCTATTATATAACTTTCAGTAGTATATTAATATTAGTAGTATAACTTAATCTGAGAATCATGTTTTAAAAATTCTAATTTTTAGTATATTAATATTAATATTAATAATATTTTTAAGAATTTTATGTTAGAGATAAACATATAGATTATTTAGCTAACTTAATTATTTTTAAGTTCGTTAAAGTTGTCAATAGTGTTCTTAAAGTTATCAATAGAGTTGTTTTGTATCATTAAAAGTCACTTTTATTTGTTTTACGTAATTCTGACATGTTTAGAGTTGTTACTAGAGTAAGTTGGAGATTATAAGTGTCTATATGTTTGGATACTGTATCGAAAGAACACATTGCATATACGGTTGGATACTGTAGCAGAGTGGCATTAGGTAAAATTGAGATAACATTTCAAATTTACTAGCATACACCTATTTAATTAATAATAGAGCTTACACCTTTTAGCATTACTTTGTGAAGGTATAAACTGTAATGTTATCTTTGAAAAACAAATTGACATATATAATTAATTGTAGCGCCAAATCCAAACTAAGACAATATATCATGTTCATATGCCAATTAAATTATGGTACTATGACTTATATGAGTTAAATTGAGAATAAGATTCTGGTGGTATATTATATAGTATAAATTATAGATCAATTGAAAAACGAGTTTCAGTATTATAAATTACTAATATATGTGTATATATATTTCATTAGTATAATAATAATAATAGTAACAATGAGTTAATATTATTAATAAAATAATTTTAAGAGTTTTGTAATTAGAAACAAGCATTTAGATAATTAATTAACAGGAAATAGTCGAAATAGCTCGAATAGTTATGCGGTTTAGCTGTAGTAAATTTTGGTTGATTCGTGTTGAAAAATATGAATTAGCAGGTGATGTTATTGCCTCTATTTATGGGTAAAATATTAAGTTGTGGGATTATGACTGTGATACGGTCGGAGAACTGACTTGTGTTTTGCGTTTGTATTTGCACTTGTTCGGTTGAGCAAGAGTCGCCACTGACTTTTTATTTTATCCTAAAGGAAAGGTTGAAAAAGCACAGCAAAAACCTTTTGAGATATTTCGTGGGTTCGGGGGGTAGATTATGAAAAGGGAAGGTATTAGCACCCTTTTCATCCATGGTTATCCATGGGCTCTTAGTTACTTGGTTTTTAGATCACTTGCCTTGATTTTCGATTGCTTTGAAATTGTGGCGTGTGTGTGTGTTTTGAAAATGTTTTTGAAGAGATGCCTTGTCTTAGGCAACCAATGTATTTGACTCGTGTTTGAGTGTTTTACAAAAGTGTGGATCTTTTCGAAAAGATGTTTCAAATGTTTTTGAGAGTTTGTTTTGAAAGTGTTTGTGAGGTGTGGTTTTTTGAAAAAGAGGCAAGTGTTTTTGCAAGTTGATCTCAAGTAACTAAGAGTTTTGTCTACCCCTATTGTACTCAAAGGTTTTCTCTATGTTTTTAACCCTTTTTTTTTAACAATTTTGTTCCACCATTGAATTTGGTGGACAATCTTGCGTTTAGGAAGTTTAACGGGACGGGCGCGGGTCATCGTATGGACCATGAATGCAATGGTGCCAAGTGTCTTTGGCAATTTGCTTTGAAGGGACTATGATCATTCCATTTAGGCAACTTTCGAAAGCGTCATCAAGGGACTTATGATCATTTTGAATTCGTTTTACCAAAGATACTCAACGTGAAAGCATGGCCCATTTTGGAAGGCAACATGTGGGATTACCCTAGGGGGTGCAAGTGTGATTGTGTATTGATTTCATTTATTTGTCTTGTATTAGGTTATCTAGCATTTGATTTTATGTACATGCAAACCCTAGGTCTAACCATGGTATAATTTGAAAGCGGTAAATTGCAAGAATTTAAAGTCTACGCTATTACAAATAGTATCCGGGAGTGGGGGTACAAATTCACAAATGGGGATGAGACTTTAGGAATATAGTGTCCAATAATTTACAACCAAATCGAATTGCGATCAAATGTAAACAATGTAATGTAAAGTATAAGAATAGCAATTGTACATGTATAAGATGTAAAGTGTATTGTGTAAGTGTGATTGTTCATGTATGAGAATTATTTACAAGTTAAGAAAATGTGAATTTGAATGTAAAGATTAAGTATTGTATTTGTCAAGTATTATTATCTTTTGTTAATATGTACAAAAATGTATTTTGGTTAAGAAATGTGAACTTAAATGTATTATTAAATATGTGTGATTTAAATTGTGTTTTGCATCTTTTTTTGTAAAGTATGTACAAATTAAGTATTAATCTTAAAAGAAAAATGTTTTCAAATTATATTATGTACAAAGAAAGTATTCTTTAGAAACAAAAGAAAAGTATTATCCTAAGAAAAATTAATATTCCATGTATATAAAAATTTAAAGAAAGTGTAAGTTTTAATTGTAAAGAAAAGAAAAATTATTTTTATGAGTTTCTATATAAAATTTAATTATGATATATATATAAAAAAGGTATTGTTAGTGTAAAAATAAAATAAAATTAGTATTAAATAAGTTATAAAAAGTGTGTTTAATTAATGTAAAATATATTAGTTAAAGCAAATAAAAGAATAAGAAAAAAATGTTAGCAAAAGAAATGAATGGGCCCTTTTTTGGAGTTATGCTGGCCCAAACACAATTTATAGAGAAAGAAATAGAAAAGGGGGTGTGAATTGGAACGTGTTGGGCTTTAGGCGCTGAGAATGGGACGAGGCCAAGGACTTGAATAGTTTTAGGGTTCACAGTTTTTGTTTTCATTTGGGAAATCTTTAGGGCTTGATGTACACAGAAGCGGCGCCGTTCTTCATGGTTTTGTCTTCATCCGTACGCCTCCGCCTCTGATATTCCCCGTCCCTGTTGTCAGAGGCGCCGCCTCCTTCTTTTCCTTCCATGGTCATGTAGACTTCTGGCCCAGAGGTAACAATCACGCTCTTTCAAACCTTAGGGTTTTAAATTCTTGCATGTTTTTTTATCGTTCTGATGTCGATTCTTACATCATGATTACATTCTGTTATATGAGTTTTTGAAGGAAGAAAAAAGAAAGGGAAGAAATGGACCTTTGGTGAGGAAAAGAAACAGATGGTGGCACACTAGACGGCCATGGACGGAGAAAACTTGATGAGGCTGTGAGCTTTGGGGAGACCTCCCTGGTACTCAGTATTTTTGTCTTCTTTATTGCTTAATGATGCACTTCTGAAAGCTTGTGTTGCCTTCTGTATGCTTGTGTTGCCTTCTGTATGCTTGTGTTGCCTGTTGTATGCTTGTGTTGCCTGTTGAAATGCCTGTGATGAGGGTTCTCTGAGGCTTTTGGGTATATTTGATTCTTTTCCTCTTTTCTTCTAGTTGCCTTTATGCCTGCTTAGTATGCTGCACGATTTTGAATTTGTTAACCCAATGATGAACCCTAGGTTCTGAGGGCCTCAATGCTGGACTTTGAGTTGTCTCTTTTGAAAAGCTTCTGTTTGTTTTGAATCTGTATGCTTATGAGATATGTGCCCAGTGATGATGTTTTCTGAGGGCTTTGATGGGTGGCCTTGAATGCTTTGTTTGGAAGGTTTGAAATGCCCAGGTTTTTGTTGCAGTAGGGGTTTTCCTGGTTTATGCTATTGGTTTTTGCAACTGGTAAGGCTGGACAATTCAGGTTCTGGCTTGCTGGCTTGTTGAGGCTATGGCTTTGAGGCTCATGCTACTGTTTGTATTTTTTGCTTTTCTGCTTGAGTTGAATGGTCAGGCTTTTGGTTGAGGCTTTGAACAAGTTATGGTTGTTGCTTAGGCTTGCAAGCTTGGCCTTTTAGTGAGTTTATAGGTTAAAGGCTTTTGGCTTGTTGAGTTTAAGGCTTTACTGGTTTTCAGGTTCAAGCTTGTTGTGAGGTTTGAAATAGAGTTGGCTTCATGTTTGCTGTTGAACTGAAACAGGTTATGGTTTGGAGTTTGATGTTTTTGCTTCAGTTTTTCTGTGTTACAGTATGAGGCTTTTTTCTGGTTAGGCTTAGGCTATGGCTTTTGGTTCTTACGCAGGGCCTTAGAGACTTTGGCTTGACATGTTTAATGCTTAGGTTTGATGTTGCAGGTTATTGTCTTGGACAAACTTGCTTCAGGTTTGGCATGGCTTAACAGGGTTTATTGGTTAGGTTGGAGGTTTGAAAACTGGTGGTACAGGCTTATTATATCAATTTTGCTTCAGGTTTTGATGATAGGCAGGTCTTGTGGTTATTATCTCAATTCTGCTTCTCTTCTCTCCTTTGATACTTTCTTCCCCCTTTTGATAGTTGTTAGCTGTTTATTATATCTTCTTTTGCCTCTTTTATCCACTGTGTCATTGCAGTTTTGTTTTTTTATACTTTCTTGCCTAAAGCCAAACCTGTAAGCCTAAACTCTTTTCTCTTCTCTCTCTCTTCAGTAGAGCTTTAGCATTAAAAAATGTTTATGCTTTGTACTTTTCTGAAAGGGCAGCACTGGGAAATGATGAAAATGAATTAGCTTGCTTGCATATTAATCTTTCTCGGCATATTTTATGTCTTCTTGATATCTTTCCAAATCTTCTTTTTTGACAGCTTTGAGTAGCCTTGTACTTGTTTGACATCTTTGACAGTTTGTTGGACAGTTTGGAATTTGTGATTCAGTTTGGACTTTGTTGTTTGATTTGGACTTTGAATCATGCTGTTTGAGACTTGAACTATGCAGTTTGACAATTTTGACTTGTGCATTCTTTATATTTGTGCATTCAAAGTTTAGCAAGCAAATATTCATCCCTCTTTGTGAACCGAGAGAAATCCCGTGATTTGCAAAGAGGGCTAACTGATCCCAGTCAGTTGCCCTTAATGATGAACTTTATTTTTATCTGTCTGTCTTTTATTTATTTATCTGCTTCTAACTTTTCTTCTGTTCTTTTTGCAGATAAAAATTGAATGGAGAGGATTTAGCAACAGATGAAGAATTGAAGATTTTAGAAAAAATTAGGATAGTCTTACTTAGATTTAAATTACTGTAAAATCATTATTGTAAACAATTTGTAAACAAAACAATTTGTACAAATAATTTAAAAATAAATAAAAAGTTTCTTTATCCAATTAATTCTTTTCCTCTTTTTTTAATTGTTCGTTTTATTATTTATAATTCTTTAATTATAATAATTGAAAATAAATTCCAATCATTTAATCTTAGAATAATAAATAATTAAATAAACAATGCTTCAGCATTTGATCAGTTAAACCTGGCGTTTCAAACATCCAGAGCAAAACAACAGTCAATCACAGCAGTTGCCCAGACGCTTTTTCCCTTTACTGACTTTAATCAAACATTGAAAATTCAAACCCAATGCATCCTTTCACTGATTTAATCACACAATGCGAATTCCATTCAAGTGCAATTTTTTACTGATTAAGTCAAACAATGCGAATTCGAATCCAAATGCCTCAATCCACGTCTCAGAATAACTTGACAAGCACTGTAGAGTTAGTCTTTCTAAAATCTGCGCACAAAAACCTAATTCCTGATTAAATGCCAAAGAAACATTCGCCTGATCGAAGTTGAGCCAAAATCAACCAAAACCCTAAACCAACTGTTTGAAACATTCTAGAGCCCTGAAAATCAGTAAAACCCTAATTTTGTCTGACTGACGAGAAAAATCTGTTTGACCGATTCTTGAGCCAATCTGAAAAATCAGGAAACGCCTGAAGCTGTGATTTCTTGGGGAAGAATGCGAGGGCAAATTTTGGGGTACAACAGTTGCCCTTGTTCAATCTTCTTGAACCTGAAGAGTTAGATTGGCAAGTTTGCCTTTCGCGACTCGAAGGTAAAAGAAGATTGGACACTAAAGTGCCCAGAAAATTTTCACTCGGCGATGTGATGGTAGAGGGAATGGGCTTAGAGATGCCATCTGAGAATGGGCTTAAAGATGCCATTTGGTGATGGGCTTAACGATGCCATCTGATGCGATAGAATCTTGTCGGGGGATGGGCTTAGAGATGCCATCTGAGAATGGGCTTAAAGATGCCATTTGGTGACTGCTGGTAGGAGGATGGGCTTATAGATTCCATTTGGAAAGAACCTGGCACAAATATCAGAATTTCTCCGTGTCTGGATCACATCTGAACTGTCTCTGAGTGAACTTGGAATAAGTATCAGAATGTCGTCGTGTCTGGGTCACATCTGAACTATTTCTGGATGAATCTCGGGAGATGATCTTTGTCTGTCGACTGATCTTACCTGAAAAGGTAAAGGGTTAGTTGTATGCAATGTTATGATGCATGATGCAGTGTATGTGACATCAATGTTTATGACATGAATGTGATGAATGCGCATGTAAGCTAGTGAGCTATCTTGCTGAGGATAAATGAATCCTGGATGGCTGAAGATAAAAGAATCTTGACTGCTGCCGGGGAGAACAAATCCTTGGCTGCTGCTGTGGAGGGCAAGAATCTCTTGATTGTTGAAAAATGAGAAGTCTTGGGACCACTATTGGGGGAATCATAAGCTTGGGTTGTATGCCAAACTACTGGGGTCTTCCTGTTCTAAGGAGATCTGTGTAGGATTTCCTGATGATGAGTCCGTGTAAAACTGCATCGGGTTTTTGAACACTTTTGACACTCGAATGCCCCAAGTGGTGATGTAGATAATTTCCTGGCTTGTTACAGGTGTTGATCTGGAGTTAGTCGTCAATAGATATGCCCTGGCTGGATACAGGAATCGAATCTTCGAACTCTTCAGACATGCCCTGGCTAGATACAGGAATCGAGTCTGGAAATAGTCGTCAACAGATATGCCCTGGCTAGATACAGGAATAGAATCTTCAAACTCTTCAGACATGCCCTGGCTAGATACAGGAATCGAATCTTCAAACTCTTCAGACGTGCCCTGGCTAGATACAGGAATCGAGTCTGGAAATAGTCGTCAACAGATATGCCCTGGCTGGATACAGGAATCGAATCTTCAAACTCTTCAGACGTGCCCTGGCTAGATACAGGAATCGAGTCTAGAAATAGTCGTCAACAGATATGCCCTGGCTGGATACAGGAATCGAATCTTCAAACTCTTCAGACGTGCCCTGGCTAGATACGGGAATCGAGTCTGGAAATAGTCGTCAACAGATATGCCCTGGCTGGATACATGAATCGAATATTCAAACTCTTCAGACGTGCCCTGGCTAGATACAGGAATCGAGTCTGGAAATAGTCGTCAACAGATATGCCCTGGCTGGATACAGGAATCGAATCTTCAAACTCTTCAGACGTGCCCTGGATAGATACAGAAATCGAGTCTGGAAATAGTCGTCAACAGATATGCCCTGGCTGGATACAAGAATCGAATCTTCAAACTCTTCAGACATGCCCTGGCTAGATACAGGAATCGAGTCTGGAAATAGTCGTCAACAGATATGCCCTGGCTGGATACAGGAATCGAATCTTCAAACTCTTCAGACATGCCCTGGCTAGATATAGGAATCGAATCTTCAAACTCTTCAGACGTGCCCTGGCTAGATACAGGAATCGAGTCTGGAAATAGTCGTCAACAGATATGCCCTGGCTGGATACAGGAATCGAATCTTCAAACTCTTCAGACGTGCCCTAGCTAGATACAAGAATCGAGTCTGGAAATAGTCGTCAACAGATATGCCCTGGCTGGATACAGGAATCGAATCTTCAAACTCTTCAGACGTGCCCTGGCTAGATACAGGAATCAAGTATGGAAATAGTCGTCAACAGATATGCCCTGGCTGGATACAGGAATCGAATCCTCAAACTCTTCAGACGTGCCCTGGCTAGATACAGGAATCGAGTCTGGAAATAGTCGTCAACAGATATGCCCTGGCTGGATACAGGAATCGAATCTTCAAACTCTTCAGACGTGCCCTGGCTAGATACAGGAATCAAGTCTGGAAATAGTCGTCAACAGATATGCCCTGGCTGGATACAAGAATCGAATCTTCAAACTCTTCAGACGTGCCCTGGCTAGATACAGGAATCGAGTCTGGAAATAGTCGTCAACAGATATGCCCTGGCTGGATACAGGAATCGAATCTTCAAACTCTTCAGACATGCCCTGGCTAGATACAGGAATCAAGTCTGGAAATAGTCGTCAACAGATATGCCCTGGCTGGATACAGGAATCGAATCTTCAAACTCTTCAGACATGCCCTGGCTAGATACAGGAATCGAATCTTCAAACTCTTCAGACGTGCCCTGGCTAGATACAGGAATCGAGTCTGGAAATAGTCGTCAACAGGTATGCCCTGGCTGGATACACGAATCGAATCTTCAAACTCTTCAGACGTGCCCTGGCTAGATACAGGAATCGAGTCTGGAAATAGTCGTCAACAGATATGCCCTGGCTGGATACAGGAATCGAATCTTCAAACTCTTCAGACGTGCCCTGGCTAGATACAGGAATCGAGTATGGAAATAATCGTCAACAGATATGCCCTGGCTGGATACAAGAATCGAATCCTCAAACTCTTCAGACGTGCCCTGGCTAGATACAGGAATCGAGTCTGGAAATAGTCGTCAACAGATATGCCCTGGCTGGATACAGGAATCGAATCTTCAAACTCTTCAGACGTGCCCTGGCTGGATACAAGAATCGAGTCTGGAAATAGTCGTCAACAGATATGCCCTGGCTGGATACAGGAATCGAATCCTCAAACTCTTCAGATGTGCCCTGGCTAGATGTAGGAATCGAATCTGGAATTAGTCGTCAATAGATATGCCCTGGCTGGATACAGGAATCGAATCTTCAAACTCTTCAGACATGCCCTGGCTAGATACAGGAATCGAGTCTGGAAATAGTGATAGTTGATTTGTTGGCGGTTGTAATTTCCAACAGGTGGTGAAGGAATGATTGAACACTTTTGACATTCGAATGCCCCAAGTGATGATGAAAGAATCTTGAGTCATATTATTCCGCGGATTGAGAGATTTCTTGAAATCTTGACTGGATTGCCCCAGGTTAACTGAACTTTGAAAGATCCGTTGAAACCTTGACTGGACTTCCCCTGGTTAACTGGATGGTGCTATGTCATTCCCCTTGTTGATAGGAGATTTGTCGTTGGAAGTGTTATCCTTTTGAAGTGATTTTGTTCACTGAGAGAGTTTTCGTTCCTCCGAACATTCGCTGTATGAATTTCTTCGCTGTCAAACAAAAAGCCAAATGCAGACAATGATATTCAAGCAATGCAAAGTTTATGTTTGTCTTGAAGTTTTGAAAAATGTGTTTTTAGCAGAAAACTTTTCATAAGGCAAGTCAACACAAGATTTAGAGCAAAGCCTTACAGGAGTCAGGATACCTTTTGTAACAGTATGCTTTCGAACTAACCCATGCTTCAATTAGGACTTTTGAAGGGTTGTAACGTGGCTTGGTTCACGGTTTAAGAAACAAAGGATAAAGGCTCAAAGTATATTTGTACCCACCCGCTCTTCGTGATGTTCTTCATACCTAAGCTCAGTTAATTGCGCGTCGCACTCTGTTTTGAGTTTGGAACGACTTTTGGGCGATGGTTCACCGGTTGAATTTGAGGAGACAGTCATCATCTCCTTTTTCTTTTTCAACATTTTTTCATGTTGTTGAGGATTTGTAATGACCTCACTATTTTGATTTTGATTTGTTATCCCTAACTTTTGCCTGTCTGTTCCCATTTTCGAGATTACAGTCAGCGGGATGCCCCAGCTTTCTTAAGCCTCCTTTACAGGTTTTGGCTTGGTGGGCTTTTCTCTTTTGAGAGATTGACTGCCTATGTGATAGGGAACCACCTTGTCTTTTTATTCCAAAGGAATGCTTTTTCTTTTTTTTGACGTCGTTCGTTGTGTTACGAATTGAGAGTTTGCGACTTCAATGCGCGTTTTTCTTTTGAATTAACTGAGATACTACCCTGCCCCAGGTTTATATCAAAGGTTTTGATCGTTTAGAACAGAAAACTCCTACTTCTTTGGCTTGAAGGGGTTGACTAGGGATTATCTTCCTTATAACTCCAGTGTTTGGGATTTGAAAGAAATACATGTACATCATCAGCAAGGTCTGTTCAAAAGCATACTGTATAAGATCATGGTATTGTTTCGTCATCCTCCCTCTAAAGGCTTGCAGCTTTTTATCAAGAGTTAAACATCATAGAGAAAAGCATAAGAGTAGTGAAACGAATGGATGAATTCAAGACAAACATATGCAATGCATTAATGAAAACAGAGTTTTGACATCAACAGTTAATTGTTTGACAACAAAAGAAATTACAACTTTGAAAATTCAAAATGAAGCAAAAGTCTTTCAGCTCGAGCTTCATCACTTCAGGTGGAGAACCCCTTAACGGAAGATTTTCATCTCGCCGTCTGGCATGAATTCCAGCACTCCAATGTCGATCAGATCTTGAATCTTGTTCTTCAAGGCCCAACAGTCGTTGGTGTCGTGTCCCGGGCTGTAGGAGTGGTAAACACAAAATGCGTCGGGACGATAGTTAGGAGAGGAGGTATTGAGCTTCTGAGGAGGATCCCTTAAGGTAAGCAGGTTGACCTCCAACAGGCGCTTCAGTATAAAGAATGATGGTATCTCAGTCTCCGTGAACTGTCTTCCCGACGTTTCTTGCTTACGCCGATTACCCCGTTGACGCTGGCGAGGTTGTTGATGGGCTTGTGACCCTGAAGCAAGCGAAGGAGCCTTCCCCTTGTCTTCTTGAGTGGATGGAGGCTGAGCGGTGACTTGCTCTTCAACCTCAGATGTTTGCCCCGATTGGTTGTTTGGAAGCAGTTGGCGGATGAGAACTCTAAGTTCCTCTTGTCTTTGAGATAGGTCTTGGATGAGAGCCACCTGGCCCACCAACTGTCCCATCACTTGGGTCCTCAATGTTGTCAAATCAAACTGCAGCTCCACAAGCTGATCGCTCCTGGCATTGTTTGAATTCTCCAAGCCCTTTGTGAGGAGAGCCTTCATTTTTTCTTGCCCCAGAGACAAGTTCAGGAACATTTCCTGCAGCTGAGCAGTCTGGTCTTGGATGTCTTTGACAGACCTTTCTAGAGCCATCTCTTACTGAAATAAACAGCAGGAGAGTAAGGAAACCTGAAAAAGGAAAGACTGTCAAAATGCAATGCATGATATGCGGATGCATGCTTTCAAGGATCTCTTGGGGTAAACACAAGAAAATGTTAGAGGTTGAACTTTGCTCTTGGATTAGAGAACTTTGCATCGGTGGATGTCTTTCCACTAGAATCAAGCTCACCATGTCGAGTGGGTCATAGCCCCTGATTCAAGTTGTTGTACTTGATCTTTGATTGGAGAACTGTGCACTGGTGGATGTCTTTCCACTAGAATCAAGCTCACCATGTCGAGTGGGTCATAGCCACTGATTCAAGTTGTTGTACTTGATCTTTGATTGGAGAACTGTGCACTGGTGGATGTCTTTCCACGAGAATCAAGCTCACCATGTCGAGTGGGTCATAGCCCCTGATTCAAGTTGTTGTACTTGATCTTTGACTGGAGAACTTTGCATCGGTGGATGTTTTTCCACGAGAATCAAGCTCACCATGTCGAGTGGGTCATAGCCCCTGATTCAAGTTGTTGTACTTGATCTTTGATTGGCATTGGTTAGAGGAGAAACCTCTTGCCCCTTGGTAGACGTCTGGTTCAACGTAACCCTGCATCAAAAGAACCTTCGAGATCCTTGAAAAGGTTATTGAAAATGCTATGGTATGATGTTATGTACATGTATGCGAAAAGCAAGTGAGTGTATATACAGGCAAACATATTCACACAAAGCAAACAAGTCCTTAGGTTTAGGCTTGCATGGGGTTTAGGTAAGTACCCTCTTGAAGTTAGTTGGCTCATCCTGTCCTAAAATAGAAACTGGGTTCTAAGGAGCTCAATATCCTTGGATTGTTTTCTGTGTTCATTGTTTTGGTTTAGCCACTTACTGGCGACCAAAATATTCCAAGAAAACAACCCTCAAATGAGTGTAGTATCGAGTATCTACCAACTTCGGACTGCACCAAAGTCGGTCATCTCACTACCCCTAAAAAGGCTAAGATGGTCAATTAAGGTTCTAAGAGTTCGTTAGTGCTTCACGACATCACTCAGCGGCCCCGTACTCTCCTTGACTGAACTCAAGGGTTACCGGTACTCACAAATATGTCACACTAACATAGCTTACTTCTTCAACCATGTCGGTATACCCCGCACAGTTCCCTCACAGTTTTTTTTGCTATTTACCTAAGAAGGTGCCCCAAATCCGGGTGTAGGATTTACAACAAACCCAAACAAGGACCCAAAAGATAAATCAATCAAGGCAAACAAAGCAAGAATGTAAAGGTGATCTAAACCCTAAGGTAACCCTACTTTGAGTAGTAGTCCCCAGCAGAGTCGTCAGTTCTGTGATACGGTGGGAGAACTGACTTGTGTTTTGCGTTTGTATTTGCACTTGTTCGGTTGAGCAAGAGTCGCCACCGACTTTTTATTTTATCCTAAAGGAAAGGTTGAAAAAGCACAGCAAAAACCTTTTGAGATATTTCGTGGGTTCGGGGGGTAGATTATGAAAAGGGAAGGTATTATCACCCTTTTCATCCATGGTTATCCATGGGCTCTTAGTTACTTGGTTTTTAGATCACTTGCCTTGATTTCCGATTGCTTTGAAATTGTGGCGTGTGTGTGTGTTTTAAAAATGTTTTTGAAGAGATGCCTTGTCTTAGGCAACCAATGTATTTGACTCGTGTTTGAGTGTTTTACAAAAGTGTGGATCTTTTCGAAAAGATGTTTCAAATGTTTTTGAGAGTTTGTTTTAAAAGTGTTTGTGAGGTGTGGTTTTTTGAAAAAGAGGCAAGTGTTTTTGCAAGTTGATCTCAAGTAACTAAGAGTTTTGTCTACCCCTATTATACTCAAAGGTTTTCTCTATGTTTTCAACCCTTTTTTTTTTAACAATTTTGTTCCACCATTGAATTTGGTGGACAATCTTGCGTTTAGGAAGTTTAACGGGACGGGCGCGGGTCATCGTATGGACCATGAATGCAATGGTGCCAAGTGTCTTTGGCAATTTGCTTTGAAGGGACTATGATCATTCCATTTAGGCAACTTTCGAAAGCGTCATCGAGGGACTTATGATCATTTTGAATTCGTTTTGCCAAAGATACTCAACGTGCAAGCATGGCCCATTTTGGAAGGCAACATGTGGGATTACCCTAGGGGGTGCAAGTGTGATTGTGTATTGATTTCATGTATTTGTCTTGTATTAGGTTATCTAGCATTTGATTTTATGTACATGCAAACCCTAAGTCTAACCATGGTATAATTTGAAAGCGGTAAATTGCAAGAATTTAAAGTCTACGCTATTACAAATAGTATCCGGGAGTGGGGGTACAAATTCACAAATGGGGATGAGACTTTAGGAATATAGTGTCCAATAATTTACAACCAAATCGAATTGCGATCAAATGTAAACAATGTAATGTAAAGTATAAGAATAGCAATTGTACATGTATAAGATGTAAAGTGTATTGTGTAAGTGTGATTGTTCATGTATGAGAATTATTTACAAGTTAAGAAAATGTGAATTTGAATGTAAAGATTAAGTATTGTATTTGTCAAGTATTATTATCTTTTGTTAATATGTACAAAAAGGTATTTTGGTTAAAAAATGTGAACTTAAATGTATTATTAAATATGTGTGATTTAAATTGTGTTTTGCGTCTTTTTTTGTAAAGTATGTACAAATTAAGTATTAATCTTAAAATAAAAATGTTTTCAAATTATATTATGTACAAAGAAAGTATTCTTTAGAAACAAAAGAAAAGTATTATCCTAAGAAAAATTAATATTCCATGTATATAAAAATTTAAAGAAAGTGTAAGTTTTAATTGTAAAGAAAAGAAAAATTATTTTTATGAGTTTCTATATAAAATTTAATTATGATATATATATAAAAAAGGTATTGTTGGTGTAAAAATAAAATAAAATTAGTATTAAATAAGTTATAAAAAGTGTGTTTAATTAATGTAAAATATATTAGTTAAAGCAAATAAAACGATAAGAAAAAAATGTTAGCAAAAGAAATGAATGGGCCCTTTTTTGGAGTTATGCTAGCCCAAACACAATTTATAGAGAAAGAAATAGAAAAGGGGGTGTGAATTGGAACGTGTTGGGCTTTAGGCGCTGAGAATGGGACGAGGCCCAAGGACTTGAATAGTTTTAGGGTTCACAGTTTTTGTTTTCATTTGGGAAATCTTT
Source organism: Vicia faba (assembly GCA_948472305.1). Taxonomy (NCBI): domain Eukaryota; kingdom Viridiplantae; phylum Streptophyta; class Magnoliopsida; order Fabales; family Fabaceae; genus Vicia; species Vicia faba. Next base: position 34,480,788 of record OX451739.1, on the reverse strand, counting down.
AGGGCTTGATGTACACAGAAGCGGCGCCGTTCTTCATGGTTTTGTCTTCATCCGTACGCCTCCGCCTCTGATATTCCCCGTCCCTGTTGTCAGAGGCGCCGCCTCCTTCTTTTCCTTCCATGGTCATGTAGACTTCTGGCCCAGAGGTAACAATCACGCTCTTTCAAACCTTAGGGTTTTAAATTCTTGCATGTTTTTTTATCGTTCTGATGTCGATTCTTACATCATGATTACATTCTGTTATATGAGTTTTTGAAGGAAGAAAAAAGAAAGGGAAGAAATGGACCTTTGGTGAGGAAAAGAAACAGATGGTGGCACACTAGACGGCCATGGACGGAGAAAACTTGATGAGGCTGTGAGCTTTGGGGAGACCTCCCTGGTACTCAGTATTTTTGTCTTCTTTATTGCTTAATGATGCACTTCTGAAAGCTTGTGTTGCCTTCTGTATGCTTGTGTTGCCTTCTGTATGCTTGTGTTGCCTGTTGTATGCTTGTGTTGCCTGTTGAAATGCCTGTGATGAGGGTTCTCTGAGGCTTTTGGATATATTTGATTCTTTTCCTCTTTTCTTCTAGTTGCCTTTATGCCTGCTTAGTATGCTGCACGATTTTGAATTTGTTAACCCAATGATGAACCCTAGGTTCTGAGGGCCTCAATGCTGGACTTTGAATTGTCTCTTTTGAAAAGCTTCTGTTTGTTTTGAATCTGTATGCTTATGAGATATGTGCCCAGTGATGATGTTTTCTGAGGGCTTTGATGGGTGGCCTTGAATGCTTTGTTTGGAAGGTTTGAAATGCCCAGGTATTTGTTGCAGCAGGGGTTTTCCTGGTTTATGCTATTGGTTTTTGCAACTGGTAAGGCTGGACAGTTCAGGTTCTGGCTTGCTGGCTTGTTGAGGCTATGGCTTTGAGGCTCACGCTACTGTTTGTATTTTTTGCTTTTCTGCTTGAGTTGAATGGTCAGGCTTTTGGTTGAGGCTTTGAACAGGTTATGGTTGTTGCTTAGGCTTGCAAGCTTGGCCTTTTGGTGAGTTTATAGGTTAAAGGCTTTTGGCTTGTTGAGTTTAAGGCTTTACTGGTTTTCAGGTTCAAGCTTGTTGTGAGGTTTGAAATAGAGTTGGCTTCATGTTTGCTGTTGAACTGAAACAGGTTATGGTTTGGAGTTTGATGTTTTTGCTTCAGTTTTTCTGTGTTACAGTATGAGGCTTTTTTCTGGTTAGGCTTAGGCTATGGCTTTTGGTTCTTACGCAGGGCCTTAGAGACTTTGGCTTGACATGTTTAATGCTTAGGTTTGATGTTGCAGGTTATTGTCTTAGACAAACTTGCTTCAGGTTTGGAATGGCTTAACAGGGTTTATTGGTTAGGTTGGAGGTTTGAAAACTGGTGGTACAGGCTTGATACCAGTTTTGGCTTGTGGTGTTTCAGGCTTATGTGTTTTGATGATAGGCAGGTCTTGTGGTTATTATCTCAATTCTTCTTCTCTTCTCTCCTTTGATACTTTCTGCCCCCTTTTGATAGCTGTTAGCTGTTTATTATATCTTCTTTTGCCTCTTTTATCCACTGTGTCATTGCAGTTTTGTTTATTTATACTTTCTTGCCTAAAGCCAAACCTGTAAGCCTAAACTCTTTTCTCTTCTCTCTCTCTTCAGTACAGCTTTAGCATTAAAAAATGTTTATGCTTTGTACTTTTCTGAAAGGGAAGCACTGGGAAATGATGAAAATGAATTAGCTTGCTTGCATATTAATCTTTCTCTGCATATTTTATGTCTTCTTGATATCTTTCCAAATCTTCTTTTTTGACAGCTTTGAGTAGCCTTGTACTTGTTTGACATCTTTGACAGTTTGTTGGACAGTTTGGAATTTGTGATTCAGTTTGGACTTTGTAGTTTGATTTGGACTTTGCATCATGCTGTTTGAGACTTGAACTATGCAGTTTGACAATTTTGACTTGTGCATTCTTTATATTTGTGCATTCAAAGTTTAGCAAGCAAATATTCATCCCTCTTTGTGAACCGGGAGAAATCCCGTGATTTGCAAAGAGGGCTAACTGATCCCAGTCAGTTGCCCTTAATGATGAACTTTATTTTTATCTGTCTGTCTTTTATTTATTTATCTGCTTCTAACTTTTCTTCTGTTCTTTTTGCAGATAAAAATTGAATGGAGAGGATTTAGCAACAGATGAAGAATTGAAGATTTTAGAAAAAATTAGGATAGTCTTACTTAGATTTAAATTACTGTAAAATCATTATTGTAAACAATTTGTAAACAAAACAATTTGTACAAATAATTTAAAAATAAATAAAAAGTTTCTTTATCCAATTAATTATTTTCCTCTTTTTTTAATTGTTCGTTTTATTATTTATAATTCTTTAATTATAATAATTGAAAATAATTTCCAATCATTTAATCTTAGAATAATAAATAATTAAATAAACAATGCTTCAGCATTTGATCAGTTAAACCTGGCATTTCAAACATCCAGAGCAAAACAACAGTCAATCACAGCAGTTGCCCAGACGCTTTTTCCCTTTACTGACTTTAATCAAACATTGCAAATTCAAACCCAATGCATCCTTTCACTGATTTAATCACACAATGCGAATTCCATTCAAGTGCAATTTTTTACTGATTAAGTCAAACAATGCGAATTCGAATCCAAATGCCTCAATCCACGTCTCAGAATAACTTGACAAGCACTGTAGAGTTAGTCTTTCTAAAATCTACGCACAAAAACCTAATTCCTGATTAAATGCCAAAGAAACGTTCGCCTGATCGAAGTTGAGCCAAAATCAACCAAAACCCTAAACCAACTGTTTGGAACATTCTAGAGCCATGAAAATCAGTAAAACCCTAATTTTGTCTGACTGACGAGAAAAATCTGTTTGACCGATTCTTGAGCCAATCTGAAAAATCAGGAAACGCCTGAAGCTGTGATTTCTTGAGGAAGAATGCGAGGGAAAATTTTGGGGTACAACAATGACCAATGTTGGTTTGTTGTTGCTTTGTTATGGACTTTTGTTGTTGCTATCCTAACATTCATGTTGGGTCGGATGCATAACATATCAAGTTGGAGTTGATGCTCGGTAAGTTGGAATTGATTAGCAAATTAAGTTGAAGGCCTATGCCTTGTTGATGCCTCTATTAATTGGTAGATTTCTAAGTTGGGAGTTTTGCTCCATTGGTACCACATGCATGTGCATTGTAATGAGTCGCATTTCGTGTTACATATTTAACATGTTGTGTTGTTGACTTGTAATGATTGATGTCGGTTGAAAGTTGTGAAGTGGTGATTTTATATAATCTGATCTAATAAATTGTTTATCATACACTCAATTATATGGTTCGATATCTCATCTCTTCTATTTGAATATTGCGCTCTGTTGGTAACGTACAGGTAATTAAGAAGGATAGTAGTTACCTTCCTTAGTTCGAGTCGGTGTTGTCGCTCTGATACGTAGCACTCGAGGGGATGAACGCGTGTTTTCTTTATTGTTGGTTTTTATTATTTTGATGGATTTTTAAGTTGTTTTCATGAAAGACTTGTTGTCTTAAAGTAGTTTTGAGTTGGATAAGATCTTATGGTGTTTTTAGTTGAATCTGTGAATCTGTTGCGTAGCACCAAAAGTTGTTTTATTTTTAAAGACTAAACAGGTTGTTATCGGTTCATTTGAATTTTATGTGTTGTGTATCTGAACTATAGGTGATTGAATGTCGTTGTTTCCAAGTTAGAATTGTAGCATTCCATTTGTTTGTTGGAAATTTTGTAACTCTGATTTTATATAATTCGTTGGATAGAAATGGGGTGTTACACGTAACAACAAATCAAAAGAAACAACATAGAACTAAATTCTCATCCCGATGTTACATATCAGAGCGACTCCTATGAGTCAATCCAAAAGAAACACAAGAATCTAGGAACTACTCAGGTACCTAATTATTTTTACTCCCCGAGGAGCACAAACGCAACAATAGAAAATGGGTGAGAAATACATTCAATAGTTTAAATGGTGAAAAATCGCATGCTAAGGAGTAGTAAACAAATATACATACAATCACATGGTTACAATGTACACCCACTTACCATAGATACAAATCAGCACTATCATTACACATAGCTCATCACAGTATGTAATTGTTGTACCCCAATTTTTACCCCTAAGATTCCCTCATCATACCATATTATTTCAATCACAACAAAATCATATTAGGGCTTTTCGTTCTCCTCCCTATCTTTAGCCTTGATCTTCTGAGGAATTACCAAGCACCTTAACTTATTTTCTTTTGTGATCATGGATATTTTACTTCGGTTTTCTCTCTAATTAACAAAATGCAATATTGGTTTGTCTTACTTGTTAATAATGTAGGTAAAGGCAATGAGTTTTAGCAAGTTGCATCATGGGTTCGTGAGTTTATTTCCATGCCCTAGTCAATAGCTTGAGAAATTCAAACCTCACCATTGAAGTTGTTTTGGAAGGATTAGTATAGAAGTGGTTTTGGTGGCCATGAGTCCTCATCATTATCCTCAACTTTCTCTATTCACAAAGGAAGAATATTGGCACAAAAAGTTTGTTCACAATTGGAAAAGTTCCACCAAGCATTCTCTTGATCTAGAGGCTAGGGTTTTGGACTTCAAAGGAGCATATCTTGCTCACCTTTTGGTATTTTTGAGTGATTCCAAAAACATTCTTCTCTTCAAAGAGTTACCAATAAATCACTTCAAAAGTTCCAAGGAGTTTTCATGTGGAAGGAACTTGGTGAAGAGGAAAGATTACAAGTCATCCAGATGAATCCCCAATTTTCCATATGTGACTTCAAATAGTCATAACTTGGTCAATTTGTATCACCTTGATCCCATTATTTTTTCATGATGATCCTAAGGATGTTTACTTCATGCCTTCTTTTATGTGCAAAGTGAAAAAATGGATGGAAGTTACCTTAAGAATGCAAAAGATTATAGGTCATTTCATGATTTTTGGCCAACTTCAACAAGTCATAACTTGCCCAATATTTGGAGATTTTGAGTGGTTCAATTTGCAAAATGTCATTCAAGAAATCTACTTCATTCCATCTTTTTTAGTCAAGAGCAAGTTCTAAGTGGAAGGCCATTTTTAGATGCAAAAGATTATAGGTCATTTTTAAAGAAGAATTTAAAATATTTCTAAGTATGGAAAGTCAACTCTTTTTCTTCAACTTTGACTCCATGCAACTCTCAGCTCAAGCATCCCTTTGATTCCATTCTTTTTCCATTACAAAGTTTGTTACCTCATCTTTCCACCATCAATAATTTTGCCCTAAGACCCCTTGAGGTGGAAATGTCATTCGATTGAACTTGGTAACTTGGAACTAAAGTTTCTCCATAAGTCAAAATTTGAAATTCATGTTTTGGCCTTTAAACATAAAATTAGCACGCGTTTATGATCTAAACATGTTTAACCAAGTTGCCAAAGTGGATTAGAGCCTTGAAACGCAAGGATTATATGAGTTTTGATGCAAATCAGATCACACTTTGCTCGTGCATCAGGTTCACATGATTTCCCTCCAAACTTCATCATTTTACACGCTTGAACATTTCATTTGATTCCCTATAAATAGAGGGTCATACCCCATTCAATTTCCCAAGCTTAGATAGCCAGAATAACCCTACCAAACTTACTTCACAACTCAGAATTCAGCTACTTCGAAACCTATTCTCAAGTCTTTTTCGATCCATTTTTTCCATCAATTCACCTTCCTTGATCTTCCCTGAAGCTAACCATATAATTACATTCAAGAATCGTTCCCTACATTGCTCCCTAGAAGTCCAGTTTCAGAGATCTAAAACTCAATTTCAATAGGTAGATTCCTTCATCAATTCTTCAAAACTTTGGTATCATTGTGTTTCTCTCATTTCCCTGGTTCTAGTCGCAACACTTACTTTTTACTGGAAACACGTTTTGACCATGAATTTTCAAATCCCTTTTCAAAACTTTCTTTCCAAATTGCTTAAGCTACAGTTTATATAAATTTGGCGCGAGGGTGTGGTTGTCTTCGTCTTGAAGAGACGAAGCGAATGGAATAGGTCTGAACTTATGATTTTACAGTTTGAGAGACCTGCAATTCGTGAGGGCTGGAGGTTGAAGATGACCAACGTGTCATCTTCTAACCAATGAAAGCGTGATATTTGTTATTTTCAAATTCTGATTTTATTAATGATTCTGTACATTATTCATTAAAAACCATGATATGCACAGTGCGCCAGATCCCTTGGATTTGATTACTAACGCGTTTCGACTCTCATCCAATGGTCCACATCTTTTTATTTTATTTTATTTTTTCTTATTTTATATTTTAATTGTTTTAAATTTCAAACAATCATAGAAAATTCATTTTTAGTCCAAAAAATCTGAAAAAATTATGAAAAATATTTTTGATTATTCTCTTTCTGATTTTTATTTTTTCACAATTTAATTTTTGTTTTGGTATTTTTTATTAATTTTACACTTATTTGATTTGTTTAAAATGTTTAAAAATACTTTTACACATTTTTAAATTCTGAAAAAATTATGGAATGATCCAATGATATTGTGACAAATATTGGTGACCCTATTTTATTTTTGTTTCTGACTTTACTATTTTTTTACTATTTTTGTTTATTTTACCCATTTATCTTAATTCTTAAAAATAGTTTCTGACCTTTAAAAATTCCCAAAATTTTTATAAAATCAGTTGGCCTCTTTTCTGATTTTTCTATGGTCTTATTTTTCATTTCTTGATTAATTTGAATATAATTGATATTTTCCTCATCATTTTCCATTTTTTAAACACTTTTAAACCTTTTAATGTATATATTAAATATATTATTATTTTGTGATTATTTTCTGGCTGTCTTGGATTGATTTTTTTATCATGACTTTATTAACATTATTGGATCTATAGTGTTGAGTTTAACTCCACAAAATGGATGAATGGTTTTAATAATAGTTTGATTAAATTTTTAATCTAAAAGTGGTTTATTCATCTTTTGCCCTAATCCTCTTCATCTCATCCCCTTCTCATTGCACTAAATGTTGTTGGAGCATGACCTATATGTCATGTCTCAAAACAAATGGTGCATAGATTGCTATTGACCGGCCTCAAAATAGGTGCGACTTCTATATAAGTCCACTTACGATTGCTTAATATAGGGCTAAATTTTGTCTCGATTCGAATAAATGATCATTCGTGGCCCAAACTTATGATTGCAAGCCCAAGTATGTTAATTTGATCTCTTTGATCCAATAACCTTGAGATTTATTGTGTGGAGGCTTTGGTTTTACCAATCCTCTAATGGATCTACAACACCTTTGCCCAACGCGGATCACTTAAACATTGTTGATCATTAAATGGTACTTATGAGAATTCCAAATGGATGATATACTTGACAAAAAGCTAACGCAACTTGTTGTGTGGAGGATTTGGTTATACCAATCCTATAATGAGTTCCAAATGCAAGTTTCAAGATGTTCATCCAACTAATCACTAATTATTGACTTATTTTATCTTATGCTTTTATTCTTTTTATGCTTTATGTACTATTTATTTTTCAGCATTTTCATTTCATGCCATTTTCATCTTTGCTCATTTGAGTATTTATTTTCTTGTCCTTTTTATGTTGCTCACTTGAGCTTTTATTTTTATTTTCTTAAGATACTTAATAATCGACTTAAACCCTAAGAAACTCTTAATGGTACTTGGACTATTTGGTTACTATCCTTGGCATTATGGAGCAGTGGACTTTTTCTTGGACTTAGGATTAGAAACCTTGGCCTACCTTGGAGACCTTGTGATCTTATCTGATTATTTTGTTTGGAGCTCTTGAGGTTTACCTCAAGACATTGGGTTGCTTGTTTGTTTTGTGTGCAGGTTTTTGTGATTACATCCTTTGTTTGTAATCTGGAATTCACCCGTATACAGCTGTTACTCTGCCTAATTTTTGTGAAGACTAAACATACTTGAAGAGGTCTAGTATCTTTGCTTGCTTGGTTTCAATCCAAAAAATGGGAATTCTATCTTGGCTCATAATGTCAAAGTTGTGGCTTCTTGTTGGTTATATGGTCCTTATCCTTAGCTTTTACCTTATGCTTTAGGTTAGTCTCTTCTTCTCCTCCCATTTTCTTTAATTTCAAAAATCTTCTCCCTCCTTTTGAAAACCCTTCTTGTTTTGAAACTTGAAACACTTTCATAATAAACTTGGACTTAGGTCCATGCATTTTCAAAACATTTTCATCAATAAACTTCAATCAACTTAATAATACCTTGACATTTTTGTGAGAAGACTAAAAGTCAATCAATCTCATTTCAAACCATTTTTGCCACTTTGACTTTTATCTTTAAACTTTTCTCAAAAGATTAGACTCTTGTCAATCCTTGTAGTGATGCAAACAACTATACTTCTACAATATGTAGTGAAGTGAGATATTTTCCACTTGGGTGTTGAGTGAGGCATTGTTGATTTTAAAACCCAAGCCATATCCTCCACTTTGAGATGATGAAAATTCTCCTTTCTCATGATTGTGGGGAGTAAGTATATTTTCCACACGAAAAATGACGATGATGTCTTATCTCTTAAAATCAACCAACACACTTGTGTTTCAAATTTTTTAAAAGAGGAACTACGTGTACCCTGATCCCCTATTGCACGAAAGGTGGTACGTAGGCACTAAAGGTTCGCAACCACGGCGGGTGCAAAAATCATAAAAAAATATATTTATTTTCTCACCTCTACCATCCATTTTATATACAACACATTTTCATAGCCAAAATATACAGATTTTACAAAGAGGTTCATGCGGAGTACCGTAGATGTTTAGGGTGCTAATACCTTCCCTTTGCATAACCAACCCCCTTACCTTGAATCTTTCCCCCATTTTGGGTTATTCGCTCTTTTCCCATTCCTTTTGGAAATAATAAAGCGCGGTGGCGATTTTTTATTTTTGATTTGTATAAAGTCTAGTCAATCCAATGGCTTAGTCTTGAACATTTCTACCGCTACAGTAATATGACTCCATGGACTCTACACCATGCATGCGGTACCAACACAACCAATATAGTTCATTCATATGAACCCAATTTCGGTCGGAATCCAGATAAGCAAATCATGTTCCCCTTGAAATTGACTTATCTACACTAGACTCTCTTCAAGAGTCCAGACGAGACTAGGCACCCAACAAAGATTTCCACCTCATCTCACTACAACACAACACAATGATTGCATGACATATATAGATAATATGCACAAAAACCCACAAATATTATTTCATAACATACGATTCTCATTCATATGGTATAATCTCTGGTGTAATATATTATGAGTTGTATTTTTTGTTGTTCTGGACTAGCCTAATGGCTAGAGTGGGCTCATTCTGACCTCCTCCTTCAGTACGACCCGTGCGACCACGACCAGGGCTCCCCTGCCCTCCGTCAGGCACCATCGATTTCCTTTCCTCTTGGACCAGCACTGACCTATGATAATCAATGAGCGCCTCTCAATCTGCTTTACCTCAAGTCGGCCCGACAATCAGGAACCGACCAGATCGCTGACCGTAACCTACCTCCTCCTCGGAACTAACGGCTAGTTGCAGAAACACCTGCCCAATTTGACCAAGTCCTGGCAGTTACCTATTTTTGTGGATCCGTATATCTAGGCCTAAAAATATGGACCAATGGCCTAGCTCCAGGGCCACTATATAAACCCTCACTCATGTGAGGGCCAGGTATCGAATATCCACTATTCATCACTAAGACCCTAACACTTTGCTTGTATCTTTTTTTTCTCTCACACTTACTTGATCGTCGGAGTACCTTGTAGGTACAACCCCCTTTTTCTCCTCGACTTTCTAGCCCGTCCGAAGATCATCATCTGACCACCTCACAGTTTCTGATCAACCGGTAAGACCAGTGGTACCGACTGTGGGAACTATCTTCCCCTTTTTCTGTTCCTAAGAATCTGAAGACCAAAGATCCTTCTCATTCATCAACCATGGCCGACCATGATGATCACTGCCTATCTGGAAAGACCGCGCTCTCCCTGACGCTAAAAACCGACGGAAGCTAAGATCATCCTCACCTCGATGATAACTTTGGCGCCTGTGACGGACATATTACATCCCCAGATTCCATCGATGCTGATTGCGACAAAAATCTATTCTTGGACGAATAGTTTCCCAAGAACCCAGTCGAAGATCATCCGGAGATTCTGCAACAGGTCCATGTTCCGCAGAACGCCGACCCATCCATAGTAGCACTGGTTACTTCCCTTAACCGTACGAACTCCCTCATCCTCCACCAAAGCAAAAGGATGAAGGCTCTGGAGCGGAAGCAGTCAAGGATTCCCCCTATGAGACACCGACGACATAACTCCTCCATCATATTACCTCCCCGAGATGGGCATCCTCCAAGAAATGAAAGGCTTGATGTTTCTTTCTGCAAGAAGCATGATCGAGCATCTCCCAAGAAGGATAAAGACTCTCTGCTTTCCAAGAAGACGAATAGCACCTGCAAAGACAACCACAATAGGTCATTATCCCCTAGACCGAGGCGACGAGTGCGAAGCCCCTCCCCTCAACGAGATGACGACACTCGGAAAGGAAGAAAACATCACTCCCCATTATCATCGCCAGAAAAGACCGATGACAACGAGCCTCGCGACCCGTTATCAAGAGAAATTACAGAGGCATTGTTAGACGATGTGACGGATCTAGAAGGGGGGTTAAATAGATCCCTTTAAAAAAAATTGTGCGCTTTGTAAAATTGTTTTTATCGAAGAGCAACAACCCTGAATCTGATCGTCTAAACTTTACATATTGGAAAGATCGGATATGCGAACCAACTTGATGAAAATGATGAGAATAGAATCACAATAAAAAATGAATATGATGAATCGCTTTAGCAAGTCAAATAAGGTGTATGTTATTACCAATTTGTTACGGAGAAGATAAAGCAAATTTGTGAATTGTAAATTCACCAAACACTTGGTGTACGTACTACACAAGGTTTGGTTATACTCAAATTTTAGTGATTATAGCGATTCGAATGAATGCTATGTGAGTTTTAAATTTTAGTTTATCACTACAGTTATCTTGTATGAATGAGAAAGTTGATAACTCACAAATTTAAGCAGATAGAAATCAAATGCAGAAAACTAAAATGGACACGGTATTTGTTAAGGCAGTTCACCCTGTCGTCCTCGCGTGGGCCACTCTGCCCCCAATTCTAGAATCTAGAATTAGGATATGAAATTAATATTGCAAATTTTGTAAGAGAAGATACAATCACCACAATTCAAAATCACTTGACGAATCTTATATGTTGCAGTTCTCTTCCCTTGATTCCAGATGAATCAAATATGCCAAATCTTGAACAAACACTCCTTCTACTTTGAATGATTTTGTACACAAGAAAATTTGGCCCCAAATCCTTTTTCACAATCCTCCGGTTACCGCTACCCGATTGAACACTCCACGGTCTTCCAATCCCTTAGCTCGGCTAAATTCAATGAAGAAAATATTTGTGATAAAAACCCCCAATTTTGGAGGACAAAACCCCAATGGTTTTATTCAAGAAAAAACCCCAATGCTTTTATTCCATGCAGGATATACAGAAGGTGTGCGCCTTCCCGAGCGAGAGAGATGTTGAAATTCCTTCAGTCATGCGCTGACTCATTGTTTTGATGCGCCGACTCATGTTTTCCTAGAACTATGCATCGACGCATAGAGAAGGCGTGCGCCTTCCCGAGCGAGAGATGTTGAAATTCCTTCAGTCATGCGCCGACTCATGTTCTCCTAGAACCATGCGTCAACGCATAGAGGAGGTGTGCGCCTTCCCGGATGTTTCCAAGCCAAAATCTTCTTCTCATGAGCTGACCTAAGGATCCATGAGCCGGCTCATGCAGACTGTTTTGAGATAAATGCTTGTTTTTGATGTTTCTCACTTGAACATGTTTGAAGCAGGATATATTTGCACAGATAGGTTTTTGACAATCATTAAAACTCAGTTCTTTCACTTTTGCTCTCACAGGCATGACTCCCGGTCAGGCTCGAGAAGCAGCCTGTTGTATCCCAAAAGTTTCCTCTCACTTATCAATAATTTGTACACAAGATCTCCTTGGGCTCAAGACTGCACTAGGGTTTGATCAGCTCAAGACACCTCCTTAGGCACTGATGACCAAAATTATGGTTTGAGTTTGCACAAGGATTTTTAAACTTTCAATGCTTCATGTGACTTTCATGGATCATTATGGACCCCCAAGATTACTCATGTCAAGTTTCAAGCTTTGAATCACATTTTTTATCAGTCAATTGAGCATTGATCTAAAAATCAGTTGTATTGGGGAAAAAGTCAACTATGGTCAATTTATAGTCAAAACCACATAATATTTTATCCATATCAAAATTTTTGATTCATATGTATCATTTGATCAAGTTTGGACTACAACTCCTCAAGAAATTTGATCAAATCTCCAAAAGGGCAAAATGGTCAAAATTAGGGTTTTGACTAGGAAAGGGCAATTTATGATTTTTGACCTAGAAAATGGTCAATTGGTTTAATTCATAATCTCAAGAGTCCAATTGCATCATTTTGACCTAATAACATCGTTCAAAACATTGCAAGTCCATTGGATTGACAGATGAATTTTGCAATTAATTGATCAATAGTCAATTGCATACTGAAAAGTCAAACTTTGACTCTTTGGTCAAATTCAAGTACCAAAGATCACAATTCATCAAAACATGTCAAAATATGAAACTTATTCATCAAGAAATCAAAAAGTCAAGATTTCATTTTGAAAAGTCAAAATTTCTAAACATAGAAAATTTTCTGTGTTGAAAATTCATGTTTTTTCATAACTTTGAGCCAAATTTTCACCATGATACTTGAGGATTCAAGAGAAACATCCAACACGAAAGTTGTAGATCTCCATTAAATCTAAAACTTTTCTTTACACAACTCCTTCCAAAAATGCTTGAATCTCAAGTTATAATTTTATGAACATAGGGTCATGAAACTAAACACTTAGTGAAATTTTGCCCTAATTTGGTCAGGATCTTGACACAACTTCATGGAACTTTTTCATATAGTTACAAGGGGAATATTCAAAAGCAATTCAAAGAAGGTTTGTAAAGCATATTTCAATATTTCCAAAATGTTCAAGAACTCCTTGAGATCATTCTTGAGTAGGGAGAATCGAAGAGATGAAGTTAGGGTTTTGTCACTTGAATTACAAGCCATTTTTTATGAACACATGAACCAAATCCATGCTAGGCTGCATAATCTTTGCTTTGCAGGCCTCAAACTTGTTTGTCACTCCATAATTAAATGTTTACACAGTTGTTAGAGCTTTGATCCAAGCATTTGATCTATTATCCAAGTTGCATTTCCATTAATGGCACAAAGTTAACATTGCCATTCTTGTAAAGCAAGCTTTTTGCATAAAGTTGACATTGAGCCTCTAACTTGTTCCCTCTGATCACACTCCATCCATAAAGTCAGAAGCAAGCTTGTTTAAAGCATAACCACTCTATCTTAGCAAGTACACAAGGCATGGAAACTTGTTTTGTCAAAAAATCAAATGTTTAACTTAAACATGTAAATTTGAATTCTGATCAACTAGAGCCCTCCAAACTTGTTGCTTATAAATAGAATCACTATTTGTGAGCTAGAACACGAGCTTGAGCACCCTGAAATACACCAAAACTCTCTCAAATCAGAAATTGCACATAAACTCCATTGTTTCACAGTTTCTGGCCTTGAACATCAAACTCCCATTTCCCTCGTGCGTTTCTTGGCCTTTTAGTTTCTAAAGCTTCCTTACATCAAGTGTAACTCATCCATGTACCTGTTTCATTTTTGTAACATCATTTACCATATCTTCCATAACCAAAAACAGAGCATTGTACATTGACTTCTCCAAGTCATTTCAGCTACTCTCAACTCAAGCAAACCATTGCATTATCTTCCTAGGACCTCAAGGAAGCTAACCTAATCATCAACATCACTTGAAACAATCTCAAACTCCAAACATGATTTCCAGTTTTGAGGTAAGTTTTCTCAACTTGGAACTCTTCATACAGGCATCATCAATAATTTATTTGTGAATAAAACATATAGATATCATTGCCCTGAAGCTAACCATGTCCTTAGTTTCCATTAATTTTGCTTGAGCTTAGAGAATTTTGAAACTGAAATTTCTGAAATTTTTAGGGTTCAGATTAGGACCATTAAAATTCTTGCTTATCTTTGATCTATAGTTTTAATACTTTACATTTCTGGAATCGTGAGAAAAATTGCTACAAGTTTCATGTTTACAGTTTTCATTTTTAATGAGAAATAAGCAAGTTACAGTTGGTCTGGATGGAGGTTGAAGATGAAGTTTTCAGAACACGTTCTGCCTTACACATTTATTATTTCATTTGTATTAACGGATGTATAGCCATCCTAGTGGTATAAGCGCGCGCCTGTAACCTATGGGACCTGGGTTCGAGCCCCAGTGGTACCCTTTTCATTTTTCATATTTTTTACTTTTCTGATTTTGTGTTTTTGGCAGGCGCTGGGCCCTTTGGGCCTGGCTTTATTTTTGTTTTTACTAGCTAACCCCCTTGCAGGCTCTTGGCACCCCCTGGCCCAAATTTATTTATTTATTTCTTTTTTCTCTTTTTAAATATATTTTTCTAAATACTAAGAAACATAAAATACAAAAAAATGTTATATTTTTATTTTGACTTTTTTATTTTTATTTTTCCATAAAAAATAATTTTATTTATTATACTTTATTTATTTTATTATACAAATCTTATAAACTTAATTAATATTATGATTTTATTTATTTATTTTTCACACCATTTAAAATACATTATTTTAATATAAAAAAGGACTAAAATATTTTATAATGCTATAAATGTTTTAAGATAAAAATACCAAAAATACTTTTCTTAAATTTATTTTCTTTTGATTAATTACTAGAACTAGGTTTTCATTTAAAATCTTTTCTTAATAAATTCAAACTTAATTAACTATCTTCTTTATTTAATTAGCTTAAGACAAAATCTTTTTTCATGAAA
This sequence comes from Vicia faba, assembly GCA_948472305.1. NCBI lineage: Eukaryota > Viridiplantae > Streptophyta > Magnoliopsida > Fabales > Fabaceae > Vicia > Vicia faba. The sequence continues at coordinate 34,465,718 of OX451739.1, read as the reverse complement.
ACCAAACAAAATTCATTTTCTTTACATTTTTGCATCCTTGTACATTTATTCATTTTTATATTTTGCATTTATTTCATTCCTTGTACATTTTATACCAATTCAATATGGTTGTAATAGACTAATTGGATTTAAATTCTTGCAATCCCCATTTACAAATTGTACACCCCCCTCCCCACAAATGTTGTAATAGTGTAGTAACTTTAAATTTCGTAATTTATCGCTTTTATATAACATGCTAGTAATTAGGGTTTGTATGGAAAGACTAAAACCAATACCTAGAAAACCATAACTCAAGACAAAAACAAGCATGAAAATGATACACTTGCACACAAACACCTCTAGGGTTATCCTACTTGGTTGCCTTATACAAAATGGCCATATTACGCATGTGAGGTATCTTAGCAAAAACAAGCAAATACAAGATCATAGTCCCTCGATGACACTATCTAAGTTGCCTTACAAATGATATTAGTCCCTCAAAAAGAATGCTGAGATACCTTGCAAATATTGCTAATCATGGTTATACGATGACTCACGCCCGTCCCATTTACATCCAAAGATAGGGTTGCTTACCAAATCAATGGTAAGACAACAATGTCAAAAGGAAAAGAAAATGAACAAGAAAGACATTTGAGTAGGTAGGTTGCTCCTAATTACTTGCTCCATTTCAAAACAAACATCCTTGCTATTTTCAAAACAATCACACACACTTCCAAACATCTTACAAATTTGAAAACATTTTCAAAAGATCAACATCTTTGTATACATTCTTACGAACGAGAATCATTACAAAAATTTCCTAAACAATGGACTCTTTACAAAATACTTTCAAAAACCACACATAAAGCACAATTTCAAACAAAAAGCAAGTGATATAGCAAGTAAATAAGAGCCCATGGAAAACCATGGATGAAAAGGGTGCTAACACCTTCCCTTTTCATAATCTACCCCCCGAACTCAAGAAATAATCTCAAAGGTCTTTCATGTGCTTTTTCACTTTTCCTTTTGGATAAAAGAAAAGTCGGTGGCGACTCTTGCTAACCGCAATATTTGCGATCAAACGCAAAACCCTCAAGTCAGTTCTCCCACTGTATCACACAACCCCTATGGGGATCCTAAGATAGAACGACCGACCCGGAAGACCACATAGAAGACATTGATGCCATGCTTGATTACCAAGGCGTGAAGGGCGCAATCAAATGCATGTTATTTCCGGTCATTCTGAGGAAAGGTTCCATGTCTTAGTATAAAAGCCTACCCCCCGAATCCATCACTTCTTGGAAACAACTGGGAAAGATATTTTCGAGGCACTTCACCACCTCTCGTCAGCATCCAAAATTAGAGGCTTCACTTGAAGCGATTATCCAGGGCAGAGACGAATCATTATGTGCATATATAGAATGTTTTAACAAAGAAGCCTTACAGGTCTCAATGACCGATGTAATGAAAAAGTACCTTTTTAAATTAGGGCTCCGTCCCCGCAGCAGATTCGCAAAGGTTGTGGGAATCGAAACTTCATACACGCTCGACTCCCTCCTCCTCAAGGCTCAAGCGTACATTCAGTACGAGGAGAAAGAAGCGGCTAACCATGCTAGGGATTTAAGGCACCGAGAGAGTGCCAAACCCTCAAGAAGCGACGAGCCCTCGACATCCCGTCGAGCGGGAGAGACAGAAAGCGGGAAGACAGATCCCGAGACTCCAAACATTATAAGAGGTCTGTTGGTCGGTTCCATGAATGCACCCCTCTGACCACTTCAAGAGAACATATTATGTTCGAATACACGAAGTCTGAATTTAAAAAGGATGGGGTACGCTTTTCTCACCAGACATCCTCCAATCTCGGAATCGACAAGAGAAAATATTGTAAGTTCCACAAAAGCCATGGTCACAACACCGATGATTGCATCAATCTTAAGGATGTGATCAATATACTAATCTGTGATGAGCACCTGAAGCAGTACAAGAAGAAAGAGGGTTCCCGCGAGGAGGCTCTATAAACCAAGAGCGTCGAAGAGGGGAAGGAGTCCCCTGATATCAGAACAATACCGGTCACCATGAGTATCTCGCGACCAGAAGATTTCTACTTCCTAGGCATAGAGAACCTCCCATTGTACTTCTCCTCTCACAGTCCTTGGGAGTCATTCCCCGCTACGATGGTCATCTCCGGTGGGAAATTCAATAAGCATACAGTGGGATCCATAAAAAGAAGGTTTGAGCAACTTATCAAAGCCAACGGAGACATGGATGCCACATTGGATAAGTTCTGAGGAGGATCTCATCCCCTCGCTTTCTATAGAGAGGAACTGTCGAGCGAAGCCCTAAACTCAACTATCCTACTACTCGTACGGGCTCGCATGACAAACTTTGATGTTCGGCGTATACTGGTCGATCAAGGGAGCTAGGTGGGCATCATGTACACCCAGTTGTTCGCTACCCTACAACTTAACGAAAGCCACCTGACCTTATACATGGGCTTAGACCTCCAGGGCTTCAACGGGGCCAGTACCAAACTCTGGGGGTATCTCGAGTTGATTATCACCTTCGGAAGAGGGGTGACCTCCAGAGCCATCAAGACTAAGTTTCTGGTAGTGGATTGCCCATCTATCTATCAATGTATCTTTGGGAGGCCCACTTTGGCAGAACTCATTGCAGTGCCTTCCACCACCTCAAAATGAAATGCTACACTACAGAGGGTTTGGTCGCCACCCTCCACGGGGATGTCCAGGTGACAAGAAGATGTTTTAAATCCTTGGTCAGGGGCCTGAGTTCCAACAATGCTCAACCCTAAACGACCATTGTGGCCGCCCTTCCCTCCAGCTCTGAGGAAGCTTAGCCACTGCCAAGGGTCGATGCCATCGACCTCGAAATATGTTTCTCCAAGGAGGATCATGTAGAACAGGGGAGGAAATGGAAAGAGCCCATGGTCGAAGGTGAAGGTTCATCCTTAGCTGCAACTAGCGAGGAACTCTCAAATCCCGTACGACATATTCCAGACATAGACTTCGAGATCATCCCCCTCGGGAACGATCCTTCCAAAGGAGTAAAGATCGGACTAACCTCCCCGACTTGGCGAAGAGGCAACTTAAAGCTTGCTTAAGGTAGAATGGTGATCTATTTGCATGGAGCACAACTGAGATGCCCAGATTGGACCCAGAGATCGCATGCCATCACCTGACCATAAAACCTTCCGTTAAGGTAGTCGCCAAGCACAGAAGAAAGCAGTCCCCCGAAAAAACAAAGGTTGTCGAACTAGCTGTAAAAGACCTCCTAGAGGCACACTTTTTTTCTAAATCCCAATACAAAACTTGTCTTTCAAATGTAGTTCTTGTAAAGAAATATAATGGAAAATGGTACATGTGCATTGATTATACCAACCTCAATCGGGTTTACCCGAAAGATGCTTATCCACTCCTCAATATTGACAAACTTGTTGACAACTCGTCCAGTTTCAAATTATTATCTTTTATGGACGCATATTCTGGATACAACCAGATTCCAATGGCGAAAGCAGACACAAAACATAATGTTTTCATGACCGAGTCGGGCAACTATTACTACAATGTAATGCCCTTCGGGCTGAAAAACATGGGCGCTACATATCAGCGTATGATGAACAAAGTCTTCCGCAATAAAATATGTGACATGCTTGAAGTCTACATGGACGACATGATCGTCAAATCAACAGAAGAAATCGACCACGCCCTCCACTTGAAGAATGTTTTCGAGTAGGCCATAGAGTTTCAGATGCGATTTAACCCAGAAAAATGCACCTTCAGCGTACGGGCGGGAAAATTCCTCGGATTCTACCTCACAAAATGAGGGAATAAGGAAAACCCCGACAAATGCCGAGCATTTTCTGAATTTATAATGCCCACTTCGAAAAAGTCCATTCAAATCCTGAATGGCATGCTCACTTCACTATCTTGATTCGTGGCAAAATCCATCCAACACGCGCTCCTCCTCTTTAAACTCCTCCACAAGGAAGTTGCCTTCGAATGGATGGACGAATGCGAGTAAGCTCTCAACCACCTGAAGCAAGCACTATCACAGCAGCCCGACCTTTCTCGACCAGAGAAGGATGAAATCCTCTATCTCTATATGGATGTCACCTCCGAGGCAATACGCACAACACTAATCAGAGAAACCCCAGAAGGGTAGAGGCCTATCTATTTTATGAGCGAGGCCCTGCGTAGCCCCGAAGTAAGATATCAACAAATTGAAAAGGTTGCCCTAGCCCTCATCAACACAGCAAGGAGACTCGGGCATTATTTCTTGGTGCATACCATAGTCATCCGAACAAATTAACCAATAAAGCAGCTGCTCGGTAGGCCTGACATGGTTGCCAGAATGTTGAAATGGTTGTTAGAACTCTCCGAGTTTGACATCTAGTACAAAGGCAGGAAAGCCATCAAAGCTCAAGCATTGGCCAACTTTGTGGCCGATATGACCTTTACTGCACCCCTGAACAGGGTGCGTCGATGGATAATTTTCATCGACATAGCCTCTGGTTCAACAGGAAGTGGCACATGCATTATATTGGAAAAAGAAGAAGGAACCCTAATCGAGGTATCCCTTTCATTATCCTTCCCGACCACGAACAACCAGGCCAAATACGAGGCATTCCTAGCAGGTTTACTCCTAGCCGAAGACATGGGAGTCGAGGAAGTAAAAATCTTCCCCAACTCTCAACTTGTTGCATCCCAGGTCCGGGGAGAATATCAAGTGAAAAACAATCAACTCGCTGAATATTAGGTCCTGGTCCAAGAGAGAAAAAAGAAATTCAAATCTATGGACGTACAGTATGTTCCCCGTGAATATAATGCCCGGGTAGACATCATGTCCAAACTAGAAAGCACAAAGAGAAAAGGGGGGAACAAGTTGGTGATACAGGAAAATCTTCCTCGACCGAGCATCCAGAGACCCCCTCAACTTTGGGAGTATTCTCCATAGGGGACAACGACTGTCGGATGACCCCCGTGCACGACTACCTTGCAAAAGGGGAGCTACCCGCCGACTAGAATGAAGTGGTCATGGTCAGACGAAGAGCCTGCTCCTACATCGTGTTCGAAGGTAAACTGTACAAGAGAGGGTTTTCCATTGCCCTCCTCAAATGCGTTGGTCAGAGAAAAGCGGATCACATCCAGCTCGAGATCCATGAAGGGATAAACGGCCAATATCTGGGCAGAAGATCCTTCACCAAGAAAGCTCTACGAGCATAGCAATATTAGCCCACCATGTAGCACGGCGCAAAAGAGAACATGAAAAAATTCGACAAATGCCAACGACACGGGGACATGCACTTGGCTCCCCCGAACGAGCTCATGTCCCTCTCTTCTACCTGGCCCTTCGCCTGGTGGGGGGTAGACCTCCTCAGTCCGTTTGTGGTAAGTACCAATCAAAACAAATACTTGAAGTAGTCGTCGAATACTTCACCAAATGAATACAAGAAGAAGCATTAGCCAAAATTACTGCCCAAAACATCCTTTGCTTCTACAAAAGAAACGTCCTTGCTCAGTTCGGCATCCCACAAGCAATAGTCACTGACTACGGGATCCATTTCACATATCAGACCTTTCAGAAATTTGTCACCAAGTTAGGCACCACCCAACACTTCGCCTCTATGGAACATTCCTAGAAGAAAGGCCAGGCCAAGTCCGCGAGCAAAGTGATACTCAAGGGCCTCAAACGAAGGTTAGATGAAACCAAGAAAATATGGGTCGAGGAGCTACACAACATATTCTAGGGATATCGAACGACAGGGCACTCATCAACTAGGGAGACTCTTTTCCGACTAACTTATGGAACGGAGGCCGTCATTTCAATAGAGATCAAAGAACCCTCCATACGAACTGAAGCTCCCCCAAAAGAGGAGACGAACAACATCTCCCTACAGGAAGAACTAGACCTGGTCGAAGAGATCCGAATAGGAGCGGCCCTACGAGAGGCCTCTCTCAAACAAAAAATAGCCATGTGCTAAGACACCAAAGTGGTACGATGAGATTTCTAGGTCGATAGCCCCGTCTTAAAGAGAAATCATAAAGAATCTCACGAAGGCAAGCTCGCATCAAATTGGGAAGGCCCCAATCGCGTCTACGCAAAAACAGGGATCGGGCGTACTACTTAGAAAATCTAAAAGGGGAACAACTTGCTCGACCATGGAAGACTGAAAAGCTAAAACAATATTATAGTTAAAACATTGAGCATTCAGCGAGGTTTATCAATAAGACAAACTCATCCAGGCCCAACCATGCGTGCATGCCTAGGTACAAGTATAGCACCAAAAATATTTTGAAGAGGCGAAACTCCACTCTTTTAACGAGCGTATCCTCAGTCCGACATGGATAACTTGACTGAGCTCCATCATCCTCGTACCACAATGGTAGAAAACCCGACCCGTGACAGGAAGTTCACACTACCGAGCTCATGTCCTCGAAACGAGACCTGAGTTCCAGCCCATGCCCGGTATTCACCGTAGTCGTTTGTCCAATTTTCCCACACTAGAAAACATACAAATTAAACAAGAAAATCCCCGCTATAAACTCTTAGAAAAATAAAATATGTCTCAAGTAGACGAGCATAACAATAAACATGCAAACACAAGTCAAATATTTGGAACAAACGACCATCACGGCCATAAAACTAAAGAAACAACTGACATGACCGATATTGTACAAATATTACAACAAGGGAGGCCTTTAGCCCCCATCCAAAAGAATAATTTTGTGGCCACAAGAACCACACTTGTTTGAAACTTACATAAATGGGAAACAACCCAGAAAAACAAGATTAAAAAATTACGGCATGCAGGCCAGAGAAGAATGAAAAAACTATCAAACATCACCCTTCAGTCTCTTACTCCATAACGGGAAATAGTTGAGAGGGTCCCCCTTTGGGCTGGGCAGCAAGCTCTTCGGGTAGTTGGCAACCGGGATCTTTCTGGCAGCCATATAATAATTAACCCCCATCCCAGAGGTATTAAGCTCGACCCCAGGATTCAAGACACAGAGCTGCTTCAGCATATTTTGGAAGCTCCCCTCGGAGGCGGCCTGAGCGTCATCCATCGTTAGTTGAAATTGAGCGACCAGTTCAGCTCGGGTCTTCAAGTCTTTTGTATCCTCCAGTTCCTCTTCAGCAGGCGTAACCTCGGCAGTCAAAATCACCACCCTCTCCTCCAGAGCCTTATTTTTGAGCAACCAGACCTTGCGCTCCTCGGATAGCTTCCCCAGATCCTCCTCGGCCAGCTTCCAAGCTTTTTCCTCGCCGCTCTTCCCCTTCTCAACTGCGACCAATTTAGCCTGTAACTTATTCAGCTCGACTTCTTGAGAAGAGCTCCCTCAGTGTAGACGAGCGTCATCTTCAGTATCCTCATCAGACCACCAGCATCATGTTCCAACACTGCCCTTTTCTCTAGGTGATCTAGCCCTTCGAGGTGAAGAGACTCAACTCGGGGAAGGTTTAAAGAGGCACCCTCAAAGAATGCCCTTTCCAACCAGCAGGGGTGCAGATCATACTTCATTTTCCCCTTTTCCCCCTGTTGTACCCCAAAATTTTCCCTCCCATTTTCTTCAAAGACATTCTCATGAGGTCTCAAATACTCAAAGCTACTCAAGAGTTGGTTGGTCAAACCTCCTCCTAAGCAGGGGTATTCAATTAGGGTTTGGGGCTTCTCAGAGAAGATTGGTTTGTAAAGGTCTCAAATTACTTTCATGGTTCATCATAGGTCCTCAATAATTATTATGTTAAGTTTCAAGTCTTGCATCACAAGTTTGCTCTGTCAATGGCTCAGATGATTGGAAATCAACTGTATTGGATAAAAAGTCAATTGTGGTCAACATACAGTCATACTTCAAGATTTTTTGTCAACATCAATATTTTGAGGTGATATTCATCATTTGATCAAGAGTTGACCATGATTCCTCAAGGAAATTCCTCAAATCATCAAAGGTCAAAAATTGCCAAATTAGGGTATTAATTGAGAATGACTTATCATTGACTTTTGGCCTAGTGCATGACCTAATGGCTTAAAGCATGACCTCAAGAGCTCAAATACAACATCTTTACCTAATTACATAGCTCAAGACATTTCCAAAGATACAAGTGATTAATAGTTGAAGAATTAAATCAATTGATGAAAAGTCAACAGTCACACAAAAGTCAAACTTTGACTTTTTGGTCAGCATTGGAATTCAAAAGTCAAGAATCATCAAAACACTTAAAACTAGCAAACTTGATCATCAAGAATCAAGAAAGTCAACAAAAGTCAAGACTTTCAAACACTTAGAAAAAATTCAAGTGTTTTATACCTAAAAAACCCTAACTTCACAAGCAAGTTTCCTCAAGATACAAGTTGATTCAAGGAAAACTCTCAACATGAAAGTTGTAGGGATTAATGAATTCTACAACTTTGTTAATGTGGAGTAATCCTTAAAAAGTTTTTAATTCAAGAGATATGAGCTCATGAAGTTGTGATGTTTTTTATCCAACACAAAATTTTCAACAAGTTTTGATCAGTTTTTTATCCTAACTTCGTGGCCATTTTCCACTAAGTTCCCATTTTATTTAGCCAAAGTGAAAGTTGTAGACAATATTTCAACCTTCCCAAAATGTCAAAGAAAACAAATTTATCATACTTGAGCTAGAAGTTTCGAAGAGATGAAGTTGGGTATCTAAGGTTGTATTATAGGTCATTTTTGTGACAAGTTCATAACCAAATCTTCAAACCATGCTACATAATCCCACTTTGCAGGCCTCTAACCTCCAAATCTATACATAATAAGAAGATTACAAAAACTTTTTGAGCCATGATCCAAGTGATTAAAGCTTTATCCAATCCATTTTGCCATTTAAAGGAGAAAGGCAAGACTTCCATTTTGATAAAGCATGCTTTATGCAATTGTCAACTCTCCTTGAGCCTGCCACTTGTTTCATCTGCACACTCTCAACCTAAAAACTCAGAGGAACATGTTTAAAGTGTCTAACAACTCTGGAAGGTAGGGTACTATGCATTGAAACTTTAATTTCTCAAGAAATCACAATTTACATCTCAACCAAGCCATAACTCCACAACTTGAAAACCTGATCAGCCCTTGCCCTCAAACCTTTTCTCTATAAATAGAGAGGTCATTTGCAAGCTAACACACGAATGAACAAGCCCTAAAACACTCTCAAACTCATAATCACTTAGAAAACTCCATTGTTGCACATTTGAAGCTTCCAACCCCAACTTCAAATCCACTCGTGCGTTTTCCTCTTTTATCATTCAAATACCTTTTATCCATCAAATAGAAGTTGTCCAAACACTCTTGGCACGACTGTAACACCTCCACCACCATTGTCCAAACCTCATTTTACACCTCTGCAACTTGACTTGTCCATAAGAATTAAGGCACTCTCAATCCAAGGTAGGCATTGCAAAAGCTTCCTGAGAGTTCAGTGAAGCTATCCATATCATCTTAACAACTCCAGAAGTGCCCTAACTTCACACTCGATTCTCACTTCAAAGGTAAGTTTCTCCAAATTTGAAATCCTTATACACATCATTTACTTCCAATTTCAAAAGATAAAATGTAGATATGATTACCCTAAAACTAACCATGTCCTTAGTTTTCATTTATGTTGACTATGTGATGAGATTTTGGAATTTAAGTTTCTGAAATATTAGGTTTCAATTTGGTACCAAGAAAAATTCGCATTCATTTTTAACCTATAGCTTTCATAAGTTACATGGTTGAACTCGTGGTGAAATTTAGAACAACTTGCATGTTTACATTTTTTAAAATGATTGAGAATTGAAGGAGTTAGCAATTTGAACAATGTTTTTGTTATTGTCTGGCGCGAGGAAGAAGATGAAGTGGGAAGTTCAAATTTGAAAAATGGGTTTATAATATATTTACTGGGGGAGTTTCATAACTGGATAAAGCAGCCACCTCAGTGGTAAAGCAAACACGCGCTAATATAAGAGACCTGAGTTCGAGCTGCAGCGATACCTTTTATTTTTTACATATTTGTTTCTTTCAAATTCAGTGTAAACATGTCCAGCGCGTATACCATGTATCTTCAGCTCTCAACCACTTGATCTCAACCAATCAAGATCTAATGATACTGGAGAGTCATGCCCATGATGCATCCTCGGAAAGCCATCCTCACTGAATCATACAACGCTTGGGCTTAAGGTGTTTGTGTCTTTTTATTTTTGCTTACAACTCAGACCCATTTTTATTTTCTTTTTTATTTTAATTAATTTTCTTTTCTAAAAAAACATTTTTATTAAATCAGAAAAAATCCTAAAAATGATTTAAAAAATTAGATTTAGGTTTTTTTATTAATTAATTTAATTTAATCACCTTGAGTTTTATTAGGTTTTATACTCCATATATTTTTCTAAATAAAACACCAAAATATTTTCTAAATATTTGATTTATTTAGGTTTTACTTAATTAATTTAATTTTCATAAATAAAATTAATTAATTTAATTTTACTTTGTCTTATTTTAAATAATTAATTTTCAAATTTATTAGAATTAGGTCTAATTTTTTATTTCAAATATTTTTTCTAAAATTAAAAAAAAAATCTTTTCTTAAATGCTTAGAAATGTTTTAGGGTTTTCTTAAACATTTTCTCCTTTCCACCACCTTCGCACACTTTACTTTCACATTAATATTTTTCAATATTGTAATTGCTCAAAAATCTGTAATAGCTTTAATTAGGACTCGTTTACATTTTTTCCACATTCATAAATTTGTACTCTCCATCCCCGAAGCATTATAATAGCGTAGGACATTTAATTTCCATAATTTATTGTTTTCCTTATTACTGTTAGTAATTAGGGTTTGTATTGCAAGAATAAAATCAATCATTAGAAAACCTAATCTCAAAGATAAATACTTGAAATCAAAACACTTCGCACATACGCACCTCTAGGGTGACCCTCACTTGTTGCCTCGGATAAAAAGTAGTCATGTCCTGCAAATGTGGGATGCTTTAGCAAAGACCCTCGATTAAAAAGATCATAGTCCCTTGATGACCCTTCGATGTTGCCTTTGACAAATGATCTTAGTCCCTTACGACAATTGGTAAAGGGTCCTATAAGTTTCCTTCCATGACTGTACAATGATCCACGATTGTCCCCCACACATCCAATGATAGAGCTTCCTACTAACTAATAGTATAGTAGCACTATCTAAAGGAAGAGTAAAAGAACAAAGAATTTTTGAGTAGGTAGATCGCTCGTAACTGCTTGCTCACAAACTAAAACAATTTCCACAATTCACACTTTCAAAAACAAACTACTTTCAAAAAGCTTTATAAACACTCTTAATGACTGATACAAGAGTTATTATAAAACAAATTGTCTTACATTGACATTTTCAAAACACTTTCCAAAACAACACTTTCTTTCACAGATATTTTCAAAACAACCATTTTATATACATTCTCAACGATACGAAAATCATTACAAAATTGCTGCACTAAGGCATTTTCAAAATATTTGCAAACATACACAAACACAAAGCATTTCAAAAAGTGAGTTAGCAATTAAGAGCTTGTAGATAACTATGGATGAAAAGGGTGCTAACACCTTCCCTTTTCATAACCTACCCCCCAAACTCAAAAAAATTCTCAAAGGTCTTTCTTGTTCTTTTCACCATTTCCTTTATTAGATAAAAGAAAAGGCGACGATGACTCTTGCTATCCGCAACATTTGCGATAAAATGCAAAACCCAAAAGTCAGTTCTCCCACCATATTAAAGAACTGGCGACTCTGCTGGGAAAATTGAAACTGAAAGTGGGGTTACCTTTAGAGCTAGATCATCTTTATTGCTTTACTTGTTTGCCTTGTATGCTTTATATTTCGGGATATGCTGGGGTTTATTTCTTGTATAGATCCTATAATCGAATTTGGGGGCATTTTAAGTAAGTAGCAATAGATCGTGGAAAAATGTATGGCATAGACCGATATGGTTGAAATGATGGCTACGTTAGTTCGACACATTGGTTTGTGCTGGTGTCCCTTGAGTAAGTCAAGGAGAATGTTGGGATGCCTTGTGGTGTCATAAGCACTAACTGACCGTAGAACATTAGTTGACACAACTTAGCCATTATAAAGTAGTGAGATGGACGGTTTTGGTGCAGACTAAAGTTGGTTGATACTCGATAATACACTCATTGAGATTGGACTCTCGGGATATTTCAGTCGCAATTCGGATGCTTGTGCTGAAACAATGCCTGAGAGAAAGATCAGTGATATTGAGGCTTCTAGAACCCGATTACTTCTTTTAGGACAGGTTAAGCCAACTAAAACTTCAAAAGGGTACTTACCTATAAACTCCATTCAAGCTTAAACCTAAGGCCTTGTGTGATTTGTTTGTGTATGATTAATTGTTCGAACATGACATCATAACATCATGACATCATACCATATCATTTTCACTAACCATTTCAAGGACCTGAGGATTTATCTTTGTTCTGTTTTGTAGGTTATGGCCTCCACTCGCAGAAATACTATCTGGATCAGTTTTGTGAGGATACCTTCTCAACTTAAGGAGTTAGTCTCAAGGGTTCCCGAAAGTTCTCCATTCATCAAAAGGCATGGTAGACTACTCAGTTTGGTCACCTTGGATTTGAAGAAGACATGATGAGTATTCTATTCCAGTTCTTTGACCTTGCACATCACTGTTTCACCTTTCCTGATTATCAGTTGTTGCCCATAATGGAGGAGTTCTCTCAATTACTGGGGGTTCTTGTTCTCAATCAAATACCTTTCACTGGTTTAGAGAAAGATCCACAACCTGAAGAAATTGCAGTAGCTTTACATCTGAAGCAGTCCGACATTGTATCAAATTGGGAAGCAAGGAGTGGAGTAAAGGTTTTTCTAGCTAAATTTATGTTAGAGGAGGCTCGACTATTTTTGGATGCTATGAGTTTTTAAGATTTCTAAGAAATATTGGCTTTGTTGATCTAAGATTTGGTGTTATTCCCTAATCCAGACCAACTCATAGATGTGAATGCCATTAAAATATTTCTTTCTCGTAACCCTGTGCCTACCTTGCTCGGAGACATTTTGCATTCTCTTCACACTCGTACTATGAGGAAGCGAGGGACTCTTATGTGTTTCATACTTTTGCTATCTAGGTGGTTTATTTTGCACCATCCCCGATCCGTATAGAAGAATGAACGAGGTTTAAGGTGGTCTCAACGGATGATTTCGCTCTCTCATTCAGATATCTATGGGTGTTCCCGATCTCTGGAAGTTGTTACTATCATTGACCATTGTGAGAAATTCCCTAATTTTCTACTCCTTGGCATTATAGGGGTATTACTTACAACCCTTCTCTGGATCTATGACAATTTGGTTATGCTCGAAGAGATGGTCCTCGTGACATACTTATCCAAGGTATCATGTTCGACTACGAGAATTATTTTCAAGGTTATCGTCAAAGGTTTATACGTTCTTAGGGCATGGTAAACAAGGTTTATATAAAAACTTTAGGACAAAAGAATTATATCCCTTTGGAGCCCTACCTCAAATAGGTACAAGTTCGTTCTGAAAACCTCAAGATACCATGTCCCGCTGTCTTACCAGTAATTGTGGAGCCTATTGTTGAGGGGGGTTGTTATACCCCAAAATTTGCCCTCCCATATTCTTCAAAGTTTTGACAAGCATCATCTCAATTTGCTCAAGTCTACTCAAGGGCTACACAGTCAAGCACCCTCCTAAGCCAGTCAAATTAGGGTTTTGGTTCTTGCAAGGAAGTTGAGGTTTTCAAGGGCTCAATCAAGTCCCATATGCTCATATACATTGTCAAGCACCTACATGTCAAGTTTCAAGGCTCACAAGGTCAAGTTGCACAGTCAAAAACCCTAATTGCTTCACAATCAACTGTAGGGGCAAAATGGTCATTTGGCAGTCAAAAGTCAAAATTTTTGGTCAACATCTTATTTTGAAGCCACAATCATCATTTGGTCAAATCTTGACCATGATTTCACAAGAATGGTTCAAAAATCATCAAGATGCAAAAGTTTCTTTTTTGGACAGTTGAAAAGTCAACTGTAACTTGACCAAAGCATAACTTTTTCATGGTTCATCATAAAAATCCCATCCAATGCTAATTTTTAAGGGGATGACATTTCCTACAACTCATCTTCACATTCCAAGTCCAAGAAATGCTCTCACAAAAAGTTATCAATTTCAACATTATAGGTCATTTTCAAAAGTCAACAAAAAGGCACTTTAAGTCAAAGACCATAACTTGAGATTGGTAAATCAAAATGACATGGGACCAAAGGCATTGGTTAGAGGACTTCAAGACCTTTCCAAAATGTCCAAGAACATGTTCATATGATCAAAATTGAGCAAGATATGCATCGGAGAAGTTGGGAAATTTTTGTGAAATGGCAAAAGTCAACTATCCTTGAAACTTCAATTTTTGACAAAAGGGCCCACTTTTTTCCACTTGGTTCAGCCTTGTCATGCCACCCACGTGTCCCATGATCAATTTCAAGATTAAACATTAATTTTTCTATTTTTATTTAATTTTATTTGATTTAATTCATTTTAAATCCATAAAATTCAAATAAAAAAAAATTAATTCAATGATATCTTGTGGTTTGAATGACTTTGATGCATCATAACACACCTACCAAATTCGTGTAAAGTCCATTTCAAGCATGAAATTCAAATTTGGACAAACATGGCAAGTTCCTTTAATGGTGGTAAAAAGGAAATCCAAAAACTTAATTGCAATGGTTTAAGGCTCCTAATGTCATTTGATTCTCATTCATACACATATATGCAAGCCTTGCAAGCCTGAAGCACAACCTAGAGACTCCTAAAACGGCATAACCAAAATCCAAAAAATCAAGCAAAAGTTGAAATTTGTTTTCTTACTTCCAAGCCATTTCCAAACTTTTAAGTGATTCCAATACATTGCCTAAGTCCCCAGGAACCTTTGGAGATCAAAACCACACGTCAGCACCCAAGAAAACGTCCCACACGAACTCACGGTTTGCATATTTGTCTCATAATCATAATTCATTATACATGCATCATTGATGAAATTTTTTGTGTGATTTATATTGCTAACACTCTTCTGAAGCTAGTGGTATAAGTCAATTGGATTATGGGGCCCTGGAATCGAAACCATCATTAACGAATCCTAGGGTTTCAGAGCTTTTGATTTAGGGCTTTTCACATACTGTAAAATCAGAACGTCTAAGACCCATGGTTGAAACCAGCTTGATGAGACGAAAACATTGGACACCTCGCGCCCTTTTTATATAGCTCAGGGGCCTAATCGCTATTTTTGGCGTTTGTATTTTGTGGGGGTTTAAAACCCCCGTTATTTGTTCATTTTTGTTTCAGGTTTCATGAAGAAGATGATTACGTGGAAGAATGGGGTTGGTACATTCAAACATAGCGCGTGTGTTTTGTTTAGTTTCCAGAATAATCATTGTTTCCATATTTTAATTTCTTTGGTTATTTCATTAACAAATGCGCATGAGTGGTCTAGTGGAAGAGCAGGTGGTTGTGAATTACTGGGACCTGGGTTCGATTCCCAGGTCCCCCATATAATTGTTCATATTTTTCCTAATATATTCTCATGCAGCGTTTTTCCAGAAGTTCACCATACGACCTCACAAATCCATACGTCAAGTGTCTCCAAGTGCAAATCCAATGGTCACAAGGGAAGGAGCATCATGTTCTCAGGTCAAAGCAGGCATAGGCGATTCCCAAAGTCAACAAGGCTTGGAGTGTTCTTGGGCCAGAATTTCTAAATCAAACACCCCATTCTGGCCCATACCCCCCCTTTTTGGTTTGCATTTCTTTTTTTTCTTTTTTTTCATTTGCTTTATTTATTTTATTGTTTTAATTACTAACCATTTAATTAATCAACATTTTTCATAATAAAAATTCAAAAAAAACAAAAAATGTAAATATTTCATTTATTACTATTATTAAATTCACTTATTTTGTAAATAAATTCTAAATATCATTAATGTAGTTTAATTTAGGTTTAATTTTAATCTCTTCATAATAAATAAAATCAACTTAGACTTAGGCTTTTCTTTTGACATTTTAATTCCTTTTTTATTTTATTTCATTAAAACATAAAAACACAAAAATATTTTTTTAATTAATTAATTAATTAGTTATTAATTTTAATTTCATTCAATCACAAAAAAGGGACAAAATTCAATTCTTATTCAAAAAGGGTCAAAACCCTTAGGACGTTCCCGATTTAATTCTCGTGCGCATTTATTTATTTTGTTTGTTTATGTAACTGTCTCCAGATATGTAATAGTTAAATAGGAATTTTACCGCTTTATTTACTATTTCTCGCACTTTATTTCCAAACGGGTTTTGTTTTGGCGATGTATAGACCCGCGCCTTGTAATAGTTAGATTTATCTTTCCGCAATTTACTTTCCGCACTCCTAACTGTTAACAATGCATGAAAGAATGTATGAATAATAAAATCAATCCGTAGCTCACAAATAACATGTACAAGACAAACATTAACTGAAACAATACACATGCACATGCCACTCTTAGGGTACGCCTCACTGGTTGCCTCGAAAGTGGTCATCAAGTATAGGGTGTCTTAGAGGTCGCCCTTCTGTCCAAAAGATCCAGTTGCCTCGAAATGGTTACCTCGGATACAAAGGATCTAGGACATTAGGGTTACTTCTAAGGTGTCCTACCATTGCTTCGGTGACCACACTGTCCCTTAATCGAATTGACTCGAATACCTCCAACGATGGTGCTACCTACCTCTCAATGGTGGGATAGCACTATCTAAAGGACTCTTACACAGCTTAATTCCTTAGAGTAGGTAGATCTCACGGGTACTTGCTCTCTTCAAAACAAACAAAATACTTTTCACACCTCACACTTTTCTAAAAGTTTTCAAACAAATTTTTAATACACTCTTGAGGACTGATACAAGAGTTACTTAGAAATTTTTCAAACGAAACTTTTTTCAAAACCCACACACATTTGAAAAGCAAACAAATTTTGAAAACATAAGAGCAAGTACCTGAGAGCCCATGGATAACCACGGATAGAAAGGGTGCTAACACCTTCCCTTTCTATAAATCTACCTCCCGAATCAAGAAACATTCTCGAATAAGGAATTTTGCTATGCTTTTGTCCTTTCCATGTTGGAGAACATAAAAGACGGTGGCGACTCTTGCTTACCGCGACATTTCGCGAAACCAGCTTAAAAAAACAGTCAGTTCTATTTCCACCGATCACAGAACTGGAGACTCTGCTGGGGAATATAAAAGTGAGGTGTACCTTAGGATTAGATCATACTTATGTTTTAAATTGCTTTTCTTTGATTGCTTTATATTTGTGGGCTTTGCATCGGAGTTTCATAGATCCTAACCCGGATCTGGGGATACCCTTTTAGGTAGCATAAGCTGTGAGGGACCTGTCCGGCGTAGACCGACACGGGTGAAGCAATGGCTACGTTGGTGTGGCACCTTGGTATGTACCGATATCCCTTGTGTTGCAATGAGGAGAATATGGGTCTTTTGAGGAGTCATTAAGCACCAACCGACCTTAGAACCCTAACGTGACCCAACTTGGCCATAGAACAGTAGCAGTATGCTACACCCATTGAGGCTAAACTCTCGCGATGGTTCTGGCCGCAAGAAAAGATTGTGATGCTGGAGTTATGACCGATTGAGGGTAGTCAGTGATATTGGGATCCTCTAGAACCCGGTTACTTTTGATAGGAAAAGTCTTAACCAACGAAACTGAAAGAGGGTAGTACCTGAACTTCATGCTGGCCTAAACTCTAAGGGCTGTCTGGTGTGACTTGTGTGCCTTATCATGTTTGCCTTTGTGAATACTTGTGGTGTGCTTTACCATAACATCATACCATCATACCATTGCATGCATCCTGCATAAGGACTGACCTATTTCAAAGACAAGAGGGTTTCACCTTTGCTCTATTTTGTAGGACATCATGATGCCTGTGTGAAGGAACACTATCCGGCTCAACTTTGTTCACCCACCTGATTTGCTTAAAGAGTTGGTTGACAGAATTTCAAACACTGCTTCCTTCATCCAGAGGCATGGTTCTATTCTCGGTTTAGTCACTTCAAAGTGGGACCAACAACTGATGAGTGTCTTGACCCAGTTTTATGATCCCTTGTACAATTGCTTCACCTTTCAAGACTTCCAGCTGGTCCCTACCCTGGAAGAATTCTCTGACTTGCTTGGTGTCCCTATCTTGGATCAGACCCCATTCACTGGTTGGGAAAAGACTCTTAGGCTTGAGGAGATTGCTGCAGCCCTTCCCTTGACCAACAAGGAGGTAATGGACAACTGGGTGACTAGAAGCGGAGTTAAGGGCTTCTTGGCTAAGTTTCTGATTGGTAAAGCTAACAGTTTCTGGAATGACTTAGACTTCAGGGGGTACGAGGACATTCTGGCTCTCTTAATCTATGGTCTAGTATTGTTTCCAAATCCTGATAACTTTGTCAATATCAATGCCATAAGGATCTTCATGTCTCGGAACCCTGTACCCACTCTCTTGGGTGATATCCTACAACAACTCTATGCTCGTACTGCCCGAAGACGAGGAACTCTATGGTGTTGTACTCCTCTGTTAGTGAGGTGGTTTAGTTTGCACCTCCCCAAGTTCGTGCTGAAGAACCAAGAAGGAAGAGGCTGGGCTCATAGGTTAATGTCTCTCACTGATAATGACATCATTTGGACTCTCAGAAGTTTGGATGAGGTAGCTGTTATTGATCGTTGCGGAGAATATCCTAATGTTCCATTGATCAGTACCCAGGGAGGAATCTCTTATAATCCATGTTTAGCTCTCCGTCAGTTTGGAAGAGCCAGAAGAGCAGGGCCTCATGAGATGTTGGTGCCTCACATCAGTTTTGAGTTTCAGGTAGGTAGTGACGAACTGCGCCGTAGATTCATCAAAGTTTGGGACAGAATTCACAAAGCTGACCCACATGAGTTGGGACCGAAGACTTCTCTACCAATGGAACCATATTACAGATGGGTCTGCATCCGTGCTCAGAAGTTAGGTATGCCATATGAAGCTGTCAGGCCTATCATTCTTGAAATTCCTGATAGAGACGGGGTTCCTCCAACCACACTCCTTCCTCAGATACCCACTGATGTTGATACCCTAATGAGGTCTTGGGCGCAACTACAGGAAGAGCGGGATTATTATTTGGAAAAGTTCAACGAACAGGAACAGAAGATCCAGAAGCTGACCAAGCAATTGGAGAACGAGCGGATCATGAATGACTACATCCGTACTGAGAAGAGGGGGCCATGGGAGCACTGATGGGCTTTGGATATTTCCTTTACAGCTTTTATTTCCTTTTCAGTATTTCCATTCCTGTAACGCCTAAGGGAAATTTGTTGAACAATTTAAATTCCAAAGTTTAAATCTAATAAAGTGTGTTCCTTTTATCTACAAAGTTGATTCCCGATTGTCTTTGAAAACATAATTCATACGCATTTCATTCATCATATGCATCACAGGTACCCTTTTTCTACAGGTTGCTTAATCTTCTTCGCTGTTTATTTCAGCACTCAATCATCATGAATCCTTAACCAACTACTGAACAAGCTATCAAGGCCCTCCAGGCCCAGAACGCCCAGTTTCAAGAGATGGTCATGAACTTAGCCCAAGGACAACAGGAGTTGAAGGCTTTGCTCCTGAAGAAGAAGAAGAAGAGGAATGTGTTGTTCAACACTGGACGCAGACTCGGGAATACACTGTAGAATGAAGCTGAGAGGACTACTCCATCTGTTGGGGAAGGCAGTCACCAAGGGAGAGAGGTTCCTAGTCCTGTGGTCTCTGACACCCAGACAGACTTCAATGATGAACAGTACCCTCCTGCTGAGGACCGGTACAAACAGCTGGAGGACCGACTAAATGCTATGGAGATTCAACGAGTGCCTGGGTTGGATTTTGGAGACTTAGGGTTATCTTCTGGGGTGGTAATCCCACACAAGTTCAAGGCACATGCCTTTGTGAAGTAAGACGGGGCTTCCTGTCCTAAGCTGCACCTCCGCTCTTATGTAAGGAAGATCCAGCCTTACACTGCAGACAAGAACTTATGGATCCATTTCTTCCAGGAGAGTCTTTCAGGGACTCATCTCGAATGGTTCTATCAGCTGGATGGAACCAATATTCGAAACTGGGAGGACTTGGCTACTGCTTTTTATAAGCAGTATCAGTACAATTCTGACCTCTCTCCCACGCGTACCCAACTCTAGGGTATGTCACTTGGGACGGGTGAAGGTTTTAAGGAGTACGCGCAGAAATGGAGAGACCTCGCTGGAAGGGTGCAGCCACCGTTGACTGATCGTGAACTCGTGGACATGTTTTTGGGGACCCTGTCTGGTCCATTCTTCAACCATCTGATTGGTAATTCCACTGCTGGGTTTACAGACCTGATCCTGATTGGTGAGAGGATCGAAGCTGGTATCAAATCGGGGAAGATACAGAAAGGTGCCTCCTCGAGTTCTGAAAAGAAGCCCTTCAAGAAGGAAGCTAGTGTTGTTTATGGTCCCAGGAGACAGAACAAACCAAAATGCCGCCAAGCTGTCAACGCGGTGGTAATTTCAAAGCCTGCTGCTGCCCCTCAGCAGTACAACCAGCCAAGAGTTGAGAGGCCCAAAAGACAGTATACTCGGCTCAGCATGACTCTCTCTCTCAGAGATTTCCGCAACTGCTGTCAACCAATCTGGTAACTATCAAGGAAGCTCCGAAGGTAGTGAACACAACCTCTCCGAAGTACAACCCCAACGCCCGCTGCGCTTATCACTCTGACAGCCCGGGGCATAACACAAATGATTGTTGGGCTCTGAGGAATAAGGTTCAAGACCTTATTGATGCTAAAGAGGTACAGTTCGAGGCGCCCGAGAGGCCTAATGTGGTGACAGCTCCCATGCCCAACCATGGAGTAAATGCTATTGGGGATGATGACGACATGGAGGAATCTGAGTTCGACAGCTGGATCAATCCAACGACCGGTGGTGGACTGAACAACTGGACTGCAAAAGACTCCATACCTTTTACTTTTGTCACTCAGTAATGAACTCCTTTGTTTTAAAGTTGTAACAGACAATATTTGAAACTTTATGGCCCGGTGTCTTACCCGGGGCACAGTGGTTTCATTTGTGAGGGCTTGCTATTTGTCACTCTCATATATCATTAATAAAAGCATTGGACGTTTTTACATTTCAAATCTTACGCTCCTTTTCTTTCTTTATTATATATTGCAAAACAGCTATATTTACACACACTCACTTATACAGGTTCCAATCCACTCCGGATCCCACTGGTAACGACTCTGCTACTGCCAGTTATGACTTTGAAAATCCGATCAACTTAGCCGAAGACGAAGGTGAAGATGATTGTGAAGTGCCTGGTGAACTTGCAAGACTGTTACTCCAGGAAGAGAGGGCCATTCAGCCACATGAAGAGCCAGTGGAAACAATAAATCTGGGTACTGAGACAGACAGAAAGGAAGTCAAGATTGGTGCCAATCTGGAGGCTAGTGTGAAACAACGGTTGATTCAGATGCTGCATGACTATGTGGAAATCTTTGCCTGGTCTTACGAAGACATGCCTGGTTTGGATACTGACATTGTGGTTCATCACCTGCCCACCAAGGAAGAATGCCCTCCGGTTAAACAGAAGGTCCGTCGTATGCGTCCAGATATGTCCGAGAAAATCAAAGCTGAGGTTATGAAACAATTTGACGCCGGTTTTCTAGCAATGACTTCTTACCCTCAGTGGGTTGCCAACGTGGTTCCAGTACCGAAGAAAGATGGTAAGGTCCGAATGTGTGTTGACTACAGGGATTTGAACAGGGCGAGCCCCAAAGATGATTTCCCTCTACCTCACATCGACGTTCTGGTTGACAACACTGCTCAGCATAAAGTATTCTCCTTCATGGACGGTTTCTCCGGATATAACCAAATCAAAATGGCTCCTGAAGACATGGAGAAGACCACTTTTGTTACTCAGTGGGGCATCTTTTGCTACAAGGTCATGCCTTTTGGGTTGAAAAATGCTGGGGCAACCTACCAACGTGCCATGGTTGATTTGTTTCATGACATGATCCATCCTGAGATCGAAGTGTACGTCGACGATATGATTGCAAGGTCCCTAACTGAGGAGGAGCACCTTGACCATCTACAGAAGCTGTTTGACCGTCTAAAGTTGTACAAGCTGAGGTTGGACCCGAACAAGTGCACCTTTGGGGTGAGATCTGGAAAATTGCTAGGCTTCGTCGTAAGCAACAAAGGTATTCAAGTGGACCCTGCCAAGGTGAAATCCATACAAGAGATGCCAACTCCCAAGACAGAAAAAGAAGTCAGAGGATTTCTGGGACGACTGAACTACATTGCCCGATTCATCTCACATCTAACTGCTACCTGTGAACCAATCTTCAAGCTGATGAAGAAAGATCAAGTAGTACGTTAGAACGATGAATGTCAGGCCGCTTTCGACAGAATCAAGGAGTATCTCCAATAACCACCCATTCTTATGCCACCGGTTGAAGGGAGACCTCTAATCTTATACTTGACAGTACTGGACAACTCAATAGGGTGTGTGCTGGGGCAGCATGACGAGTCTGGCCGAAAAGAGCACGCTATTTATTAACTTAGCAAAAAGTTTACCGACTGTGAGACCCGATACTCACTGCTCGAGAAAACTTGCTACGCTTTGGTATGGGCTGCTCGCCGGTTGAGACAGTATATGTTGACTCACACTACTCTCTTGATTTCAAAAATGGATCCAATCAAGTACATATTCGAAAAGCCTGCTCTGTCCGGAAGAATAGCAAGATGGCAAATGATCTTGACAGAGTACGACATCCGGTACACGACTCAGAAAGCCATCAAGGGGAGTGTATTGGCAGACCATTTGGCACACCAGGCAGTGGATGATTACCAGTCGATGAACTTTGAATTTCCAGACGAAGACATCATGGTAGTGACTGATTGTGAAGTACCTGGACCGGATGAAGGACCTGAGGAAGGATCCTGATGGTCTATGCACTTTGACAGAGCCTCAAACGCTTTGGGTAATGGTATCGGCATTGTGGTCATCTCCCCTAAAGGCACTCATACTCCACTCACTGCTCGGCTATGTTTCAACTGCACCAACAACATGGCAGAGTATGAAGCATGTATCATGGGTCTTCAAGCTGCAATT
Source organism: Vicia faba (assembly GCA_948472305.1). Classification (NCBI taxonomy): domain Eukaryota; kingdom Viridiplantae; phylum Streptophyta; class Magnoliopsida; order Fabales; family Fabaceae; genus Vicia; species Vicia faba. The sequence goes on along the minus strand of OX451739.1, from coordinate 34,442,508 downwards.
GACTTAAGGATTAAGTTTCTGAGTGTCTTTGGAGATTCCGGTCTCGTGATCAATCAGATCAAAGGCGAGTGGGATACGAAACACCCAAATCTTATTCCTTACAAAGAGTATGTTTTGACGTTGATCCCCCACTTCGAGGAAATAACTTTTGAACACTTCCCAAGAGAGGAGAATCAGTTGGCAGACGCGTTGGCTACGATGTCTTCTATGTTCAAAGTCAAATGGGACAACGAGGCTCCCTGGATCATTATATGGAAATTAGATGAACTTGCACATTGCTGTGATCTCGAGGCTGAAGAGGTAACTGAAAAACCTTGGTATCACGAAGTGAAGAGGTACTTGGAAGCTCAAGAATACCCCGAGGGTGCATCCGTTAACGACAAGAAGTTTCTGAGAAGGTTCGCAGCAAAATTCTTCCTCAGCAATGGCATTCTATACAAGCGAAACCATGATTCAACCTTATTGCGTTGTGTGGATAAGACTGAAGCAGAAAGGATCATGGCAGAGCTACATGAAGGTACCTTCGGAACACATTCCAGTGGACATACCATGGCAAAGAAAATCCTTCGGGCAGGATATTTCTGGTCCACAGTGGAAGCTGACTGCTACCAACATTCTCGGACATGTCATAAATGCCAGATTTATGCTGATAAAGTGCACGTTCCTCCAGTTCCTCTGAACGTCTTGACAGCACCTTGGCCTTTTGCAATGTGGGGAATTGATATGATCGGTGAGATCAGACCTACGACATCCAACGGGCATCGCTTCATCCTGGTAGCAATTGATTACTTCACAAAGTGGGTTGAAGCAGCTTCCTATGCTACGGTAACCAAGAACGTCATGGCACGGTTCATTCGACACAACCTGATCTGTCGATATGGCGTCCCGGAAAGGATCATTACGAACAACGGTACCAATATTAACAATAAGATGATCACTGAGCTCTGCGAGCAATTCAAGATACAGCATCACAACTCTTCTCCTTACCGGCCGAAGATGAATGGGCCTGTCGAAGCGGCAAATAAAAATATCAAGAAGATTGTGCAGAAGATGACAATGACCTACAAAGATTGGCACGAGATGTTACCGTTTGCTCTTCATGGGTACCGCACCTCAGCGAGGACGTCAACAGGGGCAACACCCTTTTCCTTGGTCTGTGGCATGGAGGCAGTCTTGCCCATTGAAGTCCAGATACCCTCTCTCCGGATAATGAAGGATGCAGGTTTGAACGAAGATGACTGGATCAAGACTCGGCTTGATCAATTAAACCTAATCGACGAAAAGAGACTCACCGCTATTTGTCATGGTCAAACGTACCAAAAACGGATGATCAGGGCATTTAACAAGAAAGTCAGACGACAAGAGTATCAAGTCGGAGACCTGGTAATCAAGTGCATCATTCTTCCTCAAAGTGATCCCAGGGGCAAATGGACCCCTACGTACGAAGGGCCATTTGTGGTTAAACATATCTTCTCAGGAGGAGCTATGATTCTAACTACCATGGACGGTGACGACCTTCCTCACCCCGCCAATGAAGACATAGTAAAAAGATACTACGCATGAATTAAAGACCCGCTAGGTTGACACACCTGGGCAAAAATAAGGGCTTCCCGGCGAACCAAAAGGGTTCGGGAAAAAATAAGGGATGAAATGAAAAATTTTGTACACCCGGCAAGTCGAAAACCTGAAAAGGCGGCTTGGGCAAAAATGGGTATCCCGGTGGACTGAAAACCCGAAAGGGCGGTCCAGGCAAAATTTAGGGATAAGCGTAATACTATGTCTCATTGGATCACCTTGCATCCAGAATCCGGTATCAACTATCAAGTTCAGACGGCATCAATCAATCAACTTCATCTTCAACTGAGCAGCAAAGTGATGAGACGCTTGAAGACATAAAGGCGATAGCAGAATTGGAACCCAGTGGGATCTTTCACATAGCTGTTTTGTTTTCCTTTTCAAAATTGTATAAACTCTTTTGTTCAGCGGCGTTCTCCTACTAGGACGTCAGTCTCTTGTACATAAACGCCTATTTACAGGCAAATTCAAAAATCAATACAAATTCACTTTACCAGACAAATTGCCAATTATTTTTCCTTTTTCTGTTTTGTCTTGCGAAGAACGTCCAATGTTCATTTTTGATATATGCATTTGACACTAATTGCTAACTCATAAATATTTGCATACGAAACAAAGGACTAATTACAGGTGACATTAGAAACAGGGGCAATAATGAGTTGTCCAAGCGATCTAGTTGCTATGTCCACCAAGGTACCAAGGTAAGTTCGGCTGAAGAATGTAACCACGATACCTTCACTCCCCGCAGAGTAAGACCAATCAACAATACTCTCCCCCGAGCAGAGTTGGTCCCCCATAAGCCCTGAAAAGACACAATATCTCCAGCAAGTCAGCCATACTCTCCCCAAGCAGAGTTAGCCTACTGTCAGCCTTAAGGAATTTGAGTATCCCCCAGAAGATCTCAATATTCTCCAGCAGAGTGTACAGATATCCCTTAACAAGCATCCCCGGCAGTCTTAATATAAGATTGTTCCCCAGCGGAATACCAGACACTCCATTGGAGCCATTCCCCAGTACAGTCTCAAAAGTCTCCCCAGGAGAGTTGAACCATCTCCCCAGTAGATTCTTGAAGCTTATCCCCAGTAGATTCTGGAAGCTTATCCCCTGCAGAGCGAACGCGTCTCCCCGGCTTTATTCAAAGGTTATTCTCCACCAGAGCTTATAACTGGGTTATCCTCAGCTAATTACCACGGAAAGATCGTCCTCGGCGAAGTTCTTCCTCCCCCCAGCGGAGTTTATCAATTCCATCTACAAAGCTTATCAACGGTATCCCCAGCGGAGTTATCATCAAACCTCAGTGAAGTATCTCTCCCCACAGAGTAATTCCCCACAGAGTAATCACTCCAATAAGTTTATTCCCCAACGGAGTCATCTTCTCCTACCAGTTTGTTCTTGCAGTCATCATCCCCAGCGGAAACAAAGAACTCTACTCTTCAACATCAGCCCAGGATTCAAGCTCCCGGCATTCGTCAAGGATTTATTTTCCTAGACGAAAATACATTCATAAACATTACATTATCATACACCATGACGCATGCATATACGCATCATACACACAATCTCATTTATTTTTGAGAACATCATGACACCATGTATTTCATATATCATGACATTGCATACAACTGATGTTTCGCCTTTTCAGGAAAAAGGTCAATCCAAAGATAATTACTATCAACTGTCGCAATTCCAGATTCGATTCCTGTATCCAGCCAGGGCACGTTTGAAGAGTTTGAAGATTCGATTCCTGTATCCAGCCAGGGCATATCTGTAGATGACTAATTCCAGATTCGATTCCTGTATCCAGCCAGGGCATATCTGAAGAGTTTGAAGATTCGATTCATGTATCCAGCCAGGGCATATCTGTAGACGACTAATTCCATATTCGATTCTTGTATCTAGCCAGGGCACGTCTGAAGAATTTGAAGATTCGATTCCTGTATCCAGCCAGGGCATATCTATAGATGACTAATTCCAGATTCGATTCTTGTATCCAGCCAGGGCACGTCTGAAGAGTTTGAAGATTCGATTCCTGTATCCAGCCAGGGCATATCTGTTGACGACTAATTCCAGATTTGATTCCTGTATCCAGCCAGGGCACGTCTGAAGAGTTTGAAGATTCGATTCCTGTATCCAGCCAGGGCATATTTGTTGACGACTAATTCTAGATTCGATTCCTGTATCCAGCCATGGCACGTCTGAAGAGTTTGAAGATTCGATTCCTGTATCCAGCCAGGGCATATCTGTTGACGACTAATTCCAGATTCGATTCCTGTATCCAGCCAGGGAACGTCTGAAGAGTTTGAAGATTCGATTCCTGTATCCAGCCAGGGCATATCTGTTGACGACTAATTCCAGATTCGATTCCTGTATCCAGCCAGGGCACGTCTGAAGAGTTTGAAGATTCGATTCCTGCATCCAGCCAGGGCAAATCTGTTGACGACTAATTCCAGATTCGATTCCTGTATCCAGCCAGGGCATATCTGTGAGTAACTGATTGTAGATTCGACGCCTGTATCCATCCAGGGCATGTCTGCATGAAGCGTTTAGAGATTCGACTCCTGTATCCAGCCAGGGCACGTCTGTAAGCGACCTTTTGAAGTTCCAGATTCGATACCTGTATCTAGCCAGGGCATGTCTGTGAGCGACTGAGTGAAGATCAACACCTGTAACAGGCCAGGAAATTATCTTTCTCAGGTACGCAAGTTCTCTCTAAGGAATCTCTTACGCGATCGACACCTAGATGGCATCTATAAGCCCATCGACATACCAACAGTCTCCAAATGGCATCTATAAGCTCATTCCCGACAAGGTTCTGTCACATCTCCAGATGGCATCTATAAGCCCATCCTACTATCCACCATCTTTCCAAATGGCATCTGTAAGCCCATTCCCGCCATCGCACTGCTGATACTCTACTATGTGAGTGCAAATTTCTGGGCACTCTAGTGTTCAATCATCTTCCACCCTCGGAACACGAAAGGCACGCAAGCCAATCTACATCCTCAGGTCTAAGAAGATTTAACGGGGGCAACTGTTGTACCCCAAAATTTGCCCTCCCATATTCTTCAAAGTTTTGATAAGCATCATCTCAATTTGCTCAAGTCTACTCAAGGGCTACACAATCAAGCACCCTCCTAAGCCAGTCAAATTAGGGTTTTGGTTCTTGCAAGGAAGTTGAGGTTTTCAAGGGCTCAATCAAGTCCCATATGCTCATATACATTGTCAAGCACCTACATGTCAAGTTTCAAGGCTCACAAGGTCAAGTTGCACAGTCAAAAACCCTAATTGCTTCACAATCAACTGTAGGGGCAAAATGGTCATTTGGCAGTCAAAAGTCAAAAATTTTGGTCAACATCTTATTTTGAAGCCACAATCATCATTTGGTCAAATCTTGACCATGATTTCACAAGAATGGTTCAAAAATCATCAAGATGCAAAAGTTTCTTTTTTTGGACAGCTGAAAAGTCAACTGTAACTTGACCAAAGCATAACTTTTTAATGGTTCATCATAAAAATCCCATCCAATGCTCATTTTTAAGGGGATGACATTTCCTACAACTCATCTTCACATTCCAAGTCCAAGAAATGCTCTCACAAAAAGTTATCAATTTCAACATTATAGGTCATTTTCAAAAGTCAACAAAAAGGCACTTTAAGTCAAAGACCATAACTTGATATTGGTAAATCAAAATGACATGGGACCAAAGGCATTGGTTATAGGACTTCAAGACCTTTCCAAAATGTCCAAGAACATGTTCATATGATCAAAATTGAGCAAGATATGCATTGGAGAAGTTGGGAAATTTTTGTGAAATGGAAAAAGTCAACTATCCTTGAAACTTCAATTTTTGACAAAAGGGTCCACTTTTTTCCACTTGGTTCAGCCTTGTCATGCCACCCACGTGTCCCATGATCAATTTCAAGATTAAACATTAATTTTTCTATTTTTATTTAATTTTATTTGATTTAATTCATTTTAAATCCATAAAATTCAAATAAAATAAAAAAAATTAATTCAATGATATCTTGTGGTTTGAATGACTTTGATGCATCATAACACACCTACCAAATTCGTGTAAAGTCCATTTTAAGCATGAAATTCAAATTTGAACAAACATGGCAAGTTCCTTTAATGGTGGTAAAAAGGAAATCCAAAAACTTAATTGCAATGGTTTAAGGCTCCTAATGTCATTTGATTCTCATTCATACACATATATGCAAGCCTTGCAGACCTGAAGCACGACCTAGAGACTCCTAAAACGGCATAACCAAAATCCAAAAAATCAAGCAAAAGTTGAAATTTGTTTTCTTACTTCCAGGCCATTTTCAAACTTTTAAGTGATTCCAATACATTGCCTAAGTCCCCATGAACCTTTGGAGATCAAAACCACACGTCAACACCCAAGAAAACGTCCCACACGAACTCACGGTTTGCATATTTGTCTCATAATCATAATTCATTATACATGCATCATTGATGAAATTTTTTGTGTGATTTATATTGCTAACACTCTTCTGAAGCTAGTGGTATAAGTCAATTGGATTATGGGGCCCTGGAATCGAAACCACCATTAACGAATCCTAGGGTTTCAGAGATTTTGATTTAGGGTTTTTCACATACTGTAAAATCAGAACGTCTAAGACCCATGGTTGAAACCAGCTTGATGAGACGAAAACATTGGACACCTCGCGCCCTTTTTATATAGCTCAGGGGCCTAATCGCTATTTTTGGCGTTTGTATTTTGTGGGGGTTTAAAACCCCCGTTATTTGTTCGTTTTTGTTTCGGGTTTCATGAAGAAGATGATTACGTGGAAGAATGGGGTTGGTACATTCAAACATAGCGCGCGTGTTTTGTTTAGTTTCCAGAATAATCATTGTTTCCATCTTTTAATTTCTTTGGTTATTTCATTAACAAATGCGCATGAGTGGTCTAGTGGAAGAGCAGGTGGTTCTGAATTACTGGGACCTGGGTTCGATTCCCAGGTCCCCCATATAATTGTTCATATTTTTCCTAATATATTCTCATGCAGCGTTTTTTCAGAAGTTCACCATACGACCTCACAAATCCATACGCCAAGTGTCTCCAAGTGCAAATCCAATGGCCACAAGGGAAGGAGCATCATGTTCTCAGGTCAAAGCAGGCATAGGCGATTCCCAAAGTCAACAAGGCTTGGAGTGTTCTTGGGCCAGAATTTCTAAATCAAACACCCCATTCTGGCCCATACCCCCCCTTTTTGGTTTGCATTTCTTTTTTTTTCTTTTTTTCATTTGCTTTATTTATTTTATTGTTTTAATTACTAACCATTTAATTAATCAACATTTTTCATAATAAAAATTCAAAAAAAAAACAAAAAATGTAAATATTTCATTTATTACTATTATTAAATTCACTTATTTTGTAAATAAATTCTAAATATCATTAATGTAGTTTAATTTAGGTTTAATTTTAATCTCTTCATTATAAATAAAATCAACTTAGACTTAGGCTTTTCTTTTGACATTTTAATTCCTTTTTTATTTTATTTCATTAAAACATAAAAACACAAAAATATTTTTTTAATTAATTAATTAATTAGTTATTAATTTTAATTTCATTCAATCACAAAAAAGGGACAAAATTCAATTCTTATTCAAAAAGGGTCAAAACCCTTAGGACGTTCCCGATTTAATTCTCGCGCGCATTTATTTATTTTGTTTGTTTATGTAACTGTCTCCAGATATGTAATAGTTAAATAGGAATTTTACCGCTTTATTTACTATTTCTCGCACTTTATTTCCAAACGGGTTTTGTTTTTGGCGATGTATAGACCCGCGCCTTGTAATAGTTAGATTTATCTTTCCGCAATTTACTTTCCGCACTCCTAACTGTTAACAATGCATGAAAGAATGTATGAATAATAAAATCAATCCGTAGCTCACAAATAACATGTACAAGACAAACATTAACTGAAACAATACACATGCACATGCCACTCTTAGGGTACGCCTCACTGGTTGCCTCAAAAGTGGTCATCAAGTATAGGGTGTCTTAGAGGTCTCCCTTCTGTCCAAAAGATCCAGTTGCCTCGAAACGGTTGCCTCGGATACAAAGGATCTAGGACATTAGGGTTACTTCTAAGGTGTCCTACCATTGCTTTGGTGACCACACTGTCCCTTAATCAAATTGACCCGAATACCTCCAACGATGGTGCTACCTACCTCTCAATGGTGGGATAGCACTATCTAAAGGACTCTTACACAGCTTAATTCCTTATAGTAGGTAGATCTCACGGGTACTTGCTCTCTTCAAAACAAACAAAATACTTTTCACACCTCACACTTTTCTAAAAGTTTTCAAACAAATTTTTCATACACTCTTGAGGACTGATACAAGAGTTACTTAGAAATTTTTCAAACGAAACTTTTTTCAAAACCCACAAACACAAGAAAAGCAAACATTTTGAAAACATAAGAGCAAGTACCTAAGAGCCCGTGGATAACCACGGATAGAAAGGGTGCTAACACCTTCCCTTTCTATAAATCTACCTCCCGAACCGAGAAACATTCTCGAATAAGGAATTTTGCTGTGCTTTTGTACTTTCCATGTTGGAGAACATAAAAGACGGTGGCGACTCTTGCTTACTGCGACATTTCGCGAAACCAGCTTAAAAAACAGTCAGTTCTATTTCCACCGACCACAGGGGTATTCCTTATAGCATCCTCTATCCGGACATGCCCACTAACCTTGAAGAATTGCAGAATTCCTAGATTCAACTCAAGGAAGAACAGGACACCTTTAAATCTCAATTCTATGCAAGTGAAAAGAAAGTGTTAGATCTCACAAAGAAACTTCACGAGGAGCAAAGCCTTAATGCATACATCGACACAAAGAGGAATCGTCCGTGGGAGACTTGAAATTCATTTTGTTGTCTCTTTGAGACTCTTTGTTTTTGTTTCCTTTTGTCTTGCAAATTTAAATCTCTTAAAGTCCTTGAAAACATTTCATCTACATATCATGCATCATTTCATAAGCAAGTTTTCCAAATACATGTTTGCTCATCTATTTACTGTTTATTTCAGTATAAGATGGCTCTCGAACAAACTGTCAAGGATCTCCAAACTCAACATGCCCAATTTCAAGAGACTCTCCTGAACCTGACCAAAGGGCAATAAGAGATGATGGTGCTCCTCACCAAGAAAAAGAATACTAAGAAGCAGGCTTTTACCCTCAACATGGGGAGAAGATTCAAAGGTCCTGCTCAACTAATTCAACATGTTTCCTCTAAGGAAGACGACAACCAAGAGGAGGATGGCAGAAGTGTCAGGGGTGAAGATAAAAACAATTAGGGTTCTGAGGATAAAGGCAACTCCGACGAGCAGTGCCCTCCTGTAAATGACAAGTACAAGCAGTTAGAAGACCATCTCAAAGCTATGGAAATCCAGAAAGTTCCTGGATTAGATTTTGGAGAGCTAGGTTTGATCCTGGGGGTGATCATCCCTCACAAATTCAAGGTCCCTATATTTGCTAAATATGACAGGGTATCTTGTCCCAAACTTCATCTGAGGTTGTATGTTCGAAAAAATTCAACCTCATACTGCTGACCGGAAATTATGGGTCCATTTCTTCCAAGAAAGTTTGTCCGGTACTCAACTTGAATGGTTCTACCAGCTGGAAGGAACCAACATTCACACATGGGAATAGTTGGTTGCTACTTTCTACAAGCAGTATCAATATAATGCTGATCTGGCGCCGACTCGTTGCAAAACATGTCCATGGGCTCGAATGAAGGGTTCAAAGAGTATGCCCAGAAATGGAGGGACATAGATGGAAGGGTGCAACCTCCTTTAACTGACCGGGAATTGGTGGATATGTTCATGGGCACTCTGACATGTCCATTATTTAATTTGCTGATTGGGAGTTCTTCATCAGGGTTTACTGAGTTGATTCTAACTGGAGAATGAGTTGAAAGTGGTATCAAGAGCGAGAAGATTCCAATGGCTACATCTTCTAATGCTGTGAAAAAGTCGTTCAATGATAAGAAAGAAACCAATGTTGTCTATGGCCAGAAAATCCATAGTAAAAATGATCGCCATCAGTTTGTGGGGGAGGTATTGATCTCTAATCCAGCAGATATTCAACAATCACAACAAGGTAACTAGCATAAGCCAGACGCTCCGAGAAGGCAATTCACCAGAATTAGTATGACTTTAGCTCAAGCATTGCAACATTTGTTAAAGGCTGGCCTCATAACACTCTGAGATCCTCCTCTTAATCCTAACACATCCTCTCTGAAGTACAATCAAAATGCAATATGTGCCTGTCATTCGAATAGTCCTGGGCACGACACCAACAATTGTTGGGCTCTGAAAAATAAAATCCAAGACATGATTGATAACAAGGAATTTGAGTTTGACCCTCCTGAGACTCTGAACGTGATTACTACTCCTATGTTGAAGCATGAAAAAGGCATAAGTGGTATCAAAGATGTTTTGTATGTTACCTCCGTAAGTGATGTGGTTACTCCTCTCTCAACAGTCAAGAAAAATTTGCTACATGCCGGTTTATTTTCGGGTTGTGTTAAAGAATGTTATTGTTGTGCGGTTCAACCTAATGGCTTTGGGTTACTGAAGAAAGGCATTCAACGCCTGATGGATGAACATGTTATTTTGATTGAAAAAGTTCCGTATACTGAGAATTTGTGTCGAGATTTGTCTGTCATATCTGGTACTCCTTTCAAGATCACCTCCAAGGGTCCTGTAAGGATTAATGTCAATCCAAAAGCTGCTTCTTTAATCATTACAACACCTGGGCCCATCCCATATACCTTGGAGAAGGATATTCCATGGAATTATGAGTCTGACGTCTATTACCATGGCATTAAACAAGAGTTGTCTGACAAAGATGATGTAGAGGCTGATCCCAATATTGACAATATTACAGGGACTAGTAAAATTACTAGAAGCGGAACGATTTTCTCCCCGAAGATCTCTCCACCTGTTCAAGTCACACTAACCAAGACAACTGTCGAGGCTAGGGGTAAAGAGCCAATGATAAAGCCTGGCCGGGCGGAGGCACCAAAAGAAGCTACAATCAAGAATACCTCTGGACAAGAGTTGGAAGAGGTTTTGAAGATAATTCGTAGAATCGATTACAAAATTGTTGAACAACTGGGGCATACCCCGTCCAAAATCTCCATGCTATCTTTACAACTATGTTCTGAAGCCCATGCGCAAGCTTTAATGAAATTTCTGAAGACTGCTCATGTACCACAAGAGATTTCTGCTGATCAATTATGAAGTTATGTTGCTAGTTTAACGACTAACAATTGATTAGGTTTCTCCGATGCTGACCTGTATGTCTCCATCGAATGCAGGGGCACTATGTTGGCTCATGTGTTTGTTGATACTGGCTCTTCTCTGAATTTTTTACCAAAGGGCACTCTCGAAAGACTGGATTGTGAAGGGGTTGTGCTAAAACCTAGCAATATCATAGTTCGAGCCTTTGACGGATAAAAAAGAATGGTACATGGAGAAGTGGACCTCCCGGTCAAAGTAGGTTCACAAATCTTTGAACTCACCTTCTATGTAATGGATATCCGGCCAGCTTATTCTTGTCTATTAGGATGCCCCTGGATCCATGGGGTAGGCGTTGTTACCTCCAGCTTGCACCAGAAATTAAAGTATCATGTGAAAGGGAAGATTGTTATTGTCTACAGAGAGGAATAGTACATGGTCAGCCACCTGAATTCATTCCGGTATGTGGAAATAGATGAAGAATTTATCGAGACTCCATGTAAATCCTTTGAAGTGATTTCCCCTACTTCTGTTGAAGATGTTTCTTCCATTCCAAAGACTACCAGGGTTCCGCACAAGATGGCTTCCTTGAAAGATGCCAAAATTACTATAGAAAAAGGTGGTTGTACTATTTTGGGTCAGCTTCCTAATATCCCCTACAAATCTGATACATTTGGTTTGGGCTTTGTTGCAGAAGGTCAAAGGGTTGCATGTCATGCTCGTGATCGAAGAACTCCATTTTGTGTCAGTAACAATGGAGTCAACACTATAGAGGACGCTGACAGTGATGTTGACTTCGACAACTGGATATTCCCTACCATTGGTGACAGACTCAACAATTGGAAAGCAGGAGACATTATCTCCATCTCCTTTAGTCAGGAGTAATAGATATTTATGTTTTATTACTTTAAGAAGTTTGGTTATGTAATTTATTTTAAAACAATGACTTTAAACCTTGTGTCTTTCCCGGGGCACAATGGTTCATTTGTTAAGGATTGTCATTTCATATGTCATATTTTCATTCAATGAAAACATTGGACGTTTTGCATTCAAATTTTGGATCTATGTATTACTTTTACTTTATTGCACTTTAAAATAGCTATGTGTTCTTACACACACCCACACACTACATTCCAGATCCCCATCCACTCCGGATCTCGTTGATAATGATTCTGCTATTGCCGCTTATGACTTTGAAAATCCGATCTACCAAGTTGAAGATAAAGGTAAAGAAGATTGTGAGATACCTGGAGAGCTTTCCAGCTCTTAATACAAGAATAAAAGGTTATCCAACCACATGAAGAGTCGGTCGAAGTGGTAAACTTGGGTTCTAAGACAGACATAAAGGAGGTCAAGATAGGCGCCAACTTAGAAAGCAGTGTCAAGAACAAATTGATTCAAATGTTGCACGACTATATTGAGGTATTTTCTTGGTCATACGAAGACATGCTAGGTCTCAACACTGATATTATGGTTCAGCATCTGAAAATGAAAGAGGGTTATTCTCTAATTAAGAAGAAGGTTTGTCGCATGCGTCCTGAGATGTCAGAGAAAATCAAGGTTGAGGTTATGAAACAATTCAATGCATGTTTCCTAGCAGTGGCGTCATATCCTTAATGGGTTGCTAATGTTGTTCTGATACCAAAGAAAGACTGAAAGGTACATATATGTGTAGATTACAGGGATCTGAACAGGGCAAGCCCCAAAGATGACTTCTCGCTACCACATATTGATGTTTTGGTCGACAACACCGCTCAGCACAAGGTATTCTTCTTCATGGATAGTTTCTAGGGTTATAATAAGATTAAGATGGTGCCTGAATACATGGAAAAAACCACCTCCGTCACACAGTGGGGAACCTTCTGTTACAAGTTTATGGCTTTTGGGTTGAAGAACGGCAGGGAAACTTATCAGTGTGCCATGGTAGCTTTATTTCATGACATGATTCACCATGAGATAGAAGCCTATGTTGACGACATGATAGCTAGATCACAAACTGAAGAAGAATATCTTGATCATCTACACAAGTTATTTGAAAGGCTGAAGAAGTACAAATTAAGGCTAAATTCGAACAAATGCACTTTTGGGGTGAGATTTGGTAAACTCCTAGGTTTTGTCGTCAGCGGTAAAAGCATTGAAGTTGATCCTGCAAAAGTTAAAGACATTCAAGAAATGTCAGCTCCTCGTACTAAGAAGGATGTTAGAGGTTTCTTACGATGACTAAACTACATTTCCCGATTCATTTCTCATTTGGCTGCTACCTGTGAGCCAATCTTCAAGTTGTTGAAGAAAGATCAAGTAGTAAGATGGAATGACGACTGTCAAATAGCTTTTGATAAAATCAAGGTGTACCTATAAGAACCTCCGATTTTGATGCCACCAGTTGAAGTAAGACCTTTAATCATGTACCTAACTGTGATAGAGAATTCAATGGGGTATGTGATGGGGCAACATGACGAGTCTGGTCGAAAAGAGCATGCAATATACTACTTTAGAAAAAAGTTTACTAACTGTGAAACAAGATATTCACTACTCGAGAAAACTTTTTACGCTTTGTCATAGGCTGCTCATCGACTAAGACAGTATATGTTGACTCATACTACTCTATTGATCTCTAAAATGGATCCCATCAAGTACATATTTGAGAAGCCAGCTCTTTCCAGAAGAATAGCCTGATGGCAAATAATCTTAACATGATACGACATTTAGTACACCACTCAAAAGGCAATAAAAGGAAGTGTACTGGCAGATCATTTGGCTCATCAAGCTATAGACGACTATCAGTCTATGCATTTCGAATTCCCGGATGAGAACATCATGCTAATTACTGATTGTGAAGAACCTGAACTATATGAAGGACCTGAGCTAAGATCCGATGTGTGATACGGTGGGAGAACTGACTTGGGATTTTGCGTTTTGTGTTCGTAAATGTTTCGGTTTAGCAAGAGTCACCACCGACTTTTTATTTTATCCTAAGGAAAGGTCAAAAAGCACAGGAAAGACCTTTGAGATGTTTTCTTGATTTTGGGGAGTAGATTATGAAAAGGAAAGGTGCAAGCACCCTTTTCATCCATGGTTATCCATGGGCTCTTAGTTACTTGTTTAGATCACTTGCTTTGCTTTTCCAATTGTTTGAAATGGTGCTTTGTGTGTGGTTTTGAAAGGTGTTTTGAAAAGAGGCCATCGTTGTGGCAACCTTTGTAATGATTCTTGTTTGAATGTATACAAAGGTGTTTTTGTCTTTTGAAAAGTTTTCAATGTTTGAAAGTTGGATTTTGAAATTGTGTTGTGAAGTGTGTTTGAAAATAGCAAGGATGTTTTTGCAAGCTTTTGATCAAGTAACTAAGAGTTATCTACCCTATTTTACTCAAAGATCTTTCTTATGTTTTTAACCCTTTTAACAGTGTTGTTTCACCATTGTATTTGGTGAACAATCTTGTGTTAGGATGTTAAACGGGACAGGCGTGGGTCATCGTATAGACCATGATAGCAATGGTGTCAAGTATTTTTGTCAATTTTCTTAAGGGACTTGATCATTTTGTTTAGGCAACTCAGATAGCGTCATCGAGGGACTATGATCTTTTGTTTTGTTTTTGTTTTGCCAAAGTACTACAATGCATACCATGGCTCATTTTTGAAGGCAACAAGTGGATTGTAACCCTAGGGGTGTAAGTGTGCATTGCGTTTGTTTTTTCATGCATTTTTGTCTTTGATTAGGTCAAACTAATTATCGGTTTTGGTTTTGCATACAAACCCTAATTCTCTAATCATGGCATAATTGAAAGCATTTAATGCGTAAAAAATAAATCTAAGCTATTACAACTTTGATACAGGTAGGGGGTACAATTTTGAATGGGGGATTATTTTGCAAGAAATTAAAACCCTAAATTATTACAACCAAATTGAATTTACAATGCATAATATTTAAATGTACAATATTTAAATAAATAAAAATAAACAAATATCAAATAAAAAATGTATTATGCCAAAAAAAGATTTTATGTATGCAAAGTATTTTTAAAATGTAAAGAAATATAAAGGAATAAATAAAATAAAAAAAGGATTAATTTTATTTTTATTAAAGGGGTAAACCCTAATTTTCTTTAAGAAAATGATACTATTTATTATTTATATACAAAAATATATTAATATGTACAAAAATAGAATATACTGAAGAAAATGTATTTTTTAGCATAAAAAATAAAAAGGGTAATATTTTTATATTTTACTCTAATTATTTAGTAAAATATAGGTATATATATATATATATATATATATATATATATATATATATATATATATATATATATATATATATATATATATATATATATATATATATATATATATATATATATATATATATATATATATATTAAGTATATATAAAATAAAATAAAATATTTACAAAAATAAAGTATATTCAAGAAAATATTTTCAATGTGAATAGAAGTAAAAAAAGGAAAATAAAAGTATTATTTACATTATTTTTGGATTTAAACAAATAATAGAAATTATTAAAAGTGTTTATAATATTAGAAAGAAAAGAATAAAATGCCAAATAAATGTAAAAAAAATGTGAAAATATTTTTAAGCATTTTTTATATTTGGGGATAAAATAATAAAGTCAGAAATGAAATAAAAATGCAAAAATAACAAAGTATAAATAAATTGGGTCAGGGGGTGCAAAAAGGAAAAAGGGAGGTGCAAAAAGAAAAACAAAACAGGCCCAGCCCAATTCCACTTCATCTTCTTCCTTGTGACAAACGCGTGCTTGTTCTGTACAAACTGCCAACTCCTGGAAACGTGATCTTTTGACAAAACTCAAAACATGAAACTTGTAGAGCATCAAACAACGATTTCAACCATATAAAACATTAAATCTAACTCTCAAAGACCAGAGAGAATTTCTCTGGCCCTAAAATCTAACATAACTTTTTCAACATGTTCATGGATGAAATTCTCCTAGCACGATTAATATAAATGAAAACTGAGCATATGTATGGTTTCAGGGCAATGAGTACAACGTCTTTTACTCACAAACCTAAGGCTAAATGTTCCTAAATAGAGAGATAGAAGTTCATGAAAAACCTGTTTCAGTTGGACACGAGTTGGACAATGCAGCAACTTTCAGTGAGGCCTGAGGTTCTTTTGAGCTTGCTTGATGTTCCCTGAACCTTTCCCAATGCTTAGTTTGTTTTGAAGTGGCCTGAATCGTTCTACAGAACTCAATCTGGAAAGCTTCCAAACAAAAATGGTGAACACTATAAATGGAGTTACAGTTGGCAATGGAGGTTTGGGATAGCTTGAGTGGTGGAAGGTATCGGAACTGATTGCAAGCAAAACGCACTAGTGGAATGTGATTTGGCTTGTGATTTGCATGTCCTTCCCTGTTTTGCAAGAAAATGTGGTT
This sequence comes from Vicia faba, assembly GCA_948472305.1. Lineage (NCBI taxonomy): Eukaryota > Viridiplantae > Streptophyta > Magnoliopsida > Fabales > Fabaceae > Vicia > Vicia faba. The sequence continues at coordinate 34,426,246 of OX451739.1, read as the reverse complement.
TTTGAGTATGAGGGTGTTTTAGGGGTGAAAGGCTCGTGTTTCTGGCTTACAAGGATGTGTAAAACTTGTTTTAAACCTTGGCTTAAGTTGAATATATCAGATATGTGTGTTATGGACTTTTGGCAAGTTGACTTGTTTTGAAAGAAAAGTGTGAAGTGAAATGAGATAGGCCTGTACAGGCTATCTCCAAGCATGCACAAGTTCCTTGTACATTTGCCTGAGTTTATGGAACTTTTTTGCTGCAAGGAAAGAAGTCCAAGGCTCAAGAAAATGCAATTTGACATAAAGTTGCCTTTATGAAAATGGAAGTGCCTTCTTTATGCCCAAAATGGAATTATTCAATGTGTCAAGCTCTAATGATCAGAATAACACCAATGTCCAATGTATTTGCATTCAATGTTTGAGTGTAAATTGGTTTGGATGCCTGTAATTATGTACTAAGCTAGTTTTGTCAGATTTTGCAAGTGGTATGAACATGTATTGGCCATGGTTACAAAGTGAGTTTTTTCCAACTTCAAGCATTCGATTCTCCCTAACCACAAAGGTGTTTGAGGAGTTCTTGGATAATTTGGAAAGCTTGCAACATGTAATATAATCCATCTTTGAAATGTAACTTGAGACTCCAAGTGGAACTATGTGAAAAATGGCCAAGAAGATGGGTCAAAATCCTGCCTAAACTAGGGCAAAATTTCTCTAAGTTAAAAGTTTTAGGTACCCTTGTTCCAAAAATCATAACTTGAGATCCAAGCTTCTTTTGAGAAAACTTTGTGAATCAAAGTTGTATACTTTGTGATGGAATACAACTTTCATGTTGTAAGTTTTGTTTGAATCCATTTTCCTCTTGGTGAAAATGTGGGACAAAGTTAGGAAAAATTAAGAAAATTTCATAACTTAGAAAATTTCTAAGTTATGAAATTTTTCAATTTCAAACCCTAATTTGTAATTTTGGGTTTCTTGATGAACAAGTTTCATAATTTGATATATCTTGATGAAAAATGACCCTTGGCACTTGATTTTGACCAAAAAGTCAAAGTTTGACTTTTCAGTGTACAGTCAAATTTTGATCAGTTGATTGAAAAATTCATCTGTCAATCCTATGCATTTGAGATATTTTGAACTTGTTGAATAAGTCAAGATAGTTTCATTGTGTCCTTGAGTCCATGGTTGAGCTTGATTTGCCATTGGTTAGGTCAAACGGTCAAAAATTGTCTTTGTGCAGTCAAAACCCTAAAAATGACCATTTTGCCCTCTTGGTGATCTGATCAAATTTCTTATGGAATTATGGTCCAAACTTGATCAAATGGTTCATATGAGTTCATAATGTTGATGTGGGTCAAAATTTATGAGGTTTGACTGTCAATTGGCCACAATTGACTTTCTCCCCAATACAGCTGATTTCTAGATCAACTGTCCAATTGACTGGGCAAAAATTTGATTCAAGGCTTGAAACTTGGTATGGACAAACTTAAGAGTCCAACATGAAGTATGAAAGTCAATTTGGGCATTGAAGGTCCAAAAATCCATGTGCACACTCAAACCCTAATTTCAAGTCAACGGTGCAAGGAGATGTCTTAAGCAGAGCAAACCCTAGCTTGGTCTTGAATTCCAAGTGCCTGGTGATGGAATATGTTGATAAAATGAGAGGGAAAATATTGGGGTACAACAGTTGCCCCTGTTCAATATTCTTGAACCTGGAGAGTTAGATTGGCAAGTTTGCCTTTCGTGACTCGAAGGTAAAAGAGGATTGGACACTAGAGTGCCCGTAAATTTGCACTCGTCAAAATATTGTTGAGGGAATGGGCTTAAAGATGCCATTTGGAGGTGGTAGAATCTTGCTGGAGATGGGCTTAAAGATTCCATCCAAGAATGTTTGTTGAAGTGCAACGTTGTAGATCAGAAGAATAAGCATCAAAATGATACCCGTGTCTGGAATGCATTTGAACTGTATCTGGAGACCGAGTCTGTATGAGCAAAGGAATGGCGTCCGTGTCTGGAGCGTATCCGAGCTGTAACTGTATTTGATTTTTGAATGAATATCAGAATGACTGTCGTGTCTGGAGTGTATCTGTATTCTGAACGGGTAATGGGGAAACATTTGTATATGGAAGCAACTGTGTGCTGGGGATAAGTTCTGAATGAGTGACAGAATGGCAACCGTGTATGGAGCGTATCTGGACTATATCTGAAGTTGAGATCTGTATGAGTAGCAGAATGACTTCCGTGTCTGGAGTGTATTTGAGACTGTAACGGGGATCTGAATAAGTGACAGAGTGACTTCTGTGACGACTGCACTGGGGAGAATCAAACTTCTGGTGTAAAGGCCAGAATGGCATCTGTGTTTGGAACGTATCTGATCTTGAAGTTGATAATTGAATCTGAATGAGAGATAGAATGGCTGTCGTATCTGGAGCGTATCTAGTCTGTATCGGATTGCTGAAGTCTGAATGAGTAGTAGAATGACTGTCGTGTCTGGGGTGTATCCATACTGTATCTGAATAATTGTTAATGATAGCCTTTTAATCTTATCCTGAAAAGGGTAAAATGTTAGCTAAAACGCAAAGTTATGTTGCATGATATGTATCATGCAATGAATTGCGTTTCATCAATGTTTATGATATATGAATGTAATGGATGTGCATATAAGCTGAGTAGCTGTCTTGCTGAGGGAAATAAATCCTTGATAACCGGAGATAATGAAATCTTCGACTGCTGTCGGAGGAAGCAAATTCCTGACCGATGCTACGGATTCAAAAATCTTTGATTGTTAAAGATGAGAAATACTTGTTGGCTGCTTGGGGATTAAAGATATTTGATTGTTGAGAATGAGAAAACCTGGGACCACAGCCGGGGATTGAAAATCCTTGGTGACTTGTGGGGATTTGACAAGAGCTTTGACAACTTCTGCAGGGAATGAGAATCCTTCATGACTTTCCTGGGAAATAAGGAAAACTCTGAAAATCTCTACTGGGGAGCTAACACCTAGGAGGCTTCTGCTGGAGAAATGAGACCAAGAATCTCCGATCTGCTAGGAAATAAACTTTGTGGGGAGAGTGTTTACTTGGCCGGGGAAATCAGGAGCTTGGGTTGTATGCCAAACTGCTGGGGAAGTTGGGGAACACTGAATGGTTCTCATTGGGGATTGATAGTTTGGAACTCTTAACTCTTATGGGAAACTTGAAACTTATCTTCGTTGGGGAATAAGGTTTAGGATACACCGGCTCCGCTGGGGATCTGGAATTTTAACTCCGTTGGGGATATGTACCCCAAGATTTTAGCTTTGTTGAGGAACTGAATGATGTACTGTAGGGGATTTCTTCTGGAATAGCACAAGGGTATCTTCCTACACCTTCAACCTATCAGTAATTAATCTTTCTTAATTTCATTTTATTTGTAAGCAGTGATTATATTCAAATGCATATGCCTATTTAACAAAACTTTGGACTTTTTCAAATAAAACATAAGTGTAAAAAGAAAGAAAGGCAAGCAAATTTCTGCGTTTTGAACTATTTTTATATTAACTTTTGTAAGTATCTTTGTACAAAGGAGACAGACATCCTAGTAAGAGAATGTTGTCGTAAAAATTGAAAAATTTATACAAAAATAAAGATGGATATGTGTAACAATTCCATGGCGTTCCCATTCTGCTATAGCCTTCACAACTCTGAGTATCTTGTCCATTTGATGCTTCGTTCGTCGATGATTGGATTGATCAGAAGCTTGGAGCTTGTTGGTGAAGAGATTGCTCTTAAAGTGATCCGACGAGACATAGTCATACGCTTTAATTCCCTAATTTCTGCCTGGACCGCCCTTTCGGGTTTTCGATCCACCGGGAAACCCTTTTTTGCCCAAGTCGCCCTTTCAAGTTTTCAACTTGCCGGGTGTACAGATTTTTTGTTTATCCCTAATTTTTGCCTGAACCGCCCTTTCGGGTTTTCGATTCACCGGGATGCCCATTTTTGCCCAAGCCGCCCTTTCGGGTTTTCGACTTGTCGGGTCGTTTTATGCGTAGTATCTTTTGACTATGTCTGCGTTCGCAGGGTGCGGCAAGTCGTCGCCGTCCATGGTGGTCAGAATCATTGCCCCACCAGAAAAAATGCTCTTTATCACAAATGGTCCTTCGTAAGTAGGAGTCCACTTGCCCCTGGGATCACTTTGCGGCAAGATGATCCGCTTGATTATAAGATCTCCGACTCAATATTCCTGACGCCTGACTTTCTTGTTGAAAGCCTTGATCATCCGTTTTTGATACGTTTGACCATGACAAACAGCAGTAAGTCGCTTTTCATCGATCAAGTTAAGTTGATCAAGCCGGGTCTAAATCCAATCGTCTTCACTCAAACAGACATCTTTCATAATCCTTAAGGAGGGAATCTGAACTTCCATAGGTAAAACAGCTTCCATGCCATATACCAAAGAAAAGGGGGTTTCCCCTATTGAAGTACGTTCCGTGGTATGATATCCATGCAGAGAAAATGGTAACATCTCATGCCAGTCCTTGTAGGTGACTGTCATCTTTTGAATGATCTTCTTGATATTTTTGTTCGCGGCTTCAACAACACCGTTCATCTTCGGCCGATAGGGAGATGAATTGTGATGATAAATCTTGAACTGCTCGCACAGAGCGGTGATCATGGTGTTGTTCAAATTATTACCGTTATATGTGATGATCCTGTCGGGGATACCATACCGGCATATGAGGTTCTGCTTAATGAAGCGGGCAACCACATTTTTTGTAACTGAGGCGTAGGAAGCTGCTTCGACCCATTTGGTGAAGTAATCAATATCCACCAGGATGAAGCGATGTCCATTGGATGCTGTAGGCTTGATCTCTCTGATCATATCAATGCCCCACTTCGCGAATGGCCAAGGATATGTCAGAACGTTGAGAGGAACAGGAGGAATATGTAACTTTTCGGCGTAGACTTGGCATTTGTGGCAAGTACGGGAATGTTGATGACAATCAGCTTCCATAGTAGACCAGTAGTAGCCTTCCCTTAGAATCTTCTTAGCCATCATATGTCCGCTCAAGTGGGTGCCAAATGTGCCACTATGTATTTCAGTCATGATCAACTCTGCTTCAACCTTGTCCACACAACAAAGTAGAACACAATCATGGTTGCGCTTATAAAGGATGCCATTGCTCAGGAAGAACTTGGCAGCAAACCTCCTTAAGAACTTTTTGTCATTGACGGAAGCTCCTTCGGGGTGTTCTCGAGTCTGGAGATACCTTTTGATTTCGTGAAACCAGGGTTGTTCCACTACTTCTTCGGTATTAATCTCATGATAGTGCGCAGGTTCGTCCATTCGCTCGATGGTGATTTGGGGATCCTCATTATCCCAGTTGAGTTTAAACATGGAAGACATTGTAGCCAGAGCATCTGCCAGCTGATTTTCTTCTCACGGGAAGTGCTCGAAAGTAATCTGCTCGAAATGAGGCAATAATATCAGGACATGTTCTTTGTATGGGATAAGATTAGGATGTTTAGTATCCCACTCTCCTTTGACTTGACTGATAACCAAAGCCGAGTCCCCAAATACGACCAAAGATTTGATTCTCAAGTCTATAGCAGCCTTGAGACCAAAGATGCAAGCTTCATATTCAGCCATGTTGTTGGTACAGTTGAAGCAAAGTCGGGCAGTGAAGGGTGTATATCAACCTTCCGGAGAAATGAGTACTGCACCGATACCGTTGCCAAGTGCATTTGAAGCACCATCAAAGTACAGGGTCCATCGGGATCCTTGTTCAGGTCCGTCATACGGTCTGTTACCCTCAATGTTGTCCAATGTCATGATGTCCTCGTCAGGGAAGTCGAATCTCATAGATTGGTAATCTTCGACAGCTTGATGAGCTAGATGGTCAGCTAGTACACTTCCTTTTATAGCTTTTTGGGTAGTATACTGGATATAATACTCAGTCAGGATCATTTGCCATCTAGCAATTCTTCCAGATAAAGCAGGCTTCTCAAAGATATACTCGATTGGATCAATTTTGGAAATCAGCAAAGTGGTATGAGTCAACATATACTGCCTTAGCCGGCGAGCAGCCCATACCAAAGCGCAGCAAGTTTTCTCGAGCAGTGAGTAGCGAGTCTCACAGTCGGTAAACTTTTTGCTAAGGTAATAAATGGAATGCTCTTTTCGGCTAGACTCGTCATGTTGGCCCAGTACGCAACCCATTGAGTTATCCAAAACAGTCAGATATATGATTAACGGCCTTCCTTCGACGGGTGGCATCAGGAAAGGAGGTTCTAGTAAATACTCCTTGATCTTATCAAAAGCAACTTGACAATCATTGTTCCATTCAACTACCTGATCTTTCTTCAACAGCTTGAAGATTGCCTCACAGGTAGAGGTCAGGTGAGAGATGAACCTTGCGATATAGTTTAAGCGTCCCAAGAATCCTCTAACCTCCTTTTCAGTGCGGGGGGCAGGCATTTCTTGTATAGCTTTTACTTTAGCTGGATCAACCTCAATGCCTTTGTTGCTGACAATAAATCCCAAAAGTTTACCAGACCTGACTCCAAAAGTGCACTTGCTTGGGTTCAGTCTGAGCTTAAACTCCTTCAACCTGACAAACAGCTTTTGCAGATGATCAAGGTGTTCTTCTTCTGTTTGTGATCGGGCTATCATGTCGTCTACGTAGACTTCAATCTTATGATGTATCATATCATGAAATAAAGTTACCATGGCGCGTTGATAGGTTGCCTCAGCATTATTCAGTCTGAATGGCATCACTTTGTAGCAGAAGGTACCCCATTGCGTGACAAAATTAGTTTTCTCCATGTCTTCGGGGGCCATTTTGATCTGGTTGTATCCCAAAAATCCATCCATGAAGGAAAATACCTTGTGTTGAGTTGTGCTGTCAACCAAGATGTCGATGTGTGGTAGCGGAAAAGCGTCTTTAGGGCTAGCCCTGTTTAAATCCCTATAGTCCACACACATTCTGACTTTGCCGTCCTTCTTAGGTACGGGCACAATGTTAGCAACCCACTGTGGATAGTAAGTAACAGCCAGAAAGCCAGCGTTGAATTGCTTCATTACCTCAGCTTTGATATTTTCAGACATGTCGGGCCTCATTCGGCGGACCTTTTGCTTGATCGGTGGACAATCTTCTCTTGTAGGGAGACGGTGAACCACGATATATGTGTCTAATCCCGGCATGTCTTCATAGGACCAGGCAAAGATCTCAACATATTTGTTCAACAACTGTACTAAGCGCTCTTTGACACCTGGTTCCAAGTTGGTACCCACTTTTACCTCTTTCTTGTCTTCCTCTGTTCCCAAGTTGATGGTTTCTAGCAACTCTTCATGGGGAAGAATAGCCCTCTCTTCTTGTTGCAAAAGTCTGGCTAACTCTCCCGGCACTTCACAGTCTTCGTCAACTTCGTACTCAGCATGATTGACCAAATCCTCAGAGTCACCGAAGGCTAAAGCAGAATAGTCACCCATGGAATCCAGAGTGGATGGGTACCTGCATTTTGTGAGTGTGGGTGTGTGTAAGGGATAGCCATCCTTAAACAAAACAATATGCAAAAGAAAAGAAAAAAATGAACACAACAGTTTATAGATGAAAACGTCCAATGATTCATTAAAACATGGCATATGATAATGAAGAAAATCAAGCCCTTACAAATGGACCTATATGCCCCGGGAAAGGCATAAGGTGAAAATAGTGTACGAATTGTTTAGTTATTACAGACCAAAATAGGAAATTGTTCAAAGATAAATTACTGGTTGATGAAAGTGATGGGAATAAAGTCCTTTGCTTCCCAATTGCTTAATCCTCCTTCGACGGTTGGAAAGATCCAATCTTCAAAGTTGTCTTCTTCATCATCAGCTTCTAAGGCATTAATTCCATGGTGAGTGATCCTTACGGGTGGTCCTCCAGCCTTGGAGCGACGCATAGCTTTCTGGCCAGCAGCAGTAAAACCTAGTCCGAACTTGTCCGTCTTATGGGGAAAATCAGGCAGTTTCCCCCACACTGTACTCTTTCCTTCTTTGACTACAACCTCTGTGTCCTTGAGAGATGCCATCCTAGACACATGCTTGGGAACGATAGGCACATCAACCATTATCTTCGCAACTGAGACTTCAGGAGAAACTTCCTCAAAATGTTGGAAAGGCGTTTCTATGAACTCGCCATCCAACTCCACATAGCGGAAGGAGTTGAGGTGACTTATCATGTACTCTTCCTCGCCGTGCACCGTTATAATCTTACCCTGAACAGGATACTTTAGCATTTGGTGTAAGGAGGAGGTAACTGCCCCAACATAGTGGATCCACGGCCTTCCTAATAAGCACGAATATGAGGGACGGATGTCCATCACATAGAAGGTAGAGTTGAACGTCTCGGTGCCCACTTTGATAGGTATGTCAACCTCTCCGTGAACCATTCTTTTGGACCCATCAAAGGCCCTAACCACGATATTACTTGGCTTCAGCACTAACCCTTCACAGTCCAAACGGTCTAACGCTTTCTTCGACAGCACATTCAAGGATGAACCAGTATCAACGAGGACATGGGCAAGGGTGGTTCCCTTGCATTCTACTGAGACATGCAGCGCGTCGTTGTGTTTCCTTCCCTTAGGAGTCAAATCAGCATCGGAAAAACCAAGACAATTATCAGCAGTAAGGCTGGCCACGCTGTCTTGAAACTGGTCAGCCGAAGTTTCTTGAGGCACGTGTGCCGTCTTTAAAAATTTGATCAGGGCCTTAGCATGGGCCTCAGAGTAGAGTGGAAGAGCCAACATGGAGATCTTGGAAGGGGTCTGCCCTAGCTGTTCCATGACGTCGTTGTCGCTCTTTTTGATTATCTTTAAGATTTCTTCCATTTCTTTCTGGGTGGTCTCAGGGATTACCACAGTCTGAGCCTTCATCTTGACAGGGCTTCTAGTATCCCCTTACCCTTATCGGTAGTATCAACGAATGGTCTAACTTCATGAGTATCTAATTCTTCAATAATCGGGCCTTGCACAGATGGCTTAACAGGCACAGAAGCTTTCGAGGGTCCGAAGACTGCTCTGGGGGGAGCAATCTCCGGAGAGAAAATCCGTCCACTGCGAGTTATCTTGCTTGTTCCTGCAATGTTCCCTATATCAGGGGTTTCATCATCAGAATTCTCTTGGACTGATTCAATCTGTTTGATACCATGATAGAATATTTCTCCTCCGTAGTTCCATGGTATCGTTTTGTTAGATTGATACAGGACAGGCCCTAGCATGGTGATTTTTAATGACACAAACTTAGGATCGGGCGTAATCTTGACAGGCCTTTTACAAGCCTTGGGAAGATTATCGGAGATGGTTATTATTGCAATGTCATTGGTTGAAGTAGAAACAGTAGCAGGAGTAACGGGAGTGAAGGTATCGACAGGAGTCTTTTGGAAGAGTATCTCTTGGGTATCCATCAGGCGTTGGATGCCTGATTTCAACATTGGGCAGTCAGCTCGTATGTTTAAACAAAAGTAACAGTCTTTTCGACAGCCTGGGAATATCCCGGCTCTCATCAAATTCACTTTAATCACTGGTAACGGAGTCAAAAGGTCAGCAACATTGGTAACATGAAGGTCTTCCATAACGGCATGAACATTATGACCGTGCTTGGGCATTGGGGCAGAAATCACATTCGGCTTTTCGGGCGCATCGAATTCTACCTCTTTGGCGTCGATCAGGTCTTGGATTTTGTTCTTAAGAGCCCAACAGTTGTTGGTATCATGCCATACACTGTCAGAGTGCTAAGCACACTTGGCATTGGAGTGGTAATATGGAAAAGATGTATTAGGGTTCTTTGGCACTTCCTTCAAATTGGTAAGATTCAGTTTTAGCAAATGAGGGAGTACTTGAGCTGGCGTCATGTTGATTCGGGTGAACTGCCGTTGTGGCATTTCTACCCGTTGTTGATTAAGTCTTGGCTGATTTCCGCGAGGTTGATCATTTGAAGAGTTTTGAATCATCACAGCCCCTATCGTTGGTCGGCGCACCATTCCTCCTTGGCTTTTCTGGGAATAAACAGCAGAAGCTTCCTTCTTAGCTGGGAAGGTCTTCTTAACAGCGGTGGACGTGGAGGCATCTTTCTGAATCTTACCACTTTTAATGCCGGCCTCGACCCTTTCACTGGTCAAAATTAGTTCGGTGAATCCTACAGAGGAACTCCCGATTAAATGATTGAAGAAAGGGCCAGACAGGGTCCCTAAAAACATGTCAATCAGCTCTCTATCCGATAATGGTGGCTGCACCCTTCCAGCCAGATCACGCCACTTCTGGGCATACTCTTTAAATCCCTCATTAGAAGCTGTTGTACCCCAAAATTTGCCCTCGCATTTTTTCACAAGCAATCTCAACTTCAGACATTCCCTGACTTTTCAAACTGGCTCAAGAATCGGGCAAACGGACTTTTCTTGACAGTCAAGCAAAATTAGGGTTTTTACTGATTTTCAGAGCTCTGGATTGTTTCATACAGTTGGCTTAGGGTTTTGGTTGATTTTTGGTTCGATTTTGATCAGGCGAACGCTGTGATACGGTGGGAGAACTGACTTGAGGTTTTGCGTTTGTATTCGCAAATGTTGCGGTTAGCAAGAGTCGCCACCGACTTTTTATTTTATCCTAAGGAAAGGTTAAAAAGCACAGCAAAAACCTTTTGAGATGTTTTCTTGGGTTTGGGGAGTAGATTATAGAAAGGGAAGGTATTAGCACCCTTTCTATCCATGGTTATCCATGGGCTCTTAGTTACTTGCTTAGATCATTTGCCTTTTGTTTTCAATTGTTTTAAATGGTGCTTGAGTGTGTGGGTTTTGAAAATGTTTTTGAAAAGAGGCCAATGTGGTGGCAACCTTTGTAATGATCCATGTGGGGATGTATACAAAGATGTATGTCTTTTGAAAAGGTTTTCATTTTTGTTTTTGAAAGTTGTTTTGAAAGTGTTGTGAGATGTGATTTTGAAATTAGGCAAGTGTTTTGTTTTGCAAGTTGATTCAAGTAACTAAGAGGTTATCTACTCCTGAATTTCTCAAAAGATTATTGCTATACTTTAACCCTTTTAGCAAGTTTGCTCCACCATTGTATTGGGTGGGCAACCTTGTGTTAGGATGTGAAAGGGACAGGCGCGGGTCATCGTATGGACCATAATTGCAACGGCGTTAAATGTCTTTGAGCAATTTCTCTAAGGGACTTGATCATTCAAATTATTTACTTTGCCCAAAGAAGTTCAACATGCAATATGGCCTATTTATTTGAAGGCAACAAGTGGAATACCCTAGGGGGTGCAAGTGTGATTTGTGTGTCCATTTTCATGCTTGTTTATCTTGTATTAGGTCAAACTATTTTTTCATCGTTTTTCGCATACAAACCCTAATTCTAACATGTTATCATTAGAAAGCAATAAAGTGCGAAATTAAAATTACTAAGCTATTACAAAACCAAATATGGGAAGGGGGGTACAAATGTTCAAATGGGGGATATTGACAAGAATTTAAATCTAAATTATTACATCAATTGAATATTTGCAATTTAAATAATGCATAATTAAATGTAAATTAAATAAATATGTGAAATGCAAAAAGAAAGTTTTTATGTGTATGAGGAAATATTATTTATGTAAAAGGGAAAAGAAAATAAAATGTATTTATTTATTTTTTGAGTATTTTGAATTTAGGGCAAAAACCCTAATTTTTAAAGAAAAAGGTATCATCTTCTAATTTAATACAACTATTTATTTATTATTTATAAAAATAATGTAAAAATGAAGTATATTATGAAAAAAGTATTTTTGTATCAAATATTAAATAAAATGAAAAATCAAGTATTTTTATATTTTTGTCTTAAATATATTAATAATCATATATATATTTATATTAAACCCTAAATATGTATTATACAAAAAAAAAAATATTTATTTAATATTTTAATAAAATAAATAAAAGAGTATTTTTTGTATGAAATATTTTCAGAAAGTAAATAAAAAATAAAAATTGTATTTACATTATTTTCTATTTATTTTCTATAATAGTACATATATATATTATATACAAACAAAGAAAATAAACAAATAAATATGCAATAAATGCAAAAAATGATGAAAAAAATATTTTTAATTTTCTAATGTCATGAGAAAAAATAAACAAAGTCAACCAAAAAGAAAAAAGTCAAAAATGTTAAGAAATGAACAAATGGGCTCAGGGGGGTGTAAACATGAAAATGGGGTGTGAAAAGAAAACAAATCCAGGCCCAGCCCAGACCACTCCTTCTTCAACCTCTGTACAGCCTTCTTCAAGCTACAACACGCGTTTTTTATCTCTGGATTCCTGGACTTTCAAGCAAAACTCATAACATGAAAAGTGTAGAGCATTAAGAGACGGTTTCAACCATATAAAGAACATGACCTATCTCTCTAAGATGAGGGAGAATTTCTCTCCCCCTCTTTTCTGACCTAGTTTTTCTACCATTTTCAGAGCTCAAATTCTCTCTACTCAGATAAAAGAAATGAAAAGTAAAGCTATGTACATGTTCAGGGCTATGAGTAGGACCTTGTTTCTTCACAAACTTAAGACTAAAGATGCCTAATAAGAGAGATACGAATTCAAACTTTTACCTGTGCAGTTGAACTTCTATGTGGAGAATGAGAGACTTTCAGTACAATGTAATGATTGGAAAAGCTTCCTTGAGGTCCAGGGATGCTTTTTCAATGCTTACTTTGTCTTGAACCTTCTTGTATCAAGCTGTAGAACTTCACCTGCAAGTCAAAGATATGAAAATGGTGGAAGTGGTTAGAGCAACTACAGATCGTGCCTTAGCTTCTGGATAGCTTGCATATGTTATAAGGAAGGTATAGGAACAGGTTTTGATCAAAATGCTCGAAGGGATTGAGAGATAGCACTCAATCTGCAGGGCCTGCTCTGTTTGAGCAGTTTTGTGGTGTTTCTGAGATGGAGAGTGTTTGAAAGGCAAAAGGCTCGTGCAAAAGCTTGGTTGGGTGATCTTGAATGTGTTTGATAGCTTTTGTGTTGTGTTTGTAAGCTGAGATTCAAGTTGTCACAAGTTATGGACTTTTCTTCTTTTCTAAGCAACAAAAGCAAATTGGTGTTCTAGGTCAGTATAGGACCCCCTAATGTGCTGCATCAACTCCTCTTGATCAGTGTGTTATGCCCATAATCTTGTGCTAAGCAGATCTTCTATGTACTTGTTTGATTTACCAATTGACATAAAGCAAACTTTTGTAAAAATGGAAAGTTCACTTTATCCAAAAATGGATCAATCTTGTGTATAATGCTTGAATTCATGGAACAACACTTAGACACAATGAACAAGCATTAAATTAAGGAGTGCAATGTGGTTTAAGGACCTGCAAAGTAGCACAAACTATGCTGAGTTCAAATTTGCCAAGTTTATGAACATGTCTTGATGAAGAACAAAAGTGAATTTTTGCCAACTTGTGAAATTCGAATCTCTCAAGTTATGAGGTTGTTTGATGAGTTCTTGGACATTTTGGAAAGCTTGGAATGTGTACTACAATCCATATTTGAAATGCAAATCAAAATTCCAAGTGGAAGGGTATGAAAAGTGGCCTTGAAGTAGGGTAGAAAACCTTGTCAAAATAGGTCAAATTTCACTAAGTTAAAAGATGGTTTAGTGCCCTTATTCAAAAAATCATAACTTGAGATACAAGCTTCAAATGAGAAAACTTTGTGAATCAAAGTTGTAGATTATGCAACAAGCTACAACTTTCATGTTTTGACTTTTGTTTGAATCCCAATGGATCATGGTGAAAAGATGGGGCAAAGTTGGAAAAAATTAGGGTTTTCCATAACTTAGAAAAATTCTAAGTTATAAAAAATTCCATTTTCTAACCCTAATTTGCATTTTGTGATTTCTTGGTGAACAAGTTTCATGATTTGGAATGTTTTGATGAAAAATGAATCTTGACTCTTGATTTTGACCAAAAAGTCAAAGTTTGACTTTTCAGTATACAGTCAAAATTGATCAATTGACTGGGAAATTCAACTGTCAATCTTGTGTACTTGGGATCTTTTGAGCTTGATGAACATGTCAAGATAATTCCATGGGGTCCTTGAGTCCATGTGGGAGCTTGGTTTGTCATTGGCTAGGTCAAACAGTCAAAAATTGCCTTTGTGCAGTCAAAACCCTAAAAATGACCATTTTGCCCTTTTGGTGATCTGATCAAATTTCTTGTGGAATTGTGATTCAAACTTGATCAAATGGTCCATGTGAGTTCATAATGTTGATGTAGATCAAATTTCATGAGGTTTGACTGTCAGTTGGCCACAGTTGACTTTTTTTCCAATACAGCTGATTTCTAGGTCAACTGTCCAATTGACTGGGCAAAACTTGGAATCAAGACTTGAAACTTGGTATAGGTAAACTTGGGAGTCCAATATGAAGCATGAAAGTCATCTTAGGCATTTTAGGTCAAAACATCCTAGGGTAAATACAAACCCTAATTTGAGTCCACAGTGCAAGGAGAAGCCTTGAGCAGAGGAAACCCTAACTGTATCTTGATCTCCAAAGGTCTTGTGATGAGAAAATGTTGAGGAGATGGGAGGGCAAATTTTGGGGTACAACAAACGCTATTTGGCATTTAATCGGGAATTAAGGGTTTTGTGGGCATATTCTCAGAAAGATTAAAATTCCACAGCACTTTGCAGTTTATTCTGAGATCGGGGTTAAATTCGCATTGTTTTGATTTAATCAGTGAAAGAGACAGTGGTTTGCATTCATGTCGTTTTGTTTGGGGCAGTCAAATACAGTATGCAGTATTGGATTCACAGTGTTTATGACAAATCAGTGAAGAAGGAATGCGTTTGATCAGTCCATTTGGGTTAACTGCTGCTTTGCTTTGGATATTGGATAAGACAGGTTTAATTGATCAATATGGTTTTTATTTAAGTTATTTATTATTCTAAAATTGAATGATTGAAATTTATTTTTCAATTGTTTTAATTCAAAGAGTTTTAAATAAATAAATAAACAATAAAGAAAATTAGAATTAATTGGATAATTTAGATTTTATTGATATTTGAATTATTTGTACAAATTGTTGTTTATAATTTAAATTATGAACAATAATATACATTAATTTAAATATTAAATAAAATAAAAATTCTATCCTATTTCTAATATTCTTCACTTTTCACTCCGCTCCGGTGCTCCATTTTTTATCTGCAAAAAGAAAAGAGAAAGTCAGAAAGCAGTTGAAATTAAAAGAGACAGTTAAAATTTGCTCGTCATTAGGGGCCACTGACTGGGATCAGTTGACCCTCTCTGCAAATCACGGGATTTCTCCCGGTTCACAAAGAGGGAAGAATTCCATTTTTTATTCATGAATGTCAAATGCATAATTTCTAAAAGTTCAAACTGCAAACTTCCAATTCCCACTTCCTATCAAATGCCAAAGTCTACTCAAAGATTACCCAAAAGTACAATTGCTGTCAAAATCTATCCCAAGCTGTCAAAGAAGATATGGAAGATATTACAAAATCCCAAGATATCAAGGAAAAGTCAGCACACAAAGCTGTCAAAAGAAGGATAAAGATGCAGAAAAATCCTATATGCAAGCAATCTTAAATCATCATTTCCCAGCCTAGAGGGGCCCCTTCAGAAAAGAGGTACAGCATAAAATCATAATATATTCTTAACTGTACTTTTGGAGAGAAAAAGAGAGATAAAGAGCAATAGGCAGGTTTTAGGCTTAGGCAGAAGAAGGAAAAAGATATAACAAAAAGAAAAGATACACAGGCCAGTACAACTCAGTTCAGCATAGCAAAAATAGTGAAAAGATACAAACTGTCATAAAAACCATCAAACCTGCCCATCATCACATTCAAGACAGAAAAAACTCAAAAGGACTAAAACCTGCTGAGCTGAAGCCTCTAAGCTTCAAAAACTGATAACCTGTTAGGCCATCAAACAAGTTTCAAAGACTAAAAAACCTGCCTACTCATAAAGATACAAACCAAAGCATAAGAGCAACTGAAGCATATCCTGCCTCACCATTAACCTCACATGACCTGCTAATGTTCAAAAACCTGTCCAGTTCCCACAAAAACCATTCAGAACCTACTGCATCAGCTCAACCTCAAAAGCCAGTACAACACAGTTAGAAGAGAAACAAAACCTGCTGAAGAGCATACAAGCCTAACCACAGCATAGCTTGCTAAACAACCATTAACCTGTCAACACACCCATTTGCTAGCACAAACCCATAAACAAAACAAACAAACACATACACTGGATTACCAAACTGATAAAACCAACACCCTGTCTTAACCTCAAAATCCTAACCATCAAAACATGGCCTAGCTTTCAAACCTGATAAACAAAATCCAAATCCCTCAACCATACTGTCAAACATAATCCAACGCAGGTAAAAGGCTAATGGTTTCAGAATAACAACTCGAGTCATTCAGAGGCAATATCAAGACAAACCCACAGGCCCTCAGTATAACATCATTGGGCGAAATCTCTAAAGGCAACCAGCAATTCAAAGGGACAAAAACAGAAGAAGGAAAAAGTGAATCTTTTTGAAAGAGGTTCTCAGTATAAATCATCATCAAAACCATAGACAAGCAAAGCAACCATTCAACGAAAATTCAAGGCAACATATAGTAGAAAAAGAGAGATAAAGAAGTGAATTAGAAAGAAGGTTTTCAGGCAAATATAAATCATCATAAAACCCTCACACAGCAAGAGGTGAGAACGAAGATACCAGGGTCACCAAGGGCAAGCATCACCGTTCACGCCGTCCCGGCCTCCTAAAGCGTCACTCCTCCGCCCCTCCTCCATCTCCAAAAATGAAGGTAGCCAATCTTTTCCCTCTTCTCTTCTCCTTCATCTCATAATGAAAGGTAATAGTTAAGACTCAAATCAAAAAAAAAAGCGTGTATCATTCACAAAAGAACATAAAGAGTTGAAATCAAACCTTAAATCAAGGACGCTGGGCTCATGTCAATGGAGGGAAGAAAGGCTTCGGGAGTGACGTTGGTGGCCGGAAAGAGAAGCGTTCAGGAAATTGATAATCGGAGAAGACGAATGCACGAACGCGCCGCTCAAACCCTAAGCATGTTCCAAAACTGAACTAACAAAACCTAACCCTAAATTCGTTTCAAAACCATGGGCTTGACCCGTTTCTGACTTCCTCTAAAGCCCAACAAAACCACTAACACATTTTACAAACATTTGGATTAATACTAACTTCTTTTCTTTATATTATGTAAACTCATTTTATTTTCTATCACAAAATCATACAAACACTTTTTTTTATTAAATCACATTAATACTAAATATATGAAACTTTTTCATTTAAAACACCTAATTTAAATTATAACAAAATACCTTTTTACCATATAATTAAAATTGCAAACATTTTTTTAATTAAATATATTCTTGTACATAAATTTTGAAAACATTAATTTGTACATATACATAAGATACATTTCATTTTTTATATACAATATCATTAAATTTGAAAATATCTTCTTTTAATACATTTTGTACATAACACATGGAAATATATTCTTTTTTTCTCAAAATATCATTTTCGCAATTTAATTAAGCTCCTAAACACTTAACAAATACATATTTGTACATAAGAATTTAAATACATTTTTTCTCTAAATGTTAAATTTCACAAACATTTGATTAAAATACTTTTTGTATATAAACAAATAAAGATACATTTCTTAATCAAAACTTGAACATTTAAGTTAAAACATTTTCTTCTTTTTGTATATTAAAAGAAATCAAAGATTCATTAAAATACATATTTAGGTCAAAAACCCTAATACGTTTCAATTTCACATTTCGCACTTGTAAATAATTACACACAATACATATATACCTCATATACATCTCACACTTACACTTATACAATACATTGCCCTACACACATTTTTATCTTATATTTGTATATTCGATATTCACATTTTGATCGCACATTCGATTTGGTTGTAACTTATTGGATACTATAAGTCTCATCCCCTTTGTACATTTATACCCCCACTCCCGGACACTACTTTGTAATAGCGTAGATTTTACATTTCCGCAATTTACAGTTTTCCAATTATACCATGGTTAGACCTAGGGTTTGTATGTACATAAAATCAAACGCCAGATAACCTAATACAAGACAAATACATGTAATCAATACACAATCACACTTGCACCCCCTAGGGTAATCCCACATGTTGCCTTCCAAAATGGGCCATGCTTGCACGTCGAGTATCTTTGGCAAAACAAAATCAAATGATCATAAGTCCCTCGATGACGCTTTCGAATGTTGCCTAAAACGGAATGATCATAGTCCCTTCAAAGCAAATTGCCAAAGACACTTGGCATCATTGCATTCATGGTCCATACGATGACCCGCGCCCGTCCCGAATAAACTTCCTAAACGCAAGATTGTCCACCAAATTCAATGGTGGAACAAAATTGTTAAAAGGGGTTAAAACATAACAAAAACCTTTGAGTACAATAGGGTAGACAAAACTCTTAGTTACTTGAGATCAAACTTGCAAAAACACTTGCTTTCTTTTCAAAAAAACCACAATCCACAACACTTTCAAACAAACTCTCAAAAACATTTGAAAACATCTTTCCGAAAAGATCCACACTTTTGTAAAACACTCAATCACGAGTCAAATACATTAGTTGCCTAAAGACAAGGCATCTTTTTCCAAAACATTTTCAAAAAGCACCCACACACACACCATTTTCAAAGCAATCGAAAATCAAGGCAAGTGATCTAAAAAACCAAGTAACTAAGAGCCCATGGATAACCATGGATGAAAAGGGTGCTAATACCTTCCCTTTTCATAATCTACCCCCCGAACCCAAGAAATATCTCAAAAGGTTTTTGCTGTGCTTTTTTAACCTTTCCTTTAGGATAAAATAAAAAGTCGGTGGCGACTCTTGCTAACCGCAACATTTGCGAATACAAAACGCAAAACACTAGTCAGTTCTCCCACCGTATCACAGAACTGGCGACTCTGCTGGGGATTTTTCTAAAAGTGGGGTTACCTTAGGGTTTAGATCACCTTTACTTTCACTTGATTGCTTTGTTTGCTTTACATTTGTGGGCTTTGTATCGGAGTTTTATAGATCCTAACCCGGATCTGGGGAAACCCTTTTAGGTAGCATAATCTGTGAGGGACCTGTCCGGCGTATACCGACATGGGTGAAGCAGTGGCTACGTTAGTGTGGCGTCTTGGTCTGTACCGATATCCCTCGTGTTCAGACGGGGAGAATATGGGTCTTCCAAGGAGTCATTAAGCACCAACCGACCTTAGAACCCTAATTGACCTACTTGGCCATTAGAACAGTAGCAGCATGCTACACTCATTGAGGCTAAACTCTCGAGATGGTTCCGGCCGCGAGAAAAGGTTGCGATGCTGGAGTTATGACCGATTGAGGGTGGCCAATGATATGAGATTCTCTAGAACCCAGTTACTTTTGATAAGACAGGTTTTAACCAACAAACTGAAAGAGGGTAGTACCTGAACCTCATGCAAGCCTAAACCTAAGGCCTTGTGTGCTTTGTGTGAATATTGTTTGCCTGTGCATACACTCACTTGCTTGTGCATACATGTACATAACATCATGACATCATACCATAGCATTTTAGCATTTTCAATAACCATTTCAAGGATCTCGAGGGTTCTGTTGATGCAGGATTACGTTGAACCAGACATCTATCAAGGGGCAAGGGGGTTTCTCCTCTAACCAATCCAGTCAAAGTTCGAGTGCAACAACTTGAATCAGTGGCTATGACCCACTCGACATGGTGAGCTTGATTCTCGTGGAAGGACATCCACCGACACAAAGCTCTCCGATCAAAGTTCAAAAACAACAACTTGAATCAGTGGCTATGACCCACTTGACATGGTGAGCTTGATTCTCGTGGAAGGACGCCCACCGGTGCAGAGATCTCCAATCAACGATCCAAGTTTAAACCTCTAACGTTTTCTTGTGTTTACCCCAAGAGATCCTTGAAAGCATGCATCCACATATCATGCATTTCATTTTGACAATCTTTCCTTTTTCAGGTTTCCTTACTCTCCTGCTGTTTATTTCAGCAAGAGATGGCTTTAGAACGGTCTGTCAAAGACATCCAAGACCAGACTGCTCAGCTGCAGGAGATGTTCCTGAACTTGTCTCTGGGGCAAGAAGAGATGAAAGCTCTCCTCACCAAAGGCCTGGGGAATTCCAACAATGCCAGGAGTGATCAGATTGCGGAGCTGCAGTTTGATCTGACAACACTGAGGACTCAAATGATGGGACAGTTGGTGGGCCAGATGGCTCTCATCCAAGACCTATCTCAAAGACAAGAGGAACTCAGAGTTCTTATCCGCCAACTGCTTCCAAACAACCAACTGGGGCAAACATATGAGGTTGGGGAGCAAGTCACCGCTCAGCCTCCATCCACTCAAGAAGACAAGGGGAAAGCTCCTTTGCTAGCTTCAGGGTCACAAACCCATCAACAACCTCGCCAGCGTCAATGGGGCAATCGGCGTAAGCAAGAAAAGTCGGGAAGACAGTTTACGGAGACTGAAATACCATCATTCTTCATACTGAAGCGCCTGTTGGAGGTCAATTTGCTTACCGTAAAGGACCCTCCTCAGAAGCTCAATATCTCCTCTCCTCACTTTAATCCCGACGCATTCTGTGTTTACCACTCCTACAGCCCGGGACACAGTACCAACGACTGTTGGGCCTTGAAGAACAAGATTCAAGATCTGATTGACATTGGGGTGCTGGAATTCATGCCAGACGGCGAGATGAAGATCTTCCATTAAAGGGTTCTCCGCTTGAAGTGACGAAGCTCAAGCTGAAAGACTTTTGCTTCTTGCTGAATTTTCAAAGTTGTAATTTCTTTTGCTGTCAAAACAATTATCTGTTGATGTTAAACTCTGTTTTCATTAATGCATTGCATATGATTGTCTTGAATTCATCCATTCGTTTCACTACTCTTATGCTTTTCTTTATGATATTTGACTCTTGATAAAAAGTTGCAAGCCTTTAGAGGGAGGATGACGAAACAATACCATAATCTTATACAGTATGCTTTTGAACAGACCTTGCTGATGATGTACAGGCATTTCTTTCAATTCCCAAACACTGGAGTTATAAGGAAGCTAATCCCTAGTCAACCCCTTCGAGCCAAAGAAGTAGGAGTTTTCTGTTCTGATACAATCAAAACCTTTGATATAAACCTGGGGCAGGGTAGTATCTCAGTTAATTCAAAAGAAAATGCGCATTGAAGTCGCAAACTCTCAGTTCGTAACACAACGAACGACGTCAAAAAAAAAAAAGCGTTCCTTTGGAATCAAAAGACCGGGGTGGTTCCCTATCACATAGACAGTCAATCTCTCAAAAGAGAAAAGCCCGTTGAGCCAAAACCTATAAAGGAGGCTTAAGAAAGCTGGGGCATCCCGCTGACAGTAATCCCGGAAAACGGTAACAGTCAGGCAAAAGTTAGGGATAACAAATCAAAATCAAAATAGTGAGGTCATTACAAAATCCTCAACAACATGAAAAATGTTGAAAAAGAAAAAGGAGATGATGACTGTCTCCCACAAATTCAACTGGTGAACCATCGCCCAAAAGTCGTTCCAAACTCAAAACAGAGTGCGACGCACAATTAACTGAGCTTAGGTTGAAGAACATCACGAAGAGCGGGTGGGTACAAATATACCTTGAGCCTTTATCCTTTGTTTCTTAAACCGTGAACCAGGCCACGTTACAACCCTTCAAAAGTCCTAATTGAAGCATGGGTTAGTTCGAAAGCATACTGTTACAAAAGGTATCCTGACTCCTGTAGGGCTTTGCTCTAAATCTTGTGTTAACTTGTCTTATGAAAAGTTTTCTGCTAAAAACACATTTTTCAAAAAAAACTTCGAGACAAACATAAACTTTGTATTATTCGAATATCACTGTCTGCATTTGACCCTTTTGTGTGACAGCGAAGAAATTCATACAGCAATTGTTCGGAGGAACGAAAAACTCTCTCAGTAAGTCAAAATCACTCCAAGAGGATAACACTTCCATCAAATCCCTTATCAACAAGGGGCATGACATGTCACAATTCAATTAACCTGGGGCAGTCCAGTCAAGGTCCAACAGATCTTTCAAAGTTCAGTTAACCTGGAGCAGTCCAGTCAAGATTTCAAGAAATCTCTCAATATGCAGAGTAATCTGATTCAAGACTCTTTCTTCACCACTTGGGGCATTCGAATGTCAAAAGTGTTCAACAAAACAATTACAACATTTCCAGATTCGACTCCTGTATCCAGCCAGGGCATATCTGTTGACAACATTTCCAGACTCGATTCCTGTATCTAGCCAGGGCACGTCTGAAGAGTTCGAAGATTCGATTCCTGTATCCAGCCAGGGCATATCTATCAACTATCACCTTTCCAAATTCGATTCTTGTATCCAGCCAGGGCATGTCTGAAGAATTCCAGATCAACACCTGTAACAATCCAGGAAACATCTGTGAACGACCGATTGTAGACCAACACCTGTAATAAGCCAGGAGTTTATCTACATCACCACTTGGGGCATTCGAATGTCAAAAGTGTTCAAAACCGATGCAGTTTTACACAAGCTCATCATCAGGAAGCCCTACACCGGTTCCTCTTCAAGACTTCTGAAACAGTTTACGGATTCTTCCCTACAACGGATGTCAATCTACCGACTTGTTCAGACTCTTCTCAACCTCTGAAATTAGTTTACGGATGCTTCCCAACAACGGATGCGGCTCTATTGCTGATTCAACTTCAAGACTTCTGAAACAAGTTTACGGATTCTTCCCAACAACGGATGTCAATCTACCGACTTGTTCAGACTCTTCTCGACCTCTGAAATTAGTTTACGGACGCTTCCCAACAACGGATGCGGCTCTATTGCTGATTCAACTTCAAGATTTCTGAAAACAGTCCACGGGTTCTCCAAGTAAACGGATGTTAACCTATCACTTGTTCAGATTCTTCCAAAGACTTCTGAAAACAGTTCATGGATTCTTCCCAAGTAACGGGTGTTAATCTATCAGCTTGTTCAGATGCAACCTTTGAAATTAGTTTACGGACGCTTCCCAACAACGGATGCGGCTCTATTGCTGATGCAACTTCAAGATTTCTGAAAATAGTTCACGGGTTCTCCAAGTAAACGGAGGTTAACTTATCGCTTGTTCAGATTCTTCTCAAGCTAACCACCACGGAAGATCGCGCTCGCCAAAATTCTCCCTATCCCCAGCGGAGTTCATCAAAATCCCCAGCCAAAGAATCCTCCGGAGTTCAATCCCCCTCAGAGTTTAAGCTTCGGTATCCCCAGTGGAGCCAGACCATTGAACCTTCTCCCCACAGAGTTTTGGGAAGGCAAATCTTGAGTTCCCCAGTGAAGTCTCCAGAGTTACTCGCCATCAAGCCGAAGATTCTCAATCTGGCCTCCCCCAGCATGAGTCTACTAGTTTGGAATTCCCCAGTAGAGGTCATCAGGAATTCTCTTCCCCAGCGACAGCCAAGGATTTATTTTCCCCGACAGCAGTCAAGAAGCTTTTATCTTCAGCCATCTCGGATTCATGTATCCTCGGCAAGATTAGCTCATCAGCTTACATGCGCATTCATTACATTCATATCATAAACATTGATGTCACGTACATTGCATCATGCATCATAACATTGCATACAACTAACCCTTTGCCTTTTTCAGGTAAGATCAGTCGACAGACACAGATCAACTCCCGAGATTCATCCAGAAATAGTTCAGATGTGACCCAGACACGGCGACATTCTGATACTTATTCCAGATTCATTCAGACGCATCAGCAGAAACCCTACACCGGTTCCTCTTCAACTTCAAGACTTCTGAAAATAGTTTACGGATTCTTCCCTACAACGGATGCCAATCTACCAACTGATTCAGACTCTTCTCAACTTTTGAAAACAGTTTACGGATTCTTCCCCACAACGGATGTCAATCTACCAACTGATTCAGACTCTGATCAACTTCTGCAAATAGTTTACAGATTCTTCCCAACAACGGATGTCAATCTACCGACTGATTCAGACTCTTCTCAATTTTTGAAAATAGTTTACGGACGTGTCCCAACAACGGATGCTGCTCTATTGCTTATTCAATCTCAAATAGTTTACAGATTCTCCAAACATGGACGTCAATCTGTTGCTTGTTCGGACCCCAATTCAGAGATGTCCCAAAACAGGGATGCCTTTCTGATACTCGTCCACTCACCATTGACATACAGTTCAACATGTCCAGATGGCATCTATAAGCCCATCCTCCTACCAGCAGTCGCCGAATGGCATCTGTAAGCCCATTCTCAGATGGCATCTCTAAGCCCATCCCCCGACAAAATTCTCCCGCACCAGATGGCATCTTTAAGCCCATCACCAAATGGCATCTTTAAGCCCATTCACATTTACCGTCACATCGACGAGTGCAAATTTTCTGGGCACTTTAGTGTTCAATCTTCCTTTACCTTCAAGTCGCAAAAGGCAAACTTGCCAATCTAACTCTTCAGGTCAAAGAAGATTGAACAGGGGCAACTGTTGTACCCCAAAATTTGCCCTCGCATTTTTTCACAAGCAATCTCAACTTCAGACATTCCCTGACTTTTCAAACTGGCTCAAGAATCGGGCAAACGGACTTTTCTTGACAGTCAAGCAAAATTAGGGTTTTTACTGATTTTCAGAGCTCTGGATTGTTTCATACAGTTGGCTTAGGGTTTTGGTTGATTTTTGGTTCGATTTTGATCAGGCGAACGCTATTTGGCATTTAATCGGGAATTAAGGGTTTTGTGGGCATATTCTCAGAAAGATTAAAATTCCACAGCACTTTGCAGTTTATTCTGAGATCGGGGTTAAATTCGCATTGTTTTGATTTAATCAGTGAAAGAGACAGTGGTTTGCATTCATGTCGTTTTGTTTGGGCCAGTCAAATACAGTATGCAGTATTGGATTCACAGTGTTTATGACAAATCAATGAAGAAGGAATGCGTTTGATCAGTCCATTTGGGTTAACTGCTGCTTTGCTTTGGATATTGGATAAGACAGGTTTAATTGATCAATATGGTTTTTATTTAAGTTATTTATTATTCTAAAATTGAATGATTGAAATTTATTTTTCAATTGTTTTAATTCAAAGAGTTTTAAATAAATAAATAAACAATAAAGAAAATTAGAATTAATTGGATAATTTAAATTTTATTGATATTTGAATTATTTGTACAAATTGTTGTTTATAATTTAAATTATGAACAATAATATACATTAATTTAAATATTAAATAAAATTAAAATTCTATCCTATTTCTAATATTCTTC
Organism: Vicia faba; assembly: GCA_948472305.1. Lineage (NCBI taxonomy): Eukaryota > Viridiplantae > Streptophyta > Magnoliopsida > Fabales > Fabaceae > Vicia > Vicia faba. The sequence continues at coordinate 34,400,902 of OX451739.1, read as the reverse complement.
ACTTTTCACTCCGCTCCGGTGCTCCATTTTTTATCTGCAAAAAGAAAAGAGAAAGTCAGAAAGCAGTTGAAATTAAAAGAGACAGTTAAAATTTGCTCGTCATTAGGGGCCACTGACTGGGATCAGTTGACCCTCTCTGCAAATCACGGGATTTCTCCCGGTTCACAAAGAGGGAAGAATTCCATTTTTTATTCATGAATGTCAAATGCATAATTTCTAAAAGTTCAAACTGCAAACTTCCAATTCCCACTTCCTATCAAATGCCAAAGTCTACTCAAAGATTACCCAAAAGTACAATTGCTGTCAAAATCTATCCCAAGCTGTCAAAGAAGATATGGAAGATATTACAAAATCCCAAGATATCAAGGAAAAGTCAGCACACAAAGCTGTCAAAAGAAGGATAAAGATGCAGAAAAATCCTATATGCAAGCAATCTTAAATCATCATTTCCCAGCCTAGAGGGGCCCCTTCAGAAAAGAGGTACAGCATAAAATCATAATATATTCTTAACTGTACTTTTGGAGAGAAAAAGAGAGATAAAGAGAAATAGGCAGGTTTTAGGCTTAGGCAGAAGAAGGAAAAAGATATAACAAAAAGAAAAGATACACAGGCCAGTACAACTCAGTTCAGCATAGCAAAAATAGTGAAAAGATACAAACTGTCATAAAAACCATCAAACCTGCCCATCATCACATTCAAGACAGAAAAAACTCAAAAGGACTAAAACCTGCTGAGCTGAAGCCTCTAAGCTTCAAAAACTGATAACCTGTTAGGCCATCAAACAAGTTTCAAAGACTAAAAAACCTGCCTACTCATAAAGATACAAACCAAAGCATAAGAGCAACTGAAGCATATCCTGCCTCACCATTAACCTCACATGACCTGCTAATGTTCAAAAACCTGTCCAGTTCCCACAAAAACCATTCAGAACCTACTGCATCAGCTCAACCTCAAAAGCCAGTACAACACAGTTAGAAGAGAAACAAAACCTGCTGAAGAGCATACAAGCCTAACCACAGCATAGCTTGCTAAACAACCATTAACCTGTCAACACACCCATTTGCTAGCACAAACCCATAAACAAAACAAACAAACACATACACTGGATTACCAAACTGATAAAACCAACACCCTGTCTTAACCTCAAAATCCTAACCATCAAAACATGGCCTAGCTTTCAAACCTGATAAACAAAATCCAAATCCCTCAACCATACTGTCAAACATAATCCAACGCAGGTAAAAGGCTAATGGTTTCAGAATAACAACTCGAGTCATTCAGAGGCAATATCAAGACAAACCCACAGGCCCTCAGTATAACATCATTGGGCGAAATCTCTAAAGGCAACCAGCAATTCAAAGGGACAAAAACAGAAGAAGGAAAAAGTGAATCTTTTTGAAAGAGGTTCTCAGTATAAATCATCATCAAAACCATAGACAAGCAAAGCAACCATTCAACGAAAATTCAAGGCAACATATAGTAGAAAAAGAGAGATAAAGAAGTGAATTAGAAAGAAGGTTTTCAGGCAAATATAAATCATCATAAAACCCTCACACAGCAAGAGGTGAGAACGAAGATACCAGGGTCACCAAGGGCAAGCATCACCGTTCACGCCGTCCCGGCCTCCTAAAGCGTCACTCCTCCGCCCCTCCTCCATCTCCAAAAATGAAGGTAGCCAATCTTTTCCCTCTTCTCTTCTCCTTCATCTCATAATGAAAGGTAATAGTTAAGACTCAAATCAAAAAAAAAAGCGTGTATCATTCACAAAAGAACATAAAGAGTTGAAATCAAACCTTAAATCAAGGACGCTGGGCTCATGTCAATGGAGGGAAGAAAGGCTTCGGGAGTGACGTTGGTGGCCGGAAAGAGAAGCGTTCAGGAAATTGATAATCGGAGAAGACGAATGCACGAACGCGCCGCTCAAACCCTAAGCATGTTCCAAAACTGAACTAACAAAACCTAACCCTAAATTCGTTTCAAAACCATGGGCTTGACCCGTTTCTGACTTCCTCTAAAGCCCAACAAAACCACTAACACATTTTACAAACATTTGGATTAATACTAACTTCTTTTCTTTATATTATGTAAACTCATTTTATTTTCTATCACAAAATCATACAAACACTTTTTTTTATTAAATCACATTAATACTAAATATATGAAACTTTTTCATTTAAAACACCTAATTTAAATTATAACAAAATACCTTTTTACCATATAATTAAAATTGCAAACATTTTTTTAATTAAATATATTCTTGTACATAAATTTTGAAAACATTAATTTGTACATATACATAAGATACATTTCATTTTTTATATACAATATCATTAAATTTGAAAATATCTTCTTTTAATACATTTTGTACATAACACATGGAAATATATTCTTTTTTTCTCAAAATATCATTTTCGCAATTTAATTAAGCTCCTAAACACTTAACAAATACATATTTGTACATAAGAATTTAAATACATTTTTTCTCTAAATGTTAAATTTCACAAACATTTGATTAAAATACTTTTTGTATATAAACAAATAAAGATACATTTCTTAATCAAAACTTGAACATTTAAGTTAAAACATTTTCTTCTTTTTGTATATTAAAAGAAATCAAAGATTCATTAAAATACATATTTAGGTCAAAAACCCTAATACGTTTCAATTTCACATTTCGCACTTGTAAATAATTACACACAATACATATATACCTCATATACATCTCACACTTACACTTATACAATACATTGCCCTACACACATTTTTATCTTATATTTGTATATTCGATATTCACATTTTGATCGCACATTCGATTTGGTTGTAACTTATTGGATACTATAAGTCTCATCCCCTTTGTACATTTATACCCCCACTCCCGGACACTACTTTGTAATAGCGTAGATTTTACATTTCCGCAATTTACAGTTTTCCAATTATACCATGGTTAGACCTAGGGTTTGTATGTACATAAAATCAAACGCCAGATAACCTAATACAAGACAAATACATGTAATCAATACACAATCACACTTGCACCCCCTAGGGTAATCCCACATGTTGCCTTCCAAAATGGGCCATGCTTGCACGTCGAGTATCTTTGGCAAAACAAAATCAAATGATCATAAGTCCCTCGATGACGCTTTCGAATGTTGCCTAAAACGGAATGATCATAGTCCCTTCAAAGCAAATTGCCAAAGACACTTGGCATCATTGCATTCATGGTCCATACGATGACCCGCGCCCGTCCCGAATAAACTTCCTAAACGCAAGATTGTCCACCAAATTCAATGGTGGAACAAAATTGTTAAAAGGGGTTAAAACATAACAAAAACCTTTGAGTACAATAGGGTAGACAAAACTCTTAGTTACTTGAGATCAAACTTGCAAAAACACTTGCTTTCTTTTCAAAAAAACCACAATCCACAACACTTTCAAACAAACTCTCAAAAACATTTGAAAACATCTTTCCGAAAAGATCCACACTTTTGTAAAACACTCAATCACGAGTCAAATACATTAGTTGCCTAAAGACAAGGCATCTTTTTCCAAAACATTTTCAAAAAGCACCCACACACACACCATTTTCAAAGCAATCGAAAATCAAGGCAAGTGATCTAAAAAACCAAGTAACTAAGAGCCCATGGATAACCATGGATGAAAAGGGTGCTAATACCTTCCCTTTTCATAATCTACCCCCCGAACCCAAGAAATATCTCAAAAGGTTTTTGCTGTGCTTTTTTAACCTTTCCTTTAGGATAAAATAAAAAGTCGGTGGCGACTCTTGCTAACCGCAACATTTGCGAATACAAAACGCAAAACACTAGTCAGTTCTCCCACCGTATCACAGAAGCCATACCCATACTTTGTAGTTGAGTATGAGTAGGTGCTAAATCAGCGTTGTATTGGTATTTCTGGTAGAAAGCAGCAGCTAAATCTTCCCAGTTATGAACCTCCGATCTCTCGAGTTGATAGAACCAGTCCAATTGTGTGCCTGACAAACTGTCTTGGAAAAAATGGACCCAAATATCTTTATCAGATAAGTGGGGTTGGATCTTTCGGACATAGGATCTTAGATGCATCTTCGGACACGACAGACCGTCGTACTTGGCAAATGTAGGAACTTTGAACTTGGGAGTAATAACGATCCCAGTGTCCAACCCTAGTTCTTCAAAATCTAAACCAGGTACCCTTTGCAACTCCATGGCTGCCAATCTATCTTCAAGATTTTTAAATTTAACATCCGTCGGGGGATATTGCTGTTCGGAGTAATCTTCGTCTTCTTCCTCTTCCTCTTCTTCTCCTTTAACTTCAGATTCAGAGGGCATTGCAGTTCGTTTTCCTTTGCCAGCCCCTTCATCAGACGTCGAGGGGAACTCGAGAACTTTTCTAGCATTGCTTTCAAACCTTCTTCCCATAATGACCACACCGGGCCTTTTCTTATTTTTCTCTTTATCTTTCTCCAACAGTGCTTTGAGGTCCTCTTGACCCTTTGCTAAGGTCATGAGGAGCTGCTGGAATTGAGAATTATGTGCTTGCAGATCCTTAATCGTCTGCTCCAAATCCATCTCGCTGAAATAAATAGCAGAAAGATAATGAAACCTGGTGCGAAGACCTGTTTATGCATATGATGAATGGTATGTTATTCATGTAATGCATTCAAGGATTCATAAATTCAAATTTGTTGCAAACAAAAAGAACACACGTCATATTTAAGAATAAATTTGTTAGTACATAAGTTCCCCATGGGCAAAATATTACAAAATTCTTAATGTAAAAAGATATTGTGCATTCTTTTCAGTGCGATGTAAGTGTTGAGAGTTTCCTCCTCATGAATTCGGCGGGTAAGCTCCAAAACCTTCTTCTCACTGGCATAGAAGTTGGCTTCAAAGGTATTCCATTCTTCTTTGAGTTGGATCCAACTCTTTTGTAATTCTTCCAATGATGTTGGCATGTCAGGATGTAGGAGGGTGTGTGGAACCTCTCCTTCTATAACAGGCTCTTTGATCATGGGGAGAATGTGAGGATATGGCATCATAAGATTCTGGGCGCGGGTTCGTACCCACTTGAGGTAAGGCTCAAGGGGGATGGAATTCTTGTGCCCCAGTGTCTTACTATCCACCTTGTTAGGCATCCTCCAAGCTCTGATGAACCTTTGTCGAAGTCCTTGCGCATTGTTGTCGAAGTCAAAAACTAGGTCAGGAATCAGCATATCATGAGGGCCATCCCTCCGGGCATATCCAAATTTCCTTAAGGCTAAACAGGGGTTGTAGGTGATGCCCCCCTAATTCCAAGTAGTAGTACATTAATGATGATGACATTTTCTCTGGACTGAGAACACCAATGAACATCAGAATGTGTGAGGGTCATCAACCGTTGTGACCACCTTAAACTCTGCTCATTCTTCAAAACTGATTGTGGAAGGTGAGAAATAAACCACCTTGCTAGAAGAGGAGTACAGCACATGAGAACACCTCTTTTCCTCATTTTTCGTGTGTAAAATGAGTGTAGGATGTCCCCAAGCAATGTAGGTACAGGATTCCGAGACATGAAAATCTTGACAGCATTCACATCTATAAGCTGATCAGGGTTTGGGAACAAGAACAACCCATAGATGAGGAGTGCCACAATCTCTTCAAAAGCTTGTAGATCCAGAGAATTCCAGCAGTCTTGTGCCTTCTCAAACAGAAACTTTGCCAAGAAACCCTTGACACCACTTCTGGTTTCCCAATGACCTTTGATATCATATGGTTGCAAGTGTAATGCTTGAGCAACATCTTCAGGCTTTGGTTCTTTTTCCGTACCGTTGTAGGGTAGTTGATGAAGAATAGGAATCCTCAGGAATTGAGAAAATTCCTCCAAAGTAGGTATTAGTTGGTAATCAGGGAATGTGAAACAGTGGTGTAGGGGGTCAAAGAACTGGAAGAGAACTTTCACCATGTCTTCTTCAATGTTGGAGTTGACCAAGTTGAGAAGTTTACCATGTCTTTCACTGAAGAGAGAATTCTCTGGAATCCTGGAAGTAAGCTCCTTGAGTTGAGGAGGGATTCTCACAAGGTTGACTTGAATTATTTTCCTGCGAAGAGGTTCCATGACCTACAAAACAAGAACAAAGATGAAGATCCAAACCCTTGAAATGGTTAGTGGATGCACATGATGCTTTATGATGTTCATGATGTATGCACAAACACATGTACAAGCAAGTCACACAAAACCCTAGTTTCAGGCTTGTATGAGGTTTCATAGGTAAGTACCCTCTTGAGTTTAGTTGGTTCAAACCTGTCCTATAAATACTAACCGGGTTCTAAGGAGCTCAATATCACTGGATTGTTTTCTATGTTCATTGTTTTGGTTTAGCCACTTAACTAGCGACCAAAATATTCCAAGAAAACAACCCTCAATGAGTGTAGTATCGAGTATCTACCAACTTCGGACTATACCAAAGCCGGTCATCTCACTACCCCTAAAAAAAGGCCAAGATGGTCAAGTAAGGTTCTAAAAGTTCATTAGTGCTTCATGACATCACTCAGCGGCCCCGTATTCTCTTTGATTGACTCAAAGGCTACCGATACTCACAAATATGTCGCACTAATATAGCTATTACTTCAACCATGTCGGTATACCCCGCACAGTTTCCACAATGTATTGCTATTCACCTATGAATGTTTCCCAAATCCGGGTAGAGGATTTCAAGCCCAAACAAGAGAACCAAATGTAAAGCAATCAAAGCAATCAAGATAAGCATGCAAAGGTGATCTAAGCCCTAAGGTTACTCCACTTTTAAAGTCTTCCCCAACAGAGTCTCCAGTTCTGTGATATGGTGGGAGAACAGACTTGGGATTTTGCGTTTTGTGTTTGCAAATGTTTCGGTTTAGCAAGAGTCGCCACCGACTTTTTATTTTATCCTAAGGAAAGGTCAAAAAGCACAGGAAAGACCTTTGAGATGTTTTCTTGAGTTCGGGGAGTAGATTATGAAAAGGGAAGGTGCAAGCACCCTTTTCATCCATGGTTATCCATGGGCTCTTAGTTACTTGTTTAGATCACTTGCTTTGCTTTTCCAATTGTTTAAAATGGTGCTTTGTGTGTGGTTTTGAAAGGTGTTTTGAAAAGAGGCCATCATTGTGGCAACCTTTGTAATGATTCTTGTTTGAATGTATACAAAGGTGTTTTTGTCTTTTGAAAAGTTTTCAATGTTTGAAAGTTGGATTTTGAAATTGTGTTGTGAAGTGTGTTTGAAAATAGCAAGGATGTTTTTGCAAGCTTTTGATCAAGTAACTAAGAGTTCTCTACCCTATTTTACTCAAAGATCTTTCTTATGTTTTTAACCCTTTTAACAGTGTTTTTTCACCATTGTATTTGGTGAACAACCTTGTGTTAGGATGTTAAACGGGACAGGCACGGGTCATCGTATAGACCATGATAGCAATGGTGTCAAGTATTTTTGGCAATTTTCTTAAGGGAGTTGATCATTTTGTTTAGGCAACTCAGATAGCGTCATCGAGGGACTATGATCTTTTGTTTTGTTTTTGTTTTGCCAAAGTACTTAACATGCATACCATGGCCCATTTTTGAAGGCAACAAGTGGATTGTAATCCTAGGGGTGTAAGTGTGCATTGTGTTTGTTTTTTCATGCATTTTTGTCTTTGATTAGGTCAAACTAATTGTCGGTTTTGATTTTGCATACAAACCTTAATTCTCTAATCATGGCATAATTGAAAGCATTAAGTGCGTAAAAAATAAATCTAAGCTATTACAACTTTGATATAGGGAGGGGGTACAATTTTGAATGGGGGATTATTTTGCAAGAAATTAAAACCCTAAATTATTACAACCAAATTGAATTTACAATGCATAATATTTAAATGTACAATATTTAAATAAATAAAAATAAACAAATATTAAATAAAAAATGTATTATGCCAAAAAAAGTTTTTATGTATGCAAAGTATTTTTAAAATGTAAAGAAATATAAAGGAATAAATAAAATTAAAAAAAGGATTAATTTTATTTTTATTAAAGGGGTAAACCCTAATTTTCTTTAAGAAAATGATATTATTTATTATTTATATACAAAAATATATTAATATGTACAAAAATGACATATATTGAAGAAAATGTATTTTTTAGCATAAAAAATAAAAAGGGTAATATTTTTATATTTTACTCTAATTATTTAGTAAAATATAGGTATATATGTATATATAAAATAAAATAAAATATTTACAAAAATAAAGTATATTCAAGAAAATATTTTCAATGTGAATAGAAGTAAAAAAAGGAAAATAAAAGTATTGTTTACATTATTTTTGGATTTAAACAAATAATAGAAAGTATTAAAAGTGTTTTTAATATTAGAAAGAAAAGAATAAAATGCCAAATAAATGTAAAAAAAATGTGAAAATATTTTTAAGCATTTTTTATATTTGGGGATAAAATAATAAAGTCAGAAATGAAATAAAAATGCAAAAATAACAAAGTATAAATAAATTGGGCCAGGGGGTGCAAAAAGGAAAGAGGGAGGTGCAAAAAGAAGAACAAAACAGGCCCAGCCCATTTCCACTTCATCTTCTTCCTTGTGACAAACGCGCGCTTGCTCTGTACAAACTGCCAACTCTTGGAAACGTGATCTTTTGACAAAACTCAAAACACGAAACTTGTAGAGCATCAAACAACGATTTCAACCATATAAAACATTAAATCTAACTCTCAAAGACCAGAGAGAATTTCTCTGGCCCTAAAATCTAACCTAACTTTTTCCACATGTTCATGGATGAAATTCTCCTAGCACAATTAATATAAATGAAAACTGAGCATATGTATGGTTTCAGGGCAATGAGTACAACATCTTTTACTCACAAACCTAAGGCTAAATGTTCCTAAATAGAGAGATAGAAGTTCATGAAAAACCTGTTTCAGTTGGACACGAGTTGGACAATGCAGCATCTTTCAGTGAGGCTTGAGGTTCTTTTGAGCTTGCTTGATGTTCCCTGAACCTTTCCCAATGCTTAGTTTGTTTTGAAGTGGCCTGAATCGTTCTACAGAACTAAACCTGCAAAACTTCCAAACAAAAATGGTGAACACTGTAAATGGAGTTATAGTTGGCAATGGAGGTTTGGGATAGCTTGAGTGAGTTGAGTGGAAGGTATTGGAACTGATTGCAAGCAAAACGCACGAGTGGAATGTGATTTGGCTTTTGATTTACAAGTCCTGCTCTGTTTTGCAAGAAAATATGGTTTTTGAGTATGAGGGTGTTTTAGGGGTGAAAGGCTCGTGTTTCTGGATTACAAGGATGTGTAAAACTTGTTTTAAACCTTGGCTTAAGTTGAATATATCAGATATGTGTGTTATGGACTTTTGGCAAGTTTACTTGTTTTGAAAGAAAAGTGTGAAGTGAAATGAGATAGGCCTGTACAAGCTATCTCCAAGCATGCACCTGTTCCTTGTACCTTTGCCTGAGTTTATGGAACTTGTTTGCTGCAAGGAAAGAAGTCCAAGGCTCAAGAAAATGCAATTTGACATAAAGTGGCCTTTATTAAAATGGAAGTGCCATCTTTATGCCCAAAATGGAATTATTCAATGTGCCAAGCTCTAATGATCAGAATAACACTAATGTCCAATGTATTTGCATTCATTTTTTGAGTGTAAATTGGTTTAGATGCCTGTAATTATGTACTAAGCTAGTTTGGTCAGATTTTGCAAGTGGTATGAACATGTATTGGCCATGGTTACAAAGTGAGTTTTTGCCAACTTCAAGCATTCGATTCTCCCTAACCACAAAGGTGTTTGAGGAGTTCTTGGACAATTTGGAAATCTTGCAACATGTACTATAATCCATCTTTGAAATGCAACTTGAGACTTCAAGTGGAACTATGTGAAAAATGGCCAAGAAGATGGGTCAAAATCCTGCCTAAACTAGGGCAAAATTTCTCTAAGTTAAAAGTTTTAGGTACCCTTGTTCCAAAAATCATAACTTGAGATCCAAGCTTATTTTGAGAAAACTTTGTGAATAAAATTTGTAGACTTTGAGATGGACTATAACTTTCATGTTGTAAGTTTTGTTTGAATCCATTTGCATCTTGGTGAAAATGTGGGACAAAGTTAGGAAAAATTAAGAAAATTTCATAACTTAGAAAATTTCTAAGTTATGAAAATTTTCAATTTCAAACCCTAATTTGTAATTTTGGGTTTCTTGATGAACAAGTTTCATAATTTGACATATCTTGATGAAAAATGACCCTTGGCACTTGATTTTGACCAAAAAGTCAAAGTTTGACTTTTCAGTGTACAGTCAAATTTTGATCAGTTGACTAAAAAATTCATTTGTCAATCTTATGCATTTGAGATCTTTTGAACTTGTTAAATAGGTCAAGATAGTGTCATTGAGTCCTTGAGTCCATGATTGAGCTTGATTTTCCATTGGTTAGGTCAAACAGTCAAAAATTGCCTTTGTGCAGTCAAAACCCTAAAAATGACCATTTTGCCCTCTTGGTGATCTGATCAAATTTCTTATGGAATTGTAGTCCAAACTTTATCAAATGGTTCATATGAGTTCATAATTTTGATGTGGGTCAAAATTTATGAGGTTTGACTGTCAATTGGCCACAGTTGATTTTTTCCCCAATACAGCTGATTTCTAGGTCAACTGTCCAATTGACTGGTCAAAAGTTTGATTTAAGGCTTGAAACTTGGTATGGATAAACCTAAGAGTCCAAAATGAAGTATGAAAGTAAATTTGGGCATTGAAGGTCCAAAAATCCCTGTGCAAACTCAAACCCTAATTTCAATTCAACAGTGCAAGGAGATGTCTTGAGCAGAGCAAACCCTAGCTTGGTCTTGAATTCCAAGAGCCTGGTGATGGAAAATGTTGATAAAATGAGAGGGAAAATTTTGGGGTACAACACGATGGATTATGGTTTTTTGTGGAGCTTCTAATGCACTTGGAAACAGAATTGGTGCTGTAATTATCTCTCCCCAGGGTTGTCATACACCCTTCACTTCCAAACTTTTCTTTGTTGCACCAATAATATGGCTGAATATGAAGCGTGCATCATGGGAATTAAAGTTGCTATTGACTTGAGAATTAAATTCCTAAGCGTATATGGGGATTCAGCCTTGGTAATCAGTCAAGTAAAGGGAGAATGGGATACAAAGCATCCAAATCTTATCCCTTACTGAGAACATGTGCTAACCTTGATTCCGTACTTCGAAGAGATTACTTTTGAGCATATCCCGAGAGAAGAGAATCAGTTGGAAGACGCATTAGCTACCATTTCATTCATGTTCAAGGCAGATGGGACAATGAGGCTCCCAGAATCACCATTGAAAGATTCAACGAACCGGAACACTGCTACGAAATTGATATTGATGGTGTAGAAGAAAAACCCTAGTTTCATGAAGTGAAAAGGTGCCTGAAGCTCAAGAATACCCTGAAGGGGCATCAATCAATGACAAGAAATTCCTACAGAGGCTCTTGGCTAAGTTCTTCTTGAGCAATGGAATTTTGTATAAGCGCAATCATGATTTGACTCTACTTAGTTGTATGGACAAGAAGGAAGCAGAGAAACTTATGGAGGATATGCACGAAGGCATCTTTGATACTCATTCCAGTGGACATACTATGGCTAAGAAAATCTTGAGAGTGGGTTACTATTGTTCTACCATGGAAACAGATTGTCACCACCACTCGAGAACTTATCATAAGTGCCAGATCTATGCTGATAAAGTTCATGTGCCTCCAGTACTGTTGAATGTTTTGACTTCTCCGTGACCATTCGCAATATGGGGCATTTATATGATCGGAGAAATCAAGCCTACTGCTTCTAACAGACATCACTTCATTCTCGTCGCCATTGACTACTTTACAAAGTGGGCTGAAGCAACCTCGTTCCCTCTGTTACCAAGAATGTGGTAGCTCGATTCATTAAGCATAACCTCATATGTCGGTACGGCATCCCCAAGAGAATCATCACAGATAATGGTACCAACCTCAACAACACTATGATCACTGAACTCTGCATGCAGTTTAAGATCAAGCACTACAACTCGTCTCTATATCAACCAAAGATGAATGGTGCAGTGGAAGCCTCCAACAAGAATATTAAGAAGATCATACAAAAGATGGTTGTGACATATAAAGATTGGAAGGAGATGTTACCATTTGCTCTTCATGGCTATCGCACTTCTGCATGAACATCAACTGGGGCAACCCCATTCTCTCTGGTCTATGGTATGGAAGTTGTCCTACCTGTCGAAGTTCAGATTCCTTCTCTGAGGATTATGAAAGATACATACTTAGACAAAGACGAGTGGATTCAGACTAGCTTGGACCAGTTGAATCTGATTGACAAAAAGAGGCTTGCGGTTGTCTGTCATGGTCAGATGTATCATAAATGTATGATCAAGGAATTCAACAAGAAAATCAAGCATCGGGTATATCAGGCTGGTGACTTGGTAATAAAGCGCATAATTCTACCGCAAGGTGATCACAGGGGCAAATGGACTCCTACCTACGAAGGGTCATTTATTATAAAGAAAAAAATTTCGGGTCGTGCTATGATAACAACAACCATAGATGGTGAATATTTCCTGCACCATGTGAACGTGGACATAGTCAAAAGATACTACGCATGAAAAAGACTTGTTAGGTTGACTGGCCTAGGAAAAATAAGGGCATCCCGATGAACCAAAAGGGTTCGGGAAAAAAATTAGGGATGTATATAAAAGATTGTACACCCGGTAAATCGAAAACCTGAAAAGGTGGTTTGGGAAAAAAAAAGGGTATCCTGGTGGACTGAAAACCCGAAAGGGAGGTCCAGGTAAAAGTTAGGGATTAAAACTGTACGACTGTGTCCCATTGGATCACTTACTGCAAGCTTTATTACCAAAGTCAAAAGTACAACTTCTTCTGACAACAAGGGATGAGATGTTCGAATACATAGGGGCAATAGAGGAGTTGGAACCCAACGAGATCATTTCTACATAGCTATATATTTTGTTTTCATTTTGTAATCTTTTCATTTCCTGACAATTTCCTCTTACTAGGATTTATGTCTCTTTGTATCAAATCGCCTGTTTATGGGCAAACTATCAATACAAATACACCCTAAATTTCAAACTTTTTGTTTTTTTAATTTTTCTATTTGCAAAAGCGTCCAATGACTAAAATTGAATGAACATATGCATATGAACGTGATTAACTGTTAACAAATATATGCATAATAATAGGAATAAGAATTTACTCAATACTCTAGGAGTTTGGATGATGTTCGAGTTGTTCACAAATCCCCACAGAGCCACTTCCATGGGATTATCTCCACAGAGTAATCTTCACAAATTCACCTTCAAATGAAGATACATTCCCCGCAAATTCCCCGACAGATTACTCTGGCGGATAAAAGAATATGATCTCCTTCCTGGAAATAACACCAACCTACGGAGTTTCAATCAGTATCGTTCAGGGAAGTTCTCCTCCCCAGCTGAGTCTATTCCTCCAAAATGAAAAAACCCCTTGCAGATTTCTTCTCTCCAGCAAAGCTTGTTTCCCCAGCAGAGTATTTCTCCGGCAATAGGGTTTATTTCCCCAACAGGGTTTATTTCCCCAACAGATTACAGTCTCCCCAACTTGAATCTATTCCTCAGATTACTATGAATCACCGGCAAAATTCCTCTCCTCAGTAAAGTTGCCATTATCCCTAGAGAGTTGCTACGAAACCTGGAACTGGACCAGATATCTGTCAACTTTAAACCCCCCAGACAAGTCGGAAGTTTATCCATCTCTTTTATCCCCAATCATGGTATATAAGAATTAAACTCCCCATACGAGTCAGAAGTTTATCCATCTCTTTTATCCCCAGTCGGGCTATATAAGAATTAAACTCCCCAGATGAGTCGGAAGTTTATCCATCTCTTTTATCCCCGGTAAGGGTATATAAGAATTAAACTCTCCAGTAGAGCGTCGAACGACTAATATTCCTGAACTCTTCTCCCCAAACAAAAATCAACATTCCCCAGCAGAGTTTCCTCAAATTGCAAACAGGAATCCCCAGCGGAAGAATTCTAGACAAGGTTGAAGATTACACATGTTCTTCATTCCCAGCACCAATCATGGATTCATTTTGCCCAGCAAGATGTCATACGGGACTGTTGATACACTTCCAACAACATTTCACATTCATACATCATTTACAAAAATCATAGCATATGCATACGAAACGCATATAGCACAATCTCATTTATTTTGAGAACATCATTACGCGATACATTTCATACATCATGACATTGCATACAGATAACTCTTTACCTTTTCATAAAAGATCAATCAATAGACGAATATCATCAACAATTCTCAAATGGGTCTAAGATTAATTCCTGAAACAGGACGGGGAAACTGTCTATACAACCGAGAAAATATTAACTCCCAAAACAGGACATAGAAACTATCTTTCTTTCTTTATGGTCACATGAAGATCAATTCCCAAAACAGGAAAGAGTGACTATCTTTATCACCAAGTGGTATGAACTCCCGAAATAGGACGGGTTTACCAACAAAAACAGATTATAGATCAATTCTTGAAGGGGTCTTCAATTAGGTTTTTTTGCTTATCAGAGAAGATTGGTTTGAAAAGGTCTCAAATGAATTTCATGGTTCATAATAGGTGCTCAATAATGTTTATGTCAAGTTTCAAGTCTTGCATCACAAGTTTGCTCAGTCAATGGCTCAGATGATTGAAAATCAACTATATTAGATAAAAAGTCAATTGTGGTCAACATACAGTCAAACTTCAAGATTTTTTTCAACATCAACATTTTGAGGTGATATTCTTCATTTGATCAAGGGCTGATCATGATTCCTCAAGGAAAGCCCTTAAATCATCAAAGGTCAAAAATTGCCAAATTAGGGTTTTTATTGAGAATTAATGATCATTGACTTTTGGCCTAGTGCATGACCTAATGGCTTGAAGCGTGATCTCAAGAGCTTAAATACAACATCTTGACATAATTACATGGCTCAAGACATTTCAAAAGATACAAGTGATTGATAGTTGAAGAATTGAATCAATTGATGAAAAGTCAACAGTCACACAAAAGTCAAACTTTGACTTTTTTGTCAACATTGGAATTCAAAAGTCAAGAATGATCAAAACATTCAAAACTATCAAACTTGATCATCAAGAATCAAGAAAGTCAACAAAAGTCAAAAGTCAAGATTTTCAAACACTTAGAAAAAATTCAAGTGTTTTATACCTAAAAAACCCTAACTTCACAAGCAAGTTTCCTCAAGATACAAGTTGATTCAAGGAAAACTTGTCGTACCCCAAATTTGCCCTACCTCGACGATTATATTTTTCAAGATTAAAATAGATGAATTATTTAATGAAGGATGGCACAGCAATATCAGTTGACCCATTTTTGGATTTAAGTCGATTAGAGAGCGTATTTTAATTCAGGAAAGCGGGGCTTTCTAAATCAGAAAGACTCGTATATTCGTGAACCCATTCGCGAAGCATGTTGGCTTGTGGCCCATGAGATTCGAAAATGAAAATTATTTTAGAAATGATAATTATTAAGTTATTAAATTAATTAAAGCCCATTCAATTTTTTGTTGTTAATAAAAGAAGAGGTGGGGATACAATTATATTAAAATTCAATTTGGCCCATTTCTTTTAAATAAGCAAACAGCGAAAAAGGGGTGTGCAATTTACAAGCCCATTAAGTTCTTAAGGGCCCATCTATTGTTTTTGGAAGAAAAAAAAGAAGTCTTATCGTTATTATTTTTAAATAATAGGATAAATAATATATTATTAAGGAAAAAACATTTTTTATTATTAAAACATTACATGTTTTACTGCTGATTATTAAATTGACTGTAATGTTACATTGACTATTTGTTAAAATTATGTTTTAGAAAAGATGTTTGGAATAAATTTTTAGGCCCAACCCATATTATACGGGAAAAAATTTATTTTAATAATAGTATACTGGGCCAAATTGTAAAAAGCCCAATTGAACTAAAAAATTGGTTTTGCGGTATTGAGAAAAATGTGTTGGGATGAACTAAGAGAAAAAAGCGCAAGGCCCAAAAGCTTAGAAACAGCGACTGTACAAATCACGCCTAAATTCACGCTTGTTTTATCAAAAACAACAACTGTAAAAATCTCAAAAATTCAATCCAATCTTCATCAACCCAAATCCAGAAAATTAACATCTTATCAATACATAATTAAATCGGAAATTACAATCAATTGCACTAAAACCCTAAACTAAAGAGACATATAAATAGAGAAGACATTAAGAAGAACGGGGAGAGGGAAATCGGAAAAAATCAATACATAACAAAAGATATACAGTAGAAGAATAAAGATTCGAAGAGAAAAAAGAAGAACTTAAAGAACAACCATTTGTTGTTGACGGCTCCGAGAGAGAGAAATTGGGGTTTTCGACATCTGAAACCCTAATTGCTTGTTCGTTTCCCCGCCGCTTCCATCGCTGCTTCCGCAACCTTCACAACAAAGAAGACGCAACGAGATTAGTTCAGATCAGACCAAGAGCTCAGAAATCCGAACAAAAAAATCGTGAAGAGTGGTAAGGTTCTCAGCTTTTAAATTGTTATTTGTTTGGGCGTGATTTATGGTGGGGGAAAGGGTTCTAAGAGCTTACACGGATAAGGGTTTGGGAGGCTTAGGGTTGTATGGTTTGTAAGGGAAGAAGAAAGGGTTTGTATGTTTTGCAGCGAGGAAGAGAGTGAGAGGAAGATGTGTTGTAATTGTGAACAAATAACAAAAATAATGAAAAATGAATTAAAAAAATAATGTAATAATTCGTTTAGATCCAAGACACACACCCCTACTGTAACTATCACGGTTCCTCATTAGTATCCTTTGATCACGATCTGACGGCCTTAAGGCCAAGTCACACGGTAAACCCATGCTCCCTCCCACATGTAATCAAACGAAACACTCTTCAAACATTTTGGGCCTAAGCTCGTTTCCTTTTAGCACACCCCCATTCCTGAATTAGCAACACCCAAAGCAATTCGTACCCCCCCCCCCTGTTCAGAAGTGTTTTGGGCCTAGCCCAGATTCGTATTAGCACCCATTTTTTGCTGGATAATTAGAAACTACACCCCCCTGGTATTTTTTTTATATGATGATTATATTTTAATTCTATTTTGTATTATTATTATCATATTATATTTATAATTATTATTATTATTATTATTATTAGTTATAATTATTATCATTATTAATACTAATTTTATATTATTATTATCATATTCTATTATTTATTTATCATATATAATAAATTATTTTTATTCAAGATTGCATATATTATTTTCTTATATATTTGCATTAAATATTTATTAATCATGCATTAATTAAGATTTTTGCAATTAATTTGATTAAAAAATAATCAACAAACATCCAAACTATTTTTTGCAATAAACTAATCTAAATAACTGTTTTTTGAAAAGGGGTTTCAAACGGATTTTGACTAATCGCGCATTTAGCCAAAATCTCCGCAATCACTACAACCGGTCAAAATGCGAGGTGATTCAAAATACATTTGCAACCCATAAAAAAAACCAACCCCATACGAACTACAAATCAGGACTCAGATTCCTCATAAGAGGATACGTAGGCATACAATCAAAAATCGCGGCGAGTTCCCCTATTAAAAATTAAAACCGTTTTTTTGTCCTTAAAATTTAAAACCATATTTCACCCGAAACTAAAACTAAAACCTAGTATCCTTGTGAACAAGGTAGATGAAAGGTGCCTAACGCATTCCTTTCGTCTAATGAAGTCCTAAACCTAGAATCTCTGCCTGTGAATTAGGGTTTCCTATTAGATTCCCTTCCTTAGGATAAAAACTAGTAGTGGTGACTCTTGATTTAAAAACCAGTCGCAACAAAACTCTCAATATGAAAGTTGTAGGGATAGATGAATTCTACAAATTTGTTAATGTGGGGTGATCCTCAAAAATTGTTTAATTCAAGAGATATGAACTCATGAAGTTGTGATGATTTTTATCCAACACCTAGAAAAATTTTCAACAAGTTTTGATCAGTTTTTTGTCCTAACTTCATGGCCATTTTCCACCAAGTTCCCATTTGATTTAGCCAAAGTGGTCAACATGAAAGTTGTAGACAATGTTTCAAGCTTTACAAAATGCCCAAGAATACAAATTTTTCAAAATTGAGCTAGAAGTTTCGAAGATATGAAGTTGGGTATCTAAGGTTGCATTATAGGTCATTTTTGTGACAAGTTCATAACCAAATCTTCAAGCCATGCTGCATAATCCCAATTTGCAGGCCTCTAACCACCAAATGTATCCATAATTAGAATATTACACACACTTTTGATCCATGATCCAAGTGATTAAACTTTATCCAATCCATTTTTCCATTTAAAGGAGAAAGGCAAGACTTCCATTTTGATAAAGCATGATTTATGCAATTGTCAACTCTCCTTGAGCCTCTCACTTGTTTCATATGCACACACTCAACCTAAAAACTCAGAGGAACATGTTTAAAGTGTCTAACAACTCTATAAGGAAGGGTATTATGCATTGAAACTTTGATTTCTCAAGAAATCACAAGTTACATCTCAACCAAGCCATAACTCCACAACTTAAAAACCTGGTCAGCCCTTGCGCTCAAACCTTTTCTCTATAAATAGAGAGGTAATTTGCAAGATAACACACGAATGAACAAGCCCTAAAACACTCTCAAACTCAGAATCACTTAGAAAACTCCATTGTTGCACATTTGAAGCTTCCAACCCCAACTTCAAATCCACTCATGTGTTTTCCTCTTTTACAATTCAAATACGTTGTATCCATCAAATAGAAGTTGTCCAAACACTCTTGGCACGACTGTAACACCTCCACCATCATTGTCCAAACCTCACTTTACACATCTGCAACTTGACTTATCCAGAAGAATTGAGGCACTCTCAATCCAAGGTAGGCGTTGCAAAAGCTTCCTTTGAGTTCAGTGAAGCTATCCAGATCATCCTAACACCTCCAAAAGTGCCTTAACTTCAAACTCGATTCTCACTTCAAAGGTAAGTTTCTCCAACTTTGAAATCCTTATACACGCATCATTTGCTTCCAATTTCAAAAGATAAAATGTAGATATGATTGCCCTAAAACTAACCATGTCCTTAGTTTTCATTTATGTTGACTATGTGATGAGAATTTTGGAATTGAAGTTTCTGAAATACTAGGTTTTAGTTTGGTACCAAGCAAAATTCGTGTTCATCTTTAACCTATAGCTTTCATAAGTTACATGGTTGAACTTGTGGTGAAATTTAGAACAACTTTTATGTTTACATTTTTTAAAATGATTGAGAATTAAAGGAGTTGGCTATTTGAACAATGTTGTTGTTCCTGTTTGGCGCGAGGAAGAAGATGGAGTGGGAAGTTCATATTTGAAAAATGGATTTATAATATATTTATTAGGGGCATTTCATAACCGGGTGAAACATCCACCCCAGTGGTAAAGCAAATGCGCGCTAATGTAAGGGACCTGGATTCGAGCCCCAGCGGTACCCTTTTATTTTTTCACATATTTATTTCTTTCAAATTCAGTGTGAACAGGTCCAGCACACATACCATGCATCTTCAGCTCTCAACCACTTGATCTCAACCAATCAAGATCTAATGATACTGGAGAGTCACACCCATGATGCATCCTCAGAAAGCCATCCACACTTAATCATACAGCGCCTGGGCTTAAGGTGTTTGGGCCTTTTTATTTTTGCTTCTTTTCACCCCCCAATTTTGCTTACAACTCAGGCCCATTTTTATTTTCTTTTTTTATTTTAATTAACTTTCTTTTCTAAAAAGCATTTTTATTAAATCATAAAAAATCATAAAAATGATTGAAAAAATAGATTTAGGTTTTATTTATTAATTAATTTAATTTTTGATAAATAAAAATTAATTTAATTTAATCACCTTGATTTTTATTAGGTTTTATACTCCATATGTTTTTCTAAATAAAACACCAAAATATTTTCTAAATACTTACATTTCTTTAGGTTTTACTTAATTAATTGAATTTTCATAAATAAAATTAATTTATTTAATTATACTTTGTCTTATTTTAAATAATTAATTTGTAAATTAAGTAGAATTAGGTCTAATTTTTTATTTCAAATATTTTTTCTAAAAAAAAAGTAAAAAAAATCTTTTCTTAAATGCTTAGAAATGTTTTAGGGTTTTCTTAAACATTTTCTCCTTTTCACCATCTTCGCACACGTTACTTTCGCATTAATATTTTTCAATATTGTAATTGCTCAAAAATCTGTAATAGCTTTAATTAGGACTCCTTTACATTTTTTTTCCGCCATTCATAAATTTGTACTCCCCATCTTCGAAACATCGTAATAGCGTAGGATATTTAATTTCGGCAATTTACTGCTTTCCTTATTACTGTTAGCAGTTAGGGTTTGTATGGCAAGATTAAAATCAATCATTAGAAAACCTAATCTCAAAGATAAATACTTGAAATCAAAACACTTCGCACACATGCACCTCTAGGGTGACCCTCACTTGTTGCCTCGGATAAAAAGTAGTCATGTCCCTCGAATGTGGGATACTTTAGAAAAGACCCTCAATTAAAAAGAATGTAGTCCCTCAATGACCCTTTGATGTTGCCTTTGATAAACGATCTTAGTCCCTTACGACAATTGCTAAAGTGTCCTATAAGTTTCCTTCTATGACTCTACGAAGACCCATGCTTGTCCCTCACACATCCAATGATAGGGCTTCCTACTAACTAATAGTATAGTAGAATTATCTAAAGGAAGAGGAAAAGAACAAATACTTTTTGAGTAGGTAGATCGCTCGTAACCGCTTGCTCACAAAATAAAACAATTTCCACACTTCACACTTTCAAAAACAAACTACTTTCAAAAAGCTTTATAAACACTCTTGATGACTGATACAAGGGTTATTATAAAGCAAATTGCCTTACATTGGCATTTTCAAAACGCTTTCCAAAATAACACTTTCTTTCACAGATATTTTCAAAACAAACATTTTGTATACATTCTCAACAATACGAGAATCATTACAAAATTTCTGCACCTAGGCATTTTCAAAATATTTGCAAACATACACAAACACAAAGCATTTTAAAAAGTGAGCTAGCAATTAAGAGCCCGTAGATAACTATGGATTAAAAGGGTGCTAACACCTTCCCTTTTCATAACCTACCCCCCGAACTCAAGAAAATTCTCAAAGGTCTTTCCTGTTCTTTTCACCCTTTCCTTTATTGGATAAAATAAAAGTCAGTAGCGACTCTTGCTATCCATAACATTTATGATAAAACACAAAATCCAAAAGTCAGTTCTCACACTATATTACACCCCCATAAAATCAACACTCCCCTTAACATGCGGTCTCTTATCCTTTGAGGACACAGGAGCAAGAGAGAGAGTGCCCGCAAATTTACCTAAGGACGAGTTGCCGGCCCTAACATGGGAGTAATCCCTGAACTGGCCTGGGTATCTTTCAACGCCTACTTTGCTTTCGCGGTAAATTTCCTGGTTATGTGTTCCTGAGCAGGATTCATGTTATCTGCAGAACAAACAACAAATTAGAGTTAGCAAACGAGGACTCAAAAATGTCGACCATATATAATTATTCAAAACATAAAGCTAAATACCCAAGCAGTTAATGGGGACCTCGCTCTCGAGGAGCTCCTTAATGGCTATTAGACTGAGCTCATACATGATCTCCCCGTTTGTATTCGTGATCGGCTTTCCTCCCTGGCCCGCGCACTGGATGCGAGGAATTTGCATGATAAAAGCTGTCAAAACAGCGAAGCTCGTCTGGTCCTTGTCACCAAAATCCCCCTCCTTTCACACGTAGGAATCTAACTTGTTTTCAAAATGCTTCTTCGTTCACTGACAGGGGAACTTGTAGAACAACTTACTCACATGTTCCCCCAGATCGTTCAAAACGGGGTCCCCATTCTCATCATATTCCAGAGTAGCCCAAAAAACATTCAGAGTTTCCCTTATCAATGCACGAGAATATACTTGTCCTTGAAGTGCCGAATAAGTTCCAGGTAAGCTTTAAACAGCTTCTCATTTCCCTGCTTCAAGATGACCCGCCCCCACTTACCGTCAACCTTTCTCCTCTAGAGATGGAAACAGTATAAGAACAAAGGAATGGTGGCCCCTATCTTTAAATAATCACATACAATCTCAAACGCTCGCATAAAAGGGACCACATTCGAATCTAGCTGAGAAGGAGCCAATCGAAGATGCCTGAAAACGGCCACCTAGAAATTCGAGAAGGAAGTTGGAGGTCCATCTCCTGGAACACAATGTCATACATGAGGACCACCGCTTATCATATTTCGAGCAGATCCGACTGTCTTTCCCGGGATCCAAACGACCACTCTGCCCGGCCCCTGTCATTGTACGCATACACTTTAGTAAAAACCTCATCCCAGTGATCGAAGAAGTAAGAGACCTAATCCCAAGGATCCTTTGCTACCCAGGTCTACGGGTCCTCGTCATCCTCAGGAAAAAACAGGCCACCCTGATCAGCAGGGGCCATCTCCATATCCTCTCCCACTACATGTTAATCAGACCAGTTCGGCTCTTCCCTGGATATCTCCAAGATGCTCAACATGCTACAAGTATGGTTCGTAGAGCTCAGGGAAGATCTGGTTCGTCCATCTGAAAGATCGTCTCCGACATTGTCGGCCATAGAACTTGAAAAGAAAAGTATAGAGGTGAGTTAGACATCAATGCCAAAATCACCCTTACACCACTAATCAGGTGAAAGGGTGTTGATAAACGAGGATTATGTCCCCGACCAGAACCGTCACTAAGGGTTCTGAATTAACAAACACTTTTCCCAACAAGACAAACTCCAGTCAACAAAGGCGACCTAAATCCTCAAGGATCATTAACGACACATTGCAAAAATCCATGGAGAATCCAAGGCCTCTTCGACGATTCTAAACTACAGAACCACCATCTGCCATAAAACACTTCCCGAAAATGCCCAAACAGACAGGATCCTAAGCCTAATTGCATACATTTCTAAGAGGAAATCGTGAAAATCTAGGTTACAACAGCTAAATAACAATGAAAATCGGGAATCTTACCAATTAAATTAGGAAGGAAGTTAAAAGGAATGGTGGCGAATAGTTAATCTTCAAGAAACAGCAGCGGTCGACAGGCGAGTAAAAACGAGCAATGCGAGAGAAGAACAAAAAATGTAGAATGCCCTACTCCTCTCGTATTTATAGCTAAACTCACCTGCGTGTGAGAGACACACGCCTAAGGAACCGTAGGATCATTATCATTACATCCTATCCCCCAGGCCATCATTGCATCATTGCATCAGCGTACTACCCGAAACACAGTACCTCTTCAATTTTTGAAGCTCAAACGACCAACTAATCATCTCCATATGAGAAAGACACAACGGGTGATGCTCACGCGCCCCTTAAGAAGTGCCTCATTCCACGAGAAGGTGTCAAAGTAATCACTCCTATGCCCAGAAGTAACCACTTGGGGGGCTACTTTTTTGGACTGGCCCAACGGATAGAGTGGGCCCAGTCTGACCTCATCCTTCGGCACGGCCCGTGTGACCACGGCCCAGGCTCCCCTGCCCTCCGTCGAAAAACATCGATCGCATGCCCTCCTATACCAACACTGACCTACAATAATCGACAAGTGCCTCTCAGTCTTGTCGACCTCCAGTCATCCCAACAACTAGGAACCGACTAGACCACTGCCCATAACCTATTGTCGCGCGGAAATTCGCCTCCATCATCGAAGATGAAGAAGATGAAACGAGAAAGGCGACATTGAAGATAGGAAAATAAATGTAGCGGTAAAGATTTGAGATTAAGCCATCAATTGCTTATCTCAACACAACAAAGTCGCCACCGCACCTTATTGTTTCCAAAGGGAAATGGGAAAAAATCGAATAAAACCCAAAAAATAAAATGTCAGAGATCGAGGTACGGGGGTCGGTTATGTAAAGGGAAGGTATTAGCATCCTAAGCATCTACGGTACTCCGCAGGATCCACTTTGTTTGGTTTCTTTTAAAAGGAGTGTCATGTAAAGGTTTACTTGCTAAAGGAAAAGAATGAATGAGTATTTGCAAACAAAAGAAAATGAAATGTTTTATTATTATTTTTGTTGTCGCTTTGGATTGTAAGACTTAATGTCTACGTACTCCCTTGTGCAATGGGAAAGTCAGAGCATCGTAGTTCAGCTAGAAAAGACTTGTTTGTTGATTGATTTTAAACAAGGAGACAAGTCGTCATTGTTAGGAGAGAAATCTCGACTAAAGCCCACAAGGTGTGAGAAAGATGGACCTGCATCAGCAAGAGTAAGGGTTTGAGAACGCCTCTAGTACTCAAGTGGAAAAGTCGACACATTTATAACCATGGGGATAGGAGAATTTTGCTCGACTATCAATGAATCATGTCCCATCTTGAAAAAAGGTTTGAATGGATAAAGGATGCTCGAGCGCACAAAAAGGTTTGAATGAGTTGAATTATTTTTGTTTATTTTGAAAGATGTCGAAGTATGATTAAATGAATCAAAGTTTGTTTAAAGAAAAGAAGTTTTAAAAGAAAAGGCACTCGACAAAGTCGGGGTTTATTATGAAAGAGGTTCGAGTTTATAAAACAAGAAGCTTTTGAAAAAGATGAGAAAATTTTGAAGATTAAAGAAGGGGAGAAGATGAAGGGAATATCCTAAAGCATAAGGTAAAATCTAAGGAAGAGAACCGTCTAACCAACAAGAAGCCAACACTTGACATAATGAGTCAAGATAGAAGTCCAATTCTTTGGATTGAAACCAAGCAAAGATACTTAACCTCTTGAGAAAACCAAGCTTTAATTGCATTAAGTCTTCAAAAAAATTGGACAGAGTAATGGCTGTATACAGATGAATTCCAGATTACAGGCAAAGTATGTAATCACAATAACCTACACACAAAATAAACAAACAATCCAATGTCTTGGGGTAAACCCCAAGAACTCCAGAAAAAATATCAATTAAGGCCACAAAGTCTCCAACATAAGCCAAAGTTTCTATTCCTAAGTCCAAGAAGTCCAATACTCTATAATGCCAATGATAGTAACTAAGTAGTCCAAGTATCAATAATGTTTTTTATGGTCCATGTTGATTATTAAGTATCTTCAAAGGAAAAGAAAAGCTCAAGTGCGCAAAATAAAAATTTCATAAAAGTAAATGCTCAAGTGAGCAAAGATGAAAATAGCATGAAATATAAATGATAAATTAAATGGTACATAAAGTAAAATCATGAAAATAAAAGCATAAAGTAAAGTCAATTGTTAGAAGGTAATGGTTAGTTGGATGACCATCTTGAAACTTGCATTTGGAACTCATTAGAGGATTGGTAGAACCAAAGCCTCTCAACAACAAGTTGCATTTGCTTTTTGTCAAGTATATCATCCATTTAAGAATCCTCAAGGCAATATTTAATGATCAACAATGTTTAAGTGGTCTGCGTTGACCAAAATTGATGAAGATCCATTGGAGGATTGGTAGAACCAAAGCCTCCTAACAATGAATCTCAAGGTTATTGGATCAAAGGGTTAAAATTAACATACTTGGGCTTGCAAACATAGGTTTGGTCCACGAATGATCATTTTTGCAAATTGGGACAAAATTTAGTGCTATGTTAAGCAATCGTAAGTGGACTTATGTATAAGTCGCACTTATTTTAAGGTCGGTCAATAACAATTTATGTACTTCATGTTTGGATAAATGATATAGAGATCATCATCCCATAACAAGTAGCACAAATAAAAAAGAAAGGGATAAGATGAAGAGGGAGGGGAATGATAAGCTAATTTGGATTAAAGTGCTAAACATATCAGTAATCCAAAGCACCAAATATGAATTAAATAATTCACTCTTAGGTAGATTTGAATTAATGAACATTTATCCAACTTCATCTACACCCAAAGTCTATTGAATTTAAAGAGAAATTGGACATTTAAAATTGCAATCCAAATAAACAATCAAATGGAGTGAGTAGAAAAAGATAGATGGATCAAAATAGCCCCAAAACAAGGCTGAAAAGGCATTTTTATTATGTTACAATTGATTGTGCTCTGGAAGAAATCGATTGCATCAGTGCATTTTTTCAAAAAAATATAAAATTCTTCTGTGACAATCGATTGAGCTATGAGTGCAATCGATTGCACCCTGTGAAAAACAGAAAATTAGCATTTCAAAAGGAAAAATTCTTGTTCAAACTTTCCATCAAACACCTTATGATCATGGATTTAATTGAGCACGGAAATTCCATCAAATTATGAGAAAATAGCACCAATGGAATCACAAAACTATGCTCAATGAATCAAACCCAAAGATCAACAAGAGATCACATTGTGAAAGATGAAAAATCCAACTTACCAAAGGTAGATCTAGAGAATTATCAAAACAACTTCAAGAATTTGCTTCAATTCAACCCCAAGAATCAATTTCCCAAGTTTGGATGTAGAGAATTTATAACGAAAAAGTGTTTGAATAAAGGTTTAGCTCAAAGATTAGTAAGCTTCAATGCAAAGCTTACTAACTTTTTTGAAAATAGAGCTTTGAGTGAATTTGGTAGATGGAGAGAATTGAGAGATTTTATAGCAAGGTGAATTTGGATATCCAAAGCTTGAGATTTGAATGAAATGAGGGCTCTATTTATAGACTTTAGGCTTGGGATTAGTGGTGGTTTGGAGTTTGGTTTGGGAAATGAAATTAGGCTTGGTAATTGATTCTTGGAGCGAAAATTTGAATTAATGATATATCTTTCAAAAAGGAAGAAAAATTGGAGCCAAAATTTGAATTAATGATATATTTTTCAAAAATGAAGAAAAATTGACAAGCTTGAAATTGCTGATTTTTTTCAAATTTTCACTTTGTGCAATCGATTGCACTCTGGGAGCAATCGATTGCATTCGTGTTTTTTTCAAATATTGCATAAAATGCACTTTGTGCAGTCGATTGCACTCTAAGAGCAATCGATTGTACAGTGAAAAAATAAAAATAAAAATTAATTATTTTTCTTTGGAAATAGAGATTTTAGGAAAATAATACCTGAAAACCCTATTTGTCAGATGCTTTGACTCGGTACCTACAAAACACAAATATACAAAGACAAAGACAAATATTTTTTTGTATTTTGATTAGAAGTTAATCAACAACACAAGAGAAAACTTAAAGATAGGATGCAAATGTGATGAATGAATCTATTTATTAATGATTGTGACCAAATGAAAAAATATGATATAAAAGTGCGACTGAAAAAATTATGGGCGAAAATTAGGGTACAACAGCTGCCCCTATTTAATCATCTTTTTGCCAGATAGGCGGAAAGTAATTAAATACAAACAGACCTGAATTTCATCCCTGATGAGATGATAGCATATGTTATGAATGAATGGACTTTTTTTTTACATATATTTTTTCGAATGATGTACGAGATGAGACAGACTCTGTGGGAATATGGAAAGACTTGAAACTGTAAACTTATGGTAGTTTAGATGAAATAACGTGGAAAGACACGCTAGGGAAACAACAAGATATTTTTGGATGTCCGTCAGGGTGACAAAGAGTAACCATCAATACTTGGAAAAAGAGATAAAACTCGAGAAGGCAAGTAGAGACATCCAAGAATGGCATTTGTAATGCGGCGGGAGAACTGACTTGAAGGTTTTGCTTTTGATCGCAAATGTTACGGTTAGCAAGAGTCGCCACCGGCTTTTCTTTTATCCAAAAGGAAAGGTGAAAAAGCACAGGAAAGACCTTTGAGATTATTTCTTGAGTTCGGGAGGTAGATTATGAAAAGGGAAGGTATTAGCACCCTTTTCATCCATGGTTCTCCATGGGATCTTAGTTACTTGCTAGATCACTTGGTTTTTGTTTGAAATTGTGCTTCGTGTGGTTTTTGAAAGTATTTTGTAAAGAGGCAATTATTTAGGCAATCTTATTAATGATTCTCATTCGTAAGAATGTATACAAAGATGTTAATCTTTTGAAAATGTTTTCAAGTTTGTAAGATGTTTTGAAAAGTGTAGGTGTTTGTTTTGAAAATAGCAAGGATGTTTGTTTTGAAATGGAGCAAGTAATTAGGAGCAATCTACCCACTCAAAAGTATTTCTTGTACATTTCCTTTTCCTTTGACATTGTTGTCTTACCATTGATTTGGTAAGCAACCCTATCTTTGGATGTAAACGGGATGGGCGTGGGTTATCGTATGACCATGATTAGCAATGTTTCAAGGTATCTTAGCATTCTTTTTTAAGGGACTAAGATCATGTGTAAGGCAACTTAGATAGTGTCATTGAGGGACTATGATCTTGTATTTGTTTATTTTTGTTAAGATACCTTACATGCGTAATATGGCCATTTTGTATAAGGCAACCAAGTGGAATAAACCTAGGGGTGCTTGTGTGCAAGTGTATTATGTTCATGCTTGTTTTTGTCTTGAATTAGGGTTTTCTAAGTATTGATTTTAGTCTTTCCATACAAACCCTAATTACTAGCATGTTATATGAAAGCGATAAATTGCGATATTTAAAGTTACTACGCTATTACAACATTTGTGGGGAGGGATTGCAAGAATTTAAACCTAATTAGTTTATTACAACCATATTGAATTGGTATGAAATATACAAGGAATTTAAATAAATACAAAGTATAAAAATGAATAAGTGTATAAGGATGCAAAATGTAAACAAAAGGAAATTTGTTTGATTTTTTATAAAAAATATTTTTGTCTTTACCTAATTTAAATAAAGAAAAATGGTTAATTAAGTTTGAATTTATTAAGAAAAAGATTTTAAAAAGAAAGTCTAGTTCTATTGATTAATCAAAAGAAAAATAATTTAAAGAAAGTATTTTTTGGCATTTTTTACCTTGAAAATATTTATAGCATTATAAAATATTTTTAATCTTTTTTTACTAAAATAATATTTTTTAAATGGTGTGAAGAAAGATAAATGAATAATACAATATTAATTAATTTTATAAGGTTTACTTAAATAAATAAAGTATGAAGAATAAAAATTATTTTTATTTATGGAAAAAATAAAATAAAATAAGTCAAAATATAAAATGTCATTTTTTGCATTTTTTGCATTTTTTTAGTATTTAGAAAATAAATTTGAGAAAATAAGTAAAATAAAAAAATGAAGAAATTAAATTAAATTGGGCCAGGGTGCAAATATGAACCAGGGGGGAGCAATGTTAGAAAAAAAAGTTTGGCCCAAGAGGGGGGAGGCCCATGCACTGGAAGGAACAAAAAATGTAAAATGAGTGAAAAAAAGCAAAAGGCAGCGCGCGCTGAGGCTCCAACCCATGACCTCCTGATTACCAGTGCGCTTCCTTACCACTGAGGTGGCTATACATCCGTTAATACAAATGAAACAATAAATACATATGGTAAAACGTCTCCATGACCTGTACTTCGTCTTCAACCTTCAGCCAGCCGGACCACTTGTATCTCATCCATTTCTCAACAAAAATGGAAAATGCAAACAAGTTGTGCTATTTTCCTCATGAATTAAACCATATAACTTATGTAAGCTAAAAGTCAAAGATAAAGATTAATTTTACTGGCCCTAAATTTAAACCTATTTTTTTTCAGAAAGTTCAACTCTAAAATTCTCTACACACTGTCAATATAAATGAAAACTATGGACATGGTTAGCTTTAGAGCAATGATATCTACATTTTTACTTCAGAATGTATGCAAAGAGGATGCTTGTATCAAGATATTTAAGTTAGAAAACTTACCTCTTGCAGATGGATTCGTGTATGGAGTTTGAGCAAACTTTGAGGTTCCCTAAGAATCTGTTTAGCTTGCCTGGACCTCCTTAAGTGTATTCCAACTCCTACTTTGCTTTGAAAGTCCCTGAATCTCCCTACTCAAGTCAACCTTCAAGCTTGATGTTTGAAAATGGTGAATAGTGATGGAGGATTTACAGTCTTGAAATAGGGACTTGGATCACTTGTGTATGATGTATGTAAGGTGTTTGAATGGTTAAGAATCAAAACGCACGAGTGGAAATGGAGATGGAGAGTTTTGGCTCAAAATTGTTAAGTTGAGCAGTCTTGTGCAGCAAGGGTGTTTTAGAGAGTTTTTGGATGCTTGAACCCATGTCTTAGCTTTCAATCAACTTGTTAATATGTATGGAAAAGATTAGAGCACAAAATCACTCCAGGTTCCTGAGTTATAGGGTTATGGCTCTATAACTTGCTTTTGAAGAAAAGTGAAATGACAAATCTCAAATATTGTACAAGCATGTTCTGAACTTTCTTAGGTCTTAGACACATTGCTTTTGGTTTATAGGAGTTATGTGTGCAAAAAGAACAAGTTAGAAGCTCAAGACAAGTTGACTTTGTGATTAAAGCAACTTTACAAGATGGAATGGTAGCTTTCTTCCAAAAATGGCAAATTGGCTTGGACAATGCTTGGAACACTTGGATAATAGCTCAAAAGCAAGTGTAATCTTCTGATTATGGAGAGATTTTGAAGTTTAGAAGCCTGCAAAACAAGATTTTGCAGCATAGGTTTGAAATTGAATTCTTGTTCATCACAAAATGCCTTGTAACTCAAGTGACAAAACACCAACTTCATCTCTTTGATTCTCCCTACTCAAGAATGATCTCAAGGAGTTCTTGGAAATTTTGGAAAGCTTGAAATATGCTATACAACTCATCTTTGAATTGATTTTGAATATTCCCCTTGGAACTATATGAAAAAGTGTCATGAAGTTAGGTCAAAATCCTGTCCAAATTAGGGCAAAATTTCACTAAGTGTTTTGTTTCATGATCCTATGTTCTTAAAATTATAACTTGAGATCCAAGCACTTTTGAAAGAAGTTGTGTGAAGCGAAATTGTATATTTCATGGAGATATACAACTTTCATGTTGGGAGTTTCTCTTGAATCATCTTTTATCATGGTGAAAAATTGGCTCAAAGTTATAAAAAAAACATGAATTTTCAACACTTAGAAAAATTTCTAAGTTTAGAAATTTTGACTTTTCAAAAATGAAATCTTGACTTTTTTTTATTTCTTGATGAATAAGTTTCATATTTTGACATATTTTGATGAATTATGATCTTTGGCACTTGAATTTGACCAAAAAGTCCAGGTTTGACTTTTTCAGTATACAGTTGACTTTTGATCAGTTGACTGTAAAATTCATCTGTCAATCTAATGGACTTGCAATGTTTTGAACCATGTCATTAGGTCAAAATGGTGAAATTGTACTCTTGAGATCATTCCTTAAACCAATTTACCAATTGCTAGGTTAAAAATCAGAAATTTCCCTTTCCTAATTAAAACCCTAATTTTGACCATTTTGCCCTTTTGGAGATTTGATCAAATTTCTTGAGGAGTTGTGGTTCAAAATTGATCAAATGGTTCATATGAGTTAAAAATGTTGATGTGGATCAAAAATTATGAGGTTTGACTGTAAATTGGCCATGGTTGACTTTTTCCCCAATACCGCTGATTTTTTAGGTCAATTATTCAATTGATTGATCAAAAGTGTGATCCAAGGCTTGAAACTTGACATGAGTAATCTTTGGGGTCCATAATGTTCCATGAGATTCATATGAAGCATTGATAGTTCAAAAATACTTGTGCAAGCGCAAACCCTAATTTTGGTCATCAGTGCCTAAGGAGGTGTCTTGAGATGATCAAACCCTAGTGCAGTCTTGAGCCCAAGGAGATCTTGTGAGAAAATTCTTGACAAGTGAGAGGGAAAATTTTGGGGTACAACAGCTTCCCCTGTTCAATCTTCTTAAGCCTTAAGAGTTAGATTGGCAAGCTTTGTCGTTCGTGACTCGAAGGTGGAAGATGATTGGACACTAGAGTGCCCAGAAATTTGCACTCGGCAATGTGATGGTTGATGGAATGGGCTTAAAGGTGCCATTTGGAGAGCTGATAGAAAGTTGTAGGATATGGGCTTAAAGATGCCATCCAAAAGTGATTGTTTGTGTTGTAATTTGTAATCTGAAAGAATCAGTATCAGAATGGCGTTTGTGATCTGGAGCGTATCTGAACTGTATCTGAATGAGTATCAGAATGGCATCTGTGTCTAGAGTATATCTGAACTGTATCTGAAAGTTGAGTATGAATGAGTATCAAAATAGCATCTATTTCTGGAGCGTATCTGAACTGTATATGAGAGTTGAATCTGAATGAGTATCAGAATGGCATCCCTGTCTGGAGTGTATCTGAACTGTATCTGAAAGTTGAGTCTGAATGAGTATCATAATGGTATCCGTGTCTGGAATGTATCTGAAATGTATCTGAGATTTGAATTTGAATGAGTATCAGAATGGCATCAGTGTCTGGAGTGTATCTGAATTGTATATGAAAACTCTGAACATTGTTAATGATAGTTGTTAATCTTATCCTGAAAAGGGTAAAATGTTAGCTAAAATGCAAAGTCGTGTTGTATGAAATGTATGATATAATGCATTAGTTTTAACAATGTTTATGATATACGAATGCAATGTATTCGTATGTGAGCTAGTCTATTGTGCTGTTTGTTGGATTGGGGAAAATAAATCCCTGAATGTTGCTGAAGATATGTAAGTCTTCATGTCTTGAAGTCGAAGTGTTGATGAATTTCCGTTTAGAGAAATAAACTCTGTTGTAAGGGAAATGCCATGTACTGCTTGAAAAATCTGTTTGGGGAATCTGGAGAAATTGGATGATTTCTACTGGGGATTGATAATTGGAAGCTTTGTTCTGCTAGGGATTAAACTGTACACTGCGGGGAAATTTTTTATGGAAAATAACTTGGAGAGATTTCCATATCCCTTAAAGCCATCAGTAATTGTCTTTTGTTTTGTTTATTTGTAAACAGTAATTATGTTTAAATGCATATGTTCAACAATGAATCATTGGACATTTTTGTAAACAAAACACAAGAGTAAAGAAAAACAGATAGTTTTGCACTTTCAAAGGAATATATTTGTATTGACTTCGAGTAAGTATTTTTGTACAGTAAGACAAACATTCTAGTAGGAGAACGCCGTCGTAAAAAATGAAATTTTTAATACAAAGAAAAGATAGCTATGTGTAATCATCCCATGGGGTTCCCATTCTGATATAGCCTTTGTATCTCTGAGCATCTTGTATATTTGTTGCCTTGTCTGAAGATGATTGAATTGGTCAGAAATGTCAAGTTTGCAAGTTAAAGCCAAAGGTTGTCCTCAAAGTGATCCAACGGGACATAGTCATACGCTTTAATTCCCTAACTTTTGCCTGGACCTTCTTTTCGGGTGTTCAGTCCACCGGGAAACCCTTTTTTGCCCAAGTCGCCCTTTCGGGTTTTCAACTTGCCGGGTGTACGGATTTTTTTGTTTTTGTCCCTAATTTTTGCCCGAACCTCTTTTGGTTCGTCGGGATGCCCTTGTTTTTCCTAGGTGTGTCAACCTAACGGGTCTCTTATGCATAGTATCTTTTGATTATGTCTATGTTTGCAGGGTGCGGCAGGTCGTCGCCATCCATGGTGGTCAAGATCATTGCCTTACCAGAGAATATGTTTTTTATTACAAATGGTCCTTAATAGGTAGGAGTCCATTTGCCCTCGGGGTCACCTTGTGGCAGTATGATGCGTTTGATCACTAGATCCCCAACTTGATACACTTGGCGTCTGACTTTCTTATTGAAAGCCTTGATCATTCGTTTTTGATACATTTGACCATGGAAAACGGCAGTAAGTCTCTTCTCATCAATCAAGTTCAGTTGATCAAGTCGAGTCTGGATCCAATCATCTTCGTTCAGCCCTGCATCCTTCATAATCCTCAAAGAGGGGATCTGGACCTCGATAGGAAACACAGCCTCCATGTCGTAAATCAGAGAATAGGGTGTTGCCCCAGTTGATGTGCGAGCTGTGGTACAATACCTGTGGAGAGCGAATGGTAGAATCTCATGCCAGTCTTTGTATGTGACTGTCATTTTCTGTATGATCTTTTTAATGTTCTTATTTGCAGCTTTGACAGCATCATTCATCTTTGGACGGTAAGGAGAAGAGTTCTGATGCTGAATCTTGAATTGCTTGCACAAGGCGGTGATCATAGTGTTATTGATATTTGTACCATTGTCAGTGATGATCCTTTTCGGGATACCGTACCGGCAAATGAGATTTTGGTTGATGAAATGGGCAACAACATTCTTGGTAACGGGGGCGAAGGAGGCTGCCTCAACCCACTTTGTAAAATAGTCAATGGCCACTAAGATGAAGCGGTGTCCGTTGGAGGCTGTTGGCTTGATTTCCCCAATCATATCAATCCCCCACATAGCAAAGGGCCAAGGATCCGTCAAGACATTCAGAGGAACCAGAGGTACGTGCACCTTGTCAGCATAAATTTGACACTTATAACAGCTTCGAGAGTGTTGATAACAATCTGCTTTTATGGTAGACCACTAATAGCCTTCCCGTAGAATTTTCTTTTCCATTGTATGCCCACTGGAATGGGTGCCAAAAGTGCCTTCATGAAATTCAGCCATGATCCTTTCAGCTTCAACCTTATCTACGCACCGAAGTAACACAGATTCATGATTGTGTTTGTACAGGATGTCGTTACTAAGGAAGAACTTAGCGGAGAATCTCCTTAAGAACTTCTTGTCATTAACTGAAGCTCCTTCCAGATATTCTTGAGCCTCGAGATACCTCTTGACTTCGTGAAACCAGGGCTTGTCCACTACTTCTTCAGTATTAATCTCGTGACAGTGTATTGGTTCATCCATTCGTTCTATGGTGATTTGGGGAGCCTCGTTATCCCATTTAATTTTAAACATGGATGACATTGTGGCTAATGCGTCTGCTAGCTGATTTTCTTATCGCGGGAAATGCTCAAAGGTAATCTTCTCAAAATGTGGTAGAAATGTCAAAACATGTTCTTTATAAGGGATAAGGTTAGGGTGTTTGGTGTCCCATTCCCCTTTGATCTGACTGATGACCAAAGCTGAATTTTCGAACATACTCAAAGATCTGATCCCTAGGTCTATGGAAACTCTGAGACCAAAGATGCACACTTCGTATTCTGCCATGTTATTTGTACAATTTAAGCAGAGTATGGCGGTAAAGGGAGTATGACACTCTTCGGGAGATATGAGTACAGCACCAATACCATTTCCAAGTGCGTTAGATGCCCCATCAAAGAACAGGGTCCATTGGGATCCTTGTTCAGGTCCGTCATGTGGCCTGAATTCTTCGCAGTTGTCTAACATCATGATGTCTTCATCCGAAAATTCGAACTTCATGGATTGGTAGTCTTCCACTTCTTGGTGAGCAAGGTAAACAGCTAATACACTACCCTTTATTGCCTTCTGGGTGGTATATTGTATGTCATACTCTGTTAGGATCATCTGCCATCTCGCTATTCTCCTGGAGAGAGCAGGTTTCTCGAAGATGTATTTTATCGGATCCATTTTAGATATCAACAAAGTAGTGTGAGTCAGCATATACTGTCTTAGCCGGCGAGCAGCCCATGCCAGAGCGGAGCAAGTTTTCTCAAGCAGTGAATATCTGGTTTCACACACGGTAAACTTTTTGCTCAGGTAGTAAATAGCATGCTCTTTTCGGCCAGACTCGTCATGCTTCCCCAATACACACCCCCATTGAGTTTTCTAAAACAGTCAGATACATGATCAATTGTCTCACCTCGACTGGTGGCATCAACACAGAAGGCTCTTGTAAGTATTCTCTGATTTTGTCAAAAGCAACTTGGCACTCGCCATTCCATTTGACTACTTGATCTTTCTTCAAAAATTTGAAGATTGGTTCACTAGTAGCTTTCAGGTGAGAGATGAATCTGGAAATGTAGTTCAAATGCCCCAAGAATCCTCTAACTTCCTTCTCAATACGAGGAGCAGGCATCTCTTGTATCGCTTTAACTTTGGCAGGATCGACTTCGATACCTTTGTTGCTGACGACAAAGCCTAGGAGTTTACCAGACCGTACCCCGAATGTGCATTTGTTTGGATTCAACCTCAGCTTGTACTTCTTCAGTCTCTCAAACAGTTTTTATAAGTGATCAAGATACTCTTCTTCTGTTTGAGATCCGGCTATCATATCGTCCATGTAGACCTCTATTTCATGATGTATCATGTCATGAAATAAAGCTACCATGGCGTGTTGATAGGTTGCCCCAGCATTCTTTAGTCTGAATGGCATCACCTTATAGCAGAAAGTGCCCCACTGCATGACGAACGTTGTTTTCTCCATGTCCTCAGGCGCCATTTTGATTTGGTTGTAACCTGAGAATCCGTCCATGAAGGAAAACACTTTGTGTTGTTTCGTATTGTCAACTAGAATATCAATGTGGGAGAGTGGAAAATCATCCTTAGGGCTTGCCCTATTCAAATCTCCATAGTCCATACACATTCGCACTTTTCTGTCTTTTTTGGGCACGGGAACAACATTGGCAACCCATTGGGGATAAGAGGTGACAGCCAAGAATCCAGCGTTGAATTGCTTCATGACTTCTACTTTAATCTTTTCTGACATATCAGGCCTCATGCAGCGAACCTTTTGCTTTACTGGCGGACAATCCTCTTTTGTAGGCAGACGATGTACCACAATGTCTGCATTAAGTCCCGAATGTCTTCATACGACCAGGCAAAGACTTCAACATAATCGTGTAACAACTAAATCAGACGCTCCTTGACATTGGGTTCCATATTGGCACCCACCTTGACCTCTTTTTTGTCTTCTTATGTACCTAGGTTGATTGTATCCACGGGTTCTTCGTGAGGCTGAATGGTTCTTTCTTCTTGTTATAGTAGTCTGGCAAGTTCCCCTGGTACTTCACAATCTTCCTCACCTTCGTCTTCGGCTTGGTAGATTAGATTTTCAGAGTCACAGAAAGCCATAGCAGAACCGTTACCCATGGGATCCCGAATGGATGTAGACCTGTATTGTGAGTGTGAGTGTGTGTAAGGGTATAGCTATCTTTGAAAGAAATGAAAATGTAAAAAGCAAAAACAATGAGCACAAAGTTTGTATGCAAAACTCCCATGATTCATTGATGTCATATGGAAATGAGATAATAACCCTTAAAATGGACCATTGTGCCTCGGATAAGACACAAGGTTTTAAGAGTGAGAATTGTTTTAATATTACATATCCAACAAAATGTAAAGACAGATTACTGTGGGATAAAAGTGATCGGGACAAAATCTCTAGCCTCCCAGTTACTGAGCCATCCACTAACAGTTGGGAATATCCAGTCCTCCAAGTCACAACTATCTTCATCATCTTCTACGGCGTTGACCTCACGGTTGCTGATCTTCAGGGGTGGTCCTTCGGCACGAGCGCGGCGCACAGCCTTCTGGGCACCTGAAGTGAAACCCAGGCCAAATTTGTCAGACTTATATGGGATATCTGGGAGTTGTCCCCAGATAGTGCACCCACCTTCTTCTACCACTACTTTGGCATCCTTCAGAGATGACATCCGGAGTGGAGGCCTTGTAATCTTGGGAACCTGAGACACAGCCTTGGTCACTGCGACATCTTGGGGGACTTCTTTAAAGTGTTGAAATGGAGTTTCAATAAATTCACCATCTAATTCCACATATCTGAAGGAATTGATATGGCTAATCATGTACTCTTCCTCTCCATGAACGGTGATAATCTTCCCTTGAATTGGGTATTTTAGCATTTGGTGCAATGTAGAAGTAACGGCACCGGCATTTTGAATCCGCGGTCGACCTAGCAAGCAGGAGTATGAAGGGCGGATCTCCATTACATAAAAAGTTGAATCGAATGTTTGGGTTCCAACCTTTATGGGGATATCCACTTCCCCATGCACCATCCTTTTCGATCCGTCAAGAGCCCTTACTACTATGTTGCTTGTCTTTAATGTCAATCCCTCACAATCAAGCCTATTAAGAGATTTTTTAGGCAATACATTCAGAGATGAGCCAGTGTCCACTAAAACATGAGGCAAGGTTGTGCCCCTACATTCCACTGAGACATGCAATGCCTCATTATGTTTCCTTCCTCTTGGTGTTAAATCAGCATCCGAAAAACCTAGACCATTATCTGTAGTCAAGCTGGCTACGCAGTCTTGGAATTGATCGGCAGATGTCTCTTGGGGTACATGGGCAGTTTTCAGGAATTTTACCAAGGCTTTTGCATGCGCCTCAGAACATAGTAGTAAAGCCAACATGGAAATTTTAGAGGGAGTTTTCCCCAGTTGTTCAACTACATCGTAGTCGCTTCTTTTTATGATCTTCAGAATTTCCTCCATCTCATTCCTAGAGGTCTCAGGGATGGTCAATGATTGTGCCTTCATCCGGACAGGCTCAATCAGAATACTTTTTCCTCGAGTCTCGGTTAACTCGGCAGTCGAAGTATCAGTGGGGGTGATAACAGGGATTGTAACAGCTTCGTCAATAGGAGTACTTGCAGAGATGATTATGGGATTGGGAGTAACCTTCGGAGGGGCAACAGCAACAGGAATGATTACGGGTCCAACAACAGCCTTTGGGGAGCAATTTCTGGAGAGAAGATCCTACCACTCCGGGTAATCTTACTAGTCCCTGCAATATTACTGACGTCGGAATCCACTTTCTCATAACTTAAATCTTCGGCATCTGGCCAATCTTGCTTAATACCGTGGTAGTAGACATGCCCTCCATAATTCCATGGTTGGTTTTGTCTGACGAATATGGGATTGGTCCAGGCATTGTAATTATCAAAGGAGTTGCTTTCGGAACTGATGTAATTCTAACGGGTCTTTTGGTGGAGACCCTGGAAGAATTGGCAGAAATGGTAATGATAGAAACATCTTTAAAAGGAATAGGTGGAACAGAAGTCTTTCAAACAAAATTTATTTGTTATCTATTAGGCACTGAACGCCTGTTTTCAACAAAGGACAGCTGGTTGGTGAGGACAAACAGAAATGACAGCCTTCATCACAGCCCTGGAACACACAGGCATTCAACAAGTTCACTTTAATAGTCAGGAGTGGGGTCATAAGCTCATCAACTGAAGTAACAAACATATCTTCTTCAATGGCATTGGTATTATGGCCATGTTTGGGCATAGGGGCAGAAATGACATTTGGCTTTTCGGGCGCATCGAATTCAATCTCTTTGGCTTCAATGAGGTCTTGTATTTTGTTCTTTAGAGCCCAACAGTTATTAGTGTCATGACCGGGACTCTTAGAGTGGTATGCACAGCGGGCATTAGGATGATAGTGAGGAGATGTTGTATTAGGATTCCTTGGAGCTTCTTTCAAAGTTATCAGGTTGGATCTTAACAGATGTGGCAATACTTGAGATAGGGTCATGTTAATTCTGGTGAACTGTCTGACTGGTCTTTCCATCCTTGGTTGGTTGTTTCTTTGCTGATCAGGTGCAGGTTTAGGAATCATAACAGCCCCCACCATTGGACGTTGTTCGGCTCTTTCTTGATTTCTCTGAGGGTAAACAGCAACCACTTCTTTCTTTCCGATGAAAGGATTCCTTACAGATGCAGAAGAGGATGTATCTTTTGGATCTTTCCATTCTTTATCACGGCTTCTACCCTCTCTCCGGTCAATATCAGTTCAGTAAAACCTGCCGATGGACTGCTAATTAAGTGATTGAAGAAGGGACCAGACAAGGTGCTCAAGAATATATCAACTAACTCTCTTTCAGATAAATGAGGTTGAACTCTTCCAGCCAAGTCTCTCCATTTTTGGGCATAGTCCTTGAAGCCTTCATTTAAAACCATGGCCATATTCTGGAGTTGAGTACGGGTAGGCACAAAATCAGCATTGTATTGGTATTGTTTGTAGAAAGATGCAGCAAGATCTCCCCAGTTATGAACGTTGACTCTTTCTAACTGATAAAACCAATCAAGTTGAGTTCCAGATAGACTGTCTTGGAAGAAGTGTACCCATAAGTCTTTATCAGCTGTATGGGGCTGGATTTTCCTCACATAGGACCGGAGATTCATTTTAGGGCATGAAACTCCGTCATATTTGGAGAACACAGGTGCTTTGAATTTTGGAGGAATGACATTCCCCGAAACTAAACCCAATTCCTCAAAGTCCAAGCCAGGCACTTTTTGGATTTCCATTGCGCTCAACCGCTCTTCGAGATGTTTATACTTGTCATCAGTTGGAGGGTATTGTTCTTTAGAATAGTCTTCTTCTTCCTCTTCCTCTTCTGATTCTGACGGGACAACTGTTTCCTTGCCTTTCCCATCTTGATTGTCTCTCTCACCAGATGTCGTTGAAAAGTCTAGGGTCCTTCTTGTCTGCCCATGAAATCTTATTCCCATGTTTAGGACTTTGGTTACCTACTTCGTCTTCTTTTTCTTCTCCTCATCCAGCAAAGTCTTCAACT
The DNA here is from genome assembly GCA_948472305.1 of Vicia faba. Classification (NCBI taxonomy): domain Eukaryota; kingdom Viridiplantae; phylum Streptophyta; class Magnoliopsida; order Fabales; family Fabaceae; genus Vicia; species Vicia faba. The sequence continues at coordinate 34,360,526 of OX451739.1, read as the reverse complement.
CTTCTTGTCCTTTGGCTAGGGTCAAGAGAAACTATTGAAACTGTGCATTCTGAGCTTAGAGGTCCTTCCCTGTTTGCTCGAGATCCATCTTACTGAAATAAACAGTAGAGAGATGAGGAGACTTATTGCAAGAAACCTGCTTATGTTATGATGAATGATGAATGTGCATGCAATGATTTCAGGGATTTTAAGATTCAAATTCATTTTAGACAAAAAGGAAACACACGTTATATTAATAAATTAAAGCTTTTGAGTACATCAATGCCTTCTTGGGAAAAACAAATACAAGAAACTCTAAGATAAAAAGGTAGTGTGTATCCTCTTTGGTGTAATGTAGGCATTCAGAGTCTGGATTCATGGTGACTGTTCAAATAAACAGCAAAGAATATTAAGCAACCTGTGAAAAAGGGTACCTGCTATGCATATGGTGCAATGAGATGCGTATGTTTTATGTTTTCAAAGACAAACAAGATTCAACTTTGTAGACAAAAGGGAAACACACTTCATTAGATTCAAATTTTAAATTGTTCAACAACTCGCCCTTAGGCATTACAGGAATGAAAAATACTGAAACATAAATAAAAACTGTAAAAGGAAATATCCAAAGCCCATCAGTGCTCCCATGGCCTCCTCTTCTCAGTGTGGATGTAGTTATTCAGGACCCGCTCCTCCTCCAATTGCTTAGTCAGCCTCTGGACCTTCCATTCCTGCTCGTTGAACTTTTCCCGATAGAAATCCCGTTCTTCCTTTAGCTGCGCCCAAGATCTCTTCATTGTGTCAAAATCAGTGGGTATCTGAGGAGGGAGGACAGTTGGAGGAGCCCCATCGTCATCAGGAGATTCAAGAATGATAGGTCTGACAGCTTCGTACGACATACCTAACTTCTGAGCACGGATGCGGACCCATTTGCAATAGGGCTCCATTGGTAGAGAAGTCTTTGGTCCCAACTCGTGTGGGTCAGCTTTGTGAATTCTGTCCCAAGCCTTAATGAATCCATGGCGTAGTTTGTCACTGTCTGCCTGAAACTCAAAATGGAAGTGAGGAACCAACATTTCATGAGGCCTAACTCTTCTGGCTCTTCCAAACTGGCGGAGAGCTAAGCATGGATTATAAGAGATTCCTCCTTGGATACCAATCAACGGAACATTAGGGTATTCTCCGCAACGATCAATAACAGCTATCCAAACCTCTGAGAGTCCAAGTGATGTCATTATCAGTGAGAGACATTAACCTATGAGCCCAACCCTTTCCTTCTTCATTCTTCAGCACGAACTTAGGAAGGTGCGAAATAAACCACCTCACTAGCAAAGGAGCACAACACCATGGAGTTCCCCGTTTTCGGGCAGTACGAGCATAGAGTTGTTGTAGGATATCACCCAAAAGAGTGGGTACAGGGTTCCGAGACATGAAGATTCTTATGGCATAGATACTGATAAAGGTGTCAGGATTGGGAAACAGTACCAGACCATAGATTAAAAGAGCCAGAATGTCTTCGTACGCCTTGAAGTCCAAGTCATTCCAGAAATCATTAGCTTTACCAACCAGAAATTTGACCAAAAAGCCCTTAACTCCACTTCTAGTTTCCCAGTTAGCCAATACCTCTTCTTTGGTCAAGGGGAGAACTGCAGCAACCTCTTCAGGCCTAGGAGTCTTTTCCAAGCCGGTGAATGGAGTTTGCTCCAAGATAGGGATCCCAAGCAGATAAGAGAATTCTTCCAGGGTAGGAACCAGCTGGAAGTCTTGAAAGGTGAAACAATGATGCAGGGGGTCATAAAACTGGGTCAGAACACTTATCAGTTGTTGGTCCCATTTTGCAGTGATCAAGCCAAGGAGAGAACCATGCCTGTTGATGAAGGAAGAAGTGTTTGGAATCCTACCAACCAAATCCCTGTGCAAAGTTGGTGGTTGAACAAAGTTGAGCCGGATAGTATTCCTACGCACGGGCATCATGATGTCCTACAAAACAGAGCAAAGATGAAACTTTTTTGTCTTTGAAATGGGTTAGTCCTTTATACAGGATGCATGCAATGGTATGATGGCATGATGCTATGATGAAGCACACCCCAAGTATTCACATAGGCAAGCATGATAAGGCACACAAATCACACAAGACAACCCTTAGGTTTCAGGCCAGCATGAAGTTTAGGTATTACCCTCTTTTGGTTTCGTTGGTTAAAACCTGTCCTATCAAAAGTAACCGGGTTCTAGAGGATCTCAAATCATTGACTACCCTCAATCGGTCATAACTCCAGCATCGCAATCTTTTCTTGTGGCCAGAACCATCGCGAGAGTTTAGCCTCAATGAGTGTAGCATACTGCTACTGTTCTAATGGCCAAGTTTGGTTAATTTAGGGTTCTAAAGCCGGTTGGTGTTTAATGACTCCTTAGAAGACCTATATTCTCTTAGTTGTAACACAAGGGATATAGGTACAGACCAAGGTGCCACACCAACGTAGCCACTGCTTCACCCATGTCGGTCTACGCCGGACAGGTCTCTCACAGATTATGCTACCTAAAAAGGGTATTCCCCAGATCCAGGTTAGGATCTATGAAACTCCGATGCAAAAACCCACAAATATAAAAGCAAACAAGGCAAACAATTGAAAACAAAGGTGATCTAAGACCTAAGGTTACTCCACTTTTAAAAGTGTCCCCAGCAGAGTCGCCAGTTCTGTGATACGGTGGGAGAACTGACTTGGGTTTTGCGTTTGTTTTCGCAAATGTTTCGGTTGAGCAAGAGTCGCCACCGACTTTTTATTTTATCCTAAGGAAAGGTTAAAAAGAATAGCAAAAACCTTTGAGATGTTTTCTTGGGTTCGGGGAGTAGATTATAGAAAGGGAAGGTATTAGCACCCTTTCTATCCATGGTTATCCATGGGCTCTTATTTACTTGCTTAGATCAACTTGCCATTTGTTTCAATTATTTGAAATGGTACTCTTGTGTGTGTGTGGGTTTGAAAATGTTTTGAAAAGAAGCCAATGTGGTGGCAACCTTTGTAATGATCCATGTTGGGATGTATACAAAGGTGTATGTCTTTTGAAAAGGTTTTCATTTGTTTTTGAAAGTTGTTTTGAAAGTGTTGTGAGGTGTGGTTTTAGAAAATAGGCAAGTGTTTTGTTTTGCAAGTTTGATTCAAGTAACTAAGAGGTTATCTACTCCTAAATTTCTCAAAGATTATTGCTATGTTTTAACCCTTTTAACAAGTTTGTTCCACCATTGTATTTGGTGGACAATCTCATGTTAGGATGTGAAAGGGACGGGCGCGGGTCATCGTTTAGACCATAATTGCAATAGTGCCAAGTATCTTTGGGCAATTTTCTTTAAGGGACTTGATCATTTGTTTAGGCAACTTTTTTTGAAAGCGTCATCGAGGGACTATGATCATTTGATTGTTTGTTTTGTCCAAAGAGACCTAACATGCAATATGGCCCATTTATTGAAGGCAACAAGTGGAATACCCTAGGGGGTGCAAGTGTGATTTGTGTGTCCATTTTCATGCTTGTTTATCTTGAAATTAGGTCAAACTATTTTTGTCGTTTTTGATTCGCATACAAACCCTAATTCTAACATGGTATAATTAGAAAGCAATAAAGTGCGAAAAATAAATTTACTAAGCTATTACAACACAATATATGGGAAGGGGGGTACAAATGTTCAAATGGGGATTTTGACAAGGAATTTAAACCTAAACTATTACATCAATATTGAATTATTTACAAGATAATTTAATTGCATAAATTAAATAAAATAAGAATAAATATGCAAGATGCAAAAAAATGGTTTTTATATGTATGGAAAAAAGTATTTTTATATGTCAAAATAAACAAAAATAAAAGTAATTTTTTTTTTGGAGTTTTTTATGTTTAGGGCAAAACCCTAATTTCATTAAATAAAATGTATTATTTATTTATTATGTACAAAAATAAAATAAAAATGAAGTATATTTGTCAAAAGGTATTTTTATATTAAATATTAATAAGGAAAATAAAAGTGTGTATATTTTGTAATTTAACCTAAATATATTAATATCTATATAAATATTTGTATTATTTACTAATATATATTATATATGCAAATTAATAATATTTAATATTTAAAAAAAGTATTTTTTTTTATATAAAATATTTTCAGAAGATAAAACAAAATAAAAAATGAAAATAAAATGTGTTTGTATATTTTTAGTATTTTTAATAAAAGTGTATCTATTTATTTATTTATGTATAAAAACTAACCTAAACAAACAAATACCTAATAAATAGGAAAATAGTGCAAAAAATTATTTTTATATTTTTGATATTATGAGGAAAAATAAACAAGTCAAACCAAAAAAAGAAAAGTCAAAAAATCATTAAAATGAACAAAATGGGCTCAGGGGGTGTAGAAGCAAAATCAGGGTGCAGAAAGAAATGTGAAACAGGCCCAGCCCAGAACCAGGTCATCTTCAACCTCAGAACATCTTTTGTTCAAGCAAACACGCGTTTCCTATCTCCCAATTCCTGGACTTTTAAGCAAAACTTTCAACATGAAAAATGTAGAGCATGAGAAGACGAATCCAGGGATATAAAGAACTTGACTTAACTCTCTAAGATGAGGGAGAATTTCTTCTCCCCCAATTCCTGACCTAGTTTTTCATCAATGTTCAGACTCAAAATTCTCTAAGCACACATAATATAAATGAAATCTAACTACATGGGCATGTTCAGGGCTATGATTGTAACATGTTTCCTTCACAAACCTAAAGCTAACAATGCCTATACTGAGAGATAGAACTTCATGAATATACCTGTTCAGTTGGAATCGTGCCTTGCAATGGAGGAGCTTTCAGGGAAAGATGATGATTTGTACAGCTTCCTTGAAGTGTGAGGATGTTATTCCAAGCTTTACTTTGTCTTGAAACCTTTTGAATCGTGCTCTAGAACTTCAACTGCAAAACAAGAAAATGAAAATGGTGAAGATGCCTGGGAGTGTTACAGGTCGTGACTTAGGTTTTGGTTAGCTTGCATTGATGGTAGGGAAGGTGTTTGAGCTGGTTTGGGCAAGAATGTATGAAAGGATTGAGCTAGGGAACTCAATCTGCAGCAAGCCCTGTTTTTGTGCAGTTCAAAGGTGATTCTGAGTTTGTGAAGGTATTGAGGATCTTAGGGTCGTGCTTCAGCTTAGGATGAATGTTTGGAATGTGTTTGATAACTTTCTCTAAGCCTTGGTTCACTGATATGGAAGTTGGTATATGTTATGCTATCTATCTTGAAATTTAAGCAAGCAATGGTCAAGTTGTGCTTCTAGCCTGTACAGGCCCCCATACTATGCTGCTAAACTTCTCCTTGATCAGTGTGATTAACTCATAAACTTGTGCCAATCAGATTTCCTTTGTACCTTCTTGATTTGCTTTAGACATAAAGTGTAACTTTTGCAAAAATGGATATAATGCTTTTTCCAATTTGGGATTAATCCTTTAGGCAATGCTTGAACACATAGAACATGGTCTTGGCACAAGGGATTGGCATTAAATTTATGAGTGTAATTGAGATAAAAGACCTGTAATAAAGTTGTGCAAGCTGAGATTGAAATGCATAGTGTTATGAACATGTAACTTGGCCAATTCAAAAGTGAGTTTTTCCCCTATTGTAAAATTCGATTCTCCCTAACCATGAGGTTGTTTGATGAGTTCTTGGACATTTTGGAAAGCTTGGAATGTGTACTACAATCCATCTTTGAAATGCAAATTGAAATTCCAAGTGGAAGTGTATGAAAAATGGTCTTGAAGTTAGGTAAAAAACTTGCCTAAAATAGGTCAAATTTTCACTAAGTTAAGAATGGTTTGGTACCCTTATTCCAAAAATTGTAACTTGAGATACAAGCTTCTTTTGGGAAAACTTTGTGAATCAAAGTTGTAGATTATGAAATAGGCTACAACTTTCATGTTTTGACTTTTTCTTGAATCCAAATGAATCTTGGTGAGAAAGTGGGGCAAAGTTGGGAAAAAATTAGGGTTTTTCATAACTTAGAAAAATTCTAAGTTATGAAAAATTCTCATTTCAAACCCTAATTTGCAACTTTTGATTTCTTGGTGAACAAGTTTCATGATTTGGCATGCTTTGATGAAAAATGAATCTTGACCCTTGATTTTGACCAAAAAGTCAAAGTTTGACTTTTTAGTATACAGTCAAAATTGATCAATTGACTGGGAAATTCAACTGTCAATCTTGTGCATTTGGGATCTTTTGAACTTGTTGAGCATGTCAAGATAATTCCATGGGGTCCTTGAATACATATGTGAGCTTGGTTTGCCATTGGCTAGGTCAAACTGTCAAAAATTGCCTTTGTGCAGTCAAAACCCTAAAAATGACCATTTTGCCCTTTTGATGATCTGATCAAATTTCTTGAGGAATTGTGATCCAAACTTGATCAAATGGTCCATGTGAGTTCATAATGTTGATGTGGGTCAATTTTCATGAGGTTTGACTGTCAATTGGCCACAGTTGACTTTTTCCCCAATACAAGTGATTTCTAGGTCAGTTGTCCAATTGACTGGGCAAAATTTGGAATCAAGACTTAAAACTTGGTATGGATAAACTTGGGATTCCAACATGAAGCATGAAAGTCATCTTAGGCATTTTAGGTCAAAATATCTTTGTGCAAACACAAACCCTAATTTGGGTCCACGGTGCAAGGAGAAGTCTTGAGCAGAGGAAACCCTAACTAGATCTTGATCTTCAAGGGTCTTGTGATGAGAAAATGTTGAGGAAATGGGAGGGAAAATTTTGGGGTACAACAGTTGCCCCTGTTCAATCTTCTTGAAACTGAAGAGTTAGATTGGCAAGTTTGCCTTTCGCGACTCGAGGGTAAAATGAGATTAGACACTAGAGTGCCCGGAAATTTGCACTCGCATGTTGGAGTATCAGCAAAGTGATGTCGGGAATGGGTTTACAGATGCCATTTGGAGAGATGGTAGATAGGGAGATGGGCTTATAGATGCCATCTGGAGATGCGACAGAACCTTGTCGGGAATGGGCTTATAGATGCCATTTAGAAGTGTTGATCGCATAAGAGATTCCTTAGCGAGAACTTGTGTATTTGAGAAAGACAGATGTTTTCCTGGCTTGTTACAGGTGTTTGATCTTCAATCTCCTCACGCAGATATGCCCTGGCTAGATACAGGTATCGAATCTACAATCGGTTACTCACAGATGTGCCCTGGCTGGATACAGGAATCGAATCCGGAAATAGTCGTCAACAGATATGCCCTGGCTGGATACAGGAATCGAATCCGGAAATAGTCGTCAACAGATATGCCCTGGCTGGATACAGGAATCGAATCCGGAAATAGTCGTCAACAGATATGCCCTGGCTAGATACAGGAATCGAATCTAGAAATCTTCAGACGTGCCCTGGCTAGATATAGGTATCGAATCTGGAATTGTGACAGTTGAAGGTAGTTGTCTTTGGGATTGTCTTTTTCCCTAAAAAGGCAAAACATAAGTTGTATGCAATGTCATGATGTATGAAATGCATGATGTCATGATGTTCAACATGAGATAGTGTTGTATGCACCTTATCATGTTATGTAAGCAAGATGTATGAAAATGTGAAATGTTTATGAATGTATTTTCGTCTAGGAAAATAAATCCTTGACGGTCGGCCGGGGAATTAAATCATGGGCTGACATTTAAGAGTAGAGCTCTTCGCTTCCGCTGGGGATAATGATGATAAACTCCGCTGGGGATGATGTTGATAAGTTATGTTGGGGAATGTTGCTGAACTCCGCTGGGGGATAGGAAGAAATTTGCCGAGGGCGATCTTCCGTGGCAACTAGCTGAGGATAACCCAGTTATAAGCCCTTGTGAGGAATAACTTTGAATAAAGCTCGGGAGAGACGTCCGTATTCTGCAGGGGATAAGCTTCCGGAAACTACTGGAGATAAGCTGTAAGACCTGCTGGGGATATGGTTTCCACCTTCCTGGGGAAACCTTTGGAATTGTACTGGGGTACTGATATTCTGCCGGGGAATGCTGCTATCTTGTCTTACTCTGTGAGGAGTTGAGAGATCTTGATCACATCTTTCAGTTGAATCTACCTTGGTACCTTGGCGGACAAAGCAACCAGACTGCATTAGACAACTCTACATTGCCCCTGTTTCTGATGTCACCTGTAATTAGTCTTTTGTTTCATATGCAAGTATTTATGAATTAGCAATTTAATGTCAAATGCATATATCAAAAATGAACATTGGACGTTTTTCGCAAGACAAAACAGAAAAAAGAAAAACAATTGGCCACTTGTATGGGAAAATGAATTTGTATTGATTTTGAATTTTGCTTGTGAATAGGCGTTTTTGTACAAGAGGCTGACATCCTAGTAAGAGAATGCCGTCGAATAACATAGAATTTACAATTTTGAAAAAGAAACAAAACAGCTATGTGCATAATATTCCCACTGGGTTCCAACTCTGCTATCGCCTTTATGTCTTCAAGCGTCTTATCACTTTGCTGCCTAGTTGAAGATGAAGCTGATTGGTCGATGCCGAAGTCTGAGCCAGATAGTTGATGCCGAATTCTGGATGCAAAGTGATCCTATGAGACATAGTGTTACGCTTTATCCCTAACTTTTGCCTGGACCGCCCTTTCGGGTTTTCAGTCCACCGGGATACCCATTTTTGCCCAAGCCGCCTTTTCAGGTTTTCGACTTGCCGGGTGTACAGATTTTTTTCATTTCATCCCTTATTTTTGCCCGAACCCTTTTGGTTCACCGGGAAGCCCTTATTTTTGCCTAGGTATGTCAACCTAGCGGGTCTTTTATTCATGCGTAGTATCTTTTTACTATGTCTGCATTGGCGGGGTGAGGAAGGTCGTCACCATCCATGTTGGTTAGAATCATGGCTCCTCCTGAGAACACATGTTTAACCACAAATGGTCCTTCGTACGTAGGGGTCCATTTGCCCCGGGGATCACTTTGAGGAAGGATGATGCGTTTGATTACCAGGTCCCCAACTTGATACTCTTGCGGTCTGACTTTCTTATTAAATGCCCTGATCATCCGTTTTTGGTACGTCTGACCATGACAGATAGCGGTGAGTCTCTTTTCGTCAATCAGGTTTAATTGATCAAGTCGAGTCTGGATCCAGTCATCTTCACTCAAGTCTGCATCCTTCATTATCCGGAGAGAGGGTATCTGGACTTCAATCCGCAAGACTGCCTCCATGCCATAGACCAAGGAAAAGGGTGTTTCCCCGGTTGACGTCCTTGTTGAGGTACGGTACCCATGAAGAGCGAACGGTAACATCTCGTGCCAATCTTTATAGGTCACTGTCATCTTCTGCACAATTTTCTTGATATTCTTATTAGCTGCCTCTACAGCCCCATTCATCTTCGGCCGGTAGGGAGAAGAGTTGTGGTGCTGTATCTTGAATTGTTCGCAGAGCTCAGTGATCATTTTGTTATTGAGATTGGTACCATTGTCCGTAATGATTCTTTCCGGGACGCCATACCGATAGATCAGGTTATGCCGGATGAAACGTTCCACGACGCTCTTGGTTACCGTGGCGTAGGAAGCTGCCTCAACCCACTTCGTGAAGTAATCGATCGCTACCAAGATGAAGCGATGCCCATTGGATGCCGTCGGTCGGATCTCACCGATCATATCAATGCCCCACATTGCAAAAGGCCAAGGTGCCGTCAGGACGTTCAGAGGAACCGGAGGGATATGCACCTTATCAGCATAGATCTGGCATTTGTGACAAGTTCGAGAATGTTGGTAACAATCGGCTTCCATTGTGGACCAGAAATACCCTGCCCTAAGGATTTTCTTTGCCATGGTGTGTCCACTGGAATGTGTTCCGAATGTACCTTCATGCAGTTCTATCATGATCTTCTCTGCTTCAGCCTTATCCACACAACGCAGTAGAGTTGAATCATGATTCCGTTTGTAGAGAATGCCGTTGCTGAGGAAGAATTTTGCAGCAAACCTCCTCATGAACTTTTTGTCATTGACAGATGCACCTTCAGGGTATTCCTGGGCTTCCAAGTATCTCTTCACCTCATGATACCAGGGTTTCTCGGTTACCTCTTTGGCCTCAAGATCGCAGCAGTATGCCGGTTCGTCCAACTTCCAGATAATGATCCGGGGAGCTTCATTGTCCCATTTGACTTTGAACATTGAAGACATCGTAGCCAGTGCGTCCGCTAGCTGATTCTCCTCTCTTGGGAAATGCTCAAAAGATATCTCTTCAAAGTGGGGAAGCAAAGTCAACACATACTCCTTGTAAGGAATAAGATTTGGGTGTTTCGTATCCCACTCGCCTTTGATCTGATTGATCACGAGAGCGGAATCTCCGAAGACACTCAGAAATTTAATCCTTAAGTCGATTGCAGCTTGTAGACCCATGATACATGCCTCATATTCTGCCATGTTGTTGGTGCAGTTGAAACACAATCGGGCGGTGAGTGGAGTATGAGTTCCTTTGGGAGATATGATTACAGCGCCGACGCCGTTAGCCAAAGCATTGGAGGCTCCGTCAAAATTCATAGACCATCGGGATCCTTCCTCAGGTCCTTCATCCGGTCCAGGCACTTCACAATCAGTTACCACCATGATATCTTCGTCCGGAAAATCAAAGTTCAATGATTGGTAATCGTCCACAGGTTGGTGTGCCAAATGATCTGCCAGTACACTTCCTTTGATTGCTTTTTGAGTTGTATACTGGATATCATATTCTGTCAAGATCATTTGCCATCTCGCTATTCTTCCAGACAGAGCAGGCTTTTCGAATATGTACTTGATGGGATCCATCTTTGAAATCAACAAAGTGGTGTGAGTCAGCATATACTGTCTCAGCCGGCGAGCAGCCCAAACCAGAGCGCAGCAAGTTTTCTCGAGCAGTGAGTAACGAGACTCACAGTCGGTAAACTTTTTGCTCAAGTAATAAATAACGTGCTCTTTTCGGCCAGACTCGTCATGCTGCCCCAACACACACCCCATTGAATTGTCAAGCACAGTCAAATATAATATCAGAGGTCTCCCTTCCACTGGCGGCATAAGAATAGGTGGCTCTTGGAGGTACTCCTTTATCTTTTCAAAAGCAGCCTGACATTCATCGTTCCAACGTACTACCGAATCTTTCTTCAGTAATTTGAAGATTGGCTCACAGGTAGCAGTTAGGTGTGAGATGAATCGGGCTATGTAATTCAGTCGTCCCAGAAAACCTCGGACTTCTTTCTTTGTCTTTGGAGTTGGCATCTCTTGTATGGCTTTTACCTTGGCAGGGTCCACCTGAATACCTTTATCACTTACAATGAAACCTAGCAATTTTCCGGACCTCACCCCGAAGGTACATTTGTTAGGATTCAACCTCAGCTTGTATAACTTCAATCGGTCAAACAGCTTCCTCAGATGATCAAGGTGCTCCTCCTCAGTTTGGGACCTTGCAATCATGTCATCAACATATACCTCAATCTCATGATGGATCATATCATGAAATAAAGCAACCATGGCACGTTGGTAGGTTGCCTCAGCATTCTTCAACCCGAATGGCATGACCTTGTAGCAGAAGGTGCCCCACTGAGTCACAAAGGTAGTCTTTTCCATATCTTCTGGAGCCATCTTGATCTGATTGTACCCTGAAAAACCATCCATGAAGGAGAACACCTTGTGTTGAGCAGTATTGTCAACAAGGACGTCGATGTGAGGTAAGGGGAAATCATCCTTGGGGCTTGCCCTGTTTAGATCCCTGTAGTCGACACACATTCTGACTTTACCGTCCTTCTTCGACACCGGCACCATGTTGGCAACCCACTGAGGGTAAGAAGTTACTGCTAGAAACCCGGCATCGAATTGCTTCATAACCTCAGCCTTGATCTTTTCAGACATCTCTGGGCGCATACGGCGGACTTTTTGCTTTACCGGGGGGCAGTCTTCCTTAGTTGGCAGGTGATGAACTACAATGTCGACATCCAAACCAGGCATGTCCTCGTAGGACCAATCAAATATCTCCATGTAATCATGTAGCATCTGGATCAATCGTTGCTTCACGCTGAGCTCTAGATTGGCACCAATCTTGACCTCTTTTCTATCTGTCTCAGTACCCAGGTTCACTGTTTCCACCGGCTCTTCATGCGGCTGAATGGCCCTCTCTTCTTGAAGTAGCAGTCTTGCGAGTTCACCAGGCACTTCGCAATCATCTTCACCTTCGTCTTCGGCCAAGTTGATCGGATTCTCGAAGTCATAACTGGTGGTAGCAGAGCTGTTACCAGTGAGATCCAGAGTGGATTGAAACCTGTATAAGTGAGTGTGTGTAAATATAGCCGTTTTGCAATATATAACACAGAAAGAAAAAGAGCACAATATTTGAAATGCAACAAACGTCCAATGTTTTGATTGATGATATATGGAAATGTCATACAAAAAGCCCTCACAAATGGAGCTACGATGCCCCGGGTAGGACACCGAGCCAATAAAAGTTTTAACATATTGTTTGTTACAAATTGAAAATCAAAATACTTAATTACTGCGTGACAAATGTGATAGGTGTAAAATCCTTTTCCGTCCAGTTGCTCGGTCCGTTGCTGGTGGTTGGATAGATCCAACTGTCAAACTCCGCTTCCTCCACGTCCTCCTCGATAGCATTCACCCTAGGACTGGTGATAAACACTGGAGCCTTTCTGATCTTTTCCTTGCGCATAGCCCTCTGAGCCTCTGCAGTAAAGCCCATCCCAAACTTGTCATTCTTTTGAGTGAAGTCAGGAAGCTGACCCCAGTTTGCACAATTGCCTTTCTCGATTACAGCCCGGGCATCCTTCAAGGACGCCATCTTCAACGGAAAGTCTTCTTCAACCACTGTTTCAGCTGATGCCAAAATTGGAGGTACCTCCTCAAAATGCTGAAAGGGGGTTTCAATAAACTCCCCGTCCATCTCGATATACCGGAATGAATTCAAGTGACTAACCATGTATTCCTCCTCACCCTGCACAGTAACAATCTTCCCTTTGACAGGGTATTTATGCTTTTGGTGTAGAGTGGACGTCACTGCCCCAGCCTTGTGAATCCAGGGTCGACCCAACAAGCAGGAATAAGATGGACGAATATCCATTACATGGAACGTTGAGTCGAAGACTTGGGAACCCACACGAATAGGAATGTCTACCTCACCGTGCACCATCCTCTTAGAACCGTCGAAGGCTCTAACAATGATGTTGCTAGGTTTCAACTCCAGACCCTCACAATCCAAGCGATCCAATGCCTTCTTGGGCAAAACATTCAGGGAAGAACCGGTATCCACTAATACGTGTGCGAGAGTAGTGCCCCTGCATTCTATGGAAACATGCAGGGCATCATTGTGATTTTTCCCTTTAGCGGTGAGGTCAGCATCTGAGAACCCCAAACCATTGTCGACTGTTAAATTGGCCACACAGTCAGTGAATTGATCCGCGGAGGTCTCTTGCGGCACATGGGCCGTTTTCAGAAATGAAATCAGGGCTTTTGCATGGGCCTCTGAGCATAGCAGCAATGATAGCATAAAGATTTTGGAGGGGGTATGCCCCAACTGTTCAACAACATTAAAGTCACTCTTTTTGATGATTTTAAGGATTTTCTCCATTTCTTGTTGGGAGGCTTCAACAGCAGTCTTTTTTGGTGCCTCCGTCCTGGAAGGCAAATCGGTAGCAACTTCTTTGCCCCGAGTATCAGAGGACTCGGCGGAAGTAGTAGACACAGGAACTTGATTCGGAACATGCACACTTGCGGGTGTGATGGTGAGGGGTTTTCGGATAACTGGCGGTGCAATGTCAGGCGAGAAGAGTCTTCCACTGCGAGTAATCTTGGCGGGGCCAGTGATGTTACTGATACTGGTACCGGTGTTGAACTCCTGCTTCACTCCAAGCACATACACGTCGGCCCCATAATGCCATGGGACAGCTTTATCAGACTCATAAGGGAGAGGCCCCTGAACAGTAATAGTAACTGGTGCAACAGACATAATTTGGACTGGCTTCCTCGGGGGAGCTTTGGTAGTATTGTAAATTGTGACAACAGATATTTCTTCAGCGGAAACAAACGGAACAACAGTTTTCTTGAACAGAATTTCTTTGCTATCCATCCGGCTTTGGATGCCTGGTCTCAGCAGTGGACAACCTGTAGGGATAACAGCGCACAGGAGGCAACCCTTGCTACAACCCGGAAATAAACCGGCTAATAGTAAGTTCCTCTTAACAGTCAAAAGAGGGGTAGCAACATCATTCACCGAAACAGCATACAAATCTTCCTCAATGGCATTTACTCTATGCTGGGGCATAGGAGCAGTTACAACATTTGGTCTCTCAGGCGCTTCAAACTGAATTTCCTTCGCATCGATAAGATCTTGCACCTTATTTCTCAAGGCCCAGCAATCATCAGTAGTATGCCCGGGGCTATCGGAATGATAAGCGCAACGGGCATTTGGGTTATATTTAGGAGATGTAGTATTCAAGACCTTTGGCGCTTCTTTGATGGTCACCAAGTTGGTTGATAACAGTTACGGTAAGATTTGTGACAAGGTCATACTCAACCGAGTATACTGTCTCTTGGGCCTTTCACCTCTTTGTTGATTGTACTGCTGAGGAGCAGCAACAGGTTTTGAAATGACCAAAGCATTGACGGTTTGGCGACTTTCCGGCTTGACTTGTCTTCTAGGACCATAGACTGCACTTGCTTCTTTCTTGAAAGGCCTTTTCTCAGTACTTGTGGAGGCAGCTTTTTGTATCTTTCCTGACCTGATGCCAGCTTCAATTCTTTCTCCCGTCAGAATCAAATCCGTAAACCCAGCGGAGGAGTTACCAACCAAATGATTGAAAAATGGACCAGACAAGGTCCCTAGAAACATATCAACCAGCTCACGATCAGTCAATGGGGGCTGCACCCTGCCAGCCAAATCTCTCCATTTTTGTGCATATTCTTTGAACCCTTCGCCCGTTCCTAGAGACATACCCTGAAGTTGGGTACGCGTAGGAGCGAGATCAGAATTGTATTGATATTGTATGTAGAATGTTGTTGCCAAATCTTCCCAATGTCGGATACTAGTTCCATCTAGTTGGTAGAACCATTCAAGCTGTGACCCCGAAAGGCTATCTTGGAAGAAGTGAATCCAAAGGTTCTTATCTGCCGTGTAAGGTTGGATCTTCCTTACGTACGACCGTAGATGCAGCTTGGGACAGGAAGCCCCGTCATATTTGGCAAAGGCAGGCGCCTTAAACTTGTGTGGAATTACTACCCCAGAGGATAACCCCAAATCTCCGAAATCCAGCCCCGGCACATTCTGAATCTCCATGGCGCTCAAGCGGTCCTCCAATTGCTTGTATCTGTCAGCAGCAGGTGGGTATTGTTCGTCATTGTAGTCCGTCTCGTTGTCAGAGACTGCAGGACTAGGAGCTCCTCCCCCTTGGGGACTATCTTTCTCAGCAGAAGAAGTAGTTGGATCAGCTTCATTATGGAGTGTGTTCCCAAATCTGCGTCTGGTGTTGAATAACGCAGTCCTCTTTTTCTTCTTCTTCTTAAGGAGTAGAGTCTTCAACTCTTGCTGACCTTGGGCCAGGCTTAGGACCATCTCTTGAAACTGGGCACTTTGGGCCTGAAGGGCCTTGATTGCTTGCTCACTGGATGAGTCCGGATTCATGGTGACTGTTCAAATAAACAGCGAAGAATATTAAGCAACCTGTGAAAAAGGGTACCTGCTATGCATATGGTGCAATGAGATGCGTATGTTTTATGTTTTCAAAGACAAACAAGATTCAACTTTGTAGACAAAAGGGAAACACACTTCATTAGATTCAAATTTTAAATTGTTCAACAACTCGCCCTTAGGCATTACAGGAATGAAAAATACTGAAACATAAATAAAAACTGTAAAAGGAAATATCCAAAGCCCATCAGTGCTCCCATGGCCTCCTCTTCTCAGTGTGGATGTAGTTATTCAGGACCCGCTCCTCCTCAAATTGCTTAGTCAGCCTCTGGACCTTCTGTTCCTGCTCGTTGAACTTTTCCCGATAGAAATCCTGTTCTTCCTTTAGCTGCGCCAAAGATCTCTTCATTGTGTCAAAATCAGTGGGTATCTGAGGAGGGAGGACAGTTGGAGGAGCCCCATCGTCATCAGGAGATTCAAGAATGATAGGTCTGACAGCTTCGTACGGCATACCTAACTTCTGAGTACGGATGCGGACCCATTTGCAATAGGGCTCCATTGGTAGAGAAGTCTTTGGTCCCAACTCGTGTGGGTCAGCTTTGTGAATTCTGTCCCAAGCCTTAATGAATCCATGGCGTAGTTTGTCACTGTCTGCCTGAAACTCAAAATGGAAGTGAGGAACCAACATTTCATGAGGCCCAACTCTTCTGGCTCTTCCAAACTGGCGGAGAGCTAAGCATGGATTATAAGAGATTCCTCCTTGGATACCAATCAACGGAACATTAGGGTATTCTCCGCAACGATCAATAACAGCTACCTCATCCAAACCTCTGAGAGTCCAAGTGATGTCATTATCAGTGAGAGACATTAACCTATGAGCCCAACCCTTTCCTTCTTCATTCTTCAGCACGAACTTAGGAAGGTGCGAAATAAACCACCTCACTAGCAAAGGAGCATAACACCATGGAGTTCCCCGTTTTCGGGCAGTACGAGCATAGAGTTGTTGCAGGATATCACCCAAAAGAGTGGGTACAGGGTTCCGAGACATGAAGATCCTTATGGCATAGATACTGATAAAGGTGTCAGGATTGGGAAACAGTACCAGACCATAGATTAAAAGAGCCAGAATGTCTTCGTACACCTTGAAGTCCAAGTCATTCCAGAAATCATTAGCTTTACCAACCAGAAATTTGACCAAAAAGCCCTTAACTCCACTTCTAGTTTCCCAGTTAGCCAATACCTCTTCTTTGGTCAAGGGGAGAACTGCAGCAACCTCTTCAGGCCTAGGAGTCTTTTCCAAGCCAGTGAATGGAGTTTGCTCCAAGACAGGGATCCCAAGCAGATAAGAGAATTCTTCCAGGGTAGGAACCAGCTGGAAGTCTTGAAAGGTGAAACAATGATGCAGGGGGTCATAAAACTGGGTCAGAACACTTATCAGTTGTTGGTCCCATTTTGCAGTGATCAAGCCAAGGAGAGAACCATGCCTGTTTATGAAGGAAGAAGTGTTTGGAATCCTACCAACCAAATCCCTGAGCAAAGTTGGTGGTTGAACAAAGTTGAGCCGGATAGTATTCCTACGCACGGGCATCATGATGTCCTACAAAACAGAGCAAAGATGAAACTTTTTTGTCTTTGAAATGGGTTAGTCCTTTATACAGGATGCATGCAATGGTATGATGGCATGATGCTATGATGAAGCACACCACAAGTATTCACATAGGCAAGCATGATAAGGCACACAAATCACACAAGACAACCCTTAGGTTTCAGGCCAGCATGAAGTTTAGGTATTACCCTCTTTTGGTTTCGTTGGTTAAAACCTGTCCTATCAAAAGTAACCGGGTTCTAGAGGATCTCAAATCATTGACTACCCTCAATCGGTCATAACTCTAGCATCGCAATCTTTTCTTGCGGCCAGAACCATCGCGAGAGTTTAGCCTCAATGAGTGTAGCATACTGCTACTGTTCTAATGGCCAAGTTTGGTTAATTTAGGGTTCTGAAGTCGGTTGGTGTTTAATGACTCCTTAGAAGACCTATATTCTCCTAGTTGCAACACAAGGGATATAGGTACAGACCATGGTGCCACACCAACGTAGCCACTGCTTCACCCATGTCGGTCTACGCCGGACAGGTCCCTCACAGATTATGCTACCTAAAAAGGGTATTCCCCAGATCCGGGTTAGGATCTATGAAACTCTGATGCAAAAACCCACAAATATAAAAGCAAACAAGGCAAACAATTGAAAACAAAGGTGATCTAAGCCCTAAGTTTACTCCACTTTTAAAAGTGTCCCCAGCAGAGTCGCCAGTTCTGTGATACGGTGGGGGAACTGACTTGGGTTTTGCGTTTGTTTTCGCAAATGTTTCGGTTGAGCAAGAGTCGCCACCGACTTTTTATTTTATCCTAAGGAAAGGTTAAAAAGCACAACAAAAACCTTTGAGATGTTTTCTTGGGTTCGGGGAGTAGATTATAGAAAGGGAAGGTATTAGCACCCTTTCTATCCATGGTTATCCATGGGCTCTTAGTTACTTGCTTAGATCAACTTGCCATTTGTTTCAATTATTTGAAATGGTACTCTTGTGTGTGTGTGGGTTTGAAAATGTTTTGAAAAGAAGCCAATGTGGTGGCAACCTTTGTAATGATCCATGTTGGGATGTATACAAAGGTGTATGTCTTTTGAAAAGGTTTTCATTTGTTTTTGAAAGTTGTTTTGAAAGTGTTGTGAGGTGTGGTTTTAGAAAATAGGCAAGTGTTTTGTTTTGCAAGTTTGATTCAAGTAACTAAGAGGTTATCTACTCCTAAATTTCTCAAAGATTATTGCTATGTTTTAACCCTTTTAACAAGTTTGTTCCACCATTGTATTTGGTGGACAATCTCATGTTAGGATGTGAAAGGGACGGGCGCGGGTCATCGTTTAGACCATAATTGCAATAGTGCCAAGTATCTTTGGGCAATTTTCTTTAAGGGACTTGATCATTTGTTTAGGCAACTTTTTTTGAAAGCGTCATCGAGGGACTATGATCATTTGATTGTTTGTTTTGCCCAAAGAGACCTAACATGCAATATGGCTCATTTATTGAAGGCAACAAGTGGAATACCCTAGGGGGTGCAAGTGTGATTCGTGTGTCCATTTTCATGCTTGTTTATCTTGAAATTAGGTCAAACTATTTTTGTCGTTTTTGATTCGCATACAAACCCTAATTCTAACATGGTATAATTAGAAAGCAATAAAGTGCGAAAAATAAATTTACTAAGCTATTACAACACAATATATGGGAAGGGGGTACAAATATTCAAATGGGGATTTTGACAAGGAATTTAAACCTAAACTATTACATCAATATTGAATTATTTACAAGATGATTTAATTGCATAAATTAAATAAAATAAGAATAAATATGCAAGATGCAAAAAAATGGTTTTTATATGTATGGAAAAAAGTATTTTTATATGTCAAAATAAACAAAAATAAAAGTATTATTTTTTTTGGAATTTTTTATGTTTAGGGCAAAACCCTAATTTCATTAAATAAAATGTATTATTTATTTATTATGTACAAAAATAAAATAAAAATGAAGTATATTTTTCAAAAGGTATTTTTATATTAAATATTAATAAGGAAAATAAAAGTGTGTATATTTTGTAATTTAACCTAAATATATTAATATCTATATAAATATTTGTATTATTTACTAATATATATTATATATGCAAATTAATAATATTTAATATTTAAAAAAGTATTTTTTTTTATATAAAATATTTTCAGAAGATAAAACAAAATAAAAAATGAAAATAAAATGTGTTTGTATATTTTTAGTATTTTTAATAAAAGTGTATCTATTTATTTATTTATGTATAAAAACTAACCTAAACAAACAAATACCTAATAAATAGGAAAATAGTGCAAAAAATTATTCTTATATTTTTTATATTATGAGGAAAAATAAACAAGTCAAACCAAAAAAAGAAAAGTCAAAAAATCATTAAAATGAACAAAATGGGCTCAGGGGGTGTAGAAGCAAAATCAGGGTGCAAAAAGAAATGTGAAACAGGCCCAGCCCAGAACCAGGTCATCTTTAACCTCAGAACATCTTTTGTTCAAGCAAACACGCGTTTCCTATCTCCCAATTCCTGGACTTTTAATGAAAACTTTCAACATGAAAAATGTAGAGCATGAGAAGACGAATCCAAGGATATAAAGAACTTGACTTAACTCTCTAAGATGAGGGAGAATTTCTTCTCCCCCAATTCCTGACCTAGTTTTTCATCAATGTTCAAACTCAAAATTCTCTAAGCACACATAATATAAATGAAATCTAACTACATGGGCATGTTCAGGGCTATGATTGTGACATGTTTCCTTCACAAACCTAAAGCTAACAATGCCTATACTGAGAGATAGAACTTCATGAATATACCTGTTCAGTTGGAATCGTGCCTTGCAATGGAGGAGCTTTCAGGGCAAGATGATGATTTGTACAGCTTCCTTGAAGTGTGAGGATGCTATTCCAAGCTTTACTTTGTCTTGAAACCTTTTGAATCGTGCTCTAGAACTTCAACTGCAAAACAAGAAAATGAAAATGGTGAAGATGCCTGGGAGTGTTACAGGTCGTGACTTAGGTTTTGGTTAGCTTGCATTGATGGTAGGGAAGGTGTTTGAGCTGGTTTGGGCAAGAATGTATGAAAGGATTGAGCTAGGGAACTCAATCTGCAGCAAGCCCTGTTTTTGTGCAGTTCAAAGGTGATTCTGAGTTTGTGAAGGTATTGAGGATCTTAGGGTCGTGCTTCAGCTTAGGATGAATGTTTGGAATGTGTTTGATAACTTTCTCTAAGCCTTGGTTCACTGATATGGAAGTTGGTATATGTTATGTTATATATCTTGAACTTTAAGCAAGCAATGGTCAAGTTGTGCTTCTAGCCTGTACAGGCCCCCATACTATGCTGCTAAACTTCTCCTTGATCAGTGTGATTAACTCATAAACTTGTGCCAATCAGATTTCCTTTGTACCTTCTTGATTTGCTTTAGACATAAAGTGTAACTTTTGCAAAAATGGATATAATGCTTTTTCCAATTTGGGATTAATCCTTTAGGCAATGCTTGAACACATAGAACATGGTCTTGGCACAAGGGATTGGAATTAAATTTATGAGTGTAATTGAGATAAAAGACCTGTAATCAAGTTGTGCAAGCTGAGATTGAAATGCATAGTGTTATGAACATGTAACTTGGCCAATTCAAAAGTGAGTTTTTCCCCTATTGTCAAATTCGATTCTCCCTAACCATGAGGTTGTTTGATGAGTTCTTGGACATTTTGGAAAGCTTGGAATGTGTACTACAATCCATATTTGAAATAAAAATTGAAATTCCAAGTGGAAGTGTATGAAAAATGGTCTTGAAGTTAGGTAAAAAACTTGCCTAAAATAGGTCAAATTTTCACTAAGTTAAGAATGGTTTGGTACCCTTATTCCAAAAATTGTAACTTGAGATACAAGCTTCTTTTGGGAAAACTTTGTGAATCAAAGTTGTAGATTATGCAATGGGCTACAACTTTCATGTTTTGACTTTTGCTTGAATCTAAATGAATCTTGGTGAGAAAGTGGGGCAAAGTTGGGAAAAATTAGGGTTTTTCATAACTTAGAAAAATTCTAAGTTATGAAAAATTCTCATTTCAAACCCTAATTTGAAAATTTTGATTTCTTGGTGAACAAGTTTCATGATTTGGCATGCTTTGATGAAAAATGAATCTTGACCCTTGATTTTGACCAAAAAGTCAAAGTTTGACTTTTCAGTATACAGTCAAAATTGATCAATTGACTGGGAAATTCAACTGTCAATCTTGTGCATTTGGAATCTTTTGAACTTGTTGAGCATGTCAAGATAATTCCATGGGGTCCTTGAATCCATATGTGAGCTTTGTTTGCCATTGGCTAGGTCAAACAGTCAAAAATTGCCTTTGTGCAGTCAAAACCCTAAAAATGACCATTTTGCCCTTTTGATGATCTGATCAAATTTCTTGAGGAATTGTGATCCAAACTTGATCAAATGGTCCATTTGAGTTCATAATGTTGATGTGGGTCAATTTTCATGAGGTTTGACTGTCAATTGGCCACAGTTGACTTTTTCCCCAATACAGTTGATTTCTAGGTCAGCTGTCCAATTGACTGGGCAAAATTTGGAATCAAGACTTGAAACTTGGTATGGATAAACTTGGGAGTCCAACATGAAGCATGAAAGTCATCTTAGGCATTTTAGGTCAAATATCTTTGTGCAAACACAAACCCTAATTTGAGTCCATAGTGCAAGGAGAAGTCTTGAGCAGAGGAAACCCTAACTGGATCTTGATCTTCAAGGGTCTTGTGATGAGAAAATGTTGAGGAAATGGGAGGGAAAATTTTTGGGTACAACACTGTCCTAGTAATAGTAATCGGGTTCTAAGGAGCTCAATATCACTGGTTTGGTTCCTTGGTCATTGTTTCAACACAAGCCTCTTTAATGGCGACCGAAATATCCCAAGAAACCAAACCTCAATGAGTGTAGTATCGAGTATCTACCAACTTCGGACTGTACCAAAGTCGGTCATCTCACTACACCCTAAAGGCCAATTTGGTCAAGTAAAGGTTCTAGAAGTTCATTAGTGCTTCATGACATCACTCAGCGGCCCCGTATTCTCTTTGATTAACTCAAAGGCTACCGGTACCCATAAATATGTCTCACTAACGTAGCTATTGCTTAGACCATGTCGGTATACCCCACACAGTTTCCACAATATATTTCTACTTACCTATAAGGTATCCCA
Organism: Vicia faba; assembly: GCA_948472305.1. Lineage (NCBI taxonomy): Eukaryota > Viridiplantae > Streptophyta > Magnoliopsida > Fabales > Fabaceae > Vicia > Vicia faba. The sequence goes on along the minus strand of OX451739.1, from coordinate 34,338,080 downwards.
AATCCGGGTAGAGGATTCAAACCCAAACAAAGAACCATAATGTAAAGCAAACAAGTCAAACAATGTAAGCAATTAAATGTGATCTAACCCTAAGGTAACCCCACTTTTAGAAGAAGATCCCCGACAGAGTCGCCGGTTCTGTGATGCGGTGGGATAACTGACTTGAAGGTTTTGCTTTTGATTGCAAATGTTTCGGTTAGCAAGAGTCTACACCGACTTTTCTTTTATCCAAAAGGAAAGGTGAAAAAGCACAGGAAAGACCTTTGAGATTATTTCTTGAGTTCGGGAGGTAGATTATGAAAAGGGAAGGTATTAGCACCCTTTTCATCCATGGTTTTCCATGGGCTCTTAGTTACTTGCTAGATCACTTGGTTTTTTTTTAAATTGTGCTTCGTGTGGTTTTTGAAAGTATTTTGTAAAGAGGCCATTGTTTAGGCAATCTTTATAATGATTCTCATTCGTAAGAATGTATACAAAGATGTTGATCTTTTGAAAATGTTTTCGAGTTTGTAATATGTTTTGAAAAGTGTAGGTGTTTGTTTTGAAAATAGCAAGGATGTTTATTTTGAAATGGAGCATGTAATTAGGAGCAATCTACCCACTCAAAAGTCTTTCTTGTACATTTCATTTTCCTTTGACATTGTTGTCTTACCATTGATTTGGTAAGCAACCCTATCTTTGGATGTAAACGGGACGGGCGTGGGTTATCGTATGACCATGATTAGCAATGCTGCAAGGTATCTTAACATTCTTTTTTGAGGGACTAAGATCATGTGTAAGGAAACTTAGATAGCTTCATCGAGGGACTATGATCTTGTATTTGTTTGTTTTTGTTAAGATACCTTACATGCGTAATGTGGCCATTTTGTATAAGGAAACCAAGTGGAATAATCCTAGGGGTGCTTGTGTGCAAGTGTATTATTTTCATGCTTGTTTTTGTCTTGAATTAGCGTTTTCTAAGTGTTGATTTTAGTCTTTCCATACAAACACTAATTACTAGCATGTTATATGAAAGCGATAAATTGCAAAATTTAAAGTTACTACGCTTACAACATTTGTGGGGAGGGTATACAAATTACAAATAGGGATTGCAAGAATTTAAACCTAATTAGTTTATTACAACCATATTGAATTGGTATGAAATATACAAGGAATTTAAATAAATACAAAGTATAAAAATGAATAAGTGTATAAGGATGCAAAATGTAAACAAAATGAAATTTGTTTGATTTTTTATAAAAAAGATTTTTGTCTTAACCTAATTTAAATAAAGAAAAATGGTTAATTAAGTTTGAATTTATTAATAAAAAGATTTTAAAAAGAAAGCCTAGTTCTATTGATAAATCAAAAGAAAAATAATTTAAAGAAAGTATTTTTTGGCATTTTTTACCTTGAAAATATTTATAGCATTATAAAATATTTTAAATCTTTTTTTTATTAAAATAATATTTTTTAAATGGTGTGAAAAAAGATAAATGAATAATACAATATTAATTAATTTTATAAGGTTTACTTAAATAAATAAAGTATGAAGAATAAAAATTATTTTTATTTATGGAAAAAATAAAATAAAATAAGTCAAAATATAAAATGTCATTTTTTTCATTTTTATCATTTTTTAGTATTTAGAAAATATATTTGAGAAAATAAGTAAAATAAAAAAATGAAGAAATAAAATTAAATTGGCCCAAGGTGCAAATATGAAACAGGGGGGAGCAATGTTAGAAAAAAAAGTCAGGCCCAAGAGGGGGGAGGCCCATGCGCTGGAAGGAACAAAAAATGTAAAATGAGTGAAAAAAGCAAAAGGCAACGCGTGCTGAGGCTCGAACCCATGACCTCCTGATTACTAATCTGCTGCCTTACCACTGGGTGGCTATACATCCGTTGTTACAAATGAAACAATAAATACATAAGGTAAAACGTCTCCATGACCTGTACTTCGTCTTCAACCTTCAGCCAGCCGGACCACCTGTATCTCATCCATTTCTCAACAAAAATGGAAAATACAAACATGAAAGTTGTGCTATTTTTCCTCACGAATCCAACCATATAACTTATGTAAGCTAAAAGTCAAAGATGAAGATTAATTTTGCTGGCCCTAAATTGAAACCTAATTTTTTTCAGAAAGTTCAAATCTAAAATTCTCTACACACTGTCAATATAAATGAAAACTATGGACATGGTTAGCTTTAGAGAAATGATATCTACATTTTTACTTCAGAATGTATGCACAAAGGATGCTTGTATCAAGATATTTAAGTTAGAAAACTTACCTCTTGCAGATGGATTCGTGTATGGAGTTTGAGCAAACTTTGAGGTGCCCTAAGAATATGTTTAGCTTGCCTGGACCTCCTTGAGTGTATTCCAACTCCTACTTTGCTTTGAAAGTCCCTGAATCTCCCTACTCAAGTCAACCTACAAGCTTGATGTTTGAAAATAGTGAATAGTGATGGAGGAGTTACAGTCTTGAAACAGGGACTTGGATCACTTGTGCATGATGTATGTAAGGTGTTTGAATGGTTAAGAATCAAAACGCACGAGTGGAAATGGAGATGGAGACTTTTGGCTCAAAACTGTCAAGTTGAGCAGTCTTGTGCAGCAAGGGTGTTTTAGAGAGTTTTTGGATGCTTGAACCTGTGTCTTAGCTTGCAATCAACTTGTTAATATGTATGGAAAAGATTAGAGCACAAAATTACTCCAGTTTCCTGAGTTATAGGGTTATGGCTTTATAACTTGCTTTTGAAGAAAAGTGAAATGACAAATCTCAAATATTGTATAAGCATGTTGTGATACGGTGGGAGAACTGACTAGGGTTTTGCGTTTGTTTTTTCGCAAATGTTTCGGTTGAGCAAGAGTCGCCACCGACTTTTTATTTTATCCTAAGGAAAGGTTTAAAAAGCACAGCAAAAACCTTTGAGATTTTTCTTGGGTTCGGGGAGTAGATTATAGAAAGGGAAGGTATTAGCACCCTTTCTATCCATGGTTATCCATGGGCTCTTAGGTACTTGCTTAGATCAACTTGCTTTGGTTTTCAATTGTTTGAAATGGTGCTTGGTGTGTGGTTTTGAAAATGTTTTGAAAAGATGCCTTGTATAGGCTACCCTTGTAACAATTCTTTACTCGAATGTTTTACAAGAGGTGTTTGTCTTTTGAAAAGATGTTTCAAGGTTTTTGAAAGTTTGTTTTGAAAGTGTTTGTGAAGTGTAGTTTGAAATTAGGCAAGTGTTTTCTTTGCAAATTGACAAGTACTTAAGAGTTGTCTACCCTAAAGTTTTCTCAAAGATTTTTGTCATGTTTTAAACCTTTTGACAATTTTGTTCCACCATTGCATTTGGTGGACAATCTTGTCTTAGGAGGTGAAAGGGACGGGCGCGGGTCATCGTTTAGACCATAATTGCAATAGTGTTAAATGTCTTTGGGCAATTTCTCTTTAAAAGGGACTTGATCATTTTAGGCAACTTTTCGAAAGCGTCATCGAGGGACTTATGATCATTTGATTGTTTGTTTTACCCAAAGAAATTCAACATACAATATGGCCCAATTATTTGAAGGCAACAAAGTGGAATACCCTAGGGGTGCAAGTGTGAAATGTGTTGTCCATTTTTCATGCTTTTTTGTCTTGAGATTAGGTCAAACTAATTTGTTCGTTTTATTCGCATACAAACCCTAACTCTAGCATAGTATATTTAGAAAGCGATAAAGTGCGAAATTTAAATTCCTACACTATTACAACACAATAATATGGGGAGGGGGGTACAAAGGTTTCAAATGGGGATTATTTAGACAAGAATTTAAACCTAACTATTACATCATTTTCTTTGAATATTTACAAGACAAATAATTGCATAATTAAATGGAAATGAAATAAATATGCAAAAAATGTAAAAAGAATTTTTATGTGTATAAAAAAAAATATTATTTATGTGAAATAAAAAGAGAAATAAAAAGGTATTATTTTTGGAGTATTTTCATATTTAGGGCAAAACCCTAATTTTAATCAAAAGGTAATAATTATTTAATATATATAATATTTACTATTTATATACAAAGAATAAAAGAAAAATGAAGTATATTTGTAAAAATGTATTTTTTAGCATTAAATATTAATAAAATAAAATATGTACATTTTTTGGTATTTTATATCCTAAGTGTATTAATATATATCTATTTATTTATATTATTTACAAAATATGTATTATATATATTAATTAATAATATTTAATATTTAAATAAAAAGTATTTTTCTATAAAATATTTTCAGGAAGTAAAAATAAGATAAAAGTGTATAAAATATATTTGTGCTATTTTAGTATTTTAAACAAAAAAGTATATATTTATTTATTTATGTACAAACTAAAAGAAAAAATCAAATAAATACCTAATAAATTCAAAAATGATGAGAAAAAATATTTTTATATTTTTAACATGCTGAGAAAAAATAAATGAGTCAATTAAAAAAAGAAAAAGTCAAAAAACAATAAAAATAAAGCAAATGGGCTCAGGGGGTGTAAAACCAAAAAGGTGGTGTGAATAAGAAAATAACTCAGGCCCAGCCCAAGAAGACATTGTCTTCAACCTTCAGACAAAGCCAGTTCAAAACGCGCGCCCTTCTTCTCAAACTTATAACTCCTGATTCCTGGCTTATTAATGAAAACTCATAACATAAAAAATGTTCAGCATCAAGAGACGAATCCAACCATATGCAGAACTTGATCTAACTCTCTAAGATGAGGGAGAATTTCTTCTCCCCCAAACCCTAACCTAGATTTTCTGCCATTTTCAAACCTTAAATTCTCACAGCTCAAGCAAAAGAAATGAAAAGTAAAAATATGTACATGTTCAATGGCATGAGTATAACATTGTTTATTCACAAACTTAGAGCTAATGATGCCTAATAAGAGAGATAGAAGTTCACCAAAATACCTGTTCAGTTGAAGTTCTATCTGGCAATGGGGAAGCTTTCAGTGCAAGGTGATGATTGGTATAGCTTCCTTGAGGTCCATGGATGCTATTCCAATGTTTACTTTGTCTTGAAAGCTTTTGAGTCGTGCTAGAGCACTTCACCTGCAAAACAAGAAACTGAAAATGGTGGAACTGGTTAGAGGGATTACAGGTCGTGTTTCAAGTCATGGTTAGCTTGCATAGATGCTAGGGAATGTGTGTGAACTGGTTTGGGCAAGAGAGCTTGAGAGAAATGGAAGATGGCACTCAAACTGCAGGCCTGGCCCTGTTTTGGCAGTTTGAAGGTGATTCTGAGATTGGGAGTGTATGAGAGATGTTAGGGTCGTGTACTAGCTTGGTTATGATGTCTTGAGTGTGTTTCACAAGTTTACTTAAGTGTTTGCAAGCTGATATGAGAGTTGTGTTACAATATGCCAAGTTACTTACACTTTAAGCAACAAATGCCTAAGTTGTGTTCTAGGTCAGTAGAGGCCCCCTAATGAGCTGCATAATCTCTCCTTGATCAGAGTGTTTTGCTCATAATCTTGTGCCAATTAGATCTCATTTGTACTGCTTGTATTTTCAATTGGACATAAAGCTACCTTTTGCAAAAATGGAAGAAATGCTTTATCTATTTTGGGATTAATCCTCTAGGCAATGCTTGAACACACAAAACATGGTCTTGGTACAAAGGTTTTGCATTTAATTATTGAGTGTCAAAGGGTTTTAGGACCTGTAATTTAGCACAAACTATTCTGACTTGAAAATGGCCTAAGTTATGAACATGTTTATGATCAATTCAAAAGTGAGTTTTTGCCATATTGTGAAATTCGATTCTCTCAAGTTATGAGGTTGTTTGAGAAGTTCTTGGACATTTTGGAAAGCTTGGAATGTGTACTACAATCCATATTTGAAATGCAAATTGAAATTCCAAGTGGAAGTGTGTGGAAAATGGCTTTGAAGTTGGGTAGAAAACCTTGTCAAAATAGGTCAAAAATTCACTAAGTTAAGAATGGTTTAGTGCCCTTATTCAAAAATTTGTAACTTGAGATACAAGCCTCATTTGGGAAAACTTTGTGAATCAAAGTTGTAGATTATGCAACAAGCTACAACTTTCATGTTTTTACTTTTGTTTGAATCCAAATGGATCTTGGTGAGAAAGTGGGGCAAAGTTGGGAAAAAATTAGGGTTTTTCATAACTTAGAAAAATTCTAAGTTATGAAAAATTCTAATTTCTAACCCTAATTTGCATTTTGTGATTTCTTGGTGAACAAGTTTCATGATTTGGCATGTTTTGATGAAAAATGAATCTTGACTCTTGATTTTGACCAAAAAGTCAAAGTTTGACTTTTCAGTATACAGTCAAAATTGATCAATTGACTGGGAAATTCAACTGTCAATCCTGTGTACTTGGGATCTTTTGAGTTTGTTGAGCATGTCAAGATAATTCCATGGGGTCCTTGAATCCATATGTGAGCTTGGTTTGCCATTGGTTGGGTCAAACAGTTAAAAATTGCCTTTGTGCAGTCAAAACCCTAAAAATGACCATTTTGCCCTTTTGGTGATCTGATCAAATTTCTTGTGGAATTGTGATTCAAACTTGATCAAATGGTTCATGTGAGTTCCTAATGTTGATGTGGGTCAATTTTCATGAGGTTTGACTGTCAATTGGCCACAGTTGACTTTTTCCCCAATACAGTTGATTTCTAGGTCAACTGTCCAATTGACTGGGCAAAACTTGGAATCAAGACTTGAAACTTGACATGGATAAACTTGGGAGTCCCATATGAAGCATGAAAGTCATCTTAGGCATTTTAGGTCAAAACATCTTTGTGCAAACACAGACCCTAATTTGGGTCAACCAGTGCAAGGAGAGGTCTTGAGCAGATGAAACCCTAACTGGATCTTGATCTCCAAGGGCTTTGTGATGAGAAATTAATGAGAAATGGGAGGGCAAATTTTGGGGTACAACAGTTGCCCCTGTTCAATCTTCTTGAATCCGAAGAGTTAGATTGGCAGGTTTTCCTTTCGTGACTCGAGGGTAAAAGGAGATTGGACACTAGAGTGCCTTTAAATTTGCACTCGTCAAAGCAATGGATGCGGGAATGGGCTTAGAGATGCCATTTGGAGATGGGCTTAACGATGCCATCTGGAAGAGTGACAGAAACTTGTCGGTGATGGGCTTAGAGATGCCATCTGGACTGAGTATCAGTAAGGCGTCCATGCTTTGGACCATTTCCGAACTGGGGGTCTGAATAAGCAATAGATTGACATCCGTTGTTGGGAGGAATCCGTAAGCCGTTTTCAGAAATTTGAGTAGAGTGTGAACAAGCGATAGGTTAACATCCGTTACTTGGAGAACCCGTGAACTGTTTTCAGAAATCTTGAAGTTGAATAAGCCATAGAGCATCATCCGTTGTTGGGAAGCGTCCGTAAACTGTTTTCAAAAGTTGCGTCTGAACAAGTGATAGATTAACATCCGTTGTTAGGAAGAATCTATAGACTGGTTTCAGAAGTCTGGAGAAGAAACTGAACAAGCGATAGGTTAACATCCGTTACTTGGAGAAACCGTAAACTGTTTTCAGAAGTCTTGAAGTTGAATAAGCCATAGAGCAGCAACCGTTGTTGGGAAGCGTCCGTAAACTGTTTTCAAAGGTTGCATCTGAACAAGTGATAGATTAACATCCGTTGTTGGGAGGAATCTGTAGACTATTTTCAGAAGTCTGGGAAAGAAACTGAACAAGCGATAGGTTAACATCCGTTACTTGGAGAAACCGTAAACTGTTTTCAGAAATCTTGAAGTTTGAGGAGGTACCGGTGTAGGGTTGCCTGATGATGAGTCCGTGTAAGACTGCATCTGAAACTGTTAATGATAGCCTTTCATTCTTATCCTGAAAAGGACAAAATATTATCTAAACACAAAATTATGTTGCATGAAATGTATGATGCAATATATGTTATATCAATGTTTATGATGTAATGAATGTGCATGTAAGCTGATGAGCTATCTTGCTGGGGATAGATGAATCCTGGATGGCTGAAGATAAAAGCATCTTGACTGCTGCCGGGAAGAACAATTCCTTAGTTGTTGTTGGGGAACAAGGAGCTTGGGTTGTATACCAAACCTCTGGGGAATTCCTGATGACTCCTACTGGGGAGTACCAATCTAGTAGACTCATGCTGGGGATGCAAGACTGAGAATCTTCAGTTTGGTGGGAAACAACTCTGGCGACTTCACTGGGGAACTCAAGATTTGTTCTCCTAAAACTCTGTGGGGAGAAGGTTCATTAGTCTGGCTCCGTTGGGGATATTGAAACTTAAATTCTGAGGGAAATTGGATTCCTGAGGATCCTCTGGCTGGGGGATTGTAAAGATAAGTTACTGCTGGGGAACTTTGATGAACTCCGCTGGGGATAGGAAGAATTTTGGCGAGTGCGATCTTCCGTGGTTTGTTAGCTGAGGATAACCCAGTTATAAGTCCCTGGGAGGAATAACTTTGAATAAAACTCGGGAGAGACGTCCGTACTCTGCGGGGATAAGCTTCCAGAATCTACTGGGGATGAGCTTCAAGACTTGCTAGGGATATGGATTCCAAATCTCCCGGGGGTTTCCTTTAAAAGGGTATCGGGATATCTAATTGTACCTTCGACTTATCAGTAATCCTCTTTCTTGGTTCATAAGGAAATGATTATGTTTCAAATGCATATGCCTATTTAACAAAACATTGGACGTTTCTCAAAATAAACAAATAGTGCAAGAGAAAAGAAAAGGAAATGACACAAATTTCTGGGAAAAGTATTTGTATTGATTTTCTATGAGTATATTTGTACAAAGGAGACAATCATCCTAGTAAGAGTATTTTATCGTAAATATTTGAAAGGTTTATACAAAATAAGGATGGCTATGTGAAATAATTCCATGGGATTCCATTCCGCTATAGCTTTCACAACTCTGAATATCTGTCCATTCAATGCTTCGCTTGACGATGACTGGATTGATCAGAAGCCTGGAACCGGTTGGTGAAGAGATTGTCCTTGAAGTGATCCGACGAGACATAGTCATACGCTTTAATTCCCTAACTTTTGCCTGAATTGCCCTTTCGGGTTTTCGATCCACCGGGAAACCCCTTTTTGCCCAAGCCGCCCTTTCGGGTTTTTGACTTGTCGGGCGTACATATTTTTTTATTTTTATCCCTAACTTTTGCCTGAACCGCCCTTTCGGGTTTTCGATCCACCGGGATGCCCATTTTTGCCCAAGCCGCCCTTTCGGGTTTTCGACTTGTCGGGTTATTTTATGCGTACTATCTTTTGACTATGTCTGCATTCGCAGGGTGCGGCAAATCGTCGCCGTCCATGGTGGTTAGAATCATTGCACCACCAGAAAATATGCTCTTGATCACGAATGGTCCTTCATATGTAGGATTCCATTTGCCCCTGGGATCACTTTGCGGCAAGATAATCCGCTTGATTACGAGGTCTCCGACTTGATACACTTGACGTCTGACTTTCTTATTGAAGGCCTTGATCATCCGCTTTTGATACGTCTGACCATGGCATATAGCAGCAAGTCGCTTTTCGTCGATCAGATTGAGTTGATCAAGTCGGGTCTGCATCCAATCATCTTCATTCAAACCTGCATCCTTCATAATCCTTAGAGAAGGGATCTGGACTTCCATAGGCAAAACAGCTTCCATGCCATAAACCAAAGAAAATGGGGTTGCCCCAGTTGAAGTGCGTACCGTCGTACGGTATCCATGCAGAGCAAACGGTAACATCTCATGCCAGTCTTTGTAAGTAACTGTCATTTTCTGAATGATCTTCTTAGTGTTTTTGTTCGCAGCTTCAACAGCACCGTTCATCTTCGGCCGATAGGGAGATGAATTGTGATGATAGATCTTGAACTGTTCGCACAATGCAGTGATCATTGTGTTATTCACATTTGTACCGTTGTCTGTGATGATCCTGTTTGGAACACCATACCGACATATGAGATTTTGCTTGATAAAGCGGGCAACCACATTTTTAGTGACAGAGGCGAAGGAAGCTGCTTCGACCCATTTAGTGAAGTAGTCAATGGCAACCAGGATGAAACGATGTTCGTTGGAGGTCGTGGGTTTGATCTCTCCAATCATATCAATGCCCCACATTGCGAAGGGCCACGGAGCAGTCAGGACGTTGAGAGGAATCGGAGGGATATGAACTTTGTCAGCATAGACTTGACACTTGTGGCAAGTACGGGAATGTTGATGGCAGTCAGCTTCCATGGTAGACCAGTAATAGCCTGCCCTTAGGATCTTCTTAGCCATTGTATGCCCGCTCAAGTGAGTGCCAAATGTGCCGCTGTGTATATCAGTCATGATCAACTCTGCTTCAGCTTTATCTACGCATCGGAGTAATACACAATCATGGCTTCGTTTGTAAAGGATGCCATTGCTCAGGAAGAACTTAGCAGCAAATTTCCTTAAGAACTTCTTGTCATTCACGGAAGCTCCTTCAGGATAATCTCGGGTCTCGAGATACCTTTTGATTTCATGGAACCAGGGTTGTTCCACTACCTCTTCGGTATTAATCTCGTGACAATGCACAGGTTCATCCATTCGCTCGATGGTGATTTGGGGAGCCTCGTTATCCCAGTTGAGTTTAAACATGGAGGACATTGTGGCTAGAGCATCTGCTAGCTGATTCTCTTCTCACGGGAAATGCTCGAAGGTAACTTGCTCGAAATGAGGCAACAATGTCAAGACATGTTCTTTGTATAGGATAAGATTAGGGTGCTTGGTATCCCACTCTCCTTTGATTTGACTGATAACCAAAGCTGAGTCCCCAAATACGATCAAAGATTTGATCCCCAAGTCTATAGCAGCCTTGAGACCAAAGGTGCAAGCTTCATATTCAGCCATGTTGTTCGTGCAGCTGAAGCAAAGTCGGGCCGTGAAAGGTGTGTGACAACCTTCCGGAGAAATGAGTATTGCGCCAATACCATTTCCAAGTGCATTTGAAGCACCATCAAAGTATAGGGTCCATCGGGATCCCTTTTCGGGTCTGTCATACGGTCTGCTACCTTCAATGTTGTCCAAATTCATGATGTCCTCGTCCGGGAAATCAAATCTCATGGGTTGATAATCTTCGATAGCCTGGTGAGCCAGATGGTCAGCTAGTACACTCCCTTTTATAGCTTTTTGGGTGGTGTACTGGATGTCATACTCAGTTAAGATCATTTGCCATCTAGCTATCCTCCCAGATAAAGCGGGCTTTTCGAAGATATACTTGATAGGATCCATTTTGGAAATCAACAAGGTAGTATGAGTCAACATATACTGTCTTAGTCGGCGAGCAGCCCATACCAAAGCGCAGCAAGTTTTCTCGAGCAGTGAGTAGCGAGTCTCACAGTCGGTAAACTTTTTGCTAAGGTAATAAATAGCATGCTCTTTTCGACCAGACTCGTCATGCTGGCCCAAAACACACCCCATTGAGTTATCCAAAACGGTCAAATACATGATCAATGGTCTTCCTTCAACGGGTGGCATCAGAATAGGAGGTTCTAGCAAATACTCCTTGATTCTATCAAAAGCAGCTTGACAATCGTCGTTCCACTCGACTACCTGATCTTTTTTCAAGAGTTTGAAAATTGGCTCACAGGTAGAAGTCAGATGTGAGATGAATCTGGCAATGTAGTTTAAGCGCCCCAAGATTCCTCTAACTTCCTTCTCAGTACGGGGAGCAGGCATCTCTTGTATTGCTTTTACTTTTGCGGGATCGACTTCAATGCCTTTGTTGCTTACAATGAATCCCAAGAGTTTACCAGACCTAACTCCAAAAGTGCATTTACTTGGATTCAGCCTGAGCTTGTATTCTTTTAATCTGGCAAACAGCTTCTCCAGATGTTCAAGGTGCTCTTCCTCTGTTTGTGACCGAGCTATCATGTCGTCTACGTAAACTTCAATCTCATGATGTATCATATCATGAAATAAAGCTACCATGGCGCGTTGATAAGTTGCCCCTGCGTTCTTCAGCCCGAACGACATCACTTTGTAACAAAAAGTGCCCCATTGTGTGACGAAAGTAGTTTTCTCCATGTCCTCGGGGGCCATTTTGATTTGATTGTAGCCCGAGAATCCATCCATGAAGGAAAACACTTTGTGCTGAGCTGTATTGTCGATTAAAATGTCAATGTGAGGTAGCGGGAAATCATCTTTGGGACTGGCCCTATTCAAATCCCGGTAGTCCACACACATCCTGACTTTTCCATCTTTCTTAGGTACTGGCACAATGTTAGCGACCCATTGAGGATAGGACGTAACATCCAGAAAGCCAGCGTCGAACTGCTTCATCACTTCTGCCTTGATCTTTTCGGACATGTCAGGCCTCATTCGGCGAACTTTTTGCTTGATTGGTGGACAGTCTTCTCTTGTGGGGAGACGGTGAACCACGATGTCTGTGTCTAAACCCGGCATGTCTTCATAAGACCAAGCGAAGATTTCAACATACTCATTCAACAACTGTATCAGGCTTTCCTTGACATTCGGTTTCAAATTGGCACCCACTTGCACCTCCTTCCGGTCTTCCTCGGTTCCCAAGTTGACAGTTTCCAATGGCTCTTCATGCGGTAGGATGGCCCTTTCCTCTTGCTGTAGAAGTCTGGCTAGTTCCCCTGGTACTTCACAACCTTCGTCATCTTCATACTCGGCTAGATTGACCAGATCCTCAGGGTTATTGAAAGATATAGCAGAATAGTCATCCATGGAATCCGGAGTGGATGGGTACCTGCATTGGTGAGTGTGGGTGTGTGTAAGGGATAGCCATCCTTAAAAAAAGCAAAAGGAAAGAAAATGAACACAAGCAGTTTATCAAATGAAAAACGTCCAATGAATCATTAAACATGGCATATGGATATGAAAAATAATCAAACCCTTACAAGTGAACCTACTTGCCCCGGGCAAGGCATGAGGTGAAAAGATAGTGTTTGGATTGTTTGAAAGTAAATATTACAGACCAAAAGGAAATGTTTAACAGATAAATTACTGATGAATAAAAGTGATGGGGACAAAGTCTTTTGCCTCCCAGTTGCTCAATCCTCCTTTAACAGTTGGATAAATCACTCTTCAATGTTGCTCTCTTTGTCTTCATCCTCCAAAGCGTTTATTCCGTAGGGGGAAATTTTGATTGGCGCCCTTTCAATCTTCGCACGGCGCATAGCTTTCTGACCAGCGGCTGTGAACCCTAATCCAAATTTGTCTGTCTTATGTGGAATGTCAGGTAACTGCCCCCATGCTGAATTCTTCCCTTCTTTTATTGCGGCCTTTGCGTCCTCCAGAGATGCCATCCTGGCCATCTGTCTCGGTGTCTCAGCTGCCAACTTTGCTACTGCTATTTCAGGAAGGACTTCTTTGAAATGTTGAAACGGTGTCTCAATGAACTCTCCTTCAACCTCCACATACCTGAAAGAATTTAAGTGGCTAATCATGTACTCTTCTTCGCCATGGACAGTGATGATTTTTCCCTTGACAGGATACTTCAACATCTGATGTAAGGAGGAGGTGACTGCCCCAGCATGGTGTATCCAAGGTCTACCCAGCAGGCAAGAGTATGATGGACGGATGTCCATCACATAGAAAGTGGATTTAAACACCTCAGTGCCTATCTTGATGGGAATTTCAACCTCCCCATGGACCATTCTCTTTGAACCATCGAAAGCTCTGACAACAATATCACTCGGCTTCAAATCCAATCCTTCACAATCTAGTCGGTCCAAGGCCTTCTTAGGAAAAACATTCAGCAACGAACCAGTATCAACCAAGACGTGTGCGAGAGTAGTTCCTCGACACTCGACTGAAATGTGCAAAGCATCATTGTGATTTCTACCTTTAGGAGTTAGGTCGGCATCAGAAAAACCTAATCCATTATCCGCAGTCAGGCTAGCCACGCAATTTTGAAATTGATCTGCAGAGGTTTCCTGGGGCACATGAGCTGCCTTCAGGAATTTTATCAGGGCTTTAACGTGCGCTTCTGAGCAAAGTAGTAGTGCCAGCATGGAGATCTTGGAGGGGGTTTTCCCCAACTGTTCTACCACATCGTAGTCACTTCTTTTGATTATCCTCAAAATCTCGTCCATTTCCTTCTTGGAGGTTTCCGGGATAACCAAGGGTTGAGCCCTCGTCCTGACGGGCTCATCTTGGATTCCCTTACCTTTGTCAGCAGCGGTAGGAGAGACAGTACTAGGAACAACAACATCTTCAATCAGAGGAGTTCTAGCAGAGAGCTTTATTGGTGCAGGGATGACCTTGTCGGCTGACGAGGGTCCAAAGATTGCTCTTGGAGGGGCAATCTCTGGAGAAAATATTCTCCCGCTCCTGGTGATTTTGCTAGTGCCTGCAATGTTACTAATGCTGGCTTCATCATCATCTGAACTTTCTTCAATTACCTCGATTTTCTTGATACCATGGTAGTAGACGTCAACGCCATAGTTCCAAGGTATCGACTTCTCAGAAACATAGGGAACAGGCCCTGGCATTGTTATCTTCAAAGGAACAGATTTCGCAGCTGGTGTAATCTTAACAGGCTTTTTGACGGCCTTGGAAAGATTGGCGTGAATGGTTATGATTGAGACATCTTCGGTATGAACTGGAACAGCAGAAACTTTTTCAAACAAAATTTGTCGACTATCCATAAGGCCTTGGATGCCTTTCTTCAGTAATGGACAATCAAACGGCAGAGAGTAACAACAATAGCAGTCTTCTTTACATCCCGGGAAGATCCCGGCCCTTAACAAATTCAACTTAATGGTTAGCAGTGGAGTAGTCAGATCACTGACATCAGCAACATACAAATCTTCTTCAATGGCGTTGACATTTCGGCCGTGCTTCGGCATGGGTGCAGATATCACATTAGGCTTCTCTGGAGCGTCAAACTCTACCTCCTTAGCCTCTATCAGGTCTTGGATTTTATGCTTGAGTGCCCAGCAATCATTGGTGTCGTGTCCAATACTGTCTGAATGGTAGGCGCATTTAGCATTGGCATGATAATGCGGAGAGGACGTATTCACATTCTTTGGTGCCTCCTTGATGGTGGAGAGGTTCAACTTCAGTAGATGGGGAAGCACTTGCGCTGGAGTCATATTAATGCGGGTGAACTGCCGTTGTGGCCGTTCTACCCGTTGTTGATTTGGTCTGGACTGGTTATAGCGAGGCTGCTCGCTCGGAGTGTTTTGAATCATTACGGCCCCCACAGTTGGCCGACGCTCTGTCTTCCCTGCTCTTCTCTGAGAATATACCATAGTTGTTTCCTTCTTAAAAGGCTTCTTCTCAACACTTGCAGCAACACCCTTCTGAATCTTTCCTGACTTGATGCCAGCTTCTATTCTTTCGCCTGTTAAGATCAAATCGGTAAACCCCGCGGAAGAGTTACCAATTAGATGATTGAAAAATGGCCCAGATAGGGTCCCAAGAAACATATCAACGAGCTCACGATCGGTTAAAGGAGGCTGCACCCTGCCAGCCAAATCCCTCCATTTTTGTGCATATTCTTTGAATCCCTCACTTGTTCCTAGTGACATACCCTGAAGTTGGGTACGAGTAGGAGCAAGATCAGAATTGTATTGGTATTGTTTGTAAAAAGCGGTGGCTAAATCTTCCCAATTTCTGACACTGGTTCCTTCTAGCTGATAAAACCACTCCAACTGAGCTCCCAAAAGGCTGTCTTGAAAGAAATGAATCCAGAGGTTTTTGTCTGCCGTATAGGGTTGAATCTTTCTCACGTAGGACCTGAGATGCATTTTTGGGCAGGACAGCCCATCATACCTCACAAACACTGGCACTTTGAATTTTGGGGGAATCACAATCCCGGCAACCAAACCCAAGTCTTCAAAATCCAAACCCGGTACTCTTTGTAATTCCATGGCGGCCAACCTGTCTTCTAACCCTTTGTATTTATCATCAGCTGGAGGGTATTGCTGGTCAGAATAATCTTCATCCTCTTCAACCTCTTCTTCTTCCGCATCAGACTCGGAAGGCACCGCAGCTCCATCTCTCTTACTGGTCCCTTCATCAGAAGTAGGAGGAAATTCAAGCACTCTCCGAGCTTCTCCGTCAAATCTTCTCCCCAAAGTAGCCACCCCAAGTCACTTTTTCTTCTTCTTTACTGGGTCTTTGTTCCCCAATTGAGTCTTGATATCCTCCTGACCCTTAGCCAAGGTTATCAGGAGTTGCTGGAACTGTGCATTCTGAGCTTGTAGGTCTTTGACTGTTTGCTCGAGATCCATCCTACTGAAATAAACAGCAGACAGATAAGGAAACCTGGAGTGAGACCTGCTTATGTACATGATGAATGGTATGCTTATGTATGCAATGCATTCAAGGATTTAGAACATTCAAAATTGTTTCAGACAAAGAAGAACGCACGTCATATTAATAAGAAGAAATTTGTTAGTACATAAATGCCCCATGGGCCAAATATTACAAAATAACTTCTTAAGGCAAAAAGACATTGTGCATCCTCTTTGGTGCGATGTAGGTATTGAGGGCCTCTTGCTCATGGAGTCGGCGGGTAAGCTCTAGAACCTTCTTCTCACTGGCGTAGAAGCTAGCTTCAAAAGTATTCCGTTCTTCCTTGAGCTGAATCCAACTTTTCTGCATTTCCTCCCACGATGTAGGCATGTCTGGATGTAGGATGGTGTAGGGAACCTCTCCTTCATTGACGGGCTCTTTAATCACTGGGAGTACATGAGGATAAGGCATCATTAGACTTTGGGCTCGGGCTCGTACCCATTTGAGATAAGGCTCAAGAGGGATGGAGTTCTTGTGTCCCAGAGTCTTGCTATCAACCTTGTTGAGTTTTCCCCAAGCTCTGATGAATCTTTGGCGAAGTCCTTGCGCATCGTTGTCGAAGTCAAAAACTAGGTCAGGAATCAACATGTCATGAGGGCCATCCCTCCGTGCATATCCAAATTGCCTCAAAGCTAGGCAAGGGTTGTAGGTGATACCTCCTCTGATTCCAAGTAAAGGAACATTAGGAAATTCTCCGCAACGATCGACGATGATGACATTTTCTCTGGACCGAGAACACCAATGTACATCAGAGTGAGTAAGAGTCATCAACCGTTGGGACCACCTTGAGCCTTGGTCATTCTTTAGAACAGATTGTGGAAGGTGTGAAATAAACCACCTTGCAAGGATATGAGTACAGCACATGAGAACACCCCTCTTTCTCATTGTTCGTGTGTAAAATGAGTGAAGAATGTCCCCAAGCAATGTTGGTATTGGATTTCTGGACAAGAAGATTTTGATGGCGTTGATATCTACCAATTGGTCAGGATTTGGGAACAAGACCAACCCATAGATGAGGAGTGCCACAATTTCTTCAAAGGCTTGTAGGTCCAATGAGTTCCAACATTCTTGTGCCTTCTCAAACAAGAATTTTGCTAAGAATCCTTTGACGCCGCTTCTGGTTTCCCAATGCCCCTTGATGTCGGATGGTTGTAGATGTAATGCTCGAGCAACATCTTCCGGCTTTGGTTCCTTTTCCGTACCGTTGAAGGGTAGTTGATTAAGGATAGGGATTCCTAGGAGTTGAGAAAACTCCTCCAAAGTGGGTACCAACTGATAATCAGGGAAAGTGAAGCAGTGGTGAAGAGGATCAAAGAACTGGAATAGCACTTTCATCATGTCTTCTTCAATGTTGGTGTTGACTAGGCTGAGCAGTCTACCATGTCTTTCACTGAAGGATGAGTTTTCCGGAATTCTGGAGGTGAGCTCCTTGAGTTGAGGAGAGATTCTCACAAGGTTGACTTGAATGGTATTTCTGCGAGGAATTTCCATGTCCTACAAAACAAAGAACAAAGATGAAGATCCAAAACCCTTGAAATGGTTAGTGAATGCATATGATGTTTTATGATGTTTATGATGTATGCACAAAACATATGTACAAGCAAATCACACCAAACCCTAGTTTCAGGCTTGCATGGGGTTTCATAGGTAAGTACCCTCTTGAGTGTAGTTGGCTTAAAAACCTGTCCTATAAATAGTAACTGGGTTCTAAGGAGCTCAATATCACTGGATTGTTTTCATTGTTCATTGTCTTGGTTTAGCCACTTAACTAGCGACCAAAATATTCCAAGAAAACAACCCTCAATGAGTGTAGTATCGAGTATCTACCAACTTCGGACTGCACCAAAGCCGGTCATCTCACTACCCCTAATAAAAGGCCAAGATGGTCAAGTAAGGTTCTAGGTCATTAGTGCTTAGTGACATCACTCAGCGGCCCCGTACTCTCCTTGATTGAACTCAAGGGTTACCGATACTCACAAATATGTCGCACTAATATAGCTATTGCTTCGACCGTGTCGGTATACCCCGCACAGTTTCCACAACGTATTGCTATCTATGAATGTTTCCCAAAATCCGGGTGTAGGATTATAAACCCCAAACAAAAGAGCCAAAATGTAAAGCAAACAATTCAAACAATTTGTCATGCAAGAGGGTGATCTAAGCCCTAAGGTTACTCCACTTTTAAATTTTTCCCCAGCAGAGTCGCCAGTTCTGTGATACGGTGGGAGAACTGACTAGGGTTTTGCGTTTGTTTTTTTGAAAATGTTTCGGTTGAGCAAGAGTCGCCACCGACTTTTTATTTTATCCTAAGGAAAGGTTTAAAAAGCACAGCAAAAACCTTTGAGATTTTTCTTGGGTTCGGGGAGTAGATTATAGAAAGGGAAGGTATTAGCACCCTTTCTATCCATGGTTATCCATGGGCTCTTAGGTACTTGCTTAGATCAACTTGTCTTGGTTTTCAATTGTTTGAAATGGTGCTTGGTGTGTGGTTTTGAAAATGTTTTGAAAAGATGCCTTGTATAGGCTACCCTTGTAACAATTCTTTACTCGAATGTTTTACAAGAGGTGTTTGTCTTTTGAAAAGATGTTTCAAGGTTTTTGAAAGTTTGTTTTGAAAGTGTTTGTGAAGTGTAGTTTGAAATTAGGCAAGTGTTTTCTTTGCAAATTGACAAGTACTTAAGAGTTGTCTACCCTAAAGTTTTCTCAAATATTTTTGTCATGTTTTAAACCTTTTGACAATTTTGTTCCACCATTGCATTTGGTGGACAATCTTGTCTTAGGAGGTGAAAGGGACGGGCGCGGGTCATCGTTTAGACCATAATTGCAATAGTGTTAAATGTCTTTGGGCAATTTCTCTTTAAAAGGGACTTGATCATTTTAGGCAACTTTTCGAAAGCGTCATCGAGGGACTTATGATCATTTGATTGTTTGTTTTACCCAAAGAAATTCAACATACAATATGGCCCAATTATTTGAAGGCAACAAAGTGGAATACCCTAGGGGTGCAAGTGTGAAATGTGTTGTCCATTTTTCATGCTTTTTTGTCTTGAGATTAGGTCAAACTAATTTGTTCGTTTTATTCGCATACAAACCCTAACTCTAGCATAGTATATTTAGAAAGCGATAAAGTGCGAAATTTAAATTCCTACACTATTACAACACAATAATATGGGGAGGGGGTACAAAGGTTTCAAATGGGGATTATTTAGACAAGAATTTAAACCTAACTATTACATCATTTTCTTTGAATATTTACAAGACAAATAATTGCATAATTAAATGGAAATGAAATAAATATGCAAAAAATGTAAAAAGAATTTTTATGTGTATAAAAAAAAGTATTATTTATGTGAAATAAAAAGAGAAATAAAAAGGTATTATTTTTGGAGTATTTTCATATTTAGGGCAAAACCCTAATTTTAATCAAAAGGTAATAATTATTTAATATATATAATATTTACTATTTATATACAAAGAATAAAAGAAAAATGAAGTATATTTGTAAAAATGTATTTTTTAGCATTAAATATTAATAAAATAAAATATGTACATTTTTTGGTATTTTATATCCTAAGTGTATTAATATATATCTATTTATTTATATTATTTACAAAATATGTATTATATATATTAATTAATAATATTTAATATTTAAATAAAAAGTATTTTTCTATAAAATATTTTCAGGAAGTAAAAATAAGATAAAAGTGTATAAAATATATTTGTGCTATTTTAGTATTTTAAACAAAAAAGTATATATTTATTTATTTATGTACAAACTAAAAGAAAAAATCAAATAAATACCTAATAAATTCAAAAATGATGAGAAAAAATATTTTTATATTTTTAACATGCTGAGAAAAAATAAATGAGTCAATTAAAAAAAGAAAAAGTCAAAAAACAATAAAAATAAAGCAAATGGGCTCAGGGGGTGTAAAACCAAAAAGGTGGTGTGAATAAGAAAATAACTCAGGCCCAGCCCAAGAAGACATTGTCTTCAACCTTCAGACAAAGCCAGTTCAAAACGCGCGCCCTTCTTCTCAAACTTCTAACTCCTGATTCCTGGCTTATTAATGAAAACTCATAACATAAAAAATGTTCAGCATCAAGAGACGAATCCAACCATATGCAGAACTTGATCTAACTCTCTAAGATGAGGGAGAATTTCTTCTCCCCCAAACCCTAACCTAGATTTTCTGCCATTTTCAAACCTTAAATTCTCACAGCTCAAGCAAAAGAAATGAAAAGTAAAAATATGTACATGTTCAATGGCATGAGTATAACATTGTTTATTCACAAACTTAGAGCTAATGATGCCTAATAAGAGAGATAGAAGTTCACCAAAATACCTGTTCAGTTGAAGTTCTATCTGGCAATGGGGAAGCTTTCAGTGCAAGGTGATGATTGGTATAGCTTCCTTGAGGTCCAGGGATGCTATTCCAATGTTTACTTTGTCTTGAAAGCTTTTGAATCGTGCTAGAGCACTTCACCTGCAAAACAAGAAACTGAAAATGGTGGAACTGGTTAGAGGGATTACAGGTCGTGTTTCAAGTCATGGTTAGCTTGCATAGATGCTAGGGAATGTGTGTGAACTGGTTTGGGCAAGAGAGCTTGAGAGAAATGGAAGATGGCACTCAAACTGCAGGCCTGGCCCTGTTTTTGCAGTTTGAAGGTGATTCTGAGATTGCGAGTGTATGAGAGATGTTAGGGTCGTGTACTAGCTTGGTTATGATGTCTTGAGTGTGTTTCACAAGTTTACTTAAGTGTTTGCAAGCTGATATGAGAGTTGTGTTACAATATGCCAAGTTACTTACACTTTAAGCAACAAATGCCCAAGTTGTGTTCTAGGTCAGTAGAGGCCCCCTAATGAGCTGCATAATCTCTCCTTGATCAGAGTGTTTTGCTCATAATCTTGTGCCAATTAGATCTCATTTGTACTGCTTGGATTTTCAATTGGACATAAAGCTACCTTTTGCAAAAATGGAAGAAATGCTTTATCTATTTTGGGATTAATCCTCTAGGCAATGCTTGAACACACAAAACATGGTCTTGGCACAAAGGTTTTGCATTGAATTATTGAGTGTCAAAGGGTTTTAGGACTTGTAATTTAGCACAAACTATGCTGACTTGAAAATGGCCTAAGTTATGAACATGTTTATGATCAATTCAAAAGTGAGTTTTTGCCATATTGTGAAATTCGATTCTCTCAAGTTATGAGGTTGTTTGAGAAGTTCTTGGACATTTTGGAAAGCTTGGAATGTGTACTACAATCCATCTTTGAAATGCAAATTGAAATTCCAAGTGGAAGTGTATGGAAAATGGCCTTGAAGTTGGGTAGAAAACCTTGTCAAAATAGGTCAAAAATTCACTAAGTTAAGAATGGTTTAGTACCCTTATTCAAAAATTTGTAACTTGAGATAAAAGCCTCATTTGGGAAAACTTTGTGAATCAAAGTTGTAGATTATACAACAATATACAACTTTCATGTTTTGACTTTTGTTTGAATCCAAATGGATCTTGGTGAGAAAGTGGGGCAAAGTTGGGAAAAAATTAGGGTTTTTCATAACTTAGAAAAATTCTAAGTTATGAAAAATTCTAATTTCTAACCCTAATTTGCATTTTGTGATTTCTTGGTGAACAAGTTTCATGATTTGGCATGTTTTGATGAAAAATGAATGTTGACTCTTGATTTTGACCAAAAAGTCAAAGTTTGCCTTTTCAGTATACAGTCAAAATTGATCAATTGACTGGGAAATTCAACTGTCAATCCTGTGTACTTGGGATCTTTTGAGTTTGTTGAGCATGTCAAGATAATTCCATGGGGTCCTTGAATCCATATGTGAGCTTGGTTTTCCATTGGTTGGGTCAAACAGTTAAAAATTGCCTTTGTGCAGTCAAAACCCTAAAAATGACCATTTTGCCCTTTTGGTGATCTGATCAAATTTCTTGTGGAATTGTGATTCAAACTTGATCAAATGGTTCATGTGAGTTCCTAATGTTGATGTGGGTCAATTTTCATGAGGTTTGACTGTCAATTGGCCACAGTTGACTTTTTCCCCAATACAGCTGATTTCTAGGTCAACTGTCCAATTGACTGGGCAAAACTTGGAATCAAGACTTGAAACTTGACATGGATAAACTTGGGAGTCCCATATGAAGCATGAAAGTCATCTTAGGCATTTTAGGTCAAAACATCTTTGTGCAAACACAAACCCTAATTTGGGTCAACCAGTGCAAGGAGAGGTCTTGAGCAGATGAAACCCTAACTGGATCTTGATCTCCAAGGGCTTTGTGATGAGAAATTAATGAGAAATGGGAGGGCAAATTTTGGGGTACAACACATGTTCTGAGCTTTATTAGGTCTTAGACACATTGATTTTGGTTTATATGAGTTATGTGTGCAGAAAGAACAAGTTAGAAGCTCAAGACAAGTTGAATTTGTGATTAAAGCAACTTTTCAAGAATGGAATGGTAGCTTTCTTCCAAAAATGGCAAATTGGCTTGGACAATGCTTGGAACACTTAGATAATAGCTCAAAATCAAGTGTAATCTTCTGATTATGGAGAGATTTTGAAGTTTAGAAGCCTGCAAAACAAGATTGTGCAGCATAGGTTTGAAATTGGATTCTTGTTCCTCACAAAATGCCTTGTAACTCAAGTGACAAAACACCAACTTCATCTCTTAGATTCTCCATACTCAAGAATGATCTCAAGGAGTTCTTTGACATTTTGGAAAGCTTGAAATGTGCTCCACAACCCATCTTTGAATATCTTTTGAATATTCTCCTTGTAACTATATGAAAAAGTGTCATGAAGTTAGGTCAAAATCCTGTCCAAATTAGGGCAAATTTTCACTAAGTGTTTTGTTTCATGATCCTATGTTCTTGAAATTATAACTTGAGATCCAAGCACTTTTTGAAGAAGTTGTGTGAAGAAAAGTTGTATATTTCATGGAGATCTACAACTTTCATGTTGGGAGTTTCTCTTGAATCATCTTGTATCATGGTGAAAAATTAGCTCAAAGTTATAAAAAAACATGAATTTTCAACACTTAGAAAAAATTCTAAGTTTAGAAATTTTGACTTTTCAAAAATGAAATCTTGACTTTTTTTTATTTCTTGATGAATAAGTTTCATATTTTGACATGTTTTGATGAATTATGATCTTTGTCACTTGAATTTGACCAAAAAGTCCAGGTTTGACTTATTCAGTATACAGTTGACTTTTGATTAGTTAACTACAAAATTCATCTGTCAATCCAATGGACTTGCAATATTTTGAACCATGTAATTAGGTAAAAATGGTGTAATTGGACTCTTGAGATCATTCCTTAAACCAATTGACCAATTTCTAGGTTAAAAATCAGAAATTGCCCTTTCCCAGTCAAAACCTTCATTTTGACCATTTTGCCCTTTTAGAGATTTGATCAAATATCTTGAGGAGTTGTGGTCCAAACTTGATCAAATGGTTCATATGAGTTAAAAATGTTGATGTGGATCAAAAATTATGAGGTTTGACTGTAAATTGGCCATGGTTGACTTTTTCCCCAATACAGTTGATTTTTTAGGTCAGCTGTTCAATTGACTAATCAAAAGTGTGATCCAAGGCATGAAACTTGACATGAGTAATCTTGGGGGTCCATAATGGTCCATTAGATTCATATGAAGCATTGATAGTTCAAAAATCCTTGTGCAAGCTCAAACCCTAATTTTGGTCATCAGTGCCTAAGGAGGTGTCTTGAGCTGATCAAACCCTAGTGCAGTCTTGAGCCCAAAGAGATCTTGTGAGCAAATTCTTGACAAGTGAGAGGGCAAATTTTGGGGTACAACAGCATTGAATGAGGCGAGAAACTCTCTGGAAAAGACAATCAGAAGCATCTAGAAGAACCTTAGATGTGGGATGAGACCAAATCTGAAGCTACCTCAGAGTCATCCAGGAAAGACGCTAGGCAGAAAGGAAACGTGACATCCAATATTGGATTTGGATGAATGGAAATCTCAATGTCTAATAATGGCTTTAGACGAGAGAAAATATCACAACATCCAATATTGGCTTTGAATGAGTGGAAAACTCAACGTCTAATAATGGATTTAGATGAGAGAAAAGATCACAACATCCAATATTGGCTTTGGGTGAATGGAAAACTCAACGTCTAATAATGGCTTTAGACGAGAGAAAAGATCACAACATCCAATATTAGCTTTGAATGAGTGGAAAACTCAATGTCTAATAATGGCTTTAGACAAGAGAAAAGATCACAACATCCAATATTGGCTTTGAATGAGGTGAGACAAATCATGGCATCCGATAATGGCTTTGGACAATAATAAAGATAACAACATCCAATATTGGCTTTGGACGGAAACAAAAGATAGAAACATCCAATATTGGCTTTGGATGGAATAAAAGGTAACAACATCCAATATTAGCTTTGGATGAAAGAAAAGGGAACAACATCCAATATTGGCTTTGGATGGAAACAAAAGATCCTGACATTCAATATTGGCTTTGAATGAAAGAAAAGATGGTGGCATCCAATATTGGATTTGGACGACAACAAAAGGTAACAACATCCAATACTGGCCTTGAATGAAGGGAAAGCTCAACGTCTAATAATGGTTTTAGACAAGAGAAAAGATCACAACATCCAATATTGGCTTTGGACGGCAACAAAAGATAGCAACATCCAATATTGGCTTTGGATAGAAACAAAAGATCATGACATCCAATATTGGTTTTGGACAGCAGTAAAAGATGGTAACATCCAATACTGGCTTTGGATAGAAACAATAGATCACGACATTCAGTATTGGCTTTGAATGAAAGAAAAGATGGTGGCATCCAATATTGGCTTTGGATGGCAGCAAAAGATCATGACATATAGTATTGGCTTTGGATGAAAGAAAAGGGAAGAACATCCAATATTGGCTTTGGATGGAAACAAAAGATCCTGACATTCAATATTGGCTTTGAATGAAAGAAAAGATGGTGGCATCTAATATTGGCTTTAGATGGCAGAAAAGATAACAACATAAAATATTGGCTTTGGACGAAAGAGAAACAACTCATACAAGATTAGCATTGGAAGAAGGAGAGAAACAGTCGAACTGACATCTGCTTTGGTAGGTGCCAAGTAAGTTGGACTTTGATCTCAAGGTGACATGTCAACTGCAACAAGACCTCGGAAAATCCAAATGAGGATGAAACACTCTTGTTGTGCATTATGTATGAATTTAGTTATGCATGATATGTGAATGATCTATGCATGTAATGTAGACGTTTATGACAATGGAGTTTGACTCTTTTGTGGAAGTAAGATTGGTAGTTTCATTTCAACAAGGAGAACTCTTCCAAATTTTCTTGGAAAGACAATGTCTTAAACCGAAATTTGTCACACTTGTAAACTGTATTGAACTAATGATCTTCTGAGGAAAGACATGGAGAGCTGCTTGGGGATTTGTCCCAGATTACATGACTGTTTGAGGATAAACTGATCATGGCTTCAGTCGAAAGTTGCTGGAAATGAGTTGATCATGGCATCATCTCTAAAATGATTGTTGGAGATAAATTGATCATGGTTTTAGTTCTTGAGATATTTGTTGGAATAAACTGATCATGGCTTCAGTTATTGAGATATTTGTTAGAATAAACTAATCATGGCTTCAGTTCTGAAGTGACTGTTGGACAGGAATGCCCCTGTATGAGTCTTGAAAATGATCTTCTGGCTAACCAATTCTGAGAAAACTCGCACTGAACAACAAATCTTGAACTGATTCATAAATGGATCTGGAAGATACTTGCCCCTGATACGGTCACTGACCAAGTTTCTAAGCTGTTTGAAATTTCTTGACAAGGAAAGCTTGTTTGCAAGCAAAATTGTTTATTCAAACATAGTAATTTTAATGCAAAGTTCATGCAAAAGTTTTTGAATTCAAAATCAGTTTTGAAATGATATTATTGGTATATGGAAAATGCATCACTGGTTAAAACACAGTGGTTTATACTTTTAAAGTTAAAGAGAAAGTAGAGGTATGAACATACCAAGACAAATGATTTGCAAAAGATCATAGGAGTCAGTTTACGCAACCTTGTTGTAGTATGCTTTCAAAAGAAACATGTCTTTAATTAGGTCTTTAAGGGTTGTAACATGGTCTGATTCATGGTTTAAGAAACAAAGGATAAAGGCTCAAAGTTTATTTGTACCCAACCCAATCTTCATGATGTTCTTCAGTCCTACGTTCAGCTAATTCAGAATATGCATTGAGGTTCCAAGAGATTTTGGAATTGCACTGATGGTAGCAATGTCAATGATTCAGAAGCTAAGGAATTTTTGAGACGGCAGTCACTTCTTCTTGCATCCTTTTGTTGTTTTGAGGACTTTTGTCAACTCTGGTGGAGAATTTTGAGGATTTGAAGACCTCTTCTCATTGAATTTATTATTCCCGACTTTTGCCTGAACTATTTCATTTGAGATTACAGTCAGCGGAGATGCCCCAGTTTTTTATGACTGAGTCTCCTTCATAGGTTTTGACTTTAGCGGGATTTTTCTTTTGATTTTTCTTTTCATTTCTCTTTTTGGAAAGATAATGACTGCCTTGATCAATGATTACGGGGAACCATCTTTGTCATTTTTTGTTTGAGAGCATCTTTGACACTTCCTGCTGTATGGAAATGAAAGCTTAATCGCGACCTTTATTGAAAGGTGTCTTGCACGATTTCTCTTATAATTGAATGCACAGCCAAATCAACTGAGAACTACCCATCCCCAGGTTAAGATTTCGGTTTTTCGTATAGAAAGAAACTCCAACTTCTAGGCTCAAAAGGGGTGAATGAGGGATTAACTTCCTTATTGCTCTAATGTTTGGGAGTTGAAATAATACATGTACATCCTCAGCAAAGTTCTATTCGAAAACATACTAACAATAATTATGGGTATTTCATTTTCATCATCCTCCCTCAAATATTTGCATAAACAAAAATTTGATAAAGAAAGTAACCAAGAGATATATATTTGAAAGTAGTAAATGAAAATGATTTGAATCAAAACATTGCAATTCTCATTTCATTAAACTTAACATGAAAGTACAAACAGTATTTGAAACAACAATTTTAACATAAATAAGGAAAAAGCAAACAGAAAGAAAGATAGCCTAGTGACTAATCAGTAACAAGGATGAGTTGTCCTGTCTGAAACACTGGCTTTAGGAAGTGACTTGAGGGTACCCTGACTCAGTCTTCAGCCACTTTGTTTTGGCAAAGGATTGTTGACAAGATTTGGACTTGCCTCTTTGAAAGTGAGAATATTTGCTTTCACCAATTCTTGCACTCTGTTTTTTAATGCATAGCAACTTTCTAAATCATGACCGGAAGCTCCCTGATGAAATTCACAGTGAAGGTCAGATCGGAACCCGGATGGAGGAGGATTTCGAGGAATCAGAGGCCTAGTTGTAATCAAGCCCTTCTGCACCATTGTAGGATATAATTCGGTGTATGTCATAGGAATGGGATCAAATTGATCCATATTCTCTACATAACGATTCTAATTTTGTGCAATATTTTGTTGTTGAGGAACCTGAACAGGTTGAGCATTGACCACAGGAGTAACAACCGTTACTTGTGATTGATCAATGTATTGAGGCCTACAGCGAGGTTCTCTTCTCTCAGTCGAGACAGCATTGGCTTCTACCGCTTTCTTCTTCTGAAAGTTCCCAAGGTATTTCTTTGCACCATTAGAAGATTCAGTAGCTTTAGACACTTTACCGTTCTTGATTCCTTCTTCTAATCTTTGGCCAATAGTCACCAGGTCTGTGAAGCTGGAAGACACACTACCAATCATCTTCTCCCAAAATAAAGGGGACAAAGCATCTATGAACAAACCAGTTAGCTCTTTCTCTGCCATAGGTGGTTCAACTTGAGATGCCAATTCTCTCCATCGTTGAGCATATTCCTTGAAAGATTCTTTCTCATTCTGAGACATATTTTGCATTTGGCGATGAGCAGGTGCCATATCAAGGTTGTATTTGTATTGCTTTGTGAAAGCATCAACATGATCTTGGAAGCATTGGATACGACCTTTCTCAAGTCCCATATACCATTTCAATGAAGCTCCACTCAGACTATCTTGGAAACAATGGATAAGCATCTTGTCATTCTTTGTGTAAGCACGCATCTTTCGAAAGTACATCACCAAATGACTTCTTTGACAAGTGTGCCCCCGGTATTTATCAAACTCGGGAGTCTTAAACTTTGCAGGAATAACCAGATCAGAAACTAGGCACATGTTGTTAGCATAAACACTGAAGAACCTATTTCCCTCCATATAAGTCTCTTCTCTAAAGTCTGATATTGTTCTTTGAGCTCTTCAAATCACCAAGGTCCCCCTGACTCATACTTCGAGGACTGGAAGCATGGTACTCAAAGAGAGGGTTCCCAAAAGCACCTTGTGCAGCAGGTTGACGAGAAGCAGTATGAACGATTGGCTGAGGTTCAGTGAAAACTGGAGCTTGAAAGACTGGTCAAGAAGATTAGCCAACCATTAAAGTAATTGCAACAGGCGGAGAGTAGTTCTGAGGTAACCCAAACTCTGGCCATGTAGTAGATGTATGTTGGATAGGTTAAGTGTCAATAGCAGCAGTTGGGATTTCAGATATCACAGTCCTTTGAGGTGACTCTCCTCTGGAAATCAGGACTTGCATCATCTCAGTAAGTTTGTCCATGCCTGACTTCAACTCGTCCATTTCCATTCTGACTTCCATGTTGTGTTGTTCTTGGTTTTCCATTCTCAGTCTGAAAGTAGCTCTAGTCCTATAGTTATGTTGAGGAATCAGCTTGACGGTAGACGACTAACATGAAGAAAGAAGCAACTGGTAATAAGATCCTAAATAACCTGGATGTATACAGAATGATGCAGAGGATGTAAATGATATGCAATGTTGTGCACTGCACAGTAACAGGATCACCGGTTCAAAGTCACGAGCCTGGAGTCAAAGGTACAACCCATAAGGTATGGACTAACGGTTATCACCTGTCGAACAAGGTTCTAAGAGGTTCCCAGAGTCTACATCCTTCCTTCGGATATTACCAACGTCCCGATTAACTCGATAATTAGTAATATTCTCAGGAAAAACTCATCTGAGCGTAGTATCGCGTGACAACTATTTCTGGATTACTCTGTCATAGCTTCCGCACTACACCTAAAAGGCCAAGATGGGTTAGGTATTCTACAGTCCTCAGCTTTAGCAGGCTCTCAGGTCGAAATTTGTTCGTCTTCCCAATTACTCGGTAAACGACACTACAGTCAAAGGGGTCTCCACTGAGTGGGGGATCTCATGTCTCCTTTTTTGGGATTACTCCCTCAAAGTTACCATGACTATACCGCCCGTCCTATCTTAAGTTTGCCCAAAGTCTGGGTAGAAGACTTATAAGAAATCACCAAGCCCCTGAAAACCAAGAAAATCTAGACAAACATATATATAGAATAATGGGAAGTAATAAACAGCAAGTAAAACAATATATAAACACTCATAGAAAAGAAAAAATAAAGT
Source organism: Vicia faba (assembly GCA_948472305.1). Classification (NCBI taxonomy): domain Eukaryota; kingdom Viridiplantae; phylum Streptophyta; class Magnoliopsida; order Fabales; family Fabaceae; genus Vicia; species Vicia faba. The sequence goes on along the minus strand of OX451739.1, from coordinate 34,308,276 downwards.
TAGGATTGACCCACTGAGGAATGAACCAGCAATAGGTCAATCTATCCCCAGTGAATTCGTCACTTTCTTCTATCGCACGGTAAATCACCGTCGTCGTCGAAGATAAAGAAGATGAAACGAGAAATGCGACAGTGATGATAGGAAAAGAAATGTAGCGGTAAAGATTTGAAATTAAGCCATAAATTGACTTATCTCAACACAATGAAGTCACCACCGCACTTTATTATTTCCAAAGGGAAATGGGAAAAAAGCGAACAAAACCCAAAAAATAAAATGTCAGAGATTGAGGTACGGGGGTCGGTTATGCAAAGGGAAGGTATTAGCACCCTAAGCATCTATGGTACTCCACATGATCCACTTTGTTTGGTTTCATTTAAAAGGAGTTTCATGTAAAGGTTTACTTGCTAAAGGAAAAGAATGAATGAGTATTTGCAAACAAAAGAAAATGAAATGTTTTATTATTATTTTTGTTGCTCGCTTTGGGTCATAAGACTTAATGCCTACGTACTCCCTTATGCAATGGGAAACTCAGAGCACCATAGTTCAGCTAGAAAAGACTTGTCTGTTAATTGATTTTAAATAAGGAGACAATTCATCATTGTTAGGAGAGAAATCTCGACTAACACCCACAAGGTGTGAGAAAGATGGACCCTGCATCAGCAAGAGTGAGGGTTTGAGAACGCCTCTAGTACTCAAGTGGAAAAGTCGACACCTTTATAACCATGGGGATAGGAGAATATTGCTCGACTATCAATGAATCATGTCCCATCTTGAAAAAAGGTTTGAATGGATAAAGGATGCTCGAGCGCACAAAAAGGTTTGAATGAGTTGAATTGTTTTTGTTTATTTACAAAGATGTTGAAGTATGATTAAATGAATTGAAGTTTGTTTAAAGAAAATAAGTTTTAAAAGAAAAGGTACTCGACAAAGTCGAGGTTTATTATGAAAGCGGTTCGAGTTTATAAACCAAGAAGATTTTGAAAAAGATGAGAAAATTTTGAAAATTAAAGAAGGGGAGGAGATGAAGGGACTATCCTAAAGCATAAGGTAAAAGCTAAGGAAGAGAATCGTCTAAATAACAAGAATCCAACACTTGACATTATGAGTCAAGATAGAATTCACATTCTTTGGATTGAAACTAAGCAAGGATACTAAACCTCTTGAGAAAACTAAGCTTTAATTGCATTAAGTCTTCACAAAAATTGGGCAGCGTAACGGCTGTATACAGATGAATTCCAGATTACAGACAAAGTATGTAATCACAATAACTTGCACACAAAACAAACAAACAACCAAATGTCTTCGGGGTAAACCCCATGAACTCCAGACAAAATATCAATTAAGGTCACAAGGTCTCCAACATAAGCCAAGGTTTCTATTTCTAAGTCTAAGAAGTCCAATACTCCATAATGTCCAGGATAGTAACCAAGTAGTCCAAGTATCATTAATGTTTTTATGGTCCATGTTGATTATTAAGTATGTTTAAAAGGAAAAGAAAAGCTCAAGGGAGCAAAATAAAAATAGCATAAAAGTAAATGTTCAAGTGAGCAAAGATGAAAATAGTATGAAATGTAAATGATAAAGCAAATGGTACATAAAGTAAAAGCATAAATATAAAAGCATAAAGTAAAGTCAATTGTTAGAAGTTAATGGTTAGTTGGGTGATCATCATGAAACTTGAATTTGGAACTCATTAGAGGATTGGTAGAACCAAAGCCTCTTAACAACAAGTTGCATTTGATTTTTGTCAAGTATATCATCCATTTAAGAATCCTCAAGGCAACATTTAATGATCAATGATGTTTAAGTGATCCGCGTTGACCAAAATTGATGAAGATCCATTGAAGGATTGGTAGAACCAAAGCCTCCTAACAATGAATCTCAAGGTTATTGGATCAAAGGGTTAAAATTAACATACTTGGGCTTGAAAACATAGGTTTGGGCCACGAATGATCATTTTCTCAAATTGGGACAAAATTTAGCGCTATGTTAAGCAATCGTAAGTGGACTTATGTAGAATTCGCACCTATTTTGAGGTCAGTCAATAGCAATCTATGTACTTCATGTTTGGATAAATGATATAGAGATCATCATCCCGTAACATGTAGCACAAATAAAAAAGAAAGGGATAAGATTAAGAGGGAGGGGAATGATAAGCTAATTTGGATCACTACCTCAAAATTCTTTCATCTTTAAATTCAATCACTCATCTCAATGGATTAAAGTGCTAAACATATCATTAATCCAAAGCACCAAAAATGAATTAAATAATTCACTCTTAGATAGATTTGAATTAATGAACATTTATCTAACTTAATCTACACCTAAAGTCCATTGAATTTAAAGAGAAATTGGACATTTAAAATTGCAATCCAAATCAACAATCAAAATGAGTGAGTAGAAAAAGATAGATGGATCAAAATAGCCCCAAAATAAGGAAGAAAAAGTATTTTTGTTCTGTTACAATTGATTGTGCTCTGGCATCAATTGATTGCATCAGTGCATTTTTTCAAAAAAAAAATGTAAAATTCTTCTATGACAATCGATTGTGTTGTGAGTGTAATCGATTGCACCCTGTGAAAAATAGAAAATTAGCATTTCAAAAGGCCAAATTCTTGTTAAAACATTCCATCAAACACCTTATGATCATGGATTTAATTGATCACAAAAATTCTATCAAATTATGAGAAAATAGCACCAATATAATCACAAAACAATGCTCAATGAATCAAACCCAAATATCAACAAGAGATCACATTGTGGAAGATGAAAAATCCAACTTACCAAAGGTAGATCTAGAGAATTATCAAAACAACTTCAAGAATTTGCTTCAATTCAGCCCCAAGAATCAATTTCCCAAGCTTGGATGTAGAGAATTGATAAAGAAAAAGTGTTTGAATGAAGGTTTAGCTCAAAGATTAGTAAGCTTCAATGCAAAGCTTACTAACTTTTTGAAAATAGAGCTTTGAGTGAATTTGGTAGATGGAGAGAATTGAGAGATTTTTTAGTAAGGTGAATTTGGCTATCCAAAGCTTGAGATTTGAATGAAATGAGGGCTCTATTTATAGAGCTTAGGCTTGGGATTAGTGGTGGTTTGGAGTTTGGTTTGGGAAATGAAATTAGGCTTGGTAATTGATTTTTGGAGCCAAAATTTGAATTAATGATATATCTTTTAAAAAATGAAGAAAAATTGGAGCCAAAATTTGAATTAATGATATATCTTTCAAATATGAAGAAAAATTGGAGACAATTGACAAGCTTGAAATTGCTGATTTTTTTTCAAAATTTCACTTTGTGCAATCGATTGCACTCTGGGAGCAATCGATTACATCAGTGTTTTTTTCAAATATTGCGCAAAATGCACTCTGCGCAATCGATTGCACTCTAAGAGAAATTGATTGTACAGTGAAAAAAAAATGAAAATTATTTTAATTATTTTTCTTTGGAAATAGAGATTTTAGGAAAATAATACCGGAAAATCCTATTTGTCAGATGATTTGACTCGGTACCTACAAAACACAAATATACAAAGACAAAGACAAATATTTTTTTGTATTTTGATTAGAAGTTAATCAACAGCACAAGAGAAAACTTAAAGATATGATGCAAATGTGATGAGTGAAGCTATTTATTAACGATTATAACCAAATGACAAAATACGATATGAAAGTGCGACTGAAAAAATTAGGGACGAAAATTAGCGTACAACACCTACCTCTTTCACCGAACTAATATCTAGTTGCAGACATACCTGTCCGGTTTGACCAAGTCCTGGAAGTTGGATCCGCATATCTAGGTCCAAAAATAGGGACCAATGGCCAAGCTCCAGGGGCACTATATAAAGCCTCACTGATGTGAGGGCCAGGTATCGAATATCTACTATTCATCATTAAAATTCTAACACTTTGCTTGTATCTCTTTTTGCTCCCACACTTACTTGATCATCGAAGTACCTTGCAGGTACAACCCCCATTTTTCTCCTCGACTTTCCAGCCTGTCCGAAGATCATCATTCGGCCACGTCGCAGATTCTTATCAACAAGTAAGATCAGTTGCAATTGAAATCAAATGACATGTTTTGATTGTCTTGTTAAGAGTATCACTTTTTCTGCCACGAGTAATCGTCATTGTTACCTTTGAAATCTTTTGATCATCGCCATTGTTGTACCCCAAAATTTGCCCTCGCGCTTTTCCATAAGAAATCTCAGCTTCAGACATTTCCTGACTTTTCAAACTGGCTCAAGAATCGGACAAATGGACTTTTCTTGACATTCAAGCAAAATTAGGGTTTTTTACTGATTTTCAGAGCCTTGGATTGTTTCATACAGTTGGCTTAGGATTTTGATGGATTTTGGCTCAATTTTGATCAAGCGAGCGTTATTTGGCATTTAATCAGGAATTAAGGGTTTTATGGGCATATTCTCATAAAGGTTGAAATTCCACAGTACTTTGCGGTTTATTCCGAGATTCGGGTTGAATTTGCATTGTTCATAATTTAATCAGTAAGAGGAGGCAATTGGTTTGAATTCACCAGTCAAAAGATATGTGCAGTATTGGATTCACAGTGTTTATGGCAAATCAGTGAAGAAGGAATGCGTTTGATCAGTCTATTTGGATTGACTGCTGCTTTGCTTTGGATACTGGATAAGACAGGTTTAATTGATCAATATTGTTTTATTTAAGTTATTTATTATTCTAAAATTGAATGATTGAACTTTATTTTTCAATTGTTTTAATTCAAAGAGTTTTAAATAAATAAATAAACAATAAAGAAAATTAGAACTAATTGGATAATTTAGATTTTATTGATATTTGAATTATTTGTACAAATTGTTGTTTATAATTACAAACAATAATATACATTAATTTAAATATTAAATAAAATAAAAAGCTATCCTATTTTCTAATATTCTTCATTCTTCACTTCGCTCCGGTGCTCCACTTTTTATCTGCAAAAAGAAGAAAGAAAGTCAGAAAGCAGTTGAAATTAAAGACAGTTAAAATTTGCTCATCATTATGGGCCACTGACTGGGATCAGTTGACCCTCTCTGCAAATCACGGGATTTCTCCCGGTTCACAAAGAGGGAAGAATTCCATTTTTTATTCATGAATGCAAATGTCAAATGCATAATTTCTAAAAGTTCAAACTGCAAACTCCCAATTCAAACTAAACTGAAAAGTCCAATTCCCACTTAAATGCCAAAGATATCAAAGAAAATCAAGAAAGTACAATTGCTGTCAAAATCTATCCCAAGCTGTCAAAGAAGGATTTTGGAAAGATATCAATGCAAAGTCAGCACACAAACTGTCAGAAAAGAAGGATAAAGATGCAGAAAATGTGTTATGCAAGTAGCAAAAATCTAAAATCATCATTTCCCACCAGTAGGGCCCCTTCAGAAAGTACAGAATAAAATCATATAAAATTCTTTACTGTACTACAAAGTCAGAAGAAGAGAGAAAGAAGCATAGGCAGGTTTAGGCTTAGGAGAAGACAGAAAAAAAAAAGATATAACACAAGGAAAGACAACACAGTTCAGGGAGAGAAAAAAAATATACAAGAACATAAGAACCTACAAACACCCAACACAAACACCCAACATAAACACACTAAACCTTCTGCAAGCATCAACCTGCATCAGTCTCACAAAACCCAAGCCTCAAAACCTGAAAACACAGCTCAAAAGACAAAGAGAAGTGCATAACTCAGAACAAAAACCAGCATAGGCCATAACCTCATACCTGTCCAGAACTTCACAAGTTATCAAACACATCGTCCAAACCCAAATACAGACCACATACTGAAGCATAACTTGCATCAGCATTAACCTCACAAAAACTGAACAACCATCAAACACAACCTAAAACCTTGTTAAGTCCAACAACATAACATACTGAAGCAGAAACCTAACCGAAAGTGTGTTAAACCAAGCCTAATCCAAACCTGCATCATCCTTACAAAACCACACAACTCTGCCTCAATACAAAACACCCACAAGCCAATACAACACAGTTGAAGATGAAGAGAAAATAGACAAAAAACATACAGCACATGCAAAGAGAATATACTGTAAAAACTTCATACCATACTGTCAAACCAGAAATCCCTTAAACATAATCAAGTTCAAACCTGAGATAAACAAAACCCCCTAGCCCTCAGTACAACATCATTGGGCGAAATCTCAGAACCTATCCAACATTCGAGGCAATACCAAGGCAGCAATGTTCTAAAACAACTCAAGTCATTCAGAGGCAATATCAAGACAAACCCACAGGCCCTCAGTACAAGCATCACTGGGCATCTCAAAGCATCACATTCCAATCCACACATAGGCAACAGTGTTCGAGAAGAAGAAGAAAGAATCACGGCCAACAATTCAAAGGGACGAAAGTAGAAGAGATAAAGATACCAGGAAAGCATCAGAAGCGAAGCAAGCATCACTGTTCACGCCGTCCCGGCCTCCTAAAGCGTCACTCCCTCTTCTCTCCTCCTTCTCCAAGGTCAGATGTGGAGCTCTTGCCTTGGAGGGAAGAGAGTTCGGGAGTGACGTTGGTGGCCGGAAAGAGAAGCATTCAGGGAGATGAGGAAGAACGGAGAAGACGAACACGAACGGCGCGCCGCTGCTAAACTAAATTTCCTTCACTCAACTGAACAAACATTCCCTAACCCTAAATTCGTTCTGGCCCCCAAACGGGCCTTGCCCATTCCGTTTTGCCTTAAGCCCATTGGATTCTAAAGGAGCCTTAATCCCATTCTTATTATCACTTACATTTTTTTATAACAAACATTAATCTCAATCTTTTTTAACCACATATTTTTCTAACTTAACATTTTTGCATATATTTAAATTGAAAATACTTATTTCCTTTTATTTATTTACTCTTTAATTTAAAATATATTTATACATACATGTTAAAACATTAATTTTATAATATTATACATTTTTTATCATATAGTTAAAATATCCTTTTTAAGTATATATTTGTACATAACAATAAAAAATACCTTTTTTAACATACATAATTTAATTTTGTACATATTATACATTTTTTATCATATGGTTAAAACATCTTTTTTAGATAGATATTTGTAATAATAAAATACCTTTTATCACATAATTAACTTGAAAACATTTTTAATACACGTTAAAATACATTTGTACATGACAATATAAAAAATACATTCTTTTTATACAAAACTCGATTTTTGACATTTAAATACTTTTTGTATATAAGTAAATAAAGATACATTTCTTAATTAAAACTTGAACATTTTCTTTTGTACATAATTAAATATACAAATCAAAGATTCATTAAAATACCTATCTAGGTCAAAAACCCTAATACGTTTCAATTTCACATTATCGCACTTGTAAATAATCACACAATACATATACATCTCACACTCACACTTACACAATACATTGCCCTATACACATTTTTATCTTATATTTGTATATCCGATATTTACATTTGATCGCACATTCGATTTGGTTGTAACTTATTGGATGCTATAAGTCTCATCCCCTTTTGTACATTTATACCCCCACTCCCGGATACTACTTTGTAATAGCGTAGATTTTACATTCCGCAATTTACAGTTTTCCAATTATACCATGGTTAGACCTAGGGTTTGTATGTACATAAAATCAAACGCTAGATAACCTAATACAAGACAAATACATGTAATCAATACACAATCACACTTGCACCCTCTAGGGTAATCTCACATGTTGCCTTCCAAAATGGGCCATGCTTGTACGCCGAGTATCTTTGGCAAAACAAAATCAAATGATCATAAGTCTCAAAAAATGTTGCCTAAACGGAATGATCATAGTCCCTTCAAAACAAATTGCCAAAGACACTTGGCATCATTGCATTCATGGTCCATACGATGACCCGCGCCCGTCCTGAATAAACTTCCTAAACGCAAGATTGTCCACCAAATTCAATGGTAGAACAAAATTGTTAAAAGGGGTTAAAACATGACAAAAACCTTTGAGTACAATAGGGTAGACAAAACTCTTAGTTACTTGAGATCAAACTTGCAAAAAAAACACTTGCCTTCTTTTCAAAAACCACAATCCACAACACTTTCAAACAAACTCTCAAAAACATTTGAAAATATCTTTTCGAAAAGATTCACACTTTTGTAAAACACTCAAACACGAGTCAAATACATTAGTTGCCTAAGACAAGGCATCTTTTTCCAAAACATTTTCAAAAGCACCCACACACACACACCATCTTCAAAGCAATCGAAAAACAAGGCAAGTGATCTAAAAAACCAAGTAACTAAGAGCCCATGGATAACCATGGATGAAAAGGGTGCTAATACCTTCCCTTTTCATAATCTACCCCCCGGACCCAAGAAATATCTCAAAAGGTTTTTGCTGTGCTTTTTTAACCTTTCCTTTAGGATAAAATAAAAAGTCGGTGGCGACTCTTGCTCAACCGAAACATTTGCGAATACAAACGCAAAACCCTCAAGTCAGTTCTCCCACCGTATCACAGAACTGGCGACTCTGCTGGGGAGACCGATTCTAAAAGTGGGGTTACCTTAGGGTTTAGATCACCTTTACTTTCAATTGATTGCTTTGTTTGCTTTACATTTGTGGGCTTTGTATCGGAGTTTTATAGATCCTAACCCGGATCTGGGGGGAACCTTTTTAGGTAGCATAATCTGCGAGGGACCTGTCCGGGGTATACCGACATGGGTGAAGCAGTGGCTACGTTGGTGTGGCGTCTTGGTCTGTACCGATATCCCTCGCGTGAGACGGGGAGAATATGGGTCTTCCAAGGAGTCATTAAGCACCAACCGACCTTAGAACCCTAATTGACCAACTTGGCCATTAGAACAGTAGCAGTATGCTACACTCATTGAGGCTAAACTCTCGAGATGGTTCCGGCCGCGAGAAAAGGTTGCGATGCTGGAGTTATGACCGATTGAGGGTAGCCAATGATATGAGATCCTCTAGAACCCGGTTACTTTTGATAGGACAGGTTTTAACCAACAAACTGAAAGAGGGTAGTACCTGAACCTCATGCAAGCCTAAACCTAAGGCCTTGTGTGCTTTGTGTGAATATGTTTGCCTGTATATACATTCACTTGTTTGTGCCTACATGTACATAACATCATAACATCATAGCATTTTAGCATTTTCAATAACCATTTCAAGGATCTCGAGGGTCCTGTTGATGCAGGGTTACATTGAACTACACATCTATCAAGGGGCAAGGGGGTTTCTCCTCTAACCAATCCAGTCAGAGTTCAAGTGCAACAACTTGAATCAGTGGCTATGACCCACTTGACATGGTGAGCTTGATTCTCGTGGAAAGACATCCGCCGATACAAAGTTCTCCAACCAAAAGATCAAGTACAACAACTTGAATCAGTGGCTATGACCCACTCGACATGGTGAGCTTGATTCTCGTGGAAGGACGTCCATCGGTGCAGAGATCTCCAATCCAAGAGCAAAGTTCAACCTCTAACATTTTTCTTGTGTTTACCCCAAGAGACCCTTGAAAGCATGCATCCACATATCATGCATTTCATTTTGATAATCTTTCCTTTTTCAGGTTTCCTTACTCTCCTGCTGTTTATTTCAGCAAGAGATGGCTCTAGAACGGTCTGTCAAAGACATCCAAGACCAGACTGCCCAGCTGCAAGAGATGTTCCTGAACTTGTCTCTGGGGCAAGAAGAGATGAAAGCTCTCCTCACCAAAGGCCTGGGGAATTCCAACAATGCCAGGAGTGATCAGATTGCGGAGCTGCAGTTTGATCTGACAACGCTAAGGACTCAAATGATGGGACAGTTGGTGGGCCAGATGGCTCTCATCCAAGACCTATCCCAAAGACAAGAGGAACTCAGAGTTCTTGTCCGCCAACTGCTTCCAAACAACCAACTGGGGCAAACATCTGAGGTCAAAGAGCAAGTCACCGCTCAGCCTCCATCCACTCAAGAAGACAAGGGGAAAGCTCCTTTGCTAGCTTCAGGGTCACAAACCCATCAACAACCTCGCCAGCGTCAACGGGACAATCGGCGTAAACAAGAAAAGTCGGGAAGACAGTTCACGGAGACTGAAATACCATCATTCTTCATACTGAAGCGCCTGTTGGAGGTCAATTTGCTTACCGTAAAGGATCCTCCCCAGAAGCTCAATATCTCCTCTCCTCACTTTAATCCCGACGCATTCTGTGTTTACCACTCCTACAGCCCGGGACACAGCACCAATGACTGTCGGGCCTTGAAGAACAAGATTCAAGATCTGATCGACATTGGGGTGCTGGAATTCATGCCAGACGGCGAGATGAAAATCTTCCGTTAAAGGGTTCTCCGCTTGAAGTGACGAAGCTCGAGCTGAAAGACTTTTATTTCTTTCTGAATTTTCAAAGTTGTAATTTCTTTTGCTGTCAAACAATTATCTGTTGATGTTAAACTCTGTTTTCATTAATGCATTGCATATGATTGTCTTGAATTCATCCATTCGTTTCACTACTCTTATGCTTTTCTTTATGATATTTGACTCTTGATAAAAAGCTGTAAGCCTTTAGAGGGAGGATGACGAAACAATACCGTGATCTTATACAGTATGCTTTTGAACAGACCGTGCTGATGATGTACAAGCATTTCTTTCAATTCCCAAACACTGGAGTTATAAGGAAGTTAATCCCTAGTCAACCCCTTCGAGCCAAAGAAGTAGGAGTTCTCTGTTCTAAACAATCAAAACCTTTGATATAAACCTGGGGCAGGGTAGTCTCTCAGTTAATTTAAAAGAAAATGCGCATTGAAGTCGCAAACTCTCAGTTCGTAATACAACGAACGACATCGAAAAAGAAAGTATTCCCTTGGAATCAAAAGACCAGGGTGGTTCCCTATCATATAGACAGTCAATCTCTCAAAAGAGAAAAGCCCACCAAGCCAAAACCTATAAAGGAGGCTTAAGAAAGCTGGGGGCATCCCGCTGACAGTAATCCCGAAAACGGTAACAGTCAGGCAAAAGTTAGGGATAACAAATCAAAATCAAAATAGTGAGGTCATTACAAAATCCTCAACAACATGAAAAGTGTTGGAAAAGAAAAAGGAGATGATGACTGTCTCCCAAATTCAAACTGGTGAACCATCGCCCAAAAGTCATTCAAAACTCAAAACAGAGTGTGACGCACAATTAACTGAGCTTAGGTTGAAGAACATCACGAAGAGCGGGTGGGTACAAATATACTTTGAGCCTTTATCCTTTGTTTCTTAAACCGTGAACCGGGCCACATTACAACCCTTCAAAAGTCCTAATTGAAGCATGGGTTAGTCCGAAAGCATACTGTTACCAAAGGTATCCTGACTCCTGTAGGGCTTTGCTCTAAATCTTGTGTTAACTTGTCTTATGAAAAGTGTTCTGCTAAAAACGCATTTTTCAAAACTTCGAGACAAACATAAACTTTGCATTATTCGAATATCACTGTCTGCATTTGACCCTGTTTGTTTGACAGTGAAGAAATTCATACAGCGAATGTTCGGAGGAACGAAAACTCTCTCAGTAAGTCAAAATCATTTCAAGAGGATAACACTTCCATCAAATCCCCTTATCAACAAGGGGCATGACATGTCGCAATTCAATTAACCTGGGGCAGTCCAGTCAAGGTCCAACAGATCTTTCAAAGTACAGTTAACCTGGGGCAGTCCAGTCAAGATTTCAAGAAATCTCTCAATATGCAGAGTAATCTGATTTAAGACTCCTTCTTCACCGCTTGGGGCATTCGAATGTCAAAAGTGTTCAACAAATCAACTACATTATTCGAAGATTCGATTCTTGTATCCAGCCAGGACATATCTGTTGACCACATTTACAGACTCGACTCCTGTATCTAGCCAGGGCACGTCTGAAGAGTTCGAAGTTTCGATTCCTGTATCCAGCCAGGGCATATCTGTTGACGACTATTTCCAGATTCGACTCCTGTATCCAGCCAGGGCATATCTGTTGACCACATTTCCAGACTCGATTCCTGTATCTAGCCAGGGCACGTCTGAAGAGTTTTAAGATTCGATTCCTGTATCCAGCCAGGGCACGTCTATCAACTATCACCTTTCCAGATTTGATTCATGTATCCAACCAGGGCATGTCTGAAGAATTCCAGATCAACACCTGCAACAACCCAGGAAACATCTGTGAACGACCGATTGTAGACCAACACCTGTAATAAGCCAGGAATTTATCTACATCACCACTTGGGGCATTCGAATGTCAAAAGTGTTCAAAACCCGATGCAGCTTTACACAAGCTCATCTTCAGGGAGCCCTACACCGGTCCCTCTTCAAGACTTCTGAAACAAGTTTACGGATTCTTCCCAACAACGGATGTTAATCTACCGACTTGTTCAGACTCTTCTCAAACCTTTGAAATTAGTTTACGGACGCTTCCCAACAACGGATGCGGCTCTATTGCTGATTCAACTTCAAGATTTCTGAAAATAGTCCACGAGTTCTCCAAGTAAACGGATGTTAACCTATCGCTTGTTCAGATTCTTCTCAAGCTAACCACCACGGAAGATCGCGCTCGCCAAAATTCTTCCCTTCTCCAGCGGAGTTCATCAAAATTCCCCAGCAGTAACTTATCTTTACAAATCCCCATCCAGGGAGTCCTCCGGAATTCAATTCCCCTCAGGGTTTTAGCTTCAGTATCCCCAGCGGAGCCAGACCATTGAACCTTTTCCCCACAGAGTTTTGGAAAGGGAAAATCTTAAGTTCCCCAGTGAAGCCTCCAGAGTTGCTTCCCATCAAGCCGAAGATTCTCAATCTGGCCTCCCCAGCATGAGTTTACTAGTTTGGAGCTCCCCAGTAGAGGTCATCAGGAATTCTCTTCCCCAGCGACAGCCAAGGATTTATTTTCCCCGGCAGCAATCAAGAGGCTTTTATCTTCAGCCATCTCGGATTCATGTATCCTCGGCAAGATTAGCTCATCAGCTTACATGCGCATTCATTACATTCATGTCATAAACATTGATGTCACGTACATTGCATCATGCATCATAACATTGCATACAATTAACCCTTTGCCTTTTCAGGTAAGATCAGTCGACAGACACAGGTCATCTCCCGAGATTCATCCAGAAATAGTTCAGATGTGACCCAGACACAGTGACTTTTTGATACTTATTCCAGATTCATTCAGACGCATCAGCAGAAACCTTACACCGGTTCCTCTTCAACTTCTCAACTTCTGAAGACAGTTTACGGATTCTTCCCCACAACGGATGCCAATCTACCAGCTGATTCAGACTCTTCTCAACTCTTGAAAACAGTTTACGGATTCTTCCCCACAACGGATGTTAATCTACCAACTGATTCAGACTCTTCACAATTTCTGAAAATAGTTTACGGACACGTCCCAACAACGGATGCTGCTCTATTGCTTATTCAATCTCAGATAGCTTACAGATTCTCCAGATATGGACGTCAATCTGTTGCTTGTTCAAACCCCTAATTCAGAGATGTCCCAAAACAGGGATGCCTTTCTGACGCTTATCCACTCACTTTTGACATACAGTTCAACATGTCCAGATGGCATCTATAAGCCCATCCTCCTACCAGCAGTCGCCGAATGGCATCTTTAAGCCCATTCTCAGATGGCATCTCTAAGCCCATCCCCCGACAAAATTCTACCGCACCAGATGGCATCTTTAAGTCCATCACCAGATGGCATCTTTAAGCCCATTCACCTCCACCATCAGATCGCCGAGTGCAAATTTTCTGGGCACATTAGTGTCCAATCTCCTTTTACCTTCAAGTCGCGAAAGGCAAACTTGCCAATCTAACTCTTCAGGTCAAAGAAGATTGAACAGGGGCAACTGTTGTACCCCAAAATTTTCCCTCGCGCTTTTCCACAAGAAATCTCAGCTTCAGACATTTCCTGACTTTTTAAACTGGCTCAAGAATCGGACAAATGGACTTTTCTTGACATTCAAGCAAAATTAGGGTTTTTTACTGATTTTCAGAGCCTTGGATTGTTTCATACAGTTGGCTTAGGATTTTGATGGATTTTGGCTCAATTTTGATCAAGCGAGCGTTATTTGGCATTTAATCAGGAATTAAGGGTTTTATGGGCATATTCTCAGAAAGGTTGAAATTCCACAGTACTTTGCGGTTTATTCCGAGATTCGGGTTGAATTTGCATTGTTCATAATTTAATCAGTAAGAGGAGGCAATTGGTTTGAATTCACCAGTCAAAAGATATGTGCAGTATTGGATTCACAGTGTTTATGGCAAATCAGTGAAGAAGGAATGCGTTTGATCAGTCTATTTGGATTGACTGCTGCTTTGCTTTGGATACTGGATAAGACAGGTTTAATTGATCAATATTGTTTTATTTAAGTTATTTATTATTCTAAAATTGAATGATTGAACTTTATTTTTCAATTGTTTTAATTCAAAGAGTTTTAAATAAATAAATAAACAATAAAGAAAATTAGAACTAATTGGATAATTTAGATTTTATTGATATTTGAATTATTTGTACAAATTGTTGTTTATAATTACAAACAATAATATACATTAATTTAAATATTAAATAAAATAAAAATCTATCCTATTTTCTAATATTCTTCATTCTTCACTTCGCTCCGGTGCTCCACTTTTTATCTGCAAAAAGAAGAAAGAAAGTCAGAAAGCAGTTGAAATTAAAGACAGTTAAAATTTGCTCATCATTATGGGCCACTGACTGGGATCAGTTGACCCTCTCTGCAAATCACGGGATTTCTCCCGGTTCACAAAGAGGGAAGAATTCCATTTTTTATTCATGAATGCAAATGTCAAATGCATAATTTCTAAAAGTTCAAACTGCAAACTCCCAATTCAAACTAAACTGAAAAGTCCAATTCCCACTTAAATGCCAAAGATATCAAAGAAAATCAAGAAAGTACAATTGCTGTCAAAATCTATCCCAAGCTGTCAAAGAAGGATTTTGGAAAGATATCAATGCAAAGTCAGCACACAAACTGTCAAAAAAGAAGGATAAAGATGCAGAAAATGTGTTATGCAAGTAGCAAAAATCTAAAATCATCATTTCCCACCAGTAGGGCCCCTTCAGAAAGTACAGAATAAAATCATATAAAATTCTTTACTGTACTACAGAGTCAGAAGAAGAGAGAAAGAAGCATAGGCAGGTTTAGGCTTAGGAGAAGACAGAAAAAAAAAGATATAACACAAGGAAAGACAACACAGTTCAGGGAGAGAAAAAAAAATATACAAGAACATAAGAACCTACAAACACCCAACACAAACACCCAACATAAACACACTAAACCTTCTGCAAGCATCAACCTGCATCAGTCTCACAAAACCCAAGCCTCAAAACCTGAAAACACAGCTCAAAAGACAAAGAGAAGTGCATAACTCAGAACAAAAACCAGCATAGTCCATAACCTCATACCTGTCCAGAACTTCACAAGTTATCAAACACATCGTCCAAACCCAAATACAGACCACATACTGAAGCATAACTTGCATCAGCATTAACCTCACAAAAACTGAACAACCATCAAACACAACCTAAAACCTTGTTAAGTCCAACAACATAACATACTGAAGCAGAAACCTAACCGAAAGTGTGTTAAACCAAGCCTAATCCAAACCTGCATCATCCTTACAAAACCACACAACTCTGCCTCAATACAAAACACCCACAAGCCAATACAACACAGTTGAAGATGAAGAGAAAATAGACAAAAAACATACAGCACATGCAAAGAGAATATACTGTAAAAACTTCATACCATACTGTCAAACCAGAAATCCCTTAAACATAATCAAGTTCAAACCTGAGATAAACAAAACCCCCTAGCCCTCAGTACAACATCATTGGGCGAAATCTCAGAACCTATCCAACATTCGAGGCAATACCAAGGCAGCAATGTTCTAAAACAACTCAAGTCATTCAGAGGCAATATCAAGACAAACCCACAGGCCCTCAGTACAAGCATCACTGGGCATCTCAAAGCATCACATTCCAATCCACACATAGGCAACAGTGTTCGAGAAGAAGAAGAAAGAATCACGGCCAACAATTCAAAGGGACGAAAGTAGAAGAGATAAAGATACCAGGAAAGCATCAGAAGCGAAGCAAGCATCACTGTTCACGCCGTCCCGGCCTCCTAAAGCGTCACTCCCTCTTCTCTCCTCCTTCTCCAAGGTCAGATGTGGAGCTCTTGCCTTGGAGGGAAGAGAGTTCGGGAGTGACGTTGGTGGCCGGAAAGAGAAGCATTCAGGGAGATGAGGAAGAACGGAGAAGACGAACACGAACGGCGCGCCGCTGCTAAACTAAATTTCCTTCACTCAACTGAACAAACATTCCCTAACCCTAAATTCGTTCTGGCCCCCAAACGGGCCTTGCCCATTCCGTTTTTCCTTAAGCCCATTGGATTCTAAAGGAGCCTTAATCCCATTCTTATTATCACTTACATTTTTTTTTATAACAAACATTAATCTCAATCTTTTTTAACCACATATTTTTCTAACTTAACATTTTTGCATATATTTAAATTGAAAATACTTATTTCCTTTTATTTATTTACTCTTTAATTTAAAATATATTTATACATACATGTTAAAACATTAATTTTATAATATTATACATTTTTTATCATATAGTTAAAATATCCTTTTTAAGTATATATTTGTACATAACAATAAAAAATACCTTTTTTAACATACATAATTTAATTTTGTACATATTATACATTTTTTATCATATGGTTAAAACATCTTTTTTAGATAGATATTTGTAATAATAAAATACCTTTTATCACATAATTAACTTGAAAACATTTTTAATACACGTTAAAATACATTTGTACATGACAATATAAAAAATACATTCTTTTTATACAAAACTCGATTTTTGACATTTAAATACTTTTTGTATATAAGTAAATAAAGATACATTTCTTAATTAAAACTTGAACATTTTCTTTTGTACATAATTAAATATACAAATCAAAGATTCATTAAAATACCTATCTAGGTCAAAAACCCTAATACGTTTCAATTTCACATTATCGCACTTGTAAATAATCACACAATACATATACATCTCACACTCACACTTACACAATACATTGCCCTATACACATTTTTATCTTATATTTGTATATCCGATATTTACATTTGATCGCACATTCGATTTGGTTGTAACTTATTGGATGCTATAAGTCTCATCCCCTTTTGTACATTTATACCCCCACTCCCGGATACTACTTTGTAATAGCGTAGATTTTACATTCCGCAATTTACAGTTTTCCAATTATACCATGGTTAGACCTAGGGTTTGTATGTACATAAAATCAAACGCTAGATAACCTAATACAAGACAAATACATGTAATCAATACACAATCACACTTGCACCCTCTAGGGTAATCTCACATGTTGCCTTCCAAAATGGGCCATGCTTGTACGCCGAGTATCTTTGGCAAAACAAAATCAAATGATCATAAGTCTCAAAAAATGTTGCCTAAACGGAATGATCATAGTCCCTTCAAAACAAATTGCCAAAGACACTTGGCATCATTGCATTCATGGTCCATACGATGACCCGCGCCCGTCCTGAATAAACTTCCTAAACGCAAGATTGTCCACCAAATTCAATGGTAGAACAAAATTGTTAAAAGGGGTTAAAACATGACAAAAACCTTTGAGTACAATAGGGTAGACAAAACTCTTAGTTACTTGAGATCAAACTTGCAAAAAAAACACTTGCCTTCTTTTCAAAAACCACAATCCACAACACTTTCAAACAAACTCTCAAAAACATTTGAAAATATCTTTTCGAAAAGATTCACACTTTTGTAAAACACTCAAACACGAGTCAAATACATTAGTTGCCTAAGACAAGGCATCTTTTTCCAAAACATTTTCAAAAGCACCCACACACACACACCATCTTCAAAGCAATCGAAAAACAAGGCAAGTGATCTAAAAAACCAAGTAACTAAGAGCCCATGGATAACCATGGATGAAAAGGGTGCTAATACCTTCCCTTTTCATAATCTACCCCCCGGACCCAAGAAATATCTCAAAAGGTTTTTGCTGTGCTTTTTTAACCTTTCCTTTAGGATAAAATAAAAAGTCGGTGGCGACTCTTGCTCAACCGAAACATTTGCGAATACAAACGCAAAACCCTCAAGTCAGTTCTCCCACCGTATCACAGAACTGGCGACTCTGCTGGGGAGACTGATTCTAAAAGTGGGGTTACCTTAGGGTTTAGATCACCTTTACTTTCAATTGATTGCTTTGTTTGCTTTACATTTGTGGGCTTTGTATCGGAGTTTTATAGATCCTAACCCGGATCTGGGGGGAACCTTTTTAGGTAGCATAATCTGCGAGGGACCTGTCCGGGGTATACCGACATGGGTGAAGCAGTGGCTACGTTGGTGTGGCGTCTTGGTCTGTACCGATATCCCTCGCGTGAGACGGGGAGAATATGGGTCTTCCAAGGAGTCATTAAGCACCAACCGACCTTAGAACCCTAATTGACCAACTTGGCCATTAGAACAGTAGCAGTATGCTACACTCATTGAGGCTAAACTCTCGAGATGGTTCCGGCCGCGAGAAAAGGTTGCGATGCTGGAGTTATGACCGATTGAGGGTAGCCAATGATATGAGATCCTCTAGAACCCGGTTACTTTTGATAGGACAGGTTTTAACCAACAAACTGAAAGAGGGTAGTACCTGAACCTCATGCAAGCCTAAACCTAAGGCCTTGTGTGCTTTGTGTGAATATGTTTGCCTGTATATACATTCACTTGTTTGTGCCTACATGTACATAACATCATAACATCATAGCATTTTAGCATTTTCAATAACCATTTCAAGGATCTCGAGGGTCCTATTGATGCAGGGTTACATTGAACTACACATCTATCAAGGGGCAAGGGGGTTTCTCCTCTAACCAATCCAGTCAGAGTTCAAGTGCAACAACTTGAATCAGTGGCTATGACCCACTTGACATGGTGAGCTTGATTCTCGTGGAAAGACATCCGCCGATACAAAGTTCTCCAACCAAAAGATCAAGTACAACAACTTGAATCAGTGGCTATGACCCACTCGACATGGTGAGCTTGATTCTCGTGGAAGGACGTCCATCGGTGCAGAGATCTCCAATCCAAGAGCAAAGTTCAACCTCTAACATTTTTCTTGTGTTTACCCCAAGAGACCCTTGAAAGCATGCATCCACATATCATGCATTTCATTTTGATAATCTTTCCTTTTTCAGGTTTCCTTACTCTCCTGCTGTTTATTTCAGCAAGAGATGGCTCTAGAACGGTCTGTCAAAGACATCCAAGACCAGACTGCCCAGCTGCAAGAGATGTTCCTGAACTTGTCTCTGGGGCAAGAAGAGATGAAAGCTCTCCTCACCAAAGGCCTGGGGAATTCCAACAATGCCAGGAGTGATCAGATTGCGGAGCTGCAGTTTGATCTGACAACGCTAAGGACTCAAATGATGGGACAGTTGGTGGGCCAGATGGCTCTCATCCAAGACCTATCCCAAAGACAAGAGGAACTCAGAGTTCTTGTCCGCCAACTGCTTCCAAACAACCAACTGGGGCAAACATCTGAGGTCAAAGAGCAAGTCACCGCTCAGCCTCCATCCACTCAAGAAGACAAGGGGAAAGCTCCTTTGCTAGCTTCAGGGTCACAAACCCATCAACAACCTCGCCAGCGTCAACGGGACAATCGGCGTAAACAAGAAAAGTCGGGAAGACAGTTCACGGAGACTGAAATACCATCATTCTTCATACTGAAGCGCCTGTTGGAGGTCAATTTGCTTACCGTAAAGGATCCTCCCCAGAAGCTCAATATCTCCTCTCCTCACTTTAATCCCGACGCATTCTGTGTTTACCACTCCTACAGCCCGGGACACAGCACCAATGACTGTCGGGCCTTGAAGAACAAGATTCAAGATCTGATCGACATTGGGGTGCTGGAATTCATGCCAGACGGCGAGATGAAAATCTTCCGTTAAAGGGTTCTCCGCTTGAAGTGACGAAGCTCGAGCTGAAAGACTTTTATTTCTTTCTGAATTTTCAAAGTTGTAATTTCTTTTGCTGTCAAACAATTATCTGTTGATGTTAAACTCTGTTTTCATTAATGCATTGCATATGATTGTCTTGAATTCATCCATTCGTTTCACTACTCTTATGCTTTTCTTTATGATATTTGACTCTTGATAAAAAGCTGTAAGCCTTTAGAGGGAGGATGACGAAACAATACCGGGATCTTATACAGTATGCTTTTGAACAGACCGTGCTGATGATGTACAAGCATTTCTTTCAATTCCCAAACACTGGAGTTATAAGGAAGTTAATCCCTAGTCAACCCCTTCGAGCCAAAGAAGTAGGAGTTCTCTGTTCTAAACAATCAAAACCTTTGATATAAACCTGGGGCAGGGTAGTCTCTCAGTTAATTTAAAAGAAAATGCGCATTGAAGTCGCAAACTCTCAGTTCGTAATACAACGAACGACATCGAAAAAGAAAGTATTCCCTTGGAATCAAAAGACCAGGGTGGTTCCCTATCATATAGACAGTCAATCTCTCAAAAGAGAAAAGCCCACCAAGCCAAAACCTATAAAGGAGGCTTAAGAAAGCTGGGGGCATCCCGCTGACAGTAATCCCGAAAACGGTAACAGTCAGGCAAAAGTTAGGGATAACAAATCAAAATCAAAATAGTGAGGTCATTACAAAATCCTCAACAACATGAAAAGTGTTGGAAAAGAAAAAGGAGATGATGACTGTCTCCCAAATTCAAACTGGTGAACCATCGCCCAAAAGTCATTCAAAACTCAAAACAGAGTGTGACGCACAATTAACTGAGCTTAGGTTGAAGAACATCACGAAGAGCGGGTGGGTACAAATATACTTTGAGCCTTTATCCTTTGTTTCTTAAACCGTGAACCAGGCCACATTACAACCCTTCAAAAGTCCTAATTGAAGCATGGGTTAGTCCGAAAGCATATTGTTACCAAAGGTATCCTGACTCCTGTAGGGCTTTGCTCTAAATCTTGTGTTAACTTGTCTTATGAAAAGTGTTCTGCTAAAAACGCATTTTTCAAAACTTCGAGACAAACATAAACTTTGCATTATTCGAATATCACTGTCTGCATTTGACCCTGTTTGTTTGACAGCGAAGAAATTCATACAGCGAATGTTCGGAGGAACGAAAACTCTCTCAGTAAGTCAAAATCATTTCAAGAGGATAACACTTCCATCAAATCCCCTTATCAACAAGGGGCATGACATGTCGCAATTCAATTAACCTGGGGCAGTCCAGTCAAGGTCCAACAGATCTTTCAAAGTACAGTTAACCTGGGGCAGTCCAGTCAAGATTTCAAGAAATCTCTCAATATGCAGAGTAATCTGATTTAAGACTCCTTCTTCACCGCTTGGGGCATTCGAATGTCAAAAGTGTTCAACAAATCAACTACATTATTTGAAGATTCGATTCCTGTATCCAGCCAGGACATATCTGTTGACCACATTTACAGACTCGACTCCTGTATCTAGCCAGGGCACGTCTGAAGAGTTCGAAGTTTCGATTCCTGTATCCAGCCAGGGCATATCTGTTGACGACTATTTCCAGATTCGACTCCTGTATCCAGCCAGAGCATATCTGTTGACCACATTTCCAGACTCGATTCCTGTATCTAGCCAGGGCACGTCTGAAGAGTTTGAAGATTCGATTCCTGTATCCAGCCAGGGCACGTCTATCAACTATCACCTTTCCAGATTTGATTCCTGTATCCAACCAGGGCATGTCTGAAGAATTCCAGATCAACACCTGCAACAACCCAGGAAACATCTGTGAACGACCGATTGTAGACCAACACCTGTAATAAGCCAGGAATTTATCTACATCACCACTTGGGGCATTCGAATGTCAAAAGTGTTCAAAACCCGATGCAGCTTTACACAAGCTCATCTTCAGGGAGCCCTACACCGGTCCCTCTTCAAGACTTCTGAAACAAGTTTACGGATTCTTCCCAACAACGGATGTTAATCTACAGACTTGTTCAGACTCTTCTCAAACCTTTGAAATTAGTTTACGGACGCTTCCCAACAACGGATGCGGCTCTATTGCTGATTCAACTTCAAGATTTCTGAAAATAGTTCACGGGTTCTCCAAGTAAACGGATGTTAACCTATCGCTTGTTCAGATTCTTCTCAAGCTAACCACCACGGAAGATCGCGCTCGCCAAAATTCTTCCCTTCTCCAGCGGAGTTCATCAAAATTCCCCAGCAGTAACTTATCTTTACAAATCCCCAGCCAGGGAGTCCTCCGGAATTCAATTCCCCTCAGGGTTTTAGCTTCAGTATCCCCAGCGGAGCCAGACCATTGAACCTTTTCCCCACAGAGTTTTGGAAAGGGCAAATCTTAAGTTCCCCAGTGAAGCCTCCAGAGTTGCTTCCCATCAAGCCGAAGATTCTCAATCTGGCCTCCCCAGTATGAGTTTACTAGTTTGGAGCTCCCCAGTAGAGGTCATCAGGAATTCTCTTCCCCAGCGACAGCCAAGGATTTATTTTCCCCGGCAGCAATCAAGAGGCTTTTATCTTCAGCCATCTCGGATTCATGTATCCTCGGCAAGATTAGCTCATCAGCTTACATGCGCATTCATTACATTCATGTCATAAACATTGATGTCACGTACATTGCATCATGCATCATAACATTGCATACAATTAACCCTTTGCCTTTTCAGGTAAGATCAGTCGACAGACACAGGTCATCTCCCGAGATTCATCCAGAAATAGTTCAGATGTGACCCAGACACAGTGACTTTTTGATACTTATTCCAGATTCATTCAGACGCATCAGCAGAAACCTTACACCGGTTCCTCTTCAACTTCTCAACTTCTGAAGACAGTTTACGAATTCTTCCCCACAACGGATGCCAATCTACCAGCTGATTCAGACTCTTCTCAACTCTTGAAAACAGTTTATGGATTCTTCCCCACAACGGATGTCAATCTACCAACTGATTCAGACTCTTCACAATTTCTGAAAATAGTTTACGGACACGTCCCAACAACGGATGCTGCTCTATTGCTTATTCAATCTCAGATAGCTTACAGATTCTCCAGATATGGACGTCAATCTGTTGCTTGTTCAAACCCCTAATTCAGAGATGTCCCAAAACAGGGATGCCTTTCTGACGCTTATCCACTCACTTTTGACATACAGTTCAACATGTCCAGATGGCATCTATAAGCCCATCCTCCTACCAGCAGTCGCCGAATGGCATCTTTAAGCCCATTCTCAGATGGCATCTCTAAGCCCATCCCCCGACAAAATTCTACCGCACCAGATGGCATCTTTAAGTCCATCACCATATGGCATCTTTAAGCCCATTCACCTCCACCATCAGATCGCCGAGTGCAAATTTTCTGGGCACATTAGTGTCCAATCTCCTTTTACCTTCAAGTCGCGAAAGGCAAACTTGCCAATCTAACTCTTCAGGTCAAAGAAGATTGAACAGGGGCAACTGTTGTACCCCAAAATTTGCCCTCGCGCTTTTCCACAAGAAATCTCAGCTTCAGACATTTCCTGACTTTTCAAACTGGCTCAAGAATCGGACAAATGGACTTTTCTTGACATTCAAGCAAAATTAGGGTTTTTTACTGATTTTCAGAGCCTTGGATTGTTTCATACAGTTGGCTTAGGATTTTGATGGATTTTGGCTCAATTTTGATCAACCGAGCGTTATTTGGCATTTAATCAGGAATTAAGGGTTTTATGGGCATATTCTCAGAAAGGTTGAAATTCCACACTACTTTGCGGTTTATTCCGAGATTCGGGTTGAATTTGCATTGTTCATAATTTAATCAGTAAGAGGAGGCAATTGGTTTGAATTCACCAGTCAAAAGATATGTGCAGTATTGGATTCACAGTGTTTATGGCAAATCAGTGAAGAAGGAATGCGTTTGATCAGTCTATTTGGATTGACTGCTGCTTTGCTTTGGATACTGGATAAGACAGATTTAATTGATCAATATTGTTTTATTTAAGTTATTTATTATTCTAAAATTGAATGATTGAACTTTATTTTTCAATTGTTTTAATTCAAAGAGTTTTAAATAAATAAATAAACAATAAAGAAAATTAGAACTAATTGGATAATTTAGATTTTATTGATATTTGAATTATTTGTACAAATTGTTGTTTATAATTACAAACAATAATATACATTAATTTAAATATTAAATAAAATAAAAAGCTATCCTATTTTCTAATATTCTTCATTCTTCACTTCGCTCCGGTGCTCCACTTTTTATCTGCAAAAAGAAGAAAGAAAGTCAGAAAGCAGTTGAAATTAAAGACAGTTAAAATTTGCTCATCATTATGGGCCACTGACTGGGATCAGTTGACCCTCTCTGCAAATCACGGGATTTCTCCCGGTTCACAAAGAGGGAAGAATTCCATTTTTTATTCATGAATGCAAATGTCAAATGCATAATTTCTAAAAGTTCAAACTGCAAACTCCCAATTCAAACTAAACTGAAAAGTCCAATTCCCACTTAAATGCCAAAGATATCAAAGAAAATCAAGAAAGTACAATTGCTGTCAAAATCTATCCCAAGCTGTCAAAGAAGGATTTTGGAAAGATATCAATGCAAAGTCAGCACACAAACTGTCAGAAAAGAAGGATAAAGATGCAGAAAATGTGTTATGCAAGTAGCAAAAATCTAAAATCATCATTTCCCACCAGTAGGGCCCCTTCAGAAAGTACAGAATAAAATCATATAAAATTCTTTACTGTACTACAGAGTCAGAAGAAGAGAGAAAGAAGCATGGGCAGGTTTAGGCTTAGGAGAAGACAGAAAAAAAAAAGATATAACACAAGGAAAGACAACACAGTTCAGGGAGAGAAAAAAAAATATACAAGAACATAAGAACCTACAAACACCCAACACAAACACCCAACATAAACACACTAAACCTTCTGCAAGCATCAACCTGCATCAGTCTCACAAAACCCAAGCCTCAAAACCTGAAAACACAGCTCAAAAGACAAAGAGAAGTGCATAACTCAGAACAAAAACCAGCATAGGCCATAACCTCATACCTGTCCAGAACTTCACAAGTTATCAAACACATCGTCCAAACCCAAATACAGACCACATACCGAAGCATAACTTGCATCAGCATTAACCTCACAAAAACTGAACAACCATCAAACACAACCTAAAACCTTGTTAAGTCCAACAACATAACATACTGAAGCAGAAACCTAACCGAAAGTGTGTTAAACCAAGCCTAATCCAAACCTGCATCATCCTTACAAAACCACACAACTCTGCCTCAATACAAAACACCCACAAGCCAATACAACACAGTTGAAGATGAAGAGAAAATAGACAAAAAACATACAGCACATGCAAAGAGAATATACTGTAAAAACTTCATACCATACTGTCAAACCAGAAATCCCTTAAACATAATCAAGTTCAAACCTGAGATAAACAAAACCCCCTAGCCCGCAGTACAACATCATTGGGCGAAATCTCAGAACCTATCCAACATTCGAGGCAATACCAAGGCAGCAATGTTCTAAAACAACTCAAGTCATTCAGAGGCAATATCAAGACAAACCCACAGGCCCTCAGTACAAGCATCATTGGGCATCTCAAAGCATCACATTCCAATCCACACATAGGCAACAGTGTTCGAGAAGAAGAAGAAAGAATCACGGCCAACAATTCAAAGGGACGAAATTAGAAGAGATAAAGATACCAGGAAAGCATCAGAAGCGAAGCAAGCATCACTATTCACGCCGTCCCGGCCTCCTAAAGCGTCACTCCCTCTTCTCTCCTCCTTCTCCAAGGTCAGATGTGGAGCTCTTGCCTTGGAGGGAGGAGAGTTCGGGAGTGACGTTGGTGGCCGGAAAGAGAAGCATTCAGGGAGATGAGGAAGAACGGAGAAGACGAACACGAACGGCGCGCCGCTGCTAAACTAAATTTCCTTCACTCAACTGAACAAACATTCCCTAACCCTAAATTCGTTCTGGCCCCCAAACGAGCCTTGCCCATTCCGTTTTGCCTTAAGCCCATTGGATTCTAAAGGAGCCTTAATCCCATTCTTATTATCACTTACATTTTTTTTTATAACAAACATTAATCTCAATCTTTTTTAACCACATATTTTTCTAACTTAACATTTTTGCATATATTTAAATTGAAAATACTTATTTCCTTTTATTTATTTACTCTTTCATTTAAAATATATTTATACATACATGTTAAAACATTAATTTTATAATATTATACATTTTTTATCATATAGTTAAAATATCCTTTTTAAGTATATATTTGTACATAACAATAAAAAATACCTTTTTTAACATACATAATTTAATTTTGTACATATTATACATTTTTTATCATATGGTTAAAACATCTTTTTTAGATAGATATTTGTAATAATAAAATACCTTTTATCACATAATTAACTTGAAAACATTTTTAATACACGTTAAAATACATTTGTACATGACAATATAAAAAATACATTCTTTTTATACAAAACTCGATTTTTGACATTTAAATACTTTTTGTATATAAGTAAATAAAGATACATTTCTTAATTAAAACTTGAACATTTTCTTTTGTACATAATTAAATATACAAATCAAAGATTCATTAAAATACCTATCTAGGTCAAAAACCCTAATACGTTTCAATTTCACATTATCGCACTTGTAAATAATCACACAATACATATACATCTCACACTCACACTTACACAATACATTGCCCTATACACATTTTTATCTTATATTTGTATATCCGATATTTACATTTGATCGCACATTCGATTTGGTTGTAACTTATTGGATGCTATAAGTCTCATCCCCTTTTGTACATTTATACCCCCACTCCCGGATACTACTTTGTAATAGCGTAGATTTTACATTCCGCAATTTACAGTTTTCCAATTATACCATGGTTAGACCTAGGGTTTGTATGTACATAAAATCAAACGCTAGATAACCTAATACAAGACAAATACATGTAATCAATACACAATCACACTTGCACCCTCTAGGGTAATCTCACATGTTGCCTTCCAAAATGGGCCATGCTTGTACGCCGAGTATCTTTGGCAAAACAAAATCAAATGATCATAAGTCTCAAAAAATGTTGCCTAAACGGAATGATCATAGTCCCTTCAAAACAAATTGCCAAAGACACTTGGCATCATTGCATTCATGGTCCATACGATGACCCGCGCCCGTCCCGAATAAACTTCCTAAACGCAAGATTGTCCACCAAATTCAATGGTAGAACAAAATTGTTAAAAGGGGTTAAAACATGACAAAAACCTTTGAGTACAATAGGGTAGACAAAACTCTTAGTTACTTGAGATCAAACTTGCAAAAAAAACACTTGCCTTCTTTTCAAAAACCACAATCCACAACACTTTCAAACAAACTCTCAAAAACATTTGAAAATATCTTTTCGAAAAGATTCACACTTTTGTAAAACACTCAAACACGAGTCAAATACATTAGTTGCCTAAGACAAGGCATCTTTTTCCAAAACATTTTCAAAAGCACCCACACACACACACCATCTTCAAAGCAATCGAAAAACAAGGCAAGTGATCTAAAAAACCAAGTAACTAAGAGCCCATGGATAACCATGGATGAAAAGGGTGCTAATACCTTCCCTTTTCATAATCTACCCCCCGGACCCAAGAAATATCTCAAAAGGTTTTTGCTGTGCTTTTTTAACCTTTCCTTTAGGATAAAATAAAAAGTCGGTGGCGACTCTTGCTCAACCGAAACATTTGCGAATACAAACGCAAAACCCTCAAGTCAGTTCTCCCACCGTATCACAGCCATTAAAGACTATTATGCAGTTGTCACTAGCCAACTAACATATTAAGATTAATATCTTTGTTAAATCAAGAATATGTCTGACATTTTTCAATTCTCATATTAACCTATTTAACTTAATATTTACTTCACCTTTGCCTACAGTCTCACAAGATTGTTCATTACCAAGATAAACTTTGTTGAGGTTTCTGGAGATATAATCTTAAAGAATTTTTTCTTGGAAGTAGCATGAATAGATGTTTGAGAGTCTAACACCTAAGATTCTTCTTTACTCTCTAATGAATAATTCAACGTGTTGTATCCTCCCAAGGTGGAAGCAATATTTGCTTCAACTTTTACCTCGTGATTCTTTTGTGGGAGTATGCACTAATTTTTGTTGTGTCTCTTCTTTTTACAATTCCAATATTCGATAGTCTTTGAGTTGTGAGAATTGCAATGATTTCTAGATTTGGATTATATTTCCTTTTATTTACCACATATATATTCTCTGTTTGAATTTCTTCCTCTTAAATTTATATGTAACATTAAAGAGGATGAAGATTCATTCAATGGTCGGATTCATTTAATGTATCAATATTTTTTATTATTGTTTACTCATCATCGTCGCTTATCATCGTGATTGTTATGATGACTTATCATCATAACAATCATGATCTTAACAACTATGATGATAATTAACGACGACGAGGTAAATTAGAATAATAGATATTGATGTATTGAAGGAATCCGACCATTGAACCATATATTATGTCTTAAAGAACATAAAAATATGTTGAATAAAATGCATGCAATTCAGAATATAATGATTGATATAGGTTAGTTTTCAAATACATCATAATATTCAGATTATAGTTTCTATGTCAATTTAAATAGTTGCATTTCCATTAAAAGGTTAGTGAAACAAACAATATACATAGTATATAATAAACTATACTTCATCTTGACATGTCAATTTGTATAAGAATTTAAAGAACAAAATATTGCTACGTCACAAGAAGCATTTTTCTTATGAGTTAGAAATGTTTTGTTCTTGTTTTGAAATATTTGTCAACAAAAACATCATACAAAAACACAACAAATACATGTAACACAATAAAAACAACATACATTTTAGCAACAAAACACTAACAGCATACAATATCACAAAATATATTAAGTTGTTTATAGAACACACTTTTTATTGAAAATAATTGTTGACCTATGAAGTTCATCTAGTTTATGAAGCAATAAAAAAGAAATACAAGATGAATGAAGTTTCCACAATGACTCCATACTTCTTTTATTTTTTTCCATTGCTACACAAACCATATGTACCATTATCAACCCATGTTATAAGCTTTCTACCACCATCATCGTCGCCATATGAGGTTCATCTAGTTTGTGAAGCCATGAAAAAGAAGTATAAGGCGGATGAAGTTTACACAATAGCTTCATACTTCTTATATTTCTTCTCATAACTTCTCAAACTAGATGAAGTTTGTCATTGTTGTTGTTTCTTGAGTCCTACAAACACCATGAATATTATCAACATGTGAAACCGCAGGATTATTTGTCAAAAACACAACATGAAACAACAACATAGAACAATATACAACCAGAAAAGAACAATAAACTATCTAACAAGAAGAAAGTTATAGGAAAACCATGTGAAACATAACAACAACATACAGAAAAAAGAGAGAATAAGGAAAAAGAAGAATACTTTTATGTAAGAAGAACAAGATTGAAGGCTATAATGTAGAATATGAATGCTAATGATGAAGAAGAAGGGAAAAATAGGTTCTAGGGTTTTGTTGTGAAAGATATGACGCTAATGTCAAAGAGCGAGTGTTAATTTGCTTATATATAAATATTCTCACAATGGTTTACAACACCAACCGTGGTGTTATATATGAACGTGTCACAACGGTGGAATACTGTTTACCCTGTAATTTGGTAAACAACCGTTGATCTTCTAAATCTCTAAAAAAAGATTCAGTTATTTGTGAGATCGATCAGATTGGTCTCAGGACTATTGTGTTCTAGTTTTTAGGAAAAAGATTTTGATGATAACTTCTTTAAACGAAGAGAATCACTTTGATATCAAATAAAGTGTTCTTATAAAAACAATAAAATAGAAAACTATTCTGGACTGTAAATCGTAAAGAATATAAATGACATGAAGAAATTTCATTAAATGTAAATAACTTTCAAATGTAAATATGGTGCATCATACGTACATGTCTCACTAACTCGTTTCTCTAACACTGGTACTTTGAGTATTTGAGTATATTGTACAAAGATGTGAACACCTTGAATCCTAACATCTAAGACTCCTATTTATGCTAATTCGACCCTAACGGTCTTTCTATGAGATTATGCCACGTTCAACACCTTTTACATGCAGACATTCTGGCATTTCCACGCGTCTTTCTGGCGAAATGCATTAGTTTTAAATTTAAACTTCCCGCTCGAAGCTTTTTGAATTCAACTTTGAATTCATCCAACGTGACTGTCGAAGTATTTCACATATCTTGAAATATTATTTTCACTTTAAGTTTCCCTTTGACATGTCGAATCATAAAAATGAGCTTTATAAAATAACCTTATAAGGTCAATTTTCATGTTATTTTTAAAACATGATCTTCTCAAATCAACTTTCATATTTTTATCAAATGTAGAAATCTTCAGCTAACAAATTGCCCCCAATAAATGTCCATTTTGAATTAATGCAGAAATGGCCATTTTTTGTAATCACCATATTTCGACTAGCAACCTTTCATTTCCTTCATTTCCTAACGCCATAGTTAATCATGACTGCCTTTTTCCAAAACGTCTCATCAAGGCATGCGTGCGACAGTTTCACCATCATTATATACCAACTTCCAAGGACAAGAATAGTGATCTTTCACTTTCCTCCGTCAGATGTTGACACGTGCCCCACTCACTTCCTAAGGTGTAACCTCTCACGTCTCCACTTACCATTATAAAAAAGTTACCTTTTTTATTATTCCTCTTTCTACTTTTGCAAACTCAGAAATATTCATACTCTCTCTAATTTTCACTCTTATTCCTTCTTGAAAAATTCATCAGTTCTTCAAATCAACAACAATGTCTTCCGATAAACAAGATTCAAAACATGCTGAGAAATCTGGAATCTCTAAAGGTTCATCTTCTCAAAACGTACCAACAAGCAAAATCATCACTTCTGGGAATCAAGAATTTATCACACCTCCCAAACTCACTAGGGAACAGAGAGCCATTTATGCTTCTCAGGTACTAATTCCTTCTTTGTTTTCTGGTAAAACCTTAGGTTTCTTAGGGCCTTTAATTGCTACAGGCGATTTAGAAAAATATGTGGAATTTTTTCCAACTTATCATGTTACTAAACCTTTAGCAAATAAAATTGTGGATTCTGAGAACATCGAGGATTCCACCAAGAAACCTAAAAAGTCTTCTAAGAAAACTTCTGAAAGTAGTTCTTCAAACCTTAAGATAAAGACAGAAGCTTTCCAATTGGATTATATAACTGAGAGCTTTAGACCTTTTAGATCATGTCCAACCTTAGATAAATCTTACTTAGCTTGGCTTACTAAGGTTGAGAAGAAGAAAACTCAAGCTTGGAAAGAATTGGAAATTTTTGACTTTATTCAAATGTCAAAATTAGGCTTTAGTTATTGTCAGCCATTTCTATTAGCTTCCCTGTATTTCTGGGATAGTACCTATAACACCTTTCACCTCCCTTGTGGGATGATAACTCCCACCTTCTTTGATATAGATGTCATTACTGGACTTCCTCCTACTGGAGAGGCTTTTGATCCCTATTTGGAGTCGAAAAACACCATTGACTTTAATGTTAAAAATGCCTCTTTTAGTACTTACATAGATCTATATCATGTGGACGGTGAAGAAGTTTCTGATGTTGAGCATATAGCTTTCTTAGCTCTGTGGTTATCTAAATTCATTTTTTGTTGCAAATCTCTGCAAGTGGCTAAGATATTTCTAACCTTGGCGAACCAGTTACATTCTGGTCGAAAGGTATTCTTAAGTGAGTTGCTTTTATCCAGTTTGTATGAAAGTTTAGGGGCCGCTGCTGCCAAACTAAAAGATTATGAAGCAGATACCAACTTACTTCTATCTGGACCTTACTGGCTACTTCAATTGTGGCTAAATGCCACTTTTGAACCCTCTCTCCAAACTGCTGGAAATATTGATGAAGAGGACCCCAAAATAGCAGGTAGAAGTATTGAAGGAATTAGAATCTTACAACTAACTCCCAGTGATGATGTTGAGACCCTTCAAGCTTGCCTCACTAAATATATGTTGATGTTTTCGAAACGACACAATTTCACTCCCACTATGGCTCCTTTCGCCAGTAGAACTCATGGTCCCTCCTGGTTTACCTTGTCAATTGAAGATATTGTAAAGAATGCAGACACTGGCATTGAAAACATATGGCGCGCATTCCTTCTTCCTAGACTTCTAGTCTCTAGGATCTTACCAGTGAAGAGCCATGTTTTCTTATTAGCTTATCAACCCAACTTTGTCTCTCGAAAATTTGGATTGTGTCAACTTATCCCTGAGCCTATTTTCAGTCGAAAACGTGAGATTTGCGTTGCAGGTGTAGATTACTCCATTCAAGATATCCAGAAACACCAAGAGTACCATGCTAATTTTGTTGAATTTGGTCTCATTCCTTATTATCCTGCTTTCTACATGACCAAAGGCTTCTACCTGGTGGACTGACTTTTATTCGAACAACATGTTTGACACTGCTCAAATAAATGAACATTTAACAAAAGCTTTTTTCCTTGTGCAGGTAAACGTCCCAAAATGTAAACTAACTCATACTCAGGAAATTTGGGCCTTCCAGAAATTCTTTGAAACTGTCTATGATCCAACCAATATTAGTCTAACCATTTTCCAAGCAGCAGCTACTTTAAAAGAAAAATTTACAAAGAAACTTCCACGTTTAAAGATTCCCTCTTCTGTAAAACCCGAACATAGATATGATTTGGCATTTGAGCTGCAGCCACCAACATTCCAAAATTGCCTAGTGTTGATTTCACCTTAGCATCCTTTCCATCCTATCCATATTGGTTTACTTGTGGCAATATTTTCAATGAGTTAAAAAATGACTCCCAAAAACCAGCTAAGAGGGTAGTTTCGACTAAGTGCACACTAGACAGTTTCAAAGGTTTCCTTCACTATGACTTATCAGCAGTCTCTATTATGTCTCTGACACATGAAGGTGTGGAACCAAAGGATTCATTGGTTCTTTTAATTTTTATTTTGTAAATTTCCAATTTTGAGCATTTGACTAAACTTGATAGTGTTTTCTAGCTGTTGAAAGGAAAACTACAAAGAAGGAAAAACCTGCAACGAAGGAGGATTCGGATACTGCCTCAAAAGCAGGAACTTCTTCTAGCCAAGGACTCTCTTTTGCAAAGGGTGCTTCCCCCAAAAAAGTAGTGAAGAATGTAAAGGTACCATTTCTAAAAATCCTTCTTACTTTTTTCATTCTCTGACCATGACTTTCCTTGCAATCTTCTCTTTTTAGGGTAGTGGCTTACCCCCTAGAACACCAAAGAAAAGAAAATAAAAGCTTCTGACGAAGAAACAATAATTATTCCTGATGATGATGACGACGTCCCCCTCACTCCTTTCAATGAAGAAACATAAGAAATCCACAACGTCAAAGGGCGTTCCATATCAAACTACCAATCAAAAAGATGTGGAAGTAAAAATCCTTCCTCCTCCTCAACGTGAAGTTCAACCTGCATCCTCCGTGGTTGTAATTTTGGAGCATATTGGCAGAAATGCTTCTAATCCTGATGATCAAAAGGTACATCTTTATTCCAATCTTTTACTTCTTGCTCAAATAGCTTTTGACCTAACAGCTTTTTTATCTGCAGGATAAATCCACTACTCCTCGCATTTCTCCTATCAACCAAGATGCTCCTCTTAATACAGAGACTCCTTCGCCTCCTCCCATATCTAGTGGTGTTGTCCAAAATAAAGGGTCTTCGACTATGGTTCCCCAATCTAAAGCAGGTGATGTCCAAGTCGAACGGGAAACTTTCTCTCCTAGTGAAGATGACTTGCCAATGTTTGGCAAGCAAACATTGGAGGAAAAGGAAGATTTTGAAAGCATCTCTAGAGATTCTTCTCTAAAAAGGGCTCAATTTCCTGTGGATTATGCCGAGGATGAATAGTAACATTCAGATGGGGTTGAGACATATTTTCGAGAAGATAAGGACATGGAGGAGGTTGAACCACAACCTGAAGATACTCATCTGACACATCCTGATACTACTGACGAACCAAGTACACAAGCTCAATCAGTTCCATATCCCATCCTGATTCCAACACTCACTGAGGAGGAAAAAATATCGCTAAAGAAGAGTGATCCCCTAAAATATGTGGATTTGATGATGGCTCTAAGGGATTCTTCTCTAGACAAAAGCGCTTATGGGACTTCGACTCAATCTGGCGCCAGCGCTAGTGAAGCTTCTTATGACGAACTCCTTCAGCAAGTGAAAAAAGTTGTATTTGAAGTTGATTTGTTCGAAGTGCTGAAAACGGGTGTTACTGCTCACTTTGGGGTAAAAAATATGATTAATCGCATCAACATTACTGTTTGTCCTGCTAATGTAGGCGAGGTTCTAATAGATATTCAAAATCTAATTGACCAAATCTGCACTGAGTACAATAGGGAGGTTGATGCAACTTCAAAGCTTCAAGCAAAAGAACAGGAGCAAACTGCTGAATTTGACAAAGCTCAGAGTGCTTCTAAAGCATATAAGGATTTGTTGGCTTCGAGGAAGGCAGCCCAAGCGGAATTCGAAACTTACACCACTTCGATCACACTTTGGGAGTCTCACATTGTGGAGTTGCAGAAGAAAATAGTTGATGCTAGGACAAAACAAACTGCTATCAAAGGATTGGACACTACTGAAGCTGATACTTTGGCTGCATAGAGCGTTGAGCATGTTGAAAGAGCTTCATCCATGACTGAAGACATTGTACGCATCAAAAGCATACACGTCGTTGTTCAGTATAAGCTTGACCTAGCAAAAATCAAGTATGAAAGGATGAAGAAAAATATCCCATTTTGATTTATGTAATAAACCATTCGTTGTATTTGCTTTGTATTATAAGCATGCTTAGACAAACCCATTTTGGCACTGTTATGTTTTACACCATGTTGGCTTCATTATTTCACTAACTTACTAGTTTGTCGCAATCTTTAAATCTTGAAGAAAAGGTTTGTATTTTTTCAAATATTTACCGTTAACTTTCAAGATTCTTCGATCTTCTGCTAGTTCTTTGATTTCATATGCATTGTTAGTGAATGTTTGAATGACTCGAAAGGGGCCTTCCCAATGTGGAGACCATTTTCCCAATAACTTATTCTTTCGATCTATTGGCAGAATCGCCTTCCAAACCATATCACCATTTGAGAAGGTTTTGCCCTTAACTTTCTTATTATATGCTATGGCTACTCTTTCTGTTTGCCTTCTTAGAATTTCCAAAGCATGTAACCTTTCCTCATCTAAATCCACCAATTCGTTCATCATCATTTCCCAATAAAGATCTGTGGGAATTTCGTTGTCTTTGGATTCTGACTGACTGTAAGTAAATCTCTACTGGCAAAACTGCATCATGCTCAAACGTTAGGCAAAACGGAGTTGCATTTGTTGCCTATTTGGGGGATGTTCGACAAGCCCATAAGACTTGATCTAAAGTTTTGTGCCAATTCTTTGGCTTTCTGCCCACGTGTTTCTTTATTAAACCAATGATTACCTTGTTAGCTGCTTCAACTTGTCCATTTTCTTGTGCATAATAAGGCGTAGAAGTTAGTAATTTAAAACCCATATTCTTAGTGAATTATTGCATCCTTCGACCAGTAAATATTGATCCTTGATCTGTTGTAATAGTTTCTGGAATTCCAAACCTATAAACTATATGCCTCTGGATGGATTCGATGATGCTTTCTTGATCAACATTCACCAAAGGTATTGCTTCTATCCATTTTGTGAAATAATCTATTCCCACCAAGATGTATTTCTGATTTTTTGGAGATGATGGCCTAATTTCTTCAATCAAATACAATGCCCAACCCCTAAAAGGCCATGGCTTAACAATCGAATGTAGTTCAATTGCAGGAACGTGCTGAATTCCTGCATGAATCTGGCACTCTTGGCATCCTTTGGCAAAATCTATACAATCTTTTAGAACTGTAGGCCAATACATGCCATATCGAAACAAAAGCCACTTCATCTTGTGACTTGCCTGATGCGCTCCATATGACCCACTATGCACGTTGGCTAGCGCTAAATAAGCTTCACTTTCTCCTAAACATTTCAACAAGACCCCCTCTGGGGTTTTCTTAAACAATTTGTTGCCTATTAGCACATAACTTAAGGCACGATATTTTACCTTTCTTTCAGTACTTGCTGTTGGGTTTTTTAAATAACTTATTATTGGATTTCTCCAATCTGTATTTGCTAAACTGTTTGTGGCTAATACTTCGAAATGTACTTTGTTTGCATAACCTATACTTGTGTTTTTTAAATCTGCTGGAGAAAGTTTAGTAGCTAGTACCTTGCCTCGTACTTCGACCAAATCTTCCAATCTTTCTTTTGATACTTTATATCCTGAGGCAATCTGGGCCAAATCATTTGCTTCTTGATTCTTCAGCCTGGGGATGTGCTTGATATCTACATATTCAAATTTACAGAGCAATCTATTTGCTATCACAAACTAAAATATCAAGTTTTCTTTTATGCACTTGTACTCTTTGGTAATTTGCTTGATCACTTATTCAGAGTCACCCATTATTTCGACACTAGTTGCCCCCAATTCCAATAAAGCTTCAAGTCCTGCTATCAATGCTTCATATTCTGCTTCATTGTTCGAAAAAGGGGGGCCATCTATTTTGTACTTAAGCTTTGTTGGAATTTTATTTGGAGAAATAACCAAAACCCCAATTCCACTTCCTTCCTTATGTGTAGAACCATCAAAGAACAATTTCCAAGGTTCCAATTCCACAAGGTTTTGGGATGTTTCGACCAATGCATGGTCGACAATGAAAGCATAGACTACTTGCCCCTTCATTGCTTTTAAAGGCAAGAAGGTTAAAGAATACTATGTTAGGGCCATGGCCCACTTACCAATTCGACTATGTAGAATTGGTTTTGACAGCATATGCTTAATAACATCAAAATGTGAGGAAACGTAAACGTCAACTGGCTTAATATAATATTTTAACTTAGTACATGAGAAGTACAAGCAAAGACATAATGTTTCTATTGAACTATATCTAGTCTCTGCGTCATTCAGTACTCTACTTAAGTAGTAAATGGCCCTTTCGACGCCATTTTTATCCTCTTGAGGCAACATGCTTCCTATAGTTTTATCTGACGCAGATATGTATAACCTCATGCACTTGTCTCTTCGAGGAGGAGTTAGAATAGGTGGATGCATCAAGTATTGTTTGATTTTCTCGAATGCCTCTTGATGTTCTTTGTTCCATGCAAAGTCTCCTTGCTTCAGCCGCAAGAGTGGGGAAAAGGCTTGAGTTCGACCACTTAAGTTTGATATAAATCTTCGTAAGAAGTTTATCTTTCCCAGCAGTGATTGCAACTCTTTCTTTGTTGATGGCGCTTTCGCTTCCATTATTTCCTTTTTTTTGTTTTGGTTGATTTCTATGCCTTTCTTATGGACCACAAAACCAAGAAAGTCACCAGCCTGCACAAAGAATGCACATTTAAGGGGATTCATCTTCAGGACATATTTTCTCATCCTTTCGAATGACTGGCGAAGGTGATCCAGGTGTCTAGATCCTGATATAGTTTTCACTACTATATCATAGACCTGCATGAAAGTTTCTATAAAATCATGAAATATATAGTTCATGGCTCTTTGATAAGTTCCCCAACATTTTTTTAAACCAAATGGCATAACTACCCATTCATAGGTGCCTATTGCCCCAGGGAATCGAAATGTTGTCTTTGGCACATCTTCTGCAATAAAAATCTGATTGTATCCTGAATACCCATCCAGCATACTAAGATATTCAAAACCATCAGCAAGATCTACTAACATTTCATCCCCGGCATTGGATATTCATCTTTAGGAGTTGCAGAATTTAAATCACGAAAATCTATGCATACTCTAAGAGATCCATTTTTCTTAATTACTGGTACTATATTTGCAATCCATTCGACATACCTTGTGGTCCGGATGAATTTGCAGCGCAAGAGTCTTTCGACTTCTTCCTTTATATTCGAGAGGATCTCCGGTGCAAATCTTCTTGGTGTTTGTTTAATGGGTTTTTTACCATCTTTTATGGGCAGCCTCAGTTCGACCGGGTCCTTGCTTAAACCCGGCATTTCATCGTAATCCCAGGAAAAACAATCTTTGTACTCCTTAAGCAACTGGACCACTTCTGCTTTCACTCCTGGACTAAGCTTCGAACTGACATACGTGGGTCTTCTTATAGTCCCATCTCCCAGATCCACTTCTTCAAGAGGGTCCTCCGCTAGTATCTTTGTGTTCGATGCCATTGGATCCTTCTCAAATCCCAAAGGCCCATCATCATATATTGCGTCTAGCCTTTGGTCTTTTTTTTTCGACGGGCTTCTCTTCGTCAGGGGGTGTAGGCTTGAAGAAAATCCCCGGTCCTTTTGCATGATTTTTTTCTTCCTTGTCCTTTATATCCATAATCTTTACTTCGGCTTCTAAAGCCGTTTTTAGTCTGTTTTCAGCCAAATAGGCCAAAATATTTTCGAAGAAGGAAGATTCAGACATGGTCACTGTCTTCGTCATCCCAGCCTATTGGTCGTATCCCTAGAAGTCCAGGTACATCATCTTCCTACCCCAAAGTCTCTTTATCCCATCAAAATCCATGCCTTTGATGCAGGGTCAGAAAGTACATATCATTATTATTTGGGGCATACGCGCCATCTACAGTGCTGCAAGGCCCTATGTTGGCCAAGTTTCGATCAAAATTCCTTCGATCAATCTGGTTAACCTCTGCAATATAATAGCTTTGGTCTGCTTCAATATTTTCCATAATTCCATCTTCTCTCCAAATTGCCACACGCTGGTGCATTGAGGATGGAACTGCACCTATCCCATGAATCCATTCACGGCCCAAGAGTAAATTGTAGTTTGTCTTGGCCGTTATAACCATGAACATCGTTGGTATGGTGATGGTTCCTACGGTAAGGTCAACTTGAGCTACGCCAAGTGTATGGCCAATTTTCCCTTCATAATTAGAAAATACCATATTATGAGGTTTTATATCTGTGTCATACATACCTATCCTCTTCGGCAAGAATTGTGGCATGAGGTTGACAGCAGCACCCCCATCTATCATTACTTTATTGATCCCCACTTGTTACACTTTTCCCCTGATAAAGAGAGGCTTCAGATTGTTCTTCATACCTTGGTCTAGTTTCTCAAAGAACGTGTTCTGTTCTTCGACCGCTCCATTATTCATAACATAATAGCACACAGGTTTTTGATTTGCCATATCTAATTCATCTGCCTCTTCGGAATCTTCTACCTCCGTTACTTGATCATATCCATGTGGTAGTACAGAAACCACATTGCAGACGATATTCAGAGAGGACTCCCCATCTGATTCAAAATTTTCAGTAAGCGTGTCCTCATCGTTGGTTGGCTCTTCGTTAGTTGGTTTCTCTGGAGCCCTTTCGATGGATACCTCAGTCTTTCTGGGGGAGAAAAGCCTCCTTTGTGTTGGTGGCTTCTCTTTGACAAGTGCAGCAGACGGAATTTGATTCGTATTGGATTCCCCTACTTCGTTGCTGATGAGTTCCCTTTGAGCCTTCTTGGTCCTTTGGTACCTTCGCCACTGGGTCCTTGTCATTGGGTTTTTTCCTTTGTAGTTCTCAGAAACATAGGCTTATTTCTTTGTTGACTGGAACTGTCTTCGATATGCCCATGTGGATCTGCCACCTTCTTCGAAATTCTGCCATTTTCCTTTGCCTTTTCCTTCCCCCTTGCTTTGACTAGACTCCATCCACTTGTCTATTGGGATGTTGGATGGTGGCTTGAAGGTGACTTGTCGATTCACTCTGGGGTGTGGGCTATCTGCCCTTTTTGGAATTCCTTTCGCATTGGTTACATACTTGTCCCTGCTACTCCTTTGTTTGTCCCAATATTGTGTAGACGGAAATCTTTCGAATGCTTCTACTGCTTTCTTGTCATAAACAGCACTGCACCATGGGCACATCAGAACTTATGATCCTGTCTTATGACACCTAACTAAAAATCCCATCAAGCTTTCTCCCATTTTTGGGTATGGCAGCAATTCTCTAGCATTCCTCCAGCTGTTTCTAGCCCTCTCTTGGTATACTTTCTGGTATGCCATTGCAGAGCTTCGATCATTCTTTGCGCTGCACCTTGGGCATACGAGTCCTCCAGGATTCTTCGTATGGCAATGAAAAAGATATTCCATCAGACTTACTTTCTGGTGCCAAGTTCGCATCCTGTCATCTTCCATCTTCAAGTGTATTTCAATCTCTGCCATCTCTGGGGATAGCTGGTTCAGATTTACCATGTTTACTTCGAACTTGGGACCTTCAGCATTCTCCAGCTCTTCGAATCTGACTCTAAGACCCTCAGTAGTCTTAGATTTGACAACAACTTTGGCCATGCCCCCAGTTTAGTTAACTTCGAACTTGGGACCTTCAGCAATTTCCAGTTCTTCAAATTTGGCTCTAAGACCCTCAGTAATCTTAGGTTCGCCAGCAGTTTTGGTATTGCCATCAGTAGCATTCCCTTCGAACTGGCCTATGAGACCCTCAACAGTCTCCAACCCACGAGCCTCTTCAGATACTTTTTTGAGTTGACCTTATTTGATTTCAACAGCGTCCACCATGTTGATATCTACAGGTTCTGCAAAATTTGTCTCAGCAACCTGAAGAGGATCCGTGTCTTGATTACACTCTGTATCAAATCCCTGAAAAGATAGCATTGTGAGTTTTTATGGCCTAAAAAATTATGATATTTACAAAAACCTCTTTTCTTCCGTTGTTCTAACGGAGGAATTTTAGCGCCAGGGGGCACTATCATCTGGCCATCTTTTAATAATAAGTCAAAGATTTAGTCACACTTGGTGATATAGAAGGTATAGGCATTCTTTTGGAATTTGTCATTCCTTTCCGGTTCGACGGGATTCTTCCCGTTCGCAAGTGCTAGCCCTTTGCAAGGATAAGGTGGTTCTTTCTTTAATTCTGATAGATCTATTCCGTGCTCTTCGACCTCTGACGAGTCATCTTCGACATCTCTTTCATTTGAGCATGCTTCGACATAAGCCACTCTTTCTTTCCTGTGGCTTTTGTTAGCCCTTGCTTTTTCAATCTTCAAACGCTCCACTTGTCGAACCATGTCAGCCAGTTGTGCAATGTCTCTTAGATATTGGGGATCTAACTTCTTTCTGATAGAGAAGTCCAATCCTCTTGCTTCCATTTCGACCAACTCGTGTTCAAGCACTTGTGTGAAACACCTCGCCTTTAATAGACGGAACCTGTTAAGATAATCATCTATAGGCTCTCTGAATTTGCGCTTAATATTTGCCAATTCGCTTAGGCTGATTTTGGATTGACCTACATAAAATTGTTCATGAAATAATCTCTCTAAACGAGTCCAATCATGGATGGAATTTGCTGCAAGACTTGTAAACCAAGTAAAAGCGTTTTTGGTTAGTGAACTAGGGAAATATTTAATCCTTAAATTTTCATTGTTTGTTATATCCCCTGCTTCTGTAAGATATCTAGCCACATGTTCTATGGTTGACTCACTGGTGTCACCAGAGAACTTTGTGAACTTTAGCACTTTCCATCCCCTAGGTAACTCAGTTTGCTGAATGTACTCAGACAAAAGGGATATATAGTTTAGCCTTCGCATGCCAATATTTACTCCATTTTATGCCATTAACCTTTCGACTATGGCTGCTAGATTATTGTTTCATACCATATCATCCTGTCGACACCCTTGGAGAATTTCGTCAGCGTCTTGGTTCCGATTCACCATGACCATCCTTCTTCGTGGTTCCTCCCTGGGGATAGCCTGTTGAAACCTATGTGGTTCTTCCCTTCGAAGTGGTTGTTGAATTTCAACTTCTGGGTGTATCACTGGTTGGGCCTGGTCAATGGTTTGATCTTCTTGAAATAGTATGCCTTGATTCTCCTTTGTCCATGTGGGTTGTGGTTGTCGAGTTGATTCTCTAGGTGCACCAAAAAATCTGCAAGGCGCCCAATTTGCGCTGCCATCTGTTGGTTTGCTTGGGCATTCTGCACATTCGTCTGT
This sequence comes from Vicia faba, assembly GCA_948472305.1. Lineage (NCBI taxonomy): Eukaryota > Viridiplantae > Streptophyta > Magnoliopsida > Fabales > Fabaceae > Vicia > Vicia faba. Next base: position 34,266,079 of record OX451739.1, on the reverse strand, counting down.
GTGGTGCTTTGGATTAGGGGGTTAAGGATTGTACTCATTTGTTGGGCGAGTATTCCCACCATTTCGTGGTTACTATCATCCATATGTTGCCTTAAAACTACCTGCGTATTTGTGGTAATAGGAGGCAATTGGGCCACATATCCTAGCTGTGAATAGTTTCGTTCCATATGATTTACCCATGAACCTGATCCTTGTAATGGTGAGAAGGAAGATGTTAAAGGGTGTGTGTATCTCAAATTGTTATTTTGAAGTCCTGTCATGGATGTAGTTGGCATGCCATATATTGGATCTGATGTTGGGATTGTGAATCATGGTACATTAGTTCTAAAGACACTGCCTACTAAAGGTCTGGGGGAAACGGGCGGATTTTGGCTAGCCACAGATGTTACAAAAGGTTCATTTTGTGCGTTTGACAATATGGTTGAAGCACTTGTATTTGGGGGTATGGTTGTAGCGTTCGTGGTCGAAGGGATAATCGTAGTCCCTTGACTTATCATCGTGGCTTCGGTCGTATTCAAAGCATTTGGATTCCCTCTCGTGGGGGGAGGACTTGTTACGCACTTCTAACGGGTGGGTTAGCCATTCTCCTATTGTTCTGCTTTTTTGTTTTAGGATCTGTGGTACTGGCTATTTTTCCACTCCTTAATTTCATGCAACGAAACAAGTTAAACAACAACTGAAAACTAGACACAGGGTCCCACCGGGTGTGCCAATTTGTTTACCCTGTAATTTGGTAAACAACCGCTGATCTTCTAAATCTCTAAAAGAATATTCAGTTACTTGCAAGATCGATCAGATTGATCTCAGGACTATTGTGTTCTAGTTTTTAGGAAAAAGATTTTGATGATAACTTCTTTAAACGAAGAGAATCACTTTGATATCAAATAAAGTGTTCTTATAAAAACAATAAAATAGAAAACTATTCTGGACTATAAATCATAAAGAATATAAATGACATGAAGAAATTCCATTAAATGTAAATAAATTTCAAATGTAAATATGGTGCATCATACGTACATGTCTCACTAACTCGTTTCTCTAACACTAGTACTTTGAGTATTTGAGTATATTGTACAAAGATGTGAACACCTTGAATCCTAACATCTAAGACTCATATTTATACTAATTCGACCCTAACGGTCTTTCTATGAGATTATGCCATGTTCGACACCTTTTACATGCAGACATTCTAGCATTTCCACGTGTCTTTCTGGCGAAATGCATGAGTTTGAAATTTAAACTTTCCGCTCGAAGCTTTTTGAATTCAACTTTGAATTCAACCAACGTGACTGTTGAAGTATTTCACATATCTTGAAATATTATTTTCACTTTAAGTTGCCCTTCGACATGTCGAATCATAAAAATGAGCTTTATAAAATAACCTTATAAGGTCAATTTTCATGTTATTTTTAAAACATGATCTTCTCGAATCAACTTTCATATTTTTATCAAATGTCGAAATCTTCAGCTACAAATACATGAACCCTAGTCATAAATATTTAATTTTTTATTTAAAAATACATAAAAAAAGAAAATGTGCGCCTTAATATTAAAGGAATAATATATATGAGGGTGCTGAGATTCGAACTCATGAAAGTTTTATGGTGTTACCACGGTTGAATTCTCAACCATTATTATATACAAATAATTTTTAATTAAAAAACAAAAATAATATGGTTGCGCCTTAGTTTAGAGATGTCACCATGGTGTAGGGAAGAATCGTGGTGACCATGACGTTGTTGTTTATGCGTTTTGTAATAAATTGAGGTGCATGTTGCTTATTTTCCACAATGCAGTTCTCCTTTTATTTTTGTGATATGGAAAACCTTTTTCACGAGAAATTAACATGTCATCCCCTTATTTTTCATTATTTCCAAAATGTCCTTTTTACTATTTACTTTAAATTTTTTACCTTTTGTCAAAAAAAATTACTATGAGTCAAAGGAGATAAAAATCGAAATTTCCGATACGCTTAGCAAATTTCTGGTGCCGAATTTTGTCGCATATCGAAAATTATTTGCAGTCTACAAATTTCCGATTGTGATTAATTGGGAATTTCGAAATTTCTGAGTGCGATTCATCGAAAATTTTAGAATTTTCGTAACAATTTTCAAAAGGCATCACATATATCGAAAATTACACAAATTTCCGATAGAAAACGTAATACTGGAAATTTAAAATTTTCGGGATACCAAAATTTCAATTAAACTTATAATTTTCGGTATGTCTGCAGATATAATTCTAGTTAACTACCGAAAATTTCAAATTTCTGATTTGTTTCACATACCGGAAATTTCAAATATCTGATATTTACAATGATGGAATATACCAGAAATTTAGAATTTTCAATATTAAAAATTTTAAATTTTCGATCGAGTGCATATGCCATGGTAAAAAAAATTGAAAATTTAACGATATTTTTAATATTTTTATAAAAATTTTAATATAAAACCAAAAATTTCTTAAAATTCGATATTTTACCGAAACAGTTTGATAAAAAATGCTTATAATTGAATAATGATACGTATAAAATAGTGTGGAATGTTAATTTCTCTTTTTCACCGACACACGAGGAGAAGTGGTTAGGCCACACTTTACCGACAAAAGGATTATCACAAATATGTTGAGAGAGATATGAAAGCAATGTCACTTTGTATGTACTATGCTTGTACCTCTAACAGGACGTGTCCTTACATGCTTCAAATTCAAACAAAATTTAAATGGCTAAGTGGGAAAAAGTTGAAAAAAAAGAGTATAAAGAAAAAAAAGAAAACTGTATAAAGGCAAAGTTATCCTATAGCTATATACCTATTTCCTATACCTATAGATATCAATGGTTAATGAGTATTATGATACATACTTTGTCTACCACTTCATACAACAAATAGATAACACAGTACACCATATTACAAAAGCTAAATTTGCTGTCAAATTCTGATTTCTGCATTGAACTGTCAAAGAGAAAGTATTTATAGAATTTCAAGAGATTCCTTGTTATCAACCCTTTATCTAATTATATTCTTCTTACTTCATGCATGACCATTATTATTATTATTATCAATGTGTGCCAATAATTTTGTACTTTATTCACCCTTCATGCTTTTACTTTTATAGATTCACTGCACTTACAACAAGCATGCAGAATCAAAGAATCTATCAAGATTAGACATCTTGAATTTTAACTTCACTGAATTAACTTTAAATAGAAGTCACCCAATTTTTCATCTAACAATAAAAAAAAAATCTATGGTTTGAATAATATCGGAAAATATGTTTTATTTTATTTTATGTATTATTATTATTATTATTATTATTATTATTATTATTATTATTATTATTATTATTATTATTATTATTATTATTATTATTATTATTATTATTATTATTATTATTATTATTATTATTATTATTATTATTATTATTATTATTATTATTATTATTATTATTATTATCATTATTATTATTATTATTATTATTATTATTATTATTATTATTTTTATTATTATTATTATTATTATTATTTACTTTTTATTTTATTATTATTATTATTATTATTATTATTATTATTATTATTATTATTTATTTTATTTTTATTATTATTATTATTATTATTATTATTATTATTATTATTATTATTATTATTATTATTATTATTATTATTATTATTATTATTATTTTTATTATTATTATTTTTATTATTATTATTATCAACTCTCACATCACTTGACAAAATGGTCCTTGTTTAAAATGATACAAACCACATCCTTTCACTTTCTTACTTTTGACTTTGAGTTATCTGCACATGTGTTTTGGAGAAAAATACATACATGTACTATCACACTACTAACATGACAAGAAAACACTAATTTGTACCCAAAAAAATGACAGAAATTCAAAAAATGGATTCCCTCATTTTCTTAACTTTTTTTCTTTCTCTTATCAGTAATTATCTTAACTGTTTAGTTAAGACAGGACCTTATCCAACTTATCCATATTAAGGAAAGAATAATAAATAGTAAGAAAAATAGGACACTTGTAATCTACAAAGCATGAAGCAGAAACAGAACTTAAACCGTATATATGACAACACAATGATACGTTCACATATATAGTAATTTTATGAAAAATAAAAGTAATTGTAATTAGTCTATAAAGTTGTATAAACAATAAGGTTCCTCATAGACAAATGTTTTATAAAACTGACAAACATATATGTTTTCTTTATTTAAGTCCTTCTTGAAAAAATCCATACAAAATAAAGTGAAATGGATATATTTACTGTGGATGCGAGTTTAAAATCTCAACTATACTTAAAAAAAATATATACGAGGATAGAACAGACATGTAAGTCTTTTATCCTTAAAAGTTAAATTGTTTAATTTATTATTCATACCCGCAAAAACTTAAAAAAATATATAAAATGAAATATGACACCCATATTAAAAAATACGAACCTAAAATATTAATCTGCTCCGCGATGAAACAAGCATATTCAATGTAGACATGACAATGGAAAACTGATTTAATAGGGAGCGTGGAAAACCCTACTTTTATTTACAAAAGATAGAGAATGTTAATATTCATCCTGCACCATCTCTCTTTTGCCCTATTAAATTTATTTTATTATTATTATTTTTAATAATTTTATTATCCATTTATCCTTTTTACTCTTAAGATTTTAGAATTAATATTTATTTTTTGAAAATATGAGTTAAATAAAAATATCAGATATTATATTTACTATTAACATAAGTAAATATTTAATTTAATTTTATTAAATATTTCAATAGCATAGATTAAAGATATACAATATTTATTATGTGTTGTTTAATATTCTAATAATTTTATTTTATTTCTTATGTCAATTTTTTTGTTAATTAAAAAGAAGAAGATCAAAGTCAACGTGTTGTTCAAGAAGTTGTTGAAGAATTTATAAGAATTTATTAAGATATGTTTTAATTTTTATTTTTAAAAATACATATATAATGAGTTAGGCTGTTTTTTTTTTTTTTGAATATCTATTGTTTTATATTATAAATAGGTTTAATAATTTATAAATAAGTTAAAAAGTATTATAAATAGTTTTTTTTTAAATTAATTTTGTGAAGAATTTTGTATTGATATATTTATTATTCTTTTATTTTTTTAATTCACGACGTGGCAAAACTGTTTGTTGCATTCTGAATCACTTGCAGGCTGTTACAGTTATGACAAATGTTGCCACAAATATTGATATCTCGTAATTTTTCTATAACGCTACTTTTGTTTATGTCATGTTTTTTACATTTGCCTCGTGAATGTCACAAGGCTGTAGTCTCTTTTTTTTATAGTGTGGGAGTGAGGTTGGTACAAGGTGGAGGAGGTGGCATGGGATTGATAATGTTTAAATTTACTTTTGTTCCGTCTCGTTGCGGTGTCTAATCTAACAAATCAGATCCGTGTTATCACCCTAATTTTATGATTATTTTTTTATGGGTAAAAGCCTATAAATTAAAAGGCATAAGGGATGTACAAACCATCTTTTTGGAGGTTGTCGGGTCTCTTTAGAGTGGTGGAGTAAAATATGTGATTGACTCGATGTGGATTTTTCGAATGGTAATTTGAATTTTCTTTTGTGTCTTTCTTTCTTGGAGACCTCTGTTCGATCTAAATTCCTTATGGATTTGGAGTAGATTTTTGAATTATCTCTTTGTTGGTCGATTTGGTCGTATAGAAATATAATTTTTTCCGATGGAGAAATTCTTAACTCTTTAGATGGCTTGGATATTGTTCTGGACTGGGCCTGCCCGTGACCCAATCACCAGTGAGGCCCAATCCAAGCTTGTCAACGTATCATGCTGAGCATTAGATCTTCCGAGCACACCCCGATCATGGGTAACTGGTCGAATGCGACTACGTCCCGCCGGTGCCCGCGAGGAACGTCCCCGACGAGGGACGTCCCCGACGAGGAACATCCCAATTCAAACTCTGCCCGAGTACCCCCCCTCGTAGGGCAGACCTTCAACCTCTCCGGATTTTGCATAGTCCACAGGGTCCCGGGAAGATCGCGCGTTTACCCTCCCTATTCTGCGGAGAGCATCATCCAGGTAGGGGACCACGTGCAGGTCCCCACTACTCATGTGGAACCTGGCAGTCCCTTTGTTGGGCCTGTTTGATCAGCCCAATAAAGGGACCTTGGCCCAGCGCTAGGGGCTATAAATACCATCTATTTTGAGAGGGTCAGGTATTCATTCATTCACACTTATACTCACTTGCTTGCTCATTCCATCTCCCATTTTTCCATCGGAGTGTCTTGCAGGTACCCTTCCCCCCACCTCCTTCAAATCCAGCCCGAAGCCAGTTGTGACGGTCCAACTCTGATCAGGTACGATCAGTGGCGTCGTCTGTGGGAAACTAAGCTTCCCCGTCTTCTTCACTTAAAAAGACCAAAGCTAAAACCATCCTCGACTGTCATGGCTGACCAGACTCAGGACAACTAAAAACGTTCGTGTCATCGAAGCTAACAACAACATCACCGACAATAATGTCGTCCCCGATAATGCCGGCATCACCGGCCATAACACGGTACCTGGCGGCAACATCCCAGGGCCTTCTAACTACCGAGACGGAGTCACGGCTTCATCTTCATCAATCCCTTCTCGGCTTGAAGAAGATCACCAAATTCCTCTGAACTATCCAGCCGTCCAATTCCACGAGGTTCTTGTCCCCGTCGGGCAGACACCACGACCAGGGCACTGTTTGTGGCGATTAACCAGACCAACTATCTAATCTTTGCCCAGGGGAAAATATTGAGAGCACTTGAAGACGACCGAAGGCCCCCTAGAAGACACAGGAGGCCTCAATCTCCTCCCCCTCGACAAACGGAGGAACATCCTCGATCTCCCCCGCGGAGACAGGATCAGGATATCTCTCGAAGCCCGTCGCCTTGACCAATCGGGCAACGACCCCCCTTGGAGAGGGAACCACTCATCGAAACGGGAAGTCACGACCACGGCCCTTCGCGGCAAGAACGAAGACCTCCCGGGGACAGACACGGAGGAATCTATCAACGATCACATCGCTCGAGGAACGTCCCGCACGACCAGGGCCATCGTGACCGACAATACATCAGATCCCTGTCCCGTTCCCCGGAACGGAGTGACGAGGACGACCCCCGCGGTCCCTTGTCACAAGCTATCATGGAGGCGCACATTCCCCCGGGCATGGAGAAGCCTCCCCACTTGAAAGAATATGATGGCGTCACCGACCCGGTCGACCACATAGACGGGTTCGAGGCCATGCTGCACTACCACAACATCGGGGGACCAATCAAATGTCGGTTGTTCCCCACGACCCTGAGGAAAGCAGCTATGGACTGGTACAAGGGTCTCGCCCCGGTGAAACAACCGGCTGAAAATCATCAAACAATGAAGTCGCCATCGAACGTCTTTTATCCAACATGTAGGGAAAGGTAAACATCGAGAAAACCTGAGAAGGGAGAAGTCACGGTCTTGTGACCGAGAGATCGAGTGAGGGAGTCTATTACGCGAGGGGAAGGTATTAGCACCCCACACGCCCATACTACTCTACGGTATCCACTCTTGTTATCTATTTTATGGGTGTGTTTAATCTATGCTTACTGTTTACTATACTACTGAAGGGAAAATGCATGCAAACGAAAAGGAGAAAAGAATGTAGGAAAAATAAAATTGTGCTCGCTTGGGCCCTACCCCAATGCCTACGTCTCCTTTTTGAGGAATCAGAGCTACCGTAGTTCGGCTCATATGTTTTTGTTTGTTTGTGTTTTTAATGGACGAAGTTAATTCCGCCTTCTGCCGCAACTCGACCTTTGGATACTTATGCGTTGTCACAGAAGTAAACTAATCATGTCCTTACCTGAAAAGGGTTTTAGAGAAAAGTGCTCGAGTGCATAAAAGGATTTGAATTGGTTTATATTTTTGTTACCTTGAAAAAGGGTTTAACTATGATTAGCATGTTTTTGATTTGCTAAGAAGAGAAGTTTTTGTTTTGAATGCACATCAAAAGGGAAGAAAAGAGTCTAAGGGAGACTAGCCTATTCCTAGACCTAATATTATCATACAATGGTAGTCCTACGTCAAGGATGAAAGGGGAAATTTCTACCTAATGTTAGCATGCATGGTTTATAACCTAAGGTCTAACTTGCGCCCGAACGGAGAAAGCGTATCCTAAGGGAACGTGTTATGTACAAGGATAAAGTAAACGAGCTAATAAGCTCAAGAGAGCATCTAAAGAGATCCTACCTAAGTTAGCATTCCGAAGAAAGTCTAACAAAACTATCCTATAGGGAACATGCGATGAGAGCGAAGTCGTGATCTCAATTTCTAAATCGAGTGACTCATCGATCGGCAAGAAATAACAGAAAGCGATAAAATCCTATAGGGAGCATGCACTGAGAGCGAAGTCGTGATCTCAATTTCTAAATTGAGTGACTCATCGATCAACAAGAAAGTAAACAAACACAAGCACAACACATATAACAAATGAAGTGCGGAATGCTTGTTACAGGTCTTTAAACAGCGACTTCGAGCGCACGCTCTTTATTCCCTACTTCACATGATATCTAGAAAGTGGTAAAGTGCAAAAATAAAATAGAGTTGCGACGATACTGAGCGGAGAAGGTTCGTTGCCTCTTCATAACCATGCAAGCCATAAGAAAACTCTACAGAAGCCTCCTTGAATTCCTTGATGAAAATTATTCTCTTAGCTAGCTTTGAAACTTCATGAAACTCCTCACTCAAGTCTCTTTTATTTCAAAATTTCACACAAAATTGGCATTAAAATCTACCAAAAACATGGATAAAATAACAAACAAAGTTAATAAAAGAAGTAAAATTCTATTCTAATTTTTTTTTGAATTTTTTATCATGTGAACAATTAAGAAAAAAAACCATATAGAAATATCACACAAAATTATTTAAGAAATAATAGAAAGTATTCAGGGGGTGCATTGCATAAAAAGGAAGTGGATAAAGCCCAATCAGAATGAACCCACAAGCAGTTTTTTGCAGGTACAAGGTATAACAAAAAGACACACAGAGTGGGCCTATGAAGATTCGGACCAACCCAAGCATATCATCACCGAAGCATTACCCTAATTTAGCATTATTTATTATTATATGCAGCAAATTGTAAATCATTTAATAGTATAATTTAAAAAAAATGACACAAACTAAATGCTAAATTAAAAACTGGACGATGTCGTTTGATGGAAAAAGGTTAGGGTTGGGCGACTGCTTCGTTCTTCTTCTTTGACGAAGCGGCACGATCTCCTACTTTGACAACGCGGCGCAATCTTCTCCGACGTCTTCATCATCTTTCATTCACGGATTTTCTTCCTCTCCTTCGACAAAGCGGAGACACTGAGATCATCTTCAATCTTCCGTTCTCGCCCCCTTCACAACCATGGCGCTGCCGTGAATGCTCATAAGTTCTGGCCTCACCGTCTCTCTGTTCAAATTATCCACAACCATCATTGTTCAATCCTTCAATTGATGAACCATATCTCCATGAAGAACGGACACCTTACATCGCTGCGTGATTCCACCTTGTTCGGTATACGCAGAAATTTCAAAAGGAAATAATTAACGAGATTCACTGACTGGAAATGGCAAAACCATCGAGAAAATCGGAGATCCTTGGCTACGAACTCAGGTACGTACGAATCCGCGTTCCACACTTCTCATTTCTTTTCATCCTCTTCTATCTTGCTTCTTCTTTTAACGTTTTTGTGGTGTTGCCTGGTGAAGGAGATTGATGTGAGATGAAGAATTGATACGTTCTTGTTATTGTAGTGAAGATTCTGATCTTGCAACAATGGTGAAGATAATGATGTCGCGTAATTGATGTTGTCGATGCGATGCAGAGTCGATGTTGTTGGTGCGATGCGGATGCTGAGGAGATCTGTCGAGAATGAAGGTGATTGAAGAGTTGATGATGATGAAGATGATGAAGCTACATGAAGATTGAAGTTTTTTGGTTGCTGTGATGCGGATGCTGAGGAGATTTACTATGAAGATGAAGGTGAGAAAGGTTGATCGTGAAAAAAATAATGCCAGGGTCAGAGAGGAGACAAATTCAGAAAAAATGGTGAGTTTTCTCCTCAATTTTCTCTGGATGAATAATCGTATCTGTGAGTTTTTTTTCTCTCTGTTGAATAATGAATGTAAAAACCGTATCCTGCTGAATCTCTCCCTCCCTTCTGCCATCATCTGTTATGATTATGTTAGAATTAGTTGAGTGGAGGAATCAGTTAGCTTTGTTAGTTTCTGTTAGGGATTGTTATGAGTTGGTTAGAGAATGTTTTATAAAAAATTCTATTTTGGTTACTGGTAGTGAATTTTGTTTTGGTTTGTTGGGAGTTCTGTTAGGAATTGGTTAGGTTGTTTGGCAGTTGGTTGGTTATTCTGTTTGGTTTTGTTAGTCTTCTATTACAGGTTATGGAGAATATGGTTAGGGAAAAGGGTTGTTTGGAATTGGTTATTCTGTTATAGGCTTTTTCATTCTGTTAGCAGTTTGTTGAGAATTGATAATAATTGTTTCTTTTTGTTGTGTAAACGTTCAGGATTGCTTTGGATTGAAACAACAGGCATAGATCATGGCAAGTTACAATACGCTGGTTTGGTCATGAAGAAGATAATGAAGATGGAAGCAAACTAAGGTTGCATTTCAAACACGACAAGGCCACACAGAAAGCGATGATGAGAATCAATATCTGCATCTTTAAGTGTATTTCTCATTTTTGTAGTATATTTTTGGATATTGTAAATGGTGTTGGATATTTGTAATGTATTTTGGAACTTGAATAAATGGAAGCCTTAATGAATTGTAACTTGAAAATTGGATGATGTAATTCATTTGTAACCTTGAACTTTCAAATTGATTTTGAACTTCCAAATTCCTTTCCCTTCAATATTCCCTTTAGACGCCTTTGTATGAATTCAAATAATCATGGCACGAATCCAAATTTTTTGCGAGGTAATCACGAAGAGACTTGAATCTTTAATGAGTTCTTGAATGACTGTTTGGATGACACTTTGATTGTTGGATGAAACAAATGAGTTTGATACATGCCTTTTTATTCTAAGAAATCCCACACAAATATTTAAGAACTTTTATTCACCCCAAATCCTCTTCACATCTTAATGAATGAGTTCCAATCAAATTACAACTTCAATGAATCCCTAATTCAATTCACTTCCTCAATATAAACCAAACTTGTGTGTCAAGCAACAAGTATTTGAAATAATGACACCTTGAGTACAATCCACATCTTGTACCATGTCCCGACTATATAAGCACTAGAATAACGACGTCTTGGACCCCTGAAGAAGATATTCAAGATGACTTTGAACTTAGACCTTAGTTCACATAGTCTTTACTTAAACCTTTAGTGAAACCCTAGTGATGCTGCCCTTGACGAGGATGACAGCCTTATAGCTTGATGGGGGAGAAGTTCACCATAATTAAGAATCCAAACCCTAGTTTCATAAACCAGTTACTGGGAAACCAACTGATTCAATCTTGAGTGAAGATGAGGACCATCAAAGCCATAGAAACCCTAATTCCATCATATCACTGATTCCATGCCAAATTATGTTGTTAGTGAATGTATGCAATGTTAAATGACCTAATGGAGATATGAACATGAGAAAAGCGCGACAATGCATAAACCAGATAAAAGTAGAAGGGTAGGACAAATTTGGGGTATTACAGCTGCCCCTATTTAATCGTCTTAAACCTGAAAGTACGATTGGCACATGCCTTTCGGAAGTTCAAGGTTGAAGATGATTAAATATCAATGCCAAAAATTTGTCCTGAGAGAGAGAGAGAGAGAGAGTAAGTGTTTTCTATATTTATTTTTGTGTTATCTGCTGGGGAAAAGAAATTTGTTTTTTCAATGAAGAGACAGAGATTGGACTTGTAACATGGCTTGATGCCAATACAAGACAAATGGTTGGTATGAAAAGACAGCAGACGAGGTCTACGGGCGACCTACGATCCTAAGGTGACACATGAGAGTGATTTGACAGAGAACCTAGCCAAAGGGAGATCTCAGGTTCTAAGACAAAGTATATGGAAAGAACCTAGCCAAGAGGCGATCTCAGGTTTGACGATGATTTGAGGGAAGAACCTAGCCAAGAGGCGATCTCAGGTTCTAAGAAGGTGATCTAAGGAGGAACCTAGCCAAGAGGCAATCTCAGGTTCGACGGTGATTTGAGGGAAGAACCTAGCCAAGAGGCGATCTCAGGTTCTAAGAAGGTGATCTAAGGAGGAACCTAGCCTACGGGCGATCTCAGGTTCGACGATGATCTATGGGAAGAACCTAGCCTATGGGCGATCTCAGGTTCGACAATGATCTAAGAAAGAACCTAGCCTACGGGCAATCTCAGGCTCTACGATGAACGGAAGAACCTAGCCTACGGGCGATCTGAGGTCCTAAGATGATCTAAGGAAGAACCTAGCCAAGAGGCAATCTCAGGTTCGACGATGATATATGGGAAGAACCTAGCCTACGAGCGATCTCAGGTTCTAAGATGATCTAAGGAAGAACCTAGCCTACGGGCGATCTTAGGTTCGACGATGATCTAAGGAAGAACCTAGCCTACGGGAGATCTTAGGTTCGACGATGATCTAAGGAAGAACCTAGCCTGCGGGCGATCTCAGGTTTGAAGAAGGAAACATGGATTATGACATGACGATTGTTTAGATAAGCGACACGGACGAGCATTAAGAAAGGTTAAACACGGACGAGTGTTTGAATCAATACGGACGAGTATTGAAAGAAGATACGGACGAGTATCAAAGGTTAAACACGGACGAGTGTTTGAATCAATACGAACGAGTATTGAAAGAAGATACGGACGAGTATCAAAGGTTAAACACGGACGAGTGTTTGAATTAATACGGACGAGTATTGAAAGAAGATACGGACGAGTATCAAAAGGTTAAACACGTACGAGTGTTTGATTCAACACGGACGAGTATTGAAAGAAGATACAGACGAGTATCAAAGGTTAAACACGGACGAGTGTTTGAATCAATACGGACGGGTATTGAAATAAGATACGGACGAGTATCAAAAGGTTAAACACGGACGAGTGTTTGAATCAATACGGACGAGTATTGAAAGGAGATACGGACGAGTATCAAAAGGTTAAACACGGATAAGTGTTTGAATTAATACGGACGAGTATTGAAAGAAGATACGGACGAGTATCAAAAGGTTAAACACGAACGAGTGTTTGAATTAATACGGACGAGTATTGAAAGAAGATACGGACGAGTATAAAAGGGTTAAACACAGATGAGTGTTTGAATCAATACGGACGGGTATTGAAAGAAGATACGGACGAGTATCAAAGGGTTAAACACAGACGAGTGTTTGAGAGACTGACACAGATGAGTGTTTAGGAATGGACACGGAAGAGTGTTTGAATCAATACGTACGAGTATTGAAAGAAGATACAGACGAGTATCAAAAGGTTAAACACGGACGAGTGTTTGAATCAATACGGACGAGTATTGAAAGAAGATACGGACGAGTATCAAAAGGTTAAACACAGACGAGTGTTTGAATAACTGACCCGGGTGGGTGTTTAGGAATGGACACGGATGAGTGTTTAGGGAACTGACTACCAGACAAGAACTGGGTTTAGAATGACAAAGTGTATTGATTTTGTTTGGTATTGAAAAGGTGAAGGTCATTGACTAGGGATTTTGGGCATGATACCCTCCTGTAGGGACGTATTGTTATCTTTGAATAATTCAAGTCTTTTGTGTAGGGTACCTGATCTAGTTTATGCTTCGTATGCATGTTTGAATTTCTTTTGCCGCAAATATCCATTCTGATGGACCGGCTACGCGCTTTTGAGGATGTAATATTATGCAGTGATAACTATATGCAGTGCGAAGAAATAGACTTCATGGGGATAAGAGAAGGCTTGCTGGGAACCATGCTCATCACTGGGGACGCCAATATATATCGATGTTGGAAGCCTGCAGTATCAAAGGTTGTTGGGGATACTGATAAAAAATTTATTGGGGAGCTCTTGAAGATCAAAGATCGTTGTTGACTCTGCCGAGGATTGAATTACTGACGAAGCGAGTCTTCAGGTACGCTGCTGGATTCTGAATAGTACCGTTTGAGGAAGAGATAATCTGACTAAACCTCCATACATCCTGAACCGTTGAGAGGATAGTAGAGTTGAATATGCCGAAGAATGGATACTAAACATCATGTGAATTTCTCCGAAAACATGCTCCGGGTTTACGCACACCGGGGAATTGTTTCTTGAATCGCTTGGGGATAAGAGGTGGGCATGGACACTTATGAATGCCCCGGTTTAGCTCTGCGAATTCCCCGGTTTAGCTTTGCGAATGCCTCGATTTAGCTCCACTGGGGATGTTCTTGATTAACTCCACTGGGGATGCACTTGCGCGTGCTGGTTAAATGGCGACTCTGAATTTACAAATTCACTTGGGGAATCAGGCCCGAAGTTGTTTGTAGCAGATGGAGGCAGCTTCGTGCTCTGGCGAGGTCAGAGTGACCATTATAATGCTTCTGACCTAGTTCGTCTCGTACAACATAATTGGCTTTAGCAACTTTGTAAGTACGAATGAGGAATGCCCCTGTCTGTGGGATCTCTGAGAAGCTCTATGTTGAATAGAAGACCGGAATATCCATGGCATAATACGATATGAGGTAGCCTGCCCCAATCTCTTGAGTCATGAAATAAACTGCTCTTGATTACAGCTTTCTTGGAGAGATTTGTCGAATCTTGACGTAACTGCCCCAGGTTGAATGGATTCTGAGTAGATTTCTCAATGTGATAGCCCCTGATTGTTGGTAACTTGAAGAGATTTATCGACGTGATAGCTTCTGATTGGTTGAGCTTGAAGAGATTAATCGACGTGATAACTTTTGATTGGTTGAGCTTGAAGATATTTATCGACGTGATAGCTTTCTAATTGACGGCTTTGAGGGGATGCCCCAGATTTGGCTGATCTTGGAGAGATCGACTCTCGACTTGACGGCCCCAGATTAGTAGTTTTAAGGGAATGCCCCAGATTGATGGAATCTGCTAACTTTATCCCTGAAGGGTACTCAAGCTGTGAAGCACCAAGATGTTTTCTCTGGACAAAATCACTGGTTAACATGCTACTGGATAAGTCATTTCTCTTGTGGCAGCTGACTCTTGCTTCAACAGGGTATTCAAGCCTCTCTTCTCTGACAAGATTGAGCTCTTCATCGATTGTTCATTGTGCAAACTTACTTGATGTCAATCAGTTGTTTTGTATGCAGAAGAATGTTTATTATGAGAATGATAATTCTAATGCAACACATATGTAAGTCTTGAAGTTTAAAAAAACATTGAATGAAATGACGTCACAACTCTGTTGTGAATGAATCACTAGATAGAGAGGAACATTTGCAAATTCTTTTTTATGAAATATAATGCAAGCATATGATACCAACACAGATATTCAAACATACCTCTTAGGAGTCAGTTAAACGCTATCTCATTGTAGCACGCTTTTGAATTGACCCATGCTTCAGTTAGGACTTTTATGGGTTGTAACGTGGCCTGGTTAACGGTTTTAGAAAAAAGTTTTAAGGCTCAAAATTATTTGGTGCCCACCCATTCTCCATGATGTTCTTCATTCCTACGTTCAGTTGACCTGGTACAAGCATTCATCTCTCTTGAAGAGTTTGCGATGGTTGAGGAACCACTGTGGTTTCTTGGACACGACAGTCACTAACTTCTGATTTTGGTGTCTGATCAGAAGACTTTGTTCTTTGATGAGGATTTTCATTGGTAATCCTTTTCTCGCCTTTTAGGCTTTATTCAATTTCTTTCTTGCTTTCCCTAATTTTTTCCTGGACAAATTCTTTTGAATTTCGATTTGGAAGTTCAACGGGATGCCCCAATTTTTGCCTAAGAGACTTGTTTTCAAGTTTTGACTTAGCGGGGATTTATGTTTCTTTCTTATTCGTATTTTTCATTTTGAACAAGTCGTTGATCTTTGCGTTGTTTTTTATTTGTCGGAAGTGATCGTGACTGCCTGCGTGTCTAGTAGATGATGGATAGCCATTATTGTATCGTCATTTATTGACCTTTTTACATGTGAGGGATACTCATTGGGGTATCTCTAGTTGATGCACGTTGCTGATAGACGAAGGTTAACCATTGTGGTTTTTACTTCCCTCAACCATTTGATGGATAACCATTGTAGTATCCTTGGATGCACACTCTTGATGAGTTCTAAATGCTTGATCAGATTAGCTGAACACTACCCGCCCCAGGGTTGAAATGAGGGTTTTTTCTGAATAGAAAGAAAACTCCTACTTCGAAGGCTCAGAGGGGTTAACGAGGGTCTATCTTCCTTATATCTCAGGTGTTTAGGGATTTGAAACAAGGCCTATACATCGTCAGCAGGGTCTTACTTAAAAGTGTACCAACCAGAGATTTTTGCGTTTTCAGATTGTCATCATCCTCCTTTGAATCTTTACCTAAGCATAAGACTAGGAAATCTGGCATCAATATGCAAGTAAAATATTTAAAGAGTGATAACGAATGGATGAGTAAAAATGAAAGGAACACTTCAAGACAAGCATACTTATTGCATTAAGATTTCCGTTCAAAAATAGACAAGTTTCTATATACAAGCGATGTTTAAACAAACAAGCAAGAATGCAAATGAAAATGAAGTAAAGAAACCAATGATTGCCATTGTTGAGGAGACTTGACTCCGTATGGACTTGCTGATTCTGACGACTTTCTGATCTGATGTGAACACAACAGTCTCTGAATTTATCCAGTCTTGGACTTGGTCTCTGGATGACATACCATTTGGCTCATCTGAGTATTTAATCAATTGTCTTCCTGCTTGAAGAAGTTTCTGACTATGAGCCAAAGCTTGCATGTATATCGCTCAGATTTATTCCATAACTGATCTCTGGTGACAACAAGAATCAAGATAAACCTTTGAAGAAAGCCCCTGGTCTGAATAAGAATCCCCAATCTTCGGGTACCTGCTATGAATGCATGTATATGCATGGGGTGTATGAATTAATGCCATGTCATATTCTGTCATTTCCAAGGAATTTGCGTGCTTTGATTTTGATTTTGCGCAAGTAAGGGATGGAAAAGTTTAGCACAAGACTTGCAAATGTGATTCCTTGGAAATAATAGAACATGTATGTTAAGCATGTGGTTAGCCATGTTATGTATGCAAAGGCATGAGATCAAAGAGGATCAAGGTTCCATCATTTCTGAATATGATTGCTGCACTATTCTGAATCATGTGGGTATCATCAGATCAAAGGTCTGACATAGCTTCCGCACATATAAGAACCAAGTACCATGTAGACCTCCCATTGTACGGGATCGAGGCTTCTGGAACATCGGATACTGTTGAGCATTTCTGAACATGCTGGGAATACCAAGATTGAAGGCTTGAATGAAACTCCAAGTAAACAAGTCAGGAGCTCAGAAAATAAATCTGAGAACCATACGGTCACCAACGGAATATAGCATCTGAATAAAGTCACCAACAGAAATCCAGAACATAACCATTAGAACCAATAATTACCGTCTGAGCGTAGTCACCATCCGAGCATGAGTAACCATCTGAACATAGTCACCAACTGTACCTGTAATAAGAATTCCCTCCCCGCTCACGGGTGAAAACTAGGTCATGGTAAGGTGATGGTAACTCAGAATCGAGGGTACTCCTGAAAAACTATCACCGTATCACCTACGTGAAAACGATAGCCCCTCATTTGTACCTCGTCTGAGCGTGGACGACATGGCGGCGATAGTGAGACCTAAGTCAACTAGCCGTTCATGTTCCACTTTATTCCTAGGGTTCCTATGGTATACAACTCTGGCCTGGGTATTGGTCCTTTTACCTCATAGTAACACCCACCCAATAAGAAGCAGATCCAGTACAACAGTAGTATATGGAAGACAGTAAAATGAAATGCATACGTATGCTCAAGTATATACAAAATGAATGAATAAACTGAAAGCGTAAAGATAAAAACCCAAATGAAAGAAAGCAAGATCTAGGAGCGACTCCGGGATGGACCAGCATTTGGTCGACCTATCCCCGGTGAAGTCGCTAGCTGAAACAACTGGCTAAAAATCATCAAAACAATGAAGTCGCCATCGAACGTCTTTTATCCCACATGTAGGGAAAGGTAAACATCGAGAAAACCTGAGAAGGGAGAAGTCACGGTCTTGCGACCGAGAGATCGGGTAAGGGAGTCTGTTACGTGAAGGGAAGGTATTAGCACCCCACACGCCCGTAGTACTCTACGGTATCCACTCTTGTTGTCTATCTTATGGGTGTGTTTAATCTATGCTTACTGTCTACTATACTACTGAAGGGAAAATGCATGCAAAAGAAAAGGGAAAAGAATGTAGGGAAAATAAAATTGTGCTCGCTTGGGCCCTACCCCAATTCCTACGTATCCATTTTGAGGAATCATAGCTACCGTAGTTCGGCTAATATGTTTTTGTTTGTTTGTGTTTTTTAATGGACGAAGTTGATTCCGCCTTCTGCCGCAGCTCGGCCTTTGGAGACTTATGCGTTGGCACAGAAGTAAACTAATCATGTCCTTACCTGAAAAGGGTTTTAGAGAAAGGTGCTCGAGTGCACAAAAGGATTTGAATTGGTTTATATTTTTGTTACCTTGAGAAAGGGTTTAACTATGATTAGCATGTTTTTGATTTGCTAAGAAGAGAAGTTTTTGTTTTGAATGCACATGCAAAAGGGAAGAAAAGAGTTTAAGGGAGACTAGCCTATTCCTAAACCTAATATTATCATACAATGGTAGTCCTACGTCAAGGATGAAAGGTGAAATTTCTACCTAATGTTAGCATGCATGGTTTACAACCTAAGGTCTAACTTACGCCCGAACAGAGAAATCGTATCCTAAGGGAACGTGTTATGTACAAGGATAAAGTAAACGAGCTAATAAGCTCAAGAGAGCATCTAAAGAGATCCTACCTAAGTTAGCATGCCGAAGAAATTCTAACAAAACTATCCTATAGGGAACATGCGATGAGAGCGAAGTCGTGATCTCAATTTCTAAATCGAGTGACTCATCGATCGGCAAGAAATAACAGAAAGCGATAAAATCCTATAGGGAGCATGCACTGAGAGCGAAGTCGTGATCTCAATTTCTAAATTGAGTGACTCATCGATCAACAAGAAAGTAAACAAACACAAACACAACACATATAACAAATAAAGTGCGGAATGCCTGCTACAGGTCTTTAAACAGCGACTTCGAGCGCACGCTCTTTATTCCCTACTTCACATGATATCTAGAAAGTGGTAAAGTGCAAAAATAAAATAGAGTTTTGAAAATTCCGAGCGGAGAAGGTCCGTTGCCTCTTCATAACCATGCAAGCCATAAGAAAACTCTACAGAAGCCTCCTTGAATTCCTTGATGAAAATTATGCTCTTAGCTAGCTTTGAAACTTCATGAAACTCCTCACTCAAGTCTCTTTTATTTCAAAATCTCACACAAAATTGGCATTAAAATCTACCAAAAACATGGATAAAATAACAAACAAAGTTAATAAAAGAAGTAAAATTCTATTCTAATATTTTTTTGAATTTTTTATCATGTGAACAATTAAGAAAAAAAACATATAGAAATATCACACAAAATTATTTAAGAAATAATAGAAAGTATTCAGGGGGTGCATTGCATAAAAAGGAAGTGGATAAAGCCCAATCAGAATGAACCCACAAGCAGTTTTTTGCAGGTACAAGGTATAACAAAAAGACACACAAAATAGGCCTATGAAGATTCGGACCAACCCAAGCATATCATCACTGAAGTATTACCCTAATTTAGCATTATTTATTATTATATGCAGCAAATTGTAAAGCATTTAATAGTATAATAAAAAAATGACACAAACTAAATGCTAAATTAAAAACTGGACGATGTCGTTTGATGGAAAAAGGTTAGGGTTGGGCGACTGCTTCGTTCTTCTTCTTTGACGAAGCAGCGCGATCTCCTACTCTGACAACACGGCGCAATCTTCTCCGACGTCTTCATCATCTTTCGTTCGTGGATTTTCTTCCTCTCCTTCGACAAAGCGGAGACACTGAGATCATCTTCAATCTTCCATTCTCGCCCCCTTCACAACCATGGCGCCGCCGCGAATGCTCATAAGTTGTGGCCTCACCGTCTCTCTGTTCAAATTATCCACCACCATCATTGTTCAATCCTTCAATTGATGAACCATATCGCCATGAAGAACATACACCTTACATCGCTGTGTGATTCCACCTTGTTCAGTATACGCAGAAATTTCAAAAGAAAATAATTAACGAGATTCACTGACTGGAAATGGCAAAACCGTCGAGAAAATCAGAGATCCTTGGCTACGAGCTCAGGTACGTACGAATCTGCGTTTCACACTTCTCATTTCTTTTCATCCTCTTCTATCTTGCTTCTTCTTTTAACGTTTTTGTGGTGTTGCCTGGTGAAGGAGATTGATGTGAGATGAAGAATTGATACGTTCTTGTTATTGTAGTGAAGATTCTGATCTTGCAACGATGGTGAAGATAATGATGTCACGGAATTGATGTTGTTGATTCGATGCGGAGTCGATGTTGTTGGTGCGATGCGGATGCAGAGGAGATCTTCCGAGAATGATGGTGATTAAAGAGTTGATGTTGATGTAGATAGTTAAGCTACGTGAAGATTGAAGTTTTTTGGTTGCTGCGATGCGGATGCTGAGGAGATTTGTTGTGAAGATGAAGGTGAGAAAGGTTGATCGTGAAAAAAATAATGCCAGGGGTCAGAGTGGAGACAAATTCAGAAAAAATGGTGAGTTTTCTCCTCAATTTTCTCTGGATGAATAATCGTATCTGTGAGTTTTTTTCTCTCTGTTGAATAATGAATGTAAAAACCGTATCCTGCTGAATTTCTCCCTCCCTTCTGCCATCTTCTGTTATGATTCTGTTAGAATTAGTTGAGTGGAGGAGTCAGTTAGCTTTGTTAGTTTCTGTTAGGGGTTGTTATGAGTTGGTTAGAGAATGTTTTATAAAAAATTCTGTTTTGTTTACTGGTAGTGAATTCTGTTTTGGTTTGTTGGGAGTTCTGTTAGGAATTGGTTAGGTTGTTTGACAATTGGTTGGTTATTTTGTTTGGTTTTGTTAGTATTCTATTACAGGTTATGGAGAATATGGTTAGGGAAAAGGGTTGTTTGGAATTGGTTATTTTGTTATAGGCTTTTTCATTCTGTTAGTAGTTTGTTGAGAATTGATAATAACTGTTTCTTTTTGTTGTGTAAACGTTCAGGATTGCTTTCGATTGAAACAACAGGCATAGATCATGGCAAGTTACAATACGCTGGTTTGGTCATGAAGAAGATAATGAAGATGGAAGCAAACTAAGGTTGCATTTCAAACACGACAAGGCCACACAGAAAGCGATGATGAGAATCAATATCTGCATCTTTAAGTGTATTTCTCATTTTTGTAGTATATTTTTGGATATTGTAAATGGTGTTGGATATTTGTAATGTATTTTGGAACTTGAATAAATGGAAGCCTTAATGAATTGTAACTTGAAAATTGGATGATGTAATTCATTTGTAACCTTGAACTTTCAAATTGATTTTGAATTTCCAAATTCCTTTCCCTTCAATATTCCCTTTAGACGCCTTTGTATGAATTCAAATAATCATGGCACGAATCCAAATTTTTTGCGAGGTAATCACGAAGAGACTTGAATCTTTAATGAGTTCTTGAATGACTGTTTGGATGACACTTTGATTGTTGGATGAAACAAATGAGTTTGATACATGCCTTTTTATTCTAAGAAATCCCACACAAATATTTAAGAACTTTTATTCACCCCAAATCCTCTTCACATCTTAATGAACGAGTTCCAATCAAATTACAACTTCAATGAATCCCTAATTCAATTCACTTCCTCAATATAAACCAAACTTATGTGTCAAGCAACAAGTATTTGAAATAATGACACCTTGATTACAATCCACATCTTGTACCATGTCCCGACTATATGAGCACTAGAATAACAACGTCTTGGACCCCTGAAGAAGATATTCAAGATGACTTTGAACTTAGACCTTAGTTCACATAGTCTTTACTTAAACCTTTAGTGAAACCCTAGTGATGCTGCCCTTGACGAGGATGACAGCCTTATAGCTTGATGGGGGAGAAGTTCACCATAATTAAGAATCCAAACCCTAGTTCCATAAACCACAGTTACTGGGAAACCAACTGATTCAAGCCTGAGTGAAGATGAGGACCATCAAAGCCATAGAAACCCTAATTCCATCATATCACTGATTACATGCCAAATTATGTTGTTAGTGAATGCATGCAATGTTAAATGACCTAATGGAGATATGTACATGATGAAAGTGCGACAATGCATAAACCGGATAAAAGTAGAATGGTAGGACAAGTTTGGGGTATTACACCCGGGGTCAATTACCTCGTGGAGAAACTTGAAGAACCAGTTCATAAGCTCGTTCACTGCTTCGCGATGACACCCGGAGACCGAAGCAGCGCTCGAGGCCATCGTCCAGAAGCACGATGAGACCTTGAGGGAATTCATCAACCGCTTCAACCGAGAAGCCATCCAGGTCCCCTGCATGGACCATATGAAGAGATACCTGCTGGAGAGGGGGCTCCTCCCTGGCACCTGAAGGGGTAAGAAAACACTTAGAAGGGGGTGTTGAATAAGTGACTCTTTTTCGTTTCAAAACAAAGCTCAAACAATAATGGAATAACACAGTTATTTTTATCCTGGTTCGTTTGAACTCAAACTACTCCAGTCCACCCGCCAAGGTGATTTCGCCTTTCTCAACAAGGACTTAATCCACTATAATCAACTGATTACAATCACACAACAACTGTTGTGACTAACAATGCACAGGTAAACTTACAAGTGTCTAACACCACTAAGACTTAAATCTAGTCCTAGTCTGCTTGAGAAATCTGACCAAGCTTGGTCTCTCAAGGAACAAAATACAGGAGTTTAATCTTTACAGATAATGAAATAGAGTTTGCTTCTAATCAAGCTATATCACAACTGTGATTTTTCACTTAGAATATAATACACAAAATGTATGAACAATGAGTTTGTGAGCTTTTGGATCTTTCACGTAGTTTTTTGCTTCTTTTCAAAATTTGATTGGTTTTCTTGGTTCACATCAAAAGTTGTTGGCTTGCAATAAATTTCCTTCTACTTATAGTAGGAACAATAAGACCGTTGCTGCCTTCAGAAAAGATGGAGAGCATTAAATGCTTTACGTGTATCCTTGCAATATTCCATTTTCCAAGAAACTAGTTGTAGGCACTTGAGTGCTTTCAGCCGTCTTTGCATTAATGAGCAAACGTCAGAATGTAAGAACGTGTTTCCTTTGCTTTGACAAGACAAGTTGGTTTAAACGTTGTTTCAGAATTTGCTTCCAATGTCTTTAAGTCAGAACATGCTTCATTCAACTTCTGGGCAGAGCGTTGCTTGCTAAGAACTTTGAACAGCGTTTGCTTTCAAGTTTTCTTCTGAATCAAGGAGCCTGCTAGAAGTTAGAAGATACATTTAACAAGTAAAGGTTCTTACCAGAGTCAGCAGATGCGTTTGAATAAAAGGTTCTTTTATCAAAGAACTTCTTCATAATCTTTGCTTAGTACTTTAGAATGTTTTCTGTCAGAACATTAACTAAGACATTGAAAACACATTCATCAGAGCATAAATTATCTTAAATATAATTTAGTTATCATCAAAACTCTTGAGATAGGTCAGAACTAATCTTGTTCTTTCAATCTCCCCCTTTTTGATGATGACAAAAAATTATTTTAGATAAAGAAAAGAAACGGATTAAGAGATAATAATCTCCCCCTGAAATGAATATTTCTACGCATAAGACGTCCTGAGATTATTTAGTCAGAGTAATACACAACCTTCTTGAATTTCTTCAGAACTTCTTCAAGAAGATAAAACTTAGCTGGAATATTCTTTCAGAGTTAAAGTGATACCTGTAAAAAAAATTCTTTTACACAGAAGGAATTCTTTCAAATTTGTTAGAATGTCTGAGACTTAGTCCCATAACTGTTAAACAGTGATTAGTTCAAGAATGCACATTTTCTCCCCCTTTTTGGCATAATCAAAAAGTGTAATAAATGAGAAATTTTGAAAGATTTCATAAAAAAAATGGTTAAAAATAGATATCCAGAAGTACAAACAAAACATCCAAATAAGAGACAAAAAGAAACTAGGATTTCTTAGTGACAAGAGCCATCAGAAGATTCTTGATTTCAGAGGCAGATTCGTTTTGTTTTGCCATCCAGTTCTTGATCTCTAGATTTGTTTGATCTTGCTTATCCATGCGTTTATTCAAGACTTCATTCTCCTTCTTTAGCTCTTTCAGAGTGTCCATAATGACTGAGGTAGGAGCAGAAGATGATGAAGCTTTAGTAGAAACAGGCTCAAAAGCAGCAACTATTGAGTCAGACTTCACAAAGGTGGAGAGCAGAGTGCCCAGATCCATTGCAAGATTTGGCACAGGTTCAGGTCCAGCCTTAACTGAAGGTTGATTCAATAGAACAATAGCCAGAGGATTTGAATCTTCAGAGGATTCTTCATATTCATCTTCTGATATGTCCATCTTATCAGCTGGTGTATCAGCAATCATTAGCGAAGACTTCTTATTTCAAGTGTCAGCAGCTTCTGTCTTGAAAGCATGCAGAAGTTTGGAAAAGTTGTCCAGCACCTAAGAATGGCACAAATCCTGTAACTTCCGTGATTCAGCAACCAAAGTTCTTCTGAAGGTTTCCCATAGAAGATTTATTGCTGCTGTGTTCACACTTCTGGTGCAATCTTCTTTCAGTGGTTGTAACCATGCTTGAACATTTGTTATAAAATTCTGAAACAAAGTATTTACATCTGGCTGAACAGGTTTAGGGACAGCCGTTCTGTAAGTTTTGTTTTTCAAGAATTGTAGAGATTGAAAGTCCACTACAGTTCTTAAAAAGCTATTGGGTTCAGAATTATTTGTAGGTTCAGGTTCAGGTTGGTTAACACAAATAGGAGGTTCTGATATTTCATGAGGTACGGATGGTTCAGCAGTTTCAATTTGTTCAAAAGGTTGTTGTTATGGAATTTGAGGAGTTGAGAGTGGTGTTGTATGTTGTGGTAAAGTGGGTGGAGTGACATCAGGCAAAATTATTATTGTATAAGCAGGAGTGGGAATGGGATTTTAAGGCTGTGGTTGATTCATAGCAAAAATATTCTCATATGGTAGGTTGAAAGGAGGTTTTATGGTTGCTATAGGTTCATTTATCCATGGAATTCTCCAAGAGCCAGCATCATACCATCCAGTGGGTCTGGGTGATAGAGGTCTGGGAGGGGGTCTTGAAAAACGTTCAGTAGAAATAGGTTGAAAAACAGATGGTTCAGGGGGTTCTGATTGAGAGGGTTCTGATTGGTTGTCAGAATGTTCATCAGAGTCAGAATCACTTAAATCTATTGAAAACTGATTTTTACGAGGGTTGTCAGCAAGGGGTTCAGATGGTAAGGTCAGATCAATGTCGATATCTAAGTCTCCTAAGGTTTGGAAGGGTTCAGCAGATGCAGATACATTTTCAGAATCATAAACAAGTATAGTTTCAGCATGATTACCTGTCTTCTTTTTCTTCTTCTGAGGATTGTCAGAAGGTCCTTCTACAGCTTTTCTCTTCACAGATTCTTGGAGAACAACATCAGGAGCAGCTTGATTTCTTCCTTGAAGCCAAGATGGATCAATGGGTGATCATGTTTCTTTGCAGGTCTCAAGATAGTGCAAAACCATACGAGGATGATCTCCTGAGTTGAACATAGGAAAGTCAGCAATAAGAATGCTTCTCCTCTTCAAAACAGTTGACAGACATGGAGTGGGTTCCACCAGCAGTTTGTCAATAATTTTCCTTTTCAGCAAGTTCTTTCCAGTCATAGTCTTACCACAGATAGGTTCAATCTCCCCCAGAAGATTTGCTTCTTTTAGGTGAGAAATAAGACCATTCTCAGTCAGAATGTCTGATAATAACCTCCCCATAGGAATCCAATTCCTCTTTGATTTGGGATTCTTCATCCTTTCATCTTCTCTAGTTTCTTTGACATGGTTCCAGAGATGTTCAAAAAGCAAGTAGGGCAAATTAATTTTGACATTGGTTCCAAGGCAAAACAGCAAATATTGTTGATCAGCGTTGATGTAATCAGGAGAACTGGTGTCTTTCCTGTGGTGAATACATCCATGAATAATCCTTGCCCAAATCTTATATTTTTCTTTCAAATCCCTGACTTTGGAGGAACCTTGACCGTTGGTAAAAATCTCTGAATATACCCTAGACATCTCCATTCTTCCACTGGGCATTCCTGTAACTCCAAGTCCTTTAAATCCCAGCAACCTTCTGATTTGATTTTCTGTAATGGATATTTCCTTGCCCATTACAAAGGATAGAATAACCTTGGGGGTTGCAATAGCGTGAATCCAGAATTCTTTCACCAAATGTGGAAAGACTAGACCAATAAGACGATCAAAGTAGCTTTCACAGCCTTGAAACTTCACAGCAGGGAACAAGTCAAATCCATTCTCTCTGAGATTCTCAAAGTCTACCATTAGCTCACTCAAAACTTCCAAACTTTCTACCAGAATGAGAGTTGTCCTTTCAGGTATAATGTATTGCTCAGAGTGGGTAAAAGAATAAGAAGCCATTGAAGTTCTTTAGAAATGAGAAATTGAAGAAAAGGGTTTTAAGAGAAAAGTATAGTAAAAAAAACTTGAGTTGAAAGAGACAGTAAAGAATGAAAAGGGTTTTTCAAAAAATATTTATAGGCATTAATTTCAGAAAATAGGTTTAGAATTAAAATTAAAAGTATTTAAGACACAATTAAAATAAAGATTAAAACAGATTTAAAAACGAATCTCATCATTACTTGCATTTAATGATTTGCTAAAAATGAGGGAAACGTGGGATTATGGCTAATCATCAACAGTTACCTAGAACGTCATCAGTAGCTTTTGCATGCTTGACCTTTCAGAAACACACCACGTGTTCATCTCCTGAAGGATGCATGTAACAACTGTTTGTTCTAATAAATTTCTAAACTACATTTGGACATGAAGCGTTAGAATGTTCCATAACTTTTCATATAGCTTCTGTTACAACTTATCTTCTAACTTTTGAAGAGTTGTTGATCAGAGCATTCATTTCAGAAAGTTCTGAAGTCAGTCACAGAAAATAGATATTATTTTATTCAGGACATAATTCCATACAAATATTTTTCAGAATGAAATTAAATCTATCTTCTGAAAGGGGTTTGGTAAAAATGTAAGCCCATTGATGGTCTGTTTTTACAAAAATTAAGTTTAATATTCCCTTCTGAATATAGTCCCTTATGAAATGATATTTAATTTCTATATGTTTGGCTTTAGAATGTAAGATTGGATTTTTAGAAAGAAAAATAGCAGAAGTATTGTCACGGAAGATAGGAATCTTACTTTCATAAAGGTTGAAATCTTCTAGTTGTCTTTTCATCCAAATCATCTGAGAGCTACATCCAGCAGCAGATATATACTCAGCTTCTGTGGTTGATAGTGCAATTGTTGCTTGCTTCTTGCTGTACCATGAGATAAGATTGTCACCCAAAAACTGGCAGCTTCCAGAGGTGCTTTTTCTTTCAATTCTATCTCCAGCAAAGTCAGCATCACAATAACCTACTAGTTTGTAATCTTGTGATCTTCTATAACACAGACCAAGATTAGCAGTACCTTTCAGATACCTAAGAATTCTCTTAACAGTTGTTAAATGAGATTCTCTAGGATCTGATTGGAATCTAGCACACAAGCACATGCTAAATAATATATCAGGTCTAGATGCAGTCAGATAGAGAAGGGATCCAATCATACCTCTATAGAGCTTCTGATCTACTTTCATACTTACCTCATCTTTACCTAGAATGCAGGTTGGATGCATAGGTGTCTTGGCATCTTTGCTTTCTGACATTTGAAATTTCTTCAGAAGTTCTTTAACATACTTCGTCTGATGTATGAAAGTACCTTCTGGAGTCTGGTTGATTTGAATTCCCAGAAAGAATTTCAATTCACCCATCATGCTCATTTCAAATTCTGCCTGCATGGTCTTAGCAAATTCTTTTCCAAGGGAGATATTAGAGGTTCCAAAAATTATATCATCAACGTAAATTTGACAAATTAAAATATCATTTTTAAATGTTTTTCTGAAAATAGTTGTGTCCACTTTCCCTCTGGTAAAATCTTTTTCTAATAGAAAATTACTCAGACGATCATACCAAGCTCTGGGAGCTTGTTTTAAACCGTACAAAGACTTTTTTAGTTTAAAAACATGTTCTGAATGCGTTGAATCATTAAATCCAGGAGGTTGATGGACATATACTTCTTCTTCAATATAACCATTTAGAAATGCACTTTTAACATCCATTTGATATAATGAAATGTTATTTTGTACAGCAAAAGAAATTAATAATCTTATAGATTCTAACCTGGCGAATGGGGCAAAGGTTTCATTATAATCAATTCCTTCTTGTTGACTATAACCCTGTGCAACCAGTCGTGCTTTGTTTCTGATTACTTCTCCTTGTTCGTTTAATTTGTTTCTGAAAACCCATTTGGTTCCTATAATATTGAATCCTTTGGGTCTTGGAACTAGATTTCATACATCATTCTTGGAGAATTGATTTAGTTCTTCTTGTATTGCTAAGATCCAATCATTATCTTCCAGGGCTTCATCAATGGTAGTTGGCTCAATCAGAGAGACTAAACCAAACAAATATTCTTCATTGATTCTGAGAGAGGATCTTGTTCTGATGGGATCTTCTTTTCTTCCAATGATTACGTCTTCTTTGTGAGCTGAAGATATTCTAGGAAACCTTTTCTGTGTGGGTTTGTCAGAGATTCTGAGATTGTTCAGAGCATTGTCAAGAGGATGATCTGCTACGTCTTCTTTTGCTTCTGAACTTTCAGAGTTTGAGGGATGATCTTCTGTACCTACAGAAAAATCAATTTGCTTTGGTTGTTGCTGGCCAAGCTTATCATCAAACCTGACTTTGATTGATTCTTCAACAATCAGAGTTTGTGTTGTATACTCTATAGCCTTTTGAGCGTTCAGAGTATCCAAGCAGGAAACACTTTTGTGCTTTGGAATCAAACTTATTCAGAGTTTCTTTGGTGTTTAGAATAAAACAAGTACATCCAAAAGGATGGAAATAAGAAATGTTGGGCTTTCTGTTTTTCCACAATTCATAGGGAGTCTTTTCAAGAATAGGTCTTATAGAGATTCTATTCTGAATGTAACACGCTGTGTTCACAGCTTCTGCCCAAAAGTGCTTAGCCATATTTGTTTCATTGATCATGGTTCTGGCCATCTCTTGTAATGTTCTATTCTTTCTTTTACAACTCCATTTTGCTGGGGAGTTCTAGGACAAGAAAAGTTATGAAAAATACCATTTTCTTTAAAATATTTTTCAAAATAATGATTTTCAAATTCACCACCATGATCACTTCTAACTTTTGTGATTTTAAAATCTTTTTCATTTTGCACTTGAGTACAGAAGTCAATGAATACAGAATGTGAGTCATCCTTGTGTTTTAAAAACTTTACCCATGTCCATCTGCTGAAGTCATCAACGATGACCAATCCATACTTCTTGCCTCTGATGGATACAGTTTTAACTGACCCAAACAGATCAATATGAAGTAACTCTAATGGCTTAGAGGAAGAGACAACATTCTTAGATTTAAAGGAAGGTTTTGAAAATTTTCCTTTTTGACATGCTTTGCACAGAGCATCTGAGTTGTACTTCAGATTGGGAAGTCCTCTGACTAAATTTAATTTATTTAGTTGAGAGATTTTTCTAAGACTGACATGTCCCAATCTTCTGTGCCATACCCATTGCTCATTGCTAACAGACAAAAGACATTTGACATTTTGAGATTTAAGATATGATAAATCAATTTTGTAAATGTTATTCTTTCTCTTGCCAGAAAAGAGGATTGATCCATCCTTTTACCTTACAGCTTTACAGGAGTTTTGATTGAAGATAATGTCATAACCATTGTCACTTAATTGAATTGTGGACAATAGATTATGAGCTAATCCTTCTACTAATAAAACATTTGAGATAGAAGGAAGGTTACCATTTCCTATGGTTCCAAAACCAATAATCTTCCCTTTCTGATTACCTTCAAACTTCACCTCTCCTCCATCTTTAAGTTCCAGGCTTTGGAACATAGACCTTTTTCCCGTCATGTGTCGTGAGCACCCAGAGTCCAGGTACCATGACTGGTGTTTCAATTGAGCTGTTAAGGACATCTGCAACAAATATTATTTTATCCTTAGGTACCTGTGATACGGTGGGAGAACTGACTATGGTTTTGCGTTTGTTTTCGCAAATGTTTCGGTTAAGCAAGAGTCGCCACCGACTTTTTATTTTATCCTAAGGAAAGGTTTAAAAAGCACAGCAAAAACCTTTGAGATTTTTTCTTGGGTTCAGGGAGTAGATTATAGAAAGGGAAGGTATTAGCACCCTTTCTATCCATGGTTATCCATGGGCTCTTAGGTACTTGCTTAGATCAACTTGCCTTGGTTTTCAATTGTTTGAAATGGTGCTTTGTGTGTGGTTTTGAAAATGTTTTGAAAAAGATGCCTTGTCTAGGCTACCCTTGTAACAATTCTTTACTCGAATGTTTTACAAAAGGTGTTTGTCTTTTTGAAAAGATGTTTCAAGGTTTTTTGAAAGTTTGTTTTGAAAAATGTTTGTGAAGTGTGGTTTGAAAAATAGGCAAGTGTTTTTGATTTGCAAGTTGACAAGTACTTAAGAGCTATCTACCCTAAAGTTCTCAAAGATTTTTGCTATGTTTTAACCCTTTTAACAATTTTGTTCCACCATTGCATTTGGTGGACAATCTTGTGTTAGGATGTGAAAGGGACGGGCGCGGGTCATCGTTTAGACCATAATTGCAATGGTGTTAAGTATCTTTGGGAAATTTTTCCTTGAAAGGGACTTGATCATTTTAGGCAACTTTTCGAAAGCGTCATCGAGGGACTATGATCATTTGAATTGTTTGTTTTTTTTTTGCCTAAAGAAACCTAACATACAATATGACCCATTTATTGAAGGCAACAAGTGGAATACCCTAGGGGTGCAAATGTGATATGTGTTGTCCATTTTCATGCTTGTTTATCTTGAAATTAGGTCAAACTACTTTTGTTCTTTTTATTTGCATACAAACCCTAACTCTAACATGGTATATTTAGAAAGCATTAAAGTGCGAAAAATAAAGTTCTAACTATTACAACACAATATGGGAAGGGGGGTACAAATGTTCAAATGGGGGGTATTTGACAAGGAATTTAAACCTAGCTATTACATCAATTTGGAATTATTTACAAGATAATTAATTGCACAAATTAAATAGAAATAAAATAAATATGCAAAATGTAAAAAGGGTTTTTATATGTATGGAAAAAGGTATTTTTTTATGTCAAATAAACAAAATAAAAAAAGTATTATTTTTGGAGCTTTTTTATGTTTAGGGCAAAACCCTAATTTTATTAAGTAGAATGCATTAATTATTTAATAGGTACAAATATTTATTTATTATATACAAAATAAAATAAAAATGAAGTATATTTATAAAAAAGTATTTTTTTGAGGTCAAATATTAATAAAAGAAAAATGTATGTATTTTTGTATTTTTAACCTAAATATATATATATATATATATATATATATATATATATATATATATATATATATATATATATATATATATATATATATATATATATATATATATATATATATATATATATATATATATATATATATATATATATATATATATATATATATATATATATATATATATATATATATATATATATATATATATATATATATATATATATATATATATATATATATATATATATATATATATATATATATATATATATATATATATATGTATTATTTTCTAAATATGTATTATATATATAAAATAATAATATTTAATATTTATAAAAAAAAAAGTATATTTTATATAACATATTTTTAGAAGATAAAACAAAATAAAATGTGTTTACATTATTTTTTCTATTTATTCTAAATAATAATACTATGTACTTATTTACATACAAATATCAATATAATCAAATAAATGCCTAAAAAATATATAAATGGAGTAAAAAATATTTTTTATGTTTTTAATATTATTAAGAAAAATAAATAAGTCAGGAATAAAAAATAAAAATCAAAAAATCATAAAAATACGTCAAATGGGCCTAGGGGGTGTCAAAGTAACAAAAGGGTGTAAAAAGAAATGAGAAACAAAGCCCAGCCCACGTGGGGCTTCTTCAACCTCCAGACTTCTGTTTGAACAAAAACACGCGCCTCTTTTCTTCCATTGCAAGGTCCTGATTCTTTGAGTTTTAGCAAAAACTTACAACACCAAAAATGTTAAGCATTGAATCACGATTCTGAATATATAAAGAACTCCTCCTAACTCTCAGAAATGAGAGAGAATTTTATCATTCCCAAATCTTAACCTAACTTTTTATCAATATTCAGATCTTAAATTCTCACAGCATGTGCAAAATAAATGAAAAGTAAAGTTATGTACAGTTTCAGGGGCATGAGTATAACACTTCTTATTCACAAACCTAGAGCTAACAATGCCTACATTAAGAGTTAGAAGTTCAAGAATATACCTGTTCAGTTGAAGTTGTATCTGATGATGGAGGTACTTTCAGAGCAAGGTGATGATTGGTACATCTTCCTTGATGTCCAGGGATGCTATTCCAAGCTTTACTTTGTCTTGAAACCTTTTGAATCGAGCTATGGAACTTCAGCTGCAAAACAAGAAAATGAAAATGGTGGTGTGGCCTGGGAGTGTTACATGTCGTGTTTGGGGTTTGGATTAGCTTCAAGGGATGTTGTGGGATGTATTTGAGGTGGTTTTAGCAAGAGTGCATGGAAGGTTTGAACTGGGGAACTCAAACTGCAGCAGATGCTCTGTTTGGGAAGTTTGAGGGTGATTCTGGGAATGGGGAGGTATTGGAGATGTTAGGGTCGTGTTTCAGCTTAGGATAGATCTTTAGAACATGCTTGACAAGTTTGCTTAAGGCCTGGTTAGCTGATATGAGAGTTGGTGTGTGATATGCTATATTTCTTACCCTTTAAGCAACCAAAGGCCAAGTTGGTGTTTAGACAAGTAGAGGCCCCCCTAATGTGCTGCAAACCATTTATGGCTTAGTTCTCCATGTAATGACCAAATGCATAGAACAACATCTTGGCACAATGGTTTTGCATTGAATTATTGAGTGAAAATGGGATTAGAGGCCTGCAAGGTAGCTAGCACATGCTGAGTTTGAAAATGGCAATGTGTATGAACATGTCTTGGTCAAGAACAAAAGTGACTTTTGCCCAACTTGCCAAATTCGATTCTCCCTAACCATGAGGTTTTTTGATGATTTCTTGGACATTTTGGAAAGCTTGGAATGTGTACTACAATCCATCTTTGAAATGCAAATTGAAATTCCAAGTGGAAGTATGTGAAAAATGGTCTTGAAGTTAGGTAAAAACCTTGCCAAAAATAGGTCAAATTTTCTCTAAGTTAAGAATGGTTTGGTACCCTTGTTCCAAAAATTGTAACTTGAGATACAAGCCTCTTTTGGGAAAACTTTGTGAATCAAAGTTGTAGATTATGCAATAGGATACAACTTTCATGTTTTGACTTTTGCTTGAATCCAAAGGAATCTTGGTGAGAAAGTGGGGCAAAGTTAGGAAAAAATTAGGGTTTTTCATAACTTAGAAAAATTCTAAGTTATGAAAAATCTTCATTTTAAACCCTAATTTGCAATTTTGGATTTCTTGATGAACAAGTTTCATGATTTGGCATGTTTTGATGAAAAATGAATCTTGACATTTGATTTTGACCAAAAAGTCAAAGTTTGACTTTTCAGTATACAGTCAAAATTGATCAATTGACTGGGAAATCAACTGTCAATCTTGTGCATTTGGGATCTTTTGAACTTGTTGAGCATGTCAAGACAATTCCATGGGGTTCTTGAGTCCATATGTGAGCTTGGTTTGCCATTGGTTAGGTCAAACAGTCAAAAATTGCCTTTGTGCAGTCAAAACCCTAAAAATTACCATTTTGCCCTTTTGGTGATCTGATCAAATTTCTTGTGGAATTGTGATCCAAACTTGATCAAATGGTCCATATGAGTTCATAATGTTGATGTGGGTCAATTTTCATGAGATTTGACTGTCAATTGGCCACAGTTGACTTTTTCCCCAATACAGCTGATTTCTAGGTCAACTGTCCAATTGACTGGGCAAAATTTGGAATCAAGACTTGAAACTTGATGTGGATAAACTTGGGAGTCCAATATGAAGCATGAAAGTCATCTTAGGCATTTTTGGTTAAAACATCTTTGTGCAAACACAAACCCTAATTTGGGTCAACAGTGCAAGGAGAAGTCTTGAGCAGATGAAACCCTAACTGGATCTTGAGCTTCAAGGGCTTTGTGATGAGAAATCATTGAGAGATGGGAGGGAAAATTTTGGGGTACAACAGTTGCCCCTGTTCAATCTTCTTGAATCCGAAGAGTTAGATTGGCAAGTTTGCCTTTCGCGACTCGAGGGTAAAAGGAGATTGGACACTAGAGTGCCCTTAAATTTGCACTCGTCAAAGCAATGGATGCGGGAATGGGCTTAGAGATGCCATTTGGAGATGGGCTTAACGATGCCATCGGGAGAAGTGACAGAAACTTGTGGGGGATGGGCTTAAAGATGCCATCTGGAATGAGTATCAGAAAGGTGCCCATGTTTAAGACCATCTCTGTACTGGGGTCTGAATAAGCAATAGATTGATATCCGTTGTTGGGAAGAATCCATGAACTGTTTTCAGAAGTCTTGAGAAGAAACTGAACAAGCGATAGGTTAACATCCGTTACTTGGAGGACCCGTAAACTGTCTTCAGAAATCTTGGAGTTGAATAAGCAATAGAGCAGCATCCATTGTTAGGAAGCGTCCGTAAACTGTTTTCAAAAGTTGCATCTGAACAAGTTGATAGATTAACATCCGTTGTTGGGAAGAATCCATAAACTGTTTTCAGAAGTCTTAAGAAGAAACTGAACAAGTGATAGGTCAACATCCGTTACTTGGAGAACCCGTGAACTGTTTTCAGAAATCTTGGAGTTGAATAAGCAATAGAGCAGCATCCGTTGTTGGGAAGCGTCCGTAAACTGTTTTCAAAAGTTGCATCTGAACAAGTTGATAGATTAACATCCGTTGTTGGGAAGAATCCATAAACTGTTTTCAGAAGTCTTGAGAAGAAACTGAACAAGTGATAGGTCAACATCCGTTATTTGGAGAACCCGTGAACTGTTTTCAGAAATCTTGGAGTTGAATAAGCAATAGAGCAGCATCCGTTGTTGGGAAGCGTCCGTAAACTGTTTTCAAAAGTTGCATCTGAACAAGTTGATAGATTAACATCCGTTGTTGGGAAGAATCCATAAACTGTTTTCAGAAGTCTTGAGAAGAAACTGAACAAGTGATAGGTCAACATCCGTTATTTGGAGAACCCGTGAACTGTTTTCAGAAATCTTGAAGTTTGAGGAGGAACCGGTGTAGGGTTTCCTGATGATGAGCTTGTGTACAACTGCATCTGGATGAATCTGGAATAAGCATCAGGATGTTGACATGTATGGGTCACATCTGAACTATTCCTGGAAAGAATCTCGGGAGATAATGATTTTAGTCTGTCGACTGTTCTTACCTGAAAAGGTAAAGAGTTAGTTGTATGCCATGTCATGATGCATGATGCAATGTATGTTATATGATATGAATGTAAATGGATGCGCATGTAAGCTGGAGAGCTGTCTTGCGAAGGATAGATGAATCCGAGATGGCTGCAGATAAAAGCATCTTGACTGCTTCCGGGAAGAATAATTATTGGTTGTTGCTGAGGAATAAGGAGCTTGGGTTGTATACCATTCTTCTGGGGAATCCCTGTCTTGAGGAGATATTCATTGGAGAATCTTGAATATACAACGAGGAACTGAGAACTGAGAGTCTTTAGATTTGCTTGGGGAATACCTGACCTTCAATCGTCGAGGGGTCTTAGAACCACTTGCGGGGACTTGGAATTTCCTTGGTGACTTGCAAGGTAAAAGAATTTCTGATGATTTCTACTGGGGATTTTAGAACCTGGTAGACTTAAGCTGGGGAGATAAGACTGAGAATCTCTGGTCTAGTGAGAAGCATTTATGTGGGGAAAAGGTTCACTAGTCTGGTTCCGCTGGGGATTGATAGTTTGAAGTTTTAGCTCTGCTGGGGATACTGAAACTTAAACTCTGAGGGGAATTGAGTACTGGAGGATTCTCTGGCTAGGGATAACAAAGATAGACTCTTCTGGGGATTGTATTGATAAGTCATGTTGGGGAACTCTGATGAACTCCGCTGGGGATAGGAAGAAATTTGCACAGTGCGATCTTCCGTGGCAATAAGCTGAGGATAACCCAGTTATAAGTCCTTGTGAGGAATAACTTGAATAAAGCTCGGGAGAGACGTCCGTACTCTGCAGGGGATAAGCTTCCAGAATCTACTGGGGATAAGCTTCAAGACTTGCTGGGGATATGGATTCCAAATCTCCTGGGGACTTCCTTTGAAAGGGTATTAAGATATCCAACTGTACCTTCAACCTATCAGCAATCCTCTTTCTGGATTTATAAGGAAATGATTATGTTCAAATGCATATGCCTATTTAACAAAACATTGGACGTTTCTCAAAATAAAACAAATAGTGCAAGAGGAAAGAAGAAGGAAATGACACAAATTTCTGGGAAAAGTATTTGTATTGACTTTCTATGAGTATATTTGTACAAAGGAGACAATCATCCTAGTAAGAGGATTTTGTCGTAAATATTGAAAGATTTATACAAAATAAAGATGGCTATGTGAAATAATTCCATGAGATTCCATTCCGCTATAGCCTTCACAACTCTGAATATCTGTCCATCCAATGCTTCGTTTGCCGATGACTGGATTGATCAGCAGCCTAGAACTGGTTGATGAAGAGATTGTCTTTGAAGTGATCCGACGAGACATAGTCATACGCTTTAATTCCCTAACTTTTGCCTGAATCGCCCTTTCGGGTTTTCGATCCACCGGGAAACCCCTTTTTGCCCAAGCCGCCCTTTCGGGTTTTCAACTTGCCGGGTGTACAGATTTTTTTTGTTTTTATCCCTAATTTTTGCCTGAACCGCCCTTTCGGGTTTTCGGTTCACCGGGATGCCCATTTTTTGCCCAAGCCGCCCTTTCGGGTTTTCGACTTGTCGGGTTATTTTATGCGTAGTATCTTTTGACTATGTCTGCATTCGCAGGGTGCGGCAAATCGTCGCCGTCCATGATGGTCAGAATCATTGCACCACCAGAAAATATGCTCTTGATCACAAATGGTCCTTCATATGTAGAAGTCTATTTGCCCCTGGGATCACTTTGCGGCAAGATAATCCGCTTGATTACGAGATCTTCGACTTGATACACTTGACGTCTGACTTTCTTATTGAAGGCCTTGATCATCCGTTTTTGATACGTCTGACCATGGCATATAGCAGCGAGTCGCTTCTCATCGATCAGATTGAGTTGATCAAGTCGGGTCTGCATCCAATCATCTTCATTCAAACCTGTGTCCTTCATAATCCTTAGAGAAGGAATCTGAACCTCCATAGGCAGGACAGCCTCCATGCCATATACCAACGAAAATGGGGTTGCCCCGGTTGAAGTACGTGTCGTCGTACGGTATCTATGTAGAGCAAACGGTAACATCTCATGCCAGTCTTTGTAAGTGACTGTCATCTTCTGAATGATCTTCTTAATGTTTTTGTCCGCAGCTTCAACAACACCGTTCATCTTCGGCCGATAGGGAGATGAATTGTGATGATAAATCTTGAACTGTTCGCACAAAGCGGTGATCATCGTGTTATTCAGACTTGTACCGTTATCTGTGATGATCCTGTCTGGAACACCATACCGGCATATGAGATTTTGCTTGATGAAGCGGGCAACCACATTTTTAGTAACAGAGGCGAAGGAAGCTGCTTCGACCCATTTGGTGAAGTAGTCAATGGCAACTAGGATGAAGCGATGTCCGTTGGAAGCCGTGGGCTTGATCTCTCCAATCATGTCAATGCCCCACATTGCAAATGGCCAAGGAGCAGTCAGAACGTTGAGAGGAACCGGAGGGATATGAACTTTGTCAGCATAGACTTGACATTTGTGACAAGTACGGGAATGTTGATGGCAGTCAGCTTCCATGGTAGACCAGTAATAGCCTGCCCTTAGGATCTTCTTAGCCATTGTATGCCCGCTCAAGTGAGTGCCAAATGTGTCGCTGTGTATCTCAGTCATGATCAACTCTGCTTCAGCTTTGTCTACGCACCGGAGTAATACACAATCATGGCTTCGTTTGTAAAGGATGTCGTTGCTCAGGAAGAATTTGGCAGCAAATTTCCTTAAGAACTTCTTGTCATTTACGGAAGCTCCTTCGGGATAATCTCTAGTCTCGAGATACCTTTTGATTTCATGGAACCAGGGTTGTTCTACTACTTCTTCGGTATTAATCTCGTGACAATGCGCAGGTTCATCCATTCGCTCGATGGTGATTTGGGGAGCCTCGTTATCCCAGTTGAGTTTAAACATGGAGGACATTGTAGCTAGAGCATCTGCTAGCTGATTTTCCTCTCGCGGGAAATGCTCGAAGGTAATTTGCTCGAAATGAGGCAACAATGTCAGGACATGTTCTTTGTATGGGATAAGATTAGGATGCTTGGTATCCCACTCTCCTATGATTTGGCTGATAACCAAAGTCGAGTCCCCAAATACGATCAAAGATTTGATCCCCAAGTCTATAGCAGCCTTGAGACCAAAGATGCAAGCTTCATACTCATCCATGTTGTTTGTGCAGCTGAAGCAAAGTCGGGCCGTGAAAGGTGTGTGACACCCTTCCGGAGAAATGAGTACCGCACCGATACCGTTTCCAAGTGCATTTGAAGCACCATCAAAGTACAGGGTCCATCGGGATCCCTTTTCGGGTCCGTCATACGGTCCGTTACCTTCAATGTTGTCCAAATCCATGATGTCCTCATCTGGGAAGTCAAATCTCATGGGTTGATAATCTTCGATAGCTTGATGAGCCAGATGGTCAGCTAGTACACTCCCTTTTATAGCTTTTTGGGTGGTGTACTGGATGTCATACTCAGTTAGGATCATTTGCCATCTAGCTATCCTTCCAGATAAGGCGGGCTTTTCGAAGACATACTTGATAGGATCCATTTTGGAAATTAACAGGGTAGTATGAGTCAACATATATTGTCTTAGTCGGCGAGCCGCCCATACCAAAGCGCAGCAAGTTTTCTCGAGCAGTGAGTAGCGAGTCTCACAGTCGGTAAACTTTTTGCTAAGGTAATAAATAGCATGCTCTTTTCGACCAGACTCGTCATGCTGGCCCAAAACATACCCCATTGAGTTATTCAAGACGGTCAGATACATGATCAATGGTCTTCCTTCGACGGGTGGCATCAGAATTGGAGGTTCTAGCAAATACTCCTTGATTTTATCAAAAGCAGCTTGGTAATTGTCGTTCCATTCGACTACCTGATCTTTCTTCAAGAGTTTGAAAATTGGCTCACAGGTAGAAGTCAGATGAGAGATGAATCTGGCAATATAGTTTAAGCGCCCCAAGAACCCTCTAACCTCCTTTTCAGTATGGGGAGCAGGCATCTCTTGTATTGCTTTCACTTTTGCTGGATCGACTTCAATGCCTTTGTTGCTTACAATGAATCCTAGAAGTTTACCAGACCTAACTCCAAAAGTGCACTTACTTTGATTCAGCCTGAGTTTGTATTCTTTCAACCTGGCAAACAGCTTTTCTAGATGTTCAAGGTGCTCTTCCTCTGTTTGTGACCGAGCTATCATATCGTCTACGTAAACTTCAATCTCATGATGTATCATATCATGAAACAAAGCTACCATGGCGCGTTGATAAGTTGCCCCAGCGTTCTTCAGTCCGAACGGCATCACCTTGTAACAGAAAGTGCCCCATTGTGTGACAAAAGTTGTTTTCTCCATATCCTCGGGGGCCATTTGGATTTGATTGTAGCCCGAGAATCCATCCATGAAGAAAAACACTTTATACTGAGCTGTATTGTCGATCAAAATGTCAATGTGTGGAAGTGGAAAATCATCTTTGGGGCTGGCCCTATTCAAATCCCGGTAGTCCACACACATCCTGACTTTGCCATCTTTCTTAGGTACTGGCACGATGTTAGCGACCCATTGAGGATAAGACGTAACAGCCAGAAATCCAGCGTCGAATTGCTTCATCACTTCTGCTTTGATTTTTTCAGACATGTCAGGCCTCATTCGGCGGAATTTTTGCTTGATCGGTGGACAATCCTCTCTTGTGGGGAGACGGTGAACCACGATGTCTGTGTCTAAACCCGGCATGTCTTCATAAGACCAAGCGAATATTTCAACATACTCATTCAACAACTGTATCAGGCGTTCCTTGACACTTGGTTCCAGATTGGCACCCACTTGCACCTCCTTCCGGTCTTCCTCGGTCCCTAAGTTGACAGTTTCCAATGACTCTTCGTGCGGTAAGATGGCCCTTTCCTCTTGCTGTAGAAGTCTGGCTAGTTCCCCTGGTACTTCACAACCTTCGTCATCTTCATACTCGGCTTGATTGACCATATCTTCAGAGTTATCGAAGGATATAGCAGAATCGTCACCCATGGAATCCGGAGTGGATGGGTACCTGCATTTGTGAGTGTGGGTGTGTGTAAGGGATAGCCATCCTTAAACAAAAAATGCAAAAGGAAAGAAAATGAACACAAGCAGTTTATCAAATGAAAAACGTCCAATGAATCATTAAACATGGCGTATGGATATGAAAAATAATCAAAACCCTTACAAATGGACCTACATGCCCCGGGCAAGGCATGAGGTGAAAAAGATAGTGTACGGATTGTTCGAAAATAAATATTACAGACCAAATTGGAAATGTTTGACAGATAAATTACTGATGAATAAAAGTGATGGGGACAAAGTCTTTTGCCTCCCAGTTGCACAATCCTCCTTTGACAGTTGGGTAAATCCACTCTTCGATGTTGCTCTCTTTGTCTTCGTCCTCCAAAGCGTTGATTCCGTAGGGAGAAATTTTGACTGGCGCCTTTTCAATCTTCGACCGGCGCATAGCTTTCTGGCCTGCGGTAGTGAACCCTAATCCAAATTTGTTTGTTTTATGTGGAATATCAGGCAACTGCCCCCATGCTGAATTCTTCCCTTCCTTTATGGCGGCCTTTGCGTCCTCCAGAGATGCCATCCTGGCCATCTGCCTCGCTACCTCAGCTGCCAACTTTGCTACTGTTACTTCAGGAAGGACTTCTTCAAAATGCTGGAAAGGCGTCTCAATGAACTCCCCTTCTACCTCCACATACCGGAAGGAGTTCAAGTGGTTGATCATGTACTCCTCTTCGCCATGGACGGTTATGATCTTCCCCTTGACAGGGTACTTCAACATCTGATGTAAGGAGGAAGTGACTGCCCCAGCATGGTGTATCCAAGGCCTACCCAACAAGCAAGAGTATGACGGACGGATGTCCATCACATAGAAAGTAGATTTAAACACCTCAGTGCCTATCTTGATGGGAATCTCAACCTCCCCATGGACCATTCTCTTCGAACCATCGAAAGCTCTGACAACAATATCACTCGGCTTCAACTCCAACCCTTCACAATCTAGTCGGTCCAAGGCCTTCTTAGGTAGTACATTCAGCGATGAACCAGTGTCGACCAAGACATGTGCGAGAGTAGTTCCTCGGCACTCGACTGAAATGTGCAAGGCATCATTGTGGTTTCTACCTTTAGGAGTTAGGTCGGCATCAGAGAAACCTAATCCATTTTCCGCAGTAAGGCTGGCCACGCAATTTTGAAATTGATCTGCAGAGGTTTCCTGGGGCACATGGGCTGCCTTCAGGAATTTTATCAGAGCTTTAGCGTGCGCTTCCGAGCAAAGTAGTAGTACCAGCATGGAGATCTTTGAGGGGGTTTGCCCCAGTTGTTCTACCACATCGTAATCACTCCTTTTGATTATCTTCAAGATCTCATCCATTTCCTTCTTGGAGGTCTCCGGGATGACCAAGGGTTGAGCCCTCGTCCTGACGAGCTCATCTTGGATTCCCTTACCTTTATCAGCAATGGTAGGAGGGATAGTACTAGGAACAACAACATCTTCAATCAAAGGGGTTCTAGCAGAGAGTTTTATTGGTGCAGGGATGACCTTGTCAGTAGATGAGGGTCCAAAGATTGCTCTTGGAGGGGCAATCTCTGGAGAAAATATTCTCCCGCTCCGAGTGATTTTGCTCGTGCCTGCAATGTTTCCAATGTTGGCTTCTTCATCATCCGAACTTTCTTCAGTTATTTCGACTTGTTTAATACCATGGTAGTAGACGTCACCGCCATAGTTCCATGGTATTGACTTCTCCGAAACATAGGGGACAGGCCCTGGCATCGTTATCTTCAAAGGAACAGATTTCGTAACTGGTGTAATCTTAACAGGCTTTTTGACGGCCTTGGAAAGATTGGCGTGAATGGTTATGATTGAGACATCTTCAGTATGGGTTGGAACAGCAGAAACTTTTTCAAACAAAATTTGTCGACTATCCATTAGGCCTTGGATGCCTTTCTTCAGTAACGGACAATCAAACGGCAGAGAGTAACAACAATAGCAGTCTTCTTTACATCCCGGGAAGATCCCGGCCTTTAACAGATTCAACTTGATGGTTAACAATGGAGTTATCAGATCATTGACGTCAACAACATACAAATCTTCCTCAATGGCATTGACATTTCGGCCGTGCTTCGACATGGGAGCGGATATCACATTCGGCTTCTCAGGAGCGTCAAACTCCACCTCCTTCGCCTCTATCAGGTCTTGGATTTTATGCTTGAGTGCCCAACAATCATTGGTGTCGTGCCCGACACTGTCAGAATGGTAGGCGCATTTAGCATTAGGATGATAATGCGGAGAGGACGTATTCACATTTTTTGGTGCCTCTTTGATAGTGGCGAGATTCAATTTCAACAGATGGGGAAGCACTTGCGCTGGCGTCATATTAATGCGGGTGAACTGCCGTTGAGGTCGTCCCACCCGTTGTTGATTTGGTCTGGACTGGTTATAGTGAGGCTGCTCACTTGAAGGGTTTTGAATCATTACAGCCCCCACGGTC
Source organism: Vicia faba (assembly GCA_948472305.1). Lineage (NCBI taxonomy): Eukaryota > Viridiplantae > Streptophyta > Magnoliopsida > Fabales > Fabaceae > Vicia > Vicia faba. Next base: position 34,222,678 of record OX451739.1, on the reverse strand, counting down.
GGCCGGCGCTCAGTCTTCCCTGCTCTTCTCTGGGAGTATACCACAGTTGTTTCCTTCTTAAAAGGCTTCTTCTCAACACTTGCAGCAACACTCTTCTGAATTTTTCCTGACTTGATGCCAGCTTCTATTCTTTCGCCTGTTAAGATTAAATAGGTAAACCCCGCGGAAGAGTTACCAATCAGATGATTTAAAAATGGCCCAGATAGGGTCCCTAGAAACATATCAACAAGTTTACGGTCGGTTAAAGGAGGCTGCACCCTGCCAGCCAAATCCCTCCATTTTTGTGCATATTCTTTGAATCCTTCGCATGTTCCCAGTGACATACCCTGAAGTTGGGTACGGGTAGGAGCAAGGTCAGAATTGTACTGATATTGTTTGTAAAAGGCGGTGGCCAAGTCTTCCCAATTTCGGACGCTGGTTCCCTCTAGTTGATAAAACCACTCCAATTGAGCCCCAGAAAGGCTGTCTTGAAAGAAATGGATCCAAAGGTTTTTATCTGCCGTATAGGGTTGGATCTTTCTCACGTAGGACCTGAGATGCATTTTTGGATAGGACAGCCCATCATACCTCACAAAAACTGGCACTTTGAATTTTGGGGGAATCACAATCCCGGCAACCAAACCCAAGTCTTCAAAATCCAAACTCGGTACTCTCTGTAGCTCCATGGCGGCCAACCTGTCTTCTAAACCCTTGTATTTATCATCAACTGGAGGGTATTGCTGATCAGAGTAGTCTTCATCCTCTTCGACCTCTTCTTCTTCCACATCGGACTCGGAAGGTACCGCAGCCCCACCTCCTTTACTGGTCCCTTCATCAGAAGTAGGAGGAAATTCAAGCACTCTCCTGGCCTCTCCGTCAAATCTTCTCCCTAAAGTAGCCACCCCGAGTCTCTTTTTCTTCTTCTTCACTGGGTCTTTATTCCCCAGCAAGGTCTTGAGATCCTCCTGACCCTTAGCCAAGGTCGTCAGGAGTTGCTGGAACTGTGCATTTTGAGCTTGCAGATCTTTGACTGTTTGCTCGAGATCCATCCTACTGAAATAAACAGTAGACAGATAAGGAAACCTGGCGTGAGACCTGCTTATGCACATGATGAATGGTATGCTTATGTATGCAATACCTTCAAGGATTTAGAACATTCAAAATTGTTGCAGACAAAGAAGAACGCACGTCATATTAATAAGAAGGAATTTGTTAGTACATAAATGCCCCATGGGCCAAGTATTACAAAAACTTCTCAAGGTAAAAAGACATTGCGCATCCTCTTTGGCGCAATGTAGGTGTTGAGGGCCTCTTGCTCATGGAGTCGGCGGGTGAGCTCTAAAACCTTCTTCTCACTGGCGTAGAAGCTGGCTTCAAAAGTGTTCCGTTCCTCCTTGAGCTGAATCCAACTTTTCTGCATCTCCTCTCACGATGTAGGCATGTCAGGATGTAGGACGGTGTAGGGAACCTCTCCTTCCATGACGGGCTCTTTAATCACAGGGAGAACATGAGGATAAGGCATCATCAGACTCTGGGCTCGGGCTCGTACCCACTTGAGATAAGGCTCAAGAGGGATAGAGTTCGTGTCCTAGTGTCTTGCTATCAACCTTGTTGGGCCTTCCCCAAGCTCTGATGAATCTTTGGCGAAGTCCTTGCGCATCGTTGTCGAAGTCAAAAACTAGGTCAGGAATCAACATGTCGTGAGGGCCATCCCTCCGTGCATATCCAAATTGCCTCAAAGATAGACAAGGGTTGTAGGTAATGCCCCCTCTAATGCCAAGTAATGGGACATTAGGGAACTCTCCACAACGATCGACGATGATGACATTTTCTCTGGACCGAGAACACCAATGTACATCAGAGTGAGTAAGAGTCATCAACCGTTGGGACCACCTTGAGCCTTGGTCATTCTTCAAGACAGATTGTGGAAGGTGCGAAATAAACCACCTTGCAAGGAGAGGAGTACAGCACATGAGAACACCCCTCTTTCTCATTGTTCGTGTGTAAAATGAGTGAAGAATGTCCCCAAGCAATGTTGGTATTGGGTTTCTGGACAAGAAGATTTTGACGGTGTTGACATCTACCAATTGGTCAGAATTTAGGAACAAGACCAACCCATAGATAAGGAGTGCCACAATTTCTTCAAAGGCTTGTAGGTCCAATGAATTCCAACATTCTTGTGCCTTCTCAAATAATAATTTTTCTAAGAATCCTTTGACGCCGCTTCTGGTTTCCCAATGCCCCTTGATGTCGGATGGTTGTAGATGTAATGCTCGAGCAACATCTTCCGGCTTTGGTTCCTTTTCCGTACCGTTGAAGGGTAGTTGATTAAGGATAGGGATTCTTAGGAGTTGAGAAAACTCCTCCAAAGTGGGCACCAACTGGTAATCAGGGAAAGTGAAACAGTGGTGAAGAGGGTCAAAGAACTGGAATAGCACTTTCATCATGTCTTCTTCAATGTTGGTGTTGACTAAGCTGAGCAGTCTACCATGTCTTTCACTGAAGGATGAGCTTTCCGGAATTCTTGAGGTGAGCTCCTTGAGTTGAGGAGAGATTCTCACAAGGTTGACTTGGATGGTTTTTCTGCGAGGAATTTCCATGACCTATAAAACAAGAACAAAGATGAAGATCCAAACCCTTGAAATGGTTAGTGAATGCATATGATGCTTTATGATGTTTATGATGTATGCACAAAACATATGTACAAGCAAATCACATCAAACCCTAGTTTCAGGCTTGCATGGGGTTTCATAGGTAAGTACCCTCTTGAGTGTAGTTGGCTTAAAAAACCTGTCCTATAAATAGTAATCGGGTTCTAAGGAGCTCAATATCATTGGATTGTTTTCATCGTTTATTGTTTTGGTTTAGCCACTTAACTAGCGACCAAAATATTCCAAGAAAACAACCCTCAATGAGTGTAGTATCGAGTATCTACCAACTTCGGACTGCACCAAAGCCGGTCATCTCACTACCCCTAATAAAAGGCCAAGATGGTCAAGTAAGGTTCTAGGTCATTAGTGCTTAGTGACATCACTCACCGGCCCCGTACTCTCCTTGATTGAACTCAAGGGTTACCGGTACTCACAAATATGTCGCACTAATATAGTTATTGCTTCGACCGTGTCGGTATACCTCGCATAGTTTCCACAACATATTGCTATCTATGAATGTTTCCCAAAATTCGGGTGTAGGATTGCAAACCCAAACAATAGAGCCAAAATATAAAGCAATAAATTCAAACAATTAGTCATGCAAGAGGGTGATCTAAGCCCTAAGGTTACTCCACTTTTAAAATTATCCCCAGCAGAGTCGCCAGTTCTGTGATACGGTGGGAGAACTGACTATGGTTTTGCGTTTGTGTTCGCAAATGTTTCAGTTTAGCAAGAGTCGCCACCGACTTTTTATTTTATCCTAAGGAAAGGTTTAAAAAGCACAGCAAAAACCTTTGAGATTTTTTCTTGGGTTCGGGGAGTAGATTATAGAAAGGGAAGGTATTAGCACCCTTTCTATACATGGTTATCCATGGGCTCTTAGGTACTTGCTTAGATCAACTTGCCTTGGTTTTTCATTGTTTGAAATGGTGCTTTGTGTGTGGTTTTGAAAATGTTTTGAAAAAGATGCCTTGTCTAGGCTACCCTTGTAACAATTCTTTACTCGAATGTTTTACAAAAGGTGTTTGTCTTTTTGAAAAGATGTTTCAAGGTTTTTTGAAAGTTTGTTTTGAAAAATGTTTGTGAAGTGTGGTTTGAAAAATAGGCAAGTGTTTTCTATTTGCAAGTTGACAAGTACTTAAGAGCTATCTACCCTAAAGTTCTCAAAGACTTTTGCTATGTTTTAACCCTTTTAGCAATTTTGTTCCACCATTGCATTTGGTGGACAATCTTGTGTTAGGATGTGAAAGGGACGGGCGCGGGTCATCGTTTAGACCATAATTGCAATGGTGTTAAGTATCTTTGGGCAATTTTTCCTTGAAAGGGACTTGATCATTTTAGGCAACTTTTTGAAAGCGTCATCGAGGGACTATGATCATTTGAATTGTTTGTTTTGTTTTTGCCCAAAGAAACCTAACATACAATATGACCCATTTATTGAAGGCAACAAGTGGAATACCCTAGGGGTGCAAATGTGATATGTGTTGTCCATTTTCATGCTTGTTTATCTTGAAATTAGGTCAAACTACTTTTGTTCTTTTTATTTGCATACAAACCCTAACTCTAACATGGTATATTTAGAAAGCATTAAAGTGCGAAAAATAAAGTTCTAACTTTTACAACACAATATGGGAAGGGGGTACAAATGTTCAAATGGGGGGTATTTGACAAGGAATTTAAACCTAGCTATTACATCAATTTGGAATTATTTACAAGATAATTAATTGCACAAATTAAATAGAAATAAAATAAATATGCAAAATGTAAAAAGGGTTTTTATATGTATGGAAAAAGGTATTTTTTTATGTCAAATAAACAAAATAAAAAAAGTATTATTTTTGGAGCTTTTTTATGTTTAGGGCAAAACCCTAATTTTATTAAGTAGAATGCATTAATTATTTAATAGGTACAAATATTTATTTATTATATACAAAATAAAATAAAAATGAAGTATATTTATAAAAAAGTATTTTTTTGAGGTCAAATATTAATAAAAGAAAAATGTATGTATTTTTGTATTTTTAACCTAAATATACTAATATATATATATATTTGTATTATTTTCTAAATATGTATTATATATATAAAATAATAATATTTAATATTTATAAAAAAAAGTATATTTTATATAACATATTTTCAGAAGATAAAACAAAATAAAAATGAAAATAAAATGTGTTTACATTATTTTTTCTATTTATTCTAAATAATAATACTATGTACTTATTTACATACAAATATCAATATAATCAAATAAATGCCTAAAAAATATAAAAATGGAGTAAAAAATATTTTTTATGTTTTTAATATTATTAAGAAAAATAAATAAGTCAGGAATAAAAAATAAAAATCAAAAAATCATAGGGGGTGTCAAAGTAACAAAAGGGTGTAAAAAGAAATGAGAAACAAAGCCCAGCCCACGTGGGGCTTCTTCAACCTCCAGACTTCTGTTTGAACAAAAACACGCGCCTCTTTTCTTCCATTGCAAGGTCTTGATTCTTTGAGTTTTAGCAAAAACTTACAACACCAAAAATGTTAAGCATTGAATCACGATTCTGAATATATAAAGAACTCCTCCTAACTCTCAGAAATGAGAGAGAATTTTATCATTCCCAAATCTTAACCTAACTTTTTATCAATATTCAGACCTTAAATTCTCACAGCATGTGCAAAATAAATGAAAAGTAAAGGTATGTACAGTTTCAGGGGCATGAGTAGAACACTTCTTATTCACAAACCTAGAGCTAACAATGCCTACATTAAGAGTTAGAAGTTCAAGAATATACCTGTTCAGTTGAAGTTGTATCTGATGATGGAGGTACTTTCAGAGCAAGGTGATGATTGGTACAGCTTCCTTGATGTCCAGGGATGCTATTCCAAGCTTTACTTTGTCTTGAAACCTTTTGAATCGAGCTATGGAACTTCAGCTGCAAAACAAGAAAATGAAAATGGTGGTGTGGCCTGGGAGTGTTACAGGTCGTGTTTGGGGTTTGGATTAGCTTCAAGGGATGTTGTGGGATGTATTTGAGGTGGTTTTATCAAGAGTGCATGGAAGGTTTGAACTGGGGAACTCAAACTGCAGCAGATGCTCTGTTTGGGCAGTTTGAGGGTGATTCTGGGAATGGGGAGGTATTGGAGATGTTAGGGTCGTGTTTCAGCTTAGGATGGATCTTTAGAACATGCTTGACAAGTTTGCTTAAGGCCTGGTTAGCTGATATGAGAGTTGGTGTGTGATATGCTATATTTCTTACCCTTTAAGCAACCAAAGGCCAAGTTGGTGTTTAGACAAGTAGAGGCCCCCCTAATGTGCTGCAAACCCTTTATGGCTTAGTTCTCCATGTAATGACCAAATGCATAGAACAACATCTTGGCACAATAGTTTTGCATTGAATTATTGAGTGAAAATGGGATTAGAGGCCTGCAAGGTAGCTAGCACATGCTGAGTTTGAAAATGGCAATGTGTATGAACATGTCTTGGTCAAGAACAAAAGTGACTTTTGCCCAACTTGCCAAATTCGATTCTCCCTAACCATGAGGTTGTTTGATGAGTTCTTGGACATTTTGGAAAGCTTGGAATGTGTACTACAATCCATCTTTGAAATGAAAATTGAAATTCCAAGTGGAAGTATGTGAAAAATGATCTTGAAGTTAGGTAAAAACCTTGCCAAAAATAGGTCAAATTTTCTCTAAGTTAAGAATGGTTTGGTACCCTTGTTCCAAAAATTGTAACTTGAGATACAAGCCTCTTTTGGGAAAACTTTGTGAATCAAAGTTGTAGATTATGCAATAGGCTACAACTTTCATGTTTTGACTTTTGCTTGAATCCAAAGGAATCTTGGTGAGAAAGTGGGGCAAAGTTAGGAAAAAATTAGGGTTTTTCATAACTTAGAAAAATTCTAAGTTATGAAAAATCTTCATTTTAAACCCTAATTTGCAATTTTGGATTTCTTGATGAACAAGTTTTATGATTTGGCATGTTTTGATGAAAAATGAATCTTGACACTTGATTTTGACCAAAAAGTCAAAGTTTGACTTTTCAGTATACAGTCAAAATTGATCAATTGACTGGGAAATCAACTGTCAATCTTGTGCATTTGGGATCTTTTGAACTTGTTGAGCATGTCAAGACAATTCCATGGGGTTCTTGAGTCCATATGTGAGCTTGGTTTGCCATTGGTTAGGTCAAACAGTCAAAAATTGCCTTTGTGCAGTCAAAACCCTAAAAATTACCATTTTGCCCTTTTGGTGATCTGATCAAATTTCTTGTGGAATTGTGATCCAAACTTGATCAAATGGTCCATATGAGTTCATAATGTTGATGTGGGTCAATTTTCATGAGATTTGACTGTCAATTGGCCACAGTTGACTTTTTCCCCAATACAGCTGATTTCTAGGTCAACTGTCCAATTGACTGGGCAAAATTTGGAATCAAGACTTGAAACTTGATGTGGATAAACTTGGGAGTCCAATATGAAGCATGAAAGTCATCTTAGGCATTTTTGGTTAAAACATCTTTGTGCAAACACAAACCCTAATTTGGGTCAACAATGCAAGGAGAAGTCTTGAGCAGATGAAACCCTAACTGGATCTTGAGCTTCAAGGGCTTTGTGATGAGAAATCATTGAGAGATGGGAGGGCAAATTTTGGAGTACAACAGTACCCATATCTTTTTGGGTTAGCATAAGAGTTTCCAGAATGTGATTTATATTTTATATCATGTGAGTGTCCAAACTTGAATTGCTTATTCAGAGGTTTGTAAGTGAAGGTCATTTTAGCAACAGATTTTGGAATGTATGTCTCCTTTCCTTTGGGAGGTTCATATCCAATTCCTCTTCTGTTTTTCCCACTAACTCCATAGATCATTGAAGCCATTTTGCTTCTGTCTATGCCTTTAGCAAGAAAAGATTGAAAGCTATATCATATTCTTTCAGAATATCTTTTGAACTAGACACAGACTCTGAACTAAAATTCTTTTGAACAATTTGAATTTCCTTTTTAAGTTTAAAATTGTTTTCTAAAAGTTCAGATTTTTCTGTTTCAAGTTTCTCAAAATCAGATGCAAGACTCTTCTTGAGTTTCTTGTATTTGATTTTGAGCTTACTATAGTTTTCCAGAAGTTCTGATAAACTATCAGCAAGTTCTTCTCTAGAAAATTCAGAAAATACCTCTCTTTGTTCTGACTCACAGTCTGAGTCATCTTCTGTGATAGCCATTAGAGCTAGGTTGGCATTTTCATCTTCAGAACCAGATTCATCTTCAGAAGAATCTGAGTCATTCCAGGTTGCCATCATTCTTTTCTTCTTTCCAAATCTATTCTTTGGTTTTTCTTTTTGAAGCTTTGGACAATCACTTTTGAAGTGACCAGGTTCTTTGCATTCATAACAAATGATCTCTCTTCTGTTTGACTTTTTGTGTCCAGAAGATTCTGGTTTATCTTCTGACTTCTTGAAGTTCCTGAACTTCTTTTGTCTGTGCTTCCACAGATGATTGATCCTTTTGGAGAGCAAAGATAGTTCGTCTTCTTCTGAAGCTGATTCTTCAGAGTTTCTTCTTCAGCCTGAAAAGTGTTAGTATCAAATTTCTTAATTGATTTAAGGGCTAGAGACTTACCTTTCTTCTGAGGCTCATGCTCATCCAGTTCAGTCTCATGACTTCTGAGAGCGCTGATGAGTTCCTCCAGAGACACATTGTTCAGATCTTTTGACACCTTGAAGGCAGTGACCATTGGTTCCCATCTTCTGGGTAAGCTTCTGATGATCTTTTTCACATGATCTGCTTTGGTATATCCTTTGTTCAAAACTCTCAGACCAGCGATCAGAGTTTGAAACCTAGAGAACATTGCTTCTATAGACTCACTCTCTTCAACTTTGAAGGCTTCATACTTCTGAACTAAAGCCAGAGCTTTAGACTCCTTAACTTGAGCGTTTCCTTCATGAGTCATTTTGAGAGACTCAAACATATCATGTGTTGTATCTCTATTAGTGATTTTTTCATATTCTACTTTAGAGATAGCATTTAAAAAAATATTTCTAGCTCTGTGATGATTTTTAAAATCAGCTTTTTGTTGTCTATCCATATTTTTTCTATCCACTTTGTTTCCTTCTGAATCTGTAGGATGTTTGTAACCATCCAAGACTATATCCCAAATATAACTATCATGACCTAGAAAGAAACTTTCTAGTCTATCTTTCCAGTACTCAAAATATTCTCCATCAAACACTGGAGGTTTGTTGTAACTATGATTGTTTTGTTCAGCGGCCATTGTGTTTTCTTCTGGATCTTTTCCTGACACGGTTAAGTGTTGTGCTCAGAGTCAAGCTCTGATACCAATTGAAGGGGTAAGAAAACACTTAGAATGGGGGGTTTAATAAGTGACTCTTTTTCGTTTCAAAACAAAGCTCAAACAATAATGGAATAACACAGTTATTTTTATCCTGGTTCGTTTGAACTCAAACTACTCCAGTCCATCCGCCAAGGTGATTTCGCATTTCTCAACAAGGACTTAATCCACTATAATCAGATGATTACAATCACACAACAACTATTGTGACTAACAATGCACAGGTAAACTTACAAGTGACTAACACCACTAAGACTTAAATCTAGTCCTAGTCTGCTTGAGAAATCTGACCAAGCTTGGTCTCTCAAGGAACAAAATACAGGAGTTTAATCTTTACAAATAATGAAATAGAGTTTGCTTCTAATCAAGCTATATCACAACTGTAATTTTTCACTTAGAATATAATACACAAAATGTATGAACAATGAGTTTGTGAGCTTTTGGATCTTTCACGTAGTTTCTTGCTTCTTTTGAAAATTTGATTGGTTTTCTTGGTTCACATAAAAAGTTGTTGGCTTGCAATAAATGTCCTTCTACTTATAGTAGGAACAATAAGACCGTTGCTACCTTCAGAAAAGATGGAGAGCATTAAATGCTTTGCGTGTATCCTTGCAATATTCCATTTTCCAAGAAACTAGTTGTAGGCACTTGAGTGCTTTCAGTCGTCTTTGCACTAATAAGCAAACGTCAGAATGTAAGAACGTGTTTCCTTTGCTTTGACAAGACAAGTTGGTTTAAACGTTGTTTCAGAATTTGCTTCCAATGTCTTTAAGTCAGAACATGCTTCATTTAACTTCTGGGCAGAGCGTTGCTTGCTAAGAACTTTGAACAACGCTTGCTTTCAAGTTATCTTCTGAATCAAGGAGCCTGCTAGAAGTTAGAAGATACATTTAACAAGTAAAGGTTCTTACCAGAGTCAGCAGATGCGTTTGAATAAAAGGTTCTTTTATCAAAGAACTTCTTCATAATCTTTGCTTAGTACTTTAGAATGTTTTCTGTCAGAACATTAACTAAGACATTCAAAACACATTCATCAGAGCATAAATTATCTTAAATATAATTTAGTTATCATCAAAACTCTTGAGATAGGTCAAAACTAATCTTGTTCTTTCAGCACTGAGTTCAGGAAAGCCGTGGGCATCGAACCACCCCGAAAGTTTGATGCCCTCCTCGAGAAGGCCAGAGCCTACATGGACTACGAGGAAAGGGAAGCGGCCAACAGATCCCGAGACCCCAGAAATCGCGGATCCAGCAGCAATCCGCGACAAGATACCGCCCCTCCTCGACGAACCGGAGAAAAGAGAAAGGACGATAAACCCCAGGACGCCTGGGAGCAGAGGGGGCCCTTAGGACGGTTCACAGAATACACTCCGCTCACGGCCTCCCGCGAGCGTATCTTAGCGGAGTGTGCAAGTACAGATTTTAAGGATGGCAGCGTCAAACTTCCCCGTCCATCTCCTGCCAAACCCGGGGTGGACTGGAGCAAATACTGTCAGTACCACCGAAGCCACGGGAATATGACCGAAGACTGTGTCCACCTCAAGGACACCATCGAGACCCTCATAAAAGGGGGGAGACTCGCACAGTACCGGTGAAATGACGCTCCTCGTCGGGACGCCGGCGAGACGAGGGAAGCAGAAGAGGATGCCCGACCATCTGACGAGTTGGTTCCTATCCAAACCGCGTTCTCCGTCACAAGACCCGAGGACTTCTACGTCCCCGATTACATGCAAGAACCTTTGTCGACGCACAACAGGTGGGAACACTTCCCCTCCTCCATGGTCATCAATGGTGGAGGGTTCAATGATCTGACCATAAATTCATCTAAGAGGAAGCTGGATGAGTTGGTCGACACGCCCCCCCCCCCCCCCCCTCAAACGGTGACCTTTGAAAAGGTGAGGGGCAGGTCAGAGCCAATCACCTTCTATCTCGAGGAGCTCCCCAGAGGGGGCCCCAATTCGGTCATCCCTCTGCTGATAAGAGCGACAATGGACAACTTCGATGTACACCGCGTCCTCGTCGACGAAGGAAGTTTCGTTAACGTGATGTACAACCAATTGTTCTGAACCCTGCAGCTCGACGACTCTCACCTCTCACCTTACGTGGGGTCGGACCTGCAGGACTTTAACGGCTCAACTTCCAAGCCTTGGGGATACGTTGAGCTCATGGTTACATTCGAAGAGGATACGGAAATGAGGCAAGTCAAGGTGCACTTCTTCGTCATTGATTGCCCCTCCCTCTACAACTGCATTATGGGAAGGCCGACAGTGGCGGAGCTGACCGCAGTACCCTTCACCGTTCATTTAAAAATGAAGTTTTACACCAAGAGGGCACAGGTCGCCACTATCCAAGGGGACCTAGCAGATGCCTGAAGGTGTTTTAACGCGGCATCCAAGGGACGCGACATGGTCGACACCAGCACAAGGCCCACCAAGAGAGCTGCAACAACATGATCAGAACCTCAGAGCCCGTTAGAGTGGAAGAGCAGAGAGCCCCTCCAAAGGTCGACTCAATATTCCTGGATACCCGTTTCGACCAGGATGAGCCTCCTAGCGGCGATCAAGTCCCCCTTCGACCAATTTTGGACGGGGACTTCGAACTCATCCCCCTCGGTGAAGACCCAAGCAGAGGAGTGAAGATTGGCACCGGACTCCCCGACTTAGCGAGGAAGCAAATCAAAGCTTGCTTGTGCGATAATGCAGACATGTTCGCGTGGAGTGCTGCGGAGATGCCCGGACTCGACCCTGAGGTCTCCTGTCACCAACTCGCCATTGATCCAGCCGCTAGGGCAATAGTGCAACATAGACGTAGGCAGTCTCCGGAGAAAACGGAGGCTGCTGAAAAAACTGTAAAAGACCTCCTAGAGGAAAATTTTATTTCTGAAGCCCGTTATTCAACCTGGATGTCAAATGTTGTACTTGTCAAGAAAAATAATGGAAAATGGTGAATGTGCATTGACTACACCGATCTTAACTGGGCATGCCCGAAAGATGCATTTCCTTTACCTAATATTGATATGTTGGTCGACAACTCGGCCGGTTATAAAATACTATCGTTTATAGACGCCTATTCGGGCTATAACCAAATCCCAATGGCAATAGGCGACAAGCATTGCACCGCTTTCATGACCAGCTCGGGCAACTATTACTACAATGTAATGCCCTTTGGTCTGAAAAATGCAAGAGCAACATATCAACGGATGATGAACAAAGTCTTCCGCAACCAAATCGGGGATATGCTCGAGGTATACATGGATGACATGATCGTCAAGTCCCGAGCAGACACCGACCATGCCGCTCATCTCAGGGAAGTCTTTGCTCAAGCGAGGCAATGCAAAATGAGATTTAACCCCGAGAAGTGCACGTTCAGGGTCAAGGCGGGAAAATTCCTCGGCTTCTACTTGACAGAATGAGGAATCGAAGCCAACCCCGACAAGTTCCAGGCTTTCTCCGACCTGCCCACAACTACATCGAAGAAATCCATACAAGTCTTGAATGGCATGCTCACCTCGCTATCTCGTTTCGTTGCGAAATCCACTTAACACACCCTCCCTTTCTTCAAGCTCCTCCGCAAGGAAGCGACCTTCGAATGGACCGAGGAATGCGAGCGGGCGCTGCTCCATCTTAAACAAAGCCTCTTGCAACTGCCCATGTTATCACATCCGTTTGACGGGGAAACCTTATTTCTATACCTAGCCGTCTCGGTCAAAGTCGTCAATGCAACCCTTATTCGCGAGACACCTGACGGGCAAAAACCCGTTTATTTCAGGAGCAAAGCGCTTCAAGGGCCCGAGGTTAGATACCAACAAATAGAGAACGTAGCTCTGGCCCTCGGCAATGCAGCAAGAAGGCTCAAACACTATTTCCTCGCGCACACGATCATAGTGTGAACAGACCAACCCGTAAAACAGCTCTTGGGTCGACCAGATATGACGGGTCGAATGCTGAAGTGGTCCTTGGAACTTTCTGAGTTCGACATTCAATACGAGAGCAGGAAAGCCCTAAAGGCACAGGCTTTGGCCGATTTCGTCACGGAGATGACCGCTCACAACCCCCTGCAGGAAAAGAGCACAAGTGGATCATCTTCGTCAACGGAGCATCCAGCTCGTCCGAGAGTGGCGCCGGAATCCTCCTAGAGAATGAGGAAGGTGTGGTGGTCGAGCATTCACTCACCCTCTCCTTTCCGACCTTGAACAACCAGGCGGAATACGAGGCCCTGCTCGCGGGTCTAAGACTAGCCGAGGATCTAGGTGCCCATGAGGTACAAATATTCACTGACTCTCAACTCGTCGAGTCCTAAGTCCAAGGAGGATACCAGGCTAAAAATAACAGCCTCATCAAATATTTGAACTTAGTCAAGAGCACATGAAAAAGTTCGACCGAGCAGAAATTTCGCACGTACCACGCGAGCAAAACACAAGGGCTGATATACTTTCGAAGCTCACAAGCAAGAGAAAGAAAGGCGGAAACAAATCCGTCATACAAGAATCCCTATCTCACCCAAGCATCGAAAAAACTTCGACTCCACCCGAGGTAAACGCCATCGGAGACAGCTCATGCTGGATGACCCCGGTGTTCAACTTCCTAACGAGGGGGGAACTCCCCCCGGACCAAACAGAAGCAGCCGCGACCAAACGACGAGCATGCTCCTACATGGTAATCGAGCACAAACTATATCGCAGGGGATTTTCTATCCCACTCTTGAAGTGCATCGACAAATCCACGGTCCCCGAGATATTACGGGAAATACACGAAGGGATTAACGCCCAGCACATGGGCGGAAAATCCCTAGAGAGGAAGGCACTATGAGCGGGGTATTACTGGCCGACAATGCAGCAAGATGCCAAAGACCACGTCAAGAGATGTGACAAATGCCAAATACACGCCGACATGCACCTCGCCCTGCCACACGAGCTGAGTATATTGTCATCCCCGTAGCCATTTTTCTGGTGGGGAATGGACATCCTCGGATCATTTGTTCAAGGGACGTACCAAAATAAGTTCCTCATCATGGCCATAGATTATTTTACAAAATGGATAGAAGCCGAAGCCCTCTCAAAAATCACCTCGCATAACATCCTCCGCTTCTACAAGCGAAACATGCTCACCCGATTTGGAATTCCGCAGGCGCTAATCACCGATAACAGTACCCAGTTCACCGACCAGGGCTTTGAAAGTTTCGTCGCCAAGCTCGGCACCAAGCAGCATTTTACCTCAGTCGAGCACCCCCAAACCAACGGGCAGGCCGAGGCTGCAAACAGGGTCATCTTGCGAGGACTCAAGCGTAGATTAGGCGAAGCAAAAAGGGGATGGGTCAAGGAGCTACATAGCATTCTATGGGCATACCGTACGACGCCCCATTCAACAACGGGTGAAACCCCGTTTCGACTGACCTACGGCACTGAGGCGGTCATCCCGGTAGAAATCATGGAGCCATCCAGGTGAACTGAGATGCCCCTCAACGAGGAGATGAACGACGAGGCTCTGAAAGACGAGTTCGACCTTATCGAAGAAATTTGTTCAGGAGCAGCCCTATGCAAGGCCACTCTGAAACAACAGGTAGCCCTACACCACGACAGCAAAGTCATAAGACGCGAATTTCAGGTCGGTAGCCTAGTCTTACGGAGAAACCAGAAGGATTCCTGCGAAGGAAAGTTGGCCGCAAACTAGGAGGGACCTTATCGCGTCTGGGGAGCTACGGGCGCCGGAGCATATTACCTTGAGCAATTAGATGGAGAGCCACTTCCTCGACCCTGGAACGCTGCAAAACTGAAGCAATATTACAGCTAAAGCCTCTCACAGCCTGAGGACTTTCACCGTCAAACATTCACCTTTACTCGACAAAGGGAAAAATCTCGACCACGTAGGCGCGTCGAGGTACGGATGCCGCCTACCAACCAAAGTCATGATATCGCTCACATTTGAGAGAGACACCCTTGCCCGACAAGGGCATCTCGATCGAGCCCCGCTGTCAAAGTACCCCAACATGGCAGAACACCCAGCTCGCGATGGGCAGTTCACGCCACGAGCGTATGATCCAATCGCGATCATGCGCCCGTCTCGCAGACAGCCGCTCCGCGCCCTCGACACATTTTGAAGTATGTCGAATCGATAGGGTCGAACAAGCATCTCCACGTAAACACGAACTGCATGAAAATATTCATAAACGACCACCACAATGGTCGGGAACACACATCCGAAAAGTTATCAAAACAATGAATAACGCAATTATAAATATGTCGACTACATGGGTCGACGTTGTCCAAATTTACAAATTAGGCACAGCGGCCTCAAAACCAAAAAACTAAGAGAATAATAGCAGGAACGTAGGCCCCAAAAACAAATACGGGCACGCAGGCCCCAAAAAAACAATAAACGGGCGCGCAAACCCAAACACCAACAAAGCATCAATTTGTCCCCGGAGTGCCGACGTCGACGTTAGGAGAGACAGGGGGAGGCACAACCCGGCCATCGACGATCTGGGACAGAACTCCATCCCCTTCGGTATTCAAAACCGGATTTAGTGCGGATAGCTGACTCACCGCAGCCTCAAAACCATCGGCCAAAGCGCCAACGCAGTCCGACTCTAGGAGTTGAATGCGAGCAATAAAGTCAGAGCGCGTACGCAAGTCGACCATCCCTTCTGGCTCGTCCTCAACGGGAAGCATAATAGCCTTCAGGTCCTCGACCTCTCTCGACATCCATTGGTTGTCACTCTCCAACCGCTCCTTATCAAGCTGGAGGCAGTCTCTTTCCTCGAGAGCCCTGTCGGCCCTTTCCTTCTCCCCCGACAACACGTCAGACTACTCGCAAAACATTTCCTCTGAGCATTCGAGGGCAGCCTTCAGTTTGCGAGACTTGGCCACAAGAGCCTCATTCTCTGACTCCAACTCTCTGACCCGATCCAAGGAGTCCGACCCTTCTCCCGCGAGGACAACCGCCATCTCGGCCATTTTTACCACCCCGACCATGCTGGCAGCGAGGTGTTTCCTCCGACCTTTCTTGTCGAGCCGCCTGATGATGTCAGCCTCATTGTCAAACACGGACAAGGGAAACCCCTCAAGGAAATCCTTCTCCACAAAGCAGGGTGGCAGGCCGAAGGCCCGGGCGCCTTCCCCTCCGTCGATCACTTCGACCCCATCATTTGGTCGACTTCGCTTCTTGCTGATCAAAGCAGATTGGCGCTCGGCATCCAGGGAACCCGAGGACCCACTAGATCCTTCCCTTCCCGAGTCAGGGGTCGGGCCCATCCGCGTGGCTTGTTGCGGCCTCACCAATCTCTTGCTGATTTTCTTGTCTTGAGTTAGCTTCAGAAACCTCTCGCGACGCTCCGCCATGTGACCTGCAAAGAAAGTGTACTTGGGTTAGCTACATGCATTAAATAAAACAAATAAAGAGGAATGTCAATAGATCAAAGCAACAAACCTAAGAGGTTTACGGCTTGCCCGTAAGATTGGCACTCGACGAGCGCCTTGGTATTGATCGGGCGCACCTCGAACATCGGATAGCCATCCTCATCAAGAACGTCGTCCCCTTCCCTCATAACCCACCGAGCAGGAAAGAAGCCATCGATAAACTTGTTCAGGACGCCATAAGCTTCCTCATCCTCAGCACTCATACCCCCAGCAGGAGTGTGGTAGTATCCAGGTCCATGGTCGTAATGGCCCGAACACCAGTGAATGGGAAACTTAAAGACTTTCCCAATCTCGGGATTACCCTCAGCATCCAAACACGGCTCCCCATCCTCGTCCACCACAAGGGCCAGTTCGAACAGCGAATCTACGGCTTTCTGGGTAGACAGTTGCAAGATGTACCACTTATCCTTAAAATCTCGCATAGAATCCATATACATCCTAAACAGTCTCTTCGACTGCTTAAGGGACACCCAGTTGTACTTCCCTCCTCGGGACTTCCGTTGTAGGTGAAAAACCCTGAAGAACATGGGAATCGTCGCCCTAATCCTCAGGAAGCGGCAGGTGAGTTCGAATGCCCGGAGAAAGGCAATCGCATTAGGATGAATTTGGGAGGGGGCCAGGCTCAGATGGTTGAACACTCCCACCTGGAAGTCATTGAAGGGAAACCCGAG
Organism: Vicia faba; assembly: GCA_948472305.1. Lineage (NCBI taxonomy): Eukaryota > Viridiplantae > Streptophyta > Magnoliopsida > Fabales > Fabaceae > Vicia > Vicia faba. Next base: position 34,205,623 of record OX451739.1, on the reverse strand, counting down.
CCCGAGATCTTTAAATACGATCTCGTACATGGGAAATGCATCCTGTGTAAACTCCAAGCAGATACGGGCATCCCTCGTCGGCCTCATAATCTTAAAGTTTCTTTGAAATCCCTCTTGGCTGCCGCCATACTTGACGACAGTGTAAGCTTGTCTACTGGAAAAGCTATAGATCGAAGCTATTCCCCGGGGTTCAGCACCAACCCAATCCAGAGTGGGGTCATCGATGGTGTCGACCAGGTTGATGGTTTCCTCCGCAGTGCGTGCTTGTTTCCTCGACATCGTTACGCCCCGAGGACTCAGGAATATCGGCCATTTACCTACAAAGTACAGGAAACCGGTGAATTCGACAGCAAATATGCTTTTCCTCCACAAAGACGGGGAGAAGTAAGCAACACTCAGACCTAGTCATCGGCCATTTGCACGAAAAACGGGGAACATGATGACCTCGACCAAACACCGACCTCAGCGGCGGACGTGTATCAATCATGAATGACGCGAGCATAGCATGAATATCGCGAGCGAAGGATGAATCTTGCGACCAAGTTCATAATGTTGCTGGTCCGATACAAGAATACTACGGGGAAAACTAGCCTACATACTAACGAAAGGATGAATCTCCCGACCAGGTTCATAAATCTACTATCCAAACGCATGAGTATCACGGGCACGATCATAAACCGTATGCCTAAACTTATGAATATCTCGGGCATAGTCATGAATCAGGCGCTTAGGGTGCTTAAATTTCTTGGGCACAATCCACAGACATGAGATTCTACCACTAAAACACCATCAAAATCTATCTACAATATGAGATATCAAAGGGAAAAAACACTTACTTGGGAGAAGAGTGAAGAGCGAAGGTGGTGGAGATGAACACACAATAAACGGCACGACGGTCTCAGCGACGCTAGGAAAACTCACGATGATTGAAAACAGAGAAAATATGAGAAGCGTGAAGATGTGAAAACAAACTATGGGCCCTGAAGCCCTATTTATAGAGATGACGTGAAATATGAAACGCCGCGCTGGGGAACCACGAACCGCCCCCGTCCTCGACGCCTACTCGCATAGACAATGATGACCCTACTCCCTAGGGCGGAATTGTGGTTTCCAAGAGCCGCACCACGTGTCTAACTGACGCGTCACCACCTCTCTACAAGCGCTCCTCGAACACTTCTCGGTTGTTGCACGGAGCAAATCGCAAACCGGGTGATGTCTCACCTCCCCGGTTGAAAGCCCCCGTTTCGCGCAAGCGAGTCCCGCGAAAGGGTGAACTTGAATCAAGTCATAACTCCCGTACCAGGAGCAACGAATTGGGGGGCTCCTGTTATTGACTGGGCCTGCCCGTGGCCCAATCACCAGTGAGGCCCAAAACAAGCTTGTCAACGTATCATGTTGAGCATTAGATCTTCCGAGCACACCCCGATCATGGATAATTGGTCGAATGCGACTACGTCTCGCCGGTGCCCGCGAGGAACGTCCCCGACGAGGAAGATCCCAATCCAAGCTCTGCCTGAGTACCCTCCTCGTAGGGCAGACCTTCAACCTCTCTGGATTTCGCAGAGTCCACAGGGTCCCGGGAAGATCGCGTCTTTACCCTACCTATTCTGCGGAGAGCATCATCCAGGTAGGATACCACGTACAGGTCTCCACTACTCACGTGGAACCTGGCAGTCCCTTTGTTGGGCCTGTTTGATCAGCCCAATAAAGGGACCTTGGTCCAGCGCTGGGGGCTATAAATACCCTCTATTTCGAGAGGGCCAGGTATTCATTCATTGACACCTATACTCACTTGCTTGCTCATTCCATCTCTCATTTTACCATCGGAGTGTCTTGCAGGTACCCCTCCCCCCCCCCCCCCCCAATCTCCTTCAAATTCAGCTCGAAGTCAGCTGTAACGGTCCAACTCTGATCAGATATGATGAAGTTTTTAGCGTGGGAGTGGTTTCTTTCGACGTACAAGTCGAGTAAAAATTTGTTATGGTCGGATTGAAATATTTCTCAACGATTTGTTTAAAAAATTCTTAGCTTTGTTTGGTAATGTCTTTTGACTTCTTTTTTAATCATTTGATGATTTTATATTGTTGTATTTTACAAAGAAAAAAGGTATAGTACAAAACAAACCGAAGATATTACATCCTAAATATCTACATAACATGAACAGAAAGTTAAGTTCATGCAAGTTGAATAAAAATTCACTAGTATGCAAACATGGTTAGTGAAAGTGAGACCAAACTCTGTTAAAGGTAAAATTTAATATTACAAAACAATTTATTACTATTGAAAAGATTTAGCATGAAGAATCTAATTGATCTCCTAGCTGGCCTCTGCTTTTCTACAATTTAGTGTCAACAAACGACATCTATCAAACTTATTCCCTCCAAGATTTTCAGACCATGTAAGCTTAGATTATAATCATCCTTGTCATGTCTTAAAAGCATAGTATTCCATGACACATTGATAACATTAATAATAAACATAACATGCAAGTAAGAGGTTGATTAGTGAGTATTGGTCTTATTAGGCATGTTTGCTAATAAGGGAAATTTAGAGCAAAGGGTATTTAAGAAAAATTATGGTTGTTTGTTTATATTTATGTTATTTTAAATTCTTTGGCCCTTTGGAGGTAGCAATAAAGAAGCACCAAACAAATAAAATGAGGCCACAAATCACATGGCACAAGTAATAAAATGAGTTTGTCGGCTACTTTTGAAGGCAAGAATTGGATGGCTAGTGAACAAGGCACAAACATTTTGATTATGGTCTAGTATGTAGCAAAGGATAAACATTAATCCAAAAGTTGAAAGCATATTGTATACATGTCATTGACAACAAGATTAATTAAAAAGAAAGAGACAGTTAGATTAGAAAAGTGTTTTTAGTGACAATAGCTTAATTAGTATGTGGTTTTCTAATTCCAAAACAATCATGTTTGGTGCAAAGCACAAACTTTTGTATAGTAATTATTGTTATTTTTTTCCTCACTCAAGTGATCATAGTTCTAAATTGTAGTCGTAGTTGCGATTACAACGGAAATATTTACATTGCAATAAAATATAAATATTGTGATTGTAATTGTAATTGTATAGAATGATTTTAAATTACAGTTACCGTTATGGGTATTATAATTGCAATTAATGTGGATATTGTGACGCAGATTATGATTGTTGAATTTCTATTAGTAGGTGTTTGAAATACGCATTTGAAAGACACTTAACATAACTAACTGATGATAAACATGGATGAAAATGTCAAATATTGTTCCTATTATTATGACAAGCGTGATTTAAAAATTACACTGCAATTGTGGTGTGATGTGGTTGTGGAGGCTACCGCATCAGCAATATTACGACTGCAATTATAACTGCAGACTGCAATTTAAAATCATATTGCATAAATTTTTAAATCTTTATATTGCAACCATGATTGCGGTTGGATATTGCAATTTAGAATGATGATAGATGATAGTAGTAATATGGTATAGTGATTAAGACTATGAAGTTCATGTCAAATCCTAGAGTTCAACTGGCTTAATTAGCTTAGAAAAACTTTCATTCCATCGCTTCATGTCACCCCATAGGCAAACTTGTGGGACCTTGAAATGCAAATGCACTCTTGACCTCAAGTACACTAGAAAAGTATATATCTTTTAGATGATGATTGCATCCATAGGGGCATGCTTTGATTTGATTTCATCACTCTCTCTTAATTCCATCTCTCTTCTTACCTTTTTGCCTTTTAAGTTTGTTTTTTGAGAAAAGACTAGTGGGGGCAAAAAGACAAATAAATAAATTAAATTAAATATAAGGATAATAAAGAATGAGGGAGAGGTTAAGACCATGCAAGGTGGGGAACATATTCATATAGATGTTGAAAATTGAATTATGTTCATAGGTTAGTAGGTTTCATAAGAGTGTTCCTTCCTTTAAATGGGATTAGAAATCACAAAAATTTCCAATATAAACAGTACTAATTGAAGGCTAGCTGTAAATTGTGTGGACCATCATTTGTTGAGAGTGATGCTGGTTTTTTTTTCTCTAGATAGTGGTATATGATGTGCAGATATAACAGTTTTCTTTGCAGAATTGAAAATTGACTTGTGTTCTCTTGAAATTGGTCCCATTAACAAATTCATCTAGAAAGAGAGAATGGTGGTGTGTCTTGTCCCCCTACAATTGACCCCCCATGAAGAATGGAAAGGGAATTACATAATTATGTCTTGTTTACCAGTTTGTTTGTTTGGCCCCCTTCTATCTCTCATCCTAATTGCAAGCCGTGCATGAACTAAGAACAGCTGAGTTTGCCCCCACTATTTCCTCTTATTTTAACTCATATTTAATTTTATGTTTCTTCCATAATGGTTCGTATTAGTTACAAGTACCTAGACATTGTCTTCCTGATTATTCTTATATAGAAATTTATCAATTTTTCATTAAGCATGTTTGGAACAGTGTTTCCGCGTTTCCTTGGAGTCTGAAAAAACGTCAATTTGAAACATTAGGCCAAACGCACGTTTTTTCCCTCAAACAGGTCATAAGTCAAATTCAAAACTAGCATTCACTAACTAGATTCTTACGTAAGTAGTTAACATCAGAATTCAAACTCGGGCCTTTGTAAAGTTTAGGTTAAATTTACACCAACCGGGCCAACTTAGGTTGACATTGTCTGTGATGAGTTGTAAGCTGCCTCAATGTCTCATGCTAAAAATAAAGTCCCGAGTTTGAGTGTGTAGGACATGCAAATAAATGAGACCATTTCCGGTTTCAAAGTATGGTGGCTGTAAAGAATATCCACTATGTTGTGTTGTTGCACACATTTTGAAGGTGGTATTTGTTGCTACAGAACTACATTTTATTATATGGATCCTATGACTATAGAATCTTTTAGAAAGCTACAAGGTCAAGAAAATCTCTATAGTGATGAACACCATATTTATGTTTTTGCTATAGTGGGTGTGGAAGCAAGTTCACTATCATACTATTTGGATGCTAATGGCAAACCACATCGTTGTCCATCTTTACAAATTGTTACTACAAAAGAGTACATTATCAGAAACATATCTTCACTGAGGAAAAAATATAAGGCATTATGAGAAACATAATGAAACACTTTAATTTTCATCCATCGTTAGTAACTTGAACACTATTTAGAAACAGGTCACATCATTATAGTTGCTTAGATATTTCACTGATAATGAATACACTTTAAACTGTTTTCAAGACAAAGAATTGGGATGGCAACTGTTTAACAAACAATTACAACATAAAATCATTTACTTGCTGTAATAACCAAATGCATGTTCCTTTAAGCTGCCATGGAATTGGGATGGTGATAATAAAAACTCTACTCGAATACCGAAATACCTCCATCCCATGAGCATGAAGCAAAAACATTAGGTATAACTGGATGGAAGGCAATGTCCATGCATGCTTGGCCAAAGGCTTTTATTTTCTTAATTACTTTGGATGACTGATAATCATATATGTATATAGATCCATCTGAAGAGCCAGATGCAAGCTTTTTCCCATCCAAGCTGAAATTACACTTAATATGGAACCCAGAAACCCCATGGTTCTCATATCTCTTATATTTGTTGAGTCTGTATGGAGGGGTTGAACTAAAGATTGCGACATAATTTCCGTTTGATTGAGCAACAAAAACTGGATCAAAGGGGTGGGTCCTAACGCAAGGACAAGTATAAGCTTCCACATAAACCTGATTCAGAAGCAGAACATGTTAATTAGATTTAAACTTACACTCTTAACAAAGTATAATAGGGTCGTTTTGATTTTCAAAGATCGACCTGTTCTCCGAAATGAAAAAGGAATATAGCACCTGTGGCGCTAGTGGCTTAAGTTTTATCTCTATTATTATTTGATAGTATTTAGAAAAGGAGAAAAATGATCTTTCATAATATTTGTTATTACTGCAGAACATGTTTGAATTTCACAAACTTATTAATCTTTAAAAGGTGAATTCTGCATTAATATCTCTATCTCTACCTCTCACTCATCAACCAATCTCAATATTTCGCCAGAAGACAAAGTCCCTTAAGAAAAGACAAGTTTAGATGAATCAATATGGTAGATTACTAGATTAATCTCATATATGTAGGCAATGGCAATGTGAAAAGGATTTAATTGACATGCACCGACAGTGTAAAGATATTTTACAGCTCAGTAATCATGGCTGTTAAATTTTACAAGTGTTTGACTTTTACTCTAATCATATTTAAAGTATCACCTAAGAATAATTGTAATACACTAACCATGTAAATACTTTTTACTAGCAATTAATCTCATGTGAAAATTGTAGTAATAGTTTAAACTCAATTACTTCTAGAACTGCAAAAGCAATGAATTTAAAGCATAAGCAACAGCGGGACAGAAGTCACTGTTTGGGATTTTAAGAGGGGAGAGAGAGACTATGACTAAAGGAAGGAGTAAAGAGAAAACCTAAGTTGCAAAAGTTACAAGTTTCCAATGTTTAAATATGTTAGCAGTTCATCACCTCAATAAATGATTACATTTGTTTGTTTTTCGTTTCTCCTATAGAAGAAATCTAACATTAGTTGATTCTATTTTTTACGAAGCTAAACTACGAGGCATATAAATAGTAATTGCTTTCAAAAATTATTTGATTCTATTTTTTACGACGCTAAACTATCAACTAATAATATTTAGAAAATCTATTCCCCTTTAGTGTTTATTAGTGCCGGCGATTTGTGTTGTCTTGCCTCCATTGTAGCTGTCTTTGGATTGTATCTTTGGTTTTTTAACACCTCCAATGTGCTTCTAATCAGCAGTGCCACCCAGAATCACCATAAGCTCCCACCATTGCTATTGTCAGCTTCCATTAACAAAACCTGCCTTCCAATTGACAACCATGAGCTCACTGTCTAGACACTAGTTGAAACCTATAAGTTCATTAGCACAGTTCCAACCACATGTTCATCACGCACCACCTTACTTGTGTTAGACTGCCACCGTTGGTGCCAACTAGTACACTGCCTTGGCAAATAAATTTGATTGCCTGATATAATTGTGTTACTAAAAGAATAACACTGAAAATAACATTAAAACATTCTTCTAAGCACAAAAGCTCTTTGGAGCTTTTTTCTTTATCGTATAACTTTCTCTTTCTTTCTAATGAGTACATTGCTACAACTTATAACTATTTATAATAATGAAATACATATTTTTAGCTTTGGTAAACCATGTTTAGTTAACATTCATGACTTTCCTTAATACTAACTTATGATTTAATGTAGACCTCTATAGCATGTATCATCAATAAGGATGGACATATTTTCTCTTATTGACTAAATTCAAATGCCAAGTTTATATTATCTAATATCTTACCTTAAATTTGACTTCATCATTCCCAACAAACTCTTCATCTTCAAGAATAAATTGATTTTTAGTAGCTTTGTAAAAATATCAGCAAGTTAATCTTCCGAAGTGCAATACTCCATCACAATTTCTTAATCTCTTATTAAGCTCTCGTATGTAATGATGTTTAATGTCAATATGTTTGCTATGTCCATGAAACATTGGATTCTTTGTTAGAGCAATCGTTGATTTGTTAGAGCATAATACCTTCTCTGGACCATCTTAATGATGTTGCAATTCACTTAATATTCTTTGCAACCAAACTGCTTGAGTAGCACAATTTGTTGTTATGTACTCTGCTTCTGCGGTTGACAGAGCAACTATTTATTGTTTCTTAAAGGACCAAGAAAACACACTTGTTTCAAGATGAAAGACATAACCCGAAGTGCTTTTTCGAGTTTGAGTTTCACATGCCCAATCACTTGTTTATGTACTCTGCTTCTGCGGTTGACAGAGCAACTATTTATTGTTTCTTAAAGGACCAAGAAAACACACTTGTTTCAAGATAAAAGACATAACCCGAAGTGCTTTTTCGAGTTTGAGTTTCACATGCCCAATCACTTGTTTATGTATCCAATCAACTATGGATTGCTAGAACTTGAATAAAAGATTTTTTCATCAATTGTTTCTTTTATAGACCTCAAAATTCTCTTTGCAACTTGTCAATGTGATTGTCGTGGCAAGTCCATGACTCTATTGATAAGTCTAACTCCATAAATTATATCAAGTCGTGTTGTTGTCAAGTACCCGAGGCTTCCAACTAGCCTTATGAAATTTGTTAATTTTACAAGATCACCACCACTTTCTCTTTCTAGTTTCAATCGTTCTTCCATCGGAGTCAACATCGGTTTGCATGATTCTATCTTAAATTTCTTCAGAATATCAGCCGCAATATTTCTTCTTTGAAATCAAAATCCCCTTGTTGGTCTGCTTCACTTCAATGCCTAGAAAATACGACATTAGTCCCATATGTGTTGTCATCTCAAACAGTGTGGACATACTCTCCTTGAATTTTGCTAACAATTTGGGATTCTCTTTGGTGAAGATTAGATCATCCACGTAGAAGCAAACAATAACAACATCCCCATCCCTGTTTGCTTTGACGGATAAACCATGCTCATATGGACTTCTATGAAATCCATTGTTTATGATGTATGTGTCAATATGTGTGTACCAAGCTCTTGGCGCCTGCTTCAATCCATATAGTGCTTTCTTTAACTTGTATATTTTACCTTCATCTCCTTGTTGTAAACAACATGGTGGTTGTTTTACGTAAATTTCTTCTTCAAGCACACCATTCAAGAAGGCAGACTTGACATCCATCTGAAATATCTTCCATTGATTTTGGGTAGCAAGTGAAAGAATCATGTGTACCGTGTCTATTCTAGCAATTGGAGCAAAAACTTCAAAATAATCAATGCCAAGTTTTTGTTTGTAACCTTATACTACTAATCGTGCTTTGAGGCGATCTACCTCTCCTATTGGATTGTACTTTGTTTTGTACACCCACTTGACTCCGATTGACTTCTTTCCTTCTAGAAGTGTTGTTAACTCTCATGTATCATTATTCTCAATTGTATGAATTTCTTCAGCCATTGCATCCATCCAACAATCTTTATTGGTTGCTTCCTCATATGTCACATGATCACAATCAACAAATAAGGCATAATAAGTAATTTCTTCCTCCTTATCATCAGGTTTATCATCTCGACCAACTTCATAATCTTTCAAGTGAGGAGGTGGACGACACTCCCTTTACGGATGTTTACAAAATGGTGAGTCTTGTGTTAGATTAGTGGATGGTTCATCAACTTTATCATCTACTTCTTCATTTATAGTAATTATGCATGCAACAACTCTTTTTCCTTTTCTGACCAGTCTCACGATCCATCTTCATCAAAGGTAACATACCTGTTGATGACTACTTTTTGAGTTTTTGAATTGTACAATTTGTATGCTTTTGTTTCTTCGTTATATCCTACAGAGGCACTTTTCTACCTTGTCATCAAGCTTCTTCCTCAGTTGATCTAGAACATGTGCATAATACAACCAAAAAACTTTCAAGTTACTCAAATTTAACTTTTTCCCACTCCAATCTTCTTGTTGGACTTTCTGCCTTAATTGCGGTCCGCCCTTAATCGCCTTAATTGTGACACTTTGGCTTACCTTTATTGCATCTCCAAACACCTTCATTGTGTTAGTTTTGAAGGGGAGGATTTAGTCTCACATTGCTTAGAGATATGGCAAGTGTTGTGTTTATAAGTGGGCGTAATCCTCATCCTACAAGTCGGTCTTGTAGGGATGAGTTAGGCCTAACCCAAATTCTAAAATGGTGTATCAGAGCCTATCGTAGATCCATTGTTGGGTTTTCCACATCGTCCACGCTTTGGGCTCATTGAGGCCCAAACGTGAGGGTGTGTGTTGGACTTTCCGCCTTAATTGCGGTCTGCCCTTAGTCGCCTTAATTGCGACACTTTGGCTTGCCTTCATTGCAGCCCCTAACACCTTCATTGTGTAAGCTTTGAAGGGGTGGATGTAATCTCACATTTGATATGCAGGTGTTGTGTTTATAAGTGGGGACAATCCTCACCCTACGAGCCAGTTTTGTAGGGATGAGTTAGGCCCAACCCAAATTCTGAGACTTCTTGTGGAGTTTTATCACGTATACTTTTCACTGGACAACTACTTAAAAGGTATATTGCAAAAGACATTACTTCGGCCCAAACACTCTTGAGTAAATTCTTGAATTGCAGCATGCTTCTCACATTATCTATGATTGTTTTATTCTTCCTTTCTGCCACTCCATTTTGCTGAGGAGTGATCATTTGATGCCTAACTCCATACTTTCTCAAGAAATCATCACAGACAATAATATACTATGTTCCCCTGTCAGTTCTTAAGGTTTTCAAAGTATAACCACTGTGTCTTTCCACATACGCCATAAATCTTTTGAGTGCATCACAAGCATCCGATTTATTTTTCTAAACATAAACCCATGTCTTCCTACTTAAGTCATCAATGAAAGTAATAAAATATTTATTACCTCCATTAGATGGAACTTCCACATAGCATAAATCAGATTGCACAAGCTCAAGAGTGCACATGCTCAAGTGGTTTTGTATCTCTCCATGCATTCCCTTTAAGAAAAGGATCTCGGTGTTTCTTTCCTATTACACAAGCTTCACACAGTTGATTAGAAACTTGGATAACAAGCATGCCAGTAACCCATTTCTTACTTGCAAGAAACTTTATGCTTTCAAAGTTGAAGTCTCCAAAATGCATGTGCCAAAGCCAATTATCATCAATAGCTACAACTTTGCAACACATATTAGCATTATACTTGATGTTCTTTAGAAATAGACGATTCCTTGACATGCTTATCTTTACTATGAGACCCATCTCGGCATCATTGATAGTGCAACCTCTCTAGTTGAATTTTAAATCATAGCCTTTCTCAGCAAGTTGTCCCACGCTTAAAAGATTATGACATATACTAGGTACATAGAATACATCAGAAGAATAATTCAAAGATTCATCCTTCAATCCGATGGCGATCGTTCCTTTTCCCAAAACTTGAAGTTTTGAATTATCTATGAGCATGACTATATTGTGGAAATTTTCATCTAAGTTGGAAAGTAGTTCTTTATTCCCACTTAGATGGTTACTGCAACCATTATCTAGCAACTATTGGTCATCATTTTTATCGGCTACAACATAACATGTTGTAAGCACCACTTTCATATCATCTTCCGTTTGTACAACTCAAGCATGGCTATCTCTAATATTCAAGGATTTAGCACGACATTCTTGACCATAGTGACCATACTTTTTACAATTAAAACATTGAATATGAGATTTACATTCTAATTGAAAATGCTCGTACTTTTGACATTTGTGACATTGAATACAAGATTTATTTTGAAAAGAGCCATTAACTCATGTGCTTTGGCTTACGTCAATTTCAAAATTCCTTTAGCTACCTTTGGAACTATGTCCTCTTTGAAAGTGGTTTGACATTCTTTGCATGGGTCCCTCATTTCTCATATTTGTTTGAGCTTTTAAAGCTTGCTCAAATGTGCCACTTGATCTCTCGTTCATCCGCATCACACGTGACTCCAAAGATGCTTGCAAATCATTTAAAGTTATTGTGATGACATCTTTTTCTTCTTCAATTGCTGCTACTGTGTAATCAAAACAAGTTGAAAGAGTGCGCATAATTTTCGCGCAACATCTTTCTCCTTTATGTTATCACTGATGGATTTCATTTCATTGACTAATTTGTCTATTCGTGAAAAATAGTCATGAATGTTTCTGTCTCTTCCTTGCTCCATTAGCTCAAACTGGTATTTTAATCCTTGCAATCTCGTTCATTTAAGTAAAATTTTCCAAGCCTCCTTTGTTGTTAGATAATATAAACTTGGCATTTTGATTTAGTCAATAAAAGAAAATATGTCTATTCGTATTAATAATGCATGCTTTAGAGGTTTACATTAAATCATAAGCTAGTTTCAAGAGAAGCCATAAATGTTTATTGAATATGGTTTACCAAAGCTAAAAATATGCATCTTCTCATTATTATAAATAGTTGTTATCAATTCTAGCAATGTACTCATGAGAATGAAAGAGAAAGTTATACAGTTAAGAAAAAGGCTCCAGCAAATTTTTGTGCTTAGAAGAATATTTTGATGTTATTTTCAATGTTATTCTTATAGCAACACAATTATATCAAGGAAATTAAATTTATTTGCCAACACATTGGCCTTTGGTTCTATCTTAGCGGTCACATAAATTAATTATCCTGTTTTTCTTACGTACCTTGAAACCCTAGAGGAAAATTCCTTTTTGTTCCCTGTTACTGTCTTGTGCTGATGTCTTTCCTTATTTTTTGAGATTGGAACCTATGCAATACACACATAAACATGGACCATGGACATGACACTAACATGGATAATGTCTAAAATAAAGGACACTGGAAATGGTGCATATATGGAGCATGCAACACAAGATGATTCTATGTATATGTATATGGTCAAAGATTAATTTCCTCTTAGGTACTGACAAAACTTACAGAAAATGTTGATAATAGAGTAGTTTTATTAATGGAATAAGGGAGTACAAAGGCTGTTACAATAAATACTTTTCCGAACTAACTATTAAAATAAATGTGAATGACTCCCCCCTTACTCTCTCCAGTCACAATATATTCTCATTCTCTAACCAACTCTTTTAGAATCATTCTCCATGTCACAAACTTTCACTTCCCCTACTTGATCCTTCTTTCCTCTACGGGTGTAAACCCTCCAAACAGCTAGTTTGGGCCTTGCTTCAGCAGCCTCTTAGACGTTGGGCCCAAGTGCTCTATAACTCGATACACTTCCTAACTATATACATGGGTAGGGGACATAGGTAAGGGAACCGAGGTTGTCAAAATCGGGATCTTGCATAAGATCAGGAGGGTGTAGTAAGATCGTAAAACATAAGATCGTAACTATGATCGGAAGATCCTACTCGATTATTTTTGTAAGATCGAGAAAATCGAGAGAGGGAAGCAATATCATAAAGCATAAGATCGTAACAAAAATCGTAAGATACTACTAAAACGAAAAACTATACTATATATTTGAAGTATTTTTACATGATATTTTGGTAGGCAAATGCATTAGTGGGAAAATGGACGCCGCCAAACCGTAAATGTTGCTCATATGTCATTTGTCATCATTCTCGGCATGTAATTGTGGTCTCTAGAGAACAGTTGATCGTGGGAGAATGAGAGGAATTGGGCCTTGGCCCAATTCCTATTACAAAGGAATGTGCCCTATACTCTAATAGGTTGTGCCACTAAAACTTGAATGAGTTAACTTTCTGGTTCAATTATTAGTCTGGTTTTAATTTTAACTTTTAAAACCATGACTAGAACTTGGAAGTTATGATGTCTTTTACTAGGCTTTTTGCATTATTCAATTCCCTCTGGAACAATTTTTTGTTATAAAAAAAGCTGTTTATATTAATTAATATTCGCAATGCGGCCTAAACTAATGATAAGCAACTTACAGAACAATTTGGCAGAAAATAGGTGAACTGTAAAACAAAATATAAACAGTATTAGGGTTATCTCACCTGATTAGACAACGGCACCTGTCTCGACACATCCCAAACGATAATAGAATTCTCACTGATATTGCTCCCAGATACATCACTAGAAGAAATGAATTGCTTCCCATTTGTTGTAAACTCAACATCTAGAATGGAACCTAAATTTCGATTATAGTTATGCACAACTTTGTCAGTTCTGATATCCCATAGTTTGATATGCCCCTTAGATCCCCCAGAAAGGAAGAGATTTGAATTGTTTGGGTGGAACTTTATAACTCCAACCATTTGATCTTCTTTGAAAACCTGAGTTTCCATCCCCTTTTCAACATCAACCAACCTTGATGTGCAATCATATCCACAAGAAAGTAAGAAGTGCCCTTGTTGAGACCATTTCACATCTTTCACAGCGGCGTTGTGGAAGTTTAGCGCACATGCTTTCTTCTTATCTCTGCTCCATACGTTCCAAATGCATACCATATTGTCCATCCCAGCAGATGCGAGGAGGTGAGCTGCAAAGTAACTACAATGAACAGATCATTACTAATAACAGATACAGCAAGGATAAGGATATCTCTCTTGCTCCATGCGTAGCTGTGTGATATTTTTAAATATTATGATTTTATATTTGGAATAAATATACGCTTTAAATAAAAATGTATATGATACAATTCTTTCACCTTGGAGAAAGAGTGTAAGAAAACTATTATTTCCTAACAGTAAGTTATATCTTAAAACAAGGGAAACAACAATCTATGGAAGAAGAGAATTTACGGTGAGTTGATGACCAATGTATAGCATTGACAGCTCTTGTATGTCCAGATAGAGATGCAGATAGCCTTTCAGATATCGAGTTAAGATTTTTACGACCCTTAGCTTCACTTCCAAACAATGCTAAAATGTTATGGGGTACATCAGCTTCCGAGATACTGCCTGTGTTTTTGAGCAAGAAAAAGGTCAGATTAGTTGTGTTAGTAATTGGAAGACAGTAAAATCTAATAAAGTGACATATGAAACCCTAATTGGTGTCCAATTGAACAAGGGAGTAAAAGAAGAGTACCAGATAATGTGAAAGATGGAGATGATGAAAGGGGAAGAGATGTAGTTGAGATGGAAGACATAGAAGCGCGTTGTCGTTTGGAAACATAGCTACCTGGAATGAGAGTTTGTGTATGGAGGTTCGAAACAGTACAAGATGAAGAGGAAGGGATATAGGGTTTCGGTGGGGGAGTATGATGGTATGATTTCTTTCGTTTGGGTTCTTCTTCTTCTTCTTCTTCGGCATTTGAATATGCGGCGCATAGAAGATCCATGCTTCTTCTTTACTTCGTCGTCGATACTATTCTTTAGGCTCAAAGCGTTCGATTGGAGCGGTGGGGGAGATATAAAAAAAAGTGGGAGGGAGAAAGTTGGAGACAAGAAATTGAAAGAGGATCTCATACGAAAAATCTTTCTACTAATTTCACTTAATTCTTCTTATTTTTCAAAGGCATCCCCTCCCTTCTCCTCCAAACTCCCAAACATAGCCTTAGAGTTTTTCTTATATTTTCCTAAAAATTAAGTATATGTTTTTATATTAGGATTAAATATGTTTTTAGTTCTTATAAATATGTCACCCTTTAATTTTAGTCCTTATAAATTTTTTCTTTAAACAATGATCCTCGCAATATTTTTCGTCCCTATTTGTTGTCCCTCCTGTTAGATTCCACTAACAGAGGCTTATGTAGCACTCAACGTCAACTAAACTTAAAACTAAAGAAAAAGATATAAATTACGGGGATTTTAAACCCCCTTTAAATAACTTTAAAACAATAAATTTTCAACATCAAATTTTATCAAATTAATATTAAAAAAAAAAATTCTTCACATTCTTCCTCTCTCAAACAATTTCTGGAAGTCATTCCTCCAAAAAGAAATTTGAATACACCTTTGTCTAGTAATTTGTACTTTACTAGCTTGGTGAAATGACAAAATAAAGTGATTAATGAGAGTAGTCATTGTCAAGTACAAAAGAACTGTCATTGCGCCACTCTAGAAGAATAGAGGTCACAATCACTTTATGTATCTTTTGTACACTATCACACGTTAACTATTTTGAATTTTTCTTCTTTATCTTCATAGACTTCGGATATTTGAATATTGGACGTTGAAGCTTATTTGGAAGAATCTTTCTTAAGCCTTAGAACCTAAGTCTTGGAGTATTCAGAACTTGTCACATAGAACCTTGTCTTCAGAGTCTTCAACACTTGGTTGTAAGAATTTGCTTTTCTTCAGATCATCAAAACTTGTTCAATAGAACCTCATCTTCATAATCTTCAGAACTTGTAACACATAAGTAAAGCTTTAGAAGACCTCCAAATCTAAACCAAAAAATCACGATCAGAACTTCTTGTACTAACTTTCCTTAGACATGTTGCAGAAGATCAATTCAGAATTTTGACTTTAATAAAACATGTAATCACATGTTTTTCTCCAGAGTGTATGTTCAGAACCTGATGATGTCACACACCTTGTACCAGAGTCAAAATATTATAGCAGCAACTGCACACTAGACAAAACCATTAGTGTATACAATTATTCTCTAAGATAACATGTGAAGTTATCATCAAAATCTCAAGGTCAGGTGTAGAAATACTTCTTATTCTTACAATTTCCCCCTTTTTGATGATGACATTCAAACATTCAGACAGTTCACAACTTCTGAAAAGAGCGTACATTACTGGAGCACACGTATCAGAACACAAATTCTGAGTGGCATCTTTGTATGAGAGCATGCATCAGAATGTTGACTTGACTTCCTTTCAAGAGAGCACAACTTCTAAGCTTTGAGTCTGAATTTCATACTTTCAAGAAGTTAACAACTTCTGAATATTATGATATTAAGTAAGATTGTCTAACTTTTAGTAAGTTTATAACTTTTGAATTGTGTTTGGTACATCTGTTTGAATATTTATATATTCACAAGGTGTACAACTTCTTTTGTATAAAATCAGAGTTGACTTCATCCATAAGGTTTTCAACCTTAGCATTAGGATCTTCATCTTCAACCTGTCTTAGAATAAACTCAGTGAACTTATTTTAGAGTTTCTAGATAGAAAACATCAAACAAACAGTTAGTAGCAACAATACTATATATGTTTTAGTTTCATACTCCGAGAGTAAACATTATCAAAATCATTTTGCTTTCTTCCCCTTTGTTAGAAATCAAAAAGGTGATAAGGATAGAGAAGTGAAATTGACAGAATATTGATTTAATGCTTATTAATTTTATCTTTGTTAATATTAGATATTATTTCTTTAGAATCAATAAAGCGCGAATTATCAAAACATTTAAAGTATCACAAAGAATATAGGTAAGCAAGATTTTGAGAGAGAGAGAGAGAGAGAGATGCAACGGAATATTTCATGCTAATACTTTTTATTTGACAAAAATGACTTAGAGATAGGCTGATGACAACAATGTTTTGATAAATAAGACATATCCTAAAGAAGACATATTCAACTAGAGTACGAGGACACTAGCTTAGACTCCAAACACTTTGCAACTCTTATCAAACAAAGCATTTTTCATTGTGAATAGAGCCTTTCGAACAATTTTGATTACTTCAGCTAATTCAAACAGTTCAGATATGACACCCCCATAAGGAATAAAGGATTTTTTAGAGTCTCTTGAATCCAAGATTGATTCCTTTAGATGATTGAAAATGATAGCTAACAGATTGACTGGGATATTATTGAGAAGACAGAAGAGAAGGCATTTATCCCTTGGAAACACATCATCCATATCTTTTCCTCTAGGATGAAGGTTTGTTAGTAGGAATTGAAACCAAATTCTAGCAAGAGGTTTCAGGTTGTCTAGATTATTAAGTTCATACCCATGATAAGTATCATGAATGGTTGAGAAAATATCGACATCCATGAAATCAAAACTACCATGATCAAAGGAGATATATTTAGGAGGACACCCAATTGCTTCAACGATGGAGGAGCGAGTGGTAACAAGAGGAATACCATAGATAACATATGCATAAAGACTGAAGTTTTTCACAATATTATGGTATATGGGACCTCGTAGCATATCAGCATACCATGTCCAATGCTGATTTTCCATACACATGTTGATGAGACCGTCATCAGACACGTTGTTAGGCAGTTTCTCATGAATTACCTCTAGAAGATTTTCTTCTCCGTGAAACGTCTAAATGGTCATATGATGCAGGAATTCTTAGAGAGGACGGAAAGGGATGTGAAGAGAGAACAATGATTGAAACTCAAGGAGATATTACATATGATGGAAGACATAAATAGACACGATAATGTTTAACAAATGAGACGATTGAGTTACTAGATGCCCAAGACAATTAATTTCTGGTGAGAAAGAATTAGACAACTTCATAGACTTCCAAAACGAAAGGTTATTGAAGGATAGGGCATGACACTAATTAGGGTAGGTCGTGCACGGGAAATCTTTTGAAATTGATAGCTGAATATCTTATCCTATCATTTCCGTCAAGAGACAACAGTACAACAAGAAATATTTATCATTTATTCCCAATAAAATTAATTGCTCCAGGATTGCTAATGAGTACACATCCTTTTAATTTAAACATTTCCTGTCAAGATGACTTCTAACTGGTAGAAATATCTATAAGTACTTTGTTAGAAAACGTATAATTACTGACCTGGTTTATCTTAATTATTTTGAGGTCACCTTCGTCATCCACCTTGTTTCGGATTATCCATTTGATTGCAACAGCATAAGTTCCTTTCTGATCAAATACTTGGTTTGAAACATTCTTCTTGAAGGGTTCTCTTTACAAGAGTTTAAATAGAAGCTTCTTCTTGAAAATTTTCTGATCTTCTTGTTCTTCAGCAGCAACTCTATTACCTTCAGATTTTGACAATATAGTTTTCCATACCTGCAAGTTTATCAACTAGCTTTGACTTTGCAGAGTCAAGCTTACCATCAAATTTAACATGTATTGATTATGTTTCAGTGTTATATACTTTGTAGCCTTTTGAGCTTTTAGAACATCATAACATGATACCATTTTGAGCAGTAAAATCAAACAAGTTCTAATTTTCTTTAGAATCCAGGATAAAACAAGAGCATCTAATTGATGAATATAGGAAATATTGGTTTTTTCTTTTTCCATAATTCATAGTAAGTCTCTTTCAATAATATGTCATATGGAGACATTGTTCTGAAAATAATATGCAATGCTTACATCCTTTGTCCATAAGTGCTTTGCTATATTAGTTTGACAAGGTTTGAGACTTTATCTCAAATATCACTTGAGTATAGGAGGTGGTGAATACATAATGTGACACATTTTTATGTTAGAGAAACTTCACCTAAATCCACTTGCTATAATAATTAATCCTTACTTTTATCCATTGATTGATATAGTTTTCACTAATACAAACAAATCGATATGCAGAAGTTCCAATAGATTGGAGAAAGAAACAACATTCTTTTCTTTGAAATAAGTTTTTGAAAACTTTGCCCTTCTGACATACTTCACAAGCAACATCTGAAGTAAACTTCCGTTAAGGCGGGCTTTTGATAAATTCAAGGTTGTTTAGCTGAGAAAACCTTCTCGGGTTAATATAACTTAAATATCTGAGCCATGACCATTGATCCTCATTAACATACATGAGACAATTTTATTTTTAGATTTATAAGGTTAGAAAGTCTGATCTCATAAGTGTTGTTTCTTTTTTTTCTTTCATTGAAAAAGGATATAACCATCTTAACAGTTATTGCTCTGGAGCCTGTGATTTATTCATTTGATCACCTCTGAAACCCATGATAACTTCAAGCTTAAGTTTCAGACTTTGGAACATATGCCTTTTTCCCATCATGTGTTACAAGTAGCCAGAGTCCAGGTGTCAAGACAGGTGTTTCAATTGCACTGTTAAGGATATTTGCAACATAGATTATCTTTGTTAGAACAATGTTTGAATCTACTACCCTATATTTAAGTTTTGATGATAACAAAGTGAAAAGATATAATATTTATAAGTTTCATGTTTGAACTATCTGCTGCCTAAAATTATTATGTTCTGACTTGCAGATACGCTGATTGAGATAAGCAAGATCACATCTATTCAGCATCAGAACTTGATTTCAGACACCAGCATCAGAAGTTGCTACATCAGAACATCAAAATCAGATGATCAACTCACGTACATGCTGAAGCCTGATGAACAAGACTGCGCTTAATACTCTGATACAGAAACACAATAGTTCATCAGCAGCGAAGCAGAATCAGAATGAGCCAAGCCAAAACTTGCATTAAGTAAGCAACGGTACTGTGCATTGAAAGCAAATTAATTCCAACGGCTTCATTCCAGACAAGATCTGCTCAATAAGGAAAGTTTGTTATTAGCATTGAATCAAGAATATTGCATCCAACGTTCATCATCTCAATGCTATATAAACAAGGCTTTGAAGATTGAAATGGTTAATGCTCTCCAAATCTCTACACGCACAAAAGCTGAACCATAATCTTCGTTCTACCAGTTTTGCTAAACCACACACTCTGATATTCCATTACTGTTTAGCAATCTAGTTTCTAAGCTTCATTTTGTGTATACATCACAGTTGTGATACAGTTTTGTAGAAAACATCCACACACATAGTTTTATCTCTTTGTAAGAAAGTGTTACCTTGACAAACCGGGTTGTGGTTTGAATCAAGAAGGCTTTAGCAGTTGTTAAAGCAGTCTGTAATATTCAGTTGAATATAGTGGATTAAGACCTCGTTGGAGAGAGGCGAAATCACCTTGACGGGTGGACTGGAGTAGTTTGAGATCAAACGAACCAGGATAAAAATATCTTGTCAATTGCTTTAGATTTCAGTTTTACAATTCAACCCCCCCTTCTTGTGTTTTTCACCACTTCAATTGGAATCAGAGCGCCTGGTTCTGAGCTAAAACACTTAACCGTGTCAGTACAAGATCCAGCGTCAGAAAAACACAATGGCAGGAAACAATTCTCACATCAGCAATGACAACAATGAGGACAGATTCAGTGGCAAACCTACAGTCTTTGATGGAGAAAACTTTGATTACTGGAAAGACAAAATTGAAAGCTTCTTTGTAGCACATGATGCTGATCTGTGGGATATGGTGACAGATGGATACACGCACCCTATGAATGCAAGTGGTCAGAAGATTGATAGAAAAACAATGTCTGATCAACAAAAGCGTGACTTCAAGAATCACCACAAGGCCAGAACCATCCTCCTCAGTGCCATCTCCTATACTGAGTATGAAAAGATCTCCAACAGAGACACAACAAAGAATATTTTTGATTCTCTCAGAATGACGCATGAGGGCAACGTTCAAGTCAAAGAAACAAAAGCTCTGGCGCTCATTCAGAAGTATGAGGCGTTCAAAATGGAAGAATCTGAATCCATTGAAACTATGTTCTCTAGATTCCAGATTCTGGTAGCTGGTCTCAAAGTTCTGGACAAAGGGTACTCTACTGCTGACCATGTCAAGAAAATAATCAGAAGTTTACCCAAGCAATGGAGGCCTATGGTTACTGCTCTGAAGCTAGCTAAAGATCTCAACAAAATCACTCTGGAGGAACTTATCAGCTCCCTCAGAAGTCATGAGATAGAGCTAGAAGCTGATGAGCCTCAGAAGCAAGGTAAGCCTTTAGCATTAAAATCTAACAGAAAATTTGAGTCTAAAGTTTTGCAGGCAGTTGAAGAAACATCTGATGGATCCTCATCAGAAGAAGACGAACTTTCCCTTCTCTCCAGAAGAGTAAATCAACTGTGGAAGCAAAGACAAAGGAAGTTCAGGAATCCCAGAAGATCTGATCAGAACGAGTCTTCTTCCAGATACAGAAGGACAGATTCTTCCTCTGGATACAGAAGATCTGAAGGCTCCTCCAGTAGCAAGAAGCCAAACACCAAAGACATCATCTGCTACGAGTGCAATGAGCAAGGACACTACAAGAGTGACTGCCCAAAGCTTCAGAGGGAAAAGCCCAAAAAGAAGTTTGGAAGAGAGAAGAAGAAAAGTCTCATGGCCACATGGGATGACTCTGACTCGTCTGAAGCTGACTCAGAATCAGATGATGAAAGGGCAAACATAGCTCTCATGGCAAACATTTCAGAAGATAGTGAAGCTTCTGAATCAGACACAGAAGAGGTATTTCCTAACTTCGCTGTTAACTTTACAAAGGCTGAACTTGCTGAAAGCCTTAATGAGATTCTGGAACGTTATCAGCAAATTAGAGCTAAATTCAGAGACCTGAAAAGGAATCTTGAATCTGACTCTAATAAGTCTGAGAGTCTCAAATTGGAAAATTCTGAGCTGAGAAATAAGATTTCAAAATTAGAAAACACTTTACAAAACTCTCAGAAGGAACCAATTTCTGAAACTCCCAGCAACGCTGATGAGATCATCAAGGAGTATGATCACAGTTTCCAGAAGTTCCTAGCTAAAAGCATAGATAGAAGCAGAATGGCTTCAATGACTATGGAGTTAGCAGAAACGGCAGGAAAGGAATAGGATACCAAGGTAAGGTTCCTACACCAAAGAATGTCATGGACTTAACCATTAAACACACTCCTCTAAATTCACACTTTGTGTATGGTCACACACATGATATCAAATATACTAGCAGTAAGCACTCTGTGAAACCAAAATTCAACCAGAGTTTTGGTAAAACTAACAAATCAGGACCCAAGAAAATCTGGGTACCTAAGGACAAAATAATACATGTTGCAGATATCTTTAGCAGCAAGTCAGAAACACCAGTCATGGTACCTGGACTCTGGCTGCTCACGACACATGACGGGAAGAAGGCATATGTTCCAAAGCCTGGAACTTAAGCCTGGAGGCCACGTTGGCTTTGGAGGCAATCAGAGGGGAAAGATAATTGGCTCTGGAACTGTAGGTAATGGAAATCTTCCCTCTATTAATAATGTTCTGCTAGTAGATGGATTGATGCATAATCTGTTATCCATAAGTCAATTAAGTGATAACGGTTATGATATAATCTTTAATAAAAAATCATGTAAAGCTGTTAGTCAGAAAGATGGGACTATCCTGTTTAATGGTAAGAGGAAAAACAACATTTACAAAATCAAACTTTCTGAACTAAAGAGTCAGAATGTAAAATGTCTTCTGTCTGTTAACAACGAGCAGTGGATCTGGCACAGAAGATTGGGGCATGTTAGTATGAGAAGAATATCTCAGATTAACAAACTCAATCTGGTCAGAGGACTTCCTAATTTGAAGTTCAATTCAGATGCTCTGTGTGAAGCATGTCAGAAAGGCAAATTTGCAAAACCTTCCTTTAAATCCAAAAATGTTGTTTCTACCTCTAAGCCATTAGAACTTCTGCACATTGACTTATTTGGACCAGTTAAAACTGCTTCAGTCAGTGGTAAGAAGTATGGGTTAGTAATCGTAGATGACTATAGCAGATGGACATGGGTAAAGTTCTTAAGACACAAGGACGAGTCACACTCTGTGTTTGTTACCTTCTGTAACCAAGTTCAGAATGAAAAAGATCTTAGAATCGTTAAAGTCAGAAGTGATCATGGTGGAGAATTTGAAAATAAAGATTTTGAGTCATTCTTTAATGACAGAGGCATTCTGCATGATTTCTCTTGTCCTAGAACTCCCCAACAAAATGGAG
Source organism: Vicia faba (assembly GCA_948472305.1). Lineage (NCBI taxonomy): Eukaryota > Viridiplantae > Streptophyta > Magnoliopsida > Fabales > Fabaceae > Vicia > Vicia faba. The sequence goes on along the minus strand of OX451739.1, from coordinate 34,182,476 downwards.
TTGTAGAACGAAAGAACAGAACATTGCAAGAAATGGCCAGAACCATGATCAATGAGTCAAACGTTGCTAAAACTTTCTGGGCAGAGGCAATAAACACAGCGTGCTACATTCAGAATAGAATCTCAATAAGACCTATTCTGGAAAAGACTCCATATGAATTGTGGAAGAACAGAAAGCCCAACATTTCATATTTTCATCCATTTGGATGTACTTGCTTTATATTAAATACAAAGAATTATTTGAACAAGTTTGACTCTAAGGCACATAAGTGTATTATGTTAGGATACTCTGAACGCTCAAGAGGGTACAGAGTATACAATACAGAAACACAGATTGTGGAAGAATCAATCAGTGTTCGTTTTGATGATAAGCTTGACTCTGAAAAGTCAAAGCAGAATGAAGTTTTTGCAGGTATAGAAATTGAATTTGCAGGTTCTGAAGACAAGTCATCAGAAGCTCTCAACACAGACATTCCCTCAACATCTGAAAGGAGCACTGCTAGAAATCCTACAACAGCTGCTGATCAACCTCAGAAGAGATTACCCAGAAGCAGCTTGGATCACCCAGAAGAGACTATCCTAGGAAGAAAGGAAGATCCAATCAGAACAAGAGCAAGCTTCAGAAACTCTAAAGAAACTCTTATGGGACTGGTGTCTCTGATTGAACCTTCTTCTATTGATGAAGCACTCCTGGATAATGACTGGATTCTGGCAATGCAAGAAGAGCTGAATCAATTCACCAGAAATGACGTATGGGATCTCGTTCCCAGACCAAAAGGATTCAACGTCATTGGAACAAGATGGGTGTTCAGAAACAAGCTAAATGAACAAGGTGAAGTCATCAGAAACAAGGCACGACTGGTTGCACAAGGTTATAGTCAGCAAAAGGGGATAGACTATACAGAAACCTTTGCCCCAGTCGCCAGGTTAGAATCTATCAGACTTTTAATTTCATTTGCTGTTAATAGAGGCATCACTCTGTATCAGATGGATGTCAAAAGTGCATTCTTAAACGGTTATATAGAAGAAGAAGTTTATGTTCACCAACCCCCAGGTTTTGAAAATACAAAACATCCAGAACATGTTTTCAAACTAAAGAAGTCACTGTATGGTCTGAAACAAGCTCCCAGAGCTTGGTATGAAAGGCTAAGTAACTTTCTGCTTGAAAATGAATTCACCAGAGGGAAAGTGGACACTACTCTATTCTGTAAATCAGTTAAGAGTGACATCTTAGTCTGTCAAATTTATGTTGATGATATCATTTTTGGTTCTACTAATCCTTCTCTTGGAAGAAAATTTGCTAAGTGTATGCAGGCAGAATTTGAGATGAGCCTCATGGGGGAACTGAAATTCTTTCTAGGAATTCAGATCAATCAAACTCCAGAAGGAACTTACATTCATCAGAGCAAATACATCAGAGATCTTCTGAAGAAATTTGACCTCTCAGAATGTAAGCCATCAAAGATTCCAATGCATCCCACGTGCATTCTGGAAAGAGAAGAGGTAAGCAAAAGTGTAGAACAGAAAGTCTACAGAGGTATGATTGGTTCTCTCCTCTATCTGACTGCTTCAAGACCTGACATACTATTCAGTGTTTGTATCTGTGCTAGATTCCAATCAGATCCTAGAGAATCTCACTTAACAGCTGTTAAGCGAATTTTCAAGTATCTGAAAGGTACTACTAATCTGGGTTTGTTTTATAGAAAATCTAGTGATTACAGCTTAGTAGGCTACTGTGATGCTGATTTTGCTGGAGACAGAGTGGAACGTAAAAGTACTTCTGGAAGCTGCCAGTTTCTGGGAGAAAATCTGATCTCTTGGTCCAGCAAAAGGCAATCAACAATTGCTCTGTCAACAGCAGAAGCTGAGTACATAGCAGCAGCAGGATGTAGCACACAAATGCTCTGGATGAAAAGTCAGCTTGAAGACTTCCAGATTTTTGAGAGTAACATTCCTATACTTTGTGATAATACTTCTGCTATTTGCTTAAGTAAGAATCCTATTTTACATTCTAGAGCTAAGCATATAGAAATAAAACATCACTTCATTAGGGACTATATTCAGAAAGGTATTTTGAACTTAAAATTTATAGATACAGACCATCAATGGGCTGATATCTTTACTAAACCCCTTTCAGAAGATAGGTTTAATTTCATTCTGAAACATCTCAGCATGAAAGTGTGTCCAGAGTGAAAATGTTTTAATTCCATATATTTACTTTCAGAATGTAATTATTTTACTGTGAACTTCTGATCAATCTCCTTTCAGAAAGATAGAACATGCAGATTGTATCAGATGTAAGTCTAAAGATCTGAGAGTCTAAGCTCAAAAACAGACGTGCTGATCACTACATCAAACAAGTGTCATCCAATCATCAGCATATCTCTGAAGCAGAACGCGTGCACGCTTCTGAGAAGGCAAAGCGCTGATTGGGTGCATTGAGACACATGGCTGGTAACCGTTTTTAAGTATCTTTCTCAAATCCCCCAAAATCAGCAAGCATTTAATGAAAAGTAATCATGCTTTTAAATGGCAATCATGATTTTTCTCTCTCTTAAAAACGTTTATCTTTTCAAAATAGTTTTGGAAAACTCTATTTAAGCACATTAATCTCTCATTCTTATTCTTTACGCTTTCTCACTATCACTCAAGCATTTTCTGCATATTTCTGAGTTCATCTCTTGCAAACTTTTTTCCTCAGTTCATTCTCAAAACCCTTTTAGTGTGAACATGGCAACCTCCAGTAGCGTTTCTGCAGGTAATCAGAAGAAAGCAACTTCTGAGCAATATCAAGTGCCACTCAGAACTCTCCTCACTCCGGTGAAGAACCTTGAAGTGCTCTCTGAGTTAATCATTGATTTTGAAAGCTTGAAGGAGAATGGTTTTGACCTAACTGAAGAAGTTAGGGCTCAAAAGTGGGAAAGGTATTTCGATAGGTTGGTTGGACCAACATTCCCAGCGCTGGTCAAGGAATTTTGGATTCACGCCAAGGTTTCAACACATCTAGTCATCTCCTCTGTTATGGGGAAGAAGATTGTGATTTCTGAAGATCTCATTGCAAGGCTAATCGGTCAAAGTGGTGGTGGCGTCCGTTGTGTGGACATGGCTGAAAGATGTGCTGATATAGGTGTGGTAGCTAACAGGATTTTCACTCTTGGGATGCCCAGCAGCAAGATTAAAGATCTGAAGGATCATTGCAGAGTATGGGCTAAGATTGTTCTGGGGTGCTTCAACCACAGGAAACCAACAAGTTCTCCTGATTACATAAATGTGGATCAGCAGTTTCTGATCTACTTTATTAATCAGAAGATAAAGATCAATCTGGCTCACTTCCTGTTCAACCATCTCAAAACCAGTGTGAAAGAAACAAGGGAAGAAGAAAGAACCAAGAGGGACTGGATACCTTTTGGAAGGCTGATATCAGACATTCTGACAGAGAATAGACTGATTGAGCATCTGATAGAAGCTCAAGAGCTGAGCACTATTGAACCAACAATTGGGAAACCTCTGAACGCAAAGAATCTAAAAAAGATGAAGCTGATAGAGAACATTCAGAAGGAACCCAGAGCTACTTCCACTGCTGATATCTCCAACAGAAGAGTGCCTCTGAGTGATTTTCCGTTATTCTCTGAAACTGAATCCAAACCAGAGATGTTTCTCAGGTACCCAGATGCGTACAAGGCAGATGATACAGATCCAAAGCTGAATATCAGAGATCTGCGTCAACCTCAACCAGAAGTGACTCTGAAGAAGACAAAGAAGAGGAAAGCGCCATCAGAAGGATCATCTCAGCAGACTCCAAAGAAAAGAGGTATTTCATCTGCTGCCCCTATTTCAAATTCTTTTACTATTCCAGCATCTATCCCTCCTCAAACCTCTCATAGAATATCAATTCCCATCCCTACCATTGACGAAACTGTTCAAGAAGAAGACCCTTCTGAGGCATTAAAACTCAGAAGACCCAGAACCAAACACCCCAAACAACCAACAATTTCAACAACAACAGCACTTGACCAAGTGTTGTCTGATATTGAGCGTCAACATGCCTCTGCTCAACCAAACTCTGAACCACAAAATGTTCCTCCTCCACAACCAGAACCACAGCAATCTGCTGAAGAACTAGAACAACAACAACAACCAGAACCAGAACCACAACAACCACTCTCAGAAGAACCTCTGATCCCTGAGCAATCAGAGATTCCACCTCCCTCTCCCCAACCAGAAATAAATCCACCTTCACCACAAACAGAGTTTCACCACTCTGAAACTCCTTCTCCTCATCAATCTGACCCTCACTCACCTCAACCATCACCGCTGGCAATCCAGTTGCCATGTGGAACCACTGTTGTCATGCCCCAGTTACCATCCTCATCAGAATCGACACCACCAAATACTCCCAAAACACCACCCACTCCAATCGAAATATCTGACTCTGATACCCCTTCTCCAAAATAAACAGCCTCTCAGAAAACCTCTGAAAACCCCAGCAGGACTTTCATTGACTTAACCAGTCTTGACCGTCTTGCTGATCTAAAACACAAAATTGCCATCCCAAAACCAAAGCAACCAGATGTTGGCTCTGGTATTTTGAATTTTGAAACAGGTGTGCTGCAATGGATTGCTTCTTTGAAGCAAGTCTGTCCTGGGATGATTGACCCAGCTGCTTCTGATCAGCTCTGGTCACAGTTCAGACTTTGGATACGTGCTGAAGCCCTCAAGTTGCAGGATATCAACTATGAGCAGGCACAACAAAATTTCAGCAAACTTCTGAATGAAGTTGGAAGTATGCTTCTGAAAGAGGACGTGCTCCCTCTGGACAGTGAACCTTGGTCTGAGAAACAGCAAGCTGCAAAGGTGCAACCATCAGAAGAAGACAAGACCATTCAGGCTGAAAGTCAAGCAGAGGATGTTGCTGAAAGTTCTGAGAAGCCTCCTCCTTCTGATGCTTCTCAAGCTGCCTTGGACAGGCAGACTCTGGAAGAACTAAGGCTGAATGACATGCGTCTGCAGCAGCAGATGGATGAAAACGATCAGAAGATGAAAGAGAGAATGGATGTGCAGGACAGCAAGATTGACACTGTTGTCAGCATGGTGCATAAGCAGAATGAGACTTCTGAAAAGATTCAAGCCATGCTGGAGAGCCTGTTCACACGCTTGCCTCCTCAACCTTAATCTTTTTTTCATGCATGACCTTTTTCATGTTTTCCTGATTTTCTGATGTACTGTTTGATTATGTTTTGTAATATTTTCTCGTTTTGACTCTGAACTATCTTAATATGATTAGTTTTTCTGATCTTAATTGTTTTAGCACATCACCAACACTTTTTGATTGCTGACAAAAAGGGGGAGAACAAGAATGATATTTAAATCAATAACGGGCTAACTAGACAGAAAATCTCAAACATTCTAACTCTATTACTTGAAATGTTTTTTTTCTGTTGTGTTTAAAGTCTACAGGCACAAGGAAGCTCCTGGACACTCTGAAGACTAGAAGCTCTGATCTATATGAAGTTGCTCTGATCAATATGAAGTTCTGATCCGCCCTAATATTCTGATCCAAAGCAAAGCTCTGACAAGAAAAGCTCTGAAGCTCTGCTCTGACATAAAGCTTCTGATAAGTCAAAGACTCTGATACTCTGATGTTCAAAGAAAGGCAAAAAGATCTGATCCTGAAGAACGTGTATAATCAAAGGGAAGTAATAAACTCAGGGGGAGTATTTCCTTACTCCTTATTCTTTTACTTCTTATTCTGATACATATTCCAGATACCTTTTCACGTTATTTTCATTTAAAATATCTAGTTTTTGTCATCATCAAAAAGGGGGAGATTGTTAGAACAATGTTTGAATCTACTACCCTATATTTAAGTTTTGATGATAACAAAGTGAAAAGATATAGTATTTATAAGTTTCATGTTTGAACTATCTGCTGCCTAAAATTATTATGTTCTGACTTGCAGATACGCTGATTGAGATAAGCAAGATCACATCTATTCAGCATCAGAACTTGATTTCAGACACCAGCATCAGAAGTTGCTACATCAGAACGTCAAAATCAGATGATCAACTCACGTACATGCTGAAGCCTGATGAACAAGACTGCGCTTAATACTCTGATACAGAAACACAATAGTTCATCAGCAGCGAAGCAGAATCAGAATGAGCCAAGCCAGAACTTGCATTAAGTAAGCAACGGTACTGTGCATTGAAAGCAAATTAATTCCAACGACTTCATTCCAGACAAGATCTGCTCAATAAGGAAAGTTTGTTATTAGCATTGAATCAAGAATATTGCATCCAACGTTCATCATCTCAATGCTATATAAACAAGGCTTTGAAGATTGAAATGGTTAATGCTCTCCAAATCTCTACACGCACAAAAGCTGAACCATAATCTTCGTTCTACCAGTTTTGCTAAACCACACACTCTGATATTCCATTACTGTTTAGCAATCTAGTTTCTAAGCTTCATTTTGTGTATACATCACAGTTGTGATACAGTTTTGTAGAAAACATCCACACACATAGTTTTATCTCTTTGTAAGAAAGTGTTACCTTGACAAACCGGGTTGTGGTTTGAATCAAGAAGGCTTTAGCAGTTGTTAAAGCAGTCTGTAATATTCAGTTGAATATAGTGGATTAAGACCTCGTTGGAGAGAGGCGAAATCACCTTGACGGGTGGACTGGAGTAGTTTGAGATCAAACGAACCAGGATAAAAATATCTTGTCAATTGCTTTAGATTTCAGTTTTACAATTCAACCCCCCCCCCCCCTTCTTGTGTTTTTCACCACTTCAATCTTATCCTTTGGCACCCATAATCTCTTGGGTCCTTTCTTGTATGATCTATCAGAGTTGTGAAGAACTTTGGTTTTAGCAGAAGAATAATCATATTTGTAAGAGTTAAAACTAATTGGTTTAGCCAAATGATTTTCATCGGATTTAGAATCATATTTCTCTTCATCTTTTCCATCTTTTTTTGGCACAAACCCAACAGGTACAAAATGAAAGTATAAGGTAGTTGGTATGTTTTCTTTGTCAAATTTAGATTTTTCATGAGGATCATAACCAATATCATTAACTCCATTTTTGCTTACACCATAGATCATGGAAGCTAGCACACTCTCTTCATCTTTTACCCCATTCTTCAATTTTTAAAACCTTCTCATTTTTTTTCAAAACCTTCTTTTTTTTCTAATTTGAGTCGCTTTCATAATAAACCTTAACTATGTCGAGTGACTTTTCAAACATATTTTTTTCTTCAAACTTCTCAAAACACTTAATAAATAATGATGAGAATCACACTTCCATGAGCTTTAAGAAGTGGAGAAGGATGAGTGGGTCCATTCCTGAAGCTTGTCCTTCATTCCATTCATAGTCTTTTGTATGGTTCAAATCACAAATCATTTTTCAAAGACTAAAAAACATTCAAATCTCATTTAAACCTTTTTGTGCGCTCGAGCACCTTTTTCCTTTAAAACCTTTTTCCAGGTTAGACATGATTCATTTATAATCGAGATGTTATTCCTTTATCCCCATGGTTGTCGACTTTTCCACTTGAGTACTAGAGGTGTTCTTAAACCCTCCCTCATGTTGGTGCATAGTCTTTCTTTCTTATACCTTGTGGGTGATTATACGAGCCTTCTCCTTAAAAATGACAATTTGTCTCTTCTTTTAAAATCAATCGACACATCAAGTTTTGTTCTTTTTTAGAAGAACTACGAGTGCCCCAATCCCTTATTACACGAAGGGGGTACATGGGCAGAAAAGTTTGCAATTGCGGCGGGCGCAATAATAAAAAACATTTTTTTGTTTGTAAATACTCTTTCATTCATTCTCTTTAGAAAGTAAGTCTTTAGATAATACACTCTCTGATTAAAACAAACAAAGTGGATCCTATGGAGTACCATAGATGCTTAGAATGCTAATATCTTCCCTTTGCATAACCGACCCCCGTACCTTGATCTCTCTTTTATTTCGTTTTGGGTTTTATTCGCTCTTTTCCCATTTTCCATTTAGAAACAATAAAGTGCGGCGACGACTTCATTGTGTGAGTTAAGTCAATTAATGGCTTAGTCTCAAATTTTACCGCTACATTTTTGCTACAGTGCGACGCACATTTACTCAATTATTAATAATTTTGAGATATAAAATAATTATTTAAAGTTAACTATATTTTTGAGTTGAGTAATTCAATGAAATTACAATTAGACTTGACAATTGGCAAACTTATGGTTCAAGAGTGAAACTTATTTGAGTATGATTTGTGAGAAAGATTTTTATGATTGTTTGAGTTGTATGCCTATTTGATATATATAATCATGCATGCATATATATTGGTGTTAGGTAAGACTTCATTCTAGTGAGGTCAGGTTCAGAGAAGAATCATGACAATCTCATGTCTAGAGAGGGATACAATTCAGAGAGGAACCAGAGACAGGGATAAATCAATAATACACCTCTGATGACTAAAATCTCGGTATCACATGCATATTGAAGGAGAAGTTGGTGCCTTTTGCATTTGCATTATAAATTGATTTGTGGTTGTTGTTTTGTGAGGATGATCTTTGTAATTATTTCTTTTATCATCATGTTGTTAATTTTCACCGTTAACATTTGTAAGGTTTATCCTCACCCCTTTTCTATTTTGTGTGTGGCTTTATGCCTATGTTGCAGATTCAGGTAGTGCATAGTGCTATTGAGTTGAGGAATGACAATCATTGCCTTCTTCTTTATTTTGAATTTGTTTTTAGTAACCTTTGTGTCACTTTGGTATTGTAACATAGAGGATGGGACATTATTTATTGTTTGGATGATTATTGAGTTGTTTGTCATAAACTCATGTTATTTTGTGTAATTTTGATGTATGAGATTATGTGATGATGTTGCAAAAAAAATTAATTTCTACTGCAAACTGTTTAATTCTATAACATGTGTTTTATTTGAGAATGTGTGATATCCTTGGGGGAATATTTATTTGAGTTAATTGAATTATTTGTCGAGTCGGGAATAGGGTGTTACATTATATATTTACATAATAAAGTTAAAATAAATACCCCAAGATCCTTCCATATACTTGTTTTCAAGTCACTTTCAATCTATCTAAATTAATCTAACAAAATGATCGCTTTTCTTCTAACAAGTAATGCCCCTTAACTTTTAAAATTCGTAGCATTTTCAACATAACACTTATCACTTTGTAAATAGAAATTGATCAGCAACCTAACAACGGCGTTGCGAGCTTTTGTCAACCTGACCATCATCGTGACACCTCAAAAATTTATTTTACTTTTAGTCTTAGTATATATGGTTGTACGAGAGGTTATGTTTGTAGGAGAGATGGTGGTTGTAGGTGAGGTGGTGGTTAAATTGTCCATCTTTGTCTAAACAACAACAATGAGAATAAACATTTTAGTTAGCACAATATCAACATTTCCTAAGAGCACTTCTTAAGTATAGCCTGATCATCATGTTACTTAAAACAATATTGACAAAGAAACATATGAATTGCATCAACAAAGACACTTAGTGTGAGATTCATGATACCTATGGTACATATTACTTAACACATTCCTAACAATGCTTTAGGCAATGTAGTATTTATACTAGTGATACATCCCCTCCCCAAGATTTTTTTTCTTGAGAGTTCCACTATATGTGTGAGCTTTTCATATGTTGTGCCCATGAATCTTCTTACAATCAAACTTGAAGTTTTATACTGGTTATTCTCTAAACCAAACACGATACTTTGAACCAAACTAATCTCGACCCAAAAGAGAACTTTTATACCAGACATAACTCACAAATAAAATATAGATTTTAATGGATGATATCACAAAACAAATGAAAGATTTTATACCAGGTGTTGTACCCCAAAATTTGCCCTCTTATTTTATCAAGATTTCCCCTCACAAGACTCTTTGGACTCCAGACGGGATTAGGGTTTGCTCTGCTCAAGACATCTCCTTGCACTGTTGACCTGAAATTAGGGTTTGAGTTTGCACAGGGATTTTTGAACTTTCAATGCCTCATGTGACTTTCATACTTCATGTTGGACCTATAAGATTTCTCATACCAAGTTTCAAGCCTTGAATGAAATTTTTGCCCAGTCAATTGGACAGTTGACCTAGAAATCAGCTGTATTGGGGAAAAAGTCAATTGTGGCCAATTTATAGTCAAACCTCAGAATTTTTTATCCATATAAACATTATAAACTCATATGAACCATTTGATCAAGTTTGGACCACAACTCCTCAAGAAATTTGATCAGATCTTCAAAAGGGCAAAATGGTCATTTTTAGGGTTTTGACTGCAGAAGGGCAATTTCTAATTTTTCGCGTAGCCAATGGCAAATTGAGTTCAATCATGGTTTCAAGGACTCAATGGCATCATCTTTACCTAATCACAAGGTTCAAAATATCTCAAATACATTGGATTGACAGATGAATTTTCTAGTCAACTGATCAAAAATCAATTGTACACTGAAAAGTCAAACTTTGACTTTTTGGTCAAAATCAAGTGCCAAGGGTCATTTTTTATCAAGATTTGTCAAAACATGAAACTTGTTCATTAAGAAACCTAATTTTGAAAATTAGGGTTTAAAATGGAAAATTTTCATAACTTAGAAATTTTCTAAGTTATGAAAATTTCTTATTTTCCCCAACTTTTCCCAACTTTTTCACCATGATGCAATTGGATTCAAAGAAAACTTCCAACATGAAAGTTGTAGTCCTCCACAAAATCTAAAACTTTTATGCACAATGTTTTCCCAAAAGATGCTTTTATATCAAGTTATGATTTTGTGAACAAGGGTCCATGAAACTTTTAACTTTGTGAAATTTTGCCCTAGTTTAGGCAGGATTTTGACCTATCTTCATGGAAAGTTTTCACATAGTTCCAAGTGGAATCTCAAAATTAATTTCAAAGATGGATTGTAAAGCGTGTTACAAGCTTTCCAAATTGTCCAAGAAATCTCTAAGATCATTCATGGTTAGGGAGAATCGAAAGTTTGAAAATGGGAAATTATCACTTTTGGCCAAGGCATTTTGCACATTGATACAAGTTGAAAATATGTCCAAACCTTGCTTGTACTTGGTTTATAGGTTCTAATACTTTCTACACTCATAAATTAAATTCAAACACATTGGATTAAGGCTTTGTTCTAATCTATGAAGCATTATACAAAGCTTTAATCCATTTTTGGCAAAAAGTTAACAATGCCATTTACATAAAGCATGCTTTATGTCAAATTGTATTCCTTGAGCCATGGACCAAAGTTCTTACAGCAAACAAAGTTCACTAATATCAGGAAAGGTGTACCAACTCTTAGCAGATCCCAAGCTAGCAAGTACAACCCTTTGCATTGTCAACTTCACCTTTTACTTCAAAAACAACTCATTATGCAAAAAGTCCATAACTCTTCAATTTGATAAAACCAAACTTTGTATTCATTTCAAACAGGTTTTACACATTATCTCAAGCCAGAAAAATGAGCCCTAAGCCTCTCAAACACCCTTAAGCACAAAATCACAAGTTCTTGCAAAAACAGGGCAGGTTTTGCAGATTCACTTCCAAAACAAAATCCACTCGTGCGTTTTGCTTGAAACCAGTTCTAACACACTCCATACAACATACCTAAACTATCCCAACCATTCTCAAGCCATTGTAACTCCATTTTCACACTTCACCATTTTTGCTTTGAAGCTTTGCAGGTTGAGTTCTACAAGCATATTCAGGCCATTTCATAGCAAGCCAAGCATTGGGAAAGGTCAAGGGAACATCAAGCAAGCTCAAAAGAACCTCAGGCCTCACTGAAAGTTGCTGCATTGCCATATTCGAACTTGACTGAAACAAGTATTTCTCAGACTTCTATCTCCTTATTTAGGAATCATTAGGCTTAGGTTTGTTAAGCAAAAATGTAGTCCTCATTGCCCTTGAGTTGTACATATGCATAGAATTCATTTATGTTAACTGAGCTAGGGGTATTTGATAGTTGAACTTTCTGAAAAAACTAGGTCAAGATTTAGGGCCAATGAAATTCTCTCTGGTCTTTGAGAGTTAGATCAAGTTTTTTACATGGTTAGAATCGTGTGATCAATAGCTATAACTTTCATGTTGCAAGTTTTTGTTTTTGAGCACGTATGCAGGAGTTCCAGATTTGAACATGGCGCGCGCGTGTTTTTGTTCAGAGGTTAGGGATGAAGAGGAATGTGGGTTGGGCTTGGTTTGGCTGACTGTTTGCATCCCCTAGTTTGCTCTTTGCACCCCCTTGGCCCATTTCTTTATTTTTGTATATTTTTTTATTTCTTTTACATTTCTGACTTTTTATTTATTTTTCTAAATATTTAAAATCACAAAAAATATTCTCTTAATTTTACACATTTTATTTTATTATTTTTATTATTTTTTGGACATAGAAATATTTTATTAAATAATATATACTTTTATTTTCTTAAAATAAATTTATAAATAATACAAAAATATCATGTATTTTTATTTTTATTATTTATACACGTAAATAATATTTTCTCACACATTTTTATTTTCTAACACTTTTGTATATATTTTTATTTATTTTCTTGTACATAAATAAATAATATAATATATACATTTTCTTAAAACAAAAACTAGGTTTCTACCCCTTTTCAAAAATAATCAAAAATATTTTTTTTCTTATTTTTAAGATATTAAATAATTTATTTTTACATACATAAAAATAAACACAAAATCATTTTTGCATATTTATATTTAATTGCACATTTAAATATTTGTCAATTTATTATTTATACAATAAATTCAATATGGTTGTAATAGTTTTAAGGCTTTATTTTGTGCAAATACCCCCCTTATTCAAACTTGTATCCCCCTCCCCATAATGATGTTGTAATAGTCTTAGATTTACTTTTACGCATTTTATCGCTTTTAAATGCCATGATAGTAAATTAGGGTTTGTATGATAACCAAAAATCAAAACAAATAGCTTGACCTAATACAAGACAAAGATGCATGAAAAATGATAACACAATGCACACAAGCACCCCTAGGGTTTCATCCACTTGTTGCCTTAAAAACATGGCCATGGTATGCATGCTAGGTATCTTGGCAAAACAAAATCAAACAAAAATATCATAGTCCCTCGATGACGCTATCTTGGTTGCCTATACAAAAATGATCTAGTCCCTCAAAAACTTGCTAAGATACTTAGCAACATTGCTATCATGGTCATACGATGACCCGCGCCTGTCCCGTTTAACATCCAAACACAAGGTTGTTTACCAAATGTAATGGTAAAACAACAATGTCAAAGGGTTAAAAATGTGTAGGAAAGACTTTTGAGTAGGTAGGTAGATGCTTCTAGTTACTTGATCAAACTTGCAAATATCCTTGCTATTTTAAAAAACACACAACACAATTTCAAAATATTTTCCCAAAACAAACTTTCAAACATTGAAACATTTTTCAAAAGACAAACACCTTTGTATACATCCAAACAAGAATCATTACAAAGGTTGCCTAGACAAAGGCCTCTTTTCAAAATACTTTCAAAACCACACACAAAAGCACCATTTCAAACAATTGAAAAGCAAAAGCAAGTGATCTAAAACAAGTAACTAAGAGCCCATGGAAAACCATGGATGAAAAGGGTGCTAGCACCTTCCTTTTTCATAATCTACCCCCCAAACCCAAAAACAATCTCAAAGGTCTTTCCTGTGCTTTTTTACCTTTCCTTTTGGATAAAATAAAAGTTGGTGGCGACTCTTGCTAAACCGAAACATTTGCGAACACAAACGCAAAACCTCAAGTCAATTCTCCCACCGCATCACAGAACTGGCGACTCTACTAGGGAAATAACTAAAAGTGGGGTTACCTTAGGGTTTTAGATCACCTTTACATGCTTATCTTGCTTGACTTGTGTTGTACCCCAAAATTTTCCCTCCCATATTCTCCAAGAAATTGCCAAGTCAAACTGCAAGAATTCCCCAAGGGCTGCACAGTGCAAAGGTCTCCTATACAGTCAAAACTAGGGTTTGTATTCTGATAAAAAATGAAGTTTTAAAAGGTCCAATCAAGTCTGACATGCCTACAAATATGGTCAAGTATCCTCATATCAAGTTTCAAGACATTCAGCACAAAATTGCACAGTCAAAAACCCTAATTGCACTACAGTCAACTGTAGGGGCAAAATGGTCATTTGACAGTCAAAAGTTCAAATTTTTGGTCAACATATCATTTTGAAGCCACAAACATCATTTGATCAATGCTTGATCATGATTCTCAAAATTTGGCTCAAAAATCATCAAGATGCAAAAGTTTCCTTATTTGGACAGCTGAAAAAGTCAACTGAAATTGACTAGGGCATAACTTTCACATGGATTATCAGAAAAATCCCATCCAAAGATCATTTTGAAGAGAAAGACATTTCCTACAACTCATCTTCATACTTCAAATCCAAGAAATGCTCTCACAAAAAGTTATCAATTTCAACATTATAGGTCATTTTCAAAAGTCAACAAAAAGGGACTTTAAGTCAAAGGCCATAACTTGAGATTGGTAAATCAAAATGACATGGGACCAAAGGCATTGGTTAGAGGACTCAAAGGCCTTTCCAAAATGTCCAAGAACATGAGAAAAGCTTAAAAATTGAGCAAGTTATGCCTTGTGGAAGTTGGGATATTTTTGGATATTTTGAAAAGTCAACATTACTTCAAATGACCTAAAATTGCTAATGGGCCCATTTTTCTTCCATAATTCATCATCCATGACATGTGCACGACCACTTGGCCCAAAGGGAAGTATTTTCTCATTTTTTATTTATTTATTTGAATTTTTATTTATATTAATTCATTTAAATCATTTAAATATATGAAAAATATTTAATTTAACCTAACAAATCTTTTTGCACATGTTTTAGACTCAATATTTCGTGCCTAGCTAAATAAGGAAAGATTTGGGTTGATTGATCATGATTAAGAACAAAGAACACATGGAAAAGATTGAAAAAAAGATCCTTAGAAAATCAAATTTCCAAATCAATGAATGCAATAGATTTGATTGAGTTTTTTTGACCTAATGCACTCACTACATATGCCTGAACACAACCCTAATGAGAATAACCACAAAGCTGCGCAGAAAGGCATCAAAAGAGCTTGAAATTTTCTCTAAAAAACTCAAAACTGAAATCATCTTTACAGGTTGATTCAAAGCACGATTCTCATCTCATTAGCTTCCTCAAGCATCATTGGACGATTCCCAATCAAAAACAGTCCTCCAAACCTCAAGAATCGCTGTACAGAATCCGAATTTTTCTCATAAAATTGCATACTCGTATCTTAACTTTGAGGCATTTTCATGACATTTAATTTATATATTCTTATTCAATGATGCATTATGGTGCTTACCATGTAAACTAATTGCGTTTTTATGTGTTATATGCAAAGATGCCATTGTTGATATTTAGGGTTCTTCAACCTTAGAATTAGGGCTTTTGAAATAAGGTAAAATTAGAGGCTGAGACCAAGACCATTGGATTCAACACGTTTGGACGAAGGGAAACCAACACTCGCGATCAATTTATGAGGCCTTATGGCCTATTCGTTATTTTTTCGTATGGTACCTTCTGCAACGGTGTGAAAACCGTTGCTTATGTTGTTTATCTTTCAGGAACATGAAGAAGATGATGTGTTGGCAGATGGTGATAGGCCAGTTCAAAAATTCGCGCGCTGAAGGCATTAAGGAATTGTTTTATATTATAATGTTTGTTTGCTATAGGATATACAAGAAATACGCGTGGTTCAGCTGGCAAGTGATAGTGGTGGCAAAGCACATGACCTGGGTTCGAGCCCCAGGTCTTCACAATTCCAATATTATTTTCCAATTCACGTTCACATGCAGCATCAATGATGAATACCATGGTACACCTTCAGAACCTAGTGTACACGCGTCCTGGGAGATCAAATCAAAGGCATAGATCTAAAGAACACATTGCACCCTGGTCAACACTGCAACATGCTACCTGGCAAAAGTCAAACGGATCAATGTCTTGTTGGGCTTGGATTTCTAAAGGATACCTCCTATTTGGGGACTACCACCCCCCCTGGGTTTGCAATTCTCTATATATTTTATTTTCAATTATTTTTTGTTATTTTCTTTATTGTTTTGATTTAATTAATTATTTCTACAAAATATAAAAAATGCATAAAAAAATCAGAAAAGATAAAAAAAATCAAATATATTTTTTTTTCTAATATTTTTCTTGTAAATAAATGCATGTAAATTAATTAGTTTAAAATAGGGTTTTAATTTTAATTTCTTTCATAACAAAAATCTAAAAAAATATAGAACTAGGTTTAATAAATGTTTATTCCTTTTAGTTTTTCTTTTTCACAATAATATTATTTATTTTATTTATTTTCATAATTAAAATTGTATATAAAAATTAGGTTTAATTTAGGTTAAATTTTAACATCTTCTTAATAAATTAAAATCAAATAGAATTAGGGTTAGCGTTTAATTGCAATTAATTTTTCTATTAAATCATAAAATACCAAAAAAAAAAACAAAAACAATTTCTTTTCTTAAATTAATTAATTCATGTAATTTTAATATTTGGCAAAAAGGGTCCAACGCCCTCGTTTCGATTTAATTTTGCATATTTATTTTATTTTGCTTAAATAATTATGTACCTCTCCCGAAGCCTTGTAATTACTTCTCGCACTTTCAATTTATTTATTTTCTGTCAAATCGGGTCTTGGTTAATTTTGGCGATGTGGACCCGCGCCATTTGTAATAGCTTTAGATTTACTTTTCCTCGCAACTTTTAACTGTTAAACCAAGCATGCAAGAATGAATGTCCAAATAAAAGCAATGCGTAGAACACCAAATATGACAAGACAAATACAAATGAAAACGACACACGAATCGCACACACCACCCCTAGGGTACGCCTCACTGTTGCCTTGCCTCGAAAGGTGATCGTCGAGTAGAGGATGTCTTAGTAAGTCCTCATGATCCGGGAACCTGGCATGAGGGTAGCTTCTAAGGTGTCTTCCCATTGCTCTGGTGATCACCATGTCCCGAACCTTCGAATTGACCCGAATACCTCCAACGGTGGTGCTACCTACCTCTCAATGGTGGGATGGCACTACTTTAAAGGACATTTACATAGACGAATTCCTTAGGGTAGGTAGGTTCTCGTAGATAGTTGCTCTAATTTCAAAACAAATCAAAAAATACTTTTCACACCGACACCTTTTCAAAAAGCTTTCGAAAGCAATTTTTCAAACACTCTTGAGGACCGATACAAGAGTCGAACTGAAATTTTCAAAGAAACTTTTTAAAACCCACAGTTGAAAAGCAAACAAACCATTTTTGAAAACACAAGTCAGCAAGTATCTAAGAGCCCATGGATAACCATGGATAGAAAGGGTGCTAATACCTTCCCTTTCTATAACCTACCTCCCGAACCGAGAGCAACCTCTATAAGGAATTTTTCTGTGCTTTTGTCCTTTCCATTTGGAGAAAATAAAAGACGGTGGCGACTCTTGCTTCCGCGACATTTCGCGAACCAGCGTTAAACAGTCAGTTCCAGATCCACCGATCACAGAACTGGCGACTCTGCTGGGGACCAAACTTAAAGTGAGGTGTACCTTAGGGCTAGTTCATAACTGTGTTTTCAATTGTATTGATTTGCTTGCTTTACTATTGTGGGTTGCATCGGAGTTACATAGATCCTAACCCGGATCTGGGGATACCCTGTTTAGGTAGCATAAGCTGTGAGGGACCTGTCCGGCGTAGACCGACACAGGTGAAGCAGTGGCTACATTGGTGTGGCACCTTGGTCTGTACCGATATCCCTTGTGTCGCAACGAGGAGAATATGGGTCTTCTAAGGAGTCATTAAGCACCAACAACCTTAGAACCTTAAATGACACAACTTGGCCATTAGAACAGTAGCAGTATGCTACGCCCATTGAGGCTAAACTCTCGTGATGGTTCTGGCCGCAAGAAAAGATTGCGATGCTGGAGTTATGACCGATTGAGGGTAGTCAATGATATTGGGATCCTCTAAGAACCCGGTTACTTTTGATTAGGACAGGTACGAACCAACAAACTGAAAGAGGGTAGTACCTAGACCTCATGCTGGCCTAAACTTTAGGGGCTTGCCTTGTGTGACTTGTGTGCCTTACCATGTTTGCCTTTGTATCTATATGTGGTGTGCTTTATCATAACATCATAGCATCATGAGCATTGCATGCATCCTGCATAAGGACTGACCATTTCAAAGACAAGAGGGTTTCACCTTTGCTCTGTTTTGTAGGACATCATGATGCCTGTGCGAAGGAATACTATCTGGTTCAACTTTGTTCGCTCACCCGAGTTGCTTGATGAGTTGGTTAGCAGAATTCCAAATACCACTTCCTTCATTCAGAGGCATGGTTCCCTTCTCAGTTTAGTCACTGCAAAGCGGGATCAACAGTTGATGAGTGTTCTGACCTAGTTCTATGACCCTCTGTACCAGTGCTTCACCTTTCAAGACTTCCAGCTGGTCCCTACCCTGGAAGAGTTCTCTGATTTGCTTGGTATCCCTATCTTGGATCAGACTCCCTTCACTGGTTGGGAAAAGACCCTCAGGCTTGAGGATGTTGCTGCAGCTCTTCCTTTGACCCGTCAAGAGGTAACAGACAACTGGGTGACTAGAAGCGGAGTTAAGGGTTTCTTGGCCAAGTTTCTGATTAGTAAAGCTAACAATTTCTGGAATGACCTGGACTTTAGGGCATATGAGGACATCTTGGCTCTCTTAATCTATGGGTTAGTCCTGTTTCCTAATCCTGATAACTTCATCAATGTCACTGCCATAAGGATCTTTATGTCTCAGAATCCTGTGCCCACTCTCTTGGGTGACATCTTGCAACAACTTCATGCCCGTACTACCCGAAGACGAGGAACCCTATGGTGTTGTGTCCCTTTATTGGTGAGGTGGTTTATTTCGCACCTCCCTAAGTTCGTACTGAAGAATCAAGAAGGAAGAGGTTGGGCTCATAGGTTAATGTCTCTCACCGATAAAGACATCATTTGGACTTGCAGAGGTTTGGATGAGATAGCTATTATTGATCGATGCGGGGAATACCCTAATGTTCCTCTGATTGGTACTCAAGGAGGGATCTCTTACAATCCATGTCTAGCACTCCGTCAGTTTGGAAGAGCAAGAAGAGCAGGCCCCCATGAGATGTTGGTGCCTCACATCAGTTTCGAGTTTCAGGTGGATAGTGACGAGCTACGTCGTAGGTTCTTCAAGGCTTGGGACAAAGTTCATAAAGCTGACCCACAAGAGTTAGGGCCAAAGACTTCTTTACCTATGGAAGCCTACTACAAATGGGTTCGCATCCGTGCTCAGAAGTTAGGTATGCCGTATGAAGCTGTCAGACCCGTCATTCTTGAGTGTCCTGACAAAGATGGTGTTACTCCAACCGTCCTTCCTCCTCAGATACCTACTGATTATGAGACATTGAAGAGATCTTGGTCACAACTGCGAGAAGAGCGGGATTCTTACCGGGAAAAGTTCAACGAGCAGGAATCAAAGATCCAGAAGCTGACAAAACAGTTGGAGAACGAGAGAGCGCTGAATGCCTACATCCGTACTGAGAAGAGGAGACCATGGGATCAATAAGGAACTCTGGATGTTCTTTTACATTGTTGTTTTCCTTTTCAATATTTCCTTTCATGTAACGCCTAAGGGCAACCCGTTGAATAATTTCAGTTTCAAAGTTGAATCTAATGAAGTGTGTTCTTTTTTGTTTACAAAGTTGATTCCCGATTGTCTTTGAAAACATAATTCATACGCATTTCATACATCATGTGCATAGCAGGTTTTTCCCTTTTTCAGGTTGCTTACAGTTCTTCGCTGTTTATTTCAGCATCATGAATACCGACTCTGCATCAACTGAGACATCAATCAAGGCTCTTCAGGCGCAGAATGCGCAGTTTCAAGAATTAATCAAGGGTCTGGCTCAAGGCCAAGAAGAACTGAAGGCTATGCTCCTGAAGAAGGAGAAGAAGAAGAAGAGAAGAACTGTTCTGTTCAACTCGGGCCGAAGGTTTGGTAATGCTCTGCAGCAGGAAGAGGCTGGTTCTTCTGTTGACAAGAGTTCTCCTCAGGCAGAAGCAAGGGTTCCTAGTCCGGTAGTCTCCGACAACGAGACTGATTTTGATGAAGAGCAGTACCCTCCTGCAGACGACAAATACAAGCAACTGGAGGATAGGTTAAAGGCTATGGAGATTCAACAGGTACCGGGGCTGGATTTCGGAGATCTGGGTTTGTCAACTGGTGTGATCATCCCTCACAAGTTCAAAGCACCATCCTTCTCTAAGTATGACGGGGCGTCTTGTCCCAAGCTGCATCTAAGGTCCTATGTTCGGAAGATCCAACCGTACTCTGCGGATAAGAATTTATGGATCCACTTCTTCCAGGAGAGTCTTTCAGGGACTCATCTCGAATGGTTCTATCAGCTGGATGGGACCAAGGTTCGTAACTGGGAGGAGTTGGCTACTGCTTTCTACAAGCAGTATTAATATAATGCCGACCTTGCCCCTACACGTACCCAGCTCCAGGGTATGTCGTTAGGTGCAAGTGAAGGTTTTAAGGAGTACGCTCAAAAGTGGAGAGACCTGGCTGGCAGGGTGCAGCCACCATTGACTGATCGGGAGTTGGTAGACATGTTCTTGGGGACCCTATCTGGGCCGTTTTTCAACCATCTCATCGGGAATTCGTCTACAGGATTCACTGATCTGATTCTGACTGGAGAGAGAATTGAGGCTGGGTTAAAGTCTGGGAAGATTCCGAAGGGTGCATCATCTAGTTCTGAAAAGAAACCCTTCAAGAAGGAAGCTAGTGCCGTATATGGATCCAGGAAATCAGAGAGACCTGAGCGCCGCCAATCTGTCAGTGCGGTAATGATTGCTAAGCCTGCTGCCGCTCCTCGGCCAACTAATCCTCAAAAGGTTGAAAGACCCCAGAGAGAATTCACCCGCTTAAGCATGACCTTATCACAGATCCTACCACAGTTGCTATCCACTAACTTAGTGACTGTCAGAGAGGCGCCGAAGTTTCCAAATACTGCATCTCCCAAGTACAACCCGAATGCTCGTTGTGCTTACCATTCAGATAGCCCGGGGCACTCTACTGATGACTGTTGGGCACTAAGGAGTAAGCTGCAGGACCTCATTGACGCCAAGGAGGTACAGTTTGAGGCATCTGAGAAGCCTAATGTGGTGACAGCTCCCCTACCTGCTCATGGAGTAAATGTTATTGGGGACGAAGACGAAGTGGACGATGCTAAGTTTGATAGTTGGATCTACCCGGCAACCGACAGTGGATCTAACAATTGGAGTGCAAAGGACAACTTATCTGTTTCTCTTGTTACTAAGTAATGAATTCCTATGTTTTTGGTATCTGTAATAAACAATACATAAACCCTTTGGCCCGGTGTCTTACCCGAGGCACCGTGGTTCTATTTGTGAGGGCATACAAATTGTCATTTCATATATCATGAATGAAAATCTTGGACGTTTTTCGCATTACAAATATTGTGCTCCTTTTCTGTCTTTCTTTTCCTTTACATAATTTTCAAAACAGCTGTATTTACACACACACTCACTCATACAGGTTTCAATCCACTCTGGATCTCACTGATAACAACTCTGCTACTGCCAATTATGACTTCGAAAATCCGATCAACTTAGCCAAAGACGAAGGTGAAGATGATTGCGAAGTGCCTGGCGAGCTTGCAAGACTGTTGCTTCAGGAAGAGAGGGCAATTCAACCCCACGAAGAGCCAGTAGAAACCATAAACTTG
Organism: Vicia faba; assembly: GCA_948472305.1. NCBI lineage: Eukaryota > Viridiplantae > Streptophyta > Magnoliopsida > Fabales > Fabaceae > Vicia > Vicia faba. The sequence goes on along the minus strand of OX451739.1, from coordinate 34,160,630 downwards.
GGTACAGAGACAGACAGGAAAGAGGTAAAGATTGGTGCCAACCTAGAGCTCAGCGTGAAGCAACGGTTAACCAAGATGTTACATGACTATATGGAGATCTTTGCTTGGTCCTACAAAGACATGCCCGGGTTGGATACCGATATTGTGGTCCATCACTTGCCAACTAAGGAAGACTGCCCTCCAGTTAAACAAAAGGTCCGTCGGATGCGTCCAGAGATGTCTGAGAAGATCAAGGCCGAGGTTATGAAACAGTTTGATGCTGGGTTCCTTGCAGTGACTTCGTACCCTCAGTGGGTTGCTAATGTGGTGCCGGTACCTAAGAAGGACGGTAAGGTCAGAATGTGTGTCGACTACAGGGATCTGAACAGGGCCAGCCCCAAAGATGACTTCCCTTTACCTCACATTGATGTCCTTGTTGATAATACGGCTCAGCACAAAGTATTCTCTTTCATGGATGGCTTTTCAGGTTACAATCAGATCAAGATGGCACCTGAAGACATGGAAAAGACTACATTTGTTACTCAGTGGGGCACCTTCTGTTACAAGGTCATGCCTTTCGGGTTAAAGAATGTTGGGGCAACCTACCAACGTGCCATGGTTGCTCTATTTCATGACATGATCCATCATGAGATAGAAGTGTATGTGGACGACATGATCGCAAGGTCCCAGACTGAGGAAGAACACCTAGATCATCTGCAGAAGTTGTTTGACCGGTTGAAACTGTACAAGCTGAGATTGAACCCGAACAAGTGCACCTTCGGGGTAAGATCTGGAAAATTGCTAGGCTTCGTGGTCAGTGATAAGGGTATTCAAGTGGACCCTGCTAAGGTCAAAGCTATTCAAGAGATGCCAGTTCCCAAGACAGAGAAGGAGGTCAGAGGCTTTTTAGGACACCTGAATTACATTGCTCGCTTCATCTCACATCTGACTGCTACCTGTGAGCCAATCTTCAAGCTGCTGAAGAAAGATCAGGTAGTACGTTGGAACGATGAATGTCAGGCTGCTTTTGACAGAATCAAAGAGTATCTCCAAGAACCACCTATCCTTATGCCACCGGTTGAAGGGAGACCTCTGATACTATACCTGACAGTGCTTGACAATTCAATGGGGTGTGTGCTGGGGCAGCATGACGAGTCTGGCCGAAAAGAGCATGCCATTTATTACCTTAGCAAAAAGTTTACCGACTGTGAGACCCGATACTCACTGCTCGAGAAAACTTGCTGCGCTTTGGTATGGGCTGCTCGCCGGCTGAGACAGTATATGCTGACTCACACTACCTTGTTGATCTCAAAGATGGATCCTATAAAGTACATATTCGAAAAGCCTGCTCTGTCTGGGAGAATTGCAAGATGGCAAATGATCTTGACGGAGTACGACATTCAGTACACGACCCAAAAAGCCATCAAGGGAAGTGTATTGGCAGACCACCTGGCACATCAAGCTGTAGATGATTATCAGTCTATGAACTTCGAGTTTCCGGATGAAAGCATCATGATAGTGACTGATTGTGAAATACCTGGACCGGATGAAGGACCTGAACCAGGATCCCGATGGTCTATGCACTTTGACGGAGCCTCCAACGCTTTGGGAAATGGTATCGGCGCCATCATCATATCTCCTCAAGGTACTCATACTCCACTCACTGCCCGGCTATGTTTCAACTGTACCAACAACATGGCGGAGTATGAGGCGTGTATCATGGGTCTTCAAGCTGCGACCGACCTAAGGATCAAATTTCTAAGTGTCTTCGGAGATTCCGCTCTTGTGATCAATCAGATCAAAGGAGAGTGGGATACGAAACATCCAAACTTGATTCCTTACAGAGAATGTGTGTTGACCCTGATCCCCCACTTCACAAAGATAACCTTTGAGCACTTTCCAAGAGAAGAGAATCAGTTAGCGGACGTGTTAGCTACAATGTCTTCTATGTTCAAAGTTAAATGGGACAATGAGGCTCCCCGAATCATCATCTGGAAACTGGACGAACCGGCATACTGTTGTGATCTCGAAATTGAATTGGTGACTGAGAAGCCTTGGTACCACGAAGTGAAGAGATATCTGGAAGCTCAGGAATACCCTGAAGGTGCATCTGTCAACGATAAGAAATTCCTGAGGAGGTTCGCATCAAAGTTCTTCCTTAGCAACGGCATCTTGTACAAGAGAAACCATGATTCAACCTTACTGCGTTGTGTGGATAAGATTGAAGCAGAAAGGATCATGGAAGAGCTACATGAAGGGACCTTTGGCACACATTCCAGTGGACACACTATGGCTAAGAAAATCCTACGGGCAGGATATTACTGGTCCACAATGGAAGCTGACTGTTACCAACATTCCAGGACATGCCACAAGTGCCAGATTTATGCAGACAAGGTGCATGTTCCTCCGGTTCCCCTGAATGTTCTGACTGCGCCTTGGCCGTTTGCAATGTGGGGCATAGACATGATCGGCGAGATTAAACCTACGGCATCTAATGGACATCGCTTCATCCTAGTGGCGATTGATTATTTTACGAAGTGGGTTGAGGCAGCATCCTATGCTACGGTAACCAAGACTGTTGTGGCACGGTTCATTCAGCATAATCTGATCTGTCGGTACGGTGTCCCTGAGCGGATTATTACAGACAACGGTACCAATCTGAACAACAAGATGATCGCTGAGCTCTGCGAACAGTTCAAGATACAGCACCACAATTCTTCTCCTTACAGACCGAAGATGAATGAGGCTGTAGAAGCAGCAAATAAAAACATCAAGAAAATCGTGCAAAAGATGACAGTGACTTATAAAGATTGGCACGAGATGTTACCGTTCGCTCTACATGGGTACCGTACCTCAGCTAGGACGTCAACCGGGGCAACTCCTTTCTCTCTGGTTTATGGCATGGAGGCAGTCTTACTGATCGAAGTACAAATTCCCTCTCTCCGGATAATGAAGGATGCAAACCTGAATGAGGATGATTGGATCCAGACACGACTTGATCAGCTCAACCTCATTGATGAAAAGAGATTCGCTGCTATCTGTCATGGTCAGACGTATCAGAAACGAATGATCAGGGCCTTTAACAAAAAGGTCAGACCACAGGAATATCAAGTTGGGGATCTGGTAATCAAGAGAATCATCCTTCCTCAGAGTGATCCAAGGGGCAAATGGACCCCTACGTACGAAGGGCCATTTGTGGTTAAGCATGTGTTCTCAGGAGGAGCCATGATTCTAACCAACATGGATGGTGACGACCTTCCTCACCCCGCCAATGCGGACATAGTAAAAAAATACTACGCATGAAAAAAGACCCGCTAGGCTGACATGCCTAGGCAAAAATTAGGGCTTCCCGTCGAACCAAAAGGGTTCGGGCAAAATGAAGGGATGAAAATGAAAAAAATCTGTACACCCGGCAAGTCGAAAACCTGAAAAGGCGGCTTGGGCAAAAATGGGTATCCCGGTGGACTGAAAACCCGAAAGGGCGGTCCAGGCAAAAATTAGGGATAAAAGCGTAATACTATGTCTCATTGATCACTTTGCATCCAGAATCCGGTATCTACATCAAGTTCAGACGGCATCGATCAGTCAGCTTCACCTTCAACCAAGGTCATCAAGTGATGAGACGCTCGGAGTTATAAAGGCAATAGCAGAGTTGAAACCCAGTGGGATCATATTTCACACAGCTGTTTTATTTTCTTTTGTACAAAATTTGTATAAACTCTCTTGTTCGGCGGCGTTCCTCTTACTAGGACGTCAGCCTCTTGTACACAAAACGCCTATTTTTAGGCCATTCAAAAATCAATACAAATATATTTTCAGTTAAACGTGCCAAATGTTTTTCTTTTTCTGTTTTGTTTTGCGAAGAACGTCCAAGGTCCAATTTGTGATATATGCATTGACAATAGTTTGCTAACTCATAAATATTTGCATACGAAACAAAGGAATTAATTGCAGGTGACACTAGAAACAGGGGCAATAAAAGAGTTGTCTGAGCAGTCCAATTGTTCTATCCTCCAAGGTACCAAGGTAGGTTCGGCTAAAGAATACGACCAGTACATCTTAATTCCCCAGAGAATAAGTCAGCAGCCAGTGCACCCTTCTCCAGGCAGAGTTATCAAATCTCAAGGAAGTTGGGCATCCTCCAGCAGATCCCAACACTCCCCAGCAGTATACATATATTCTCAACAAGCATCCCCGGCAGTCTTGGTCTAAAGATTGTTCCCCGGCGACATTTCAACATTCAAAGGGATCACTTCCCCAACATATCAAAACTTCCCCAAAAGAGTCCAATCCAGTTCCCCAGGAAATTTGGAACTCATACCCCCAAGCAATAAGCATATCCCTAGTAGATTCTGGAAGCTTATCCCCTCGCAGAGCACGAACGCATCGTCCAACTTTATTCAAAGAGTTATTTCCTTAACAGGATATAACTGGGTTATCCTCAGCCAAAAGCCACGGAAAGAGCGTCCTCGATGAAGTCTTCTTATCCCCAGCGAAGTCTATCAATACTCCCAATACAACAAGTGTCCTCAGCAAGTTACCATCAACAATTCAGCAAAAGCATTCCTCTCCCCATAGAGTATCACTTCCCAGCATGGTCGCTAGAGTATCTTTTCTCCCCGCAGAATCTTCCATTTGCCAAATTTATTCCGCAACAGAGTCATATTCTCCCACTGGTATTCTTGCAGTTATCATCCCCAGCGGAAGCAAAACCTATTCTCAACATCAGCCCAGGAGTGACTTCCCAGCACCCGTCAAGGATTTACTTTCCTAGACGAAAGCATATATAAAACATTATAGCATGCATAGACGCATCATATCATACAAATCGCATTTATATTGAGAACATCATTGCTTGATCCATATCATGCATTGTATATAACTGACCTTTACTTTTCAGGAAAGATGCAGTTGAAATTCTCAATCATATTTCAAGACCTAGACCGGTTCAGTTAATCAACCCCAAAGATTTCTTATCCAGTCTCAGGCCTTCTCTAGTCCAGCTAAATCGACTCCCAACAGATTTTTCTGATGAAGGCTCAGTAGAAGTTATATTGTCCTATTGGTTCTCTCTCCGACGGTGCATGAGATTTCCATTTTAGGTTTTTCTTTGAGATTATATTTTCCTATTGGTTCTCTCTCCGACGGTGCATGAGATTTCCATTTTAGGTTTTTCTTTGAGATTATAATTCCATTTTGGTTCTCTCTCCGACGGTGCATGAGATCTCCATTTTAGGTCTTTCTTTCAGATTATGTTTTCCTATTGGTTCTCTCTCCGACGGTGCATGAGATTTCCATTTTTAGGTTTTTCTTTGAGATTATAATTCCATTTTGGTTCTCTCTCCGACGGTGCATGAGATTTCCATTTTAGGTCTTTCTTTCAGATTATATTTTTGGTTCTCTCTCCGACGGTGCATGAGATTTCCATTTTAGGTTGTTTCTTTGAGATTATAATTCCATTTTGGTCCTCTCTCCGACGGTGTATGAGATTTCCATTTTCAGGTTTTTCTTTCAGATTATGTTTTCCTATTGGTTCTCTCTCCGACGGTGCATGAGATTTCCATTTTAGGTTTTTTCTTTGAGATTATAATTCCATCATGGTTCCCTCTCCGACGGTGAGTGAGGTGATAATTCCTTTTCAGATGGTTCCCTCTCCGAAGGTGAGTGAGGTGATAATTCCTTTTCAGATTGTAATTCCCTTTCAGATTATAATGACCTATGGTTCTCTTCCCGATACTGCAAAGATGGTAATTCCCGCTAAGATTTTTCTCAACGAGCGTTGTTGAAGTTAAAGTCGCCCAAGGTTCTCTTACCATTCATACCAAGGTAGTAACCATCCCTGGTTCATTCATCATCTTGTGAAGCTCCAGACTCAGCTCCTGTAACCAGTCAGGACATATCTATGCCAAGCATCTGAAAACCAGTTCTTGCAACGTGTCAGGTACTCCTTTTTCTTTTGCAGGTATGCAGGTTCTCGCTAAGGAATCTCTTACGCGATCATATCCAGATGGCATCTATAAGCCCATCATCCTACTCATCAACCTCTAAATGGCATCTATAAGCCCATTCCCACCACACTGCTACTATGTGAGCGCAAATTTCTGGGCACTCTAGTGTTCAATCACCTTCCACCTTCGGATTACGAAAGGCACGTCAGCCAATCTGCATCCTCAGGTCTAAGAAGATTGAACAGGGGCAACTGTTGTACCCCAAAATTTGCCCTCCCATATTCTCCAAGAAATTGCCAAGTCAAACTGCAAGAATTCCCCAAGGGCTGCACAGTGCAAAGGTCTCCTATACAGTCAAAACTAGGGTTTGTATTCTGATCAAAAAAATGAAGTTTTCAAAGGTCCAATCAAGTCTCACATGCCTACAAATATGGTCAAGTATCCTCATATCAAGTTTCAAGACATTCAGCACAAAATTGCACAGTCAAAAACCCTAATTGCACTACAGTCAACTGTAGGGGCAAAATGGTCATTTGACAGTCAAAAGTTCAAATTTTTGGTCAACATATCATTTTGAAGCCACAAACATCATTTGATCAATGCTTGATCATGATTCTCAAAATTTGGCTCAAAAATCATCAAGATGCAAAAGTTTCCTTATTTGGACAGCTGAAAAAGTCAACTGAAATTGACCAGGGCATAACTTTCACATGGATTATCAGAAAAATCCCATCCAAAGCTCATTTTGAAGAGAAAGACATTTCCTACAACTCATCTTCATACTTCAAATCCAAGAAATGCTCTCACAAAAAGTTATCAATTTCAACATTATAGGTCATTTTCAAAAGTCAACAAAAAGGGACTTTAAGTCAAAGGCCATAACTTGATATTGGTAAATCAAAATGACATGGGACCAAAGTAATTGGTTAGAGGACTCAAATACCTTTCCAAAATGTCCAAGAACATGAGAAAATCTTAAACATTGAGCAAGTTATGCCTTGTGGAAGTTGGGAAATTTTTGGATATTTTGAAAAGTCAACATTACTTCAAATGACCTAAAATTGCTAATGGGCCCATTTTTCTTCCATAATTCATCATCCATGACATGTGCACGACCACTTGGCCCAAAGGGAAGTATTTTCTCATTTTTTATTTATTTATTTGAATTTTTATTTATATTAATTCATTTAAATCATTTAAATATATGAAAAATATTTAATTTAACCTAACAAATCTTTTTGCAGATGTTTTAGACTCAATATTTCGTGCCTAGCTAAATAAGGAAAGATTTGGGTTGATTGATCATGATTGAGAACAAAGAACACATGGAAAAGATTGAAAAAAAGATCCTTAGAAAATCAAATTTCCAAATCAATGAATGCAATAGATTTGATTGAGTTTTTTTGACCTAATGCACTCACTACATATGCCTGAACACAACCCTAATGAGAATAACCACAAAGCTGCGCAGAAAGGCATCAAAAGAGCTTGAAATTTTCTCTAAAAAACTCAAAACTGAAATCATCTTTACAGGTTGATTCAAAGCACGATTCTCATCTCATTAGCTTCCTCAAGCATCATTGGACGATTCCCAATCAAAAACAGTCCTCCAAACCTCAAGAATCGCTGTACAGAATCCGAATTTTTCTCATAAAATTGCATACTCGTATCTTAACTTTGAGGCATTTTCATGACATTTAATTTATATATTCTTATTCAATGATGCATTATGGTGCTTACCATGTAAACTAATTGCGTTTTTATGTGTTATATGCAAAGATGCCATTGTTGATATTTAGGGTTCTTCAACCTTAGAATTAGGGCTTTTGAAATAAGGTAAAATTAGAGGCTGAGACCAAGACCATTGGATTCAACACGTTTGGACGAAGGGAAACCAACACTCGCGATCAATTTATGAGGCCTTATGGCCTATTCGTTATTTTTTCGTATGGTACCTTCTGCAACGGTGTGAAAACCGTTGCTTATGTTGTTTATCTTTCAGGAACATGAAGAAGATGATGTGTTGGCAGATGGTGATAGGCCAGTTCAAAAATTCGCGCGCTGAAGGCATTAAGGAATTGTTTTATATTATAATGTTTGTTTGCTATAGGATATACAAGAAATACGCGTGGTTCAGCTGGCAAGTGATAGTGGTGGCAAAGCACATGACCTGGGTTCGAGCCCCAGGTCTTCACAATTCCAATATTATTTTCCAATTCACGTTCACATGCAGCATCAATGATGAATACCATGGTACACCTTCAGAACCCAGTGTACACGCGTCCTGGGAGATCAGATCAAAGGCATAGATCTAAAGAACACATTGCACCCTGGTCAACACTGCAACATACTACCTGGCAAAAGTCAAACGGATCAATGTCTTGTTGGGCTTGGATTTCTAAAGGATACCTCCTATTTGGGGACTACCACCCCCCCTGGGTTTGCAATTCTCTATATATTTTATTTTAAATTATATTTTGTTATTTTATTTATTGTTTTGATTTAATTAATTATTTCTACAAAATATAAAAAATGCATAAAAAAATCAGAAAAGATAAAAAAAATCAAATATATTTTTTTTTCTAATATTTTTCTTGTAAATAAATGCATGTAAATTAATTAGTTTAAAATAAGGTTTTAATTTTAATTTCTTTCATAACAAAAATCTAAAAAAATATAGAACTAGGTTTAATAAATGTTTATTCCTTTTAGTTTTTCTTTTTCACAATAATATTATTTATTTTATTTATTTTCATAATTAAAATTGTATATAAAAATTAGGTTTAATTTAGGTTAAATTTTAACATCTTCTTAATAAATTAAAATCAAATAGAATTAGGGTTAGCGTTTATTTGCAATTAATTTTTCTATTAAATCATAAAATACCAAAAAAAAAAAAAAAACAATTTCTTTTCTTAAATTAATTAATTCATGTAATTTTAATATTTGGCAAAAAGGGTCCAACGCCCTCGTTTCGATTTAATTTCGCATATTTATTTTATTTTGCTTAAATAATTATGTACCTCTCCCGAAGCCTTGTAATTACTTCTCGCACTTTCAATTTATTTATTTTCTGTCAAATCGGGTCCTGGTTAATTTTGGCGATGTGGACCCGCGCCATTTGTAATAGCTTTAGATTTACTTTTCCTCGCAACTTTTAACTGTTAAACCAAGCATGCAAGAATGAATGTCCAAATAAAAGCAATGCGTAGAACACCAAATATGACAAGACAAATACAAATGAAAACGACACACGAATCGCACACACCACCCCTAGGGTACGCCTCACTGTTGCCTTGCCTCAAAAGGTGATCGTCGAGTAGAGGATGTCTTAGTAAGTCCTCATGATCCGGGAACCTGGCATGAGGGTAGCTTCTAAGGTGTCTTCCCATTGCTCTGGTGATCACCATGTCCCGAACCTTCGAATTGACCCGAATACCTCCAACGGTGGTGCTACCTACCTCTCAATGGTGGGATGGCACTACTTTAAAGGACATTTACATAGACGAATTCCTTAGGGTAGGTAGGTTCTCGTAGATAGTTGCTCTAATTTCAAAACAAATCAAAAAATACTTTTCACACCGACACCTTTTCAAAAAGCTTTCGAAAGCAATTTTTCAAACACTCTTGAGGACCGATACAAGAGTCGAACTGAAATTTTCAAAGAAACTTTTTAAAACCCACAGTTGAAAAGCAAACAAACCATTTTTGAAAACACAAGTGAGCAAGTATCTAAGAGCCCATGGATAACCATGGATAGAAAGGGTGCTAATACCTTCCCTTTCTATAACCTACCTCCCGAACCGAGAGCAACCTCTATAAGGAATTTTTCTGTGCTTTTGTCCTTTCCATTTGGAGAAAATAAAAGACGGTGGCGACTCTTGCTTCCGCGACATTTCGCGAACCAGCGTTAAACAGTCAGTTCCAGATCCACCGATCACAACTTGATTGCTTTACATTTGGTTCTATTATTTAGGTTTGAATCTTCTACCCGGATTTGGGAAACATTCATAGGTAAATAGCAATACATTGTGGAAACTGTGCAGGGTATACCGACATGGTTGAAGCAATAGCTATATTAGTGCGATATATTTGTGGGTACCGGTAGCCTTTGAGTTAATCAAAGATAATACGTGGCCTCTGAGTGATGTCATGAAGCACTAATGGACTTTTAGAACCTTTACTTGACCAACTTAGCCTTTTTAGGGGTAGTGAGATGACCGGCTTCGATGCAGTCCGAAGTATGTAGATACTCGATACTACACTCATTGAGGGTTATTTTCTTGGAATATTTCGATCGCCAGTAAAGTGGTTAAACTGAAACAATGAACACAGAAAATAATCCAGTGATATTGAGCTCCTTAGAACCGGGTTACTATTTATAGGACAGGTTGAGCCAACTAAACTTCAAGAGGGTACTTACCTATGAAACACCATGCAAGCCTGAAACTAGGAACTTGTGTGATTTGTTTGTACATATATACTTGTGCATAACATCATGGACATCATGAAGCATCACATGCATCCACTAACCATTTCAAGGATTTGGATCTTCATCTTTGTTCGTGTTTTGTAGGTAATGGATTCACTTCGCAGGAAAATAATTCAAGTCAACCTTGTAAGAATTCCTCCTCAACTCAAGGAGCTAACTTCAAGGATTCCTGAGAATTCTCCATTCACCAAGAGGCATGGTCGTCTTCTCAACTTAGTCAACACCAACACTGAGGAAGACATGGTGAAAGTTCTCTTCCAGTTCTTTGACCCCCTACACCACTGTTTCACATTTCCTGATTACCAGCTTGTGCCTACTTTGGAGGAATTTTCTCAACTCTTGAGGATTCCTATTCTCCATCAACTACCCTACAATGGTACAGAAAGAGATCCAAAGCCTGAAGATGTTGCTCAAGCCTTACACTTGCAACCATCTGATATCATAGGTCATTGGGAAACCAGAAGTGGTGTCAAAGGTTTCTTGTCAATGTTTATGTTTGAGAAGGCCCAAAGCTGCTGGAATTCATTGGACTTACAAGCTTTTGAGTAGATTGTAGCTCTTCTCATATATGGGATGGTCTTGTTCCCAAACCCTGACCAGCTTATAAATGTCAGTGCTGTCAAGATTTTCATGGCTCGCAACCCGGTGCCTACATTACTTGGGGATATCCTCCACTCATTTCACACTCGAACAATGAGGAAAAGAGGTGTTCTCATATGATGTACTCCTCTACTGGCAAGATGGTTTATTTCTCATCTTCCCCAATCAGTTTTGAAGAATGAGCAAGGTTTGAGGTGGTCACAACGATTGATGACTCTTACACATTCAGATGTTCATTGGTGTTCTCGATCCAGAGAAAATGTTATCATCATTGATCGTTGTGGGGAATTCCCTAATGTCCCTATACTTGGCATTATGGGAGGCATCACCTACAACCCATGCTTAGCTCTGAGACAGTTTGGGTATGCCCGAAGGGATGGCCCGCATGACATGCTGATTCCAGACTTGGTTTTTAACTTCGACAATGACGTTCAAGGACTTCGATAAAGGTTTATCCGAGCTTGGAGAATGCCCAAAAAGGTGGACAGTAAGACCTTGGGACACAAGAATTCCATCCCCCTTGAGCCTTACCTTAAGTGGGTACGAACCCGTGCCCAAAGTCGTATGATGCCTTAACCCTACATGCTTCCTGTGATCAAAGAGCCTGTTATGGAAGGAGAGGTTCCATACACCATCCTACATCCTGACATGCCAACATCACTTGAAGATTTGCAAAGGAGTTGGATACAGCTCAAGGGAGAGCGCGATACTTTTGAAGCCCAATTCTACACCAGTGAGAAGAAGGTTTTGGAACTTACTCGTCAACTTCACGAAGAGCAGACTCTCAACACCTACATTGCACCAAATAGGATGCGCAACGTCTTTTTACATTAGAATTTTGTATTATTTTTCCCATGGGGCATTTATGTACTAACAAATTCTATCTTATTAATATGACGTGTGTTCCTTTTTGTTTAAAACAAATTTGAATTTCTGAATCCTTGAATGCATTACATGAATACACATCATTCATCATATGCATAAGCAGGTCTTCACACCGGGTTTCCTTATCTCTCTGCTATTTATTTCAGCAAGATGGATATAGAGCAGACGGTCAAAGACTTACAAGCGCATAATTCACAGTTCCAACAGCTACTCATGACCTTGGCTAAGGGTCAGGAGGAGCTCAAAACCTTGCTGGAAAAGGAAAAAGAGAAAAAGAAAAAGAAGAGGGCTGGTGTGGCTACCATGGGTAGAATATTTGAAGGTTAAGCTAGAAGGGTCATGGATTTCCCTTCAACATCTGATGAAGGGGTAGGAAAGGGTAAGGGAACTGCAGTGCAATCTGAGTCTGAGGAAGAAGAAGATGAGGAGGATGAAGACTATTCTGAGCAGCAGTACCCTCCTGCAGATGACAAATACAAGAATCTGGAAGAGCGTCTGGCTGCCATGGAGGTGCAAAGAGTGCTTGGGCTGGACTTTGAGGAGCTAAGGTTGGTTGCTGGGATTGTGATTCCCCCTAAGTTTAAGGTGCCTATATTTGCTAAGTATGACGGTTTATCTTGTTCAAAGATGCACCTACGGTCCTACGTCAGAAAAATTCAACTGCATTCTTCTGATAAAGACCTATGCGTTCATTTCTTCCAGGTCAGTCTTTCGGGGACGCAATTAGATTGGTTCTACTAGTTAGAGATGACTGATGTGCACAATTGGGAGAATTTGGCGGCGGCCTTTTACAGACAGTATTAATATAATGCGGATTTAGCACCAACCCGTACTCAATTACAGAGTATGGGCATGGTCTCAAATGAAGGTTTCAAAGAGTATGCCCAGAAATGGAGAGACTTGGCGGGACGAGTACAACCACCTCTATCTGAGAGGGAGCTGGTAGATATGTTCTTCGGTACACTATCAGGTCCCTTTTTCAATCATTTGATTGGAAGTTTGTCTTCCGGGTTCACCGAGTTGATTATGACTGGTGAGAGAGTTGAAGCCGTCATAAAGAGCAGAAAAATTCAAAAGGATGCATTTGCTTCCGCTGCCATCAAAAATACTTTTCCAGCAAAGAAAGAAGTCTCAGCTGTCTACTCCCAAAGAAGTCAAGGAAGAGTTTAGCGCCGGCCAGCGGTGGGGATGTAATGATTCACAAGTCTGTAGCTGATCAGCTTAGAAGCAATCAACCCAGAACCAACCAAGCAATGGTGGAAAGGCCTGCACGGCAATTCACCCGGATCAACATGACACCTGCTCAGGTTCTCCCTCATCTATTGAAGTTAAACCTTGCAAGTTTGAAAGAAGCTCCGAAGAATCCGAATACATCTTCCCCTTGCTACCATTCAAATGCCAAGTGTGCTTATCATTCAAACAACCTGGGGCACGACACCAACAATTGTTGGGCCCTAAAAAATAAGATTCAGGATTTAATAGATGCTAAAGAAGTTGAATTCGACGCCCATGAAAAGCCTAATGTGATCTCTTCTCTAATGCCAAAACATGGTCACAATGCCCATGTTGTTGAAGAGGATCTATTTGTTGCTACTGTTGATGATTTGATGACTTTGCTACCGATAATCAAGTTGAATTTGCTGAAGGTTGGGATCTTCCCAGGTTGTGAAGAAGATTGTTGCCTTTGTTCATCCTTACCAACCGACTGTCCTTTGTTGAAGTTAGGCATCCAGCGCCTAACGGATAATCAAGAGATCCTTTTTGAGAAGACTCCTGTTACACCGACTCCTGTCAATGATGTTTCGGTAATTACCATATCTGCCAATCTTTCCATGGTCTCCAAAAGATCTGTTAAGATTACATCCGATCTGAAGATTGTACCTTTGAAGATAACTATGTCGGGGCCTATCCCATACAAGTCCAACAAATCAATACCGTGGAACTATGGGGGAGAGATATTTTACCACGGTATTAAGCAAATTGAATCAACTGAAGAAAGTTATGATGAAGAGACTCCCGACATTGGAAACATTGTCGGAACGAGTAAAATCACCCACAGTGGAATAATTTTCTCTCCGGAGATTGCCCCTCCAAAGGTAATCTTTGGACCCTCAACTGCTCCTAAGGTTACCCCTGCACCGGTAAACATTAATGCGAGAACTCCAGTTATTGAAGAAGTTGTGACTCATGTGGTTGTCCCCTCTGTTGTTGCTGATGATAGAGGGAAAGGGATCCAAGAAGAGCCCGTCAGGACGAGGGCTCAGCCGTTGATCATCCCTGAAACCTCTCAAAAAGAAATGGAAGAGATTTTGAAAATAATCAAGAAAAACGATTATAATGTTGTAGAGCAACTGGGGCAAACCCCCTCAAAAATCTCTATGTTGGCCTTGCTGCTTTGTTCAGAGGCTCATGCCAAAGCTTTAATCAGATTCTTGAAGACGGCCCATGTGCCCCAGGAAACCTCCACAGACCAATTCCAGGAATGTGTAGCTAGCCTAACAGCTGACAATGGGCCAGGGTTCTCCGATGCTGATCTAACAATCAAAGGGAGAAAACATAATGACGCTTTGCATGTCTCGGTAGAATACAAAGGGACTACTCTGGCACACGTCCTGGTAGACATTTGTTCTTCGCTGAACGTCTTACCAAAGAAGGCATTGGATGGACTAGATTCTGAAGGTCTAACTTTGAAGCCCAGCAACATCATTTTCAGAGCCTTTGATGGTTCTAAAAGGATGGTCCACGGGGAGGTGGACATCCCGATTAAAGTGGGAACTGAAACCTTCAACTCCATATTCTATGTCATGGACATCTGTCCCTCCTATTCTTGCTTGTTGGGAAGACCCTAGATTCATCATGCTGGAGATGTTACTTCTACTCTGCATCAGAAGCTCAAGTACCCTGTCCAGGGGAAAATTGTGATTGTTCACGGCGAAGAGGAATACATGATAAGCCATCTTAATTCTTTCCGCTATGTGGAATTAGATGGTGAATTCATCGAAACCCCCTTTTAGCATTTTGAAGAGGTAGCTCAAGAGATTGCGGCAGCCAAGACAGTGCCTTCTGTACCCATGATTACCCAACCTCCGCCTCAGATGTCGTCTCTCAAAGATGTAAGGGCTGTGATTGAAGAAGGAGGAAGCATAATCTGGGGGCATCTTCCCGACTTTCCCTTTAAATCTGATAAATTCGGCTTGGGTTTCACTGCTTCTGCTCAAAAGGCTATGCGTCGCTCCCGGGCTGGAGGGTCACCAGTGAAGATTACCCATCATGGGGTCAATGCTTTGGAGGATGTTGAAGAGGAGAGCAATCTAGAAGAATGGATTTTCCCTACCGTTGAAGGAGGATTGTGCAATTGAGAGGCAAAGGACTTTATTCCCATTACTTTCATCAATCAGTAATTTATCTTTCAAACATTTCTGTTGGTTTGTAATAATTCTTAAACAATTCGTACACTTTTAACCTTGTGCCTTACCCGAGGCACATAGGTCCATTTGTAAGGGTTTGATTTTTCATCTTCATATGCCATTTAATAAATCATAGACGTTTTCACATATAAACTTTTGTGTTCATTTTCTTTCTTTTTACATTTTTATTTGTTTAAAGGTGGCTATCCTTACACACACCCACACTCACAAATGCAGGTACCCATCCATTCCGGATTCCATGGGTAACAATTCTGCTATAGCCTTCAGTGACTCTGAAGATCTGGTCTACCATGCCAAATACGAAGGTGATGAAGACTGTGAGGTGCCTGAAGAATTGGCTAGACTGCTACAACAGGAAGAAAGGGATATTCTACCTCACGAGGAGTTGTTAGAGACAATCAACTTGGGAACTGAGGAAGACAAAAGAAGTTAGAGTGGGTACCAACCTAGAGCCAAGTGTCAAGGAGCGCTTAGTTTAGCTGTTGAATGAATATGTTGAGATCTTCGCCTGGTCTTACGAAGACATGCCGGGACTTGATACATATATTATGGTTCACCGTCTCCCCATAAGAGAAGACTGTTCACCAGTTAAATAGAAAGTTCGCCGCATGAGGCCCGACATGTCTGAAAAGATCAAAGCTGAAGTTATGAAGCAGTTCAATGCTAGATTTCTTGCTGTTACTTCCTATCCACAATGGGTTTCTAACATTGTGCCCGTGCCTAAAAAGGACAGAAAAGTCAGAATGTGTGTGGATTACAGAGACTTAAATAGGGCTATCCCTAAAGATGACTTTCCACTACCGCACATTGACATCTTGGTTGACAATACAGCTCAGCACAAGGTATTTTCTTTCATGGATGGATTTTCAGGGTACAACCAGATCAAAATGGCACCTAAAGACATGGAGAAAACTACCTTTATTACACAGTGGGGTACGTTCTGTTACAAAGTGATGCCATTCGGACTGAAGAATGTCGGGGCAACCTATCAACGCGCCATGGTAGCTTTGTTTCATGATATGATACATCATGAGATAGAGGTTTACGTAGACGACATGATAGCCCATTCACAAAATGAAGAAGAACACCTCGACCATCTGCAAAAGTTGTTTGCCAGGTTGAAAGAGTACAAGCTCAGACTGAACCCTAACAAGTGCACTTTCGGAGTCAGGTCCGGTAAACTCCTGGGTTTCATTGTCAGCAACAAAGGCATCGAGGTTGATCCTGCCAAAGTCAAAGCTATACAAGTAATGCCCGCCCCTCGCACTGAGAAGGAGGTCAGAGGTTTCTTGGGATGCCTAAACTATATTGCAAGGTTCATTTCTCACATAACATCTACCTGTGAACCAATCTTCAAGCTGTTGAAGAAAGATCAGGTGGTTAAATGGAATGATGACTGTCAAGTTGCTTTCAATAAAATCAAGGAGTATTTGCTAGAACCTCCTATCTTGATGCCTCCCGTCGAAGAAGACTGCTAATCATGTATCTGACCGTCCTGGAGAATTCAATGGGGTGCGCACTGGGCCAACATGACGAGTCTGGCCGAAAAGAGCATGCCATTTATTACCTTAGCAAAAATTTTACCGACTGTGAGACCTGATACTCACTGCTCAAGAAAACTTGTTGCGCTTCGGTATGGGCTGCTCGCCGGCTAAGGCAGTATATGTTGAATCATACCACTTTGTTGATCTCTAAGATGGATCCGATCAAGTACATCTTTGAAAAGCCTGCTTTATCCGGAAGAATCGCTAGATGGAAGATGATCCTAACGGAATACGATATATAGTACACAACCCAAAAAGCTATAAAGGGGAGTGTACTAGCCGATCATCTGGCCCATCAAGCTGTCGAAGATTACCAATCCATGAGGTTCGACTTCCCCAACGAGGATATTATGACTTTGAGCAACATTGAAGAGAACAGACCGTATGACGGACCTGAACAAGGATCCCGATGGACCCTGTACTTTAATGGTGCCTCCAACGCACTTGGCAACGGTATTGGTGCGGTACTCATCTCTCCAGAAGGTTGCCATACACTTTCACTGCCAGACTCTCCTTCAGCTCCACCAACAACATGGCCGAAAATGAAGCTTGTATCTTTGGTCTCAAGGCTGCAATAGACTTGGGAATCAAATCTTTGATTGTATTTGGGGACTCAACTTTGGTTATCAGTCAAATCAAAGGAGAGTGGGATACTAAACATCCAAACCTCATACCTTACAAAGAACATGTCTTGACATTGCTACCACATTTCGAGCAGATTACCTTCGAGCATTTCCCGCGAGAAGAGAATCAGCTAGCAGATGCTCTAGCTACAATGTCATCCATGTTTAAACTTAACTGGGATAATGAGGCTCCCCAAATCACCATTGAATGGACGGATGAACCTGCACATTGTCACGAGATTAATACCGAAGAAGTAGTGGACCGACCTTGGTTTCATGACGTCAAAAGGTATCTCGAGACTCAGGAATACCCTTAAGGAGCTTCAGTCAACGACAAAAAGTTTCTGAGGAGGTTCTCAACTAAGTTCTTCTTGAGCAATGGTATCCTATACATGCGCAATCATGATTTCATTCTGCTCCGTTGTGTGGACAAGGTTGAAGCTGAACAGGTCATGGTTGAACTGCATAATGGTACCTTTGGCACTCACTCTAGCGGACATACGATGGCTAAGAAGATTCTGCGGGCAGGCTATTACTGGTCTACCATGGAAGCTGACTGCCATCAACATTCCAGGACTTGTCACAAATGTCAAATCTATGCGGACAAGGTACATATACCTCCAGTTCCTTTCAATGTCTTAACAACTCCTTGGCCATTCGCTATGTGGGGAATAGACAAGATTGGAGAGATCAAGCCTACAATATCCAATGGACACCGTTTCATCCTGGTGGCCACTGATTACTTTACCAAGTGGGTCGAAGCAGCGTCCTTTGCATCCGTTACAAAGAATGTTGTTGCCCGCTTCATCAAGCTGAACCTCACTTGCCGGTACGGCATCCCCGAAAGGATCATCACCGATAACGGTACAAACCTTAACAACACTATGATCACCTCCTTGTGCAAACAGTTCCAGATTCAACATCATAATTCATCTCCCTATCGGCCAAAGATGAATGGTGTTGTCGAAGCTGCAAACAAAAATATCAAGAAGATCATACAAAAAATGGCAGTCACCTACAAGGACTGGCATGAGATATTACCGTTTGCTCTGCACGGGTACTGTACCACGGCACGAACATCAACTGGGGCAACACCCTATTCTTTGGTATACGGCATGGAAGCTGTTTTACCTATCGAGGTTCAGATTCCCTCCTTGAGAATTATGAAGGATGCTAGTTTGAGTGAAGACGATTGGATTCAGACCCGGCTTGATCAACTTAACTTGATTGATGAAAAGCGACTTACTGCTGTTTGCCATGGTCAGACGTATCAAAAACGGATGATCAAGGCTTTCAACAAGAAAGTCAGGCGCCAGGTATATCAAGTCGGGGATATTGTAATCAAGCGGATCATCTTGCCGCAAAGTGATCCCAGGGGAAAATGGACTCCTACTTACGAAGGACCATTTGTGATCAAAAACATCTTTTTTGGTGGGGCAATGATCTTAACCACCATGGACGGTGATGACCTGTCGCACCCTGCGAATGTAGACATAGTCAAAAGATACTACGCATAAATGACCCGACAAGTTGAAAACCCGAAAGGGCGACTTGGGCAAAAATGGGCATCCCGGTGAATCGAAAACCCGAAAGGGCGGTTCAGGCAAAAATTAGGGATAAACAAAAAAATTTGTACACCCAACAAGTTGAAAACCCGAAAGGGCGACTTGGGAAAAAAAGGGTTTCCCGGTGGACTGAAAACCCGAAAGGGCGGTCCAGGCAAAAGTTAGGGAATTAAAGCGTACGACTATGTCTCGTCAGATCACTTTAAGGACAATCTCTTCACGGACAAGCTCCAGGCTTCTGATCAACTCAATCATCTTCGGACGAAGCAACGAATGGACAAGATATGCAGAGTTACGAAGGCTATAGCAGAATAGGAACCCCATGGAATTTTCACATATAGCCATCTTTCTTTGCATTAAATTATTGTCATTTTTATGACAACATTCTCTTACTAGGATGTCTGTCTCCTTTGTACAAAATACTTACGCAAATTCAATACAAAGATACTTCAAAGCGCAGAAAATTATTTGCCTTTTATTCTTTTTTACACTTGTGTTTTATTTGAAAACGTCCAATGGTTTATTAAATAAGCATATGCATTTGAATATAACCACTGTTTACAAATAAACGAAATGTGAAAGAATAATTACTGGCAGGTTGAAAGTATAGGAAAACGTCTTTAGGCTATTCCAAGTGAAATCCCCTACAGTACATCATCTAGATCCCCAACAGAGCTAACACCTTGAAATACATATCCCCAGCGGAATTAAATTTCAAAATCCTCGCCAGAGTCGAATCTACAAACTCCCAATCCCCGACGAAGTTATATTTCAAACCTTTATTTCCCATTAGAGTTAAGTTTTCAAATTCCCAATCCTCAGCGGAACAAAAATTTAAACTACAGACCATCAGCGAAGATGAAACCTTCTTCCCCAGTGGAGTCAAATCTCCAACTACCAATCCACAGCAGAAACCATCCAGTTTCTCCAGATTCCCCAAAGTTGTCTTAAAATCTAAGAATAATCCAGGTAACAATTAACTTTTGTTTTTTCCCCCAAACTAGGATAAATCCCCAGTAGATTGGCATACGACCCAAGCTACTGATCTTTTTCCAAACAAGAATAAGCTTTTTCCCGGAGAGTCTTGAACTTACTTTCCAGCAGGATAGCTACTCCCTAGCAGTATAGCTATTCCCCACAGAGTTTTTACTCCCCAACAGATTGAAGACTCTCATTCTTAACTTCTCAGTTTGAAGTCCCCGAGGATTCAAATTCCCCTAGCAGATTGAAGATTCTCATTCCTGATTCCCCAGTGAAGTTTCCAGAATCTTCATTACTTCTCAGCATGAATTTGTCAGAATTTTTAATCCCCCGCAGATCGAAGATTTTCATTTTCACTTCTCCAGTGAAACCCCCAAGGGTTCAATTTCCCCAGGAGATCGAAGTTTCTCATTCTTAGTTCCCCGCAGAAGCTATCAGAGTCTTCCTTATTCTTCAGCAGATCAAGGTTTTCCCTTTGTTTGATCCCCGGTAGAGATCATCAGAGTTTCCTTATTCCCCAGCCGAGTAAGGATTCTGTTGTACCCCAAAATTTTCCCTCCCATTTTTCATAGAAATCACAACCCTAGTGTTTTCTCAGATATTCAAGAATGGCTCAGGAATCGATGAGACAGATTTTCTCTTATGGCGGTAAATCAAGAATTAGGGTTTTTCTCGAATTTCTCAGAAGAAACTGAATTCTCAGAAAGACAATTGGTCGTCACATATTTTCATGCTCTCTCAAATTTACTGAAAATAGGCAGTGTTTGTTGGATACAGGTTAACCAGTTAATCTGTGTCTTTTAAAACATCCGTTTGTTTATGGAATAAACATTTGCCTGTTTATTGGAATAGACAATGCGTGTGTTGATTGGAGTACAGTTGCAAGGTTATAAGATTACCGAGTTATTGGATTACTTGGAGTTTAAGTTATATGGATTGGAATTATTGGAATGCAGTTTCAGTTATTTTTAATCAGGAATCTTAAAGGATTAGTGAAGATGCAAAGAAAGAATTACAAGTTACTAACAATAATGGATTATTTTGGATATCAGATTATCTCAGAAAAGACTTTCTTCATTTATTTCAGATGTTGTTACAAAAATAATTTATTATTCAAATGCTGTAGGTTTTACAACTTATTGTAATTGAAAAATAAATTATTACAACTAATGGAAAATCTCTCTAAGTTAAAAATCTAAGCCTAAGCTTCCATTGATCCCATGCTCGCCACAAAGTCTCATGCTTCCTCTGCTTTGTCACCATCCAATTTGCGTTCACATGAAAGAAAGACAGAAAAAAAAGATTAGCACAGTTGATTGAGCATAAGCAAGAATTTTCAAAAAAAAAAGAAAGAAAAATGTTCATCATTAAAGTTTTCCGTTTGGAATCAGAGTGGCTATTTTCATTTCATCACGTTTTTATTTTCCTCTTTGCAAATCATAAGAAGATTGCTCTTCTTGGTTCACAAAGAGAAGAAAATAAAAAATGCAATCTAAATAATGCAAAGCAAATGGTCCAAATGAAAACATATTCCAAACTGAATGTAACAAGGCCAAACTGGATGCAGGCCAAACAATGCAGTAGCTAGACAGCAGCAGGCGCGCAAATTACAAGCAGGCCAAACAATGCAGCAAGCTAGACAGTAGCAGCAGCAGGCGCACAAATTACAAGCAAGCCAAATACAAATTGGACAATGCAGCAATACAAGCAAGCTAGCACAACAACATGGCAAAGTAGCATACAAATAGCATAAGAAAGTACAAATGCAGACAGTAGCACATCAGGCAAATAAGAAAAATGTATGGTAAACCAAACAACAAGCAAAGCTTGTTACAAAAGCTTTTCATCATTTTCCAAAAGTTTGGCAAACTTTTCAGATAAAAGGGAAAAAGCATTTATGCTTTATCATTGAGAGAGGAGAGAGAGGAGAGATATCACCTAAATTGGTGAAAGGTACAACTTGGCCATCCTGCCCACAAAACTGTCACAAGTTACAAAACAAAAGAAAAAAGGATATAATACCATCAAACTACAATAAGAAAAGAAGACAGTTGGTCAAACATTCAAAAAAAACTTGCAACTCTTTTCAAAAAGTCCACCAAGCTGCAAAACATAAAAAAACTTGTCAAACAGAAAATCCCCAAAGCTTGCAGAACCAAACTTCAAGAACAACTCTCCAAAACCTTCAACAGTTCAAGCCTAACAAAATTGTCAAACAAACAGCCAACAACCCAAACCTGTTAAACCAGTTTCAAACAAGCCACAATTGTAACAACAGTTCCAACCATAACAAATACACAAAACCTGCACAAAACTTAAAACCTGCAGATTCCAAACGGTAACAACAGCCAAGCCACAAAAAATCACAAAACCAGCATAGCAGTTCAAACGCACAAAAAAAAACTGCAAGTTCAAGCAACAAAACATTTTCTAAACTGTATAACAGTTTCACACAACAAATACACAAAACCCGTGAACTCACAAAACAAACAGTCCAACAACCTTCAAACAGTTAAAAAACTCAGTTCCCAAACTAAACAAGGCCTGCAAACTCTCCATAAAAATATTTGTCAAACCAAAACAACCAAGGCCTGCAAACTGTCCACAAAAACATTTCATCAAAACCAATTCTCAAGCTTCCAACATCCCAACATTCCATCAACAGTCCCAAACACCAACAAAAATTTTGTAAACTGTCAAAAACAACCAAAACACTGCATAGCCATTTTCAAACACCAAAACCAAGTTTCCACAATCACAAATCATGTTCAATACAACTACAAATTGAAACCATTTCAACAACAAACAAAGTTTCAGCAATCATCATCATTAACCATTTCAACAACAAACAAAGTTTCAGCAATCATCATCATTAACTTACAAATCAAAAGTTTCAGAAGCAATCATCATCAACAACAACTTACAAATCAAAAGTTTCAGAAACATCCATCATCATTTCTTCCCTCCCCTCGTGTCCAGCTACCAAGGTGTATCCTCGCCCAATCTCAATATCCACTCCCATTTCACAAAAGTCCCAAAGGTACGTTTCTCCTCAAACCCTTTCCTGCATCTCAGTGTGTATTAAAATTGATTAACAAGCAAACATGAACAAAATGTACAAAAAATCAACGAAACTGTTAAGCCAAAGCAAAATCGTACCTTTTCAAAAACTTTGAGAATCATTTAGAGGGTTGAGAGTGAGAGATGCACCGACAACGGAAACGGGGAGGGGAAGATCAGAGAGAATGTATTTCAAACCCTTCGATTGGTTTCATTTCAGAACTTAGGCATAAATCCCACTTCAGAACATAGAAAAAGCATTTTCTTCATGAATCAGAAGGGTTAAGGACGATCGAGTGAGAAAGAGATGAAGAAAAGAAACGAGAGAGGCAACGACGCCGCTGTGAGGAACGAACCCACGAACCCTAAACTTTTCACAAAACCCTAATCAGAAAATTAAGCAAGCTTAAGTTTGTTTTGGGCCGCTCCATTTCAAACAACCAAAAGCCCATACATTTGCTGGCTCGCACCCCCCTCCATTCTGGCCTTATTTCTTTTTTTATTTGGGCCTAGCACCTTACAATATCAATCTTAAGCCCATTCTTTTTAATTTGTTTTATTTTCTTTTCTTTTAGTTAAATAATACACTAACGATATATTAAAACTTCATTTTTGTAAAATAAATTTGATTTTCTTAATTAGTTTTATTTTAATCATTTTTTTATTATTATTATTTTTCTTACACTTAATAAAAATACCAAAAAACATTTAAGTTAGTTTATTTTTTTCTTTCTTTATTTACATGATTAATAAAATACATAGAATAATAATAATAATATAATTTTTTTAAATCTTTTTTTAGAATAGATTTTTATTTATTCCTTTCCAAGTAAATACATACATCTCATGCTTTGTTGATTTTATTTTGTCATAGCTTTGTATTGAATCACAACAATTCGATTTGGTTGTAATATTTGGACTTTGCTATTCTTATGAGATTCATCCTCATTTGTAATAATTGTACCACCATTCCCGGATACTTTTGTAATAGCTTAGACTTTTAATTTCCGCAATTTATTGCTTTCTATATACTGTATAGTAATTAGGCGTGTATGGCAAGATTCAAAAATCAATCGCTAGATGACCTAATCCAAGAACAAATAACTTGAAATCAACACACTTCTCACACGTAGACCTCTAGGGTAACCTCGCTTGTTGCCTCAGAAACACAATCATGTCCCTCGAATATGAGACACTCTAGCAAACAACCCTTCGATAAACAAAGATCGTAGTCCCTCGATGACCCTCGATGTTGCCTTCGATAAAACGATCTCGCCCCTTACAAAATTGCTAGAGCGTCTCACAAGTTGCTTTCAATGATTGTATACGATGACTCGCGCCTGTCCCGTTTAACATCCAAACACAAGTTTGTTTACCAAATACAATGGTAAAACAACAATGTCAAAGGGTTAAAAATGTGTAGGAAAGACTCTTTGAGTAGATAGGGTAGATGCTCCTAGTTACTTGATCAAACTTGCAAACATCCTTGCTATTTTCAAAAACACATCACAACACAATTTCAAAACATTTCCCATAACAAACTTTCAAACATTGAAATATCTTTTCAAAAGACAAACACCTTTGTAAAACATTCAAACAAGAATTGTTACAAAGGTTGCCTAGACAAGGCCTCTTTTCAAAACACTTTCAAAACCAGACACAAAGCACCATTTCAAAACAATTGAAAAGCAAAAGCAAGTGATCTAAACAAGTAACTAAGAGCCCATGGAAAACCATGGATGAAAAGGGTGCTAGCACCTTCCCTTTTCATAATCTACCCCCCGAACCCAAGAAAACATCTCAAAGGTCTTTCCTGTGCTTTTTGACCTTTCCTTTGGATAAAATAAAAAGTCGGTGGCGACTCTTGCTAAACCACACAAGTGCGAACACAAACGCAAAACCTCAAGTCAGTTCTCCCACCGTATCACAGATTCCCATGGTGTAATCCCCAACCATAGTCATAAAAGTTATCTGGATTCCCCAAACAGGTTTCCCAAGCAGACTTGAAGGATCCCTATATCCCCAGGAAAGTTGTGAAGGATTCTCACATCCCCGCAGAAGTTGACAAATTTTTTGATAATCCCCGCGAGTCGCCAAGGATTTTCTATCCCCAACAACAGTCAGCAAGGATTTCTCATCCTCAGCAATCAAAGATGTTGAATCTCCAGCAGCGGTCAAGGATTTATTTTCCCCGGTAGCAGTCAAGATTTCATTATCTCCAGCTATCAAGGATTTATTTTCCTAATCAAGACAGCTAATCAGCTTACATGCGTATACATTACATTCATATATCATAAACATTGATATAACATGTTTTATTGCATCATACATTTCATGCAACATAACTCTGTGTTTCAGCTAACATTTTACCCTTTTCAGGATAAGATTAAAAGCTATCTTTAACAAATATTCAAAGATTTCAGATACAGTATGGATACACCCAGACACGGAGGTCATTCTACTACTCGTTCAGAATACAAAGTCAAGATACAATACGGATACGCTCTAGACACGGTTGCCATTCTGTCACTCATTCAAACTTCAACAATCAGATACAGATTAGATACGCTTCAGACATGGAAGCCATTCTATTTCTCATTCAGATTCAACTATCAATTCAAGTTCAGATGCACTCCAGACACGAAAGTCATTCTGTCACTTATTCATATCCCAGTTATAGTTCAGATAAACTCCAAACACAGAAGTCATTCCGCTACTCATACAGATCTCAACCTCAAGATACAGTCCAGATACGCTCCATACACGGAATCCATTCTATCACTTATTTTGACCTTTTCCCCATCCCAGAGACGCTCCAGACACGGATACCTTTCTGTCGCTTATTCAAGTTTCAGATCCAAATACAATACAGATACACTCCAGACACGGAAGTCATTCTGCTATTCATTCAGATTCAATTATAGTTACAGCTCGGATATGCTCCCGACACGGACGCCATTCCATTGCTCATACAGATCTAATCTCCAGATATAACTCAGATACGTTCCAGATACGGATACCACTCTGATGTTCATTATCCTGATTTTCAACAAACATTCTTGGATGGCATCTTTAATCCCATCTCCAACAAGATTCTTTCACCTCTCCAAATGGCATCTTTAAGCCCATTTCCTCAACTACATTTTGACGAGTGCAAATTTACGGGCACTCTAGTGTCCAATCATCTTTTACCTTCGAGTCACGAATGACAAACTCGCCAATCTAACTCTTCAGGTTCAAGAAGATTGAACAGGGGCAGCTGTTGTACCCCAAAAATTTCCCTCTTATTTTATCAAGATTTCCCCTCACAAGACTCTTTGGACTCTAGACAGGATTAGGGTTTGCTCTACTCAAGACATCTTCTTGCACTGTTGACCTGAAATTGGGGTTTGAGTTTGCACAAGGATTTTTGAACTTTCAATGCCTCATATGACTTTCATACTTCATGTTGTACCTATAAGATTACTCATACCAAGTTTCAAGTCTTGAATCAAATTTTTGCCCAGTCAATTAGACAGTTGACCTAGAAATCAGCTGTATTGGGAGAAAATTTAACTGTGGCCAATTTACAGTCAAACCTCATAATTTTTGATCCACATCAACATTATAAACTCATATGAACCATTTGATCATGTATGGACCACAACTCCTTAAGAAATTTGATCAGATCTTCAAAAGGGCAAAATGGTCATTTTTAGGGTTTTGACTGCAGAAGGGCAATTTATGATTTTTCACCTAGCCAATGGCAAATTGAGTTTAAGCATGGTTTCAAGGACTCAATGGCATCATCTTTACCTAATCACAAGGTTCAAAAGATCTCAAATACATTGGATTGACAGATGAATTTTCCAATCAACTGATCAAAAATCAATTGTACACTGAAAAGTCAAACTTTGACTTTTTGGTCAAAATCAAGTGCCAAGGGTCATTTTTCATCAAGATGTGTCAAAACATGAAACTTGTTCATCAAGAAACCTAATTTTGAAAATTAGGGTTTAAAATGGAAAATTTTCATAACTTAGAAATTTTCTAAGTTATGAAAACTTCTTATTTTTTCCCAACTTTTCCCAACTTTTTCACCATGATGCAATTGGATTCAAAGAAAACTTCCAACATGAAAGTTGTAGTCCTCCACAAAATCTACAACTTTGATGCACAAAGTTTCCACAAAATATGCTAAGATCTCAAGTTATGATTTTGTGAACTAGGGTCTATGAAACTTTTAACTTAGTGAAATTTTGCTCTAGTTTAGGCAGGATTTTGACCTATCTTCATGGAAAATTTTCACATAGTTCCAAGTGGAATATAAAAATTCATTTCAAATATGGATTGTAGAGTATGTTACAAGCTTTCCAAAATGTCCAAGAACTCTCCAAGATCATTCATGGTTAGGGAGAATCGAAAGTTTGAAAATGGGAAATACTTAGCAACATTGCTATCTTGGTCATACGATGACCCACGCCTGTCCTGTTTAACATCCAAACACAAGGTTGTTTACCAAATGTAATGGAAAAACAACAATGTCAAAGGGTTAAAAATGTGTAGGAAATACTTTTGAGTAGGTAGGTAGATGCTCCTATTTATTTGATCAAACTTGCAAATATCCTTGCTATTTTCAAAAACACACAACACAATTTCAAAACATTTTCCCAAAAAAAACTTTCAAACATTGAAACATTTTTCAAAAGACAAACACCTTTGTATACATTCAAACAAGAATCATTACAAATGTTGCCTAGACAAAGGCCTCTTTTCAAAATACTTTCAAAACCACACACAAAAGCACCATTTCAAACAATTGAAAAGCAAAAGCAAGTGATCTAAAACAAGTAACTAAGAGCCCATGGAAAACCATGGATGAAAAGGATGCTAGCACCTTCCCTTTTCATAATCTACCCCCCGAACCCAAAAACAATCTCAAAGGTCTTTCCTGTGCTTTTTTACCTTTCCTTTTGGATAAAATAAAAGTCGGTGGCGACTCTTGCTAAACCGAAACATTTGCGAATACAAATGCAAAACCTCAAGTCAGTTCTTCCACCGTATCACACCAGGCTAAGCTCGTAAGCTAAACATAGATTTTAATGGAAAATCTCATAACCCAAACGAGAGTTTTTATTGGCTAAGCTCACAAACCAAACAATGACTTCATAAAAGATATTGTACATGAGAAAACAAAACCTTTTATACAAGTTACAATATTACCCCTGTACTATAATACACAACAAAAACCTCACTAATATTTTTACACTCCTAAAGTTCTAAGGAAATTTTAGTGAAAAGATTGAAATGAGAAGAAAAGGAGTATAAAGTGAGAAAGAGTGTTAAACACGTTTTATAATGTGAGTTGAAAGTGATGGGAGACCTATATTTATATGAGAGAAATATGGATCAAAAAGAAAAACTATCCACGGGATTTTAATGCTCCTAATATTTATATATATATATATATATATATATATATATATATATATATATATATATATATATATCACCTAATAGATTATGTGCTTCACAAAATGACAACCCTAATTCCCAAATAGAAAACCCTACACCGGCTAGTGTCCTAATTAGGACGTTCATAACCGATTAAGAAGTTTTAAAAATTGATTTAATTGATTGGAAAATGGACTTAATCAATTAGGAAGTGTATATATAAGCCACCTAAATGTTTTGTAACACCCTTTATCAATTCCAAAAGAACATTGGTGGTTCCTTTATGGGTTTTAAGGACTTTTATAAAATAGAGAGATTAAAATACTTTTGGGTGAGTATGTATATTGCCTTAGTAGTATATGAACTACTCCAATATCATTTACAAGACTCTGATCACTCAGACACATATCAGACAAACTTTCACACTTTCTCTCTTTCACAAATATGAAGATTCAAGATCCCTTAATCGATACATCAAAGATTCAATAATTCATATGGTACTTGACTTCTCTTCAATCTGATGAGGATTAATAAGGATTCTTGATAGACACCATTAATAGAGATATTGCTTGACTTAGATCACCAGGAATTTCATTGAACGTTTCTTGAAATTAGGTATTGTCCTATAGAGATAGGCTTTGATATCTTATTATTCCAAGCACAATAACTTGATCATTACTTCAGATGAAGACTTCAATTCATAGTGTTGTTATCATCAAAACCATATAGATTAACTCATTACTACAATCGTTATACCTACAAACACATATATCTACAAAATAACAAGCTAATATATCTGACAATGGTGAGCGCTCAGATTCATAAATCCTTGGCACGCACGTCCTTGGACTAAGCCTCCTTGTGATTAGGATTTAATGCCTTGGGCATATGGTCAACCCGTAAATGCTATCACTAAAATAATTAAGGATAATTGTTTTTGATAGTAAAGTCATGTCATGCTAAAATAAGTAATGTAACTAGTGAAGGAGTTATGTTAGATAAACAAACATTAATAAGAAAAATCATTTCACTCATCTTAATGTGTGTTTGACTTACATTTGAAAATTTACATTTTATAAGTCAAAATTACACACAATCAAATCAAGACATAATGTTAGATATAAAATTGTTTATGAGAACAAACATTTCAACTTAATTTGTTATTGATTTACATTTGAAAAGGTACATTCTTTAAGTCAAAATTACATACAAAGTCTGGTGTACTTTACTTATCCAATCCTCCAAGATAAAGTTACATTCTACCACAAAAATAAAAAGGCCCAGGTGCTTTATTGACAATTAAGTCCATTGGGCTTAAATAGAAAACAAAACAAAGGCCCACTTTAATATCAAAGTAACGCCATGTCGTCTCTTTATAACCTAATATAAATTAGGTTATTCAGATTTTTCAGACTACCTATGCGAAAGAAATTAGAAGAAAGCAGGATCAAACAGGTAAGTTCTAATTCCCCATTTATAAATTGATTTTACGATTCGTATCATAAAATGATTTTATATATTTGTGATTATATCTCCATTAATGATTTGAAAATGGTCTAGAATGATAAATCAAATGGTATGAAGTTAAGAATAGTGATTTTGTTGATACAAATCTTCACCATTGAATGATCTAATCAATGGTTTTACAAATTCCATTTCTATTTTATAGAATAATTAGCATACGAGTTTCATGAATTTCCTGCAATTCAAAATATATAAGTACAAATTCGTTCTAGTTGCATTAAGAGTTTTTTTTATATAGAGATTGTTTGAAACTAATATTATTAATTTTTTATATATGTAAGCTTTAGGGAAAAGTGCTTGAAACCCTAATAACCCTTTTGATTCAATGAAGGACAATAAAGTCAATATCATGCAATATTTATTTGAACATGTGTAAAAGACAAGCTCTTACGCGCTCCAGAAATAATTTGAAAAATATATTACTACTTACTTACCCTACAGTGGTAATGATTTTAATTTTAATTTGTGTACCTTAAGAAAACATATAATAGATTCATGAAATAATATGTAAATTCTATTACTACTTACCTACCCTTTCCTGGTAATGATTTTAATTTTAATTATGTCTCATTTGATTTTTTTTAAAGATGAGCAATTGTCAATATCAATATTCATATAGGTTAAAGCCAATAAGTTTTCGAAAATTGCTTCATATTTATAGTTGTAATTATGTTTTCTTAGTCATGATTTTTGTGTTGGTTTCATATTTTCACTATTCAAATACATAACTAACACATTAATATTACTGATAGTCAATATTAATGTTTATTTTTAGTGTAAAATGGAAAGCAACAATAACTATCAAGTAGGAAATGCAAAAAGGAGGATTGTCAGTCAACGAAACAAAAGACAACATGCAACTGAAATGAAAGATTTTATAAGTTTCCTACCATTGGAATTAATGCTCTGTGTATTTTCTTTTCTTACTTTGGAGGAATTAATTTTAGCAAGCTTAGTTTCAAAGGAGTGGGCACATCTAGTAAAAATCTATTTGTCAGTGGTGCCATCAAACCTAAATCTGGATGAGTTAAAGATGTCAACTGGAATTATTAATTCACACAGAACTATCCTTCCACATGAATTGGTTAATATTTCTCTTATGACTAGAGTATCAATTTCAAATTCAATCATTTCAGGAAATAAAAAATTCAAACAGTTTGTAAGTAGAGCTCTATACCTATACTCAAGGTGTAAGGTGAAGAAATTATTCCTCAATTTGTGTTATAACGGGTATCACAGTAGTCGACAGATGGTTGATCAATGGATTCAATTCGTCATGACGAATGAAGTTACAGAACTTGAAATTAACTTTTCGAATGGAATACTGATTGGATACGATGTCACGAGTAAGCCTTATGAATTTCCATACATTCAACCTACATCAAAGTCATTAGTATCTTTAAAGTTAAATTTATGTAACTTCTTAAAGTCCAATTTACAAGCATTCTGTTATCTTCAATGTTTATTTCTAAAGTTTGTCAAGATCCTTGATTTTTCTATTGAAGATCTTGCAACCAAATGTACCATGTTAAAAGATTTGACAATTGCTTGTTGCTTGATTCCTTTGAACTTCATGGTTTGTAAGAAAGACATCAACTTCAGAAGTATCACAGTTATTAGGTGCTTCTCAAAAAGAGGTCCCTTATTTCCAATTGATATATCATCACCAAAATTATTGATGTTTAATTTGGAGAATTGCCACCTCAACACAGAAACAAACATTAAAGCATCAAATTTAATTGAAATGGGGATTAGAATAAACAAGCTATATACAAATAGTGGTCATCGAGAAACTCTAATAAAGTTGTTGGGTCATTTCAGTCAATGTCAAACACTGTTACTCAACACTTGGTGCATTCAGGTATTATTTATTCCATAGCCATTTATTTCTTTTATATTAATTAAAATCACATGTAATGAGAATTTTTATTTCATTCTTTAAGGTTTTATCATATGAAGTAAATTTCATACAGTCGCCTCCATTTTCATTTAAAAATCTCAAGCATCTGAAACTGCAATCTGGCCTAGAAAAAGAAGAACTTATTGGGATCTCTTACTTAATGAGAAAATGCTCATATATGGAATGCTTAACATTACACTTCCATGAAGCAAGACAAATTTTATGGGTGAGCCTTACTTAACCTTATTATATGTGAATTCATAATTAGAAATTGTAGGCAAATATTTTATAGCTAAAATATTATACAGGATGATTTGGAAGAACAAAATCATATTTTCTTTGATTTTGAGGACGACCAGTATTGGCAAACACAGTCATCAACATTTTACTGTTAGAGTACTGTCTTAAAGAAGTACGTGTTTATTCAGATTTTGGAAGAAATTTAGAGATGCATATGCTTCGATTTCTTTGGAAAATGCAAAAGTATTGGAGAAGATGTTTCTCTACACTCACCAAAAAATTCGGGGACAAGAGGTGAAACAACAATTATCAAACTCTCAAAAAGCATCTCCTATAGCTAAACTATTTATTTTTTGATCTTTAAAAAATATACTAATAATATGCCATAATTATTTCAAAAAATAAGGATATGGTTGTTAAAATTATCTTTCATTGATATCCAGAACAAGGTGTTTTGATATTGTGTAACATTTGTTATTATTTTATAATACTATTTTATCTCTATTATGTTTATGAGTGTTTTATTATGAAAACCATTTTTGTATATATAGTTCTTACCATACCTCTTTTATTTAGCAAGATTGGTTAAGTGGTGTTAAAGGGTAAACAAATGGTGTTAAAGAATTAAGATTAATTTTTTATGATTTGTAGATAATTTTCAATTTATACAGTTGTTTTCACTCTTACACCTTCTCTTTTAGATTTTTTAAATAAATATTGAAAGAAAACACAAACATTCTGAAATGATTGACGATAATCCTATTAAACTAGACCTTTCTGATTTTGTCTCTGAATCTATTTTAAGTTTAAACTTTTACTTCTCTCTCATTTAAATACTATTTTTAATAATCATCTATATCTCTTTTAATCTTTCAATATGCACCAAGATACTAAAATTACTAATACAAAAAGCACTCAATTCTATTCCAACATTCTCAACACCAATAGTGTAACTTTTTTAACATCAAAATCTAAAATTTAGTTATATACTTAGTAAGTCAAATAAAAATGAGTGGTGTAAATTCGTAAGTCACGTAATTATACTAAATTGCATTATTTTAGTGTACAAAGTGGTTCCAACTCTCTTCCGATTGCAATTGCGGAGGATCGAATTATAGTTCTCTCTACTAAATCTAGCGTCAACCACTACTAAACCAACTAACTTTAACTTATTTTTAATAAAAATAAACTAGATCCTTCTTTAAGTTGATGCTTTCTCTCCTCCAACAAATTAGAATTTTTATTTTTGAGATCATCAAATTACAAATTGGATCAATGAGACCTACTCATATGAAATAAACAATGTCTTAAATTATTTA